>CM061160.1:16183587-18721087 GCA_030710495.1 Labroides dimidiatus
ACTGACAGATCCTACAAGTGGGGGGATTATCTCCACGCCAAAGCTGCTTTAAGAAATTACATTTTAATAACATGATATTCCCAGATGGTGCCGGGATCTCTCTGCTGTGACCTGCATGTATGACTCGCTGGTTTCGCTGAGACTGCTCGGTTAATGAGAGGAGAGCTGATAGGACAGAAACTGGAGGAAGAAAGCCTGGATAGAGATCAGCTGTGCTGCTAAGAGTCAGATAAAAACACCTCTGCACAGGTTTGAACTTTATTAAGTATATCTGCACAGAGATAAGAGAGACCCGAAGAGAGTTTAAAGAGAGTTTTAGTGTCTCTGAGTGATGAACTCTGGATCTCTGCTCATGTAGAGACAATAGCTGGAACATTAGCTGAGAAAGTTTCACCTCTGCTGCTTTCTTTCTGCAGACAGACAGACGTCCATTGATTCAAGGAAACACCTGAATTTATATGATCAGCAAAGTATGATCACAAGTAGGAGGTATGAACCTGAAAATCATGACTCAAATTGAGAAAGGTAACTCTGGTGGGATCCTGAAGGACTTCAAAAACAGACGCACGGACGTATAAATCACTGCAGAAACAAGAGAAAGTCCAACACACACTGATCAAACGGAGGAGCGAGTTTCACTCTGTGTTCAGGGCTTTATTTCGTAAAGTCGCCGGCACAGCAGAGCAGAAAGCGTTCAATGACCGGACCGTGGTGAGTTAAGACTGTTAATGTGTATTCTCTGCAGCACATGATCACAGTGTATCAGAGTAAGTGCTGGATTAGTCCGAGCAGTTTTAATGACAGTGTAATCTCATTAAGTTTTATTTAAACTGCAGCTTTAATCCCTCCGAACAAACGCAGTGAGAGCTTTTAAAGACGAGAGGCCGTCCAGACGTCAGCTCAGAGGGAGTCTGACAAACAAAAGTCAAACTCGACGCGCAAAATACGACGACTGCTGCCCCTCATCCCGCTCTGAATCTGAATGTTAATATTTCAGGTTAGTTTGTGAGTGTGACTCAGTGACTGAAAGGATTACCGCTCATCCATCCATGTAAGGATGTTTCTGTTTGTAAAGCTCTAAACACACAGACACTCACACACATCTGTCCTCTATTCTTCTTGTGTCTTTTAGTCACTGTGACATCAGGATTGAATTTTTCTCTGCGGACAGTTAAAAGCTGAAAGTCTCTCCTCGAGGTGGGGCAGGTCCCTCCTCAGAGTGAAGTAGTTTTTTGTCTTAGAGGTGAAATGAGGTCCAGTCTGAGTGAAATCAGATCCTTCTCTGAGGTGAAATCAGGTCTCACTGTGCACACTTTGTCCAGACTACATACATCTCATAAAAGATGCACGATCAAGTGGACCGTCTTCATACTGACCTGATGAGGAAGAGGAGGAATTGGATAACTGACCGTTTCTGCATCGTGTCCTAAAATTCATTTTGTCCTCTATCACTGATCATCTTTTAGAAAGGCTGACTCATTTCTCAGATACAGCGAGCTCTGGGATCAGATAACATTATGAAAATATGAATCTTACAGGGAGCACCGTGTTCGAGGAGAGGAAGACTGCAGAGTTTATACCATGAGGAAGAAAATCATGTGAATGCCTCTGATGGTTTCTGTCTCTGCTTCTTACAAACTTTCTCACAAAGCCGCCATCTTTATAAAGCATCTCCATGGTTACAGAGGTTAGTGGAGCTTTCAGAGGAGAAAATTGACTTTAATTATCTGTTCATGCTCACAGCGAGTGCTCGCTGCACTCTCTCCGCTGCAGGATGAAGAAGAAATCATCTCTGAGAATCAAACTCGGAAGAAAAGAAGCTTCACCAGCCCAACAACAGGAAGAAAGACGAGATCAGATTTTTACACTAATTTAACGTAAAAATGTGTTACGCATGACCTGAATCAGCCTCAATTTCCCAGCATGCCTCTGTGCAGGTCTACAGGTGCACCTGTTTGTGACTTCACAACTGTGTTGTTTGTCTTTTATTCCCACTAAACAGCCACATGTAGGATTACTTCAGGAGCAGAAAGAAGTGACAGACAGCTGGCGTCAGTCTCCTGATAAACACACACTCTCTCTCACACACACACACTCTACACACTCCTCATGTGTATGTAGGTATGAGCACATGTTTGTCACTTCCTGTTTCCGTCTGATAATTTGGGATCTATTTATAAACGGCTGATTAGCATAACACCGAGCCTCTGCGCCGCCTGCACCTTCCTGTGGGTGTGTGAGGATCTGAGTCTTTAAACACTCCAATCAACGAGGCGGCTCAGGCATGAAAACTACAGACTGAGACCCTTTTCTGCAAAATTTTTATCCCTTAAATGCAACAAAATTATCTTCAACATCTTCACCTTCAATATCCCACTTCTGCTTTTCTATAAATGAAATTAAAGTACATAAATCAAGCTGTGTAAAGTAAAAAGAGTGCTGTTTTAACATGTTAAACACAAATCAATCTATAAATAAGTACTGCACAGTTTCCTGTCCGATGTCTCCAAACCAGTCTGTCTTCTTACTGTAAGCCAACTTTCAGCTCTCTGTTACAGGCGCTCCACATTTTTCATGAAAGTTTAATCCTCAGACTGGAAATGTTACTGTATGAGTTGCATCAGAGTGAGCAGGAGCTCATAATAAGAGCTGCAGGCAAGCTGTGAGCAGAATGATGTAAGAGGCGAGCTGATCGGGTTTCAGTCTGCAGACTGTACTGAGGTTCAGCTCTTTCTCCAGCTCCTCTTTGAGCCTCACTAACTTCAGCCTCCAACATCTCTGTCATTTCTGAACATGTGCCTCAATGGGGATGTCAGGATCCTGAAAAATCATCCGTTCATACACTGTAAAAACAAAAAAAATTGTGTGAACTCAAAATTTCAAGGCAACTGTCTGCACTGGATTTTCTAGGCCAACAAAAATTTTTACATTTGTTTCAACTAAAGTTTTTGTTGAGATAACTTAAAAAATAGAGTTGTACACACTGAGAATTCTGAAAAGTAAAAATAATATTAACTTACTGTTCATACAGAATAAGTACTTCTCGTTTTAAGTCTCTTTCACCCATCCACACATTTTTATTCCAGGGGACTCTCAGTTTGGCTGTCACATCGATGGAGTATACTTTTGTAATTGCAGGTAGCGGGACTTGAACCACATTATTCCGATTGGGAATAGGACAGGACACCTGTAGAGATGGTGGCACGTGTGGAAAACTGACGTGTGGATGAAGACCCCTGTAGATTTGAGTTGGAGACCCTGTTCTTTGCCGAAGAATACTCAAAGAATTTAGTTATAGCCTCAAACATAATTTGAGTTAAGTTCTGCCAACTTAAATTATGAAATGAGACCAACTCTAGACAACAAACTTAATATTGCTAGTTGAGATAACTACTTTGAAGTAGTTTCAAACCCAACAACAGACCAACAATTTTGAGGTCTCTTTTTTACAGTGTACCTCTACGATCTCTACGTCCGATAATCAGATTATCAGAGTGATGACGGATGAATAAATCAATAAAATAATCCGTAGCTAAGGCCTTTAATGCCTCTGTGATCACATTAGATTCCTCACGTTGTTCTAAGAGGACAAATAACAGAAAGAGTAAAATGTGTTTCTAAGCTCTGATCCCTGACTGGATCTGAAACTTTCAGAGGAACCGTTCTGCAGAACCTGACAGAGCTGTACGAGGAGGAGGAATCAGCACGAGGCTCACATGTGCTCCTCAGGTCATTAGTGAGTCTGACAGCACTGAACAGACTGAAGTCAGCCTCTCAAACAGAAGCTCTACATGTCGCTGCAGCAGCTTCAGGAGGAAGAAGAGGAAGAGGTGGAGGAGGTGATTTTAAAGACTGATGAGGTTCATTTTATGAGAAAACATCAGGTTTCAGGGACGAGCTGATTATCAGCTGAGAGAAATATTAGATAGTGTCAGCGTCCACAGATACTCAGTAAAGCAGGACTGGTTTCAGAGATGAAGAGATGGAAAAGAGCTGTGTCTAATTTCCTCTGAGCTGCAGAAAGATTCTCAGATTATACAGAGAGAGAGAGAGAGAGCTGTATTTTAATGACGCTGTGTAGCCTCTGTTTTATTACAGACTGAAATCATTACATTGGTCTGTGTGTGAATCCTTCAGAACGAGTCCTCCGCCCAGAGGGACGACTACAAAGAAACCTGCTCCGATCAAAGCAGGCGAGGGAGCTGCAGGTGAAATCTTTCAATGCAGAACTTAAAAAAAAAAAGTTTAACCTCATCTTTTCATTTACTGTTTTTATTTCAGGGAAAGAAAGAGACAAGGCACATTTTAGAGAGCTGAGATTTAAGAGCTGCAGCATGCCAGCTGTGGAGACGTTTCTTTTTTTTTCTTTAGCTGTGAGATTAAACATTTTTATGCTCCGTCTGTTCCACATCAAGGTAAAGAAGAAGAAAAAAAAAGCTGTTAGGACAGTGAAAAACAGAAAGGATTGTGTGAAATCAAAAAGTCCAGCATCAGTCTCTGAATCCCAAAGACTCAGAGACACAAAGAGGTTTCTTCTCACACCTGAACACGGCTCAGGAATGAAAGAACTCAAAAGTCCTCACAGGAAAATTGTTTTTTACGCTGTGAACAAAAAACTTAACTGTCTGATCAGTGTCATATTATTCTAAAGAATACAGAAAGCTCTGTGCAACCATCTGTGAGCCCAGTTCTTCTTCAGAAACTTTGTGATCCTTCAGATGTGTGTCTGCAAGAATCTGCTGATCCCACATGAAGCATGAAAAAAAAGTAGAAATTCAGGAGTCAAACATGAATACACACGATAACATTTTAAGTGCATCAATATTCCTCTTCGGTGCCACAGAAACCTCTCCAACAACAACAACAAATAAGTCAAGAGTGAAGAATCTGGAGCATCTGCAGCCAGAGGCTGAGTTTCCTCCAAAAGAAGCATTTTATCACTGTGCAGCTCTGATCCTCTGAGCAAGGGCGTGGATGGCGCCATCCTACAGCAGCAGAGGTTGGAGAGCAACGCGTGAATGCTAACTGATGCTAATTGGTTGGAATAATGTTGTTATTGTGAGTCTCACCTCGGGCTGGTCTGCTGAGGCCCACAGAGCCAGGATGTGTGCAAACATGGAGCTCTTTTATCTGACAGAGCATGCACAGGATCACACTCCTCACCCTCAATCTGACATGATGCAAATTAAGAGAGTCCGGCGGCTGGTGAGGGTAACGCTGCAAGATCTGAATGATCATACCACAGAGAGATGAACTATCAGAGTGAAAAACACAACACAACTCGTTTCTTTCACGGTTTCTGCTGGAGCATTAATCTGTTTCCTAATTTCACCGTGCCTTTCGTCTTGCTGAGACAAACTGTGAATATCAGCGCCTCTGGGCTTGAAATTGATGAATCAGACACAGAAGTCATCGTAGTATCTGATGCATCAAAGCAGACTCCTGACCAGCAAACAGCAGCACTCAGACGGAGTTAAACGCTCTCAAAGCTGCTTCGTTCTTCCATCACAGCTCTCTCCAGCTCTCGTCTCACCCTTTAACTCCAGATTTCAGTGACTCAGAGTCTTTCTTGCTCTCATTGTTTGTGCCGATGACTCAACCAGGAGATTTCCATGCTGATCTGCTGGAACTGTTCCAGCCGACAGTAGTGTTGTAGTGAAGATGAAGAGGAGGAGATCACACACAGAGAAAGACCTGTTACTCTAAAAGCACAGAGAACAGAGCGGCTCAGAGCAGGAGGATGGTTTATGATTAGTTTGTTACAGATAAGATGTATTCACAAGTGCACAGAGACCCTCATTTCAGGACAGAACAACTGAAAATTTCCAGAAGTGTATAAGAAAAAGATGTTTTACTCTCAGGGCGTGTCCTCCTCAAGCAGCCATGCACATGACTGAGGTTCCTGTTCTTACCTCTACACCTGACACACATGTACACACACACCTGGATCCGTGTGAACTGAAAATAACAAAACATGTCACACAGACACGTTACAGTCTCTGCTCATGAAACCACACCTCCATGAATCAAAGCCCCAACTGCAGCACAATAACTGTTTCTGATGAACCACTTCATCAGTGAGTCAGCTGAAACCTTCAGTACGTCTGCATCCTCCCTTCACTCCATGGGTCTGTTGTTTTGTCTGAACGCTGTCAGCAAAAATTGACCTGAGATGACTCCATCAAATGTTCTGACTTAACGAAAACCTTAAAATGTTCAGTTTTCTGACTGAGGAGCGACAAAACTGGAAATGCTACAGCAGACAATGTTGGAATCAAGAAAATCTGCTCTTTCAATTTGTCTCAAGACAGAAAATCCATGAAATAGTTGCTTAATGTTGTTTGACTCCAATTCCACCACCACTTTTATGATCACAGTGATTTCCTCTGCTCTTTTAATGGTAATATTTGTGCAGGCTTGTTCCTCACATGATGACAGGTGACATGTTTTGTGTGACCAGCAGACCCAAACATGAACACGTTAGCTTTCAGTGTCACGTCTGAGAAGAGGAGCAGCAGGTGATCACATGTAGTGTACACCTGATTTATAATGGACTCCAACGTGTTCAACATGTTTACGTCAATCATAGTGAAGCTGAGGATGATTTAATTCTGTTCCTGTGAATTATTGAGGCTGGTGATCATGTTACACCGTCCAGACTCGGCTCAGACCTTTCAGTCCTCAATGAAATATCTAAAGAGCTGATTTCTGCTCAGTCACATTCAGCGTTTAGAGGAAATGACACCAAGCAGCAGATCAATCAATGCAGATCAATGAGGAGAGCTGCCAGCTGCACACACACACACACACACACACACACACACACACACACACACACACACACACACATCTACTTCATTACAGCCTGCACACACATAAACACACACATGTAGCTACACACTGTCTATCACCTACTGACCGTTTCCCTACAGTAGGACAGAAAGAGCTGTCAGAGGCTCACTGCACACACAATACATGACTGGAAAACACACACACTGAGAGAAACACACACCCTATCTGCTCTGTGATCCGCTTTCTGTCTGGTCTTGGACAGGTCTGTTCAGAGCTGATGTCACTCCTCCATGATCCCTCTTTCTTTTGTAGAGAGCATCTCACATGGCCTCACTGTGCTGCACACACACATGCATTCAAACACACATATACACACACATTGGTGTGAATGCAGTTAGATCCTGAGGATGTGATTAGATGATGTGTTTTGCTCTCCTCAGTGTGTGATCAGTGTGATCAGTGTGTTCTCGTCTCTCTCCTCGCTCAGAGGATCTACCAGCAGCTCTGCTCCTCTGCACATTTCTTCATGTTCACTCTCTGAGCTCTCTCCCTTTCTCAGATGCTTGCTGCATGCTTGCTGGATGCTTTGTGCCCTGTGTGTGTCCTGTGTGTGTGTGTCGCTGTGCACACTGAGCTTTTCTTACCTGTTTTGTAGAAGGCATCAGTGTCGGGGTCGCTGGGCGCCTCCTCGGCCGCTTCTGCAGGGTTCATACCGGAATCCGGTTCAGTACAATCCAGCGACAAAGAAAAGACAGGAATCAGATGAAATCCCGGATCCTCCCGTGTCTTTTTAGTCCTCACATGTTCTCCGTTGTGTCCCCTCTGTCTCTCTGTCTCCCTCCATCCGTCCCCCCTTGGTGTTTCTCCCTCTTTCGGTCCCCTCTCTCGGTTTGTTTGCTGTTTCTGGGCTGGCTTCGTTTCTCTCTATTGTTCCTGGTCCAACCTCCCTCTCTGCTGCTGGCCGCCAGGGTCTCTCTACCTCCCTCCCTCGCTCTGCCGTCACTCCCCCAGCCCCTCCCTCCCCTCCTCTCCCTCTCTCTCTCTCTCTCTTTACCATTTCGGCTCATTGACCTTCATTATGCAGCTTTATATTAACTATAGAGACATTAGCATCAGGTTAATATTAAATATCAACAACAGCAAGGAGAGGATAATAAAGGTTTCATGCAACAAGCGGTTCTTTTCTTTTGTAAGGTGGACATTTTGCCCACATGGTGGCGCTGAAGGATGTCAGTAGACTGTCAAACACTGACAGTTCATCCTTTGAGATTAGTTTTTCTTTCATATTTATTTATTTATTTATTTATTTATTTATTTATTTATTTGCTTTTGCATGAATTAAAACCATTTGTATTCAACTTGTCTAGATTTTTTTTTAATAGCTAACAGAAGTTTGCCCTATAAACTTTGACCCTCTGCCTCTCTTCCAGAGCTAATGTGGCTTTAAGCAGCTATGTTGTGCATGTTAAGGCTTCCTGCAGCTCCCTCCTCTCCTCTTGTCTTGCAGGTGTACAGCTCCTGCAGGTTTGTGCCTGGTGTGAGATGATTGGCAGAGTCTGCGTTCTCTTCTTTAAGTACCCGTTGGATGTAATGGTTGGAGATCTAGCTGTCCTGTATATGAGACCTGGACTTGTGACATGTCAGTTCAGGAGCTCTTCTCCACTAACTGCAAGAATGAACACAACCACACAGGTCTTACTGGACTTCAGGGACCGAGGGTGGATGTTTACTGTGTTCTTCTTCAGGTCTCTGTGGAGATTTAAGCCAAATGTGGGGCCTAGAAGGTGTTTATAGTGTGTATTTTTGCTCTCTTGCTTCTGCGCCCTGTAAGGTAAAGGTAAATAGAATAGAATAGAATAGAATAGAATAGAATAGAATAGAATAGAATAGAATAGAATAGAATAGAATATTCCTTAATTGATCCCCTATGGGAAAAATGTTGGTGCCACAGCAGTAGCTCACAACAATCAGTACAAAGTGCAAAAAATGCAGTGATAAAAACAGAATAGTAATTAAAATATGTACTAAAAATAGAATAGTTATTAAAATAGGAACTAAAAAATAAAAAAAAAATAGAAAAGGGAAAATAGAATAAAGAACCATCACTATTTATACAAGAAAATCACTATTTACACATGAACAAATAAGAACAAGAATATGCAATGAACAATGAATGCTGAGACCATGTGCAGAAAAAAAAAGAAAAAAGAAAGTGATGAAGAGCAGCGCCCATCCAATCTTAACAATAACTCTTTCACTCCTCATCAGCTCTCCTCTGATAACCACACTGAGTGTGTCTGAATTTGAGGAGAGAGATTTCTGACACAGGCAGAGGAAGGTTATGACCTCTGTCTGCAGCTCATCTTTAACATCTCTCAGCACATTGTTTGGTGTGTTCGTGGTTCAGTAACTATTTGGTTCAAACTCTCATTAAGTCTGTGTTCAGAGGCCTCAGGATGAGCTGATGGAGATTAAGTCTGTTATCTCTGCTGGATTTGCATCTTTTACTTTAACACATTAACACAAACTAAGATATTTATAGAATCAGGGAGGTTGGCGGCGTTTACACACTCACAAATAGATCAACAGCTTTAGATAAAGATGGAGTCTGCAGATTTTAAACAGTGAAATAAAAAAGACTGATTTGACATTAGATTATATAGATCTTCGGATATTTGTAACTCTACTCAACAGCTGCGCATAACCTGTTCCTCTGAGCCTTTCACTGTGTGATGCTGCCATCTAGAGGACGATACTGATCATAACAGCAAAAACAGAAATAAAAGAAAAGCACGTAGTACCCAAAGTGATCAGCTGAGGGAGACATAGACTGAAGATTCAGAGTTTAAAAGCTCTTTACCCAGAAGCTCACATCAAAGCCCTCATAGTTTTTACTGTCTTCAGATAAAATGATTTTAAAATAACGATTCCTTAAGCTCTATGCAAACTTACAGTAACGGTGCATGTATTATTTTGTATTCAGTGATGAGATGTGACTGTTAGTAAGAGCTTACCTGCCCTGAGAGGAAGAAGCGAGTCCTGTTTCTCCAGGTGAGAAGCTTCAAACGTGGGTCCACCTCTGCCCCCCCCCCCCCCCCCCCCCCCCCCCCCACACACACACACACAGTCTCAGTTCTTATCTCTAACATGACGTCAGATTACAGATGTCATGTTTCTGTCCTGTTCAACCGCAGCGGGGGCTTAAAGAGCTTCTCCCTGTGTGACAGAGGTTTATTGGAGTGTAAGCAGCCCTCATCTCTGCTCAGACCATATTGTGACTGCTCGTCGTCTCTCGCCTTCTCATGAAGCTGCTGCTCCCCCCGTGGCAGCCGGCCTTTCACTGAACATTACAGTGAAGTCTAAGGGTCGTTTGTGCCATGTCGGCCTGACTCCATCAACAATGGCTGTGAGGGTGGTGTAGTAGTCTGTGTGTGAGAGAGGAGAGCCTGAGTCCCCGTGTGTGTGTATGTGTAAAACATGAGTCTCCTCTTTAAGTAGTGGGAATGATGCAGATGCTCATAAAACTGTTTGACGTTAGGCCACAGAGCGCTCTGATTGCAGAGGACAGCTCTGAGGTTTCTCCTGGACTGAACCCTCCTGATTCCTGGACTGATGTGATCTGTAAGCACATTTCTGTTCAGAGAAATACCCTCATCTGAGGCTCTGATGCTGCCGAGCAGGGGAGGAGGATAAATTCAGGTCCTTTTCTTCAGTCACAAGAGTATTAGGATATTTTCTGTTAGACTCCAGTTTGCTTTTAGTGGAGCCTAACCAGCTGGAGTATTTTAACACTGAGCCTCCAAAGGTGAGACTGAGCACAGAAAGACTTTATAGACTTGAACTATCTGAACTTTAAATCTTTAAAAACATAAAGATGTTTTCAGCACACCTGTGTTTGGGCACCTGTCGTTGTATGTTTCTGTATGCAGTATTGACAAAACTTACTGTTTACAGTCAAACTGAGACTACTTTCACACATATACAGATACTTTTATAAACAGGTGTTTGTAAATAGATCCTATCCTCAATAGAAGTGTTTTTGAATATTTCCCTGTCAGCATATCAGTATAGAAAAGGGTTTTTAAAAAAAAAAAAAAAAAAAAAAAAAACATCCGGAAAAGTAGGTTGCATTTTAAACATTTCCTTGGGCAAGCTGCAAATTTAAACATTAGGCTGTGCAGAGTGGGGAGTTAAAATCTGTTTAGAGTCAAATATTTGTTCACCCTTTCACAGCGGTGTAAGGATGAATGTTTCAGTTTGTGTGTACACATACATTTAAACCTGAGCAAACAAAGGAAATGTTAGCCTACCATCTTGGTGCATGAACAGGTTGAGGTAATATCAACCCTCCTTCCTGCTGTCCCCACAAATGCAGAGAAAACAGTTTTGTTTGGGTTTTTTTTTTTAAATCCATTTTTCATTTTAACCGACCTAAAAATTTGTTTGTCAAAGAACTATGCTTCAGAAACATCCTCAGATGTAGACGGGGCCTGGGACTCCCAGGAAAAAAGTCAAAATAGTTCCTCAGCCGAAGTGTGTAAAACTGTAGGGAGCTAAAGAACAGCCTCTGTGTGACTTACAGTGAAACTGAGACTCAGTCCAGTAGATGGTTTCCATCACAGGGATCTCCCAGGGGATAATAGTAAACCAGGAAATGACAACATTTTTTTAGTAGTCACTTCCTGAGGGGACTTTTTTTCCTCTGTTTTTCACCTGAATTCACCTTTAAACTCTGCGCTGTTAGAGGACCACACCTTCATAAAAAATCCTTTCTTTTAGATGGTTTAATGACAGGAAATACACAGACTCCTGATGGTTATGGTGGTAATGATTTATTCATGTTCAAATGCTACACATAGCACCTTCACAGGTAAGAGGTCACTGACACAGGAAGTTAACCTCCTGCTGTTTCCTGTCTGAGTGAATACAAAACTCCAGGACTCAGAGAGGGACACGTACGAGTGGTCAAAGGTTTCTCTTCATCTTATTTATACTCCACAGAGGTGTGTGTTTGTCACTGTGACTGAAGAAATCCTTCATTCAGAGGAAGAACAGAAAAACGCCAGCAGTCGGAGGACGTCTACAGCTGCTCCTGTTAACACCTTAAAGTCTGCATGTGTCTAAAGAAAGAGGTGGAACCACACTCAGCTCCAACACCACAGGCTACGAACAGGTCTCAGAAGTATGGCACCATTTCAGGCTGTCCTGGAGTCCAGTGTCAGGTGATGAGAGGAATATTTACAGGTAGAAAACAACTCAAAGAGTCAACACAGGATTCTGATAAACGTGTCTGAAAAATAGTGCTGGAAACAAGTGAGCCAACAGAAAACTATGTACATACCTGTATTTGTCAAACTTGTTGCCTTATATACACATCTTTTTTTTTCACATTGTTAATAAGTCACATCAATCATATTAAATAGAAGCTGTAGTAAAAAGAAAGGGAAAGAATCTGACATGAAACCACGTGTGAATCACAGCTCATAAAACATAAAACATAGAACAGTTATATTAATACCCATAGTAATGACATTATTCCAACAATTCAAACGGAAATCTCTTTTCAGCATCTCTTCATATTGAAGTTTCTACTCCAGTCATTTTATATGTACAAGAAACATTCAGACTGAACCCTTCAGGAGAGATCTTTCTTCAAACTCACATTTGGTTTTTCACTGGTTCTCATTCTGCAACTGCTCAAAGACCCTCAGACCTGAAGAACTGAGCTGATACACAGCAGGGGGAGGTTAAACCCAACAGGAGAAGATTAAACCCAGGAGAAGGAATAAACCCAAGAGGAGTGAGGAGGTTAAACCCAACAGGAGAAGATTAAACCCAAGAGAAGGAGGAGGTTAAACCCAGAAGGGGAAGATTAAACCCAGGAGAAGGAGTAAACCCAAGAGGAGTGAGGAGGTTAAACCCGACAGGAGAAGATTAAACCCAGAAGGAGGGGATTAAATCCAAGATGAGGAAGAGGTTAAACCCAACAGGAGAAGGAGGTTAAATCCAACAGGAGAAGGAGGTTAAATCCAATGGGAGGAGGTTAAATCCAAGAGCAGGAAGAGGCTGATGTTTGTGGAAAAGGGTCGATTTTTAGTCGGCGGAACCTTAACGTTAGTTCAGATCCTGAGTTTAGTGTGACATTTCCTTTCTCTTCTCTTATTTGATGGAGGTCCACTTCAGGAGGAATCATTTCACTCTTTATGATAATAGATTCATTCTCTATCTTTAACTGGTGTGCAGCTTATTCTTTAGAGGACAGAAAAGGTGTCAAAGTGTGTTTGGACACCAAATCCCTCTGTACTTCCTTGTTTTAGTTCTCTTACAAAGTTAGGTTAGAAATACAGCAGATCAAGTATTTTTCAAACAGCTTGTAAATTCTTCTTTTCTAAAAGCAAACAAAGTTTTCCTGAAACATCAGACTTTTCCCTTCCTCACTGGAGTTATTGAATGCTCTGTGTGTAAAGGTTGGGTTAGATTAATTTACTGATTCCCTCCAGAGAGGGAGTGCAACCGCTGCTTATCAACCACAGACAGAGGATAAAAAAAGGTTTACATTTTCTTTTTCTGTACAAGAGAATGTCTGACACATCGATTCAAAACAATCAAGTCTGCTCACTTGCTGCAGGACAGGAATAAATACAGAGAAATAAAAAAAAGACTTCAGAGTGGAAGAAAAGAAAGAACCCAGAAATTGTCTTCAACAACAGAAAGAAAGATTTGAGTGGGGAGAGAAATGAGGGCTAACAGGTCTACAGAAGTGTTTGTGCTGTGAGGACATTAACCCTTCACCTGAGACGAACCTCAACATAAAATACAAACAGGGACTCTTCATCACCTCCCTGACTGCAGCGCTGCATCCACTGAGTGCTTCCAATAAAGTGCAGGAGATTTCTAACCAGAGGTTTCATGTTCTCCACTTTTTCCAAACAGAAACAGATTCATCTCACAGATTACACAGAAATGTCTCCATGCTGAGAGAAATGTTTCCACTTAGAGAAAAACGTTTCCACCCAGAGAAAAACGTCTCCACGCTGAGAGATTACATTCTGGTAGCATGACGGAGAAACTATGAGCTGTGACCACTGCCCGAATCAAAACCCTGTTATTAGGATGGAGTAGCACTGATATAGTGTGTGTGTGTGTGTGTGTGTGTGTGTGTGTGTGTGTGTGTGTGTGTGTGTGTGTGTGTGTGTGTGTGTGTGTGTGTGTTTTCTGTGTTTAAGCTAAATGCAGATGAATCTAAACTTCCATCTTTGAATAATCTGAGCACTCTCCATGGCATTATTGTAAACAAAGGACTCATGATAATATGACTTGAAACAGAAGACATGATCCCGCCCCTCCCTAATAAACAAACAAACAAACGAAAATAAACAACAGATTCGTACTGAGAGAGAAACTTCAGGCCTACGTTGTTCCACATGGTTAGTGGAGTCTAGACGTATAAGGCTGGTCCAGTCTGTAACACAGTCCTGCTGCATGACTGATCCTGGTCACATGGTCAGAGGTAGAAACCGGTGGTTGGAGGGTCGGGGAGGCTGGACAGAGTCTCAGGGACGGGCATCTGCACAGCAGGGGGCGCCGCTCCGTTCATGTTGGGGAGAGCACAGCCGGCTGGGTAAGAGGTGGTCAGGATGCAGCCATTCTCTGTCTGCAGGAAGCGGTGCAGAGAGAGAGGGAGAGTCAAAAATGATGGTTTCATATGAATACTCGTAAATGTGAAGTACATTGGCTGTGAGAGAGTATAATGTTTCATTGATATCCTGTCAAAAAGAATACACAAGCTTTTATTTTGAAAAACAAACTAAGACACTTAGGTGCACCAGTCAGTGAGAAGAAGAAGTCAGAGATAATTCTGAGTCTGAAATCCACTTTGTACCTAAAAATAAATAAATAAATAAACTACAGCACCAGAAAAAACAACTGCTGAATCATCTTTACTGAGAGCTTAGAGGAAGGATTATTAAAATAATATAAGACATCTTTTACTAAAATAAGACATAAACACTTGATAAGATTTCGGTTTTTGCAGCATTGATATAAAAATTAGGGGGTTTATTTTCCACAGTAGAGTTTAAGACGGACTGTGCGTTTGAAAAGCCTCCTCACCTTACTGGGACTGGTGTCGTGGGGGAGCTCGGAGCTCACCACGCCGTAGTGTTCCAGCTGTCGGCATGGCTTGCTGACCCCCAGGATCTGGTCCAGGGAGGCGTTGGGCGGAGGGCACTGAGACAGGCTGGAGATGACCTGAGCCAGAGGGACGGGGATCTGCTCCTGCTGCCGTTTATGGTTCATCCCCTGAAAGGAGGACATTGTGGACTCAGCCATGTGCTGCTGTCCGTTCCTCCCAAACATCGTACTCCCACTGAGAGAGTAATCCACATTGTTACCACCAGGCATGCTGTAATCCATGCAGGAGTCCAGAGAGGTGCTAGTCAGAGGTTTTTGGCTGTTATCAAGGCAGGAGGAGCTGCCGAGACTCTCACTGAACCCAAAGTCCTGCCACTGAGAGTTTCCTGCTGAATGCTCCAAGCCAGACACGCCACAGAGTCCATTCAGGTTGTTTGCCTTCTGTTTGGCGTGGCACTGCTGTGAGAGATGGTTCTGCATCCTGGGCGGCTGCTGGAGGAAATGTGGCGGCACCTGATGAACGCTGGCGTCCAGCCCAGAGGCCTTCCCGTTGAAAAAAGTCTGCTGTGGGTTAAAGTGATCCAGTTGAATCCCTGCGTTGGTGAGGATGTCCTGGGCTGTCCACTGTCTGTCGGGGAGCAACTGGGTCTGAACCAGCGGGTCTCCGTTGACGATGGAGTTGGTCAGATGGTCGCTCTGCTGGCTCCAGCTGTGTGTCACCTTCCCCGGCCTCATACTGAGGTGCTGCTGCATCTGCTGAGAGAGCTGCACGATGGGAGCCGGACCCACCAGAGGAGGCTTATGGTGAGGAAACTGCATTTGAACGTTAGAGTCCAGGGAGGGGGTACTTTCAGATCCTGTAGATGTGGAAGCTGTGGCTGAGGAGGTGCTGGGAGCAACTGGTCCTCCATGATCCGGGGACTCTGTCTTCCCCTCAATGGAGTCGTAGATGTATGACAGGATCTCTTCGTTGGTCAGCAGGTCGTCCAGCGTCGGCACTCGTTCAGGGTCCATCTCAACCCTGATCATCCGCTCATCCAACAGGAGCAGCTCCAGGTCCTCAGCGCTCAGCCCCAGACCCTCGAGAGCTCCAAACAGATCCCCATTAGAACACCCTCCCTCCTCTGAGTCCACCACACCCTGACCCTCCAGAGACAGGGAGTCCAGAGTTGCCAGCAGGGGGTCAAAGCTCGTGCTCGCCTCCACTCGACTTGGACCCAGCATGCCGTTGCTCGGCTCGTCCCAGCTCTGGTGCAGACCAGGCGGCTCAGAGTCAGAGAAACCCATTTGGTCCTCAAAGAAGCTGCTAAAAGACATTTTGGGCTCCAAGGCCGGCTGACAGACGTACACTGATTCATCCTGACTCATGAGAGCACCCAGAAGAGAGCCGGGGTCAAGACCATCCCTGACCAGCCTGTCCGTCCGACTCTTCTTTGACTTGCTGCCATTTTTCTCATGGCCCCCGTCCCTGAAGGTGGCGATAGGATGGTTGGACTGGTAGAGCAGGGCTTCACCTGTGGCGTAGGTGAAGGGGAGGTGCATGGAGCGTTTACGCAGGTGTTCCCCTCCCTCCTCGTCCCTGCAGAGACACAGACCAGTTAGTTTTCACCACTGCTTTCACAGATGATGAAGGCTTGGCTTTTGGCTGAGTTTAGTTCAAACCTTATTTTCATCTCACAGGCACTGAAAATGTTTCTTGAAGAAACAAGAGGTTTCTGTACTCTTTAAATCTTCTGTGCTTTCAGCTTAACAAACTTTGATCTGAGATAAAACTCTGTTTCTATCTTGTCTTTGAGATATCCTGCTACTTTCTGTCTTTTTACAGCCCAAAAGAAAAGGAACCTACAGGAGAGGTCTCTGGGTGGCGATGATGTAGTCTGGTTTCCCGTTCTTGTAAACCAGTCTGGCATTGGCCTGGACCCACTTCCAGCGGTTCTCTTTCGTGAGGAGCCTGAACACAGTCAGACCGCTCTCTCCGGTCTTCATCACTGCAGACAAAGAACAGACACAGAAACTGTCACTGAACTGTTTCAGATTTACTCCAAAGAGATATTTACTCTAATCTAATCTTTTGAGCAGCTAATCTGCTCCATGAACTGCAGCTTCAAACCTAAACTACACATTTTTAGATTTTTGGTGCGGAATTGAGTCAGAGTGGTAGTTTTGTTCTTCAGGCTAGTTCTTGGGTCAGATTTCCTCCAAATCTAAAGGAGGTCTTCCTTTCTTTTTTCTTTTCTGGTTGTGTAGTTTTTATGTACTCGTGCTGACAAATGGTGCTGAGAGCTCTGAGAGTGTTGAACTTCAGATGAAGTCCTGAACTGCTTCAATTATCTGCTCATCTGTTTAAATTAACTTCACGTCCTGGATCAAACCCTTGCAGACAGAGCAGACACAGAGCAGACACAGAGCATGGACACAGACAGAGCCGATGCAGTGAGTGGACTCAGAAAGCTGATGTAGAGAGTGGATGCAAAGAGCGTGGACGCAGAGAGCGGATGCAGAGTGCAGTCAGCGAGCATGTGTGACCTCTGAAGAGTCTGTGTGGGTTTCTCTCTATGGATCATCTCTCAGGCCTTGCTCGCTCAGTGGATTTGCAGCCCTATCCTCTCCTCTGGCAGCTCTACACCGTTGCTCAATCTGCTCCGTAATCCAGCGGGATTACTTACGAAAGCTGTCTGAACTCTCTGACCATGCTGGAGGAGAACTCTTCAACTTTCCTGACAGAGCTGGCTCTAAAGCAGCAACATGTTTCTGTCAGATAAACATCAGGATGGATGCAACTGCAACTGTCACAGCTGTTTAAGTTGTCTTCATGTCTTAGAGGGTTTACATCTGAAGCTAGGACTCAGGATCTGATGCTAACCACAGCGTGGATTCAGTGCAGCGGAATAAAGTGAGGAGATTTGGTCGACATGTTAAACGTGGTTTCGGATGGTTCACAGTAAACAGGGTGGAGAATGATCCACCCCGTGCAGTTATGTGACCACTGTTAACTTCAGATCAGTGACTTCTATGAGACTTACTTCTGACATGGTTCTCTGCACAGTACAACATATCCGCTGCGTGGATGAACTGATACCCAGATCCTCGAACCCTCAGCTCAGCCTCTGTGTACCCCAGCACGATCTTCCCCCTGCACAGAGAGACCATAAACCATTTAAACACATCACTGAGCATTGGGAGACCTTCTGCAGAGTGATGCAGTAAAATTATGAGTTAAACTCTTGTGCTCACTTTGCATCACAGGCCAGAGGTGTGAAGTCCAGTTTGTGTTTGGTTCTGAAGATCATGTTCTTGGTTCTGATCTCCAGGATGGATGGTGGCTGCAGAGGAGTCGCAATGGCGAAGAGAGCGAGCTGAGGCGGAGCCTTTCCTCCATTTTCCTGCCGCTGGTTCTGTCCGTGCAGGAACTTCAGTCTGCCCTGAATGTTTAACGCCTGCAGAGGAAGAGTCACATCAGACAGAGACTTGGTTTCATACCTGAGCGAGCAGAGCTCCACTCAGCCTCACAGCAGCTTCAGTTTCTTCAAATGTTCACAGCTTTTATTGTAACACAACGCTCGGATCGACAAACAGTATCTGTTTGTGTGTGTGTGTGTGTGTCTGTGTGTGTGTGTGTCACTTTAAATAATTAAAACAGCATCCTTCCTGTTATTTCTACAGAGCTTCAGTGTGGTCCATTTCTCTTCAGATCTTCACCCTCAATGTGATCTGCTCTTTATTTCCAGATAATTAGCAGGACAATAATGTTTCCATCTAAGGTTTGTTGGACAAACTTCAAGAGAAGATAAGAAAGGATCCTTTGGCCCCTCAAAGGTTTATGAAATTTTTGGTTTTGTTTACAGATGTGCTAACCTTGTGTCGACAGTACTCTACATTAGCTACACCATTTTCCAGGCATGATAACGAAGAACATATCAGTGCTGTATGTCAGTGATACTGCTGAAGCTGTCTGTAGATTTTAAAGAGCGGACTCGTACCAGGAAGCCCGATGAGTTATCCAGCAGGCAGCGAAACCGACAGACGAAGCTCCTCTCTAGGAAGGACGAGTTCTCTGGAGGAAGCTGCTCGGGTTTGTAGGTGACCACAGCTGAGCTGCTGTCCGGCTCCATCTCTGTTTGAACGATAAAGGTCAGGTTCAGGTCAGGTCTTATTCATGCAGAGCATCATCTTTATTACAGCATCTCCACTCTTCTAAACACACGTCTCCATCTGAACATCTAAAGTCTGGTTTTCTTTACATTACCTCTCCTGTCTGAGAATATCTTATTAGCTCCATCCCCATCTCACGGACTCATTCATTCAGAATTGAGATATTATTTTTATAGTATTTTTTCTTTCCTCCTCCCGTGCTCAGTGTCGTTATGATATCAGGGAATAAACTCCTCCTCCATCCCCCCTGGTCTCAGTACCCCCTCCTTTCACATTCAGGTATAAACCGGCCTGATGTAATGAGTCTTGTGTTTAACTCTGTGTGACAGCCTGTGCTGCTGTGAGGACACACCGCAAACAGTTTCTCCGTGTTGGAGCGACTTAGTTGTGTCAACGCTGTGGGTCTCAGAACCAAAGGATACAGACGTAAGCATCTTAAAACCCAGATCTGGGACCACTTCTCCTCTTAAGCCTCAGTGGAGCTTACAGGGACATGTGACCTGACCTAGGGATGGCCTCATAGCTTAAACTGTGGTTCTTAACCTCCTGATAGTGATGTCTCACTGTACAACCACAGAGACCATGGAGGGTATGACATCTTGCTCTGATACAGAAACCTCTAAGCCTAAATGTCCCCTCCTTTACCCCAGTGCTGAATTTATTTTAGAAATCCCCGCTTCTGAAATCATTCAACATGAGATGAGATCTTCACAGAGAAGACCTGGAAGTGCTTTAAAAAGAGAGATTTATTTTGCATCCCTTGTGATCGTTGTGACATTTTTTCTGGACTCTCTGTCCTACACACAGTGTGCTTGTCTGTGTGTGTGTCTGTCTGTGCCTCACTTGTACGAGTCTGTGCATTGAGGTGGACCTGCTGTGCGCAATACAGAGAGCGAAGGAGAGTTGTGAACACTTAACCATTCCGTCATATAAATAAGATAAATAACTTGAGGCTGTTTAGTCTGTTAAATAAAGAACAGGGTATAGATCTGATCTATAAGAGAGGTATGCCCCTCATCTGTTCTCCACAGTCATTGCAGCCTTTACAAATCACTATCCATGGGTCTTTCTCAGATATATTAAAATATATCGACCCTTATCCAGACAAGAGCGTGCGGCTGCAGTTTTAGCTTGCGTCATCAACGCACGCTGTTTCAGCTGTGTTGTTTCGGTGATAAAAGTCAATTTCAGTGCTTCCCTAACAAAAACTGAACATTCTCGGTCTCAGCACTGGTGGACATGAGAGGGCTGTCGAGTATACTGAGTCATAGCGGGCTAAGAGTTAGGAATCATATGATCTATTTAGGAAAACACTGCAGAGCCAAGCCTTTTCCAGCTCTGCTGGGGTCACACAGACATTCAAGAGGAGGGGTGAGTGGAGGGTTAAGGTTACCTTGGGGGGAGTCCTGAGTGATGGCAGGTGTAGCGGCAGCGGGAGGATTCAAAGCCCAGTGCAGGTTCCTCCTTAGCTCTTGCTGGTCTTCGGTGTGGACCAGTTCATACACGCTCTGGTGCATCACGTCCGTCTGATGGGAGACAAAGAGGACAGAGTGAGCTGAGGACAAAGGTAAAGAATAATGAAACCACCACTGCAGCCAGAGTGAATAATCCAAAAGGAAAAGTCCTCTCGGTGCTACAGTTACGCCAAAGCGCGCACACACAAATACACTCATGATAGATACACTCATCATTACTGTGGGGTTAAATCCACCACCTTCTTCTGAAACTGTGTCCGTCCTCAGGTTACCTCCACCTCTGCCCTCCAGGTATTTCAGGTGAGCAGCTCAGATTGAGGACAAGCTCACCAGGTCAGGCCTGGATTTCTTTAATGAATACTGAGTCCTGGCATCGATCCATTGATCTGTGTTTGTGTCTTTAGAGAGTGGAACTGATTCTAACAAGCTGCTGCTCCTGCTAACTGCAGCGATATAGACCCGATGAGGACAGATTCACAGGGATTCAGGAGCAACAAACACCAGCAATGATGCTGAAACAGCTGTACCCTGATGCGGACTGGGTGTCAGAATACATGATTCGCAAGTTTTCTCAGACAAACGAAACTTTGCAGATGCTTTTTTAAACTTATTTCCACATCCATGGCTGATAAGATCAGTAAAGGCAGACTAAGTTATGTGCAGGTTTCTCAGCGTTTGAGGTGTTGCACAGTTTGCAGAGTGAGCCTGGCTCTGATGTTCCTGCAGTCACAGAAGTAGAACTCTTAATGGTTTTAGCTGAATGTCTGACACCTCTCCCCCTGTCATGCGTACCCCTCCCAAGCATCAGTTCACCGTGCACCATGCAGTCCTCAGGCCCTCCGTGTGAGCTGCTGTGAGCTGCTGTGAGGCAGGTCTGTGTTGTTTACTGCAGCCCTCTGCTGTGACTGCAGCTTCAGACTAAAAGGCCACGCTATAAATAGGCCAGGTGTTTTTTACTGTTTAACTCTCTGACTCTGCACCACGCAGCGAGCAGAGCCACGGATCAAACAGAGCCCTCTGTGCTCCCAGCAGACACTGCACGCAACCTGGCCTGCAGAGCTGAAACAGAGCCAGTCATACAATGAAACAGAGCTATCAATCAGCTGAAACAGAGCCACCCATCAGCGGAACAGAACAGAAGAGGTAAAGTAGTGGAGAAGCAGCAGGCTCAAAGGTGTGAGTACCTGGTGGAAGCCCAGGTAGTCCTGGATGGTGTGGGAGGAGAAGAAGATGGTCCCGCCAGCTGTGACGACCAGGACGAAGCCGTTGAGAGCCTGAAGGAGAAACCAGAGAAGCCAACAGTTAGTGAGGATACTGACTCTATTCCAGGGTTGATGACTTCTCCTGTTTGAGCCTTCTGATAAGTCTAACACTGTGTTGTTTTCTGATGGACTGAGACCTGCCTGCAGTGCGTCTTATCTCACACATGAGGAGAAAACATTTACTCATCATGCCCACTCACATCAACACTTTACAAACCAGAAAATGAAGTAGGTGATTTTCCTGATCTTGCCAAAAAAAACATTGTTTTCATGCAGTAAGATGGGACAGAAACAAAATTCACAATGAAACAGACTGTTCACATACAACAATCTGAAAAATTAAACTTATAAAACTTCCTGCCTGGATTCAGAAAAAGTATTTTAATATATAATGTTAAGACTGTTACATATAATGTAAAACATTCGTTACAGTCGGTCTATATTTAACATCACATAACATCCCCAGAGTCAGAACTGGGTTTATTTATCTACACAAGCACAGGAGTGAATAATATAATATTATATATATAATAATAATAATAATAATAATAATAATAATAATAATAATAATAATAATAATAATAATAATAATAATAATAATAATAATATATAATAATATATAATAATAATATAAGGATCTATGATCTCTGTTGTTATATAATCCTGCAAGGTCCTCTTAGGGGGAAGCACTACTCTCAGCAAACAGCTTTCTCTTGGGGGAAAGTGGGAAGGAAGAAAGAGAAGGCCAAGAAAGGAAAGGAAAGGAAAGGAAAGGAAAGGAAAGGAAAGGAAAGGAAAGGAAAGGAAAGGAAAAGAAAAAAGTACGAAAAGGAAGGGAAAGTAAAGGAAAGGAGAGGAAAGGAAAGGAAAGGAAAAGAAAAAGGAAAGGAAAGGAAAGGAAAGGAAAGGAAAGGAAAGGAAAGGAGGAGAAAAGGAAGGATAGTCAGGAAGTGTTTCAGATGAAATGAAGCTCAGTGCGTTCCTGTAAAAAGAGGAACAGCTGGTTCATCCTTCCACCTCACTAAATACCCACGTGCTCTCCCCTGGTATGCTCACGTTGGTAAACAAACAAAAACACACACACACACACACACACACACAGGGCTGTCCTCAAAGAACCACAAACATTTCTCAGTACAGTCATCCTGATCTGATTCAGGGAGCAGGATGACTAAAGCTGCAGACGCCATGTTTGTCTTCCTGATGATAACCAGGGATTGTTTTAAGCGTGCCCGACTAAAAATAAACTCCAAATGTCAGGGACACACTGAGCATGAAACTGTTTTGTGAAGCAGGCTTTAAAATGTGCTTTTTTAAAATGAGCTTTTCAGGGGAGCCAGATTGGCCTGGTGGTTCAGTCGTGAACCTCATGTAAAGAGGAGTAGGCCCCCTGTGGACCCCGCCTCTCTCTCCTCTGCCCCATCTCTCCCCCACTCTCTCTCTCTCTCTGAATGAGCCTTCACGTCTCATTAGGACGGTTGGGGTACATGCAGTCTTATCCTGATAATGAAAGCTCTCTGTGGGCCGGGCCGGGCTTTGGGATGGCAGTGAAGGCTGTTTCCTCTCCTCTCCTGAATGCAGGGTGATGCACATTGGGAGGAACTGGACTGGAAAATCAATGACTCCAGCAGATCCCAAAAAGCTCTGGCAGCCAGCGAGCTCGGCCTGCTCTCCGTCACACAGACAGTGCAGAGGGCACCAAACCCCCGTGAACCAGGAGAGACTTCCTTTTCCAGGCTGCAACTTGAGTAGAAAACAGGTCGCTGAATACCTGTTCTTTAAACACTGAACCCTGACTTGGAATTTCAAAGTTATGTGATTGGATAAAGTATGAACAGGAGTCTGATGAACCTCCTATTAGAGGACTCAGGAACTGGCGCAGGGGAGCACCAGTCAGATTCTGCTCCATGAATCTGGACTTTCTTGGTGCAGCTGTTGCCAAATGTGGCTCATGGCTGACTGATGCTGAGTCGATAAATAATCTAACAGTTTGGGCTGGACTTGCTTTTTTGTATTCAGATTTGTCTGTCTGTGTATTAAAAAAGTTTAAATGGAAGTAATCACTGACTGTAACAATCCAGGACAGCAAACCATTGGAGCTCTGACTTTAAGTCTGCAGGAAAACCAACCTGAGTGTGTCATAAGCGTTGGACTGGTCCTTTAAAAACAATCACACAAGTACAGGAAGTATAAACAGAACAGCTTCCAAAATAAGAGCACATGAATGCAGGGATCCAGTGATGATCATTTGGTCCTGGCTCTGATATCGGAATCCCTCCTCTAACATCTGGATTTTGCTCCACAGACTCCTCATTCAGTCAGTTTATTTTGGGACAGCTTCGCCAAAACATGGCGCTCTTTAGGTCAGATTTAGATGGGCTGCAGGCTGCACTGGAATCAGCACCAGACTAATGTTTCATGAGGACACGGCCGACTGTGCCAGGCGTATTGAGTGGTAAGCTGCCCTGAGCCTCTGAGCTGCTGTCATTGGCCTAAATAGATTTTGGGCGCTTGTCAGGAGGAAAGAAAAAAAAATGCTGAAAACATGACGGCCGTCCAGACAAACAAATCAAATCAGTTTACTCTCAACCAGTCTGTCTTCTCTGCAGAGAATTGGATAGTTTGGACCATTTTGACTCCTGATTTACGCCCTGTAACTGAGTTTATAAAGACTGAATGATGCCAGGCAGAGATTACATTAATAACCTCTTTTATAGGAGCTGTTTTTCTGTTTGGATACGAAGCCTGCATCCTAAAGGCCAAATGTCCTCCACAGCTCTCTCCTGTCACTGAGTTGGAAAGGCACCGTCACTGTATCCTTGGCTGTGAGCCACCCAAGGGCTTTTCTCAGTACTCTATCTATGGGCTCCTCGTGTCCTCATCTCCTCGGTCCTCCTCTCCCGTTTTCATTCCCAAGTCATCAAACACTGACGCTCTGTCACAACCTCTGCATCTGGCGATGCCCCCTTAAGCTCTCCATGTGAATCCATCCCTGGCTGTTAGTCTAACACATGATGCAACGACCCCAAAGCACGTTCGTAAACTCAGAAAGAACAGAGAACCAGGGAAATGTGCTGCAAGCAAAAAATAACTGATGTAAAGAGAAAAAACGAGCTGCAAACATTACAAATAATAAAACATTACAATAATTCAGAACAACATTCAGTTCAGAAAGTCGTTCTCCTGAAACCTTCTGAACCTTTTTCAAAGTTGTATGACTTGAAGTCAAAGGTTTTATGATTTGAAGAAGCACGAGGAAAAGTAGGAAGCTTCCCAACTGACCTGCAGTAAAAGTTCCCCCTCGGGAATCTTGCTCTCTGGAGCTCCTGCTGTTTTGCTCTCGTCATCATTCACGCCGGCTGGAGTCGCTCCGTTCCGACTGCTCAGGGCAACTGTGGAGAGGGACACACAGGGGAGAGAGAGAGGAGGGGAGATGGGGGAGAGGCAGACGGGTTTTTAGTCCTGTGATAATGTTTGCAAAGCACTGCTGTGACTGTCAGACCACCTCATGTTCACCATGCTGAAGATGCTGCATGCATGCTCGGCCCTGCTCATGAAAGATTAATCGCACACATCTGAAAGTCTGATTCACCAAATCCAGCTTTTATTTTGACTAACTTGCTTTCATCAGGAGTTTTTAACCTCAGCTCAGCACAATACATCAAGAAACAAATCTGTGAGGGTCTAAAGCTGCACAGTGATACACAGACTGTGCTTCAAATACACCTGAGAGAGGAGCTCTCATCCCCAGCAATATGGACTAACTAATGTAAAGACCTCTGAAGTCAAAGTAAGGCTTTTATAGGCCAAATAATCAACGCATTAAGGAGAAAAAATATGATAAATAGACCCCTTTCCTGTTTGTAAACAGTGATGACGTTTCTACGGCTGTGAGCAGATGAAAAACATCAACATGTGGACAGACATTCAGTGGACAGATGTTTTTAGTGGAGAAATCCAGCGTGTACTCCAGAGAGGAGTTTAAACACACAAGTCACAAGCTTATGACTGCATTATCCATTGAAACTGATTTGACTGTGATATATAAAGACACGAACATGTGTCAATAAAGCAGAAACCCTCCCAAACCAAAAAGAGCACACACAGAGCTGAGTGTAAGACCTGGGTCATAATAAAGGATCCAGAAAACTACATCCAGACAGAGAACTGATCCAAATCTATCAGAATATTGATGGTTTTATATTACTAATCAGACGATCATAGTTTGATAATATACCGTATTTTAACACTGAACTCTAAATATGTTTCTGTTTATCCTAATTTATAAATTCACTTATTATTTACTCTCCATAGTTAGTCCATATTTGGTCATAATCTAAAAAATAACTTTTTTATGAAACACTCAAAATAAAAACTAGATTTAGTACATCAGCAGCTAATACTGATTATTTGTGGTCATAAAGAAGACACATTTAATACCATGGCTGCAGTTGTATCTGGTGTTTCAGTGTAAAGTGTGACCCTGTCAACTGGTGACTCTCAGTCGACCATCTCTCTCTCTCTCTCTCTCTCTCTCTCTCTCTCTCTCTCTCTATATATATATATATATATATATATATATATATATATATATATATATATATATATATAAATAAATTTAATATTATGTATCTTAACCTTTTAATATTCTATTTAATAGATTGCATAGCTTCGAATTCTTTTAGTCATGCTGTTGCTAGTCTCACGTTATTTTTTCTGTAAATTGTTTAGCACCAAAAATCCCTTGTATGTGTAAATGTACTTAGCGAGAAAACCTGTATCTGATTCTGAATAATTATTAACACAAACAGCTTGACAGAAATGATCAAATGTCCTGCTGATGTTCCAGAGGCCCAAAGAAAAAATGGTCCCAAATACTGCTTTTATTATACATCCACAATAAGAATTCTGCACCATCTCTCCCAAAGTCCACAATAAGTCTGATTATTTCTGTTCCTGGAGTCAAAAAACAACAAGATTTCCTCTTTTTAACACACAGTGTTATGAAAGACTAAACCTTATGTAGGTCAATTTGCTCAGAGTTATTACATGTTGCAGGAATTTCTGCATCAAACTTTAGCATGAGTCACATTTAAGATGTTGATCAAAATAAGCGTCCTCTGCAAACTCTGTTTCCCATCAGGAAAGATGGAAGAACCCAAATTTACCCCAAAACATTGATGATATTTTTTGCTCTTGTAAAAGTTGTTATTTTCTGTCATGTTAGTCCGAGGCTTCACAGTGAAGGATAAAAAAGAAAGCAGGGTCTCTATGTTTCCAGTAGCTCCTTCAGGCGTCTCTGTATGTACACTTCACTGCTCACTCCTTCAGCCCCTCCCCCTCTCTGCCTCCTGCTCTCTGATTGGCTGTTGGCCCCCAGCTGTTCTCATTCTAATGGGATTCTCCCTTTCCTCCCAGTGTAATGTCATAACTCTGATGGTTAAGCAGTGTGGAGACATCATTACTAGTAAGACTTCTGTTAGAGACACGCAGCCATCAGGAGGCTGTTCTCAGTGTGGTTCTGTGTTTTCTGAGCTCTAGCATGAGGACATTCAGTCTAAACGGATGGAGGAGTTTGATCAAACACAAAGATGGGAGAGTCAAACATCTCCTAACATGCAGCTCAGGTTACAGACACAATATGTCATGAACACTGCATCCTTTACAGTTTTTAACCAAACACCAAACATTTCATCACCCTGTTCCCAAAAATCATGAAACTAAAGCCTCCCACTCTACCCTTTATAGCTTTTAATAAAAACACCTGTCCACAGGTAAAGAGCTGAGTGATGACAGAGTGATGATGCTGGGTCTGATAATGAGTTTATTATATCTGCCTGGTTTAGAGGGATGAGCGTCAGTGATGTCATGAGAAAGCGAGCAGCGGTCAGCCATATTAATCTCTGACCCCTGCAGGAGCATGGTGCTCTGACCCATGATGACCTTTGACCCCATAGATGATGTCTGACATGATTGGGTGAGTGGGTTCTGGGTCAGGTCTTTTGTTGTCCACTTGGAGGACTTATGGTGAAGTGTATTTGAGGGGCGGGCCGCTGTCAGGAGTGTCGGAGCAGACACCGGAGGACATATGGGCTTTGTGCTGGGAGGCTCGGACCTTCACACGGGACTCGGCTTTGGACTGACACCCCTGACCTTATTCCCATGAAGACATCCTGGACTGACTTTTAGAGGGCTGCTGAAAACAATGTGTGACATAATCCAACATATTGGTGAGCGAGTGGCGTGGGCATCGCATCACATATGCTGGATCGACTCGAGGGGGGTGGTGTGGTCTCACAACGAAACACAGGAGCCACTCAAAACACAAATTAATCCACTAACTGCTGGGAAACATGGGAAATAAAACACGTGCTGAACTCGAGCTCATAATCTGCCTCAGATGAAATAAAGATAAAACATCCACGGTCTGATCACAGTGAAGGTTTCTCTGTTCTGTTCCTTCAGCTCTCCTTTTATTTACTTTCTGTCTCAATGGACATCATCCACAAATATAAACTCTCAGGAGTTATTAAAAAAGAAAAAATCTTGAACCAGGAAAAGCAAATCCACACAAGATGATCCCTGACAACTTAAAACTTCTTTTCAGTTCATTAATTAGTCACAAAAATACAGATCCTCTTTTGTTCAGCTTCATCAGGGGCTTTATGTTTAAAAAGTTACTGATGCATTATGGGAAGTGTAGTTTTGTCACAGTCGTAACTCCGTTTTTCTTTCCCTGTGCTTGTTTCCAGGTGAGGAGGCAAAGGTATGCTGCAGCGTCAGGCTATTAGTCCGTAAAGAGAAGTGGGCCAACACAAAGCCTCTTGGATGGCCAGAGGAGGACAAAGAGCAGATCTTGTTGTCAGGCTTCAGTGGGCATCAGTGTTCACAATGAAAAATTTACATCCTCGCTGCCAGCACATACATGAGGCCGTCCGGAGAGGCAGAAACCAGCCCGAGGCTTTATCTAGACTCAAAAGAACAGCTCGACTTCCCCAAACATGCCTGTGTTTGCAGTAAAACGACATGAAATAATAAAGCAAAAAAGCACTGAAGTGAGCCAGTATGACGTGGACAGAGGAGTGCTGGAGAGGAATGTTATCAGCACAGATTGAAGTTTACATCTCTGCCTGTTTCTGCTCTGTATGTTTGTGGTGAAACAAACTGAGCTCATAGTTTACACTCAATAAGAAGCTCTACCTCTGTGTGCTCTGTTTGCATCCAGCAGTTCACATTAGGGCTGCAACTAACGCTCATTTTCATAATTGATTAATTTATCAATTATTCTCTCGATTAATAGTTGTTTGGTCCGTAAAATGTCTGAAAATGCTGAAAAAGTCAATGTTTCTTGGAGTCTAAGATGACATAATTAAATGTCTTGTTTGCAAATCAAAGATATTCAGGACTGTCATAGAGAAGCAAAAAAATCAGAAAATATTCACATTTATGAAAATGAAATGAGAGAATTTGGACTTCTTTTTCTTAAATAATTATTTAAACTGATTCATCGATTATCAAAACAGTTGACGATTAATTTAGTAACTGATCAATAATCAATTATTTGATTAATTGTTGCAGCTCTAGTTCACATTAGCTTTAGCCAAAGGACAGAACATGAGTAAGAGGCCTGAAAAATGATCATCTGTGTCACCAGCAAACTCAAAGTGCTCTTTAACCAACATATTTAAGTGTTTTAAAGCTTACCACAGACCCCTGCAGTGACTCTCCCTGTCCCTTTGAAACAACAGATCATCACTAAAACTACAGAAACTCAGACCCCAGACCACAGCAGGAACTTATTTCTGCTAAAACTTTCAGAGTTTCAGAACAGAGAGACTAAAAATCCAGTGAGGCCCAGCCATCGAGACTTCAGAGGACAGATCTTTGTGTACTGGGACTGTGACCCAGAGGCCAGCTTGGCTCTGGTCCCGGCCTTCATCATGGAGCCTGCAGGGTAAAGCTTAGTGACACCGCTCCACAGAGAGCCAGACTGGGTCTCAGAGAGCTTTATCCTGCAGAAGGCTGAGCCCTAAAAACATGAAGCACACTCTAAATATTTACCAAATATTTGACCTCTCTCATCCACCCCCCTGCATGCTCTTTCTTCCGGGATAAGCGGGATGTTCTGAGCCTGTGCCGCTTCGTTTTAATACCCCACCCTTACATGTCATCGTGGCGTCTCTCCAGCCCGAGGCCGCCGCGTAGCCTTCATAACAAAAACACAAACATGACGCTGCCAAAATCAGACTTAAAGCGTTAGCGACCAATCAGAGCGCAGCATCAGGATCAAGTGTTACTTAACTGCTGTAAAAGCAGCACCAAGAGGCTCCAACACTCCTCTGGGTCATTTATTTATAGACTCATGTAGTTGTGCAGACTTTATTAAGCCTTGCTGTGACCAAGCGGATCAAGCTTCAGAGTTTTTATAGCTCTGAAAAGAGAAGTGAGAGAGTCCAGGACATTCATTTATAGGTTAATTAACTGATCAGGATAACCACCAGAGGGATCAAAGACTGTGGTCAGTGGAGGCTGTTTGGAACATATTAAAAAACTCAAACAGTCAGACTCTGATCTGTTCGCAGCAAATATATCTTTTCATAATCCCAAACATGCTTAAAATAAACCTAACCGAGAACAGAGAGAGCAAAAACTAACAATACGGAACATGTCACACCCAGCAGTCCCAACAAGCTTTGACTGAACTGGTCCTTTAAACAGCATCAGTTCATTAGCTGAGTGTGCGTGTGCGTGTGTGTGAATGTGTTAAGACTGAGACCCATGGTGTCAGTCATCCTCAGCTGTGTTAATGCTGACGATTAGGGGACACGCCTTGTACACGCACACACTTTTTGACTGCAGGGACTAACTGTATACCCTTCACATCCAGCATCATGCTGTATAAGTTATTGATGAAAGGCTCCAGAAGCACTTCGAGCTCCTGTTTGCAGGACCTCTGCTGCAGGTTAAACGCCAGCTGGGCAGCTTTTACTCCTGTCAGGTTAAGCACTCTCTCCATCAAGCCCATCAGGCATGTTTCATTAAAGTGCTCCATGAGTAACTCAGGAAAGGATCACTTTAATAATCCAGCATCATGAGGTTTCTTAGACCAAGACCCGAGCATGCATTCACTTCCGACCTCCGGACACAGCTTGGCTTTAAAGTTATAATTTAGCCGGAAACAGACTGAAGCACTTCTTCCTCCCTCTTCTCAGTTCAGGTGTTAATCTGCAGAGAGCTGGCAGCCAATCAGAGAGTGTGTTTGTGCATGGAGATGCTATAGCTGCAGAGGAAGAACTCTGGATGCAGATCAGTTGTGACAATTGCCGTGCTGTATGTGTGTGCATGCATGTGTTCTCCTTTTACAATGTTGTTCTAAAATAAGATCCAGCCCTTCATATCCACTCCACAGCTGCAGGCAGTCAGGCAGACAAACTCGGCTTTGACTGAATGTTTGCAGAGAAATAACTCCTGCTCATCAGCAGTATCTTTAATAATGGACAGAGTCATAGTAAACATTATGACTTAGAGCTTAAACTGTAAAACTCTTTAGGTCATGTTCAGAGTGTTGTCTCAGATTAGATGCACTGCAGTGTTAACAATGTGTTATATAACCAGCAGAGACTCTGCACACACACACACACAGAAAGAGAGAGAGAGAGAGAGAGAGAGAGAGAGAGAGAGAGAGAGAGAGAGAGAGAGAGAGAGAGAGAGAGAGAGAGAGAGTCGTTATGTGCAAGAAATAAAGACTAAACAAAACAACAACGTTCAACTTTCTCTCTCACTCAGGTCCTTCAGTTTGATTCCAGGGACCTTCCTTTAAATCAGTTATTCAAAGACAAAACAGAAGCCTCCATCCGTGGTTTCTTTCTATAAGTCTTCTGTGTTCAGGACAGAGAGCAAGGAGTGAGCGTGTGTCACAGCACGTACACACACACACAGAGCTCAGTGCATGCACACAGTTTGTGTGTTTGTGTGTTAATTATTCGAGCAGAGTGTGAATGGCAGCGAGTAAATATAGAACGTTTCAACTCCTTCACCCCCTGAACACTGCAGCAAATGAACACGCGATGCACACATACATACCTCCCCCACATCACTGAACACACACATGGATGCACGCAACACACACATGCAGGCTCACATATAGAGGCTGAACATGAACACGCGGCCGCTAATGCAGGGGGAAGCACGCACCCTGTACTGCTTTCGTGTCTCCCGAGGTTTCTCGATCACATGGTCGCATATTTGCTTATGAGGGGCGATGCAGAGAGGTGGGAGGAGGAGGAGGGGATGGGGAGAGGGGGGAATGATGGGATTTGGGCGGAGCGGGCTGGGGAGGGGTCACAACTGATTACCAGGTTTCCCTTTGGTGGCCTGCATTCCTCACTGTGCTGTATCGTGATCAGAGGGCTAAGGGGGGAGGGGATTGGGCGAAGGGGTTAAGCCCTGCAGGGGAAGGACGGAGGGAAGGACGGGCAGGGAGGAGGGTGAGGGGGATGACCCACTGCTGATCATGCCTTTTTCATCTGTGTGCTCATAGACAGCCTACAAGAGGGGGGGGGTAATAGATAACTCATCAGTTAGAGAGAAACAGGTATCCTGATGGCCACATGACTTCACAACAGCCACACAGCTTATGACGCGTCCCCGACAGCTTCAGCAGCTTCTTCAGCAGTAGCTCATCATGCTATAGAAAGCTCTCCAGCCGACCTGTTCCCAGCTGTGTCCCAACCCTCTGCGTGCCGGGTCGTCACATCCAAACATACACATCAGTTTAACTGAGAACCAGAGTTTAATGACGACTGGACTCAAACATGGACTGGCAGCTACACGACTCTGCTGTACACATATCATTGTTCTCATGACAGAAACATCAGGAGGATGTTAGTGGATTAATGTGGATCCGGATCACTGACACATTATCAGGGACCGAATTTCAGCCTTACATGAAGGAATCTGCACTTACATGCTCAAAAACTCTTCAAAAAAATTGAGGGAAGATGAAAATGGAGCGATTTAAATTTTTCATGAAAAGACAGAAAACTTTAAATAAGTCATGAAGAGGATGATTTGTTGTCTAATTGTCCAAAAAGAAAGACTTTCAGGATTTAAAGTCATTAAAAAACTTAGTATAAAACTCTCTACAGCAGTAAAAGGAAGGAGCACTGAGTTTGACAGCTCTTGGTCGGTGCAGGAATCATCACAGAGCACATTCAGGTGAGTTTATTTCAGGTGTTGCAACACTGACTGAACCTGAATTGATGAATAAGACCTTAATTTCTTTAAAGTGTGTGTTGGTTTATAGAAACTGTGGTCCACACAGCCTCTCTGCCTCAGTCAGAACTGTTTTACATAATTCATTTCTATCATGTCCTGATCCAGGGGGACTTACATAATGTGTGTGTGAGTGTGTGTGTGTGTGTGTGTGTGTGTGTGTGTGTGTATGTGCTCTGTGCAGGTCCATGTTTGTCATCTCTCCTTTAATCAGAGACATTTATTCAGCTCTCTTTATAAACATATAATGGTCCTTCTTCATATGGAAACTTGTGAAAAATTAATTTCTGTCGTCGTCTGCTGAGCTCTTTGTTCACTGCTCCTTCATTTCCTGTGTCCATAAAAACCACGCATGACACAGCTTTGGTCTTCTCTCTGACAAAAAAGCTTCCTAAAACTGATGAGCTAACAGCGGCTGTAGAAGCTTTCTGCAGTTCAACCCTCAGACCTACATCCAAAGATCTTTTTCTTTATTTTTGTAGCCTCACCAAGAGCAAACAGGGAGAAAACACATGCAATAATTATGATGCTGATGCATAAGTGTTAAAAACTGCAGTTCATCGAGTGTCCACAGGGGGCTGTCTGCAGAAACCACATATGTACCCATTCAAAAAGCCGATATTTACAGCATAAATAAACGTGTTTACAGCCTGGTTTGAAATATGATTTCAGTCTGAATAGATAATTTCTCTATCAGTACAGAGTCTATCAGAGATATTATAACTCAGTACTTCAAAGGTATTTAAGTTGAGAAATCTTCATTATAAAGGCTGATCGACGGATTGACAGGTGGGCACCCTGTAGCTGCTAGCGAGGAGGCTAAAGGACTGCCTCTTTGCCTAATGTTAGGTCAGCTAGATCAGTGGTTCTCGACCTTTTTAATATCTTTTTTTCTGCCAAGTACCCCCAAACAAGTGATGAGTGATGTCACAGACACGATGTCCAAGTTTTATACAGTCTATGAGTAAAACAGAAAAAAGAGACACAAAAATATAAGTAAGACGCCAAAAACCAACTGGACAAGCTTCACAATGCTAAAAGACCTTGCAGAGCTCAGGTCAGCTGCAGGTTTTCAAAGACCAGAGTACGAAGTGAGAGGTGGAGGGAAACAGCTGGAGATATCAGCATAAATTCACAAATGTTCATCTCTGCTTCTGCCTCCTTCCATTGTTGTTGTTGTTGTTGTTCTGGAAATCCCACACTAACCCACATTGTCAAACACAAACGAAGAGCAGAGTGTGTTCCTCTGCGGTCACAGGGATTATTTCTAATCTCCACCTATATTTACAGAGAGAGTATGTGACAGAGCCGCAGAGCACTTTAACAACAGGCCTGCTGCTGGATGAACCACAGGATTAATCATCATTTCATATCCTTCAGGTTAAAACTGTGATCCATGAACTCAGAGTTTCTGCAGTATCAACCTCTGACAGGCATCTGCGCTCTGTGCTGCTTACGCAACATAGCATCACGTGGTGTTTTAAAACTCAGAGAGCCTCTCAGGATGAGTAGAGGAGAACCAGGAGCAGCGTCTGAATTGGATTGAGCACAGGAACAGGAAAAAGGTTGGGAGGGCCATTTGGCTTTGAAGGATGTAGAGTCTGCCCAGAGAGCAGAGAGCTCTTATTGGCTTAGCTGTATCATCCAGTATCCTGTTAAGGAAAACAGCACAACACTATAAACAAGAAAACAGTGTCCCCATGGGAACATAAACACTGCTAACTAACACTGAGGCTAATGCTAAGGCTAAGGCCAGGGCTAAGGTTAGTTAGTGAACAATTTGCTCTGCATAAAACTCTGTTCTGTTCTGGGGTTTGACATTTACAGTCTCATACAAATAGGTTTCAGTTTTTCCTGTGTGACAGGGTGGTTTATCCTCTGCAGAGCATGAATCTGTGGTTCAGGTGTGTTGAGTACTTATGGATCTATGAGGGTCAATGGAGAATTTGAGCAGATGTAGCTCAGCAGAGGAGGTCAGGGTGTTTCCTAAATTGTTCCGCAACTTAAAATATCTCAAAATAAATGTTATGATCACTTTATTTCAGAATATCTGAACCACCAAATGTGAATCTGGCCCCACACATGGTGAACAGGCAGAAAGCAGACTGACACTAATCAGCGTATCAGTGATTCTCCACGCCACATTAGCCGTCAACACAGAGCTGCAGGAGGACCTGTGTGTGTCCTATGAGGGTGAAAGAGTGACAAATCCACAGAGAGAATTCATTCTGGAAGAGTTAAAGCACATAAAAAAAACTTTTAAATGCTCTGACATCCACCTAAAACCCAGCCACTCTAGTCTTATACATGTTTCCAGGTTCAGCCCATCATCCGTCAGCTGTGCTCTCACGCACGGAGCAGAAATGATCCAAAAGACAGACAACAGCTGTGAAGGTGGCTCTTACGGATGAGAGCTTCCTCACACCCAGAGTGGGGGGTGATCCTCTGGTTTTATCGGTTTTAGGGACAAGTCGCCGCCCCTCTCCTCAGACTGGCTGAGAGGGACGAGCCCATTGTGGCTGGCTGACAATAACAAAGATGGCAGCTGGGCTGGATAATACTGTCAGGAAGATTAAGCAGAGCTCTGCAAGGCTTTGTTCAACTCCTCTGACATATTCAATTACATGCACGGCAGATAATGGGATTGTTTGAGAACAACAAACCTGAGTGGAAAAGTTAACCTCTGCAGAGAGAGGACTCCAACACTCCTCTGATGTACTTTTATATTTGATGTCATGACGCCTCTGAGCATTTAGCAGCTCCAAACATCAAACAGAAGCAGCAGAGCGTCCTGAGACTCAGACAGACGTCAGATCCCTCTGTGAGCAGGATCCTTTACACCGTGTACAAACATCAGTTCACAGCTAACCACAGAACCAGCCTAGAGCCCTGGGGCCCTCGGGGTCTGTGGAGCCGCATCCTTAAGGTACGAGTCCTGAGCTCGTTAATTACTTAGAGACCAACCAGGAAGTAGGTTAATGCAGTTAGACAACAGGGTTTGTCTAGCAATAGGCTGACCTATGGAGCTGAATCCAGTATCAATAATTCACTGTGACAGGAGTAACTGCAACATGTTTCTGAAGAGGAAAATAAAAACTACAGCTGATGATAGCTTCATAACAAGCACAGGCTCAGGAGGGACAGACAGGGTCTAGAGCTCCCTCCACAGACACCTCTCTCCTCCTGGGTACAAGTGTTCATGGGATACAATACAAATATAAAAAAAAAAATATATATATATATATATATATATATATATATATATATATATATATATATATATATATATATATAAATATATATATATATATATGTATATATAAATAAATAAATAAATAAATAAATAAATAAATATAAATATATATATATATATATATATATATATATATATATATATATATATATATATATATATATATATATATATATATATAAACACTTAAACTCTGACTCCAGATATTAAGCTGCAGACAGCATCCATCAGTGCTCATCAGTCTGACTGCATGTCGGGGAGGATGTTAGCATGCTAATCTATGAGATATCACAACACAACAAGTTTGAACATAAAGCTAGCCAGTTGTCACAAACTGCTTTATTCTTAGCACAAAAAAATAAAGAATAACTGCAAGGAGGAGAGGGGGCTAACTGCTGCTAACATGACAGAGATATTAAGAATCAAACATGGAGAATAAAGAAGACCAGAAGGAGGTCAGTCTGAATCTGCTGCTTTGATACTATGAGTTAGCGCGCTGAGCTAAAGCTAAGCTGCTCTCTCTTACTGTACTGCCGTTTCTACCAACAGTACAAAGATGACTTGCACCTTTTCCAGCCATCATTATTTAACAATCATTTGGATCAACAGCAGCGGGATTATTAAACCCAGAGATACCTACACAATGAGTCTTATTCAGAGGTAGTTGCCATATCTTTTTATTAGCATGTATCAATGACTTTTTATAGAGATAAATATAAATTGTTCTTGTTTTTTTTAATCTATAAACATGCTTTACACTTTCTCTAAGGGACACCAGCAGCCTCACACCTTCTCCGAACAGTTTTTGGTCCCTGCTGCTCTGAAGGTCATACACTAAAATACAATAAATAAGAAAAAGGATCATCTCCATGCTCCAGTCAGAGGATTCTTTTTTCGTCAGGGCATCTCGAGCCTCATCATACACCCTGCATGTAAGCCCAGCAGCACCACACACACACACACAAACACACACTTAAAAAAGGAAACGCATTCAGAACGTAAGCCCATAAAAAACCTCTCGTACTGTATCACAGTGGCTGTGCCCCGCCACTCTCGCCCTAAACAGCCATTTCTAAAAGCCGCTGCCTTAAACAAACATTGCTCTGCCTCCATTTCATAAATTCTTTAAACTCCAGGGTTTCTCTCAATTATTCATGCTTCAAGAGCCTCTGACGGCCGCATTGCAGCAGATCAGGACTAAAATAACAATGTCTTCACTCTGCATGGAGGAAAGGACTGCACACATCTCATCCAGCGGCGTGCCGCGCTCTGATCCTTTACTGAACGGCTTTAATGGACACTGTGTGTGTACGTGACATCACTTATACGACATTCAGAGACATGGCTCTGAAATATTGAGGCCCTGTTCCCCCTGGATGAAATCATGTGAGTGAGGCGGTGGCTGGTTGCTCCTCTCTCTCTCTCTGTGGTGGTCTCCTCATCTCTGGATGATGAGATGAGCCGTGAGATGTTGGGAAACACATCCAGCACAAATACAGAGTCAGCCGCTTGTGTGTTGTGACATTCTGGAAATGGTTGGAGGGAACTGAGCAATAACTGAGGGGCATTTAGAAACAGCCGCCCACTCCAAACTGCTCCCTCATGCTTAAATGTAGGTCAGCTCAGAGCTCTCACAGCAAACACACAGCTTTACTGGAGACCAGCAAGAGCTGCTGGGAGATTATTCATTTTGAGAATAATTTAAAGAAGCCTTAAGGACACACTTTGTGCTGAGCTAGGCTGCACTGCTGTTTTTTTATTTGTGTGAGCTGCAGATCTTTCAGGAAGTATGGATGTTTTCTTGGTTTGATGTCTTAAATAATGTCCTAAAACTTTCAAATCCATGAGTTTGTGCAACTGTTCCTCTGTAAAACACTCAACCCAAATAATAAACATTTTGAAATATGATAAACACTAAAATTCCAAATATTAGACAAAGTAAAAGAAAAAGAGAACCCAGACTCTGTGGTTTGGTTCCAGTTTGGTTGTTATTCCCCATGCCTATGTTTCAGGTGTGGTTTGGTTAGTCCTACCTGAGAAGAAGTTCTTGGCCCTCAGGTAGCTGACGCTCAGGCGGAGGATGGAGAGTTTGTCCAGACTGGCAGTGACCTCCTCAGGAAATGGCAGCAGGCTTGCTAACCGCTCCAGTTCCCCGTTCAGACGGTCTCTGTGCCGTTTGGACGGGTTGGACTTGGCTCCTTCAGCTGGAGGCTGCTTCACCCTGATAAACATTTCAAATAAACATTATCAACTCTGAGGTCATTAAAGGCAGAGAACACTACCAAACCTCTTGTTCGCTTCTTCGTATTTGGTTTTAAACTTCTTTTTTTTTTAATGTAGGAATAATCCACCAACGTGTTTCTGTTATAAATAAACAGACTTTAACCAGAAAAAACACCAGACTGTAATAAAAAGGAGGCAAAAATACAATCTTTAAATTTTGGGGGGAGTTTTTATGTTATTTATTTATTTATTTATTTATTTATTTATTTATTTATTTTGGGGGGGGGGGGTGTTAGTCTTGGGACTTTTTTTTAATCTATGGCAAAAATATTTTTTGTCGTATAAAAAAAATTGAAGAAGTTCTAGTGTGAATTTAAAGCTGTTTATAAAAAGAAATTTACAGATGGAATAGGATAAATATATGTTTTATAAATGACGACAGTAAAGTATCTGACTGTCTGTAATGAGATTGACTTTATTTAACTAACAGACAATAACCCTGTCTCATATATTCATCCTGCTCTCTCAGTACATAAACAATAAATATAACTACAAAGTTTGACTCACTTCACTAGTACTTCTTTTCTAATGATGGACCTACCAAATAATCTTTAATTAAGTTTAATTGTATTTATTATAATTTACATAGATTGATATTTCATATTTTCTAAAAGCAGATCTTCCCTAACCTGCGTTTGTATTTAACTTCAAACTGAAGAACCTCATTGTGCCTCTATCCCTCTCGCCATGTTTATCTACAAATAAATTAACAAAAATATCCTCTGTATGATATCAAATGTATTTCTGAATTACATCCTCAAACGATTTGAAAGGATTCATAATTTATGACTCTGCTCACACCTACAAATCATGAACTGTTTAACCTGAACAAAGGCTGTGAGCAGGGAAAATAAACACATTTATTTATGTTTATTTATGTGCTATTTGCTCCAAATAAACTTGGTTAAAAAAATAGATGTATGAATTGAAACACAGAATGAGCAGGCCTCAAACAAAGGAGGCCGAGATCTGCAGAGTTCATAAACTCACAAATTATATAATTTATTTACAGAAACATGTACAGATACACAGTGTGACTGTGTGACCCACTTCACCCAGTTGTGCTCACAAAGACAATAAACATTACCAATAAGCAAATATAAATATATAATATTAAGAAATAAAGCAGGGAAGGAATAATATGTTTTTTTTTAAGAACTGAAAAGGCCCACAACAGGAAAAAAACACACACCTCAGCACAGATCAAGATTAGCTCTTCTTGATCTGAAAAAATATAACGTGATGTTTTTATGGATGACAAAATGAGCATTAAAGACTGCTCTCTGAGTGAAGCTTGAGGTCTGACTGGAACACACTGAACACCACAAGAGGTTAATGCTAACAGGTTAGCTCCCTACAGACTGAGAAACACACATCCAGAAACACAACATGTGTGAGTGCATGTTAGCCACTTCAGGTCATATGACAAAGCACAACACTGCATGTTTATTTAGTTTAATAAAGCCTTGAACATTAAAAAATAAACCTCTCACAGACACAAAGTGAAGCTCAGGGAGCTGTGTTTGATTCCTTTCTGTCTTTATGCTCAGAGAACATCAACAGAGTTACAGAAACACGAGCTGACATCTGCCATGACTGTTCCAACACACTGACACTGTCACATCCTATCAGTGAGCGCAACATGGACCAAGACCTGCTGTCATTATACTGTGTCACTGAGCTGCACCTGCACCCATACACACTGCAGATACATAACCAAACACTGCAGAGAGTGTGTCTGTGTGTGTGCCTATTAACCAACATTTAATCTGTTTGGACAAACTGAGCAACATAACGAGATACTGGTAATAAAGAGCATTAATCAACCTGTGGTGTGAGGCCTGCCTATGAGAGGCCTCAAAAATAAAATGCTGATGTGAGGAGCTGCTGGACTGCTTTCATTGTTACACAGCTGGCTGGGGTAATGTGGGAAATAAATAAATGAATAAAATAAACCCTCCACGGGGTGTGCTGTTCCTCTCCAAGTCAGTCCACTGAGGTAAATTTACACTTTCAGTGTCATCATAAATGAGCATTATGGGTACTTTCTGACACTCCCTCATTCTGTGCTCACAGATCAGTGTGTTACCTCCTCACAGATTGGTGCAGCTCAGATAAAAACCGTCTTGGACACATTATTCTTAGGATGACAAAGAGAGAACAGCAGCAGCAGCATAACTGTACAGCAGCTCCATTATTTCTGCACCCAGCAGTGGCCTGACTGCAGCCTCTCACTGCGCACAGTTTGGTTCTTTTCTAAACTCAGTCACAAGTGATCAGATCACAGAACAATGCAGAAGATCATAACTGCACACGGGCTTTGTCTGTTTTACCTTCAGATGGAAACTGTGGCGTCAGACTGACGGTGCAGGAGCATGATGTCATACCAAAACAGAGAGTGGAGCTGCTCAGACTTTATAATCACAGCCAACAACAGCTGATCTGCAGATTACTGCTGCTGGAGGCTGAATCAGGTTTTTATATGGACGTTTGTAAATTCAACAACTGAGAACAAATCAGCCTTCATTTCAGGACAAATACAGGAGTAGGAATCAATCCGATTTATTTTTATTTATACTTTAACGCCCACAAATGTTATATATATATTTTTTTCATATCCAGAACAAACTAACGAGGGAAAAAAACGTCCCTCTGATCCTGTGAAGGGCGTTTTTAATAGAAAATGGCGCAACATCCTGATCAGACTCCTAGCGACTCAAAATAAAGAAAATAAGAATAAAGACTAAAATTTAAATCTCATTACTGTTTGTGTTTCATTAAGGACCATTAAGGTTAAAAACTGCAGCGGAAATAGAGATCACTGAGGGAAGTGCTGAAGGTTAAAATCAGGCCGCGGCTGCAGGCCTGCAATAATCCGCAGGCTTTAAAGGAGCCGTGCACAGCTCTCCATTACACACAGGACTGTTCCTCCAAAACACACAACCTCAGGAAATAAACAAAACATTATTATTAGTATTATTATTATAATTATTATTAAATGTGTTTTACACAAAGGAAAATTATTGTGCATTCAGGGGGAAGGGAATGTTGAAGAGAAACGTCCATCCATGAAACCTGCTCGGTTTTCTTTTCATGAGCAGGTTCGTGTTTGACACTGACATCGCAATTCCTCCACGCAGCTCCACAGTTTTATTTTTATTTGATCATAATACAGTATATATTTTTAAAAGTATGCATTGAAAGCTAATTTTAAATAAATTAAATGAACTCACGCTCTCTGGACCGGTTTTCTCCTCTTGCGTCCTGCATACATGACGGCTCCTCTTATATAAGCCTGTGATGGATCCACAGAAACACACAGAGCCTCTTTCTACCGCGACATGTAAGCCACCGAGTTTACTTTGCTGTAATCCTCCAGATCAACACATTCTTCACAAATAATCGGAGTTAGCACGTTAAAATAAAGGTTCACTCTAAGCAAAGGGAGCAGGCTCGGTCGGTCCGGGGTTTTTAGCTCGTTTTTTGCAGCTTCAGCCGGAAATTCATTCAAAATCTAAAAATAAAATAAAAAGGAAAATAAACCGTGACGCAGCAAAATGTGGTCCGATAAAAACGGAACAGCTCAGGGGAATCAGGACTCGGTGTTTGTCCCATCAGCCTCACGGAAAGATGAACTTGTTCCAAGTCAAACGTGGATGTGGACTTTTCATCCTGATGATTAAAAACAGGATGAGATTATCGGAGCAGAGTCTGCGGATAAATCCTCCTCATTCCTCCGCCGCTTCAAAAACAAAGAGCTGCAAATAAACTTCAACTATTTCCATTTCTGACCTCCATCAGCGCGGCTCTCCAATTAGCGCCGGATACGAGCTGCAGGAGGAGGGGGCCGCGGTCGCGCGCATTCCACTGGCGGGCACGCCCGACACAGATTTCTAACGGGAACGCGCTCCAGAACCATGTCACAAAATTACAGCAAACATGGGCAGCAGGCATGCGCGGGCACGCGGGAGAATCTCCTGGAAACACAGGGCGAGCGTGCCCACGCAGGCGCGTTCCCGAGCGAGGCCCCGCGTCCAATCAGCGTTCAGGATGAGAGATGGAGGTTTATGTTGAGCCCGCAGTGGCCCGGACCGAATGTGGGTCAGGGGTTAGACTTTAAATAATGTAGATGAATTTATTCCAACAGTACAGAGAGCTCTAAGGGTCTTCACCTGCACACAAGAGACCACAGGACATCTAACGTCTGTGTTTAAGAGGAGCTGACAGAGGGATCGACCTCAGAGGAGAACAACATTTAAAGAATAAAGTGTGTAAGTAAGGAGAATATTTCCCATAATGCATCATATTTAAAACATGATAATGTGAGAGGACTCAGTGTGAGCTGTGGTCTGAGGCCCTACTGTTAGGTTCTCTCTCTGTCCATTTATTGGTCATGTTTAACAGACAGCTAATACCATCTCCTAACATCAAAAGACAAAATGCGGTTTCCCCAAGGAGTTATAGATAATATTATTTGATGCTTACCACAAGGGGAAAATTTGTGCAATATTCTTCTTTATGCTTGAACCAATTAGTCTTGAGATAACACCTGCTTGCAGCTGAATGTGCATTAAAAACTATTACAAAACCTTCATTAAACTCTTGAGTATTTTTCAAACTTCACTTGCAAAAGAAGAGTGCACCCCAAAACATCATCTAAAACTATGGAGGTGTTACAGGAAATACAGCTCAGCCTTTTGCAGAATGAATCAAACATTCATCAATCAAATGATCATAAATAACCCACACAGTGCCAGGAGGAGGAGGTGGACGCTGGATCCCCCCCTCCCATATGGACACAGAGGTTGTAGTTTAGACATCAGACAAAGAGAGACGTCCACACGTTCAGCTGCTGAAATGCATACATTAAGTCACATGACCAGATCAGGACCCTGAGGGGCTGAAGACCCCCACAGCATATGTAAGGAAAGAAACTAGGCCAACATGTTTGAGCTGGAGTCAAAGACAATCAGGCCGACAGTTTGACTGTGTTTGGAGATTTCTCTGTACATATCTGAACCAAGACAGAGCTCTCCATCAGTCCGGGGAGTCCGCGTAATTTACATTTATTTGATCCACGGTTTAAACTCTTCAATCTTATAACAAAATGCTAATTTAGAACAGAGTGTGAGCTAAAGAGAGCTGACCATAAAGAAACCTTTATTAAAGCTCCTAACACATTAGAGGTTTCCAAAAACTGAAATAATCTGTACACCTGGAATAAAGATCATGCACCAAAGTCTGTGTGACTCAGTTGGTTTAAAAAGCAGCTGAAGAACATCTTACAGATTCATCTACCTTAAACTGAGCTCACATGGAGAGTCAGTTATCTTCCAAAGCAGCAGATGATCCGGTCTAGTGCTCTGACGCAGTACATTCAACATCATGACTGAAGGTCTCTGAACACTTTCCTCTCCTCATAACACATATCTGTTTGTCAGTTTATCGATCTAAGCCTCATCCAGCAGCTTCAGAGACAATCACAGATCGTCTGTTTCTCTGTTTTTACTCCTCGAACATCCTAAAATAAAACGTTATCAATGTTTTAATGTAGGAAAGTCTATAAAGTGGCTACATTTGGTGAATATCTCTGTTTCTTTCCCTGCAGATATCTGTCCTCCTGCCCTTCATGCCTACTAAAACCTGTTCGTTCTGTGACCACAGAGGTTTGCTGTTTGTTTGGACACAGAGCGTCCCGAGGGGCCGACGCCACACCAGCTGTAAATGTGTTTTTCATGCTCAGAGCCCAACAGACCAGGCTCACAGAGAGCTGAGATCCTCTCAGACCGTCTGCGAGTCAAGGTCGTCCTGCAGGTCTGCAGAGAAACCAGCATTCAGTGGAGGACTCAGACACAAAGAAACAGAGTAAAAAGGTTTCTGTTTCTGGAGTCAGACCACAGAGAGCTGCTGCATGTCCTTAAACTATCATTCAGTGTTTTACTTTAAAGACACAGCATCTATGTGCAGATATGGATTTATTCAACTTGTCGGGTTTTTTTAGAGAACTGAACTAAAACACCTTTTTGCTAATGAAACATGAAGAGGAGTTCAGCCAGACTGCTCTGCAGGCTGGTTTCTGTCTTCCTCCTCTCTGCTCTGGGTTAAATAAAGAGCTTCAGTTAACTAGAGCTCAGTCAACACAGCAGCATGACTGCATTGAACTTTACTTTAATGAAAACAGTAAAATGAAATGCTTAGAGACTTCCTGGGCACAATCAAACCATCATCCAGAGATGAATCAGTGAACACACATTATTTAGCATCAGTTAAAGTAGAGGCAGAGGAGGAGGGGAACTCATGTAGAACACACAGAGATGTAGAACAAAAGAAGACTTACCTGAAAACTGTTCAATAAAATTCAAAAAGGTAGCAGGTTTCAGGTGTGGACACTACTTCTTCTTTGTTTTTTTTTTAGTTTGATGGTCAGCAAACAAAGTTACTGCCATCTACTGGTCTGGAGGGTTGACGTGGCTCTAAAGTGTTTAAAAAAAAGTTAAGGCCCACTAATTGAGACCAGCATTTTTACTGACATGTTGACAATAGTGGTTTCATTTGCTTTCACTTTCTTAAACCCTTTCTTTTTTTTCAGTACATTGTTTTGATTACAAAACATGAGAAGAAAATAACCCTAAAGTGAGTGAGACTGCTAAGAGTTTCTGGCTTCAATTAACCAAAAATACTCAACATTAGAGATTGCATGGCTCAGTGGATGTAAGTGACAACCAGGCCTGTACAAATATAATGCAAAATTTGACATTTCCTTTAATTTGAGAGAAATTACATTTGACATACAAAAATATCACAGCAAAAGCAATGTAGGCCGTGAGTTTTTTTAACAGTATATACAGTATATACAGTCACATTCTGAAGTGTCCCTGAACCCCAAGTTGCTCCCACTGTTGTATGAATGTGGTGTGAATGTATTAGATATAGCTGATGGCTCCTACCACAGAATCAGCCTGCCATCAGTGTGTGAATGTGGTGTTATTGGGTGAATGAGGTTAGCAGGATAAAGTTTTTTGAATGGTCGGTAAGACTAGAAAAGCACTATATAAGTAATGGTCCATTTACCATTCTGCCAGTGAGACAATGAGACAGTGAGCTAAACTGACACACTGAGACACAATGAGACACTGAGACACAATGAGACGCAATGAGACACACTGAGACGCAATGAGATATACTGACAGACAGTGAGACACAATGAGACAGTGAGCTAAACTGACAAAGTGAGACAATGAGAGACACACTGAGACGCAATGAGACGCAATGAGACACACTTACACACAGTGAGACACAATAAACCACAAAATTGTCTCCAGTTCTCTTTCCTCTCTCAGTCAATTGATTGCAGCTATAATTAAGCTCTGTCTCTTTAGGTTGACTAAGTTCAGAGAATTACAGTTTCTCTGCAAATATCTGACAGCCTCGCATCTGAGCACTCTGTGTAGCTGCCTTCTACACACAGAGAGGAGAATACGGAGGGCGCCCCCTGCTGGAAAAACCAGATAGCTTGACAGCTGTGAAGCTTTCCGAAGAGCTCTGTCTCCTCCTCCATCCGACTTCTTTTCTCTTTTCAACCTTTGACCTCTAATGTGTTCATATAGAGCCACTGACTGCGTTTCAGGTGATATAAAGGATTCACTTGGCTGCACTTGGCTAATCTCAACTATTAAGGATTTTTATTTTGAAAATGTTTTATTAGAGAAATTGTAAGAAAAAAGGAGATAATAACTTGACTGTTTTCTTTTCTCTCTGTGGTTTAATAAAGTTTCTGATGGAATAAAGGAACAGACCACACAGTTTCATCATTGCACACATGTATTTATGAAAAAGCATTAAACAAAGGCCGGTTATTGTTAAGGATATGATAATATAACTACATACAGATATATGTGTGTGCATGTGTATTAATCTGGTTATGGTGAGTTTTTTGTCTATTTTTCCAAATAACAGAAATATGGAAACAGTTAAGGCACATGTTAGCACATAAACAGCTGTGGATTAAATCATTTGGCTTTTCTTATATCAGGTATCACACATGTTGTGTGAGTTTAGCATCTCTAAAGTCTTCACAGTCCGTCTGAAGACGAGCAGCCAGCAGCACAGGTAATCTTTAACACGTTTACAGTCTGAAGCATTAGAATAAAGAATATAACACAGGTAAATACTGAGTGATACAGTAAAGCTGCCTTTAATGCTGTTCTTGTTCAGGTCCATCCGTAGTCAGATTATAAACCAGACTACAGAACGAAAGAATGAGATATAGGGAACGTTTCTGTCTCTGCAGAGACCGGTCACAGCTGAATGAAGTGTGGTCCCTTCTTTCCTCAAAGTAAAGAATAAAACACTCTGCAGAGATCTGAAATGCACTTTGGGATTAAACCTGTCTCTCATAACTTCCCTGGATTAGTGTGGCTCTAAAGGACTGAGAAAGAAACTGTTAAAGGATCTTTCTACAGAAAGCAAAGGAACACTTAGAGGGCTTTACCTCAGAAACATGTTCGGGGTCACGCTGTGTGTGGCTCAGACAGGACGTTTTTAAGAACCATGGATGAAAACTTAACTCTAATTTTGCTCAGATTCAGGCAGATTTAAAGGCTTTTCTCACATGGATGTCACATAGCACATCAACATGTTTGTATCCCTTTTGGTCCTAAAGTCACACTAAAGACTGTAAAGAAAAGCTGAAGTCAACTGTCGGTTTAAGGACATTTTTAAGGCTCAGATTTGGAAATCTGGACAGTCTGGGTTTCTCAAAGTGACCCCGTTTAGAGGAGATGACGCACACACACACTTCTTCCCCTCTTACCTGATTCAGAATTTATTCTTATTATTTTTTTAGTATTATTATCAAAGTTATTATTTTTTTTATATTTAATTAACCTGCCTGGAATTTTTTTCCTGAGCCAATACGAGATCATTCAGTCTGAAACCTGTGAGTCTGCCCTCTGTTGGTCAATATGGGGAATACATGGTGTATCCACCTGCAGACAGCATCACTTTTCAAACATGAAGCCTCAGTCCTCTTCCTCTACAGTCTATCAGAGGGGTCATGTGATGGTTTCTGTTAGTTTCTTTGATTGTTATGTTTTTTTTCTGACATGTTTCCAGGCTTACATCTCTGCACTAAATCCCACAGATAAATAAACAAGAGCTAAAGGTTTCCTCTGAGAGCAGATTCATTTACCTGTTCCTATAGTACAGCTGTGTCTCGGGTACTTTCAGTTAAACTGATTGTCACTGAGCCAAAGAAAGAAGTCCAGAGTTTCAGATGGTCAGGTTGGTCTACCTGTAAAATAAATGAAGGTCTCTGGCTGAGAACAAAGCTGTGACTGGTTTCCCTTTAACAGTACGTCTCTTTGGCTGTGATTGGCTGATCCTCCTCCGGACTCCAGCTCCGTCCTGATGAATGCATTCATGGCTTTTATACTTCATTATTATTTAAATGTCTCTTCAGGTAAAAAAGGAAGCAACAACTTTAAACATACGAACTGGACGAAGTTCATCTGATACAAAGAGATATTAAAGTTATGAAGATACACTGAGAGTTTTATGGTCGGTTTCTGTGTCCGTCTGCGTTTGCCCTTCTCCAGGTTTGTTTCTGCAGAAACTCAACTGTGTCGGGTTCATCGCTACATCTCAACCAGGAGCAAGAAAAATCCATCGCAGAGACTCTTTCATCCTGCTGAAAGGAGAACAGAGAACACAGGGTTAAAGGACTGAATCTCTGAGAACAAAAGAAAAATCCGAAGATAGACGTTTCAGAAATTAAAGAGTAACAGGAAGCAACAATAGAAATAATATTTCATGCTAAAACTCAAAGATGTGTATGAAATAACCCTGAATCACTACTTTTCAGATTTTATTTCTCATCTATCCATCTCACAGGGAGCAGTTTGTGGGACTCACAGTGGAACATGTTGACCTCTGTGGGTCGATGGCAGTCCATGAAGTGCTGTAGAGCGTGCTCAGAGGAGGGCATGGTGGGCGGAGCCAATGGGGGGCTGATATTGGTGTTCTCCTGAAGGATGACTGACGCTCCCACCACCGGCTCGCTGTGATTCCACTGGAAGTAGCAGGACCCTTGAGGAGGACTCTGATCCAGAGGCTTGTCGGCCCCCTTCAGGGCTGCAGACCCTGTGAAAGCCAGAACGTCGCCCCCTGTAGGACTGGAGGAAAAGTGCTGGTTATACATGCAGCTGTTCTGAGACGCTGCCTGACCACACGCAAGGCCCCCCTGCTGAGAGGGGTTCAGTCCGGTGACACTCGTTGGCCACGGCCCTGCTTGTGAGAACGTTTGGCTTTCTACAGTTTGACTGAAGCTTGCCGGCATCAGACCGTGTCCGTTCTGCAGTACGTCCACATTAGTCTGGCTCTGAGGCCACTGCTGGACTGGCTGACCATGAGGTCTCGCAGGAGAGCCGCTCTGCAGACACGATGGAGGGAAAGAAACAGGAGTGTTGGGCATGTTGGAGGGATTAAAGTCACTGCAGGGGATCAGGGGAGGCAACATGTCCAGGACGCCAGGCGCCACATGATTTGGTTGTTTGTCAGAGCTCTGCAGGAAATGTCCATTTGCAGAGAAACTGTGACTGTTCTGAAGTTGGACGGACTGAGTCTGAGGGAGAGAGCTGGAGGTCTGTCCACAGGACGGGAAGGAGGTGGAGATATCAGGAATCATGAGCTCAGGGAGCTCCAAAGAGGGGCTGAAAATGTCCTGGAGCTGCAGCTGTTGGAGGGGGGGCAGGTTAGAGTCAGAGTGAGGGATCAGAGGGCCCTGATGGGACAGTTTCTGTGTGCTGTTAAAGATCTGAGCATCTGAGTTCGGCTGCTGAGCATACATCCCGTTCATCTGAAGCCCGTTTTGATCCGCACTTGGAGTCTGAAACAGCTGTGGATCACAGAATCCGTTTGCAGTCTGAGAGAAGAGGTCCTGCTGATGGTTGTGGACTGAGAGGCAGGCTGGATTCCCTCCGTTCAGACAGTCCTCTCCTTTCTCCTTGAACAGAACCTGATCAATGTAGTCGAAGACGTCGTTGGTGAAGATGGCGTCGAGCTCAGAGCTCACGTTGCTCTGCTGAAGCTCCTCATGACTTAACCTCTTCAGGGTGTTTTCCCAATCCGTAAGCTCCGCCTCCTCCACGTCCAGATTCTTCAGCACTGTACAGAAGTCTCTGTTCTGAGTCATCTGTTCCAGGTTATTGATCACAGCCATCATGGACTGTTTGGCCTCCTCCTTCACCACCATGGGGTTCTCTGATGTCGGCACAGCTCTATCTTCCTGCCAGCTGTCACTGGGAACACTGACCAGAGCATGGCTGTCAATGAAGACCTGGTCCAAAGGGATGGGGGGGTCGATGGTCTTGGTGTAGGAGGTCTCGTCCTGTCTCAGGAAGCAGTCCAGCAGAGAGCGAGGGTCCCCGTCCTTCACAGTCTCATTACTCCTGAACACTTTGTTTAACTGGAACTGGTTGACGTCCACCGTGGGGCCTTGGTCGTAGAGGACGCCCTCTCCTGTGGTGTAGTTGAACGGGAGCTGCATCCTCCTCTGACGTAGGTACTCCTCTCCCTCAGCGTTCCTGAAACACACCAAAGACGACCTGTAAGCACTCTGAGACTGATCGGTGGATGGAGCCAGTGAGCCAGGTGATGAGGCTGTTTCATCCTCAAACACCGTCATCATCACACTGGACTCTCCTCCACCCATCATCATCATCGTCATCATCTGACCTGACAGATCAGCTGGCAGAGAAGCTAAAAGGATCAAACACTCACACCAGAGCTCTCTGATAGGCAATGATGAAGTCTGGTCTTCCTCCTTTGAAGATCAGCTTGGCGTTGGCCTTCACCCAGACCCAGCCCCCGCTCTTACTGAGCAGCCTGAACACTGTCATCCCGCTCTCTCCGGTTTTCATCACTGGGACACACACACAGACACACACAGTCAGAGGATATAAACATATCCTCTAAACCTTTCAAAACACAGCAATAAGACTTTTTAACATGTTTTTATCATAGACAGTTTTTTTTTTTCTCTGACAGGTTAAATGAAAGTGAGAGTATTCAGCTCACTGCGCATGTGGTTGTCGGCACAGTACATCATGTCTGCAGCGTGGATGAACTGGTATCCGGACCCTTTCATGCACAGTTCAGTCTCTGAGTATCCCAGAATGACCTTCCCCCTGAAGAGAGTGGGAGAAAATAAGAGTTTATTGAGTTTATAAAGTGACTTTTCTGCTGGAATAAACTTCAGTTAACCAGGAACAGTTGCAGAAACAAAGCAGAGAAACTTCTGGAAAAACACACAAAGCTGCTGCTGTGAGATCAACATCTGGAGTTTTTTTCTGTTGCACAATCTATTCATCTGATCTGTGCCAGGAAAAACAAGCACCATCCAAAGATGATGGGTTTAAAGAGTTTGAAGCACCTGCTGTCGATGCCCAAGGGTGTGAAGTCCAATTTGTGTTTGCTCTGAAAGAGGAGCATCTTAGTCCGGATCTCGATGATGGCTGGGGCCTGGACGGGCATGGCGATGGCAAACAGAGCCAGCTGAGGTTTATCACACACCCCATTTTCTTTCAGCAGCCTCTGACCATGGAGGTACTTCAGCCGGCCCTGGAACTTCAGAGCCTGGATCAGGTGAGGACACGAGATCAGTCAGGACACTTTAAAGAGCCGAGCATGAGCCAACCATCTGATCTCCGCACATGGCTGCAAATATTTAAGATCTGCATGGACTGTAGTCAATGAGAAAAGTTTAACTTTAAACTCTGCCCTTACCAGGAAGCCTGAGGAGTTATCCAGCAGGCAGCGGAAACGACAGACGAAGCTCCTCTCCAGGAAAGAAGAGTTCTCCGGAGGAAGCTGCTCAGGACTGTACATCACCGTGTTCCCACGTCCCTGCATCTCTGCAAACACAAGAAGACATTAAAGTTACACAGAATGAGCCTTTAAAGATGCTTTATAACTCAGCCTCAGCTCTCACCATCATCCTCAAGACCAGAAGAGGGCGGGTTCAGAGCGAAGTGAAGCTGCTGTCTGAACAGAGTCCGGTCATCAGTGTGGATGAGCTCAAACACACTCTGATGGACCACGTCAGACTGGCGAAGAGGAGAGAGAGAGGGTCAGAGCAGAGTCAGGGTCAGGGTCAAGGGGCTACACCTGTTTTACAGAAGCAATGATCAGACTGAACATGAAACAATATCTGTCAGGATGAAGCTTTCATCTTCATTTCCAGTGGAGAGAGAGAGATAGAGAGAGAGAGAGAGAGAGAGAGAGAGAGAGAGAGAGAGAGAGAGAGAGAGAGAGAGAGAGAGAGAGAGGAAGAGAGATAGACTTTCCCTCTCTCTTTCCTCTAAAATCAGAATGGAGTAAAGATCCTGAGAGCTTCTTTAAGGTGTCTCCTCCATAGACTGTATAATTAATGGACGTACTCTCTGCAACATCACCCGTCTGTTTCTGAAATGGATTTTTTGAGCAGAACGGCCAGCGCGGCCATATTGGAAATGAGGCAGGCTTTGAGTCTCCACAGTAACAGCCAGAGGGCGACTGGCAGTCATGTGAACGGAGTTGTGCCTCTGATTGGACGAACTGGCGATCTTAATATTGTCTAAACTGCCAAATTAGAAAAAAAATTCACCCTCCATACAGTGCGTGCTGTTAGTGAATTAGCAATTTAGATGGGAGACATTTTCTGTTCCAGGCTGCAAACATGCTTTCGGCTGAGAAAACAGCTTTTTTTTTTTGGCTTGGTGTGTACGTGACTTCCAGTACTTCCTGAGCCAGCCTCAAGCAGACACTCAACGAACTGCAGATTTTAGCACTTCCGCATTGTATCATATTTTCAGACTGGAGGTTGCCGCTTAGTCTCCTCACCTGATGAAAGCCCAGGTAGTCCTTGATGGTGGGAGAGGAATAAAACACTGATCCATCTGAGGTGACCACCAACACGAAGCCATTCAGCGCCTGCAGGGAGAACACACAGTCAGCACACACAAATAATAATAATAATAATAATAATAATAATAATAATAATAATAATAATAATAATAATAATAATAATAATAATAATAATAATAAACAGTCAAACACAATGAGTGATGGATCATTCTGCTGTGATGGGGCTGAAATGTCAGTCTTTAAAAGATATAAGTTTCATATTTCGCTGTTGTTGTTTTGATGTTGTTAGTCAGCTTCAGCTCCCCCCTGTGGCAGGTGGCTGCGCTACAGCTCAGTGAGCAACTGGCACCAGCCGACGGGGACAAGGATGTTTCAGTAGTTTAGAAATGTGTGCACGCCTGGTTTCAAGTCATTTTTTAAAACATGGATAAATAAAGTGCTCAAATAAGACGTCACTGTACTGTTTGTTCATTTGATAAATATTTGAAATAGTCTGAACACTTAACAGTCACTCTGCCTGATGCTGCCTAGAGTCCTAAGTGATAAACCCTCCTTTCTGTCTGCCTTCCAGTAATCCAACATTAAACCAGAGCCTTTAAAGAGCCTCTTTGTGTGGAACAATCAGCGTCTATCTGATCTTTAAGTAAGAGTGTGAAAGTGTCACGGACAGGTGACGCTCAGTAAACACGAAGCAGGACTCTGACAGTCGCAGGTTTTGTTGAGAATCACAGAGCGTGTCTGAGAGGAGCAGCCTGTCCTGTGAAAACTTCCCCCTGAGTAGATAGAGACGGATTAGCTCAACACAACAGGACTAACGCACAAATAAACAGAGTCTGATGGCGCTGTGAGGCACCTGAACGCCTCGGGCTGATGTCAGACCGGCCGTGGGAGATTTTCTTCAGCAGTAACTGAATCAGTTCATTCACACCTTAACCTGGTACACTGAAGAGTGAATGGAAAGTTTGAATAACATAAAAATAGAAGATCTTTGATTATGGAGGCACATCTATGCGTGGAATCTAAAAACATCAACGAAAAACTGTACTAACGAAGGTTTCACAGACCTGACCCTTACCTTTAGAGTAACTCAGTGTGTGTGTGTGTGTGTGTGTGTGTGTGTGTGTGTGTGTGTGTGTGTGTGTGTGGTACCTGCAGCAGCAGGTCTCCCTCAGAGAAGCCAGCTGTGTCCACTGTGTTCCCATTCTGTCCGTTCACGCCAGGAAACATCCGACTGCCATTACCGTTCTTTATGGTGGCTGCAGAAAGAGAGAGAGAGAGAGAGAAAGAAAGAGAGAGAGGAGTTATTTTTAAGAAGAACACCCGTTAAGGTTTGAGTTATCTTGTAAAGGTTGTGCATTAAGTCTTCGTCTGTCTGTCTGACTGTCATAGAGTGAGGAACTTTCCGTCTGTGTCAGAACAGATAACGGATCTTTTATTTGGTTCACTCGGAGGAAAGTCACATGACTGGAGCATCAGATTCTACTGCACACATGCGGGCTGTGTCAGCTGTAATACGCTCAGCTACACTTCACCACGCTCTGACTCCACACTTAAACTCTGTCATTAAGAATCTGAAGTTCTGATGACTGAGAGCTTCACTGTGTCCGTGTAATGATGATTCTCCTTATTAAATCTATAAACCATAACTGTGACTGTGAATAAATTCATTGTGACATCTCTGAACCTGGATCAAACTTTGAGGTGAGCTGGTGTCTGTAGCGTTTGAGAACAATGCTCGTTGAGACCTTTCCAGGTCTGGATTAAAACCTTCACAACGTCTCTTTGTTATTTCATCAGAGTGATGTGTGAGGTTCCTTTGTTTCACACACAGCAGACGTTGAATAACTAATACTGTTCAGGACGTGTTTGGCACATCAGATCACAGGACAGATATTCGCTCTCTCTGTTTGCTTTGGCGTCACCTCTGCAGCTCTTGGCAGAGCGGTGAGCGGTTTTAATCTGCAGCTTTCCTCTGCAGCTCCGCTCTGTGTCATGTCATGTTCGGACCGTTTCCTTAAAGCTGCTTAAAGAGTCCTGCTATTGTTCTGAGGGCCGGACAAACATGGGAGAGACCAACGTTCTGGTGAAATAAGACGCAAATTGAGAGAGAGCAACAAGAAAACTCTCAGCACGGCACTGAGTCATGCTCTGACACAGGTTAGGATTTGTCCCTCAGATTCTTCTGCAGGCTGTTTGATCTAAACGGTCAGTAAGCTCTACAAAGAATACAGCGTCACACAAGAGTAATCTGATAGAGAATCTACTGAAGAGACTAGAGCTGGGATGCTCTGCTTTCCTCCTGGGTAGATTCTTTTATGATTTTTGGGGTGCTGATTCGATTTAAATTGCGATTCTTCGATATTGGTGATTTTTGCGATTTTACTTTCCTTATTTAACACCAGCCCGTGTAAAGAAGAATATAGAGACTGTATCAGGAGCCATATTACCCCAAAACATGAACATCACACGTGAGTCGGTTTTTAAGATGTATTCAGGGGATCTGACATCATGTTACTAGACAGTCAAAGAAAAACATTTCGCCCTCTGCTGGAGAAAAGAGGTAATGTTTTTTCAACCCAGCTTATAAACAAAGACTAAAATGAGGCATTTAAATGTGGGGGAAAAAAACAGATATTTCAACAAAAAATTAGAGAAAAGATTTAAAATTGTAAAAAATTAAATCCTGATACACATGTGAAACAACCATCCTGGCCTCCAGCTGAGAGAGATCAGCTGCACCATGAGCTGGGATTCTGTCTCTTGGTTGTTTTGAAGCAGCTTTTTGTCTTTTCTCTCCAACTTTTTTATATCTTAATGTCCAAATAAACAGTCCATCAGCCTGATTATTACAATTTGAGTCATTAAGCGTCCTGATGTTGCAAGCAGACCTTTGAGGTCAGATATCAAGCATCCACTAACGTGAAACTGTTTTGATTTTTTTTATGACGAACGTCTGCTGATGGTCTCTCCAGGTTAAATGCGTCCAAAGAGCTGTGCAGCAGAGGGAACACAAGAAATCTGTGGAGGGATGCAAAAAAAAAAGATGCTTGTGTTGTTATTTTAAATCCCTTTGGCGCCTTAAAAAAAAAAAAAACCCAAAACATTTTGTCTTCCTTTGGAGCTATTTTTGGAATGTTTGTGGTGTTTTTTTCCAGGAGTCTGAAGTTGTTGATGTGATGTTGATGTCTGGAGCCCTGCAGGATCATGTTTGTATGCGACGTCTGTTCTGGTTCGGCTCTTACTCTTACACGTGTTTCACTGGAGTCTGCAGCCGCAGTCAGACTTTCTGGGCATGCTCTATAAACAATCTGAAAGTTAGATCCTGAGCGAGCAGCAGAGAGAAGCTTCAGTCAAACTTGAAGTCCTGGTTTCCTGCCAGAGGACAGGTTTTCTCATTCTGCAGGAGAACAGATCAGGCAGCCTAAGGATCTGCACACACAAACACACACACACACACTCTGCACACAGTGCTGTGTGTGTGTGTGTGTGTCCCTTGGGGTTCTCTTTCTCTGAGTAACGGTGGAGTGTGGCTGCGGGCGGTTTCTTATCTGGACGACCACTGCAGGAAAATCTGAGGATGTGGCCTCTCCCAACCCGTCCGTCCAGTCCTGTCACGCAACTTCTTAAAGGAGGGAAAGGGCCCCTGAACACTCCCACTAACACACACACACCTCAGAGAGGACTCAGACAGTGTTTACACAGACACACAGACCTGCACAGCCCGACATTCACACATCAACACCCCACTGAGCCCACGGCCATCCATGCATATGAGCGTTACACACATGAACAATAAGGGCAGAGTGCATAGACGACACAGGATCAACAGATCAGCATCAAGAGGAGAAATACAACTCCTCATGGAGTGTTTATGTCTGAACTTCACACAAACTCAGACAGATCTGTCTCTGAGGTTTACATGAGGAGGAAGAAGAGTGTCCATTCATATTCTTCAGGTTCTCTCTGGACCCGTACTGATCTCTCTCTCTCTCTCTCTCTTTCTCTCTGTGCTGCTGACAGCCCAACACCTCATGGCACAGCTCAGGGTTCGTGTTGTGTGCAGCTGCTGCAGGGACATGTTAAACGATCCTTGGCGAGAGTCTGACCAAAAGCTGGAAAGAGATTCCAGTGAGTTTGTGGGAGCGAGAGGAGCAAGAAAAACACAGATTACCACTTACATCAAACATGCACACCGCCTCCAAAGAAAAGGGAGTCCACATGTGAGCCGAACAGCGCTGCACAACTATTTTTCCATTACTGTTTGACTTTAAACTGATTGATGGTTTCAGTCTGAAGCAAGGCAGGAAAATCTAATTCTAGAGTTAATACACCTCATCTGATTTCTCTGGACTCAACACAGCACAACCTCAGATCACATGTTAGAGAAGAAATATGGTTAGTGAAGATGAAACAGGATCCAGCTCTGAGCTGGGGAGGACGATAAAAGAAAGAGAGGTTTGGTGTTCTGCAGCTGGAGAGAGGAAAAAACTACATCGACTCTCTGGTCACTAACATGAATCTAAATGGAGTTTCTCAGCTCTCAGCTGCAGATCTGTTTGAGCTCGGTCTAAAGATTTGTTCTTCTGTCAAACTGAGGCCTCTTCTCTGCTCTCAGCTTCTCACGAGATGTAGAACAGATCATTTCTCCTCCGCCACCAGGAGGCGCTTTAGCAGCTCTGTGTGCAAACACTCAGAGTTTGTGTTCATGACTCAGTCAGAGTAAAACACTGAAACCTGCAGCAGCCCTGAGACTCTGGAGAGAGGGCGAGAGTTTCCTTTTGATGTCTGTTCTCTACAATGTTAAAGAAAGAACGTCAAACTAACAATGCTGGCTGAACAGTCTCTCTGACGCTCTCTTGTACCAAACATCTGCCCGAAAAGCTTCCTCTGATCATCTTAAAGCCGAGGTGTAACCGGACACCAGCAGAGGCCACTTTGAACATCAAACTGTAGCTCCCCGTCTCAGAAGAAAGGCCATTATGGGATTGGTGAACCTCAGAGAGCTTTTCAGGCAAGAGTCACTCCAGGCGAACATCCCTCATTCACAGAGCGAGCAGCGTTTAAAGGATTTGGATCCTTTTCATCGTGGACTAATTAAATGAAATTCAAAGAGAGATGACGGGAAGGTACTTCTCTGCATGCAAACCCTGTCCTAGTGTTTCAGGAAACAAGTTAAAGTTCAGAAGAAAGTGGGTCAGAGGTCTGATGTGTTTTTAACCTGATAGGAAACAGATGATGGAAACTGAAGCTAGATAAAGTTTATTCTGAAACTCTGAGCTGAATGTACAGTCGTCTTTAAACCCTGAGCGTGTGCTGCGAGCTGAGCCTCTCCGAAACAGAGCAGAAAAAAGGAAATGCTGTCACGAGTTGGACGTCTGCCAGAGTCAGGCAGAGTAGAAAGCATGCCGGCGATGCATGAGGGAATATTATCTAGATTTGAAAACATTTAGTTCCACTAGATCCTGAACAGAGATCTGTGTTCTCACGCAGATGTGCAGGAAAGGGGCAGAGCTCGACACAAATAACCGAGCCAATGAGCCGGGTCATCCGGTGCACAGGTTCAACCTCCCATCAGCCCCTCTGATGAATGTCCCCGCTCACTTCCACAGCTTCAGGGGAGGAAACAGAGCGGATCTCTTCACGATCAGAGAGTGCCGTCTATGAAGGTGTCAAAAATAGAGGCTGAAGAGACGATTCAGAGAGAAAACAGGAGTCTGAATGACGAGACTGAAGATTTTTAAAGAGCGGAGGAGGGAGTGTGGAGGAGAGCTGCACAAGCGTTGATTATCTGTTTGTTCAAAAGTCAAAATGTTTGTTTCAAATCAAGAAAAACACTCAAAAACTTAATAATCGCTGCTACTGTGATACAAGTATTAAATCAAAACCAAATTATTTTATTTAATCCTCCAGCCCTTTGATTCTTTAATATAATTTACACAACATACTTCAGATTTATACCCACAGTCTGATTTAATCAGGCAGATCATTAAAACCGTCTGATCTCTGTTTAAAAACAAATGTATCTTTAACTATTGGAATAAACTTTCATTAACTTTAATGTGTTTCTTTTATTTGACTCTGCATCAAATTCAGAAAGAGTGCAGCTTGTTTTTTATGTTTTGCACCTTGTTCTGCAAATTTGGACTTTACGCTTAGAAAACACTGAGCAGAGTCAACAAACTCTCATTGATTTGTCCCTTTACAGATCGAGCTGATTTTAAGGTCAGTCAAGGGTTTGTTTGTGCCTGTTTGTTTGTGGATGATGAAAATAAAGAGTGATTATGGAGTATTCAGGATCCTGTATTTGAGCTGCTGCTGGTGATGGAGGTGCTGCTGGTGGACGACGACTAAATCTGTGTTTCTGATCTACACTCGGAGCTATTTTTGGTGGTTTGAGTCTCTTTAATCTCTGAATGTGACTCTTGGCACAGAGGAGAAATCAAAGCTGAATTCAGGTTTGTGTGTTAGGCGTGCCTCGCTGAAGAGATTCTTATCAGGCTGAATGCTGGCAGGGTTAGGGTTAGGCTTTCAGAGAGGGAATCGTGTCAGCCAGCAGTTCATCCACTCCTAAACCCTGCCTACAGACCACTATACAGACTGCTCACAGCTTCATGTTGAACTTCACTTTCTAAACAGAGCTCTCACTGCTGCTGTTGAAAACTCTCAGCTGATCAAACTCATCATGGAGTCAGATTAACACCCGCTCAGTCACATGCACTGTGTGCACCTACCAAAAGTTGTGAAATAACATCAGAAAAGCAACACTAACCCTCACTAGTGTCTACACACTGCAAAAAACTGAAATCTTAGGAAGTGCTTTTGTCTTAATTTTAGCAAAAATGTCTTTTTAGACTTAATATGAGCCTCATTCACCAGACCAGTCCAGAAACACGTCTCATTTAAAGACATTTAAAGACAAAATCAGCTCTGAATTGTTTGTAACAAGTAAAAATAAATCTGCCAGTGGAGTAAGTGAAAGTTTCTTTTATTTAGACATTATTATAAACTTGACAAGTAAATTTTTCATACCCCATTTGCAGATTTTTTTACTTGTTGCAGGTAATTCAGACCTTATTTTTGTCTTTTAATATCTTGAAATAAGACACGTTCCTGGACCTGTCTGTTGAATGTGGCTCATCTCAAGTATAATAAAGCAAATCTTACTTTAAATAAGACAAAAACACACTTGCTTAGATGTCAGTTTTTGCAGTGCAGACTCTGTCAGGATGGTCTCTGTGAGGGCGGACTCTGTCCGGACCTGTCAGAGCAGACTGTCAGGGCAGACTGTCAGGGCAGACTGTCAGGGCAGACTGTCATAGTGGACTGTGTCAGAGCAGACTCTTTCAGAAGGAGCATCTTTGTCTGTCTCTGTCAAGAGTCTCTGTCAGGACAGACTCAGTCAGTACAGACTCCGTCAGGACGGTCTCAATCAGGACACGCTATCAGGACCATCACTTTCAGTACAGTCTCTGTCAGTACGGTCTCTGTCAGTACGGTCTCTGTCAGTACGGTCTCTGATTGTTCTGATTTTGTTGCCCTGCAGCTCTGTTGTCTCAACTCTGAGTGAAAAAGGTCAGACATCAGTCTGTCTGACATTTGAGAGCCTTCAAGATGGATCAGTTTCCCTCACATTACCAGGTCATCAGAACCAAACATCGTCAGGATCCAGGAGCAGATTTATCTACTGGAAACAACTGAATCAGAGTAAATCCGCTCTGAACCCCTTTAGTCCTGGTCTGGATCACATGAAGCCGGGTCATTTCAGCAGTGAGTATCTGAATCTTTTTGTAGATGGAGATCACTGAAGATGTTTGAATGGAGGTAAACGTGACCAACACTCCGAGATAATCTGATGTCCTGGATGAACCTCTGTTTATACTCTCACATTCCTTCCAAAGCCCGGCGATGCTGAATCACAGCGCTGAAATAAAAGTAATAATACAGAAACCATCAACAGCTGATTCTATTTCAACTCGTAAACAAACAACAGCATTTTTTGGAAGCCTGTGAATGTCACTCAGAGCCTTGGTGGGCCGGTTCGGCTCCGGCCAGCTCAGAGCTGAAAAAAGGGAAGGATTTGGGTATGAGGGGAGATGTAGCTCTGCGGTTTGAAGGCTGGAGGGACGAGAACAAACCTTCCAGAGAGAGGAGATGGAAAAATGAAAACATGATTAAATCTGTCTCCCAGCGGTCGCTCGCTTTCTCACGATATTCTGAAAGAGGAGTCAGGACTCAGGAGCCAGCTCCTGTCACCCTGTGAGGATCCGGCTCTCTGAGCTGGAAGGTGAACTGAGTCGCGGTTTGAGAGGAGAAAACTAACCTTCATACAACAAAACCACCAGGATGGTTTCGGGTTAGGTCCCTGCCCAAACCAGGGTCCCCTCAGTACCCTCTCTGTGTTTGTCTTTATCTCTCTCCTCTGACTCTGCTTCATGTGAGCGGCTTCAGACGTACACGGCTCCGATCTCCCAAATACCGAATGAGATGAAATTACAGCCCACGATACGCTGTTACCACATCAGCCCTGATTGCTAACAGGCCCTGGATGTTTTCAATGAGCTTGGAAAGCCTGTGCACATTTTTCTCCAATTTCTAACAGCGTCACACAAATATGTCAGCAGCAGAGAGCCACAAGCCTTTCCAAATATCCAGCAGGGCCTCGTGAAGTCACGCGATGAGGCGAGGAGTCCAGCTCGCCACAAATAGCTCCTCTATTATCAGCTCTTCAGATCCTGACTGCTGCTGTTTGTCCTCCTCTCTGAAGCCTTTCTTTACTTCCACTTTATGGATCTCTATCTCAACTTCCAGGCATGCCCCCACATGAACGCCCATCCCTGCCCGGTGTTTTGACTGGGATAACCCCAGAGAGGCCTCTTTGCTCGTCTCTTTAGACGGATTGCAACCAACCTGAAGCGTTTGGAAATCCATTGTTGCGCAGCCTTCATCTGTCTTAACATGTAGATGAATCTGACAGCTTCATGACGCTGAAACTGGGTCGGTTCTCACTCTGAAGGGTTGGTGCGAATGTGCACGTTCAGAGCTGGCGTGTTGCTCAGTCGATGCAGATTTCTCAGCCTCGCATCTTCATTTATGGTGAAATAATGATCCAGATTGACTTAGTAGAAAAACCCAGATGGCATTTTCTAGCTGAAAATCTAATCCTCTTTTTAAGTTTCAGTCTTTGGATGACTTTACTCTGACACTCTCTGAAGTCGGTGTTATTCTCCTCCTCATGCTGAGATCTGTGGATGTTTGTGCCAGCAGACCAATCAGAGCTCTCATCCATCATTTCCACAGCCGCCTCGATAACAAACCCACATCACAGAGACAGATGGAGTGCTGAAAATGAGGAATATTTCACGAAATAGAAAACTGAGATCATTAATAACTCTGATGCTTGTTTAGACAGAAGATAAAACACAACAATGTCTGAGACTGAGTCAGTCCTGAGCTCTGTAGATTCCAGGAAACATCGAGAGGTCACCGCTTGAAGATCAATAATTATCAGTCACGAAAGCTTTGATGGACGTTTGGATCTTGCGCTCACAGGTGTTGATTTAATCCAAACTTTCACACATCTCTCATTCATGCACCTTCATGTTGCTGCTAGCATTAGCTTAGCATTCACTGATCACACTGCTCTGAGCTCTAATCTGAAATAATAAACACAGCTTCGGACAAAACTTCAGCTAAATACAAAACAACATGACGCAAGCCGACGGCTCAAACAGTCCCAGCTGCTCACTCTCCTTACCTGAAGTTTTTCTGCTGTTCTGAGTAAAAAAAGGTGCTACATTCGAGAACAGGATGGAGGAAAGTTTACTCTCCGAAGCTGTGTGTACTCACACCATGAAGGAATGAGAAATAAAGTCTTTCAAGTTATTTAAACCTGATGATCATGATGCTGATCAATATTCTGAGCACACTGAGGCGTAACTTTCCAGTTACGTCCTCACAGGTTACTGTAGTTCATGCAGCTCTAATGTTGATCCTGACTGAGCTCAGGATGTGTGTGTGAAACTCTACACACTCACACAGGCAGCAGTGTGCTCAGAAAAAAAAAAAAAAAGATCAAAACACACCAAAAACAGGACGCATCACTTCTCAACCCAGCGGCAGAGAAGCCTGAAGCAGCTCGGCTCCTTACTCAGCCGCTCGTCTGCCAACAGCTCTGAGAAGACGTCTGACTCACAGAGAGCTACCATCTGCAGGTGTGTGTGTGTGTGTGTGTGTGTGATTCATTGAGTCACACACGGCTCATCAGGTTTTTCACAGCAGACGGATGAAGTGTAGATCTGCTGGTTTGCAGCTCACACAGGGTGGAGTAAGGTAACAGGCTGTGAGGATGTGTTGTTTCCTAAAAGCAGATCCCTGCATGCTTCTCATTCCTGTCAGGCCTGTCAAATGTACAAAGAGTGTGCAAAAGTTACACTGTTCCAGTTTGAAGAGCAGCCGGCTGCTCTTCCTCATTCCTCTCTGCTATAGCTGTCACTAACTCGCAGCCTGTTTAGATATCTGTTTACTCAGATGCTGCTGACCTGGATATCTGAGAAAGTGGCTGATAAAGACATCAGGAAATAATACTGCTGACGGCATATGCTTTCTGAGGAAGCGATACGAACCTGACAGTCATTCCAGTGACCTTTAATATAAGCCAATATTTATTTTCTGTGCTGCGTAAATATCGAGATTTCTCCGTCTGTTTCGTCCTCAGAGCAGCACCTGTTCATCTGCTTCAACATTAAGTCACACAGACGCTTCTCTCTGGCTCATCTCACCTTTGAAGTAGCTCTTGACCCTCAGGTATCCCACGCTGAGGCGAAGAACTGACAGTTTGTCCAGACGGGATCGAACCTCCTCTGGAAACGGCAGGAGGTCCGTGAGCCGGTCCAGCTCGCCGTTCAGCCGATCCCGGTGACGCTTCGAAGGGTTCGATTTAACCACTTCTCCGCCATCAGAAACCTTTTTTCTGTAGAAAGAGAAACACTCAGATGTTATGAAGCTACAGACATGCTGCAGAGAGACATTTAGATTCAGGACCAGGTTTACTAACAGCCCTGGAGGATTGCACCGCAAATACTGGAAATCCAAGCAAGTGTTTTAGTCTTAATTTTTTTTCATAAAAAAATGTCTTTTTAGACTTAATATGGGCCACATTCACCTAACCATTCCAGAAATGTGTCTTATTTCAAATTATTTAAAGACAAAATGAGGTCTGAATGCTTGTAGCAAGTCAAAAAATTCTCGCAACGGGATAAGAGAAAAGTTTCTTGTATTGAGAAATTATCTTAGTTTCAAGAAACTTGACAAGTCATTTTTTATCCCATTTGCAGTTTTTTTTTTTTTTTTTCATGGACCTCGTGGCTCGTATCAAGTATAATAAGACAAAACACTTGCTTAGAATTCTGTTTTTGCAGTGGGGGGTGTCTGGTATCAGTAACAGAATGAGACAGTAAAGAGGAGCAGCTTTTCGAAAATCCTCCTTAAAGCTTCAAACATACAGCAGAGGGACAGGAGAGCTAACCATGGACGTGACTAAGACAAAGGGCGGCTCACGTGAGTCAGAAACATCCGCTCCTGAGATGACTGACGGAGAAAGAATGCTTCGCGGCCTCCTGGGAGCTTTTTACCGAGCCAACAGAAGAGAGAGATCATTTTATCCTTGTTAGAGCATTAAATACAGAATAAGATCCTCATAAAGTCTGTGACTGAACAATGAAATCAGGGTTCAAAGGAGTCCGCAGTGAGGGAATACACCAGAGACACACAGCCCGGGTCTTAGTCAGGAGATGAAGATACTCTCTGGTTTAACAACAGAAACCTGGGATGTGTTTGGGCCTGTACGGCATCATTCCAGACTCTACTGAGCAGTGCCGCATGAAACCCTCTCTGAGGATCAACTATTGTCTCAGTAAGTACTGTTTCTATGTGCCAGGGCTTCTTTACTCTACAAACCCGGAGATAATGTGCTGAGAATCGATCCCAGGCAGAGTGAAGCGCCATGGATGAATATCAGTAATAATCAGGAGCTCATGATCAGTCCGCTAACAGCCCATCTGATAAAAGAAAAATCATATTCAGAGACTGAAGGAGTGAGGAGGAGTGAGGGGGAGTGAGGAGGAGTGAGGAGCTTGGTTGTTTTCTCCTGAATCCTCTGAAACAGAAACCCTCACCGTGACTCATGGCCTGACTCTTTGTGTACTTTGTCAGAATGGAAAGCAGTCTTTAACCATGACAGCAGCTCTGTTTGCTCGGCTTGACTTTCACTCTAGGTGCAGCAGGGTTTCAGACCACCCGCGCTTAAGTGCAAAAACACAAACTCACGACATGGCTGGCTGCAGATTCACGTCGTTCCTCACAAATCAGACACACATGCTGCACGGGGAGAGGGAGAGAACTGGGTCAGGGACGAGGGGGCAGGGGGGGACAACACACACACACACATGAAAACACAGTGCCACACACACCTGCTTCAGAGCACAAAGAGGTAAAGAGCAGGAACCTGATAGCTGCACGTATCAGAGCGGATACAAACCTACAGATGACCAGAGTTTTACGATCCAGAGAGGAGCTTAACATCCTTATTTTCTCTGACCCAGTGACTCCTCACTGAATGACAAATAAAAGCAGCACCTCCTGACGTCTAAAGAGTGAAAACATCACGTTAGTCTGTTCCCTAAAGTGTTTCCTGTGGTTTTTATGACTTCAAGTCTATATGCAGACACTGCTTTGACAACCTGGATCATACACCAATGTCGCCGCCATATTGGTAGTGGCATTCGCATGCCTTTCAAAGCTTACCAGAACAGATTTAACAGCCTGCCATGCTTGAGCCTCCTCACTGCTCCATGTAAGAGTTCATGTGCAGATATCTGACTGAGAAACCTGAACTCCACCAGGAGTAATCCTGACTGATGATTCAGGAGGGCACTGTAAACAGTTATACTCTGAATCTACTCTCCGTTTCAGCTTCTGTTTGTCACACTCGATGGTACAGACGTTTGTGGCAACAGAACAGACTGATCCTGTCGCTCCTAACAGAGTAAAAGTTTAGTAACAAAGACTGAACGTCTTAAAAGGTAATGTCTGATAATTATGACTTCTACAGACAGATTCTGTAATTGTAGCGCTGCACGTTTATGAGGTTAGGAGGAGTGCATTTACCGAAACTAGGCTATAAAACCTCCTCCTCTGCCCCTGAAAGTCTGCAGAGAATGTAGCCTGAACTTGATTGTGCCTCCTCAGAAATCAAGTGGGCTGATCTCACTCTCCAGAAATGCCAAAGGCAGACAAAAGCCAGCATTCAAACTTTTTTTTTCTACCTTGATTTGTTCTGGATCATGGGATGGAGCAGCAGACATCAGGAGGATGTTCTCTGTTAGAAAGGGCAGAGATTCACCTCCTCCTTCAGTCAGTCTGCTGCTTATCTAAAGGCCAGAGAGCGGAGAGCTGACCCCGACACCTTGTCTCTGTCTCATTACAGCACACGGAGCTCAGCTCAGATCCACACAGATTTGTTCACACAGAGCCGGCCGAGCATCTGCCAGATCCAGAGGATGACTCAGAGCAGCAAAAGCACGAAAGAGCGTGATTCCTACACACACGTTTGGCTGCCGACAAATCTGGAAGGAGGCGAGTTTACAAAAGCAGAGTCCTGCCGACAAAGAGGTTTCCATGACAGGGAGAAAAAGAGAGAGCTAAAAGCCATGTGTTGTAAATAAACATGCAAAAAAAAAAACGGACAATAACTGGGCCAAAGAAACGCAGTTCAACCCCACAACATCCACGGAGATGAACAGTTTTTAATAACACTTCTAACTTTAATCTGAACTTTAGATCCTCTGATAGTTTGAGCTTATCAGAGAATGGGATCAGAGAATAGAAGGACAGATACAATGTGGGACAAAACTTACACAATATACAGATTTCATCAGCTCTAACCATTGTAGTTTAAACAGAGAGAGAGAGAGAAAGAGAAAGAGAGATAGAGTGACATTCAGCTTCATTCTCCTGAGGTTAAAGACGTGGAGAGGAGTCTGAATCATGTGGACTCAGAGTAAAATCTCTCTGTCACAGAAACTCCTGCTTCTGTTCGAGGTCACTTCAGGAATCAGCTGACAGCACAATCTCCCAAACACTGACTTCAGATCAGCTTCTGCAGGATGTCTGAAACCTCCTGGTGTGGGTTCAGCTCAGGTTAATGAAACGTTGGTCATCAGAGCGGTTTCAGGGGGAGTAGCTGAGCTTGGCTACATGTCAAAGCAACAAATTAGAGGACACTTTAAAAATAAAGCATTCAGGCTTCCAGACTGATGAAATAATCTACTAAACTAACTCCGTCAGCTGATCTATAGACACATCCTTCACTCCCACTACAAACTGAGGTTATTTGAGAGTTTTCAGCTCTGATTTTATTACACGCATGTTTCCTGACATGTTGGTGTTTGACGGCGATAAAAGGTGTTTAACTGGTGTTTGTGAGCGACTCCACTTTGAAAAGGAAACAAAGGCCAGCAGAACAAAGGGCAGCTTTGTTTTACACCCGGAGCGTCCTGGCACTCTACCAAACCTCCGTCTGCCAGCGAGCGTTTCTCGCAATCTCTCAGATCAGCTGCAGAAACAGATTAACCTCCCTCATTAAAGCTACCTGTGCTGGACGAAGAGACGCAGAGTCTCTCTCTCTCTCTCACACACACACACACTGGGTTCTGTACTCTTTAGGATGCTGCAGAGACTCACTCCCTATAATTGACCCAAAAGTCCCCACAGCTTGTAAAAAAGCTGTAACTGTTGGAAAGAGAAGGATGGAGCATGGCCTGATCAGATTCTTAGGGAAAGGACATGACCCAGTGGGAACAAAGGGGACACAGCTGGGATGGATCAGGACTATGACAGAAGCAGCCTCACATCAGAGACTCTGAGATGCTGTTCAATGGAGTCAGCTCATTCAGGAGGCCATGAGCTGAGCTGCAGCTAACATTAGCTCTGCATGCTTATGGAGCTAAACTCCCCGTAATAAAATATAATCGGACATCTCTTCAAAACAAAAAAAACCCTGCTCATGAAAACCAGAGAAATGCTTCATGAAGCTGATCCAGGTCTGGAATCAGTGCCTGCATGTCAGTGACGCTGCGAGCTGAGCTGCAGTCCCTCAGCTTGTTTTTAGGTCAGGATTCCTTCAGCCCACCACATTTTTACAAGAAGCAAAAGGATCCAGAGAGCTTCCCACAACAAGCAGATCCAGAGAAAAAACACCAAATAAAGAATTACTGGGTCAGAAGTCGGTGACTTTCCTTCCCGCTGTGGGGGAAACAGGATGTTTGATCAGAGCTGCGGAGCTGAAACTCTCATCACATCAGTACGGCTTATTTTACAGTTTGTGTTTTCAATGTTTACCTCTTTAGAGGACCACAGGAGTCCATTTTTAATCCTCTTTTGGGGTACAAATATTGTTTCTCTGAATAGAAGTAGTACTCCAGAGAATAAGTTACATACCGGGACAAACCAACGTCTTCCCTGTCTGGCTCAATAGATCCATGCATTCAGAGATAATTTAATTTACTCACATTTACTAGAATCCCAAAGGCCGATGTTAATTTGAGGCCTGTTCTTTATGAAATATTGCATGCAGGAACATGTATGAAGGGTATTTTTAATAATACAGCAGGATGCATGGCAGGGGGAGGCTGGCGACACTCACAGCAGCCATGTGGGTAATAAAAGAGGGAATCTGGACGGGCAGCTCTGCCGTGGAATGCCCCTGTGTAGTGACCACAGCTTTTTACAGTCAGGCTGAATGGTGCCTTTGTGCAGCTGTACCCAGCTGGCCGTCCAGGAAACCTCAGCTCTCGCTGCTCGCTCCAACTTCTGCAGAGACGTCTGCACACAGGCCACCTTCTTATTTTGGGACCCACACTGGGAACAGGATCCACATCCACGCTACGCTCTTATAAACCATAGAGACTCTAGCTGAACAAAGTTATTCAGAGTTATTGTGAAATAGTTCTTTTAGTGACTTTAAACAGTTATGTAAGAGGAACATGTTGTAACTCCTTCAACAAACAGAGCTTTACTAGGATCCAGCTTGTCTATTGTTTCTCTCAGTGTGAACAGCTGATGGGTTATAACAGGATCCAGCTCAGGTTCAGAGTCGGCTGAAGACCAGTGGGACAAGAAAAGAAACTTTAATTGACATAAGAAGGGTGTGACTAAACACTGTTCACTAAGTTTTATAATGAAAGCATAATGATATAACAATTACAATAACATAATGAGATGACACTATGACTTATAATGGGGCCATGGCGCCACTGTCCCCTAAACCTCAAGTCCAAATAGTCACATAGCTTTGATAATAAATGTCGACCATAGCTTTTTGACCAAAACTTCTCAAAATGTCAATCTGAGCTCTTTATGCAAGCACAAGGAGACTGAAGACTGATGACAAAGAGCGAGGTCCCGAAACATTTGATTTACTGCCCATGTTTCTTTTACCTCTATTTTGGTCTCCACAAAAGAAAACATCCAGCATTTCAACAAATGTATTCACTCATAAGCTACCAACACTCAGATATTTTTGATTAGAACCAAACAAATGTTGTCTTTTTATACATTTTAAAAAACTTAAACACAAACCTATCACTGCAGAAAGTCATCTGCAATCTCTCCGATATGCAACAACAACCTCTACCTGAGGATAATAAAAAGAAACCCAAACAGCCGACCATCATGCAAAACTGGAGCAGCATCAAAATCCAGAAACAGGGAAGCGTTCATGCATCAGTGAGGACACAGAAAACAAATCATTTCAATAAAATCTGAAGACAAAGTGAGACACTGTAACCAAAATCTGCAGTCCAGCTCTTCTGCAGCTGCAACGAAAAGTTCATTTAACACTCAGTATGGTCATTTTCAAAGTCAAATGTGAAATGTTTGCTCTTTTCTGCTTCATATATCATGCAGAGGACGAATCTTTGTGTTTCTGACTGTCAGAGGGGTAAATTTAGCCTTCAAAAAGCTCTTTGAGCTCCAGGAAACTAATGAATGTATTTAGACACTTCTACAAATGTGACAAACTTCCAGATAAATCTGCAGAGCGTGGAAATGATCCATCTCTAAACCACTTCTTCTAACTGAGTGAAGTTTTCAGTGAAATAAACTTTGTAAAGAATCACAGAGACGGAGCACAGAGAGCTGAAAGCAGAGATCAACAGGCTGCAGAAAGAGAGAGAGCGAGAGAGAGAGAGAGCCCTGAGTCCGTACAGTATCACATTACAATAACACACTCAGAGCCCTGCAGCCCTGGCCCCCCTCCCTCCCTTCCTCCCTCCCTGCACCCCCTCCCTCCTCGGAGCATCGCGTGAGAGCTGCAGCAGACTCTCCGACTTGATTGTGATTAATGCGCCAGGGCAACATATCCATGCCAGATCCGAGTTGCGCACATTCTTAAGGTGGTCCGATCAACAAGTGGGACACAAACCTGGAGGAGACTAGGAGAGATCAGCAGAGAGCACAGTCTACCGGAGCAGGATTAAAACTCACCTGTATTTACCTGAGATTGACACAAACAACACTCCTTCAGAAACCAGAGGTGGAACACAGGACAAGCACGACCTTAACTCCGGTTAACTTCGTTTCCTTCTTATTCTTGACAACGTCTCAGACTTTGAGTTATAAATAAGTCTAAATGAACGTACCTCAGAATGAGATGAACCTTACACTGCGCAGACTCTTTGCACAGACTGTAAAACAGCTTTGTAAACATGTGCGCTGTTCAAACATGTTAAACATGAATATTCAGAGTTCATTTCTTAGTGTTTAGATCCACATCCTGCCCCAGTTTAAACTCACAGCTTTCTGTCCAGTCTGTCTTTGTTGACATGTCGGTAAACATATATGTGCCTTACTTAAAAATATAATGAAAACAAAGAAAACTACATACTATTAGTTTGAAGTTGTATGAACTCAGAGTGACTTTCTTTTCAGTTCCTTAAAAGTTAGGTATGAACTGTGCACAGCTTGATCTTTAGCCTATATTTCTCTTGTTTGGGCTAAATTTCATCAAAAACACAAACATTTTAAGTTGAAACAAGATAAGTCAAAGTGTGAAGCTGCTCAGCCCTCCGTGCTTCGTTGTCTTTCCTGGAAGTCTGAACAACCTAACTTCATTAAGAGCCCCTTACTGCTCTTATTAATAAAGCCCACTGTGTGAGTATGTGCGCGCGCGCGTGTGTCAGGTCTTACTGTTTGAGCACAGGCTTCTTCCTCTTCTTGTTGGCATAAGAGCCTGGGTTCCCCAACATGCTGACACTTTGTTTCGGCTCTTAAACTTGATATCACTTTTCTTTGAGCTCCTTCCCTCAGTCTGTCTCGACGGATTCAGACTCAGAGTCCCATCTCATGTAGACCCGCCGGGGTCCGCGAAGGTCTGCAGCCGTGCTGACGATTCCTTTGGACGGTCTCTGCGTCGTCGAGTCTGGAGTTGTGTAGTGTGTATGTGTGTGAGAGAGACAGAGGAGGAATAAAAAGTAAGTTTAGAAAAGTCCAGCTCATGTCCCTCCCCCTGTGCGCTCTCCCTCTGGTTCAGGCTCTGTGCAGTTCAACTCCTCTCCCTCTCACGGGGCGTTTTCAGGAAATGTGTACACGGTATGTTCAGCCTGTCATACTTTTTAAGGTGGACTGCACTCTGAGTATGTTACCACCAGCCCTCATCTTCTCAAACAGACACACTGAGCCCTGATTTTTCTCTTGGCTTGGTTTAAACAAATGTTGAGTTTCTGACCACAGGAGGAGATATTACAGAGAGAGTTTCCATAACAACTGTCATAATATCTCCCAGACATCTATCATCATGTTTGGTTACTCCCTCTAACTCTTCTTTTGTCATTTTCCAACAATACTGGAGCATGCTTTGTAACCATACATCAGAAATATGCAGACAATGTAAACCAAATCAGTGGAAGAAGCTGAAACTAACACAGATTAGTAAAGTAAGGTGGAAACAAAGCCTGAAGAAGCTTTATATCTGAAACAGATTAAGAAACATTCAGCATTTGTCTGTTTCTTACCAACACAAAGATATAATAACCCTAAGAGTTATGATGTGTTTCTGGGATAAAAGCTAAAATAAATAAATAAATAAAATTTGAAAACAACTACAGGACTACTACAAAGTACCACATCAGCTCTTGGTCTTCATATACTGGTCTTAGTCTCAGCTCTTGTAGAAATTAATTCTAGGGCGAGACTCAGGAATCACCAATGAAACTCGGCTCAGACTCCATCAGTGTTTCCTGATGGTGGTCTTAAATCTCTCCCACACCAGACCAGGAACCCGTTTTTTTTCTAGTCCTGTGTTTGTGCATGAAGCTTTGTCGTGTTCAGACAGGAAGGGGCTTTCCCCCGAAGTGCCGCCAAACACTGGAGCATGCTATTGTCTGAACTATCAATGTGCTCTGCAGAAATAAGACTTCCTTCACCCTTTCTTTGAACTAAAACAGAAACCCATTTGGACCAGAGTTTCTCAGCTGATTGATGTATAAGAGCAGAGAGCTCTGATTGACTCTTTGTTCCTGTTTTTACACGAGTTGATCTGTATATTATCATTAAGTTATTTAGTTTCAGTTGATGATTTTTTAAGATGGGTGTGATCATCTAAGCAGCTGGAGATGGGTTGTTTCCATGGAAACGTTCACACCCTGAGCTGTCAGCATCTCTCTGTAAACAGTCCTGTTTATCTTGGGCTCTCTGGTCTTTCTCATAACGTCTGTCAGTCAGCCTCCCTCACATTCCAGCTCTAACTGACTGACAGACAGAGTGACTAACTGACAGAACTCTGGTTTATCCAACAACACGTGTTCTTTAACCAATCATCTCGTTGCACATCGATTCTCCTCCAGACGATTTGATTGGCTGTTTGCAGCAAAGACCAGGTTTGTTTACATCTTCAGTGAGTGTTTGTGTTTAGTGTTTTCACACACTAAAGAGTGCAAAACATACACTCTTTGTTTCCATACTCAGCATCTAAATAAGCAGAAAACTGTTGTTCAAGCCCCGAGTAACAGACTCCTGAGAGGTAAACATGAGGCGAGCAGGAGGGCAGATGTTTCCAGCAGGTTCAGGAGAGTCTGAGGTTCATCAGCTGATTCTTCACCTGAGCAGAAGAATCAGCCTTCACGGCTCTGCAGAGTGACGGATCATGCAGAGAAAATTTGATTTTAAGTGTTTGTGTTCATCTGAATCAGTCTGATTTCTCTGAGATCAATTTGAACCTGAATGAGATCCAAGCTGACAGCGAGCCTGATGCTGACCTGTCTCTGGACGTTTCTCTGCAGACTGTCATGAACTCAGACTGCTCTAGTTTTAGGTAATTATCTCGGTGTTATCTTAATCTGTGTGTAATCATATTCCACCTCCTGGTGACGTGATGCTGGTATTTTTATTTCTGGTAATTATCGTAATTTTCTGCCTCACTGAGAATTGATAATAGCTGACTGCATCAACGTGACAGGAGGAAATTTATTTTGGACCCTCTGCTGTATGCTGTGGAGGGAAGGAGGCTTGTGCACTGCAAAAGCTGAAATCTAATCTAGTGTTTATGAATTATTTTTAGTATAAATTATCTTATTAGACTTAATATGAGCCATATTCAACTGACAAGTCCAGAAAAAAAGGTCTCATTTCAAGAAATTAAAAGACAAAAATGATGCCTGCATTGCTTAAAAAAATCTGCAGATGGCTAAATGGATCTGACGTCTATACGGGGCCCTCATGTGATTGTGGCCCTCAGATAAAGTGTAAGTAGGGGCCCTGTAGAGGGTGCCTGATGTGGCTCCTGCATGTCCTCAGAATTCAATGTGTGTTTGCTGCTTTTCAGTGTGTGACAGCTCCATGTGTTTCATGTCTGTCTCTGCAGCATTCCTCCGCTCACCCATCAACACCCTGCTCTGAGTCTTTACTTTGCACTAACTTTAGAGAGGTTTGATTCAGCCCAGCAGAGGTTTTCCAGGAGCGAGGCCAGCTTACCTCAGAGCCTTTTATTGTCCTCCACCCACGCTGCATTAACTCCCTTTACACTTCACTTTTTTAACTCCATCATTTAGCAGGGCGGCTTGAGGATAGCTCAGAGAGTTCACATCAGGCCCAGACTAACAAAGACTAAATGAGACATCCTCAAAGTTACCCTCCACTACTGAACTAAATTATTTATTCTGAGTAACTGAGCTTAAACTGGAAAAATTCCCCTGAAGATGAGGACAGAGAAGATGTCTGCGCATCATCTGTGCATGTAGCGTTGAAGTTGAATGATGACACGAAAAACTGTCCTTTGTTGCTTTCTGCTGCCTCATGTTATAAACATCAAACTGAGGCTTTCAGACTGACCCTGACGTCACATCCTTTTTCACCCTCCATTCCCTCCTGTTCTGCAGAGACCTGCTGTGTTTGAATGCATGTTTGCAAATATAGAGCTCAGAGCTCCTTTAAAGCCCAATAAAATCTCAGGAGAGCTTATAGGAAGACAACACCCATCATCCCACATGCTTCATGAAGTCATCACACTGAGTCATGTGTTCATTGGTTTGACCTGAGGGGATGAATAATAACACACACCGCTGCTTAGACTGTTTAGAGACCAACGCCATCATGGTTTCATGGTACATCAGATTATACTTTCAGAAGAGGAAGATGACGCTGAATCCACCCTGATACTCGGTCAGCTGTGAGCTATGGGTCCTCATCCTCTCAGAGGAGCTGCTTGAGGAGCGAGAGCTGCAGGAGCTCTGCCCTGTGGAGGAATCATCGCGTGTGAAGGACAGGAGGCGTTTTTAACACACTGAGATGTATTATGCCCTCAAACCACAGCTACATTACAGTGAACCTATAAAGCTCCCTGTGAGGGTCAGGACTAAACTTGTGTGGTCAGTGTGATGTGACTGGGTTGGTATGGAAGTTACTCCTGTGTGTTTGGAGACCCCGCTGTCTGAAACCACAGAGCTCAACTTTTATACAGAGAGACGTGTGAAAGAGAAGCTCACTGGGAGAGAGGTTGAACTTTATACCAAACTGTTTGACTTCACTTAGAGGCGACCTGTGTCTAAGGTCAGATGTTTCTCTAAGGTCCCAGCCGTTCCTGGTTTCAGTGAAGTCTGACCTCGTCCTGACCTGGTGCTGCCTTCAGTTCCTGTTTTCATCTTTTTTTCTCTGATCATAAGTTCAGCTGGATGAAACACATGGTGAGGAAACACGTCAGAGCTCTCAGAGAGGGTTTTTATCCCTGACTTCTCGTGAAGGTCTAAAAAAAGCTTCTTAAAATACATCAGAGCTGAAAGATAAAAAGAGTCTCAGTCCAAAAGCTGGGGAAGGACACGGATTAGAACAGCTCTGAGGGGCAAAGACTGAAGCTCCTGAACCCGTGACAGACCCGGAAAGAGAGCTGCAGGCTCTTTGTGAGGAAAGGGGTCAATGCTGGGGCAAAGGTTTGGACTGGAAAATGTACACTGGTTACAGTCCTCAAATGGATGACCAGGGTTCAAGTCCCACCTGTGCTCTCCTTGCATCCATCTGTAGGTTAAAATACAATTTCAGATGTCTTCAGAGTTCAGAAACCAGAGAACTGATATCAACCCTCAATATAAAAACAAGTTCCTGATAAGTTTCACAACTCAGCGTGTGTTTCCTGCACCGCTCAGATGTTTCCACACGTCTAATATCAGCTGAGAGATATTCTGTCAGTCACTGCAGAGGAAATTACCACACAGGAAATAAAACAGGGTGTGAGCCTGGAGATACCAAACCACACATAAGGACACTGAACTCATTTTCATCTTCAGAGATTAAAAGCACTAACTGAAGCCGTCCTGCAGACAGACAGCGTAGGGGTCGTGTTGAGTCCACACATGAAGCTTTAAGTCCCACCTAACAGTGCAGCATGCTACACCATCACATTTTATAATAACAGAGTCAGAGTTGTTTTCTTTGTTTGCAGTAAAGTCCAGCTTCCTTTTCTGTTGCCATGCTGCTGACTGTTTGACTGATAAACAATACACAAACCTCCTCCTCCTCCTCTTGCAGCAGCAGCAGCAGTTAGACTCGGTCCAAACAGCAGTGAAATAAAAGCTGCTGCTGTAAAAACGGTGGAAATTTGGCACAAACAGATTCACCAAACCCTCAGCTGGCCTCACAGGGGCAGCAGCCATGAGACCTGACTGTGGAGGAGTGCTGTTTTATTGTAGACTAATTACCCGGGTTCCTGTGTGTGTGTGTGAGAGAGAAAGAGTTGCACATATGTGGGAGTTATTGTGTTGAATAAATTCATCTTTTTTCCCCCTGATTTTTATTGATGAGCAAGGGATGAGAAGCAAGTGAGACAACAAGGCAAAGAATAAACCTGAGACAGAATGAGACAGACATGAGGCAGATGACAGAATAGACCAAGAAAAAGTTATCATTTAGGAAGATAACTGAAAATAACTCCAGGAGGTGATGTCTTAGAGGATAGGCTCCATGGTTGCTCAGTTAGTTAGTTAGGAGCCTGCAGGCTTTTTGAGTCTTAGAAAGAAAAGAAAGCAAGTCCTTCAGCAGGCTGAAGAGGTTATTTCATGAAAACAAATAAAACATGACACCATATTCTGCAGATCAGTTTATAAGAATAGTTTCAGCTGGTGTTTTAGGAAGGACCATGAACAGTTTCACATCCCTGAGGACTCAAAGAGATTCAAACCTCAGTGGTAAACTAACAGGTCACCTTTACCTGCTGAGAGAAATCATCCCCAGAACGAGTTTTAAACTACAGCTGCTCTGCTGCTGAGTCATCACTGTGCCACTAACTCATTATGGGATGTAGGACATTTTTAAAACCCACATTATATGAATTATGATTTCATGAACAGGTTATAAACATTAAATGCTGACTCAGAAGTCATTGTGAAATTATAATCTGATGTGAAACTGAAACCAAACTCAAGATTTCAGGTTCTGCAGGATTCTCCAGGACTGTGGTTTTAATTCTGCTCCTCTGAACCACAGAGACGGCACAAAGATACACAGATACACAGATTTTCTGACAAAAAACAACTTCTGGTTCTAGTATTAAGAGTAAGAATTAAACTAAGGAAAATGAAAACATATACAGAGCAAGCTGCTTTTTTCTTTCTTTCTTCTTTTTTTTAAAAAGACCACATAAATAGCTAGAAAGACCAGGATCTTTTTAAGCTAACCCACAGCGCCATCTGCTGGTAAGTAGGCACAGCTACAGGTTGAAGATGACTCCAATACCGAACAGAGTACTGTTTGGATCCCGTTTAGTCCTTACAGGGGGTTAACAGGTTAAGTTAAGAGAGTGTAATCGGTAATATAATGACCACTCCACTTATAGTTTAAATTTGATTGAGTCATGAATTCAAGTTGCCAGGAAAACAAGCATTTTAAAATACGTAAAATTAGTCACTGGGGAGTTATAATGGGCATCATTATGACTGAGGTAATTTTATAGAGAGTATTTTCTAAATTTAAAAAGGTAAGAAGGTTGAGAAAATGTGAATAAGTTTTCCTCTTCTTTCCATAGACTGTATCTTATAAACATTAAAAACTCCGCGTCAGCGGGTGGCGCTAACACACAGCGGTGGAGGCTAACCGCCGTAAATCACGTAGAGGAAGCGCAGCGGCCCTTGACCCTTAACCCTGTGACGTTAGACCCAGGCTCCGGTATATTTCTGGACTTGGAGTCCTTTAGAGGGTCTTTGGAGGACAGGTAACCATGGCCCTGAGGGTGATCCGACTGGTCATCCCGTCAGGGACGACTGCATGTAAAGCACTTAACATTTCACAAAAGGTAAGGACCGAAAAAATAACCAGAAGATCAGTTTGTCCTGCTAGAGATTCACAAGGACAAGCGAACACTGCTAGCTGAGCTAGCCTCGTAGCTGTTAGCATCACATTGGGTCGCCGAAAGGAAATAATAACAATGATATGATATAACATTGACTGATGACACAAGGGCCTGTCTGTTACTGTGTTATTAACCGATGGTAGTGTGTGATTATTAACACTTGCAAGTGTTTTAAGGACTTTTAATGTCCATTTTAGGGATTTAGACAGATCTGTCAGTTAGTTCGGTTGGTTAGCCTCAGACGCTAAGTGCGTTCATCTAATGTTTACATCCAGTTTTATTTTCAGCCATCCAAACGGCCGCTGGGGTTTATACTTTTAAGTGTTAAACTGACAATGTCAAATATGAATTATGTTTACAAACTGAAGAATCAGAGGACTATATCGGGACCAGATTTGCTGCGAAATTGGCTTCTTTAATGTAATTGTTATTACTTGTAGTAATACTTGTACTAGTTTATTTGAAGAACCGAAGAGAAGAGTGTTGTTTGTTGCCTGATTATAGAGTAGTGTGGCATCAAGTGATCCAGAAAGGTTATTTTCTTGTTATCCAGGCAGGACTTCACACCACATCAGTGAGAAGTCTGCGTTATGGCTGGTGGGCGTACGCTCTGGGTGAGAGGACTTCACCACGGTTATCCCAGTACAGCAAAATCATCTCTGTGGATGGAAATTTGGCGTCTGGAAAAGGAGTGCTGGCTCAGAAGCTGGCTGACAAGCTTGGTATTACAGCAATTATCTTTACATCTAGAGAAATATCCAAGTATGCCATCTAATTGAGCGTTAAATGTCTACATGAGAACCCTGCTGTTTCCTCAGAGGTCTCCTGTGTCACACTGTGAACATCAACAATGATTTCCTCTTTGTCCGTAGGGATGCTTTATATGCCTGAGCCCGACACGTTTTACATAGACAAGATGACAGAAGAGAAGGTGCCGCTCTCTGTGGACTATAATGGGATGTGCAGCCTGGAGAAGTTCTACACAGACCCTAAAGCAGCGGACGGAAACAGCTACAGGCTGCAGAGCTGGATGTACATCATGAGGCTCCTTCAGTACTCTGATGCCATTGAGCACCTGCTCACCACAGGTGCAGAGACAACTGTAGTCTACTGTTTGATTTTCGGAAACAGATGCTCATATAACAGGATTTATGAATCACTAACTTCCTGTTTTTCATTTGAAAGGCCAAGGAGTGATCCTGGAGCGTTCTCCCTTCAGTGACATGGTCTTCCTGGAGGCCATGTTCAAAGAGGGATACATTAGGAAAGAGTGTGAGTATCCACTGCCGCTGCAGAGACATAGTTAATTGAGATTAAACTGTGTAATTATCTAAAGATATGTGAAATGATATTTAAGATTGGAAATAGTGGTCCACACGTTACATGTTCCTTTAAAATGTCATTTTGTGTCCTGCAGGTGTGCAGCACTATAATGAGATCAAAGGCATCAGCATCTGTGAGTTCTTGCCTCCTCACCTTGCCATCTACATCGACCTGCCTGCCGAGGAGGTGCAGAAGAAGCTGAAGCAAGGTGGAAAGGTAGATCAACACCGAACCATCATCTGTGGCAGATAAATCATTTTGTCCTGAGTGTTAACTCCAAGTAAAGATAACCTCCTGCAGCCTGAACAGAAAACGACATCAGAGGATTGCAAACATGATGATGTGAACTTGTAAAGGATAAAGTGAGCTGAAGCTTCTTGTTGAAAATATTCTGATGATGTCTCTGCTCTCAGCCTTTCCTGCAGAACGTCCCCCTGTCATACCTGAAGGGCATCGAGGATTCCTACAAGAAGTCTTTCCTGCCTCAGATCAGGTGAGTGTTTGAACTGATAATAGCCGTAAGAGATCTGAAAACACTTCAGTGACACCAAATCACAAACGACTCCAAACAAACCATGAGCTTTTTTTTTTCTCTCTCTCTCTCAGTGAGACGTCAGAGGTCCTTGCTTACGATGCGACCCAGGCCCTGGATATTGAAAAGGTGAGAGGAGGCGTTAGCTGTTGAAGACACCTGAGATCTGCCAAAGGATCACAGATTCAGATATGTAGAGGAACAGTGTTTGTGAGCAGAGTATTGATTATGTTTGGTCCTCAGGTGGCCGAGGATATCGAGTATTTGAAGTTTGAGAAAGGGCCTTGGCTGGAGCAAGATGATGTCACCTACCACCACATGAGGATGTTGTAAGTTCATGATCGGAGATCTTCAGAGAAACACATTTCACTAAAAAGAGAGAGTGAAGTACCATCAGTCAGATAATTCTTTCTTCTTCGAGGCTTTCAATTTAATCATCATGGTCTCAAGCTGTCTCCTGTTTGTTTCACAGTGTGGAGGACAAACAGAAGGTGGCCGGGCTCACCCACATACCCAGGTTCTTGCCGGAGATAACCATCGGGGCACACGATTACGATGAGAAATACTTCGCCTTCAGAGCGGTACGTAGAAATGAACGGGTGGAAACACTGGTCTCTGTTAGAGAGTGACTAATCAGAGCATCTTAAGACAGAACCAACAGAACAACAGACAGGCCTCATCTGCCATGAGGTGACGCTCATCTTGTTCTACACTTCAATGATGAAAAAAAAAACACAACTTCAGCCATCTGTGCGATCTGTTCCACTCATGCAGAGTCATGGATGTTAAACTGAAGGTAGCTCAGCACAGGTACAGGGCTGAGTGAACATACGGCGTAGATTAGATGCAGGATTATAAATGAGGCGTTATGCTGATCTCTGCCCCGAGGAGTCAGATCATGTAGGATAAATATAAATGCACGTAATAGAAATAAAAACACAGATGCAGCTTTACTCCCTTACTCATAAATGCATTTACAAAGAGAGCAGCGGAGTTGCATGCTTTCAGAAAACAAACAAGCCAGCAGAAACAAAACAAAGTACTCCAGCGATTCATCTCTCCTCTCATTCAACCTGACGTCTGAAGAGAGAGCTGCTGCTTTCAGCAGATTCCTCTGCTCTGTGCGTGTGTAAGGGTGTAAAATTGTTGCTGTTCAGTGAGAGTTGCTGTCTACTCTTTTTTTTCTTGGGCACACGGCATAGAGAGGAATGTGTGTTTGCGTGTGTGTGTGATCTCTTTTATGAGCTGAATAGCTTCCTGTCCTCCTGCACAGAGAGTGAGAGTAGTGATAGAAAGGGTTCCTCAGAGCTCTTTTCTCCTCCTCTCCAATAATTCAGCTAAGCAGAAGGACAGCACCACACTCCAGGCATCCATCGTCCTCTCTGCAGCTCCCTCTCTCTCTCTCTCTGTGTTTGTGGGGGGTCCATGTTTAGTCTGATCAGAGCAGTAGAAGAAGTAGTTCACATTTCTGCAGCAGTCTTCATGCTATTCCTCTGATGGACAGAAGGGGGCAGCATCTAATTGAGAAACATCAATTAGCTCAGAGAGGTAGAGGCTGTAGGATTCTGGACTCATTGTTCCTGGTGAGTCTGAGGTGTTGTTTTGTAGTCTGCTGAAGGTAATAATCCCTGTTGTTCTGAAGTCATCAGGTGACGAGCTGAGCTTTAGTGTGACGCTGTGTTTTGATTCAGGGATGTTTTTATCTTTTGAAACCTCTAACATGCATCAGAGAGCCCTTAAAACCCATAAATCCCCTCTGCTCTTTGGGGTATTTTGAATTCTCATGTTGAGCCTGTGCAGATCTGTCAACATGACAGATCTCATTTATTTCAGCCTTTATACCGAGTCACTCTTATTTACACGACGGCAGAGATGTGGAATATTCTTCCGTCTTTCAGCGCCATCAGAAACATTCAGGTCTGACCTTTTCTGTTTATTGACTGGAGACTTTTTTTGTCTCCCCTCAACGCAAAGCTCGGTGTGTGTGATCCTACAGGAGGCTGAGACCTGACATTTAGCTCTGAGCCCGGATCTCAGCTGAGGGAACGAGAGCTGAGGCGAGCGGTGGAGTAATCTCCAACAAACAGAAAGAAGTAAACAGTATAAAGCCTCAGAAAGATGAGTTTTATTACAGCTGCTAATATACTTTATTAAAAAGGAGAAACGTAGAGGTGAAGATGAGACTGAGAAAAAAGGGTTTATTGTAAAAATCAGTTAAAATATCTAGGAAATGTTCCTCAATCATGAAAAACTTCCCTGCAGATCGCCACTTCAGGTCTTTGTGACATTCACTGTTAGAGAAACTACATTTAACGGAGGATGGATCCGTGTTTGTTGAAGGTCTTACTTTGCGACTCAGCTCTCCTGAACGTTGTCTCTCTCATTAATGGATCTGTAACATCTGTGTGTCCTTGCAGCTCCCGGGGAAGAGGTATGCTCCTGGTTTTAATGAAGACGTTGGAGACAAACACATCTGGCTGAAGTGAGTCCACAGGCTGAACACTCGTCTCCGATTGGTCCTCTTCTGCTGTACATCCTGAATTATATGTATGTATTAAATAAATAAAAGAGTAAACTTTGAGTCCACGTGCATTCATCGTCTTTTTCTTCCTGAGTCCAAAGATGTGTTTAGTTTCTTCCATGTGTTCAGTGTTTGACTTCGCACTTTGAACATTCAGCACAGAGTTCAAGATTAAAAACGGACTACTGATCTGTTTGAAGAGAAAACTCAACCCAAGTGTAAGTTTCTTTTGAATGGGCCTTTTATTTCCACTCTTATTTGGGGTCTAGTGGTTCGAGGCGAGCAGACTGGAAGTAATGAAAAGTCAGCCTTTGGATCAGTGGACATCCGTCTGTGACATGTCCTCATCTAATAGTGACCTCTTAGTTCTATGGCACCTTCACTTCCTGCGGATGTGGATTCGTATTTTCTGAGAGGTCTCTGTCTAATGGAGCTCTGATGGACGCCACAGATACAGGGATAAACTCGGCTCAGGAGCTCTGAATGCTCGAGCAAAATCCCCTCATCTTACAAGGATATCTGAGCGGAGATCTGTCTCCATTTCTTCATCACCTCTCTGAGCTCACTCTTCATCAAAGCTGTCGTCTGATTGGACCTTACAGTAAACTTTATAACAGAACACAAACGGGTCTGTAACAGGACAGATCATCAGGGTTTATCTCATGTGCACGTAACTGTGAAGGCGAGGAGCCGTATATAGTGAGGATTAGGAAGACATCTGACCTGAGAAACAACGAATTTCTGCTCAGATAACAGCTGGTCAGACCTGACCACATCACGTTTTCTTTCATTAACACGTGAACACATCCTCAGTCCCTTCCCTCCATCTGAAACATGATCTGATAACGGCACCTCCTCATTGGATCCAGAGCACATAGAGAAGAGGATCATTCAGGCTTGGCTTGCAGTTTTCCTCCTCCCTGCTCTTATCTTAATATCACAGTTAATTATTTTGTTATCTCAAAGTCAGAAGAAGAAAAGGTTGTTTCCTCCTCGTGTTTATCAGAGATCAGAGCCGGGCGAGCGTGCACAGATGCTCTCTTCAAACTGCAGGAACTCATTTAAGCTGAAAATGTCAAATGAAGGAGTCCTCTGAGTGTATCAGAGCTCCTCCTTCACCGTCACACACTCAGCATTTCTTCTTCCTGTTTGTGGAGCTGAGATCAGGTCTGATGTGCAAACACTCATTCAGGTAATCCCATGAGCTGCAGAAAGCATCTTCTCGGAATAAAACATCTTTGTTCAGAGAGCGGCAGATTCTGAGCTGATAAATTCAGCTCTGCTGTTTCTGATTCCTGTTCCTGATGTCTGAAGATCCTCTCTGCTTCTTTTTGTCTTATCAGACTGAAGAAAAATTCAGCCTTAAAACTCTCCGTAAAGAAAAAGAAACAGCCTCCACAGCTGCAGAGAGAAAAGCTCGTTTATAAACTGAGCTCAGGACAAGCCCCTCAGGTCAGAGTCATCAAACATGTCTCAGATATCCAGGTCAGAGTCGGAGGAGATCAGGTCAGAGAAGAGCTGAACGAGACAATAGTCCTGTTTGAGTTCTCATTCCTCGATGTTCAGAAAGACGTCTCATGTTTAGTCTGAGAAGCACAGATCAGTCCTGATGTTTGGAGGAAATTTAGCTTAATAAAACAGTTTGCCTTCCTCTTTGCAGTCAGCTCAGCCCGCTGAGCATCTCTGGATGCATGTGCAACCATTTCCAGGACAGACAGAAATTCAGACAGCTTACAGAGTCTAACAGCCTCTATTAGGGAATACTGCTGTTAATCTGAAATAGCTGCAGGCTTCCTCTGAGCCACGCTGCAAACCCACAGCAAGAGACCAGTTCACCTCAACATGCACGACCTGTTAGCTCACATTTAACAATGTTTATTCTCATGCTGTTATGACTTTAATCAATGAGGACAAAGACGGAGCAGAGACTGAGGACGAGGTGTAAAGTTACAGGTCAGAGTCAACCCTGGACCACTTTGAGCTCCTCAGCGTCCGAACAGGGAGGGTGAAATCAAACACACAACCCAGCGCCTCAGATTTATATTGAAAAGGAGAAGAAGACCTCCCACTGAGATTATTTTCCAAACAGCTTGAGTCTCAGCTCCTCTCTCTCATCCTGAACCAGCTCTCCTTCAGATGTTTGTGTCAGTTTGAAGTTCAGAGCCTGAAGGTGGAGCACATGGTTCTGGCTTTCAGCAGGAGGTCTGATACCTGCTGACTGAGACGTGACAGACGTCAGGGTCTGAGGACTGATCACAGGCCCTGAACTCTGCTTCCTGGAGTTCTTTATAACCCATCTATTCTCTGAGTAGTTTTATAATTATAGTTCTAAATGAAAAGTAGAAGTGGAGCTGACTAACTTCAGGTGCCCATTATCCTGTCACACGACTCTCTGCCTCCTCCTCATCGCAGCAGGAGGATTTAACACAAGAGACCAAGTCTGCGTTTGAGAACTCTGAGAAGAACTGACTCAGATCACAGCCTCCCTCAGGACAGAGACCAGGTCCTGTAAACTCTGGAGGCTGATAAAAGTCCTGTACAGAAGATAAGTTATCCTTCTTCAACCCTTCAGGCCCCAAAGTGCCCCAAAGGAGCCCCAGGGGGCCCTCTGTCAGAGTATCCAGACCCAGATTCCCCGTGTGAGTGGGAACTTTCTGAGAGCAGATATTTCTGGCTGCTATATTTCAGCGTTGAGAGACAGATTCATCCTTTTTTAACAAGCTCAAACTGCCCTGAGAGGAGCAGAGGAGAGGAAGGAGGTGAAGGTGAGGAAGAGTCACCCAGAGGCAGAAGAAAAGAGGAGTGAATGCTGAATTACTCGGATTAAAAAGCTCCACATGGAGAGAATTACTGAATGAATCCAATGCAAATAGTCAGATTAGCTCATCCAAAGAGTGAGTTCAGGATGAAGGATGAAGAAAGGCCCATCAGGTCATTTATAGAGGAACAAAGTAAGAAGTCATCTCTCAGTTAGAGTTGGACAGCCTCGGCCTGAAGTCTGAAAGGAGGATGTCGACTCTCTCAGAGACTCGGTGACAGTGAAGAGGCTCCGAACAGACACATCCAGCTGATGGAGGGAGGAGAGGACAGACTGCTGCTGCTTCCTGTTTAATGTCACACAGATGCTCAGCGTGCACAAGAAACAGGAAGCTTTGGAAGGACCGAGCTCTACAGAGATGTCAGCGCCACCTGCAGGACCAGAAACAACCTTCCAGGGTCAGAAAAACTGGATTAGGACATCTTCATCAAGTTACTTTAACCCTTTACTGTCAAATATATATATGATACTTGCGTTTCAAAGACCTTTGTCTATTTGACATGATAAATTCATTCATTCATTCATTTTCTATACTGCTTATCCTGTTCAGGGTCGCGGGTGGCTGGAGCCTATCCCAGCTGACTTAGGGCAAGAGGCGTGGTAAACCCTGGACTGGTCTCCAGTCAATCACAGGGCTGACACATTGAGACAGACAACCTTTCACACATGCACTCACACCTACGGGCAATTTAGAATCACCAACTGGCCTGACATAATAAATATTTTCATTAAAAATCTGTTAAAAAAAAAAAAAAAAAAAAAAAGGAAATTATCCACACACTTTTTTTTTGTTCTCAGGAAAATGATTGCTCATTTTCAAAAAAAGTTACGGTAAGAATAACATCTAAATTGTTACTCATTTCTGAAAAACAAGCATTTTCTGGATGAATGCATATTTATCACAATTTTAATAATAAAATTGCCCGGTTTATCAAATATGATACAATAAAGCAAATAAATAAAACAATGAATAAATAAAACAATAAATAAATAAAACCATAAATAATTAAAACAATAAGCAAAAAATTAAAACGATAAATAAATGTTTAAATAAATAAAAGTTTAAATAAATGTTTAAATGTTTAAATGTTTAAATGTTTAAATAAATAAATAAATAAAATAAGATTATATAGAAATGCTTTGGATTTTGTTAAAAGGAATAAAAAAAAGGAATAAAAAAACATATCAGTTCCAAATACATACATTAAAAATAAAATACATTTTTTTTTTGATTGGTCAGGCTTTTGAGGGTTAAAAGATTATGAAAAAAACCTTGATGACTGATGCTCTAAATGAGACTGTTCTGCACACTTTGTCCACAGGGGGCACCAAATCCACACACACGCTGGAAGATTTGGATGTTCGTTTTTTGATTGCGAGCGATTTTTCATGAATAAAGTGCTTTATTTTTCCACAGGAAGGGAGAGTTAATGTTCAGAGGTTTTTGCTGACATGCAGAGGCTCAAACTGTCCACTAAATAAACACACCTGAACATGAACCTGAGCATGCAAACAGAGTGTGAACTTCCTCCCGTTCTTCGTCCTCTGCAGGAGTCAGATCCTGAGCAGGGAGCCTGTAGGACAGACGAGCTGAAGTCTGTAATTGAATAATTTAGCTGTCAATCAAAGAGCCACCCTCCATGTCTGTAACCTCTGATATTTACATCCTGGAACAGTGAGTCTCATTCTGTTTAACCTTCAGAGAAAGTGGAGCTATGAGACGTTTCTGGAAAGAAAGGAAGCAGGAGGTAAGCCTGCAGCTGAGAGAGAGAGAGAAAAACACGATCTCTGATCCAACAAGTTCACACATCATACACACTCTTTGTTCCTCCACGCTACAGAGAGACATTCAAAAGCTCCATGTTTCTGCAGGGACTCTATTCTAGATGTATGAACACATAAACACATCCTCCTCCTATCCTCCTATACTTTAAACCTTGCTTTTATAACTGCATGTTTATTTTCCTTTTCTGTTTTCCACGGTGTCAGAGCTACAGTTAGCAACAGTCTGATATTAAAAACAGCTTGATATTCTCCACAGACTCTGATCCACAGAAACACTGCCAGACTGAAGCTGTCTGCACATCCGATTTTAAGCTCACGAGTATCCAGGCGGGATAAAATTCACAATAACCACATGATCTGTGGTCAGCAAACTAACTTCTTTCTCTCTATTAGGATGAAAACTGCTGGATGTTGGAGGTGAAGGTGTGTGGGCAGGTTGGTGGTGTTACATTCTTTAAAGATGCTGTTGTTTCACATTTCTCGCAGACTGGAGTTTCCATAAACACTTCGTCTCCTCTACAAAATCCACAAAACTCTGAACCTTTTTTTTGGTGCAGGTTGAAGACCTCACTTTTATCTGTTATCTCCTTCATCATGATTCGAGCTGCAGACATTTGTTAAACACAGCAGCAAACGTTAGCTTGCTGGTTACTGAGTCTTCTTCTGCAGCTGAGGCTTCCTCCCTTTGATTTCCAGCATACTGCCCCTTACTGTGGGCCTGTTAGACTCTGTATTATCACTTAGACCAGGACATCTTCTTTGATACCTCAAATTCTGAGCCGCTCAGCATCCGTCCTCCGGAAAGAGCAGCTGTTACAGCGGCTCTCAGGTCCACAGGCTCTGAGTCAGCAGGTTCCCTGGTCACTAAATTTAAAAGACATATTTAATACCCACTCCAGCCGTGATTCAGCTCCTAACCATCCATTACTTCTAATTCTCTCCACCCTGAGGCTTTCAGCTCCACTTATTCAGGTTAACACATTTTACGCCTCACAGAATCTGATTGGTTTAATCCAAATTACCAGTCCACATGTTATTCAAATTATTCTCACAGTCAGCACCCGAAAGGGTCAGTTTATGGTCATCATTACCACATTTATCGTGTTTAAACATGTTTCTTTGAGGACCTCAGCCTCTCTAATCTGACTCTCCTCTCTGAGCGGGTAAATACAGACTCCTGCTGCGAGGAGAGGACGCATCCTGTTGTTAATCGATGGCCTCAGTTTGCTCCTCTCACTGAAAGCTTTCTGGGTTTTTAAGGCAAAGGGTGGACTCAGAAGCTTTGTGGTGTGTTGGGGGATTTGGCAAATGAACGTCCCTGCAGAGCGCTTCACTAAAAGCAGACTTCTCTCTACAGCTTCCAGGATTAAAACTAATTTAACGCTGTAGCGCAGACTGTTATTGAACATGCTGCAGCAGAAAGCAGATTTCTTCCCAAAGAAATGCCCGGGGAGGCCTCGCAGTGACTCTGTGATGGAGCTGAGGGGAGATTATTGGCGCTGAGGTTCATTTCTCAGCTGCAGTGAGCTGTGGCTGCTGCTCGGTGTCACAGGAGGAGGAAGAGAAGGAGGAAGAGAAGGGGACGTCTGAGCATCAACAGGCCTAATTAACAGTCTGTAAGCACCCCGACATCCCCGCTTAATGAAATCATTTCTCTGTGTCTCCTTAGGCTGGATTCAGAGGCTAAAGGAGCTGACGTGGAGATGAGCCCTCGGGCTGCAGGCTGCAGGCTGCAGATGGCACTGTTGTTATTTGGATTCATGCGCTCTGACAGCAGCGTGCAGAGGAAGAGAGGGGAAGAGATTATCCTGACAGTGTTTGTTCCTCTGGGCCCCTCTGAATAACACAATGTGCACTCACACCTCTCCCCACTTATTTGGACCACTGTTTGCAGGATGGATGAGTACAGTGAAGAGAGAGAGCTGCTGGAATATTCTCAGCGTATTCTCATCTTTTCCTATCATCACCTTTAGAGTAAAAACCTTCTGCTCAGAGAAATCTACGTTTTAGAACACGTCACACCAGACAGCTGAAAAAAAAAAAAAAAAATCTGACTTCACAGCGTCAGATGAAGAGCCTGACATGGTCCAGAGTTTCTTGTTCACACATGTCACTCACAGCAGGAGGTCGCCTCTGCAGGAGGAGGAGGCTGAGGTGAGAGATGAGTTTTAGGAGGTGAAAGATAGCAGTGGAAGTCAGTGTGGATGCGGTGATGGCAGAGGAAGCCTCAGTACAGCGTATGAGCCTGATCTGATCATCACTAACCGTATGTGTTATCGTGACTCTAAGAGTTCTGGGTCATATTTTCAAACCTTGCTTATAAAAAGTATGCTCTGGTTACGCCATCCATACTTTGAGGCTTCACTTTGAGTTCTGACGCCATGAGCATCTTCACTTTGACGCTTTCCCTTTAAGAGGTCTGACTGACCAATGAACAGCTCTGTTAGTATGACCATGATGGATAAAGTTTCTTCTGGATGTTCTGATTGTGTGCTCACAGCGTGTGCTTGTACTTCAGACCCTGATGTGACTCTGCTGTAGTTCTCCATCAGGTTCTCAGACAGCTCATATAATAGACTTATTGATCATCTGTCCCCTGTGGTGCTTTATGTGTTTCTGGTTCAGGTGAGATGTTTGAATCTTTACTGTACTCCAAATCAATGCTGAGCTGGTCTGACCTCTGCTTTTCTGACTTCTCATCCCCTGAAAGTGTTTCAGTCTTTTTCTCCTGCAGGGCAAGGTGGGAGAACCACTGAGGCCTAAAAACAGCAGGGGATCAGGGATCAGACGCAATGTGAGCAGGAAATTTATATTTAACATTTAGACTTATGTTTTTAATTTATATTTAACATTTAGATTTAAGATTCATATTTACATGTAAGATTTAGATCTAACATTTAGATGTGAATTTAATGTCAATCTAACAATTAGTCAACTCACAAAAATCATTTTCATTTTTTTTTGGTCTCATTTTTTGAGGAAAATATGCTAAGTGTGGAGAAAAGGAACTTAATTTTGAAAATAAATCTGTTCATAAACCGTTGTCTCCTTTTTACAAACGGTACCCCATAGAGCTGAGGACAGTCAGCGGGTTAACTTTCAACTATCTTTCTTAGACTGAAAATTGGAGCTGCTGGTTCCAGATATTTATACAACAGCTTTTAAATCAACATGGAGGACACCTGCTGACATAAACTCTGACTTAAAACACACCTGCTCTGACCTCCTACCCTCCATAATTTTAGAAACAGTCTGAATCTGTCCACAAACCAGCCAAAGAAATCCTAGGGCAACTTTATGAGGAGCTCCTTTAAACACACAATCTGCTCCTTTTCACTTTGCTTTTCTTGAAAAGCAAAGTGCATCATCATCTGCTCGGCCTTAAACTCCATCTCCGCATGATTTTACTGAAGCTCAGGAGAAGGATCAGTGCCTCTCTAAGACTCTGATAGAATCCGTTTCTCCAGTAAACCGTCACCACAGCCTGTTTTACTGAATCCTTTCTGCTCCCTGCTAAAACAGGGACAACAATCTGATGAGTAATCTGAACCAGGTAGACTTTTCTACATGAGTTAAATGCCTTGCTGGGATTTTCAGTTAATGACTCCACACTGAAATACCTGCAAACACACTGGTGGATTTCATATCCAGATGAGCCCCAAAAACTAGGAGGTCAGGGGTCACTGTGTGGGAAACTAACAAAACTGCTCTTGATATGAAACCCAATGAGAAGTGGGCTCCTGTGTGATCTTCTTTAGAGAAAACACTCTAAAGACACTGTTCATGAGAGACAAACAAACCAACTCTAACCAATTCAGAAAGAAACATGAGTCAGTGATCAGGGTAAAAAAAAAGAAGATTAATGAACAGAAAGAAAACTCAAAGCTTGTTTAACTGTGGACAGAGAAAGCCAACTGATGATGCTGAGCCTCTGCAGGCAAAGACAAACTGAAGAGGTCGACTTCATCCTCCTGATATAAGCTCTGTCAGCTAATTGGCTCCAGCTGAGAAGGACCTCACAGGTGATCCTGATACCTGCTGATTAGAGACAAACCCTGAGGACCTCTGATCCTTTTCCAACCAAAACACTTTAAGTTTAAAGACATTCGATCTGTAACAGTAAGAGGTGTTTTAACACTTTTCTTTGAGCTTCAGTTCCTCTCAGTGACGTCCTACTGAATCATGGTGGACATGTGACGACAGGAAAGAGTTTCTGCAGGATGTAGAGAGCATGAGAAGAAAAAATGGTCTGAATAAAATATAAAATAATAATATCTTAAATGTCAACTGTTGTTTCTCCTGCTTTAATTAAACCCTCAACTAGAGAAAAACCCCAGATCATCTGGGACATAAGCTCTCTCCGCCAGACTCTCAGGCCTCTCTTGGTTTAGACTGTCTCTGAGGTCTGACTGGGTTTAGACTGTCTCTTAGTTTTGACTGGGTTTAGACTGTCTCTAAGGTCTGACCGGGTTTAGACCATTTCTAAGGTCCGATTGGGTTTAGACCGTCTCTGAGGTCCGACAGGGTTTAGACCGTCTCTTAGGTCCGACCGGGTTTAGACCGTCTCTGAGGTCCGACAGGGTTTAGACCGTCTCTGAGGTCCGAACGCGTTTAGACCGTCTCTGAGGTCAGAACGGGTTCAGACCGTCTCTGAGGTCCGACAGGGTTTAGACCGTCTCTGAGGTCCGACCGGGTTTAGACCGTCTCTGAGGTCCGACTGGGTTTAGACTGTCTCTAAGGTCTGACTAAGTTTAGACCGTCTATGAGAGCTTACTGGGTTTAGACCATCTCTGTGGTCTGACTTGGTTGTATCTGACTCCACAGTGTTTTGTGGACACGTCAGCACTTCATGTTGAAGGAATGTTCCAACACGTGCAGCATGTGCAGCGCTCCTGTTAATTAATGTGCATGAAAGAAGCAGCGTTGGCTCTTGATAAGTGTGCTGAGGACGATAACGTGGAAAGAAATGCCTCGGTTATCTTGTGACTGGTATTAATGGTTGTATAGCAGAAGTAATTTGAACGCGTTTCCTTATCTGGGCCTTCTTCCTGGACAAAAGCATTTCTTCTCATGCTTGTGGAGAAATAGGATCAGGAGGTGAATGACAACTATCCTTTGTCTCTGTGTGAAGCCTGAATGCCGTGTTTTAGCCTCACTTCGTGGAGGATTTCCTGATGGAGCTGCAGTGATGGACACGAGGAGGTGCCCTTTGCATCAGCTCACAGAACAAAGGCTGAAAGGAGCAGAGAGTTTCTGAGTGACAAGCTGCAGCCAGCCCTCTGCGGGCTTTTAATCTTCCCATGTGAGTGCTGGAATTATCTCTCTGGACCCTCCTGCCCTTTCTCCAAGAATAAGAAGTCAAGTTTGGGAATTAGACAGAGCAAGGACGTGCTTCATCATGTTTAAGCTGCACAGAAGGGTGAAATCTAATCCATCTAAATAACAGCACTGGGATGAATTTGGCCTTTAAATTTCCTTCAATCTGGATAAAAAACCTAAATGTGACTGTGCTGAGGTCTCCCTCAGGAAGCTGTCCCCTCCTCGCCTCTCTGAGGAAGTGTCAAACCTGATGACCTGATTAACACGCGTCTGTTTGTCCAGTAATCCAACAAATTATATCAAAGATCATCAGAGACGCTGCTTCAAAAACAAGCTGTTCAGGAAGGAGGAACGTGAGAGATCCTGAACTCTAACTCTAGCAGGGGGCATCAATTTTTGTCATTTTAGCTCTGTTTTGGTCTCCACCAGTGCCTGACTCTGCAAAACAAAGATAATACTGTAAAACCAAGAGTCCTTTATCACACTGCCAATGGCTACATTTTTTTTCTGTATAAATGACCCTTAGCTTTATTTTATAAATGTGATTGAAACAGGTTATTTTCCATCATCATGGACGTTTCTCTGTGTTTATGCTCCTCACGTCCCTGCTACATCCAGGTGTGGCTCCTGGTTTCGGTTCATCTCAGGTAAACAATGCTTTCTGGTATAGAAATTGTAGCTCCAACATTTCTCTGAATGATCTCGATTGTTATTCCGGACTCTCCTCTTCCTCTCCTCTGTCTGACTCTCTCCATCTCTCTCCTCCTCTCTGCACAAAGATGCTGCTTAATTGGATTTTTTTCCCCCTCGCCAGAAGACATGCTAGGTTGTGACAAGGGAAACACACACACACACACGCACAGCCGTTCCATTAGTATTTGGCTTTATATAAATGCTAATTGCCGTTGTTGTCCACTCTGTACCTGTAATTACTATCATTATGGAGATGGAGCTGATGGAGCTGATGGAGCTGATGTGAATGTGAGCGTGTGTGCGAGCGAGAGAGAACCGAACCTTTACGCCATTCATTGATTTCAGCATTATGATGATCAGCTGATGGATGAATCATTTCATGCTCTCACAGTCCATCCCCTCAAAATATTAAATATTAATGTTGAGCCATGATTGTGTCCTGTTTTCACTCTCTGGACATTCAGCTAACAGTGTTCCCGTTTAAACCGTCAGATATATGATAATTTAAAAACACGGGCTTAGTTCGGGCTCGTTAAACTCTCATTCTTGCAGAGAAGCATGAATCTGTTTATCAGGATTCTGCAGCTCATCCTCAGTCAGGTTACAGTTGGTGCAGACTAACTAAGGTAGGTCAGACTTCCATCTTTCCAGCCAACTTTCAGCTCCTGCAGGGTACTCTCTCTTCGCTGTTTCCAGGCCAGATAAAATATCTCTGGTGTGTTCTGACTCCACCTTCAGTTAAATGTGCCTGAAAACCTGCACAGGAGTCAGATTAGATACCTGTGCCACCTCCGCCAACTTCTTTGGATGCAGAAGAGCGTCAAGTTGACTCAGCTCTCCCTGCAGACCTCTGAGCTGCTCCTTATCTCTGAGGTTGAGCCCGAGCAGCCATCCTGCAGAGGAAACTCATTTTGTTGGCTTGTATCTGCTTTTCTCTTTCTCTGGTCGCTTTCCAAAAGTTGTGACCACAGGTGAGTGTTGGGACGGAGTTCAACGAGTACTTGGAAAGCTTTTTCCTCCTGGCTGAGCTCTGTTTGTCCCAGCAGATTTAGAAACACTGATAACCGTTAAACAGAGCTTCACCTCCAGGTCTCTCACCTTCCTTTACAGAGAGCAGACACTACGATGAAGAATCCATCAAACACTCAAAGTTCATCCTATAACCTGAAGTTTCTCTCCCATTTTGACCAATATTGTCAGAGGTTTTATGAAATTACATCTGTCCCACAGACCCACACAGAAACTCTGATGAATAAAAACACAGAGACCTGAGGGGACGTTCTGCAGATGTCTGAGTCTTCATAAAGGTTACTCACCAGCAGGCCAGCAGGGCTGAGGTGAAAGTTCAGATAAGCAGTGACCTGGAAGAAAACGGTACATTAAGGACCTTACATAGCTCCACCAAGAAAAAAAAACACACACACGCAGTTTATCTTTACAAACTAACCTCACGCATGGGTCGTTACTTCAGCATCCGAACCCTGACCCCTCCTGTGATGTCTGCAGGTCTAAGGTCCTTCATATCTGCTGAGAATAACAACTGTTGCTTTTTGTGACCCAGAACAGAGCTGGACAGCAGCCCGAAGCTCAGGCTGTTTAAAAGCAGTGACATTTGGGCTGAAAAGGCCAAACAAGAAAGCAGAGAGGCTCTGAGTCTGGCTGTCAGAGAGGCATTTTCTTTCACCAGGGTGGCTTTTTCCGTTTCTGTTGTTAGCAGAGACCCCAAAATATCTGCCTACGAAACCCCCTGACTCTCTCTTATGGAGCTCACTGTTAGGGCCTGTCACCACTAACACACATCAGCCAAGGCTTTCACTAAATTTAGATCAATCACCAGCTTACGCTCATAAATGCACTCAGAGGACTCTCCAAAATCCAGGTTTACGTGTAGGAGTCTTTCCGATGGTTATGATTTACTGTTTGCAGTTTTATTATTTTAATGGACACTGTAATAATAAGTTTTAGTCTCAGTTTGTCTAAAGGGCTGAACATCTTCACACATAATGAGTCGATAATATTCATGAGTCGATAAACAACACTCCTCCTGCAGCTCTTAAGCCTGTTTTTTACTGCGAGTTGTGGAAGTGAACTTTCCTGTGACTGACAGCCTGATGGATCTGCCTACAGGCAGTGTGTGTGTGGGAGTATTTGGAGGTTCGTGGTGGCCTCACAGTTTCTGTGTATTTATACACCGAGTCTGGAGCCTCCACTGGAAGTTTTTCATCAGTGTCCGTCTGCTGCAGACTGAACTGGAGTCCATACCTGTCACCAGGCTGGACTCAAGTCCTCTCACGTGTACATACTCTCCTCTTTTCTCCATCCTCCCAAAAAAGCTGGAATAAGTTCCCTGGCTGTGGAGCTGCCTGTTTCATAACTTCAGGAGCTTCAATAAGCTGCAGGAAGTTCTTCTCGTGGAATGATTTTGAAGCTGCAGGAGTCCTGCTGATATATTTCCTGCAGGTTGTTATTAGATCAGCAACAATCACCTGAAATAATTATTAACACAGCTAGCTGTGCGAGTCGAAAACCTCTCTGAACCTACACACATACACACATACACACACACACACACACACACACACACACACACACACACACACACACACACACACACACACACACACACACACACACACACACACACACACACACACAGTCTTTTCAGCTGCCTTGTATGTGCTGCTGATAAAGTGGGGCCCTATGTCATTACAAACATCTTTCACTCTGCAGCCTCTGATATTCTCCTCAAACTCAGTCGAGTAGCTCTTAAACAGGAAGCTGAAAGCGTGCTTTAAAGAGCGTACCGTATGCCTCAGCTCATTAACTCAGAAGTTTGGAGGAAAGAAACTCAGAGTCAAACTTTGGATGCTAAAAACAGTAGCAGAGCTCCCAGGAGTTTGTGTAGGTGGCCCTGAATTCAAAACAGAACGCGCCAAAAATAATGAATAAGAAGCAGAGGGTTATAATAACTTCATGTCACTACTCCAGGCTTGTTAGAAGTGTGTGTGTGCTTGTGTATTTGAAGAGTGTGTGTGTGTTTGTTTGTGTATCATTAAAACAGGAGAAATGTAAAAACATGGAGGCTAACAGTTGGTGAATGGAGACATGCGAATCCATCTGTGCTCATTCCAAATGAGTCCCAGCTGTGAGGCCATTACCAACATGGACTCATTACTTTACTTCTGTCACATCATTACATCAACTCGTCCACTTATCACCAGCGTTCACTTCTCATTCTGCACTCTGCTGTTATCCTTTATGCTCCATTACAGCTGACTGCTGAGGATTAGCCTCAGTAAACACAGATGGAGCTCTGTCAGGGCTGGATAAAGGGTTCGTATCGACAAGCTTTAAAACAGTCAGCACGCCTCCAAACACTGATGTCACTGCAGAGGAGCCACAAACTGTCATACCCTTGAAAATCAGCAGGAGGCAGCACCACTGGTTTCCGACACACACTTCACATCCAGTTCCTGGTCCAGTTTCAGACGTTAATTTAATGAACTGCAGTCTGATTTCTATCAGGGTTTGATTTGCTATCAGGATAAAATAGACTCTACAGACTCTATATGTTGATGCCTGATCAGGTTTTAATATCTGATGTGATCTGACAAGAGTCAGCATGTGTTTTTAACCAGTAGTGGTGGGTGGATCAATCTGAAATATCGATATATCGATAGTAACGTCGTTATCTGTAATGATCAGCACTTGCTTGATAATATCAATACTCAAGTTTCAGTTCCACTCGAGTGTGGCCATTAGGTTCAGTCAATCAGACATAGGCCTGGGTATCAATAAAAAATTTTCAATACCTGTACCAACACCGAAACCTGCATCTTGATACCGGTTCCTGAACAATTCTTTAAAGTTTAATCTATGTTTATAGTTGTCAATTTAGAAAACTCATTTAATATAGACTATTGAGATATTCAGCCACTTAAAATAAGTCTCAATGAATTATTTTGCTGCAACTGAAAATATGTAAATACATTAAGATATAAATGTATACATAGAGTGCTTAACAAACTTATTAAACCACCACTCAGTGTAAGGCATTTTTCACCACTGCCCTAAATTATCAGTTTATTGCTGATTTCTTAAATTATTCTTTACATCTCCGTGATGGTTAACCACCCCAAATGTGCATCTCTTTAATCAAAATTATATATTTAATGCTAAAATATAATTATTGAATATTTAAATGTACTATTTTACAACAAAGCAGAAAAAAAAAAAAAAAAGAATTAAGCATATTACCATTTCCTGATTGACAAATTAGTTATTTACTTTCATTCATACACATAAACATTAGCTTTAGTGGTTGTTTGTTATTCTTGATTAGTTTTGACAAGGTGCTTTTCTACATAAGAAAGTATTGGTATGGGTGGATCGATCCGAAATATCAATATATTGATACCAACGTTGGTATTGGTATTGATCAATACTTGCGTGATAATATTGATACTTAGTCACGTCACTCAGACATGCACTGCTGGCTGCATAACAGCAGATAGGATCATCGTTCGGTGTTATTTTACCGCTGCAGACCAAAGTACTGCAGGCTGCAATAGTTTCAGAGAATAAATCAGGTTTTGTGGCAGGAGAAACCAAAAACCAAACACCACAAACCAAAAAAAAAAACATCTAATAACACACCAAAAAGATGTAAACAGAGGAAGGAGGAGAATCCTCAAACTACAATGAAATTTAAAACAGACTATTGAGATAATCAATATCCTATATATTCAGCCACTGAAAAAAAAAATCTGAATGGATCATTTTACTATAACAGAAAACATGTAACTGTGATGGTTAATCCACCAGTATGTGCAAGCTATTGGATCAAAATTATATATTGAACGCTAAAATTTAATAATCATTGCTGTCAGTGGAGAGTCAAATGTGCTATTTCATGACAAAGCATAAAAAAATTAACGACCGTTTCTATTTCCTGATTGACAGATTTGTTATTTACTTTAATTCATGAACATAAACCTTAGTTTTAGTGGTTGTTGGTTATTGTTGATTAATTTTTGACAAGCTGCTTTTCCATTTAAAAAGTATCTGTATCAGAATCGGCAATACTGGCCCTGTAATTACTTGATATCAGATCGATACCAAAGTTTGCAGCATTGCACACCACTGCTACAGCCTGATCATCAGCAAAATGAAGCAAATGAGCCAAACCTCTGAGAGAAGAGACACCAAGCACGCTTCATGGAGTGACATGCTGCTCGCTGATAGATAAACACACTGCTTGACTAACTCATGGTTCAGTCCTGAACAACACTTTGATTCTGTGTCCCCGTGATGAAGGCTAGGAGCAGCTGTGATGGTACAGAGATCCAGAGCTCAGTTGGTGCTTTCATGAGCTCAAAGCTCTGCTGTTGTCTCTCTCTCTCTCTCTCTCTCTCTCTCTCTCTCTGTTACCATGGTTACCAGTACACTCTTGAAGAAGGCAGAGAGCACTAACCTGTCAGAAGCCAGCACAGCCCATCAACACTTGTGCTGAGCAGCAGGTGGAGGGCTCAGCAGGAGGTAAGAGTCAGATCAAAACAGAGCAGGCACGTCAGCGCTCGGTGCTGCAGCTTGTTATCAGACAGCTGTTATAAGCTTAGAGGCTCGCTCAGAACAAAGAGGAACTTCTGCCTCCAGAAACAGCTTAACAAAGAGCCATCGGACAGGAGGAGGTTCATTCATACAGACGTGACTCTGTTCTTCACCCCCAGCTCTCAGGATTCATTAAACACTGTAGGTACAGTTCCCAGCATCTTCAGATACCTGTGGATGGAGTTAAACAGTTATTGTTATGACCGCATTAAAAACTGCAGAAAATATGAAACTGGATGGGCCCGATGTAGAGACAGATACATCTCCAAAGTTCAGAGAAAATGTTATTTTAGTCTATCTAGAAACAAACGGAGCAGCTTCTTTAGGTTTATGTGGCCTTTGCTTTACAGCATCAAACTGTTTGCACGTGGCTGTTTGCAGATTTTAAGGCTTATAGTTTATTAAAGCTTTAATTCATCCTTGAGTCTTTAGACACATCACAGCATGCTCTGAGAGTTTCTCTGCATGTGTCCATATAGATATATATAAAGATCAGTTTATTACTGCAGGTCTGAGTAATATTCAAATCCTGGATCAGAGTTCATCCCTTCAGTGCTCAGAGTTATATTGAAGATGACAAGCGATGGAAAATCAGTTTCTGTAACTAAACAAAGACAGGTACAAAATCAGAGGACTCTTGAATCAATAAATATTGAAAAATCATCTGTGACGTGCAGTGTTTATCTTTTTCAGCATCCTCAAAATTCACTGAATAATTAATAGTCAGGAATTAGCATGCAGTGTGTCCCTTGAGCTTTAAAGGGTCTGAGGTGTTCGACTGTGCTAACATTATGTTAGCTGATGGAACTCAGCGTGAAGTCAGAACTGATGGAGCTCTAATGGCTGCAGACTCGCATATGAATGAAAGGATCTGAGCCACACAGAGACCTGAAAAGTGTTCCTCCTCACTTCATGATGCAGAGGAAATGCTTCATGACAAGTTTGAGTTCTTCTCCACAAAAACAACACAAAGCAGAGCTCAGAGAGGGAAGAGGAGACAAAGCTTCTCCTCCTGAAGTGACGTCTGTGAGCTGGATCAGGAGAGTCACACTCCACATCTCCCATTCACATCTTCACCTGACAAACAACCTCAAAATGTGGAGATCTGTGAAAGAACCAGGTTAAAAAAAAAAAAAGAGAAAGAAACAGGTTAAGAAGTTTGATTAGAGAAGAACTGCAGGGAGCACACACACACACACACACACACACACACACACACACACACACACACACACACACACACACACACACACACACACACACACTCAAAATTTGTGTCTTATAACTTAACAATTTCTCTGGTTATTCTCTCCAGTCTTAACTCTTGCTTGTATTGAAATTGTAGAATTCTCTAAAGTTGATCAGATAAAGCCGTTCTTAGAAAAATCAACAAACATAGATTCAATAATAATAATGATAATAATAAAAACCTGTAGACACAAACCAGATTAAACACATTAATGACTGAAATGAAGTTAGGAGACTGGCAAATGTTGGTATTTAAAGAGATAATATTTAAACTGAGACAGGGTTTTTTCTTGTTTTAAATAAACACTGATGAACACAAAAAAACAGAGACTCCAACAGACTGAGTTTCAACAAATCATTAAAGGGGCTGTGAGGAATACCTAATTGAAGTGGATTACAGTGACACATTCTGGCTGGAATCGTGCGCACACTGTTGCGATAACATGACGCTTAACAAGCCGTGTGTTAGTTTTGGAAATGAATACAGATCAGATCTTCTTTTTAACACTACTTTTCTTTGTTCAAAACAAACTTTCCCCAGATATGACAAGGTAAGGTATTTGTCAACAGTTGCACAGCGCTGTTGTCTGAAACGTGACATCAAGTTAACTTTGTCAGTTTGTGCTGTAGTTTAGTAGCCAGCTGTATTAGTGCCACTTGCAGCCCAGTGTCTGAGATGTAACTATAGGCTAACGTGTAGCGAATCCTTATGTCCTAATCATCTACCAAGCAGAGTTAACATACACTCTTCATTTTATTTACAGTCTCTCAAGTTTGACACTGCAGTATAACTGCTGCATGTGGGTTGGAATGAACATTATCACAAACAGTTTAGCTTGTGTTTTAGCCTCTAGCCTGTGCTTTATCACTCTCCTCTTTAGCGTTCTTCTGCTCTGACCTTTTTCAGTTCAGATCCAGTGTCCACCATCACTTCTAAATTAATCCCAGAAACGGTTTTCAGCAGAGACAAACACAGATCTCTCTTCTCACTGCTAAACTTCATCAGCTGGTGCGGTATTGTCAGTGGAGACTTCAGCATGCTGTAAATCAATCCGGTCCTGTCCAACCTGATCGGAAGCTAGAAATAAAATTGGTACTGATAATCTCATTTTAAATTGTGGATTACAATCATTTTTTCAAGATCACTTAGAAAGTCCTCAAAGTTACTTTAAATGATCAACTCAAATATTTAACCTGCTCTAAGGTAAATCTGACCAGGTTTTAATGACAGTTTATCCAAGGACTGAGCAGAAACATGACCTGCTTCCAAAAAGCAGGAAAAGTAGGTCAGAGAAACAAGAAGAGGAAAAAGAAGAAGAAGAAGGGATAACTGCAGAGTGTGACATTTTATTTGCTTTAGTTTGAGCACACAGCAGAGACGCTTGGAGGACGTGAGGATCATGAGAAAGAGCCTGAGAGCTCCACATACTAAACAGCTCCTTTGGAAATATCTGCACAGACACTTCTGAATAGATAAGCACACCAAATAAAAGTATTTACATAAATACAAATTCAGCCTGCTTCAGCCTGTCGGAGGCTTTCAAACACTCTGTGTATTTTATGCTGCTGACATCCCGAGTTAGCAGAAGGTTCAGAGCCAGTCAACACGTGTAGATCTCTGCTGCTTTGAAGAACAATTACTGTATTCTTCAGTTTGAGGGAAACGCAAAGGGCACGGCTCTGTCTTTTCACTTTAACACATACTGACACAAATATTATAAACCACTGACTGAGAGAAAGCAAATGCACTCCAAGAGAGCATTTTACTGTTTCAGCTGCCTCAAAAAGGGACACCGCTGAAAACACACAGAGGAAGGAATCAAAACTGAGATTTCTCCATAATGTTGCTCAAACATTCAACATAAAACCAGGTTAACCAGAACCCAGAACTCTAACCACAAATCCTCAGTCACATCATCCAGACACATTCACACTGAAGCTGTGAGGACCGTGTGTTTGGCTTTGATTACTGTGACTCTTTCCAAGAAGTGCAATTGATTTGGAAGCAAATAAACGGAGAGCAGATCGTCTTTCTCACACTACCACAAAACAAATCCACAGATTCCTTTTCTTCAGGAAACATGGATATGTAGCGTAAATGGATTTATGCTTTAATGGAAGAATCTGACCCAACCACAGATACTGAGAAATAATATTTATAAATAATTGATTTTGGTTCTTATAATCTCATTTTAAATGTGATTATGATCAGGCAAATGTATAAAAGTGAGACTATTGCAAGATCAGTCAGTGCGTTTACATGCAGATTCAGAAATTGGACTATGAGCTTAGTCAGTGCAAGATCGGACTGTTAAAATGCATGTAAACAGCAATTGTGCTAATGTTGGATTCGGCAGGACTCGGCGGATCTCGGTAATCCTCGGCGTTCAGCCAGATGAGGAAATAGGTGACCATGATAAATAGGGGGTCGCTGCGCTCATACAGTCTGTGGCTCCAACACCAAAACAAACACCATGGCACATACATGAATAAAAACATGAAGAGCTACAGCTGCATCCATCTCAGCCATCGTCGTTAGAGTGTTGTTTTCTCTTCGGGTGAATTGAAACTAGATAAATATGCATGCAGCTTCGCTCATCAAAAAAGGACACGGCGAACAGAGTGAGACGTTCTCGACCAGAAGTCTGATTCTCTTTTCTGCATGTATACACCGACAAGACTAGACCCCCTGCTGTGGCTTTAAACTCAAGCTATGACCTTAGCTGGGCTACTGCATGCATGTAAACTTGCTGACTGAGGATGAGACTTTTTCAAACCACAAAATAAACAAAGTAGGACATGGATTAACTTTAAGATAATTTATAATTATATCTAATAATTATCACACACAGAGTCCTCGTGTTGTTTTCCAGAGCAGCTTTGAAGATGTGGGCTGAAGATTGTGTTTGTTTGGCCTATTTATGACCTGTTTAGCATTAAATTTACATAAATGATATCTATAAATAAAGTAGTGTTCAAATAACAAAGTTAATTGAGCTCAGATCTGCTGGACTGACTCTTGATCTTGCATGACTAATGCCTTACTCAGACCTCAGACTACAGATCCTCATCAAACACCTGGATCAGTGACCTGCTGTCAGCTCAGGGAACAAAGCTGCTCAACTCATGTAAACACATTTTGCACGTACACTGATCTGAACACTCAGATTAGTTCTCTAATCTTCAGTTTCTCATTAAACCTGTGATCATCCACGCTGACCTGACACATGCAGAAACAGATCTTATTTATTATATAAAAAGCTAAGAGCACAGATGTCAGAGGCTGTACTGAGAGCAGAAAAGCTCCCACATGGTCTCTTTAAATAGACTTTAACATCTCGTTTTATGGAGAACATGCTGCTCTCTGTGTTGGCAGCCACTCTTACCACCACCACCACCACCATCCGTTATATCTGTCATTTCAGCTCCTCAGACCTCAAAGCAAGATTTATTTATGGCTCATATTAAATAAGAAGACATGATACAAAGATAGATGAAGATCTGAGAGTCTGTTTTGTTTGCTGATGTGAGGATATAATCAGGTTTTCACGCTGCTCACGGTCACATTACAGCTGCATTTAAAGGTAGAGTTGGTAATCAGATTTAGATACACTTTTTGTTATTCTAGTGAAAAATGATCTTTATGTCCAGATGGCAATCAATGAATGATGTGTTCTTAAAACAGAGCAAAAACAGGAGTAAACCACTAGCCCTGATTAAACGCATAACCAAGAGGGATCCTAACATAGTGGAAACAAAAACAGTGTGCTGAGGACTGGTTTAGAGTTTGTAGAATTGAATCAAATGGTCGGGATAAGTGGCGCTTGTGCATGTGAGCAAAGAGAGGGCGGGGCTAAACAGAGTTCTGAGGATATGCTACATCCAAATTTATGCAACTTTTACGTGACTACCAACCCTGCCTTTGAAGCTGACTTACAATGCCAGCTATCAGTGATTTTTTTTAATTAACAAATATTATTAAATTTTACTTTATACTAGAAATAAAATGGGTCCCGTCTTCATCCTCAATCGTTACTTGTAATGCAAAAACCGACAAAATATGAAGTTTAACATTATCAAAGTGATAGTTTCCATCTTAAGAAACTCAAAAAAACCGAATGCGTCTATTTTGACCCTTTTAGCAGATAGTAATATAAAAAAGAAAACAGACAAATGATAAAAAACTGCAGCAGCAGAAAAATAACTGATGTTTTCACCTGTGAGTGAGCTCCATTCTTTGTTTGGTATAGAATCTTGGGGTCAGCTCTTCCTCTTTAGATCTGGACCACCGAGCACAGAAACATGTCTGCAGTTTGTCTGCAGGCCGTCTTCAGACCTGTGAACCAGCTGCAGTCATTCTGTGTGAAACATGCTGACAGAGTCAGACCAGAGTAAGATCAGAGTCAGTCAGACCAGAGTTAACAATATATTCATTTTATTAATAAATTATACATCTATACAATAGATCCTTAACAAAACTGCAGCTATACAAATCATTAAGAAGAAGAACACATGATGTCAGCCTCTGCACAGGACCCAGGACGCTTTGAGAGGTAGACCAGGGCCTCACACATACTCAGGTCACATGCACAGACCGGATCCAGGATCCAGACCCAGTCTCTGGACCAGCACGCTCTGCAGAGTCACTTCCTGTCATGTGATCTGTGTTCAGAGTGGCTGCAGGATGCATATTTCAGTCCATCACTCTGAGATCTTCAGCATGGTTTCACTGCATCATGTGAATCTTTTACGGACGTTTATGATGCAAAGAGGACAAACCTTCCGACTTGTGATTGAACCAGAAAAGAAAGAAGAAACTAACCTCACACTGGGCTTTTCTTTGGGCTTTGTTTAGCACATTTATCCTTGGGTATCTCAGACAGCTAACCTGCCTCTCAGCAGCTCAGGCAGAAGAACGATGATCTGAATAATCTGAATGAGCTGAATCAGTCACAGATAAACCTGATGACCTGGGTTTTAGACGGAGCTAATATCACTTCTTCTGTGCTCCTATTTTCTGTGTTCAGAGTCTGAGAAATGATCCCTCCTCCGTCACAGCTGAGGCCAACTCGCCTGCAGACTTTTTCACGTCTTTGTAAGGATCATCTTCTGTAAGCCGTTTATAAAATGTTCTAATTAAAATATAAAAAAAAAAACTGTGTGTTTCCCTGTAAGCCCTGTGATTGGCTGGCTGTACCCTGCCTCCCACCCAGTGACAGCTGGGATTGGCTCCGGCCCTGAAGAAGGAAAAAAGCACAGATAACTGATGGATGTGTCCCTGTAATCCAAATATTACAAATTGTGATTCAGAGATCATCTGAGTCACGAAAAAGCAGCTGAGCAGCTCAACAGCACACACTCAGGTACTGATCCAGTACGAGGGAGACCTATCCTGACTCTCAGTCTCTGCCTGATGCTGCATTCAGAATAAAAAAAGATCAATCATCATCTCCTGCAAAGCTTCAGGAAAACATGGAGCTAGAATGAGAGCATGAAGCTTTAACTGTTAGGAAGAGATGAAGTCTGTTTACATACAGATTTAACCCTCAGCTCGCTGCAGCTCCAGGAAATGTCTGCAGACTGAAACACACAAAGCTTAATTGGTTTCTATCCATTCATGTGGCTTTATATCTTGGTGGCTCTATATATGTGGTTCTATATTTCCCTTTATAAATCAAATCAATTTGGATAACCAAACCAAAACTCAGTCTTTAATTAATGCTGTGACTTTTCATCCTGTATCCTGTATTCTGTTCAGGTTTCTGTCTGCAGATTGGGTTAAATGATCTCCTTAGTTACACTTCTATGTGGACGACTGTCTCGTATACATGTAAAGCACTAATGTCCTCTTCTTTAGTCTCTTATTTCTGATGCTCTCTTAATACATCACACACACTTATCTCTCGGGCTTTATTATGAGCTCTAAATGATTCATGATTCCTTCAGACATCAGATAAATATTTAGTCAAAAAAAAACCAGGGGAGTGCTTTGAAAGGTGCGCAGTTCTGTTAGGGACAAGACTTTAAAAATGAAATGAAAAACTCAGTTATTCAGACCGTTTGAGTCATCTGTAAAGAAGACCCAAAGTTTGTCAGTCGAATCTCAACTCAGATGTCTTCCAGCTCTGACAGCATAAAGAAGAGCGACAGCATGGCAGTCTGCGGATTTAAAAAAAAAAACGAAGAGATGTTTGACATTTACAGACCCACTGATCCAAAACAACAAAGCATAAATCTATTAAAGAAGCTTCAGAATAAATCAGAGATCTTCAACCTTAACCAGCAGACATCAGCAGGTCTGAGAGGTGGTGAGCTGCTGCTGGACGCTTTAGAGAAACTCTGTTTGTTTCTTAGGGTGTATTCACAACTGGCTCATTCGGGGCAGCTGTTCCTAAAAAAAACCTTAATAAGGTTAAAATAGGGTGCTCTCATCTTGCTTCCATTCGAACCCTGTAGCGGTTCCTTTGCAATGAGAACACAATCACCTCAGCAACTGGCACAACTGACTTATAAATGTGGTTCACACTGCAATAATGCGTCTGATTGCCAACCTTTCAGTCAAAACAATAAAAAAGGAGTAGAAACAACAGGAGAAGAAGAAGAGAAGGTACTATAGAAATCATTACCGTGTTCATCCCCCTTTTCCAAGACAGATTTTTGACAAAAAGGCTCTTTGATGACAAAATCTTGCTTTAACATGAAGAATGTTTGCATGTTCACAACTCTCCTCTGCTCTCTGTATCGCGCACAGCAGAGTTCCGCCCTGATTTCTGACCAATAAGAGAAAAATGTGACCACACGTAGCATTTGTTTACAGCTGTGGATCGCAATAGACTTTTCTCTGTGAACACAAACTAACCAAGTGACAACTGCAACAATTGTATCATTTTTGCCCCTGAACTGAAAAAAGCAAACGAGCCACAATTAAGAATACAACCTAAGTCAGTGTTTCCATGCTGTTCATCTTTCAATCTGGATTTTAGGGCAGAATGATCTGCACAGCTCAGAGACAGAAAGAGACTCAGCACATTCAGGTTGGACAGCTGAAAGTCAACCCTGATTACCTCAAATCCACAAGCCCTGTGAATTAAATCCATCAGGTGAGATTAGATGTCAGAAATGATTTAGCTGACAAACTGTGAGTCGCTCAGCTCTTCAAATATCATGACTATCTTCCTTTGATTTCGTCCGAGCTCCTGTAGCCTGTAGAGATAAGAGAAATAATCCAGAGTGGTCCACACCTAATGGTTGACCTGCAGATGTTTTGAGTGATTAGGATGAATTTGACTCCTTTTATTCTGTGTAGTGAGGTTTACAGAACAGAAACACATGAAACTCCCTTCTGTGCTAATGTTTCTGCTTTTCTGCACATGATTAACTTCAGAAATAAAAATGTGTATGTAAATTAGGCACTGAAACAGTATAGGCAGTATTGTCCCCGTTTCTTCTTCTACAACATTCACCACCACTGAGAAAAACAAAGACAGCAGCAGCGCGTATCTTACAGGCCTGGCCTACATTTCCCCATGAGCGAGTTCGGTTCAGCAGAGTCCGGCTGGATGTCGAAAGGTTCAGTGTCAGAGGGTTTCCAACCAAACGTTAGATGACGGCATCTGTCAGCGTCCGTCTGTCCTCACTGCTCGTTCTCCCCTCTGTGGATGACACGTTTGCAATGACAGGAACCACAGCAGCTCGACTCTGACAGTTTCACCAACATCACAAACACTAACAGCTGCAGATTCAGCCGCTCGCTCCTCCTGCAGGAAACAGCGTCCCTGAGGGGGACAGACATGTTACTGTGGTTTGAGGTCCTGCAGGATCCTCCTGTGCGTCCTGTATGAGAGAGGTCAGTTTGTGTCTCTGCAGGTCCCCAGAGAGCGCGCAGCAGGCCCTCAGATGTAGTACTCCTTCATGTTGTCCCTGACTGTGCTGTGGAGGTGCAGCTCTGTCCTGTAGTCCGTGTACATGGTGTGCCTGTTCTCCTCTTTGATGCTGCTGCTGCTGCTCCTCTGGGCACGCCGCTGCTGGTAGAGGAGGCGGCTTATCACAGCCAGAGCACACACAGCGATGAAGACCACCGCTGTGACCACACCTGAGAACACAGCAGGGGAGACGTATCAGAGGAAGAGGAGGAAAGAGCTGTCAGTATCAGCTTTCTACAGGATGACCTCTCAATTACAGGCCATGAGATTCAGCTTCATCAGACTATCAGAACTCTATCAGACTCCATCAGAAACATATCAGACTCTATAAGACCTCTGTAAGACCTTTATCAGATTCTATCAGATCTCTATCAGATTATCAGATTCTATCAGACCTCTATCAGACTATCATCTCTATCAGACTCTGTCAGACTATCATCTCTATCAGACCTCTATCAGACTCTATGAGACTCTATCAGAACTCTATCAGACCTATATCAGACTCTATCAGACCTCTATCAGACTCTAAAAGACCTCTGTTAGACCATTATCAGACTCTATTAGACCTCTATCAGACTATCAGATTCTATCAGACCTCTATCAGACTCAGTCAGACTATCATCTCTATCAGACTCTATCAGACTATCATCTCTATCAGACCTCTATCAGACTCTATAAGACACTGTCAGAACTCTATCAGAACTCTATCAGACCTCTATCAGACTATCAGAACTTTATCAGACTCTATCAGACCTCTATAATCTCTTTCAGACTCTTTTAGATCCCTTCAGACCTTATCAAACCTCTATCAGACTCCATCACCTTTTTGTCAGACTTCTGTCAGACTTTATCATCTCTATCATACTCTTTTAGACCTCTATCACCTCTATCAGACTATGAGCTCTATCAGACTCTATCTTCTCTATAATACTCTGTTAGACCTCTAACAAACTCACACATCATCTATTGATTTAATGTGTTTTATTATCACGTAAGAGAGACAGAGCCGGTTTGGATCATAGACTGTATATAAAATGGACAGCTCGGCTCCACCCTTTTCATTGTACAGTTTGAATCCAAAAAACTCCTTTCACGGGCGCCGCCATTGTACAGCCAGAGTCTGCACTGTAGAGACCATGGGAACTCTGAAAAAATGTGAGTGGAGGGGGTGACAAAAATATTTTTTTTTCTTTCCAGTCTCTCTTCCTAACTCTCATTCCTGATGTGTAGTTTTTTCAGGGATAGTAAAATACAAGAGCGGCAGCTGTCAATTATTGTTAAATGAGACGTAAATCCCCAGTTTTTAATATTTCTAATGTAAAAGAAACATTTCAGAAAAAAGAGGACTTGGACACAGTGTAGCCCAATAATATCTTAACATCTTTCCACAGCATGTAGATGTGAGAAACATTTCTATGAGGTGTATTAATTTTTTAAAGTATGACCACAGCCCATCTGGAATGAATAGAGAGGCAGAGTTTTGGACCTTCACTGCAGGCAGTCACCAGGGAGAGCAGTTTTTGTCGCAACCTCAGTTTGAGCCAAGCGAGATGACGTCCATTTTTTTTTTTTTAGAGTCAATGGTTTGGATGTTTTAAAGTCTGTTAAATCACAGTTTTAATGAGCTCATATGTTGAATTTACTGCAAATATGATTATAATGAATTCATCATTGACTCTTTACAGAAAAAAGAGGATTTCAAATCAAATGCAAGTATAGATTCTGTTTAATTTGAAGTAAAAGGAGCTTTGATCTGATGAATTAGTGATTGTGAGGCTGAATCATTTACGACTCATCTCTGATATTCACAAACACAATGAATAGACAGAATTAATGCAGCACAGGGTTTGACACCCCGCTTTACATTTTCAAACATTAAAGAGTGATCCTTCATCTCGTCCTTTATCCTGAAATATATCCTCTGGTTTGATCTTCCCCCTAATCATCAAATTAAAATTTAAAGGTTGAACTTACATTCGTTCTCTTGCACCATGTTGGCCTGTATGTTGTTCAAATGAAGAGAAACTGCCCTCTTACGGTCTTATTGAAATCCTCTTTATTTGCATATTTAAATTGAAGCCCATGTTGCTGTGAGAGGCTGACCAGTACACCGAGCTGTGCTGGTTTTTAAAATGCTAAAAACAGTTAGAGATTGCTGAAATGAGGCTGATTCAGAGAATTCTGAGCTGAATCAAAATGAGATCTGGTCCCATGTGGGTACAGCTCCAATTTAGTGCAGAATTTCAGAATGCAAATGTCCTCAGAGAGCCGTCTTCAACTTTAAATGAGAATATTTAACATTAGTATGCATTGTCAACCTGTTCCAGAGCTAAGAGCAGTTTCTGACAGAGCTGCAAAATTTTAACCAGGAGAGGGATGGATGGACAGAAACAGAGCTGAAGAACAAAAAAATAAACTATCTGATCCCTGATGCTTCAAAATATAATTTGACATATTTTTGGGATAATCCCAAAAATGGAAATGAGAAACAAACAGTGTGATGGGCAAATTAGTAGAATATTTATTAGACCCAGATCTGGTTCAGGCTCACCTGGATGAAATAAAACGGGCACAGTGAAGTTTTCATGAATTCAGAATCCTTCATCTGATCCTGCATGCTTAAAAAAAACTGTCTGACATTTCTGGACTCAGGCTGATCCCCCTTATTAGTGGAGAGTCGGATTAGATCTTTAATCCCTCTCTCCTGTTTTTATGTTAATGAATGTGGATGAGCTCAGCAGACTGTCTGCAGCTTGAAAAAGGTATATTCACACCTGAGCTTTAGTAATGAAACGAAGTGGACTGAAGGTGTTGATTGGAGTATTTGAGGAGCTGCAGGTTTCGTGTCTCTGCTCCAGTCTGAGTTTAGTATTCAGTCTGACGTCTGTTTCTCCAGCTGAATACAAACTCTGCTGTCATCTCGAGTCCTCCTGCTCTGCTCTAACCTCTCTGCTGTCATCACCTGACGCTCCCCGCACACCTGTTCCTGTTTCCTCTCTCAGCCTGCTGGTTCTAACACTGGCCCGTTTCTCTCCTTCTCTCTCTCTCTCTCTCTCTCTCTCTTGCTCTCTCCTGCAGATTGTCTCGTTTGCATCTGCTCAAGCTCACAGCCCTCGGCCTCATTCTGCTGGCTGACCTCCCGATCGATCCCTCCCATCTCTCCTCTCCTGTCTCATCTGGGGCTCAGTTCTGACCTTTGTCTGGTTCCTGGTTTCAATAAATGTGAACCTTTATTTCCACCTGCCCACTCTGAGTTTTGCTCTCAGGTTAAATTTTCCCAGAGGAAAGAAAATATGAAATCCAATCTCTCCTTGTACCTTTTCTTCCCCCTTGAAGATAAATCAGCTTTACATCAGAAGGAAATTTGACCGTTTCCTCAGACATCCTGATTTAACTCTGAGAGATCGGCTTCCTCTTGTCTGACTCTGATTTAACATCTCGTAAAGCTCCCTCTCTCTCCTTACCTGTGTGAAATAATCAGTTCTTTAGATAACAGGAGGATCCAAGAGGAAACTTCTGCTTTAAAATCAGTCTGAGTGTTTCTGCTCTCTGGGTTTTATCTGATCTTTGATTCCTCCGCTTGTTCTCAGACGTTTCTCGATGGTTTGTCTCAGACTGATTTATTCTTTTTATTCTAATCCTCTCAGGAAAAAAAAAAACATGGAATCTTTAAACAGGAATCAGTTTTCATTTTGGTGAGAAGTAAAGCTTTCACCTTTCTTTAATTTTTCTTAGTTCATTTCAAGCTACGCTATGCTAGTGTCTCCTGGCTCTTGCTTCACTTTTAGCAGCACAGACACACAGATAGTTTTTTACTCATAACGGTTGTCAGGCTATCCTGATATTCCTCCTTTCCGACCAAAGATGGACAATGCCTGATTATCTCAAGTCTGACTAAGATTATTTTATAAGATTATCCTGTGGTCTGAGGTATGTCAGAGTGAATTTGTCCCGATAAAAAAGAGTCAGGGCGGACAATCGTAAATATGTCGTAATATGTGTGTGGAGAAAGCCGATTCCCCCCCGAGTCATGATGTCATCAATTGTGACGTATAATTGAATGTAGCCAATCAGGTGGCTAGCTGATTGAGGAGCAAGGAAGCAGATGCAAACAAATCAAGCATTGCTGACCTGACACAGAGAGTTCGATGGACCTCAGAAATGGAGGACCAACTCGTTGAGCTGTGGGAAGCCTGACAATGTCTTTTCAATGTCTCTGCCAAGTCTTACCACGACCAAAATAACAAGGACAAGAGTTGGCAAGAAATTGCCAGTGTCATGGAGATATCAGGTAAGCTCATATGTAGCTCGCTGCTAATCTTGCTCCAACCGGTGTTGAATCAGTAACGGCTTTAACCTGTTAAAATGGTTAACTGTAACTTGCACCACAAAGTGATGTTTCAATCGTCCGCCACTGCTTGTATTTACCTAAAAAGTAGTACACATTGCATTTTCCTTGGATTTATAGTCATAATAGGTGGGGATCAGGAGTGTGTGTGTGTGTGTGTTTGTGAGTCTGAGATTGGTGGTGGGACAGAATCTTTATGTGTGTGGTAAGCTGTGTTCTGAGCACACAACACACAACATGATTTTGTATCTCTATGTGTGGGGTCTCTAGCAGATAACAAATTGCTTAAGATTTAGAAAATCATTATGTGTGTAAACCCCTTATATTAACCATGTGACCACAGTGGTCATATGGTTTTTTGAAGGTTTAGAGCAGCGCTTCCTGTTTAATCCCCAGAGATATTACAAGTCTTATTCCAGCCACAGGAGGGCACAGGTTAAAGAATTAACATCATGCTGTACCGAAGAAGACTCAAAGTTGGGATTGCTTTGGATCAAGGGGCAATGTCCGGTTGAGAAAAATGAAGCCAATGTGGAAGTGCTAAAAGTTGCAGCTCATTGAGATTCTGCTTGAGGCTGGCTGCAGAAAGACTGGAAACCACATACACACCAAGCCAAAAAAAAAACCCAAAACACACTTTCACGGCATTAAAAAACATATTTACAGGCTCAAAAAAACCTCTTGGGTCTGAAATGCTAACTTTGGTAAAAGCACACACTGAATGGGGGTGGTGGTGGGTTCTAACTCAGTGGTTTAGAAGATATAAGGATTACAAGTTTGTCCAATCAGATGCTCAGTTCAGATCATGTAACTGATGGGCGCCCTATAGCTGTTCATATCATATCCAATATGGCCTCCACTGATGATTAGCTTCATTACTCTGCATCAGAAGCAGATGGGTGACATCACAGAGACTGCGTCCATATTTTATACAGTCTATGCCTTGGATTTCTCTGCAGGGCCGTCTGAGAGTTTAGCTTCATGGTTATTTCATTAAAAACACTGATGTTTTTCATCACAGTGTGATAAAGAGATGAATGCATTAATCTAATCCCAGTTAACATGTGACACTGACAGCTCTGATTATTTCATGATCTGCTTTTCAATCGAGCTTCTTTCTGCCACATGAGTCGCCCCCTGTTGGCCGTCAGAGAGAACGCAGCCTGCTTCATTGGAAACCAATGCCCATGTCTACTTCTTGTTTGCTCTGAATCCTGCGCTCTGTAAACCTGCAGACCTGTCCTTAAAAAGCTGAAGTTTAACAGATTTATGAGCTTTAGACTGAGGCAGGAAAGAAGCAGCTCTCATTGATCAGAGAAAAACAAACTTGTTGGTTCATTAGTTTAGCTGAAGGTCTTTATTTCCCACAAATACTGCGGCAGAAAGATATTAATCCTCCTCTGTAGAGCTAACTGTATTACTACTCTGAGCTGAGATCAAAAGCCTTTTTTCCCTAAATGTCAAACCAATCCTTTAAAAAGCTGTTTTATCTTTCATGTTGTGATCCTGAGGGATGGCTTTAGGCGTCTGAACGAAAACAAACACAGAGGAAAAAACCTCAGAGAACCTGAAATGTCCTCATCATCGAAAACTACGTCAGAGGACGAGATGGAAACAGACAGGGAGAGAGGCAAATACACACACACACACACACTCATTCACTCACCTGCTATCACAGCCAGGTCCTTCTGGCTGCCGCTGCTGTGCTGCTCTTTCTCTTTGTTAGCCGGAGCAGTTTGATCTGAAGGAGCAGAAACAGGTTTATGAACGTGAACATGTATTTGTGCGTATGTTTACAGCTCCTGAATCTCACACGTCAGGTTAGTATGACAAAGAATTCCTCCCTGTCCTGTATCTGATCTCTTCTGTTAATCTCTCAGGTGAGTGAAATGACTTTTAAATGTCAATGACTTCCTCTCATCTTAATACCGTCCTCCTCAGTGTTGTTCCTGATGGAGGCTCGTGGTTAGTCAGCGGTGTGCGGAGCGTGACCTGAGTCACAGCGCGGTCGGGAGGATGGGGTGATGAAGAGGTGTTAGCCGACACGTGTTGACCCGTTTAACCTCGTGTCAAAGTGTCGGACTGAATAAAATGAGACTGTGAATGAGGCCGGAGGCAAACAGCTGTTGCTTTACACGAGCCACAGACACAACACGTCTTCATCTAACAGAGCGTTAGGAAGGAAACATGTCATTTCAGACATCATCAACATGACGCCGTCAGTAAGAGGAGGCTGCAGCTCCTGCTTGTCCTCTCTGATATTGAAGCACCAATGAACTATGAGTCTGAACACCTGATGAGTGTGATGAGGACAGATGGAGCTACAAAGAGCTACACACCTGCAGAGAAACTGCACATTGCTGAATGAAAAAAAAAACAGTTTAAACCTTCTTCTCTTTGAGATCCTCAGAAACAGTCTTTCCTTTAACCACAGGGATTCTAATCTGAATTAATAACAGAGTTTAACTGTAGCAACGTGCACTTTCTAACGTGCACAGAACCCAGCCCCTCCAATGTGAGCCTCTCTCTAAGTCTGCATCTTGTTAAAAGCTCCCTGTGACTGCTCTCCACTGTTGTGCATCTGTTCACACACATAAAAAAAGGCCGGGAGTGTAAGGAGACATTTGTGTCACACTTAGGAGGCTGCTGCAAACAGCTGTTGGTTAAAAATGTGAATGCATCTGTTGAGACGGGCAGAGACTGAAGCACAGCTGCTGCAGACTGTCAGCTGATAAACACACACATCTCGGAAATGGTCACTTTAAACATAGACATCAGGACACATTAGGTCACGTGAAGGACGGATCGGTTCTGTAAAGGGTCATTCTGATGTTTTTAAACCTGCAGACTCTGGGTTCCCTCTGACTAACAGCTCACCACGCTAACCCATCATTTTAACCCTTAACACATCGTGTTCTCTGTTCAGGATTTTATTCTGAGTTTCTGATTATATATCAAAAAAGGTTCCTTCACAGACTGCATTTTTAATTCAAATCAGTTTTCTTCTATAAATTCCCCCGACCCCTCCCACAAAACCATTAAACTAAGCTAATGTAGGAGTCAGGAGGTCTCGGTCATGTTTTGTGTTACTGTGAGTCATTAAGTCATCGAGTTTGATTTGAATACAGAATATATAAACTCTACATGACTCTGTGAAGTCTGGCTGTCTTAATGACAGAGATTTTTACTGACTCAGCGTCCGCTCTGTTGGGTTTTTAGATACTGGGATGAACTGTCGAGACTTTAAGTGGAAAAACAAGCTCGCTCTGTGGACACATCTGATTAATGCGCTACAATCCGTGTTTGGTTCCTCGTTCTGCTGGAGCTCAGAAACGGCTCACTTCAGAGGATGAACACTAACTTTTCCTGAGATATTTATCTTCTTAAAGGGATCCTGACACGGACTAAAGCCTTTCAGAGTCTTAAACACATCAACAGGCGGCTTCCTCCAGCTGTGTGAGAGACAGAGACACCTGAAAAAGATGTTCTTGGTATGTAAGGAAGCCTGTTAGGCTCAGTGTTACATGTTCCACTCCTAAAGGCAGTTTATCCTGAGATACCTGTCAGAGGAGAACACCTGCAGAGAGCTCAGACTGAATCTCTCCTCATCTTAATATGAGGATATTACTCATCCAGGTGTGCCCACACCTTGGTTTTCTCTCTAAACACACACAGACCGTTTGCACAGTGTGTGTGTGGTCAGTCAGTCTGACGTCTGTTAACAAGAAACTGTCTCCTGTCACCCTGAGGACATGCTGACGTCTGCTGTTAGAGGCAATTCAAGGACAGAGAGGAGAAGTTCATCTTTAAACCACAGAAAGTAGTTAGAGTGTGTGTCTGTTTACCTTGCAGTGTGTGTGAGGTGGACTCAGCCAGAGCTCCACAGTTGGACTGCACTAACGGACCTCTGATTGTGACCAATGAGCTTCCTCGGTTGGTCAGCGCTGCCTTCAGCGGCGCCACGTGGTTGAACTGGACGGAGGAGAGGCAGCCCACAAAGCCTTTGGCAGCGGCTCTCATAACGTCGTCGCCGAAATTGTCGCCTCCTGCGGAGAAAATGACAGGTTAGACTCCTCTGAGGAGACGGGAAGAGGAGGATGACGTGGTTTCTTTCAGACGAGGACTTACTGGTGACTTTGCCCAATGTCAGGGATCTGATTAGGATCAGCTCTGCATCGGATGTCAGTGTGTACTTTGTGTGGATGTCCTGGTCGATCTGGTTGAGTGGAGGGAAATCAAATAACAAGCCAATTACAAGAAATCTAAACCCAGCTAACACCAGCAGCAGCAGCACATTTCAATACATTATGGATCGAGCGTTGTTCTCTGAGCTTCACACAGAACCGTATCCGCCCACAGCCTGCTTTGAAGTGTTTTCGACCTTTCACTCCCGCTCCACCGCGCTGACTCAGTTGCATCACTTAACTTGATGATCTGCAATAAAACGCTGCCGGTTTCTGATGACATCCTCTGCTGTTTTAAAAATGCATGCAGGGATTCATGACCAGCTCAGAACAGCTTTCACTGCAGAGGAGAATTGATTTAAAGCGTCTCCGTGTTGATGAATGTAAAGGTGGAAATTAAAACTCCTCTCTGATAAACCTGATCATTTTCTGTCTCACGTTCAGATTGATCTCTGAGCTGCGAACACTTTCCCTTTGTTTCTAACTGATTAGTTATTCATGTGTTTGAGCGGATTCCATCTTTTCTTGTTGAATCAAATGTTTACTGGAGGCGCTGGCCTTCAGAAGAGCTTTTCACATCACCTAATAATCCTCAGACGTCATCTCAGCTCAGACGAGGAGCTTTGGCAGGAAGTGACACCAGCTCCTGCCAACATGGCGAACAAGCTGGATGTTGGCCGAGACTAAAAACAGTAAGAACACCTGCACGCCCCCGTCACACAGAAACGTCTCTTTATGAAGTCGGTTTAAGAATCCTGATAAAAACCCTCTCAGGTTAGTGTTTCCACAGGTTGGTTTATCCACACGCTGCAGCTGCAGGACATAAAAACATTTTATTCAGCCTCAAACTAGAGACACACAGCAACAAGCAGTTCTATTTCAAAGAGTTTGTTTTTTAAACCTAATGAACGTTTTATTTTGTGCAGAACTTTTCCTTCACGTCAGTCTCTCTCTTTGATTATAAATCCTGTAAAGCTCTGAACCACTCAGATTCAGCCTCTCCTTCGATCCACCAATCATCTGCATGTTTTTAAAAGACATTATAAATGTCTTTGCGTTCACAGATTTATCTCAACAAAGTCATTCGTCTTCAAACAGTCAAAGACATTTTATACATCATCATCATATCTGAAGGACTCCAAACAGACGTCAGACGGTTTATTTACATCAAACATTTTTTCTTCACTCACTAAAAACACATTTATTTAGTTTAAAGACCTAAAGAAATCCATCATGTGGTGGTTGTTGTTGTCTAGATGTTTTTAAGAGTTTTGGATCCTGACAGCATTATGAGGAAGGTCAAAAACAAACTTTACTTTACTTTATCTTCTCAAAGTTTCATCTGTTTCATTTAGCTTTCTTTAGCTGACTCAACAATATGCATTAAGATCCTTCTTAAGGTAAACTTAAGCGGGATACACGCATAACAATTTTCTAAATCTTAAGAGATTTTTTTCACTGGTAGAGACCCCACACATGAAGATAAAAAATCTGGCATTTAACAGTTTTGATCCTAATGTGTGTGGTGTGCTCCGATAATCTCATCACAGTTCACCACACACATGACAGTTCTGTCACACCATCTTGAATCTCGTCCTCCAAGACAGAAATCTCACGTGACCAAACGAGATCTACAAAAAACATGAATGAGACATAGCAACAGATAGCAGCAACTGACTAAAACCAAATGCAACATGGAAGAGGACACAGAAGAGGGAATGATGGTGGCCTTGGGACTATTTTTAATGGAAAATTCCAGAACCCAAAAAGGAAAGACTGTGGAAAAAATCCAAACTTTCCATGTCAGGTCAGCCATGCTTCATTTTTTTAAGTCTGCTTTCTAGTTCTTCAGTCAGCTTGCTTCCTGATTGGCTACAGTCTATTCTACGTCAGATTTTTTCACCTGCTTCAGACAGAGAGTTCAGCAGGAATGCCTCAGCAGACTGCAGACTAAGAATATGATATCCAACAACATCTGGATGTTTGTAGGGAGCAGGCAGCTGAGGGTCTTTATAGGTCTGAGTGTCTGCTGCTCACAGAAAAAATTTGTAAGAAATTAACTTCTTAGTTTTATATTCAGTGAACGGTATCCTGCTCTGACACTGAACTCTGCTGCTGGATGAACTTCTGCTCATCAGCAGGATGTGAGACAGAGACGCCTCGCTCGTCCTCAGAGCGTACAGAGGAGGAGCAGGATGAGAGTTAGTTTCATGAAGAGCTTCAGTTCCACTCCACTCTTTCACTTCAGTCTGATCCATAAAGAGCGTTTAATGTTTGTTTCAATCAGGATTATTATTATTATTATTATTATTATTATTATTATTTCCTCAGCTGGTTTTTTGTCTCGTTTACAGTTTCTATAAAACATCAGGCTCGGTTTTAGAAAGCAGACTGAACTTTTGCACGCTTTGAGTTTAAGAGATGAAGATTTTCAAAGTTTTCTGGGATAAATTTCTTTTTTTGCATGTTTAGTTATTTCTCTGTGGACATATCTGATTCATGTTTTCTTGTTTAATGTCAGAGCACGTCAGTGTCTTTATCTTTTAAAGGTTTTGTGTTTTTACTCCTTCCTCTCTGAACTTTCAGCTCCTTTCATGCCTCATTTAAAGCCCTTTGTGTTTCTATTCTGTTGTTTAATATAAAAAAAACTTTTCTTTCTGCAGACTTTAAACAAAGTTTTAACAAACGGGAATATAAATGTATACGTTTAACTGTTCAACAGATGGTTTTACAGACTTTAATGACTTCATTTAAGTGGAAATGTAGTCTAAATCAGAGTTTAGTGTACAAAGATCACAGTTTTTATTGAACTTATTCAAGTTTAGATGTTTAAGGAGTTGTACGACACTTTTATATTTTAAATTCATTTAAAAAAAAATGAACAAACAAACAACCTTAATGACTCTTTCCACTGCTCAGAGGTTTAGTGTTTTTACATTTGAAGTTGACTCCAAACATGTCAAAGTTGACGAATTTAAATATTTCTTTCTGTATGTCTTTCTATCAGAGAGACTTTTTAAACCTCTCCTAAATGTGAGAAAAGATCCTATCGAGTGTCTAAAACCCCAGCTGGGGTTAAATCTGTCTCCGTCCTGTAAGTCTTACTATCTGTGTATTTATTCTCTGTGTGCATGTCTCAGTGGGTCTGGAGCTAAAAGCTTCCGTTTTTCCTTTTAGCAGTTTAAAGAAGCTTTAGTTTCAGCTGTTTGGCTCCTCATGTGTTTCAGGTTTTTAGGCCGGAAACCTTCATCACCTCAAATGTTCACAGGTAATCTGTTCAGTGATCCTCCTGCACACCCTGGAAGATGACTCACCTGGACGTAGAGGTTCTTCCCCACCCTGTGGATCCTGATCCGATGGAGCCGTCCGTCTGCCAGGTTTCCGAGCGCGGGGCTGAACACATCCGGACTGCGGTCGGTCTGGAGGTGATACCAGATCTGCAGACTCCCTGGACAGGAAGCATAAAAAGATGGATTTAGAGGCGTCCTCTGACACAAAGAGCTCTTTCTGATGTTAAACATATTCTCCTCTGGCCTCAGTGTGTGTACACTGCCTGATAAAACCACCGCAGAGGAGAGGATGAGCTATTTACTGAAACGATACGCTTACTTCTTTATAAATAGAGCGCTCTATCTAAACTTCTTCAATTGCCTTCTGAGATCTCTATCTCATCACTGCTCGCCCACACACTGAATAAGTCAATATGTGCTTGGTGTTCCTCCCACACGCACACACTCACACACACATACACACAGATATGCATTATCAAGTGCTGCTGGGTCAATATTATGCCTGGCACTTTGTAGGTTAGAGGCTTTGTGTTCGAAGTCCTGAGAGCTCTGGAGTAGATGAAGGTCAGCTGATTGAGAGTCTCCTCTAACCTTTGGTGTTCACATTGAGCTCAGGAACAAGAGGCGCTCAGAGAGAACACAAAGGAGAGCATTAGGACTCTGACTAAGAGCAGCACATTCATGTCCTCAGAGTGAGCCTCATCAGTTAGAGTCCGCTTTAAACCCTGAGAGCGTCAACATCCACCAGGAAACACCTCATCAGGAGAGAGAGGTTTCTCTTGGTGCTCTGGAGTTACTGTAGAGCTCTTCAAAAACGTCACGTCTTAGTTTGAAGGAAGGTGTTTGTTCCTGAAGGTCTGACTGAGATCTTTAAACTTGCACAGACACACTCTGAATGTAACATGGTCACATTATCAGAAACAGACTCTGAAAATATCAAAATGTTAACCTCCTCCCCCCTGTGTCTCTTTCTATTTGATGATTCAGGATGAGTCATAAAATTTGAACAGTGATGTTGCTTCATGTGGATCTGTAAGCTTTGCTACATTTCTCAGAAGTAAGTTTCAGGTAGGAAGTGATGTTTCTGGATTTTCTCATTTCAGCAAACTGTATTTCTAACTGTAGCTGTAGCTTAGCATTAGCATGTGGCTGACAGATTTGAACCAGGTGGGCTGAATGATGCAGGGCTTTCCCACTAAGTCTTAGTCTCTGGTCTCAGTCATCGCTGAAGCTCAGGCTAGTTTCCAGACTGGTTTCAGTTCCAGGCTAGTTTCCAGACTGGTTTGAGTTTCAATCTGTTTTTTTTCTGGGCTGGTTTCCACAGTGGTATAAGTTTCAAGTGGGTTTCCAGGCTGGTATATGTTCGGGGCTGGTTTCCAGGCTGATATAAGTTATAAGTGGGTTCCCAGGCTGGTATGAGTTTCAGGCTTGTTTCTAGGCTGGTATAAGTTCCAGGCTGGTTGCCAGGCTAGTTTCCAGGCTGGTTTCCAGGCAGGTTTCTAGGCTGGTTTCCAGGCTGGTATAGGTTTCAGGCTGGTTTTTAGGCTGCTTTCTGGGCCTGTTTGTAGGCTGGTTTAAGTTTCAGGTGGCTTTCCAGGCTGGTTTCCAGGCTGGTTTCCAGGCGGGTTTCTAGGCTGGTTTCCAAACTGGTTTCCATGCTGGTTTCCATGCTGGTTTCCAGGTTGGTATAAGTTTTAGGTGGCTTTCCAGTCAGGTTTCCAGGCTGGTTTCCAGGCTTGTTTTCAGACTGGTAAAAGTTTCAGGAAGGTTTCCAGGCTTGTTTCAATACTGGTTTCCAAACTGGTTTCCAGGCTGGTATAAGTTTCAGGCTGGTTTTGTTGGTAATGCCTCACACTGCTCTCTTAGGTGTGTGTGTTATTGAGGAAATTCCCAGTGTTTGATTGTTTCTTTATCTTTGTTTTTTTTGTTTAGTGTAGGGTTTTGGTTTTCCTCCAATGATCTTTTATCTCTCTAACCTTCACACCTCTGCTTTCATCCAAACACTCTGAGCAATAAATGCTGCAATAACCAGACGCCATGCATCTTCTGCTCTAAAAACTCAATAAAAAGAAATAAATAAAGAAATTAAAGAAATAAACATGTTCTGTTTTCCTCCTGCTGCATTCGTCTTAGTTTGAGTTTATTGGACTCTCAGACTGCGATGAAGACAGATGCTTTTCAGAGAGCTGTGGAGGTTACATCTATTCATTAGCCTGTAATGAGTTTGCTCTGAGTTGAGGGGGCGGCTCTGGTGTTATTTTAACACTGACAGCTGTGGAAACAGAGCGTCCACATTAGCTGCCTCCTCACTGTCTGCTGCATTTTCAGCTCAGCTCAAAACCGCACAGCTCTGAATACACACACCTGAAGTTTACTGAAACACCTGATCCACAGGTATGAGAGGGGCTTCAGGCACACAGTGAGCTGTACACACTCAGAGGCGTGCACGCAGCTCTCCTCTGTAAAAACTCAGGCTCTGAGCTGATGTCGCTAAATTCCTCGTCTCAAGGCAGCGACTATTTCTTCAGCCTGATCTCAGCGGGTTTTGAAAAGCTGTATCTTTTTTTTTGTGGCAGGCACATGAAGAGGACGAGTCCTGCTGGGGAGGAGGCAAGCAGCCACTGCGTTTATGTAAGATCCTCCGGTTGCCACGGTAACAGGTTGGCATCAGCCTGTGAGAGCAGGATTTACTCCAGGTAAAATCAACCCGGGAAGGCTGAAATAGAGGAGGGTTCTTCAGCACGACCTCACACCAGCTCTACACACGTTCACAACGTTTTTCATTTTTATAAAGTTTATCAGTGTCATCATGATTTATTTTATTTCATAACATACAAACTGAGCAGTCCATGTGCAAGCCTCAAAGCGACGTCTCTCTGTCAGCTCTGAGTGAAACATCACAAACACAGCGTGACTTCTCGGTGCTTCAGCGGTTATTCAGCAGAAGTAATTGAAAGAGTCTAAGAAGAGCTGAGTCTGCAGTTACTTTAACTTAATGCTGTTATCTTCAGATCAGCAGTTAATTACTTTGTTATCTGGAGAAAATGAGCTTCCTTATCTCCAGAAATGAGATAATCAGCCGTTATCAGTGGAAAACAAAAGGTCATTTCATCCCAAGACTTCTGCACGTTATCTGGGATCAGGAGCCGCGTGTTAGCACGCAGCGGGGACAGCTACAGAGAACAAGGAGCACCAACACCCAGGCTTCATATGGTATGTGATAAACTCAGAGTATCTGAAGCTGTGTCTGTATGTATCTCTGTCTCCCTCCATCTCTCTCCCTGGTGGTATTAAATGTAAAACAGTGTACGCACCGTTCCTGGCCAGGATGACGGCAATGTATTGCTGGCTGAAGGTGCTGACGGTCAGCAGCATGGCGGGCCGCTGGGAGGTGACAAAGCTGAAGGCCACGTCCTCTCTGGCTCTGCTGCTGCTCTCTGTGGACACGCTGGAGGCCTGCGAGCTCCGGTTCTGCATCACAGAGAACGGCTCCTGAAAGGTGTAGGTCACCGAAGAGTCCGAGTCGAAGGACACCGACACCTCTGAGAGCACATGCACAGAAAGAAACACAGATTCAGTAAGTCTTCTGTTAGAGGCTGCTTTCTGTAGGTTTTATGAGACTGCATGAGAGAGAGAGAGAGAGAGAGAGAGAGCGAGAGAGAGAGAGAGGAAATACAGCAGAGCCAGCGGGGAATCAAACCTGGGACATGGTACCCAAGAGGCTCTGAATGCTGGCTCGGCTTAAACTCTTCAGAGATTTCTCGCCCTTGGTGCAATCAGCCAAAGTTTATCTCACTTATGAAAGAAATTCAAAAAAGTGTTCCTTAGTGTAACCCTCTGAATGAGAAACCTTTCCGTTTCCTGTTCCAGTGTGTGTTCACCATCACATGAATTCTTTGTTTTCTGCACCAGAAGCTCTCGTACACCAGCTCTTTCAAGGTCACCTCGCCTCTCCATACAATGGGAGGAAAAAGTCTGAACAATCATCAGGAGCAACAAAAGCCTCATCGCTTCTGATCACTTATTGTCTGTTTCACATGCAAAGAGCACAAGAAAGAAAGACGATTAGTGAGTGAGTGAGTGAGTGAGTGAGTCATAGACGACAGAGAAAGACAGGCGTATGTTATAAAAGAACACCACTGTGTGGAGGAAAGACAAACGCCTGCAGGATGTCTATGAGGACGCCGTGACAGACGTAGAGTTTGGATCTGATCTCTGCCTTTAAACACAGACTCTCCTCTGTGTGTTCGAAACAAACACACAGTTTGGATGGAGCAGGCGGGTGGACATGAAGCCTCTAAGGGGCCACTAACAAAGACAGACAGCGTTGCATCATTGTTTCAAAGTGCAGCAGGATTTACAAAGAGAGGGTCTGCAGACCTGCTAACAGCACAACAAGTGAAGCACAACAAGTGAAGCATCTCTGAGAGCGTGATGATCTGAAGTGAACACAAATACTGAAGGAGGAAATGAAATCAGCTCCATGTTTCAAAGTGAGCTCATAACAGACCTGCGATCAGCTGTGACATCATCATTTTTATTTCCCACACGATGAGACGAGGACCATAAATTCAGATCAGCAACATGTACGGACGAAAACACAACAAACGCATCCAAACCTGAACGCTGAGACCACTGATGCTCTGAGTGTGTGTTCCTCTGAGTGTGTGTTCCTCTGAGTGTGTTCCTCTGAGTGTGTGTTCTTTTGAGTGTGTGTTCCTCTGAGTGTGCATTCTCTGAGTGTGTGTTCTTCTGAGTGTGTGTTCCTCTGAGTGTGTGTTCCTCCGAGTGTGCATTCTTCTGAGTGTGTGTTCTTCTGAGTGTGTGTTCCTCTGTGAATTTCTGTCTGTTGCACAGTGCTCTCTCCCCTTGTGCTGCAGATAAATTGCTGGCTATGTGTAAGTGTGTGAGTGTGTGTTGCTCTCAGTGTGTGTATTTCTGTTTGTGTACGCGTATGTGTGTGCCTGTTCCCCTCTCTCTCTCTCTCTTTCTCTCTGAAATTCAAATTCAAAACAAGCTTTATTGGCATGAAGTTTTCTTTTTAAAATAACATGTTGTCAAAGCCCATGCACAATCAAAATCACCAGGAAAAACAACAACAAACAATAAAATCATTCAAAAACAAAATGAACAAATAAAAACCTAGAGACACAGCTAACAAACACTGATCTATATTTACATGAATATAGACATGTGTTTTTGCTTTTCTTTACTTAATAAGACCCTATTAATCATCTCTAACAGAAGCATGTCTCACTCTGGAACAAGCTGTCACATATACAGCTGACAGTTGAACAGCAGGATTGTAAATTTGGTGAAAAACACGTCTGTAATATTTGTCTAATTTGGACAGGTGATGAGGAAATGGATCTCAGTTTCTACCTGTCCTGTGTGACAGAGCCTACTGATCACTACTGACCACTGATTTCTGAATTGACCAGTTTCAACGGCCAGTTTATAATCAGAGGGTCTGTATTTAGTGAGCATCTGTCTCTTTAAGGGATCTTTAATTACTGTTAAATAATCTGCCAATTTCAGTTTTCTGTTTGAAAACTGATAACATTTTAATTTGTTGATTGATCGAGTTTCCAACTTCCACTGATGGTAATATTTTTCCTCATTGTTTTGGTCTATTTTCTTTAGTTGGGAGTTGGTGATGACTTGTAGGTTATTATTGTGAAAAAACAGATCTTATTTCCTCTATTATGGTTATCCTCTCTCTCTCTCTCTCGCTCTCTCAGAATGTGTGTTCCTGTGTTCTTGCTTCTTGCAGCAGATGATTTGTTATTTGTGTGTTGCTCTCTCTCTCTCTCTCTCTTTAAGAATGTGTGTGTGTGTGTGTGTGTGTGTGTGTGTGTGTGTGTGTGTGTGTGTGTGTGTGTGTGTGTGTGTGTGTGTGTGTGTTTGCTTCTCTCCCCTCGTGCAGCAGATAATTTGCTCTAATGCATTTTAAATGTTCTGGCTCTGCTCAGAGGACAGGTATTAATTACTCGCTGTGTTGCTCGGGTTTTATTGATGCTCTGTGGAGGAATAACCTTCACTGTGATTGATTATTTGTTTGTAGTAATCAAAGTTAATCTTTGAGAAGAATTACATTAAGTGTGGAGGTTTATCTGGACTCACCTTGGTCACAGGTAGTTCCTCCGTACGCAGACTGGGAACAGTCGCACACGTAGCCGTTACTCTTCTCGATGCACCTCCCTCTGTTGTGACACAGGCTGCTGGAGCCGCTGCAGTAACCGGGACAGCCCGAGCTCACGCCAGGCGTCATCTTTGCTCTCTCCTCCAGGTCGAAGCTCACGCCGTTCACCGTCAGAGTCCGGATGCAGCCCAGGAAGCCTCGCTGCTGGGACGCCGTTCCTCCTTGGACAAAGACAGCAGAGTTAGCCATAACATTCCCACCTCTTTTTCCAAACATTAGGATCAGATCCAGCCTGGACTCAGATGGTACAAATCATCTAAAGAACGTCTCAGCAGAATAAGGGCCCATGTGGAAAAAGTTCATTCAGCTCATTTAACAGACAAACAGATAAATGCTCTTCGCTTCATTCAGCTCATGGATTTTATATCTGCTGTCACTGCTTCTTTAAAACATCTGGACTTCAACTCCCTGGAGATAAATGCACCATTCTCCTCTACGACTGAACCTGATGAGCTACAAAGAGCATCTTTGGTAACTTTGAAACATGCAGCCTCATTAAGACCAAACTAACAGAGCGACTTTGGAGACGAGTTTCTGAGACACGTCACCATGGGGAGAGACAAAAACAAAGACTGCAACACGGAGACAGCTGCAGGGTTACACACCTTCAAAAACACAAGGCTTCAGATGAAAGGGGTCAGATTATCAGACCCTCATTTTCGTATTAACTCCTGCAAAGAGAGGCTCTGCCCTCACTGCGGGAACTCAAAGTGTTTGTGCATTGTGTGCGTACTGTGTGGTAGCAGCCTTGTGCACACAGCAGGAACCTTTGCAGGGAACCTTTATGCTGATGTTCGGTGTTGCAGCAGCAGCAGAGAGCCTCTCTGAGCTCATACCCCCTGCTGTCTCCGCAGCTCTGACACAACGCTTTCATGCTATTAACCCGAGGGGCAGGTTGACGCCGTGGGACACCAGAAGTCATTTTCTTACCACCTGAAAGAGCTGGTCTTCTGAAGTCTGGGTTTGCTAATGCTGCTTTCTGCTGTTCCTCACTGAGGTGAGCTGTAAGAAGCTTTTAGCACACACACAAAAAAAAACTACCTCCATGAGGAGGACACAGAAGAGAGGATGAGCTTCTGGTTTAGAAACATGAATGGCTTCAGTTTTAATGCAGAGCAGTCTGACTCCTCCAGGTTAAGCAAAATAATTTCGATTGAACAGAAAAAGTGTGGAGGATCAGAGGTCAGACTCTCTCAGGGCTCATCACTACTTGAAATGTTAGTTATCAGTTTTGACTCAAACAACCGCTGATCCAAATGTTAGAAAGTAAACAACATTAAAACTTATAATTCTCCTTAAGGAGGTGAAGTGAGGAGACATCAGTTATGCTAGTTTTTTTCCTCGGTGTTCAGAAGCTGCAGATATTGATCTGAAGTGTCTGTGTGCTGACTTAGTGTTTGCAGAACGGCAATAAATACAGAGCTGCACTCTTTAAACCCTGAACTAAAGGCAACATGGAGCAGAGTGTGTTTGCAGGTGACATTTGCTGAACACACACGCTGTTAGACAGGAACGTTTCCTGACTGCACGCTGCTGCACGCTGCAGCCTGCCATCCATTTAACCTGTGTGAGAGGTTTAGGTTGCTCTTTCTATGTGATGTTCTTAAAGACATAACCACCATGATGACTGCTGAGTTTTTACTTCACGGATTACAGACTTCACACAGGATTAAAACAACAGACATCCAGGTGTCCAGGTGAAACGGATCCTGTGCAAACAGAGCGTTAACGTGTTGAAGTAGGAGCGCAGATGGCCTAGTGGTTAAGGTCACGCTGCATATGGGGAAAGCCCTTGAGCAGGCAGCTCCGGTTTGGGTCCGGCCTGTGGCTACTTTCCTGCATGTCCCGCCCAACTCTCACCCTGTTTCCTACTCTATCCACTGTCCTGTCCTCTCACATTAAAGGCATTAAATACCCCAAAAAACAACATGTTATGGTAAATGCATGTTGTGTTACAGAAACATCAGGCAACATCTGTCAGGGTTCACCCAGACTGAGAAAATGTTAAGAGAAATACTGCTGAGTGAGGTGAAATATTCAACATCATCACTTCAGCAAAGCCTGCTCAATATCCCATCATGCATCATGCCGCAAATACATCGGCTGCGTCTGCGTTGCAGCTCCACTCCGCTGCGTGTTGACTGCGTGGGTCAACTCACACCAGCTGTGTGTTTAGTCTGACAAGCCGCAGGACTGACAGACAGCTGGAGTCGCGAGACCGCGGAATTCCTGCGCTTTCCTCTCCATTAATAAGCCTCTCTTCGTTCATTTTGTGCTGTCAAACCTCAAACCTGTTGACTCCTGGCGTGTCTTCGCTTGTTTTCTTGCATTGGTAAAGCTAAATACGATCTAGTCTTTGACATGGTTACTTTTAATTTGGAAGTCTAAGGCTCTTTTTAGGTAGTTTCCGTGCACTACTTCCTGTCCCACTCAATCTTCTCTACTCGGAATTGACGCGTCACAGCTGCGGCATCCGGCAAAATAGGATGGCTGCAGATTAGCTGCGACTTGTTGGACCAGCCACATAGCTGAGCCGCAAGTTGACACAAGTTGACACATTGACTTGGAAACCTATCTCATCTGGCGCCGTGACGGAGTGGAGCTGCAACGCAGGCGCAGAGCTGCAACATCCGTCTACTGTCATCAGACTCTATTTAAAGATTTTTTGACGGGCTGATGGCAGAGGAAGCAGAGCTGGTTTTTCCTCAGGTAAAGGGGTTTGAACAGATCTGAGGTCAGGTGAAGCCATCACTCGGAGACGTTACTGACGTGTTTTCCTCTGAATGTCTGAACTGACCACGCTCACTCCATTCAGTGTGTCAAACTTTTTAATTTCTAGATGTTTTATTATCTTCTGTGTGTTTAAAAGAGCTCAGAAAGGCTTCAGAAGTGACAAATCTCTGCTTTAATATCAGCTTTGTTTTCCAGAGCGCAGACAGCTCGCTCTTACAGTGACAGCTTCACACGTCTCAAAAAAAAACAATTAAATCTTCACATGATGACAACTTCTTTGGAGCTCCACAGAAGATTATTCCTTCCTTTTGTCATTTCGTTTCTCTGATAAATTATTTCGTTAAGTAAATGAGCCATTAAGTGCATGAACTGAGGCCGAAAATTGAGCAGACGTGCAAAAAGATGCAGGTTTTTAATTGTATCTGTGTCCCCTCGGAGGACAGCTGTATTATTAAAGAGACGCATTTAAATGTCAGAGGGGAGGCAGCTGCAGAGGAATGAGAGCACGGCACGCTCAGTAATAATGGAAACAATACAAAATGTGTCTTGGCAGTAGCTCACACAGCAGGTCAGATTGTATTCTTCAGTTTCTTTCTCATCACAATACCCAGGGATTCTTCACTTCCCTCCTCAAACAGCAGAAACCTCAGCGAGCAGGTTGAAGCGAGCGTCTCTGGAGGTCGAACACTCAGCCTACCTACAAACAGCTGACTGCTGAGCCGCAGGCGGGGGTGTCCGTCAACCGGAGCCTCCAGGAAGCGAAGAGGGAGCTGGTCGACCTGGAGGGACGCCTCTTTCACGTTCCGCTCTGCCCTCACGTAGTGCCACTGTCTGTCATTCAGGGGGAGGTGGGACTTCACGGACAGGAGCACCGGACCGTTTCCCACATCAAAGGAGAACGTCACCACGGAGGGAGCTGCTCAGAGACATACAGAAAGACACAGAGACACACAGACGCACACAGGGACAGAGCCGGGTCAGACTGAATGTGAGATCAGGTTTTTATGTTCTTCCTCTCTTTCTGATGCAATGTGATACAATGCTGCTGGGAGAGGCTGATGACCTGAATAGATTTATGAGGGCTCGGCTGACAGCTCGTCAATATTTCAGCGTGTCTCTGAAGCTGCTGAAATGCATAAAGACTCCAGATATCCTGAGAGCTCCTCCCGCAGGTTTCAGAAAAAAAAAAAACCCTCAGAGTAATCAACTCTTTCTCTGCACCTATAATAAATGAAGCACTGCAGGACTTAGATCTGCTCTCATTAAAGCTCCTCTCTGTCCCCCACAGCCACAGATCTGCCGTTTTTTTTTCATCCCAGCTCATGTAAACGAGTCGATCTTTGTGTAAATAGATCTGATCTGACAGACCGATGCCATAAATTCCTGTTTTTCTGCCATCTGTTGTGTTCATTAAGGCTTTCTGCCTCATACTCCAGTAGTAAGAGAAGCTTTTAAGGAGTGTGATGACAGCTCGGCCTGCTGCAGACGGTGTCATTAGGATTGCATCATGCTGTGCAGCCCTGGCAGCCTCCTTCTCTGGGAAATTAAACTGTCAGCTGTGATACCGGCAGCATTTCCATCTGAGAGCTAAAATACATACTTTATATGTTTATGTTTGTATAAGTGGCAGCTTTTTCTGTGAGCTCGAGTGTGTAACAGACATTTTCTGCACATCCTCATCGTGCTGGCTCTGCAGGTTGACTCACAGCTGAGCTCCACTCGGATGAAGTCTTTGAGGCCCACGTTCTCCAGGAACACCCCCGAAGGAGCGCTGGTCTTAAAGTAGAAGGAGATGTCGGAGGCGAGCTCGGCCTGCAGGGTGGGGAAGTAGAGGTAGGAGGACTCCTGGTAGAAAGACGCCGCGTTCCAGATGGACTCTAAGAGAGGAGTAGAGAATGAGAGAGAGAGAGTGGGAGGAAGAAACGCTGCAGACCGATGAAGGCTGCATCAACTATTGTCCAAACTGTCTGCTTTGTTTCCCTCTCTCATCTGTTTTTCCTTCTCGTGTATCAGAGATGATTTAAAGCAACACCACATCTGATCTTTAACTAACGCTTCATGTCGGCTGAGAGGAAGCAGGAAGTAAACTGAGGTCTGAGGTGTCAGGATTCAACCTCGTACTCCACAAATATCTGACATCTCTGTTCACGCTCAACAACATCATCCAGTTTACCCTTCAACAGAGAACAGAGACATCACAAGACTGAAACAGAGCTGATTTCATACTACACTTTAAAGAAGAGATAACCATTAAACATGATTTATTTAACAGGCTCTGCAGAGAATATGAAATCTGGAGGAAGAGGATTAACAACGCTGCTCATAAAGTAATCAATAAAGAAAAGGACAAATACGTTTTGAATGCAAAGACAAATCAAATCAGCGAATAAACCTCTGTCGTATTTGTTCTCATCTTCACAAACTAAAATATTTTTATTTCTTTTTGGGAAGCCGTGAGCAGAGGAACGTGACAGAAAATGAAATTCAAACGGAAACAAACGCTGGTTCATATCGATTGGTGTTATTGTCTCTTCAGTAATAATCTGCACAGGCTGAGGTCTGATGCTTGGAGGGAAACTTGGACCTGGAGGATCTGATTAATTATGCGCGATCACGTAATCCTCCTTCAGCGAGTCCTCGTGGAGGAAAAGTCATTAAGCTCACGGTACAGTGACTTAATTTACACCGTGGAGTGTTTCAGACAGCTGGTTGAAAAAGGTTAAAATTACCAGCGGATTAAAAAGAGGGAGCAGGAGGTCTGGAAAAAAGTTTATGAAGTTTAAAAGACGTGAAGTTTGCTGAGATTTGACAAAAAAGCATCCTTTAAGAGCTCAAAGAACAGGACGAAGAGGTTCAGGGATTGTCTGAGGTCTACATGCAGAGCTGTGGATGCTGAAGGACCAGGATCATCATCACTGAATCATCTTTTACTTAAAGCTCCTGTGAGAAACTTTGGATGTGACAGAGCAGTGCCTGTCTCATACTGGTGTTTCTTTGTTAAACGTAACAGAAAACCTCACCTGTCCTTTTTTTTAATGGGTGTGAGCAGCGCGTTGTAAGTCATGTGGACCCTGAGGCAGCAGATCAGAGCTTTAATTATCAACCTCCCCCAGAAATGATCAGTTAAAAGCTGCTCAGTCTGTTCCTGTCGCTCACAGAGACTCTGAATTTAATTCAGTCTAACCAGCTGAGCTGGAGCTAAGCTAAAGGAATAACGACCATATTTAAATCTATTCTCCTCACTCTGCACCACTCTGATTTAATTTAAATTACTGTCCACCTATTTCTTTACATTCCTCTTTTATTAACCCTTAACTGTCACAGCTATTTATTCAACACTAAACAAATTTACCGTTTAATGCTATCTGATGATTCAGAGCTCGACTCTGGGATCATGAAATGAGGCGTAACTAGACATCATGTGAGCAGCAACAACAGGGCTCGAGACTGCAACCTTTATTTCCACGCTCCCTCTAACACACTGTATCCACCCACACTCTCTCCTGGTCTGAAGAGAGCGGCGTTGTGTACACCCGCGGCGCAAATGAAGCGATCTATTGCTGATTATTTTAAAAAACAAAATAATGAGAGAGGAGAGAGGGCTGGTGGTGAGGGAGAGCCAGTTAAAGGAGCCAAATCTGACGGTACTGATGATGAAAAGGACAGAATTATGTTTTTTTTTTAGATGTTTCGAACAAAATTCTATTTTTTGAATGAATCCATATAAACATAAAGTCTATATTTGTGCACTTTTACAGACCGTAATAAGAGTGTATAATTGTGCTAATGAAATGTGACACTGCTCTGCTCTCAACTTCTTTCTGGCTTTGCTGCGGCTTGAGGAGACAGAGCAGAACAAAGGGTGAGAGAAAGGTACTTAACCCTAGTACTGCCAGCAGGCAGCAGCAGAATTGCTGTACTAGGGTTAAGCATGGATAACAAATACTTTGCTGAAGCCTTTGGAAATGACCCCAATGTTAACGTCAGTGTTAATAATGCACTGTTAGCAAGAGTAACATTTGACGTCAATGGTGTTAAGTTTCACCTTCACGTGTTTTTCAAATGATAAAATTGTTACGTTTGGGAAAAACAAAATGATGTTATTCTGCCCTCCCTGAATGTAGACGCCCAGCCTGGCAGATTGATTAAATGATTAAATAAATAAATAAATAAATAAATAAATAAATAAATAAATAAATAAATAAATAAATAAATAAATAAATAAATAAATAAATAAAATAAAATAAAATAAAATAAAATAAAATAAAATAAAATAAATAAAGTAAAAGCCCACAACATCAAACTTAGGGATCAAACACTGAAGTGATCACCTACTGTCGCCATAGCAACGTAGAGGACCAAGCAGGTAAACCGCCTGAGAGCCTGTCCTGTTGGTGTCCCCGATCACCACCTGACTCACTGGGAGGTGGTCTTTGTAGGAAAGGACGCCTGTGTCATTAGCCCTGTGAGACACACACAAACACACATACACACACACACACACACACACAAACCGAGATAAATAAATAAATGGATGGAGTGGCCCTCGGGTGCTGGATGCCTTTATGGGGTCCAGATAAAGGCGTCCATTCTTCTGCATTAGCCCAGAATGCAGAGTAAACACATTAAAAAGGAGCAATCTATCACTGCACAGACAACTGCCGCTGGAAATATGCAAACGGAGCTGAAAGGAGAGGAGCTGAGAGTGGATTTACATACCGTAAACAAACACTCACAGCGCCTCACACGCCCAAACTCTGAGCTGCCTTTGTTTCTGCAGTCGGCGCTCAGAAGTGATGATTAGTTCGATCATAGTTCAGTAAATGTTCAGTATGAGCTGTAATAAATCATTTAAAGAAAGGAGCTGTATGCAGAGGAGGAAGAATAAACACTTTAACACAGACAGAGAGCCTCAAACAGCTCAGTGCTTTGTGAGAGTGGATCTGTTCACTTTGGCCCAGACTGATAGAGGAAAAGATTCATCTCTGTGATCGTTTTAAATATAGTTTCAATGCTTTAATGCCATAATGTGAAGGTTTTTCTTTGTCTGATTATCATCAATAAACAACTGTGTCCTCATGGAGCTTCTACCAGATTATTACTCTGTAAACAACTTAGTACAAGTTCATTTTTCTGTCCTCTAAGGACCATTCACCTGCTCACATCATGTTACTACAGAGCATGGAGCTGAGTGCAAACATTCAGCCGACCCTTATTGATCAGACAAATACCCAAACTCCTTTTCTTCTGTTGAAATAAGAGGAAATAAAATCTCTTTAAAAGTCAGAGGCAGAGTGTACCATGTATCTGAGTCGGCGTCACAGTTGCAGAAGTAGTTCATGTCGATACAGTTCTCCTCCAGGCTGCAGGAGCACTGCTGCACGCCGGGCAGGAAGCCGCCCCAGTAGCTCCGCCTCTCTCCTTCGCGGTCCAGCCACCAGGAGAGCGGGCTGCCGTCTGCAGAGAGACGGGACAGCAGACTGTTATCAGAGAGGCAGCAGGAGGCCTGACAGGACAGGTGAGCTCAGGTGGGTCAGGGTCAGGGATCAGACATGAGGGACTACAGTGTGTTACATCAGCAGCTCGGTCTCACACTGACAAAGACACACTCCAAGGATTAGTTGACTTCAGTATGAAACAGGAGATTTCAAACATGCAAACACAAAAATATTCACTGACAAAGCTCCAACATGTCTGCATCTGCTGCAAACTGGAGACACGGAGAGAGTGTGGCATCATTTTATCACTTTATTCGGACTGTTTTTAGTAATTCATCCGTGAAGGTGTAGCTCTGTCTGGAATCTTAAACCATGACCACTGAGGACATTACAGAGCAGAGATTTAGAGGACCAGAAACTGGGTAAGGTATGAGGGCTGATTGATGAGTTGTGAGCCTTGTATTGAAGAAGTGAAGCAGGGATGTCCTTTTTCAGCTCTACTATTCCCTGACTATTTAAGGCTGTGTACCTGCAGACTGGTGTCATTTGGCTCTTTAAAGTAAACAAGGCAAGTGACTTTGCAAAATGGACAAAATCGCTGAAAGAGCAGTGATTTAATATCTGCATAAAAAAGTCTGGCACCTAAGGATATCCATACTGATATGGTAGCAACACTAGGGAATAATGCCCCTTCATATGCTACAGTGAAAAGGTGGGTGGAGGAATTTAAGCATGGCAGGCAGAGCCTTGAGGATGATGCCCGCCCTGGAAGGCCTGTCACTGTTGCAACCCCAGAAATGGTCAATAAAGTCCATGATATTGTTTTGGCTGAAGGGACAAAAAATCAGTGGCACATATTATGCATCACTTCTGAGGCAGTTGAGAGAAAATATTAAACTCAAGCGCCACGGAAAACTCAGTTAAGGTGTGTTGTTCCACCAGGACAATGCCCCCATTCACTGGTCTGTCATTGCCATGGCCGCCATTAATGATTGTGGCTTTGAAGCGATTGAGGATCCGCCTTATTCACCTGATCTCGCTCCATCAGACTTTTATCTATTTCCAAAATTGGAAAAAGGCCATTTCTGGGATCCACTTCTGGTCAGATGATGATGTCATACATGCAGTGGAGAACTTTCTGAAGGGTCAAGAAAAGGACTTCTTTAAAAATTTGCATTGTAGCCCTTAAACATTGCTAGCAAAAGTGTAGAGACACTGAAGGGGACTATGTTGAAAAATAATGCAATACGTCTGCCAAAAGTCAAACCCTTAAATATGAGGCTCAGAACTTGTCAATCAGCCCTCGTAAAACATGGCAATAAGAATACACAGTTTCTTCTCTTCCTGGCGAATCTTTCCATCCACGTGTCTCCTCCTGATCTCTTGGTAATTTCTCTCGTTGCATAAATAACTTCATCTTCCTGATGGATTCTCTGCTGGCGTTTCGATCTATTAGACTCCAGACTCTGCGGTATTTCATGACACCTTGTCTCCGGGTGTCAGTGCGGCTGTACAGCAACGCCATAACGGCACAATTCATCAGCTCCCCTGTGGGGTTAAGTAGTCCAGCTTCAATCATCCATCAAAAAACATGACCCCGGATCCGACACGGGGCCAGCTGGCTCCGAGGGGCCCATCAGACGCCATGCCACAATACATCATGAAGAGCTTCATGCAGCAGTGGTTTCTGATTGTAAACAGCATCCATTAGTTTAAGTGTATGAACACACACACACGTTGCCTCTGATGGTCTCCTCTCTGTGAGGACTCGTATTTAAGGAACATTTCAAACCCCCCAAAGACTGAAGCTCCTCTTCCTGAGACGCAGTAAACAGCGTGTCTCGTGCAGCATCTGTCAGCCCACGTTTCATTAAAAACTTCATTTACACACCTCCCCCTCGCTGCTCTCTGCAGACAAGCCTGTCCTCCATTTCTGCAGCTCTCTCTCAACAACAGGTTCACAAATAAGAAAAGGCAACAATCAATACTTCCTGGAGGAGAGGTGCGTCTTTCTCCCTTAAATTAGACGCATATTGACAGCATTTCTCGACGGCACCCTACTGTCTCCTTCTCCCAATGAAAGGGGATCAAAATTTTGACAAGCAGCCGACTGGAGTCTGCCGCGTTCATTACACCCACGCAGGGAGAGCTGGAATACGCAGTGTTTCCAAAGTGATTTACAATGAGTACATTTAAAGCCTGCAGGAAGAAGAGTCAGTCATTAAGAATCAGCTTCACATCAATCTCGGATAAACAACCGACTGTGTGGGTCACAGAGCGAGCTACAGGACGAGTGTTTCCGGAGCCGAACACACCAACAGCTCTACAGATATTCCACCCTCAGATAGAGACTGTCAGGAATAAACTAGTTAATACCATGACGGCTTAGACAACCAAAACAAGTTCAGACTGAAGCCGGTTTTAATGAAGGCTGCCTCATAAAGTTAAATATCTGAACAAACACATCATCCCTGAGAAATAAATGAGCAGTTTGGAGGAATCTGCTACAACATCCAACAAATGTTACCAATTATTTCACAGGGTTAAAGTACAGCACAGCCACACGAGGAGGAACGAGGCTGTTCGAGCTGAGGCTGAGCAGAAACAAAACATCACTTTGCTTTTTATCTGTAATTTTAAACTGTTATATTTTAGATTTGTTTTATGCTTGATTGGAATGAATTTGTTTGTTTTTTGCACGTCTATATTTGATTTTTATTTGAATTTTATTCTGTAAAGCGTCTTTGAGTCTTTGAAAAGCGCTATATAAATAAAATGTATTATTATTATTTATTATTATCACATGGTTTAAAAACTGAAGGCTGCTGGTTTAGCTCTGCTAATGTGAGCATCACTACAAGGACGTAAAAAAGTGAACATCTGTTTAACTGACATAAGGAGACGGATGAGGATGTGTTTCTCCTTCTGGAGGTGAACTTTAAAACGTCTACAATCCTAGTTTGCTGCTTTGTTTGTTTTTTCTTCCTGGGAATCGGCAGATTTGGATTATTCTTCTGAATGACCCGTGATATGTTGGCGTTGTTAAAAACTCTAGTCTGTGTAAAGATGCTCAGCGTTGTGGATATTTTCTCCTTCAGTCATGGCTCTAATTGAAGAACCGTCCTTAAACTCTGATTTTTTCCAAGGTGCTCACAGAGCCGTGAAACAGCCTGTTGTCTGCTCTCTTTGATGGCGTCTGTGATAATGAACTTGTTTGTTTGCACATGCATGGCACCCAGGGAAATGGTGAAATGTGGGACTTCATGAATGTTTCATGATTTTAAGAGTAATGTTTGGATGTTTGGGACAGCAAGGGAGCCAAAGCAGTTCAAGATGAATGCATGGAGAAAAGATTAGAGGCCGCCTTTTGTGTTATTGTGAAAATATTACAAGAGAAGGCGAGCAGGAGGCAGGGTGTGAAGAGGGCAGCAGCTCCCGATGTGACAAAGCACCGGCAGCCTGACTTTCAATTCACAATCTAACAACAAACAGTCCCCTGACGCAATGCAGACACACCAAGTCCACAACCAGAAAACCTACACATCCACTTTAGTCCTGCACCAAAAAAAGGATACCAATTTCAGAGAGAGCTCTGACAGAAGGCAGGAGAGAAATGTGACCCTGACTGAACCCTGCCTCAACGCAAAGAAGCGAAAAAAACCAGGAGCAACAATAATAAAGATCAGCCCCAAAAAAAAAAAAAAAAAGGCAGAAGTAACAAAAACCAGGAGAAACAATAACCAAGAGCAGAAAAAAACAAACAAAAAAACAGGAGTAACAAAAGACAGGAGAAACAAAAATCAGGGGTAACAAAAAACAACAGGAGCAGCAAAAACTAGGAGAAAAAGAAACAAGAGTAACAAAAACAAACAAACAAACAAAAAACAGGAGCTGCAAAAACCAGGAGAAACAATAACCAAGAGCAGCAAAAAATAAAACAAAACAAAACAAAAACAAAAACAAAAACAAAAAAAACAGGAGTAACAAAAACCAGGAGAAACAAAAAAACAGGTATAACACAAAACAGGAGCAGCAAAAACCAGTAGCAGAAAAAAAACAGGAGTAACAGAAAACAGGTAACAAAAAAGAGGAGCAATAAAGACCTCTGAACTCAGCTCAAACACGTCTCTAAATGAACACTGAAACAGCAGGTGAACCTCCCCTGACTCCTCTCTGTATTCAAACTCTTGGTGAACATTTGGTCAAGGTTTTACTGACAACTGACGGCACCTGTTCAAGCTTTAACTCCTTATTACTCCAAAGATCCAGATCCTGTGCCGTGTTCAGGATTACTAAACAGCTGCTAAACAAACCTTCAGAGACTTTGTGCAACAAGCTTTAACTCACTCGAACATGAAATCATGTCAGGGATGTTCCTCAGAGAGATAACTGCCATTAAAACACTGATCCAGTCCAAAACCTCAGGTTATTGATCTAAACTGCACCATGATGCTGTCCTGACCTTAACCAAGAAGTCTTAGTTTAACCATGATCTAACCTGTCTGACCGCTGGACTCAGAGTGGTTTATTTATCTGATTACTAACAGAGATAAACACACGCTGATCTTTGTTTCTCTGTTTTAAACCTGACTGAAATCCTAACTCAGGTGTTAACCCCAGCATATCATACAGCTTTGACTCAAACAGTCTCAATAAATCTGAGCTCACTCACCTTTGGTGTTAAAGAGATGAGATCTCTTGCAGTTATAAACCACTTCCTGTTGGCACTGCTCCGACCCCGACACGATGGCTCGGAGCTGCTCGGCTGAGGCGCTGTAGTTCAGCTTCATGATGTGAGGTTTGTGGACAGACGAGCCCTGGACGGTGACCGGAGCCGAGCTGTTGTGACTCAAGACAGTCCACACCCTCTCCTCTATGGGAAGAGAACAGGTCACACTGGTAGCATGAAAACAAGCCCACCTTCAACACACCTTCAGCACATCTACGGTAGAAGAAGAAATACTCAGTCTCTCTGACAGTCTATGCTTTAGTAGGTCACACAGAATTTGTTTGATAACCACATAAATCTCCTGACTGGAAAAGTTCAGTCTCAGACCCGAGCAGTCCAGGTCTGCTTGGGTATTTTGTCTGGACCTGTTTCAGATGTCAATGCACACGGTGGTCCGGTTCATTATAGACTCACAGATCACCTGTGTTGTTGGCTGAGACGTTGGTTATGATGCTGACATTTACAAACCCTGAATCTCTGAGAAACTAATGAACGCTGTGGTTTCAAGCAGCATGATACCCTTTACTATCCTCAATGTGTCAACCTACAAACCTTAAAGAGCCAGAAATATCCTCAGAGAGCACGAGACACCGTCTGAAGGACGCTTTCTGCTGACAGAGCGTTTACCTCCTGCAGCTGATCATAAACTCTCCGATATTTACATCCAGAGAGGAGTCTGGACGATCCAATCAGAGGAAAGATCCATCCTGTTTGCTGTGCAGCAGGGGAAATCCCTCCTCAGGCTGTCCGGCTTACTCTTATTTACATCTCTAATAGATTCTCTAATTGAGGTCAAGCTGAGGCTGCTCAGAGATCAGATTTATGAGGAGACTGAAAACGGGAACCACAGAGCAGACAGCGCTCCGCTTGGGACGTCGGATGAACATTAACCTTCAGGAGGATGGGGAGGAAGTTGTGACAGCTCGGTGATGAAGTCTGTCTCAGCTGTGTCACAACTTCACTCGACATGTTTTGTCCTTTTTGTCAGCAAGACGGTGGATCAGACGGTGTCCCTTTACCTGCCTGTCATATGTCAGCTCAGGAGATAGTTTGGTTGATGTACGAAGGGAACATTGTTCTCTTGGACAGACCTCACTGAGAGCTCAACGCAGAGGTCCAAAAGAGCCCTGCTGAAGACAGATGACCTTTAAACACCACAGAACCTTTCTATGTCCTCTCTGTCCTTTCTGTCTTTACTTTGTCCTCTCTGTCTAAAACTTCTGAGCACACAGAAAGATACCCGACACCTGATCTGGGGTTACGAAACAGATTACACTGTGATCTGACAAATTTTATTACATTAAATTATGTTACATAGAGCACACTGTGCTGTGTGTCTGTTGGTCTGAAAATGATTCAAACAGATCACAGAGGCTGAAGATGTCTCCTCCAGTTGTGTTAGAGTAACACCTGGTGATCCTCAGGGCTCTATCTTGGGTCCACTGTTATTTACAGTAAATCACTCATAATGTTCTCAACACAAACATGTCAACTGTTAATTTTGCTTCACTCTGGTGAAGTTTTTGTCTCTTATAAGAAACTTTAGTTACTTTATAAAGTTTCTGTTAGTGAAACCTGGTCCTTACTCTCCCGATGCCCTTAAAACTCTGAGACAAAGTCAGCCAGCCTGATATCTTTTTCTCCGTCTCAGCGTCACGTGGGGAGCCCGGACCTGCTTTAAATACTGTTCTAATTGATTTCTAACTTTTAAGCTGCTAATCCAGCAGTTCTTAAAGACCTTGAAGCTGTGGCTCTTACTTCAGAGACAAAGACTTGTTGCTGCTACTTTTCTGCCTCTGACCGACTCTGCTGATGAACATATCCCATGCCTTCACTCTCTCTTCAAATAAAAACAGTCATTTAGGTGCCAAGTACGCTCTGCAGAAACATGGTTCAGCTCCAACAGCTTCAGTAGGATTTACAGGCCCCTCTGTCCTTCCACATCCTGCTGTTCATAAAGTTAAAATCAGTAAAGGTCAAAGAGGACCTTTCGGTTTCAGACTGGACTGAATGAGCTACAACTTTGGATAGATATTCACGGTACCATGAGCGTATCGTACTGATTTCATCGACTGTGTCGTAGAAAGAGGTTGTTTCTCCTACTGCTCTGAATAAACACAGAGACATGCTGCTGCAGAAATCAATAAGTGAATTTCTGTGAAATTAAACGCTGACAGGTCCAATAGTTTGTATTCAGCCTGACTTTAACTCTATAATCTGATGTAAATAATGAGTTGTTTCCAAAGAAAGCAGGGTGATGTAATGCGCAGATTGAGACACGCTCCTCTAGTTTAGGCCTTTGTCTTTTTAAACCTCTCCTAGTTCAAAATGTCAGCCTTGCACAAAAACGATCTCATAATTTAATGGCAGGCTGCCATGATATTCAGGGAGCAGATTAAAGCTCTGCGGGGATTAACCCTTTGACTCTAAAGACCCCATGCTTTAATGGAAATTACAGCCTCTGGAGGACACCAGGCGGGCTCAGTCCTCTAAAGCTGCCTTAAAACGCTGCTGAGGGCAAACTGAAGCATTACCCTGATTATTAACCCTGTTCATTAAAGTTGATAGTAGGAAAGTTGTTTGTTCGCAGCGAGACGTTCAGACATCAGATGGACCAGTGGTTTCTCCAAAGTGACCGTAAAGATCTGTTAGAGAGCGCTCCGTTTACTGAGCCTTCCTCTCAAACCTCTCAATGACGTAAATGTTTATTTTTCGGACACATTAATCTGAACAGACTGACACTTGGTGTTAACTCTCAGAAAAGGTGATGTTCCTCCTTCACAGCGTACTCAGCATGGTGCAGACCCAGAAGCCGGAGAGTGTTTCAAACAGGTCTGCTCCACTCTTTGGTCACTCTGTTGTTTTATTGACAGTTTTTCACCCTCAGATGCTCTGCAGCTTGTTTCTTAACCAAACCAGAGCAAACAGGTTCTGTGTGACAGTGCCCTGAGCTCATTCCTGTGCAGCCACGCAGCATTTACAGAGCATATTGACCCCCTCACAGAGACGTTCCTCAGAGTGTGGAGCTGCCCTGAGTGGCCGTAATGATTTCTTACTGCATGGTGGACCGTCAGACCGCCGTCCATGCATCGATCCCTGCAGAGCGTGTGAGTCCAGTCTTTACTGTGGGCTTTCTGCCAACGCTCAAATGAACTCAGAAGACAGTAAAGGTGACAACACGTGAGCCACAATGATCTCACCTGTCATGTTGCAGTATACTTGTGTGGGTCCCAGAGGACCACTCCCATCTGGATCGATGGAGAAGAAGCCAGAGGAGCTGCCAATCAGCTTGTAGGCCTCGCAGGACGATTCGTAGATGGCTGGAAGAAAAGGAGAGGGGACAGAAATCAGTTTTTCCTCTAAGAATCAGCCCACGCTCTGACAGCTCTCCAACGCCTGAGTCACCGCGCTGCACGCGATCCATACTCGTCTATACGCTGTAGGAGATTGTTTTCATGCTTTATGAAAGAAAGGAATACAAGCAGCCAGCTGGGCCTGTGTCGGATCAATACAGACGTATGAGCAGCTCCGGCTCTGAACACTTCATTTAAATAAAACATATTCCAGCTCCGGCTTTAACGACAGGCTGGATGCTAACAGTTAGCTTTAAAGCTTAACCTCCGTTGACTCTTTTTTTACCCTCTCTGCTCTGAAGCTTTATAATTTCACTTCTTTTCCTCTGAGTTGGAGCAGCAGAGAGGGAGAGCAGCAGTATTTCTGGAGAAACCGATGTTTCCCGAGCTGGAAATAAAAATGTTTTTAATTCAGCAGACAACCTTAACTGTCATGTTCCCTCTGACATGCTAAGAAGACCGTATATAAACAAGAAATCAGTATTCTGGGGCTCTGACTCGCACACCTGCTTTCCAACCGTAGTCTGCAAATATCAAGGTGTCAAAAAGTGACACCTGTAAGGAAGAAATCCCACAAACAGAGACAGACGAGAGTCATACGAGAGTCAGCAGGTCTGAAGATATTTAAGGATAGAGTCAGAAACAGAATAACAGAAAATACACCAGCCAGTTTCCTTTCTGCACACAGGTAGGAGACAGGTGAGGCTGTGTGTGTAAGTGTGTGTGTGTGTGTGTGTGTTTGTGAGGCTGTCTGTGCTGAACCGAAGGACTCGGGGAGGTGTAATAGCAGCCATGAGCTGAGGTGTAAAAATGAAGCTCACAGTTGTGACAGGTGGCTCCGGAGTATCCTGTTCCCGAACAGTCGCAGGAGAAAGAGCTCCACGTCTGAGAGCAGCGGCTACCGTGTTCACACAGGTTAGGAAGACACCTGAAAAACACACACACACACACACACAGGTCAGACTGCTCAGTTCATTCCTTCTGGATAAACTTCACTCCAGTCAATGCATCGACCTCAGAGGTAAACAGTCCAGAATAAAAAAAAACAAAAAACAAAGTTAAAGTTATTCCTGGAGGAGCTGCAGAAAAACTGCTCTGAGTGAAAAATAAAAGTATAAATATTAATGTATATTAAATCTGGAACCTGAGAATTGAGCATCAGACAGGAGCAGCCAAACAATAACAGGTTTCTGCAGCAGAGAGAGGGAGAGAGAAAGAGAGAGAGCGAGCTCAGACAAAGCTCTGAGGCGTTTGCTTTAGCAGATATTTCCTTCCTCTGTGAGTGTTTGCAAACCTGATCTTTTATTTATCAGCTGAGCGAGACCCCTGCTCACTCTTCCCTTTATTCTGTTGTTTTCAATTATGAACATCAGCTTTGGAGCTCACCCAGTGGAATAATTTGCTGTTTATTCATGTTTCAGTAAAAATCCCAAACAACTGTGAAATGAGGGTGTCTCATCCGGCGCCCTCGTTTGAATGTAAAAGAGCCGCCAACACGTGGAGGTGTTCCTCTAAAAATAAAAGCTCTGCTGTCACCTTCAGACTAGGGGCTGTTAATGGGATTTTGACACAACGAGCGCTTCTCAGAAATTTGAAACCGCTCTCTTCTGATTAATAGTCCCTTCCTCAAGCCTCCTTCAGTTTCACATAATTGCCGGCCTTTGGAGCGTGCATCTATAATTTCATACACTTTCATCTCCCCCTCTTAACTGAAGCAGAGCAGGCCAGCCGCAACATGGGTAAGGTTTCAGAAACTGCTTTAATTACCATCAAGCTATTTTCTGTTGTGTTCATGGCCGCCCTAACAGGTCATGGAATTACAGAAGGCAGCAGCTGACCAGAAATCGAACCGCGAGGTTTAATTAGACACCAAACGAAGGAGACCGAGTGTGATAAGAGTTAATTTTCTCAAACCAGCAGAGAATGCTGTAGACACTGGGAAAGCGTCACTTGTCACATCCTTTCTGCAGGCTGAAGCACAGAGCGATACAAAGACCACATCAGAGAGGAAAGTTTAACTCTCGGTTGTATATTTTAGTGTTAGTTCCTGTGTGAGCAGCTGAATAATGCATGTGGATGGGCTGTTTTATTTGCCTGATCATCCAGACCTCTCTGTGCATGCATGGCTCAGTGCTGAGTATTAATATTTATCAGAGATTAACAAACACTGCTTGCTTTCCGTCACATCTACCTTTAATAGCTTTTTACGAATTAAAGCAAACTAAAGCAAAGCTTTCTGAGCTCTTCCCACCTCACCGTGGAAATTACTATTTATGGTTTTAAACGAGGAGTAAAAGGTCGTTTCATTCATCAGATCGCTGCAGCGCCTCTAAATCTCCCCATTTTCTTCTCTCCTCCTTAAACAACACAATCATCGTGGTGCTCCGGGTTCTCCGTCCTCATTAATGTTTGCACTAACAGCTGTTTGCAGCACTTTAAAAGCTGTGATGAACCATGTGTGAGCCACCTGCCCAGGAGCTGAAAACGGAGGACTAAACTTAGCTGATAAACGAATTAAAGCAGATAAAGAGAAACATCTCAGGAGCTGCTGGAGTCTGACCTGGAGATAAAAGATAGGAGAAGAATAAATAAAATCAAAGTTTTCAATATGATTATAATATTATTTGAAGAAAATAATTATAACTTGTTGTTTTCATGTGTTTTATCCATATATTATCAATTAATCAGTATTTCAGTCAGTTTCTGCTCGTCCTCCGACACGTTGATAAAACTGACGCTTGTTTAAAGTCTGTTTCTGAGTTGTCCGTGTTTTTACTGCTCTTTAAACTTGTACCTGAATCTGTTCCATGTGGAGCTGCTCTCAGACAATTAAGATGTGCTGTTGTTTGTGTGTTTGCACCATGTTTCAGTGACTATTTCTGTCAGAAATTTGCATGGCAGCCAGGAATGATGCATGTCGCTTTACGACAAATAACCACATGCTGTTTATTCTATAAAAGCTCCCCCCTCTGGAGCGCTGGTACCTGAAACATGCGTCACGTTTATCTGTGAAGAAGACACACGTCTGAATGAGAAACAAACTGGAGTCTCAGCGTGATGAGAGAAAACCTCTCACTCCATCATCTCTCCCAGAGCTCTCCCTCGTCCACGGACTGTCAGCTCTTCGTGTTTGAGTTTCTCTGACAGTCGACAATCTGGACGAAGACGCAGGTAGTTTGAAGTCTGAGGAAGAAGAGAGCGTGTCCTCGGGGCAGAGAGGAAGAAGAAAGCTGCAGTTTGCATGTTTGTTTCCAGGCTGTAAATGTTCCTGAGCAGCATGCAGACGTCGATGGAGATGGTAGGTCTGCCAGTCGTGTTCAGCAGCTCACAGCTGTGCAGGGTAATGAGGGAGGGGGCACGCAGGCCGCCGGGAACAGCTTGTTAGCATAGTCCTCTTCCAGAAAGGGTGTAGCTGACTTTCTGTTGCTGTTTAATTGGATGATTCTGTCAGTGTGTTTGTGTCTATAGGACACAATGTCAGTGACTCTCAGCAGCTCTGCAGACTGCCATCTTCAAATTAACAATGTAGGCATGAATACGTCTGCTGCCAGCTGCTGTCATGTTTTACAGACTCTTCATGTCACACACGAACTGACGGTTAAACGTCACAGTTCTCTTAAACATCTCTTTCCATTAATTAGATAAAAAGCGTAAATAAGATTTACCTGTCTCGGATACTGCAGGTGTCAAACCGCAGCTCATTATAACTTCCCAGCAAGCCTTGCTGCACAAGACTGAGATTCAGCAGCTGGCTGTCGATGGCGATGAGCCGCATGCAGCCCTGGAAGGCTGGAGTCAGGCGCTGACAGGCCATGGACGGGCAGCCTGGAGACCCGAAGCAGACACCAAGTTAGTATTGGAGGAATCCTCTGACACACAGTGAGAAAACTTCAGTTTGAGTTTGGAGGAGGCACTTATTTAAAGAGAGGATATTATCTGCAGCCGAACAAAACACACACACTTTATTCAAGGGGAAGGACAAACCAGTATCAAACTTCTTTGGAGCATCAAATCTCTGAAATAAAATGCAGTGTTTGAAACCCTGAAGGACTTTGGACCTGGTGTCTCTATGAGGAGTGACCGTCACATCCGTCAGACTCTCAGCGTGCAGGATCTCTGTTTGTATTTCCTCTTACCTCCGATGTAGAAGTTTCCTCTGGTCTCCAGCTGCTCCCACAGCTCGATGGTGTTCAGAGGCTCTCCGTCCACGCCCAGAGAGATCTGCAGGTTCTTCATGGTGAGGTTGACCGTGTGCCACAGCCCGTCGTTCACTCTGTGACCTGCAGACCAACATTTCACGCTCAGCTCTTTTTTTACGGACAGAGATGTGCTACAGTTCATCTAAAAGAGATACCATCGTGTTTAATTTCTCAGTCGTACTTTAATGCTCTGATTTCTGCCAATACTGCGTCAAACCTCGCCTGAGTCTGAGCAGCATCCCTTTGCACACTTGTTTTCTCTTCCTGACACCAGAGACAGACACAGAGCTTCCAGCTAAAACTCCTCTTCCTGCTTCTCCTCCGCTTTTCACTCGTCAACAAAACTCTGACTGAGCACTCCATCATTTAAACAAAACAAAAGCAGGAACGTCAGCTTTTTATTCCTCTTTAACAAATATTGTAGGAGCCCTGAGGCCTCTGCAGAGATAGCACTGCAACTATTAATAACTTCTACCGCGAACCTCTCAGAGGAGTGAAACCAAATGAGAAATCAGACGGCAATATATGACTAGACATCAGACTATATGAAACATGTAGAAAAGCGTGCAATGTAACTGTTTTCTTTTTTTAAAAAGGAAAGATCTTTCGAATATTGACCAATGTCATGACTGAAACCTTACAATGAAACCTAGACTCCTTTGAACCCTGAGCCTCCTCATCCTCACCTGTTCAGGTACGCTCCTATCGTCCTGTTTAAACAGCTCAGACGCTGATCTCTCCTTTCTAAACACTCATTTGCTTAACCAAATGTTTTGACACTCAGGACTTAAATGTGATGTGGAGATGAGTTTAAACCCACTCATTCTCTGAAATATTCCATTAAAGTCCAGGACGATGAGTCATGAGCCGCCTCAGCTCGCTCTACAAACACTTTCTCTCAGTGACAGCTCATTCCAGAGATCCGAGGCTGTCAGGAGGACAACACCCTGGTGACAGCTCTGAATGGAGATGAGCGAGCCACACCTCGACTCTGACGGCTGGTCCGGCTCTAAATTAGCATCCAGATTGAGCTGCAGGCACTGGGAGCTCAGAGGGGACACGGCGGTCATGCAGAGAGCACAGCAGGACTTATTTCATGCAGTCTCAGAGCTGATCTCTGCAGGCTCTCGGGAAAACTCTAGAATCTGTGGAGCAATCCAATGATGCCTTTCACTCACTGCACAACCTCTCTCTCTCTCTCTCTCTCTCTCTCTCTCTGTTTTTTCATTCCTGAAGAGAGTGAGGGCCACGGGTGCCTTTTCTCCACTCCATTAACCGTTTCATGGAACAAGCTGCGAGGCCCCGAGGGACTGCAGGCCGAGCATCGTCCCTCCCCCTCCTCTCAAGCTCAGAGCTATAAATCTCATCAGGCTGCTGTTTGCAGGGCTGCAGGGTCAGGGAGCGATCTGCCACACATCTGATTTTATTTTCTGAGTGTCACATCACAGATCTGTGAGACGGCTCTGCAGAAAACATTCGCCCACTTCTTTCCTGCCTGAGACGGCACCTCGGATTCTGGCTGCTGCCTGCAGGAAACACACAGTTTCATGTGACTTTACACCGACTGCAGAGGCAGCTGCTCCAAATCCTGACAGCACAAACTGGCACCAAACTGCCAGTAAACACAGTGAGAGAGAGAGAGGGGGGAGGGAAAGAGCTGAGGAGGAACTTTGTAGAGTGATGTTTTAAAAGGTTCAGTATAATTACAGTAACAGTTATTTTAGTGTGTTAATCTGAAGCTGGGCTCTTTATCAAACAGGACTCAGCTGATCTCGTGTTTCAGACACAGAGAGATATTCGCTCAGGGGAAACATGTTTCTAATAAACCTGGAGAGTTGGAGGAGCAGGAGGTCAAATCCTGAAAAACTTTAATGGTCTGAAGAACTCTGGCGATCCCTGCAGCCAGGTTTAATGATTGCACTGAGACTCCTCCGCTCTGCTGTGCGTTTGACTTTGCCGTGAGCAATGTGACACAGATGCACCTTGGGAGAGCGGTGTGGAGGAAGGTGAAAGACTCGATAATTTATGAGCCTGACTCTCTTTTGATTCAAACTTCCCTTTCCTCTGTGTGGATAACAGAGCTCAGGGCGCACGAAGGAATAAAAAACACACACATGAATAACTCGCAACGAAGGATGGAAATCAATTATTCAAATCATCTGTTCAGAAAACACTCAGAGTGAAACTGAAATTTGAAATATTTCATCTGAAACTTGAAACTTTTAAGGTCTAAACATGTTTCTCAGAGCAGCTGTTCATGAGAACATAGATGATAAATGTGCAGTATTTACAGTCCAGAGCTGAGATCCACACACGCTCTTAATGTCTGCAACAAGGAACTTCTTAAACTTTAAATAACCCTGACCAGCCTGCACAGCACGCTCATATTTACTGACCCAGATGCTCCTCATGCAGCACAACAAAGATTTATCCGCCAATCTCTGCTTTGATCTCAGAGTTTGGATTCAGCTCGTCCAGTTCTGACTCACTCCTGCTGCTCTCTGAGCTCCGCTTCCTTCACACCGGACAGATTCACTCTGAGATCCTGGAGCAATTAAGGATTTCACCCCCTACATCTGTGTTTAACAGGAACACAGGCTGCTTTTTAAGACGTTTACAGTCAGATCCTCGGGATTATCTCTCACTATGCTTTAAATGTTTCAGAGAGCTGCCAGATGAGCTCCTCCATGCTATCAGGGCCCCGGCTCAGTAATTATTTTAGCTGTGACCTCCAACAGAAGTCCTCCAAGGAGAAGTAGAAACAGTAAACCTAATGCGAGCAACGGATGGATGGTCTGAATTAGAGAGTGAAATCAAACCGACTCTTTACGTCACTGAATTACTCTGAAACATTGACTCAATCTGACTGTTTGTTTCTGCAAAGCAACAAAAGGACTCCAGGTCGTCCTCCTGCAGCTCGAGGCTGAGCGTCCCCGGAGCAGAGTGCTAATCTAATGCTGCTGGAGCCAAATTATATCAAAGGTAATATCGTCCCTCGGCTGTGGTCGTCTTCTTCATCCTGATTTCCCCGCAGCCCACCATCTGCCTCCCCCTGAACAATCAACGTTATCTGCTCCGGATGATATTTCTCCTCAGGAATAAACTTTTACTTCACCGAGCACAAAGGTGATAAGAGAAGGAGCCAGCAAATGACTGCAGCGCGCTGACCAGTTCAGACGCCACGTGTTGGATTAGAGCAGCACGGTTACAAAGTAACACACACATAAATACACACACATTTAGACACCGTTCCCAAACACACACACACACACACAATGGTTATTGCTTAGAGGTTATTGGAGGTCAGTGTGTTCCCCTAACAGCAGAGGTGGCGTGCTGCTCTCCTGCTGAAGGTCGTCTTTAAGGTCACGTGTCTCAACTTTAGCGTGCAGATTACTTTGGGCCCAGGTGAGTTGGTGCTGCGGTTCCATGGCCTGGTTTCTGTCTGGCCTGAAAAGGGTTTCTAATTAATGCAGAACTAAAGTCAGGGTTCACCTTAAGGTGCCCTGAGGACTTTTCCAGTTAGCAAACAGAAGTTGTTCCCCACTCAGGGTTACTCTGTGAAGCTGCAGCTTTCAGCTCTGAGGAATGTATTGAACGTATTTATCCACTCATTAAACATTTACAAAGGCCACCGACTCATCAAGCCTTCCTAATCCTTTTTGTTTACATCCATGAGCAGCAGCCTCAGCTCCTCCTCCTCCTCTTCCTCACTCTCGATCCTGCAGACTCAGACCGTTTGGTTTTCAATCCAGAAACAATTTATTCTTCAGTTTAAAGATCTAATAAGAGCACAAGCTGCCACCAACACGCACTAAAGACACCATTATCTCTGTTATTTATTCACAGCTGAGCGCCTTTAAACACAAACACAGGAGACTGAAGCTCTCTGAATTTATCCGAGCGGTTATTCTCCTCATCACACTGACCTGCTGTAAACACTGAGAGCTGATCTGGACTGAAGAGGGGCAGCAGTTTGACTTCTGGAGCTTCTCTTTGACCGGATGTGAAAACGAGTCACTGATCTTTTTACTTCTGACTGAATAAAATCTGTTCCCTGCACTCTGATTGGTCGATCATGACCGCGCCTGATGAAGAGGACTTAACACTCCTGAACTTAAGTCCACAAACAGAACCGGTACCAGAGGAAAACCTTCTCATGCCTCCATCAGGTCCGTCAGCTTGTCCATTCAGGACAGAGTTTTATATTCAGAACAGATTTAAAGACCCCTGAGGCAGATTTTAATTTACTGAACTAAATAAATAAATTCGACCTGAACTGAACAACTTCATGTCAGATTCTGCTCTGAGAGGGTGAATGAATTCAGAAACAGTCCTCACACTCACTGTGATTCAGTCCACGTATCTGTGTGTGTTACTGTGTGTATTCCTGTGTGTGTGTGGCCTCTGGACTCACCAGCAAAGACCTCTGATTTCTGCCGTCCCAAGCCGTGAAGGGTCAGGAGCAGCCGGCTGTTGCTGATCTGCAGCACCAATCTCTGGGGCTCAGGGTCCAGCTGCACGGCGAGCAGCAGCCCGTCCGGGTTCCACGTCCTGAACTGGAGTCGGGCGGAGAAACCCCCGGAGGCAGACGCTGCTGACGGCAGCGACAGGAAGCTGCTGCTGGCGCTCAGGAAGGTGCAGGCCACCAGCTGGGGCTGCGAGCAGGAGAAGGTCACGTTGCCCTGGAGGAGGACGACGAAGCACAAGGACACGGTTCTAATTTGTCCGCAAATACATGTCAGAGCGGGCTGCTCTCGGGAGGAGCTGACTGTGAAGCGACTGGAAATAAATGTCAGGTTGATGAGCACAGAGAGGGAACAGATTGTCAAACCACCATGAGGACAACAGTAATTAAAGAAAGCCCTTCAGATGAATTAATTTCACAAACATTCACTTTATTACAGAGGAAATCAGAGATAGACTTAGAAATACAAATTTTGCAGTTTGGAGATTAAACAACAAATAAATGAAAGTTTAACATTTATGGAAAAAAATGTGAAATTTAGCTTAGCAAAGCTTAGCTTTGCTACACTGAAGTTAATCATTGGTTTGTGGACTATAATATTTAAAAGGGGATTAGCTTAGCTAAGCATCATGAGACCAACACTCAAGACAATAATAAAGAGACTCCTTTGACTCCTTTTGACTTGGGCCTTTGACTCTCCTTTTATTGAGTAATGTTTCAATTATTCTGTTGTTTTGTTTCATTTACTCTTCTTCTTTTGCTCCTCCATTCTATTGTTTTATGCTTTCATGATGTCATTTTAGTATTTTTCCTGTGAGGCACCTTGTGACTCTGTTTTGTAAAAGATGCTATACTAAATAAAATTTACCCACTTACTTACGAACTTACTAGAAACACACAATCCCTGGGGAAGCCCACAAACATGGCAGGGTAAACAAATGCGTAACACGAAAATTGAAAAAACGGAAATTGAAAAAAAGAGACGAAAAACAAAAACTGCAGAAATTAAAACCAGTGTTGATGCTTCAGAAATAAGCCAACTTGCCTTTATGTGAAAACAGTCTTAATCTGTCCAAATCTTTATATCTTAACTCAGTGGCTTCCAAAGTGGAGGCTGCCAGGGGGCACTAGGGGGGGCTCAGAAAATTGGAGGAAAGGGGAAAAAATAGAATCAAATTATGTTTATTGTTCTATTTTATTATTCTTTTTATATAACTATTTGTCCTGAACATACAACACGTAAACTGCAGTAGTTGTCAGATTCGAACCTGGGCATAACAAAGTCATCATCTGTGTCCACTGGCAGTTTACGCCTGTTATCAAGCTGCTAGCTAGCAAAAAATGAAAATGTTTTTGGCAGGAAAAAGACTGAAGGAGCAGTCCAACAGCCCTGCTGTGGAGAATTCTGCTGCAAAAAAACCTAAGAACTCATGGCCAACTAAAACTTGAAAATATGAGACACATACATTAAGTATGACTTTACAGCCATACAGAAAAATGGCTATGATTGCCCGAAATGTCTCCTGTCTGGAGACCTTCTCAAACGATTATTTAAAACCTTCGAAACTTCAGCATCATTTGATACAAAAACACCCGACTGAAACTGAAAAACCAGCTGACTTCTTTCTACGCAAAGAAGAATATTTGGTCAGGCCATCTGGTGCATTCACACAGCAAGCTACCTTGCCCGAGCAGGCCCTGAAAGCATCATTTTTAGCCTCATACCACAAGCCCAAAAAAGCAACCTGTTACTTTGCAAAGGGGGTCCCCGGCCAGAAGCTAACACTGGAACCCCGGTCTTAACTCATACTTTATCTACAGTTTAATTAATATACTTATAGTTTTTTTTTATATCTATATTTCTCTCAGTTTTGTGGATAAAATGTCAATTATTTCAAATAAAACTTGTTCAATAATCATACTGCCGCTCAGGTGAGCTACTTCATGACATGCAGGTGATGTGAGAAGTAGCAAAGTGCTCTCCCAATCCAAATTATACCATTTTGAGCCCTTGCAGACTTTCCAGGATGTCTCAGTTAAGTTCGTAAGGGCTCAGGGTTTAGGGGGAACATTGAGATTCAGCCCCTCATTCACTCACTCACTCACCCAGCAGAGTTAATATGAAGCTGTAGAGTTTGTGTTGGACTTTAATCCGTTGTAGTTCAGAGGTGATGTTGGGTACATTTAAACACAGCCCAGGTGTCTGCTGGGGTCAGATCTCATCAGACTTGCTCACACAGTAATCTCAGCTCTGTGAATGTGATTCCTCCCATCATCCTGAGGGAGACGGTCCCATTGAAACTCCATTACAGCCTCCATCACCACGCTCTCTGCTCCTCTCTGCTCCTGTTGTCAGTAAAGACCTTTAAACACAGCCATCACAGGCTGAAAACAGGACTCTGTCTGAGCGCTCTGGTGGAGAGGAAGCTGATCTCTGGATGAATCACACACACACACACACACTCAGGACCACAAAGGATGATCACAGCTGAGAGTCTGAAATCTAACCAATCAAACATCCTCAAATCAGCCCGGAGGCTCTGCTCAAACATTCAAACCTGAGATCAGCTCAGCGCTCTGTGAGACACAGATATAAAACCTTTTACAGTCGATGTTTGACTGGAATTAATCAAGACTCAAACAAAGAAAACTTCACTGAAGACAGTTTGCTGTTTTTGGGTGAGTCTTCTTTTATGTTTGTCATTTCTCACAGTATAAATCAAGATTTCTGGTTTGTAATCTGTGCTGGAGAAACAATTTGATCCTATGTGATCCTATGGGAAGCAGAGAGCACATAATAACCGGCTCTTTGTATTTAGGTGTGAAGCTCTGAAACTGTATTATATAACTCACCACGCTGTGGATCTGAGGCTTGCGTCTCTTGGCCAGGTCTATAATATTGATCCCGTTGTAGTAGAGGTTTTCCATGCAGCCGTGGAAGTTCTTCCTTAAAAAGGTGCCAGGTTTACCCGGCAGTGGGATGCCTCCGAAGCTCAGCTGTGAGTAGAGAGAGGAGAGCTGAAACATTGATCCAAATAAAAAAACACACAAATATCTCTCTGTGTTATAAATATCTGAATACATCTCTGCAGCTGCACGCTGAGCTCTCTCTACAGTGAAACAAAGAAGTAAAACATGCTGCACATATGAAAAAAAATCAAAGCCATGACTCAGCAGAGCCATGATGGAGCAGAGCTCTGACCTCAGCTTGTTCAGAAACCTCAGGATGGACTGGACCCTGACTGAGACCTGATCACCAAAAAGAGCTGGAGCTGAAAACGCTGCCAAGGCTGAACAGAGAAAATCCTGCAGCAGGATCCAAAATCTTTCTGAAAGCTTTCCCGGAGGAGAGAAGTGGGCACGGCGACAGATTAATCCCCGTCTTGGGATAACATTATCGTGAATCACATGTTGGCATGCCGTGCAGAGTGTCCACATGAATTCCAAGAGCAGCACACGCTATCAGTGTGCAAATTCAAACAGCTCTTTAATGGAGAAATGTTAAGGCTTTGACCTTTAGCTGCGGCGAGCAAAATCATTTCAGAGCTGAAATACCGAGGCTGAAGACAAGCCTCCAGTTTATTTTTCTGCTCTCAGCTAAAAACTCAGAGAAACCAGCAAACTTCAAAGTCATCACACACAGGATATTACTCTGGATGGCCGATTCAGACCACAGAGAGAGGAAAAACTGGAAGATTCCAGTCTGATGTAAGTACTGATGGTTCCTCATGATGATCAGTTGGACAAAAGCCAAACATGGTTCAGTTAAGAAACAACAAATAGCTTTGAAAGGGATTCCAAGATGGTGTAATGACACTGTGTATCCTGTCCCAGTTAAAACAATAAGGTGAATCCTGAGCTGTGTTCCTGTTCATGTGATAAGAGATGAATCCGTTAAAAAGTCCTCTGCAGGAGAAAGTTCCAACTCACTTTATGAAACTTGCTGCTTTACCTCCTGAACCTTCTGTCAGTGTTTCCAGGCTGACGGTAAGGAGTCAGAGGAGTTAAAGAGCGTGTAAAGGTTGATGGTGTGTTCACAGTCTGTTATTCCTCTGAGACGTCTGAAATAGCTCTGACACTCTTCCTGTTTATTCGTCCTATCATTCATGATGGAGACATCATTTAAAAACACATCTTCCCCTGAGCTTATTTACACTACACAGTGTTTACCGGCGTGCTTCAGAGCCCATTACTACCTCAGCGCTGCTCTTGGTATAATTAATGAAAGTGTTGTCTCGCCCTCGCTGGAGGAATCCACAGAGACGCACATTTACTAAGTTGTTTTTGCGATCTCACCTCCAATTTCAGTAATTTAATCATGGGGTGCTCTCACCTCGTAGTCCACCTCCAGCGAGTGTCCCTCTCCTCTGGTGTGGAAGTGCTGCGTGTGGGTGTCCACGCTCAGGTTCACCTGCTTGTTAAAGCGCTCGATGTGCACAGAATGCCAGTGCTGGTCGTCCAGCAGGCTGCCCACGGTGACAGCAACACGGCCGCTGCTGAACCTCAGTCTGTTGTCGTCTGGAGGAGCACAAAGGAAGCAGACAGAGGAGAGTAAGCAGCTTTAACCTGAACGCTGAGGCTGCAGACGACAGAAAAACATAAACAAACACACACTCAGGAGGTGAGAGGGCCAGAGAAACACACGCAAACACACACAGGAGCTGAGAGGGACAGAGAAACACAAGCAAACACACACACAGGAGCTGAAATGCTCAGTCCAGAGGCCAGGAGGAGGAATGGTCCAGGTAGCAGCAGCTTAAGCAGTTATTAAATAGAAATAAACCTCATACTATAAGCTGGTTTAAATCAGGGTCTCTGCAGGTTTCAAATGTAAGACTTTTTTTAAAGACCATAATGAATAAAATTTTAAGACCCATTTGACATCCATACTGGGGAAAAAAGTACAAAAGACATGGAGGAAAACTGGAGGCAAGGAATTACTTGCAAAGTATTTAAATTTATTCCCAGCTCTGCTGTTGTGCTCGATAATTTCTGACAAGGCTGCACAGATGCTTCACCTCTGTTTTGTAGTCCCACTTTAGCATTCCTCAAAAATCCAGACATTCACAACAAGTGAGACTGAAGTAGATGCATTTAAAAAAAAATAAAAATAATATTAATAATTTTTTAAGACCTTTCAAAATAATATTTAAGACATTTTTATGAGATTATAAGAGAATTTTAGACATTTTAAGGCCTTAAATTCAAATGATTGGATTTTTGACACCCCACGGATACCCTGTTTAAATTTTCTAAATGTGACCTTTTCTTTTCATCTCTTAAAAAATTGTATTTAATGAAAGTGTAGGAAAAACTTCCTCCATATCCATCTCAAAAAGGTTTCAAGCACTCTCAGTCCTGCAGACTCTTAAAAATGACTCTCAGACCCGCACATAATACAGATATCAGATTTAGATCTTTGTTACTCCAGAGACGGATAAATGGAGATCTTTGCTGACCTAAATTGAGGTAGAGGTCCAGTCGTCCTCGGTGCAGCTCCAGAGTGATGAAATCTCCTCTCTGACCCTCTCCGTGAAGGAGAACACCTTCAGCTTGATGACTCTTAAACCTCAGAGAGATCACATCCTTCACCGTCGACATCGACTTCTGGTTGAACCGATACAGCAGCGAACTTCTTCCGTCAAAGTCCGCTACGTACGACTCTGAAAGACGGACAGAGGAGCTAAGATCAGTGTCACATCAGTTTGTATGAACGATGAGGAGCTCAAACCCTTCAGACTACACAGAAACAGGTTAGACACAATGGGTTAGGTGAAGGCTCTGGGTGTGTGTGTCGTCACTCTGCAGCATGTTGGCCGTGATCGCTGCAGGAGAAAGAGGAGTGTCTGACTGGCTCGTTTGTTTCTCTCCTCGTTGGGCCCCGGAGCTGGAGGCCCTCAGCTTGTATGACTCTCTTCCTTTTTGTGGCTCTCAGACGTGATTGTGTCTGGATACTTTGGAGCTCAGTTAACAGGATGGGGTCGTTGTCAGAGTCACCTCTGTACCATCCCGTCTGTGAGAGGCTCTCCGGCACAGATTACAGTCTGATAGGCAGCGTGACGAGCTGCATGGTGATGGAACACGTCTGCGTCTCCTCCTCAGTGTTCGATTATCAGTTCCTGTAACCTGTGAGCCTCCTGTCAGCTCACGCTCACCAGCGCTGTGAGATAAACAGAGCAGAGAGTTTACCGTTTCCTGTTTTTTCCTTCCTGATTTTTGTGAAGCAGACTTTATGAGATATTAGATATTCTAAGGAGGACTCTTGGCAGCAGTCAAATCACCATGAACGTGAACGGTATTAAAGGAAGTTTCTCTTTCTTTGAGGTGTTTTCAAACTGTACACAACAGGAGATAAAGCTCCTGACGGCTAATCTAGCTCATCTATTGCTTATCAGGCGATGAGTTTCCTCTCTGTACCTCCTCTCAGTGCTGACAGACTCTTTATCCTGTGTTTTTGTCTGCTGCAGGAGGAGGAGGAGGAGTATACGAGGCAGTCTGAGTTTTACTCCTGTTATCCAGCATTAACAGTCTCCACTCCTGCGTGGTGGCCGAGTGTCATAAAACTGATCACTGTGGGAGATCCTGTGTGTGTTTCACAGCACATTAATTCACTGGCTCATCTAGTTAGAGCTGCCTGTGTGTGTGGGAGAGGTGTGTCACATTATGTGTGTTTTATAGAGGACTGCAGAGGGAGGAGTGTGTGAGCAGGTCTTTAACCTCTCGGAGCTCTGTTTAGTCAGATTTTAATCCTCTGTGAAGATCTTTTAACAAACCATCCTCTTAACAGTCTATGGTTTATATTTCCATCCTCTTCAATGTGGACACAGGTTTTAAATCTATCGCTCTCTCAGTGAACCCTCACGGCAGAGTTTCTATATTGTGTCCTCGAGTCTGATGCTCCGGAAAAACATCACTTTCCACTTTTCCTCCTGGGACTGGCACATCCAGGCTCCTGTACCTGGACTTTTTCATCTTTCTCTATCAAACATTCTGTGTTTGCTTCAGTACGAGGAGCCTGCCAGTTTCAGTTTGTACTTTATGCAAAGACTAATTTAGGTTTCCTCCTGCGTGAGTCGTCCTGCATTCAGAGAACAGGGACTCAGAGCAGAAACAGGCACCGGAGGAAGAGGACGTTTCTGCAGATGAGGAGGTTTCAGCACTGTCTTTTATCAGTCTGAACATTTATCAAATTAAGATGTTGATTTTAAATCTGACATCCATCCCATCCTCACTGTTCAGACTGAAAGTGCTTTAAACAGATCAAACCTGAATCTGGTTCAGGACCAAACATGAAGGAGGTCCAGAGATCAGAGTGAAGATCTTAGATTTGGGTCACACTGTCATCTATGAATCCTGGATCAGTTGAATCTGAGAAAAAGGACATGATAGGAATTGTCTTACTGCCTTCTTTCTCTCCTCCATCCAGTCAGGAGCCAGAACCAGAGGAGAGGCTGAGGAACCAGGGCGGGACTGAAGTCTGCGAAGTGATTTCATCCTTTATGTTTAAAGAGCCTTCCTCTGTCACTGAGAGAGAAGATGCTCCTTTCAATCCTCCTGTATTCATCCTAACACCTGTGAACCACACTCAAAGCATCACCTGAGATTCACCATTACGAGGAATCCTCAGGCACTCGGGTGTGATTTCAGCTTTTATTCTGAAAGTGTCACATGTGAGGAAGTCAATGAGCCTTTAAGTGTCACCCGCTGTACGCTGGTTTGATTCCTCATTTCTCTGTTTTATGATGATTCAAGCTGTGTTGGAAATTGGCCATCAGAGCCTGATGAACAACTCCCCTCAGATATGTCTTTAAAATGGACTGATGAAGAGACTGTGTGTGTGTGTGTGTTTGTGTGTCCTCACTATATGAGCAGCCGTACACCTCCAACCTCAGACCCATCCAGCCGCTGGGGTTCCAGTCCAGAGGGACAAAACGCAGGAACCGCGTCCTCACCGGATGGGACAGTTTGTTCTGGACGACGGCCTCCGAGTTCACGTTCCCCACAAACCTCTGCAGGACACACAAACAGAAGCAGAATCAGAACCAGAACCAGGAGCAGAGACAGTGGAGCACGCGCTGATCATCTCTTTAAAAAAGTCATTCGAAAAATAATTTTACACATCAAAGGTTTTTAACAGCTGTTTTTTAGTCACCTGTCATCTGCTGCACTGCTATTATCCCACCTTAAACCAGGAAGTACCTCACAGATCAGCAGCGTGCCATTGGCTGATGAGGAGGTGTGCAGAGTGGAAGGAACCATGTGAGATGGAGGTGGAGGGGTGTTTAAAGATAGAATAAAAAATAGTTTAAAATAATAGTAATAAGGATAATAATGACATTATTATTATTATTATTATTATTATTATTATTATTATTATTATTATTATTATTATTATTATTATTATTATTATTATTATTATATCTGTAATGATGAAGATCAGACTCCTCAGAGCTAACAGCTGCTACATGCAGACAGCAGACAGTTTTGTGATGTCATTAAGCATGAAACTAATGAAGACAAACCGTTAAAAACTGTAACACACGTCGCTCTGAACAGCTGACATCAGTCTGACTTTACAGCAGCAACGCTCAGCGTGGGGTGAGAGCAGAATGACGTCTGTGTGAATGTGCTGAATGGCAGAACAACCCTGATGTAAAGCAGTAACCGAGAATCCACAGAGAAATGGAGAATACGCTCGGATCTAAAGTGAATAGTAATATTTTCACCAGGGAGCTTGGAAGCCTGTATTTCAGCTGAATACTTGAAATATAAGCAGAATAAAAATGTAAAACCTTGAATTGCACCGACAACATGAAAGTGCTGACAAGGCGAAGCCAAGGGCAACGTCTTCCTCCTCTCCTTGAACAAACTATGTGATGTAAAGGGATAAGAATCATTGTGCAGTGGAAACATGAGACTTTCCGCTTAAACACGAACACGTGAGAGGGACGAAAGTCTCCACTGAGGCAGCCGAGGGCAGAAATGAGGGCTCTCATATTATTTTCCCCCTGCAGAGCTAAAAACTACTGTGACATGTCATTCTTCTCTCCTCCTACAGTCTGAGATACACAAAACCATGGAAAGAGAGAGAGAGGAGCAGGAGGAAGAGAGAAAGTGATGGAGGCAGAAACAGAGTTAAACAAGCTCTCCTTCTTCGATGAATGATCAACAGATTTTTCATCGAAGCTTTCTGGGCAGGTGACACATCGAATCAATATATACACAAACCATAAAGAGCCCAAATACAGATCATCGACAGAGAAGGCACAGAGCTTTGTGAAGACTTCAACACAGGCAGACAGAAACGATCCTTCAGCTCTGGCTAACAGCAGAAACACAAAGAGCATCCGGACACAGCACAGCATCATTAAATGCTCCAGGAAGCTGCTTCTGTCCACATCATCAAGGCAGCAGGGCGACTGTTAGCGCTGTTACCATGATTTATGCCAGCTCTTTCCACACGTCGAGCCATTTACCGAGCTGAGCCTTGAGTTTGAATCTTTAAACACAAACTGGCTGGCCTTATTTACACATGCTCAGTAATTCAGCTCCACACAGAAGGGTAAAAAAAAAAAAAGAGCGCAGCGCTCTCATGTTTCTGAGAAAATATATGACCTTAAAACAGCATGTCATACAAGCCAAGCATTAAAATTAAGATGTTAAAGGAGGGAACGTGCTGCTGAGCTCACACATGAACGTGCCATTTTCAGGCTTCGTGTGAAGTTAGTAATCTGAAGCTTTCTGCACAGAGCTTTTCCTGATTGGAGACACATGGAGCTGTGAGAGAAGAAGCTACAGGTTTCTGGTTCAAACAGAGAAATGTGTGTGTGGGTGTGAATAAATCTGTGTGACTGACAGAGAAACTGAACACACTGAGACCAAAACAACAACACGGCATTCAGAGGAGAGAGACGTGTGGATCTCATTAATGTTACTGCAGTTTGAGGCCAGTCTGAAGAACTTTATCAACAGACTGAGTTTAAACCCAGCTCGTCTTAAACAAAGATCTGTTTATCGGCTCTGTTACATCATCCTGAGTCCTGATACCTCCACAAGAAGTTGGAAATGTTAGCCTAAACCCCAATATGCACACAAATATACACACGTCTCTTTGCTCCTCGCCCCTTTATTCACTCTGCAATCAAACCGCAGGCTTCAGGCTACCCTTTTGAGTTGAAACTATCATGTACCTGGTTACTATGATAGAGGACATGTTCAGTATAAACTGAAGGACATGTTTAAGTTAAACCCTCGAGGATGTGTTGAATATAAACTACGATGGAGGATCGTGTTGAATGAAGGGTACATGTTTGATGAACAGCTAGTGAAACTCGGCCTCCTCCTACTTTTGTTGTAATTATAAATCCTGTCTTTCCACTTGACTCCCAGCTGAACGTCTGGAGACTGTGATGAGCCAAATGAACTGTGATTACGGCTGCAGTGCAGTCATCCTAAGTGTTTATTAGAAACACGTCAGCGAGAGGATTAGTATTCAGGAGGAGCAAACCTCCACAGAGACATCCTGGACTATGACGTCTGTTTGGTTCCTTTCCACTGATCCTCGTGTGTGTTCCTCTCTGAATGAAGGCCTGAGGGGGCCGCGGATCTCACAGAGGTCCACGGGCCGAGGTCTCCTCTGCGCATAAACAGTCCAAACCCCACAGTGACTTCATTATTTCTATTTGTGCTCCTGTCACTGTGGAGCACGCTCCCTCCACATTCATTAAGACTCTTTACTCTTCCTCTCAAGTGATGAGCTCCCTGGAGACTCTTTTCCTTTCAGCTTCATACGACTCGTACACATAAGTTTATTTTAATCAATTCACGGGGGGATGAATCTGGCTCCTGGCGATGGAAACGCTACAGTTTGTTCTGAGAGTTCATTGGCCAGTTAAACAGCCTGAGGGAAAGTCTACAGAGGAGGGAGATGGGGAGTGTGTGACCTCACTATAAGTGGAAACACAACAGCACTCCTGGATCAGCAGTCACTCATCTTATCAGGATTAACTGACAGAAAGGAGGATCATCTGTCTGCTTCCTGGATCCTAAATTTAACAAAGAGTTCAGCTTTGATTTGAGATGACTGTTGATTTGACTTTACGGTCTCTCTGTAGTGGGACAGAGTCAAAATGAATCCAGCAGAATGAATCAGAGACACAATGAGCTGAGCGCTCTCCATGGTGCTGATCCTGATCCTGAGAAGAGTTCAGTTAAATCTGGTTCTTATCCTTTTAAAATTCACTCAGATCTTCTGATGTGAAGCTGAAGGTGGAGTCAGCACTGATCCTCTGGGGAACACGAATACTCCTCCTCTGTTGCCCGTGCTGTTGAGGCGTCTCAGTGGATGAAGCAGAGATGGCTGTAAACCGAGCTCTGCGTCTGATCTCTGTGAAGCTGTCGTTTAGTCTCGCTAACCGGTACCTTACACTGCAGCAGGAGGAGTTTCTGTTATTGTGTTTGGATAAATTAAATTGGGAGCAGAAAATGAGCAGGATAAAAGAAAAATGAGCTCTTATGTAAACGACTTTTAGTCCTTGTTTGATCCTCCTCCACCTGAACAGCTAACAGGCATGAATATTAACGTTTGTAAAGGAGGAGAAATTAGGGCCCAGAATTTGTCTCACACGTTCATTCACAGCTGCTATAAAAAGAGATTTTTAAATAAGCCTGTTCAAGGATAATGAAGGTAATCTGGACCCCTGCAAAAATACATTCCTCTTCCCACCTATGCATATTTGCAAAGGTGATTCAAACTAATTCCCTGTGGAGCAGATTGCAAATATTAGAGGAGGAATTAGGTTAAAGCAGGATTTAAAACAGGAGCTCTGCCTCTTTGAAAGTATCATCAAGCAAACCTAATTTTTCAGATTAGGAGAGAAATCTGAGAGGAAGTCTTTGTGCGTCAGTGGTTCTTTGAGTTTCAGAGGATACAAGATGACAGAAGTCTTTATTTCATCCTGAACAACCTTTTCACAGACTCTCTCTCTCTGGCTTCTCTAATGAGGTTATTATTGTCATATGAGTCTTCCTGTTTCACACATTCCTCCTCTGAAACTACAGGAAACTGTACACAGACAGGAAGACGTAAGCCCCACCACCCAGGCCAGAAAACACAGAGCCAACAGAGAAGTTAGACTAAAGAGAAACTGATTCTACTTCTCAGACTGAAGCTCAGGGAGGAGATCTCTCTGTTTATACTTTAATTAATATGTGCAGAGGACTGAAAACCTACAGGGATTAAAGTTATCAGTGATGCTGATAAGAAAGGGAGACCATGTTGACTCCTTTAGTCGATGAAATGCTGAGATCCTGAATGTTATTAAACTCTGAACTGGTCCTTATCTAAAGCAGGTACACACATGAGGATTTACCAAATCCGAAGAGATTTTTTCATCTGTAAGAGACCCCACGCATGAAGATAAAAAAAATCAGGCATTGAACCGTTATGATCATACTGTTTGTGGTGTGCTCCGATAATCTCGACACAGCTCACCACACACAATCATTCTGTCATACCGCTGATCTAGAATCTCGTCCTCCAAGACAAGAAATCTTGTGTGACCAAACATGATCTCACAAAAACATAGAAGAAGAAACATAGCAACAGATAGCAGCAACAGGCTAACACCAAACGCAACATAGACGAGGACACAGAAGAGGGAATGATGGTGGTTTTGGGACTATTTTTAATGGAAAATTCCCGAACCAAATAAAAAAATAAAAAAATAAAAAAAAAAAGCCTGGAGATGATGGGAACACACACTTTCCTCAAAAACTTTCCATGTCAGGTCAGCCATGCTTGTTTTCGTCTGCCTCCTTGTTCCTCAGTCAGCTCACCTCCTGATTTGCTACATTCCATTCTACGTCACAATTCATGGAGTCATGACTCAGGAGTTGTCAGCTTTTCCCACACATATGAAGATTTTTATAAAATATAGGATGATCTGCTGTTTGCCGTCCTTGGTCAGGAAAGAAGAAAGTTGGGACAAAACTTGCCTAATAATCTCTATGTGTGTACCCCGCTTAACATATTCAGGGAATGTTGAGCATCATGAGTCTGTAGGTCATAAAATGGTGTTATTTCTGCACTGGGAGGATTTGTGATTTACAGAGGAAAAGTTGGATCTGTGTTTGAGTTTATTTTCTGTTTCTCTCACAAGGAAGTCTTTGTCCTTTAGCGTATTAGCTCTTATCGTTGATCACCAAACATCAGATTAATACTGATTTCTTCTGTAAACGCTGCGTCCTCTTTCAGTTTGCTCTGGATAAAAATAATATTTCAATGGAGCTCATTTGGACCAGCATTCACTGAGAGTGACGGAGAGCTTGTGGTGGAACCAGCAGCTGCTGCTCTCTCATTAGTCCCCCTCAGTTTGGTTTCTGGCAGCGAGCCGTTACCTTTGAGCTTCACTTGTTAAAATGCCAGACGGATGTGAGTTAGCAGCAGTGAGGTCTCTGAAAGCTGTAGTCTGTGGGCTCGGGTGAGAGTTTCATTAAGAGACTGCAGAATAATTGGCTGCCATTCACGCTGCTGTCTCTAAACCATGTTCAACATGAAGCAGAAGAGGAAGTTTAAAAAGATTAAATTTAAACACACGAGGACGAACCAGGAGGAGCAGAAACACCTGCTCCATGTTTATGCTCCACACCCTATGCTCCACATCCACATCTTCATCTACGTCCACGTTCCACCTTCTACATTTCACATCCACACTCCAAAATCTATGCTTCACCTATGTCCTTGCTACACCCTCTATGCTCAAAGTCTACGCTCCACCATCCATGCTCCACACTCTACACTCAACGTCCATGTTTGCCTCGTCCTCCAGCCTCTACGAGTTCTGTTACTTTGTATTGTTTACATAATCCAAACAACCCCTGCTTAAACATCTGAGACACTAAAAAATGATGCAACAGTTCTTCCAGATGGTTCATGAAATCTTAAACGCTCTGTGGTCTGAGGCTCAGACTGAGCACCGAGCGGGCATCCTGCACATCATCAGCTTGCTCATGGCCTGGAGTGATGTTTGTTTCTGAAACTCAAACATCGTAATGAGAGGAAGTGTTCGCTGAAACGTGTTGGTTTAAGAGAAATCTCTCCAGAGGTTCATCTCTACTCTTTAGATCGTAAAACATCAGAAATCTCTGCAGCATAAACATCAAGCTTAAGCGCTTTGTTCTGGCTCATGTACTGTTGAAGGAGTAGTTCAGACTGCAGTGACTCAGACAATATCATTCATGTTTCTCCATGGGACTATTTCCAGTCTGGGACTAGTTAACCCTGATTCACTGACATGATTCCGGGCTTGCTAACTGTGTGCATGGAACCAAAAAACATTGGCTAGTTCACCTGCTGAGACAGGCCTCAACTCTGACAATGTTCAAATCCCAGCTGAAAATAGTTCTATTTAGCTTTGCCAATTACAGCTGAAAGCATTTTATCTGCACTTTTTGCTTTTAATTTACAACAAATTAATGTTTTTTTAATGTTTATGAATTTAATTTAATTCAATATTTAATTCAATTTTTATTTTTTAATTATTATTTTTATTTCATTTTAATTTATTTTGCCCTCTTGTGATTTTATGTAGCTGTAGAGCACTTTGAATTGTCTTCTGTATGAATTGTGCGCTACAAATGAACTTGCCTTGCCTTCACTAAACAGACCCAAAAGGTTCAACACACACAAACTTCTCAGCAGACCAAACACTGTGCACCAGTTTGCACACATTTCAGTGATCCATGATGCACATATATACAGCTAAGCTATTCAAATAACAGCTGATTGACTAACACTGGAGCTAACATCCTTGTACAGTCTGCAGAGAGCTGGAGCTAACTGCATTACAGAGTTTATAAGAGTTTAATGCTAAAGCTCTTCAGAGATCAAAACAACAATTCACCTCATTCATGTCCAGCTGCATGTTTCTCCTCTATCTCAGACTAACTAAACAGTCGAGTTTTAAATCAACGCCTCAGAGCTCATTAAGTATGAAAGCATGAAGCGGCTACCCCCGAGGTTGAGTTTGAGGAGCTGAATAGTCGAATGAAACATTTATGAATGATTCTCCAACTCGACTCCATAAGAGTCGACCCAGAGTTATAACAGTCTAATACAACCTCCTGCTCACACACACTGGTGGAGACTACATTCTGTGCTAATTGGTTAGCCGTGTAGTTACAGCCACAGAAGAAGAAGATGACACACTGTCAGCAGCCTCTGACAGAACGGGGACAAACACAATGAAGAATTAATGACACATCAACAAAAGGAGATTCTTTTTTGGTCCAGCCGGCTGTCGTAACAGGCTGTGACACTACATGAACAACGTTTAATAATCGCGAGTGGCCCACACCTCCATGTGTGTCAGAGAGAGAGAGAGAGAGAGAGAGAGAGAGAGAGAGAGAGAGAGAGAGAGAGAGAGAGAGAGAGAGAGAGCTCTCCTGTAACACAGAGTGTGGGGGAACTCTGTTACTGTGCTACATGCAGAGGATGAACCAAACACCGAACTGAGGCGACTGAAATCAGACACTCAGACTTGTTCTCTGATATGACATAAACATTCATATTGGAGCCATATTCATTCATATCTGAGCCAGAAAGACCTTGAAAAAGTCATCCATGCTTTTATTATATCTCATTTAGATTATTGTAATTCCTGGTATGTCGGCATTGACCAGTCATAGCTCAACCGCCTGCAGCTCGTTCAAAATGCAGCAGCCCGTCTCCTTACCAGAACAAAGAAACGCGAGCACATAACTCCCATGCTTTTCTCACTTTGCTGGCTTCCGATTTTAAGATTCTTTAATCTGTTTTCAAGTCTCTGAATAGACTGGCCCCTGAATACCCGTCAGGCCTTATTAAGTTGCATCAGCCCTCCAGATGTTAGACGTTATTCGATCCTTTTTGAAATCTAGAGAAGATCGAGCATTCCCAATTCAGGCTTCCACTCTCTCATTACCTTTGTCTGCCGTACTGCAGATAGCCTTTCTACATTGAAAACATGTCTGAAGATGCATTTGTTCACTTTGGCCTTTAGTGAAGTATTGCCACTTTTATTGGGTCTTTTATTTGTTATTTTCTTTATGCTTTAATATGTTTTGATCGTTTCATAGCTTTTATTGTTGTATTTTATTGTTTCTGCCTGTTTCACTTTGGTAGGCTACTGGCTGTTTTAAATGCATACTTGGTAATATCATGAGGAAATACTCTGTCAATTTTCACTGTTACGCTGACGACACGCAGCTTTATGTATCTCTGAAGCCAGGTGAGACAAACCAATTATCTATACTAGATGCTTGTTTAAAGGACATCCGAACCTGGATGGCCAGGAATTTTCTTCTTCTTAACTCAGACAAGACAGAGATCATTGTGCTGGGCCCTCGACACCTTAGAGAAGCTCTCTCTAGTGATTTAATTGACATAGATGGCATTAGCCTGGCACCAAGCACAACTATTAGAAATCTCGGGGTCCTATTTGATCAGGATTTATCCTTTAATTTTCACATAAAACAAATTTCAAAAACAGCCTTTTTTCATCTTCGTAACATCGCTAAAATCAGGCCTATCCTGTCCCAGAGCGATGCTGAAAAGCTAGTCCATGCTTTTGTTACCTCTAGACTGGACTATTGTAATTCCCTGCTTTCAGGCTGTCCCAGCAAGTCGCTTAAGATGCTTCAGCTGGTCCAAAATGCTGCAGCACGTGTACTGACTGGAACTAGGAGAAGAGACCACATTACTCCTATATTAGCTTCTCTGCATTGGCTTCCAGTAAAATATAGAATAGAATTCAAGATTCTTCTCCTTACCTATAAAGCTCTCAGTGGACAAGCCCCAGTCTATCTTAGACAGCTTGTTGTGCCATACAACCCCTCTAGAGCATTACGCTCCCAAAATGCTGGCCTGCTTGTAGTACCATCAATCTCCAAAAGTAGTATGGGAGGTAGAGCCTTCAGTTATCAGGCTCCCCTTCTCTGGAACCATTTACCAACCGCAGTTCGGGATGCAGAATCCCTCTCTACCTTTAAGGTTAGACTCAAAACATTCCTCTTTGATAAAGCTTTCAGTTAGAGACCAGTTTATAATCCATAAATTAGTCCATAAATTAGATCATAAATTAGACTCATAGTTTAGTTTAGATGCAATAGGCCTAGGCTGCCGGGGGGGATCTGGCACATTGGACTCTATCTCTTATTCTTAATCTCTCTCCGCATCTGCTTTTGCCCCTTTTGTCTGCTCCTGTACTCGTCTCTGGCTCTTGTCTTGTAGGTGGCCTGGGATCCTTGGTGGAGACTGCCTGCAGCTGTGGAGTCATGGAGACTTATTAACTGCACCCATAGACATGACACATTATTTGGCCATTTCATAATGAACATTCATTCCCACTATCATATAACTTCTAATGTAGATATTAGCCTGATCTCTTTATCCATGATCAATACATCTATAGTATCTATTTTTTATCAGCACATAGGCGTGAGGTTCCTTTGAAAATGGGATGTCACATCTCAAGAGGCCTTTAACACACCTTTACTTAACGGAGACAAATATGGTAGGGATGCACTTGTGGTCTGGGCGTCCATGAGTTCATCACTATCATAAATTCTTATTTTCAGTATGAACATCATTGATTATATTTCTATATAATGATCACCACACCCATTCAAACATGAGGTCCCTCCCGAAAACGAGATGTAGCATCTCAAGAGGCTAACCTCTAATAAATCAGACGACAGGTCTATGGTTCGTGGATCTGTCACTAACTTTAATTCTTACTTTAGTCCACTTGTCTCCTCCTACCTCCCTTCCTTCGCCCACACACCCAACACAGCATCGTGTGGATTTGCTGTTCATCATGAGACTGGGGTCCACATTCGAGATTTCCTGCTGCTTAACAGAAGGTTTTTTCTTGCCGCCATGATGGAGGGATTCATGATTGGCTATTTGGATTCATGTTGGGTGTTGGATGTATATATTTGTATATATATGTATATGTGTATCTTTATATGTATATATGTATCTATGCATATATGTATATCCTTAAAATGAGGAGCTTTGTGCTCTATTGTAAAGTGTCTTGAGATAACACTTGTTATGAATTGGCGCTATACAAATAAAGATTGATTGATTGATTGAAATGTGCTATATAAATAAAGCTGACTTTGACATTGACATTCAGAGGTAAATCTAAATCTTATCAGTGAGACGGACTTACCCCGACACCGTCCTCGTGTCTGTACTGTTTCCAGGCTCGGCCCGTGTCGCTGTACAGCAGCTGGTAACTGCTGACCCAATCGTAGCTGTCGTAACGCCCCTGTGTGGCCACAGCCGTCACCTCCATCTGCTCCCTGAGGTCCACCTGGATCCAGGGCTCCTGATCCGTCACCATGGGGGACCATCCTCCTGCTCCTGGAGGAGAAAACCCAGCATTAAACATCGATACTGCTGCTGAACAGGGTCTGCTGTGGTGTCTGGGCTCCGGTTACAGAACTAATAGAGTCTGAGTTTAGCTGATGGCTCCAAGGTAAAGTAACAGAGCCAAGGTCCTTTTAGAAAAGAGCTGATTCAATCTGAAATTAGCCAAGCTGGGGGAGCAGAATCCTGTTGGGCCCAGAACACAGCCTCTAGACAGGTTCCTCTTTATAAACCCATCCAAAAATAAGCTTCACCAGTGAGCTGAGGTTCTTCCTAATCTCAGTCAGGATCAGGATGCTAACATGCTACAGTTCATCTCTTTGTAGACTCAGAGACATGAACAGATGAGCGTGAGCCAAACTTCTCAGTTCCTCAAGTGACCACTTGAGGCTGGCTGCAGAAACACAAGAAGCCACAAACACCCATTCAAAAAGCAGACAATAAAATTGAAATGCAAACCATCAGTACAAGAAGATGCTTGTACTGACATCAGTGTGGTTATTTTCTGCCTAAGCTATTTTTAGGGCAGGTCAAAGGTCAGATACTCTTGGAGCCGGTCTCTAACAGACTCTCCTGTTTGCTCTCTGATCAAAAGCATCAGTTCTGTTGCTTGAGTCCTGCAGAGTTGGATGGTTCTTGTTATCTTGCATTCACACAGCATCATTCTGAAACTCTGAATCTGGTTCCTCCTCAGTGTCACAAAGCCATGTGTCTCACCTCTTCAAGATAATGAAATTGTGCCCCTGTAAAGTTTGAACCAGCATGCTCTCAAACCTCAAAAACAACAGCTTATTGCTTTCTGAAAACAAGCTTTCAAACTTACAGTCGGCTGTTATTGCACACAGACCTCTCACCACACACACTGATCCTGGGTCAGCTCTCCAGGGCTTCCTAACAGCACCCTCGACACCTTTTCAGTTCCCGCTTTCCAGTCGGGAGCTTTAGCCCCCCAATTAGCCTGAGATCTTGGGACTGGGTGAAAAATATAAAAACTCAGCTCTGTTTTTAAGGAACAGATTCAACATGACGTTGCTGAGTTTCTGTCCAAGATAAGCTTCAAGGTTTGAGAAAACAAGAAACTGAAGAGAGAGCCGTTACCTCAAATAAACCAATACTCTGAGAACACATTCAACCAAACCTCCGAACAGGCCACTTTTATATTCACCCTGAGGAAATCCCCCAGAGAGTCCACCAAGGAGGTTCAGTCAGCTGATAGACAAAGAGGACAGGTAGAACAGACAAACAGTGGACAGGTAGGACACACACAGAGGACATGCAGGAAACACAGAGAGGAAAGGTAAGACACACACAGGAAATGTAGAACACACAGAGAGGACAGGTAGGACACACAAAGGACAGGTAGGACACACAAAGGACAGGTATGACACACAGAGGACAGGTAGGACAAACACAAAGGACAGGTAGGACACACAAAGGACAGGTAGGACACACAGAGGACAGGTAGGACAAACACAAAGGACAGGTAGGATGCACACAGAGGATAGGTAAGACACACAGAGGACAGGTAGGACAAACAGAGAGGACAGGTAGGACACATACAGAGAAAAGGTAGGACAAACACAGGACAGGTAGGACAAACACAGAGGACAGGTAGGGCACATATAGAGAAAAGGTAGGACACACAAAGGGGACAGGAAGGAAACACAGAGGGCAGGTAGGACACACACCAGGGACAGGTAAAATACACAGAGGACAGGTAGGACACACCAAGAAGACAGGTAGGACACAAACAGAGGGCTCAAATGTTTTCATCTGAACCCAGAGTATCAGAGACCTTTTAAAGGTAACTGAGGGAGATAAACTCTGACACAAACCGTTTACATGTTTAGGACTGTCAGGAAAATAAACTTCAGTTTATGATCTGTTGATGAAAACAGAACAAACTGTGGAGATCAGAGTGGCTGGAAACCTAAGAGGAAACAGCAAATAAACAAAATCTAAATGAAAGCTGAGTCCTCTTCAGCTTCCTCCAAATGCAGAGAGAAATGAAAAAAAATACAGTGCACAGCCCCACAGCTCAGAAACCACACATTAGGACCTTTTACAGACTTTTTTGGAGGAGGAGCTGCTTCAATTTATATCTGGCTTTTAGCGCAGCTTCATCAGCTCCACTGTCACCATCAACATTCGTTCCATCATCAACATCTGTTTCATCAGCTCAGATCAGCCAATGGTTTGTAACCCTGAGTTTTATAAACCATTACTGTAGGTCTCTACAGAGTCTGTGTCTGCTGTAGTATGACTGATCTAAACTCTCTCCCTGACCCTGAAGCTCATCATCAGACTGGACCAAACTGCTCAGAAACAGCCTCAGCACCCTGAGACTGAGGCTTTTTCAGAAAAAAAACACCAATGCTGTGAGGAAACACTCAAAGAGCTGCCAACAGTGAAACTGTACAACTATTTATACACATATAAACTGATCTAAACACGCCAAAAACACCATTTATACACATACCTATATCACACACACACAGCTCTCAACACACCCAACACCAAGAAATATTCTTCAGGACAAATAAACTCAGGAAACTTATTTTCACAGGCCTTTATATTTGCAGCCTTCCAACATTACTTGACCCCAACATGTCTAACCTCTGAGGGAAAGTGTCGCCTCTTCTTCCTGTCAGTCAGGATTTAGTGCTCAGCTTCCTGTTTCCAGTGATCTATGGCTCATAAAGCTGTCAGCCTCCTCACTCACTGAGCAGATTCACACCGCTCTGAGCTGATCAAGATTAAATATTCAATATTAAACCGGATGCGACGTGCTAAGTGGTCAGAGTTAAACTGAACCAACGGAGAGGGAGAAGGAGAGGGATGGTACCTTTACCTGCTGCAGGTGAACTCATCATACTTCATATCTGTTTTAGCAGCTTTTAGTTTCACTAAAGGTGTTCACAGGTGTTTCTGTTTCTCTGTCAGTCAGGCACATGAATCTTTGACGTGTTTCAGTCTTTTTATTTGAGTGTGGATCACTCTGAGATAGCTTTCTGCTAAAGATAACCTCAGCGTGCTCCCTATGAGTGTTTCACACTTTGCTCTGTCACTGTTTGGCGTACCTGGTGAGGGTTTGTGGGGCAGAGGGCACACCTGAAGCATGTAGAGACTGACTGATGTAAGGGTTTCTCTCACTCACCGTCTCTTCTGTTGAGCTTGGTGTTGAAGGCAGCGTAGCTGGAAGAGGACTGTGAGGAGCTCTGAAAGGACGACTGAGGCAGAGCAGACACCAGAGGACCGTTACAGTTATCTGTGTGAGAAAACAGGAAACAGAATATGAACCATGAAGAGACGAGCTCTGAGACATATCTGTAGATTCAAAACCTGCTTCATATATCATCTGATATCAGAGTCAGACGTGAGGAGAGCAGCTCTGTGGGCTTTACTGCCTGAGATTCTCAGGTGTGTTCAGCTGACAGATAAAATAGAAAAAGCATCTGTGAGTTGTTAAACACGCTGGTTCAAAGTGCATCTTTACCTGCCGGTGGAGGAGTTTTAAAGTGAGAACTGGGGGGAAATAACAGGCCGGCTCACTTATCCACTCCTCAGATACCTCAAACAGTCTATTAACCCATGCGCTGACCCGTGAAAATAGCACAGAAAATGCCACGGCTCCTTTTGGGTGCCCGAGTGTGTGTGTGTGTGTGTGTTTGTGTGTGTGTATGTACAGTCTGTGTGTGTTCCTTTTAATCCCACAGTGTGAGAGTACATCACGTCCAACAGGCAAGAGCAGATTAAGAGTGCAGTGATCTGGACCCGTCAGTTTCATCTCGGTCTGATCCAGCCACAATAAGAGCATCGTGTGGTGCAGCAGCTCGTCCTGCTGTTTGGCTTTCCTGGAGTGCAGACGACTTTAAGGCCTCTATCTGAGGACGTAATGAAAACTGGCACCCGTCTGATTACAATTACCCCTCAGCCCTCTCCATCAGCGAGCAGCTCCCTCCTCTGGGTTTGTTTCTGGACGCCACTCTCCTTCAGAGGGATTCTGAGCACATCTGGAGAGGCGATTGGCCATCCATCTGTTAGCCCGGAGCTCAGCAGAGCTGACAGCATGATCTCGTTCTCCTTTTTGGGCGTCCCACCGAATTTTTCCTGACCTGATTTGACTGCTCTCATATCGCTTGCCAAGAGATTTCTCTAATCCTGATTTCAAGTGTGACTAAAGTGGATCAAGCTGTTTTGTCCAACTCAAATTATGTCTGAGCTGCAATGCAGTTGCAGATGTTCAAACGGAAATAGCACAGTGGCATCACTGTCCTTACACCAAACACAGGAGCCGGGTTTATTATGCAAGAGCAGAAGCTTTTAATCATCCAAAGATCCTCTGTCTGATCCTCCCAGGACAAATCTCACTCTTCCTATTAACATTTCATCCATCCTTCCTTCCTGCTCTGACCCAAGACCTGAAAAAAACTCCTGCTGTGAGCTTTCAGCCTCCTTCAGCCCATCCAACATTTACAAAGTCTTCAGTAGGTCCACGATTTAAACCGCTCCAGCATTCACACCGCCTCTTCATTTAGCTTCGAAAACACATCTGAGAGATTACTCTATTTTATTTATATACTGAACCGTTATGTCACAGCATGTAGCCATCGGCAAAAACAACCAACACACATTTATGAGACTCCAAATACACAGATAGGTTAACAGTAAAAACGTAAACATGAATTATCTTTTTAGATTTATTCAGCGTAAATAAATCACTGGTTTTTGAGTCAAAAAAAAGCTCATGAGATAAGTATGGTTTGTGTTCAGTAGGGACCTCTTTATGATTTGTATTAGGGCTGCAACTAATGATTATTTTCATAATCGATTAATTTATGGATTATTTTCTTGGTGAATTGAGTAGTTGTTTGGTTCCATAAAATGTCAGAAAATGGTGGAAAATGTCAATGTTTCGTGGAGTCTAAGATACCATCATCAAATGTTTTGTTTGCAAAACCAAAGAGATTCAGGACTGTCATAGAGAAGCAAAGAAATCCAGAAATATTCACCTTTATGAAGCTGAAATTAGAGAATTTGGAGTTCTTTTCCTTAACTGGTTACTTAAACTTATTAATAATTATCAAAATAGTTGACGATTAATTTAGTGATCGATTAATAATTGAGTATTTAATTAATTGTTGCAGCTCTAGTTTGTATGAAAATCAAACTAAAGATTAATTAAAATTAAAGGTAAAAACTACCTCAGCCCCCATCAGGAGCTGACAGTAAGAGATAAAAACTGAACATTAGCTCTTTAGAGATGCTCTGCTGCAAGTTTCCATGCTCCTCTCAGGGTGCAGTGGTTCCTGTGTGACGGTTTAGGGTCTCAGGAGGAGAACAGGAAGGGAAAGGATGCTGTTACTATTGCCATGAGGAGCTAAAGGCTGATGTAATGGAAACAGTGTTCTGTACAGTTTAAAGGAGAACATGTAGCTTCATCAGTCTGAAGGTCACAAACATAATCGTGTCTGCATGCTGCGACTGAACACATCAGCTCATCCTGACCTCATGCAGAGACGAACCAGGTAAACAGAGCAGACACATGCATTCACACACCAAGCCCTGACCACCAGGTGTGTAAAACTGAGGCCCGGAAGCAGATCCTGCACACACCAAACATACGAGTCTAGATCTAATGTTTGTCACATCAGGGATCTTTGGGTCAGATAAATCTCAGCACAGGAGCATCTTCCTTCCTCTGATAGATCTGAAGGAAAGCTGCTGCTCAGTTTTTCACACAGACAGGTAAAGATGTCAGACTGTCGGAGAGGAAATTAGGAGCATAAAACAGACCTGAGCAGCTGGGAGAGTGACTCAGAGCAGCTCTGTTTGTTGGTGTGATGAGATGTGAGGTCTGTGCGTGTGGAATTGGGGCTTTCTTGCAGACGTTGTTGTTGTTTACAGATTTGGTCTTGATCCAAATGCTGAGCTGTCAGTCAGGGAGACTTACGGATGGAGGATGACTCGTCTGCAAAGCTGTTCCCGGCCTGTGGGATAACCGAAAATCCTCTGAAGCTGACTCACAATCTCGATTTGAGGCTCAGAGGCATGAATCTTATAGCCAAATGAACCCAGACGTGCATTCAAATTCACGGACATAAACACATCCAAACAACCGCCAGCCAAGAGGGAATACTTAATCTCTCTTGAAATCATAAGTACATCAACTCTTTAAAGCCAGAGCCTCAGATTCAGGCTATGAAGTGCTGGATGAGCTTTTTCTTTTTCTTTATGTGCAGAGCAACAGACGGACCGCACAGAACCGTCATGTTGACTCTCTGAGCTGTTTGTATCATACAGGAAGTTAGCACGGATTGTGTTCTTGCTAAAAACAGGAACTGAGCAGCTCCTCCAGCCTGAGCAGAGGTCAGTGTTCATCAGGAGCTTCTGTCACACCTGAACCACAGGAAGTTAGCTGCTCAACCAGCACTGAAAGCCCAGTGTTACAGCGGACTAAGAAGCTCCAGTTAGCTGTGCAGCTAGCAAGGGATAAGCTGTGCTCTCCCAAAAAACTGAGGCAAGTTTTCTATGAAGTTATGTTAGCTGTTAGCCTTTAGCATCCCAGGTAGCATCATATAACCTTCATCCTGAGAAGGAGACATGGTACCTGTCATCCCTCTCACAGCTATCTGTACTAACAGGAGACAGAGAGTGGAGGGAAAAGGACAGGGAAAAGCTGAAACCTGCAGTGACTCACCTGGTCTGACACCTGTCACAGCAGGTGGTCTCAGATGTCAGACCTGTCCTGCTGATGGTCTGCTTTGTGTTTTAGGTCATACAGAGAGATCAGAGATTGTTTTAGTCTTCAGAGAAAACATTTACACACATTAAGGTAAAACTGGGGTCTGAAATGTTCCTGAAGCTCAACCCTATCACAACAGAATCTAAAATATCAAAGAAATTAAGGCTTTAATTTAAGATGAAACACAAATTATTCTCACATCTCTAATCCACTAACAGATGATAACTAACATTTCTTCTCTCTGTTTATCTTGTCCTATCTCTCGGTGTTTATGATATTGTTTCGTGGTTTCCTGACTCTCTCTCTCTGTCCCGCTCTCTCTCTCCTTTCGGTGTCCCTCAGCTCTAAGCTGATTACTTCCTGCTGATCACTTCAATCTCTAATAACAGAAACATTTCTGAAAACATGGACTTCAATCGTGACAGCAGGGCACTGGAGATTTAAAAGAAACTACTCAGAGAAAGAGGGACTATTTTCAGCTGAGGATGGATACATGCTGTGCTTTTTTTTCTCAAAAAATCAGCCCCTTCATTTAATTCTCTCTTAGACCTCCTCCTCCTCCTCTTCCTCATCCTCCTCCTTTTCTTCCTCCTCTTCCGTGTTAACCTTCAGTAATAATTTGGTTCAACCACCCGCTCTAAAAACAGTTTTTCTATTTTTTGGTCTTCTATCTTCAAATGCAGTAGGTATGTGTTTGGATGAGTTCTCAGTTAGTTTTGCTCTTTTTCTACATTTTTCAAACCTTTTTAGAGACATAAAATATTTTTGTCTCCTCTTTAAGAGCTCCTCAGCACCGTCCTTCAGCTTTTTACCAACCTCTGCTTTTTATAAACTCAGAAACTTCATCTCCTACTCTGTTTGTTCCTTAAATGAAGGCTTTCAAAAACATTCAGAGGTTACTCAGCTCTCTTCATCGGTTTATTAAATTTCAGCATTAAATGAATATAGGTCTATAATTAACTTTACTTTAGTTCAAGGATGTGAATCTTCTAAAGAGAGAAACAACAGCTGTTGGATCCAGACTGTGACGGTAACTTCAAACTGAAATATGTCTCCATGTCAAGCTGATGCTGCGTTTCCATCACACACCTGTAGGAAGGTGTTTGTATGAACAGTCTCATTTTTTTCCCCCGATGAATTATCAGAAAAAAAACAACTCAACCTAGGATCCAGATGCAGCCTGTTGCAGGACTTACAGCTGACACCTCTTAACAAACCTATACAGATAGACCCAGACCAAACTTTCTCCTTCTCTATATAGCCTTTAGGGACATCACTGTTTTCTGTTTAGCCTATGGCAAAACTATGAGTGACACTTCACCGTTAATAATGGGACTTCCTGTAAACATGCTTATTTGGCTGGAACACGTTGGAGCATGTTTTGCCAAGTTTTCTTTGTGATTGCTTGGAACATGAACAACTGAAACCTTTAAAATGGGGATGTGCCATATCACACTGTCTACAATAATACCTGTTTAAATTTTTTGATGATAAAAAATTGTCACATTGCCATATTTACACTGTAGGGACAAAGACATATAACGTTCGATACTGCATACTAGTGCTGGGCAATATGGCCTAAAAATAAAATCTTTTTTCCCACAACACTGGATTTATCATTGTAATTGATTTTTTTCCCTTAATAAAAAAAGACTCCCAGTGAAACAAAAATTACATAAACCTAATTTTGCCTCTGTGTTGTCAAAATATTTTGCCAAACCAAACAGAATTTCCCTCTTAAAGTTGAAGTGTGTGTCATAAATTGGAGCGACGCCTGCAAGCAAGTTCAGGCAGACAACTCAAGCTGCTACACACGTCTCATGGATTCATGTTGGGTGTTGGATGTATATATGTATCTATGCATATATGTATATCCTCAAAATGAAGAGCTTTATCCTCTATTGTAAAGTGTCTTGAGATAACACTTGTTATGAATTGGCGCTATACAAATAAAGATTGATTGATTGATTGATTGATTGATTGATTGATTGATTGATTGATGTCCCACTCGTCATAACCTTCTTCCAATCATGTTCTCTGCCTCTCAATTCATGGGTCTATTTAAACCGAGGAAAAATCTCCCATCTCTCTCTGCCTGTCAAACATGAAAATATATTTGCTGCTGCAATAAACCATTTAAAATACGAGCTGACTGACTAAAATGTTGATTATGTAGTTAAAACGTAGGCAGGTTTGACATAAACACTCAAGGCTGAGTTTTTTCACAATATATTGGCATGAAACTCTCTGATCAATATTCAATCCCATTTAAAAACAAATACACACCTTTAAAAGTCCTTGTGTAAAACCTGACAGGGCCGACCATCATGAAAACTGAACACTTTTTCAAAAAAATCTTGATTTTTAATTTCTTAAATCTTCTGCAGAAAATAATTTGAATCAATTTGATTTAATTGATATATCGCCCAGCCTTTCTGCATACATAACATCAATTTCTGAAAGTGACAGCAGCACAGCAGCATCGACTTCATCTGTTCATGTCTCACACACACAGCCTCGCTACTCTGCCGCCCTCGCTCTGTGACGTGACGTTTAAGGATTTGCCTCTAAAAAAAAAAAAGAAACAAACAGGCTATAAAGCTTTGGGGGAAACCCCAATTATGTCACAGGAAAAGTATCAATACATATCGAGTATTGCCATTCTGGTTTGACAGTATGCATCAAAGTGCCATCTCAAGGCTACAACAAAATATTGCGATATATATGGTATATCGTGACATGGCCTAAACATATTGAGATGTGAATAAAATGACATAACACCCAGTCCTACTTCCAAATATCATTTTTGGTTCAGACTGACCCGAGCATCTGATCCCTAAGGGCTTAAACTTTTGAACCCTTTTTGGATGTCATCTCAGGATAAACTGAACAAACATCTGGTTCCCTGTCAGCTAAGGATCATTCAGAACCACTATATCAGACCCAGGTTTATCCTCGGGAGTAAACTAAATTTAAGAGAAAGAAAGTGAAAATTAAGCATACACAAGGAGCTGAGACTTTTAAAACCACCTTAAATAATGAATCTGTTCATTGAAAGGATCTGTTTCTTACAATAAGAAAGAGCTGCTGATCAGTGCATCCAAGGCACACATTTATCACCTGGAATAACTTTTATTTTGTCCTCCGAGGTTTGAACCTCTGCCTGGAGGAGATAAAGAGACCGACACATCAGGCTAATACTGACAGAGTTCATCCATTCATCATCTATGATCTCAAACATGTATAAAATAATGTGATTCTGGTTTATCTCAGACTAATGTGAGGCACTCACTGTATTTCTTTAAAGTCAGATTCAAGCAGAAGCCCCGTGAGTAAAGAGGCTGAACAGGTCAAACACAGGGACAGTAAATTAACTCTTTATCTTTCATCTGACAGGAAATGTTTCTGATCTCCAGAGTTAGTTAGTTAGCATGATGCTAAAGGTTAATGAAGCTCAGTAAACACAGGACAAGGTGGTTGTTTCTGCTAAGGAGCCATATGTGTTTGTATCCACCTTCTTCCTGACTACCCATAGTTCATCGGGATTGCCGGTTTGCCCGTCCAGTTGAACGGTCTGTTTACGTCGCCATGGAAACCACAAAGCTAATGATGTTAGCCTAGCTGCCATACTCGAAAATGAACAAAAATCGGAGGTGGAGCCATAGTGCGGATATTTTTTAAAAAGTTTACACTGAGCTCTGTCAAGCATTAATGATTTCACGTGAGTTGTTTTGTGCTAGCTTGCTAGCAACAACCGGAAGTCAATAACCGCAGGAGGAAGTCAACACCCATCCGCTTCTGAGGAAACAGGTGGATAATTTGTGTGTGTGTATGTGTGTGTGTGTGTGTGTGTGTGTGTGTGTGTGTGTGTATAATCTGTGTGTCAGTGATGAAGCTGAGCAGCTCAGAGGTTGGGGGGAGCACAGGTTCAGTCCACACAGACCACAGAGTCAATAGAATGAAAGGATCTGTACTGGAGCGGCCTCAGACCTCTGTGTCTCATCGATAAAGCTTCATATGATCCCTCGCCCACTAACAGGCTGTGTGACCTCTGCTCCCTGCAGCTCCCTGCCGCTCGGGGGATCGGTTGACAATTAGTTCCAAATGCTGCTGAATTCGAGGAAGCACGCGTCGATGGGAGTGATTGAGCGTGGCGGCGTGGTTTACTGTAGCGCTTCATTCCCCTGAATCAGAGCAGAGCTGTGAGTATTTACAGGCAGACGTTTTACTGAACTATCGACAGCTTCAGTCAGTACACACGGCTCATGTGCCAAACATTAATTATTCAGCTCTTAAACTGCAGGAAACCAGGATCCGTGTTAATTTCCAGGAGGCCGGGAGCGATTTATAAACAGCGTGGTGTCTGAGACGTGGAGCTCAGATAGAGTCGTCTTACTGAAGGAGGGACCATCAGAAACCTGCTGTGGTTTTCATAAAGATGGGAGCCTTTAGGGGACAATAACAGTCAGGAGTTTAAGAGTAGCTATAAATCAGAAACGGTCATTAAAAACAGGCCGTTTCTCATTCCTGGGATTAAATCCTAAATCATACAAATATAAAGTTATGTGGCATAATAATGCATTTAATGCTCCAAAAATAAAACCTGCTTTCTGTAACCCTTCAAGGTTGATATTCTTACTTAAATATTGTAAAATGTATTCATTTTATTTCTTTAGCTTTATTTACATAATTTGGCTTAAATATCTTTATCAGTTTTCTTATTTAATCATTCAGGATTTATTCTTAGCATGTGATTTGCTCCACATCTCATACAGTCTAACAGCTTCGGTCAATTTTCTGGAGCTTCAGCAGATGTTCGGACGCCTTACTGACGTTTAATTGAAATGGAATATGAGGGTGTGGCCCGGGGTATAAAAGTGTCCATTAAAGCATGTTTCACTTTGAAGTAGAGGACTGATATTGATCCAGATGAGACATGAGAAAAAAATCTCCGCAGAGAGCAAAATAAAAAGAGAGAGAGAAAGAGAGAGAGAGAGGAGCTTTATGGATTTTTAAAAAGGAGGCTTGAACAGGCGAGAACGATTCACCGAGAACAGCTTCAGTAAAATCATCTGGCTGAGATCTGCTCCCAAAACTTTACACTGCTGAGTGTGTGCAAGCGTGTCTGAGTGTCTGAGTGTCTGAGTGCGTGCGCGTGTGGGCGTGTGTGTGAGATGCACAGGCAGTCAGTCAGGAACACACACATTTACAGATATGATGTCTGTATCTGTGAGATATTTGTTGGCTCTCAGCTGAGTTTGCGGACCGAAGCAGTAAAAAACAAACAGAAAGGCTCTCTCCGATCCTCCTCTTCATTTCTGTAACTCTAGATCATCAGATCTCTGCACATCTGCAGGTTTCAGCTTAGATAAACTATTCATTGTTTAATAAACAATAATCAAACTGATTTCAGAGAGTAAACCCTCCAGAGTTTTAAAGAAAAAGGAGTAAAATCTGTTTAAATCCTAAAAAGTCATTTATCCAGTTATTGATGAAACCCATGGATGACTGAGTGGGAGCTTAAATGTGTGAATATATTTATAAGAGGTGATGGGGAATATGAAATTTTTTAACCCTTTGAGCCCTCCATCACTCTGCAAACACAGTGTGAAATAATGCACTAATCAAAAGAATATAGTGATGTTGCACATCAATTTCAACAGCAGACCCCCGGGCTACACGGATATAAAGCTCTATACATGCTACAAACACAACTTAAATAACAGCTAAATGAATCACCACTTATCAAACTCTGTACAGCTCCACTGTGTCAACCCACTCAACACACTCAGATGGAAAGCAGAGACTTCACAGATTCCAAGGATATAAACTAAAGCTCTCTACAGCAAAGTATCAGAGAAACAGTTTCCAAAAAATCACAAACACAAAAAAATGCTTTTCTCTCTCATCTTTGCTGTTTTGCCAAGAAAACATTCATTTCTCTGAGAAATCCACAGTACTTTCTGTTAGCCCTGTGTCTTGTTTTACACGCAAAACTTTCCAGCTTTCGCTGTCGGACTTTAGGACTTGGGGACAACCCTTACAGTGTCAGTATGCAGCAGGCTGCAGCAGGCTGGGTCTCCCTAATACAAGCATTCTGCTGATTTTGATTGACTGACACTACTGTCAATATCATTATGGTGGGTTTAGCATGATTCTGCTGCCTCTAATGATTCCAAAGAGGTGTCAATCACTCAAATCAACCATGACAGAGATAGAGACATGCATATTCATGTATAGCTAAATTCCATATAAACACTATTTCTTACCAGAGATGCATCTGGTCCCACATCTGGTATGAAATTTAAAAAAAAATGCCAAAAGCTTTTGTATTTGGATGTATTTCTCACAATTAGTGAAAACAAATGAAATCTATAGTTTTGTACTTGAGAAAATTCAAATGGCACAGATGGAGCCAAACTGTGCCAACACAGATCTCGCCTGAACTCTCTGCACTAAAACCGCTATAATTTTGTTCCCCTTCACTTTATCAGAGTCAACCTTTGCAGAGATAATGTTCATATGTTGTACTATGGTCTGATAAAGGTTTAGAGCTGGTGATGCATCATTTTCAAAGAGAAATTCATCCTATTTTTTTTTTTTTTCATGTAAACTTACTTTTATTTTTTGCTAGGTTCAATCTTCATTTACTCTTTACCAGTACCAAATTATTCAAATAGGCTTTGTGGTTGCAGAGATCTACTATTTTATTATGGATATGCAATTTTGAAGCAGAGACCTGAAAAATCAGCTCAAAGGGATAAAAAATGTTTCTGATCACAGGAGTTTAAAGTCCTGTTGATAAGTTTTAAAGATTGGACTGTGATTCAAAGACAGAGACGTCATAGAACAGAAAGGTATTTGTTGAAACGATCTGCGAGAACATTTTGTTTCTGTGAACAAGACAGACTCTTTTAATATTTGTTCACATTATTTTTTAGCACCTCTCTGACACAAACAAAGAGAGTCTTTCTTTTCTGTTGGACTGAATCTCTCCAGAACCAGCCAAAATGATTTAATGTAGAGTCCAAACTGGTGTTAGTCCGTCCTGGTGTTTCATCAGAGAGGAGCAGATCCTGGACAGGAAGTCTTTAAAGTTAGCTGTGATGTGTGTGTATGAGCTGTTTTAAGACAGATCTCCACAGCAAACATCCTGAAACCTGTTCTGGGTGGTGAACCCAGAGTCCTCTGAGCCGTGTGTGGTGACGGCGTCCTCTGTGCCCATCATGAACTCAAACAGCTCTCCTCTCCTGTCTCTTCAGATTCTTTAAAGCTGCGGCTCCACGTCATGTTTGTTTCAATCTACAGAACAATCAATATCCTATCATAGTGTGACAGAGCAGCCTGATAATAACATGGAGTGATTATATAAAATAATAAGCTGTTCTGTACCCGATGTGATGAAGCCAGTGAAAGCATGCCCTGCTCTTATTTTCCTCCCTGTTAATCTAACACCTTCTCTCCGTCTTCACACGCTCCTTCTCTCGGCCCGTGATCGCCCCTCGCTGAAAATTGCATCAATCTTATTGGCACAGTCGATAGAAAGTGGGTGTTGATAATCCTTTCAGACCCTCTGCCAGTAACACAGGAAATAAACAGAGGCTGAAAGTTGAGGCTGCTCAGCTATTTGAAGCATATTCATTGCAGTCTATGGATCGGACCTGGTGCAGCGTCACCGTGTGACCAGCAGCGCTGCAGAGGGTCGGCCTCCACTGGCGCCACATTCATCACAATAGATTTTTTTCTGCCCTCCAGGGACAGGGCAGAAATTATTTCTCTAAAGAGAGGAATATCATGTGACTGCAGTTTTCTTTTCTTCTGCTTCCAATCAAAAAAGAAGTTTGTTCTGCAGACGACCACGATGTCCTGTCGGCTCTCTGAGCCAAAAAAATCTCTGCGGAGTTTATATTTCATCAGTTTATTCTTTCAGTGTGATGACAGCTTCTGTGGGACATAAACTGATATTAAGCTTCTCTAAGAAAAGACGGAGGAGCTGTGAGAGAAACGTTCTGTGGAAATCTGCAGTCAAAGGTCAAACTGTTGAATCAAACCTTCAGGTTCTGCCTGAGAGGAGCTGATCAAGGCTGAAGGAAGGATTTATTAACACCATTCTGATCGGCTTTAACCCTGTTTATATTCTGATCTCTAACATTTGAAAACAACACACGGACACCGCACGCCTTCACATTATGTTACTGTACATTTATTAAATATTTAACCTCTAAGGCTGCTCTCTTTCTTTCTTTCTTGGAAATTCAGGGACTGTTAAAAAAGGATCAAGATATTTTTTAATAGTAATAGTTGTATTTTCAGGAGAGGCTTCAGTCAGGTGTGATGGTTACCTGAGGGTTCAGAGGATGACATCCTGTGATATCGGATTCGGCTCGCTCTGCTCTTTATGTTCTTACACAGCGTTGCATCATGTGCCATCTCGCATTATGATAAATGGATGACAATGTGGGGCCAGTGTCCCTGGATGTTTAGACGCTCTCTCTTTCCGGCTCGTTTTGTATCTAAGAAGAAATTTTGTGTCACATGGCACCGCTCTGCCTCATTTAGCTCTTGATAAATTCATCAGGCCTTGAATCTGTGCAGCGGTGGGTGTGCCGAAAGAGGCTGCTTCACATTCATTAGGAGAGAGAATCTGCAGCTGTATTCACACACACACTGAACACACACACCTCTGGTGTGGTGTTGAAACCAGCTCCTCTCCACACGTTCAGGTGCTTCAGATGGAGAATAATTAGCAGCAAAGTATGCGCTTGCTGAGCCAACCTGAAGCTCGAAATCCTGAGTAAATTTCTGTGTTTGTGTGTGTGTGTGTGTGTGTGTGTATATATGTGTGTGTGTTTCACCGTCACACCGGAAACAGGCTCATAAAAGATGGATGTGTGGCACAGCGGTCTCCACCTGCTGTGTGGGAATTTACTGAGAGCGGAGCAATATTCCTCTCACAGACCTGCGGTGAAGAGTGTCACATCAGCTGGTAATGAAAGCCTTTTCAAGCCAAAGCAAACTTTAAAAAGAGCTCTCATAGAGAGAACATCTGAGTGAGAAACGGCTCCCAGCAGCTCTGACAAAGACCCGACCATATGCAGAGAGACGATGGGAGGGACAGATCCTCTTCAGAGCTCTGTGAGAAACCTTGACCAGCATCAGACCGCTCTGTGACACACACATGCCTTTTCTATATAATTTTAAGTTTTCTGTATTTGAAAAAAAAATGAAACAGCTGTTAGTTTATTTATAAAAAGCTGATGATAATCTAAAGATACCTGAATTGAAAATACAGCCATGCTCACAGGAGATGGAGATCTTATTTATTTATTTATTTATTGAAAGGTGGATTCTGATCGTGACTCTAAACGAGCTGCATTTTGATATTCTGCATTTCACATATATTTCATGGCGTGAAGAGTAGAAAACAGAACTTCAATCCCCTGGTGATGGATAATTTACTCTGTGACAGGATGAAGAAATTAATCCTAGAAAAAGATTTAGTTTAACCAACACGTTCAGGAAATAACTGAAATATTATCTGGTCTCTGCTCCTTTTATTCCACTCAAGGAATATTTAATTTGAGAGCTTGTACATTTTTAGTCTGGGATGTTTATTTAGATCTGTGATATTGTTTTGCAGCTATTGTTAGTTTTTTATAAAGACCTGATGATAACCTGTGAAATACTTGTAAGGCCCATAAAATAGCCACTTTATTATCAGCACATGGATGTGTATGGTTTGTCTGTTTAGTAACAGAAATTAATTGTTCCTGGTATTAAACTCAGCGCAGCGGTAATTCTATTGTCCTCTTAATTATGAATGAGAAATGCATTTAGCTACATTACTTATTAAATGGCTTTATGCGCTCAGCCTGCTCCACAGCTCACAGCGCAGCCGTACAACACCTCACAGCTGCTGCATAACCCAGACACATGTTGAACCAGCAGCAGGTGCACAGCATCGCCTCCGCCGAGTATGTGCACGTTCACACTTCACTAACCAGCAAGACAGACTAAAACCAGAACCAGAGACAAACAAAACCAGGGACCAACGGGAGGAGTCAATAAGAAGTCTGGAGAGGAATGGTCATATCTGTAAAAGGATAAAACGAGCACACAAAGCTAAGATAAGCTAAGCTAATATACGCTAAGCTAAGCCCTGGACTACCTGATCTCTGAATGCACAGAGAAAACATTTTTTCTAAAATCTAACACATCACCAAAACAGCCAAAAAAGAGTAAAACTGATGAGTGAAAACAGGACCTCACAGGATGCAGAGAAAGAGCAGGGTTAAAGAATTTCAAAAGCATTTTCTGAAACCTCAAAACTACAGAAAAAAGTAATCAGTGTCGTAAAAATGGACTATGTGTAGCTAGAAGATAATTTAAAAATTAAAGCTGACATATACTAAAATCTTACTGTATTACAATACTATAATCCTACAGTTTCATTTAACTGATGCTTCTGTCCAAAGCGATGTGCAACCCAAGCAAGAATTTAGACTGGAGGGAGAAACCTGAGTAAGTGTGACAAAATGCTTCAAGTTTTCAATCATATACTAAAACATGAAATCTGTAACGATGAGAGAGACAAAGAGGAAGTCATTAAAAAAACAACTCACCTAAAAAAAAAGTCCAAAAATTGAATCCTAAAAGGTCCAACAGAAAAGACACCACCAAAAGCTAAAATACTCTGGAGACAAAGACTCAGCTGAGAGGAAACACGCACACATACACACACACAGGTAACAGGCTACAGGTGTGATCAGAGATGAGACTAATGAAGGTAATTAAAGTAGAGGAAAACACAAGGACAGGAAGTCAAGTGAGGTATGACACACAGGAAGCAAAAACTTCAAAATAAAACACTGATGACTGAGTCTTCTTCTGTTCTTTGAATTACGGCAGGTGTAAACCAGGCTAAAGAACCACTACTGCCCCCTACTGTGAACCAGTTACATACAGTATCACTGTGCGCTCAATAATTATTTATTTTACTGAGACAGACCCTCATCAAAACCATATTTACAAAAAAAAGAAAATAAAAAAAAGGTTTTTTTTCCAAATTCAAATCCTTACTTTTAGAATTGGCTTAAGCGTCATAAAAACATTACCGCTTATCTCCAGCAGAGGGCAATTTTTTTTTCCGACTATCTAGAAACATGATGTCAGATCCCCTGAATAACTCTTAAAAACTGACACACATGTGATTTTCATTTTTCCTGATGTTTACAGACTCCTGAGATAGTCTGTAAACATCATCATTGTTGAACTCTACATGGGCTGGTGTTAAAAAAAAAATTGCAAAAGCACCAATATCAAAGAATCGAAATTGAATCGAATCTGGAGAAAAGCTTATTGGCCCAGCCCTAGTAAATAAGTTAATAGATAGATAGATAGATAGATAGATAGATAGATAGATAGATAGATAGATAGATAGATAGATAGATAGATAGATAGATAGATAGATAGATAGATAGATAGATAGATAGATAGATAGATAGATAGATAGATAAAAGTAGTAAATAAGGTTTAATCTTTTGTTTCCATGTGTTTGTGAACGGCTTTTGGCACCGGTCATTTTATAATTACTGTAAATGTCCAATACTCCATCAATTAGCTTCTGCAGTAAAGTGACAAATTCAGCACTAAAGCCTCATAACAGGCTCAACATCTCATCTTTGTGAGGAGAAAGAGTGAGAAGCAGCTCTCTGACTATCAGCCACCACCAGCCCTTTAAATACAGAGCAGCTCTTTGACCTCCAGGAGCATCTCACCATTTCATCTCTTCACAGCACGTCAGAGCTGATCACCCCACACATCTGACAACCACACAACTGTCATAAAAGAGTAATGCATCTGTCAGTTTGGCTCAGCTCCACACCTCAACATAAAGAGTTTAAACCCGACACAGGCCGAGTGTCAGAGCCGCCCTCAGAGAGCGAGGTAAACATCAAGACCATGATACCACGCCAAGGTTGTTTATTGCCAGGCTGCAAGTTTACATTAGCACAGGTTAAAAACACCTCCACAGCCTCACTGCTACCTGTTTTTTAATGCTCCAGGATATAGAAACTCCAGAGAGGAGAGGCCAAACCCAAACCCTGAGGCAAAGCTCGGCTCAATAAAAGGAGAAATATCATCATAATGTTGAATTTTAAATCATATGATGGGTTTATAGGACGTGTAAAACAGGGCTGACATTTATGCCTGGATGTGGAGGGAGAGCAGGAATTCTGGAGAGTATAAACAGAAAGGTCAATCCTCTGTGGAGTAGGATAAAAATTCAGTGAGTCCTGAAACAAAGGCTTCGATGCGTTCGGTGGGTTAGGTTATGGAACTAGCTCCATCACTCTCACTCTCTCTCTCTCTCTCTCTCTCTCTCTCTCTCTCTCTCTCTCTCTCTCTTATTTATAAGGACAGAAATACAAATTTCATGTCACTGTGTTGAACATTCTTCCTCCTGAATAAAATACTCCAGTGTGTGTGTGTGTGTGTGTGTGTGTGTGTGTGTGTGTGTGTGTGTGTGTGTGTGTGTGTGTGACCAGAGACAGCCAGAGACAGGAAAACAACAAAACAAACTGATCTAATGATTAGTTTATTCTAACCTCATCCAGTAATAACACCTGCAGCATCATTTCACCCCAGCATCCATCCATCCATCCATCCATCATCCGTCCATCCGTCCGTCCATCCATCCATCCATCCATCCATCCATCCATCCATCCATCCATCCATCCATCCATCCATCCATCATGCACAACCAGACAGTCTTTGGACTGAGGAAAGTAGAACCTGAAGAAAGGCCCAGGTGGGGACATGTAGCCTTAGCAAGGATTTAAACCAGCAGCCCTTTTCGCTGTGGTCACAGTGCTATTACACCACTGTGCCACCTAAGCCCAGACTTCAATATATAACAAAATGTTCAAGATCATTGTTTTAACCTGTTTTAAATGTCTGATTTCTCCTTTACTGTTGAGACTGAAAGCCACTTATCTGTAGCTCTCATATAATAATAATAATAATAATAATAATAATAATAATAATAATAATAATAATAATAATAATAATAATAATAATAATCTAATGAGAATTATCTTATTTATCCTGTTTAGACAAACGTGTTTGTAAATATTGTTTGTGAATGTGTTGTGATGTTTTTCTGTGACTGTAATCTGTGCTGCTGTTCACCAACACTGTAGGATCCATGTATAGCACTGACAGTATGTGAAGTAAAAATATCATTTCAGCAGCTCTGTGTTAGTCAGTGCTGTGTGTGCAGGGTTTAGATTTACTGTAGTATTTTCAGATTTAACCTCACTATCAGCTCGGTCGGTTATTCTCCGCAGATTTTTCTCCAAACAGAAATCTGAGCAGGAGGCTCCTCAGATAAAAGAAAAAAAAACACAAGAAATGTTTTTAACAAGACACACCAGGGATACAGTTTTCTTCAGGATTTCATCTCTCATTTCACCTGTTCATCAACTGATAAGTAAAAAGCTGACCTTAAATTTATTGACTCATTTCACATGCAGTGACAGTCCGCTTTCCCCTCAGGTGGGTGCAGCTCTCGGATTTAGGAGTAAAAATTCCTCTAAATGGTCAGATTGCTTTGTGATGCTCTTTCTCAACCCAATAATATTTATATTTAAGGATATTTAATTTCCCTCACAGAGCAATAGGCTGCAGCAGCCTTCAGAAGCTGACAGTGTGATTTTTTATCCATTTCCTTGAGAAATGCCTTTAATGGCTGAGGCTTTTTGAAAACTCTAATCCTCACATCAAATTGGATTCACTCATGCAATTAAATCTCAAACTGTAGGCCTTCAATTTAAAAATGAAACCCTGCTTCCCTTCCCCTCCCGGTGGGGAAAAGCAATCTGTGTTTGGTAGAAGCTGGAGCAGCCTGTGTGAGTGTGTGTCTGCTATTTCCACCGATACCAGCAGCAGCCTGTACACACTAACGCTGCCGAGAGCAGTCAGCAGTTTGTGCTCCTATCAGCTCAGCCTGACTCTTTAAACAGCACATGAAGCTCGTTGTGTCGGAAGATTTTCTGGAATAACCCCAGGCTGCAGACACAGAGCTCTGGTTCCTCATTAGACTCATGAATGGACACGAACGGACCTGTTTGCTTGACCTTCACCGCACACTCCGAGTCCACCCTGCGCACAGTAACATACACAGACGAGGACAAATCTACAACTTGTTCCTGTGCATCACACAGACGACAGGAGACAAAAAAAATACTCCTTTAAGAGGACTTAAAAAGGCAAAAAAGCAGCACAAATACATCATCTGTAGTGACGATGATCCCCCCGCTACACACCGCAGCCGTGCGTAAAACTTGAACAGCGTCAGTTTGATTTCACAGCAGGTTTGTGAGGAATGGGTCGGGGCTTACAGGTGAGTTTAGGTGAAATACTCACAGTGAGCAGCGGCGGAGGCTCCTCTGAAGACGCTCAGAGAATAAAAGGTGACCACATGCAAGAGAAAAAACATCTTCCAGCCGGGGTGAGGTATTATCCGTGCGTCCAAAACACAGAACGAGAGGTGAGAGGGTCCTCCTCGATCCTCCTGCGCGGAGGGATGGAAGGAGTGTGATGAGGAGGAACAGACCGCTCCCACGACTCTCTCTCTCTCTCTCTCTCTCTCTCTCTCTCTCTCTCTCTGTATCAGTTTTTATTGGCAGAGCTGCAGCATTGTGTGATGCCCGAGTATCCACATAAAAAATGCAGGACAATACCAAATATCCAGAGAGAGAGAGAGAGAGAGGGGGGGGGGGGGGGGGGGCTGCAGTAGTATTGTGTGCAGGTTGAACCTTTTTTTAAGGATAGGTTCTTCTACTGTATTAAATATAAACAGAATAAGAACACAAGTGAGGAGAGGTGTCAGGAAGCTTATCATCTCTTGGGTTGGATTTGTTAAAAGCTTAAACAGGATATAAATGCACAAATTGCTCTATTTAAGCATATCATTCACACTAATATAGATTCTCTGGAATTCATTTTAGGTTGAGAAAAGTAAGTTCAGGGGTCAGAAAGCTGATTGACCAGAGATAAAGCTGTTTTTTTTATCAAAAACATGGACAGATACAAAGACTAAACTGTGATCACATGTGAAAATGAACTCTAAAGCTTTGACTGGAGAGAGCTGGAGACAGTAGCCTATTGTCTATGTTCTGTCTTTGTCTGGAAACACTCACCTTCACCTGCCTCAGATATAAACCTAAAATCAGATATAAATGATTCAGAGACCACAGCTCCAGGTTAAAATCACCCTCAGACCCCCGTCCTCCATGGAAAACCTTACAGTAATAAATAAACATCTCTTCTGTTCCATATCAAAGAGTGTATTCAGACTGAGGGTTTGAAAGGTTGAATGGTGCGTTTTCATGTCTTTCTGCTGCAGCTTTGTTACCGTTTCAGACCCTCTAAAACTCTGACCTTGTGTTTTTTTTTCTGGTTTCCCGACTTTGTTGTTTTTTTAATTAAGTTTCAATGAAAGTGAAAAAGATTTTTTTTCAAGGATTCATTTTAATACTGATTCAGATTGATATAAAAGACTCAGTTATACAAGTCTGATCTGAGACCTGTTTTTGGTTTAATTCTCTCCGTGGAAAGTTTAAACTTCAGTACTTAGCAGACAGAAATCTACAGAAAAATGGGGAGAAAACTTAAATCTGAACCATGATGGACTAAAACATCCTATAAGAATGTGTCTGTTTCTTTTCTTGTCAGTTAAAAAAAGTGTTCAGATACTGACTGCAGTCAGTGTCAGGTTGATGAACCTGGATGTATATTTAGGACCTGAAGCTGGCTCCACACTGACAGGCGTCTAAAAACAGAACAGGTATTTAAATGTTAAAGAGCTCACACCTAAGGACAGATACTGACAGATTTAACACTTTAGTTTATAAAGATATGACCAAAAACTCAGCACACAATGATAGATTCATTCAGTCCTCCCTCTGAAATCTGAAATCATCCCTCACACAGATGGACTGGAGAGGAAACAAACATGGCCGACAGCTAATCATTATCATAGCTAGCTGCTTAGCATAGCTTCATCCATATGTGTCTCAGGCTCTGCTGATCTCCTCGCTTTCCTCTCTGCCAGTGTAACTGTGAGGTATTTTACAGACAGAAACACTCAGAACAACATGTTGGTTCATTATGTTCCGCATTTTCAGATTATTTACTCAACTGTTCACTGTGTTCTCGTAAACACAGCAGGAGAACTGATCCAAAGAGATGTGAAGAGGATATAATGGTTACTAGCAGCACCCTAACAGATATGTGCTATTATTATTATTATATACTCATGGAGCTGACAACAAACAGCTGTTTTCTGATGTCACTGTTTGTATCAGAAGTTAAAGCAGAATAAATCCTGATCTCTAATAATCCAGGATAAAATCTCAGTCTAACAAGTTTGTACATCTGCTCCAACACTACACACAGACTGTCTGATGGAAGGTCAGTCAGTTTCCTGTCTTTAATTCGTCTCTGTGTTCAGTCTAAGAATTTTATTGTGAGTCTCATTTCCTGACGAACAAGATTCTCCGTGCCGGCTGTCTTGATCACACGGCTTCTCTCTGCTGGCAGATCTCACTCAGTCTGTTTCCTGCGGGCTGCCAGCGTCTCTTTCTGTCACCGCCTCGATGGCCAATTTGTGGTCGCTCATGTAGCCACTCTGTCTTTTTTGATTAATGGCTTTCTCAGTTTGGGTCAGCTCCAATAATCTACCACTAAATGTCGTCTGTTTTGGCACCAACCGACATTAAAGTCGGCATTTTATTGTAGATCGGGGCTGAGCCTCAGACCAGCTGGTCCAGGAGACTTCATCCAACTCCCATTATCTTTATCTTATGGCAACACTGAGCTTGGTAAAAGCACAATGTTCACTGTGGGGCTTTATGGGCCCACTCATCCACAAAATGATGAAATGATAGTTTGATTAAGAGTTTCATTAATATTTGCTCTAAGAAGTCTGATAAAAAAAAAAAAAAACTCTAATTTTAAATTAAAGAAAACACCAGAGGGACTTATAGTACCATGATGCAGTGCAGCCCTCCGCCCTGACCATCAGTCAAACTCTCTACAATGAAGTACTTTGCTGGTTTAACCACCATTAATGTCATCGTCAGGATGCAGGATGCAGTGTGCAGGATGCATAGTGTTTGTATTGACTGCAGGATGCTATGAATGGATTACCGTGGCAACACCAACCATGTGACAGAAAGAAAGTATGTGTGCTCCAGTCTACAGGGACAACTCAGAGCTGGAGTCAGATTAAATGAAGTCAGAGACTGGTTGGAGGTTCGGGTCGAGCAGGTCTCACCTGTCTCTGACTCAGGTGATGACAGAAACATTTGACCTGATAAATCTGTTGCTTCTTTTTACATCAGAGGAATCTTCTATTTATGCTTACCATTAACATTAGCATTAGTATGACTTAGCATGGATTAGCACAGTGCTTTTTAGCATCAAAGCATCAAACTTTGCATCTTATCAGGAGATCAGATCTATGATTTAATCTGATGAGGCTTTCAGACACAGTTTGGTTTAAATCTGTTAGCCTCGAGGCTTAACGCTAACCTCAGCTCTTCAAGAGCCACAGGACGTTGTCACTGAGATGACGTCCATGTTTACAGTCTATAGTTTAAATCTGTAGAAAACCCACCTTTTAAAACTCAATGAGACTTTTATTTTAAACAATAACCCTTAAATAAGTTTAAAAACAGTGCATTTTAGCCGTGTTTTCACAATATGTTCTTTGTATGTCGGCTCCTCTCTCTCTGGGTGTAAAGACAGAAACACAAAGAAGCGCGTGGATATATGAAGAGATGAAATATTGATCAGTGAGGGTTCGTCTGTGATGAGAAGATAAAAAGAGATGAAGCTAAATAAACAGAGAAGGGAGCAGATTCCAAGCGTTCGGCACAGTTTCAGTGTTGTTCCTCTGTTTTCCCTCCGGCTCTGACACATATTACTGCTTCCATGGCGATGTCAGTGAATTCCCCGAGTGTTGAATTATGTTTCACAGTAAGAGAGAGTGGATCCAATTTGTGCCTTTTTACTGGTAAACAACCGCACTGTGTAGACGATGCCTTATAAAAGGAGAGGATCAGATCAACGCAAACTCACCCCAGAAATATGATGCAAAGCTCTCTCTCTTTCTCTCTCTGTATTTGTTAAATAGAGGACTCAGGACTCCTCTGATGTAAGGAGTTACCTGAACACCTGATAGACAATTAAACAGAAAGACAAAAAGTATGATTCTAATCAGTGAGATAAAAATAATCTGCGACGTCCTTTTTAAACAGCAGAGAGTGCTATCTACCTTTGACTTCATGTGAGTCATGTTTCTGTGAACCCAGCTCCAGGAGTCTTACGTTGTTGTGATCTGAGCCATATATTTTTGTGTGTTGTGGTGATCCGGGTTGTGTGTTGTTTTCTTGTTGTGATTCTGAGGTCTTGGGCTCCAATTGGTCAATCAAACCTGATGTTCTGCAAACATTAGGCTCTGAAATCAGGCGTCATGGCAGAGGCTGTCTGTGGCTGTCAGCCGTCAGCCTTAAATGTCATCATGTTGTTTATCCTCAGCAGCTATCAGCCATCTGTGCAGCTAATGGACGTCCAGCCTCAAAGTGGGACAGGGTTTTTCTGAGGGAGGACGTGTAATTGTTACTTACTACCTCCTGTTTTCTGCCTTGTTGGACACTGATGGTGAAGGAGAAACACTTTCCTGAAGGACACCATCAGCGCCTAAATGTGAGAGTTCTTTGCATGTGAAAACTGCTGCTCATCCATCATCTGTAAGAGTGAAGCTCTCAGCCCGTCTGTGTTTCCCAAATTAAATTCTCCACAGCGGCTGCATCAGAGGACGATTCAGTCGGCAGTTTTGTGCCAGATAGAGGATCCTGACAGAGCTGCAATCAGAAAGGTGTCACAGATTCAGGTGATGTGTGAGGCCTCAAAAGGTAAAGCCTTCCCTTTGCTTCCCCAGATAACCTCACAGAGACCATTTCACAGCTGCCAAGTGGACAAAAGTCGGGCAATTCCAGCCCCACATGGGGAATTAAACGCAGGCTGAATGGTCCTAATGTTTCCCTCGCTCTTCATGTGGGCTTTTGTGTCCACATAATGCAAACTTAGCTCTCATATTCAAACACCCTACAGCTGTAGTCAGTGAAACAAATGTTCCTAAATGTTCCCCGTCCTCTGTATGGAGCTCCAGAGAGTCGTGAAAGGATCAAAGGAGCATGTCGCTGCGAGGAGCCCGGAGCTGGCGAACGCTACAATAGAGTCTGAAAACGGCCAGCTGACATTGTCAGACACTTCAGTTTAATTGCACGGATTATGGAGCTCGTTTCCAAAGCTAATGTTTCTTGTTTCATTGCCTTTCACTTTCTTCCTGCTTTATTGCTCTCACATAGCTTTTCTTTCCAGTGAGAGCCAATTAAGTCCCTTCATGCTTTCATTGAGTCACATGTTCTTCTTTCAGCTCACCCCACAGAAAAACGGCCTCTTGGGAAAACTAGAAATGCTTATCATTACCGAGAAAAGGAAACTGTCCAGAGGTTAGCAGAGCAACCTCTCCTTCACACAAAGCCAAGATAAATGCTTGCGAATATTTAGTTTAGTCACATTCGTTTCTCATTTGAAGCAGACAAAACTCCCTGAATCTGTTATCTGTGGCAGAAAATGTCACTTATCAAACCAGGGACAGCAGAAAATAGCCTGGAAAATGTTTGAAAAGTAAATCAAGTCAGGGCTCGTTCTGCAGTCACAACAGCACCTTAAGACGAAACCGACCAATCAGGAGACAAAAAACACACAGGAGAGGGAACAGGGATGAGAAATACTAACAAAGAGGGGGAAAAAAGACACAAGAAGAACCAGGGAAATACAAACAGAATCAGGGCTGTAATCATCAGAGAGTAGAATCAGGATGTAAATACACCGTTAACCAACACTACAACAACAAACGGATCCCTCACCTGCCCGAACCCCTCACCTGTCTGTAGGTATTTATCACCTGATCTCCTGAACCAGCCATCAGCATTGTCCAAAAATGCTTGTTTTGCTTTTTAGTGCCCATTAAGAGCACACTGTGTTCACAATCAGCTTATTGAATTGAAGGGAAGCTCACCTGGCTCCTCTCTCAGGTTAGAGAAAGTTAAGTCATGTTAGTGATGTTTTTCAGCTCATCATCACCCATAGGTGACTCATTTCCTCTCACCTGAGCCTCTTGCTCTGCTGAGGTTGATGCTAACAAGGTGATCGGTAGAACAGTACAACATCATTGCCTAATGTTATAGAAAAATGTGATCTGAGCTGATCTCAGACCCTGAAAGAAATCTGTCCTATGGACGGAGTTGAAGCAGAAACACTGGGGGCGCCACGGACCCGGCTGGTTGTGAGGATCTGAGTGACTTTGAAAGAGGGTTCATTGTTGGGGCACAGATGGCAGGAGCCTCAGTCACACACACTGTTCAGCTGGCTGCTCTCAAAGACGGCTCTGATTGAAATCAGATCTGTGAGAGAGACTTCAGTAAACAGGTCAGAAAGCTCATCTATGGACCAACTGTTGGACTGAGTCTCCACCATCATCTTCATCACCAACATCAGAAATTATCTCTCACTGAAACACCACGCTTAGAATCCAGAGCAGGATGACACACACAGAGCCTTTATAGATGTTTAGAATCAGATGCAAAATTAGAATCTGATTGTGTGTTGTTTTCCAGTTTACTCTATCACCTGTCTGCTCCTCAGACTCTAACATGAAGAAGTGAAAATGAGACACGTTATCGGTTTCCTCCTCAATCTGAGACTGAAGCTGTGTTCTAATGTCACTGCTGTGATAACGTCTCAATAATCCTGTAAATTCTCATCCAGCTGACTGCATTCTTTGAGAGCTGCTAAATATTTTCACACAAATGCATGCTGCTGGTATGGAGTGTGTGTATGTGTGTGTCTAAATGATTTTGTGTCAGAGCAGAACACACTCCTGTAGATCCTCCTGAACAGCGTTAAACTCTTTGTGTTTACATTTGCTGGAGTCGTTGCTCATGATGCATGTGATAACCTTCCGACCTTTCCTGATGACACCCGTCACCTAAGACATCTCCATGGTTTCTCTATCGATCCACAAATGCTACAACATGAACATTAGCAGCTTCCACTTCAGCTGCCATGCCTGAAGAGAGGCTGATATCATCTCAGAGTCATCTGTTGTTTGCACATCACGAGCTGCTGCGTCTAAACCAGGTGATCCAGATAACCTCTCAGGGGAAGCTGCACGCTGTGTAACATTTAATCTTTTACTATGCTGTTTATCCTGCTGGAGGTCCTCAGAGGGAGCGATGTCCTGAGGCTCCTGCTCTGTCATTCAGCATTTCTCCAGACTAAATAATTAAGAGCTTCTCTGATGTGATCCTGAGGGGAGACAAGCTTTAATGAAATAACAACATCTGATCTGATATCCCTGAGCTGAGCACTCTCGGAAACATCAGCCACAGAAGCGGGTTCAGCACAAGGGCCAACCACAACAGCCAGGTCTGATTCCACAGGTCAAAGGTCACAGGTCAGGGATGTGTTGATATGAATAAGCCAACAAGTCGAGTCACAGAAAGCGCCTTCTCCTATGAGCTGCTTCTTCTCCCTCTGTCTTTATCTTCTCAACCCAGCTTGGCGGATGGATGGAAGACGAGAAAAGCCATGGATTTTTCTTTAATTTATGCACTGTTATCTTGTGATAACGACTTATTATTTTGTTATCTCAATATAACAACGATCGTTTTCTCGTGATAACGAATTAATTATAAACATGTTTGTCTTGATTTCAGCAAACAAGAGTTGCCATGAACTGCTTCCACCCACTGGGTGTAGCTGTATACAGCCTCTCATCTGCGGGTAGATGAGAGTCAGCAGCCAGAAGGATAGGAGTTTGTCAGCCTACTAGCTGCTAAGCTAACCGGTAACTGCTGAAGTAAACAAACTAAAGTGAATCTTCCTGGTAGGCTACAGCTAGGCTGACAAATGTGAGACCAAGCGGCAACCTCCGGTCTGAAACTATGCGACAATGCGGAATTGCTAAAGTCTGCTGTTCCTTGAGTGTCCGCTTGAGGCTGGCTCCGGAAGTACCAGAAACATACACACCAAGCTAAAAAAAGTCGTTTTCATGGCCAAAATAAGCACGTTTACAGCCTGGTACAAAGAATGTCTCCCATCTGAATCACTAATTTCACTAACAGCACGCACTGTACCAGGGGTGAATTTTTTTAAAATTGGCAATTTGGACATTATTAAGATCGCCGGTTCATCCAATCAGGGGCACAGCTCAGCTCACATGATTGCCAGGCACCCTATGGCTGTCACTGCGGAGACTCAAAGCCTACCTCATTTCCAATATGACCGCACCAGCCGTTTTGCTTTGAAAATGTATTCAAGAAACAGACAGGTGACGTTGCGGAGGCTACATCCATTAATTATGCAGTCTATGTGTGAGACTTAATAAATGTTTATTAATTCATTTAATATTGCTTTGGGCCAGCCTCTCAGCTGCTAACCAGCAGATGAGAGGCTGAATACAGCTACACCCAGTGGCTGGAAGCTGTTCATGGCAGCTCTTGTTGGTTGAAATCAAGACAAATATGTTTATAATTAATTTGTTATCACGAGAAAATGGTCTTTGTGATATTGAGATAATGAAAAAAAAATTGTTATGATGAGAAAGCTGTCTTCTTTATATTAAGATAACAAAATAATAAGTCGTTACCATGAGATAACAGCGCATAAAAATAGAAAAATCCATGGCTGTCATGTGACATCAGCATGAGACATGATTTAAATTCTAATTTATTATCTAATAAGACATGAAGAAGTTATATTTGCACGTGTGCAGATGTTATAAACGTGTTGCTGATGTTAGCCACTTTCAGACTCTGTTTGTGAAATGCAGGGTGTGTCCTGTGATTGCATGTTAGGGAAAAAAGTAATATTCATGCAGTCTGACCTTTCCCTGGATGGTTTTCTCAGGCAGATAATGGAGGAGGCAGGTGGACGCAGCTGCAGGAGCCACCAGGCTCCCATTGAGCATTGTAATATATCGCAGGCATACTCTCATTTTGAGGGAGATTTGTCATAATACTGACTCGGCCAGATGCGTTCCCTGAGTCGTAGAAGCTTTTCCTCGCCCACTGGGTCACCCTGTCAAACACAGAGACTCACACTCTCTGTCATACTTGGGCTTCCAACATCTTACATTACAGAAAGGAGAGGATGGAAGACCTTGGCTGGAAATCACAGAGCTGAACACAAATTTAGACGCAGAAACTCAGCGAATGAGCGGGCATTGAGTGTGTGAGTGGGATGCTGTGTTAAAATATGCAGAGGAGAAACTCAGGATGTATTCTTAGAATGTCTTAACACACAGAATGAGGATGCTAACTGTGCTAAAAGCTAAAGTTAGCTCTCCTTCCTTAAAACTGCTTTAGGAAGTGAAACTTATACTCTGTAAATAAAATACTCTCTAAATGAAACACGCTATAAAATAAATGCTCTGTCAATGTCTAGTGGTCCCGAGGTCTCTCCATCAGGAAGGACTTGCAGTCTTTCCGAGGTTTCTTTCAGCCTGATGCTAATGTTTGTGAACGCAGCCTCACAGCTGCTTGTCTTAAAGCAGCTCCTGATTATCTTGCAGAAACAAACAGGCTGACAGTGAAGTGATGTTTGGTCTCTGTAGTGCTGTCACTGGAACAATCAGACAGGAACAGGAGCCAGGCTTTCATTGTACTCTGATCTGTGAAGACGTTCCTCTGGTTCTTCTTTTATTCGGCTTTTCTGATGATTGTTGACATGCCTGTGATTCTTCCTGACAGACAATAAGAGCCAATGTTTACCACAGTTTACAAAAAACACTTCAGAGGTTCGGGAGTTCAGTCAGCACATATCTAAGCTCAGACGTCCTGTGAGGCTTCTTAAGGTGCTGCCTTAAAACAAGAACAACTAGACATCAGGACCCAACGGACCCCAGAGCAGCTCCTGTCAATGCTCTGGACCTCACACTGAGGGATGCTAATGGGTTTTAATAATGGGATTGTAACACACACACATGCACACAGTAGATATATTAATATATTGTGTTGTAGTTGTATTGCCATTGTGTTGTAGTTATTTCCTTCAGATTTCTTGGAGCCTTGCTGTTAATTTGTCACCTGTCTGCAGGTGCATATCAATAATACAGGCAGATGCTGTTTCACTGACACTGCCGTCTCTTCATTATGATGTTCTCCGTCTCTGCTTGAGGACAGAAAAGAGGTCAGTGTGAGTGCACTCAGCCGGAGCTACAAAAGCTTCACACAGAGGCTAATTCATAGTGCAGCCCTCTACCATCAAAGTGCTCGGCTGTGGATTTAATTGAGAGCGGCTAAGCTCCCGACTGGGGATTCTGCAGCCCGGCCAGCTGACACTGGCAAACCACAGCACCTTGTCATAATTGAGCCTGTCTTTTCTGCTGAGACTAAAAACTGGCTTATTGTTACAATTACGCTCCTCTCTCTCGTGACCGTGACAATAACTCTCTAATGAACATGTCAGGAGCTGCTGGAGGATACAGACCCACAGATACCATCTCCTCTTTTATTTTATCTGCAATGTCAGCTTCTGCAGCAGTGCTGCTCGGAAACATAAAAGATGGTACATAAAAAACACAAGCTGCTCAGGAGTTAAGAGGTTCAGCATAAACATATAGTCACAGAGGTTTAAATAAAACCAACATCCAGACGGCTGCAGATTCAAACAGCCCTTGGAGTCCTGATACATCACGTCATTTAGAGGTAATATTGCACAGTGTGGATGTACATATGGAGCAACTCCTGAATCTCATTATATCCCTTCAAAACCAGCCTAGGAGGTTCTTGTTCTGAAGGTTTTGAGGTTTCTGATTGTGGCTTTGGTAAATGGGGGCGGTTTCAGGACCCTGGATGCCTTCTCTGGTCTAAAAGGACCGCCTGGTCTCATTTTGTGATGTTTTTATTCATCCTGTTTCATGTCGCTCCTCCAGGTCTGTAAGATTTTCATCCTGTGGCTCAGGGAGTCTGCATTTTTATGTTTTTATTTCTGTGGGATGTTTCTAAAGTCTTTGTGCATCTGAACTCTCTTTATTTTGATCTGGTGAAATCATTTGAAGCCTGTCTCAGGAACAGAAAATATGAGATGTGTTTTGTTTGAATGTTCCTTTAAAGTCTGTGTAAAGCAAAATCAGCCATTTTCTTCTAAACATTAAATAGGTCACAAATTTATTTCCTTAAAACATGTAAAAGCCATTCAACCATTTGGGATTTAATTTTCTGAAGATTGGCTGCACAAACTGTTTCAGATTTTTGTGTTCAGGATTAAATGGGCGGGTCAGATATCATAGCTGCGTTACACCACAGCGCCATCATTAGCATAACCCTGCCCCTGCTGTTGCCGGTAGCAATCAGCCATATAGAGAGAGAGACCGATACCCGCCAGCAGAAGTAGTTATCTGTGATAGCTACACCCATAGGCTTCTAAAAGAAACAGGTGGATTGATAGTTTAACTGTATTTGGCTAGGCTACAAAGTTGCTAGTCAGTAAAACATGTTGCTAAACTGCATGAATGGGAGAAATAAATGAGCATTCTGATGGAGACTGTGGGGAACGAGGCTGAGCACTCTAAGTGTCTGACTCAGAGATAGTTTCTGGCTCTGATGGCTCAAACAGGTAGGGCTGGCAGCCCGATGACGCTGCTAGAGCTAGCGTCCATTGTTACTGTATGTAACGTTTTTGTACAGTACACAGAGGCAGCTTCCCTCCCGCGTGTCGGCGTGGCTCCAGCACCTCTAACTATCACGCCCCCAGCTTTCCACAGCAGAGAGAAGTGCTCGTTTTTTCCATGATTTTGAGACCTAATTTTATATTCAAAGCAATTTTTTTTTAATCTTTGAAATTCAGCTCAGTGGCTGATGACACGTTTCTGTGGTGTGACAAACTCAAACACAAATCCATTGCTGAATTACATGGGCTTTAACAGTGAAACGTGAGGCTCACTCTCCTCCTCCTTCAGCTCTCTAACAGTCAGGTTTTTTTTATGTCTGTGTTTCCAGTGTCCTTCAGCTTTTACTGAGAATCGTCTCAGAGTCGCAGAGACCTCATCCATCAGTCCAGTCAAAGGTGGAGATAAGAGGAGACGAGGAAAGGAGATGAGGATACCAGGAACCATGAAGATGGAGGAGTGTTTTATGTGGTAGTTTATTCCTGGCATGGGCAGATGTACTGTGAGGAGTCTGCTTTGTTCTGTAGGAACATCACAGTCTGACAGACTGTTGGAGCTTCATTCAGAGCCCCCTCAAGCTGCCCCTGGGAAATGTTCCTGTCAGCAGCTCCACCTCTCACAGATCTCACACCTTCACATGTTTGACACCTTATGAGTGTGAGGAAGAGGCAGAATTATTATTTAAATCCTGGTCATTAAAACCTTTTCATGAGTTCCTCTCTGTCCGTATGGATACAGAGCTTTCAGACTTCTGATAACTCTCTTCTTCACGGTGGTCCATCAGCGTGAGGGGTGTGGACCGGATCTAAACTCATGATAAATGTTCATCACCTTCTTCACAGGTGATCTGGAGGGCAAAACCTTCTCAACCAGTCTAATGTAAACATGTGATTTTAAAATTAAGAGACCTTGAAGACCGTCCACCAGCATGAGTTTAGCATTAGCAGCACTAGCTCCAGAAGGCATCAGTCCTCTTTGGCTGTTTCAGTGTTTCTGTGTTTCTGTGATATCTGTGACAATATGATCCATGAGCCGTCTGAACTATTTGAAATGCTGGTGCTGACTTGTAACAGTACTATAACATCTCTCTGCTGACTCTGAGGTCAAAGGTCGTCTCATCTTTGTATAATGAGCTCAGGCTTCCTCAGAGGAGATGTGATCCTGCTGAGGCGTCTGATAGGACTTTGGTGGTTTTCCAGACCTGCCCCACAGGGAGGAGGAGAGGATCCGGGTTACAGCCTGAACCTGCTTTTTAAAGACTGTATCAGATCTGGTCTGAGAGTGCCTCAGGATCCCTGAGGAGGAGCTGGGAAGTGATTGTGGGCAGAGGGACATCTGGGAGATGTCTGGGAGACGCCAACCTTTGATGTATTTGAAGTAAAATTTTCAGATTTCTGCACGCTGAGACCGAAAAGTCAGAAGACAGATTCTGGATCCTGAGCAGGCGGACACTTTGCCAACTTTAAGTTCATGTATTCTGAAAACATTCAGCACAGTGGGTTGTTGGAGGGTTTATGTTTGTTTTGGTTGCCTAAAGGCATCTATAATCTGATACCTTACCTCCTGAAATGTGTTAATCCTAAAGAAAGTAGCAGCTCATCCCCATGAGGAGAAGGGCACACTGTTAATGTCTGCAGCTGTAATATTGCCAATAAGAGCTCAGAGCAGACGCAGTCTGAGTGTGATTATACGCCATACCAACATCATCATTGACTTCCCGTCTGCGTCTGTGTGCTGCTGTCTGACGGAGATAACCAGAACAATCAGAGGGCATCTGATCCACGCCACCTTTAGACTGCAAGCCCAAACTGATGCTGCCCTCATTAGAGTTGATGCATTTCTATTTCTAGTGCATGATTACTGCCGACAGTAAGGAGACAAAGGCTGCATTCACCAAGCCGAGAATGAGGTCATGTTGAAATGAGTTTTAACACAGATAAAGCTTTCATTTCTTTCACACATCGGATAAAAAGCTGCAGAGACGAACAAAGACGGTCAGAAAGTGGGCTCATCATCAGTATTCTGATTTCTGTCCTTCAGCCTGTGTCACACCGACTTCACGTCTTTGAATTTGGACCCTTGCCTCAGCCCAGGCCGCTCTGTTTGCCTTCAAACACATCTATTGATCTTCCAGTCTGTGGCATGTTTGCATAATGCTTTCCTTAGGTGTTTACCCCATAATGCAGAAGAATGTCAGCACTGATTTTCATGTACGCCAAGAAGATGGAGAACAATTAATCCACCTCCCCGAGGAGCTTCAAAGAAGGAGGAGAAAAGCACCCTGCTTGCAAAGAGTCTTCAGCCTCAGCTCTGATGAAACCCCTTCAATGAGTTCATGAGATAAACAGACTGAGCCCTGAGTCCTCCTGACAGCAACACGAATGTTATAAACCAGAGAAGAAGAGTGTGAAGAGCATGGTTTAACCTGGTCAGACCATCAGAACAGAGCACATACACGTGTTTTATTTATGGGGACACAGTCAGAAACTGGTTCCTGTCTGATATTTGCAGAGGTCATAGTAAATGTTTGGAGTGTCAGCATGTGCCACACTCAGAGGTTTTGATAAGACATAGAGACTGATGTGAGTTAGCAAACAAAAAGTAGACATTCGTCCACAAAAGGATAAATTAAACTTCATGTTGTCGGCAATGTTTATTGTGTGTCCCAGGAAATGTCCAAATATTACAGAAGCAATAAGTTTCTGCTGCCAGAGTCATCCAGAGGGAATGAAGACAGGAGATCTTTACAGCCAGTCTGCTCCCTGCCCAGGTGCAGCTCATGCAGCAGATCACCAACAGCCAGGACATGTCCCAGCACACTGGACACACCTCCTGTAGCCAGGACACAGACCGTGGAGGGAAAAGCTATGTCAAAGTTCAGGGGCAACAACCGGTTGAAATAAATGAAGCCTATGTGGAAGTGGTAAAAGTTGCAGTTGGTTGAGAATCCGCGAGAGGCTGGCTGCAGAAAGACCAGAAACCACATACACTCTCAAACACTTATTTCACTATCAGCGCACACTGTACAGGGGATAAATTTTTTTCTAACTCAGGTTTAGAGGATATTAGGGTGACAAGTTTGTCCAATCAGTGGCTCAGCTCAAATCATGTGACAGACAGGCACCCTATAGCTGTTAGAAAGGAAGCTCAAAGCCTGCTTCATATCCAATATGGCCCTGTCCAATGACTGGCTTCTTTTCACTATATCAGGAACAGTTGGGTGACGTTGCAGAGACTACGTCCATACTTTGTACAGTCTATGGTCCCAACTCAGGGGCTGCAAATTATGAAGGCTGAATTTGAAGGCCAATTACGTCACAGCGACGCATCAAGGGCTGTCCCATTTCAAAGGCTCCTCGTAAATGTGGCCGAAGCAGCCGACAAATCCGGCCCATTTTTCGGGGAACCATGAAGGACGGATTTGGTGTATCCTTCATAGCTTCACATCTCCCAAGATTCATTACGTGTGAACCTCGAAGATGATGGACAGGCTTGCTCAGAGGAGACATGAAGGATTTCTGGCAACAACTATGTGATTTTAATCCTGAAAATAATGTTGAAAATTTTGTTTTAGTGTGGAAAAATGTGGTTTGTGGTCTCTTTTTTGAATAGGAAAAACCCTAGTTCTTTAAAAACCTCCTTCTCAGGAAAGAGGCATTGATAAATTATAAACATTAAAATATTTATGATATATGTGAGGTTAGTAATGTAAGCCTGATAGGTGAATGCGCTGCTGTGTGACATCAAGAGTGTTGTCAAGAGTGACAAACAGGAAATGTTCTGTAGACCAGACCATCTCTATTCAGTTTGGTCTTTGTAATCTACACAGGCTATGCAGGCCGGGTCCTCCGAAGGCTGCAGCCCCTGAACTGGGACACAGCTACAGACAGAGAGTGCCCTGGTGACCCTGTGTTGACTGGTTCATATTCTTGCTGCAGGTCAGCTTCAGTGGCTTTGTAAAGCTTTATTGATTTAATGATGTGTTAATGAAGAGGTTCTACCAGCAGTCTGAGAGGAGGGAACAAATGAAACCAAAGCAGTGATGAAACATGCTCAGTATTTACTTTAATGAGAGAAAAATTAAGCATTAGAAGCTGGTGTGAGTCCACTTTAAATTTAATCTGCTGCTCTAGTAAGGGAAATAAAAAAGTACTTTTCTGCACCATCATGAAACCACAAATTCCACAGTGAGACTGAGAGGAGGACAGCAGATCTCTCAGAGTCAGGGGAGGAGATTTCATGAGTTCAGAGGTTTGGGTCCACAGGATGAGAACTAATCTATATTAAAAAAAAAAGGATGTCTAGTCCAGCTGTGGGGATATTGCACTGAAGCCTTAAAGTCAGTGAGCACCATCATCAGAGTCAGCTGATGACCTGAAGGATGCAGAGGTCAGGGCGGCTGACACAGCTGAGATATTACATGAATGGATCCACAGACCAGCATGCCTTACTGCTATCAGCAGGCTTTACTCTGAACAAGATGTGATCCTCAGTCTGCTTGTTTTCATCATCACACATTCATCTTCTTGTCTTGATTGTTTTTTTGAGTAGCTCCCTTGTTTCCTAAGAAACCTCAGCGTCTCCCCTCACAGACTCCGCCAGCACATCCTCTTCAGGCTCTAAAACTAGGGCCACTTTCACTTACACCCTCCACCAGTTTTATTCTGCCTGTTTATGCAGAGAAATAGCACAAAAGATATCAAAGGAAAGAAATCCCAAACAGGCATGGGGAAAAAAAATATGGTCCATGGAGCAGGACAGGATCTTCAGGAGTCCCTGTTCCCCCAGAGATGGAGCTGGTTTCCTCCAGGAGGCACACTCTAAAGAATCACAAGAAGGCTTCATCTCTTTGATGTCTTTCTGTGATGAGATAGAAACCCTGATGGCAATAAGAGACCTCTTTGAACAATAAAAAATCGAATCTCGGCGTAACATCACCAGAGGCACAGAGAGGCGTTGCTTTAGTAAACAAGCTGCTCCCTGGAGTAGATGAAGCTGCGTTTGCAGGGCTGCAGCTGCTGAGCCAGATCATACCAAAAACCACCAATGCCCCACAGGAACACATGAAATTACTGTTCCCTTAACAGGGAACATGTTCCAATAACAACTATAACACAGCAATTTAAATAACACTCACATGACGGGAGCAGAGCTGAGCTATCTCTGTCAGGACTTGCTGAACCTGCTGTTATCAGACTCTTTTCAGACCAAACTGAAAATCTGACCCTAAAGAAAGAGTGAGTGCTCCATCTTTGACCTGTTTCCTAAGTGACAGCAGATCATCTGCAGCACTGAGTGGGATTAAGTGACCCATGTCCACAAATTAAACAACAAAGCCCTGAATCTCCACCCCTGCATCCAATCCTGCATCCTGGGTCTGTCGTGATCAGACCACAGAGGTTAGCAGGTAGCACTTAGGGGCCAGTGAGGGTTGCAGTCTGTTGCTGCAGAACTATTTAACATCACATGAACGTTAAGCATTCAAATACAGGGTTTAGGGTTCAGGCTCTGCGTTGTTTTTGAAATTATTCACTGTATGCTACAGTCTTTTTGTGACCAAATACTCTGCCTTTCTGTGCTTCATATTTCACTTTTCATGATCATGATTCTATGTTTCTGACCTCAGGCTGTGAATGTATGCTCCTTGCTCTCATACCTTTGATTTCAGGGATAATCAGAAGAAAGAAAACAGAGGTGCTGCCGTCCTTGCAGCTCAGGTAGATCTGTTTCAGACCTCTGAAATGTTCTTGTCTGATCAGAGCGTCAGTGAAGTGGATCGAGTGACGTCTCAGCCTGCTCATCAGGAACAGATTAAACTGCATTTAAAATGAAAGCGTGGCTCTGCCTCTGATGGCATTTCATCAGTGTGATGATTTAGCGATTCAGATTCAGATCTTTGGAAGAATTTTAATCTGACTATCCTCTGACAGAAGCAGATAAATGAATTCACTGGTTAAAGGTCTCTGTTAGGTCAAGAGGTCATCTGTAGATACACTTTCAGCTGCTGAAACCTGATTCATTCCCCCACTTGAACTCTCCTGCAAAACAAGCTTTAAGTATAAAAACGTGGGCTGCAAGAAGCTCAAGTATGTCTTCAACCTTTGGTAGCAGAGCTTTCCCACTGAGTGCCCCCTACAGGCTTGGAGTGGCTGTGATCACTTAGGGTGCAGTTTGTGGATTTTTTTTTTTTTTTTTTTTGGTTGTTGTTGGCTGTTTGCATTGTGCACTGCTGATGCATTTGTTTTAAACTTTTGCAGCATGTTTAAATTGCATGTTTCTTCTGTCATTGATTTTATTCATTTGCAGCCTGTTTCACCCAAGGGAACTTTTTTTTTTCTGAGAAACCCCCTCTCTCCTCTGTTGATTAAAGTGCAAAAAGCTGATTCCACAGTATTTTGATATAAAACTTACTCAACGTGTTGGTTTAATGCAGACACACGCTGTGCACACATTACCAGTGTATCACATGTATAGAAAGCGCCTACATCGCAGGCCCAAATAGAGATTGATTTCATTACGGGTTGGTGTGATCTAATAGAAGGTTTGTTGCCGAGCTCAGCACTCGCAGCGTTCAGTGAGAATGATGAGTGCCAGGAGTGCAGCTCTCCCAGCTCCCTGCCAGCTGTAACTGTGTCACAGCCACTCGCTCTGTCAACAGGCCTGCCTTCCATCATCAATATTTATCAGAACGTCTGCACACCGGGGGCCTGCTGCACCCTCCTACTACACTCATATGTCTACATCCTGTAACTCTGTTAGAGAACTCTCCTGAGCTGCTCACACAGACGCTCCAGCATGAGCAGAAAACGCAGTGTGCAAGGCATCATGGGAGAAACAGAGCCAAATAACTACAGATTCTAGCTGATTGGATTAAATCATAAAAAAACTGAATCTCTTCGAAAACAGCGAGTGTTCAGGTCTCTGTATGAGGTCTGAACTTTGACCTCTGTATGAATTTTTATTTCCTGGTTCATGATGTTAAAGAGTTTCTTTAGATCAAAATTTGGTGTCTGTGTTGGATCGTCTCTGCTCTTTAAACTGGAACATATCTGCAGATCTGACACTGAGAATTAAACTGATCCATTAGTGTTGTAATTGTTTGAACTCATCTTTAAAGACAGTTTAATCTATCTGCAGGAGTTAATCTCCCACAGATTATACAGTCACTGAGTCTGACTCTTCCTCGTCCTCCAGGACTTGGATTTGTGAGACTGTCAGGCTGCATTGAAGCCGTTCTGCTCACGTGTGAGGAGTCTTGGAGAAAGCTGGCAGAGCTTCAGGTGAGCAGATGTCTGGGAGAATAAATTGGATGAGGAAGTTTTTCGGGCACCTGTTCAATCTGAGCAAGGAGGAGACATCAGACGAGGTTGAGCAGAGACGGGACGGCACCATGGGCCAACTTCTAAATGCTATCGATGACAAAACACAGTTGACCAATAAGGGGAGCAGAAACACACGGCCGACCAATGAGGAGAGCAGAAAATGAGTTTTTCTTTCTCAGGACAAAAAATGCTCCTGGAGTCTCATTTGGTTGCCTGGCAACTGCCTCTGACCAGGAGTTACCTCAGCAGTGAGCATCCTCTGAAACAAACCTTTACGATCACGCTCCGGGTTTACGGGCATAGAAATAGACAACGTGATAAACTGTGAGGTTTAAAGTGTTGGTGGGAGAGTTCTCGCTCTTTAACAGAGTTAATCCTCAGACCTGAATATTAAACTTTAACCTCAGCTTGAGCTGCAAACATGGACAGTACTCTGTGTTTCCTGAGGTGTCCGAAGAGACAGGCAGGTGATAATGAAGCCAGCAAAATATCTCAGCTCAGATATAAATCTGTTTATCAGGTGATAAGGAAAGTAAAATTTGAGGATGAGGAGTTTCTCAGTGTTTGTAGATGTGCTTTCCATCACTCAGGGCCCCACAGTCTGACTGTTTTTAAAGACGGATGGCATGACTCCTCCTCTTTCTAAAATAATGAAGTCAAAATACTGTCTCAATGCTCTCTGATGCTCTGGAGGGGATCATTTCACTGTTCTGTGGCTTCTCCTGTTTAAATCCCGCCCACTTTCTGCCCTTTTGTTTAACACTTTTATCGTTAATTAGTTTTGATATGAAAACAAACCCTCCCTCCTCCCCACAATCACATCCGTTGGTTTAACTCGACCAGCTGTAGAACAACAAGGCAGCAGTTTTAGCGCTCTCTCTCCAGGGACACCTGTTTCTGTAAAGGCACAAAGCAATGACTTCATTATATCCTGACTTCAATAAAGCACACAGCACAGAAGCTCATTATCCTAATTTAAGGCCCAGACTGTGGTCTGAATGTAAACAATGAAGAGCCCAAAGAAGCTCAAGGGGTCCTTTGAAGACCGGACTAAAAATACACCCAGTTTAAATCAGCTCCTCTTAAGCTCTGAGAGGTTTGTTTACTCCGTTTAACAGAGGACGACACGTTTGGTGTTTAAAGCAGAAAATAAAGGAGACATATTTACGGTATATGCCATTACAGGGTCAGGGTCTGAGACTCTGTCCCTCTGCTGGTCTCTGACATTCACATCAGCAGGCAGCAGCAGTGTAGCCAGAGGGATGGAGGGCTGGTTGCTCTGACGGGTTCAATCAGGCAGAGGGTTTCGTTCTGAACTGACCCGAATGAGGAAAGCAGGAACAGAAACAAAGTTTGAAGGCAGAGTCTGTGGAGCGTGATGCAGAGAGGTCAAACACAAACTGATGAATGTGGGTATTAAAGGGCTCAGAGAACACACAGAGCAGATTGTAAGACTGGGTTTTAATAAAACTTTATAGAAACAGTGTAAAGATCAGGTCCACAGTCCAGTTTGCAATGGCTCGTCTTGGTATCGACCTCATCTTTACATGTAGTGCCGTCAGTCTCAGGGGCTCAGGGTTTATCAGAAATCTTCTCTTTTATTTGGCTGATGGAGCTTCAACATAGCTCAAAGTTTTCATTTTACAGCTGATTTGTCTGGAGTTTGTGTTTTTCTTTCACTTTTCTCCTTTGTCCAAGTTTTACCATCAATACGACTCTGTTGATCCATAAAGGAGGGAGTTATTCTCACATGAATTCTGAGAAAAGAGTCAACACCTCTCAGTGATGAAGTCCAGACGTTGAGAAACGTCAGTGTAAAGAATTAAGTCGAAGTTTGTTGGGTGAAGACATCACACCTTCATGAAACTGTCTGGGTCAATTCAGAAACAAATGTTTACAGATTAGCTTATAGCGTCATGCTAACTTCAGGGACAGTTGTAGAGGAGCTTTACCTCAGCTCTGTGCTCTGCCCCAGACTTTACAGACAGTCAACTCTAGAGTTATTTTTTATCTCAGATATTTTATACCTGCCAACTTTGGACTTTGACTAAGCGTGAGACCCACCCCGTGGCATGCCTCAAACATAGACTGTATAAAATATGGATGTAGTCTGTTCCTGGTACAGTCAAATGAAGCCAATCATTGGAAAGGGCCATCTTGGATATGATGCAGACTTTGAGCTTGTGTTCTAACAGCTATAGGCCCATCAGTCACGCATAAGTTGAGCTGAGCCTCTGGTTGGACACCAATCCCTAACATGAAATAAACTGATGAAAAAAATTCTCCCGTGTACCGGATGTTGCCCCCTGGTCTCAACATCCCCTGATGTTGCTCTTTCTATTTAACTCTCGGATGAGCCCATCCCACACCTGTCTTGGAAAACTCATAAAAAACATGCAACCTCCAATCGCGGGTGATGCATTCACTGAAACTAGTAATTCTCAAACACAAAATAACCCTATTAACAGTAACACAATCCCACTATCCCATTATTTAACACAAACAACCCACTATGTCAGGTACAGTATCAACATGAAAAACCGGGAGTGTTGGTAGGTATGTTTTTGTGTCAATGCAACAGCGGTCTCTGGTTCTGGTTCTAACAGCGCGAGATCTGAACTCCACTCCCTCGCATGCTTTGAAGAACTAACTAATGGATCGCGGGTGATGTATTTCACTCTAAGCCATAGCGCAACAGGTAGATATCAGACGCTTTAGACTTTAGCATGAGAAGGGGTGTGGCCTGAGAGTGTGTGAAGCCAATGAAATTAAGTGTCTCACGGCAAATGCGTGAGTGTTGGCAGCTATGGATATTTACAGCTGTTGCTCCTCATCCTCAAACATTTCTACTTCACGTCCTCACCAATATCCCCAAACACCTGCTCTGTGTGTGTGTGTGCTGCTCTGCAGCATGTTGTGTATGAAGCATCAATAATGTAAACCTGTCAGGGTTGTGTTTGCTCTGTTAGCTTCAAATAGTTAGCTCGCTTTAAACAGCAGCTAGGACTGATCTATTATTTACTCCATTAAAGAGCGACTGTCCTGAGCTCTGCCAGACCCTCTGCTCACATCCTCATCACAGGCGTTCTTTTGGAACATGCAGCCAGGTGTGTGTGTGTATGTGTGTGTGTTTGTGTATGACAACAGTTTTAGGATGAAACCCAAAGGTGTTGTTGTGTTTTGCTATAGTTTACACAGAAACTGTTTTAGCCAACCTAAAATAGAAACTTTTGGAAAAAGCCTCCAGAGCTGATTTTTTTCTGAAAGGCTGTGGCACACATACACGCTGAAGTTTTCAGTGTAAACGCTGACGTCATGCTCTGCTTTGCGCATGTGCATTACACTTTCATTGTGAGAGCATTTCATTGTGAGAGCATTTCATTGCCGTGCGCGAACCTGACAACAACAGTGACTAAATAGTGGAATACTGTGTTGTGCTTTCGCTGCTGAATCTGCTGACTGCCCTGTTGCAGCACTTCTGCCAGATGACGAGCCACCTCTACTTCAGTGGAGGGCTACCAAAAAGCTCTACAGTTATACTGCCAACTACAGGCCTGACATGCATAACTACAGCGTTTTCAGTCCTTCATTGCTTCCATGTAAAAGCAGATTTTTTTGTAAAACATTGTCATGTAAATGGGGCCTTAGCTCGCGTGTGTTCTGCCTTTTTCTGAGCAGCGATTAAAGAAACCTTTCAAACTAACTACAGCATGTCATCTAACCTATAATCACCTGTTCAGGTGATATAATGTGACCATTGCCCGCTCTGCATGACTGTGTCCTGCTGCATTTAGCCTGATAATTACACCTGTCCACTTGACGACAGCCTCGTCAGACCAGGTAAGAGTATCTGTGAGAATCAGAACTGCTTACGATACCCGAGAGTGACACCTGGATGTTAAAATGCTGAGTATTATCTGCTGTTTTTGGGTCCATGGTTCTTTCGTGACATTTTGGTGTTGGTCTTGTGTTTATCTCCAGGTGAGGGGAGGCCTAGCATTGGCACTGAAAGCCTTTCAGTAACTCTGGAAGAAATAAATAAATAAAAGCAGAGAGGGTCTGAGGCAGGCTGTAATTAAACTCTGCTAATGAGCACATTACTGAGGACAGGTCTGGACTTTATCCAACCAACAGTTTTATAGATCCTCCATAAACACATCATAAGTGGAGTGTGTGCTAACTGCATCTTAATTTCATTTAGCTGCTTCAGATCAATTCAGAGAACTTCCTCCTGTTTCCTCATCAGAGGATTTATATGTTAGCTTTTAACGTATTGTGTTTGAAAGCTGCCTATATCTTTAGTATCAGCAGATCAAATATGACCCGTGATTAAACTCAGTCAAAAATATTAAAAAAAAAAAAAAAACAGAAGTGATTATCCTATACTGCTTTTCACCTCATAGCTAATTTAGTATGTACACTGTTTTAAATTTTACTTTTTGGCTCCACTGACTTTTTATCTTACAATATATTGCTTGTTTTCAATAAGATAATAATAAAACAACAACAACAACAACAACAACAACAACAACAACAACAACAACAACAACAAAACCAATTTAAAGTCACTTGTTACATTTTCTTCAGTGAAGATAATGGCTAAATACATTATCCAAGTTTAAAAGGCTAAAAGCCAGTATTCCCTGCCAGGTCATATATTACCCTCTAACACCACATATATCACTTTTTTATTCTTTTATTTTATTCTATTCATTTGTTTTTTTGAAATCTTCAAAATTTATTAAATGGTGTAAATCTGTTTTCTTGTTAATATAGTTGTGTCTGAGGATTAGATGAAGCCCTGTTCCAGCATGAAAATTCAAATGGTACTTTTTACATACTGAAACTTGAAAACTGGTCAAATTTGACCTGAAACGAATACTGGTTAAATATGAACCCTCAAACCAGTTGGATGGAACAGAGGAACATGGAGAAACAGGGTAGTTTAAAGAAACATGGACAAATTCTTATTGGCTGGAAATCACCAATATATCCCTCTGTTATCCCCATACTATTTATCACTTTTCACAATTTACAAAGAAGAATCATACTAATAAAATTAACTTTAAAAATCTAGTACATTTATGAAATATTATTTACTTAAAATCAAAGGCAAGAGGGGTGGATAGTTTTTTTTTTTCCTTGTGGAATCATCGCCAGTTGCTGCTTTGTTTGTTTGATTATTTTGATCACTCTGCTTCTGTTACTCGTTTTTCTTTGTTTTTTCATCAGTCCTTTGTGTGTGTGTGTGTGTGTGTGTGTGTGTGTGTGTGTGTGTGTGTGTGTGTGTGTGTGTGTGCGTGTGTGTGTGTGTGTGCGTGTGTGTGTGCGTGTGTGTGTGCGTGTGTGTGTGAGTGAGTGTGTGCGTGTGTGTGTGCGTGTGTGTGTGTGAGTGAGTGTGTGAGTGAGTGAGTGAGTGAGTGAGTGAGTGAGTGAGTGAGTGAGAGAGAGAGAGCGAGAGAGAGAGCGAGAGAGAGAGAAATACACGATAATGGAACACCTGACATTGTATGTTATATTGAGCATTCCAAAATAAACTAAAAAAATAAATAAAAAATAAAATAAAAAAAGAAACTTGGACTCACTGTTTCTGTTTTCATACAGAGGTATGATACAGCCCGGTGTGGAGAGCTCTTTTTATAATTAAAGTTTACTGAGGTGAGAAAATATTGATGCTGTAAGACTAACCAGCAGGTATGTAAAGCACATTGTTCAAACAGCTCTATTACAGAGGTTTGGGACTGACAGTACAGCACATCTACACCTGACACATTTCATGTTTGATGTAATGTTTTGGTTATACACGCTAAATTTGGTTAAATACGCTGCAGGGAGGACAGACAGGTTTTGAAACAAAAAGGAGGCTGAGTTTTAGCTAAACGTCCTCAGCTGATTCACAGAAATTATTTATTTTCCAGTAACAGCGCTGTAAAGACACAGATCCAAACAGCATCATCAGGAGGAAAATCTGGACATCCATAAGAGCGAACCTGCAGGAGAAACACACGGCTGTGATCCAGGAGGTTTGAGTCTAGTGATGAATTGAGAGTTATTAAAGTGTGTTCTGACTCTTCTTTCAGTATGTTTCAGGTAATCCTCTCAGCTTCAAAAGATAAAACTCTGTCCTCGCGGCGTTGTACCTCAGGAGATGGATCCTCTCAGGTTCCTCTCATTACGACTTTACTCAATAAAAGTTCAAACAAAAGTCAGAAGAAATCCAAATTTTTCTTTACATAAAACTAAGAGCATTATGAGGCAATAGAGCTCTGAGAATATGGCTCCACCATGCATTTATTTTATAGATATAAAAAAATGTGTTGGTTCATTTATTTCTCTGATCCCTCGTTAAAGGCTGGCTAACACTGTTGCTAACAGATCCCATTAAAGAACAAAACAAACACGCCTTTATCTTTTTCATGCGTGTGGAGCTGATGTATGTGTCTCCTCTGTTCACAGAGCTGCAGGCCCATTAAAAACACATCAATGAGCCACACTGTTGCTCTGCTGACTCCATTATGATGATAAGCTCCACACTTTATTCTCAGTCAATCTCACAAACACCATCCTGCTGCAGTAAATACTCACTTATAAAAGTAATGATCATAATCTGCTTTATTTATGCAGCACTTTTATAAGCAAAGCCACAAAGTGCTTCAAGTGTTTGAACAATAAAGAGAATATTTTCGGAGCTAAAAAGTGTCAAAGTACTGGAGGGAAAAAAAATTAACAAAGAAGAACACAAACACTGGAAACAAACAGAGTCTGATGATCTGATGTTGCAGGAAGACGTGTAAATGTCAGGCAACACCTTTTAATGTTTAAGGATTTTACCGAGGCTAGGGTCTCAGACATCCTGCCATCCTGAGGCTGAATGTTGTCTGTAGTGTGTCACACAGAGGAGAGATGGTGGGTAACGTCCCTCCTCTGAACTGAGAGCCTCAGACAAGGAGGGTCTGAAGTCTGGGAGGAGATTTGAATCTTGTTGGTTTGAGACTGTTTCGGGGTCGTTTACAGTAAGCATTGTAAAGCTGATAGAGTCTGTTAACTTCAGCCCTCTGAGTTCATTTTCTCAACACGGTCCTGATCTGAAGCAACCTTTGAAACACCCACTGACCTTCTCCAACTGTTGGCTCGGCTAAATCTTGACATTCTGTACTCTGCGCGCTCTCACGAGTCAGCACTCTCTACTCGGTGTCTGTCAATGGGAAGCTGACCTTACTCCACTTTCACAAACACTTTGACAAAAGGCACTGCAGCCGGGTGTGCGCTAATCTCAGCCCCACGCTGAGCTTTCACCGACTCTCTCTGAAGGAAATAAACAATAAAGCAGCTGAGCTCGTGTCCTGTGGAAACGGGCCGCTCTGCTCTGTGAGGAGACTAATGTCTGTTCATGAACACGTAGGACTGAAAAACAACATGCTGCCTCCAGAGGTCACGTTTGGAAAGCCTGACACTTCTAGAAACTGCTGTAAACTGAAACTGACCTTTAAAAAAAAATACCTCAGTAAAACTTTAGGACAGTTTCCAAATGTTAGAGATTCACACTGAATCTGTTTTACTGCAGCGTCAAACAAAGAGAGATGCAGGAGCGGGCTTTATTTTTGGTGTGCTGGCTTTCCGTAAGAAGACAGATGAGGTATTTGGAGGCTTTCCAAAACTTAGATTACATTATACTTGTGGTTTTTCAGTCTGAATCAAAGGTGTGAAAATGTGTTAGTCAGAGACGAAGGAGCAGATAAAAACAGAGAGGCTGTCCTCTCCAACAGAATTGCATGACGGGTGGATGATTTCAGCTGTGTTTATTGCTCGGCATGGAACTTAAAATAATCATTATAATTATTTAAATAAGGCAAATGGTGGTGCTGCTGCCTCACAGCAAGGGGGTCACAAGATCAAATCCCGGTGTGCCTTTCTGTGTGAAGTTTGCATGTTCTCCTCGTGCATACGTGGGTTCTCTCTCGGTATGCCGGCTTCCTCCCACAGTCCACAAACATGCTAATCAGGCTAACCAGTGATTCTAAATTGCCCGTAGGTGTGAGTGTGTGCATGAAAGTTTGTCTGGGTGAATCTCAATGCATTAAACTGCAGTCTCCTCTTTCCTCCACGGCACATGAAGTATTTTCTGAGCCACCATATTGAAGGATGTCCCAAAACGATGTAGTCTCCGCGACATCACCCCTCTGTTCCTGATACAGTCAAAAGAAGCCTATCATTGGACGGGGCCATCTTCGATATGACGCAGACTTTGAGCTTCCTCCTAACAGGTAAAGGGCGCCCGTCAGTCAGGTGAGCTAAGCTGAGCCTCTGATTGGACAAACTCGTAACACTAATATCTAATAAACCGCTTTGTTTGAAGAATTCTCGATGAGCAGATTCTGGACGAACAACAACTTTTAGCACTTCCGCATAGGCTTCATTTTTCTCAACCTGATGTTGCCCCTTGCACACCACCCTCCAATCTGAACTGGATAAGTGGTATAGAGGATGAATGAATGAATTGTTCTAATGTTAGAAACAAAGAGCTGTCTGTAAAAAAGCAGCTCAGTTCCGTCTGAGTTAAAAACGTTCACTTTCTGACTGTGAGGAAGGTTTTGTCTGCAGCACATCACACTGTCATCAGCGTAAAGAGTAATGTGAATCTTAAAGGCTTTAAAAGATGTTACTGATATAAAAGATGAAGCAGTGTGGTCCCAGAACTGTGCCTTGAGTCCACCTTAGGAAACAGCTCAGAAGATCATCTGACAAGTCCTCACCAGTTTCTGTTAAGTTCTGAGAAAAAAAAAGTGCTTGTTTGTTTGTTTGTTTTCCTCTTTACTCTGAAACTATTTGCCTGCTGTCCAGCATCAGCTGCTATGCAGCATTAAAAGTGATAGAGCTGCTAATAAACATTACAGAGAGGTGTGTTGGTGTAATATCAGACAGCACTGAAACCTATTTTCCTCCTCGCTGGATACGAGCAGCGCTGAGGAAATGTCCCTGACCCAGCGACAGTCGGAGGAGGACGGCTCAACAGCAGATGCTCGTGAGTCATTTATCTCACTTGCACTTTGACACCGAAGCCGTTATTGTCTGGCTCCTGCACAGAACAGCTCGAGCCTCTCACATTAAAGCAGCCGCACCAAACAAATCATAAATGGAGCCATTTTAAAATCAGGCTTTGATTTATGGATGCTGCCTGCCCCGAAGTGCAGCAATAGAGGTAGAGAGAGGGGAGGGAGGCAGTTTATGGGAAAATATCCAAATAAAGAACTTTACTATTACTGTAATTTAATACAATCATCTGTAATTAGAACTCCTGCCTCAGGATCTGTCCATCAGAACATCGTCCTGACTAGGGGACAGGATCGGACGCAGAGGAGTCATAGCTTCAGTATTCAACCATAACATTTGTCCTGCTGCTCACCTTCCTGTCTGTAGAGTTGACTCTGTCATACACGCTCAACCTGTTGATGGTTCATTTAGAAGCAGTCACATCTTCAGTTTTGCTAAAATGTGATTTAAATATAGGATTAAAATCTTCGGGTTCTGTTTTTAAACAACCTTTTCTCAGCATCCAAACTATGAGTCAGAAAAAACCCCCAGCTCAGAGCTCACGTCTCCAAATGAAGAAGTATCTCACATTCCCTGAAGAGTATATCTCTTAAGAAATCTCTTCAGCTGCTCCTCCATTTGAGGATGTCCTCTTCCTCTTCTTGTTTAGAATTTTGCCTTCTGGTTCAGCCTTGTGTCATGAGCCTGGTTGTGATCATTTATGGCCCAATAATTGCAGCTGAATTCATTGGGATCATGATGCTATTATCCTTAATGAACCACTTCATTGTAAAGTGCTAACTGCTAATCATGGTTAAAGAATACAGGCAGGCTAAGCTGAGCTAATTGTGCCTTCTTAAGCTAATTAAACAGCACGTTAAACACATTTCAGCCTTTGTTTGACCTCCACTCCTCTTTTATTTGTTTGAATTTAACAGTGTTAATAAATACCTTCTGCTCTTGGTTATGATATCAACACACCATGTTATAGTGAGTCAGTGTAAACACTGTTTAAGGCTTGGAAAGTGTGAAAGTTAGAGCAAGTGTGTGTTTAGAAACAGTCTGGTGTGATTGGATGTCAGTCAGCATTTTGTGAAAACTTTCTTGTTGTTGGTTCGTCCTTGTTTAGTTGTTCCTTGCATTGATTCAAACAGACCCTGAAAGGTTTCTGTGAAGCTCCAATCTTTTAAACCCATGTTTATTATTCAACCAGGACTCAGGAACTCAATCACCTTTGTGTGTTTGGACTGACTCAGAAACTGATTTCTATGGAGATTCAGGAGAAACTTTGTCAACAGCTCCACAACAATCAGCTCATTTATTCCACCAGCAGATGCAGAAATCAAGGCTGCAGCACAACACCTCACATGGCAGCTCATTGCTACCAGGAGAGAGAGAGAGAGTGAGAGAGTGAGAGAGTGAGAGAGAGAGAGGCAGGAATTGTAAAGTGCTGGGGATGAACTAGCTTTCTAAATGCAGTCCCTCTCACAGACTGACGGCCTCTATGAGCAGGTGAGGTGAGCCTCCTCCAGACCACAGCTCTGTTATTTACAGAGATGAGAAAATGAATCAGAAAAGAGTTTATCACTTACTTCAAAGGAACACATCAGTCCTGGGAACAGAACCTCTGCTTTAATGGATCCTTTCAAAACCTCAACCTCAACTAAAGTCATGATGTCTGTTCATCTCTTTGGCCTGTGCTCTGCCAAAAGACAATCCACTCTGATTTGATGTCCAGCTTTATCTCGTTACCCACCATTAAGTCAACCCGAGTAACGGAGAGAGATCCTGGATGTGTTAATCCCACTTCGTAACACAGCATCTGGACTCACAGGAGTTGGACTCTTTCTGGATGACTCCATTAAACAAAGCTCAGAGAAATATTTGGGCTCACCTTGAAGCTGGCTCTGAAGCAAGTCAAACTCTCTTTCTGGATTGGCTTTGTTCGGTCTTTTCTGAGCACATATGACATTATCAGAATGTCTCAACAATCCCGGCCTGAAGAATAAACCACATTATCATCCATTCAGGCTGAGATCTGAGGCTCCACAGCAGTTTGTTTGAGTGTTTCTTTTCACACCATTGATCTTCAGACGATCTGAATAGAGTCGACACTGGACTCTCCTGAGAGATGATACAGTGTACAGTATTTACACGCTGTCATACAGACTCATGTTGCTCCAGCTCTTTGATAGAAACCTGATTTAGAAGCTGACTGAGCTATTCTGAGCTTCAGGCTGACAGAAATGAGACATGTTACAACACAGATTCAATATTCAGTGCAGGAATCAGCAGTCAGTGGGCTGGAGAGGGATTACCAAAGCGTCCGTTTTTATACAGATACGACCAAGCTTTTATTACCCTGAGTGTTTCAGCTCCAACCTGCAGCTGGATGTTACTCTGGATTCAAGAAAACTGCGGCTGAATTCTTCAAAGACGAGAACCAAAGATGAACCAAGAGACTGTATGTTCAGCCGCAGTGAGCTCACAGAGGAGCTGCTGATGTTTCAGCTACAACATGGTTTATATTTATTATTCAGACGCCGCTCTGCTCCAGGTGAGAACACACTCAGTCCACATGAAGAACTCACAGCGAACAACTACCCGTCCTAAAACCCGATGCTACAACAGCCGGTGGTCTCACACACACCTTTCCTCCCGAGTCAAACCTTTGGATTTTAAAACATCAGTTGGTCTTTGAAAATAACTCAAGGTCACCATGCAAAGGTGAGAGCTCACTGTTTTAGTGAAGTTAAACCTCGTAAACATTGAATCAGAGAGTAAATCAGAAGTTATGAAGATGTTTGAAATCAGTGACGAGACCTTGGCTCTGAGTTAGCGTCCTTTTAGATGGATCTTTAATGACCAACGTGCCTCTAAATGAAGTGTGAATCTGCCTCTATAATGAGTAGATGTTTTGGATTGATGCCTATGCAGACTGAATAATGTTCGTATAGAATATTTCCTTCACTTAAAGCATTTTGTGTTATTGCTGCTGAAGCTAACTCAGCGCAGGGTGCACAGTGTGATTCCCAGCCTTCAGAGTCTAAATCATAATCCTCTCTTTGTGCGCTGCAAGAACACAGAAATTATTGAACAGAAAAAAAAACTTTGAACATAATCCGTGCAGGGACGATTCTTCCAGAATGTTTCCTGCTAAACCAATTAGCAGCGGTGTAATCTCCAGTGGACAGGATCAGCCTATGAGGCTGGATGTTTAAGCTGCACAGGAAGGTGGAGGGAGCACGCCTTTATGCAGACGTGACAGCACCTGAAAAATAATCCAACAAAGTGGAGCAGAATCCCAGTCAGAGAGGGACCGAGAGTGGTCGAGTGTTTTGAGGAGCCTCGGCTACGCCGGTCTGGCCTAATTGCATAAAGCTTGGCCTTACTCCAGGGGCCTCCCTCAACTTTATAAATCATCTGAATGTCTGTTTTATACCCCGGCACTGCAGTCATTGGTCATTTCTGCTGCAGGTCTTCAATCCTGGCTCTTCCAATATTACTTTCCTCTCCACCTAATAATTCATAACTTCCATCAGTCCTGCAGGCCGATAATCCTGCACTCCTGATCGATTCAGAGGACACAGCCACTGAATCATAATCATGCTGCAAGTTGCTCTGAGTTTTGTACAAAGTTAAAGTTGTTGAGCATGAGTGTGACTAATAAAGGTAAAGAGCCGCGGTGAGTGAAGCCATTCTTCGTTAGAAAAGTGGCGGTGACGGCGATTAGTCTGGCGCTCACAGGTCCGAGGAAAGGAGGGGACGTCTCCTTTAATCAGTGGACTCCTCACACGCCTTTCACCAGGTGCCAGATCAATTTCACAGTTTGCTTTCCAGACGTTTCTCAGCCTATTTCCAACAATGAAAACACACAGAATCCTCCCGTTCAGCACAGGATTAAATTGGGTTTCAACAGAATGATCGCCCAAATGAGTGTTGACAAAACGTCCAATCAGCTCCGTAAATATGTGTTTGGGGACCAAACGTTGCTCCCAGAATGAGGAAGAATGTGTGTATGAGTGGAGGTAAAAGGCCGAGAGCTTTCAGGCCCATAAGTGTTATAAATGTGAGGGCTGAAGCATCCATCTTCCCATGATCCGTCTGACCAGCAGAAACTCTGATTCCTCCAAATGAAGAGATATGAGGGGCCGAGTAAAAGCTGACCTTCACAGGTCACACCGCCCACTGCCCTCCTCTCTGAGAGAGAGTCTGAAGTGTTCAACAAATCCTCATACAGCAGCTGATACCACACTGAAGACATGCTCTGTTTCATATTTAACCACATACTGTCCACAAACTGCTTCATACAAACAGACGTCACCAGAGTTTGTCTTCATGCAAACACCAGAGAATTCTAATGTTCCTCTGAAGCTTAGCAGGGTTCAGCTTCGGAGGAGTATTATCAATCCTCATGCTAACTCTGGAGTCAGAATCAGGAGACCAGAAACACTTAACGAAAACATGTAACAGCTTTTAGAGACACCGTTTAGGGAACAAAGAGACTCCTCACCAAAACCAAACTGTGTTCTTTATTCATAAACTCAGAGAGCAAACTGATGGATGGGTTTGTGTTGTTTCGGGGAAGACTGAACAGAGAATACAAAGAGCTCTTCTCACTGACTCACAGGGAGAGCCAAAGAGTCAGCACATGAAGATCAACACTATGTATAAGCTTCACCCAGCTGCTCCAAATCAGGGCCATTAGGCACACACACGCATACACACACCTGAATCTGCTCTGTGATGATCACCCTACCACTGACTGACTGACCAAACTGAGCCTGTTTCAGGCAGAAGCGATGAGATGTCTGAACAGTTTGAAAACATCAAAATTTGTGTGATTCTTTCTTCAGCTCAAAGACGTGTTTCCTCACCTCCATATCATTCTTTGTTTACTGACTTTTATGCCCTGAGGCCTGTACTACAAGGCTGGATTAACACATCCGGATTCTCTCTCCGTTACCTGAATTGACTTAACGAGACATTCACAATCCTGATAAACAATACTACGAAGCTAGATATCAACTCGCTCAATGAATCCAGGGTCTCCCAGCTTTGATCAGTGCGCAGTCACATTAAAGGGGTGGTGTGTGCAGTGTCTGACCAATTACGAATATGGAGAAACAGGAGAAACCCTGCAGTGCAGCCTACTTTACCGTGGAGGAGCAGACAGTTATTCTTTAGAAATACGAAGAATTTAAACACATTACTCAGGTTAGGAGCGTCACTGTTGCTGCAGTAAAAGCCAGGAAAGAATGCTGGCAGCAAACTGTCGACTCTGTTAATGTGTTATTTGTGAGATTATCCAGAAATAATTCATAGGACAATATAAACGGACATCACTCTGATCACTCAATTTGATTTTATTATGGCACATACGTTTTGAGCAGAGATCTTCCTCAGTGCCCTTCCTTTGGTTTATATTTACCATTAAGTTTTGAGGCTCAGCCCCTGTCTGAGCATGTTTTGTGTTGGAATATTAATAAATAATATCAATATTAATTCCTCAACTCCCACATAGCTGTGTGTTCCATAAATTCTCCTCTCTCTCTCTTCTAAGTGCTCCGCACACCAACATCAATATGTTCTTCTAAAAATGGGCAGGGATTGGTCAGGAGGTGTTGTTTTTCTACTCGGTGATCTCTTCAGCATACGCCGTTCAGCATACGTTATGCGATAATATATCCCGGTAAGAAGTGAACCAGCTACTTAGTATAAAAAATCCAGGGTTAACCCAGAAGTTACCTCGCAAAGAGAAAATCCAGCTTCGTAGTACAGGCCTCTGCTTACGTGACAATGTTTCACAGTGTTTCACTGTAGTGTTTTTTGGTAGCCCGTCGCCGAAGAAGAGGTGGGCTGATTATCTGGCGTATATGTTGAATGCATCTTATCTACAATTCTACAATTTCATTTAGCAGACGCTTTTTTCCAAAGCGACGTACAAACCACACACACCACTGAACAACAGTGGGAGCAACTTTGGGGTTCAGTGTCTTGCTCAAGGACACTTCGACATATGACTGCAGGAGCTGGGAATCGAACCCTTAACCTTCCGATTAAGAGACGACAACTCTACCACTGATCCACAGTCTCCCCTGAGAGCAGAAGTGGTTCATTAGATTCACATTTTGTTGAAAGGCAGTCAGCAGATTAAGCAGCACAAGCACAACACAGTGGTCCGCCATTGAACGGTTGTTGTTGTCCCTTTCACACATGCAATGTGGAATGCGCAAAACGGAGTGTGATGCCAACTTTTTTCCAATGAAAACTGAAACTGAAAAACACGGCAACTGAGCCTGCGGTGTATCAGAAAAATTCCACCCTGGAGGGCATTTCAAAGAAGCTGTGTTTTGGGTCTGCTGAAACACTGTTTTTGTTTAAACGAGAGGTGGAAACACATAAAAAAAACTTTTGCGTTTAATCCTAAAACCGTTTTCATGTAAACAGTCCCAGGAGGACAGGAAGTCTCCATCAGAGGCTCAAACCTGGACTGACTGACACTGATCACACAGACGGTCGAACCTGTCTGTAACTCTGAGGAGCTCTGTCATTTAACCTGAGCTCAGGCTGTGTTTGGACCACACACAGACACTCTGATTTGAAGTTAAGAACTATCCAGATGTGGTTTCATTAAATCAATAACTGAACCTTCTGTCAGGATTCAAACCTTGGTCCCTCTTCACATGTTTTTTTCATCCACCCCCCAGCTGAGCTTCAGTCAAACATCAGTAAATCCTCCTCCTCAGTGTCTGATGGACAGATGTTACTCACACCTCGTGCAGAGACCATCACATCTACATGTGTTACTCACAGATTATGTGCATAACTTTCTGCAGGTGTACGTAGGAGCAGCAGATGAGAGGAGACTGCTCAGGGAAAACCTATTAAAGCTGAATGTGTTGTTCGATTATATACCATGGATAGCTTTCCTTTCTTGTGTGCAAAGAGCAGAAAGCCTTCACCCATATTATTATGCATCCACAAATTACCAGACGCCATGCAACAGGGACTCGGTGCAGCGCTCTCTGCCTGCTAATAAGCAATCTCCTACGCTTGTCGAGAGTCTATATCATAACTGAAATTGCAGCTTCTCACACAACATCACGCACAGTTTCTCGTCTAAAGCGTGGCTGCATTCTCTGGAGTACTCTTTCTGGAGCATGCTAAATTGGTTTCACAAACCTTTGATTAGACAATCCCCCCTTCTTCCATTATGTTTGCTGTCCATGAGTGATTGCTCCCATGCTGAGATGAAAGACTAGAGCGGGAACCAAGGCGATGAGGCGAAGGGGACACGATAATGAAATGAAATGAGGCGTGAACATTGTGCGTTGCTGTTATCATTTAAGAACATGGAAAAAGGGTAAAAAGGGACCTTAGAGATCTGGGCTTAATTCTTTACCACCTTAACAGGTCTTCTGCTGTGCTGCAGAGTTCATCTGCATGCTGAATCTATACCAACATATTCTGACTGCAGTCCGCAGAGAGACGAGCCCAAAGAGGAAGGACTTTGTCTAGCCTTAGTCCTGTGTGAAGGTAAATGCATCCACATAGTGAAGAAAACATTTAAATTTCTAGTGTTGCTCACTGCGATGTGAGAAGGTCAGGGTCAGCTTCATCTGAGGATCAAACGCCACTGTCGGCAGAAAACTCTCAGCTGGACCTGAATCCTGGGGACTGGAGATGTGGGAGCCTCTGTGAAGGATGTTGCTGTCTTCAGTTAAATCTTTTCATATGAATGAATCTCCTCAGAGGTTACTCCTCCCTGACTTTTAGAGGAGATAATGTCCTCTTATGTTCAGGAGCACAGTTTTTGTGATGCTTGCAGATATACTGAGTGAGTCCTGCTGAATTTTAGCCTTTAATTTACACTGTACCTGTTTGAAGTTTACAGGATGATGGTGATGGTTACAGGTGATCTTTTGGGACACTGGAACTGTCGAAGAAGAAGAAGAAGAAGAAGAAGAAGAAGAAGAAGAAGAAGAAGAAGAAGAAGAAGAAGAAGAAGAAGAAGAAGAAACTTTATTTGTATGGCATCTTTCACAGATAAAATCACAAAGTGCTTTACATAAAGCAAGAAAACAAACAATCCAATAAAACAATAAGAGCACTGTAAACATAAAGCTTGTCTAAATAAAAATGTCTTCAGCTGTTTCTTAAAGGAATCAAGTGTTTCAACCATATGTTGGGACAAAGACAGGTCATTCCACATTTTAGGGGCAACTCCTAAAAGGGCAAGTCTCCTATGGATTTGAAGCGGTCATGAGCCTGAGCTACGGTAGCCTAAAAAGTGTTAAAAAGTATAAAACGCCCAGGCACAGGCAGCACAAATACAATTGGCCCGCGGGCCGCAAGTCTGAGACCCCTGATCTAGATGCTGTGCTGATCAGAACCAGTGGGGGCCATATCACGATCATCCACCTCCTCACTGTTTCCTGAACATGTGCACCTGTCCCTTTCACCTCACGCAGCATCTTAGCTTGACCCCTCGTCCTCCTCACTATGTGAGGTCCTCAAATTTACACCACACAGGTAACTCCACACCTGTGAACTAAATAAAGCCGGAAGCTGTGCTGCTGTGCTCAAAGACGATCTGTTGAAAGGATTTAACTCTTTACAGACAATTTGACTCAAAGGTGACATCACATGTTTCTTACTACCACCTGTACAGTTACCCGTTAGCACTTGGCCTTTCACAATAAGACTCTTGTGTAGGCTCTTTCACAATAATAGGATGTCTGTGAACTTTACCTTGACTCCAGATGGGAGCAGTGATCTGGACTTAAAGTGACCTGGACCTGTTCCTGATGTAAACATGTTTATTCTTAGCCGTGAATCTTTTGATGGAGAGAATCAGCGTCCTATAAGTGAAATGTCAGAAGCAGCTGGACTTATAGAGCTCTGTGACTGAAGAACAGTCCTGCTGTGGGTCAATATGGCAGTGTAATTACGTTCAGTCTTACAGGTACAGACGGTAATGAAATAGAGCGGCTGTAAAGCCCTTTGTCCTCGGTCAGCGGGAGAAGGACCCCTGATTGTGTACCAAGCTCACAGCTTTAATTAGAGGTCAGTTCTGCCTCATTGCTGATGTGAGAAGCTGACATTCTGAAGCATGTACTGCTTAAAGAAAGTACAGCAGACAATGCAGAGCAGCATGGAGGTGAAGGCAGAGGTGAGGCTGAAGAAAACGTCTGTCAAGTTTTCTCTACATTATAAAAACTGTCCTCATTCCAAAGTTAGGAACTTAAACTCGATGTTTGTATTAATTCCAGCTCTCTCACATCTTCAGAGAGAATAAAAGTGGAAACATGTCGCAGAGGTCTGCAGTGAGACTCCGCAAGCTCTCCAGGGATGCAGCACAAATCTTGGGCTGAATATATTTACAGAGAGCAGCGGGGGGTCGGCATCATCATTGCAGATGAGTTATGAGAATATGAGCGGCTCTCATTATTGACCGTAAAGTTATAATCATTCAAATATTCATGAAATCAAAGCTTGTTTTTGAGACTATTTCTAGAAACATTTCCATCTAATGTATTTACACTTTGTTATTTTGAGCTACCAGCATGTAAAGAGCTGCAGTAGATCGAGCAGAGCTTACCCAGCATCGATGTGCCCTAACTCTGAATCAAAGCAGAGTGAAACACAGCTCTTCAAAATATCAACTCTGGATGTGTTTAAGGTCTCTAAAAATGATTTCAAAACCAGATCACTGGATCATCTTTAAATATCATCTAGAACTGTCATGAATGAAACCTTTAAATTATTTAATGGTGACTGAAGTTTCTCCTGGTCGTTGTTTCTTAAATGAAGCGTTTCTCCTGTTTTCATGAATATTCAGCTTCAGCCTCTGCGTGCAGCACATTTTTCTTTCAGTCAAAGGATCAGAGCTTTGGTCGTCTCTTTAAATGGATATTTATAATAAATGAACACGTGGTTATTTCTAACGGGTGACACAGCACTGTTAAACGTTTGACGTGTTTTTAAGATGTCTTTTGAACATCGGCTGAAAACGAGTGAACTTTTTTGTTAACGTGGATTATTACAGGTTTTATTAGAGCTGATGCATACTTGGTTTTGGGGCTGTGATTTATGGTGTCACCTTCTTATTTGAATAATAGCTCGCTGAAAGCAGCGTTTCCATCCTCCTAACCATGAGTGTTGTAATCTAGTCCTTGAATAATTCTGGTGGTAATCAGCGGTGCAGAGATCCTGGCGTGATTTATTATAAGCTGGAATGATAACTGCAGTTGACAAAGCATGAATGCATTAGAGGAAGAGTTTGCAGCTTCGATTCATTCAAACACTCAGACGGTGACCCTGCTTCTAGGCGGGTGAATTATGAATTATCTAATACTTGTGATGCTTTTGTGGTGACAATTTAATGGGACTGATTCTTTAAGAGGCTGTGAGGACTATCTGTTTGACTGCAGAAACACCTTCTGGCTGGAATCGCGTGCACACTGTCGTGATAACATGACTCTTAACAAGACGTGACGAGGTAAGGTATTTATCAACAGTTACGCACTGCTGTTGTTTAAAATATGACAACAAGCTAACTTTGTCAGTTTGTACTGTAGCTCAGTAGCTGGCTATATTCGGCGCTGCTGGCAGGCCGGTGGTCTGAGGTTTATCTGAAGGCTAACGTGTACCGTTAGCAAATCCTTATGCCCTGATAAGCAGAGCTAACATAAGCTCACTCTTCATTTTATTGATAGATGCTCAAGTTTAACTACAGTATAACTGCTGCATGTGGGTTGGAATAAACAATAGCACAAACAGCTTAGCCTGTGTTTTAGCCTTTAGCTTGTGGTTTAGCCTTTAGACCGTGCTCTGTCACTCTTTCTTTTAGCTTTCTTCTGCTCTGATGTGCTTGTCTGACAATTCAGCTGAACAATTGTCCACCATCATTTCACAGAAATCCCAGAAATCATATTTAGCAGAGAAAAACACCCATCTCTCTTCTCGCTACTAAACTTCATCAGCCCACGTGGTGCTGTCATGGAGACTTCAGCATGCCATAAATCGATCTGGTCCAGTCCGACCCAAGCTAAGAAATATCATTTAAAGATAATCTATTCTGGCACCGATAATCTCATTTTAAGTTGTGAATTAGGATCAGGCATATATCTAGAAGTGAGACTTTCAAGATCACTTAGGAAGTCCTTCACAGTCCCTTTAATTGGTTAAAAATGGTGGAAATGTCATATAAATTTTTGACACCAAAAATTTAAATACAAACTACACATGTAAACAAACATCTAATATGCTGTCTTAACAAGTTTAAGGGAGATTTTTGACACCAAACCTTATTTGTTACTGTGATAATAATAACCATCACCTGTAATCAGCGCTGAGAGCATTCAACAGGGAAGAATTAAAGTAGGCCTGAAGGGAGCCAAGGAGCAAGTGTCTTGTTCTTATCTCTTGTCCCTGCGACCTGTTGAACAAGGTCGGAGATAAACCTGACAGGGGGAGACTTTCGAGTGAGAGTAACATTACTCAGACATCCAGCAGCAGAGAGTAAATCCTGTGTAGATGATAAAAATCTTTTACTCACATGGTGTGATTTCACATGAATAATATTTATCAGGCTGTTTTCATAAATTCAGACCATTCCTCAACCCTCCTGTCTTTCAGTTTCTCTGCTAACATTAGCTGAGCTCTGGTCAGACCTGAGAGGGGAGATCTGACCATAGCAGTCTGTCATAAATAATAAAAACTCCCCCCTGCTCACGGGCAGCACATTTCTGTCTGAAACTGCATCTGAATACGTTCCCTGGGATGTTCAGTAACTCAGCGCAGGTCACAAATGAGACATTGATTTCTTGAAGAGGATCAGGTAAGTTCAGTCAATCCTATCAGCAGGGCGTGAAGGTTTCCCCTGTCTTTAAACTCTCACTGGTTATATACCCAGCAATACAGGAGACGGGTCACCTCTTCCCTTTAATATCAACTGTTTTCAGCTGTAGTGAGGTGAGGTGCATTTGATCCAACGTTAGGAAAGCCTGTCTCAGAGGAAGGTTTGTTTTTCTTTCACTGACTCTGATCCAAACACTCCATTGGACAGGTCTGATTTCTTTCAGGTCTTGAGATAACATTTGTAGTGAGTTGGTGCTTTCTAAACTCACCAGGAGAGGAAATCTCGAATTTAAACTACAAACCAAAAGCAGCACCATGGGGAAAGAGGTCTTATCCTTTGGAGCAGTCGAGCTGATTACTGGTTCGGATGCAGAAGCAGGTTTTACACATTTCCTGCTTGAGCTGTAAAAGTTGTTCACGATAATCTGATTTTCTTAAGAAGCTCACATAAGCCATAAACACAATCATTTCCAGTAAGCAGGATAAGTAAGTGTCGGTTTAACCACCGTTCTGAATCACGAAGCCTCCATCTGCTGCTCTGGGTGTGAATCATGTGAGGGCTGACTCATCCGGCTAACGCTGCCTCTTGGCATCACGGGAAGCTTTTCTGATGCTACAAGACAAAAGAAGAAGTGCACTCCAGTTTTTTTTTCCTCACAAACAAGTGCTGCTGACAAATGATGATTAAACAGTCAACAGATGATTAAAGCCAGTGTCCTTTTGTAATAGTCACTGTATAATATGACAATTGATCTTTGCTCCCCAGGAAAGCACTTCAGGAATCAAACCATATTTCTGAATACCTTTGTAGAGAAAGAGCAATTCATGGTGACACATGCTAAATTAGATTTTCTCCATTACATGTTGCATCTACAAACAATAGAAGTGATTAATTGCATAATTACTGCCGCTTTAATCTCCCTGAAGAGACCCTGTTAAATGCTGAGACAGTATGAAGAGCCCAGCTTTAAAGACCTAATAATCTTTCACTGCCTCCTGTAAAGATCTTTATAAAGATTACCGCTGCACACATTGTACACAGGCAGAGATATGTCGGTTTTACAGTCAGTAATGAAATCATTGAAACATCACCTGCTGGAGCTGGATCTGGAGCCTCTGAGGGTTCACTTTAAGCCTCATATAGCTGGTGTCTAATCCAGGAGCGTCAGGAGTGGAAGAAAAGTCAGAGAACAAAGATTTCTGACAGTTTAATATCTCTAATCTTTACAGAGTACTTCTGATAGCAGACTGTTTAAAATTTACCATATTAATAAAGATCTACAGTGAACCTCTGGGCACCTCGACATACGCATAAAGGGTTCTTTTAAACAGACTGAAGAAGTCTCATGGCTATCCTAAATCTGTGGCCATGGACATTTTGAAAGTCAAGAGGTGTTTGTCACATACGGAAAACAGTTCACATGTGAATCTTCAGCCCGTCCTCGGTGTGAGCGTCATGTTAAGCTTCTCTGAGGCAGGGCTGGTTTTACATTTGCTCCCCACCATGTTCAATCAGAGGCTCAGGGGAAAGAATTGACACTCTTCCTGCCCAGACATGATGGATGCAATCAGTACTCATCATCAATCAGTCGTACCGCAACCATGAAAAAAAAAAAAAAACATCAGGATGGAGAGAAGTGTCGCTATAAAAACCAGCGCGGTGTTTCAGGATGCTCAAAGGATGAGAGCTTCAAAGAAACGATTTATTCGCACCACATAATTATTAAAATCAGTCAGGGAGAGGAACAAAAGACTCAAATAAACCCTCTTTTAACAAAGATAAAGAATAAATTATCAAGTGCAGTCACTCTATGAAACACATGAAATTACTTTCAGAAAACAAGGAAGACTCAAACTGTCTACCAAATCGCAGAATGAATCCAGCTCTGTTAAATATATATTAAAGAGCAGTCAGAAAATCAGAGTACACTAAAAAAAAAAACGAAGTAAGGTGCCAAAATGCCAAACATGTCTTTATAAAGCTGTGAGAATAAAAACAAATGTCTGTCCTGACAGCAGGATTAAAATCAGAGATCATCAGTGAATGATGATGGTGTGAGGATGACCTCACTTTGATACTAGAGACATGTTTATTCTTTAACACTGAGCATGGTTGAAATACAGACCAGTGTAAACCCACACAGTGTGAAACTATGGAGGAACAGAGCCTGAGAGTCCTCCAGAGTCATTTTTTACGTCATTAATTATTAAAGGGCATCACAAACAGCCCTGGATATCGACGTGGAAGCCTTTCCTGAATCTGGATGAAGTACTGCCAGAGTTCATCTGTTCTCTGAAGTTTGCCAGCTTTAAAGGTCAACAGCCCAGAGGTCGTTTCTTTACATAACAGACATCTGTAGGACACTCTCAGCTTTGCCACTTGGACTCTGATAAACGCGATGATGGATGGAGGTGTCCGTTAGGCATGAATGGGTCCCCAGGATGCACCTCTACACTGTGGCACCGTGGAGCCAGGCTCCAACATCAGCAGATATAAACCACACGGTGCACTTTTTAGCACTGCAGCCCTGTCGCGATGCCCGAGGTCACCATCTGACTCTCTGCTTGTAAGAGTCAGTATAGGCTGCTTGTGTTTCTCTTTATCTGTGTAAATCATTTTCACATTGACACGTCACAGACCTGGCTGTGCTTTGGGGTTATTTTCCTGTTTGTGTAGTTTTCTGCTTGAAGTAAGTTTCTGCTCTACATTCATCCTTATTTAACCATCTAAGTTAACTCGATGTGCCTTTTCTGATCCAATGTCCAGACATTGAAAGCTTCCTTGGTGAGAGGACAAAAGTTTAAGTTTAAAGCATTTACTGATGAAGACATTTCTCTCACCAACTTTAAATAAACCACAAAACCTTCTGAAATTGTGTTATCTTCCAAATTAAAAGTCCAATTTCTGTGCTGACTGTCTGTCCATTTTCATCTGCCAAATTGTCAATTACAAAAATCCCTTTCCCTCTTCCTGTCTCTCAGTGCTTACATGTTTACTTTTAGAAAAAAAAAAAAAAAAGTGACATTTTGACAGGGACGGCTAGAGATGGAAACGTCTGGCTGCTAAACATTAAGATATGTCAACTAAAGTAGCAAAGAGACTTTTCTTTTCAAAGGGTGGCTAAATGAAGCAGCACAGAAACATTGCCAATTGTGGAAACTAGGGCAGAACTTAGTGAGCCTCAGAACTGGTGCTCTGATAAAAAGCTTTCCAAATGGCTCGGTTTGTTTTCGCTGCATTTTTGTCTGTGAAATTAACTTGTGATGATAGTGTCATCCAATTAGCAGACTGGTTGAAACACACAGTGCAGCTGTGCATATTTCTGAACTGGACTCATCGTGGAGACCAGAGGCTGTTTGGTGCGACCTCAGAGCTGACCATTGTGTGATGTTTGTGTCCCTGTGAGAGAAGCTGTAATTCACTGATTCCAGATCCAGGCTGTGGAGACTCTGGAACTGTGATCACTCTGCAGCTCTTCAGCCCTCCATGGAGCCACATCACTTGAGCCAGTCTTTGCCATGATGTGGTCCCTTCAGGGGCTCATAATCGCCCCCTCTGGTCTGGTACCAAACACAGCTGGAGCCAGTCTATTGAATAATATTTGGTCCCTCTCGTGTTTCCCCGTCTTATTTTATAGCTTGTTTTCATCTTGGCAGAGACAGATGGTGGAAGAGGAGCTGGCAGCGTTGAGCCTCAGTAGACATGGTGTAAATGCTGAAACGACACCTCACATTAGCTTGGTGGAGGGATGTGTCAGGGCCACACACAACCCGCTCAGAGCATTTCTGCTGGTCCACTCACAGTATCAATTTTCTTTGCTAATACATGAAGGCGTGATGGAGCTGAGAGTGAACTCAGGGCTTGGATGGTAGACCATCAGCTGGTCCAACTGTCATAGGAGACACAGAGAGGCCAAACAAGCCCTCAAACTCGCAGGTCATGTGTTCTCTTCACAAGCATGAAGTCATTTCCTCAGAGCTAAAGAGAGAGTCAAACACATGAGGATACACTGTACCCAGATCTGAAGTCACACTAAACTCTTTGCTGCTTCCTCTCTCTGCAGGTGGAGCACATATAATCCATAACCCCCCCCCATCTGCCCTCTGCAGCTCCATCAAAGCTTCTTTGGTTTGTTTTTGTAAGAAAGGTCTGTTTGGGCTGAAGAGAAAGAGGTCAAAAGTTGAACTCAGTAATTTGGAATAATCCCACGGGTATATCCATCTTTAAATTCATAACAGTCTGGTCAGGAATTTCCTGTTGTTTGGGTCTGCAGCTTTCAAAACAAGGAGAAGAAAAAACAGTTCAGACACAAGCTTAGCCATGATATTCCTGCAGACATAGAGAAAATATGACAGAGTGAGGATCAAAACAAGAGTGGACCTTGTTTTTGAAGAGCTCTCAAGTGTTTGAGCACCTGCAGAGAGCGGGGCAGGTACATTTTGAGAGGTTGAAGAGAGAGGAGACGTGCTGTGCTGGGTTAAGATGGAGATGACAGCAAGCTGTCTGACTTCAAACACGTCTCTGGATAGAAAAGGTCAGGTCACCATTACGGCAGAATTCATTGAAGCCAACAGGTGTCAGAAAGCGGAGGTGTCCGACATTGAGACTGACTGTCAGGAGACGAGTGATCATCAAAGGAGAAGGTGAGCTGACCTGACAACTCAGAGACTCTAAGGATGAATGACGGGCGGCACTGAAGCTTCCTCAGTAACAACAGCTGTAGATAAACAGCCCTCACCATAATGTTCCATAAAGTCTTTCATTACCCGGGCGGATCTCATACTCAACAAGCGTTTGATCAACTCAAACTGAAAGCTCTTTTTAATAAATAAATGAAAATAAATAGTTTAACTTCATTCTAGCATCTCAGTGCATAGACTATTCTCATTATACCAACCTTATTCCTGACTTTGCAAGTTTACCTATGGTTCATTGTGATAGTCGGTTTTGACCTTCTTGTTGAATTCTGTTTATGTTAGCCTAGCTGTCATACTTGCTCTAATAACCTTCTTTTAACAGCAAGAAAGCGACAAAATGAACAGAAATCGGAGGTGGATTCATAGTGCGGATGTTTTAAAAAGTTCTGAGGACAGTTCCGTAACAGTACCTCACCGTCAGTTCTCACAGAGTGGGTAGATGACAAGAAGCTATGGCCTAAAGTTCGCTACATCGATGTAGTTAATTATCTTGTATTTTCTGAAGGTGTTGAGGGCAAAGAATTACATCACCCATAGGTTTCGGAAGAATCATTTAGACTTTATTCACAGTATTAATACTTTGTTCTGAAGAAAAGCTGCCTCCTCTTTAAAGCCTGGCCTGGGTATTCTCAGGAGAAAAAAATCCTCTCAAGTGAGGTTTCAGTCTGATAGATCCTATTTTTCCATAAAGTCAGATCAACTGGAAATGTACTTGAAATAGCGTTAGAAGATGTAAATAAAGCCTGGGTAATTAAGCTCTATAAATACACACCGTTTTCTAAACTGTCAGTATTAAAGAAGATCATGCTCCCCTGAGTCTGCACCCTTTTGGAGGTGGAGAGGAACCTCTCAGCTGAGTCTCAATCTGAAGATCATGTTGCTGAAGACGGGATCACACAGATATTTATAGATTGGTGCGTGGAGCGTGAGATAAAGGTGATTGGGCAGATATGATGTGGGAGGTATTTGGGATGTGAGGATCTGTAACAGTGTGAGAAAGTACGTGACAGTGACGGAGAGGCTGAGAATAAAGAGGAGGAGAAAGCTCCATTCGGACTTCAGAGTTTATGCTTCGGCTCTGACCTCTGGACTTAAACCAGAAATGATCACGATTAATCACATTTGTGCAGAAACCTATTTGTATGTTAATGTGCACGTCAGCGCTCTTCACGGACCGGTCCAGTTATTTTCAGAAAAATGATCACAGAGCTGCTTCTTTCTATGCTTCCTGTAGAGACTGAATTCCAAACAGCTGCGTGGATACATTGAGGCCCATGTTAAAGAAGTAAGCATGATGAAGCTTTAAAAAAACAGACACCTCAGAGGTACCTGAGTGTAGGATGTAACCAGACACACTCCTGAAAGTCTCCTGCTAGAAATCAATTAGTGAGTTCATCTATAATTTAACAGCATTGACCTGAAACAGCAGCTGGCCTCTTGTTTTCAGACTTACAGTGAGATGCTCCAGGCTGTGAGAACAAATGCAGGTAACCCCCGCTTTAAGGACAGAAATAAAGTGTTTGTTCACATTGAATCCCCATGGTGTCAGAGAGGAGACTGCAGAGAAAGTGTTAAAGATTGGAAGTGTTGGAGGGACTGTTGGTGGTGTCCTCTAAAGAATCAAATGTGTTAGTTTCCTCACTGACAGTTCTCATGTTAAAGAGCGAAGAACAGAAACAGTATTAAAGTCTCAGAGGTCACCTGACAAACTTTACTGCTGACAGTTGATGAACTTCTGCTGATTATTTTTATATAGCTTTATATATCATTTTGTTAGAGTAATCATATTATTCTATCTCCTCTCTAAGCCTTCAGTTCAAACATGTTTGAAGACGTCCGAACTATTTCTACGTTGGAAAAACGGAATTCTCTAGATTGGGTAATGTTGGCACAAGCTGGTATCAGTAAAAATTATGTAACGTAATAACTGACAGATGAACAGAGCATCCCTCCTATAGCTGTTTGTAAGAGCTGTATCATCCTTAGTATAGAATATAATATTCACAGTATGGTGATAACCATGTTGGCACCCAAACAATACATCCATACTGTATGTGATTGCTCAACATCTCATTTCAAACCCAGAGAGAGTTAATCTGCAGTACCAACAGCCCGGCTCTTCGGGGAATGCTCGGCTGCAGGGATTTGCTCTCATTCAGCCACGAGAGCATTAGCGAGGTCGGGCGCTGCTGTGTGCTGATAAGGCTCAGAGTTTCAATGAGCTTTAGATCAGGACTCTTTGGGGGCATTGAAGTTCTCCTGCAGCAAACTCTGAAAAACATTTATGACCTTTCACTTTTCACTGTCTGTGGTGTTGAAACAGGGAAGAGCCCTTCTGAAACCTTTGCCACAGAGTCAAACAGCCGTTCGAATATCACAGTGAGCTGCAGCATTAAGAGTTCAAGAAACAGGAAAAGGAATCCAAGAAACAGACCACCAAACACAGTCTAAATGAAAAACAGACCACCAAACTGACTGACTAAAGAACAGACCACCAAACTGACTAACTAAAGAACAGACCACCAAACTGACTGACTAAAGAACAGACCACCAAACAGACTGACTAAAGAACAGACCACCAAACTGACTAACTAAAGAACAGACCACCAAACAGACTGACTAAAGAACAGACCACCAAACTGACTAACTAAAGAACAGACCACCAAATACAGACAAAATGACTAAAGAACAGACCACCAAACACAGTCTGACTTAAGAACAGATCACCAGAAACAGACTGACTTAAAGAACAGACCACCAAACAGACTGACTAAAGAACAGACCACCGAACACAGTCTGACTGAGGAACAGACCCCCCAAACACAGTCAGACTAAGGAACAGACCCCCAAACACAGTCTGACTGAAGAACACACCACCAAATATATTCTGACAGCAAAGAACAGACCACAAAACACAGTCTGACTGAGGAACAGACCACAAAACACAGTCTGACTGAGGAACAGACCACCAAATATATTCTGACAGCAAAGAACAGACCACAAAACACAGTCTGACTGAGGAACAGACCACAAAACACAGTCTGACTGAGGAACAGACCACCAAATATATTCTGACAGCAAAGAACAGACCACAAAACACAGTCTGACTGAGGAACAGACCACCAAATATATTCTGACAGCAAAGAACAGACCACAAAACACAGTCTGACTGAGGAACAGACCACAAAACACAGTCTGACTGAGGAACAGACCACAAAACACAGTCTGACTGAAGAACAGACCACCAAACACAGTCTGACTGAAGAACAGACCACCAAATATAGTCTGACAGCAAAGAACAGACCACAAAACACAGTCTGACTGAGGAAAAGACCACCAAACACAGTCTGACTCTGAGGTATTACTTTCTCTCTCACTGTATGTTTTAAATGTATAAACCTTCAAAATTTTATAGACTTGAAAAAAATAACCTGTGCGATGCAATACTTCAGCTGAATGAATGCAGTGTACAGGATGTTATGGGACCCACAGAGGCCTCCCTCTCTCTCTCTCTCTCTCTCTCTCTGCTGGTGAGTGGATTTTCTGTGCTCTCCATTTTTGTGAGGATTGTTTATTGGCAGCCCTCACCATTTCAGCAGTTCCAGGGGTGATAGATGAGCCAGGTGGCACACTCCATCCTCCGGTTCAGGGGAGAGAGAAAGAAAGAAACAGAGAGAGAGAGAGAGAGAGAGAGAGAGAGAGAGAGAGAGAGAGAGAGAACTGCTGTTCCATCATTTCTCATGACCTTACATGCCTGATTATGCTGCTGCAGATTCCCCGCCTGCCATTATTCTAACAATGCAGCTTCATTTGCATAAACGCACTTAATGATCACATTTTCTAATCAGTGCTGTGAAGCCTCATAGGTTTTTCTCTGTAAGGCTGAATCAACTTGACCAGTGGTCTGATCTTTGTGTGTTTGGTTGAGGATTAAATGGCTGATAATGTGCATGGAATGCTTAATGGGCTATCAGAATGGCAAATGGCGGCCACGAGATGTGATTAAGATGAAGAACTTGAGAGAGGCGTGTTGGATGACAGAGTGGTGGGTTTTTTGCCTCCTCTGCTGCTGACTGGCTGTCGTTTAGAGCTCGGCCTGTGAGATCAGATAACTGCAGGGAGGAGAAAGCCTGCCAATCAACCTCAGCCACAGACAGCACTTTGTTCTGCAGAGCTGTGATACCATAGATCTAGAGATGCTAAAGACACGACAGCAATGAGCTGCCTGCTTTTTAAAACTGCAGGCTATAATGAGAATGATGTGCAGCATCCTACTCCAATAGACAGTGTGTAAACCTGCGTTTACATCAGACTTACATTATGGAGCTGGTCTGAATATAATACACATTAAAGGTGCAACCAACAAAAATCAGCATCTTCAAAGACTTACCCCTAATTCACACATACAGTGTGAGCACCACAGTCCGTCAGCGCCGCGCACTACGCTGTACTTCTCTGCCACTCAAGTCAATCAGTGCATTCACAATGCCCTCGCCACGATCTGTCTACGACGCATGCTACCAACTGTTGCTCATGGCTGTTCATCTGCAAGTCTATTTTTGCCGGAGTACGCTGCAGAGACACATCAATCTCTGCAGAGCAGATCGTACCAAACAGGAAAACAGACACGGAAAATGATCAGTTTCTGGTCTTTTTAAAATAAAGCACCATGTGCACCATGTACGATCGTAAAATTATCCTCGTATATCAACACTACGACACTGGCACAGGGCCAGCAGTCATCAGCGGGTTCACGCCTCAAATACACCGGGTGCGTCTGCGTTGCAGCTCCGCTACGCTGCGTGTTGACTGCGTTTGTCAACTTACACCGGCTGCGTCGCGAGTCCGGCAAGCCGCAGAGCTGGAGTCGCGAGACCGCGTACTTCTCGCGGTAATTCACGATCCCGTGAGAATGTTGAAGCAAACAGTAATACTTGAATACTGTACGGTGCAATACTACTCACCATTCACTCCCAAAACACTTGAAACACTCTTCCATGCCATTTCCTTTTTGAGATTATCTTTATAAAAAGGATGTGTTGGGTCATAAATTATTCTGTGGTTTTCCACCTCAATGATAAGCTTCTCCTCGTCCATGTTTTTCACTGTTTCCCCTTGGTAAACTCTGACCTGTTGAATACTCGCGTATCTCTGCTCATTGTGAAGCGCTGCTATTGTAATCAAGCTGAATACGATCTAGTTTAGACACGGTTTGTTTTATTTTGAAAGTCTCATGCTCTTTTTATGTAGTTTCCGTGCACTACTTCCTGTCCCGCTCGATCTTCTCTACTCTGAATTTATGCGTCACAGCTCCGTCATCCGGCAAAAATAGGATGGCTGCGGATTAGCTGCGACCTGTCGGACCAGAGACGCAGCTGAACCGCAATGGAACGGATCCAGTGTAAGTTGACACATTGACTTGAATGGATTTTAAACTGATCCGGCGCCTTGACGGAGCGGAGCTGCAACGCAGACGCAACCGGTGTATTTCAGCCGTCAGACCCAGAGGAAATCCAATGGGATGGACTAGGAAAAGTTTATATTGGGTGTGGAAAACCTTATACTTACATACCATACGACACATCCTTTCTATAAGGACACCAACAGAAACTTAAAAGGAAGGACTGATTGCTGAAATTCTGGGAGGGCCAGGTGAGTTTAACATACTTATTAATAATCATGAAAGTAGTTGTCATGGGTGTTATTCCTGCGGGAACGTAGTTCTCCTGTGATCTTGTGTATCCAGCTGCTATGGAGTACGCTGAGCTGCGCTCCGCTCCGCTCCAGAGACGGATCCAGTGTGAATTGGCTTGCGCTGATGGACCGCGGCGCTGACGGAGTGTGTAAATCAGGGGTAAAGACCAGGCTATGTCTGAAATCACTCACTATCCACTATATAGTGGATACACCATTTTATAGTGCTGACTGAATTCTGAGTGAGTATGGTCATACCCTTCATAGTCCACTCAGTGTATCCCACATCGCATTTTAGAAAGTGGTGTTAGAGCAATGTTCACTATACGAGCAATATATATCGGTGCAGTTCAAACTGAAGAAATGGTTGATGACACGATTATAATAACACTCAGTTCTCTGTTTAACTCTCGGACGAGCAACTTCGAGAAGAAACACACAACAGAGACGTTGGCCGCTGAATTGTGCATCATGGGTGACGCATTCACTGGACCTTGTAATTCTTGAACCCAACATAAGTTGTGGCACGACCATATGGTTGGTATTTATTTATATACTGAGAATAATGTGTAATACAGTTATTCATTATGTTTGATTATTTTGAAAAAATACATTTGGTGTAATATTAGTTATCACTGAAATCCATGCCGTTTTTCAGTGTTTGAGGAAAATCACAACTATAAATTCCCAGCCGTCCATGAACGACGAGTTCATCCAGCGAGGGAGCGAAGAGTGTCCAAAATGTTTTAAATTTGCTGAGTGAGTGGACTATGTAGTCAACTACATCTCATTCACTATATACTGTATTAAGATTTAAATGTGTATTTTAGTAATATGAGCATAAGAGCCCCAGTAATATGGTGCAGTACAGAATTAAATAAGCAAAGTTTATTGTATTATATTGTAGTGTAGTGATGTGTAGTATATGTGTTTGTATAAAAGTGTTTTTTATGGTACAGGGCGAGGCTGGCTGGTTGTGCGGTCTGTGGTTTGTTCCCATCAGTCCTCTGTCTCTGTGAGCTGATCCTGTTTTATTTCCTGTTTTCCTCGCTGACCAAATCTCCGGTGATGGATCAAGATTTCCACAGTTTCGCTCAGAGCTGTCCACTTTGGTGACATGAGGCCTCAGGGGATGAAATCAATGAATAAAAAACAACAGCTGTTATAGTGTGGAGTCCACTGCACTCATCGATCACTCTGATGGCATTTCTGACGCAGCGCTCATCCATACCAAAGCAGCATGATGCTTTTACTAAGGTATCAATAATGTCAAACAGACGCAGTGGCATCTATGCACTCATGTCTGAAAGCCTGTCCTCTTCAGCTGAGGGACGATCCGACCTAAGAGTCTGAAATTATGGAGAAAAACCTGAATTTGTGGCAGAATGAAGCCATCTGCATGGGGGGGGGGGGCTTCATAAATCCTGCTTTAGTCTGTTTCTGTGGTTTCAGGATGGTTTTTCTATCTGGAGGTAGGTGTTGTTTGGTTTCTGTGTTAGAAACCTCCACAGGGTAACGGTAATGAGCAGCAGAGTGATGTGTTTCAGTGCCCTCAGTCTCGCCTCTGAGGAAACAGACTGTCTGCTCCACCTTATTGGGGAGATTGTTAGTCTAGGACTGAAACCTGCAGATCACAGCTGACACATGAGGCTTAACAGAAAGATGTTTTTAATTCGTGGTACATATGACTCTAAAGCTGCTGTGATGATGTCTGAATTTCTGTTAAAGCTGATCCATTTTTTACATTATGTTACACAGACAGCAGCCTTAAAGTCAGACCGTTTCAGGTATAAACTCCTCTCAGGTGTGTCTATAGTTTCAGAGTGATCAGCGTGTCTCTGTGTCTCTCCTTCTTTGTGTTTATTCTTCACTTTGTCTCTTACTGATGTGTCATGCTTAAAAGCTGAAGCTCTTAGAGCCAGTGCTTTGTTGCGAATTAGAGAAGAGCTGACTTCCATTGAGTGCCAGCTCCCAACTTTTTCCTTTCGTTGATCATTCAGTGAGTGAGACAGCAGACAGGGATGAGAAAGAGTCACAAAAAAAAAAAAAAAAGTGACACCTGCTAACAAAACAGCATTGGGATCAGCATGTTTTTACTTCAGTTTTGGGGGTTTTTTTTGTAAAAAAAAATAAATAAATAAATAAATAAATAAATTGGATTAATTCTTCCTTTTTTAACAAAAGTGAGGATCCTTCTTTTGTAACAGGAAACGCACAAAATGAGGCAATTATGAGGCTTCTCATATCAACAATGAATGCAAAAGGGTTTATCAATACACAAATCATTCATATTTACTCCATTAGGCTAAAATATCAGGCTGCAAATAATACTAAATTAGGAGCCGCTTGGGAGCCGAAAAAGTAGATTCTTCTTTGGAAGCTGAGCCAAAAGAACTGGCTCTCTGAAAGGAGCCGAACTTCCCATCACTAATGTCTCTCTCTCTCTCTCTGCCTCAGTCTCTCCTTTGTCTCTCTGTCTCTCCATCTCTCCTTCTTTGTGTCTCTCTCTGCATCTCTCCTTGTCTCTCATGGTGTCTCTCTATCTTATTGTCTCTCTGTCTCTCCTTCTCTCTTTCTCGGTGTCTCTGTGTCCTTGAGGCCCTCCTGATTGAGTGTCGCCACCCTGGTGCCCTGAAGTGCCTGAGTGGTTTGTGTTGTTGAGGAATATTGCCAGAGGTATAAGTTGAATCAGCAGAGTGTGAAAGTGTTCCAGTAAGAGCAGGAGTACAGAGTGCGGCTCTGTATAAGGAACGTGTTGTCAGTAGGTGACTTGTTTATCAGTGTATACCTGTGACAGGTCTGAGCTAGACGAGGCTGTAATGTTTGAAGGGGGGACAAAAACAGGCAGTGATGCTGGAGTGTGAGTCGAGCACTGCATGCAGATACGTTATCAAACTGTTAGTGTGATGCAAACTGCAGCCAGGTTTCATTTGTTCAGAATGGAGTTAGTTTTTCCAACTACTGCCCCATTAGCTTTGCATTTGGAGAGGGATGAGAGGAAGCAGACCTGTTTTTTCTGCTCTCCTTATCAAGGTGAGAACACACTCGTTCAGCTGTCAGAAATACTGTTTTTCAGTTTGTGCCAGGAGCTGGAGGAGTGCAGAGAGTTTATTTCTAGTAAAAACAGGGTTTGAGCAGGTTGAGGAGAAAGCGAGTTTGGGTGGAGGTAATAAAACAGTCTGCAGAGCTGCAGGAGGTGTGCGTCATCAACAGGCAGGTATAGATAACAGAGAAAGTCAAGAATTTACAAAATGCTGATGGATGAGGATACCAACACACACTCACACGCCTAGATAAAGAAATCAGAATCAGCTGATTTTATTCACACCTGCTGATGATATCTCCAGGAGTAATCTAATGTTCCATGTTGGGGACTGCTTGCTGGGATTGCACCGCCAAGCTGAGAGTCTGACAGAGTCGTGAGATTCATGTTGATGAGATGATTTTGATTTGTAGTGCATCAGGAAACATGAGACAGGTTGGTGAGAAGAATGTAACATGTTGTCAGAACAGGTTTAAAATATCATCATAAATCTTTGAAGGGATTGGTTCAGAGAGGGAGTGTGAGGTGAGGTGTGCAGAGCACCATCTGTCCTGGTGAAGGATGGTGAGCAGTGTTCAGAGGTGTTAAAGCATAATGCTGGTTATTTTTCTGACAAACAGACAGAAACGCCCCCACATCTGATGGCGAATCTAAAAAAAGACAAACACTGAATCCTTCAAGTATCCTCTCTGATTCTGTTCCTCTTTCATTGGAGCTGGGAGGACTTGTTCTCACCAAAGTCCTCTGAGATGTTCCCTCAGATGAAGCCCGGGGACGGTGTAAATAAATCTTACCTTGACAGCTCCGTGACTCTCCTCTCGTTTTGTGTCCACACTGCCTCAGAGCCTGTGGCTGTTTCACAAACTGCTCTTTCCAAACTTTTAAATCATTACTGTCTTTTCTTAAACTCTGACAAGCACCTACAAATCCAGACGGATAAATCACAAATTAAAGTTTGACAGGGTCTGAATCAGCTCTACAAAGTTATGAGCGTGTGAAGAGGATCAAACTGCCAAGCATGTGGATGGATTTTTCTCAATGGCCAACAAATTAATGTTTTGTTATTTGATAAACAGGTAAAAATGACATCATTTCCTGTGCAGGTGGATGTACACCTGATGCAGCTAAGGCTTTCTTGAATAGCTTGAATGAAGAGACAAATTCTACAACAGATCTACAGTTTCATTTAGCAGACGCCTTTGTCCAAAGTGACGTACAACACAAGCAAAGAATATAGAACAGAGGGAAAACCTTAGTAGTAGTAGTAGATGAAGTGCTTCAAGTTTGTTTGGCCACAGGTGCTGCTATTCAGTTAAAAATGACTGGATTCAAACATCATAGAGCCATCAGCTGCAGCTGGGAGCAGCTTCAATTTATTCAGTCCTAAAGTTCAAGAATAGAAGCTGAAGAACGCTCTTTAAATAAAAACCAAAAACATGAAACAGAGTCCTCATTGCTGAAAAAGGTTCAAAGCAGTTTGTTTTTTTCCAAGACTTTTTTAATAACTTTCTGAGAAGACATGAAACATCCAAAGGTTAACAAAGAAGAACAATACAACCCCCCCCCCCACACACACACACACAAACACACATACACACACACAACTGTTTGGTAGACTAAAGCAGCAATGTGGAAGTGCTAAATCTGCAGTTCGTTGAGTGCCTGCTTGAGGCTGGTTCCAGAAGTACCGGAAGTCACGTACACACCAAGCAAAATAACTAACTAACTAACTAACTAACTAACTAACTAACTAACTAACTAACTAAATAACTAACTAAATAAATAAATAAATAAATAATCACTGCCTAAATAAACATGTTTACAGCCTGGTAAATAAAAATGTCTCCTGCCTGAATCGGTAATTTCACTAATGGCACACACTGTAGGGGGGGGTGATTTTTTTTTTTTTTTTATAACCCAGCAGTTTAGAAGACATTAAGATCACCAGTTCATCAAATCAGAGGCACAGCTCAGCTCATGTGACTAATGGGCGCCCTGTTGCTATTAGTGTGGAGACTCAAAGCCTGCCTCATTTTCAATATGGCCACACCGGCTGATTTGACTCAAAAATCTGTTTCAGAAACAGACGGATGACATTGCTGAGATTATGTCCATTAATTATACAGCCTAGGCTTAGGCTGCATATTTTTTTAATTAACACACTTAACACATTTTGACAAGTCAACCAATGTCTGCAAACAACCTTGGGGGCGAGTTTGAGTGCAAAAGACAGTTTGTTAAATGTTAATGAAAGAATCTGCACAGAGACAAGAGAGCTCTGCACACTTCACTTGTGATCCTCTGTAAAGGTGAGAACACCTCTAATGCAGCAGATTCAGAAGCACAAAGAACTGCAGTTCTCAAGGTGTCCACTAGAGACTGGAGCTGAAGACAGAGATATTAAACTAAAGTGTGTTTTCTGTCCATGTTGTCTGTCTGTTGAGGAGAAAAAAAACACTGAAATATGTATTCAGGCAGTTTTGTGCAGGATGTTTTTCCTCCACGCTCCCCTGCTGTTTGGTTTCTGACATTCAGATGGGTCATCATCATGTTTGTGTTCATTTCATGTGTGTTAATCAATGTACCTGTCCAGAACCAGCAAGCCGCAGCCAGCCGCTATTTTTCTTCCTCTACACAGTGGTTCTATAAATCATGGCTGCTGCTCTGTAGAACCATGCGATGCATGGCGAAGCAGTAATATCTGGTGGATCTCAGTGTTTTAAATATGCGGCACTCTAGTTTGTGTTTATCACTGAGAAACTTGACATGTCACATGAGGACGATGTTCCCAGGCCGAGCATCTGCCTGCACAGCTGTGTGTGCTCAGGTCGGAGGAAGTCATGCATCACGCTGCAGAGGTGAAGCTTTATGAACCGTCACAGAATAACTCAGGCAGCATTAATGGTCCCAAACAGCACTGACAAGTTAAGTGTATTCTATAACCCAACCTGTCAATGCCAACAGCCTGATCTCACTCTGTTACCATGAAACAGAAACCTTTAGAAATAACTCAAACAAGTCCACATCTCAGTCTTGTTGAGGTCACGAGGGCCACACTGAGACGGAGCTTTGTTACTGATGAGTGTGATGACAACATCTGGACTGAGTAATCTGCAGCCTCTCCATCTGTTAGAGACTGTCAGTGTAATTAAATAGCAGACATACAAATCAGAAGACATCCTACGGCCTGGTGACACCGTTCACAACGTTCATGCAGGCTATATTCATCCCCCTTCTTGTTCTTTCACACCTGAAGTGTGATAACGTATGCTCTGCCAACTAAATGGTGTTGTTGTTTGAGCCCTTATAAAGGAATCTCAGGATTGTTTTCTAACACGCCATATGTGTTAGAAAACATTCAGACTGCGAAGTCTGTGCTGCTAAATGTGGAGGTGTACCAAGAAAGTTTTTCTGTGTTATGGTGTTGCAGTTTTTCTCAGTCGCTTACGTGTATTTCTCTGATCAGAATTAAAATTCTCATAACTGTTAGTTTAGCCTCCACAACATTTAGTCATTTGTGCACATCATGGTAGGAGTTTCTCATTCCATCCAACAGATTGCAAGTGCTTTTGGGCATGCATCAGTTGCTTTCATACATTTTTTTGGCTCTTTCTCAACATTATCATTTACTTATGTCCTGTCAGTCAAAATAAACTGTACTTATGAATGCTGAATAGTCATTTCCTTTAAAACTAATGGTCCTCATTTCATTGCTTGAGTCATTACATACAAAAAATATTTAACTTGTTGTCAAAATCTGTCGAGCGAATTTTATACATTTACTTATCTTTTTTTCCCCCCTGATGTCTCCTAAAATGAACTCATCTTTCACTGATGAGGAGGGGTGTGTGAAGCAATAGTTGCAACCAATGATAAGCCACCAATCCATCCTGAACCACACAGGATATAGTGTACCAATTCTACAACAGGGGTGAGGATGCAGGGAGGAAGGCAAAGGGGACAAAACAGGGGAAGAGGAAGAAGAGGCCAAGTACATATAGGCAGATTCATGATGAGATTAGAGTTACAATTTTGGACAATGTTGTCAATCATGGCCTAACAATGGGTTAGGCTGGTTGAATAGTGCAGCCAAATGATGGGACCCAACGAGTATTTCTTATGTTTGTTGTAAATGAGTGTTTATTTTTCTTTTGCAAAGAGCACATGCAGTAAAGATGTGAAAAATACATATGCAGTGTCTTGTGCTCATTTACCTCACTAAACATAGTAATGTGTGACTTTACTGTTTTCAAATGGATGTTCAATGCTGTCTTGAGCATTTTCAGGTAGTGTCACCAAGATCTTGAACTTTCTATTTTGATCAAGTGACATGCTTTTGCAGATTATCAACTAGGTTTTGTAGTTTGTACTAACTGTTTTGAAAAATGTTCTTACTGTTGTGCACATATTGGAAGCAAAGGATTCAGCCTACACCTTTCCATTTTTTTTTACTGATTTCTGTTGTTGCTTGTTTGTTGTTAATGCAGAAATGGCATGAGCACATTTATTTGTAAATTTTTCACTTCAATTTGTGTAAATGAGCCTTTACCTTGAAAGTGACCGAAATAAACTAAACCAACTAAACTAAAATTAAACAAATGTTAATGGTGATGTGAGAAATGCACTAAGTACCTGAAAAAAAGTTGTAAATAAACGCAGTTGGAGCTGCAGAGTCTGATACTTAATATGACAAAGAAAGAATTAAGAACAACACAGGAACCATGAGCTGAACCAATCACCTCAAAGTTTCTCCATCATGTTATTTTAAAAATCAGGCATATGCAGATGACCTTGTGCACATCATCTGGTTCAGATTACCTGGTGCAGAATACCTAGAACAGGGCTCCTGGTGCAGAATCTTGGTCATCCTGCCTTTAGGAAACAAAGTCAGCTTGGGAACAAACACAGGTTGAATTATCTGAATGAACATTCACCGAATGAAATTATGGAGGTCTGCACAAAAATCATTCAGGCTGAGCAATCAGCCACTGATACGATGGATGTGGCTCAGTTTTCTCTTAGGCAGTACTGTGGCTTCAGTTTTTGTCCAGCTTGTTGTCACTGAAAGGAGGAAATGAACTCCAGTGCCTCCGTCTCTTACAGGGGAAAATCAGAAACATTGTCTCAGAGCTGGGGAGGGTGGAGGCCACGGTGAAGGACACGTTTGTTTTCCAGGCTGTGAAGGTGGAGGCTGCCATCAGCCTACATCAAACAAGCCACCGTTAATGACCCATCATTTCATGGACACTATGTAACCTCCACAGCCACAGCTCCTGAGCGCAAATGCAGTCTTTTTGTTGTAACACCGGGAGCTGCTCTCACACGTTGCTGCTCTCATCCATATGCCCCCCTCCCAAAAAAAAAGACAACGAAACTGAGTCTGATGGATGTTCAGATGAAGATCGGCTAGATGAAAACATGGAAAACATGTAAACATGGCTGTGTTTTCTGCTTTCCTTTGTCCAAACCGATAAGCTCTCATGTTTTAGTTTTGTGTGATAAGCATCCATGTTTCTGTAATGAATCACTAACCGGCGGCCCCTGCTATCTGATTCTGTTTTGCTGTGGGAACAATAATGTGTTGTTCACAGCTGTGATGTGCCCAGATTTGGCCACTCTGTTTGAAAAACACAATGATAAAAGCAGGGTGATGTATCACAGCTGGTTTGTGTGTGTCAGGTGACAGCGATAACAGCAGCCACATCCTCTCAGAGGACATTGTCCACATGCTCACAGATAACAAAGGGATGCTGCCTCTAGCCTCTCTGCTCCATCAGAGAAATCTGATCTGGTTAGTTTCAGCATGGAGCTCCTTTACAGCTCTTTCACTTCAAACTCATGGTTTTGGACAAGCACAATCCACTGCTTTTATTATATGCACAATGTTTCAGGCTTCAGAGAACAGATGGATCTGTAACCACTTAACTCTGAAGCTTGAGCTTCTCTGAAGCTCGGGCTGCATGAGAAAGAGTCGCTCTGTTCAGTGTTTGTGTGAAGGTGAGATGTGTTTCAAACTTAGTTATTACTCTGATTCTTTTAAAGTCCTCATCCCTCTGAAGTTGGAGTATTTTTTGTTTTAGAAACAGGGGAAATGAGTGAGCTGTGACGCTCGGGCAATTGCAAGGATTTAGTGGCTGTTCCATTAGGCTGCCAGATAACACGTTTCACAGACTCAAATAGTCAACAATCTTCACCGTCTGGGCATCAGCAGCCTGAAAACTGATGATAAAGGACACAAAATAGCCGTCCTTCACATCTTTACAGAGCTCCACAGTGGGTTTGGAAAAGACTTTTCCAGCCAAGAGTAACTCCACGGCTGGGAAACGCAGCTTTACAGAGGAGCAGTGGGAGGTCTCATCTCCAATGCAAAAGGAAAAAAAAGTGAACGGAGAGATATTCAGCCACAGTGTTACTAATGCACCCACATCCTGCCAGCTGATACAGCCTATGGATGTCTCTCCATCACGCCGGATTCATATAAAGCATGAAAAGGGAATTATCAACAGCCCGTTTTCTGAAATAGAACAGAAATATCCAGAAAGTCTGCAGCTCACTCTGAGGGAGAATTGGACGATCCTCCAGATTTCTGACTTCTGGTATAGTGTTGGAGGAAGGTGTCCTGTCAAAGCTCTTTACGGTTCATACGCATGTTTATGCTAATGTCGTCTTCTTATGAATTCAGATGACAGCACAGCTCCTAGCAATGGGCGATGAATTCATCACCGAATAGATGAGGCAGAACTTCACACCAGGAGCCCAGAATTCATCCTGAGCTTTAAATCCCAGTCTGTGTGTCTCTGGCTCTCCAGCATTATTGGAAGTGAGCTTGCTGGAAATCCATCCGCAGTTTCTCCATCTGTCTCCTCGGCCTGATTAAAGCTGTGTATCCCTGTATATAATTTTAGATAGCATTACATACCGATGTTTTGTTTGTAGTCTGAGAGCCTTTTGGTTTCATCTTTTAAAAAAAAGTTACTGACAAATTATTCTCAGTCTCATCCACTCACTTTAATCTACTGTAAGTTTTCCTCTTCAGTGGAGTCTTAAAGGCAGGGTTGGTAATCAGATTTAGATACATTCTTTGTTATTCTGGTTAAAATTATTTTTATGTCCCGATGGCAATCAATGCATTATGTGTTCTTAAAACAGAGTGAAAAATAGTCACTTTCTACAGCAGGAGTAAACCTGGGAAAACACCAACCAAACCTAGGGTTTGGCATCCAATTTGTTAAACCAATCAAATCCCTTCCTGCTGTTCTGCCCACCTCAGAAAAACTACATATACCCCGATTACTGGTAAGGTAGCACAAACAAAAACAATGTGCTGAGGACTGGTTTTGAGTCCGTGGTTTTGAATCAGTGTGGCACACATGCATGTGAGTGGGGGCGTTGTTTTGGAGGTGCTCTGAGTGTGGGAGGGCGGGGGCCAAACAGATTCCTTAGAGATGCTACATTCAAATTCATGCTAGTTTTCCATGACTACCAACCCTGTCTTTAATGTTTGAAACACTGATGAAAGCTTAAATACTCCAGCTCTTTTAAAGGTTAGTTTAATTCAAAGGTCCAAATAAAGACTTTCTTCTGGAGAAATCAGGTTTAACTCACCCGTGATGAAAATGTTTTAATGAACCAATAATTTGAAACAACCAGAAACAAAAGAAGTTCAGAGCCGTCATGTTTGTTAGACCCCAGCAGGATAGCAAACTAGAAACTCTAAGCTAGCCTGATCCAAACACTGAGCAAGTATCTGATGGAAGCCCTTGGATTACATTCACAACATGAATTTAAAAACCTCATGAGGTTGGAAAACATTTGGAAGAGGGATGTGTTAATTTACAGATGCCCACACATTGAGCTGTAAGGTAAGGCTTCAATAAGGAGATCTTTCTCTCATGGCCTGCCTGTACTCCTCCATGGACTATCATATCAGACTTCCTCTTCTTCAAAGTTAGAACATCGGTGTTGATCTCCTCCATATGTTTACTACTGTAAAAGATCCTCCAGAGCATCCTGTAAGATGGTCCCTACAGATCATTATAGCTTTGTCATTCAGTCTCTAGCTTCAAACATCATCTCCTTTAACTCCAGGATTAACACCAGGTTTTGACAGTTAAAAACTCTTGTTTTACTCCAAACAGCCGATGTCAGTCTCTCAGAGATCCCTCAGGCAGGTCCCCTCAGGGTTTGAACATGTTTGATCAGGTTTGAGGAGGACCTTCCAATCCAGCTCACAGTGAAGTCTGGACATTCAGTATGTGAAGTTGTTACCCTCCAACCTGAAAGTGATCCTATGGGGCTGACAACAAGCCACTCGTGGACCCAAAGAAATCCACAAAATACACCTTTAACAATTACAGAAGAGATTTATAGACATAGTGAGTACAACACCAATTTAACAAAGGCAACCAAAGCACAAAAAACTCTCAAGGAGAGGCAGCAGGGCAGCAGGGCAGCAGACCCAAACCAAACACCTCTCCACACTGAAGGGGCCTCAAAGACTGATGACCAGGTGAGCCTCATTAACAATCAATGCACTCACCTGGAAACAAGCAGAGAAGACATACAAACACAAAAAAGCATTTTTCTCTCAGAGTATCTTCAGTAGTTTCTTTATAGAAAAATCTCTATCAGAATTAGTTTAGTTGGTAAAAGTTTTTACTTAATTCTTGGAAATGGGACTCAAACACGTAAAACACAAACACAGAAGCCTGTGGACTGCAGCAAAATTTGACTATATGTACTCCTATCCTTTGCTCCATTCTGAATAATAAAACTCTTGACGCCCCTCTGAGACTTACATCACTCAGTTCCACTCCTACAAATCCAAGTGTGTCTGACCCCCATAATTCCGCTTTACAACCTTCTTGACTTCCTCCCTAAGAATGCAACCTTCTAAATTATACATCTAATAAAGCTTCGCCAGCTGGGACTCACATAGACTGAGCTTTGCGTGGAAAAATTACACTTTGTGTCAAATTAAGGACAAACAGAGAGATGTTAACCGAGGTTAGCCGCTAACCTGTCTGCTACAAGCTAGCCTGACTTGGAATAGTTGAATCCCGGTGTGTTAAAGTATGTAGCTGCTGAGCAGGAGGTTCAGGTGAGTTCTAACAGCAGGAGAAAACTTCAGAGCTTTGGGTTTTTAGTTAATGAGAAATAAAACTACAGTTTAGCCGAGGTTACTGGGGGTCATGTGATCTTTAGAAAGTTTATTACAGAGAATTGGCTGCATAGAAGAAACCAAACATACTAAATGAAAACAGCATAAGGACCCTAAATCAGTCTGCACTAAAGACAAGTTCCTTTAACTGTGAATGAGTGATGATTGCTGCTCAGACAGAGAAAGAAAGGAGGCTGTCAGTTTCCGTTTCATCTGCCGTATTTAGGACTTAATCCACTAAGGGCACTTTGAAGGGTTATTAGGAGCTCAGAGCTGTCATGTACTTTTCCTGTCAGAGCAAAAGTTGCGATTACTAATCCAATTTAGCAGTAGAAGAGTCATGTGGTGTGTGTATGTTAATCTGGCTGCTGCAGCTGCTGGCTCTCTGAGAGGGTTGTACTGCTGCTTCCTGTTAAACATGCAGATTTCTGTTTTGTTGCTTTGTCTCTGAGATTGCTGCTGTCAGTCCAATAGCTCAGAAGTGTGAAGACTCTTCTTTGAGCTTGTCAAACAACATTTGAAAAACTTGACGGTGACTCTTCTGTTGAGTGAGTTAATCCTCAAACTTCAGGTTTTTATCACACAAACATTTAGGACCAGCTGTCTGTCAAGAAGCCCCCTCACTTTGTTTTTGACCATGAGTTGACTGAGTTTGGATTTAACCGATTCACAAAGGAAGAATGGTATAGCTACAGAAGTCAGACATGCAGAGCAAATGAAGCACAGGAACAAAGGTTGTGAACACTCTTTGAGACAAATACCTGTTTGAACTGAGATTCCCCTGACAGGAAATAGTTTGAATGGGATTTAAATATATGGTGATGTGTTTAAGCCTTCTGGGCTTAACCATGCACTGCATGCAGCACAGTGTGACCCTAAAAACAGCATCTCATTTGTAGACGGGTTGCTGTGTGTCAGAGAGATTCGTGCTTCGAGGATTTACATGCCTGTTAGCACATCGCCTCACAAGCATATATAATCTGCAGAAATATCCTCGAATGTTTCTAAGATTCAAGTTAAAGCCAGCAGAACGACGGCCAGCAGAAACTACAGCTAGGACTTCATATTTAATGACAACATGAGTGGATTTACAGAAGGATGAACATCTTCCAAAGAGTAATTGATGATCACTGTAAACTTGGTTCCAAAGATAAACACATTTTATATCATTTTATGTAAATTGTTTCTGAGAAATTCAAACACTAGCAACCATCACTCTCTACAAATGCAAACATGTTTTCAGACACATTCTTTGTCATTATTTCTCCGCTTCCTCATCAGGTCAGGCAGGACTGGACTGGTTTTCTCTGCTGAAAACTATTCCTGTGATTAATTTAGAAGTAATGGTGGATTCTGGAGCTGAACTGTCAGACAAGGAAATCAGAGCAGAAGAAAGTGGGAGAACAATAGTATGGGCTAAAGGCTAAAACACAGACTAAACCACAAGCTAAAGGCTAAAACATGGGTTAAAATGTTTGTGATAATGTTCATACTGCAGTGATCTGATCAAACTTGAGAGTCTGTCAATAAATTGAAGAGTGAGGTTATGTTACCTCTGACTGGTAGATGAGCAGAACATAAGGATTCGCTTATGTTACGTAAGCCTAAGGATACATCTCAGACCACAGGGCTGTGAGGGGCACTTCAATAGCCGGCCATTAAATTATGGTGCAGACTGAAAATGTTTTCTTTTTGTCATGTTTTAAATAACAGGGCTGTAGGTAAGAAGTTGTTTTGAACAAAAAGTAGTGTTAGGAAGACAATCTGATCCCCATTACTTTCCAGAACAAACACGCCTTGTTAAGAGTCATGTCAACACGACTGCACGCAGTCGTGAGGTATCGCTGCCATCCACTTCAAACAGATAGTTCTAGCAGCCTCTTTAATATGATGATGTCCATGATGTTTGTTCCATTATGGATGAACTCCCCTCCGTTTTCAGAGTTAGATTATTTCCAAACAAGAGTTAATGTTATCATAAAAGCTGAATATGGTCATGTCAGAGTCGAATGATAGCTTTTTTTTTTTTTAACTGTGACAAAGAAGAACAGAAGAAAAACTAAACCTGTGAGAAGATGAACTCTTTATATAAATCAGCAGAGGTTTAGACACTAAACTCTTAGTGTACCATCCTTGTGTGAATTGTGTCGTCTAATGAGCTAGTTTGGGTCCTGGCTGGTCATACTCACATCTTCCTGAGCTAACTCTGCATTTCTGTTCACCTCATATGAAACGCTGTTCTTCCCTCATTAAAGACATGATCCAACAGTTTGTTTAAGCAGGAGAAGTCGAGGTCGGAGGAAACACAGGGCTCATGTTAGAATAAATTAGAGGCAGAAAGGAAGAGCTGATTAGGGCCACCCTCATCACCTCTCAGTTTTAGGTTTTGAATTAAACTGCTTTCTAGCATTTAAGTGAGTTAAAATCACACATGAAGTGTTTCCTGTAATGACATGAAATGTGGAGACAAACCTAGCCTGAGCATGTCCCATTATAGACCCACAGCTGCAGGTCGACTGGAAACTGTGCTGAACGGACCCCAACAAAGTTAATGACAGGGAACATTTGCTGCTTCTGTTGCTAGGCAACATTAGGCCGACCGACACAGTGGGCCAGGTGTTAGGTGTGCCTGTTCTCCATCAGACTTGGCCTGGAAACAACTTTAGTGTGTCCAAGAAGAGGAGTTTAAACCACACAGAGCGTCACAAAAACCTCACGGTTATCTAAACTTGCTAACTGTCAGAGCTAAACGCTAAGCTATACCACAGAAACACTGTTAGTGAGTGTATCCATGGAGAACATATGCTGAAGGCTCCATTAATGCGGAACAATACCTACCGGTTTTGGAGCCACGCATGCTGCCATCCAGCCAAGACTTTTTCAGGAAGACCTTACATATTTCAGAGAGACAATGACAAATCACATTCTGCACAGACTACAACAGCATGGCTTTGTAGAAGAATTGCTATCATCTGTTTTTATCTCCTGTTTCATTATCTGAAGGTTAAGGCTGGATATGAAGCCTGACTGATTGGTGCAGCCTGATCTTTAAATGCTCTAAAATATGATTTTAAAATAGGAGAAAGGAGTTGAAAAATAAATCCCTCCAGGTTATTTCTCCCAGCCTTTCATTTCGCACACAGGCCTGAAAAGCACAGATCCTCTTTCTGCTGGACATTCACTGTTCTCCTGTTCCCCATGGATCCAGCTAAAGAAGCCTCAGGGGATGCACATCCAGAGAGAGAAATGTCACAGGGCGCTCTAAGGTCTGAATCCTCTGCCTACAGAGAGAGAGGAATGCTGCTTTCAGCTGCACAATTATATTAAAACTGACTTTCCAATGGGTCCAGTGTGGCTCATGTGCTGTCTCTTCCCTGCCGGTGACACACACATTAACTTTCAGCTCTGTCTTTCCTTTTCTGTCAGACACTTTGGTAACACCAAGTGATTTAAGAAAGCCAAGATCTTCTGTGGAAACATCTGCAGGTAAAACTCTATACCCTTCATAATTATTAAACTGTTGGAGACATTAACAAGCCCCTCATGCTCTATTAGCGTCCTCAATGGGATTACGTTCGAGACATGCTCGCAACCACAAGGCTCTGTTTACTGTCCTCTAAAATAAGTAAACAGTGGACGAGGATGGAGCAAGTGTGCTGAAGGAGAGCAGGTATTTCAGTCTTTATTTGAGAGACCTTTCAGCAAAGATTTGGTTTAGATTAATTAAAAGCTTGACCTATCAAAAAATAGCAAGAAAATTCTATTCTATTCTAATTCTTTAATTTTGTATTTGAAAATGAGATTTTTATTGACCTCTTGTACAAAATGCAAATGAATATGTAAATAAAAGACTGCTTTATCATTTTGTTCATGATATATCCGTTGTATCATATTTGATGAACATTTTTTAGTAAAGTTTTTAGTAAATATGCATCTGTTTTTTACAAATTTTACTGCTTTTTCTTGAAAATAAGCCATAACCCCCCCCCCCCCCCCCCCCCCCCCCCCCAACAAAATTTTCTGAGAGCATTTTTTTTTTTATTAAAGAGCCAAAATACAAGCTGCCTGCAGTGAAATGATAATCCTCAAGGGGCTCTTTTTTAATTAAACATGTTTTAAACAAAACATTTATCTTGTTGATCAGACGGAGGTCTTTGTAACTCATGTATCAAATATTTTACGATCAGCAATAAAGGATTAATGGCTGCTGGACTGAAGTGTCAGAAAGAAAGCTGTGTCATGAGTTCTACTCTATTTGTCACTCCTATAGGTCTGTGTCTGACCTTTTAAACAGCTCTCAGGACCTGACCAAGCAGTAAGCTCGGCTCATTTGTTGTTAAAAACTTACACCATGTAGGAACAAATAAGCTAAATACCCAGAACGGTTTCTGTGCCGAGCTGTTAATGTGTTAAATTCTCTTGTTAAAAGCTTCCTCCTGCAGGTGGATTGAGCGAACACTGCAGAATGCTTTGCACCTCTGCTCTGGATTCATGTTTCAACGCCAGAGGTTTCTGCTTCATTAAAACACCGTCATCAAACTGAGTGATAACGATATACCATCAAACACGCCACTCAAGAAAACACCTGAAAATGATCTCTTTCTGGAAACATTTTGAGTGTAAGACTTTCTAAATAATCGTGTCAGTGTCTTTCTGCAGAAATATGCAATAACTAGTTTTATATTGTTGAAACTTTGAGGTTAGAAACAAGCAGTCATGAGAGACTGCTGCTAAACCAACCAATAATAAAGTAATGTGAGTAGGAGGAAATGCATGCCACAATGAAAAATGTGATTATAGAGTCGTCCCCTGCTGAATAAATTGATGTGGAAATATATCCACTGCTTCATGTACTTAAAGCCTTACTGTCACTCCTGCAGTCCTGTTCGCTTCTGTATCCATTCAGCACTCTGTGAACATGTCATCTTTTTTTCATATTGATATGGAGATGACTTTTCTTCCCCATGTATTTGGAAAAATCACACGTGAGATGTCCTGGCTCTTGAGAATGAAAAGACTGACTGTAGTGGTTTCACTTGGATAGTTTCAATCATGGTAAATGGATTTTCTAAATGCCAAAGTAGCTGCTTTATAGATTTGGCTTCCCTGAGAGGAGAGCAAACTCATTTAGAGGGAATATTGCTGACTGCCAAGACACCTCCATGCATTCATGAACCAAATCAGTGGGAAACGGGGATTTCACCTCCTCCCTTTGTGATACAATACCTCCATTTCCAATCTCTGACACATTCTGATGCATCTCAATTACCCAAAGTGTCACTTGGTACTAAAGTGAGCTGGCTTTCTGACAGCCTCACTCATGTTTTCCTTGATGTGGTTTCTTCACACCCTGCTTCCTGTTTTATGTCTGGGCTGATGCAAAATACGAATGACCCTGTAGATGATGTTTTCTTTGGAGCACAAGAGAGGTCTTTGTACTTATAAGACATGAAAATATATCCGAACCATAACTCTTATGTAAAAAACCAATGCAGATATTAACTTTAAGAAAAAAAAGTCTCATCCTGAGTCTTGAAGTGCTGTTTGGTCCACAGACTACAGTCCTCAACACAACAGTTCTGCCGCTTGTTTCCTTTCTTTCATCAGCTGTTCTATCAGCAAAGGAATGAATGACCAACAATCTGCTGAAAAGGTCCATTAGACTGAGGTCAATAAAATGTGGAGACAGTTGATTTTCTTTAGATCTTATAGAAAGAGACAGTAAAAGTGAAATATTACTTCAGTCTCGGCTTTAAAGAAAGTCTGAGCCCGGTAAAGACGTGATTCAGCTCCCTGCCTGTGAACCTCAGAGACTGATGAGAGAGCCTCCATGAGTTATCAGTTCATTAAAAGAAACAGGCCGGTTCATTCATTAGCTACAGCTCAATTAACTGACCCCAGATGAAGAGTTACTCCGTCCACTGTGTCTGCAGGCAGAACAAACAGCTGTTTGTGGGGTTAGCATGCTGCTGCTGTTCAGCCATAAAACACACAAACAGAGCAGCTCTGGATTATAGGTGTTGTATGCAAATGCTTGTTACAATCCATTATTATGGAGGGTGCTGCCTTATCGTTGTCTTGGCTGTTGTTATTTTGTGCGTCTCAAAGCTTTAATGTGTTTCTATTAGTGTTTGTATGAAGTGCTTTCATTTCCTCATGCATTCTGCCTGGATGTAAGATTGTTATGTGCCCTCACAAAGAATGACCCCAGAATGCTTTTCACTCTCAAATCCATTCGACAAATATATATTTCTGTGTATCCTACAGCTGAGTGCTTTAAGGACATGACAGCCGAGACATTTCAATTTGGACTGAGTAGAGTTTGTGGATCAAAGCAGGCATTTGGGCTCAGTATTTCCATCTGTTTGTGGAGGTATTGAGCGCTGATTCATTGGTGTTTCATCCACTCGGCTGTTAGGGAACAAGCTGCCTGCTCACCATCCTCCGCCTGAAGTAATGCTATTCCTCCATTAAAACTGCTCCTCCAATCTGCGCGCACATCCAGCTGCAGAAAGGAAAGCTTTCTTCAGTCCTCTCAGGACAAACTCGGGTATTGTAGCAAGGGAAACAGCAATTCCTCAAAAGGCAATTTCCCCACAATATAGCCAGCCACTTTGAGTCTTGGTGAAAGGCTAACATCATTTGAGGGGAGCTCAGCTACACTTGATTAATTGTTATTGGAAGAAGTAGTGATATGACAATCTCATATGCGCAGACCTGGAACTGGCTAAGCCTATTTTTAGCGCTGGCAGCTGCCAGGAGTCACATTTTCCTGAGATTTCTGAGCGAGGACACAGAAGCTGGCTGCTTCTGATCAGAGTGAAGTTATTTTCTGTTCCAGTCTAACTGCCCTCAAGGGTCACATGAAGCCAGGGAGGTAGCAATGATACCCTAATTAATGGGCAATTAACTATATCCAGTCATAATTACAGTTTCCAGACAATTAAATTCAGTAAGATGAATGTCAAATGTGGTCTTACTGAGTCGTGTGAGCTGTTATCATAGTGTTGATCATATAGAAAGAGGAAAGGTTTTTGTGTCTGTAACATCGTGTAGAGCACACAGAGTCCAACTGATTCAGGTCAGGTAAAGGGGGATACACACATAAGGATTGTTGGGCTGTTTTTGTCCTGATTTTCCTCTTTTCCAACCAAGGATAGACAACGCCCAATTATCTCAAGTCTTATAGGATTATTTTATCAGAATATCCTTTGGTCTGAGGTGTGTTAAGAGTGAATTTGTCCAGATAATTGGCTTTGAAACGGGTCAGAACCGAAAAATCGTAGATATTAAACCAGTTCAATATTTACAACCAAAAATCTTTATGTGTGTGGGCAAAGCCGACTCGCATCGACTCACGTCTCCATGAGTTGTGACGTAGTATGGAATGTAGCCAATCAGGAAGCAAGCAGACTGAAGAACGAGGAAGCAGACGTAAACAAATCAAGCATGGCTGACCTGACACGGAATGTTTAGATTTTTTCCACAGTCTTTCTTTTTAGTTTGGGAATTTTCTGTTAAAAATAGTCCCAAGACCACCATCATTCCCTCTTCTATGTCCTCTTCTATGTTGCAATTGGTGTTAGCCGGGTGCTGCTATCTGTTGCTATGTTTCTTCTTCTAAGTTTTTATAGATCTCAATTGGTCACATGAGATTCAAGATCGGTGGTGCGACAGAATCATTATGTGTGTGGTGATATGTGTTGAGATTAAAACTGTTTAATGCCTGATATTTTATCTTCATGCGTGTGGTCTCTAACAGATAAAAACTCGCTTAAGATTAAGAAAATTGTTATATGTGTACCCAGCTAAAGCTCCACACAATCCAACTCATCACATGGCATCATGTTGCTATGCTTTGCATCGTATCAGGTTGCATTGCATCTAGGTGGATCAAAGATCCATATGATGCAGTCGCCGACCCTGATCCTGTCACAGATCCTAAAGATTACTTTTATCTGCACGATGGAAACCGTTGGTGTAATTAAGAATTAGACACTGATGCTCATTAACCTTGGTGGAGGTGAAGGTGCTGCTGTGGTTTAACTGGTGAACTGGTGTTTCTCTGCAGTGATTAATCATCCAAGGCCTGGGCTGTGTCAGTAAACATGGGGAAGGACACCTTGGGGGGTGGTCTCTGATACAGGAAGGAGCAGGTATGAGCTGGTGGAAAATAATTCAGCTTTGGGCTCGCACTGCCCCGTGGGGAGGGAGTTTCAACAGCCAGAGCTTGATGGGGTTCCAGCCTCCTCTCAGAAATGTCAAGCAGAGGGCACAGGAAGAATTAATTTAAACACAAGTGCAGGGTGTCTCCAGAGGCACTGCACTGATGTAATTACATGTTTTCCCATTATTCATATGCAGACATTTTTCACAACATGGTCTGAGACGATGGAGACCTGCTGTAGACTGTGATGATCCTAACTCTTCATGCTTTATTTAGAACAGTAATAGGCCTCTTGGGTCTGTGCACTGTTGCTTTAATGTGGGCTCTTTCTGTTTGTACGCTCCCTTTGAACACTTCATGTGAAACTGCACACAGCTCTTACAAACTATTTCCCTTCCGTTATCCATCAAACCTCATTAGAGCCTTTTCTCCTGTTTATACCATCAGTTGGTGGTCTTGTTTATGTGAGGAGGACTCTTTAATAAAAATAGAGCTGGTGCTGCTTATATTGAGTTATGGGGAAGTTTTGGTTGAGACAAACGAGTATTTCTCAAATTGTTTCAGACCATGGACTACTTCTCCTGGCCAGTGTCGAAGGTTTTCTCTTCCTCATTTGATTTTCTTTTTAATGTCTCCGTCTTGAGCTACCAATACATGATGGTTTTGCCTGTAGGCTTGTTGATGGAGGAATGTTAGTTTGACCATTTTCTCTGGAGAGGAGTTGAAGCAAACTTTTGTGAGTCCCGGCAAACTTTCCTTTCTTTTTTTCAAAGTTCCATAAAAATAAATAAATAAATAAATAAATAAATAAATAAATAAAACAATTACTCCCTTCAAGGCAGACCACTAGGAAGTGCTGGAGGACCACTTGTGGTCCACGGACCACAATTTGAGACAACCAAACAAAGAAAAGTGTGAATAAGTGCTCTTCAGGAGACATGCATTGATTTGTCTTGGTGGTCCTTCAAATCAAAGAAATCATTCCTGAGAGTCCAGAAAATGAGGAACAGTTGAAAGTCCATCTGAAGGTCCTTCTCACCTGCATGTTGAGTTTAAATTTGGACAGGTTGTCTGTCTTTCTCTAAGCACTTTCTTTAACTCTGAAAACATACAATGGTTAACATCACAGTGGCTACTGTCAGTCATCCAGACTTCCTGACCTCAGAGTTCTAATCTGTCCTTAAACATTATTCTGATACAGCTGTCTACAGACAGAAATCACATCACAATCAATCCACAGAACAAAGCTCTGCAAAAAGAAAAATGTTCCAAATTAAGTGTTTTTATTATTCATGTCAACATAGTACGTCTTAAATCTAATGGCTACAGTGAAGATGGGTTTGAACCAAAGAGACAGAACAAAGAATGGATAGAAAACAAAAAAAGATTTCAGGAAACAAAGACGCTGTGAATCATTGATTTCTTTTTAAATCTCACAAAGTTATTTCTTGAACATTTGCAGACTTTGATCTGGAATTATTCTTCTGTTGCATATTTCAAACTTTGTACAACTGGAAGAATAATTGTTACATCAGCAGTGGGAACAGCAAAATATGTGAAATATTTAAAACAAAGTCCCATCACTCCTCTCTCATTCCGCTTGATGAAACATTTTCTCTGCATGAAGATTTAAAGTTCAAGCCCGAAGCGTTCAGATGCTGCATTGGACATTCAGTGCCTGTAACCATGTCTTTATTTACCTGCATACCTCGATTGATGTTTTCCCTTGATACTTTCTCCTATTTTCTTGGTAATTCCTCTCGGAGCAGATAAATAAATAGCTTCAAAAGGATCCCGGCCTGCATATTATAGTGCGAGCATGGAGGCTAAATGGCGTGTTCAGACTCCTGGAGTGTGGGAGATCAGAAGGCCTGCAGCCCAATCTCATTATAAACATCCCTCTGTTTATTCCCTAAACTGAGAAGGCTATTATCAAGAAGTGGCATATTGTCATCCCCACGTCCACAGCAGAGATGAGCTTGTTTCCTCGCCTGTCTGAAGCCGTCCCCCAGTCATATGCTCAGAGGCCCCGTGACAGGCCATCACTCTTCATCTCCAGCGACCCAGAGCCAGACAGGAGCTTGGAATAGGTGTCGCTGTTACCAGGTTTGTCAATCCTGACAGCCTCCACAGCGCCTTAATGCTGCACAGATGGCGTGTTGGTGCGTGTCCCCGTTTGTCACCAAAATAGAAGAGTGACAGAGACTTTGCCCATGTTAGGTGACAGAGTTTCAGCTTGTTACAAACTACAGAAACTAAGAACATTTTTTTTTTTCCTGCAGCAAACGGAGAAAAAAAACACAGAACTGGTCCACAGATGAAACTGCAATGGAGCTAAAATTAAAACAGAAACAAGTATCAGAAGCCACATCAGTCCACAAAGTTTCTATGGGGTTCGCAGTTAATTTGCACCTTGTTTTTTCTGCAACTTCCACTGAAACATCTGAACATCTTAATTTGAATGCTCGATATTCAGTCTGTCCACCAATCTGAACTCCCAGATTAGACTACAGAGATTTATCCAAAAGTAGAGCAGGCTGAGACTCATCACCAGGTTGTCAGCTCACGTCATGTTGGCAGCAGAGGAAAAGACCAGGTGAATGTACGCTCTGCACACTCACTTATAATGTATGATAATAGATTCCTGCTCAGCGTCCTTATTCTAACCCCACAGAGTGAAAAACAGCAGTTGAGAAAAACCCACAGCCACGAACAGCAGTGTACCAGCAAGTCCTTTTAAGACCAAAACAGAGTCCGACCAAGTCTTTAACAACCCCTTATTAGACCAATACAAAAACCTCACTGTTCACCAAATGAAACAGAGGACGTGTGAGTTGAATAGAGGTTTTTCCCTTCTCCTAATAATGTTATGCTTTTTCACACTCCGCACGGCATCCGTTCCCAAACTGCAGGGGGCGGTGTATCGCAAACACACGTCTACCACAGTACTAACCTAGAGAAGAAGATGTTGTTCACAACGTTTATTACATTTTTTACAATTCCTCTTCTCTGCCAAGATTTGCCACAGTTTCACATCAGGAATTGCTAATCACTTAGTCATCACGTTGATCTCTGTGTGGTGAATCATATAAATGTCAGTATCTTTTGTACTTTGAACATGAGGAGCCCCTGCTTGTCCATGCATCTCCATGCAGAAGTAAAAATTTTTTGGAAGTGCTCCATGTGGAAATTTTCCATGTGAAAAGGACTGCGTGAGGCGGCGAGGCTGTTAAAATAATGTCATTTGTCCGCACGAAGCTTCGCAGACGCGTCAAGCATAAATCAGGCTTTAGGATGTGTAGAGATCATCTTTTGAGACTGAATTTTATAAAATATGATTTTAAAGTTTCCGTTCTTATGAGATACATGCAGACTTCTATTAGGGTTGGCTTTAGGAAATGTTTTTTTTTTTTTTTGCTGTCCTTTCTTTAAGGAAACATACGTCCTCAAAGTGAGGTTAGCTCATAATGGTTTATTATATTTCTGTAAGGACATATGCCTCCTCACAGTGTGGTTAGTAAAGTGTGGTCTGTGGTTTTTATTCTCTCTTTGTTCTGCTTTTTTCGGGACACGTTCAGACCCTGCAGGAGCTTGCTGTGATATCCTTTGAGAAACAAATGAACAATAAGTAATAAGCCTTTACCCCATACGGGTTTTCCTTATTTCACAGCTCATATGGTCATTTTCTACGTGACTTTTCTTTTCATCCAACTAATTCACATGTTTTATTAATGACCCCAGTAGGTTATTTCACAGATTACTGGAGTTTCTGACTCTCATTAATCAAAACAAAGTTGCCTGTTTGGCACTTTGTTCTCTTTCATCTCTGAGCGGAGAATTTTCCGCCGTCTTCATCAGCCTGTTTGTCTAAAACAGCTGCATTACTCCTTTCAAAGGCCTCATTGTGGGCTTCTGATGTAAATCTGAACCTCTGTTAGTCTCATTACTGTAATAAGCACATTTCCAGCGTGAGCATTACCCCTAATGGATGAAAGTACCTTGAAGCAGAGTTTGGCTCTGTTCTCAAAGGCAGTGTTGGTAATCAGATTTAGATAGACTTTTTGTTATACTAGTTAAAATGATCTTTATGTCCCGGAGGAAATCAATTCATGATGTTTTCTTAAAATAGAGCGAAAAATAGCCTCTGTCTACAGCAGGAGTGAACCTGGGAAAACACCAACCAGTCCTAGCGTTTAGGATCCAGTTTGTTAAACCAATCCCATCCTGCCATTTTGCCTGCCGCCTGCGCGTAAAAAAAAAAAAAAAAAAAACATACCTACACCCTGATTAATGGTAATGTAGTGCAAACAAAAACAATGTACTGGGACCAGTTTTGAGGGTGCGGTCACACTGGCCATTCAAACCGTGCTGAACTCGAGCATGATTGCCACCTCACAGCCATGCTCCTCCACTGGCCAGTATGGACCGCGGTCACACTACTCCAACATGAACCAGACTTTGGATACATGCATGGAGCGCCTTCATCGCCATGAAGCATTTATTTACATGGAGCGCAGTCTCATCAGAGTTAGCACAATGAGACACAGAGAACAGAATTACAACTTGACTTTATGGCTCATGTTAAGTTGTTATACCTCCATTATTGCTTAAAATAACTGTTGAGAGGAGTGGTCGTGGTGATCATGTCTGTGTGCTCATGCTCGTGCATGAAGTGTACCATGCTGAAGCACACCTCTCCGAAGCGTGCCAAAAAGGAGAATGAACCATGCTCAAGTACAGTATACTTGCATTCATACTGGCCAAATGAACTAGATTTTAGGGATGAAGCAGTATGTCTGCTCCTAGGAGCATTAGGAGCTCCTAGTGTGTGGGGCAGGAGCAAAACAGAGTCCTGAGGAGATGCTACATTCAAATTCATGCTAGTTTTCCATGACTACCAACCCTGCTTCTACCAACTCATTATTCCGAATGATTGCTCTGTTGAATAGAATGATTGAAGAGGATCTGGGGCTTAGCACAGATGGATTTTTTTTAGCATGTGCAAAAAAATGGTGTTTAAAAAAATGATAGTGCATCTTAACTTTCACATTCTGACCACCTTAAAGCAGACAAAAAGCATGAATTACACTTATAAATTAATACGCTTAAATTAAACAAATTGACACTGTCAATCAGCAATATCAACAACTATCAACAATATCACTCACAGTCAGCTGCAGATTGAAGTCACCTCAGATCACTGGTCCAGGAAATACAGCTCACATCCACTAAAAGCAGAAAATACAAATCAAGAGGGCTACTAAGTTTGACTATTTAATTAAAATATAGAAGAAAAGAAAGAAAGAAAGAAAGAAAAATGTGATCCTGGCTACTCCATGTTTAACTAGCTGTGTTTACTAGCCTTAACACTACTCTTCCTCACTTGTTACTCTATCATCCAGAGAACATCAGCCTCTCTGTAATAAACTTAATTTTTATGATTACTTCCCAAGCTTGTTTGGATTCTTCCCATGTAACCACATACTTAATATTATCTTGCTGTCATTCACTTTCTTTGTACCACAACTTTACTAATAGTAAGCTAACATTTAGCAAACCAGCAGATTAATGCCGAACTCATTTCAAATATGATTCACAAACCTGAATCACCACTGGCTGTTTCATCACAGCTGTTGTTGATGTCATTCTGTCACGGTACTTTTTGTCGAAAAAAAAAAAAAAAAAAAAGACCCTCCTAATATCCATGTTTACATCGGTCTTCCCATGCAAGTGGCTCAGGCAGCTGAAGTATGCGGGCTACTTTATGCAGCTGCTGCCTCTCTGTTGGACTCTGGTACTGCATGTTACTTCTGAGAGTTTTTATTTTTCCCCCTTCAAAAGTAAAATTCTGATTCGGGGCTTTTCAGAAAACACCCAGGACTTGAGCCCAAGAGGTCACCCCCTAACCCTGCCCCTGGTGCAGAGGATTTTAGCTTCCTTTAAAACATAATTTATTATCTGCTTAGTGGAAGACAGAGCAGAATGGTTATTTTATAACTCAGGTCATTTATATGTACCTCCTCTCCACACTGGGATCATCCCTCCTGTGTGAGTATCCTTAAAGCAGCTGCTGATCTTAGTCCCTGCAGAACCTCCAAGGTTCATGTGAAGTTTAAAAGGGGCTTCAGCGGTCTCAACTCTCAGGCAGGTATTGTTTACTTCTGTAGTTGGTTGGAAGTTGTGTCCAGGTGAATCTTAGACTCCCAGGTCAAGTCTTTCCCTCAAGTCAAACTCAGGAACACAGAGAGACAATTTCAAACCAAAGAGCCTAAACTAAAGAGAAGGTTTTAGAAGACAGATCAAATCTGACACCATCATCCTCTGCGAGGCTAACACTACAAAGTATCCACGGCTCCTGTGGACATTTTTTTATTTTCATTAATAAACTGTACATCCTGCTTATAGAGATCATCACAGGTCATTCTCAGGATGTACGCAGACATGTGGATTAAGATTAGGGATGTTTAAGAAACCTGAACACTCTTTTGGTTTCCAAACATCTTGGCATGCTGAGGCTAACGTGCTGACAAAGTAAGTAATGAAGCTATTAGCTAGAAATGCTGGCTGATGTGGACAAAATGTTAGCTGTAATGAGACTGGAGGCTTGACAGCTAAGACAATTACAGGTCAGTTTTTTATAGGAAACAAAATCACTGCTTCTGCCCTTTTCATCCTCTGTGTCAGAACATAATTATTCACCATCAGTGAACAGGTTGCCCTAAGGGTTAAACAGTTTTCTTTTGTGTTTGGTCCCAATGTGGACTTTGTACGCAGTTGAGTAGCCTTCTCTATCAGCCTTTTTTTCCTCCAGTATAACTTTTATAAACCTGCTAGTTATCAGTTCAAGTTGAATAATTCACTTGGTCTGAGTCCAGCCCGTCTGCGAGTGATGTTTAAGAATGAATAATGATGACATTATCATTTATTAGAGGGAGAGATACCAATGAAACGTGACACTGAAATACAAAATGAATGAGAGCAAACGTTTGAGATTTGGCTAAATCATATATCCATCTTCTTGATGAGGTACCTCTCTCTGCATTCCATGCTAAGAGCTGGTGGCACCAGCATTTAGGACCCAGATCACTTTTGTGTAAAAAAGGTAAAAAGTGCATCTTATACACCATACATCACTGTTTAAATTATTCCAGTATCCAGTAGCCTGCATAGACAGAGTGTGACCATGGCATTATGTGAAAAAATGTCTGAAATTTATCATTATCTTTAGAATTAGGAGTAATAGTAGGATTTATACTATATTTATTGTATAACAGCACAATAAAGAATTTACCTGTAAAATTACTGAATGCTTTTCTCAATAACTATTCCACAACCAGGCAAGACTGGGAGGATAAATCAAACATACCCTTCCCACACTTTGTGTTTGTAAAGCAGCTGACAGCTCTCAGTGGGTCACTTTGAAAACAAACAGTGAAGTCATATCTCCTGTTCATCTCCTCAGAAATAATCTGAAAACCTTCAAACAAACAACCACCCGTTAAAACATCAACACTTAACACTGTGGGGCTAATAGTTTAGCACAAGCACATTAGCTTTAGCTTGCACAAACATCAGCTGATGAGACGGAGGATGATTGACAGTTTGTGTTTTTCCAAACTCCACAACAGATACATCATGTTGAAGCAGGGAAAATAAACTGAAACCAAGTGGCATCATCCAGTCTGAAAATATGAGACAATGCGGACGTGCTAAAATCTGCAGTTTGTCGAGTGTCAGCTTGAGGCTGGCTCCAGAATCCCTACTCACTCCATCCCTACTCACATTAGAGACTGTATAAGCCTCAGTGTATTTAAAAGAAAATTTAAATTATGGCTCAAGGAAAAACAGTCATGTGATCACTGATTTAATTTTCTAAGTGCATTAACTGCTACTGTACAGAAGGTGAATTTTTTTCAAACTCGGCAGTTTAGAAGATTTTAAGGTCACGAGTTTACCCAATCAGAGGCACAGTTCAACTCACATGACTGACAGGCGTCGGCCAATTTGCTTCAAAAGTCTGTTTCAGAAACAGATGGGTGACATCGTGGAGACTACGTCCATTAATCATACAGTCTATGGCTGAAACATGTGGTTTGACGCAGCTTTGCTGTAGAATTGAAGAAACATAAGTAACGTTACATAAAGTTTGTTACATTATGAAGGTTGTATGTCAAAGTTACGGACAGTAGTATCCTGTGCCCTGATGCACGCAGGAAGGAGAGCGTGTGAGGAGAAGCACTGATCCAGACTGATGCAACTGCAGTGCTTCCCAGAATTGTATGTATGTATCTCAGATTATCAGTTCCAGACTTGTGGGAACTGAATATTTTGTGCAGAAAACCCACAATCCTGCACTAACATTCAGGCCCTGTATGTATGATTTTTTTTTTTTTTTTTCTTTAATGAAGAAATTTTCATGAGAAAATCCGGCACCATGCTGGAGTACTTTGAGCCATGGTAGACAGAGTACCCTGCATATACAGAGTGCTTTGACCAAATGAACAACTGGAAATTTTTGTGGGGATATAGAAAGCGTGGTAATTGATCTGGTTCGAGTGTGGACCTTGCAGCTGTTGGAGGATTTATTGCTGTGTGTTTGTGTTTGGATGGAAGCTCTTCTGTGTTCTCAGCCCATGAAATGCAATTACTTTCATCCACAGGGGATGTTAACTCAGCTCTCATGCAGACACTGAATTAACAGCCATCCTGACACTTTCACTCTCTTGGGTTTCCTTGGACAAAGCTGTGAAGACAAGGGAACTCTAAGCTGCCTCGGTCATTTCCTACAGTATGAAAGCAGGTGGAGAAGATTGCTCAGTGGCTGTTTACCCTTTTCAACAGTGTACTTCATGCTTTTTTCATGTTGGCAGATGGCTGTTGTGCGTTTCGGTAACGATGGCAACCAGTGCGTGTGACTGCATTGCACATATACCCACTTAAAATGTAAAAAAGCAAAGATAACGGTTCAGTGATTTGCTTATGATGACTAACTGAGGGGCTAAAAATAGAGTGCTATAATTCATTTATTGCCATTAATAATTCATGGATTTACTGTTACAAGCAGAGGCACAGCATGTCAAAAGAAATGAAGCTAAATTATTAAATTCTAAAGAGGGGAAAAAAGGAAAGAGTAATTTTGTTCAGCAGAAGATTTCATGCCAAGAGAGAGGGGGAAACACAAACAGAGGCGGAGTGAATTGGTCCCCATCGTGGCCTCTTTATATACTTTATTTTATTGATGCAGGCAGAGGAAATGATGCAGTTTGATAGCTCAGTGCATTAGAAACACTGATTTAGACGCTCGTAGAGACATTTTCTGCCAGGGCCTGTAAACAGAACCTGGATCAGGTTTATTTTGTAAAGGGAAGTTTGTCCTGAGGCCTGAGGCTCAGGTTTTTGATCACCTGTTGGTTTCCACCTTTTATAGTCGGATAACACTGAACCCTCTGTTTTCTGTAGAGGTTTTTCTATAATGCTGACGTTTCATTTCTTTGATATTCAGAGCAGCTTCTATAACTGGCATCCGCCCAGATCATCAAAATTAAAGGTACTCAGTGGAGTTTTCTTACAAACAAACAGCTGCACAAAAACTCATTGTTATGTCCTCCAGGCCCAACAGAAGTTATTTGTGTATTTCCCTCTTCAGACATTTGCAATATTTCGAAATCTGCATTGTTTACAATCATGTTTGCAAATTAGAGGTTGTCTTGATAATAGACGAACTCTGGTCTCTGGAGTAAGAACTATTACACAAGACTATGGGATTGTTTGAGGAGGAGAATCTATAAAAGCGAGTTCCCTGTCATCAATCGCCCATCATCAAAAACTCCACCTTAGAAACAAATGGATGATGTCACTAATTATTTGTCTGTTTTATTCAGGATATGGGTGGGCCATAAACTTCTCAGTAAAAAGCTACATAATGGTCCCCCTTCAGCACAGCCAGACCTGGAATGTCTAAAATTTTGTTTTTTAAATTTTCTTCTTAAAATCTCTGTCAGAATTTTAACACCTCTAAACCCTCTCATTGTTGTCCTGCTTATGTAACGGGTCTCACTCTGCTTCACTCTGTGGTTTAGTTTGTAAAGCATTTTGATTAGCTTTTCTTATTTTTATTTTTGACCCATTTTTGGATAGAATTGGACTTTAGTTCCAGTGAATGATGATCGATCTTGGTAATATGACTGCTAGTTGGAATTAATTCTGCCGGAAATGGGGAAGTAGGACAGGTCTGCCTGACAGAGAGAGAGAGATGGGTTTGAGACAAGGCCCAGAGACTACAACTACTCGGCAGAAGCCAGGCACAAAAGAGGTGTAGAGTGCCTAACAATACACAGTACACTGGGATACACTGGGATACACTTGGGTTCACCGGGAAACACTGGAAACACTGGAAGCACTGGAAACAGAGGAAACAGACGAGCAGCCTCTCCCTACCTCTGAAGGTGAGATAATGAGTCAGCAGCAGGAGCTCAAGAAAATATATAAGCTTCCCCCCTCCTGCTTGAAACCAGGGTAATCACACAGACACACAAACACCTACACACACACACACGGCCCTGCACTCTGATGATCACCTTACCAGAGTCAAAGTAGCAAACTGAATCCCCTTGACAAATTCAAGGTGTTTGAAGTAGTTTCTCAAAGAACGAAAGGTTTAGAGACAAACACAGCAGAGCGATTTCATTTGTGCTGAAATAAATGTTTGTTTTTTGTTTTAAAGCTGTAACATGTTTTTGTTTTTAGCATTTATTCACTCAGCAGCCCGTTATGATGTTATTTTTTTAGTTTACCAAAAGCCTGATTTCAAACGTTCACTTCTGTCTTTGTTTCTGTCACTACTGCCAACACTTGTGTCCAGAACTTTGTGTTACACCCTGACTACGCACATCCATCACCTGTTAAAGCACAGCCAAAGCCTTGTTAAAAACGAAATAGCTCTTGACGGTTGGCAATAAAATTGTTCTGAAGGAGTTCAATTTTTCTTTTTGCTGAAAACTGCCTGAAGATCACATCTCAGCTCCACAAGCCTCATGGCTTCCTTTCAGCTTTACTTTTCATTTACTCTAGTGATGCAGAAGTAATACATGAAGTCTGGGCTGTTTGTTCTCATTCCATGAGAGGAAATATACTCGGAGAACTGTCAGTTCTGCAGGGGTCATATTTCACAACATCTCTGCAAACAGCATTCTTGGAACTGACTGATGTCTCTCACTGAGTCCAGTCTTCTGTAGGATATCCACAGCTATTCGGTCCCTCTTAAATGGGATGTTGAAATGCAGTGATGCATGAGATAATAGTGCAACCTTTCAAAAATAAACAGGGAGGCTGAATCAGAGCCATGGCCCAGCCACACTGCAGATAAAGACACATCCATGTTTGATTTGACTTTTACTGCTGTTCTTTTCCACATTAAGTCTAAACAGCTCTATCTAAAGGCAGATATCTATTTTCAGGGGAATAATAAAGCTCCTTCATAGACTTCTTTTTACATGTCCACTGAAAATTTCCTTCTCTTTACATCTTTAAAAAGTCAAAAACTTGCACCAAAACAGGTCCAGGTGACACACCTGTCACTGTAAAGGCTGTGTTTTGTGCTTGTGTCTGAAGGTTACTGAAGCTTTCAACAACCTGGCTCCACAGAAAATCCTTTTAAGTGCAAAGGGCTTCATTCTTGAGTTGCCATCTTACATCAGCACTCAATCACACAGCGAGAAATCCACAGTCAAAGAGGCACAGTCGCCAATCTCTCCACCAGCAGCAGCCTTTGTACACCAAAAATGCATTGAAGCCACGGGCGGCATGTTTGTGAATTTTTTATCAGCAGATCCACCTCCGTCCTCAGAGAGCACTGTAATTCGAACAAGCATGGCCAGTCTGCACAGCACAGGCTGCTCTAGCATTCACATTTTATAAAATAAATAATAAAATAAAATAAAAACAAAGGCGATATACACCATGGTGGTTTAGGGCCAGCCTTCTCTGCATAAACACTGGAATAATACAAACGAAGGCCAAGAGTAGACAGAGATGACAGGGTCTAAGAAAATTGTGATGCTGTATGTATCTCTAAATATGGATTTTAAGCTTCTTTTTTTTTTTTTTTTTTTTAAAAAGTCTCTGTTAAAAATCTGGCTTTTAATTTTACAGCTGCTTTAATCAGACCTGAGGGGTATATGAAGTATGATGCAGAGCCAGTGCTCAAAGACTAATTTGACTAAGACTTCATTTTCTGTGTGTTGTTAAAATTCCAACCAGCAACATGAAAAGAAGAGAATGAGTTTGAGATAAACAGTTAATGTGCAGCTCATTAGCTTCTTACATGTCTGTTTGTAGAAACCCTAACCCATCAAAGTGTTGTGGAATGGGAACAGAGACTGTTTTGCCTTGGTTGCAAACATCCACAGGACAGTTACCCCTAACCCTCCACAGGGCTGTTTCTCCTAACCCTCCACAGGACTGTTTCTCCTAACCCCCCAGAGGACTGTTTCCCCTAACCCTGACCCTTACCCTCTACAGAACTGTTTTCCCAAAGCCTAACCCTCCACAAGTCTGTTTCCCCTAACGCTAACCTTAACCCTCCACAAGCTGTTTTCCCAAAGTCTAACCCTCCACATGAGAGTTTCACCTAACCCAAACATTAACCCCCCACAGGACTGTTTCACCTAACCCAAACCTTAACCCTTCACAGGACTGTTTCCTAAAATGCAACTAAAAAGAGTCATGGATAAACACTTGAAGCCTGCTTTCTGCTTCTTTTCAAGTGTCATATCCTTTTGTTATTTATACTATTGAATCTTTTTTAATAATTTTCTCTAGCATAACTGCACAATACAACAGATCTGAGATAATGTTAGGGTTAGTGTGTGTCCCTTCTATGATTCTGGCTCAGTTACTAATGCACACTCCACTCCTGCATGTTGAAAGGTCAGTACATACAGAGTTACAGTTTTCCTTTCAGACACGTTAAGGTAAGGAGGTTTCTTGCACTGAGTGTTTGTCTTATAGTACCCAGCTCCTCAGCAGCTTTTCTCAGTGTGTTTGTGTTTTAGTGTAAAACACTGGAGGGTCATAGGGCCCTCCATCAACCAAAGATTCATAGTGTGACTCAGTGATATCCTGGGACATAAATCACGGGTCCAGGGCAGACAGTTGAGGCAAGTCATTTCCTGCCAACAAAAGATTTTCTCCTCACCATTTTATGTGCTCGTATCAGCCTTTCTGCCACCAGCCTGTTAGCAGGTCAAGATAAGAATGCATGACAACTCTCAGGCAAGCTTCAGCATTTATATTAGCCATGTTAAGCTCAGCAGCCAGTGACTGCTGCTCATACTGCACATAAATAAGGAGGGAAATAAAAGAAATTCAAATCATGTCTTCATTGAATGAAAAAGAGTCCTCGGAGGAGTGTTCACTCATGTCTGATATTTTGCAGACCAGCGATAATTTGAAAGCTCTGCGATGCAAAACTTGCTGACAAAAACAAGTAGACGTGATGGATTAGCTGAGTTGGAAAAGTTTCCTCAAACTGATTTTTAGACAATGAAAAAATAAAAAGCATAAACCAGGACTCTGAACAGAAAATCAGAGTTTATGGGATGTGATTAAACTTCTGCTGACTTTATAAACGAGTGACTCAAAGACTAAAGGACACCACGAGGCCATAAATCTATTCAAAATACTCACTCTCCTCTGCCCTGGTTAAGTTTAAGCAGCAGTGATGATTAATATATGCAGAAATGTGTTCAAAATATACCAATTTATGCACATTTATAGAGTTTCTTGGATACCCCAGATTAAGTCGGAGCTGAGGCTGTGAGATGTGAATGGTTACAGATGAATTGCTCCTCTCCATTTCTGCCTCAAGCAACACAGCTGCTCAAATGTCAATCTTTATAGTGCTCCATGGCAGAAAATGACAAAATGCAAATGTCAGGTCCATAAAAGATAGCCGACATTACTTAGGATTAATTATGCAGGAAATCTTGATGGCCCACATCTTAAGCAAATATTGCCTAAACTCTGAGTAATTGAAGTGTTTTGCTGCAGAGATGGATGAAGTCATCTCTGCTGCAAGCAGATTTCAGCTCCCAATGAAAAAAAATATAGTCCTTTATTTCTATTAACTGTAAATAACCAATAGCTACCCATGGACACACCTCCCCTTTCTTTGACACTAAGAGGAATCTACTACTCCAATTCCAATCCAAACATTGCAAATAAAATACAGAATAAATTAAAACAGAATACAATAATTTCCAGTTCTTTTTAAACCTACATTTGATTGAATACACTACAAAGACAATATATTTATAGTTCAAATTGATAAACCTTATTGTTTTTTTGTTTCTGTTTTGCAAATGATCAATTATTTTAAATTTGGTGCCTGCAACACATTCCAAAAATGTTGGGACGGGCATGTTTATTACTGTTACATCACCTTTCCTTTTATCAACACTCAGTATGCATTTCGGCTTTGTAGGTGACAGGTTAGCCATGCCATGGGCACTAACACACCCCAATACCATCACAAATGCTGGCTTTTAAACTTTACGCTGAAAACAATCTGGATTTTACTTTTTTTTCTCTTTGGCCCAGAGGTCATGACGTCCATGATTTCCAAAAAATGTGGACTCGTCACACCACAGCACACTTTTCCAGACAGCAGCGTTTCTGAGTGTAGTTGATATGTGGTTTTGGCTTTGCATGGTAGGGTTTGAACTTGCACTTCTAGATGTAGTGATGAACTAAGTTAACTGATCCTTTACACAATAAAGTCTGTTTTTAATGCAGTGCCCTCTAAGGGATTGAAGGTCATGGGCATTCAGTGTTAGTTTTAGATTATACATACATTACATTATATACTATAGATGATGAAATCCCTAAATTCTTTACAGTTGTACATTGAGAAAAGTTGTCATTAAGCCATTGGATTATTTGCTCACACAGTTGTTTACAAAGTGGTTAGCCTGATTTTAACATTGTGTAACGGTTTAATGGGCAAAGTCCTTCTGGACTTCTCCAAAAGGAGAAGTTGTAAGATTGTAGAGGTATCAGAAAAAGAAACAAAAACAAAAACTCATAAACTTGCTACACAAAATGTTCTAGTGATCTTTCAGGGAAGTGTATGAAACAGACAACCATCTCAGGTTGAGAAGTGGACAAATTGAACCACAGGGCTGACCAAGCCTGGATCATAAACTGTTTGGACTCAGGTATTAAAAGGTACAGTCCCATCTCCAGCATTGTGCTGTCGAGCAGAAAGCTTTCTGTTGACTGTTAATCGTAATAACCTAGTTTAAATTGGCTAATGGGCTACAATAGATTCTGTTGTTTGGAAACTGCAGGTTGGTCTCCTAATATTCTTCCCACTAATTGGCTGCTGTGTTCCTAAAAGAGAAGTAACAACATGTTTTTCCTGATTAAAAATGTGTAACATGTCAGTACCTCTCTGGTAGCATGTTTGAAATATTGAGATGACCAGCATGGCTCTGTGAGTAAATCAATTACTTGATTATGCTGCAAACAAAGGCTCACAGCAGACGACTGAAAGTGAAGGATGGTTGAAAATTCACCCAAAACTCTTCGAACCTGAGCCTTCAGGGAACGCGCACTCCTCTGTGTTATTGTTTGTCAATTTTTACAGCCTCTCGCAAATGCTGAGATGTGCATTTTAAATAGGCCTCCCTTTATCCTGCGGATTAGATCTTATTTTCTACTGCCTGCGAACACACACACACACTATCTAATTACATTTTACCTTCACCATCTACTACAGCAACACATCTGTCCTGACAAGAAGGTGATAATTTAATTCAAGAGACAGGATAATTGAATTTAGGAGAGCGAGTAAGGCATGTCAATGAACTAATCTGCTCTTTCTACAGACCATTAAGGATTTGCCCACCCATGCTAACTGCAGCCCTCCCTGAAGACTTGTAGGACCTGAATCAGATTGATAAGACGTTAAGGGATCAACTCAGCTGATATCATGGACAAGTGAAGTGAAAGATTCTGATCTCAGCAACATGTTTGAACAGAAATGGTCTCTGCCTCTGGTGAGTGTTTCATCAGTGATGCACTCTCAGGTGCTGCTTATTTCTCTTCCATGCAGATGAAGTTCGTGGCATAATTATTGTACTTGTTGCTTAGAAATTATTATTAATTGCAGAAGCTGTGCAGGTGCTGCATTCATTTCTGATGAATTTGCCTGAAACAGCTTTCACATCTGTTCGGCTGGATTGTGAACAGAGCATTATCTGGGCTTTGGAAACCTTCCAAAATGTAGGAAGACAGAATTAGAGGAGGCAGACTGAATGACACCACGGGTGATATTATCTCAGCAGAGAATAAATAAGCAGCGGCAGAGGAGAAGACCTTCACAGTTGTGTTCAGACAGAGGCTCTTTCTCAGATTGCTTCCTGCCTACATTTTTATCGATCCTTTCTGTTACAGAAAGAGGTCATACTCACACTGCTTTGCTGTGTAAAAGGCCTGTAGCGTTCACCCAGCACACAGCTAAAGGGCCTAAAAAGTGCTTTTTTTAAGGCTTTATCAGGAGCAGACAGCATAGTCAAATCAATGTAACTGAAAAGTCTAACATAAAACTTTTCAATAGTTCTCAGTCCAGAAACAGACTCAGATTGAAGCAGATGCATCCGTCATTTCTACCCGTTTATAGAGACCTGTCTCACTGCTCTATAAACAGACTCACTGACTCACTGCTCTATACACTTTGACAGATGCTTTTGATCTTATATATGCATCCTCTTCGCTCTATTATGAGGAAACATTCCATAAACTTTCACTGCTACACTGATGATACTCAGCTGTACTTACCAATGAAACCAGAAGAAACCAGCCAGTTACCTAAACTTGAAGCATGTCTCAAAGATCTGAGGACCTGTATGAGCAGAATTTTTTTTACTACTGAATTCAGAAAAGACTGAAGTCATGGTTCTTGGTCCTAAACACCTCAGAGAGACTTTTTCTGACGAGGTAACCTCCTTGGACCCCATCAGCCTGGCATCCAGCACCACTGTTAGGAACCAGGGAGTTCTTTTTGATCAGGACCTTTCCTTTAACTCACACATCCATCAGGTCTTAAAGATGACGTTTCTTCATCTTTGTAATATCAGAAAACTCAGACACATCTTGTCTCAGAGGTATGCAGAGAAACTAGTCCATGCTTTTGTTTCCTCCAGGTTCTACTAATGCAACTTTCTTTTATCAAGCTGTCCTAACAAGTCTTTAAGGACTCTTCAACTGTTCAGAATGCTGCACCTTGAGTTCTGACAAAGACCAGGAGGAGAGAGCACATCTCAGCATCTCTACACTGGCTACCTATAAAATTTCAAACAGAATTTGAAATTTTTCTTCTGACTTACAAAGCAGGCTGCATGGTGGAGCAGCTGTTATCGCTGCTGTCTCACAGCAAGAAGGTAGCCGGTTTGAATCCCCGTTTGAGCAAGGTGTGCCTTTTCTGTGAGGAGTTTGCATGTTCTCCCTGTGGGTTCTCTCCGGGTACTACAGCTTCCTCCCAGGGTTCAAAAACGTGCTCATCAGGTTAATTAGTGATTCTAAAGGTTGTCTTTCTCTATGTGGTGGGGTACACCCTGGACTGGTGACCAGAGCCTTTAGTTGTCAGGCTCCTCTTCTCTGGAATCATCTACTGATTGAGGAGGCAGACATCTTCTCTACTTTTAGGAGTAGTTCTTTTTGATGAAGCTTATAGTTAGAGCTGGATCAGGTCTGAACCCACTCTAAGTTATGCTGCTATAAGTTTAGATTGTCGAAGGGAAGCTGACACACAAGACTCCTGTTTCCCTCTCTCCTCTATCTGTCAGTCTATGGTCTAATCTTAATGGTCAATCTTAATGTGGGTTCCCCTGGATTGATGCTTTGGATGGCCTGCTGCCATGAACCAGCTGCTATGGCTTTTTACATTTTCAGCATAACCATCATTACAACTTCAAATTACAGACTGTGTTTGTCTCTTTCACTATGTGGCTACATTTCTCTCTCTTTTTGCCTCTCTCAACATCCCCCTTTCTCCCCCTTCCCCTCATTGCCTCTCTCTCTGTATTTTTGAACTGAACCCAAATTCCGGGCAAAGCAATGTTAAGTTTAGCTGAGCACTGAAAAAAATAATAGCTGTAGAAGTGAATGGCTTTTATTGACTGACTTCATCAATTCTTTTAGACTGTGCATGTGTGAGATGAAGTGTTCAGCTAATATACTGGTATCTCCAGGGTCTCTGGGGTGTTGTGCAGAGGGAGCATTTTCTGAAGTCTCTGTGCATCATTTCCCCTTATATGTATACATGTATATATGTATATATATATATATATATATATATATATATATATATATATATATATATATATATATATATATATATATATAAAGTAATGTATTCAATTGAATGTAGGTTAAGCGGGATTTACAAATCATTGTATTCTGTTTTATTTAAGTTTTACATGACGTCCCATCTCCATTGGATTGGGTTGTATAAATATATGAGTTTCTGTTGCAATGGTGGGGGTATGCAGTAGAATATGCTTTTGGCTGAACAACGGGTGTTCATTATGCCTGAATACACTCTTCAAAAGCTGCTGTTGACTTTTCAATCATTTTCACTTTGTCCTACAGAGCAGAAAGTGGTTGTCAAGGGGACACAGACAGAGAGGAGGAGGAGAAAAGACACCAGAGGCAAGAGAAAAACCTATCTGCGGGGACAAAAGCTCGGCTACAATTTATTCAGAAATACAGACAGACTTTTTTATTTTTAGAACATAAATAATAAACTGAATTCAGCTTAAAGTGCTGAAAAAGAAAGAAAAAAAAACAGATAAATCATAATCATAGCTGCACAAAGGACACTAAAACAACTTGTTACTCTCTCCTGAAAGATCTGGGTTTAATAGATTTAATTCTAATATTAAAGATTGAATCAAATTTGTATGCTTCATGAATGCAAAGCCTTGCATCTTTTAAAGATCCATGGAAGTAGATATATGAAGTTCATTGGCAGGGTGATCTGAGAGTGTGGGATGAGGAATGAAAACAGAATAAATGGAAAGCTGAGCTGAGCCTTGGAGAGTCCAACCCCAAAGGCTGAAGTCAGCTGAAGACTGTCAGACTCTTTCCAGACAGCCTGAGAGTAAATCAATAAGTCTGTTCAAAATAAAGACTCAAAGTAGGTTTTTCTGCATTATCAACATAAAAAGAGGATTAACCTTTGTCCGAGTTTTCACATCATGTTTATCTGGAGTAACATGTTTGGATGTTGGAGCTGTTGAATTCTTTCTCTGCTGCTTTAAAAGACAGCATACAGCCAGCTTTGTGAGGGCAGAGAATATGAAATGGTAATGTTAGCATGCATGGTTATTATCCTGCTAAGTTGATTCAGAGTTTAGATGAGCTCATTGAAATGAATGAGGATTGTTTTCAGTGTTTGACCACAAATATGGACCAGTTGGCTCTAATAATTCTAGATGGATGTTTAAGACATTCAACAGGATGGAAGAGTCTAAATCTACTTGCCTGAAATGATGCTCGGTGACCTCAGAGGGCAGACAGTCAAAATCTTCCCGTTCATATTTCCACTTGATCCACTTAACGTCTGGCCTCTTTTTCCATGGCTGTATTTTCATTCTATTTCCTGGTTATGCTCATTTTACCCTTGGACACACAGAATAAGAAAGGACGTATTGCTTTCTCTGTGGCCCTTGGGTGCTCACTCAGTCACTCTGAAATCCTCAAAGCAAACATGGTTTCTGGCACACAAAGAGGTGATTCAGGACTGCAGCAGAAATGGGACAGAATATGCTGCAGCAGCCCCACTATTCCCAAACCTGCTCCTCCACCCAGAGATGACGACCAGGGCCAACCGTGAGCTTATGGATGTCAGCCAGAGAGGTCAGAGCAGTCCCACTGTATCTATCATAGCTGCCAGGCAGGTCAGTCTGTCACATCCCCGCGGTGAGCCGCCATCCTGGATCAGAGGGGACGCTCCACTGCCTCTCTGACCCCTGAAACCTCAAGGGGAAACTACAGAAACGGACTCTGTTTCAATAATGTGAACTTAAAGGATTAAAATATGAAACTCTGAAGACAAAGACAGGTTTAATTGAAAAGACTGGCTGATCACAGAGTCTAAGCAGAGGGCTTTGGGTAAATTTTATTACTTTATGAATATTCCTCCTGCATCATGGTGTAACATGGGTAAAATATGTGGATTAGTCCAACACACCATTAAATCAAATTTGGCTATAATCCATCCATTGTAACTCAGTGAAATAAAGGTATGTGCTCTTTTTTGTAGAAGTCCTGCAGTTCATTCTTAGGGGGGAAAACTGCTCGAAATCTTGAGCCAAAAAGCAGCTTTCCAACTTACATCTTACCCATGTTGATTACCAACCACCTACGATCCTTCCTTTGTTTCTGCCTACTCACCCAAGCTCCTTCCTACCTTTCAGCCCAAATCTCTATCAGAGTTCTTCCTAAAACCAGCCTGAGCCTCATCTCCTCTTACATTAACCAGGTGGAGGTGTTGTCAGATGCAAGTCTGTCACTGAGCAGTGTCTGTCACCTTTAATGATATCTTTAAGTGTCTCATGTCTAAGTGTTTGAATCTTACTTATACCCAGAGAAGGACTGAAATATGTTCCTAAAAATTCACCTCATGCTCTGACTTTGCCTCAAGAGTCTCTTTCACTAAACTTTCCCGCCAACTCTCAAGTTGGTGGAGAAGCTCTTTACTCTTGCTGTGGAGTGTCCATGTCCATTACAAACCACATCCTGTTTTTCAGGGTGGTTAAAATGCTGCTGAAAGCGACAAGCTAAATTAGCTCAGAGTGCAGTGAATATTTCAATACCTGACTCTCCCTGTATTTTTAATCTTGTGTGAATGGAGTTTTTCACTCATAGCTCATGGGAAAACAGTTAAAATCCCCCTTAAACCATGTTCTCATTTGAAAGAGATGATATTACAGGGATAAAAGAAAGAGCAGAAACTACAGTACCATGAAGAAAGCCGTTGTATTCTCACACCCTGTCCCTGACACCTTCACACAGACAGACAGCTCGATTACAGAGTACAGTCCAGCCACAGGGACTCCTAAATGCCATAATTCACCATTTTCCACTTGAAGTACTCCAACAGAAAAATAGAGTTATACATGTGTCAGCATGTGTCTCCTAAATAATGGATGTTACACCCAAGTGGCCGGGGAAGTAGACAAATTTACCACCCTCAGCCAAAAACTGACTGTAGCATCACAATTATAGTGTCTACATGCATCTCAACGTTGTGTGTGAGTGCACGCACGCACCAGTGCACTCACACTGATGTTCCAGCCTCTTGTCTTGTTTGTTTCACTCCCTGCCAGGAAAATAGTGAGAGCGGCTTGGAGTTCAGCTCACGCATTGTGAAGACTACATGGATCCTGGAGCTTCTGTGATGATACTCTCATCTTATAAAACACTCTGGGCCCATCACAAGCACGTCAGCAGCTCAGGTTCCTGTAAAATGAATCCCAGCCTAAATGAAGATGTAAAATGAGGGGTTCATAAAGTAAAGGTGAAGAATTCAGCAGACTTTGAAAATCCAGCAAAGGTCTTGATCTTAAAAAGGCCTCAATTCTAGATATATGCCTGATTTTAACCCACAACTTAAAATGAGATTATCAGCGCCAAAATAGGTTGTTCCTAAACGCTTTTTCTTAGCTTCCTGATTCCAGATTGATTCATGGCAGGCTAGAGTCACTATGACAAAACCGTGCTTGATGACAAAGTTTAGTCGTGAGAAGGGAGATCTGTGTTTTTCTCTGCTGAAAACGATTTCTGGAATTAATTTGGTAGTGATGGTGGACACTTGAGCCGACCTGTCTGACAGAAAAGGACAAAAGAGCAGAAGAAAGCTAAATGGGAGAGTGATAGAGCGCTGGCTAAAGGATAAAACACAAGCTAAAGGCTAAACCACAGGCTAAACTGCTTGTGATAATGTTCATTCCAACTCACATTCAGCAGTTATACTGCAGTGATCTGTACAAACTTGAGAGTCTGTCAATAAAATGAAGAGTGAGGTTACGTTAGCTCTGCTTGGTAGATGAGCAGGATACAAAGATTTGCTAACATTACATGTTAGTAGGGTTGCCAACTGTCCCATAATAGCTGGGACATCCCGTATATTGAGCTAAATTGGTTTGTATCATACGGGACCACAATTTTCCCTAATATTCACCATTAACTCTTGTAAATATAGTAGACTACACTGAACAGATCCTAGATCAGATAAAATGGTGGTGGCAGATCATCTGCCAATCACACCACCTGTCATCCAGTCACAAGCCTCCTCAAGCGCATCAGTTGTTTTCTGCGCAAATGCGCCAAGTCTTGCAAAAATAATAATAATAATTTTAAAAATCAAGTTAAGGTAATGCGTAGTGTTGTCTGGTTAGTTTGGCAAAGACAAATATGGATAAACCCGCAAAAATCACACTCCTCTTTTAAATTTTTTACATTTAAAAAGACGATCTGATCCCCTTTCATTTCCAAAACAAACACTCCTTGTTAAGAGTCAGGTCATCACGTCAGTGTGCGAGAGATTCCAGCCAAAAGGTGTCCCCACAGTCCCCTTAAACAGAGGAACATACTGTCTACCTGTCAGTGGTCAAAGCTCTTTGTTTTATATCAGAGAATTAAATAAAGTTCAGATCACTTTAACACAGGTTACTTAATATTTCCTCACAGTTTATACAGACAGACAGAATGGCTACTTTACCACGAGGAGAGCGATGGAGAGGACAACAGCTCAGGTTCTTCCTGAAGAATAATCTGCACTGTTTGGAAGAGGTCAAAAAAGCCCATCACAACATTTCCCCTTCAGATTACACTTTTCCTTATCCAGCTGAAGATCTGATAGCATCAAGCTGCTAAGACTGTTAAACCTCCTGAGGCAGGTTTGTGATACTGGCCCATAAAATTGACTTTTTTTCACCACAACCTTTAATATTTTGGCCGTGTATCAAACAATCTTTGGTATGCTCACTGGTTCTTTAATTTACTCCAGCTTCAGCATTTTTTCACTTTCATCTCTTGGTGCATCACACTCAGCTGTTCACTTAACAAATCCTCACCAGGAAAAATAAGGTATAAATCTTAACTTTTCACGGGTTATCCTGATCAAACAACAGACAAAGAGTGGACACTAAACATTTATTTGAGTCAGGAAACAAACTGAGCTGTTAAAATGATTCCTTCAAAAAAACTGGAAAACATCAAAGAAGGACAAACATGAAATCGGGATTTTACTGAATCATCAGATGTTTAAGTCATGACTCATCAATAATTTCAGTCTGAAGTCATGAGGAAGCCTCATCGAGAACTGATGATGGAGTCAGGATGACTTCAGGTAAAGAGCATCTTTACCGATCAAGAGTTTAAAACTTGGATAAAAATTTAGCTCTGTAAACATTTGAACTAAAGCTGGTTCAGTCTGTGAGCGTGGGGCTGTGGAGGCTTTAGCTGGGTCAGTTAATGATGCTTCTGCATTTCTACACTTTTAAAGAACATCTGTATCATCAGTTTGCCCCTTCCTCCTAACTTTAACAATTAGCAAAACCAGTCAAAAACAAGCATATGATGACAGCAGTGGGATGGAGAGTTGCTGCCTGCAAGCAAAAATAGTTCTTTTCCGTAAACCTCAGCACACCACAGGTACAAATGGACCATCATGATAATGGAGCCAAGCGCACAAAGCACATATTCAGCTGCCATTTTTACAAAATTACAGCAAATCCCCCTTCAACAGGGCAGAACAGCACCTCATCCTGTACAGGCCCGCTGAGGCAAACAGAAAGAGACATAGCCATAATTAGCATGAGCAACAGGTACAACAACACACCCTCTCCAGACTGTCAAAACACAGCCTGGATGTGTGTTAGGACATGTGCATGAGGAACAAAGTGTTCTTTTAGGGAGTTTTAGAGAAAGTAGAAAGCACATCTGAGCTGAGAAACTCAAGGAGTCTTCTTGTTAGTCAAACTGCTGCACGGTCTCTGGAAATAAGAGACTCCAAGCATGAATTGTACAAGTGGACAGTTTAACTTTAAGTCTACAAGTCTCTGTTTGTGTGGTTCGTCTGGATTCTATCAGACTTTGTGTCTTTTCAGAAGACGCTGTGCAGTTTTCTGTTACTGTCTGAACCATCAGCTTCAACAAGCTTTCTGATTGATTGATTGACTGATCGGACCAAGTGGCCCTTCACCACATGATGCCGTGCCTCTGTCAGATTAAAAGTCTCTAAATAACAGCAGCGGCCTACAGACCATCGAATCCAAAACACTCTCAGGCACGTAGCAACACTGACAATTGACAGAACAACTCTGACTTCAAATCAGTCGCCTCATCTCAGCAACAGAGTGTCAATACAATCAGTCAGTGAGTGCACGGTGAAGTGTTGGTGCCAGCCTGGTTCTCTCCTCTGAGTTAATGATAATCAATTCCTCCTGACTCAACAAAAGAGCCTCCAAATGAGAAGAGTTGATGGGATTGCATGTGCAGAATAACAACACTGTGTATGGAGAGTAACGGAGTGGAGGTCAATGAATGTTCATGACGGAAACAACACTTGGTCTGACGAGCTCACCTTTGCCCCTCAGTCTGAAACACTGCTGGTGCTCTGGTTTATCTGTTTGTTTTTTAGCCACGTTAAACTTGGGTCTGTGGTGCTCCTGCATATTTAGCACTTCTCTGATTCAGGTGGAATTATCTGGACAACCGTTGGCTTGTGATGACATTCAAGGTTTCCAAACTACACAAGACTCAGTTTAACCAATATGTCAAAAACATTAATTCTCTGAGGTTATGCTGAAATTTTCACAAACCTAATACTGCATTAGCATTAGCATGCTAACACTGTCACCCTCATAGACGGTATAAAATATGGACATAGTCTCTATGATGTCACCCATCTGTTCTTGATACAGTGAAATGAAACCACTTGTTAAACAGGGCCACATTGGAAATGCTGACTCAAGGCAGAGTTTGAGGGGCCATCCAGATGAGGATGGGTTTAGGTGTATCCGCAAAAGTTTATCGTATGAACGTTTCATCCAAACTGAGACGCTTTTTTGGCCGCCTGAATTTGATCATTTTTTTAATCCTGGTTCCAGAGTGGATAAATCTGAAACTGTGCATCCGTTTGGTTCCAAGTTGACAAACTATCTTTTTTTTTCTGAACTGATGACATAATGCCTCCACCTCTCACTTACTTTTCGTATTCAGCGCCAGCTTCCTAGAGCCAAAGGCGCATGCTCTGTGTGTCATCCCCTGTTTTTGGTGGACTTTGTGGCAGCCTCACAGCGCCACCTACAGGCCTGGCATATGTACTATAGCAGTTTCAGTGGGTTTCAGCACCTTTGTCTTGACGCCCATATTTCCTGTGAGCATTCCACGTTTACAGCAAACTTTTTTGATACGATAAAGAATGAAAATGTTTTCGGCTTTGTGTGGATGTAGTTTGAGTCTCCACACTTACAGCTGTAGGGTGCCTAACAGCTATCAGTCACATGAAATTAACCCCCCATACTAACAGGGTTGGCAGAAAGGACCAAGACGCACAACTCTCTCAAAACTCTTTAATGAAGATCAACAAAACTATCAAAATAAAATTTTAACTTCGAGCTTGGATGGGTAAGAAAGGCTAGACAAAAGTATGAACACAAAATCAAGTTTTACGCTGGAGTAAAAACTAGACAAAGAAATCAACACAAAATGACAGCTAAGCTGAGGAGCAAAAGAACAAAGAATCTACATAGATCTTGGTCTAAATTGTCAAATTTAATCAGCAGACTTGTTCTAGATTGGCTTGACAGGAACACAACACAACATGGATATGACAAGGCAATCTGACACAGGACAGGGGAAGACGCAGACTTAAATACATGAGGTACTGGGGCACAGGTGGAAACAATCAGAGGCTGGGAAGACAATCACAAGGGCGGGGAAACACCAGGGCAGGAAGATAAGTGACCTGAAACGAGAGGAGAGACGTGACTACAAAATAAAACCAGGCATGACAAATATTACGGACAAGACTGAAGTAAAAGGTGCAAACTTAACACTATCGACGAGACATGACACGAACAGTGTGTGCCAATAATGAAATTACTAATTCAGACCCAACCAGGCTGTAAATATGTTTTTTAATGCTGTAAAGTCAAGGTTTTTTTTGGCTTGGTTTGTATGTGACTTTGGGTCTCTCTGCAGCCAGCCTCAAGTGGAGCGTGATCAATTAAATAAATAAATAAATAAATAAATTGATGATGGTGTTTCAGTCTTTCTAGAATGCAGGGCTTTTTTACTGGAGGTCTGAAGTTTTAGTTTTCTCTCTTTGAATTTGATGAAAGTCTATTTTCTGGTGGCGATTCTTCTTTAACGATCTGCCATCAGCATTCTTTGTTTCAGATATGACTTTAATTAAAAAGAGAAAGATTGCATCAGAACAGAACTGACAGCTTTTCTTTCTGCTGTTATCTCACTCTGACACTTGTTGGATGAAATATGGCAGGGACAGAGTTTCTTCTGTTCCGTCCTCAGTAAACTTTGCTGTGAAAATTGATAAGTTCATTGATGCTCTAAGGAAAAGAAATCCCTCCTCAATAACAAAATCGGCTTTTCTCTAGCGCCACCCTCTGACACAGCTTTTACTTTCAGCCATACGTAGAACAAATTAAACTTTATATCAATACTATTTCATAATTTAGCGTCCTTCAGACAGCAATAAAGGTTTTATTTTTTGTTGTGTCCTCTAACCATAAAGCATATTTGAACTGGCAAACATTGGAGTGATACTCGAGGTAGACAGGGATGCTTTAGCTGTCTGCATAAAACATGACTCCTGCTTCAATTTGGTGCTGCTGGTAATAACTCAACATGTGTTGTTGCTGTCCCAAAGCTTGTAAATTGTGCATCTGCTTTATCACCCCAGCGAGACTGCTGCAAATTTGAAAGAATATGGAACGTGTGAGAGGAGGACTATCAGCGTCTGTAGGGTCTGTTTCCTATCTGTCCCTCAGGAAGCCATTACTGTGAACTAGCTCTGTTTATAGGGGGGGAGTCTCAATGTGACACAGCTGAGATACTGTGCTGAAATACTGTCTCTCTGCTCTCCAAAGATACATTTTTTTAGGTTTTTAGTTAGTCAGTTTAAAGCAGTGATGAGTTTGTAACGCCACAGAAACGTGTCATTGACCACTGAGCCAAATTTGAAAGATTAAGAATTAAGAATTGCTAAATATATAAAATTAGGTCTCATGGAAAATCATGGAAAAATAAGCTCCTCTCTCAGCTATGGAACGCTGGGGGCGTGATAGTTAGAGGCACTGGAGCCACGCCCACATGCAGAAGGGGAGCTACCTCCGTGTACTGTACTAGAACGTTACCTACAGTAACAATGGAAGCTAGCGCTAGCAGCGTCATCTGACGGACCCAGCCCTATCTGGAACCGTCTCTGAGTCAGACACTGATAGTGCTCAGCCTCGTTCCTCACTGTCTCCATCAGAATGATCATTTATTTCTCCCATTTATGACATTTAGTAACATGTATTACTGACTAGCAACGTTATAGGCTAGCCAAATACAGTTAGGCTATCGATCCACCTGTTTCTCCAGAAGCCAATTGGTGTTGCTATGGCAGATAACTACTTCTGCCGGCAGTTATCAATTTCCTGTTGCCTTGCAACAATAGGCTGACCGCCGTTGGCAGCAGCAGCAGGGGCAGGGTTATGCTAATGGTGACTCCACCGTTATGTAACAAGGCTATGATTTCTGACCTTCCCGTTAAATCCTGACTGCAGAAATTTGAAACAGTTTGTGAAGCCCAGCTTCGCAATTAAATCCGAAATGGTTGAATGGCTTTTGCATGTTTTAAGGAAATACATTTGTGACCTATTTAATATGTTTAGAAGAAAATGGCTGATTTTGCTTTACACAGACTTTAAGGAAAGCCTTGCTTTGCACTGAACTGAACAGATGACAGATTATGAAGAAGAGGTGTAGAAAAGGTGAACAAACAGAGACGTGCATACATACAGACTCAGTAGCATGAATCAACACCTTCTTGAGAAGCTGCATGTCCTGATTTAACCATATCACTTTAGCATGCCTCACACCACTAGAAGCAAAATATCACAGGTCCAACTGTGCAGGAGGAAGCAAAGTTTACAGAGAAACAGACTCCTCTTCCTCTCTGCTCCTTTGTGAAAGTGAGCTGCTAATGTGACTCACTGTGTTTGAACACACTTTCACACATTTCAAGCAGAATACGGCTTAATCTCGCAGTGCATTCTGCAGCTGTGCCTATTTATTTAGCCCTTCAGCTTTTTAATTTATAAAGTTTGTACACGTACTCCTGTTAAGTGTTGTTGCCTTCATTGCATACACACATTTATTAAATTGAAGCTTGTGCTGTGAAGTGTTAACACAAAAGAAGTTTTCCCTGAGCTTTCAATGCCTAAACAAAGTTGAGCAAAGAAATAAAGATTTTAAATCCTTTAAATTTCTGAGCAACGACTTGAAGAATCAATCTGACCGTCAAAGTCTCGGCTGAAAAGTGTAAATAACGCTGTGCTGATAAGTAATGTATAACTGCTCTGTTTCTGTCGCTGATCAGATCGACTAACAGTCACACCTGCTTTCATGCTGTTCTCACTTCTTTGAGTACATAAAATATAATCTAAGTATGTAAATATATTTTCTTCAGACAGCAGATGGAGGTTCATGGGTGTGAAAGCAAACATTATCCGACACAGAAATGAAACACCAAAGGTCCTCGCTGGGCTTGTTCTTCATTAGAAAAACAATCTGTGGTTTTAAACTGAAGTGGCTGCGAGATGTGACGACGGATTAGCACTCAAACTGCTTGTATTTTGGTCTGAGACAGAGCTCACCAGGCAACACTTCAGATCAATGTGGCTTAGCGGTGTGAGGAAGATGAAAGGAAGGTCAGCATGAACAAATCTTGCTGTTCTGAATTGTAAATGCAACGTTCAAAAAGTGACCTTTGAGGGTGATCTCTGCTAATGATGCTAATGAATCCCCCTGACATCCTGCTGCATTGTCTCCTGCCCTTGCCTCAGCCTCAATAATCTCATCTTCCCCAAATATTTTCCCTTTTTCGGACTAAAACGTTGATAGATGTGATGGTCATTTATCATAACGGCAGCCAGCTAATGCTATCAGCTCCTGGCAGCAGGTTTTAATCATCCTCTTATGGGTGACGCTGGTGGCACATTATCCAATACTGCACATCTTGCAGAGCGGGGAAATGTTATTAAAAAGTTGCAAAGCTGGTAGATTGTAAGACCTGCTAACTGCAGAGGAGCTCTGGGTTTCAATCTCTGAGCGCTGCATATCTAAGAGCACAATGAGAGCGGCGTATCATCAGAGCTGAAACTCCAATAACAGCAGCCGAGGTATTCGGAGCTCATGTATCATATAACACACAGAACCGGGGCTAAATTGCTTGAACAGAAATTGTAATAGCTTTTTACCAGGAAACAGCGTTTCTGTCCTGGTTTACAGAGAGGTAGATTCTGCTCCACTCTAATTGCTCTCTTTTCCTTCAGTCAGGTGTTTTTCTTCCTTTTGAAATGTACTCACGGAGCCTGTGGGACCAAAAGCCTAATTCAGGAGTGTTTTATTCCATTTCTGGTAATTGCTTCATTAAAGAGATAAATCATAAATCCCTCTAGTCTCCTTCACAAAACATGCAAACAGCAATCAGCAGCTTTTCAGCAGTCGTGTTCCCGTGTGTTATTAGACAGCTTGCCAAGGGATGATACAGAGTTCAAATTCTTACTGCAGGAGTGATGTTAGTTTACTTTTTTCACTTTGAGTCTTTACATTAACACAAATACCTGTCCTCATATCCATAACTAAAAAGAGCCTCACTGAAAAACCAACACGTATACACCTTACCGAGTGCAACACGTACCACATTTCTGTCCACAAGAACACTCAAACCTTCCATCATAAAATAGAATGTACTTTATTAACTCATGAATAATAATACATTCATACATGACTTTATGAGAAATCATCTGAGGGAACCGACCAAAGCTTCAAATCTCCTGATCAGACATCTCTCATATTTTGTGGCACACAAATCTTTCAAAGACTGAGAATGAGACTTGTTTCTGTTTAGATCTCATTGAGGGAGTAAATGACAGCAATGCTCCTGGTATGATCCCAAACCAGCTGTGACTTTGTTTGATTTCAAATTTAGAAACAAGAATCTGTTTATCAAAAGGAAAATAACCAAAGGAATATTTGAGTTTGGTTTATTTGATCCAGAGAGTTAATGAATAAATAACTCAGATTTAACACCAGCTAGTTTTACGTTGTCTTGAAGCTGGCTTGTAAACCATAACTGAGCCCTCATTTCTGATTTTGCTGTATAAACATTTATTTCAGAGCCCAGGCTGATGAAACCAGCACAAAAAAAAAACAGTTTTCAAACAGTTGAGGATTTTTCTAAGAATTTAGATTTTCATAATTTTTATTTATATTTTTCTTTCATAAGTGTACTTACATGACGTGCACAAACAGTGCACAAACTCTTACCGTGTAGTGTTGTCCCAAATCAAACACTATCGCTTTGTATTTACCGAAAACTACAGTCGCATTTAACAACAGGTGTTACTCTGCTATTTATTGATTACATCCATCAGCCACTGTTTGATCTGCTCCCGCCCTTTCCTCTACATATCCAATATGGCGGCCGTTAAGTGTTAGAAGTGTCCACTGTTCCACACTCAACTTTTTGCCCATTTTGAGTGCGCTACCTGAGAAATCAGAGTGCACTGTGTCACACTGTCAGCGTGAACGCACTTCTGCACTTAAAACACAGAAGTGCGCTGTTTGGGACACAGCAAAAGTTAAGATCCACCATGTTTGGATTTGGTTTGAAGTTTGAGTTTCAGCTCTCCAGCGTTCAGCTGATTTCACAGAGCTGCAGGGAGAAGTCGTCGGGTTAGAAGTAAAACCACTGCAACAAAAAGTGAATTAAAGGGAAAAGTTTCACCCTTAAGGTTGAAATTCTTAAAAAAAAAACAATGTAACTGCAGTCATGAGGAAACAAAGCAGAGAGAGGGTTAGTAAATATTTCATAAAGCAGAGAAACAGATGGAAGGATGAAAATACAACAGAAACCGCTTGTTCTTAACTTAGAGATCAGCTTAAGCACAGTCACGATACACTGACTCCTTTTGCTCATTTCCTGGCTCCACTTCCTGCTCGTGTGGGTGGAAAGCTTTATGTGAGGTTGTGTTTGTATGCAGATCACTTTGGCTCAAGTTTTGGCACAAAGCTTCACTTGTATTTATGTCTCTGTTTGTGTGGACCGACTGTCCATTCAGTGTGCACCAATAGAAAGCTTTAAAGTACACAAGAAACATAATTGCTTCTGGTAAATGCAAGCTGTTGCTGATTGCCAACAACCTTGGGTCAAACACATAATGCAGCCACTTCCTTTAAGTATATACAAGAGACAGAGAGAATACAGAGCACTTAAAGAGCCATTTCCTGTATCTGTGTCAGGAGTTTTTCACCCCTGCATGCCTCTTTTGGAGACCAGTGGCAGAGCCTCAGTTTATTCACAGAAATGGGAAAATAATGGGACCAATTTCTCCGCTCTATAGCCTCAGGGTGACTAACTGTCCCTTCCTTTCAGGCAACAAACACCCCAACACTCAAACAGAGATATCAGGAGCATGAGAACTTTGTCACAACAAAGTATTTCTGTGTGATATGGTAACACAAACATCTCTTCTAGTTCTGGACTTTGCGCAAACCCCTCAGTTGATAGGTTGCAGTTTCAAGAGCAGAAAATGAGTGCTTTCTGTCTTTGAAAATCATACTTCTGTTGTCAGTATTTAACAGCTTTTGGAGGCAGAGGAAGTCATGCCCTTTTGAAAATCATAATTTTAATCATTTCATTTATTTACAAAGCTTTCAGTGCTTTAGGGTTAAGAGAAGTGTTTCATGGCTGAACCACATCTTAAACACAGCCAAGCACTGTTGGCACAAGCAGCAGTAATTTGTCTCAGTTTCTCACTTAAGGACACTTTAACCAGTCAACCAAAGAAGCTGAAGATCTCTGCAGTCAATGGGCATGTGCTTCACTTTTAAAGCCAAAGTCACCACCACTGAAACCAGTTTTGTGCAATTACTTTGCACTTGAAGTAAAAACTAAACTAAAATTTCCTCTAGCATTGCTTCAACAAATTAACATGGAAGTGGCTTCAAAACATTCAACCATGTCAGTCTCTAACAGATTTATTAACAACATGTCCCTTGACAAACAAATCACCCTCTGGTGTGTGGGGATTTGGGCTCTTTTAAAAAAATATCTTTTTGGGGGTTTTGAATCTAGGATCTTCCAACCCCCAATTCACACATACAGTGTGAGCACCGCACTGCACACTACGCTGTACTTAGAAACCACTCTAGTCAATCATATGTTCACACACTATGTGCTGTAGTCTGTCTCCAACCCAAGCCATCAATGGCTGCTTTTATTCTTCTGCACATTTATTATTTATTTATTTATCTGTCTATCTATTTTCCATGGTGAGCACTGGTTAGAGTGATAAAAGTTAGCAATTATGACTGTGGACACCTGACTATTGTACAAAACCTTTCCAGTCTGTGCAGAGTCTTAAAATCTCTGAGTGAAAGGTTTCAGCTTGTAGTTGAAAGGACTTGCTCTGAGCTTTTTTTTTCATACAGAAATATGAATAACAAATATTGGAGATTCTGCAGAAACACTGGGTACTTAGCATCAGGTGAAGACATTTTTAAAGCAAATGTTTGCTGGTTACGCTTATGAAACATGGTCCAGGTAATATTAAATCTGCTCCTCATTTTTCAGGTTTATTCGTGACCACCTACGTATCTGAATATCTGCTTTATTAAAGGACACAGGTTTGTCATTTATTCAGTATTGGTTATAGAGTGTCAATCTGGTTTCCTAGCTGGTAATTAGAATTAATATTTGCTTCCTTAGGCTCAGTGTTTCAGTCCTTGGTGAGACGTTAACTCCCTCAAATGGACCATTTATAAGTTTTCACTTGATTCCCAGACAGTAATTGGCAATTTGCACTGGACTTTCTCAGCATATAAATTATTTTACCATGTACTTTTTATAGCTATCACACTGTTTGCAGTTCCTCACAGACTAATACACATATCTGCAGCATGTCCTCTGGGTCCAGAGTTTCTGTGGTTTCACAGTAATGCTTAGTGGCTGTGGGCTGAATCCATCACCTGTAGTGTTTGCAGGACGTGAGGCAGCTGAGGCTTGATGCCGTCAGTCTGCAGGAGACTTAAGACAGGGGGGAATGGGAAAGTGCCAAGTACAACTTACTTTTCCATCAATGGTCATTAACATCTCACAGTTTAATCACTCTGAAAGAGGGAGTTTTCAATCTGCCATGAGCCCTTAGATTCACTGAAAGTTCCTCCCATTAAACTGAGCCAAACTGAGCCAAACTGAGAGAAATCTCCAGCCAGACTACACAGAATAATCGCTCTACATGCCAGACAGATATGTTCTGCCAAGCCCTGCCAGTGGTCCTGCTCTGAACGTGAATCTCAGGTCAGATTGAGACGGCAGTTATGAATTTCAAATAGTGATGGGATCATCACATTTTACTGGATCAAGAGGCTCTGCAATCAGTGAGACAGCTTTCAGTTCAAGAAGATAAATTTGCATGTTTCGAGCCTTCAAAAGTCGGTAATAAGAGATGCAGAATATCTGGGAGAGTTACGGAGGAAGTCTAAAGAAGACATCTAAAGAAGCTTTCCAAACATTAAATCTGCATTTGTGTGAAACTCTCATTACACTTTGACCTATGTCCCATTTGCTAACATGGAGGAGGTGGGGCAGCCATCCAACCAGTGGCAGCTGTAAGTGTTTTGGCCTTGTTTAGTGGCAGCTGTTATGTCATCCATCTTGATATAATGCCCATGGTTTGTACTTTTCATCATCAATGAATGTTAAAACCTTTCAGTCGAGGAGTGGACCCCAACGGTCTCAGTTGACTCTCTGGGATCAAACTTTATCAGTCATTTGTTTAATAATGAAGCTTTTTTATTACAGAAGTACACACCCCTTTTAGATAAATTGACACTCAGTAAGATATTACGGCCAAAGCCTTGATCCAGCTGATGGAGGAACAGCTCAGGCCGGGCAGACGACGAATGGTTTCAGGTTTAATGGCTAAATGAAAGATATATATGAAACATCATAAAGGAGTCAGTCATTGGACAGAACTCCTCAGGTAATCATTTTCTTTGTGTTGCAGCTTTGTGCAGCCTCCACTGATGGTCAGGCATGATTGTTGCCATTCATCATTTTCTACCTGCCTGAGCTGGAGTCACATTCATCACTTCCCACCTGCCGGAGCCGGCCGCCGCGGAATCACCCGGCCTGAGTGGGAAACAGAAAATCACAGTGATTGAACGTCAAGGGAAGCAGATGTCAAACTGGTGTTGGCCCTGAATGACACACCAGCTTCCTCACTTTCCCCCTTTACTTTAAACTGGTGAGTGACCTTCAGAACAGAAACACGATACGGTTACTGCTGCGCTGTCATGGCCAGATGGTGAATGCTGACAGATTAGCGGAGAGGGGCTGAGGCCTTCACAGAGCTCTCAGATCACTAAGGTGTGACCACTGGTGGCAATATTGTGACGAGGGCTCAGCTCGAGTACCATAAAAGCTTTCATGAATCAATGGGTGTTCAAAGAAAACTGAGACGACACAAAGAGCTCTGAGGGTTTTTCTTTTTACTTGAAGGGTCTGATTGTTGAAAAGTTTGAGAGGAAATATCTAAAACTGGAAATCCTCTTCTTGTACTTTCCCAGATCAGGAAATCTTGACTTGGTCTCACTGTGAACTAAAGACATGATTGTCTGCCTTGGACTCTGAGACCCAAGGAAGTAATGGATAACTGTGGGGGAAGTTAGCTGTGATCTTCTTGACGTCATTGAAGCAGAGGATGACCTCAGTGTCCCACCTGACCAAGGCCAGTCGTCAATCGCAAGGATGAACGAGGAAGAGACTTAGTGACCAATGCCGAGGTTGAGTAAGTTTTAAGTCAACAGTTATTAAGCAGCAGAGGCATTACGTCAAACGCCAAATTGAGTTCATGATACTGCAGAGATTTGCTGCCACTGTCCAGTTAAACCAAAGAAAATCAGTGAGATATGCGACCTGTACAAATGAGAAGAAAAGCCATCTAATCCAGAGCTGTGACATCCTTTATTTAAAGCAGGCGACCGCTGCCCTTTATTAGATCGTGTTTCATTAATTTCAGACATAAATCACGTGACCTAGACCTCTTCTCTCCTCACACAGTCCCTTTCAGTGTCACATGCTGCTGATTTGGTATTCCCTCTTGTGGTGACCTCTCTCTGTTGCTGTTGTATTGTGTCAGCAGTGATGTTATTTGGACATGTGCCCTCCTGTCACTAATCTCCGGCGCTTCAGAATAATGATGATGATATATGGCTGTTTGTGCGGTGGGCTCCTCTGAAACCTGTGATCTGTGCTTCTCAATCTCTGTCCGTCTTGCTGTTGTTTAACAACACCTTAGAGAGATTGCATGCCTGTTGGACAAGAGGTCGCTGCGTGGATTTGGACTTTGACGTGGATTGATTGGACTGTGAAATAGAGGAAAGCGACAAGCCATTTTCACTGCAGGTATTTTACCCGACATAGCAGGAGAGCAGAGGTGTAACTAATGAAATGAATACCTTCAGTTTTGTATTCCAGATACGTTCATGGAATGGCAGCAATTTACTGGAACAAAGAAACCACAGCAAACACATAGAATTAATCTTTGATTAACTGACTGTTCATACAATAGCATGTGTTGCCTTTTGTGTTGTGTGTGTATTCATCTTTTGTGGATTTATTTTATTTCTTTGTCAATACTTAACCTTTATTTGTTGAAATTAGTGGTCCTTAGTCATTTCTCAGTTCAAAGTTCACAGTATTGAACTTGCATTCTCTGGAAGTTCAGACTTGGCAAGTACAGAGGTACGAGAGTCCGCAGGATGATCTTACTACTATTGGAAGCATCACCTTCAACGTACCTACACGTCACGTCCAGTTGCATTGCCGGCAGTTTACTGACTTATTTTTACATAGCAGCAATGGTCCTCTGCTGGACGGCGCAAATTACATTGTTGGATTGTAACTGTGAAAAGTCCGCTTAAATTACACCCAGTAGCAGACTTGGTAAAAGGAGCAGGGCGAGTCTACATCCGTGTATTTCGACCAAACCTGTTTTGATGCAGACTTTGAATTGGAACAGAACTTTGGCTTTGACTGATGACGTATAACAAGTTCGCAAGTCCAGAAGTATGCTGAATTATGCATATTTAAAAACAGCTTTTGTGTGCAAGCAGCAGTGAGCTCTAAGGCCTGAGGAGGTCAAGTAAGACTCATTGTTTAATTAGCTAATTAACTCACCTGCAGGGAAAACAGAAGCAGGACCAAGAAACAACATACAGCTGTAGCACTTAATAAATAAACATACATATAAATATCAGGACATTTTAAAGATAAGTAGGACTTCTTACAAATATTTCTGTCCTGATTCAGTCCGACTAACCACATAGAGAGGGCACAGGCTCAGACACTGGAGTGTCTCACAGCTGCTGCTCTGCCCTTTTGGCCTGACTAGGTCCACTGTGACATTTGTGTTCTGCTATAAGTGATACTGCTACTGCTGCTAATTAGTGTTAAGAAAACCATCATGCTCCGTCTGCTTGAATTTCTGTCACATACTGAACAATGGAGGCGATAATGAAGGTATCTCAGTGCTTACTTTCTGTCTTGATTTGTGTATTTGCTGGAGTGAGTCAGAGTTTTACACAAAGTTGGTTTCCATTAGTGCAGTAATTAACAGATGGATGTGTTTGCTCAAACGGCCACTGTAATCAGCTTATTAGTTATAGACGCAAATACAGAAACTGATTTCATCTAAGTGTCTCTTCATTCCTCCGGCTTTTGATGATTAGCTGAAGTTAATGTTGCTCTTTGCTGAGGAGGCTGTGTGTAATGAAAGCTGGGTAATATTGCGGTCATTACTGTAATTGCAAAGGTCTAAGCATATCTTATAGTAGCTTAAATGCTTTTTAAGCTCACATCAGAATCTATATGAATGCATTTTTAAGACCACATATGTTTTTAATATTCCAGCACTCAATTTCTTTTATTTCTTGTTTTTTTTTGCTCCCTTCCCCTTGTCTTAGGTCTCATGGACAAAGAAATAATGGTACAAAGACATTTACATTTGAAGTCACAATATGGATTTTTTTTTTCCTTCTTTCACAACGCTTGAAAACGAAAATAACAGAATTTACAATTACTGGACACTATCACAATAAAATTATAAAACAGAGCTCAGAAATGATGTCACCCTCAGAAACTCTCAAATAATTTGTATGATAAATCAAATTGACAATCAATGGAAGAAAAACTGTCACATTTGCTGTTGAATGAGCATTCATGAAACATTAATGAGTTTCCAGGTGTGCATGGGTTTTTATATTAACTTTTTACTCCAGCTCTGTGAATACAGTCACAAAAGCACATGAGCTTAACGTAGCTGCACACTGCAGAACAATCCAGTCTCTCTGGTACTCTGAGACGTGTTCGTAACATGTAACATTTGTGAATCTTGTCCTACCAGTGCTCATCTGCCAACTCCAACTTCACCAAGCAGAGCAAACTAAGCAGAGCAAACCAACCCCTAACCCTGGCTCTTTATTGTATTAATGGACTGTCAAGTTTGAACAGACCACTGCAGTATAACGCTTGGTTATACTCAGCATTAATCCTTGCCAGTTGTACCAGGTGCATCTGCAGTCTGGCTCCGCTCCGTTGCGTGTTGTGTGCTCTCTCATCCATCACCTCACACCAGCTGAGTGTTCAATCTGATACATATCAGGTCCTCCAGACAGCTGCATCACAGACCAAGGGGTTCCCTGGATTTCCACCCCAATGATGATCCTCTCCTCATTCATGTTGGGCTGTAAAACCTCAAACCAACCCAAGCATTTCCCATTAACATTCAGAAATAATAGATTTTGATGCTGATAATCTTATTAAAACTTGTGGATTGTGAACAGGAAAATATATAAATGTGAGACTACTACGAGATCTCTTATAAAGTTATACTAAGGCCTTACATGAATATCATCTGTCTCCAAAAAGTTTGTTGTGAAGAACCTGGAAAGCTCAACATTCAGTCGGTAGATGTTTAAGAAGCATGACTCCTGTGTTGGCTTGAACACACAACAAACTAGACTGATGAAGCCTCCTCACACACTTGTACTCTCCAAAGCCTTCTCTTTGTGCAGGCTGCAGGCCTTTGGAAACAGATTGACTGCTGCTGCTGTCGACAGACCCGAGCTACACTCCTTCCCTGCAGCAGCTGGCACAGCGCAGAAGTAATGTGACATCCGACTCTGGCTGCTGGAAGATGCCTGGAACTGCCGAAGCCTTTTCATCTGTAACCCTACAACCAACAACAAGTCCCCGCAGCCCTTCCTGTCCTCATCGTATGTTTCTCCGTCACACTTTGATCATTTCTCATGTTTGTCCGTCCTTTTGAACAGCAACCAGCAATTGTTTTTTCTTGCCTCTGCAGGCTGGCCTTGTTTTTCACATTGGCATGCTTTTCTTTTGATCCCAGCATCAGTCGTATCCAGAGTCTCTTGTTTAATCACTCAGTGGTGCAATGAACTTCATGTCAGTCAAATTGATTGATGGTACATTAGAAGCAGCCAGGATAAAAGGTTGTTTCCCCAAACAATTTTACCACTAAAGGGAACAAGAACCAGAAAAAAACAGTCCTTCAGCCACAAAAACATTTATTTTCCTCCCGTTAAGACAAACCTGAAATACACTTTATTTGATGGACATGGGCACACTGAGCCTGAAAAGCTGAAAAGCTATGTTTTCCCCTGCTGGTCTATGTGCCATTAGTCCGTTTCAGGAGACACCGACTCTTCAATAGTTGCTGCTGTGCTTTATTTGATCAAATTTTAACAGTTTTCTTTTTTAAACGAACTCTTTGGCCCCCATTTAACAAACATGTTTATTGGTTTACTTTAAAAATGAGAGAGGATGTTTCCGGGGATTACACGCTACACACACATTGAGTTCTGGACACACACTGGGAGCTGAACACAGTCTATTCATCAGCAGCCATCAGTTGAATTTTCTATGTCAGCATGTGGACGCAGTTAAAGAAATAAACTGATAAAACAGCCCAGAAATGGAGACACAGTTTGAGGAAAGTCAAATAATGATAATAAAACTGACTGGGTTGCTTTTTTAATTTCATTTATTTACTTACTGAGTTGGGACATTAATCAACATTGTTGCACTGAGCATCAATGTAAATGCACCAGACTTAGCACAGATGCTAAATTTCATCTGTAGTCCCAAGGCAGGTACCCACACCACACAACATAAACTGTGAGACTTTAAAACCTCACTGTTACAAATAGTAGACAATTGCAAAAATGGAACACAAGCAGACAGTAACAACATTAACAAGACACAAGCAGATAACAGTTAATAAGATAAAAAGATCAATGAACCAGAGCCCCTGGGAGCAGGCATCAGATTAAAAACCAGCATTATGGGTACATGTCTGATTTGTTTTCAACTAATTTTTAAGTGTTTTTTTAAGAGTGAGTAATTGTCACAGCTATATAAGTGAACTTTTCTTGGTGGTTTATGACCTTTTTACAACCTAAAGTTTTACAGTATGCACAGCTTTGATACCTCAAAGACGTACCCAGTTGACCTTTCTCAACATGGCATGTATTTCTTTTTGCATCACACAAGAGTTACATTTGTTACAGTGAAACTTTCTTAAGTTGGTGTTTTGGTGTGTCAGTCTTACACACTTGAAACCGCTCATGGAAACACACATACACAGGATTGATTATTCTGTCAGTCAGATACTGTATTTTTCAGCTGTCCCATGTGAGTTATGTGCAGCCATATGACTCACATAGCAAACAAATAAAAAAAATCCAGCATGCTGTTGTAAATACTGAGTCAATGTTTGTGCCTTCCTGTCAGAGATGATGCTGCTTATCCGCAGATAAATAAACTGTTAAGCTTGAATTTAGAGCTGATATCACGTAGCTACTCCAAACACTTTTTTTTCCCTTTCTGACGAAGGCTCAGGAAATCTTTGAGAGAGCAAATAACATTTGTCAGGTTTTCACTTTAACAGATGATAAATGTATTGATGGAGAAGGCTGCAGACTGTCTTCACAGCAGCCTGCATCCAGACAACTCTCTGTCTGAGGGTTAGAGACAGAGATTCTTTTGAGGACTTAAGAAAATATGAGGCTTAATTTCGTTTAAGATAAGCTCTAAAGCCAATATTGTCCCATACTTTACAGTAATACTTGTAGAGTAACTTATTTCACATTCAGGTCCTATTGTTGCTTCTTTGGATCGTGGGTAATGTACAGATTTATTCAGTTTTCATAGAAAAAACTTTTCATTTATTTTTTTTTTCTCCAGGGATGATACATCATCCTGGTTTCCTTTCATAATGTGCATAAATGTTGGAAGTAGTCACACTTTGCATTGGTGTCCGACTCCTGTATGCTTTTAAAGTTGCATACATTATATTCATGCAGGTTTGTTATTCCAGTCAAAGATCATGTTGTGAACCAGAGATTGTCATACAATGGTTGTATGTAGCTATTTCAATGTCTTATTGATTTTTTTCCCCACCTGTTCATGTTCTTGGTCTGTTTCCATACAGACGTAAAATAACTTTGGTGCAGCTGATCAGCTGGACGCCGTCCCTATCAGAATGAAAAGTTTAATAAATTTGTTTGCCAGTCAATGCAGTGTGAAGTTTTCAGCCTTCTGCGAGGCCTCATGTCTCAATGATTTTCATAAAGCTTGCACATGAAAAAAAAAATCAAAGACTGTTGGATATTCATTTATAAAGTTATCATAAATTCATTTTTAAATAAACCTCTTTCGTCACTTTCTCCAGCTGTAACGATTTGTATCTTTTGACCAATGAGGGAGTGTTACTTTGTTTTGATGAGATGAGGCAGCAATTCTGCGAACCCAGTCTCTGACTGTCTAATGATAGCTTTATTTTTTGAAATCTAAGCAAAGAAAATACAAAATATGATCCAAATCCATAATTTTAGAAGCCGTCTTATTAATGCAACATGGTCTTTAACAAATCCTTGGTATGCTACTTTAATTTTAAAAGTATTCTCCACAGAGACGTCACATTTAAACCTACATGTTTAAACTCTGAACCTTCATGAGCTTGTGGTTCAAAAACCTGAGCTACATTATAATGAGACAGCGCTTTGTCCTTTTAGATAATGCACCACACTTTCACTGCCTCATTATTTTTACTTTGAGGAAAAAAAAGATGAAACCAAAGGACGTCTTCCCTTTGTGAATAAATTAGAGGACTGCAGCCTGCTCTCTGTATCGATGCTTGGGCTATAATTATCATTTTTCTCTGTCTGTAAACAAAATCATTAGTGGGACTATGTAGGCTTCTGTGGTCGGTGTAATAGGGCCACTGATTACTTGTTTTGGTGTTAGCAGAGACATCAGCCTCAGAAGGATATTGGCATTAGTGCTGGGTTGAACCAGCCCTGATCAATTCTCTCTTAATGAGTTCTCCGCCCTTCTCCTCTGCTCGTATTTCCTTACTCCTCCGTGCTGTCTGCTGAGTTTGCTCTTCTGCATCTTTTTAGACGAAAAAAAAAAAAAAAAAAAGCAGAGCTGAGAGTGGAGGGATGTCAGACCTGCTCGTCCATGAACCTTTAAAGGTCAGGAGATAGGTTGGCAAACAGCCAGGGAACATTAACCAGCACAGTCACATTGTACTCTGTGTTTTATTGAGTTGGGATGATCTACTGTTAAGTCTGTTTTCAGAATAACCACAGGAAAATATCCCCCCACGTTAACAAATCACAGATATTTAACTCCAGCGGCTCAGATTTCTGTGGTATATTGTGCCGCACCACGAGAGGAACAAAAAAAGAAAAACATTTCCTTTAATACTCTTTCATTGACCCACACCTGAACATTTGAAACACTTCACTGACAACAATTTACTCCAGTTAATTTAGCAGATGTTTTGTTCCAAATCAATGCACAACACAAGCAAGAATTTCGACCTTAGGGAAAAAACCTCGGTAGGTGGGACGAAGTGCTTCAAGTTTGTTTGGCTGCCATCAAGTGCCAGAAGCAGCCCCCTTTTTTATTTCATCTAAATAATCTAGCCCCAACTAAAAATTAATTGACTGGCAGATTCTCATTGGCGGACAAGATCTGTCACATTTCATGTCCACCTGTTGACCCTGTGAAAAAAAATCTTAGTCAGCTGAGCCATTTTTAATAACGCAGAGAGTGTTTTAAATTTAATCCTCAAGATCCCAAACTGTGTCTGGTCATTTCTACTTTGGTCACATTTGCACTTACTGTGGTTTCATTTTTCTCAGAAAAGTGAAGTCCTGCACCTCAATAGATTCAGAACAACCATGCCAATTTAAAGAATTTTTGAAGCGCGAATACAAAGTATATGACGATCATTCAGGGCTTGCCAAAAGCAGTAAGAGCCATCAAATTTTCCCCTTTTTTCCCACAGAAATTAGCTACAGCAATAGATTTATTTTCCTGCTAATTTTCCAAGAAGACATGAGAACCAAAGCAATGTTGATGAAATTCTCCCGTCTTTTCTGGCCTGTTGCTAACATCACGTGTGGTACATTCAGGTACCTTTGGAAACTTAAAAATCTGATTACACCAGTTTTTTTTTTGTTTGTTTTTTTTTCAGTTTTTGGATTGAACAAAAAGGGTTTGTGAATACCAGTAATTTAAAAATAAGAGGTATTCTGATCCCGCTGGCAGGATTGGGATCCTGAGAGTTAAATACTCATTTAGAAAAACTAACATCAGATTGTGCAAATGTGCGAGCTGTCAGAGATACATGATAAACAGATGTCTCATTACAGAAATCAATTAAAGCCAATTAATCTCTGATCTTCATCATTGCTGCCCATTTTTACTCTAGCATCCTGAACTTAACCAATATCTCCTGAGAAACCAGACCACTTCAGATACCACATCAGGTCTCAGGCTTCCAGATTCTGTTATTCTCTGAAGATTCTGCAAAAACAGATGTTTTGTTCTCTGTTCATAGCTTCATCTGCTGCAAATGCTTAAATACAAAGTGAGATTTAACCCGTTACACACCTGTAAACTTTACCTCTAACTGTTAAATGTATATTTCAAAGATGGTGAGTAGGTGTTGAAATTCAGGACAGATCTTCACAGATTTAACATAATAATGATTTTGATTTACTGACTCAGCTGTGTAATTATGTTCTCTGTGAGATTAACTCTGTCCTCTGAAACGGGTCCTTTCTTACCCAGTATCTGCAGTGCTGATCCTGGTACTGGAGCCAATCCCAGCGGTCTTTGGATGAGAGTCAAGTTATCAGGTTTTGATTGTTCTCATGTTAAAAGTTGAAACCAGAGCTTGACTATAACTTGTTCCTGTGTCCATAATGGTTCACTTCAGATTCAAAAATCCTCATTAGAGACCTCTCATTGTTACCTAATTTCAATCAAAGGGGGGTTATTTCAGGCTCCAATCTCACTGGTTTGATTTCAGGTGGAAAACCTCACAGGTACGCTCATGTGTCAGCTTTTTGTCCATATCTTTGATAAACGCATACAGTAATGTGACCTATCCTGACTCTGAACCCTTTTTTTGTGCGTTTATTCCAGCCTTGTGGGAGCACTGAAGCAGGATGAGAGCATCATGAGGACTTTTTGCTGACTGATCATCGTTTGAAGCAGTATTTGTTATGAATAATACACCTTTTGAAACTCGTGATGGGAAAAATGAGCCTTTTTCTTATGAAAATATGATCCAGGGAGTATCGTTTTTCATGTGTCGACTGGTTATGTTCCTCGAGGGGATGAACCCTTCGCTGTTCCTCTCTCTCTCACCCACACACACACTCCCTCCCATGAATTCAGGTGTAATCTATGGCTGAAATCTGCACACTGCATACTTACTATTCATGGTGTCAAGAGTTTAATAAAATCCCAGCTACACTTTAACTACAAGGTCTGAGGTTGTTTTTCCATTAGTTCTTATCTGCTCAGGTTTTTCCCTGAAACCTGGCTCACCATATCTTACAGGTCTACATGACACAGTAGCTGTTTCCCTGCCTAGCTTCCAGTGTGATGTGTGGAGTGCCACAAGCTGCTGTGAGCAGATTTTCAGGGTGATACATGAACAGCAGCTCAGCGGCAGCCTGCTCAAAGTTCCTGCAGTGTTTGTCCGGAGGGGGGAAACAGATGAGATTGACTCAGGGGTCATCAGCTCCTCCTGGGCAGGACGAAGATGATCATCCTCCTCCTGAGCCGCTCCACTGCTCAACAATCACAGCACAATACCAGAACCAGGAGGCAGAGAAACATGGCAACCTTTTCAACCAAGCGGCTTACTGGCGACACTGAAGCAGTGCAAAGATGAACGAACATTTAACGTTCATGATATCCTCACATAATGAGGAACCAGGCTTCTGAGCTTTAGTTGTTCTTGGATGTGATAACAATAAATAAACCAAAGTAAGCAAATAAAAACACCAACGTAAGCACATACTTCCATACATAAAGTAGTTTTCTGTGTTGAGCAGATGCCCTTGTTCTTTACTTTTATAGTTAGAGAGTCAGTTTCTTGTTTTTGTTCCTTTCTTGTGATCTGCACTGAGAAGAGACCTTAAATCCCCTGTGACAGTTTGCTGCTGTGTGTCAGTAAATGTCAGTTTTTTCTTTAGCTCCTCACACCTCCGTGTTGTTCACTGTAAGTCAATTTGAGACGCTTCAACAGGCAAACCTTCAGCTCCCCGCTGCCACAAACTAGAGAGTTAACACATCTCTCGTCAGATCAAAAGTTCAGAAAAATACGTTTCCAGTTACATAAGTTAAAAATCGACTGAATGAATTTGAAACTTAAGCTACAATAAACTAAAGGATTGGGGTTGCTTCAGGTTTTCTCAGTTAACGTGATCAGGTTTAAGCATCACTGCGCTAGCTCCTCCAACACTAGTGAGGAAATTTAAGATGAATCCTCAGGAGCAAACTTCAGTTCTCAATTTAAGAAAAAAGACAGTCAAAATAATTTGCACCTGTTTTTTTCTTAAGTCCAACTGTGTTCAGGATTTAACACAAAGCTTGTCAACATGCCTCCATCTTTTCTAAACTGCTTAATTTTTTTTTTTTTTTTTACCAAAATTAGATACAACCCAGTTTATAATGAACCTATTTTCTGTGTAGTTTCACCATAATAGCATTTTTACAAAGCACATTTTTCTGAAAGATAAGAGAATATGAGAGCATCTGCAATAAGAGAAACATCAAAAAGAAGAACAGAGCAACAAAACAGAACATGGATCTTAAAATCCACTTAGAAAATATGGGATCAAAAAGTTTAAAGGTGACTCAGGCTGATAAAACAAAGTTTCTGCTGTTAAAGAATTCATAATGTTGACTTTTGCTCTTGACTAATGTTGACTCTAGAAAAGTTCAGTGTGTTTGGCAAAGGGGATCATGTTCCGTGTGTGTTCTCAGGAGGATGTTTTTTTCATTAATAACAGTTATAACTTGTCATGTGCTTCAGAATGTGGCTGCAGAAAAAATGTTTTTCTGAACATGCTTACTGTGAGCTTTAAAAAACAGGCAGGAGACATCAGAGGAACATAAGCATAGATAAAGCCTTCATCCAAAAAAAACGGTCATGCCTTTCTGAAGAAGCATCTGTTCCATCAACAGCTCCTCTCCTCAGAGGACAGCACTTTTTTTTCCACTTTTCACCATCCAGACCATTATCAGAAAATATCAAGGATGAAAGAGGTTTTCAAGGAGGTTTGATGATGTTGGAGAAGGCACAGAGCCCTGAAACTTGTCCTCAATAACTAGTTGGTTTTTTTTTTACCCTGCAGAAAACTAAAAACATCCAGTAAATGAACCAGATCATGACATCAGGGTGCCTGTAAATCAAGACTGTCACACTTCATCTGGCCCCCATATTGCAGGAGAGTTGGTGAATTATTGATCCATGTTCACAATGAACCTTCTCTGTGTCCCTGTGCAGTCTTACTGATGCCATTGTGAAGACTTAGTGGGTAGATTTTTCTTTGAACAGCTGAGTGAATACTTCATAATCGAGGGCCATGCAGATATGCAAGAGCCGCAACCATCCATATTTAAACTTTGGGCTTAAAGGTGCAGTAAATGTTCATTAACTGCAGAGCTGAGAGTCATTCAAAGTGCTGCCGACGCCTGAACATGCTCCTAAAAGACCAAGGATGCAAACGAAAGCCAGCTGAAAGAAAGTTAAAGAAAATCACTTATTAGCTATTATCACGGTCCCCATGGCAGATTTATTCCCCTCGTACTTCAGCTGTACTATGCCAGTATATGAAGGTGCTCTGCAACTGCTGACGATCACAAAATGTACAGACTCTTATGGGTCTGAAGTTTCTCTAGCAGCACTTAGTGGATGTTAAATTACATAAGATGCTTATTCTGTTAAAGAGATGTTAGTGGTCTCAGTTCAGTGACTTAATGCCTTCATCTGTCCTTTAAAACATCATGTTCCTGCACACATTTAACTACTTAGCCCACTAAGTATGGCTCAGTGACTGAGTCTGAAATGGTACCCTGAAATCTCACTGACATCCAGGAACTTAGGGAGAAACAGACATGTTTGGAGAGCTCTTATCTTTGTTTTCAGGCCTCTCCCACAAGCTACAACCAGTCCTGTTGACTCAGTGTCAGCCCCAAACACAGCCAGGTCTCTGGGTTCTCACATTTTTGAGCGAAGAAGAGAAAAATGGGAAAACAATACAGGATGACTTTCTGCAGAGAGATCTAGCACAGAGATGGATTTATGACTCTGGTTGTGTTTTTGTATATAATTTCAACCATTTGTCAATGAATAGTTACATTCAAGTCTCTTATCTATAGAAAATCATGACATGTCAATCGGTCTTTGTTTCTGTACTCCTGGATCTTATCATGGGTTATCAAAGTGCTCTGGTACTCTTGTTGTCCAAGTTGATCTGACCAACGAGACATTTGCAATCTCGATAAGCGGTACTACGAAGCTGAAATCAACTCGCTCAGTGAACCCAGGGTGAGCGTGCTCACATCAAAGTGGTGGTGTTTACAGCATCTGACTGATCACAAACATGGAGAAATGGGAGAAACCCTGCAGAGCAGCCTACTTTACCATGGAGAAGCAGACAATTATTCTTCAAAATACCAAGAATTCAAACACATCATCCAGGACAAAAGCAACACTGTTTCCGCAGAAAAAGCCAGGAAGGAATGCTGGCAGAAAAATGCAGACGCTGTTACTGCGTAAATTTGTGAGATTAAACAAGATTAAGTCATCAGACAATGTAAACAGACAGCACTCTGATCACTCAGTTTGACTTTATTACAGCACAGGCGTTTGGAGCAGAGCTCTTCTTCAGTGCCTTCCTTTGGTTTATATTTTCCATTGAGTTCTTTTAAGGTGCTGCCATCTATCCTTAAAAACTCTCTCTCCTCATAATCCATGCCAATGTGGACAGGATCCTCTTAGAATGGACAGGCCATTTTCAAAGAGAGCTGATTGGTCAGAAGGTGGGGCTTTTATACTCATTGATCTCTCATCCAAAACTTAACCTGCTCCGGAGCAGGTCATCCGTTCAGCATGAGTTAGCACAGTGATTTATCCGGCTAAGAAGTGAACCAGGGTTGTTGAAAATCCAGGGTTACCCATGAAGTTACCTCAATAAGAAAAAACCCAGCTTCATAGTACAGTTCTCTGATCTGTGAGTTCTGTGTTGTGGAAATTAAAGTAAAAACAAAAACAAAGATGAAGAGAAAAGGGTAAGACAGAACTAATGTCACGCAGTGAGCTCGTCTTTATTTCCTGATGCAGTCGCCAGCATCATTAAAAATCCTGCTGTTAATTATCTTTCATATTTCACTTGGGTCACAAAGGTCATCCGAAGTAAGTTCCCTCTGAGTCCTTTTCATCTGATAACGTGCTTTCAAGGGCTCCTGTGCTCCTCTATCATCCTGCATGAAAAACAGTAAGAGTGTAAGTCAGAGTCTACTATATGACGTTTATGAAAGACATGACAGTAAAGTGGAAATGATGACTGACAACGAGTAATGAATGCTTTTTCATACTTATTTGCATACAGCTGAAGTGCTTCACAATAAGAAACACACATACATAATCTACTAAAGAAACCAAGAGAGGCTACAGATGTTTAACAAGCATACCTTTAAAAGTAATCAGCGTCTCAAATCGTTCAGCATTACATATGGGAGTGTTAATAGGACTCACATTGATTTTTCACACTCAGAGTACTCATGTTAACCAGCAGTGCCCCCCACTCCCCTGCCGCTATGATTTGATACAACTTAAGTGGAGAAACAGCCAAGGAAAGTAGGAAAAAAGGCAAGAAGAAAAAAAAAGTGGAAAAGGGACAAAAATCACTCAAAACTACAACACTGTATGCACTTTGACAGAGTCTCCAGACTGGTATAATCTACTAAATGATCAGACTTTAACCCCAAATGATAATGATCCTTTTATTGTTTTATACATATGTAAGAGATGATGGCACACACTGGTGCAGTGGCTTTTGACTCTTCTGTTCTGGGTATTTTCTGTGTGTTTTTGTTGATAAGAAAATATATTAACTAGTTGTTAACACTTGTTTGTATTTAGATAAAGGGATTTTGATTTTGCTTCTAATGATGAAGCAGGTTTATTTTAAGATTATTGTGTTTTATAACAGTAATCAGGGGAATGTTGAGATATTATGGTTTCAGTTTATAACAATGTTTCAGGGATTTTCTCTGCTGGTGGTTTCATTTTTTACCCATTAAAATCTGACATTTATGGTGTTTTTGAAATGGAAAAACGTTGAGCTAAAGTAAGCAGAATCAAAAATTCATCATTTCCTGTTTTAGAAAATGTGTCTCCACACTCATTAAAAGAACCACGGCAGACACACAAACTTCATGTGGTTTGCTCGTTTCCCACACGGAGTGGTGAGAGCAATATGGTATTCTTTTTTTAGCCTCTGGAAAAATTGTTTTCAGGAGGAAGGAGAGCTTTGTATCTCATTTTGCTTGGATAATTTGCAGGATGCTTCTTGATGTCAGTTAAATTAAGCTTATAGAGGTGGTCACTACATTTGACTATTCTCCAATACACAAGGTCTAGAAGCCATTACCTGTCTGTGCCCAATCTGTATAAATATTTCTATCTTGGATTGCATCACCATCATTGGGGGGGGGGGGGGGGGAGATTAACATTTCACAGAGAGACATTTAATATTTGCAGAGAGAAGGGTAAACTGTTCCCAAACACCTGCAGGTCAGGTCACCTTTCTAAAATGTTGACATTTTGCTCTAATTACAAAGTGGCACCACAGAGCTCACCTTTCAACTGTGGTGTCAGGTACCATTTCACTTTTAAAGGCTTAGACAGGTTCAGTAATAAATCACACAAATAATTAATGCTCATACATAATGGAGCATACTGCATTACGGTCCCGCCTTCAGTAAAACGGTAATTCAAGCACTCTAAATTCAGTGTGAAATGATTTCCTGTTGTGTTAAATGTCTGTATTTCATTTGAATCTGGTCTGGCTCAGTACTACAAAGATTTGCCCAACAGTTATTTTGATCAATGAAAAACAAAAGTCTGAAATCAGCAGAGTCTGTTAACATGGCATCCAGCAGACATTCAACCATTTTTTAACTGGCGGCTCTTTGTTTTTTAAATTGCTTTACCGTCACATTTTACAACAATCGCAACTCCAATGAAGTTGTGACGTTGTTTAAAACTAAATAAAAACAGAATACAATGATTTACAAATGCTGTTTAACCATGTATCCAATTTAATACACTACAGACAAGATATTTGTTGTTTAAGCTGATAAAGTTGTTTGGGTTTTGTTTTTGCAAATATTCACCCTTTTTGAATTTGATGCCTGCTACACCATAGAAACTGCAGAAGCTTGCATCATATTGACCAAAGCCTTCCAACCATTCCTCGCCAACCCCCTGTTTTTCAGACTTTGATGATGCCAAGCTTCATAAAAAAGTCTGATGCCATTAATTATTATTTATGTATAATTATTATTATTATTTTTTAATCTTTGTTGTATTTGGATGGTCCAGACTGTATGGGAATGTTTAATGATGAAAAACAGTTTGAATGAAGAAAAAAAAAAAAAAAAAGTTTGTTGTTTCATATTAGTGACCGACTGACAAGCATGAAATAACCAACCAACATATCTAACCTGCTGTGACAAATACACTTTTATCCACAGGTGAGCCAATATTCACCTGAAGCACCTTTTCCTATGACACGAAGCCCCACTTGGACTACTTGTCTTCACAGTGAATGTTTATTACATTTCCACTTGTCATTTCACTTGAGGCATCCATAAATTTACATACCTAATGTGAACCTGTAATCTTTCCCTCTCACTCACACTTCAACCAACACACCCACAAACCTATTTTCATCTCCCAGCACTCTCTGGATACCTTGTGCAGACAGCATCGAGGGAAGACATACTTTGCATATACAGACTCTTGAGGCATTCAGTCTTAAACACATTTTCCTGAGTAGTACGCCTTTTCTAACAGCTGAACAGGTAAGCATTTTAGAGAAACTTATTCCATGTAGACTTCCTCAATGCATACTAACAAGAAACCTTTACCCGATGGAGTTTAATAAACATCTCCACTTATTCATTTTATTTTGTTCAGCAGAATAGCAGCAAAACTAAGTGCATCATCCAAGTCTTTCTGTTCTATTTTTTCCACATCAGAACAGTCATTTATTCAGTCCCTACCACCCAATACTGTTTGAAAGCTGTGGCAGCAGGAGAAATGGTTGTGGCTTCTGCCTCACTCATCATAAAGTGATTCAGACAAAAGAAACCCACAACCTGTTACCCAGCATGCCCTCGGTGGCCTTGGTGCTGTGGCTGTTCTGACAGCCACTCCACCCACGAGTTTAGTCCCCATGATAACAAGAGGTGTCTGACTCCTTGGACTCTTTCCTCTCAGCCTGGATGCTGATGGGCACGAACACAATCTGAGCTGACAGAAACATGAGGCAGGAGGGGCAAGAGGGAGGGAGGGTGGCTGTAATGTCATTTGCCTGGAGACTTTGTGTACGCCTTACGGAATAAGCCTCAGAGCTCAGTGGTGATCTTCTGCAAACACACAGCAGCTTTTTATGACATTAAATTTTCAGATTCCTGCTGCAAAGTGCAGTGTGCCCCTTAAAAATGTCTTCACAACACACTTAAATGCTGATTTTAAGTCTTTACGTGCCTTTTGTTGAGTTGACAGCTTGAAATATGAATACTACAAAAGTGATTAAATAGTTTGAAACCTTTCATTCAATATTAATGGAAATGGTCTCCCTGGACAAAGCTTTCAGTCCTGACATCCAGCATGAAGATGTTTAAAAGACTGCTGCTGGAATGTTTTTATATTCACACCCACCGAGAATCCTGCTTCCTATATTTTCACGCTCTAACCACACAATGCTTGGGGTTCAAGATAGAAAATTTCTCATCTTTCCTGTCTGCCTCTCCAGATCTGTCAGCTTGGTAATAAATCCCCCTGAAGCTCACCACTTCCCTCAGAAGTCACACAAATAACACACGACTGTCACTTTCGTCAACAGCTCCAAAAGTGTTTCAATCAAAGTCACTTGCAAGAAATTAAATCAAGTCAGACTGAGGTGCAGCTTGTACTCAAAGGTAGGTGTGGGAGGAAAAAATGTTTCACATAAGTAATGGGATTTTTTGTTTTACAATTTTAAAAATCAATTGATTTGTTAAAAAAATAAATAAAATCCTTCATGGGCTGTTAGAGCTCTTGCTTCACAGCAAGAAGGTCGCCGGTTCGAATCCCGGTTTCGGGCACGGTGTGCCTTTCTGTGTGGAGTTTGCATGTTCTCCCCGTGCATGCGTGGGTTCTCTCCGGGTACTCCGGCTTCCTCCCACAGTCCAAAAACATGCTCACTAGGTCAATTGGTGATTCTAAATTGCCCATAGGAGTGGGTGCGAGCGTGAATGGTTGTCTGTGTCTCTGTGTCAGCCCTGCGATTGACTGGCGTCCAGTCCAGGGTGTACCCTGCCTCTCGCCGTCAGCCAGCTGGGATAGGCTCCAGCCACCCGTGACCCTGAACAGGAGAAGCGGTATAGAAAATGGATGGATGGATGGAAAATCCTTCATTCTTTGTCCATAAACTTGGTTGAAAAAACATTACCGCTTCTCTCCAGCAGAGGGCGAAATGTTTACCTTTGACTATCTAGTAACATGATGTCAGATGCCCATAATACATCTTTAAAACTAAGTCACACGTGATGTTCATTTTGGGGGGAAATATGGCTTCTGATGGATCTCAAAGTTTAGCATTTAGCAAAGAACAAAATCACAAGAGTCTCAGCTGTTTGTGAATGTTTTTAATGTCAAGTTCCCAATAAATAGAATTGTATTTTTAGAATTTTAAAATTTTACTCTTGAAATGACCACAGCTTGAGAACACTGCAGTACATGATGGGAACAAATCCCAACGTGCTCAGATTGTGTTTGAAAGCATTATGTTAGTAAAGCCTAAACATTATCAGTGGTGTTGATTTCAGCTTCCCTAAATCAAAGTTAAGCAGAACTGTGTGTGGCCCAAATGGACGGGGACTTTGAGTTGAACTCATAACATCTTTGATGTTTCGTCTTTAAATAACCAAGTGAAGTTCATATTTTTTCACCCAAAACTTGCAATTATATCTATTTGAATGTTTCATTCAACCACCAGGCATGATGTGCTGCATTGGCTGCAGCACTGGGTAAGGAATATTGTGATCATGTCTAGAAATTTTTTCTAATCATTATTTGAGTGGTGTCTTGTACTTTTAGTGAAAAATCGGCATTTATTATTATTTTAGAGATGGTGTGTAAGAGGAGCAGAGACGGACAAACGCACACATCGGTGTGGGAAAGCACATTTAATAACTTTGGAAGAAGCTCTCATCTGTCTTTTAGATTAACTTAATTAACTTGTACCTAGCTCGTTACGTGCTTTTAGTGCTTTCTCATATCAAAAAGGAGAAAATTAAAGTGTGTTCTTCCAAGATTAATCATGGATGGCTGCTGGCGTTTCAATGTAGAAATATTGGATTGAAAATGAGTTCGCTTTCTTCATGCCTTTAAAATCTAATTCTTTAAACTTGTTTTTTAGCTAGCCTTGTGCAAATTAGACCTCAAACTTTTCACACAAAAGAGAATACATAAAAGCAAATTTCTAAGCCAACAACTGCGGTTTCTTTTGTGCTCTGCTGCTTTAATGAAGAATAGTGTTCTTCCCACACCTCATTTGGATAAAGAGTTGGCTCCTCTCACGAAGAAGTTATTTTGCAGAAGAACTTCAGCTTTGAGATGCTTGAAGTGTTTCCATCTTCTGTAGCCACACATGCAAAAATAGAAGCTGAACATGAGGATGGGCCACCGACAAAACCATGAACAAATAAAAGCATCCAGTGGAGCCTGAGAGAAAACAAGGAGAGGGATTGATGTCTGTTTCTAGTTCAGGCAGCTTCTTTCTGTGACTCACCGAGAGCACTGAGTGAGCGCTTCAATTCCCACCAGATTCAAGCACTTCTGATGTGTAGGTTCTTATTATTTCTATCCTTTTTTTTTTCCAGGATAAAGTTGAAATTATGTTAATTTTATGTGGGAAGGATACCGAGTCACACTTGAAGCACAGTTCATTAAGCTTTTCTTCACACGCCATCCTCCCACTCATCCACCCACTCATCACAAACACTGACAGACATGCCAACCAGCCTCATGTCTGCTTATTCATACCAAATACATCACACTGCATTTCATTTAAGGAGCACTTACATTAAAATCAACATTTCCCACAAGACCCAGTTAAGAGAATCAATACATCGACTAAAGGAATGAAGTGGTTATTAAAAAACTAGGTCAGAAACAAGTCATCACACCTGATTATGATTTAGAGTCAGCCAATGGAAATCATCCTACAACACTGGTTACTGTTGACTTTTACTGATAAGTTAGTTGTTAGCTCCACGGATTAACTAGTTTCTTTGTCTCTGTGCCTGTATCTTTGTTTCTGTGTATTCACATCTGTATGTCTGAATCTGTTGTTATGTTTCTGCAGGTTACATGGTGTGGAGGACAGCAGTCATGGACATGTGAACCAAAAATAGAAAAAAAATTGCACCTTCATAAAACAAAAATAAGGCTTTTGGGGTCTAAAAGGTGGAATGGAGGTGTAAGTCTCCAAAGCCACCCAGTAATTCTAGTAAAAGATAGGAGAAGAACAAAATAAATTGGCCTCGAACAAAAAGTGGAGTCCCCCCCAGAGATCAGCCCTTTTAAAAACCTCTTTCGTCCCCCACACACTCAAACACACTTAGAACACTCTCCCCACAAACAGAGACGCCAACGGAAGGTGTTGACTCTCTGGTGTCACACACCTAATTGATGGAAAGAGCCTCCTTTTATAGACTAGCCAGTCTGATGAGCACAGGCGGGGTACAATGAGGACAGGTGCTCTCAATAATAGGCTCGTTAGAAGCACTGGAGGTCACAAGAGGAGTCCATGAATGTCTGTGGCAGGATTTAAAATGCTGTCAGTACAAAGATTTTTTTTTTATATTCCACCTCTTCTGTAAAACTGATCCTAATCCATTTGGGCTGAAGAATGTAAATTTCCTCCAGAACCATCTTCAAATGCAAATGCTTTGAATTCTCCTAATTTAAAGCGCAACAAGGGAGCCTATCAAGTAAATGAAACCAAGAAGGCAGGGGACAATCACAGGATCTCAAGGATCCTTTCAGTTTTCTGTAACCAAGGTCACTTGTGTGATGTAGCTCTCACCATCAGGATCACCTTCACAGTTTACAGCATGAGCCCTGAGGGAACCAGCCACAGTCAGCCGCTCTGAGGGCTTCAGGGAAGCTTTTGTGGGCTGCCTGCTGAAAGAGTGCCCTTCATTTCTAGACAGCGTGCCCTTTTTAAAAAACAATCACAGATAAAGAGTGAGTGGCAGCCTAACGCTTGTCTGTCCCCTTTGCATCACAGTCACTCACACACATGCCTCAAGGGTCGCATTTCAGCCCACTCATCCTGGTTATATCGAAGCTACAGAACCACTCTGGGAAACTAAAAAAAGAAGAAAAAATGTAATTTGCAATTTATATTATATCTTATATGTATATGCATACACACACTCACACATATATTGGAATCAGTGTTGTACAACAATTTTCTTGTCTATTATAATGAAACACAAAGTGAGCCATCTTAGACATTTTATTTACACTATCCCCTTCCCATGCACAGGTGTCACTAACCTCACCTGTCATTAAAGACCTCTCTCTTCTCCACCTGTCCAGTTTTTTGGCCTTTGACCTCTCTCACCATCTGCTGTCCCTTGATCCAGAGACCTGTCTGCCCTCCTGCCTCTCACCTTCTTATGCAATCTACCCCTCTGTTTTTCTTTTGTTTGTTTGTATGTTTGTTTTTTGTGATTTCATGTATAGCGGTTAGTGTCTTTTGTAGAAAAGTAGATGTCCCCCGTAATATCGTCAGATCCATCTTTGAGGAGGATTAAAGTTTGACTCCTTACTCTCTCTCACCTGGCTTCAGATAGTTTTCCTCCTTTTATTAAACTTCTCTCCTGTTTGCTGCTGCTTACAGGGAGGGCCACACATTTCTAGATCCCTCTCAGTTATGACACGGCCAGAATGGTTCATTAATGGCCTTGTTTTAGATCTGCTCATATAGTGTACACTTAGCCAATAAAATCTAAGAAATCCATTTGTCATGCCTTTCTGCTAAAGTCCTGCTGTGAAAGCCCTGCTGAGCAGACGGTTTCTCTGCTTCACTAATGAAAAGCTAAGGGAATAAGGTCCCAGCGGATTTCAAATTCTAACAGGACGAACAAACTGTGTGGACATAGTATCTTTTGTCTTAACACTTGAACACATTATCTTGACTTTAAATGTCACAAAAAAACTATGTCATAGGGATGAATGGATTTATGGAAAAAATGCATTATAGATCAAAGCACTCATGTTTCAGCACAAAGATATATTCCTTTACTATGACTGAGCAGAAAGTTCCTCTTCTTTTTGTGACTAAGACCATTTATTGCTCAGAATATATGGCTCTTTTTTACATCATAAAGCTTAAATCAAAATCACAATCAGAATAGCTTTTATTTGCCAAGTACCTTCAAAAGGCATACGAAGAATCTGAATTTGATTTGAACTGAACTCTCTCTGTACAAACATATGAATGAACACTAAATATTACAAATAAAAAAGAATTAAAGTAAAAAAAATCAAAAAAAACTACTGTACAAAACAACAATAAACAATAAAATAACACATTTAAGTTAAAATAATGCAATGAATGAATAAGTCATTAAAGAAAAAATTGTATTTTGCAATAGAAGGAATGTGCAAGGAGTACAGACAAACAGGCTGTAGTTGTGCATGAGATTTAGAATCATTTTCCATGACAGGTTTAATTGTTCAACACAGTGACGGCCTTCGGAAAGAAACTATTCCTGAGCCTTGATGCTCTGGCGTGTAGAGATCTGTTACATCATCTGGAGGGGAGGAGTTTAAACAGTTTGTGTCCAGGGTGTGTGGGGTCTGATGTTACGAGCTTGCTTCTTAATCTTGGACCAGTATAAGTCCTGGATGGAGGGTAGGCTGGCTCTGATGATTTTTTCTGCAGACCTGACAGTTCTTTGTAGTCTGTGCCTGTTCTGTTTGGAGGCAGAAGGAAACCAAACAGAGATGGAGGTGCACAGGACAGACTCTTCTTGGGGTAGGTTGAACTTTCTGAGCAGTCTGAGGAAGTAAAACCTCTTGATGTGCATGTTTCCTGATTGAGTCTATGTGGGAGGTCCACTTCAGATCCCGGGAGATGGTGGATCCCAGGAATTGGAAGGTGTCAACAGTAGACACGGTGTTGTTGAGAATGGTGGGGGGTTCTCCTGAAGTCCACTTTCATCTTCACGGTCTTGAGCAGATTCAGCTCCAGGTTGTTCTGACCACATCGGAAGACCAACTGTACCACCTCCTGTCTGTATGTGGCCTCATCACTATAGATAAGACCAATGATGGTGGTGTCATCTGCAAGCTTCAGGGGTTTGACAGAAAGATCCCCTGAGGTGCACTCATTGATATAGAGGGAGAGAAGCAGTGGAGAGAGCACACACCCCTGGGGGGTGCCGGTGCTGGTTGTCAGTATGCTGGATGTGATGCTCCCCAGTCTCACCTGCTGTGTCCTGCCAGTCAGGAAGTATTGGACAGGTGGGAGCTGACACAGAGAGGTGGGAGAGCTTGTGGTGGAGGATCTCGGTGATGATGGAGTTGAATGCTAAGCTGAAGTCCACAAACGGTATTGTCACGTATGACCCTGCAGAGTCCAGGTGCTGCAGGATGTAATGCAGTCCCATGTTGTCTGCATCCTCAACCCACCTGTTCACCAGATATGCAAACTGCAGGGGGTCCCGCAGGGGTCCTGTGATGTCCTTCAGGTGGCTCAACACCAATCAAATGCATTTTGATTCATCGTGTTTTCCTTGGAAAAACAGAAGGGCAGGTTTTAACCATCAGCTTGTATTTACAAGAGATAAAGTGAAGCTTCAGCCAAAGATAAAAATAAAAAAAAACTACTTTGAATTCACTGAGGAAAGAAACACAACTCAGAAGATGTCACTGGACCAAGAGCAAATGGGGTTTTATGTTTGAAGTTTCATGTTTTTTCCTGAACATTTGCTCTAGGTGTTGTCAGAATTCATTCCAACACTTTTTACAGTACCTAACCAATGAGGGAAATACAGCTGTCCAATTGTGCTACAGTTGTGCCAGACCTACACTGTCCAATCAAAATAACAGTGTCAGGCCACGGCTAACCCTAACCCCTCATCTGTTCAAACTTGCTTATTCTCTTTAAGCTGCTTCACATGGTCCCCCTTCCTTATTTATTTTATTTATTTATTTATTATATTGTACTGTTTGCTGTCTTTTATCTTACATTTTATATTATATTTTCCATAATATAAGCGACTTTGGGTGTCCTGAAAGGCGCTTTTAAATAAAATGTATTATTATTATTATTATTATTATTATTATTATTATTATTATTATTATTATTATTATTATTATTATCATCATTTCACAGTTAATGTCCCCCTTGCATTTACTCAAACCTATCTTTTTACAATTTTTTTTTATTTGTGCAAACAGTATATACACTTTCACATGATGCAAAGTAGACCACTAAGTTTAACAAAAAAAAAAAAAAAAAAAAAAAAAAAAACAGCCTTTGACTGTATAATTAATGGATGTAGTCTCTGTGACGTCACCCCTCTGATTCTGTTGCGAGGCCATATTGGAAATGGGGTGGGCTATGAATCTTCACACTAACAGCTATTGATCGTTCGTTCGTCACGTGAGCTGAGCTGTGCCTCTGATTGGACGAACTTGCAATCTTATAAACTGCTGCGTTAGCCTGCTTGCTGTTAGGGAAATTAGCAATTCAGGTTGGAGACATTTTTGTACCAGGTTGTAAACTGCTGTGAAAATGGCTTTTTTTTGGCTTGGTGCGTATGTGACTTTCAGAGCCAGCCTCAAGTGGACACTTGACGAACTGCAGATTTTAGCACTTCATATTTTCCGTCCGGGGGTTGCCACTTAGGTGATTCACAGGAAGTCACTATATAATAAATAAAAGCATGCAGTAAGAACAAGATTGTAGCCTGAAAATGGAATTGCTGATGTAAAGACAGATCAAAAATAAAGAGCAGGAGAAAATAAGCACTTTGGAGAATCACTTCAATGTAAAAGGTTAGAGAAAGGAAAAACAAACAAAAGACAGGTATGAACAACAACAACAAACTTCAAAAGCACAACAAACGAAAGCAGATCTGCACAAATCAGAACTTTTTTTCTCCTGTGTTTCTAGAGTTGAAATAAAGGGTACCTTTCAATCGAGTTTACTCTTGTTTTAAAGGCAGCGAGGGAATTCAGGTCTCAGAGTTGAAACGGCATGAAATGTTTTACAGTGTACCTTTCGCAAGCAAGGAAGGAGACTATCAAAGTGCTGTTCACCATCTTTCTTCTACCTCATGTAGTGTTTGCTGAAAGAAGCTTTGGAGATAAAGTCCCTCTGGAAACTGCTGGCTTTAGAAATATTTTATTTGATTTGTCTCAAACCTTTGTAAAATAATTAAAAGGAATCAAACACAGGTACACTCTATAGAAGGATTTACCTGGGGTATTCAGGAGATGTTTATTGGGAAGATAATAAGTGTCAGCTCACAGACACACCAGGATCCCTCTCTTCCTGAATCAGTTTTTAACTCTTTGATAACCCCAAGAGATGAGTAAATCTGTTAAAGCTCAAACTCTAGCCCAAGCTTAAAGATTGAAAAGTCTAACTTTGCAGAGATACTGAAGGATCCTAAATGGTGTGTAATTCTGAGTATGGTGATCCCCTGACCTTTTCTAATGTCCATCCTGACTTCCATAAACACAGACTTCATCAACAGAATCCTTTGCAATCACTGGATGAACGACTATGACTATTTTTACACATTCATTTGATCCACAGGAAAAACTACAATGCTATCTAACTTTTATTGTAGCATCATTTAAGGGTGTTTTAGATGGTTGCACGGCTCCTTCAAAAATCTGGTGGTCCTGCAAAATACCACCCAGTGAACGGCAGGACTTTGGTTTAAATCCCCCCTTTTTGCTGTGTTGCAACAGATTGCTAGTGGCTTTAGCAACATTGCAATGGAATAAATTTCTCAAGTTGGTACTTTAGACTGAGACTTTTGGTAAATGAACTTTTCAGTCTTAAGAATAATGCAGGATATGAATGGCGCCACTTAAGTGAGTTATTGTAAGTCAAATGTCCCAACGAAATAATTTGTTGTTATTCCTAGTTAAATAACGAAATTCAGTCAGTCATATTGATTTTTAACTTGCTTATTTACTCTTTGTACATGAGCTAAAGGTAAGATTCAAAAATAATGTTGAAGTTTGCAGAGTCAAATCATCTTCGTCTGAGAGAGTTCATTGGATTGAGCAGTTTACAAAGCAGGTTCACATCCATAGCTGCAGGATAATTTTTTTTATGTGGAAATATGTAGGAGGGCTGTTTAGAGGAGGTATGCTCTTTAGGTGAGAGGGTTGTAAATGGGTGCAGTATTTCTTCTTTTAGCTCTTTCTTTTTAAAGCGTATGAGGAGAGAAAGATCAGTGAAAGCTGAACAGTGCTCTCCAACATGTGGGATTTATCTCTTTAAATCACAGCTCATCTTCCTGAGAGTGTCTACTCAGTGAAAAAGGCTGATACAGAAAGAAGAGGCCTCCTCTCTGAGGTTAGGTTGCTGAAAATATTACTTCTAATGTGGCTTTGTTCAGTTCCCATTGGTTGGTTGTACAATACACTTATATAATACAAAGCTCTCATTGCTATTTATACACATTGTACTGTAGTTACCATCAGTTGGGATTTCAGGTCTGAGGGGCAGTATTGATCTTGTTGTTATATTACCACCACATTATTGCTGGACTATGGGACCCAACCTTATGATGAAGAGCACTTGCTGTTCACTGGACTGGCCTATGGAGACGGGTACGCTGCACTAACCTTCCGCTAACTTTCTGTTGCCTCAGGCTGCCTTCACAACAAACCTTGGTATGCCAAAAGTGACCTTTGTTGGCCAAGCTGAATAAGAACTTGCAAGAATTAACACACAAGGGCAGCAGCAGGGACAGGGCTCAGGATCTGTGGGGCAAAACTGGGTAATGGTCTTAGAAGTGTTTGTTTAGTTCTTTGTTTGGTTCCCTTGAGCAAGGCACTACATCCCCAAGTCTTCAAATACTTGTCAATCTAAACCCCCAACACCCAAAATCTCTTTATAAGTGCATGTCCATAATTGATGTGTACTCCTGTGTGTATACCAGAGTGTGTACCTACATGTGTACCTGTTTGTACCTGCTGTGTGTGCCTGTGTTGTCTGTGTGTACGCCTTTGTGTGCCTGTATATACCTGTATGCATACCTGACACACCTTGGTAAGAGTCATGTTCTCACAACAGTGGGTGCTAGTGCTCAAATGGAGTCTTATCCCAGAAAACTCTAGCTTTTCAGGATAGTCCTCACAACTCATTAAAATCACTACATCAGCACCTTCTATTGGCACCTTGACCTTCATTTATCAATCTTGTGTGGAAACTGGAGCAGATTTGGTGCAGAAAGGAGCTTACAGATCTGATTAGGTACCCTAACTAGTGCTCCAGTATCAGGTTGAATTCTTACACAGCATGCAGTATACAAGACCACAAGTAATGCACATACGCACTTTAAACACACTTTACCCAGTCTAGCATCATCATCAACAAAGCTGCAAACAGCTACAGGACCACAGAACAACTCTACTCTACAACTAAATAGGACACTTGTGCTTCCCTTTCATGCTGGCATGCACTCACACATACACATACACATAAACCCAGCCAACCAACGTATGAAATATATATTTGTATATGAAGCACAGCAGGTCTATCACAGTTCAGTCAGTCGTCTGTCACAGTAGCAGGTGAAAATGATGTTATAAATACTTTTCAAGAGACCTCCCAGAATTTTGCAGTTAAGACTTTCAGGAGTTCTGTTGTGTCAATTAAGGGGTCTCACAGACTCCCTAGACCCCACATATTTTGCACAGTGCCTGTATCCATAGGTTCAGTCATGGTTTTCAAAGACAGAAATATCAAGGTAGGCTAACGTTTGTCACAGCAGAGTCTAGGATAATAAATCGATGGGGCTGAAGTGAAATGCTTGGCTTCACACCTCAGCATTATGATAGTCTTTAGAGTCTGTTTATAGAGCTGCAGGATTGAAAACATAACAAAAGATGGTAAAGAGCTGCATGGCTCTCAGCCAGATTTATGAGGAACGATGACCTAAATCTGTTGAGGAAGTCAATGCCAAGTGATCGATGACCTGAATGCTTATATTTCAGGCAGAGCATTAACCATAATGAAAATAAAAGATGTCAATGAAGGGAAAATGTTAATATTGGATACAGTGCTGTATGAGGCTGCGTTGTGTTTCTCCCTGAATGCAAGGCCAACTGTTGGACCTGCTTAGTTTTATTTTGCCCAGTCCAGGCTGGTAATTTCAGAATTTCCATGTAAATGCAGATTTTTTTTCTTTGCGTTTTCAAGTGAAACGCTGTGAAATGTTGTCATGTAAACAGGTCCTGAAATAAGGAAATCAAGGGAATCTTGTTGTTATTTGTTGCTCAATCTGTTTTAAGCAGTAAAATGTAATCTTAATCTTCAGCATTTATGTCCTAAAACCTTTAAATAAAAAGCATAAAAGTTGAGTTATTACATTAATACAGAAGCATCCCAAATAGAAGCTGCAACCATGTAAATCAATCCAATGGCTGAGATATTAGATCAGTGGCATATCCAGAGGATGGTGCATGGTGAGAGCAGCATGAAATTAGATTTCAGGAAGGCAGCACCAGTGAAAGTGACTGGCTTCACTTCAAATATCTGGAAGAAGAGAAAATACAGGAAACATACACCTGAGGAGATCTTTTTAAGGCTTTTCTTCATGGGCTGTCAGTCCTGAAGGGAAATGGTAGTCTCAACGTGAAAGTCCAACATGACAAATTAATGAATGGGGTAAAACAAGGATTTCTGGTTCATCAAACCAATAAAAACATTAATTGTAGAAAAGGCTATAAACAGGAAATACTTTAAGGGAAGAGAGAAAGATCTGCTGCTTCATACTTTCTGCCTCCTTTGCTGTAGAAAACATTAACTTTTTAAAGTGTATGAATTCTTCCCCTGGTTTGACATTTCTATTAAAAGGTCACATTTCATAGAGTTTAACACCATCCCAGAGTTTATTTAAACATAGTCTAAATCCAGTTAGAATTGTCTGACAGAAATGTGTTATAAAAAACGGAAAACAACATTTAGTGCTGAATACTGAACTTTGCTATACACCTCTGGTAAGAGGAATTATGTCTTCTTCATGTCAACACAAATTAAAGGCGAGTTTTGGAGCATTTGTAAATGTAAAGTTTACAGTGTAGTGGATTTTTTTTTCATAAAGAAATCAAGGAATGATATATTTTTCAGGGATAACTGGATTTGCAGAAGTCTTAAGGCTGAAGACACTTTTTCCCCAGGGACATGCAGTTGTTTGCATACAAAATACTAAAAAATATTTGTAACACCACCTCATGACAAAATAGAAGGCAAAGTAAAGTAGAGACATTAAAAACCAAGGGAAAAATTAAGGTAAAGAATGTACAGGTTTGGAGGTAAGAGAGTTTGTGCATTGAAAATTGATCGCAGCAAATGCTTGGTTATATTTGATGTGCTTGCTTCATAACTTGTCCCCTGTTGCTCTGTGTTAACCACAGATATTGACATTCCATAAATTAATTGGACACCCATTGCCAACATTTATGAGGAGAATTGCTTCCACACCCGGCGGCTAAGAAAACAGTATCGAGTTTTGTTTATTATGTCAGGAGCCATTAATTTGCTGCCAGCTTTATATTGAATATGTTATCAGAAACCTGGCAAGCAAGAGAGAGCAAAGACAAAATGAGCCAATTTAAAACTGTGTCAGGAGAAGTCAGATTTCCTACCTGCTATATGTACACTCACTAGCTACTTTATTAGGTACATCTTGCTAGTATTGGGCTGGACCCCCTTTTGCCTTCAGAACTGCCTTAATCCTTTGTGGCATAGATTTCAAGGTACTGGAAACATTCCTCAGAGAGTTTGGTCCATATTGACATAATAGCATCACGCAGTTGCTGCAGATTTGTCAGCTGCATATCCATGATGTTAATCTCCCGTTCCACCACATCCCAAAGGTGCTCTATTGGATTGAGATCTGGTGACTGTGGAGGCTATTTGAGTCCAGTGAACTCATTGTCATTTCAAGAAACCAGTCTGAGATGATTCCAGCTTTATGACATGGTGCGTTTTCCTGCTGGAAGTAGCCATCAGAAGATGGGTACACTGTGGTCATAAAGGGATGGACATGGCCAGCAACAATACTCAGGTAGGCTGTGGGATTGAAACAATGCTCAACGGGTACCAAGGGGCCCAAAGTTTGCCAAGAAAATATCCCCCACACCATTACACCACCACTACCAGCCTGAACCGCTGATACAAGGCAGGTTTGATCCATGCTTTCATGTTGCTGACGCCAAATTCTGAGCCTACCATCCGAATATCGCAGCAGAAATCGAGACTCATCAGACCAGGCAACGTTTTTCCAATCTTCTATTGTCCAATTTTGGTGAGCCTGTGCAAATTGCAGCCTCAGTTTCCTGTTCTTAGCTGACAGAAGTGGCACCCGGTGTGGTCTTCTGCTGCTGTAGCCCATCTGCCTCAAGGTTCAACATGTTGTGCGTTCAGAGATGTTCTTCTGCATACCTCGGTTGTAACGAGTGGTTATTTGAGCTACTGTTGCCTTTCTATCAGCTCGAACCAGTCTGGCCATTCTCTTCTGACCTCTGGCATCAGCAAGGCATTTTTTCCCACAGAACTGCTGCTATTTTCTCTTTTTCGGAAATTCTCTGTAAACCCTAGAGATGGTTGTGTGTGAAAATCCCAGTAGATCAGCAGTTTCTGACTCAGACCAGCCCGTAGTGTTGTGCTACTCAAGACCAGAGACCACATTTTGAAGGTCTTGGTCTTGTCTCAGACTCAAGTGCATTTTTACTCTGTCTTGTCTCAGTCTCGGGCTGGCCGGACTCGGGATTTTCTGTCAAGACAGGTCGAGACCAGCACTCATCTGATAATCTTCTACTTCGTTAATGTGATAAAAAAAAGGAGAAGCACTTAAATAGAACAAGAAATAGATTCAATTCATGTGTTATTTCCCCCCTTGATGATTGCAACCTTGCCGGTGTTGTGACTGAGGGACACACACACCCCCGCACACAAGCAAGGGTGAAAGGTGGGAGACCTGAGCAAGAAGAGCCCGGAGCATGATATGTACAAGACATACCTCTCATTCACCTGACAAATTAACATCTTATTATGAGAAATTTAAAGTAATTCTGGACTCACCAGTGCAGGTCCAAAATTAACCAATGCCTGAATGCCTGGGGCAACTTCAAAAAGCCAACGGGCAAGCAAAACTCTTAAGGACATGCCTGATTGGGCAAGCATGATTCTGAGCTTTTCTATTCATTAATTGTATTATTTTCCTCTATTGTTTCCTCTTATGGCACTTTAAATCTTATCTAGCACTTTTAAGGAGCTTTTTGGGACCCTTTTGGTTCACCCACAGATTAATAGTAATGTGATTGACACACATGCTTAAAACCTGCTGCTCTTCAAAAGTAATACCCTTATCTTTTTTTTTTCTTGCTTTAAATAGTGAAGAAATATAGATCAGTTTTTCTCACAACACACACTCTACCAAGACAAAAAACCCCTCCTCTTTTTGGTGATTTGGATGGATCAGAATTTATTAACTTTAGGGAGGGAGACGTTAAAGAGAGAGGGAGAGTGGCGCTTTGAATGTCTATCACTGCTTGAGTTGTTTGACTTTTACCAGCAGAAAAGTTGAGTTCTGTCTTTCACTGTTACTCCATTTTTTCCCTGAGCTGAACCCTCAATTTAGCATAAATCCATCCATTGATGAGCAAAGAAGTATAACATACCTGCAAAAGGGTACAGGCGGACAGCAGGGGCACATCATGACTTTTTAGACTGGGGTCTAATCAGGGCATTGACTTATGCAGCAGGGGGGATGAATATGTGAGCCCACAGCCCATTAAACAGCAATTTATTTTTGCTAATTCATATGTATTAAATCTACAGGATTAAGCTTTAACAAATGTGGGATTAAAATCAAACTAGATTTAAGCATAGCATTTAAAAAATTACATTTAAAACTAAAATTTAACTAAACTGTGTACTAAAAATACTTCTGTACAGGCTTTCTTTAGTTCTACTTTAAAATTCAAAACATGTAAAATCAATACTTGTTTTTAATGATTCAGGAGTGCACAACTACCAATGATCAATTTATATTCTTTTATAACAAATCATGTAGACTAACTTTATTATACTCACAATCGCGAAATTGACCAAAACAATTGCATTTGAACAATTTTGCAGAATTCTGCAGCACTATTTCTGAGTTTGTATTCTTACCTTATTAGTATTGTAAATAGGGAACCCCTTAGTTTGAATTAATTCAGAAAACCACCAGGTGGGCTAACACATAGAAAATAAATACAGTTTTCTTATGAAAGAAGTGTTGAGTATCACTTTCCACAGTTGACAGGCATAATGGTTGAGGTATGAGGTTAGCAAAATGTATGCACTTGATGGCCAGAAAAAGTATCTCCTAGAGAGGGCATATAGAAACAAACTTTAATGTCATACCCTGCAGTGGCTATCAAATATATGCAAGGATTTTTTTTTTTTCAAGAATTTAGTTGAAAAAATTTGTTACAATATGAGAATTTTGCATATTGTGCTTTAAAGGGCTGCAGGCAGCTTGTTTTCGTGTATCAAGTGTATTTAAAAGAAAACCAAAAAGAAAAAGAAAATGCTCTTTAACTGTTCAACCTTGTCATGATTTTGAATTTTATGGGCTCGGTCTCAGCTTGTCTCAGTCTCTGTCTTGGTCTTGTCTCGGTCTCAACTCCCAAAAGTCTTGGTCTTGGTGCGTTCTGGTCCTGGGCAAGTCTTGGTCAGGGATAGCGTGGTTTTGAGCACAACACTACCAGCCTTGTCTGGCAACAACAACGTTCAGAGTCACTTAAATCACCTTTCTTCCCCATTCTGATGCTCCGCTTGAACTGCAGCAGATCGTCTTGACCATGTCTATATACCTCAATGCATTGAGTTGCTGCCATGTGATTGGCTGATTAGAAATTTGTGTTAATGAGCAGTTGGGTAGGTGTGCCTAATAAAGTGGCCGGTGAGTGTATATAATGTCTTAAAAGGAATCTGTTACATAAATTTGTACAACCTCATTCCCCAGAGGTATTTTCACCTGCACCTGAAGTTTATCTACAGCCCTTCCATTAGGGCTCAGTGATGTAGAACAGCAATGGGCAGGTAATTTTCTGTTTTCTGACAAGGAAACTCATTGTCTGTTAGTGTCTGTTGCCAAGTTACACTCTTGCCAGCTTCAAACAACCTTGATATCAGCCTCAGATCCTTTCATTTATTTCGTACTTGAAGGTAAAGAAAGGTTATATAGTTACTGATAAAAAAAAAGTCTACCTCTGTCATCTACATTTTGCTTTCTTCTTCATATTGTAGTTTCATCTCTGCATGGTCAAAGGGTTAGCCTCCTGTTATTTGTGAGTGATGGCTGTAAAAACCATTTGTTGTAATGAATGCTGGCGTAATAAAATGCTGGTACAAAAAATGCCTTGTTATGACACACTATCATGCTTTTCTCCATTTATAGGTGAAACTGAAAATTTAAAAGACATTGAATGTATTTGTTTGATCATTTCATATTGTAAATGTTATTTGTATTAAATTAGGGTTTGGTCTTTAAAAAGTTTAAAAATCCAAAAATGTATCTTAAAGGTGGGGTTGTGTTATAATCGGGGGCATCCTGTGTTTGGACCATTATTTAATTCAACAAACTGCAAAGGGATGAGCTAACTTGACCTGGTTAGCTGATAAGTGTACCACAGAGTAAGAAATATGCCTTGGTCAAAAACAAATGGTTTCGAGAGGTGGCTGTGCCTCTAGAATAGTAAAATTCAAATATTAATCCCGTCTTATCTTGTGAAAGTACAACATGTCACAGCTTTAACTTCTGAATAAACATTTGAGTAAACACCGTCCACAAGGAAAGCTGCCCTGCAAATTGTTTTAACTTTATTTTTGTAACAATGCTTCCTGGTAATTAATGTCATATTGGAAAGCCTGTTGATAACTGAATGTCATCAACAAAGGAGGAAATGTCTCACCACAAGGGTGTGGCTCTCCCTCCTTTTTAAAACATTATTCCTATGTTGAGTGAACCTTGGGTAGACACATTTTTTGTGAGTGTGGACTTTCCTGAAGCTGAGTTTTAAAAACCTCATTATGTAGTGTTTTGCAATTAAGTTCTGTACTTGAAATTGCCCTGACCTCTGGGCGTAGAGGTCAGCAAAGGCAGTATCTCTGCCTGAACCAGGTAAGTTTTGGGATTTTTGTTCTTCCTAAAGGCTCCAATGATCCTGTAATCCTGGAGAGTATTAGTCTCTCCTATGATTTGATTAAAGTTGCTCTTAATCAACTCTGAATAATCACAGTTGATTGTGAATATGCTTGGATGAAGGGGAGGATAAGAGAGACCTGTTTTCGTCTGACCTCCTAGAGGGTCTTGAAACACTTCCTCAGAAAGGAGCAAGAGTACACTCTAGTGGCCAAAGTGGAGAACAGCGTCTTTGTGCCCTGTTTAGAATCATGTCACTACATTTTCTGTACCATTTCAGCAGCTGAGAATTCCCAAGGCCAGAAAAAGTGTGTTTTGGATGGTGGCTGGTAAAGCAGAGAATGAACGTCTATTGCTACATATTTGAAGTAATGAAGTTTTTTCTTCTGACAGCACGCCAGGGCTGATGTTTCCCACTCTGCTATGAAAATATTTACATTACCTGGGGCAATTTTTTTATGTTTTACACATGAACTTATATCCATATCCACATTTACTCTGTCTGTCTGTTGCTTTAATTATTTAATATTTAGCTTATAAGGAAAGCTCCAACATGAACAAGTACTTTTGAGGTGAATTACGTGTCCCCCTTGGGAAAATTATTAAGGTCTTTATGAGATGGGCTTATGGAACAATGTCTGATCAGCTGTGGTAATTGAGGACTTCTCAAAGGTGTATGGCAGCTCCTGGAGGCTGATGCTATATGAAAGGCCAGATGGCTGAGTGGTCTGATGACTGTCCCCAAGTGTTTGACTCCTACCAATTTCAGGAAGGACACTCCCATGTGGTGACTGATAAAGCCTGGGTGTTGTAAAACCTCTTGATCTACAGGGGGCATTAGATCCTGTTGGGGTGTGGAAAGAACAGTCAGCACAGGGACTGGGAGTGCCCTTGACAGGGACTGGCTTTTTCCCCAGATTCACAGAGTTTCAATCCCCCTACTGTGACAGAAAATGTTTAGTGTAACCCTTAAACCAGAGCATTAATAATAACCCTCAGAGTGCAACCTTTTGTCTTTGTTTTGTAACAAAGTCTCTTAAAAACACATGTATTTTTTTTAATTTTTCATGACATGCTAAATATCTGAGATATGGCACAATTGGACTTTGTTTAATTCAAACTGCTGTTATATTGGGGAGAACATGACAGAAGCAGATAATCTTTGAATTCACTACAAAGTTGAATACACTACAAAGACAAGGTATTTATTGTTCAAAATGATAATTTTTATTTTTAGTTATTTTTTTGACGAATCTTCACTCATTGTAAATTTGATGCCTACAACACCTTCCAAAAAAGCTGGGACAGGGGAATGTTTACCACTATGTTACATCACCTTTCCTTTTAACAACACGGTTAAAAGGAGAAAGGCAGCTCAACAGTCCAGGGTCTCTGTTGTCTTATTTTTCGCTTCATAATGCGCTACACATTTTCAAAAATTTATCAAATCATTTTTTACAGATAATTTATGTAAATTTGTTTTTTTTTTAAATATAGTTTCAATTTGGTACTTTAAGCACTGTTTAAAGATTTTTCCTGATATATATATTTTTCTGTAGTTGCAAAGTACCACTCAGAAATTTCTTTTTCTCTGGAATCTGATGAAAACTATTATTTTTGTTGAATTGAAATGTTTATTTCCCACTAAAACAATTGTAAGGTCCTCAGGGCTGTGTGTGAGGATGGTGTTGAGGACTAGAAATGTGTGTGACAGCAAGTGAGCTGACCCCTCTGACTGCTAAAGTTCCAGACCACGAAGGTGCTGAGTGCAGCTCCTGCAGGGAGTAGTTTCAGTGGGAGGAGCTACCCTCTTTTTTTGTTTTGTAACAACAGAAAATAATGATTTCAAAACATGATATAATACACGTCAAATAAAAGTGAGGGTTTAACTTTTTTCTCTTTTTAAATATAAAGAGTACGTTTTTGACAAGTTATAGAGTAAATAACTTAATTACGAAAATGATATATTTTGATGTCTGACTCCCTGATAGAAAACTGCACAACCATCTAAAAATCAATTAACTTAGTGAAAGTGATAAAGCAAACGTGATAATCGAATTGAACAGAAAACGCGTTTGTCTTTGTAAAGCAAGCGTCAACAAAATGACATTTACGTGAAGCATCCGTGTATAGAGGAAGGTAAACCGTGCACACGCTAAGACTGGTCGGACCAAAACCACGGGACCCGGATTTAAGTTCCGCCCTAATGAAAGGGGAGCTTATTTTCTGTGGAACAGAAAGTAATAATAATAATAATAATAATAATAATAATAATAATAATAATAATAATAATAATAATAATAATAATAATACCATTTTTTCCACTTTTTTTTTTTTTTTTTTTTAACTTATTTGGATTTTGATCAACTCTTAAGCAACAAGTGGCTCACAGCCACCTGCTGCCTCTGTGTGTCTGTGTTATCGGAGGACCTCGTCATGGATCTCATGGAGTGTCTTTGGATCGCACCATCACACCTACTACAGGCAGTGGGGAGCATGTTTTTGAGTTTTGGATACAAAGCACAAGGACTTGAAATCCCAGTGTACAGGATGAAAATATGGGGATAATCGGGAGGTTTTAGAAATCTGGAGTACAGCGGAAGAAAGGGTTGAAAAGCGGGAAACCTCCGTCTAAATAAGTGTTTACAGGTCTAGACAGTATTGAGAGTAATTTTTGTCGGCACGACAGCGCGCTCTGGTGGTCCCTGCGGACTTGAGGGGTACATCCCGTATTTTGTATGACAGTCTATCCCCGAAGGTCTGCGGTACCCCGTATTTGAGGTAAGTAACCTTGTTATAACCTTTGCTAAAACATGTAAGGAAAAAAAAAAAGGTCGGTTTTTCGTGCTCAAAATTTTGTTTGTCACTGTAGCATCTTTAAGAATTCACGAGGTTGACTCATTTTGTCGCTATTCCTCAGGTATGAAATAATTAAAGTTGACCACAAAGTTTGCTAGCCAAAACGTCTTTACTCGGGGTGGAATAGCTTACTAACTGACAGGCAGTTTTATTTCTTCTTTCCGTGGTTTTGAAGTGGCTATGAGACCTATGGGTTTCTGTTGTTAGCAGTAATATTTATTGTTTTATTATGTCGTTATATAATCGATATTTTCATATGTATGTACTTTTATAGAGGCAAGTCTTGTGGCAAGCGTAGATGAGATCAAAGGAGCCGCACTCCGATTTGTGGCGCGAATCAGACAGCTGTGCAAGTCAGAGAGCCACGCGAGGGTTTTCACAGTAAGTGCTCACTCGAGCAATATTGTGGTTTAAAAATCCTGCTATGCTCGCTCTCAGAACAATGGCGGAGCTAGATTTTTATACAAAGGGTGGCCAAATGGTGGACAAGGCTTTTGGGTGTTTATAAAGAAAATATATGCACCTTGTTCCTGTAACAAGGTGCATATATATATATATATATATATATATATATATATATATATATATATATATATATATATATATATATATATATATATATATATATGTATGTATGTATGTATGTATGTATGTATATATATATATATATATATATATATATATATATATATATATATATATATGATGTTCAAATTTCATACTCATGTAACAACGCTATCAGAACTTTTTACAGAACATCAAGCTTTTTCACTTTTACAAAGCCACAGTATGTAAGTGTAGTTACATAACAGATTATTGCTCATACACATTAAATACAGGAATATTTAGAGTACTTTGCTGTGTGTACTTATGGCTGTTGTTACGTGAGCCATTCGCTGGAGAGCCTTGGTCTCAGATAAAATCCCCACATTAACAGTGAAGATGAAAGAAAAAACAGAACTTCCTTGCAGCCATTGACTATAGTATACACTGTTACATGTTAAGTTTGAACAGGACTAATGCTAGAATGTCAAGCAGTCCAGATATAACAATTGGAAAAACTCATTTAGCAGGCATAATGACAGCAGGCAGAGTGAAACTCTATAGCACTAGAAAAAAAAAAAATCAACACTTGTGGCAGGAAATCAATAGTTGCATAAAAGCATAACAGAGAACCTCCTGCCCCCTGCATGATTGTCAGCCTATTATGTGATGAAATCTCATTTTAATGGTCTTTAATCTGACGAGTTACCCTTTGGGCAGACACAAAATCTTATGAATTATGATTGGTTATTAGCCTTCTTATGTTAAAATCAACTATTAGGGCTTGACGGGCTGTTTAGACTTTTCAATTCAACCTTTATTTAATCTCAAGATACCATTGAGAACATGCTCTCCTTTACAATGACATTGAGAGTACATTAAAGACAGTAATTGCAAGACAATAAATAAGCAAAAGAAAAAAAAGAAAAAAGAAAGGGAGAAAAAAAATGCATATGCTAGTGAATAAATGGAGCACAGTATAAAAGCAGTAACAAACATGTACATAGTGGTTCCTTATGTTTTGAAACTGTCATATGTTAATAACTAAAGTTAGTTTTAGTGTTTGCTGTACAAAAGCTAAAATATGTTTCTCCAATTTTAGTTTTTACTCTTGGAACTTAAAGCATTATCCGGTCACTTGAGCAATTTTGGCTGTGGACACATTCAGTAAAGAAATGAGACATAATGGCGATACGGTGCAGACTTAATCCAATACACTGATTCAGCCAGAAGTAAATGTGCCCAATGACAGCAGGGCTATATTTACTTTAAATGAGTGCTTTTGCCACTGACAGGCAGATTTTTATCTTGAGCCTCTGACAATTATAGAAAATGCTCTTGGGATATCGATTATGTGATTAATAATTAAATGCAGCTTTTAAAACCGGTACTAATAAGTACTTTACTCTGGTGTATCCTCCTGCATAGCATTAAGTATCCCACACAGCGGACCACTTCACTTCCACGATGACAGCATTACTGGGCGGGACGGAACGTCACCACCCTGCAGCGGTAACCGGCCAAAATGTAACACTTGTGTGTGGAGGCCTGGCTGGCAGCAGCTCACCGCAAACTATCGTCTCGTATTGACGATTTGATGTTGAAAAGTAGAGGGATCTCCGACACAGTAGACCACGACGAGGACTTTCCTTCGTGTTAAAAACCACCCTCACTTTCCTCCTCTCTTCAAACACGCACGTAAAGATGCCTCACTCTGCTGACGCAACAATCGTTATGAGCCCGGTATGACCTTGTTGCTGAGTCTCGATGAACCTTTGGGGTAAGTGTTTAATAAAAGCGTTCCCTTACTCTGCTATTTTATGTTTTTTTTTTTTTTTTTAATGTAAGATTACTGCTTCTTCTTTTTTCGACCTTGACTGGTGTGTGTATATATATATATATATATATATATATATATATATATATATATATATAGTTTACTTTTGTGTGCGTCTGGAAGCAGAAAGAACTATGAAAGTAAAGGCTCATCTTTCACTCGTAGTGCATTTGAGTAAAGCTATAACTAAAGCTCCAAAACTCCAACCGTCTCTCTCTCCGGATTGTTATTTTTGTTCACTTGTGTTAGTTTTGTGCATCTAACATTACAGCAGAAATGCCCAGCTTCAAGCTGCTTTTGTTCAAACAACATTTAGCTGCACTGATTTCAAACGTGGGGGACCTGTTTCACAAGTAGCAGCGTTGACTGCTGGCAAAGTATATGCATTGAAGTAGAAACTATACTTTTGTCAGTCATGTTAATGTGAAGAATTCAGTTATTTTGAACTGAAAAGTAATATGATTTCATAGAAATGTGCAAATAATTGTTGAGATTACATATACCGTTGGTTGTAGAGACATCCTTTGGTTAAAACAGCAGACTTAACTAATCCTTCCATGTCTAACTTGTAGTTTCAAATATTTCATTAAGTTTATTTTGTTATTGCCTGATCTTGGAATGATAACTCTTATTGTACTGACCCAAATAAAGTGAGTATGTGTTAGTGTTAGTTGGCATGTGATACTTAAACAATCTGCTTGAGGCTTTTACATATCCTTTAAGAGATTAGTAAAACTCTAATTATCTTCCCTGAGCATGTTGTTGTTTGCTGCATGGTCAGACCAGCTCTATTACAATTGTCCCACAGTATGGCTACTGTTCTTTAATGTTAGCAAATGCACCCCACAGAAAGCAAACTGAAACAGTTCAGGGGTGAGGTTAATTGTCACAATCCCCACAATTTTTTTTACAGCAGTTAACTCCTCTACTTCCATTCATGTCAGTCCCTCTTAAATGTTGTAATATAGAAATTTAACCATCCAAACTGACAAAAGACAGACTGTGACCAACAATGCATAGTGGGTACAAATGATGTGCATATTTAAGACAACAAAACATTAAATGTATGTTAAAATGTTTGCCAGATTGGTAACCTCATAGCAATTTGCTAATTTTTACAGTGTTCAGCACAGCAGTTGATCTACGTTACAGTCCAATATCTTTTCCTGAATACACTCAGTTTCTGTATATCATTGTCATCATACTTTCTCTTGCAGCATTGGTGATCATGATTGGTGAGAAGGGCTGGAGTTATCCTGAATGTTCAGACAAAATGAAGGTGAGATCTATTTTTTTGTGCTTTATTTACATTAAGTGTTGCATTTAATCCTCTTTTGTTCAACGTTGCAATCATTCTGGACTGTTAATTACTCACTTGAGTCACGCTACAGACATAATTGGATTAGACAATTTAATTAGAACACTTTCCTCAACCCAAACAAGCATTGGGTGACATTTATTGACAAAAGTTTGTCCTGTAGGTGTTATGTTCCCTTTTAGCTAGTTTCCATCTGATATTATTCTGGTTGACCTATTATGTCACATACTAAAACAATGACAATCAAGTTAGCAAGAAGCTGACTGGTTGTTTGCCCAACAGTAACAACATAGACAGCTTTGTCTCAATAATGCATAATAACATACTATAAATAAACTTGTAATGCATTATGATGTACCTGTAGTGCTTTATAACCATAGTTAAGCACTTAAAGCAATTTGTTTGGTATTGCACTTATTTAATCTTCTTATTTAGTCACTAAAATCAAACAATGGCTACTCAGAGTGACCTAAATCCATCTTATGGTGGATTATATCTTTTTAACACTGGGATTTCAAAACTGAACTTAAAGTATCGAATGGCCCCTCACTGTGACTTATAACCACATCACAGTGCATTAAATTGGTATTTATAATGAGATAAAATAATTCTAAAGTGTTACTAGTAAAATTTGAATGCATTTTGATCTTTGCAAATATGATTAGTGGCTAAGATAAGTTGTATTGACACTAAACCTTATAAGTTATTATAATCATCACATGCTTTAATAAGTCATTAAAGCATGTAATGATTATTGTTATAAAGCACTCAGAATGCTCATGCATGCTTGTAACTATGCATACCATAATTATTTGTTAGTATGTGTACATTTCATTCCATACATTAGCATCAGAAAGAGTTATAAGAACTCATGGTTAATTATAATGCTTTTAAAACTTATATCTCTGATTAAACAGGAAAAAGGACATTATGCTATCAATGCATTTATGCTGTTCCACTTTTGGGCCAAAGCTTGGTGTGCAATATGTGAAACTTGCAGATACCTAAGACAGTTTCCTCTGTTACGTTCTCTTATGTGTACATAATGGACACAAACATTATTTGTAAGCTTTAAAGACAGAATGTGCAAGGAGGAGTGTTGATAAAAACAAGACAAAACAACAAAAACTGTAATAGAAACAAAATCTATCCCATTAAAATAGAATTACATTGCATCTGCAAATACTCTGAATAAAATGTGGAGTGTGTGTGCTGCTGTGCATCCTGTGTGTGTGTAAAGACTACGTTGTGAACTTGTATTATACTCTTAAATTCGGGAACATACTGCACCCTTGATTTTACACATTAATTTGATATTTAAACAGCATGAGCACTGGGCTGCATCAGGAATAAAATGTAAATACACTGGTGCTGCGTTAGCACCTTTTTCTATTTCTCTCACACGCAACTTGGTAAAATGTAGTTCGGATTTGGCGTTTTTACAAGGCAATCCCTCACAACTGAATGATATATGATCAGTGCAATACTTACTAGGCATACTAGCTACATTTACTAGCATTAGGCTACATATCGCTAGCTAACACCAGTCACTCACCAGGACACCATTCTCTCCACTGGTTCTTTTCACACCACAACTCATCAGCTCTCCTATGGCTGTTACTCCTCCTAATCCTGTCCTGTTTCTGGTCTCCAGATTGCCTAACAGGTTCATAATTCTAAGCCCGAGGACCATCATATGTGTAGGAATAGAGATTTTCTTCCTTTTCATTGACAGGAGTGACAGTCAGATCCATGTTTATTAATGTTTAACAGGCAGAATCAGCAGGACTCCCCCATGTGACGTCACATTCAAATGCTTGTTTTTAATGTGGAAGTAAACATAAAAAGGTTTTAAATGTCTCCAGGAGACAGTGGTTTAATAATTTTGGAATTTCTCTCAAAATGATATTTTCCTATAACTATTATTTTCTACTCTTTTAAGCCTAAGAAAACTGATCCTTAGACTCATTATCTAGGTATTTTAGTCTAACCTTCAGAAACATAACTTGGTGCTATTTATTTGGTCAATCATGTTCAGTTTATTAAAGAAGTCAGACTTGCATTATAATCTTGGACGTGTTAACATACTGATGGTCTTACTTGCTGTAGAGTCTATCCAATTTAACTGTACCAATATTTAAAGCAAATGCTAATCTGACTCACACAAAATGCTTTTGCTTGTTTATTTTTTTCTTTTTTATTAATTAAACTTGGCATGGTCTGAACCCTTACATCTCTCTGAAACAATGTCGTCTGAAGTTTTTGTAAAATGGCCCATAATCAACAAAAGACTCAAGAGTGGCAAAAGATGAAATGAAAATAACCTTTGTAATGGAAACATTGTGATATAACATTATGCTTAATACGTTTGGACATTGGTTAACTTAATCTTTTAACTTTCTCTTGCAGCAGGGGTGGTGAAGATGGGTCAGTGAGGCAGTTATCATGGCTGTCAGGAAAAAAATTAAGGTAAATCTAAAATCCATGCCTTTTGTGTTACGTATGCAAGTAGCACAGTTCTTTGTCCTCTGTTTTTAAACAGCTTTTTCCACTTTTTGTTGCTTTAGTGGTTTGTGTGAAGACGGAAGCTGCTTAGTCATGGCGGGTCAAGATGGAATTCAGGTAAATATCAATACAATAATACCATGTCCTCCACAATATTTCCAATAACCCATTAATCTCTGAAACAACAACAAAAAAATCTAAATTGTGAAAAAACCAACAGACACAATATTGTCACTCTTGTTCACTTCATATAGATACTTATTCTGTTATTGCCACAGCGTTTACACCTGTGATCTTGCATTGATAAATTGCCAAGGTGGAAGCTTGTCCCTGCTATTACTGATTTTAAGATAAATGCTCTTCAGATGTCCATAAAAGAGCAGACACTTCAGGGCTTTGTGCTGAAACAGAAATTTGACGAGACTGAAAATAGAAGTAAAGAGCAGCCAGCCATATTAGGATATTGTCACAATGCTGCTTTATAGTCCAAATGAAAAGTGTACTTTAGTAAGTCTGGTATGGAAAAAAAATGTTGCTGGTAGTGAAGACAAAACAACCGATTTATTACAAAAATTAACAGCACAAGCATGAAATAATGAATATATATACTAAAAAGTTGATGCACACAAATACAAATAGATATACAAAACATTTTGCTCCTGTTTGTCAGTCCCCTTAAGGACAGGAGTAAACTTCTGTGAGTGACAGCCCTATTTGAACGAATTACGGGCTCAAACAAAACTCAAATGAAAAGTGACAGCCCTAAAGTGTTTAGTTTGAGTGTTTGAGATTATGAGAGCCATACTGAGCCAAAGTTTGTAGTACAATTCAAGGTTCAGCAGCCTACGTATCAAAGTTCCCATTCCATTACAGCATCTGCCATCTGTGTATGGATGGGGGAATAGAACAAGGAATGACAGACTGCTTTTAGATATTAGTAATAGGTTTTTTGAATCATCCTAAATTTTCTTTAGCACTGAGCACCCCTGTAACCACACATATATCTCAGAAGTAAAAATAGTTCACACAAAATTAAGTTTCTAGTGCTTTGCGTTTGAAAACTTAACTGCATGTCTTTATTTTAGAGTCAGGAAGAGGATCTATCATCTGACATCAAGGACCAGGACAAACAGCGCGTGAAAGAGAAACTGGGTGGTATGGATTACTCAGGAGGAACGTGCAAACCTTATCCATTTGGTTGTTATCATGATCCACAAAGATACATAGAGGACAGCATTCTTGAGGTTACAGAGGCTGGTGCCTCAGACTTGATTGAACCCTGCCATGAGTTTAAGGCTTTTATCAATGCAAAAGATGAAACTAGGATGGGCAGGTTCACTTATGAGGTTATTCGCTTTGCTTCTGCCTGCATGAATAACCGCACCAATGGCACCATCCACTTTGGAATAGGGGACAAGCCAGATTTCAGACTTGGTCAAGTGCTGGGAGTGGTTGTTGATGACAAAGAGGCATATGTCAATGCGCTGAAAATTGCCGCTGATGCTTGTATTGAGCGAAAACATAAGCAGGCTGCTCAAACTTGCATCAAACCACCCCGATTTGTTGGTGTTCTCAATAAGAACTGGACATCATCAGAAAAGTATGTGATAGAAGTAGACATTGTTCCTGACTCCAATACCTGTAAAGAAGACATCTTCCACATTTTCAACATGGACAAAAAAGCCAAGAAAAAAGGTAAAGAGCTGGTCAGCCAGTCAGTCAGTCAAAAATCAAAGCACTTCTTTGTGAGAGATGGCAGTAGCAGCAGAGACCTCTTAGCAAAAACCACATTTGCCAAACCTATGGCAGAGTACCAGCAGTTCATTACTAGAGTGCCTCAACTATCCCAGCGTCGAAAACAAGCGGAAGAGAAGCACCTTAATGTAATAAAAAATTGTACTCAGGGCTCTATACTGAGTCACATGATAACTGGTGGAACACTTTCTCTAGATGACTCTAACTTTCAGCAGTATGTGATAGTAATAAACAAGTCACATTCAACCCAGTTTGAATCACTTGGGTTTCTGGCTGAGCTCAACCCAACAGCTGTCCTAGACTTTGATCCAGAATCAGCTGAACATGGTCTGCAGAGGCACTTTGCGCAGAAGATTACTGTAAATGTCCATTCGCCTGCAAGGTACAAAATTACAAAACCAGTCCAGGATATTGCTGAAGATTTGAAACTAACACAAGGAACCAGCTGGGTGTTCTGCAATGGAGGTACTGAAGATGAGAGCCCGTCGGACATAGACCAGTGGTTGAAGGAAAAGGGATCATCAGTTCAGGATGTCGTTTCCTTCTTGTGCCAAAAAGATGTGCTACCAAACCAGAGATTCCTTGTTGTTTTCTTGCTCCTGTCAACAGTGAATGAGAAGATGGACCCTCTTGTTGAGACCTTCATTACATTCTACAAGGAGCTCCAGGGCAAAGAACAAATCCTTTGTCTGTGTGAAAATGAAAAAGCATTTACCTCCTGGAGAGACCTACTTGAAGCTCGGTGTAGAATCGACAATCTGACAGATGCATATATGAGCTGAGTTTTGCTGAGGTCAATGGTACTGTCCTAAGTCTTTTGTCTGAAAACCGTAAATCAAGCCATTTCCTACCCTGTGGTGGGGGAAGCAAAGTGCTCCTTGAGAAGAAAGTGGAGCAAAGCTTGAATACTTTGGAGATTCTGTGTGTGAACCAGTGTGAAGGAGAAAACAATGACAAACTTCAAACGGAGGAGAACTTCTACAAAGGAGGAAAAGTATCATGGTGGAATTTCTACTTCTCAGAAGAACCTGGTTCCACACCATTCATCAAACGGGACATGTTTGACTACATCATTGACACAGTCGTACCAGGGTTGTGCTCCCTAACAAAAGCCTGTGTGGTGTTCCATCTCCTGCATGTACCGGGATGTGGTGGGACAACTTTGGCCATGCATGTTTTGTGGGCTCTCCGTCACAAATTCCGTTGTGCTGTCCTCAAAAAATGCAATACTGAATTTGCTGAAGTAGCTGATCAAGTAGTCAAACTTTTGACCAATGACCATAAAGAGCAAATCCCACGTGTCCCTGTTTTGCTGATGCTAGATGATTTTGACGACAAGAATAAAGTGTCTGACCTGCAACAGCTAATAGAAATAGAATGTGCAAATAAAGGCATCCGGTCCAAGACTGCACAGGTAGTTCTCCTTAATTGTATGAGGTCAGAGTCCCCTGCAGCTACTGAACAAACTGCAAACACAGTTTTTATAGGCAACAATCTCTCTGATAAGGAGCAGAGAATATTTGAAGAAAAGCTGAAAGAAATCGAAGAAACGCACAAGAATGCTGAAACGTTTTATGGATTCATGATCATGAAGAAAAACTTCAAGTCAGAGTATGTTGAAGGTGTGGCCCGCAATACCTTGAAGAGCTTTGATATGAGTCAAAAACATGCGCAGCTCCTGGCTGTTTTGGTTCTGCTTGATGTTTACTGCAAGGGTACCTCTCTCTCCATCTCCCTGTGTGAGGAGTTTCTTGATCTTAAACCAAAACCATTTTGTGGTTCATTCGAAGTCGAAGAGGGATTTGGGAAATTTTCCCCTCTAATAGCAAAATGCTTCATTGAGAATGGAGTAGTTTTCAAAGGTGCGAAAATAATTCACCCAAGTTTTGCCCTGTGCTGTCTACAGGAACTTAGAAAAACACACAATGTGAGCAAGGCTGATGTTGCCAATTTCCTGCTGACCACAGAAACACTGTATCAGAGCACACAAGACAATGACAAACTACTGCATGATGTTCGCCAGATTTTGGTAAGGGGAAATCACTCTGTGGAGGAAGAATCACAGTTTTCTCCACTGATTCAAGACATTGCAGATGAAACCCCAGGACAGGAAGTGATGGTGCTACAAAATGCATCAAAACGGTTTGAGAAAGATGCCACTATCCTTCAGTTACTAGCCAGGTACTGTGCCATAGAAAAGAAGGATCTCTCAGAGGCAGAAGTTTGGGCACAGGAGGCACAGCTCAGCAATACCTCAGATACTGCCTGTGCATCAGGAGACCTTCTCAAACAAAAGAGGAAAATTGCTCCATCGAAAATGAATTCATTTAGGAAAGTACAGAACCTTGTAAAAGAGGAGGCCATACAGCAATTTTACTTCCAAAGAAAGCGAATCCAAAAAGGGTTTCAGAGCTTTTTCTTTCAGTGTAGTAAGCTTTTCTGTATCCCCAGCTATCAGTATCTGTCTGAGGACAACGTGCCAAATGTCAATCCACTAAACCAAGCAAGACAGTTCCTGGAGATTCAAAAAGCTGATACCTACAGTGGTATTTTGAGCTGTCTCACCAATGACAGCTCCCCTGAAACAATGGAAAATATTTCCAGAGCTTATGATTGTCTTTGTCTGTCTAATTACATGCCAACTGTGAAGGAAAAAGTCAACTTCATCTATGCTAATGTTGTGTTGGGTTGTGTCAAGCCAGAGTCACCACACGTTCAGCCGTACCAGAAATTGGTTCATCTCCTTTGCCAAATCCTCCATGAGCCATTCACTGAAAGGGATTATTTGCCACTGTACTTCATTGCAGTTTTGCTGTTGTGGCCCCATCATAACCAGTTGAGTCCAGACTGCAGATATCTAGGCGAGTACATCTCACTGATGAGAATGGCTTATCGTTCAGAGGAAAGGAACATGGTGATGGCAAAGAATCCAGCTCTCCATTTCTTCCTTGGAAAGAAGCAGGGTTATGAACGACTGGTGCACTTGGAGAAAATCAAAAAGTGTGTGACAGATGAGCAGTTTGCGCCTGTCTGGGCAAAAGGCAAAATATGGAAAGAGAAGAAGGTGGAAGTGCTTCTTTGCAGGGCTGAGGGTAAGGTGAAGGGTGACTTGATACTGGCAGACACATGCATACAAAGCATGAAAATCAAAATCCCTCCAGTGTTTGAAGGTGAGCTCAGAGAGCGAGCCCAGGGGTCAAGAGTTTCATTCTTCATTGGTTTCTCCATGAAAGGCCCAGTTGCACTTGATATTGACTAAACCATATCAGCAGGCTGATCCAACCTGCTGTGTTGTAGGTCTACTCTCTGTATGTATCTGTGAAACAGATGCTTGAATGAGCCTAAAATGACTGAGAGACAATGACTTGATGGAAACTGTATCACAGTTTTATGTCTTAAAATTTTATGTGCATCACATTGATGAACTAGTTCGGTAAAGATCAACATTTGTCAGTATTGACTGTACAATTTTATCTCAGGAGTATGTCTGAAATCAATTTGTGAGATGTTAAATGAAAATATTGCAAGCTTTTAAGATGAGAATTTTTTTTTGTTTCCATTATCAAAGTAAGACGCCTTTTCTTTGTCACATTTGTTTTGCTCTGTGTAAACAAAGTGATAGCTCTTAATTTTTTTTGCCAATCCTATGCTGTACACATGTAAATCTTTTTGCTGCAGCACAAATCTCCTCCTAATGTCTCCTTGAAGGCAAATACCACACACTGTGGATCTTTGCTGTTAAAAAAGTAATTTTCCTTACTGTACTGTTGGAAGTATATGTTGTAGCTGTATTTACAGATATTGACAATAATTGGTCAGTCTTTTTGCAGGTTATCTTGGTGATTTTGGTCACTAAGAGGTGTCACTTTTAATCTCAGTTTCATAACCAGCAAAAAAACTCATCAGAGCTTAAACTGAAAAACTTTATTAGTAATTTAACAGTTCTATGTCATAAGCTCAATTAAAGTTAATTGAATGTCCAGCTTTACATTTACTTTTGGAAAACAAATGTGTTTCAAGTGATGCAAAACACTCTGGGAGGTTGTTTAAGTTAACATTTTAAGAACAGGCCATTTTATTTCATTGATAATGAATGTTAGCTGAATTTTTGCTATGATAAATCTAAAGTTACCCTTCACTGTATTTTTTGAAACTTTTTTATTGCGACTTTAGTGGCCTAAAATTAATATTTTGTAGAAGTGATGCGCACTGACGTTTGAAACATCTTTGTATCTCTTCCAATCTTTCTGAGTATTAGCACAAATGTTTGCAGTCAGGCTTTTTTTTGCATTACATTGTTAAAATATCTTGAACTTCAAGTGTTCTGTACCCCACTATCAGTGTTATATTCAAACTTTTAAGCTTTTACCGTACAATCAAGTTAGAGAGACAAAATAATGTTGTTGTTGTTTTAAGCCACAAGGCTACTACTGAGGGGTGCTCCTGTTTTCATACTTATCGATGTGTCCATTGAAATGTGAATATCTTGTGTAATTGATTTGTGTATTTTTTTAAGCAAGCCTAGTTTATACTTCTTAGTCAAATTGATGCTGTTGCCTGCACCATTGGTTAATGAAGAACCTCTTCCAACACAGAAGCCTACACAATTGGCCTGACATGCACATAATATGCTTACAGCTGTCACTGTCCTAGTCCTAATGTGCCTAAGACTCACAATAAGGTCTGTTCCTGCTAAGTCAGGATTTAGGGCTTTCCTACGTCTTAAGTCTTAAAGCAACAAAGTACCCCTCTTTAAGTCCTAAAAAGGAGCTACTTTTGAATCATTATTATTTATCATATATGTAAACAAAGACATACAGTACCAAAGCTGGATGTTCATACTAAACAAACACATTTTTTTAACTAAGAATACCACAAGATCTTAGCAAGACTTTCTGAAATGATGAGTTCATTGTAAAAGGTTTTCTGAACTGGTACTTGGCATGTTTTTGACTTAGCATGCTGTAGGGGCGGCATAGCACAGCATGGAGATGATGAAAAAGTATAAACCTTTTGCATCATCTCCTGCTGTGCTATGTTGCCCTCCAACATTTATATGCTAGTCTTCTGTTGTGAAGAGTGTCTCCATATCATTCCTGGTTACTGTACCTTTTCTTATCTCTTCTTTTAAGGAGAATTGTTAAACTGTTTAATGCTTTAGTTTATTTGATGGTAAACACTGTAGCAAAATAATTAAAATTTCATAACCGCATTTCCATTTATGCTCTAGTGAAAGCTACTGCTTGGCACACGTTTGTGGACCTATGTAAGCGAAAGCCTTAAGTATCACCACTCTTCATGACTGCCTTTGTGAACATGTGCCTTGCTCTGAAGTGAAATTTGAACATTTCATGTATAGCACTCATCCTCCACTGAATGACTGAGTTATTTACTTTGTTTTAGTTTTGTTTACTTTGTCTCTAGAAACCACATACACAAAATACCAGCTCTCTGTGTGAATTCTGTCATGGAACAAGTAACTGAAACTTTGTCTCATCAGGGATCTGACCAGATACCGTAGTTGTAGGTGGCCATTTCTGAAATTTAACATTTTTCTTTTGTTTCTGTGAATGGTATGAATTTTAATGCAGTAGAAAAATATTTCAAATGGAAACTCAAAAGATAAATTCATCATGTGCACATTACCTTTTTGCATTCTATGCAAGCAATGTACATGTTTTGAAATATCAGTCTAATAAATATGCATTGTGATATTACTTTCAATGTTTTGTGTTGATATAACATTCTTTAGATGACAGAACTCAATGGAACATTAAGCTGTTAAAATTTTTATATGCAACAGACCACAAAGATGAACATTAAATCTGTGAATCTACCAATAAAGAACTGTTTTTTCCATTAAAGTATGTTGTGACCTGGGTCAACCACTAGAGGGCCTCACAAGCTCAGGGATGAGAACCTGCAACGCTGGCGTTATCTTCAGAACTCGTTCACAGATTAAGTAGAGGAAACAAGATCACACTGAATGTAATAGTATTCCACACACAAATTTTAGGGCAGTGCTAATCCGGTGCAGATATATCCATGGGTAGTATTGTTATGGTCGTCATGTGGAACAGCTGTTTGCTGCAACTTCATAGATTTTGCAGTAGAATCACACACGGTTTATTTTCCCTCCTTTGAGCACCTTTAATTGTTTCTCACACTTAAATTGTCTTAGAGCTATTTAGTATTTCTACCATGCCAGCCATGATGGATTAAAGTAAGGTGTCATCCCTAAAACAGAGAAATTCAGTCATCTGGTAAAACTTTTCTCTCCTATTTTTTAAACTTTAGTAAAAGGAAGATATGGATAATAAAATTATGTGTGGCTCCAGCACAGTCAACATTAACATGTGACTAAGCAATTAAAAAAAAAATCTTGTTAGATAGTGGTGCAAAATACTGTACAACATGCTGATAAAACTTCACCTTTAGAGGGTGTACGAGAACTGTAACATTGATCTTCATTCACACTCTAAGGCCTTTGTTTGAGACAAGAAACCTCTCCCTCTTTCTTTGGCAGCATAATGAAGTTTTTAATGTTGATGAAGCATTTGTGTTCCTTTGCTGCCCGACTGGGATGAAAATGATCCAGATCGACTTGCACCATACTGCCATAAAGTGCAGCTGTTGGCCTGCATTAACACAGCTGTGAAAAGCTGAGCCAGCTTAAAATTGCAAGAAAAACTCTCAGATAGCAGAGGCATCAGAGACTTTTGCCCTGACAACTGTTGTTTCAAAGTCAAAAGTAAGCAAATATTTAAATATATGAATCCATATTGGAGAGTTTCCCACAACCCCCTGGGCAGCAATTCTCATCAGGCCCAAAATACTCAACCCTGTTGACCTTCCTCCCTAAAGTCCACCACCATCCATCCCAACCTACCAAATCTGTCGGCTGCTTTTGAATTATAACCTTTGCACACTGGTGGGAACACAATGTGACAATTGTGATTGTATTTTAATTCTGATGGTGAGTGAAAAAAAGATGGCTTCCTCTGAGAGGGGTTGAGATTTATGGGCCCTGTCCTGGCCACCGGCCCCACATCCTCTCTGATCTGCTTTTACTCCAACGACCCCTTGACCCTTGGGGGTCATTAGGGAGCCTCTGAATGGTCTGGTTGGCTGCCAGCCCATCTCACACTGCTTGTTTTCCAATCAAATCACTATATTTAACGGGGACACGAGCCCACGGCCAAGTCCAAATAGACATCTGTTTGAAATTGTTCCTCGCAATTATTTCACACAGAAGTTCTCCCTCCGCACTGCTTGCCCCACTTTGGTCTTTTGTTTGTTGTTGTTTGTTTTCGACCAAAAAAACCCTCCCCCTCTGGATTACTAATGGACAGAAATGAGAGGGGGAAATGGGGGTTTGGAGTTGGGAAGTAGGGTGGTGGTGGTGAGGGTCTCTGGAGCTGCTGTCACAGAGATATGTAGTCAGAGGAGAAAAAGAGAACTAGCAAGCCTTTTTGATTCAACACAAAGCAGGTTTTTAACTGTGAACACAGGGACCAGCTTTTACACTGAGAGGTCTGTACTGCTGCCAGCTCACATGACGTCTCCATCAACACTGTCGGTCAGAGGCTTCTATATCCTGCATGCATGGTGGCTTTTACAACAATGCATAACTAATATTTCGCTATAGTTTCTGGTTGAGAACAACATTAAAAATGTTAAACTTGTTTGTCACGGAAGAGAAACAATGGAAAACCTTGAAACAAGACTTTCGAGTAGTTAAAATGAGGATGGACAAAACCATCAATGGAAATGTTCAATTTAATGTGAATTTGAATGAGTGAATAGGCTTAGTCTCACCCTGACAGTGATCAAGGTGATCACAAATCACAGGGACTTTTTGTTTGTTTGTGTAACGGCAATTCAATAAGGTTTTTGAGTGAAGAGGAGGCTATTTCAAACCTCAAACTACCCAAATCAAATGAAAGTAGTCTCTGATCTGATTTTCTGGCGATATCGTGACAATGCATAGACTCAATGGTGAGTTGAAGACTGAAAACAACTTCAACCATCTGTATCATACTTGGTGTCTGCACAGATTGGTGGTGGTCTCAGAATAGTGAATGATGACGAATCAGAGTGATGCTCTTAGTCACCCCCACCCATGTAGCTGCAGATTAGATGTGTGATAATGCTTTTTCACCTAAAATGGGACATCTTGACACTTTGGAGTGCTAAAAGCAAGGATATCTGGAAGGACTCTGGTGCTGTACCTGATTCACACTAAAAGCCAAGTAGTGACTTCACTCTGACTCATTTGGGAACAACAAGGAACAAAATAAATATGTTGTATTAATTAGTATAGCTGCTAAATCTGTTTTTCTCAAATGACTAAGATATCAGAACAATGAGAAGGTTGGTTATTTGAAAAGACTTAATGGTTTGAACTAATATTCACATTTATGGAGCAATTGCTATGACCTCAGAATCTGGTGAACATAAAACTGATTTGTCTGTTTAGATTAAATTTAAAAGTTGGATATATGCTTCTTTAGGCATCTGTGTCACTTATTTTTCATTTTATTTGTATTCCCTTAGCTTCTCTCAGCTACATTTGGGGGTACATTAGGACAAATGTCACAACTTAAATCACCCATTGTTAGATAAATACATACATAGAGAAAAAAAAATCACAAAGTAATGCTTTGACTGATAGGGGTGGAGGTCATAATGGAAGTAGAAAGCTGTGGATTCTCTAGTGCATGAGGTAAAATACTTAATTGTTTCTGGATTTAGTATTTGTTCACTGAAGATAGGAATGGGTAGATGGATACATAAAGATAAGGAAGACTGAAAGAGGGAAGGATATATGCAACACGTTCCTTCCTTCTAACTGCACCGCAGTGGTTTACCATCCCTCACAGACCTGCTGTGTGTGCTGAAACGAGGAACTTTATGTGGCAAGTGGACCATTGTGCATTGTATGGAAGGAAACAATCTGTGTTCTGTCCTGGCTGATTTTTTTTTCTTTTCGCTACATCAGGCCCTCTTTCCTGCCTCCATCCCCCGAGAACAGACAGAAGGGAGAGTATATGATACTTGTGAGATGATCAGGCTTCATGATGACCTAAAGTCACCAGCTGGAACTCTTAAGGTAACTGACCCCAGAGTTTTTCCTGTTCTGGTTGGTTTCTCCTGAAATGCTTCACTGAATCAACATGTTCTTCCTTCATAAATTTATGAGTGTCAGCAGATTTAAGCAGTACTTTTGAGGGTTGATTGAGTACAACATACACAGAAATATGTCGATGCATTAAAGGGTAAATTTATATGTCAAGGCTCCTCCTTCAAGCCTAGTCACAGTGTGTTTGTGCAAATCTAAAATTAAACTAAGTGGCTGTCATTCTAAGCTCCACTACATCTTTCCACTACAGTAGCATTAATACAGGCTGAAGTGAGTGTGCATAAAACTAATAGTTTTTATAACTGATAAGTACAATGTCACAGAAAAATTACCCCCCATATCGATATGTTCTGTTTGAAGGGATCCTCTCATTTACTCTATCTCATGCTGAGCCTGTCAGTGGCAAAATACATACCTCAGTCGATTCCCTACAATGGCTGTATGTCATTCAAGAATATTTGCAGTAAGCTGAAGCAGTCCAAACCTTTTTGTACCTTTAGTCTTTGAGTCTTAAATATATAAAAATTGGGCCCAGTTTGGAAAAACACCTGCTCCCTTTTATGCTAAGAAGCTTCTTATGGCCCCTCACTTTTTATGTTTGGTGAGTCACAAAAGAGGCTGTAGTGGATTTAACAGTTCTGGGGAGGTGCCTGGGTCCTTGTAGCCCAAAGAAAACGTGAGCTTGCCAAACCAAAGGAACATTAGGAAAAGCGGAACTGCCCAAACTCCCCGTGGTCTCCAACCAGTACATTTTTTTCGGCCACAATAACAAATCTATCTTTAACTTTTTAATGCAGTCAGGAATATACTAATCTGTTTTTATGGCATGGGTTGCAGCAGACAGATTAAAAGTAAAACCACAATAATGCTCAAATGATCACAATTACTTGTGGGAAGTGTTACATCATTAATTCAAAGGGAAAGAGTGGGTGAGGGAGATGAGTGGGTGTGCATTCTTTGGGCCAGCTACAACAGAAAGAGGAAAAAAAGCAAAAAAAAGCTGAAAAAAGGTTGCTAACCAAGAGCTAAGACAATGTCATCCACTGCTTTCACTCACTCTTCTTCACATAAGCCTTTAATCAGAAGATCCCTGACTTCAATCAAATGATGGCATTCCGAAACGTCCCACTCATGACGATGCTCTGACCTCAAGTCTGGCTAGCAGCCCAGAGGAGGTCATGATCTGGGTAAGGGGCTTACCCTGGACTCTTACTACCCAGAGGATGGCTACAATGCCAGCCTTCATCCTTGACATCCCCAAGGCTCTGTGCAAGTTGATCATAATTCTTGCACTTCCAGAGTTTAGCAGGGCACGTTCTGCCCTCGGGCTGGCAGCAGCCGGACGTTCAAAAGCTCAATGGGAGCAGTAGGTAACCCTGACTCTGACACGGGTCATGTCCCTCTGATCCCGCACAGAGCTCAATGCAGGAAGCCTTTGATGAGAAACTGAACCAAAGCCTGGGGTAGAAAGGCACAACTGGCCCCAGCCAGAGAATCTCTTTATTATGATGACCTGAACCCAAAGGCCAAAGGGCTGCATGTGACATACTCCGATACCTCTGAAAAATCATAAAATACATCAGCATAGCCAAAATACATCTCAATTTATGAAGTTTACCAAAAAAATTTGATTTAGTGGTAGGGTTATAAAACCAAAACCAGGTAATACACCAGTATGTGACATAATGTGCCTCTCAACATGCAAATGTGGAAGTGACTGTGTTGGCTACTAAATGCTAATCTTTTAAGACTTTGGTAATGTGGATCAGTGCAAGCTTTGTTTGATGATGGTGCTTCTTAAAACACCAGGAGATCTAGTGAAGAATTAAATATAAATCAAAATATTCAGGAAAGTAAACCCAAGATATGTCTTAAACCATTTTTATTCATCAGTGAACTTTTTAACAAGAAATTGTCTCGTTCTGAGGATCTGAAACTTGCTTTCACTTCACATCGATAAATGCTAAACCTTCTAAGAATCTGTTTTCAAACACATGCTCTGTTGTGCGTCAGCTGAGGATAGCACTCTTTCATCTGTTTGACTCTCTGCTTCTCTGATGTGTGCTATTTTGTCTGGTTGTGGCCACGATGCAGAGTGAGTATGTCATCAAATGACAGCTGACTTCCTTCAGATACCTTGTGGGACAGAGTGATTTCTTAAAGCCCATCACTGAGATGTGGACCAGCATGGGGACAGCTGTGCTGAGAGGGAAAGGATGTCTATTGATGGACTCCCCTTGAACTCTGATATCTTGGTTATCAAAATGACAATTTTCCATGTAATTTTTGGGTTGCCAGTACAAGCAATACGTATTTATGAAATTATTCAGTGATCTGTACATACATTTTGGAGCATTGCCATCTGATTCCCAGGGCTGAGACACAGAAATTTGATTGAAATTACATGAAGTGATTTATGACTTGCAACCTCATAATTTTAAACTTGAATTGACAAAACTTCCCACACACAAATTGCTTCAAAAAGAAAAAAAAAAAAAAAAACGATAAAAAACAACTGTAAGACAGTCTTAGATATGACTAACAAAATAAAGAGGTGAACAAATATTAGACTTTCATTCATCAGATGCCGGATGTCTGATGCTCTGTCTGCAATCATGCACTTATGCTAATATGTTAGCCATGTCACCTTTGTAGGTCATAATATGATGCCTATTGTCAACCTTTTTGCAAAGGTCTGCCTCACAGTAGTGAAATGAAAATGTTATATACAACAAAGAATCTGTGAGGCTGATTCCCTCACCTTTTTTTAAACACGTGGATGCACTGTACTGTGTGTCAGTACTATTTACAGTAAAATCTGTGTGACTCACAGTGTCTCTGCTAATATGTGTGCTTTGTCTAATCATACACTTCTGCCTTGCTGACCTCTTGTTCTCCTCTCTAGTGAGACTCCTTACCCTGGGGCTATTTTTTTTCCTATCCTCTCTCTAAGAGAATAAGAAATTCCAGTGGCAAAAGCAATCAGTCGGCTGTACTTCTTACCAGATCCCTGCTGAATTTGCTGTCAAATTAAAAGTGAATGGCTTCCTTTCTGTAAACTCTTTTGCATGTTTTACCCCTTTACTTATCTCTCTGCCTTGTCTCACCTCTTACATGCTTTGCTTATTTCATCTCTGCACCAGCTCTTTTGTTCCCACATGATTTCTTTTCTTCCACCTTTTTCTCCCGTCTGTTCTCGCCTGTTTTATATTGCTTTAAGACCTATTTCTACAGGGCTAGCCTGCCACTGTTAATTTTGGACAACATGCCATCTATCTTTAGAAACTGGTCTGCATGCGTTTTGTGTGCATGAAGCATCATACTCTCAAAATTCACCTGGGTTTTCTCAAAAGAGATTTTATCTTTTTTTTTTTTTTTTTGCACTGCACTTATTTACATACACAATTACTGACAAGGGGAACAACAAGTACCTATGGGGAATATAATTTTTCAGGGCACATTTGGTTTATAGGATTAGGATTCAGCCATTACATCTAGTTTGTACAACTGTTGTTTGGATCCATCTGCAAAAAAGTGCTAAAACCATTTAGACTTCAATTTATAATAAAGATAGAGCACTGTTACCAGAAATACTCCTAAATTGAAATGACATACTGTAATACTTGAATTAAACTTGTGGTTTGTGAGTTCTTACTTAAGTTTTGTGCATTAATTATGTTTTTTCTGTTAGTACAGGCACTACATTTGAAGACTTTTGGTGCCATTACCTTCCTCAAAATAAGTGTGCACTCTTCATTTGACTGCAGGAATCAGTACTTTGAACTGTATGGGACTCAACAGCAGTCTGAGAACATGCCAAATGTTATTTCACTTGTAGAACACTGGCTATGCTTTCATGTGACCTCCAGGGAACACGGACTGGGATATATCAAAGAGACACCATGAGGGATTTAAACAGAAAAGAGAGATAGTTTATTTGAAATGTACAAAAGATATATACACACACTCACACAAATCCCCACACGCACTTAGCATAGTAAAAGTGAATAGAAGCATACAGACAAACATTTTAAAGGCTACTTAGAAATTCAGCAAACATAAAACTGAGGAATTGGCAAGGCTAGTTTGCTGATCCAGTAAGGAACACATTTTTTTATATAGTCAAAGTCTGTGTCCTTTCCTGGACTATCTGCAGTTCATCCAGAGCTCAGGGGAAGCAGGGGGTGCAGCAGAGGGGGGTTGGTATGAATGTGTTAATTAGGGCTGGATTTCTACAGAGAAAACACAGAGGTACTTGTATATTCTTTTAGAGAATGCTCCTCATCAGACACAAGGATTCATGTGCCCTGATAAACCAACACAGAGGCGTACCCTTGTCCCTTTTTGATCGTTTACCCTTGTGAAATTGGGCTGTGGAGAGTTATTTCTCTGATGCATGGAGCAAAGAAGGAGATCTGAATTTGCTTAACCATCCCCAAGAGCTCAGACCATGATCAAAATGAATTTAATGTCTGCGGATCATAACGTTGTACAACCAGGTGTTTAAACTAGGGCTGTCAAATTTTAACTGTATCTGCATCATGCCAAGCAATGCTGGTTTAATCAAATACAAACTGAATTTCAGGAAATTCCTGAAAAAAAAAATCAACCTAGAGCAGTGCGATTACAGCTCTTAGTTTAGCCTTTGTAATACTAAAAGAGAGTAAAATCAAGATGTATTAATTTCAAGATGCATGGTAAGTTATTTTTTGGGTATAACTTATTATTTACCTACCACTTTGCTGCTTTAAGCAACTACATGTTTTGACAGTGGTGGAAAAGCTAAAGACATCGTAGCTCTGAGATAGTTTGTTTTCAGGTGCTCAACATACATTACTATGTTTTTTTTTATTTAATGGCTGAAATTAGTTTTTTTTTTTTAGAATTATTACACTGTGTCTGACAGATAGGCACTGCTAGTCCCTGTATTTATCTCACTTATTGTTCTGCATGCATCAAAAGTAAAAAAAAAATATTCTGGCTTTTTTTTATGAGAATAGTTTTTGAATTTAACAGTTTGCATGAAGCAAAACGGAAGGTAAATTGAAGGACGAAATAAACAAAACAAATCAAAGTGTATATATTCTTCATTACAAATGAACATTAGGTTTTCAACAGTACTTTTGACAGCCTTAGTTTAAACACTAAATTCTATAGCATAACTTAAAGCGAGTACCATACAGTGTTATCTATATACATTAACATCTTTAGAAAATAGTTTTTATTTACATTTCATCTCCATTTCCTGGTATCTCCTCTTTCATGTCAAACTCAGACACTCAAATTTGATATCTTCAGCAAGGTACCTTGACTGCTTTCAGTGCACAATTCTGTGAATGGCTAATACACCAGCAAATACTGAATACTGAATGGCAATTCTTTGTAGATACATTTATATCCCCTGGGATAAGTATTTATAACTAAAATGTATGGCTTTGTAACAAAAATGACAAGAAAATAATCTTCTTAACCCTAGCTATGCTTATAATTACACTTTTTATTGTAACAAAAAAATCTGAAGCCCATTATGAGAGGCTAAGTAACATGGGCAGACAAGAATTTGAAATAGCCATTTTTGCGTTATTTAATCAGTGCTTTCTTATTTAACCCAAATATTCCTGACACAGAGATGGTTAAGACCGAATGCATGATGAGTTTCATTGCTCTCAGCTTATCATATTAAGGAACTTGCTTTCTTCGGCCAAGGCTGTGAGCATCGAGTTCATATCACCAATGGCCATGTTGCCAATCCCTGCTGGCACAGAAGCAAGGGTGACAGAGTTGCGAGGGGTTGTGAGGCGTGAGGAACTCTGAGAGAGGCTCTGCAAAAGGCCAGGACTCAGTGTACCTGACATAAGGCTAGAATGGTCCCCGTCATCTAGCATGGTGTCAAAATCGATCTGGGCATGCTCTGCGCCACCGGATCCACCAGTGGAAGAGTCCACTGTACTGCTAGAGACCTGGTTCACTCCTGGTGAGGCCATGTTGGCTGCAGATGTGTTGTTATTGGCAGGGGTCTGGTTGGAACAGTGGGACATGGGGGCATCAAAGGCAATAGAAGCTGGCTCAAACATATGAATCTGACCTGTGTAGAAAACTGCAGGGTTTGGGTTTTCAGAGTTGCTGGTTTGGGTTACTGAACCACTGGGCCTTTTTGGGCTTGCCTCTGAGGTGTCATTACCACGAGTGGGGCTCAGAACAGATGACTTGAGTATTTGGCCTGGTTGCATCATGCTTGTACCTGCAAATTGTTGTCTGCCAGTGGACTTTGGCTCTGTTGGAGGTCTGGGCTGTAACATTCCCCTGCTTCCATTGTGGACACCATGCTGTTGTTGCTGGTAAGTTTGCTGCTGATCTGCATGATTCATGTGACAGTACCCATCAGTCTGTGTCCTTGCTTTGTAATTTTGCAGTTCTGTATCTGCCAAGCTGTTCTGAGTTGGTCGCATGCTTGTACTTCCTGACATGGAATTTGGGACCGCTTCTTGGCCAAACCCTTGCTGAGGACTCATTTGCTCATTAAAGTTCACATTGTTGCACTGCCTCTGTTGCTGATGCTGCTGGTGAGAGATGTTTATCAGCCTCTGATTTCCATATCCCTGCATAGAAATATTCTGACTCATTGGCACTACCTGCTGGTTGCTGCCCAGACTCTGACCTTGTCCTTGGAAGGAACTGAAATTGTGCCTCTGCTGCACAACAGCTAGGTTCCCCCTGAGAGGATGCTGTTTTGAGAGCTTGGTCGTAGTATCAACAGTCCCAGAGCTAACCTCATTCCACTGCACCGGCATATTATTCTTGTTTATGTTGTTCGATGGTGCTGAAAAAGGTTGCTGGGGGCCAGTTTGGCCAATTTGGCATGGTTGCATGTCCTGTCCAGACTGAGTCATAGTGGCATCCACCATAGCCATCCTTCTTTGTCCATAAAACGCTGCTGGTGGGGGCATGCCTGTCTGATAGCCCTGAGTCTGATTACTGCCACGATAGTCCATTTGCCCCGAGGTGGGCCCTGAGGGCCCAGAATTCTGGGACCTGAGGTACTGCATCACATCATCTGGCAGCATCATGTCATCATCTCCACTCTGCTCCCCCCCAGCCACCATTCCATCAACTGCCATGTTTTCCATAGCTACATTCTCGGAAATGCTTGGTGGTCTTGGGGCAAATGGGTACCGTTGGAGGCTGCCATCAGAGCGAGTGTATCCCTGTGTAGCCAGAGCCTGGTTGCGTTCAGCTGACAGACCAAGCATGGGGTTCATGTTGTTCATACTGTTATAGCGCTGTACCCTTGGAAGATACAGAGGGTCCAGTGTGGGACGACGCACTGGGTCACTTGCACGGCGAGGAAGGTTGGTTGGCACTTCATGTGGCATCATGCTCTGCATGCCATATCCAATATCACTACACCGCCGAGGCACAGTTCCAGAGAGTGGCTGATGAAGTGAGTGTGACAAGCAATCCTGAGAGTCACTGTAGAGTGCCATGCGGGTTCTTAGGCTCATCCGTTCCATATTAGGGAGAGGAGTGGGTGGAGCTCCACCAGTTGCAGCAGCATACTTTGCCTTTAGCCGATAATGCTGAGCTGGTGTGAGACTAAGGATACTTGGGAGGCCTCCTCCACCCCCACCACTGATACCACCACCACCTCCACACTGGCTTGCTTCACTGGAGCGGCGAGACAGGTCTGTGGAGATTGGGTCATAGGAGTCTGCTGAACTGATATTGTTGTGACGATTGGCACCAAACTGGGATGCCTCACTGGAGCGGCGACTGGAATAGCAAGGTGAAATACCAGATGAACGCCGACTCAAGGTGTATGCTGAGCTAAGGGTGCTGGTGGTGCTGTCCCGACGCTCATTCAGCTGGTTTAGCAGTGTTACTTCACATGTAGATGGGTCACCCATGCGATGGCTAGGGTATGAACTGCTTGGATTACTCATTGTGTTGGAATTCTCCAGCAGAGAACCTGGCAGCAAGAAAAAACATCATTACAGGATTACACCAGCTATTTGACCGAACAATTAAAAAATTTATCACCACCATCAAGCAATATAATCACATCATATGATGTCTTCAAACACCCCTACTTACCAACAGCAGGTATGGGAGGCAGCTTCATACTATTGCGCTGGCCCTGAGGTGGCTGTGGTGCAGAGTTAACCCAGGGGCAGGATTCCCTAACTGTCTTCAGCCTTTCTTTCTTGATGTTCTCCAGTTTGATGGTGACCGCACCGCCATGACCCATGGCTTTCCTCATCTGTAGTCCCACGCCAGCATGCTGTCCTCCTACAGGAACGGTGGAGTCTACCATGGGGCACTCATCCTGTGCGCTGAGGTCCCCGAAGCTGCCCCCACTGTGCATGGCCATCTCTACCCCACTGTCATTGTTGTTGGCGCTGCTGAGAGGTGACGGCTCACTGCTACAGGACGAGAGGCCGCCAGGACTGGACTGATATGTCTAGTGGGAGAGAGCAAATAGAATATGATGTGTGCTCTGATATTCTGAGAAGTTCTAAGAGGTTAGTACAGTAGAGTTTATTTAAATCTTTAACTTGTAAATATTTAATCTGCCAACAGAAAATTTCGATGTAATATTTCTTAAAAAAACATAAAAAAGCAATTATTTTGAAAGTGATATTATAAAAGCTTGGCCAAGCTCAGAGAATGCCATTTCATATTCTTTAATATTAATAATTACCACAGTTAAAAAATTCTGATTGTAACAATGCTTTGTTATAACTAATGCTGGCCTGTAGTTTAATAATATCATTAAATATAAATGGGTTTGATTTATTCAAAACAAGAATACAAGTAGATAATAGATGGGAATGATAGTAGAAAGAGTGATAACAGCAAATTAAAGCAGTGAAGTCTTCCTCACAACTTATTGTGAGACATATTTATAGTCCCAGGCAGCAAATATTAATGGAATGATGACTTTCATTAGCAGTCCAGAGATTGCAGTCAGTAAAATGCTGGTGGTTGGCTGTGCTTGACACCATGCATGCATTTGTGCATCTCATATACAATAGAGCACGCTTTTAATGTGCAAACATGGGACCTCATGCAAGAAGGAAATTTTACATCATGCAAGTTTGTGTGCAACATGTGACACAAAGAAAACTTTGCAAATATTCCATGCTGAGTGGCAACAAGACAGAGATAGTGTTTGAGTGCTCACCTCAGTGAAGTCTGTCCATTAGGAAAGTTAACTTTAGAGAAGCATGTTTAAGCATTAACCAGAGAGTTGAATTAGGAAGGATGCAGGGAGTACTTGCAGTGAACAATCAGCTTCAGAGTAATGTTAGTAAATTAAAATTTTAGTAAGAAAATCACAGTGTTGGGAAGTGGTGCTTTCATTTCCTGCACGATGCAGTCAATGAACAACAAATTTCACAAACTGGATGTTGTTTGCAGGACTCACCATGGAGTTCTCGGTCTTGATAGATTTCACTTGTAGACAGTCCTCTACTCCTCTCGATGTGCTGTTGGCCTCAATCTTACCATCCAGGCCTCTTGCACCAAGTTTGGTATTCGTATCGTTCTCGCCGTTGCCTTTAGGTGGCTGTTGTCTTGGAGGTGCATCATTTCGTTGTTTCTTGGTCACATGGGCTTCAGGGCCATGGACTGTTTTGACATGCTTCCTGAGAGAGCTGGGATCAGTGTAACGTTTGGTGCAGCCGGGGATCTTACACACATATGGTTTCTGTGAGAGGAGATTTACAGTTAAAGTGAGACTGTGGTAAATACACACACTTAGCACACTGAACTTTCTAACAACGGCAGAAAAAACAGGTAAGGGCGGTAAAATTCCCACTATGCCTTTTTGGGATGTTTAAAAACTCAAAAACAAATGCCTAACTGGAGTCCAGCTTTGTGGATCAGGATCTAATCAATACACCATTGAGTCAAATGGCACGCTAAATTTCAGCACACTCCAGGCACTATATTTTAACTTCAGAACATATTAAATACAAATCTCATTGGTGCTAAAATGCATGGCATCACATTTTTATTGGTTGACAAACCCTTGTGCCTAAACATACCTCATTAGAGTGTGTACGGTTCTGATGCTTGGCCCGGTCTGAGGCATTGGAGAAGGCCTTGTTGCAGCCTTCATGTTCACACACATACGGTTTCTCCCCTGTGTGGGACCGGAGGTGAGTCTTGAGGTTCTCCAGGCGTGAGTAAGCTTTTGTACAGCCCTCAAACTGGAGAGATAGAGAGAGAAAGCGAGAGAGACAGACAGACAGACGGACAGTGTGAGACAAAAGTCCTGAGTGCTGTTGTTTTGTCTGCAGCTGGATAGAGAAATGACCCAGCAACACAAATAAAAAAGCTCTGTGTTTGACGTTTTTGAAATGAAATCAACTGTTGGACGCTTGCCCACCTACTGTGGCGTGCCACACAAAAGCAAAGCAGCAATACACTTTGATAAAAAGGGCGATTATGTGAAATAGCTCAACTAAGTGTGAGGTGCGGTAAAGCTTTGTGTATGGAGCGCTTTGTTGAGACAAAGAGAAGTCTGTGTTTAGCCTTTGTATTCTCTTGTACTGTACAAGCTATAATTTGGTATTCCTTTTGAGCAGTCACTGTGAAAGGGGCTGGCTTTGAAATTAAAAGAGACTTGAACTAGACCAGTTCAAATATTGGATACAAAAGTCAGAAAAACGCCAGTGCGATACGATGATGCACAAAATATCAAGTGAACCCATAAAGACTCACGACCCCCTGCTTGCCTGCAGAATATAATAACACACTCACGCCATCAATCAGCTTTCTTAACTTCTTTTATACAAATCATCTGTTTTAATGTATTCACAAGGCCCTGAGCTTTGAAGCTAAGCAAACAGGCCCTCAGTCTGAACTTCACACAGCTAACAAAGGCTTCGATGAAACCCCCCAAGATTTATCAACATGTAAAATATCTCCGGCTCCGACCACAAAGAAGATCTCAAAGCACTTTCATTTTCTTAAGGCAGAGGAAAGGATGCTTGTGGCTGCCAGAGTTATTTCCACATGCCTCGAGTCTTTAGCAAACTGATATTTATATGGCACAGTTGAGCAATGTATTAAATAACAAAGTCAAATATTTTTTCCATGTTATTTTAAATAATTATTCAATTTCATGATTTTGTGTGTGATGTGGCACAAACGCTGTATAGAAACAGACTGTTCAAAATTAAACTAGACTCTAACCGTGCATTTGTGCGGTTTCTCCCCTGTGTGACGCCTCATGTGGACCACCAGCATGTACTGAGCCTTGAAGGGCTTCTGCTCCCGGGAACACTCCTCCCAACGGCACACAAACTCCTTCTTCTCACCGTGGATGTGATCATTGTTGATGTGCTGTAGAGAAGACAATTCGAATAAAATCGGTCGTCAGTTTATTATGAATTGCGTCTAATGACAAAAAGATAAATTTACACCTTGGACTCAACACCTGCCTCTGTGCCAACAAAAAGGGTCGGCAAATTATTTTCTTTTTTTTTCCCCATCAGAACAGGCCCCCTCTTCCATGTGGCCATGTGCATCCACACATACACACACACAGCCATGTGAATGACACTGCCATCCATTACAGCTGACAGTTTTTATGCATTTGTCAACAGGAAACAAAACTTTAAAGTGCAGTGTCTGTTTTTTCAGGCTCTGTTTGTGCATTTGAGTGAGTGTGCTTTTGACTTCCTGAAGGAAGAGGAACTACCCCAGATCCCAATAAAAGTGATCAGGAGACTAGGATTTATCTCTCATCCTCCTCACTGGTGATGGGGGAGGGGTCAGTGGTGGGCCCACAAAGTTTGCTCTGTGATGGTTAAAACAAAATTTGGTGTTAGCTACTCCAGCAGTGTCACACAAATCAAAATTAAGTCAAACTCGGTGTCAAATGTAACGCAACAGTCTTTTTTTTTAGTATTTTGTTGAGCTGAAATCTTTACAATTGTCGTCTCTGTAATCCACTTTCTTACTTTTTTGCATGTGCAGAATTATGTTGACTTGTATGAAAATACAATGCATGTAAAAATAAAAAAGATCTTAGATAAAGACTATGTTCTTATTCTTCTTACTAATGCTCTCAGATAGGTTTGAACAACTTTAAATCGCTTACATTGCAGACCAATGCACACTTGCTGTGAACACAAACACATAATGTGTCTGAACAGACACTTAAAAACTCTCTCCTCTTGCACCACATGCAAATATCCACACACCCAGTGGAACCACTTTATTTCCCGAGGACATCCAAACCCACAATGCTACACTTATGTGGCCACCTCCTCACCAGCGAGAAAGTTCAGCGGCTGATGATTCTGCTGAGATCTATTTTGGGTGAAGGAGGAGGAATGGAAGCAAGTGTAGGTTTCTATTTTCAGGACAGACACAGCTGTGAATCCATAATTTATGATTGCTTTGGTTATGTGGAAGCCAAACTAAATCCACAGGTGCACATTAGTTTTTATTTTATTTTTATTTATTTATTTATTTTTTTCTTTGCTGCAACTAAGGAAGCCTTAGATGTGCAAAAGTAGAAAATGCTGAGTTTCTTTTTTGGGTAATTTCATTTTTCTAATCTATTTATTTTTCCAATTTGATAAAAGGATTTGAAAAACTGCACTGGTCTCATCCTCATAACAAATCAAACCTCAAATCCTCTGCTAGTTTCCTCACTACTCTTGGCATGCTCTCACAGAGTTTGTGGTGAGAAAGCAGGAGGAGAGTTCGAGATAAAGGTTGCACTTGCTTTGAATTGTTGCATCTCCCAACAATCTACCTCCTAAAATCAAAAAAGTGCCCAGAGATAACTGTCAGAGAGCCACAGAGTGGGAAGCAAAAAGAGAAGTTGGCCTGGAAAAAGGGGTGAGCGTGAGGTTCCATAACTCCAGAGCTTCTGGCATGACGATGGATTTATGGTCGGCCCTCTGGGCTTCAGGGGTTGGGGGTGTTTCTGGGAGTAAGAGGTTAGGGGTCAGGGGTCACGGGGCTGAGGGGTTGCAGGGGCACAGCTGCAGGGCTTGGGCTTGAGTTTGGCGAGAGCCGGAAGGCTCATTAACGCAGCACGTGTCAACCAAACAGGAAGAGATCCGTTACTTGACAGCTTTCAGAGCCGACTCAATCAGCACCAACTTAATGAGCAGCAGAGCTAAGTTAGAACTGTTTCAACTTTTTACAAAACAAAAACATTGGTTATGATGGCTTGGTTTGGACATAACCTTCAGTACAGTAAGGTATACCAAAACATCAAGTCCAAGAATAGCAGGAGAAAACATGTGTGACCTGACTTTGAAAAGTTTTTCCCCTCACAATGGAATGTTTTATTGTCCGTAGGCTGTTATAAAAACATGTAACAACATTTTTTACGCAAAGATCGGATCACAATGCAGTGAAACAATCCCATTATTATACAGTTTGCTTTTTTTTTTTTTTTTACACAAAATTCATTTACACTTTTTTGCTGCTAAATTTGTTATTCTTTAAAATTACCGGAGGGTCTCATACTATTTCTACCAAAGAGCAAAGCCCAATAAATGCACCACACTTTAGCCTCGAGCATGCTGTCTAAAAGGGCTTATGTGTTACATTCAGTGTACTCTTAAAAGGCTATTACTCACATGAACAAGTTGGTCCTGGGTGTCATACTCCTTGGTGCAGCCCTCCCAGTGGCAGTTGGTCTCATAAATGGCCTCGGGCTCCTGTTTGCACTCATCTTTATCCAGATCCTCACTTAGGTCCAAGATGCCTCCACCAAGGTCCTGGAGAAAAAAGACAGTGCTGTGTCAGAGGGGCTAGCCAGGATAAAGGAAATAAATGATGAGGAGAAAAGCATCTTTTACCCGAATCTGCATACGAGACATTAAAGATGCATTCTGTACTGTTTTGCATCGTCCTTATCTTATCTGTTTCTTAATCCTAATGAGTTGTTTCTTGCTAGCCTACCTATGTCATTGATTAACACTGCATTTTTATTCCCTGCCTATAATCAATGTGAACCGAATTAGCCGCTACAAAGAAGTGATTTCACTGTAAGCAGCTGAAGAGATCTCAGGTTCTTTGAAGGTCAAAAGAAACCTGCATTAGTGGGAAAAAGTAAGCTTTTCTTTTAAAACAAGTTGTTCAGGATTTCAGTTTCTCCTTTTCTGATCCTCTTACCTGAGAGGAGGGGGAGATGGGCAGTGGACCCTCTGCTTCTGTCTTCACCTTTGTCCTCTTGGTAGTCAATGGGTTGACTGTGCTGCTCACTGCTGGGTCTCCACTGGCATTCTGAAAGACAAAAGAAGGAACAGTGACGAGTTTGAAATATAATGATTCAAACAATGAACACTCGACAAGTGCCTTTCTGTTTCTCAAAAAAGTCATGATTCCCATCCTCAGATGGTTTTTTTTTTGGGGAGTTTTTGATGGGAGTTTTTTTTATTTTATTTTTAAATTTTAAATCACACCATTCTATCTAGGGGAAACTTAACATAATTTTAAATATTGTGACTTTTGTGTTATTTTATTTTTTAAGATGTGACATGGATGTGGCGATTTTACGGCCACTTTTTTTTATTTTTGTAAACGTAGCGGTTTAGCTTGAAAATATTTTGGTTTTATATCAGTTTTGGTTGGACTGGACTGGATAGAAAAACCTTTATTGACAAGGAGGCAGTAAGGTTTTCAAGTCCACACAAGTGTGACCATCGTACAAAAGCACTGACGTAAATACAAATAATGTTCAACTCCCATAAATTTGATTGAATATGACAAACAAAGTCCTCAGTACATGTGCGCTGGCAACAAGGCCTAGAGTGTTTTTAAACATCTAGCTTCTGGTGGAACAATGGAGGAAAGTTATCTGCTTAATTTCCTCTGCAGCATAAGTGAACCTTCACCCTGTTGGCAGAAGCCAAAACTCTGCATTGAGAGGGTAATGTGGGTGTTATAGAATGCTTTTACTGGCTCTCTCTCTTACTGTTCAACTTATTTTGAATGCATTTGTTTCATGGATTTGTATGCATGTTTGGGACAAGGAAAACAGCAAACTTGCACAAGTTTACAGTACACTCTTAGGAAAGCATTTCTGAAATGGACTTCTACTGCAAAAAAAGGAGCCAACATGCTCATTGATGCACATATAAGAAGCTTATTCACAATTTAGAGTTGTACAACTCTCATCCATCTATGCAACCATGACCCTTTCAATTTATTTAATTCAATTTATCAATCCACCCATTTCCTAACAGTCACCTCAGGGAACAGCTCAGACACCTCACAATTGTTTTTGGCTCAGTGTCCTGCTCTGAGGAGATTTAAAGAGTCCTTGTTGCAGCAGGCACCCCAGCCCATAAGTCAGACTGGGACCCGCCGCCGAGACTAAACAGTTTAGACTGCTTTGTGTTCGCCAAAGCCACAAGGAAATATGACAGAAAAGGAGTTATTACCCTCGGTACTGCGGAGGAGGGACTTTGATCTGCAAACTGATTCTTAAGACGACAGAAAGACACACAAGGCCTTTAAAAGCTTTAATAGAGATGGAAAGAAAGGAGAAATGAAAATTCAAAGCAGCTGATGAGTTATTGTGTATGTGTGTGTACATTAAGGTCCATTGGAGGGGGTCCAATATTAGAGGGGGGTCCTCTAATCCCACCCAGACGTTACGGTGGAGTTCAGCATTTCTGGGGGCCTTGATGATTCATTCATCTGGCGAAGACCCAAACTGGGAATGTGGTTCTGATCACCGCTGAAATGCAGCTGTGTTAGTAAATTGGGGTGTGTCTCATTCTTCTGAATGTGAGTGTATACCATACAGGAGGGAAAACTGAGATACTTCTGCAGTTTGTCAGCAGACACTGTGCTAAAACATTGCTGATAGCAGTGGAGTTATTCACTGAGGGCAAAGTTTACATTACCAATATAATGTGATGATAAGGAGAGACTGCAGAATGACAGAATGGTGAAAATTAAAGGTATTAGAGGGCTGTGTCAGACCGAAACAACTTAATTAACTAAAGTCATAGTTATGTTCTCTGTGTCTCATTGTGCTGACGCTGATGAGACTGCACTTCTCGTAAACAGACATTTCATCATGATGTAGGCGGGCTATGTGTGTGCCTTAAGTCTGGTTCATATTGGAGTATGTAGTATATAGTAGTGTGATTGCGGGCCATACTGGCCAGCGGGGGAACAGTACTGGAGCAATCAAGCTTGATTATGGCACGATTAGGATGGCCAATGTGACTGCGTCCTTAATGGCTAGTAGGTACAAAAATGTTTGAGTTTTCAGCATAAGTGTACCTCAAATAAGTCCAAGAGTGGCAACTGAAGATATTGTTTAAACTACATCAGGGTACTTAAGAAAAGATAAAGATCTTGTTTGAAAAAAAAAAAAACACTAACAGCCTTTACTCTAATATTTTTAAAGACACAACACTTTATTAACCAAGGTTACATTCAAGGTTAAAAATCCTCCCATTCATACCTGGTTAGCCTCAGAGTTGGAGCTGTTATGAGAGGTGGACATCGCTGAGGCAGTGAGAGGGTGTTGGCGAGCAGAGAAAGAAGACGCTGAGGGTTGAATGAGAGGAGGTGTGTGGCCGAAGGCGTTGAGACTCCTCTGTTGGGACAACAGCTGCTGGTAGGCCACAGGGTTGATGGGATGAGGGAAGCTAAAAGAGGGGCTGAGTGAGAAGGAAATGGCAGCAGTTACAACATGGAATTTCATTATTTTTGAAGACAAGACCTACATCTGAATTATATTCATTTGAATTCTGACACACGTGCACCAAAATATCTTTTTTTTTTTTCAAATAAAACTTCTTATTTTTATGTAATCTGGCTTTGTTTCTGGCATGCTTAGGGAACATGATTTCCTAAAACAAGCAGCAACCTGTTTTTCAGTGTTGAAAAATGAAACCAAAGAGTAAAAGGCTACAGTTCCTTAGTGTCCACTCGACTCTGGCTTCAGGAGTTTCATAAAGCTGCCAAATATGTATGCATATACATGCTGAAATACCTGATGCCTCCGACTGAAAGGTGTCCATAGGAGCTGCTGGCAGCTGAGCTGGAGCGAGAGTTGTTGATGTACGCCACCAGGGAGTTTGGTGAGGTACGGATCATGGTTTGCAGGTCAATGCTGGCATCTGACAGTGGGGAGATGGACAGCGCTCTCTTCCTACTCAGTCGAGGTGTCAAACGTGGGCTGGAAAACCGTGACACTGGACAAAGAGACACAAACAGAATCATCAGCGGGATGTCTGCCATTGCAGTGCAGCTAAATCTAAAAGAGAGCATCCTAATGTTTAATATCTGTATTTGTGATGTCTAATGCAGGGTTGCAACTTTTCAGATGTTGAAATTAATAGAACAACGTGTGTGATAATTCCTCATGCTTTTATCAAAATTTTCTGTTTGTTTCCCTGGACAATGTTACTATAGCAGAGGTCATGGCCACTATATCTCCTGCATCTCTCTCACACACATACACACAGCTCCCCTATTTAACATTCACATCCTCTTATGCATAATGAATCGCCTCCAATCATTCTCAGTAATTACCTTGATAGTAATCTCTGTTCTTGGGCAAGTTAAATGGAGGCAATTTAAACAAATTGATCTCAGAATACCATTAGAAAAGAAAAAGAACAAGGCTGCCTCTTAAAGGTAGGGTTCACAGCCTCCTGCTGGACTTGATTGCTGCACGTTTTTCTTATTCAAGAAGTGGAAGAACACAAGAAAATGACCAGGGAGACTACTTTCCCATGAACTTGAAGGAACAGTAAACTTTTTTTTTTCCCAAATGCACTTTCTGTCCAACATTTATGTGTATTTACTCATTTCAGATTACAAAAGCATGGAGCTGCGCTTGAAGTGGTTACTTGACCAAAGCAAATATGCTAAAAACTGCAGTTTCTCAAGTGGCCACTTGGCGCAAGCTCCAAAAGCAAGTTAGTTCCCATTACTCATCATGCAAAAACTTTATAGCAACATTCAACATGTGATAGTGAGAGTTACAGCAGCATGGCAGCTTTGAGTTTAATGTAGATGTTAACCCATTCACCAAGCTTGTACTGTTGATGTCTTTTGGGAGAATTTATGACACCATTAAAGTTGCTTGGCAAAGCTGCGGTACAGCTTTCAGTGGGTGAAAATGTTATATTTTCAGATATTTAACCGACTCTTGATCTTTAACTATGGAATTAGGTTATGGATTCATAAAAAAAAAATCTACTTTACTCCTTTAATGAAGCAACTCTAGTCAGCTATCAAAATCCAATTTCTGGTATAGGAATGGCAGTAGTCAAGTAAACAAATGTGACAACTGTGGTGAGTTTGAGGTTCATAAACCAAGTGAGATGGATATCTCAAACTTGAGGCTTTAATGAGGCAGTGGACAAAGTGGCATCTTTGCAGCGGCTATGTCCACTATCTTTACTCCCACTTCCACAGAGACAAATCAATTTCTTCTGACCAACAGGTGCTGCCTCTCAGTGTGTAGGGACAGAGAGCGGGGCTGGCATGTGTGTCTTTGCACATACTATGTAATTAGGCCATACAACAGACATCAACAGAGGCGCGAGAGGCAGGAAACTCATAATAGGCCCATCACAAGTCACCTAAGCACATGCACAGTGCCCTTTCACACACACACACACACACACACACACACACACACACACACACACACACACACACACACACACACACACACACACACACACACACACACACACACTTTCTGCATGTCACCTCTGCTGCTGTCAGTACTCGGCCAATCACTGACTCTTGGCTGGTGGAACTCACAGCCCCTCAAGACAAATGAATCCAGGCACCGCCATAATCACCAGGCCAGACCTACAGCCATAAACCGGGGTCTTGCTTCCAAAACTATTACGTTTGGAGGTGGTGACTCGTAAAGCAGAGGCATATGCATTCACTTAAAAGGCTCCAAAGATTTTCAGACAGCAGACAACAGTGGTTAGAAGCTTTGAAATAAAAGTGGTGGAGATGACAAGAATATCAATGAAAAGTTGGCAAAAAACAACACAGCCCACTGGACTGTACCTCTTTAGATTTAATGCATAAATATTTACTCTTTGGTTTGTTTCACAGAACAACACAGATAAAAGACAACACAGGATTCACTGGAGAACATGCAGCAGATTCTAAGGGGTGAAGAGTTTATTCTGATAAACTGTGCTTTGCTCCAAAAGAGCTGCTAGGACTTGATGTTTTTGCTATGAGGTGAGCTTTCTGCCTTGCCAACAGATTTAATGGGAGATAAGTGAATTAATATTCCCCCTTATAAAACAGGAAACAGGCCTCGCAGCCTGGTGGCCTGGCGCCTGCCTCCTCTGGGCGCTGTGCCCAAAAAAACGCCCTCTATGACTTCAAACCACCCCACAATCTATACATCAAGCTCTGCCCAGAGCAATTCATTACACCTTAAGAAAAGAGGCCTAGAGGTTCATGGTATTAGACCTTTAGAAGCTGAACAAATTTAGTAAAACTCTGGGTTTTAATAGATGTCACTGGTTTAACCTAATTTTACCTGGAACAAATTTCACACAATGTGCTTACACACCTCTCACCACTCGGTAAAGGCGTGTTTTATGGACGGCGGTTAATTGAAAGGGTGAGCAGGTTCCGGCAGGGAGTGAGAAAACAGATGTTGCACAGACTGTGGCGGCGCAGCAAATGTGGTAATGTGGCATGTGCGCAAATGTGTACACATGTATGTGATTGTGTGTCTGCATCAAAGGCTGGGTGTAATTGTGGGATCTGGATTTATATAGAGAGTCATAATTACAGGGGCTTCATTGCCCGTCAATACTGTAAAGAAAAAAAACATATCAAAAGTAATGGGCTGCCTGTTTTAATCTTTTTGGAAAATGAAAACAGTAATTGGAGGGTTGTGCTTATCCCCAGAAGCAGCTATAGCTCTCTATGTCATCCTGACCCGGGCACATGGAGGGTCATTGTCAGGCTTGGCAGAAAACTGGCATGTTGACTTTTCTGCAATAATAGTGGTTGGAACTAGGGTTACTACATTGTACTATAAGGTCTGAAAGTAGTTTTAGAATTCGCTTCTCTGGGAATTTAGTGGTCACCAATTCATATGTCTAGTTTTAAAAATGATTACATAGCAGAATTAAATGTCTTGTTTTGGGCTTTGGTGTGACTCTGGGTCTTGGTTTCTTCCAATGACTGGTTTCCAAGAAATCCCAACCATCATATAATAAAGTTAAAACAAAACACAATACTGAAGACCTTACCTCAATGGATATCTTTGGCTTGCTCACTGTGACCTTGCCACCATGATAAACAGGCACTGCCCTACCCTATGTAACCCCCCCCACATGCACACACACAGACACACACACTGTTGGTTGCGTTAGTTCCAGTGGCTCCAGGCCTCTACACTTTCAGCCAGTGTAAGGCCCCCCCACCCCCTCCCCTCACCAGCCAGAGTGCGAAAATGTTTATTTTCCATGCTAAATCTCACTAATGCTAACACTGAGAATTTTATTAGTTAGTGGACTTATGCTGAGTCCTCTACGAGCCCCCAGTGTCAGGCCCAAAGCCACCGTTGTGTTTGCCAGTGTGTTTATGTGCACACTTCCACCCATGTGCTCATGAAAAAACATATAGTTAAGTGTTTGTGTATGAAGTCTGAGGGGACCAGTCTGCTCTGAACCCCATGCTCCCCACCACCACATCAGTACACAAATCTATCGACCTCACCCCCTCCATTTCTTCAACACTAAAATCTTTTTCCTCGGGATGGCAGACATTTATTTTGGCTGCTGCTTTTGTCGTGGGAGCTTCAGCGTTTTCCAGCGGACTCTGCTCTGATATTTCTCTGCCCACCCACCCCTTACATACCTGCTCACTCACAAACAAACAGACATCTGAATGCCTCCCAGTGTATGATATAAAATTAAATGTGGCTTTATTCATACGAACAAACTTTGAGGTGTGCTAATATATATGCTTACCATGCTTGAATACCTTAACTCTGTTTGAATTAGTGTTTCTTTGTCTGATATCAACCATGATTAAGAGATCAGCTGACTGAAGCAACATATTTTACTTGTTTGGTGTTCAACAGAAGTATTCCTGGAACTTTTAGGTGCAGGAAGCACTTTTCAAAGAACTTAAAGTGTTTCTTCTAGTTATTGGTGTCTACTTCTTCCATTGTGTCTGAACGCGTGCAAGTGCCAATATGACACCATGCATGTTAAGTTAAATAAAAATTCTACAAGTGAGCAGTCATACTGGAAATGCATAAAACTATAAACCCAAATCTCGAAGTTCTAATACATTTGGAAAGTGCATATCCTTGAGCAAGGGCTCCTTAAGGATGAAACAATGTCCCTGGAAATTAGAGTCATACATTTTTTTTCTTCAAGTGCCCGAGTTCAAGTGTCAAGTTTGAGATTTGATCAACTGTGGAGAGAAAATTGAGGGAGGGAGAAGGAGGCAGCTGTTGTGAGAAGCTTTAGTAAGGGTTCACTGAGGGCTTCCAGTTTTTTGCGGTGGGTCCTCTGAATATTAGTGCATAAATTGATTTTTAATATGGTTTTATCTGCACTGCTCTCCAAAACTAACGGCATAGGATGAAGCACATATTTGCCATCTCCGCCACTCCTCCTCTGGCACTAAATGAGGCTTTTGATTCAGACCAAGGCTGCCCGCAATGACCATTAGCTGGCCACCTCGGTCAATACAGGCCCTGTGTCTGGAGGCCGCAATGGAAGGGCCTCCAGACTGGCTCAAAACTTGACCACATCACAACCAGGATTTGTAGAACTGTGAATAAAAGCTGCTGGGGTGGTGGCAGTAAGTGTGGAGGCTGTAAAGGAGAAGGCAGTGGGGGATAGATGGAGGTGGGGAGGGGGTTGTGGCTATTTGAGCAAACAGCATCGGCAAACAAGTGTGGGCAAGGTAGCACACGGCGGTCACTGAGGTGGTTGGAGGGAGAGGAGAAAAAAGGGGGAAGAGAAAGAGGTGGTCTGCAGTTTTTGCAAGGCCCCTAAACCATCATCCTTCCTCACCCCTCCTCTGTTTCACTTGATGATTAACATAATTTTAATAATAAACCCTTTGAACACACAACAGTTTTTATTAACGAAGATGTCCTTTTTAGTAAGCATCTTCAAATCCTTAGAATCAGTAAAGACTACTTTAAAATATGTATTTTAATAAACAAAATGATGGATAAATTGCTTCCATATTTGATTTAGATGCTGCAGCAGACACCTGCCAGCAGGAGGCTTGTTTTTTAAAGGGGTTAACTACCCAGCAATCTTATATCTGCTTTTCTTCTACCCGTGCGTGAAGAAGCTGCTATAAGTGTCATCCCATGAGCCTGAAGAGCATGACACTGCAGCAGTGAGAGCTGTGGAGTAGTTTTTTTTTTTTTTTTTCTGGGTGGGTGGTTGGACAGGATGAAAGAAAGAGTGTGGGCTCCAGGAGCGGAGCGGGCGTCACTGCCAAGGAGAGTATTTGATTATCAGCCATCGAAAAGGCTGACTTTCACGGACACTTTTCCACTCTGTGCGCTTTCTGTTCCCCATTCATGAGGAATGAAGGTTTCTTGGATGCTGAAATCAAACGTCTGTTCTGGTGCCTGACCGTCATCTTGATGGAGGGTGGCGGGTTCTTACTGGCATGAGGAACAGGCTGGTCTCTGTGAGTGTGTGTGCAAACACGTGTACGAGTTTGTGAGCATTTGCTGCCTATTTGCCTGGCTGTTAAATTGTGTGTGTCAGTGTGTGTTTAGATGCCTCATCCCACTCATTTAGTGGACTGTACACGCAGCCCACTGAATCCTTAATCCTCCAACCTCACACGGCTAAAATATCTCCGTGCTGTCCATCTATGGCATCACAGGCTTTTATTTTGTAGGATGTATCCTATAATAACAGTACACCTGAAACACCACCAGAATGAGAGACTCCAGAGTAGTACGTTTTTACGATCTCCTTTCCTCAGGGCTTTTTCGTGTTTATGCACCCTAAACCTCCAGCTAGCCATGGTCCCGATGCTACGTGTAAGTCTAAAAGGCTCCACAGGCTTTGATGTGGGGAATTCTGCCATGAAAAAACCTCCAGAGGAAGAAGAAAAGGATGGTATCAACATGCCTGGTGCTGAGAACAAAGGGCAGCATGGCTATTAAGTTTGGCTGCTCGTCTTGTAGAACGGATGAAAGACATGCGTGAGCTTTTGTTTTCCTGGATGGAAGTCTTCTTTTTTTTGTGACATTTGGATAAAATATCACACCACAAAGCCTTCATTACAGATCCTACTTTTGATCTGGGTTCGAGTTATTAAACGTCTAAATCTGCTAAGCAGCAAGATTACAGAAGCTCCTGAATCTTGTCTTTTTCCTCACTTGTAAATACAATGTCAGTGTCTCAGCAGAACAATGACTTAAATGCTGGACTTCAAACTCAAGGATCAAGATAAACAAAATCTGTTGAAACAACATTTAGATCCATGTCTGTCAAAGCAGAGGTTTTCTCCTCACCATCCACAGGGCTGATATAATCTGGTAGATGAGCTGCAGCTGCTGCTGCAGCAGCGGCGGCCGCGGCGGCCGCTGCTCCACTCTGCATCAGCAGGTCACCGTACGGGCTTCTCTGGCTGGCGCTGGCCATCAGGTGATAGTACTCTGAGGGGTTGGCTCCTGGAGGTGGAGGAGGGAGGCTGAACAGGGCACGGTCCTTCAGGTGCTCGTGGGTCACTAAGGGGTGAAAAGGTAGAAAAACAACCTCAGTGTCTTTGTCGTGATCTAGTTTCCCAGAATTAAACTTTCAAATGGAGGATTCAGTAAAGATAGCATGCACAATACATTTAGATTTTGTCCTTGGATCATGAAGATGAGGAGAAAGGTTACAAGAAGGACTACACAGACGAGTGCCCTGCTTTACAGATTTGTGCATGCCTGCCTCGGGGCATGAAGCATTTCATAAAAGCTGTCTGATGTCTTTGAGGCTTGCTGGGTTGGGGGAAATATCTCCAGGGAGTAAAGGAAACAGGGGAGAAGATGGGGCAGGGAAGGAGGGGGCATCGGGGGGGCTATAGAGGAAAGGAATACCACATTCCGGCTGATCTTTGGTGTTGTGTGTATTCAGTTTGACAGGCTGAAGACATACAGAGGACAGGTGCACAAACATGCTCACGCACACATAATGCTGACAAGGCCTTAAATGCTGCATGAGCAAATGTAATACTGATTTAAAATGTGTTCACACCTGACACAAGCAAAGCCACTTTTAAGAAGGCCAGGAGTTGTCGGAGCGAGGGGTAAGATGATTTTTTTTTAACTGTGTCTAACAGTGACTGTGTGTCTGCCTTTTTTTTTTTTTTTCACCACTTCCTGCGCCCTCTTCCAGTGTGTTGTAGGGGTACAGGGGTGTCAGCCAAAGCCAGAGAGCTATGTAGGCTGAAGGAAAAGGAGGGATAAGTGAGGTATGGACCAAAGTTGGAGAAAACTATTTTTGGAGAGCAAACTCCAGCCTGCCGTTACACACAGACACAGGCACCCACAAGCACACACTAAAGCACAAAAAGTTTTGGATCTATCAGAACCCATTAGACCACGGCTGCAGTAACAGAGCACAGGCAGTGTGTTTGTGCTCCAGCAGCAGCAACCCGGGGATATTCTTTTGGTTTCTCCATGGCTGCCAGATCACGTTACTACCTCCGCAGGGTAGCATTTTGAGTTGGAGAGCGTTTGTGCTTGTGTGACCTCACTTCTGAATACAGAGAGATGAGAAATCACAGATCCATTTCCAAAAGGCCCAGGAAACTTAGACATGCCGTTTTGTCTTGTAAGAGGCAAAAAGTTCCAAACATCGTCTTTTTTTTTATAAAAGTTGTGAACAGTACTGAGGATCTTAATTAAACATTTGCAGATGTACTCTTACACATCACTAGTTTTGACTGTCTGCTCTCAAGCAACAAATAGCATAGTTTCAATGTCTCTTAGACACTCTTTTGTTTTTTGAGCTGAAAGAAATTTTGATCAGTGTGCAAAATTCACAATCAAGTAGAGTGGTAGAGGACAAATGTGTTAAACTTTACTGAGAGAGAAAAACAATTATTTCAGCCACATGCTTATTGAGGGGAGGGATTCTAACACTTGCTTCCCTTTTAATTTACCATATTTTGTCAACTACACACTGGAAGTCTTCAAAGATATTGTTAAATATTTCAGAAAAATTAAAGAGAAGTCTGGCATCCTGTGTGGTCTAACAAAGTTTTACAATGTTAAAAGGACTAGAGCATTGACTAATTATTAGATTAATGGACGAAGCCTCCGTAACATCATCCGTCTGTTTCTGAAACAGATTTTTGAAGCAAAACGGCCGGCGCGGCCATATTGGAAATGAGGCGTGCTTGCCTGGCAGCCACGTGAGCTAAGCTGTGCCTCTGATTAGATAATCTGGTGATCTTCATATTGTCTAAACTGCCTAGTTAGAAAAAAATTCACCCCTGTACAGTGCGTGCCGTTGGCAAAATTAGTGATTCAGACAGGAGACATTTTTTTGTACCAGGCTGTAAATATGCTTATTTCTGCTGTGAAAATTGCTTTTTTTGACTTGGTGTGTTTGTGACTTCCGGAACTGCAGATTTAAGCTCTTCTGCATTATCTCATATTTCAGACTGGAGGTTGCCACTTGCTCTAGAGACATGTCTGAGACTCGTCTACTCCCACCTTGCATGGCAACTATCTACCAAGCTTGCCAGGGAGAGTTTCTACAATTAATTCCGAGAGTAAGATGTAAAGTCAAAAATCACCAGAGCTTTTCAGATTCAACCTGCCCATGCAACAGTTAAAGGGATTTTTTTTAAACAAAGCAGTCGCACATTAACAAGCTCAGCTAAAATACAATGACACATGGCTGCCCATAGGGGGCAGTACATTATTAAATCATGTCCAAAAGGTTCTGTTTATCTTCAGCCTTGAAGATGTTGTAAAAAATAATCTTTGCACATTTAACTGACAGACATTTTATTTGTGGTTACATCAGTCAATAAGTCTGTATTACACCAGGCTTCATGATAATTATCTAGTCTCAAAAAATAACCTTCAACACATGCCTGGCACCCAGGTATCCCTATCAGAGGTTTACACATACTCCACTGCTTGCATAGACTTTATTTATGCTCTGCAGAGCTGCACAGCACTGTTTATTTGGAGCCATACTTCCCTGCCACTTTATCAGCGACAGCATCTCTTCAGCATTGCTTATGCTGAAAGGTGGGAAGGCGTTACAAGCTGGCTGAGTGTGCATGTTTGTTATATATTAGTGCAGGGTGCAGGCCTGGAGCTCCTCACCTCTGCAGTCTGTTGTTTAAATGAGGGAAATGCAGATAGGTGTGACATTATGTGAACCTGTGATTGGGTTCTATGAGTCTGGGCTAATTCCTGTGGTTCTCCTGCCCAGACGTATGTACAAGTGTGCAGGAGCAGCAGAGCATATACCCCCAAATCACCAGCATACACTTACACTGAAAAACACTAAAATGCTTGACGACAGGCCTGCTTCAGTGCCTTATATAAGGGAATATATAAAGTGCAACAGTAATTATCACCTCTGGTGAAATAATCAGCTGTGTAAACTAAAGTGTGTGTGTGTGTGTGTGTGTGTGTGTGTGTGTGTGTGTGCACTGTGCAGTGAGCTGCAGCCAAGCAGACAGAGTTGGTTTATAGTGAGCAGGAAACATAAATTCTAAACCTGCTCAACTCTAATCTCACATCCTTTATGCTAACTGGTGAGAGCAGCTGCAAAATATTCCACGTCGCAGTTTATCCATCATATTGTGTACTTTACGCACATCATTAGCAGGCTGAGGCTGAGAGTTTCCATCTTGCAAATGCCTGATGATGATCACAAGCTAAGCTTACAGGTATGAGAGTGTTTATGGATGAACATATGTGGCTGCTTTATTTTTAGTGCAACACGCATTAAGCTTTAATATAAGCACAAGTTTATCACGGCAGTTGAAAAGTTTGTTTTTTTTGTTTTTTTTGGCCAGCGCTTGCTGCTTGTCAAGTTTGGGTTTCATACACATGGTTTGAAAATGTATAGCAAAAACCTGCGTTTCTTGAATAAACAAGTCTTCCTGTTTCTGTGTGTTACATCTTTCTTAGGGTGACATAGACTCTGTAAACTGTTGCGGCTTATTTTAAGTGTTTTTCTGGCTTAAGTTTTCTGCTATTCAGCTACATGATGTTTTACATTAGACATAAGAAACGCTGGTCTGAGGCGTTAATCTTACCTTCTGCAGGGCTCAGTCCACGGGCCGCTGAGATCATAGAAAGAGTGGGGCTGCTGTGGACCGAGCGGAGATAGTGCTCCATGTGGGGGCTGACGTACGGATGTGGAGGGCTGAATGGCGATTCACCTGCGCTGGGTGCTGCGTGAGGTGATAGACGGATCATGGAAATGTCTGAGATGACTGGGCTGCCTGTCAGTCCTGGAGGTCTGTGAAGAAACCGTAAAGAACAGATTAAACAAATGATATGAAGAGGAAGGAAGAGATATACGGAAAGGAGGACAAGGGTTATAGATGAAGACAAAGAAGTCAGATGTAGAAGGAGGAAAGGAGTTGGCGTGTGTTAATTTCATTGCCTGTATTGTGCTCTGTTATCATCCTGACTGATCTCCATTGGTATGTTCATAGACAAGCCTTAACATCTGTTATTCCACTAATGTGTCTGCAGTCTCAATCCACTTACACCCTTTCCCCTCCACAGTTCAACAGCTAATGCATAATAATCCTCTTTTGTTAACCTTCTCCTATTAAGCCCAGGAGCTACATACAGACAAGTCCAGACTAAGGGCTTTCCACTGCAAGGCCAGGATGAGTACATTCTGTCTGTTTGGGTGGGCAAACTACATGGTCCCTCACATCAGGTATTACAATTTGTGTGCTAAAAGAACACAGTAGCCTTCTATAGAGGTCTCGTCTGAAGTTCTCCGACATCCTGGTGGTCACATCAGGCTGAACAGTAAATTTGTCATTCCCGGCAGGTAATTGGCAGCTCTTCTTGCAGAAACACACGCGTGTTGTAATTCTCAAAAACCCCAAGGGGCCGAGCAACAGATAAAACTGTTTGCTGGCAGCTGGCGGTGGAGGGAGCCTTTGAAGGGGCACTTGTCTGTGTGTCGACCTTCAGTTTTGGTAAGTGGTGGTATCTGCTTTAGTGTGCTGTCAGAACACATAGTGGAAACCCAGCCATCAGGGAGACTATAAGGCTGGAGGAAAGAAAACTAGTGCAGAAAACACAAGAGCACTTTAAGTCATAACTTTGGTCTGCTTGAGCTGACAGGTTGCTTACAGAAGACCAATAAAACGTCAAACTGGTCTCTTGTTTTTAAAACGTGAAGCCAATGAGGAGCTGCCTTTCTGTTGGCAGACAGGGGAAATTCTACTGGTTACAGAAAGTTGGAGGCACAAATGAAAAAGGTTGAGGGGAAAATTTAAAAGGCAGAAAAGCCCGCCTTTCATCAGAAATACTCAGACTAATGACTCACTGTTACATTGTCAGTGAGGCTTGGGAGAGTCTCGTACAGAAGAGCTAAGTAACTACTGACTGAAACCCTCACTATTTTAGGCCTCTTTTAAAATAGATTTAATTTCAAGTTCGCTTCTCTGTCTAAATTGTTAAATTCTTTGGTCTTTTTGTGCTCATATTTAGCCAAGATAAAACGGCTGCAGCTTAGTTGTAGAGTCGGTACTCTCTTAATCTAAAATTATGGTGGTTAGATCTAAGGTTTCATTGTCATATACTGAAGAGTCCTTAAGAAAGACATTGAACACCAAATTAGTCCTGGTGATGTAATCAGCTGTATGTGAGTGTTAATGACTGCGATTGGCTATTACTACATGATGGGTACTGGAAAAGTAAGTGGACAAGTAAAGCTTTGTAAGTACAAGACCATTTAACAAAGGTTGTGAGCGACTTGATAACTCAAACCGGTCACATAATCAGAGCAATCATGTTGTTGTAAGCGTCACTCGATACAAACAAAACAACAATGTCGAAAAAAAAAAACCCAAAAGAACAACAAACGACTTTTTAAGAGCTCTGTATCTAACATACAAGCAGCCCCATGGCCCCTGTGAACACACAAGTGTTTATATGTGTGGTTTTCATTCTTGGCAGCACTAACTGCATGCTGGGTAAACAGCGTGTGTCTGTGTGTGTATGTGTGTGTGTGTGTGTTGGTGTGTGTGTGTGTGTGTCAGTGAGAGAAAGAGAGGGATGCAAAAGCCTATCTGGTGCTGCCTACATCAATGGTTTTGGAACACAATTCATTGTTGTATCTAATTTTTTTAGTATTATTATTATTTTTTAAAATAAAAAGTATGTTTTAGTCCAGAATTGTTCTAACGGTTATTGTTTGAAATTCCTCCCTTATTAACCCTTAAAAGCCTGACCCATCTAAAAATAGCCAGACAATTCTAACGTTTTGAAACGTTTATTAACCCCTTTAACAAAATCCACAAAATATATTGCTATATCATTTTGTCTATGATATATATTTTGTTTCATTGTATTTGATGAATTGGGCTATTTTTGGAACTTTTTTTATTAAAGTTTTAGTAAATATGTATTCAGTCAATGCAGAAAGCACTTATTTTAAAACATGAGTGATAATTTAGATGTTATTCTTAGCACAACCTCTTGAAAATCAGCAATAATTTTCCTGAAAAAAAAAGAGCAGATATTCTGAAAAAGGAGCAAAATACAACTTCAGCTGCCGATAGTGGATAATAATCCTCAAAAGAGTAGAATACATTTTTAATATTTTTTATACAGGTTGTAAAGGAAAATATTTATCATGATAATGAGATAGAGGTATTTGAAAATCATGTATTGAATATGATACATTCGGCAATAAAGGGTTAAATCAATTGTTAATGTTTTGGCTAAACAAAAATAATGTTATATAATAAAAGTTGAATGAATTGCTCACTTTATGGATGGAGTAAAAATCAAACAAACATCAAATAATAGTCCCTATAAGAGTGCATAATGGTCTGATTCTTATCAAGAAGAGGTTATGCTTTGTACAACTAAAAAAAGAAATTCAGCAAAGGGTGTGAAATCATTTGACTCAGATGAAGTGAGAGTGACCAGTGCAGGTTGTAGTTTCTGGCTTATGCTGTGAAAGCTGGGCCTGAGACCTCGCCTGCATGCTTGGCAGATCTTCTCCCCCCAGTTTCCCTGTTCAGTCTCCAATCACCATCTCTGTGCAGACGCCAGCCTGCACCCAGCTCGGCCCTGCCCAACTCAGCCTGAGCCAGCCAACCCAGAGCCTCGGCCCTCGCTCCATTTCCAGTAAGGGCCTGCAGACTGCCGGCCTTGTCTGTGGGCCAACTTACTGCCGTCTCGTCTCCGACAAACAGCCATAAAGAGCTTTCTGTTCTGGGCAGGAGGGGAGAAATGAGAAGAAACAGACGCTCCATACACAAAAACACGCTTCCCTCCGCCTGCTTCTGAGCAGTCTACGGAGAGTTTGGCAGCACTGACTCAAATTAGTGTTGGAGTGTTTTACTGATGAACTACCTGGGTAAGCTGGCACTGATGCAAACTCTACTTCTTATCAGACATCAACCTTACATTTACGGCACTGAGCTTGGGCCTTCATTCATAATGCACTGTTAAAGGTTTTCTGAATAGAAAGAATATTAGAAACACCTGCTAAATGTAGTGCAGGACTCTGCATCATTTTAACAACAGATCACAATGGGGTCCTGATTTTATTGAAGTTTCATGGAAATATTTCTGAATTTCATGGTTAAAACTTGACAAATTGAGGATCATACATAGCATGCTTCACAGGAGCTTTTTGTCCTTGGAGGCCACTGTTGATTCAGGAATTTCACCAAAAACAAATATATAACAAAAGCAAATACATCGAAATATATATATACAAATGGGGGAAAAAAAGGATTGTCGCACATTTTTGAAATTTCATTTTTCTAAATGTTCCAAATTGAGAAATGTGCAGCCTTATCAGTCAACAAATGGAGGTATGAAATTATTTAGTCATGTCCAAATGAATAACAAACAAAATACTTAGCAGAATAATACTGCAGCGATGGCTGCACTTGCATCACAGGGGTACAAGCTTCTCTTAATTTGAAATATCTTGGTTTCTTTACTGCTAGCTACTACTCCTGATTACAACAAATTATGCTAATTATTAGCTGGCAGCAACTCAGAGGAGGTTATAGAGATACATATATACTGCATCCTGGGAGGCATAGAGGTTAACCATTGCTTGCCTGACCCCTCTAAAGCCCGCCCATAGCGCCGGGTGTGTCTCTATCCACAAAGGATAGTTATTTGTTTCTTGGCCAATAACAAAGCAGCATGTCGACACACATCACCGTAGCTGCAGTAAATCACTCAAACAGCTAAGAGCCTATACGAGTCCTTGATAATAAGGTGAAATTTACTGCCGTTGCCTGTCAGGAGGCTGCAAATAACAGTCTGGTCTGGCAGGTACCATTATTGAGGCCGTGTCAATCCGCCCTCCTTCTGACAAGATGTTACTTGAAGGCTGTGTGTTTTCCTTCACTCACAGCAGCTGAAGTGGAAGCTCCCAGAGGCCTTGAAGCTCTCTGAAGCAGTGGCTGCCATTTAAAAAAACCTCCATCATACCCGAACAGTATGAGTGACTGCGTTGATGGAAATGGACCACTTTACAGATCTAAATCCATTATAGCTGTGAAATTAACGCTCTAATGATGGAAATTTACTGCTTACTTGTAGAATAATTTCTTATGTTCAATATTTCATCCTGGTACAACTCGCTCACCACCAATAATAAAAACAAACTTTCCTGTGTAATCAGTCAGGCGATATAAAGTTCCACTAGCTCTGCAAAACATTTATAAAAATCCTTTATTCCCTCAGCCATAACTTTCCTAAATACATTAAATAGTCTTACATTCTGCTTTTCCTGATTGTATGTGTGGTTTTTATTCAAATGTGTTTTTGTTTTTTATGAAAGTCATACGTGTTGTCTTCTGAGCCATGCCATTTCTGTCACCTTTGGGGCAGACGATAAAGCCTATTATCTATCTTATCTATTAATTAATAAAAATAGGGATGCATACACGGATAGAAAGCCACTGTGAGTCAGTAGACGACACATTTTGAGCAAGGTAATTGCTGTTTGTCTCTGTGTTCTGTACTGTGTGATTACACACTCTCTGTTGTTCCATTGTTAAAACTCTGCTGTGAGAAAAAGTGATTTGGACATGGTACAGCTTGCCTAACACATGAGTAACCCTATGAGTAAGTGCATACCAGAGTGCTAGTACATCAGAATAATTATGGAGGCCAATATAAAAGAGAAATGTGATCTCTTCTTACATTTGCAGAAAGCCCACTCAAACAAACAAACCATCAAATGGTTGAAATAGAACAAAATATTTAATTTATAAAAAAGATGACCTTGTTATTAAGGCCCTGTTTGTACAACAACGCTTCACAGCATTTCACTCAAAAACGCAAAATGCAGAGAAAAAAATCTGTATTCACACAGAAACACCGATGGACTGAAAACCTTTAACCATTGTTGTTGTCCGGTTCACAAAAGTTCCCACAACAAAAGTGGAATGCGCATGCCCAAAACAGACTGTGATGTCATCAGTTCCACTGAAAACTCTGGCTTGCCGTTTATAGGGCAATGGAGACTGCAGCGTTTCGGAAAAATTCCACTTTGAAGGGCGTTTTAAAAAGTTGCGTTTTAGGTCAGCTGAAATGGAGATTCCGTATAAACAAGAGGCCGAAACGCAACAAAACTTTTGTTTTTCATCCTAATACCGTTGTCTAGAAATGGGGCCTAAATATCCAGGATTTCTATTCGTTATTAACAGTTCAAAGAATAGAGACCATGCATAAGAAGCAACATGCATGGGGGGACAAAGAAGACAGACTGTATGGAATTAGATGACTTAACTTTTGAATTCTCTGTTTTCAAGGTGAAGTGCTAAAGCCACTCTCAAACTCAGAGTTCCCTCTGCTGCCTCTCTGCCCTCCTGTCTGACCAACAAGTCAGAATTTGCCTCTACGGCATTTTCCCTACTGGCTCAGGGTGGGATGAATTATGATGTGACACACTCCTTTCTGTACTTCTGGGCAGCCAAGGCGATCAAGATAAATCACCATGCTGCCCCACATGGGACATGCTCAGATCCTGCCTTGGTTGTTTTTGGGGCCCTGATCAGGATGCCGAGGATTTCGACACAACTTGATACTGTACTCCCTGAGAAGCAAGGACTGTGTACAAAGGAGGGGCCCGCTGGAGCTGTGTCAGACGATGGGATAATACACTTAAACGAGGCGGGATTATACAGAGGGCAATTATCTATTATTCTGTTCCCAAGCTGTCACATACCATTTAGTCTTTTTTGAGTTCAAGAAAATTTTGTTGAGACCGTGTGATAAACCGTGACAATTTGAGGCTATTGATTTGCAACTCTGCAGACCTTTGATGGATGGGTCCCTTGTCTTTTCAGCAGCACATTCCTGGCTGTAACTCAGGGGAGCATCCAAATTCAGACTTCAGCCGTGACGATGAGGCGAGCTGGAGCCAGCATAAGATAACAACATGTCAGTCAAAACCACTGACAGCCAGTCGTCAGGCATTAACATCACCCCCCCCCCTTTACCTCCAGCCCTTTTACTCCCATTTTAACCAAACCAAAACAATAAAAGCAAAAAACATCATCAATCCAAATGGCTGATGGGTAAACTGTATTTAATCAACACATTCCGCTCTGTGGGGCTGTGGGCCCTGAACAGGCTGATTGCCTGGCGAGCTAGACCACATCTGTTTGTGCACAGGGGCGGTGTACACCACAGCTCTGCCACACAAAAACCTTGGGCATATTTCAACTTTTCAGTGCTGCAATTTGCCCCCCGACTGCTTCCCAAAAAGCATAAATACAGGCTGTGGAATGAGCGGGGGATCTGTTTTTCTCATCCGTTGCGTTGTCGTTGAGGTTCTGGGAACGGAAGGCTGGATTTTGGATGCTAATTACCCGGTCAAACATGCTGGCACAAGTGGCAAGCTTTGCTGGGTTGTGGGTTTGAGAAGAAGATGATGCCTGACTCCACAACATGCAGCAAACAGCGCAGAAGTGCTGTCTCCAAACCCCAGTTCTACTGTAATCCCACAGAGGCTCGTCGTAATGTCTCCCAGAGACAGTTTGAATATGACATGTTTCTTCTCTCTGGAATGTTAAGTTCATGAAAGGCAGATAGACCACAGGCAGAAGATTGCTACTTTTGAATCCTCAAACAAGCATTCAGAAAAGTGCTGAAAGACAGCTTGTGCTTCCATACCTCATGCAGTGACTCTGAAGCACTGGGTAGTCTGTAGAAATGTGATTCAAATTAGCCAAGAGGCCTTTCATTCAAAGGGCTATTACTTTGAACTTAGGTTCAAGAATTTGTTCAGCACCATCATACAAATTTTTTTATTGTAAATGAGCAAATCATAAGATGAAGACTTACATATAGTTTTTAGGCTTTGAGGGAGCCTCTCTGCTACACTGATTTCAGTTTTATAAATTGTCAGATTGGAACAAATCTCATTTGCAAAACAAATCCAACTTTTATGTGTGAAACCTTTGTTTAACAGCTTGCATTTCTCTAACAGCAAAGATAGTCAGGCAGACACAGGTTGGGTTGCATTGGCCCACTTTGTTACCCAACAGTCCTGTCTTTCCTCTTGCATTGTAAGCCAATAGGCAAGACAAAAAAAAAAAAAAAGCTGGAGACAAAGTTCTGCTGGATTTACAACTTTGACATCATTCCAGCAGCCCCCGTTTTGGTTAAAAACAAATAATGATAAAGAGCTCTCCAAATGGAGTTAGTACAATCTTTCAAAGAGCTGTCACCGAGCACCCTGCACCAACACAGGCACCCTGCTCCATTTCACCAGGACGACACACGGTAATTAGGTGAGTTTGTCGCGTGCAGGGGGAAAGACGGCGATATCAAGGTGTTGATGAATTAGTGGGAGCACTCTGTCAGAGTCACATCACATTAATCAAATAAACCTGGTGCACAGCCACACTTTTTCACCTCCGTTCTCTCGCTTTTGCAGTTGATAAATAGCTCTGCCTACACTATGTATCATCTGATCTCGCTGAATTTAAATGTAACAGCAGAGTTCTCACAGAACCTCTATTGATCTTCCTCCTGGGTTCTCTTTCTGGCTTTGAATATTTTAGATAAGAAAAGAAGTCCTGGGCATGTTAGGATGGACAGACTTTAAAGGCAAAGCCACAGAAAGAAAATAAATCAGTGTGCTTTTTAGGTCAGGTTAGGATTCAAGTTTTAAACCAAGTACATTATGAGTACCTTTAACCTAAACGGATGAGCTAAAGAATGAGATACTCTTATTAAAAGAAACAAGATTTTGATTGAAAGAACTGTTAAAACTGTCTATTCTTTAACAGGATGTTCCCTTAAAAGTTTATAACCTGCAGTTCACTTTGTGCTGCATCTTTGTATTTCTTCACCTTTGTTGCTCACTGGGCTCTGTTTCATTTAAATACACAGTTTTTCCTGGCAGAGCTCTACATTTTGGTGTTGAAAGAGAAGATAGAGATGTAAATGTAAACAGTCTGTTGTATTATGCTAATTGGACTTGTCTTTCTTTATTTTTAACTTCCTCTTGCTTTGTATATCTCATCTCACTTTGGGAAATATAGACTCAACTTTGTTGTTGAAGCAAAGAAGTTTTTTGGGAGGATTAGTAGAAATAAAGTGAAACTCCTTACCCATGCATGGTGTGGAGTGGGTGTGGCTCATAATGGTACCGCCCCTCGTGGTGTCTCATGTCGATGGGGATAGGTGTGTGAAAGGTGGGGAAGAGATGGTGGGCACCTGTGAAAGAAGAATGAAAAGGTCATCACCAGACACAGTGACACAAATACAGGTCACATTAAAGAAGTGGTGAGGAAGTTGTAGCGATACGGCTCCTGAACAAAACCTGCGCCACAGCGTGAACTACAGCTATTCCACTTTACAGTTCCTGTAACCCACCGGTAATTGAAACCGTCTCCACTGTTGTGGCTTTTCCCCTGAGAGCTAAATGTTTCATTAACGGCTCACTCATCCAACGAGACCAAAGCAAGGTTTACACAACAATGAGAGTGTTTTCATATGCCAGAAAGAGGATGCTCAAATCCACTGTTTCCTGCCATAAAAGGTCTGCAGGCTTCAGGGAAGAGTCATGAAAACAACACAGCGCATTTTCATTAACTCCTGTCGTTACAGCCTCTGAGAACGACACATCTTGATGATGCATGAAAAAACTTCTCTGTTTTAAGTGTCCAAGTTTGATGTTTGAAAACAGGGGGGAAAAAGAACAACCCAAAATTTTTTCAGAGGTTTATTCAAGGGACGTGCTCTGGAGAAATACAGACAAAGAGCATCCACTCCCCGCTCCCTTGTGGTTATCGTAGTCAGTATTATTTAGCAGTATGGTCCAGATAACCTGAGCTGACCTCCGAGTGGAGACCAGCAAGGTTAAAGGTAAACGCTGAGTGAGAGCACATCTTTATCTCTAAATGAGAGGACCACTGGGACTGGGGGACAAAGGGGAAGGGGGTGCGTCCTTTCACACTGACGTGATGATAATACAAGATGTGGAAACAAAGATAAAAGACAGGCTGCCAAAATTAGACATCATCATATTAAATAATCATCATATTTTTACAGTCTTAGTTAGTTAAAGAGTCAAACCTACGTTTTTCTTAAAGTGAAAACTGACGCCACTGAAGCGATTCTTCAAACTTGTTGTTTTCGGTAAAAACGGTAGGTTTTATCACATAATCAACAATTCAAGCCCTGTTTTGGGTCTTACAGTGATTATAGATAAAGCTTTTAATTTTCTAAGTTAGCATTTTTCAAACTTGGTCTTCTTTAATCGGAGCCTCAGGGGGCCTGATGCACTCCAGCCAGTGACATGAAAACAAGATGTAACAGGACTCTGTGCCTGTGGGCTGCGGCAGAAACACTGCATGTTGTTTTTAGGTGATGCCAATACAAAGGCAGACATTACTGCTACTTAACCCTGATTGAGCCTTTTGTTGTTGTGATTGAGGTAATCATCGTGACGTTGTACCGTCTTGTTCTTCTGTAATTCTGGTGGGATTAACATGGCTTGGAGAGAAGTTTCCCTAAGGGCAGCTCTGACCCGTGAAACATTTGACTGCTGTGGAATTTGTTTAAGAAGATGCATTATTTAACAATTACTTTCCATCACTTTTAAAACTCATTCAACACATTCCTGAAAAGACAAAATATGAAAGTTGTGCAGAAAACAAAACAAATCTTATGCAGATTCTGCTTATGGCCATATCTTCTAAATTTAATTTCAGGGAAAGTAAAACATGTCACATGATAGGTACTGCATTAAAATGTCTTTTTTCCACAAGAGTTATTTATGCAGGAATTTTAAAACATGTAGGGAGTCTAGATTTTCATTACAATGAGCACAATAAACATCAAAAATATGTGCTCACACACTAACTGGTGTCAACTGTTAAGTCAAAGTGAGATGTAAAAATCCTGCTGACGAGTACCGCTTCTTGTCTTTGAGCTAAGAATGCTCCTGTTTTGTGTTTCTATCAAGTTCTACGTCACTGGATCTCAGCCAGAGACCCTCCCTTGCTTTTGTGAGCGAGACAGGCGGCCAATTCCGAGTCAACTTGTGCGCTACAAAGCCAAAAGAGGCGACCAGTAAATGAGTGAGAGGGAGTGAGAGCTGGGAAAAGGAGTTTGAGCTTTGTTTCACAAGTGGAGCCAGAAGTAAGGGGCTTTGTCCGAGAGGTGCCCCCTGCTTTTGCTGCCTGGCACATCTCAGGAGTGGGAGGACACGGGATGAGGGAAGAGACAACGACAAAGACTGTGAGGTTGTGTTGGAAGTCACGCCAACACACTGGCTTCTTTAAGAGTGAGTGGACAGTTGATCTATTAAACTGTCAAATTGCAGGAGTCTATTTATGTTTCATTGAACCTTTTCTTTGGCTGGGTTACTTAGCACTACACTTGGGTTGTGAAGTATCACATCAAACTGTGTTTAAAATACCTTCCTGGTAAAAAAAAAAAAAAAAAAAAAACCTTCATCACATACAGTACATGGTATCTAGTAACCCTTTTCCATCGAAAGAACCAGGTGCTGGTTCGGTGCTGGTGCTAGCGCATAGTTGGTTACAACCACATTCTTCCTATAAACTGGTTTGATTTACCATCATGGAGCATAGTTGGAGCCTTGTCACTGCATCACTGTAAAATGTCAGTGCTTCACTGCATGCGTAGCTGTTTACCCAAGAATGCTTGTGCCAAATGGAAGCCCACAATGCAAAAATGGAGGAGCTCATCGTGTGCATGCACTGCTGCTTCAATTTCACCTCCCTTTCAAGTTTTGAATGAGACACCCAACAAAATAACAGATGACTTGCTCAGCAGCTTTAGGAGAATGGCTGTTTTCCACCAGTGATTGTTGGTCTCGGTAACCCCACTCCCAGGCCCCTTACATAGTCAGTGCTTTACTCTGACCAAGCAAAGAGTTGGTGCTTGCTATGCACCAGTTTTTTTGTGCCTGGAGCTGGTGCTTTGTTGGGAGAAACACAAAGAACCGGTGCTAAGTCAGGCACTAACCTGGAACTAGTACTAACACCAGCTCAGTCAAAACAGGTTATAAGTTCTTGAAATGATGGTTGGTCAAGGAAAAGAAATCCTGTTGTGTAGAATAGTGGAAAAGACTGAAGCAAAAAAAATCCCTGAAAATTAAATTGCCAAAGAGAGCTGTATTCAGGGTCAAGGTTTGCTTGCTAAGCACTTGTCATCCTGACTGCTGCATAATTTCAGTACAGGAAGTGTTCAGGTGTATTTGACTCACATGTAATGCCCTTTTTACCTCTAAAATGTGTCAAAAATGTGTATTTTACCCAACGTGATGCTAATTTAGCTTTAGCCCCATCCTGAACATGCGTTTTCATGACCGCTGGTGCAGCTGGCACCCTCAAAACTATGAAAGTTCCTGAAGAGCTCAGTTACCAGACCGATAGCGAGCAGGATTAAAAATCTCACACAGCAAAAACAGATGGTATTAGAAGAGACACACTGCTAGACAGAAACGACACACTGTGGCTGATATTGCGGGTAAAAGTTGTCATACAGGAGGCAGTTTGATGTCTGTCTGTCACTGCAGCTAACCAAGCTGGAAAGTCAAGATAATAGACAATAGTTTGAGTTTGTGAAAACAAATTGACAGCTGAAATAATTTATTTGCCCATTTGTTTTAAATACCAGGTAGTTGTAGAAATATAAATATATTTATATTTTATATAAATAGAGGTCCAAATCAGGAGGAATTGTACCCAGGGGTTGCCAAAACCAACACAAACTCATAGTACATCATGCAAGCTTTAATTTGATAACAGAACTCTAAAAAGACCTAAACTGACTTTCGATTTCACCCGGGGGATCAGACTTGGGTCTACTGGAGTGAAGTCCTGTGATTTCTATTTTATTTGTTTGACCCATTATTCCCAGACCAAAACCGGAGAGGACTTGAGCTCTTCAGTGTCAAGTTAAAACAACCGGCTTGAGGATAGCATCCAGAAAGTCAAAAAAGTATTATGAGATATTGTACTTTAAACCATGTGTTTCCTGATGAGTGTGACATGCACTTAGCTCCTTTGAAAAAAAATCGAAATTAATAAAAGGTTCTTTCAGCTAAACTACATTTTATCAAATTTGCGAATCTAACGGCTCAAACTGCAGTTATGTGCATGTTGCACTGAGGGGCCTTGTATTGCAGTAATCTTACGTTTTAATGCAGTAATATCATAAAGCAATCCAGTCCACAGGAACCTCCAACTGGTGGTTGTTCTCAAGCACCGTATCTGTTCTGATCTCTCATATCATGTTTGTTTAAAGGCTGAACATATCCTCACCCCCAGCCCCCATAATGAGACTCCAGACATGCCAAACATCCTGCCAAGCAGCAGGGTTAGAGCACCACATCTTCTCCTTTCTAGTTTGAATCTTAAAGCAGCGGCTTGATCTTTCACTTAAGACAATGCCAGGTGTTCGATGTTAACAAAGGCCCCTATGAGTCTCATGACTCAGACAAAGAGGAAGGAAAAGCACTCTCTCATTATGTCCAAGTGAAGCCCCAGATCAGAACCGTGCTGCAGCCGAGAGTGAAGAGGGCTCATGTCTACTAGGAAGTACTCAACGATAATAATAATGCCCTGAGAGGCCAGGCCAGGCCAGGAATAATTTCGGGGAAAAAAGCTTTTGTCGTGTCGTGCTTGAGAGAAAGGGGCAGAGAGAGAGAGAGGAGGGTGGAAGCACGAGAGAAAGAGAGAAGTGAAGAGCAGAGGAGCAGAAGAGGAGGGGGGGGCGCTCAATTCAGACAGGAAATTCCAGCAGAAAAAGTTGGCTCGGGTCCTAACTACACAGCACCGTGCCAACAGCTATACACAAACGCTCATGTGCATGCATGCATACACACACAGACACAGACACACACATTGGAACACACTCACAGTTAGACACACAGACAGTGATTTGTTCAACAGTTCACTTTCAGTAAGCAACTATCAAGAGTGACAGAGACAAACACAAACGTGCTCCTTTGAGGTAGAACAGACTTGCCTCTGAAGTACACACATACACAGACACACACACACACACACACACACACATACACACACACATAAATACATTCACTCATACAAAACACACCATAGCAAGTGCTATGCCCAAGGTTAATAAAAAGTGTGTGTTTAGCCTAATCCGGGAATCCTGTGCTACACACACAACATGAAACCTGCAGGTTTAGTTTGCAAGACGTTGCTTCCTCTAGGGCAGTGCATAGGCGAGTGATGGCGACAGAGGGATTAGAGGCTTACAGGAGAGCACGGAACCACTGCCATCCATGAAAGGAAGTCTTAACAGAGTGACTCTTTGCTGTTAACAGCCCCGAGGGAGAGTAAAACGATACCTTTTTTTATTGATAGGAGGATTTGGGGCAGAAGGTAAGTGGATTAGGCCAGTGGTCTTTGCAATGACACGAGATGGTTTGAGCGGAAATTCATTAGTCCCTGTGAATTTCTGCAAAGTCTGTGTATGTTATTTTGTACACATCAAACAGTCACTCATTGCCTGGGATCACGGCTGTTTTACAGAGGTTTGGACTCAGCTCTGGGGCTCGTAACATTTTATAGAAATGAAATATTTATGTTTCGAATAAAACAAAGGCCGTCTGTCAGTAGTGGTGTGGAAGATTGCCAACTACACTTCAACGATTTCCTGATTAAGGTGTAAATTTTAGGTTACATTCAAAAACTCTAAATGCCAAAAAAAACAACTTATATAGTCGGCACATGCTAACGTGTGATTGTGACTGTTACACTGAGGCAAAGCCTCTATACTGCTTTGCCCTCCACATACCTTTCAGAGGCCTGACGGTCGAAGAAAGTCTTCCCACTGCTGTGCTAGTATCAGAGGTAGAGAAAGTTGCAAACATTTGCTGAAAGCGGCTGCCTGATGCTGCAAACACAGCTGATAACAGCAAAACAACAGTGTAAGATGTTAAATGTTTTGTACAGCTGGTTGAGAATTTTGAGGTGGTGGTGGTCTGATCCAGAGACTCTCTCTTTGAGTGCCTCTTAAACCAACATCTCCCACCATTTACCATTCTAAACATTTCATTGAGTGTTAGATCTAAAGTAATTTCTTGTGCTTTTGAAGTCTCATTGTGTCTTCTACTTTGAGATTAAAATCTGAGCAAGTGTGTTACCATGAGGGCCATTTGTTTCGGTTGATATTTCATTTCTATGATACCCGCATCCTTCAGACCCAGCTGGCCTTTCTCATTTGCAGTCTGTCTCTGTCAGATGTATACCTATGACTCAATCACTCCTTAGTCTCAGAGTGTAACCACATGAACCCAAAACCAGTGTGATCCATCACCTGGGCTACGAGGTGTTGAACCAAGCCTCCTAATTGTTCTAAACACCACAACCTTTTCACACCTTGGTTGCTATTAGCTGGTGGTACTAACATCCATTCAGTGTAAAACAGGTACCAGGGGAGGAAGCAGAGCATGGAGATAGATGGCTTTGGTCAGAAGCTTTGACCTTCAAAATGACAAAGACTCTTTTAAAAAATATATTAAATATACAAAACTATTTCCAGAAAGCTTGTCAGAAAAATACTCCTCCTGAGATGCAGAGCTGATCTTAGAAATCAGTTTAATCTTAGTTATCCCGAGTGACCTGGATAAAATTCCCTAACAAGTGCAATGCCAGACTGAGAGCATCCTTCATATCTTGGAATGTGTGTTAGCGTACAAGTAGCATTAGCTTAGCATGCCTCTCCCTGTGGCAGGCAGTGGGCCTCTCAGTGAAGACTGATGAGGTGTCAGGATAATCAGCTTCCCGTGCAGACTTCTGATTTATAGCCTGGTCCTTTTAGAACGCAGGTGTAGTCCTGATCAAGCAATTAACGGACGGGGACTGTTATTGTAGCTGGGATGGTAGGATGGTTTAGGGAGCTGAGAACAGTGGTACTTGGAACATTGTTAAGTTTCTGCTACAACAACATTTCAATGTTTTTTTTTACGAGTACCTTTATCAGAGAGAATTTGCTTGCCAGGTCCAACACAGAGTAAACCGCCAATCAAGCTGGATCGCCTCAACAGCAGGGACCCAGAGTGTTTCGTGAGCCCTTTAACCTCTCGGCCACAGCTGAGAGAGAAGCTGCCAGTTCACACAAAGAGCGTCCTCAGCGCCCGATGACGGCATCCTCAGCGCAAGCTCAGCACCCCTCCCTCTCCAGCTTGTAAACAGGGCTATTTTCCTTTAAAGAAAAGACGGGAAAGGCAGAGGAAATACCCCAAAGAGCTCACAATGTGTGGGAGACGGAGGCAGCACACATCAATCTAAAGCCGTCCCAGCTGGGGGTCACCCTGAGGTGAGGCGCCCCCCGGGGAGACCACTCTCCAGGCCTGAGTGGGAGGCTGGGGAGTATCTCTTTGCCCAACCTGATCTGGACTCCATCAAACTGCTGTGGTGAGTCTATTAAATGTGTCTGAGGTCTTACAGAATGATACACATCTTCTCCCCCTGACCAGTGATGACACAAGAATGGTTGCAGGTTTAAAAAGTCCAGAGATTAAATCTTCTTGAGGGATAATTCAAGTACAAAATAATTTATGTCCCTCTGAAATGTTTATCTAACCATTAAAACTATTTCTGGTTTAAAAAAGCATCCCCCACAACAAGCCTGTCTCAAGATGGATCCTTTTAAAACATTGTAGGATAAGAAAAAACATCTTTGTATATTCATATATATATATATATATATATATATATATATATATATATATATATTTTTTTTTTTTTTTTTATTTTTTTTTTTTAACTTGTGTTTATATTCAGCTGTGAACGGTTGACAGATGACTCTTACTGAATGCTTGTGAACATCTATTGAGTGTTTCTGGAGTTCAGTAAAAGCTGGAGACAGACTTGAAGAACCTCAGCTGACTGTCGATGGCATTCATAACACAGGGCAGAACTTCTTAAGTGCAGGCCTCTACGCTCCCAGGTCGTACATCCTGATAAGATAAAACGTTAAGACTTGGCTTTTTTTACACACACAAAGAGACGCGCACACACACAGCAGGGTCTTATGAACCCCCTTCTTGTCTGGCCTCTTTCTTCAGGGCAGGATTGAGCATGGAAACCATCTCACTCTGGGAATTTGTTTTAAAGCACTAACAAGAAACAGCTGTGAAGCAGGTCAGAGGGGCTCAGACCAACTGCATCAGCTCTCAGGTGACTGTGTTAAAAGCATACAGATCGTAGACCGACAGGCTCAGCCAATGTTCCTGCTGTCAGGAGCAGTAAACTCTGGCAAGGTTGTCGAGTTGTTTTCCATCTGTCGTTGTTTCGGCTAGTTTTCTCAGGACTCAAAGTGATGTCAGAGCCGCTGAAAAGGACAACTGCTAACCTGCAACAGTGACAGACAGGAGCCCCACAGCCACAGAAACATGAGGGACTGATTTATGAAGTTATCACAGTTGGTGGCGTGCAGACAACCCAGTATTTGCCTCAACATCAAGTTAAGATCTGTGTAGAACATCTTGAATTTTGACCTTTAAGCAGTTTCTGTGATCTGAATGTTTTATGTTTGAGAGCCAAGTGCTGTAAAATAGGCGCAAACTTCTCTATGACTCCACAGATTTACAACAAGAAGCTTTCTATTGCCATGATCTTGATCTCGTGATCTTAATATCTTCTAAACTGCTGAGTTAGAAGTCGTGTCCGCCCCCCCCCCCCCCCCCCCCCCAAGTGCCGTTAACAAAATTAACAATTCAGTGAAAACAGCTTTTTGTTTTGGCTTGGTGTGTATGTGACTTCCAGTACTTCCGGGACCAGCCTCCAGCGAACACTTGATAAACTGCAGATTTTAGCACTCCTGCATTGTCTCATATTTTCAGACCGGGGGTTGCTGCTTGATGCAGAGATATCAAACAACAGCATGAATTACCTTGGTCACAAATGTCAGCCAAAAAAGGACCAGACTCCGATTTCAGAATCTTTTTTTTTTTTTTAATTGCCCCCACAGTATCATCTTTATTGGATTTCACTTAACAGTTTATTTGATTGTATTTCCTCCGTATGCATGCATTTCTTTTATTCGAAATGATGAAAGAGGACATCATCCTTTACATCTTCACAATACCATCACTGAATATCATAAATAAGAGGTTCAATTTACTTGCCAGAGAGAGCTCTTCTTCCTCCCTGCAGCTATGGTGGTGCGAAAGCAGCCAGAGGGCAGCGGATCTGTTTACTTGGCCTTAATGCAAGTATGGAAGTCAAATAAACACAGGCCCTATGAGTAACACATGTCGCTTTCATCAGTTCCTCACTGGCAATCAGGTCGAAGCATTTACAAAGCAAAGAGATTTGTATCATTGAAAGAGAAAAGGGGCGCACTCTGTTAGTCCACATGTCTGTCTTCATTAGATTTGCAGGCAAATATAAAGTCCATCAGAGTGTGTTGGAAAGTCTGAAAGGCCTGCAGGGCAAATGACAACTGTCTGTGTACAAATCACAGAAAGTCACTTTCTCTGCAGAGCTGCACTCTAAATCTTACACATCTTTGATTGTGCACTCTCATGTGTGTGCATGTGTAATGATAATGTGGACCCTGACAGCTGAAGCTCGCAGCTGAAACCTCTGAAAGCTCCAGAGACGAGAGCAAGTGGCCAGGACATTACTCAGCAACAACAAACAACAGCCCTCAAGATAAGGAATCATTTGTCACTGGAGCTGCACTGACAAACAGCATGCTTTGTGTGATATAATTAGCCAACACTCCGCTTCCCTTGTGTGTGACACTGACAGAGTCGAGTCACCTCGGGGGAAGTCTGTGGGGGAATCTCCTTTATCTGACAAACACTATCATGGCTGTGGTCAGGGAGGATATCCAGTCCTGAGGAAGTTACTCTGCAGTTTACTGATGTCTAAGAGTTCTGTTTTCAGAAACCCAAGGAATGAATGAATGATAAACTAAGAATGTTAAAAAAGAGGAGGAATAAAAACACAGGATCTGACGGGATAGTTAAGAGTCATAGTATACCTCTCTTCTGCATCTGGACTTCATTGTCTCTTCATTTACTCTCATACAACCTTACACTGTTTCACTGCAGATGCCAAAACATGTCAAAAGAATTTTATACCATGTTGTGGCGTATGATCAAAAAAAAAAGCCAAAGGTTGCTTTTGGGGGGGGGGTCAAAGCAAATGAAAAATATCACTGAAACAGTGATGACAGGCAAACAATCAAGAAGTTGAAAATGTAGCTAGAGCTTCCTGGTTTTCATTAAGGCCTGATCTGTTATTATTCATGGTCCCAATGGAACCTGATCCAGGATGAAAAGTAGGCAAGTGAGCTGTGATTAAAGAGACAAAGACCTACAGCCTGAGTTCTCTGGTTTGCCCTCTGGAGGTATCCCCCAGTAAAACGTTTAGTGTCTGGTCAAGTGTGTGTACTGTTAAGTTCATAACCCATTTTCTGTGTATGCAAACAGGTTTCGGTGAACAAAGTTAATTGCAAGTATATCTCCCTCCTAACTCCAAGTTGACCAGTCATCAACCTTTGAGGTGTAATCTGTCATTGAGACTAAATTACAGACAGAGAGCTCTCATCAGCAGACTAAATTAAACCTTTGTGAAACAAATGAAATACACAGACACTTACAGAGGGTTAACTCTGAGTTCAAAAGTAATGACAATGGTGAGCTTTCTTTAAACGGACTGTGAGGACTTTCTAAGTGGGAAAGGTCTCATTTCTAGATATATGCCTGATCCTAATCCACAATTTAAAATTAGATTATCAGCACCAATGTAATTTATTTCTAAGTGCTCTGCTTGGTAGATGAGCAGGACACAAAGTTTTGCTAACATTACATGTTAGCCTATGGATACATCTCAAAGCACAGGGGTGTGAGCAGCACTAAAATAGCCAGCTACTAAACTGCAGTACAAACTGACAAAGATTACTTGTTGTCACGTTTCAAATAACAGCGCTTCATAACTGTTGATACCTTACCTCATTGCATTGTATCTGGTAAAAAGTTGTGTTGAAAAAGAAAAGTAGTGTATAAAAGAACAGAACTCCATTTCCAAAACAAACACATGCCTTGTTAAAAGTCATGTCATCATAACATTGTGTGCGTGAATCCAGCCAAAAGGTGTCTCTGAAATCCACTTCAAACAGATAGTCCTCACAACCCCTTTAAATTGACGCTATGGAAGTCGAAAATAACTTGCTGTAATGGGGGGAGACTTTCACAGCGCAATTGAGCGCTGACATGGTGAAGCAATTACAGTGTGGACTCCAGCCAAACTCCAGGCTCCAGAGCAAATCCAGAGTTAAGTCTTGTGCGCTTATCTTAACTTGATTCAAAAGAGAGAAGAAAAAACTGGTGAATTAACTTCACAGTTCCTCCACTGCTGAGTCCATTTCATAAACCTACAAAATGTTGTTTTTAAAGCCATAAAGAATCCCCACAGGGAAATGTTGCTCAGCTTTATGTAATCAGCAAACAAATGACTACACAGTGATTAATGATATAATTCTTTCACTTTTAATTTGGTTTTTCTTCCAAAGAAACAAACAGAAACCATCTGTCTCCTCATAGGTTGGAGACTGTTCTTTTAGTTTCAGCGTTGCAGCTTTTGTTTTTCTGAGGCCTTGATTAGAAGTGTTTCCCTGTTCCCTGCCTCAAAGCCTCAATCGAAAAGCACATTAAATCTTCAACAGTCTCTAATTGGCTCATGATAATGATCAACATGTGGTACGTTTGTAATCTTCATCAACCAACCCTTGTTCTTTCTGTGGGGAGAGGGGGCCACATGCTGCTGCTGAGTTTTTCTTAACCTTCTCCTCAGATGCACCACATTATAAGCTCACACCGAGCACTGTGAAGTCACACTGTGCTGTGGTTTAGGAGAGCCTGGATGAATCCTGACTCACGCAAAGGCAATAAAAACAGTTTGATTTTGGCGGCTTCATCCAGCCCCCACAAAGATTTTCTTAACCCGTCTGAACTCTAAAATAATGAAGAGTTGGGCAGTGCAGAAGTTGGAATGCTTGCTTATTGTGATGTAATTTCTTGCACCATCCTTGAGTGCTTTTCACCTGAGAAAACCTGACTCTTGCAACAAAAATTGTTTACAATGACACTATAAGTACACACGGCTGTTTATGACCTACTCTTTAAATGCTGTTGCCTTAAGTTAAATGGATGCCTCCACACTTATGTTGAGTTGTCCTTTCATGAGATGCACCATGTCAAGACTACCACTGTACCAGAGCGTAGATACCAGCCGACACCTCAGAAAAGCTGTGAAACCTTAACTCTCCCTCATGGATTGATGAAAGGATGTCTCCTTGTGTGGTACTGGAAGTGTCAAAATGTGCAGAAAGAAACACTGAATTAGAGTGCACTCTTTCAAACTCATACAAACTGTGGATCATGATATCTAGAGGTTAAACAGGACCTTTGAGTTAGAAAGGTTTTTTTAAAGACAAAGGATCATATGAATTCAAGCATTTACCAAGGCAGTGCAGGTCGAGCTTAAAGGGGAGGCCAAGCAGGAGGGAGCTTTGAGTTAGTGTTTCTTCTGCACAAAGACTCTATTTAAAGCTAACCACTATGCCGTACAGACCTATAGAGACACAGCGTTGTTTCTATAGCAATAGGCCAGCCCAGGCCATCTGATCTCCTCCCATCAGACCGCCACTTGTCAGCTCTTATTAGGTCCAGTGGTTGCCTCTGCTTACATGTGGTACCCATCACCCCAGACCATGAGGTAGCAATCCTGTTTGGTTGCGGCAGCGCATTGCCTTCAGGGACGCTCGGTTCACTCAGTCCAGGGATCACCTCAGGTTATATGTGCCGTGTTATGACAGCCTAATGGTGCTAGTAACTGTGTGGCAGTGGAGTGTGTGTGTGTGTGTGTGTATGTATGTGTGTGTGTGTGTGTGTGTGGGGGGGGGGGGGGGGGGGGGCACAGAAGCATACAGATGTTAGTATTGAAGAGACGTTGCATAAGGCTGCAGTGACTTTTTTAAAGAAACAATTAATATTGGGCTATATAGGTCTGGATTTGATTTAAAAAATAGGTTTAATGTTAACCCAAAGTGCCATTGAAATTTCATGACCACAGTATTTTTTATGAAGTGTTCGCTTATTGGTCTGGGATGTCAGAGCCAGTAACAGTTTCCCAAGTCAGCCTGATGCACACACTTTTAAGAGTATCAAGGGCGACACAAGCTGCTAGTGTGTAAACAAAGTTTTTTTACAGGTGTGTATGAAAAATGAATGCAATAAATGACTGACACATTTTATAAGTTGGCTAGTTTCATTAGCTGTCCTGGTGTGAAAGGAAGTCAGCTATTCAAATCAGCTTCAGCTGCCAAACAGAACAAAACTTTTTTTGTTGACTGCTTTGTTGTCAAAACAGACGAATCAGGACAAATAAAAGACTAAAAGCTAAAAAAATAATAGCAAATTTTCTTAAAATAAAATAATCCAACTGATCAAAGTTTCATCAAATAAGTTGCTAATTTGTTATAGACTTAACTGTTAATTCTTTTAGTTCTTTTGTCTTTAATTGACCTAAAATTCAGTTTCCATCTAAGCTTCTCTAAATCATGTCAAAATGTCTGAAAAACTAAATCTGTTTCAGTTTTCCGCACGTCAACTCAATTTATACTACATCTTATAAAAAAAAAAAAAGAACTTTCAGTTTTTTTTTTTTTTTTCTTGACTTGATGTATAACTTTGCGTTGATGGATAGTTTGCAGGGTCCGTATATTTGACCCAACATACTTCTTGGAACATTTATAACTTGAGTCAATATTTGCTCATGTCTGTCATCATGGCCTTCTGTGCAAGTACCCAGCCTGGATGTTAATCACCGACGTTTTTGCTAGATGGCTTTTGCATTAAAGGTTCGAAGAAGCTGGATGATTTTATGAGGTGATTTCCAGCTTGTAAAGGGTAAGGGTCTACAGGGGTTTGTCAGCTTGTGCCAACCACCAACCCCCCTAATCTTTCGGACGCAGACGCCAAAAAGTCTCAACTTGTTGTGCTTGTCTGGCTTCACCGGAGGAAATATGGCAAAAAGAAGAAAAATGCTGATTGGAAAATGTCCAAGCACCCCAGAAGTAATAATGAAGGAGCAAAATGGCCAGGGTGAGGATGGAGTGAGAGACCCAGATCAAGCTAAGGCTGTCTGTGAGCCCTCACACTCCGTCCAGGGCTTAAGGCTACTTCCTCCTCAATAATTAAAGGGTTATCCTCTGCACAATGGAGAAATTAAACTGTAAAACCTTGCAAGGTAAATTACTGCTTTTCCTGGGAGCCAGAGGAAGTGTCTTGATATGTAAACAATACCCCCTCTTCAGCTGAGTTCTCTCTCTCTCTCTCTCTCTCTCTCTCTCTCTCTCTCTCTCTCTCTCTCTCTCTCTCTCTCTCTCTCTCTCTCTCTCTCTCTCTCTCTCTCTCTCTCTCTCTCTGTGTCTCTCTTCGTTTCCGCCGACCCCCTCCTCTCTCTGCTGCTCCCTCTTTGTTCCGTGGGAATTTCAGATGGGCCAGATCACTCTAAGACTACAACGCTGCTGAATAAAGAGGATTTATACAACCCTAATTCCAATGAAGTTAGGACGTTGTGTAAAACGTAAATAAAAACAGAATACAATAATTTGCAAATCCTGTTTAACCTCTATTCAAGTGAATACTGCGGTGGCCCTGAAAGCTCACAGCACTGCAACTTAAGACAACACATGCAAAAAGACAAAACACAAGCAAATTAAGACAAAACATCTTCATCAATTTGACAACGCATGCGCACTTAAAAAATGCACTCTTTCCGTCAGTGATGTTGGAAAATGAGATAAAAAGTAAGTGTTGTTTGATTTATTTCAACATTGTGAAAGAGAACTTTAATAGGGCTGTGACTCAAAATCTGTGGCAACAACAAGTGTGTCCGGACATGTGCATCACTTTTAAGTGTCCTCTGAACTCTTACATTGTGTTGCGGTCAATTTACAGTGTGTTTTCTAATGTGTTGTATTGTGGTCTTTGCAGCATGTTTTTCTAAATGCTGCCCATGTGTTGTCAAATTGATGAAGCTGTTTTCTTAAGTTACAGTCTTGACTGCAACTTAACTGTTGAGCAACTGAAGTTCATTGAGTGATGTTAAAAGGAAAGGTGATGTAACACAGTGGTAAACGTGCCCCTGTCCCAGCTTTTTTTGGAATGTGTTGCAGGCATTAAATTCAAAATGAATGAATATTTGCAATAAATAAATAAAGTTTATCAGTTTGAACAATAAATATCTTGTCTTTGTAGTTTATTCAATTTAATATAGGTTAAAAGGATTTGCAAATGATTGTTTTCTGTTTTTATTTATGTTTCACACAATGTCCTAACTTCACTTCATTTATGAACACCTTTACCTGCTGGACTTCAAGGTGATGATAAACAGGCACAATGGCAACTTGTACAAATTATGCGGTATATTTTGGTCTTGAGATGTTTAAACTTCTTAAAAAAGTACTTTGTGGAGTTGTAAAGTAAATACAATAAAATACTGTGCATCTTGGAATGAAAGAGTTTGAGTGCGTTTACAGAAAAGGTACCATGCCGCAACATGCCTGACAGAACAGTCTTTTACCATGACAGCTGATTTAAACCCTCTCTGATAAGACAACAGCCAGACAGGATGGGCTAACTGATGCTATCACTCCAAACTGTAAGCGTATTTCTAATGTGAATGACTGAGGATGTTAGTATAAAGCTGAAACAAGTGATATTTTTTTACTGCTGAATCATCCGGAAATGTAATCTTGAATTCCAACTCCTACTGCCTGTTTGTTTTTGAATCTTTTAAATAGAAAAAGTGTGAGAAAAAAATAAAAGGGGAGTTTAATTTCAGGTGCAGTGTTTATTAGCAGCTTTTAAGTGACCTTTTCTTTAAGAAATACTTCTATAAACCACTGGACTGAACCATGTGACAGTAGTGGTAAAGTTGTGTTCGCTACACTTTTGTGCCCATCAGTTCCGTGTCTGTGGTGAACATGTCTGTATTTGCTGCTGCCAGGGGACGACCCTGCTGCTCCTTTGAAGCCTGAGCCAAGAATTCTCAGGCTTAGCTAATACTGTTGGGGAAATCACCTGGCAAACAAAACACAACAGGCTTACACGCTATGCTAACACACAGGCTCTCTTTTAACCTCCCCTGTTCATTTACAGACTGTTTATTATACAGCTGCCTTCGAACATACGTAATGATGCTAATGCCTGAAGTGAAACACCTTATGATGTTATTATATGTTCACAGAACAAAACTGGATTCGGCGTTTATCCACTACCTACAGGGTCTTTTTAGGTTGGTATCAAAAAAATAAATGGATGACAAACTTAGCACCTTTGGTTTTAGAGTCCAATTTTACTTCTGCTTTGTTAGCCTACCACTGGAGCAAAATATCCTATGAACAAGGATGATAATTTGTCAATACAAAATTAGTCACATATTGCAAAAAATGCCATAACAGATTATTGGCTCCAGAAAAACATGCCCTACTCAAGGTGTCTTTAGCAATACGGTCAGACATTTTATTTTAGGGACAGTGCATATTCATGAACATTTCAGCATAGCCTCAATGTAAATATGCCAGAGTTAGCCATCGGGCTAGTTTTCATCCGTAGTCCCTGGCAGGTCAGAGCAGAGTTCATAGAAGAAGATACAAAGTAAAAATAGAAACATTTCTATAGTATAAAAATAAAACATGCTAAGTTACAATGATGCCATACCATGACTGAAACCATATGGCTCAAAAAAAAAAAAAAAAAAAAAAAAACACTATCATAGGGGCAAATAAGGAAAAAAGTGCATTTAAAAGGCAAACTAAACTGATATTTCCTGATCAAAATCTGCATCTTGAGCAGTATCTCACTTTTAATAGGCATGTTTAGCCCGATCACTCTATGGCCTCATGCCTATTTTCATCCTTTTGTATTTTCTATACATCTGCACAGCCACAAATTTTACCACATTTCAAACAGGAAAGCCATCTTTGTCCAGATTAATGTTTTTGCACTTCATAAGAACTGTTCCATTCTTACATTTCGGCGTTCCAGCTGGCTGGTGTAAATAGGATCTGCTTCTTGCAAAAATTATCCCCATGTAGGGCTACATTTTTTTTTTAATAGTTAAGCATGTATCTATCTTTTACAACCTAAATGGATTAACATGTGGCAATTTAAGCTAAAAGCACAGAGCTAAGCACTTAAGGTTCAAGTGTTTGCCACGCGGAAACGCGATTTCACAAGAAAGAATTGAAGATTTAAATTCCAGACACCGTGTTTCTAGAAATGCAGAGACTTATTTCATCTGGAGAAAAAAAAGCAACCCTGCCAAACTCCGCCAGGAGTAGCACTCAATCATCTTCTGCTACCCAGCTGTTACAGAGCCCCTGTCTTTATTCTCCTGGCATATTTCCTGCAGCTGTATGATGAATGACATTACAAATTTGTTTTCCATGTGGCAGCATTTTGTTTGCTTTTTTTATGAGGGACCATGACAACCATACAATGCACTCATGACAGGCTTTGCAGTGATTATAGAGGAGTGTAACTAATAGTAGTGCGGTCTCGAAGCACTTTCTCAAAAGAATAGAACACTGTTGGGAATGGATGCTTATGGCTCACACTGGAGTGCACAAATGGTGCAAAGGGAACTGTGCAGTCTCCTCTTGGAATATTCTCTATTGTACTGCATTTGCTACGTCACCAGCAGTATATGAAAAGACCCAGTTGATGGAGCAGTGAACTTGCACACAGAGGCTTTCTCCTTCTTCTGACTTAACCTTTCAGTCTTCACTTTTCCTCTCTGCTCCTGTTTTAATGACATGTTTCAGTTGTCCACTGAACTTTTAGAAGGGACAGTGTTTGTTTATTATACCTGTGTCCTCTGTATTTACTCAAGCAACCCCATCTGCTTATTTTGCTGGTTGCAAAGTTTACTGCAACTCGTCTGCATCCTCCTGTCCTTGGATTGATGCCACAGTGGATGGCTAACATCCCGACTGCAGACTCCCTCTGGAAAAAGCCCCTCCTCCTCCTGAGGATGTGAGCGTGTTGTTAAAGTTTATTATTTCATAAATGTTTATGGAATTCCTCCGCCTCCGCTGCAAACCCAACCACTCGCTGTGTCTGCCTGTGACTGTACTTTCAGGTTTTTAACCAGGTGATTTGAACGAACAAGTCAGGCTTTATGTGACTCTGCCCCTGAGCCTGCAGTGATTAAGCTAATTGCTAAATGCTAGCAGAGGCTGGGGAGCTATAGCAGCAGTGAAACCTTAGCTCTGTAATTACAAGAAGCAGGAGGAATTTCACTGATGGCAAAAATCAATTTCCTTTCCCCATTTTCTTGAGCAGCTACAACAAAGTAAATCAGTTGGTTAAAAAGACACCGACTGGTTCACTGGACTGGGAATGTTGGGGGTCTTTTATTAAAAATGATTAGCACACTCCCCTGGAAGGACATATGTTGATGCAAACTTTTTCCAGGTGTAGATTGTTTTATATATTCTCACCTGATGCCTGAGTAACTTCAGACATGCACTTCTCATCATGGGTGAGTGGGTTTTTTTCACTTTGTGCAAAGCTGTGATTAATTTATTTCCTCCAGCAGAGTTTCTCTGAAGGCAGACCACAGCTGTGTCTGCAGGCGAAGGGGGAATGGTGGTGGTGTGTGTGTGTGTGTTTGTGTGTGTGTATGAGGGGGTATGAACCGGAAGAGCCTGACCACAAACTGTCCGCCTCTAGACCAACTCAGCCATAGGAACCAGGCCTGTTTACATAAGCGCCTCCCGCCCCTGTTTACAGCTAGCACACATTTTTGTTTTACCACGTCTAAACTCCTCGGCCGTTTATTTTGCTTCACTTGAACTGTGAGTGCCGGGGCTACATTAGCAGATGAAAGTAGCAGGAGCTGGCAAATCTGATGGACAACAAAGGTTAAACTGGGTCAGAGAGATTGGGAGTTAAAAGCACAGAAATGCACTTTTCAACGAGTTCTTTAATAACCTGCTGTCTTCCTGTCAAAAGAAAGCGGTTGCCTGAGGCAACACCCTCAAGACGAGGGGGAGCGAGGCACCTTATTGGGCCGATTCCCATCAGTCCAACAAACAAAACAGGCAGGAAGTGTCTCAGAAGCAGGGGCATGGATTACACTCTGCATGCTGGGAAAAAGCTTTCTGTTTAAGAGAGGATGAAGTACCAAAAGAAAAAGGGAAGTACAAGCAAGGAAGAAGAGAGAGTGGAAGAACAGGGAGAGAAAGCTGGCTAACGGGGTGTTCGATAATCCCCTAAAGCATCCATATATTGTCTCCGCCTCCTCTCCCTGCTTGTAAACGTCGAGGAATGTTACATGTTGTCTTAGGGCACTGTGTGAGCAGACGTCTCTGGTACGGAGATTTATATTCCAAGACATTGCCCACAGCATACCACTTTGCTTTCTAAACTTTGGAGGCTTTGAGGCTGAGGCAGCGCGATCTGAAGAAACAACCAATATCAGAAATGTCTTCTTATTTGAGCATGATTTATGCTTCATAACCACATTAGAGGCATGCCAAAGGCTGTGTGAGTCCTTTGTTCAGTCAATATACTGCAGGCACTGGCTCCAAACTACAATTTGAAGACTAGAGTGCTTAATATTTGCCTTTATGACTGCCTCCAAAGTCTTTGCTGAAATAAACATTTGTCCTGAGAAATTCTTTTTGAAAAACTAGGAAGACGAATCTCCACAGTGCTCTCAACTTGTTAAAAATTCCTCTGAACTCCATGGTTGGATTTTCCGACCAGTTTCTTTGCTTGCTCCCTTCAAGTAAACATTAAAAAAAGAGCACATGGGGTCTAATGTATAATTCAGTGTGAAATAAAATGAAAAGAAGTAATGATAATACATGTATATAGAGTAAATTATGCTTCAAAACCCTTGTGAACAATCACTACCATTCACTTGCGGGGAGGCCAACTGCAGTTCTCACGTTTTAGTATGTAGGCCAGACCTCTGTGATGAGAGCAGCTGGCTGTGAGTGATGATAAAGACTGTAACATCAGTGAGAACGAACCGGCTTGGGAAAAAAAATGGAAAAAAAAACATATCTGGTTTTACTTAGCAAATCTAGTCTTTAAATCCAGTCTTGGCTTGGCAGCGAAATTGAAAAACAGACACTTTGAGACAGAGAGAGAGAGAGAGACAGAGAAGTCACAATGAAAGCTGAAAGACAACAAGGTTGCCGACCAGTTGAACTGTTTTGTCCTTAGATGAGCTTGTTTCTCAATTGAAATTCAGCAATTAAAATCAAAAGAGTTGTGCATTTTTTGGTCCATACATTGCTCTTGAAAACTCAATTTATATTTCTACTCAATCTTATTTCTTGCTTTACATAAATTTGACTAACATTCAAAAAAGTGGAAAGCCAGGTGAGTCCTCTTGAAAGTTAAGGTTATCCTTGTGTGTGCTGCCTCAGTATTTGATGTCTAGAGGACAAAAGTGGCCTGTATTTGAGCATGTTTATTCTACATCAGCTTTCTGAGAAAATGTCACAAATCAGCCACAGACTCCAGCTGCAACAAACCCTGCAGGTGCAACTGATGAAGTTTGTAAATAGAAAGCCGAAAAATTGTCATTCCGGGACAGAAACATAATCACTGTCTCTTTAAGCCATTCTTGGAATAGCAGCTATAGACCCTGACAGGAAAATAAACATCATTGGGACTTGGTCAATAAGCTTTCCTGTAAGCTTGTTGCTTTCAGATCTTCTCAAATATCAGTGAAGGCATTATTGACACGCCTTTACAAAAACTGGATGACACCTGATAGAGCTTCTTTTAAAACACACAGAGGATATGCGCTCTGAGCTGGTAAAATGTAATCCATGACATGTTTAAAGAAGCCATGGGAGCCGTTTCTTGTATGTACAGCCGTGTTACCTGAGCTATCTCTCTTTAAAAATGAAACGTATAAAAAGTCGCAACGCACTTCACCACACACATGCGCAGTGGACAGAAAACTTAAGGCATTAGGAGATGAATTCTCTCATCCTCTCAACTGAGTTTGAAGGCCAAGGAGTTAAACCAAAAGGGGCAAAGGGGGTCTAGCATGAATGCAGTCATCCCTGCATAACCCAGACCACTGAGCCCCCACCAACCCCCTCTTCCACCTCTTATCCAGTATGTGGAACCACAGCAGCGTAAGAGCCTCATTTAGGTGCACAGAAAGAGAGGCCGAAATCTCTTTCTCAGGAAGATTAGTGGCTGTCCCTTTGGAGTAGGCCTGTGGACAGGGAGGGAGCTGGGAGAGGCGGGGCTCTATTTTCCTCTGGGACATTTTTCTCTGCCAGTGGGGGCCGTGACCTGCCGCAGAGCACCCTCCAGAAAAAGAACGTATGGGCAATGGCGAGACCCTGGTGGAGACCTTTCAAGACTCACCCATGAAGGCCATGATTAACACACTGCTTGTTATCGCAAAGCAACGCTCCACGCAAGGCTAATTAAACTGGACTTCTCTCCTTCATCCATCCACCTCGTTTCTACTCTGAGTGAACAAGCAGCTTACCACCTTCCATAGAAAACAAAGATTTGACATTGCATTCTTCTTGAAAAGAAAAAAGAAAGTATGTTTTTACTAAGGTGAGGCGATGTTTTAAGTGCACTCTACATTCTTTGTAGACATATCATTATATATAACTATCTTTACCGTGTGTTAGAACAGAGAACATAAATCTCTGTTGCAAGACTGCAAAATGATAAATATAACATGTCCAGCTGAAATAATCAAAGAGATACCCAGCTTGTCTGCTCCACTAGCCTCTTACAGTCAACAACAAAGTGAAAAATGATGGAAAGATTCTCTTCAACACACTTTCTTAGCTTATGATGAAAGCTCGAGAACAAAAGTTGGCTGATCTACTTTGAACCGCTGCTCTTTTGAGTTTGAGTGTAGATGCTAGTCTTCGGTGTGAAACAGGGAAAAGGAGGGGTGCATCAGTCACAGGTATTCCTTTGAAACCATGAGATGTTTTACGGTCCTGGTAGCGGGCACCTAATCTGAACACATGTTACGCTGACATGGTAAAGCACAAGCCGACACAGACTCGTAAATCCCACAGCCTTGGAGTCAGGTTGCAAGGGCCAAGCTTGTGGAAGCATGCCCTGTGGCTGTGAGACAGATGCAGGCTGTCACACAAAATGTGGGTGCCCATTTAAAACCATTAACGAGGCCCTGATAGGAGGCCTGATTCTTATCACATGGACTTAACTGGACCTAAGCTCTTTTTCCAGCATCAACTTCCTCTTGGGTCCTGAAAACAATCTGCATTAGCGGACCAGACGCACCTCATTCTGTCTCGGCACTCTGACAGAGACAATTTCAACGGGGCAAGGCATGTCTCCACGAAACATAAGCAAAGTGAGCTCTCGTGAAACAGGTTAAGGTGAACAAGATGTGTTCAGGATGTTTCTGCTTAAGTTACACTGTTGTGTTTTTGACCTTCTCTCATTTTAAAGTCAACAACTATGAACACTTTTTTCCTTCTTTGCTCATCTCTTACAGACACAAGATACCTTTAAGAGATTGTTCATATCAAACCAGGCTTTATAAGCTCATCAGCACTGATCTTGAGCGTCAACTTTATGTAGTGATGATTTTAAGGTCCTGCTGTGAAATAGCATTGGTAGGTTTCTTTAAGCTCAAAAAAGTAATCTTGGCTGCAAATGTTGAATACTTAATTCAATTTCAAACACCAGTGAGCTGAATAAAAGAGGATCCTAAGTAAGCCAGTTTGTTACACTTTACAGAGAATGTTTCCAAGCTTCTTGTTTTATTCACATCTGTCCCATATTATTGTTTCCATATGCATATTCATTGGAGAAAAGGTTCAAATATGAAAGAAGGAGTAAACAAAAACAGAGTTAAACTTCTAATGTCATACCAGTGTCCTACTTTAACGGTTCCTCTGTGTGAGGATGTGAGTGTTGTGATGGCAGGCCACCAGGCCCTTCATTAAACTGTAAAACAGCTTGAACGGTTTGTTCCTGCACCGGCCCCTCAGATGATGCCAGTGTGTTGTCCTGAGGGGTTTGAGTGTCCACCAGCAGGCTCCACCAGTAGGCATTAGTAATTTATAACAGCCAATACCTCAGAGGTCCTCAAACCTCGTTATGATGAGTTTTCCTCACACGTCCGCTAATGAAAACATGAGCCCTCATCTTTTAATGATGACTCCTTTGTAGTGGGGAATCTTGCACATCTTGCACCCTCTGTGGTACCTCACCAGCACAAATAACCTCTGATGGGTGCACACTACTTTAACAGCAGTGGAAGGTTATGAAAATGAAACCTCTGCAGCATACATGACACACACATGGTCCTCACGGTGCAAATGACTAAATTATTCATGCCATGGCAAGCACAATACTATCTTATATTTATCTTTGCTGGTTTGAAAAACTTGCGTCCTCTTTGTGGAGATGCCAGGGAGGGCGCACTGAAACGTCCTAGTTTCTCACCCTGCATCTCTAAACAATTAATGCTCTTAGCTCCTCTCGTGGCAGGCCACCAAGCCCATCGTTAAGCAAAAATAACGCTAAAGCCACAATGTCGTATGACATCTTCTTAGCATTTCAAAGGTACAGTCTTCATCCCAGCCTTCATCCAAGGCCTCTGATGCTCCATGTTGTCCAGTGCTATGCCAGGCTTTTTTAGTAATTCATGAAATTTACACTTGGGAGGTGAGAACAAGGTCTTTCGTCCTCATTATAACATTTTTTCATCAGCCAGTCTCTGACATCTCTGAAACACACGGCTTCCGTCTCTTGGTCTAACTCTTTCATGTGCCACCCAGCTTCTTATGCGAGTAGCCATAATGTTTCAGCTCGCTGCACCGCCAAGTTCATGATCCTACAGCCATAGAATAATCCTATATCATACTGGATTTGAAGGAGAACAAAATCTGCCACTTTTTCTGCAGTTAACTAGATTACCTACCTGAGTTTTACTGTTCCTGTTATTTGTAGTGTTTACGGGATATCATCTGTGTGTCTGTCATTAAGAGTGAACGAGAGATTAGGACTGAAAAGTGGATGTACCTCTGGTCAGAGTGGTGGGCGAGGGCTTCTTTGGGATTTCTGAGAAGCTGCTTCCATCCAGACCTGAACTCTTACACTCCTTCTTCTCTGTGGCTGTTGGAGCTGAAGTCTCCATGCTGCTCTTCAATTTCTGTCACAACCTTTAAAAACACATACAGAAAAAAACGAGTGTTACATAAAATATTTGAGGATGGCAAGACTTCCTTTAAGGAAAACCTATAAAAATCTGTTTTGCAGTTCTCATACAATCTTTATGATGGAGTTTTTCTAAATGAGTTTTATATGATTTATTTGAAAAAAAAATGTCCAACATGGCAGAAGCATCAGTGTGGAAAAAAAGATGAACCCCAGAATTTATTTTCATAATCCAGACATTTAAAAGAGTGAAAGGATCCCTTTTTATGTAAGTAACAGAATCTTAAGTGTATTTCTAAGATTACACTGCAATTTCTCCACTGTGCATGTGTGTGTTTATTCTGTGAGTCTAACTAATGTCAGGTCAGGCCCTGAACACACACACACACAGGTTTCTCAGTTTGATGTAATGAGTTCACAGTGCTCCTCTGTTCCATTCGTAAACGTGAGAGGTTCTTGGCACTGTGGTTTTAACCGCACACACTGTGTCAATACCTCCTCATGTCTGTGTAAATGGCTTGATGACTTGGCAACATGCCACTTGTTTGACTTGGTGGGACCTACAAGATCATCCTCGGCCTAGAACAAACAAGACCCAGTCCCAGCCTGGAGAGGGAGAAATTATTCCACACGCCGCAGCGAGCTTGTGGTCAGGCTTTTCCACCTGCTTCACACACACGTGAGATGGCGTCTGACAGAGTGCCGGGATGACTTTATGACCGCGCTACAACTGCATGTGATCAAAGGCAGTGACTCCACATTTCACAGGTGCAAGGAAACAAATACCTAACATGTTTTTGTTTTGTTTTTTTAAACACAACATTTTGATGCATCTTACTGCTTTAGGGTATCAAAATGGGCTCACACCTGCTAGCAGCTCAAGAAAGTCTGCTTATTAAAACTTTACACAAACAGTCTCACATCTTTTAATGAAAAGGTGTAAAATGTCTTAACATGTGCCCAATGGACACAAATAAAAAACAACAAACAACAGCAATGAAAAAAAGTGATTTTTGGCTACAAAATCAACCACAGAAACTCTCAGGGATGAAATAAGTAAATCAACTCTTTGGACTTTAAATCTTTAAGCAGATTACAATTTAATCGTTACTTCACCATATTTCCAGAAAATTAACCCTGAACTCCAGCATGATGGATGTTTTTAAAGGGTTAAAATGCAGTCTGAAGTATGATATAACATACACATCTATGAGGATGATACTGTCATGTATAGGAATAAACAATTGTTCAGTGATCTGGTTACTGTGAGCTGTATGTGTGAAGTGCTCTCTCTGGTTCCATGTGGATATCCAACATGTCATCCTTTATTGTGAGGTGTGTGTTAGCCTTCGTGTCTGCAACCCTTCGAAGGTGCCAGTCGCCTGTCACTGAGCCAATGTAAGCCGATTAGAGGTGGGTGACTAACAGGTTTAGGCTGCATCTGCTTCCTGATTTTCCCTGTGCCAAGACGTCCTTCAGTCGGGTTTTGGAGAACTCCGTCACTCTGACATCACCTTTGTGATAGAATTTAATGTGCTCTTTCATGGTCTTTTATCTTATTCAGCGCAGGCCAAAGAAACAGCCTATTTTTTTCTGGTCGTGGACCCTCTTGGCCCAGATAAGATGCGTCCATGAACATGCCAGTGCTCACAGCAACAGAGTTTGCCTTTCAAGCAGCCGGCCCCTTAAAAATACTGAGAAGCCTCCCCTTAATGTCACCGTCTGATGAACATCTGGCACCACATTAATGGCTGTTTCCGTGCTTTTACTGCATGCCAACTATTTGCTTTCCGATTGCCTCAGAACCTCCAGCCAATATTCTGATGAAGAAAAGTTTGGGGTACAAGCACCTGTGAGGGTCATTTACCAAAAAATAAAAACAATATCAGCAGGTGTGGTGTAGCAGGCTGTTAGATCTTAAAATACAACAGCCCATTCAGTCATTTCTTTTTGAAAAAGTGGCCCCAAATTCACCCTGACCCCCCCCTTTCCCAACCCTTTTTCCAATTCTTTGGAGCCATTACTTTACCACCTACACCCAGAGTCTCCCTACAGGCAAGACCCGCGTTGGCCCTTCTGACAGGGGAGCCCGGCTCTGACAGGCTGGTACAGGTGTCAGAAACTGAGTGGACAGATGGCAAGGGCCAAAAGCGAACAAACAACAAGGGTGCACTTCTTCTCTCATCTTCTGGTTGGCTGGGCAGCCCATTGCGGCACAAACGGGATAAGCCCCCAAAACCCACTCACCCCCTCTCTCCTACCCCACTCTACTTCCCCCTTCCTCTGCCATGTGACCACCGGCGGTAGACTTCAGATAGCAGGATTACCCCCGCTTACAGCACGCATAAGTCACCCAAGTCCTGAGAAATCAAAAGACAACATCCTTCTTTGCAGAAACAAATGTACACTGATAAATCTGTCAGTTTGAGTTACAAATTGTATTCCATCTATTAAACCTCTGATAACATCAAGAAAACTCCCACATCTGATAGGTTTTAGGCGTTCATGTAAAGATTAAAGGGGGAAGGACTCCTTATGACCAGCATTAATGTTTGCTTTACAAATGATTCCTGATAAATGCTGAGCAAAACCAAAGTGGTGTCAATCAAGCACCAAAATCCCAAAACAGGCATCAGATTAAAGCTTTTAGTGGTTTATTTAGTTAATTTCATTCCAAAGCTGTTTTTTTAAAACAGGGGTAAGGCTAGACTAACCATATCCGAATCCTTCAACCAACGTTTTACAGTGGGGCTACTTTGTTCTTGTTCTTTCCTGCCACACAGCCACTAACTGGGTGTTTTTTTTTTCATTAAAGAATGTCTTTGCCTTCAGGGAATTATCTTACAAACATTCAAAGTGAACTCTGCTGAGGGATCTTGGAAGTGAACGTTTTCTTGTTGTTTAAGTGAAAACAGATGCAAAGAAATATGTCTTTCTGTGTTTAATAAATTCAACAAATTCCTCAATTATGTTGTCAGGCTCAGTCTACCACAAGACTGTGGACTGCTGGATTGTCAAACTGTAATAGGTAGCAGAGATGGCACGATTATTGTTAATGTTGCACAGGATGCTTCAAATTAAAGAGGAATTTCACTATATTATATCTTTAGCCTTTTTTTTTTTTTACATACTCTGAGGTCAGCGCATGCTACCACTCAAAACAAATGCACCCAATCAAAGTAAGTCCCTTAAAAGGTGCTTGTTTTGGGACGTCGGTTTGACCTCATGGGTCACATCCTGCACAGTCCTGAAGCAGGCTGCCTGGATTCTTGCTATAAAAGCATAAAAGCAAAGAAAATGCTTCAAACAAAGGTTTGTTTTGGCTGATAACACACATAAAATGTTATTCAAAGGGTCCGGACCTTTTTTTTTTGGGTGAAACTTCCGTAGAAACTGGAGTTTCTTCGTTTTTTTCTTGACAAAAATAGTAACTCTATCCTGCAGGACATTAACAATGACCTTATTAAGTAGTTTGTTTGTCTTTGTGTGTGTATCTCTTGTTTTGCTAGATAGTTTATTTAAATCAAATCCAACTTCATGTTGAACCTGTACAATAATATTCCGTAGCGCAAAAGAAATGAAATAAGCAAAATAAGCAACTCCGATATTCCACAACGTTACATTTTTCTTTTTTAAATGGATTTTGAGATGTTGAAGAGAGAGATCCCCTTTCCTTCACCTGACATGTATCTCCCAAAAATATAACCACACATCCCAACAATGCAAACTGTAAGCCCTGTGATTGGTCAGCTGGGGTGTATTATTATAACATTTTCTGGCATTGCTGTCTGCTGCAGATTCAGTGTCTGTAAATTCCATCTCCGTTCGAAACAAGCAGAGACTGTTGTGAAGGAAAAAACTGGTGATATGATGAGCAAACAAATTGCACTGCCAACTAGAGTTTAGGTGGAGTATAGCAGAGCAGCACCCATTTTCCAGCAGCATGGGTGTAGAGTCAACACAGACATAGGAATCAGAGTTTAATGTCAGAAGGTCAGCGTGACGATTTGAGCTTGTAAGTGTGAGAAAAAACTCTTTGAAGTAGAAGTATTTTAATCGGGCGCTGATTAAGGATTATATTGTTGGTCTATTCACATCTTCTAGCTAGAGGAATGTGCAAATTCCAAATATTAAGAACTCCAAATATGTAAAAGGAGGGCCCATGATGAAGGAATGAAGAATTCCTCTTAAAGACAGTTTTAAACTGCTAAGATTATGCATCTTGTTAATCCTCGCCCAGCCTGCTCTGATGGACCATCCAGACATGCTACTGAACCACATGAGGCACAGGAAAGAGACTGAGGTAATGGGGAAAGTTAGTGCTATGTTTTCATCTGCCAAGGGCAGTCTGAAAATTCATTCGGGGTTCAGATTTTTTCAACTTAAAAAAAAAAAACAGGGTCATTTGTTTTGTGAGGTTTACTCTCTCTCAGAAAATGTAGTTCCTTGATAAAAGAACTGATCGACTTCCAAATTAACAGCTCAGAATCAATGTTATCTTTCCTCATCTACAGAGATCAGCCTCTCTGTCTTGTCTTTTCCTCTCTGAACTCCTCTTCCTCTCTTTGTTCGTTTACCTTTAGCCCACTCCTTCTAAGACTTTTGTTATGAGACCTGGTGTGTGTTTTTCTTCGCGCCTCGGTCAGTTTCAAGAGTTCCTCTCCTCCACTACCGTTCAACAGCTCCCCTTTCACCAACACTGAAAGGAATGCAAACACACATCAAAAGAGGCCCTCTCATCTTGAAGATTTCCAGGCTTTGCCCTTCTTACTTTCCTCCTTCCTATCTTTCAGTCGATGTGATCCGCATGCTGGTAGGCTCTTTTTCCTTGCAGCACACACACTCGCGTACACGCAAATTTGCACACACGCAAAGTCAAGCTGCTGCTCCACATTTGGCTCTCTTAAAAGGTGAGGTGTCTGCCCCTATGCCACCTGCAGACCTCTCTGCTCAGGTTTCCAATGCTCAAATTCATGCAGGTCAACAAAACAAGCTGTAAAAGCCAAGATATGGTTTTGTTCAACATTTTTTTGTGTCTTCATCACACAGAAGAACTTGACCTGTTGGTTTTTCTAAGGTCAGCTTCACAACAAACAGGGATTATGTTGTATCACTTACGTGATACACATCATACTATACTTAAAAACACTTGGCACTAACATGAAGGAGTCCTCAGTCCAACTCTGCTTCAGTTCCACCTTCACACACCCCTCAACTATATAATTCAGACAAAGCACAGCTTTTTTTCCCCACACATAGCCAGCCGCCTTCAGTCATCCTGACTGCTCTGCGACAGTTTCTTGAGCACTCTTTAATTTAACTCACCAAATGTTTTCTCCACGACTCTCCCTTGTGCTTACAAACACCTCCCCCTCAGAAAACACACTTTTAGCCCTTGCTTTTACAGAAACAGCCGAGTGGTGCTCACTGATGGGATTACCCAGCACTATTAAATATGCCTTTGGGTATTAATAAGTATGTGATAATCTCTATTATGTGACCAGTCTGAGCCTGGAGTCACTTGGTAGTTTCACTGCAGCTGGCTGATTCTGAACCATCATGACGCACACATGCACACATGCAGAGACTTTAAAAGGAACTGCAGGTAGACTATTCTCAGGGTCTGAACAATGAAGGCAGCGAACAAGAGGATTTAACCTGCATTCGACACACAACCAAAACTCAACATTGGCTGGGCACATGAGTGGACATTTATTTATTAAAACGCCCATGTTGGAAATAAAACTGACCTTGTGTCGTTCCTGTCTTTGTTCCAACTTTCATTCAATGCAGATTTTCAAACAGAAAGAAACACCACAAGGGCAGCTTCAGACATCAAAATCTTGAGTGTACGTCATACAGATTCAGGATATCACTGTCTTATTCAATCTCTACCTTCTTTCTTTAAACTTATTTAAAAAAAAAAAAAACAACTATGGTGGCCCTGAGAGCTCACAGCACTGCGACTTAAGAAAGCACATGCAAAAAGACAAAACACAAGCAAATTCAGAAAACATCTTCATCAGTTTGACAACATATGCGCAGCATTTAGAAAACACACTGCAAAGACCCCAACACAACTCACTAGAAAAATGTGCTGTAAATATACCGCAACAGAAGTGTTTGCAGAGGACATACAAAACAGAAGAAACAAAAAAAATCTGATGTCGAAAAATAAAAAAAAAGTGCACAGTATCCGCAGAAGCACATTACAAAACACTAAGAATTACCTGGTTGACAGGCGATACAAAAAGTGGACGCTGACTTTCAGAGACCAATGTCAGAGGACAAGTTCAGACTGGGACAGGGTGCATTCTCTGTGGGTGAATCACTTGTCTTTAAGGGAACTTCTTTCTGTGATGAGTTGAAGCTCAGGTCTTTGGGTCAGGCAGAAGATTGTGAAAGGTCTGACAGCAACGTGTTAGCCATTAGTCTGATTCAGAGGCTAAAACAACACCACGACGGCTTGTCACACATCTATAGATTCAGGTTATTCAAGCGGGAAGCTGACTGTTGCCACAATATGTTTTCTCAAGCAAATCTGCAGGCTTTGTTTACGCAGTGCCTCTTTTGGCTCACAACCTTCTGTAAATTATACAGTAATAGATATTAAACCCACTGTATTTCATTTTCTGTGTCCTGTTGGATCCAAACTGTTCAAATCTAAAGGGATATAGGGGCACAAATCCCCAACCAAGACCCAACCATCCAGTGGAATCCATGAGATACAGAGTAATGAGCAGCTAAAAACTGATGTAATAAAGAGACAGCAGAGAAAAGCCCTTCGGATGGGTTCTTACCCCACCCCTGAACCTGACCTTTCCTGCTAGTAAAGGCAATATCCTGTGGTTGATCTCTTCGTCTCCCTCAACCAACAGAAAACAGATGTGGTGCTCAAGGCATACACATAGTTTGGGGGGAGGAATCTGAATGGATGCAATTGGGGTTTCTGTCCTCAGAGAATAAACTTACAAACCAACAGATGTAGGTTTGGGTACAGGAGGAGGAGTACGGTGCTGGGACAGTCACCAGTTTTGGTCTCAAAGGGACAAATAAAATAAATAAATAAAAAATAAAAATCTCACTCTCTTTTTTTCTACCTCTCTGTGATATTGTAAGGAATTGTCAGAGAAACAGCACATGGTGCTGATCTCATATTAATTAAAATTTACTCTTGCAGAAAGCTTTTTGAAAATGTAAGACTGGATTCAACTTGCATAAAAAATGAATCGTCATATTTTGAATGAACAGACAAAACACTGTTGCTGACATATCACATCTGAATGACACCAAACTGACCCCGTAAGCATGTAATAGATGTGCGTATGTGTGTGTCGGAGTCACAGCTGTCACTGGTGACACATTACACACTGCTGAGTCGAGCCGGCTTCCTCTCTGAAGCATTTGGACGGGGTCATTCATGCCAAATGTGTTGTTAGCACTCACTCTCCACTGTTTCAGCTGTCAAAAGCCTCGGCAGCTACTTATGCAAGTGTGTGTGTTATTGTGTGTGTAATCGTGTGTGTATCCCCGACAACACCGGACATAGCACCACAGATCACTGAGTAAAAGTTGAGCCAAATCAAAAGTGGAATTCACCACACTCAGGTTTCCCTGTGGTGTAACTTCTACATTGTTGTGGTGAGTTTAACACCCCCGTGGAAGAGTGTGTGTGTGTGATAGCTGACAGTGTGTGTTTGTGGTTGTGTTTTTCTGGCCCACATGAGCCAGCTGCTGCTACGTCCGAGTCAGATCACAGGGCTTCGGTGACAGAAGGGGGCTTCCCTTGAAGTCGAGGGTGTCAATGTGTGAGTGTGTGTGCGTGTGTTTGTGTTGGCGGGGGCTGTCGGTAGCAGCTGTCAGAGAATGTCATCAGGTGAGATCTAAATAAGTACATCAGTGACTTAACAGGGCATGTGGATTTTTCTCAAGGTTTCAGTCTCTGTGAGTGATCAAAAGAGGGCAGAGGATGGTCGTTTCATTTTGATACATGAGTGAACTTTTTACAGATTTCACTGTCAATAAAGATCGTGAATGTGATCATCATGTATGTAGATTTTCTGCTGTCTCACTAACTTTACTTCCCTGAATACTTTGGCTCACTACGACCACCTGTCGACACCGCAGAGTTTAACAGACTGTGAAGTCCTGCATCTGAAACAACTCAGCACAAAGCTGGTGTGGCACGTAACCAGAGTGGTTTTCATTCCACTTTCTCTTTTGATGAGCTGATTACAAAACATGAGCAAAGCTCCATTTGGCCCAGAGCGAGAGATGAAGAAAAGAGAGGAGCTGATGGCAGCAGAAGACATGTTGAGAAGGAGGGGGGCGGGGGAGCGTGTTGCTAAAGACAACCACATGTCTCTTCATCCAGGCTCAACTCTGGCTCTCCGTCTCTCTGTCTCTTGTCTCCGGCTTCTATCTGAGAGGAGACTGTGGTCTGGCAGGGGTTCAGCATGATTTTGGAATCTAATATTTCACATCATATAGAAACAGAAAAAAGTGAACTCAATCAACCCCACCCTTAATGGTGAATTAGCGTTGTATATCTATGGGAGGGTCTTTAGTGTAAATCATAACTTAGAAAATATTTGCCCTCTCCCCTCCCAACACAAACCCCAGACTCAGCAGCACAAACACATCCCACTCCCCTCTCCTCCTTCTTTCTCTGTATTCTGAGAGATTGTGTTGCCAGTGGCCTCTGCATGGACCCCAATCTCTGCCCCTGCATCAGATTAGGGCCCTGGGGCAAACACAGCAGACAATAGGCCATTGTCTACAGGCCTGTGTCACTCTATCTGAACAGCTCACAGTCACACAGAGAAGCCTGCAGGGTGTTTGATGAGAAAGTGATAATGATACAGTGAAGGGAAACCATGATCTCTGTCCTTGTTCGAGCCTAACAGTCGATCATCTGTTTACAACAAGAAACACCTCAAGGATAATTTACAACAGGATAGAGTAAAGAAAGATCACGATGTCCCAAAAAAAGATGCCAGAGTTATGACTGTAGTCTGGATCTATCACAGTCCTCATCAAAGTCCACACACCTTGAAATTTCAAAGGGGTTCAAAGTCATTCAGAGTTTGTTAAGAAAGAATCAGAAAACTCTATCTCCTGTAGCATCTCATACGCACCTTTCACAAATATAGTCCTGACACAGTCAGGGTAAATACTGGACTTTTAGGCCCTCATATATTAAAGGAACAGCATGTTCTGTTCACACACACATACACACCTCACAGCTGGAGATCATCTACGTCCAACAAGCTCTCACAACTAGAAACACTCCGAGTTACCACGGCAGACCGATCAGTTCTTCACTCACAGATAACTTTGCACAATCCTTATCCCCAACCCCTTTTTCTAAGTCTGATGTGTCCTAAAATCAAAATCCTCAAAAAAAGCCAGAGGAACCAGCAAGCTCCAAAACATCTGTAAATCTGCAATGATAGGTTTTGCAATAAGATAAAACACATTTGTATATAAGTCGGTCAATCCTACATTAATTGATTTTTGACTGCAGCTTTAAGCCTGAGATCTTCATTTTCATGCAAAGCCATTCAATGCTGATGCCCATTATTTTGTCCCTCTTTTGAAAAACTGCATCAACATAAGACAACCATCACTTCCACACTCAACGTGCTGATTAAAAAGTGAAGACAACCAAAATAAATCCAAAACACCGAGCTAAAAAGAACAACAACCTGTCACTTTCCATTGTCTGCAGAGTTTATCTTGTGCAGAGATAATGAAATTAGCCTCCCCATCCCCCAGTCCTACAAATGAAGTGACCTCCTGTGACCTGGGCTGGATTTCCCCAGAAGACCCCTGAGCTGCGAGCACCATTGTTCTTTTGTGAGTGGACAGACAATGATGATGTTACCGCTGAAATGCTTTTGGGAAACTGGGTTTCCGATGAGTCAGGGTGTGAAGTAAGGAGTGTGTGAAGAGTTCGGCCAGGATGTGACGGGAAGATCTTTGGACGGTGCTGGTGATGACACATCATGCATCACACAGACGACTGCATTCTAGACTGAACCTGTGGGAGTTTTACTCCCTTTTAAAAGTGTGTGTGTGCTTCATCTTGCGAAGTTTAAAATAGCAGATATGCATGCAGAGAGAGATGGGTTCACACTGGACAGCTACGACTTGTTTAACAATCTTTTTATCCACTTATGCCTTCAAAGGATAATACGTTTTTGTAAAAAAAAGTCTTATCACGACTTTTAGCCCCGAAAAGTTTTAACCCCGCTCCTTTTGCCAGATAAACAGTTTAACTCCTGAGCCAAAAAAAAAAAAAAAAAAACACAAAAACCTCATGTTAGGACAGCTGGAACCAGCAAATGTTAGATATCTTTCCCTTAAATTCACTGAAAAAATTATCAAATATTCCAACATCCGTTTATTGATTATTTTTTAATGATTGATGTAGTATTTATTCCATAGTAAGAAAAAATAATAACCTGTGTAGTGGTGGGTTTTTCCCTTTTGTATCATCACTGGTGAAAATACCTCCAATAAAAAAAGCTATTAAAAAAAAGTCTGTGAATTTAAAAAAAAATGTTGAAATGTCCATAAAGAAGCTGTGACCAGCAAAATTGTTGACCCTCTTACTCATCACAAACAAAAAACATTTATCAATTTACTTTATTTAATGTCGGGATGTTGTAAAAATTGGCTTTTGCAGCTTCCTGGAGTCAAAAACATCTTATTCAAACAGCTTCTTTTTTTTACTACACTTTCATGTACAAATGAACACAAAGCAGAAAAATCCTACATCTCAAAGATTTCCTCTTTGCCTGCCGATCATGTTGACTAACTCCACATACAGTTGGCCTCAAACAGCCTATTTCCACTACAATCACGCAGGATCCCTGTTTCAGCAACTGATTGATGAGGTCAATCGGCCTGTAATGAGCGTGTCAGTAGTTTTACCGTACTGCCCTTTAAATAAGCTTGTTAAATGCACATCAGTCTCTGTGCTGTTTCTGTGACGTGTGTTTAAGAGCGTGGACGGTGTGAGCCAGTTCTTCAGCAGGAAGAAAAAACTCAGTTTGTCTTCTGGGAATCGAGTGCCCACTCGTAGCTGCTCTAGTGTAAAGAAAGGGAAGCACAAGGAGCTAAAATGTGCCCCCCCCACCTCTCACTTTCAAAACTCTTCTCCTCTCCAGCTCAAATATGATGTGGGCCTATTTAACCTGACACACTTGAGGGAGAATGAACAGGACCTCTGAAGGGCGGTGAAACAACAGGCCGTTAAATAAGAGGGGATTGTCCACTGCCGTCCTCATGCCAAGAGTAAAGGAGGCAGGACTCAATGAAGGACTGCTCAAAAATGTGAGAGCTCATCTCACTCACTCCCCATTTTTTTCCATCTGAAGTGCAGGGGAACTGAGAGAGATTTCAGAGGCACTGCTCAACTCATCGCTGCCTTCAACAGCCCCTAAATGACTATTAGAGTCCCATCAATTCATCCCTGCTCATGAGTTTCTTAAGACCCTCCTCTGTGAACTCCAGGCCGCACAGATCTGAGCAGGGAGAAGACAGCTGAAGGCCCACACAGACCACTAATGCTGGAATAATATTCAAGAACATGAATTATTATTTGTTAAAGTAAATTATTCATGGAAGCTGCAAACACTTGCTTCTGACTGACCCGGCATTGTGAATTCATGTCCTTTTCCTCAGTTTTATCATCCTCTGCACTGAATCTGTTCAGAGAAAATGAATGCATTAATCAAACACTGATTCAAAAAAAGGGGAATGACTCACTGATTATTTCATCAGGAAATACGAGTTTACAAAATAATGATCCTTTTTATGTATTTGAGTAACTTTTGATGAAAGATGCTACAGATTCTCTGCTTGGAGAAAATCTGACACATTTAAAGACATCATCTGCAAACAGCACCGTTTTACAGCTCCACTAACTTTTGTTTAACCTTATGTGTGTAAAAAATAGCTTTTTGTTATGTTTAGGCATTAAACTTGTTTGGTAAGAGTTACAAAAATATCCTAAACAAAGTAACAATCTTTTTTTAAGTATGATTCTCTGTTTTTCTGACAGTTTCACAAACTTCACTGAGTCTGGGCTGGTTGGCTTTTCACAGCAGTAGCTCATTTTCCTCCACAGCCACTACATTCCAGTGTAAACCATTTTTCAGCCTAACCACCAAACCCTAAGAAGTGCTCCCCACACCCCACCCACCACAGGCTGACTTTTTTCCTCCGTCAGCTATGGCGAGGTGATCGCCCGCTGAACGGCTTCATCCGTACACTTCATCAGAGAGTCGGAACTCTGAAGAGAGGATCATAGAGGGATGAGATGGGCTTGAAGTCTCCCCTCTTCTTCAACTTTAGAGTTTACTCAGCAGGAGTGGGAGGTTGAGGTGGAGGAGGAGGAGGAGGGAAGGGGTGCTCCTCCCCCTCAGAGTCACTCAGACTTCACCCTCTTCACCCTCTCCTCCAACCCTCCTCTGTGTCCCTGTACGCTAGACTTCATCGGTATTTGCTTTCAAAAAAAGCTGTACCCCACCCCACCCTCCTCCTTCTCCACCTCCTCTTTCTCAGACTTCACCCCCCTCTAACACACACACACACACACACACACATGAACGCACACACTCTGGTCACTTCTTCTCCAGTATTTGGTTCATTAAATTTTCTGCGGACTTCCAGAAAAGAGACACACACAAACAAAAAAAGGAACCAGATCAATAAAGTGAGGCCTGTGCACAGAGGCGATGTGTGAAAACGGGGGCTACAGACGCATACATCCAGGGGCTGGGCTGTGGAGATGAAAGTGACATGGCCACTATGGATCCCTGAACGCTGCAGAGCGGAGCCCCTGAACTGAGTCTGAATGAGCTGAATAGGCTCATCCATTCTTTACTCCTTTCACTCTCCGTAGGCCTGAACTGTTGGAACTCTTCATTCCTCACAATGGGCAAATGCACTAAAACTTTTTTTCTTCTTTCTCATGCAAATGAGCCTTAGGACTGACTGGGGTTGTCATCATGCGAAGCGGAAAACACACATGCACTAGTCTAACTCGATTAAAAATCACCAGGACTGTTTTCTAGACTCACTTCTGTTTCTTTTTTATTCTGAAATCTTAAAAAATGTTTTTACTTTTAAAAGTCTGTTTCTCATCAGCTTGCAACACTTCATCCAATGAGGGATGCACGTTTGATTTTCAAATGTGAGCAAGCAAAGGCTCTAATAGCCATATCACAGCTTTTTTTTTTTTCTTTTTTTAAGTTGAATGTAGGCCAAAACAACTAACAAAAAAGTGGGGCTCATAAGTCCACACATGAGTTTGGAGATCATTAGCAGCGCCTGTTAGATAGGGGTAAAAGCCTACAGCAAATATAGCTGCTTAAGGGCCCCACAAAGGCGTCAAGTGTTTGTTGACTGCTCAGGCTAGAGAGCAAACAGTAAACTTTGAATCTTTCAACAATAAGCACACATCTCCCACAGTCCTGTCACAGGCGTGAATGTGTCCATGCTGCTACTGCCTCATGTTTGTTTCTGTTTCTCTAAAGCATTAAGAGATTAAAAAGTAAAGTGCTGCAAAAGTGAGGAGAGAGTGCGTGGCTGAATTATCACAAAAAGCAACACTGTTTTAGTTTTCAGTACTTTTATGAAGACAAAATGAGATAGAAGAGTAAGTGTTGCCTGATGCACTTTGAACACAGTTCAAGTTTTAATCCGTTTTACTTCACTTGCATCAAAGATTTAATCATTAAAACAGGCTTATTGTTTGGACATCTCCTTAAAAACTTTTGCTGAACCATTCAAAGGCATGTTCAGGGATTGGCGCCGAGCTTTCTGATCACATCTCTTCCCATATGGATCAAGTTGCAGGACAGAGAATTTTTTGGATTCCTGTGTCAGATAAGTTCAAAGTGCAAATGAGATGTGAAGCTGCCTTGAGCCTCATCTGCCGCTGACACGCAGGGCAGCAGAAAGAGAGGAAAGAAGGAGCAGAAACTCGGCAGTAAAAACACTTTACAACCATGTAGTGTGAATCAAAGCTGAAAGGGACGAACATTCAGAACCGAGAAAGCAGAATGAAATTCATTCACGTAAGTCCTCATCCGTCAGCATCTCTACAAAGTTTCCTTACCTCTACTGCTCTATTTTCACTCCCAATCCGAGCTTCTTGCACTCCTGTTGTCCGAGGAAAACTTTTGCCTGGAGTCTGATTCCCGTAAACTAGGACAGCGCTGACACCACCATTAAACGCACGACGCGCAAAAAACGCGAAAACTCCATGAACCGAGTTAGAGAAAAGTTTGGAGAAGTTGGCTCGGCATTACTTCCCCCCTGCTATCCCGGAGATTGGTTCAGCGCGGAGCAAAAGTCGAGACGAACTTTTTCTTACAATCCATCTTCTCCATGAGGTGCACGCGCTCTTGTTTGCGTGTTTTACGCGCTTCTCAGTCAGCTAACATGACGCGTAAAAGCTTTGTTTAACTAAAAGTTTGTCACTGAAGGCGGTTTGGCTTCACTCGGCAGTTCTAGCAGAGACATGCGGTGGTGTTGAGATCTTCAGGCTGCTGATCTGTTTTCAATCCAACCCCCCTTCTTTCTCCTTCCCCCCTTCACCATCTCCTCCTCTCTCACTCCCCTCGCTCCCTGGTGAGTTGGGCCATTTGCTGTACCAGATGGGCCGGGCTAACCCTATCCAGCAGTTGTGAACGGAGAAAAGTTGGATAAAGTTTCATTTATTTCTCGATTTTTCACGGGATTTGCTGTTACGAAAGTCCACATGAGTCCGTTTTTTCCCCTCGTACTTTTGCAGTTGCAGGAGATAAGACAACCCAACATCTGAAGAGATGAATGGGTTGCAGTTGTAGTTCTCCAGAATCAGAGCTTTTGTCGATCAGAGTTGCATCACGTGTCTTGCAAAGTGAGCTTTGGTTGCTTTCTTCTCCACAAGGACCACTGATGGAGTGTGTTGAAAACTAAGGCACCTTTAGACCTTCAACAGCAAGCGATCATCTCCAAGTACATCCAAACCCCGATTTTTTTTTTTTTTTCAATGAACAGTTTTCATAATTTGTACTTGATTTATTTCCGCTATGTTTTTATTTATTTCTGTTGAAACTTTTATCCAGCTGTGCAGGGGGGCAGCAGCACAGTCATATGTTACAGACAGCATTTATTATGTGGTCCATGTAGAGTTCGATCAAAAGAATCTGGTCTGTGCAGTGCATGTCAATGCCCTGTTCATTTCCCCCCATTATTTGTTAAAAGGGGAGAAATGTGATGGTAAAGTAAAAAATAGTATCATCCCTTCGTCCCTATCTTTTTGCAATGAGGAGCTTCCTTAGTTATGACAATAGTATATGCCACCCGATAAGCCCATCAAGGAAAATATTAAAGTTTCAGAGATAGTTTTGAACACACTAAGGCTGGAGAGCACCTGAACCTCTTTACTGTTTTGTTTAGTTGAGCAAAGAACAACAAAAAAAAAGTAAGACAGAAGTTTCCCTCAATTAAAAAAAAATAAAATTTGAAAGCTCCATCAAAGGTCAAAGAATACGCAAGAAGAACTTAAAAACAAGATTTGTAATTTACAGAAAACATGTTTACACATTTTTCTGTGCAGTTCATTTGTACATTTATGCACAAACTATTCATTTCCTTCACAGCAATGTAAAAGTATGTGGATATACACAATTTTATTTATTTCTACTGATTTCATGGAAGCTGCAGGATGTTGAAGAAACTGGAACATTTAAGCGATATCTAGCAGTCAGATTCAAGATTGAAATGCTCCTTTACTCATTCCTTGTATCAGCAAGATTTACCATCAAAATGTTCTGTAAATACAAATTTCTTTCTGCACAACAACAACATTCGCTCTCTTGATTGACTGTAGATCACGTTATACTTAAACTGTGCAGGAAAAATTAAAGCTTCTGTAAGTAACTCTAAGTTGATGTTGATTTTGGTGACCCCTGTTGACAAAAAAAGTTCCTATTTTGTCTTTGCTGATTTTACCCTGTTAATGGATGAGGGGTATTATTATTATTATTATTATTATTATTATTATTATTATTATTATTATTATTATTATTATTATTATTATTGTAAAATAAATAAATGAAATAAAAAATCATATTGGTCTTAAAATAGACTGGAGAAAATGTTTAAAAACAAACAAAAAACTGCAGTTTATGACTTCCTCTGAAACCTGTCAGGTGTGGCAGTCAGCTATAAAATGGTATCAGTTTAAATTTTAGTCAGTTTCGTAACTCCTTCCAGCAGCTTTATTTATTTTTCATTGCCTTTCGGAACATTCTGAAAAACTCTCAGCTTCACAGCTTATTTCATCATTAGGCAGCCATCACTTATTCTGTTTTTAACAGACATTTAAAGGATCTCTATCCCCAGAAAATATGATTTTTTTTTTTTTTTTTTATTCATGCACATATTTGAAAGCCCTCCCTTTTTAGTGTAAGTGAATTTTTGATTCTTTGGTTCTTTGGTTGTTACTCATTTTTACTCATTTTATAGTTCTTTTGACTTTGTTTATTTAAAAGGTGTTTTTTAAAAGAGGTTAGGCTTAGATATTTGACATTAATAGTAATTACCTTTAAGATGTCTAAGGAGTCCAAGTTCAGTTATTAGTAAGCAAAATGTTCAGTGTGTATCTGATTAAACCAGAGCTCATTATCCAACATGCTCTGTACTTGTGCAGACTGAATTAATTATGATTTTTATACTGACTGATTTCTTTATGTAATGGTAGCACAGTCAACTGTTGTCAACAAATTAAATTTTATGTGTGGGAAATAAATGTAAGTAAAAAAAAAAAAAGTTTCTTCTGTCCTTCTTTCCTTAAAACTTGTCTTCCCTGTTCAGGTGCGTGTGTTGTTTTTGGCACACTCTCACAGATGCACCAAATAAAATCTGATTCTTTGAGGCATCTGTAAGTGACTCGCCTGGTCTCACACAAACATCAGAGTCTATTATATAAACTCCACACAGATTGCTCCAGGTTGTTTTGAGGCAGAGGGTCACATCAACAGTTCAGCTCAGCTGCAGAGACAAACAGGAGGAGAGGTGCAGAGGATGAAAAGAGCCTGACTCACAGGGGGACTGTCAGGCCTGGTTGCTTTCAGGGTTCGAGGTGCTGCCACCTATTGTCCCTCTGTGTGGCTGCATCATGCCTGAATGCCCCTACTGAAAACAGGCCTGTGCACATGAGCGACCTCTGTGGCTCCCTGAGCCTCCATCCCTGTGCACGTCCTCAAAAGAGGGTGAATGCCAGTGTCAGGCTCACTGGCCTCCTCTCTGCCGTGCCGGTTTGGTCTTGCAGGAATTTTAATGAGCTTGTTGAGCTTTTCTGATTTGAAAAGAAGAATGTTACAGCAGAGCACGGACAGTAAAGCTGCTGGATCAGAGAGCAGAAACATGGCGGTGTTTGATAGTGAGGCCATATAAGATTATATGAGAACATTTTTTATCGATAAGATCTGCAGGCTGAGGTGGTGCAGCTCATTATTTTTCCAGATGTGTAATGAGCACATGATAATGTCATGAACTCATGGCCTAATTTAGAGAATGATCTAGAGCAAACTCATAATCTGAATGAAACAGAACCAGCTCATGTTTTTAAATGCTATGACTGATGAAGACGATGAATTGGTTTTTGTTTGTTTATTTTGATGCAGTCATTGTGACACCAAACACTGAGGATGATGCAGATGATGAGGGGGAGGCCTGTCTGAAGAGCTACAACACATATGCAGGACTGTTAGCGTAAGGTAAGCTGTTTCCGCCATGCACTGATAGTTTTAACTCCCACCCTTGTTTCCTGTCTTAAGATTACACTTGAGTTTTATCTATCTTGTTCTTGTTAACCTGTAACGGCTAACAAGAACAGAGACTGTTTACATATCGTCTCCATATTTCCTTCAGTTTGTCTGGTATTTCACCTCATGCCACGTTCCTGTTTTCTTCTTGTTCTTTTCAGTTGTGGCTTGATGTTTTTTTTCCACTTTGTCTACAATTGGGTCTTTCTTTTGTTTGTTGCCTCAACAAACATGACAAATGCAGGCCTTAGGGAAGCAATGAAAGCCATTTATTCCTCTACTTGGTTTATGTCCTAACCTTTGAACAACTGGACATGTTTTGCAGTAGCTAAAGTAAACTACTTTCTTTCTGTTTGTTTTAAAATATATTTTTATCACATGCACTTAATCACTCTATCCCTGTTTATATTCAGTATTTAAAGCTATTAGCTTCTGTCTGACACTGCTATTCTGTTATTTCTCTTTAGGAAATTAAACTATTTTAGACTTCAGAGTCATATGAGCTGCTTTTCCTGAGCAGCCTTTGTTTGCCAAACTTGATTTCTCCTTGAGCGTGTAGTTCTGCTGCTGTAGCTTTACTTCTCACAGCATACTGTAGATTTTTTAGCTTGCAAAACTTGTAAAGTAGCCTTTCCAAAACTGACCAACTGAATGAATTTATTTTTATGCATCTGGTATCAGACTGTCATAAAATGTGATTTTGCTTTTACTTTGATTTTAATGAAACTGGTGAATACCTCTTGAGATGCACAATTAGTTTTCCATCAGCTTCTCAGCTTCTCAGCTACACACACACACACACACACACACACACACACACACACACACACACACACACACACACACACACACACACACACACACACACACACACACACACAATGTTGGCCTTTAAACGTGTTAAATCATGGCAGACTTCACTCACATCGTGCTGAGTGGTTGAGGTGAGTGAGGCAGCCCTCTGCTGGAGAACAGAGGAGACTTTGTTCTCTAATCTGAACATCTCTGGATCACTAACAGTCCATTCAGCCCCACTCTCTGCACCCCTGAAAGTCCTGCAGTCTTTTTTTTCTTTTCTTTTTCTCAGAGCAGAAAACTGGTCACCCTGTCAGTGTGTCCAGTTACCTCTGAAGAGTGTGCAGCCACATGCTTTGATCAGTTTAATAAAGTTCATACCTTCTCTTTGTTTTTCTTTTTAATCATAGGGGTGATGAAGAGTGAGTGCTAGCACAAAGGATAACAGCATTATGGGGTGGTTTTTCTTTCTGATCGCTTATTTTTCTCATTGGATAGAATAATTTGTGTTTATTTAATGTCAGAAATTTCCTGACCTTCATTTTTTTAAGAGAAAAAAAGACAAACTAGCCTATTAATTTACAGCCATGCATTAGATAAAATATATAAAAAGTATGCTTTAAAAACCTGTACTTGTCTTTTTTTCTCAAGCATTCTAAATCAGCAACACATTCTGGAGGCATTCACGGACATAAATTTCTTGGAAAATGCTGCCCCCTCGTGTTATTTTTAAACATCACAGCTTCTTTTTCATTTTGGGCTCAAACTTTTCAGTCAGCTTCATCAGTCACTTTTTTATATACTTTAATATGTGTATTAGCCTTCAGGAGAAAAATAAATTTCTATATAATATAATATAATATAATATAATATAATATAATATAATATAATATAATATAATATAATATAATATAATATATAACAGGACAAATTTCCCGATGGGGACAATAAAGTGTATTGTATTGTATTGTATTGTATCTTATTGTATTGTATTGTATCGTAACATATCATATCATATCGTATAATTTTCATGGTTCTGTTCTGGTGAATCACTCATATTTTTTTCCCGATTTATGTTTTTTCCGGCACTCCAAAAGTTCTGTTGCTTCTATTTGGGTAACAGTGCTTTTCTGTTGCACAAATGCACTTGTAGAAGTCACAAACAAACACATTGGCAGTTAAAAACATAAGCAAATATTTTCAGTTCACAATGCAGGATTCCAAAGGAGACTGTCCTATAACACACCTGCAGCAAGATACTGAAATCTTCACCAAAATCTTCACCCTTCAATAATTTGATCACAAATTCAATGAAACTGGATTTCTGAAACAAAGTTACAAACATTTATGGATTTGTTTTTGTTTAGCTCTTGACAATTAGCATTAAAAGTCTGGAGTTTAACTTTTGGAAAATACTTCACCCACTCAACAAAAGAGGACATGAATGAGGGATGATTATATTAATTTATTAGTATCAAATAAAAGCAACATTTTATGTGACATACTTGGTCAGAGCAGAACCAATTTTAGATACTGTCAGGTAAATAATACTCAGTGCTAATGCTTTGTAGGTGGTTATAAAAAGAATTACTTTTATCTGATCTGATAGCGTGATCTGATCTCTTTGAGCTACATATGCGTGAAGAAAGCACTCAGTGAAGACAAACCAACTGCCTTTAATTCTAGACTAGAGCTCATCCCCACCAGGCTCAGCATGCATGACTTGTTTACAAAGTAAGAGATTTTTCTTTCTTTTTTCAAAAAAAAAAAAAAAACCTGCTTAAAAGGCATAGAGTACAAGCACTATATAGACCCTGTTAAAGTGCAAATGCATATCACATTGACAAAACACTTTAATCAAAATAATATTCAGTGTTTTTGTTTAACTGAAAAATATTAGAAAAGGAAAAATGATTATCCTTGCATTGTGAGTAAATCAGTTCTAACTGGCTCAAATATGTAAACTAACATAGAAGATATGAAGCAGGGAAGTTTGAAGTTGACATGATTTCAGAGTTAAATCTGAATCTGGAAGGGGGGATTTTAACTCCTGAATCCAGACACATTTGGCCTTTGTGTCCCCTGACCACAGCAGTGAGAGTGTGAGGTTTGTTGTGACAAAACTTCAGCTTGTAAGCCCCAGTGAGGTGCCTGTCCGGGCATTTGTTCAGCCTCCACTTTGGGAATCCTCATTTCCAGCATTCTCAAAGTGGCCATGACAAAAGAGCGTCCGCTTCGAGGTACGAAAAAGCTACAAAACAGCCCTATAAACTGAATAGAACTGTCTTAGTGGCCATTTCCTTGCCCTGGGTGGTAAATCACAGTGTTTGTCACTGTGAGGTTTATGTTGTTTGTGCACAATCTGCCACCACTTCAAAGCTGTGGGAGGGGACACAAGAGGGGGAGGGAGGGTGTTGTCCCCTTTTCAGTGACTCATGGTCAACCTCAAAGGAGCCGCTCTTAAACATCCGGTCCAGGCACTTTGTTGGCTTAACACTTAAACTTACCAGAATTTTATCACCACTAAACAGCCATAGCAGTCATTTTGACTTATCACACAGTATGTGGACATCATTTCAGTTATCAATTATTGTTGACATCTATAAAAAAAACATTGACAAATCACAAATGTCTCTTTTCACTGTTCTCACAGAGCACAATGGAGTCCAAACTTGTGTAAGCAAATAAATTACTCAAAAACAGATGAGGAAGAAATGGGAGAAGATGACCTGCTCAAGAAAATGAAAGCCTGCTACTGGCATTGAAAAGGAAGAATATGATGGAAAGAAAACTTGTCGTAACAAAAACAACATTCATCATTTGCAGCATCATGCTAATTTATTACGGCTAACATGAGGATAAAGTTTACATGCAAGTCTCACAAATATGAATAAGTTTCAGCTGGGTTCACAGAGAGACAGCATTCATTTTCCTTTGAATATAGAGCCTATGCTCTTGAATAATCCAAAAGCAACCACAACATAACCTTTGTTAGTCCAACAGTTAACCAGGAGGTTGTCAGAGATAGTCATAGTTTGGGGCTAAGCAGAAATCAGTGAGCGGGAACAAGTCATTGTAAACTTTTCCAACTTCAGAAAGCATCTGGGCCCCTTGCATGCCTAATTTTATTTTCCACTACAGGAAGAATTACAAGGCTGTTTTTACCGGATATGACTTTGTCTGGGACTTTCCTTCATTTCCCCTCTGGTGGCCATGAGAACACGGCTCTGGTCAGCTGAGGTCCAGACTTGTGACCACAGATTGCTGCAGATACAGCCGCTGTCAAGCTCCCCACAGCCAGAACTTCACCACAGCAGTTAGAGCTGAGTGAGCTGGCAGTAGCAGCAGCAGGCCGCAGCTGCCCCCCTCTTCTCTGACTCACTGCACGTCTGGCTTTCAAAGACACGGTAGCGTGCGGCACAGATCCTATGGAAGGACATCAGACATCAACACACACTCTGACCACTAATCACACATTAACAGTGTCTCTCAGGGGAGGAATCAGCCAGGGAGTTCTGTGATGTCTCCAAATGATCCAGTAAAAAGTTTCCCTGCTGTTACGGTAAGAAGTATTAACAGAATCACACATTAGAGGAAAGTTTACAGCTGGAGCCAGTGTTTCATTTATAGAAGTCATAAACGTGCTTTTACTGTTCCTGCTAACTTTAGATTCTTAGAGCTGAAAGTGTGCAAGTGTCAGGTGCATTACTTTTAGTGAACACTAGGAGGTACCAGTGATCTGCTTTCACTCTTGGTCCTCAACAACAATTTGAGCCACAAAGTGATGTTTTATCTGTTTCCATTGTGGTACTAGCTGTGATAAAGAACAAGGTTTGTGAATTTTTGTCAGCTTTTGGTTTTGAAAATAAGTCTTTCTCCTCTTGGCTCAATGCTTCCCAACAAAGAAATACAGGAAACCATAGAATATCAACAAAACCAATGTATCTGTGAATAAACAAATTGGATATTGACATTTATATGAGAGGCTTCTTAAAAATCGTATTAAAAAATTGATTTTGTCTTTGCTCAGAAGTTGACACATCTTCTCATAATTACAGGCAAACTGAGGGCTATTTGACTATCAAGAAACCGAGTCTATGACCATTTTCACATCACAAGATCATTTATAAAGAACCGAGTCCACTATCAAAGGTAACTTATCTTGAAATATCACCAGGTAATGTTTTGAATATGTTGTACTATAAGTATCATATACAAAGAACACTGTTACATTGATTCCTAATAATTAAGTTTCCAACAGATGAAACCACGACGTGGTGATTTTAAAATTTCTCTACCACTATTGTTTCCAAAGACTGTTGGATTGTACTGGATGTCGGGTTTTGAACCCTCAGAATGAAAAGAAAGTAGTCTAATATGGGTTAAACACAAACATAACCAACAGCCTGATCCCCATTGTCAGTTTTCACTCTAATGTAAAGTAATATGAGCTCATAATTAAGGTGTGGCCTATAGAGGAGCAGTTGAGGATAAAGGTCGCTTTAGGTGAGCTTTAGACAACCCTGAAACACCCTAAACAGTCCCAAGAGCATGCTGGTTTTGATCCAGGCTTACCCTAGACCACAGGATACTATACATTAACATGCAGCTCATGGGAAACTATAGATTATGGTACAATACATCTATTGATTTCTGAGGACAGATTTAAGGGAGGATTTATGTAATGTAGGTTTGGTTTGCCATCAAACAACCAAGCCACGATCATTCTCCCCCTGCCTTTACATATGTGTTGAGGCAAACTAAATTCTGCAGTTCTTCTGTAGCTGAAAATTTAAGCAGTTTTCCTCTAAATTTGCATCATCAAATCTCCTTGTTCTTTTTTGTTGCAAAGGTTTATTTCAGCATCTTGTAAAGCCACCAAAACCATTTAACACTCATGGATCTGGACCGAATCCCCAACAAAGAGTTGCAAAACAACTCGTAACAAAGCCAAAGTATGCAAATCACCAACAGGAGAATCTATTTTCCTCCTTGTCCACAAATTGTCATCAAAGTTAAGTTTACACTCACTTGTTAATAAAATCCTTCAGAAATAAACTAATTTACTGTACTGAACACAGATACCAAACCCCCAAACTCTTCTCAAGAAACTGTTGTGAAAATATCCATTCAGAGATCCGAGTCTCAAATCTATTTGACAAGCGTTTTAGCCATGTTCCATTAGAGAGAGTCTAAAAGTGAAGGAAAAATTACTAAATCAAATAAATCGACCCTTTTAAACAAGATTACAGGCAACATTTGGAGATGAATTGCTTTAATGCTCCACTGAAACTTCAGATTAACAAATCAAATACTCAGAATCACTGATTTTTATCAAGACTTTGCCAATAAAAGTGGACCGCCCTGCATGTGAAGGACCCCCCCAGCAAACCTCAGTGATTTGTGGGGCTGATATGAACTAGACAGCAATAGACACAGATCTTTACCCAGGGCTATTTTGTCAGTGACATCCGCTCTGTACTTAGATGCTGACTTTTGCAGCAATTTCTCCTGACAGCACTGCAGGAAAGCTTCTTGGTTGGTCTTAATTACGACGTACATCCTGTTGTTCTATGACCAGAAAAGTCTGCTTGAAATTAGACAAACTGCTTTTGGCATATTAACATAATTAACTTATCATCAGTTTGATCCCTAAGCTCTCTGCAAGAGTCGGTGGTTCAAGCCTTTATCTTTTTTATCTATTGATGGCTTAAGGGTCGTTTAGCAGAGATGCAGCTGATGAAATTTCAAGACTTTCAATGCATCCCTTCAGGTGACACCAGAGTGCACTGTGCAGTGTATTGTTATTGTGTTGTGCTCACTGTCTCATAAATCAGCCAGCCATTGACCTATGAAGCACCTTTCATGGCCCGTTCTGCATCTGGGACCGCTGCTGCCGCAGAAACGTGAGACACCGGGCATGCGTTGAAGCCGCACTCCCAGCTGCCGATGTGGAGATAAAAGTTCAGCGGCTGTGTGCGTCACTCTCTTGTCATGGTACTTTGAATACTATCAGCTTGCTTTCAAGCTTGCCCAAACACAGAGGGGCAGTTTGAGGAACCCCGGGGAGGGATCTGTCTAAAATATGCAGGCCAGATCTTGATACACATCGCTGGTCTGAGCCTTGGAGAATAAAAGGACAACAGATGAGGGGAACAGCATAAACTCTCCCTCATCTCCCAATCTCTCTCCCACGTTGTGTGCATCCAGGCTTCCTTTTTGTAACTCCTTTGGTTCACTGTAGCTTTTCTTTCTCTTCAACAACTGATCTGGATGGCCTGGGGAAATTCTGTATGTATCAAACTTTAACATGCAAAATATACTGAAAGCACAATAATTAAAGTTTCTTCGTAGATCCAAATTTTGAAAGTTGTTCTTCTTAGAAAGGATGATTTTGTTTTGGGTGAAGATAACTTCAGACATCTTAAAAGATAAAATATATAGGATACATAAGCAACAAACATTCAGTTATTTAAACTGGATCTAACATGTCATAATAGCTTAAAAGTTACTGCTTTTAGTTACTAGACTAGTTTCACAAGAAGTGAATTCAAATTTCTTGCATGAAAGTCTTTTGTTTGATTGATTCACTGATTGATTCCAGCTTTATAGCATTAATGCATATCAAACAACTGAGTCCAAAAAAGGTGGAAACTGGGTATGTAGGTCATCATATTTGAAGGCTTGGGCCACAGATGAAGCTGCAGAATTTCACAAGTTTTAAGTGCCACTTTACCACAATTTTATACATATATATAGCTGTTTGTGTGGCTTTTGTTCAACCGTCTTCTTAATGTTCAGTAAACGCAAATTTCTTGACTAACAATGTGTTTTAAAGTTATAGAAATATTAACATTGAAACTGGAGTGTACTCTTGTAGTGTTGAATGCCCTTAAGGACTACCTTTAACATCTTAACTTCATCAGTTTCCAGACACCTGTCAGATCGATGTAACTTAAACACTACGCAGATGTATAAGATCAAGGCCATTCTTCACTGACATGACTTCCCCCGTCTTTTTTTTTTATTATAGTCAGCTTGTGATACATTGCACGGTTACTTCAATGATTGGCCAGCTTGATGCTTCCTCTCAAGCTGAAAGACCTTGCTGTTTTTCCCATATGACCAAACCGTCTGGGAACCTCAAACGCCGAGACAGAGAAGGAAATTGGACTTTGACTCTCCGCCTCCCACTCCTCTGTGAAATCCGCCTGTTATAGTCTCCAGAGGATGCACTCGCTCTTTCTGAGATATGATCCAGTTTCCATGAATGACCCCACCTTCATCCTGCTGCAGCCCTGGTCATAGGGCCACAGGCTACAGTCAAGTGAATTAAAAGCTCACGAGGTAGGATTGAGTCTTGAAATAAGGGGTTCATGTGTGCCACATCTGAGTGCTTTGATTCTTCATGGAGAAGTCTTATGAGGGGAAAGGTCAGAGGTCAGGGGGTTTCCCCACTGTTTCTTGCTTTTGTTGTGGTCTCTGGCTTTTGCTTTGGAGATTACATGACGGTGCTTTGATGTACTAAGATGAGGTTACGAGTGACAGAACAAAACAACAGTGGGTGGGTGGTATCCCTCTCAGACAGGTAAGTGATGATGAAAGACAACATATATTGTGCTGTCAACAGTCTTAGACTTACTGTAAAAACACTTTTCAGTTCCTGGTTGAGCTACAAAGAGATTTTTCTGACGAGATCGCACTTAAAACCTCCTGAGTCAAACTCTAAATGGCCTTGCTTATGTCACTCATTGTCTGCAGCATCAAGCCTTTTAGCCTGTGTAGACATGTGACCTAAACATATATTGTTTGAGGAGCTATGTCGATGGAAAAAAACATCTTGAGGGCCTGTTGTGATTGATGGCTGAGAGAGATCAACCTGCAGTGATTGAGGCAGTCTACTGGTCGCTGATACACATCCACAAAGCAAGCCTCCTATCACATTTCACATACGTCTTGTTGTGCATTGAGTCATTTTAGGGAGAAAACTGAGAACAAAAAACTCTGTTGTGGTTGTGAAGCTGCTGCTTTTGTAAGAAGAATATGTATTTTTCCCCCTCAAAGCACGTAGCCATAGGACAATGTCTATCATGATGACATGTAGGTCAGAGACATCTCCAAGGGGAATCAGCCAGACTGGGGCACTGTCTGGGACTTGAAGGTATTCCCCAAGTGACCGTCTCAACTCTCTTAACCTTGTTTTTCTCATCCCTGTAAAGGTGTGTGTGGGGGGGAGGGGACATGGGAAGCAGGATGCCCTTTTAAAGGATCTTAAAACCTCTGCTTGGCAGGATTCACTCTGAATGTCTCACCTGTGTGACGTGTGCGTACTTCGGTGGCTTGATGCCAGCGTTGGCTCTATGCTGTTTCCTCTCACCTTTACCCTCAGATGTGTGAAATGGGACTGAATGGAGTCACAAAAGAAACTGATCCAAAACAACTCTGAAGGAAGAAACAGTTAGCAGTTTATAATCATCAATACATTTTAAATACATGAAATGTTTGAGATAATTTAATAATTGAGATTCAAATGGTTCAGAAATTAAATTGCAGCAGATTGTCAGGACTAACTGTACATAATTAAGGGCATGGCTGACATTTGCCAGGGTGTTTTTCTGTTTCTTAGATGGCCATAAGTCAGTTTGGTTTGCTATTCCCAACATGGCCTCCCTTTACCTACTGAGACTAAAAATGGTCTGGACATATTTTATTATTATGGCTGTAAAGTGGTCTGAAAATGCCCTATGCCTGAGTGCTTTTGCCCTTTTTTCCCCACAGTATAGAAACTTGAATTTTTAACATCTGGAAAATGACCACTGCACATAGTATAGAAGTATTAGAAGTTTAAAAGAAGAAAAACACAAAACAAAACGGAGTTTAATGAGACAGAACACTGTAATTGACGGAAAGCACAGCTTCTCAGCTCTCTGTCGGCGTTGGAATTTTTTTGGATATATTTGGGAGCTCTTTTGCATTTCCAGTGTTTTTCTTAGCGTTACATGCTTGTGATTACCATAATGGAACATATATCACTGGAAAGCACAAATTCTTAGTTATCATTGACATCATTTTTAGTTAACATTGTTTCATATTTTTTTTTATAATTGAACAAACATTTACAGAGCTACGGTAATAACACTCTGGCCAAGGTAAATATACTGCTGGCACTATTCCAGGTAAAGGGTTAACGACTCTTCATCAACCAATAGGCAATGTCACAGAGACTGCATCTTTGGTAAAGACATTCATCCTTTTGTACTCCTCAGACTTGAGGACCTGATGGGTCTGTGTGTAACAGGTCTGAGTCTTTAAGGATGAATTTCCTTGTTTTGTTTAAGAAGTAGAAATATCAGAATCATCCCTGTGCGTAAGAGTCTGAGCCATTGAGGAATTCAACATTGCACATCACTGAATGAAACCAAAGCCTTCTGTCTACTCAGAAAGCCGCCCTGTATTACAGCTACAAGTGTAATCACAGTAATCTGACTGAATCCCATTATAGCACTACCCGAGTCTAGACAGCATGATCTCTGCAGTGCTCCAAACTCTCTACTCATAAATGACATCAGAGACTTTATACAATTACATTTCTCCCACACAAACAAACAGAAGCACAGAGTTTACCTCCAAAACAAACACATACACACACAACCAACCCCCATCCCATAATCCACCTAAATCAACCCGCAGCATAACCTCTGCATGATATCAGACAGAGGGGGCAGAGGATTTACGGTCTTTCTAAAAATACTGCGTAAGAGATGAATGAGTGGAATCCGCCTCACTAAGCTGTATTATACTTGTGTGTATGCACATGCTTTGTGTTCATTTACCAAACTCTCTGTTTTGTTTTTCAACTTTCACCCTCCATCCCTTATCTGTGTGCCCTCTGGTATCTCTCCAAAGTAGATTGATTGTGCTTAATAGTCTGCTTTATGAGGCGGGAGATGTTCCAGACAAACATGTGGATTAGCGAGCACAGGGACACATTGTAACCAAAGCACAGGCAGATGAAAATGTTGTTCTGGATTTCCTCTGCTGAGCTCAAGTTAAAACTCTGCCCGTCAACACAAGTAAACATTTTCTTCTTTGTTTTCACTGATGATGCTGCTGTCCTTAAATGGAGGGCATCCACAGCCCTGCCATAAAAGAGAGAAGGGAGTGACACCAACAGTGTCCTAACAATGAAGTATTAAAATCTCATGAGGAACAGGCTTTGCTATGATAATAGTAGTTTTAATACAAAAGATTTGCTTTAGGTTTGGTAAGAGTCTGATGGTTGGTCATTCCAAGTGATTAATTCAAGAAGATGCAATGAAGTGGTTAAAGAAATACTTTAAAGGACTCAAATATCTTCTTACCCATACCTTGGGTAAAAGTCTCTCAGAACCAATTTTTAGCCATGCAAACTTCATCTGTCTTTGTCTTATGTCAGCACACTTACCAAATCCCGCAAGGCTGGAGTACATCTAAAATAGTTGTAGATTGCTGAAGATTGGTTGACACTGGAGTAATTTGCTCGATGAATTAGCAGCTTCTCTGGGAATTCACCACTGAAGATGTCAGAGGACTCAGTAGTTAGGCTGGTAAATACAGCCGGAGAGTTCAGGTACCAGCAACTCTGGGCTTTCCCAAAGAAAACCAGGGTTCAAATCTGTTTTTCCAGTAAATAACTCTTAATAAAAACAACAGAATGTGAACCTTAAAAACAACACTAATCACATGCTTGAAAAGAGGAAATTAAATCTGTAAACTAACGGGAATCCATTCACATGGGATTGTAGACGAAAGATTGTGTGTTATGCTGACGACACCATGATCTCATTTTTCTGGTATGATGGTGACTGTGACAGATTAGGTGATCACAGAGCCATAAATTCTTGTCCTGACTTGACTGACAGATATGACAGACTACACAGTGGTACCCAGCAAATCGTCATGACAGATGTGGGATGTTGGAAGACAAAAAGGAGCTAAGCTAGAGAAGAGATTGAAAACAAATAATCCCAACCAAGTATTTGTATTCCATGTTTTTCCGACCCATTTTTAACAAAAGGTTCTAGTTTTATGCTTATAATAACAACAATTGCAAGTATATCTGCTATTTTTCACCATCATTTCTGTTTTTCAGTCTATCATGGTAGTCAGTTTTTAAAGGGGGGTATGTTGTTGTCAGTGCTCCATTTTTTTCCCTCCTTCCAAGAGAAAAAATGATGTTTTAGTATCTCTCAGTGATCCTCATCGTCATGCACATGTTGGCATCACTGAGCACTGAAGTACCTCTTGAATTGGGGAGCTAAGCAGGTCTGGAGGTCTGCCAAAGGGAGCTCCGATTGCAGTGTTGACATTGCTCCTTCTCATCCTTCACCTGCTATCTATTAGCTCTGAGCTGGTGGTGCTGAGGAAACTCAGAGTTTCAATCTAGAATCCTTTCTGCCCAGGGCCAGTTTCAGTCTGTGGACCCTGAGAAGTTTAGATGAGAAGTAGCTTGGGGGCCCTGTGGAATCATCTGTTATATAATACCCTCAAAGAGTAGCTCTGGTTATTTCAGGACATTTTAAATGACACTGATTACCAAATATGGACAAATGATTTTCATTCTTCCAAAGCAATAAAAGCTTTGATATATATTTCAAAGGAAAAGCTAACATATTTAGGATTACAGCCTTTTTTGATGCTTCCTAGAATGTCTGGAAGATGTGTTTTCCTTTTTTTCTTTTAAGTCCCAATACGCTCTGTGTCTTTGTCCCAATCGTGTGAGAGGCTACAAAGGTCTCTGTTGTGAAACATTGCCCAGCTTACATCTCCTATAAAGTTATTATCTGGCTTCTTGTTCCTTTGTGTCCCCTGCAGTATCAATAACATGTGAATTATGGAGGCATTGTTCTGTGTTTTGGTGGTGATACCACACATTTTTCAGATTTCAATATACAGCAGCTCCTCAGAGAGAAGTTTCATGTGTTGGCCCCTAAGGGCAGGCAAGTATAGGTTTACATGCATGTACACATTTACTGAATACAAGTATTTCAAGCACCCTGTTTCTGTCTCTCTGTTATAAAATTGCTAAATATCACAAAGCTATTACTTTTAATACAAAAAGATGAGAAATTTGACTAATCCTTTCATGAAGAGTGGTAAAGAGCTTTCAGGAATTGCCATGCCATTAATTGTATGTGTGTGATCTAAAACAAAACATGTCTTTCCAGGAACTGTGTCAGTTACTAAGAACTGTTGGACGCTTGTTATTGCAACTGCCTCCTTTCTGAAGAAACAATACCCATGGGAACAGTTGACAATATGTTTTGTTGGACAGTAATGGGACACTGTTTATGAGCTGAGATGTTGCTTTTGAAATTTTATGTCAATTTTCACACTTAACACAACTCCACTCATTCCTATTATAATGGTATGACAGTTTTTTATTTATTTATTTTTGCATTTCTGCATTGGCTTCATTTTTCAACACCACACGTTGCTACTTGGTCCGTCTATTAAGCACTTGTGGTTTGTGGAAAAACACCTGATATCACTCCAGCCAAAGCAGGCTGCAGAGGGGAGGATTAGCTCATGTGCTGCGCAGGCTAAGGCAAAGGATCCTCTACTGTCCGTCCCTTAATGCTTATTAAGCAGTCTCTGAGCTCCTTTGCAAAATACACGCACAAACACACACACATGAACATCGCAACAAACATGCATCTGGATATGTTTAATTTTGTCCAAAACCTTTGTTGTGCCATTATACTTTCGGTTGATTTAAAGCTATTGACTGTTTAGTAAGTGTGAGATAGACAAAGATGCATACTTTGGTTAAATGATCTGGCACACACTAAAGGTGTAATATTTTGTCACCTAGGTTATTCATATGCATATAATGCTAAATTATACATATCCGTACAAAATATCATTTTAATGTTCTTTTATTTATACATATAACACGTCGTAATCTCACATGCAACTGATAATCCTTGAAAAGACATTCTTCTTCTTAAGATATCAAAAACCAAAGAAAAAAATCTTCGTTCCAGAGTAAATCAAGTCCAAGAAGACTTTCAAACTTGTTCACTTGTGGTTGCTCTGAGGTCCAGGTGGTTAAAGAATAATCCAGCCTTGTGAGGAGAGAGAGTGCAAGCGTCGTATGGCGTCTGGACAGCATCCTTGGGACTGGCGGCTCTGCACGGCAGGTCCAGACAGACCAAGGAGAGGGGATTTGGTCACACAGCAGTCCCAGGAAAACTGGGACACATTGGGATCTTGTGGTCCCGCAGTGGAGTTCCAGGTTTTACTGGATGAGCCTGGGCCGAGCCAGTGGCTGCTGCAGTCACGTCCCATTGGTGCAGCTGCAACTAGTGGCGTGCAGATATTGAGTATCAGCTGTTGTGCTGGCAGCTGTCAGTCAGTCTCCACCTGCCTTTGAGCTGGACTGGCAAACTGTCAGAGTGTGCGTATGGCTGTAGGTGAATGTAAAGATTACTGGAACCTAAGATCTCACAAGGATTGTTTGATGAATTTTGAACTTTCATGGATCAGGAGAAGGTGAACCACTGGAGCACCAGTGTGGTCCTGTGGAACACACCTGAGGTGAGTGCCATTTATTTGCCAACAGTATTTAAGATCTTAGAAAAGTGTTTATTTAACAAAAACAAAATAATAGTTCAATCTTTAGTACATTACTTTTGAAAGACCTCCCAGATTGCCCTTTAGAAGCCAAATATCCTTACAATCTACCTGGTTGAAGTTGCTGGACAAAGAATTTGCTTCCATTTGTTTTGACCACTATTGTTGCATCACCATTCTTTAAATTTGTTTGAAGCAACGGACAATGTTGAAGCTGTTTTAAAAATTCTATTCAGACAGACTTTATTCCAACATGCATCTCAGCCAAACTGTTAATCTCGGCACCAAACTCCAGCACATACGCACACACTTCATATGTGTCTCCATATAAGCTCCTTATGTAGGCTGTGAAGGTTGTGCAATACCTTAACAGTCCTCTTATCTCGTAATGTGTTATTGTTGTGTATTGTGTGAAACCTTAACATTATGTGTGTTTAATGATTGTGACAGATGTGATTCCATTTTCTATTTTCATATTTTTCTGTAATTCAAAAAATGTCATCAGCAAAGGACACACACCCTGTAATGTTGCAGTCCTATAAAACACTCAAGCGTAATGCAAACTTTTCCCATACACACCAACTGGATTTCTCCTCAGCCAGTTTCAGGGCAGGTGCTGTGCGCTTCCATTATTACCCTGCCTTAGTTGATTGCTTGTAATGCCTGAGTGCGTATGGCTGAAGGCGCATGCTGGTGTCAGAGGGAATGCCCTCTTAATGGGGGCAGCAATCAGGCAGCCGTCGCCAACCAGGCAAAGGAAAACATGCTTGAACCATGCAGCATGTCAGAAGCTCATTAAGGAATGGAGCTGCGTTTTTAACAGGAACAGTAAATCACTGTGCTCCCCTTGAGCGCTGAGTGCAGGGAGTCCTGCCCTGTTAATGCACCGGTCATCATTCTACACACTCCATTGACTGTGTGTGAGTCGGGTGGGGGGGGGCTATGTTCAACAGTGGGAGAGACAAAGTCCATGTTCTTACCCTGTCTCCAGATGTCTACAAAACACTATATAATGTGACCCAGTGATGCAAGTAGCATCAGCATGCATTCAAGTGTGACATTTCTACCTGAATTTTTTGCCACAGAGACATCAGTGTGATTTCATTATGGAAGTTTTCTGAAGCTGAAGTTAGATTAGATCCTTTCACCAGTCTTTGGCAAGTTTTTCAAAGGGGAAAATTTTATATCTTTCAGAAATGTATAGATTTTAGATAAAATGCTAAGCTTAGAGCTAACACCAAGGGACAGTATAATTAATCTGATATCATGACCCAAAACAGGGAGGACAGTTAGCCTCCATACTCTCAAATTAACACAAACAAACTAGCCAAAGAAAGACACAGAAACATGTATCCCTGTATTGATCTTGTCAGTAATATTGTCTCAAATTTGAGGGGATGGATTTTGTTGAAACTGTCTCTTCTTGCCGTTTTCTTACTATTTTAACAATCAGCACAACTCGACAGGAAAATCTCCTCCTGAAACCTTCTGTCCTCTCCTTTTCAGTCCATTTGGTGCATAATCTCATCCATCTGACTCTACTTCAAAACAATCTCTTCTACAGGCTTTAACAAACACACTGAGTACAGTCTATCATGAACACATCCATTCTTCATACATCAGCTCTTGATGAACTCTTCCAATTAGATAGCCATCAGCAGCATGGGGGCCCTGATACAAACCAAAGGGGATGGCAGACACACAGCCAGAGTGAATTGTGTCATTGTGAGGTTGATAATGGGCGCCTTCTTACACACATTAAATGCAAGTCAGGGGGGCCCTTGAGGCCCCCGGTGGCCTGTTTTTGCATGAAGTAAAATGCCTCCCATTCAATAGGGCATGAGCAGCAACGTTAAACATTTATGGAGGTTGTTTAAACAGCCGTTAACTGCAGATTAAGTGAGATCTGCACTCCTAGCTTCGAAGAATCTGCCCCACAGATCCTGCAAGCACACACACATACACACGCAAATGCAAACATGATTAAGCTCCCCTCTCTCTCTCTCTCTCTCTCTCTCTCTCTCACACACACACACACACACACACACACACACACACACACAGACAGACATTTAAACATGCACCCATGAAAGTAAAACACTGCATGTGCACATACAATTACACACTCAGATTAATGAATGGAAACCATGTAATGCATTCACATTGTCACACACAGAAGATGCCTAAAACAAGCTGCTATGTGTGTGCCTGAACATACATTAACCAGTGGTGAGCGGACCGATCTGAACTATCAATTTATCTGTACTTAAGTTTCAGTTTTTCTTCTCTCCATGTGCTCCTCTCACTCATTTCACTCATGTGCACTCTGCCCTCCCCCTCTCCTTTTGTACTGTGAGTGTTGTCCCACAGTCACGGCACTTAGACACGTACTGCTGGGTGCAGGATGGCTGAAAGAATCATTATTCGTGTTATTTTACAGCTGCAGACCAAAATACTGCAAGTTGCAACGTTTTCAGAAAACAAGTAAGATTCTGTGGCGACACTACAGACTTATACAAACATCTAAAAACACACCAAAAAGAGAACTCAGAGCTGCAAACAGAGGGAGGAGGACAATCCTCAAATCACAGACCCAGTCTCAGAGAGAGAAATCACCAGCAGAGTCCTTTCAGCATGATCTAGGGAGCTGATTTACGGAAGTGAAAGTAAGATTTGTCGCAAACTTTCATTCATGTTATTTCTCGAAATTTAATTGGTCATCGTAGTTGTCATTTCACAGAACTAATTAATTATAGACTACTGAGACAGTCATATAATAAATTCATCTATTCTCTCTCTCTCTCTCTCTCTCTCTCTCTCTCTCTCTCTCTCTCTATATATATATATATATATATATATATATATATATATATATATATATATATATATATATATATATATAAAATAGATGAACATGATGGTTAATCCACTAGAATGTGCAAGCTCTTTGATCTAAATGATATATTTAATGCTTAAATATAATGATTGTTGGAAACCAATGAATATTCAAATGTACTATTTTACAATAAACCAGAAAAAAATTAAACTGCATTAGTGTTTTCTGATTAACAAAATAGTTGTTTACTTTGATTCATGAACAGAAACACTAGTTTTAGTGGTTATGTGTTATTCTTGATTAATTTCAACAAGCTTCTTTTCTATGTAAAGAGTATTGGCAACAGTATTGATATCAGCAATACTGTCCCTGTATTTTTTTGCACACACACACCCACACACCCCCCCACACACACACACGGTTCATTAATGCCTAGTACTACAGCTTTTCTCTTGGGTGTTGTTGCTGGCTTTAGGACTTGATGTGTAAAACCACAGGTTGGGATTCTGATGATTCAGTAATGGCTTGTTTATGGATCTGATAGGTTTAAACATATTTTACAATGATTGAAATCTCATAGTAGCTCAACACAGCTTACTTAAAACTCCATCATGGTGTCACCACTGATGGTAGAAATGCTTTTGTGTGCTTGTTTCAAAGTGTTGCAAAGTCTCTCCGAAAAACTTTTCGTCTCATTTGGCAAATGACTTCTTTTGAGGAGTTGGCTTTTTAAAAATGTATCATAATGTTAGTCATGTTCTTTTAACAACCCACATGTGTGATGTTCAGATTTCTAGCAATGGATGCAAATTTGCATCCAGTTATTAAATGATGGAGAAATCTTTCCCCCTCAAAGTGTGATAAAGCATGGATTGAATAATATGTAAATGTTTATCCAAACAGCATTCCAACTGCCCTGGGCCCCTGATCTAATAGAACACCTTGTTCTTCACTTGCCCTTTCCTGTCTAATCTGGCCTGAAACCTCAGTCCCAGAGCTCCAGTCTGGTTCCCCTGTAAGGGTTGTGGATGTAAGTGAGATAGTGACCAGACCAGATTATCTTTGCCGGTCATTCTCACTGTCTCGTTCTCAACCCAGACGGAAACGTGACGTAAGGGTGGAGTGGCGGCTGGAACTCAGTGCTGCACGCTCACTCTGTCTAATATGGAGTTAGCCTCCTTTCACAGCCGCTCTGTAATTAGCCACAGAGGCAGGCCAGGAGATGGACTGTACACAAAGAGGAATCACCACAAGATCATAAGGCTAATGGTGGTGGGTCACTGTCAGGGTCAGGGACTCTTAATGAGTGGGGTTGTTTTGACTGAGTGAGCTGTGAAAAGACCTGGAGATGGTTTAATACGGATTCATAGAAAAAAGAAATCATGGCTTGGTGCTACATCAGCTCTGATGTTACGAAATTTTAATTAATGTTTGGAATCCTACCTTTAATCACCGGAACGAATACCAATAGAGGATCTAAAATGTTGCATGGATGAAAATTGATGTCTGTGTTTGATTTCCACCCTCTCAGCCTGTGTTTGAGATATGGTAATAAGCCTGCTCACACAGTTGAATTGGCAGCGCACACAGTTGGCTCCTTGTTGTTTTGGTGTTTTGTGTGGGCTGGGGCCGGGGTGCCTGCCGAGGCGCTGGTGTGGACAGCTGGCCCGTCTGATCCCTCTAGTCTGCTCTTAAATTGGTTTTAGCGGCAGCACTAATAAAGCTGATTATCTGTGTGGCTCAAGGCCTCAATAACCCTGTGACACTGCTGGCAGCTGGTGGGACCGTGAGCACGAAAGCTATCAACACCAGGAAGAGGAACCAAAATAATCAGTCAGTCATTCAGTATGTAGACCACATATCGTATTTATAATCAAAAAAGCAGTTAAAAAATATAAGATCAACACACCTTATATGTGTTTTTCTTCCTCATTAAGGATTAATCTCATTGACAAATTTAACATTTTTTGGTGAGCATTATTGCCCCTTGTTTCTACTTCCTCATCCACTCTCCTCAACCAGCATCTAGGACCTATCCCCTTCCTCCACCCTGTTCAGTTCCCCCCTCTTGGTTTTCCCTGTTTCCCCTCTTTCTTCCCTCCCTCGCGCTTTATTTCCCCTCCTCCCTCTTGCACATTCGTCACTCTCTGGGCAGCTGCTGCTTAACCCCTCCTTTCTGGTTTCTGGTTTATCCCCCTCCCTGCATGCACCCACCTCACCCCACCATCACTGCTTACTCCCACTTTACCCTCTTTAGCATCACACACAAATTTTACACTCATCTCATTTTGCACAGGGGTTATTTTCTCCTGATATCAAGCTCAAATGCTATTAAAGCTCAAAATAACTTAAGGGAATGACAAAAACTTCTCCATTTTACACTGATCACCTGATAAAGAGATATTTTTTTATTAATACTATGGAGAAATTTGGGCAGTATTTTAATGTAAAACACATTTGATAACAAATAAACCACCAGCTTCAGCATTAAAACATAAAAGAGCTAGCATAACAGTGGTGCAAGAATACAGACCTTTACATTGTTCAGATTAACCAGTGTTCTCATCTGTGTAGGGTCAATAACCTCAATCATTGACAATACTCTTTCCCCAGTGTCAAGGTCTGAGTTGAGTTCAAGTCACCAGGGAAAACCTGAGTCAAGCCCTTGGGACTTTTCATTTTATAGCACTCGATTCTGATGGATGCTGTCAGTGTGTCTCTGTGAAGTTACAACTGCATATTTGTGCACTGTGCATCTCCTCATGAGGAGGCACACTCATTGATTTTTTTTAGTAGTTTGATCACTGCAGGTGTCTAAGAAAATCAAAATACCTGCAGCCTGCTTGCTTTCCAAAATATAACCTACCAAACATCTTGGATCAGTACAATTAGCCATACAGGTGGAAACACCTGCCTGTCACTCCATCACCCAAACATCCACTAAGCCTAATTGAAGCCAATGCTAAAGCCAAAGCGCAAGTCATTAGTGTTTGAGTCCAAGTTGAGTCATAAGTCCAAGTGTAAGTCCTGGACTCATGTACTACAAGCCCAGTTCCTATGAAGTTGGGATGTTGTGTAAAATGTAAGAACACAATGATTTGCAAAATCCTGTTTAACCTATATTAAATTGAAAAAACGACTAGGATGCGATATTTACAGTTCAAACTGATAAACTGAATTTATTTACTTATTTATTTTTTCAAATATTCACTCAGTTTGAATTTGATGCCTGCAACACCTTCCAAAAAGGCGGGGACGGGCATGTTTACCACTGTGTTACATCACCTTTCCTTTAAACAACACTCTATAAGTGTTTGTGAACTGAGGACACTAATTGTTGAAGCTTTGGAGGTGGAATTCTGTCCCATTCATGCTTGATGTACAACTTCAGTTGCTCAACAGTCCAGGGGTTCCGTTGTTGTATTTTGCGCTTCATAATGTGCCACACATTTTCAATGGGAGACAGGTCTGGACTGCTGGCTGACCAGTCTAGTACCTGCACTCTTTTACTAAGAAGTCACACTGTTGTAATGTAATTTATGGCCTTGGCTTTGCTTAGTAGAGTTTTAACTTGCACTTGTAGATGTAGGGATGAACTGTGTTAGCTGACAGTTGTTTCTGAATTGTTCCTGTGCCCACGTGGCAATATCCTTTACACAATAATGGTCGCGGGCATTCAGTGTTGGTTTTCGGCCTTGCCGCTTACGTGCAGACATTTCTCCAGATGAATCTTTTGATGATATTATGGACTGTAGATAATGAAATCCTGGATATCCCTGCAATCGTACGTTGAGAAACATTGTTTTTAATCTGCTGCGCTATTCGCTCACGTTGTTGTTCACAAAGTGGTAAACCTCACCCCATCCTTACTTGTAAACAACTGAGCCTTTCAGGGATGCTCCTTTTATACCCAATCATGACATCACCTGTTTCCAATTAACCTGTCTACCTGTGGAATGTTCCAAACGTGTTCTTTGAGCATTACTTAACTTTCCCGGTCTTTTGATGCCCCTGTCCCAGCTTTTTTTGAATGTGTTCCAGGGGTCAATTCAAAGTGAGTGAGTATTTGCAAAACAAAATGATTGTTTCAGATATTTTGTGTTACTTTGTAATACAACATATGTAAATTTTCCTGACTTCTTGCTAAAGGAAAGGAGTGATCTGTGATATTCTCTTCAATGATACATTTCGTGACTTGCAGTATTGCAAATTTTTTTTTACTATCAGTGTTTGAGTGTGATACCAAAGGGAAGTGGCAGATAATTCAAACAGCCTTGGTATCTAACCTTGGGTTATTTATTTCTTCTTTGGCGTTGTTATGCTCTGCATGTTGTCACCCTCCTTTCCGTCTCTATGTTTATCACCATATGTGTTGTGGTATTGTAAAACTGTGTGTGTGTGTGTGTGTGTGTGTGTGTGTGTGTGTGTGTGTGTGTGTGTGTGTGTGTGTGTGTGTGTGTGTGTGTGTGTTGGGGTGGTGTTGCCCTTTTCACAGCCTAATTATACATATGTGTTACATGACTGTTGAGTTGCAGAGCGCTGACAATTTGCACATTTCCCTATACACAGAGAACCCCCCCCCCCCCCCCCCCCCACACACACACACACATTGTGATCATCTTAATGCTGGTATTGATTAGTGTGTGACGCTGTGTCGTTGGGACAGCAGGGGTCAGTCAGTGGGTGGTGGGGTTATTTCAGTCAAACATGAATCATATAATACATGAAAGCAATATTCTCACAGAACATTAACAAACAACTCGATTGCTGTGAAAATCCAGATTACTGTAATAGTTGGATTATAGCTTTTACATGATTTGCTGTAACCTTAACAATAGTTCAGTTATTATCCGTATAGATGCTTCGAGGCATGAAAAAGGATTGCAAAAGGAAAATGTTACAGAACCCCTTTTATACTTCTGAAAAGTTTTATTACATTAAACCCAATTTTTGATTCAACACATAATCAGGGTTTTCCTTTTCTTTGGCTGGAAAATAACCCCCCCACACACACACACACCATAACTTAATGTATATAAAATATTAAGTTATGCACAATATTTACATTTATATGCAGGGTGTGACAAAGTTACTCATGACTGTACTGAATGTGATTTAAGGACAACAATTCAGCAGCTTTGGTCACGGTCTTCTTTATGAGATCAATGTGACTTAAGTCTTGCATGAGTGGGTATATTGTCATTGGACACACAAGGTCCTCATTTCACATTGCTATTAAACCACCAATTTAGGTCATATTTTTTTTTGTTCTAGTTGCTGATTAATGTCAGATGGAAGAAATTAGATTGGGGCTCTTCAGAACCTTGTTTGATTTCATATTAGCTGTAGTTCTGTGAAACAATATTACTGGGAAACAGTTGATGACGTACACACGAGGGAAAGCATGCAAATGATAGCATATCTATCTTCTGATAGCCACTTAACATTGGTTCACTGACTGACTGTTGATGACAACAGGCAAAGTGAGGGATTATGTATAGTGAGTGGGTGGTTAAGCAAATAAGAAGATTCCCTAAGGGGTGAGCAAGACCTCGACATGATTCTTGTGACCTTGCTACTTACTAACTTAAAGTGGCTTCTGCTTCTAATGCAGATTAAAATGAACATTTCCATTTAAGGTAATGTTTTACGAGGGGAAGAGGACTTCTGCATGAATATTTATGTCCACGTTCATCCAGCTCTACTTCTTCTCAGAGCTTTGACGCTGACACACCTTTAAAGATAGATTTGGTAAATGTCACAACTTTGAACATTGTGGCTGTTATCACGACTGTAGAAATCAGCAGATTAGAGATGTTCTCACCACCTCTGCTGATATCCAGATTGCAGGACAGAATTTTTTTTCCACTATTCCCTCTCAGAGATTGTTAAGCTCCAGTAACTCCTCAGGCTACTCTCACATCTGTCATCATCTCCCTTTTCCCAGTGCTTGAGGTGATATGATGTGTGAAACCAGGCGTCACTTATATTAAATAAGGAATGGTTGTACCACAAATCATAAGATTCACTGCACAGGAAGAAAAGAGTCTTGTCCTGCACTTGGACGTATAAAGAGACATGCAGAAAAATGACCTCATTATGACGGGGCAGGCGATAGCAGAGTTCAAGCCGCCTTATTGATTGATGCTGACTGTTATCCTTTCTGTGCTACTTTGACACACAGCTCAACCTTAAAAAGTGGGACTGCTGCAGGCTGCAGCTCGTGGTCTGTAAACAGATATCATATTTTAGAGTCTGTGCTGCAGCAGGAACTCATTCTGTGATGACTGGCCCACAAAATAACACAACTAGTTTTTCAACCATAGATCTAGTGAGCAAAACTAGCTTAGCTCAGATTTTTCTGATAAATGCATCCATCATAAAAAAGTTAAAAATCACAGTTAAGTCTTTATGTTTTCACTGGCTGAGATAAACTTGACCTACTGGTGCAAAATTTGAAGTATAATTCAATTTCGACAGTGATCCTTCTTTTGTATGATTGAATTACTGATTTATAAATACATTCACAGGAAGTATGTTTGCTTTATAATAAAGATTAGACTCTTGAGAATTAGATTCCATTTTTTCTTCACTGTCTCACGTGTCCTGATGTGACCTTTCTGATCTCATGTTATGGCTGCCAACAGCAAGCCAGAATCTCTTCAAAGTACTCTTTTAAAGAGAGAATTTAAATTGTGCTGCAGTGAAAAAAACTGTAATTTAACTGACTCAAAGATGTTTATGACCAAACTGTAATGTGATGTGTTTCAAACAGGGGGTTACAAAAGAGTGGCTGTTTGAATCAAGCTGCTTTAAAACAAACCCCAAACTTTGGATCAATGTCATCAAGTTCAAAGGCTGTGCCAACAATTTACTGAGCACATTAAGGTGTTCAATAAGAAATATGGATAACTGACTACATTCAGGTAACACAAGAGAGAGTGTGTTATCCTTGTATAGTCCTGCTTGTGTAGCTTATGCCTCTGGGAGAGTGTGTGGCTGGTGAATGGGTGTCTTTGAGTCACTACCCCTGCTCCCACGAGCATTGCCATTTCTTTGGTTTCACTCGCTGAGAGCAGCTTGCTTGAATTGGCTGGAGGCCGAGGCTTCCTATAGGCCCTAAACTCAACAAAGCTTTTATGACACGGGCAGTTTCAGTGGCCCCAAAGAGAGAGAAGGGGAATTATAAGGACAGAGAACATTTCCCTGCAGCAGGGATCTGTTTACAAAGAAGGTCTTTTTTTGTGCTTGTTTCTCTGACAGATCCACTTGAAAGAGTGGACTGATCCAAGGGGTGCAGTTTTAATTTAAAGGGTGCTAATCCAGGGCGATTTATCACAGCGTTCTTTTTACACTCGGCCTTTCATTCTTAATACTCAAGTTTGAAGAGGTCCTCTGCATGTCCTCTGTGAGGAGATTTCACAGTAAAGGGAAGTTATTTGAAAAAAAAAAAACAGTGTTAATGCACACATTCGTTGTGCCTATTCCATCGGATTGAGGCAAGTCCTAGAGACTGTCATTGGAAGGGATGTCAGATGAACCCTTTGTACCCTGATCGGATTTTTCAGGTCTCTGCTCAAAAAATTGCATACCCATAATAAAATGAGTATAGCACAAGGTCTATTTGAATAGTTTTAGTGTCATAGTAAAGGGAAAACGTGAGAGATTTATTGAGATGTGTTACTATGAGCATATGTGACACTGGTAAAGAGTAAATGAAGATGAAATTATAGAGGTTTTAGTGCAGAGAGTTCAGTTCTCTGTTGGTACAGTTTGACTCCATCTGTGCCACTTGAATTTTCTCATGTACAAAACTATGTATTTAATTTTTCTATCACAAATGATGATCAATATATCCAAATACAAAAGCTTTTAGCTTTTTTTTTTTTTTTTTGAAAATTAATGTAGTCATGTTCATATTCCATTCCAAAAATGATACTCCAAGAATGAAAGTTAAAAAAAAGAAAAAAAAAACTCTAAACTAATAACATAAATTACACAATTTTTACATGGTGCTTCTTTTGGAAAAACTGTACAAACCAAGTATGTCTATAAAAATTCACACTGTAGAAAATCACAAACTCAGAGAACTATATACACTATTTCCTCAAAGTCTAATGATCAGTATTAATAATTATACCTTGAGTATTTTAAGCATACATTTTTATTTCAGGGAGTCGGATCTAAAGACACACCTCATCCCTTCCTGAGAGACCCAGTTGATTTAGGAGCAATAATAATTTGTGCTGCATTTTGTAGGGAAAGACCGATCTAAGATCCCTAAGATCCTGATGCGTCTCCAGTCTAAAATGCTGTTTACATAGAATTTAGCTCTACATGAATACACATGTCTTTATCTTTGTCATGGATTGGTCCATTTGAGTGATTGACACCTCTTTGGAATCATCAAAGGCAGCAGAATGATGCTAAACTCACCATAATGATATTGACAGATGTGTCAGTCAATCAAAATTAGCAGAAGGCTGGTGTTAGGGGAGACCCAGCCTGCTGCACCCTGCTGCATACAGATTGTAATGTTTATCCCCAGGTCCTAAAGTCAGACAGCAAAAACTGGAAAGTTTTGATTGTAATACAAGACACAGGGCTAACAGAAAGTACTGTGGATTCCTCAGATTTTTTTTTTCTTGGCAAAACAGCAAAGATGAGAGAAATTTTAAAACTTTCATTTGACTAAGCATTTTTTGTGTTTGTTATTCTTCGGCCTCTATGTCTCTGATACTTTGGTGTAGAGAGCTTTGGTTCATATCATTGGAGATGATATGATCATTCACTTGAGATGCTGATCTTTTATTCAGCATGTAGCAACACAGTGGTGGGGGGGGGTACGGGTTCTGTGGGCACTCCTGTGACCCAAGAAACTAAGGTTTCTCCTTCTTGTTTAAATTCTTGCTTGTGTTGTACATCGCTTTGGAAAAAAGCGTCTAATAAATGAAATTGTAAAAGTAGGTTGACACAGTGAAGCTGTACAGAGTTTGGTAACTGGTGTTTCATTTAGCTGTTATTTGAGTTGCGTTTGTGGCATGTAAAACAGGTTTATATAGTCGTGTAGCCTGGGGTCTGCTGTTTAAATTGATGTGTAACATCACTATATTCTTTTAGGATTACTGCATTATTTCCCTCTGTGTTTACAGAGTGATGTCAAAGTTCCCCAACTGGGAGACCTTCAGGCTCAGAGAGTTAACCTGCTGAATCTTAGAATGTGGCTGAAATATGATTACAATCATCAGCAAATTTTAACATTTCCTCTATTTTTAAGACTCACTAAGCAACCACAACTGTTTTTAGATTTTCAGGGCCCAAACAAAGACAAGATGATTAAAGACAAAGTCAAAGCAAACAAACTCTTTTCTTAATGTGAACATAAGCCGAACAAAACGCCCAGCATGTGTGACCATCCTGTGCCACTCAGAAAGTGTAGTTTAGATGGGACTGAGGAGGTAGTATGGCACACAGCTGGATCTGTGCTTTTTGCTCACAGCTATTTTCTGCTCCTCAGAAAGAAAGAGAAAGAGAAGACCCTCAAACACAAGGAAATGACTTCAAAAGGCTCAGAGACTTCTGAACTTTCTGGAAGTAAACAAGAAAGTGACGCAGGCGGCCGCACTGTAATTGCTTGGTTCCTTTGACTGTTGCCCAGACTTAAAGCTGGAATGTGTGGTGGGAAAGTCAGTGTTGACATTAAGCTTGGCTGAAGGGTCTGCATGGCATCGCACCAAAGGTCTCCACAGACTTTGTGATGAGCAATTGGATTCTTAAATGATGGGATTGGTCGACTTTGCTGGGTGTTTTGGGAGTTAAATATTTAATTGGTTGCTGGGCTAGCTTTTACAGATGGCACAGGGCATCAAATTTTGCACGTCTTCAACATCTAACACAGTTTTATGTAGAAAATCAGGGAGAACGTGAGACTTTGGCCTCTAAACTTAATATAGAAGAGTGTAGCTTTGTTTCACATTGTGGTTTAAAGTGATGTTTGGACACTAAGATAACAATGTAAAAAAATAACCAAACCCATCCCACCCCCATTAAATCAGACCACTTGGTATCTTCCAACAAGTTGGTTCAAGCACAAGCCACACCTTTTGCCTCAACCAGGAAGTGGTATCTCAACAGCCAGGTAACTCAAAACAAAGCAGTAATGATAAATGTAACAGGCATACAGGGGACTGAGCCGATATAAATATTTGAAGTGTCAATGGAAAATAATACGCAACAAGTGTTTCTTGGTTTACTTCACTTTGATCCAGTTTGGTGTGTATTGTTTTTGTGCTGGGGACTGTTCTGCTAAAGCACAAACAAGGTGACTTAGATAGACTTTGTGGTTTACACAGACTCAGAGGGGTCCTAAAAGCAGCTTTAATCCAAACTGTCCACAACTGCTGAGGAGAAGTAATCATCAAGGGCCAGACTAAAGCCAGCTCCAGTATGTTCTGCAGCTCTGCACATTTATCAAGCTTATTTCTTGGATTAAGTATTTGAATCCCACTGTTTCCATGAGCTATAACTAAAAACTCTGTATAATGTTAAACACATTTAAATGTATAAGAACTTTTAAAAAATGTTTACCCATTGATTAGATGACAGATGTTGTGGATGAAATACTTGAAAGTTATTGTCTTTATGAGTTGAAGTGTATTTATTTTACTGGAAAATGACTCTGGTTGAAGTGACAGTCCACCATTCTAATACTATATGAGTAGAAGTTTCTACTGTTGCCATCTCTGCCCTCATCGTTCGTCCTGCACCACCATATTCTCCCCTCATTGTTGATTCTTGCTTGCATTCGCATGCCTGCACTTGACTTTAAACCATAAAAATTGTATTTAAATTTCATTTTTTATGGTTTTACTAGACTTGCAATGCTTCCCAAATTCCTCTCCATTAAATTTTGTGTAACCAAATTGCTCAGCAGCAGTAAAGGAAACATGTATACCTTTGAGGGCCATGCTTCAGGGCATCAAACCTGGCAGATGAGAACATGTCCTGTCAGTCAGCAGATTCTCTGACCTCTGGCAAACCTTAGCACAGACATGCACAGTTTGTTCCTTCATATAAACAGAGTTAAATGTAGCAACCTACCTCACTCCCCTCAGAGCACTATAAAACTGTTAGGTGCAGCTTCAGTATATGGTATGCTTCCATAACCTCAGCCCCTAAAGGCTGTTTCATAACAGCTGTAAATGGGACAGTGAGAGCAGGACGACCATGTTTCTGCACTGTGGTGACAGACAGCGTCCAAGCTGTTTACATTGGACAGAGTCTGACATAAACACTCACACACACTCTCTCTTCAAGTGTCTCTCTTGCTCTCTCTCCTCCTTTGCTCGGCCCACACTGTTCCTTCTTCATGCAGACCCCTCATGGATGGGACTGGAGTCAAAGGTTAAATATGTGACCTGGCCTTGTCAGGATCTTGCGTGGGTTCATGGTGGCTAAAGATAAGACTGCATGATCTCTCTGATTTACTGAACTCAGCCATCGTACACAGAAACAGGACTGTTTTGGCTGCCCGTAATGCTTAACACTCCTGACATAGTGTATAGATGGATTGAAATTTGGATTTATTTGGATGTTGCTGCAAGTATCCTCAGATGACGAGGTTGTGTACAAGAATTTCTGTAAACAACAGCTGAATTGCTTCCCCGATATGGTTCAAAGACGCTTCTGTCAAACTATTCTGCATTTTTCTGTTTGAGCATTTATTCTGCTTGTGGAACCAGACCAAATCTGTTCTACATTACATTTCCCTGTTTTTTATTGTAGGTTATGCACAGTGACCTTAATTAAATGTTAGCGCTTGTGGCTGTAGTACTTATTTCAGAGACAAGGAGCAGAGGTGCACCCCAGAAACACCCCAGAGAATAAATTCAATGGAATGACAGTGAGCTTGGAATAAAAAAACTTTCACAACAAATTAAAGACTGCAAAAATAATCATAAACTATTCGATTTCATATTATTTATTCATTTTTTTTAATTCACAAGCCAAATTTATTGCAGCCTGAACAAACATCGCTGTAAATAAGCCAGAAAAGCTTGGAGAGGATTTATAGTTTCTCTGAATATCTGTAAAACCATTGTTATTGAGATTGTCTGAGAACAATAAAGCAGAGGCATAAAGATGTCATAATGGAGCATTGCTTTGCTATAGGCATGTACCCAGAAAGAAGAAAACAAAGTGCAGAATAAAAGCATGAAAACCAATAAAAGATGACTGTTTTTAATGACGGGTACACCACAATATCCACAATATAGAAAACAACACAGCAGAGCAATACATGTCTGGGAACCATAATTTAAACATGTGACACATGTGTCATGCACATGATGCACATACATCAAAACAACATGAATTATATAGTATACCATAAAAAAAGCCCCGCAAAGAATGACACAAATGCAACGTTTCCATTTTCCCCTGACAGTAATTACTACCCAGGAAAGACTCAGAGCTGCATCGATTTCCTCCTCTTTATTTATGGCATGATTTATCACATGAAGTCTATATATGATGTCCAAAAACATCTGACAAGAACAAAATGAAGCTGATGAAGTTGGCTGGAGATTTTTGAGACATTTGACAGCCTTCATTTGATGAAGGATTAATCCCTCAGGCGAGGTTTGACTTGATACACACATCTGAACTCCATTGATGGTCATATTTCAATTTCTTTTCATATTATAGCTGCTCTGGCCTATAGTCAAAACAATAAGTGATGGAGTAACAAAACAAAAGAAAAAATTCAGACTTTGCTCTGGTAAAACCCAGAACAAAAACCTCCTCCCCTCTTGTTTAGTAATGACAGCTCTGTAATTCTCAGCCACTTGTCTCCGCACTCCTTCCCATCGTTGTTAGCAGGGATAGCCTTGACCTTGACAACCAAGCAGCCTGCCATCACACCTCATTAACATTAACAACAGTCTGCTTGGTGTGAACTGCCGGCTATGGGAACCTTCTGGACTTTTACGGCTCCAATTGGCTGTCAGGTTCTAACATGTGGGAAGAGGAAGTTGTATTATCTTCACTGCTAGGCTAATGGTAGGCTGCATTCATGTTGGAAATGCCCCACGGTGTGCAGTGGTTAACACCCACATGTGGAACAGGGCTGCAATAAATTGTGCATCAAAGATGGAGAGAACTCTAGTCCACATTTTAATCTTGATACTCTTCAACATTATACCACCTTTAGTAAGAGCTGGGCTGAAAGTGAGCTTTTGTCCTGTATTATCTCGGCACATGATAATAAACATGGTGATGATTTTTTTTAACAAGAAACCACTGCCTGACTAAATTTCACTATGGAGTATTTTTTAACAGTGCATTTATCATTTTTATGCTGAAACATGATTTAAATAAATAAATAAATAAATAAATAAATAAATAAATAACATGAGACCAAATGCCTTTTGTTCCACCCGAAAGGGAAACAAAAATTTGTGTTCAATTAACTAGTTAATCCATACTTGATTTATTGTAGTTTTAACACAATCAAAAAGGCAGCAATACCTATAATTTCAAATTGGTTTTATTAGCTTATTAGCTAGCTAGCTAGCTACCTGCAGTGTTGTGGAAGGGTCGAAACAGTTGTTAATGATGAACAATATATCTGTTGAAGCTTATATCCTTCAAAAGATGATGGTGTTGATAGAACTACCATATTATTAATAGCCTATGTGGCAATATGTGGTCATTGATAATGATGTATTAGTTCAGGGATTTGACCAATCAATGAACACTACAATGCGATATAATAAGGGAGCTGAGAATCAGAGGAGTAGACTGTAGACATTTGAGAATGTTAAAAACAAAAAAAAAAGGGGACAGGAAGGGAGAAAAAAATCCCTCTCATGTCAAAAAGTGACCAGCAAAAACCAAAAAGACACCTGAAGGTCTGTTTGTAAAATAAACCTCTTCACCTCTTCTACCTCCTCAAGATTAAAGTAAAGGTAAAAATACGACAACAGGGAACAACAGCAGAACATCGAGGTGAAAACCTCACCTGGGACTATGCAGAGTGCAGCGGGAATGCACAGTAGTCAGCCCAATTTTAACTGCCTGCTGAGGAAATGTAAAAGATTTTATTGGTGTTTAAAAGAAGATGGGTTGAATGAGGGCCCATTGTGTGCAGCCCTGCGGAGTAGCGGGGGTGTTTTTTTTTTCAGAGTAGAGGACTGTGTGGGATGCAGGGAGCTTTGAAACACAGATGTTAAGGATCAGCCTCTTCAGCTGTTAAATAAATAAATAAATAAGCATGAAGGCTAAATCTGTTATCCATCATTACAAAAAGGCGTCCTGCCACACAGCGCTGTTCACACCAACACCTTTATTGTAAAGTCACCAAGCAATAAGTGATGGTATGAAGAGTGTTCTGAAATCATACTGTTCCCCACTTCAAAGCAGGGGGATATTTGTCCTGAGGAAATAAATTGAATAGTCATAAATGTAAGGCATTTATGCTACTGAGTTATAAGCTGGCTGTGGTTTATGAGTTTGCCTGTAAAAAACAAAGTGGTTTCAGGTTGGGTTTGAAAAGTGCCGTACGCATGCATCCCCTGGTCTGTTGCCTGTGCTGAGTGCTGAAACTCAGATTAAAGACCCCCCCCCCTCAAAAAAAAAAGAAAGAAAGAAGAAAATGGGAAAAAAAAAGTTAAAAAAAAAAAAAAAAAAATCACATTCCTTTATTATGCTGCACCAGACTTAATGCATTCCTGTCCAGTTGGAGCCTCTTGATCCACCTTGCATTACAGCAAATGCTCAACAAGGTAAAATATAAACATAATTTCTACAGATATAAGTTTTAACATTGGTTTTTCACTGCAGAGTGGGCCGAACCTAGGTGAGGTGTACTTGAGGGAAAATTGCATAAAGGAGTGGACATCGAAGGTTTCCCAATGTATTCCATGTGAACTATGCAAACTCATATTTTAAAATAGCCTTGTGTCTGTTTTGACATGTCTGGGCAGTTATAGTTGAGTAAATGGCATGTATTTAGAGCTGACCTCAGGTTATGAATATGTGCAATGGCAGGAAATGACAATCCATCCCCCGAGGTCATTACAGGTGTGTCATTATGGCGGTTTGAGGACCGTACGTGTTATGAAACATGAAACAGGGCTGTCTCATAAGCTCAAACTCCACCTGTTGAATTTGAACCCTGGTTGGCCTTGATTTGGATGAAGACCTGCATGTGTGGTGAAGCAACTTGTTGAAACACCTCTGAAGATGGTGTTTACAGGTTGCACCACATTGTTCGCAGCTGATCTAGTTTCTATTGTGTTTTGATAAACTCCCACACACTCTACATGAATTTAAACTGATAGTTTATATTTTCTGTCTTTGAATACATCTGTTTCTTAACTTTTAATGATTTAATCATTTGAGCTGCATTATTCCCAGGATCAGAGACAACACAGGAGGAAAAATACTGCTCAGGATAGAGTAAATATTTGCAAGATTTCTTTTGCTCTAAATATTACTTTTGATGTAAAATTTGCAAAAGGTAAACACTTTTGTATTTTAGAAAATGTTCCTAAAAAGTCATAATGATTTGATGGATACAAGTGATCTGTAGATTAATCTGAATTTTGTGCATTTGTGGGAATTGTAAATAATATCCCTAGCTCTATTTTCTTAAGTGTGCCTGACACTAAGCTGAATGGCAGCTGATAAAGTGATGGTGAAAGACCCTTTGACACAGAAATGGTCCTGGACGCTGCGTAGCTGACAGGAATCTTCATTGTTTACATTCTTCTCTATATCCAGTGTCACAGCACAGCTTCTCAGGTGACCAGTGCTCTGACATACAGTAGCTGCAGCTGACCATGCTTGAGATGTTTAACAGACATTTACTCAGCAGTATGATCAGAATAAGCTTATATTTTGAATTGTGACTGAGGAAAGGAACGGTGACTAAAGGATTTTTTTTTATACAAAATGAAGGACAGATAGGCTAAACTATGTTTTAGAGTTGTCACAATAAATATATTATGCTCTGGTTAAATGTCTTCAACAAACAAGAGGTTTTAGTGCTTGTGCTTTGATTGAACCAGCTTTCAAATAATGTGTTGCATAAATTGGAGCCAATCTCCTGAAAGAAAAGTCATATGAGCCCTAAAATAGAAAAAAAAAAAAAAAACATCTAGGTTTTCCATATTTACCATTCATATCTGGCAGAATGTACTTTACACATACACCAAATTCCATATGCATAGCAACATGCTTATCTTTCAAGGTTGCTAGGTGGGAGCACCCTCTATTTGGCTGTGTGGTTGTCTGTAGTCAAGCAGCAGCATTTACTGTTTTGGAATATTTTCCCGATCACAACGATCGGTCTCTAGGCTCAGCTTTCAGCATTGTTTTCATCACGTGCCTCTAAATGAGCTGCGTGTCCTTTCCATTTCTGTCACTAGGCCGTACATTTGTGTGTTAACTTGCAGAGAGCTCAAAGCAGCAGAAACAGTTGCAGATCGAGCTGCATGGGCGTCACCTGAACTCAGGGGAAAGCTGACGTGTGCGAACACGTCCTGTTACAGAACAGTGAGATCCCGGGTGATGTCCTCATGGACAAACACATGACTCACTCACGTCCATTTGATTGTCCCTCTGACAATGCAAAATAATAATTAAGATAAAGGGGAAATCTCTGCAGCACTGCAAGTGTTTATGAAGGGCTTCTCTATGGAAACCACCGATGTCTGTGTTACACAGAAGGGAATATAAAGGATCATAAATCACTATACATGGGATGTCAACACCGTCTATCAGTGTTGATTCACCCTGACATGCAATGCATGCGATATGATGCAATCATATGACAACATTTACAGTGTGATGTTATTCAGGTTAGAAGCCGTCCAGGTGTTTTCTTTACGGCTTAAAGAGAGGTAGCCTCATTACAGGTGCTGCTCAGATGCCGGCCTGGAGCTGAATGAGCAACATGATGTCACTTTGCAAGGCTTTTCTATGACCTGAATGAGCTCCAAGAGCAGGAGGGAATTCAAGGGGCTGTAGCGGAGTACAGCTGCATAGTTACTCATACACACTGTAACGATTCACGGCTGGAGATTAAAAAAAAAAAAAAAAAAAAAAAAAAGAGAAAGACAGAGAGATTCCTATGAAGATTGACAACACATTTTCAAAACATTACAACTACGAGTGAAGAATCACATACGCAGAATCAAATTTCAGCTCTGGCTGTCAGAATTTAAGACACAGGAAAAAAAAAAAAAAAACAGCAACCAAGGTATCATAGTAAACACAGACTGTATTCCAAAAAGGGAAACAGGAAAGAAACTTTCTTAAAAACATGGCTAAATATCACAATGCTGACATTTCACTAGCTGAAGATTTTTCAAGGTTTGTCTCTTAAATTCTAATATTGTCAATAGTAAAAAAGGCTGGTATCAGTCAGCCTACAGTAATGATTGCATCTATTGCTTTTGATCTATCACATCTGGGAGCGCACTGTGCTATGATCACATGGTGATCAGTGTCACTTTTAAGCACCTGTTAGGAGTTTTTAGCAGGTGATGAATCAGGCTGAAATAGTGATTCGAGGCTTCCGGTGATCTGATGTTGCACCAAGACTTAATTCAACATGTTTTCAGTTGTCAACAAACATATGCTGTGTCCCAAATCATGCTCTTCTGCACTTACACTTACTATTTTGAGTGCAGAGGGTGTTCACACTGACAGTATGGAAAAACACAGTGTACTTTGATTCTCAGCTGGTGTATTCAAAACAGGCAGAAAGTTGAGTATGGAACTGTGGACACTTCTCACACTCAACAGCCACCATATTGGCTACATAGATGAAGGGGCGGGAAAGAATCAAACGATGGATGTAATTAGTGATAATTATAGTTAGTGTTTGATTTAGGACAACACTACCCTGTAAGATTTAGTGCATTGTTTTAGTAAGTGCAGACTGTACACAGTGCACTTCATGTGAGTGCACTTACGAAAGTGCCCTATTTGGGACACAGCATTAGTCTAAAGCAGGGGTCCCTAAACTTTTTCCTGTGAGGGCCTTGGACTTTTCCCTTCTCTGATAGGGGGCCAGGGTCAGTTTGTAACAGAAAAAGTGTGACGATCGAAGGGGTGCCTAAACGTAAACAATTATTGTTTTCCAGACAGCCACACATAACCAAATATTAATAACCCTTTCCGGGATCTTCACAGAAAAAAAGTCAGGAAATAAATAATAACACTATTAATTAAATAAATAACACTATTTATAGAATAGAATGACTTTTTTTTTCATTCTAGACATAATTTTTTTCCTGCATATAATTAAATCCTTCCGTAAAACTTGTGTAAATTAACTCTGTAATACAAAATCAGGAACCAGAATACTTATGCTACCAAAATCTGGTTCCATGCTCAGAGATTTTGCAGAATCCGTCACATGAGATTATACTTAGTCAGTTTAAAATAGCAAAAGAAGCATTTTTTAGCAGAGCTTGAATAACAGCTAATTGGTGTTTTATTGTATTTATTGGTATTTTGTTGCCACAGTGACATGGCTTTTTTTTTAAAATCTATTTGATAACGGGCATGTGATTTTCATATTGTATTATTGGTATGATGAAGAGTGATGGATATTTGTGTTGATTGATTGTATGATGAATATATTGTTTGTGAGTAGTACTGCATTAATGTCCATGACAAATTTCCCCCTGGGGACAATGAAGTTTATCTTATATTAACAGAATTTTTGACCAAATCTTGCTGTTATCAGAGTTATCATTAAAAGGAAGATAAATAAATACATCAGTCAATGTGTCCCAAATACAGTCATTTCTCTTGTGTTCAACAAGATGGAAATCTTGTGATGACAAGCTGCTCCTCCATTCGGATTGTTAACCTCCTCTTGAATTTCCTCCCAGCATGCTCCTCATTAATCCCCTGGAGAAAAATCTAACCAGAATCCATTCAGATCACCCACATGTCTGTAAACAATTAAGCCATCAAAAAGGGACCATTCATGGAGGAAGCCAGCCTATTATTCTGAATTACAGTTTGAGAGATTGTGTTTCCTTGTCTTGTTACACTGAAAGCCGTATGCTCGGCAGGACTCATATCCCATGTGTCCTTGATTACCACGCCTCTTTTGGTTAATCAAGCCCCCATTTTTCTTCGACTACTTCTTACTTCTTCGATAGCTGTTATTCAATCAAGCTTTTGTCCAAAAATCTGAATGAAAGCTCTCTGCACCCTAACATTCTAGACTATGAGATTATATAGAATATTTTAGAGGCTAGTGCATCCTGTGTTAAGCTGCAAAGTCTTTGCAAATCTAAATCATTGAATTAAACAGAGCTGTGATTAACTGCTTTCTGGGAAAGGCTTTTTTCCCTGTGCAGTTTATGACCAGAGATGTGTAGCTTACCAGAAAGCAGCAGGATATCCCAACAGCATCAGGAAGGACATCCGCGAAACTAATCAACCCAAAACCGCAGAGCCCCTTAAGTGGCCAGATTCACATATCCTTACGCTTGGGATCACCCCAGCCAGATCCTGTATCTAATAGGGGCAAAGACCAATAATCAGGCTTTAAGTCGTCTTTATTGACCATGAATTAATTTCCAGGACCCCCCACATATAACTTGACCGAGATGAACGTTTAATGGCTTAATGATGGAGCAATTAATCCGCCTAAGAGCTTTTTTTTTCTTCAGCTTTTAATGTAACCCACATTGGGCTAGGGTTTAAATTTTTTAATTTTTGTGGGTTTTTTACCACGCTAAATCTGGAATATCAGTTCGTTTTGTCATGCAACAACCACGTTTTTTTAGATTGAACTATTATTTAATTTTTTTTTTTTAACTAATGTTCAGTCCATCCTTAGCTTAATACAGACTCTGGACACTAAATGGGGTCCAGACATTCATTGTTGCTGGTTCATCAGGACTAGCTGTTCCAATGAAATAACTGAAGCTCCATCATGAGGTTGACGTCTGTCTCTGAGTAAATTCCTCTATAACCGTTTGGGGAATTTCCATAAAATTTGTAAAGCCACTCATCATCCCCAGAGGACAAATGCTTTACAGTTTAGTAATCTCCAGACCTCTCTGCATCACAGCTACAGGTCAAACTCTTAATCATGCCAAAACATTCTTTTGCTGGATTGACAGCTATGTTTTATCTGGAAAAAAAAACTGCAAAGAATGTTAAGCAGCCAAGACCTTTTCATGAAATTTAGTAAAACAATTTATCATCCAAACAGGATGAAAACTTTCTACTCTCAGAATACCCTGAAGTATCCCTTGGCACCATCTGCAGGTAAAAGGTTTCCTCTTATCCCACCAAAACTGACTGCAAATTTAATGAAGACGTTCATATTTTTTTGTCATTTACCAGCTTTACATCACGTTATATTGTATTTGTGTGCTTACTTTGTATTTGTGTGCTTACTTTTATGCAGATGTTAGCATTAGACATAATGCTTTGTAGCTTTGGTAAATCCTCAAACAGTCAGACCCGTAGACCTTCATTTTTAATTGTTCCTGTTCAGATTTGCATGAATAATATTCTATATTTAAACATGCTGTGTGGGAATAGCTAATCCAGAGTTACAGTCAGGTGTTTCTAATTTGTGGAATGCATGGAAGTGGGTTTGCCATCTCCATTTCCACTTTATTAATGGCATCTCACTGAGTCGACAACGATGTCACAATCTGTTCCTCACAATAACCATTTCCTGGAATCAGTTCACTCAGTAACTCAGATTGAGATATGACGGGGGATGCTGATGAGGGGGGGCGAGTGGGATCAGAGACGGATTAGAGGATGCTGTAATTTACTGACTGGAAGCTGGGAAACAGCTTCCCATCATCACTGCCTCTTTAGCAGGTCATCCCCTCAGGCCTTTAAACCTTGGTACCAATTGTGTTTTTCCATATTTAATAGGTAGTTTACTTCTTAATTCTATATGCATTGACAATTATAGTCTTAGTGGTGCACGAAGCATCCCTTGCTCATTATTGTCTGTAATCTTGAGCATGTTTCAGCTTTCTGTCTGGCCACTCCTTACCTGACATCAGACAGGGTCCAAATGGTATTGTTGAGAAACTGATGGATGTTGTGTGACCTGAAAGAACCGAAAAACAACTTCATGAGAAGGGCTTTTCCTTTTTCAAATGACTCAGATTAGGGTTTGGAAAATCAGAAGTCTTTGCCAGGCAGTTTTCAGCAAGCGCTTTTAATGGTTTGTTTTGGCATCAGTGCTGCAGGTACTTGCTTGAACTGATGTTTACACACACGAAAGATAGTTTATTTTGGACCGGGCGTTAGAGGAGATTAAATTTTATTAAAACCTTGTAACAACACCCCTGTCTATTTGTATTCATCATGAGTATATTGCTTTCACTCCTCGGTGCAGATGTGAGCAGCTGTGCATCGTCCCCATTGAAACAGTGAAAGCACCTACTGGCTAAAAGCTCTGCTTTACAATCCAGATAAACAAACAATTAAGCAAAAGAGGGCAAATCGGTGTTAAGCCCAGTAAAGATGGCTGCTGTTAGAACAACCGTGGCGGCTAAAGAAACCAGAGAGCGCTCCAACTTCCTGCGTTCCTTCCTTTTCTTACTTACGCAGGTCCACGCTGCTTGGTGTCAGGGCTCATGTGGAGAGCCAACCAGGTCCTCATTTCGTTGCTGATCTGGCTGTGCAAGGAATGTGATGTGGAAAGAAATGGCTTAATGCCTCAAATATATGGATAACTGCAGCAAAAACGTGCATTGATCCTGTCATGAGTTTTCATGTCTTTGAAATCCCATTGCTGAACTCTCATACCTGACTTGACTGAGGAAAGAATAGGGATTAGTGAAAAGCCCAATAAAGCAGTGTCTTTGTTTGGTCTATTTTCCTCTATTGAAATCTTTTTTTTTTTTTTTTCTTAAACCCCCTCGGCCTCCAGGCAGAGAAATCCACAGGGGTTTTGACCATCCCACCTGCAGAGAGAATAATATCCTAAATCCATATTAGTGCTCTTTCCCAAAAGCTTTGGTCAACAGATGGTTTACCCAAATCCCCTGGACCTCCCATCCAAACCCCCCCGTCCCATTTGACTCTGAGCTTGGACATGTGTTTGCAGGGTCCTATTATGAAAAAGGAGATTCCATGATTCCTGCCTGAATGTTATTTATGCATTGATTTATGGTCAAAGCTTCATACTGGACAGAGAAAATACGAAAAGTAAGGATCCATCCAGGACAGAGGGATTTGACTTCTTGTCTTCTCATACCTCATTTAATCCACAATCTTGACCTTTTTAAAAACAGCACAATACCACCTTGGAGAACTGTGACTAAGCATAATGGCCCAAAAAAAGATGCCTTCCCATCAGCTGAGTTCCTCAGTCTGAATTTCCTGCAGTCAACATGTTTTGATTCACACTTCACTGGTGATTTTTCTCAGCTGGTTATGAGATAAGCAGTGAGGATTGCTGTGCCAGAACCAATTAGGGTTAACCCGGCGCTGTTCAGGAAGTGTCCCTGCTGCTGGCTTTTGCAGTGTTCGGTCATTAAGCCCCAACAGGAGTGGCTGGTTAATTGTAATCCTTGTGCGCTGGAACAACAGCCACACTGTGGTGAACCCAGAGGAGCTCCCCCCTCAGAAAACAAGTTAGTTCAAGCTGCTTGTCATGTGTCGAGGGCCTCTGCCGCTCACTTTTTGTTTCCGGGTAAAAGTAGTGACCAGTCGGTGGTAATCAGGAGTCAGCAGCAACTTTACAGAGGATTAATAATCGTGATATACTTGGGGAAAGAAGTGATGTCTTAGGGGCGTACTAGATTTTTTTTTTTCTTTTTTTTTCTGATGGGAGGCTTCACCTTTTACTAAAGATGTTACTCTTTGTGCTTTTAATTGCGTCACTATTTGAGATAAGTAGAGCAGAGCACATAGGAGTCATTGGAAGGGAAATGTGTTCAAGTCTGATGATGGGTGTACAGGAGATAAACCAAAAGTGAAGAATTATATTTTACCCAACTTAAAAAGAAAATACCATGACAAAAGACAACTTGGCTAATCTTTTTCTATATTTTTCGACAAAGAAGTAGAAAAAGTCTGCACACTGCTCCAGGAACAAGTCATGCGTCAATAGTCTCAAACCTCTCCAGTAAAAGCACATCCACTTAACATATCTTGTCCATGCCACTAACAGGCTAAGACAGTTTCAAACCAGCTTATAAAATAAGTTATACTGTGGTTTTTATCAGAAAGGATCCTTTAGTCTTCATTGAAATATAACAACAGTTATTATTCCTGAACATGGGTCGTTGATTTGTCACTGCCTACAATGTTTGGATTCAGGCTATCTCTTTAAAAACGCTGAATCTTGCCCAAAAGAGACATTTCCTGTCTGTAATGCCATTTTCTTTGTGGAGAGAAAAAAGATGATGGATAATTTGGCAATTTATACATTTTTGCTCCATCAGTCAAGAGCACAAGGCCCAGGTTTAAAAATACCAGAATTCCCAAGTCAAGCTTTCTATGCTTAAAACTTTAACCTCTTTCCTAAGCTGTTTCCATTCCAGTAATCTCATATTGCAAGTTCTTCCATTTGTGTTTTACTTACAGTAAATGAGGCAGTACAGTATTTTTTGTTAAAACTTGCCTCAGGAATGTTGCCTTGTTTTGCAGTCCTGATCCCATTCTGTGGGGTCGTATTTTGTGTGTCGAAGGGAGGAATGCCAGGAATGGCAGCGTTGCAACACAGACACGTAACATTGGACATGCCAGGCAATAAATGAGAGGCTGATTGATGCACCAAAGTCAGGATTAAAGAGTGTTGATGGCATTCTTATTTAGTAGCATAACCTGCAGGAATCTTATGCAGAACTGGACTCGTTGGTGGGCGGCCTACAGCTGTGACCGACGCGTCAACAAAAAGAAAGTCAGACATTTAGAGGGCACCAACAAAAGCAACCACTATGACAGAAAGCAGATTTTACTGGTGTTCATAAGTCATTCTCTAAAGTTGACTGAGTGATTCAAACAAGAGCACCAAAATTAGGCGAACTACAAATTTAGCAACATGCACTCATGGTAGATGACATCATGAAGCTGATAGGAGCTTGGTGTGTCAGTCTGAGCTTATAGCAGGATAACTCTGGGCTGGTCCGAGGCAAGCCTGAGCCAGCCCTAACTTTAAGCTTTAATGAAAAGGAAAGTAAGCTGACACTTGCTGTTTTCAGCTTCTCTGTGGTGTAAATGTAGTTTATATTGTTCCCGGGTGCTTTTGAAACAGGCGGCATCTTATCTGATTTCTGTGTGTGTCAGTTTCCCATAGCATCAGAGGCATGTCGCATTATGTCCTGTAATTTGTTGTTGTATAACATGTATACATGTGCACTGATATGATTGTGTAAGTGCATGTGTGGCGATTATATACAAACTATCCAGAGTCATCTAACACTGTCGGTGTTCTTTTTATCGCCTCTCTGTGGGTTCAGTGTGAGCATGCACAATGCAGCCTGTACTGTACATTAAAGCATGCGTGAACCTGATCCGTTTGATCTCTGACAGGAGATGTTAACACAGCATGGGAGTGTGACACTCCTACTGTACCTGTCAGCCTGCAGTGTCACCTCACGGTGGCCTGTGCCTCCAAAGTTAGCACGCGATCCTGTGTCAGCTTCTGTCAAGATGCTGCAGGTGCTTTCTGCGGCAGCTTTCCCACACTAAAGGGCACTGGAGGGCATGGACACCTTAGCTCTCTATTCAGCCAGCACACTGCACAGGGCGGGCAAGCAGGGCCGGGCCCCTCCCCTTTCAATAGCATAGGGCCGCTCCTCTCCCAGTAGCCCAACAAAGGGCACTGCTATCACTGCCTGGCTACACAAACCAGGGCGGGGACCATCCAAGGCCTCATAAAAGACCCTGTCACTTTGACACAGGCAATCAGAGAGCTCGCCTTTATGAAAACCATACAGGAAAAAATATTAGCCTTTCTCTCAATCTCTCTGTTTCCTGTTCTCTCTCTGATTCTGTCCTTTTGTGTCATGGCCCACCTGTGCCTGATGAGACTTGTAAAGGTCTGTTTGAGGGGTGGCTGTTCGAAGCTTAGTGGTGTCACAGCTGGATTGTACAGAATTGAAAAAAATCACAAACACAATATTCATTTTACAGTTTGTGGTATGAGAACTCCAAGAAAGCTGCAACTTTGCATCAGAAAATGTACATACTGTATAGTAATTCAACAGTTCTACAGTTTCATATAACAGACGCTTTTGTCCAAAGCAACATACAACACAAGAATTTAGACTTTCTGTCTGTTCTCTGTCACCCAGAAAATAGACTTTAAAACAGCTCTGCTTGTGCACAAGTCTTTTTATGGTTTAGCACCAAGGTACATCTGGTCCCACCAAAGGGAGGCGTCTCCTGCAGGTGCCCAGAGTGAGGACTAAACATGGTGAGGCTGCGATTCAGTTTTATGCTCCTAAAATCTGGAACCCTCTTCCAGTAGATGTGAGACAGACCTCGACTCTGACAATGTTCGAATCCAAGCTGAAAACAGTTCTGTTTATCTTTGCATACAACTGAAAGAATTTTATCTGCATGCCTCATTTTTAAATTAATTGTATATTTTATTGAATTATTTTTTGTTTTATTTTATTCTATTTCCTTTTTTTAATCCTAATCTGCCTTCTTGTGATTTAATGTTGCTGTAAAGCACTTTGAACTCCCTTCTGTATGAATTGTGCTCTACAAATAAACCTGCCAAGCCTTGCCATGCTGTGTATGTGATAAATAAGGCCTCCTGGGGGAAAGTTTTCAACCCTCCATGTTCTGAGTGTAACTACCTGTAAACCACAGCACCAAGCTTAGTGGAAGGTAGGCTATTTTTCTTGTTTCTTTGACCCATTTCTGTTTTTTACATCAGGTAATATGGTGCAAAGACATAGTTATTCATTTCAGACCCCGATGACTGTAGAACAGTTAAAGTCCATGCAAAGCAAAATCAGGCATTTCCTTCTAAACACATTAAATAGGTCACAAATGTATTTCCTTAAAACATGTAAAAGCCATTCAACCATTTAGGATTTCATTGTGAAGCTAGGCTACACAAACTGTGTTTCAAATTTCTGTTCAGGATTTAATGGGTGGGTCAGAAATCATAGCCCTGTTAAATCACGGAGCCATCATTAGCATAACCTTCCCCCTGCTGCTGCCACCGCCAGTGGTCAGCCATATCCACCTTTCCTGACTACCCATAGTTCATAGCCTTTGCCAGTTTCGCCTTTCCTATTGTTTATGTCACCATGGAGACCACAAAGTGGATGATGTTTGCCTAGCTGTCATATTTGCTCTAATAACCGGCTTTTAAAAGCAAGAAAGTGACAAAATGAACAAAAATCGGAGGTGGAGTCATAGTGCGGATGTTTTTTAAAAAAGTTTACACTCAGCCCTGTCTAGCATTAATGATTTCATGTTGTTTTGAGCTATATACTTAGCATTTTTTTCATCTTTCAAATTTGGCTCAGTGGTCAATGACCATTTTCTGTGGTGTGACAAACTCATAACACAAATTTATATCTGCTTTACACAGACTTTAAAAAAAGCCATAAAATATGAAAGTGGGAGTTGAACTTTATGACCGCAGTAGATATGATTTCCACCTCCAGGCCTTTCAATAAACTGTTAAGTAAAAGAGCTTGATCCGGGTTTACACCTGTATGCATGAAAGAGCTGTTATTGTTCCTTAAACTCTGACATGCCAATAAAAGAAGACCAGGTGAAAGTATGTCAGGTATTGTGTATTGGTTTTGTACTCTACAATAGCTGGATAATGTGATGATGTGATCTTGCAGAGCTGCATTATGCTCAGGCTTTTGTTACCTACTAACTACTCCCTGAATATCTGCCCAGGATAAGCTTCTGCAATTTTTTTTCAATTACATGACCTAAATTGTGCCATAAGTAGGATTTTCCCCAATAAATATTTGGTTACTGCTGGTGCCAAGCAGGCAGACAATATGTTCATTCTCCCTCACAACCTGAATATTTCTTGGCTCTTGAATTTATAAAGAAAATCTGTTCACTAAACATGATTTTGTCCTCTTTCGCTCTCCCAAAACCCACGAGGAATTCATAAATACACAGATTAATAATTCTAATGTGGTTTGTTCCATTGTGAACCTGCGAGGAATTTGGCAGTGGAAACATTAACATGCTTATTTCCACTGTTGCAATAAAATGAGGCAGACCAGAGTTCATAAAACCTTCACAAACTGCCACTTGCAAGCATCATCAGCTACTGTAATGCAAACCGAAGAGAAACAAAAACCACACGCTTGTTTTGGAATCACTTTGCAGAGCCAGTGATAGATTTATGAGGACAGGAGTCAAAGCTCCACTCTTCTTGTCTGGTTTGGAGAAAAGGCTTCAGTTTAACTACAGTCTCATATCTGTGCATTATTTCATTGTGCAGCCCAGCCACCACGTCTCATGTAAAACTTAAGAGGGGCAATAAAGCAGCTTCTAAACAGCACCTCACTGTACACAGTTAGCACTTTTGTCATTTTCATTAGGGGAAAAATGTTTTTCTGAAACTGCTCCCAAGGCTCTGATGAATGCCTTGAATGTTGTCCGTGTCCCCTGTGGCTCTGTCATAAAAGTTACAAGAGTTTTCCTCTCCCTGATTGCTCCGTTAATACAAACGTTTATTCATTTTGATTCGCTGACAAACGTCTGAGAGGGCATTCCAACCTCGTGTGACGATTCTGGTTTAAACTACAGCAGGCTATCTGTCACGCTAAAGTGCGCTGTTTGCAGTATGTTAACAGCACTCAATTAAACACATTAATCTTGGATGCAAGCCGCTCCAGCCAGACTGGCTCGTACTTCGGAGCGAGCCGGACTGGACACACATTGTGTCACTTTGGGTCACACTAGGCTCCATCAATAAATAAGACGGTTGTCAAAACAGTGTAGAGTTACAAACTTGTACCATTACTGCAGCACAAGAGCTGTCATAAGTTGGGTCCTGGTATTCATTTGGAAAACCTCTCTTTGTTATGGCTTCATATTAGAACCTATGTATTTTTCTACTTTATTTTAATTACAAAACTAGTACTTATTTATCACACCCAGACATAAGCACCACAAATAGTTATTTTCATGTTCAGAATGACACAAAAGTTTCCTTGAATCCTTCGTATGATTAATTGTTCCTGGGGAAAACAACAGCATCAGTTATTTCTTAAAGTTTAAAGTATCCATCTCAGGTTGCTCATTACGTTGAAACTTGTGAAATGATATGCATTTAAATTCATATGTACAAAGTAATAACTTCTTTCTTCTACCAGTGTTTGGACAGGGGACAGAAAGACCACAAAAATCCACATCTTTGGAGAGATGGTTAATTTGGTAATAGAGGAATTTCAAAAAGTAATGGAGTCCTGAGTGACACAAAGATTTAACAGAGGTTATTATTTTTTATAAACCCAACACCATCATACCAAAAAAGTTATCTATCAGAGTCAGAATCAGAAATATTTTATTGATCCCCAAGGGGAAACTGCTTTTTGGTTTACAGCTACACCCATTCAAAAGTGTTAAAATATAGTAAAGTACAAAATATTAACATACGTGTCCTACATATTGAATACAAAAAAAAAAAAATATAAAGTATGTACATTCTACATCTATATTCTAGAGAGATGAAAACCACACTCAAAATGTTATAAGATGCCTTGAAAAAGACGCAATGACGCAGTGTATCTATGGAGGAACAAATACACTGTAAAAATGAAAACTTAAACTCAAAAATTGTTGGCCTGAAAATAGAATATTTTTTGTAAAGTGAGTAAAAATGGTCTATTGGGTTGCAAACTTTCAAAGTAGTTATCACAACTCTTTATATTAAGTTTGTTGAGTCAAGTTGGTCTCATTTCATAAGTTAAATTGGCAAAACTTAAAATTATAGAGCAGGGTCTCAAACTCAAATCTACAGGAGTCTTTTCCCACACGTGCCAATATCTCCCCAGTTCTCCTGTCTTATGTGGACTCCGTCAATATTTTTGAGTGTTGTATTGAAACTACAGTTGTTCAATTGATCATGAGTTCATTAATTTGTGGGTTGTGATTTTGTGGGATGGCTTTGGCTTAGTGGTAGAGCCATCATCTCCCAATCAGAAGATATGATTGTGTTAGCTAAAACTAATTGCCCCTTCCATAACAGTCTGTGCCATCAGTGTGTGGGTGGGTGAAAAAAGCTCAAAGTGAAAAGTAGATCTTCTGTACAAAAAGGTAATTAGTTTGCACTATGTTTACTTTTCAGATTTCTTTAACATTTGAAGTGATCTCAACAAAAAAGTTTAGTTAGTTCAAGGTTTTTTTTTTGTCAGCCACAAAACAAAACAATCCAGTGCAGACAGTTGCCTTGAAATTTTGAGTTTACACAACTTTTATTTTTTACAGTGTATGAACCATAATCAGGGTATGGAGATGAAAGCCTGTAGGATAATAATAGAAAAATATTGTGTAGAGCTAAATCAAAGAGCTTGTCTTTAGTTGTAAATTATCACCAATCGATCATAATGTTTGCTAAGTTAATTCAAAGACATTAATACTCGTAGAGAAGCTGAATCAGAATGCTTTTAGATCTTTTGTTGATTATTTTTTCCGTTATGTTTATGTAAAACCCATATCAAGCAAAGTTGCTTCATGTCCTCCGTCAGTCTTGGATCATAGCATAATGGCAATCTGAGCCATCTAAAATGCAATTATAAACTAATTACAGATTACCCCCTCCCAGCCTTCACCCCCTCCCAGCCTTCACCTCCTCCCAGCCCTCCCTACCTTTCCATAATCCCTCCTCAATCCTCCCCTACAGCTAAAGTCACTCCTTCAATTATGTGCTCCCACTCGTGTCAGCCGAGCAAGCTTGTTTTCATTTTTACCCACAGATACATGTTGTCATACACCTTTAGTTTGACAGATGAGTGTGTAAGTTTGACTTGAGGAACACATTTAGTGTGTGTGTTGATGGAGAAAAGGTGCTCACCTTGTCAAGTATGACACTGAGCCAAAGGCTGTTGACTCTGGGTAAATTAGTGAGTTGAAGCTAATTCTGTTTGGCCTTTTCAAGATGACTGAAATAACCCTTCTCCAGCAGACAACAGCAGGACATCTTACCTGGATAGTTACACCTAATTTTCATAATTTTAACCCCAAAATCAGTTTTCTTTGATAAAACATGGGCGAGCATTGTGTTTTTTGAGTGCAATCACTAAATATTTGTTTTTGACTGGCCTAGATCTTCACTTCCAGGCCTTTTTGCTTTTTTTTTTTTCTTTAAACATTTGAGAGATGAGATGTACTGGAATGTAGCTGGAAGTATAACCATCACAAGTACCACATTTTTTTGTCCAAAGAATGAAACAGAGAAGCTAAGAAAAATTTCCCATGATTCACAGCATTGTTTACATAAGAATGTGCTCTATCCTGGAGACCTTGACAGAATGTATACAGTTGGTAGCCACTCAAAGATTGGATGTTTTGACTGCATACTGTTTCCTCATGTTGTGAGTCGTCTGGCTCATTTTATTTGGCACATACATGCTTTATACTCACAGTATGAGGGAGCTTGTATTTGTATTAGAATACAGGAGCAGGTGTTTTGCTTCATCGTTTGAGGGTCATAATTCAGAATAGTTAGATTCAGGTTGACCGTGCATCCTCTTTTGCCAGGACATATCCTCCTTTGTGGTCGTAAATTAAGTCTGGTGGGATTTTTATAAAATTCCCTCAAATGTCTGAGCATTGCTTAGCTTGTTATACAGACCAGTAATGTTTATGTAAATGTTTAAAATGAAGCGCTGTTGTTGTGGTTGTGACCAGTGGGAATCAGGCACTATTGTGTTAGCTGTAACTAAATGTTCTACCAGAAACTATATCATTTTAAATGCCTCAAAATCTGAGTTAAACTTTAAGCAAGATTTTGAGGCATTATTTTTACTTTTGCACAAGAGAAATATATTATTAATGATGGGCCACCTCTGTTTCTTTTCATTTAAGCATGTTGTGAGGCATTATTTATGTTTATATTATAGAAAATGTTCACATCAAACAGAAAAGGAAGGTTTTGAATAAATCTATGATTCATGAAGCTGCTTGGTGAGCTTTGAGTATCTCTGGTATTTTTTGCAGTCTCTCCAAGAGGCCAGGTGGGGTGTCCTCTTTTGGGGTTTTTTCCCATTGTTGCCCTATTTAGATTTAAATGAAGTCTCTCAGAATGTATAACAGCTGAGGAAATTTTGATTAAAAGCTCTGGAGCACATAGTTCATGTTATCAATCTAAAGAAAGCAGTCTGCCACAGGTGGCTACAGATGCTTAAGGTTTCTGCCAGAGTTTTCCTTGCAACTAATTGCCTTGTGCATAATATAATATAATCTCACTAAAGTTTTGTAAAGGTCAGGCAAATGTCAGACCCTGGAAGATGTGCTTATGTTGCAACTGTAGAAACAAATTTGTCTGTGTATCGCTGTGACATATCAAGTAATACGACAAGTCTGCGTTGCTCTCAAGTGCAGATGTGTCTTTCTAGTTTGAAAATTAGAACCAGTGACCTTTGACCTTTTGGCTGCAGTTGCCTCCACATTGTGTTTGCACAACATGACTCTGTCCTGCTGTACAAAGCAACTCTAGCTCATGAACTTGACTTTATCAACCATCAACACCCAAATCCTTGCGTTGCTCTGTTGATGGATCCTCCATGTTGGCCTTGGAAATCCACAGCTAAAGTACAAAACAGAGAAGAAGTTAGCTGGGGGTTGGGTCGGGTTGTGCTTGCACTGTTGACCTGGGTAACCCCAGTGACCCCTAGGCCTATGTCCCCTTAATAAGTGTTGCCCTCCCCGGTGGTAACAGAATGGTCAAACATTATGTCAAGGGTAATTAAGGTCCAAATGCTCCTGACCCTGATATAATCCCCTTTGAAAGGATCTCCAACTGTTTGCTGTGATTAACAAGGACTGCTGCGCAGGGAGGATCTGCCGCTGGTGAGAAGGCTTTATTGGTCCCTTTTTATCACCACATAAAGTGGCCTCCAAGAGCTTCAGAAGATGTCCACAGGTCCCAGAGACAACAAGTCGGTGCTTTGAGCTGTCATTGAACATTACCCAGCAAATGGCCAGCAGGTTACAGACTTCGGAAGCAGTAAAGAATTCCTTAAAGTCTGAGCACATAAAATAACCTATAAGCAGCCTATTAAGAATGTGTGCTCCTGCACACACTGACAAGTTTTTCACAGGGGATCTCAGGTACTGGGAATCACATTTATGGATGGTGCAAAATTCACTCAGATTCTTACTTCATATTCTTCAAATCTGAGTTGGAGTTAATCTCTAGAAAACGTCCTGTTCCTTTGTGTGACCAGATACTTGTGATGGGAGCAAACAAGAAAAAAATGTATTGACGAATCAGGATTCCTATCAAGCTATTTTTCTAGACTATCAGATTCTGCAGAGATGGAGATTGGACATGACAACATCTGATATGTTTCGTGCAAGCAGATGTCCTTCTCCCGACGCTAACATCTGGACTGAAACCACATTTGTCCTGCACTCTGCTGCACGCAAAACTCCACTTCTATGACAAACAACCCCCTCGCCCCACCTTTCTCATACAAATATTGACCACATGCACATACCGTCCATCCACTGGGAGTCCAAAATGACAGACTGTCCTTGCCATGTCCACTAACGGTCACTTTAATGCGCTGGAGGTCACAGGATTAGTCTTGGGGGTCATCTTCACAGGGCCGGAGTTTTTAATATGACTCCTACAAAGAGGTCAGTGTCCGAGGGCGGGAGAGGTGCTGGATGATGAGACTCCCCCACACATGCACACAAGAGGCCTTACTATGTCCCATCTCCGCCCCTTTCCCCACAACCATACCCCGACTCTCCACCCGTTCCCTCCCACCTCCTTGTAACATCTCCCCCTTCTCCTCCTCTTTCTCCCCACCCTCTGTTCTACACCCGCCTCTCCATGAGGACAGCAGCACCCCATCCGTCCTTTATCTCCGGGGGCAGCGCAAGTCATGCAGAACTCACGAGAGGAACATGCTGAGTGTGAGCTCATCGGATTAGGCTGCAAGATAGGGGCAGGGTGCCCCAGAGAGCCGGTGAGGCTTCCTCTGCAGAATGTGCCCTTCCTTCACACCCAAGGTTTGCACGAACCGAATCAGAGCATGAAGTGAAACCCTGGAAACACGTACATTTTAACATTTTGTTTTCTCTGAAAGTTGTTGCTTGAACAAGCATTTCACAACTCATTCAACAACCAAAAATCTTGATGGGAGAAAATTTGACCTTGGTTAGTTTATTTCCTCAGTTTGATTTTGCATTTTGACACTTTTTGGACCCGATTATTCTTCTTGTGTTAATATGTGATTTGATTTCAAACCAAAAACATTTCTCTTAAGTTTTTCTACATAATTATACACCCTTTACAATACATTTGTTGCTTTCCGAGATGCATAAGGCTCAGTCTCATTTCCTACTTATGGAGAGGTTTGAAAATAGCAGGTGCTTCTGGCTTTCTGAGGTCCAAAGTGTTCAATAAACTCAAAGCAGTCAGCCACAGTCGCATAAAAAACCCTCCCAGAAAGGACAGATTACCTCATTTATTTTGAGGAAGAGGGTTATCTAAAGGTGAAGAAGATTCTGCCAAAGTTCAAAGACAAGAACAAACACATTTAGTTCTCAACTCTTCACCTTCCTCTGAACTCTTTTGGATATTTTCCATTCTTTCTCTGTGAATATGAGCTCTTGAAAACACAGAGCAGCATAAACAGTAAACAAACATGTGCCCCTATCAAAGATACATTTCAGACCTTGGCATTATTATGGGATCTTCCACTTATTTGGGTTGGGTGAGATGAAATATCAAAAGTGCAATAAGTCGTGATAAAATGAGCCATGGGTGAGCCATGGTGCAGATACGGTGCACATGACAGATCAAAGATGACTCCACGGGTGATGAATTATCCCGTCTTGAATTACTTCAGATTTGGAGATGCTCGCCGTGCTTTGTTGGATACCCGAATGCCTGAACAATTTGACTCTGTTACAGCTTTGACGGGAGCAATGTTGTGTGATGAATGGGGTGAGCTGCAACCTTTTGAAGTAATAAAACAAAGAAAAGTAGGCCGATTCATGGCTGTATGCCAACCTTTTAGTGGGGGGGCAGAGGGCTGGAGGGGGAGAGCGCATGATCTTTAATGGGTGATGGCTTTGATCACGCTCCCAAACAAACGGCCAGATAAAAAGGGTAATCAACACCTCTGGCCACGATTCCAAATTTGCTCCTGCCAGTGTCTATGAATTACCCTCCATTAAAGAGGAACATTTGGCTTACATTTGGTATTGCTGCAGCACTTGAGGACCAGCCTGCGAAATGTTGTAGCCAAAATCATTAGTGACCCACATATGTAGGCCAGAAAAGCAGTTTCCAACCTGTTGACCTTCTAGCTGAGATTTTGTTGGGATCAGGGTGTGCCAAAAAGAAAACAAGAAAACGACCATGGTTGAATAGTGCAGGGGGCTTAGACCTTGGTCTCTGAGTTGTGACCTTTGTTCTCCTCGGTGTGGTTGATGTCTCCTTGTGGACAATCTCCCAGGCAGCTGCCAAATGAAGGAATCCCTCAGGCTGAATGATGCTCTCTTTGTATTTCTTTTCCTGAATGTTTATAGCAGAATAAAAGCCCTGCCATGCTTTAACCCGAGCCAAAAGATTTGTAATTTTTTAAGTTTTAAAATAAAAACTTCTGGTAAAACAGACAACTTAATAATGCTCTTTAGTGTACAATAGTGATTGAGTGTAACATTATTACTGCTGCAATGCTCTAGATGAATATAAAGATGCTGTTCAGTCCCCTGATAAAATGTAGTTTCTTAAGCCTCATCAGACAAGCACATGCCCCTGAAATTTTCCAAAGCTGTTGATCATCTCACAGCTTGAAGTCCACGTGGATGAAGTGGGTGTCAGAAGGAAAGGGCTTATTTAAACAGACTTTAAAGTAAACACTGAGCGATGTTTGGAAGATTTACAAGATGGCACAGTAAACAGACTCAAGTGTTATGACATTTTATTGCTGTTACATTAGTGCAACATATAACAGGACAGGATCTTTTCACAGTATCAGTAGATGAGCAGGAAAATATCTGGATGGGGTGATATGGGGTATTTTTATTTTTTTTTTGTGAAACGTCTGTAGCCCAACAGATTTGCACTTGTAGAAATGCCCCCACTGCCGATCTCCCTTTGTATGTATGTGGGGGATTCGACCAATCAGAAGGGAGAAATCGGAGCTCGTAATTTCCCTCTGCAGGTTTCAGGTTTCAGAGTGATCCACTACGACACAGCAAGTGCCATCAAAGTAGGAAAACATACCAAAAAAAAAAAAGGATTTTGATTAATAGCTAGGCTCCTTACCTTGGCTTGGTATAGCATAGTACAAATCTGTTTCGCAAAATGTTTTGCAAAACTCAAGCAGCGTAGATCCATGTGAGCAGAGTAGTTTGTGCAGTTGTAGCAACAGATTGGAGAAGTTGTATCAGCAGAGTTGTTTGTAAAGGATAACAGGCATTAGAAATACGTAAACATTTTTTACATAAGATTTTGCAAGCTCTCATATTTTACAACATATCTACCTTCATACGTAGGTAGTTTTTCTGCCATTCTCCAGGGTACTTGGATCCATCTTGGTTATGCACATTGAATTGCGGCTATTGCACGCCAGCGAAATGTATGCACAGGGGGCGGGCAGAGTGATAGGATGGGATTTGATTGGTTTAATGAATTGTAAACTAACTGCTAGGATTGGGTGGTGTTTTCCGTGGTTTACTCCAGCGGATATTTTTCACTCTATTTTAAGAACAGATCATGCATTGATTGCCATCGGGACATAGAGATCTCTTTAACTAGATTAACAAAAAGTGTATCTAAATCTGATTACGAACCCTGTTTTTAATCACTATAATTAGTTTCTTTCTTATGCTATACCAGAAAATACATTAAACTTTATATATATGTTTAAACAGCTGCAGGGAAAACACAAAACACTGCCTGCAAGTGGGGAGTGGTACTGTGAAAGCTCGTTCTCATGCCCAAGGGGGAAAAAATAACAATAAATAATAAAAAAAATCTTTAAAAGGTTTAAAATCAAAGATAAATGCAGAGTGAAAAGATTTTGATTTCTCTTCATGGTTACGTTTTAGTTTCTTTAGCATTTAGTTTTGGATGATTGAAATGTTTAAATGTAAAAAAAAAAAAGGTAAGCAAATTCTGCATGAATACGTGTGGAGCTCCCTGACTGTAGAGTGACAGACGTGTGTGAGCAAGCCCTGGTTTTAATGTGTCTCACAGTACAGTAGATTACAGTGCTCTCCATGTCATAACCTTTACAGATGTTGAGCAGAGGTGTGTGTAAATGTGTGTGAGGGGTTAAGGCAAATGGTATAGGCAGCAGGATTGTTTGGTATGAGATGGGTGTGTGTGTGTGTGTGTGGGGGGGGGGGGGGGGGTAGGAAATAGCCATCACACTGTTAATCCAAAGTTTGTTTAACTCCATATTTCTGCTTCTTCCATTCACGTTGCTCATCAGTCCATGCTCAGACCAAACGTTGAGTACAAAAGCAGAGAGAAAGTTAAACGTGTGTAATGAAGTCGACGTCAAGCTCAAGTTTCAAAAGAAAAGAAGTCGAGTTCAATAAAAGATGTATGTTTACTGACAACAAAGCAGCCCCACCACAGGCCGTATAATTGGGTTCAAGAATGTGACACGATATAATGTAGCTCACATGTTAGCATCCTGACTCTTTGATCACAGGCTGACTGTAAACATGTTTGAATGAGTCACTGTGATTTTAAGTGGAAGGAGAATAATGCACGGCTTTGTCTTTTTACGAGCTGCACTGTGGAGTGTCAAACACAATTAAATGGAAATTTGTCCGACTAAAATCATAAAACGAGTTCAGCAGTTAGCATTGAAATCAAATAATAACTATGACATCTTCATCCACACACATTGGGTGTATTTCTTATAGTTTTTAAATATGTTTTTTTGTTTGTTTGTTTTTAGAGTGGAAAAGAAATTCCATTCCTCCCTTTATTCACCTCAGAAAGCGTAGCCTATCATATGTTCAGTCATAATCATTAAATAATCGGTATTAACTCTAAAAATTTCCACAGACACATTTCATCATCAGGCCCTGCTCAGTTCTTGTTTTTGCCCTGTCACAGCCAGTCCATCATTTTTGTTGTTTTAGTTTCACTCAGATTTTTCTGGTTGACCCAACGCTGTAGATGTGCCAGTTCATGTTAATTTAATGTTACTCTCTGTGAGAACAAACAAATGGGTGAGTAATGTCCATGTAATGGACAGACAAGAGGGTTGCATAGTCTAACAGGTGTGATGTCTTTTAGATCTGTCATGAATTACAAAGAGAAACTTTGATATGTAGAGCACAGGAAAAAGTTCTGGCAGCTGATAAGATAATATGGGGGAAAAAAGCCCAAATGCAGGCTACAAAAATGTTTTACAAGTGCTGTGAAATTTAATACAAGTCTTAATGGAGAATAACTCACTTTTGGATTTGCCTCGAGTGGACATTTTGGGAACTGCAACATTGCATTGGCTTAATTTTCCAGCTGCGGATGAAGCTTTATATTCAAAACTGACATGTGAGATCAAGTGACAAAAGGTAAGAAGGGTTTTTATGAAGTAATAGTAATGACCAAGCCGCTGTATCTAATTGGTTGGGACTGATTCGATGGTACTGAGTGTTTTGTTTTTTTTCTGTAAGTGAACAAATGAATGAATAAATGAATAATACTTTATTCCAGACCCATAGGTCCATATCTTTGTACATAAAAAAAGACATACAATAATTAGCAACAATAAACACTACTGTAGTTGCACCATAAATGAGCAGAGTACAGTGGAGCACAGTGGACTCTAAAAAGCTCCATTTTAACGTTGTCTGTACACATCTAAAATTGGAGTGTTAGCATATTAGCTCATGCATACAATTTACAGCACTGACACATAACATCCTCATCATCATCATTCCACAAATCATTTCTGATAAAATGCCCCAGATATCTGATTTTTTTCCACTACAGTGAGGACTTGATCAGAGATAAAGAAGGATTGTAAGGAGTCATCACTGTATCCACTCTAAAGTGTTTTTCCATCATGCAAACACATTGAAGCAGCATTTTTGTGAGTTATTAACTTGTCCACGCTGAGTTAACAAGCACACTGATAAATGATGCTGTAAATGAAGTGCATATCCTTGGGTCATTTCCTCTTCCTCCTGTTTTTAAATAAAACAGAGTCCATTGTGGACTGCGTTGTGTAAGCTCCAGCGTCAAACGTCAAAGCTCTATATCCATCACGTACTGAGGATGACACACAAGTTATTGGTTTTTTTTTTACACAGTTTATACTTAATATGGGAAAAATCCACCTGTCAGATGTTAGATGATACATTGCATCCTAAGGAGAGAAAGCTAAAAGTCATCCGTTGCTTGAGTGTGTTTCAGGGTATTTCTCTGTTTAAATCACTGTTCCTGATGTTTGGGTTGGAGATTGTCGTTTTGTAATGACTGTTTACAGAGCTTTAGGGTTGGCACGGACACAGTGAGAACAGGCTGAGAACACCTCTGAGAACACTGTACACACTCATATTTATATTTTACTGGCTGAGTTTTTCCAAGTGTCAGTGCTCCTGTTGAAAATGTTAACGCTGCTCCGTTATGTTTGTCATCAGTAACAGAGTGTCTTTAAAATGAGTTAATAAGTCCATGAACTTCGTAGACTTTCGTTTCACATATCTTTACACAGATATAGAATATGAGCACCAGAGATGTTTACATTTTTTGATATTAATTTCATATATTGAATCAGGCAAACTGTAAGACTGAAAAATCTGGAAAAGACGAGAGTGAAGTAAAAAAAAATCCATGTTAGAGAATGTTTTGGTCCTTGTTTATTCAGGAGAATCTAAAAGCAGGAACACTAACATCATCTAATGACAGTGTGGATCACAAGGAGCTGCTCTCAGACCTTTGATGACAGACGTCGCTGTGTGCCGGGCACAGCCTCAAATTAAGATAATCCTTGGATGTTATTTCATGAGATTAGGCCTTGAAGGAGCCTGTCACACTGTTCTCACTATTCTACTTCATCCCAAGAGAAACCAGTAAACAGTCTATTCTTTCCTCTCCTTTTCGCTCTGCAGGCTGTTTACCTTAGGTGAAGCATGACGCTCACGGCAGCTGTTTGTCCGACAGAATAAGACAGCTGTATTTAGAAAAGACATGACTGCGTTTCATGTTTCCTTCAAGGGGGGGAAAAGTTGATAATCCTGAACACGAATGTTACGACAAATCACCAGCAGACTGAAAGGACAACTCAGGCACAAATGTTTCATTATTTACTTCATCATGAGATCTGTGTTGGAGCAAGTTGGTATTCCAGGGTATCAGCAGGTCATGATTGGATGTTTATTCCAGGATGATGAAAACAATCCTCTCTTTGTTGGAAGGAAACCAGTTTGTCCACAAACACACAAAGAAATGTGTCACATTTGTACTTTAACGATTACAGAATCAACACTCTGATCATTTTTATGACCCAGTGAGCTCACATCAGGAAGAGGTGAGGACCAGGGTTTACTAACGCCCATTGTTAAAACTCAGACAGCACTGCACAGATTCAGACACAGAACAGAAGTTTGATTCATTCATGAGTTTTGATACGATAAGCCTGGGAGAGTGAGTCATGATGTCTTAACTTTCAGGTAGATTCCCCCTTAAATATCTGTGATCCGTAGCAAACATCGGCGAATACAAAGAGAAAACTGTTTCGTCCTTCAGAGTTTCATCTATCTATCTGTTTTTTCTTCTACCATCATGTTACACAAAGTCATCATGGCTTCATATATTGCCCCCTAAGACTCACCCCACATTTAGGTCATGACAGGATTGCCTTCAACGCTCCACTGGTAACCAAGGTGAGCAGCTAAGACTTGTGAACTTCTGCACCGTACGTCATCAACATGCCAACTCACCGACATTGAACATTTCTCCATTATCACTTGCGATATTCACACGTTTACTCTCCCAGGAGGACAGGCAGGAAAAAGGTTGCACAGAGGCAAGATGACCAAGTTCTGATTCCTGATTTGTGTCAGGTGATTCACTTATTTTGCTGTGCGTACATTTCCTAATAATTTAATGTAAAAGAAATAATGAAAGCGTCTTCACAGCATGACTTTATCTTTATTGGCAAAGGCTTTTCATGTGCCTTGAAATGCACATGTAGTATGTTGGGTTCAACCTGCAGATAAAATCCCCTCGGTTCAACCAACGTTCACGAGCCAATGACCTGAAACATGATGCAGAAAAAAAAGAAGAGCTGGATACAAATTTCATGAATTGCTTTCTTATTTTTCCCAAATTTGACAGAGGAGTGATTTGAAGCATCCAGAGGGTAAATCTGACCTTTCTCACGCTGAGCCGCTGATGTCTCATAACTCCCCGTGTCATTGTATAATAGCATGACACAGTTTATCACTTATGCCAACTCTTCAGACCTCCCACTGGGACCAGAGTGGGTCTCTTCATGAGGTTTATTCATCGTCCCCTCAGGAGGGGATCACACAAAGTCAGCCCCCTCATTTAACCACAACCAGCCTTACAGTGTAGGTGCACAACCGAATCTCTGCTTCTTAGAGCGAACACGTCATTTCTCCAAACCTCTTTCAACCCATGTCTGTCTCACCCCTCCATTTGATCCCCATATAACAGATTTTAACTGTCCATTACTCAGCCAGACTCCTGCTGATCCCTGTAAAGCCTTTACTGGCTGCTGCCCACTGTCGGCCTGCAGACACCTCGTATGTTTTCCAAGAGGACAGCTGTTTAGACACTCATCACTGGCTTCAGGAAGAGTGCCTCTCATCCTCATCTCATACTTACTTTAAGAGAGAGATTTACTGTAGTTTGGACGTTTAAATCATAACAGCTCAAAACATAAAGGAAAATGAAGAAATTAACTGAGTCCGTACGTTGCTTATAATCTTTTTTCTCACGTTTAAAATCTCAGTATCAATAGGGCTTTAAACAATCTTGGATTCCTTTCTGAGACAGTACGACATCCTCCACAAATAAAGAACAACCTTAACAAATGTGACGGAACAAAAAGGGTTTCTTTTCCTCAGAACGGTTTGGTCATTGAAAGTCAAGAGATGAGGAAGAGAGAGAAGAAAGATGGCTTGAAAAATGGCCCCTGATGGACTCATAACCTCACACAGGTATCTTCACACAATGAAGCACATGTTGTGAATCCTCATGAAACACTCAGATATCACTTAACAGCCCTCATACTCCATTCATGTGCACACAGAGCCCACGACCATCGATTAGTGGATTCAGGTGCGCTAATTCAAGCGAAGAACAATGAGGGTACTTGAGGAATAATAGTCGCTGATCTTCAAAGTGGCTCGGCAGTATGATTCCTCTCTCTGCACTTCGCCTGTGTCACAACACAGGGAGGCCTTCTGGGCAAAGTGAGGACTCCCAGCTGGATGTGACGACCCTTAGAATCAACACAAAACCCGAAAGAGGGGGATCAAAGAGGGGTTTAATCCCTCCTATTGAATGTTCGTTGACAACGCATGTGAGGGTCTAAAGTGTGTGTTCGCTGTGGGTAATGAGGGTAGGTTATTTTTTGCCCCCGACCTGGTTATTGCTTCTTGCGGAAACATTGTTCGCCCACTTCAGAGCTCTGTTTGGATCAGAATAGCAATGGATGGAGAGGATGAGGAAATGAAAGAGTGGTTTAGGTCAGTGAAGGGGTTATTGTGTTCAGGTTTCATTGGAAACATTACATGAAATGAAAATTGTTTTGAGAGAGATTTTAAATGTTATTCTGAAAGAACAATGTGGAGCACTGTCTGTAGAGAATTACTCCAAAAGTATTTTTTTGGATGGGGCTTTTCTTTGTTTTCTTTTGAGGTCTGTTTTTCAGAGGAAGATCAGGTCAACAGCCCATTTGTTAAAGGGTAATTCCTTCAGTTTATGTTTTAAAAATGGTTCAGTTGCTCACTTCAGGACAAATTTTCTCATCACATACTTTTTTCCTAATGTGTTTGTTTGTGTTACAGAAAAGCTCAGATTGGAAAAATATGTGGCCACCAACATTATAGAGAGGATTCCTTTGTTTCAAGGATTTTTTTTCTTTTGAATCATCATGCCCCATCATCAAAAACAGTCATTCTCATTAGCCAATCACAGGAGTTGCTTGTCTACATTTATCTGCATCCGATTCTTGTTTTGTGTTTTTACCATTTTAAGCCATTTTAGAGAAAAAAACAGTACGGATCTCAGCAGATGTATTTGTTTACACATAGTTTTTATTTAAAAAATGCAAAGCAGTCATTATATTTTAGATCTCTTTAGCTATGTCAGCTATCATACAAATTACACTGAGGCTTTTTGCAGAGTGCATTTAATGTGCCTCCAGGGACTCATCCCCCCACCCTCTTCCAATAAAACAAGTTTTGTGTCTCAACATTTCTGAGAGGGTACACTTACACGTAAACAGAGTAAATCTGCGGTGGACAAAAAAGAAAAGGTCACTGACAAGAAGGCTACAGCTGAAACAGAAAAATGAAAACAGTTTAAAGAAGTAAAATAGGACCAGGTGAGCAAAAATGTAAGACTTTCCGGCCTCATTCTCTTCATTTTTTGTACCCCCTTGTCCTCCACATTTCTCATCTGTTCTCTCTTTAGATCCCTTGGAGTTTGGGTTTTTATCTCTTTATTCATGTCAAGATATCAAAAGCAAACTTTTATTGAAATGCAAGTGCATTTAATTTCATCCTGGAAGCCCACTCTGTGTGAATTGAAAACTTGTTGCTGGTTTAAGTTGTCACAGTCGGCTGCTCCTCCAGCTCTTTCAGGCTCTGATGTTTCTGCAGCACTGACAGGCAGTGATCCCAACTTTCATTTGGAGGCAGGGAAACCTCAGCAAACACGATGCTGAGCACTCAGCTTGATTGATGATCTGTGCTTATTGATACAATGCCTCACATGTGGTTTGGCCATTGTAAGCACATGTGGTTAACCAATAAAGAACAGATATAGGTTACATGCTAAAAGGACATGCAGATTACAGGCTTTGGTTCCAGTTCTAATTCGGCTTACTATATTGTCACTGGCCGGTGAAATAACCCCAGAGCACAGTTATATTTTTGAGTTAGTTATAATTGTACCTCAGAGGTTTCTAAATGGGTTTATGTCATGCTTCATGGTCCCAAGAGCATGAACTAAGTGTGTTTTCTCATGGAAAATGACAAACCTGAAACAAAGTAGGATTTCTTTGTTACATGATGTTTTATTAATAAGTGTATGGTTGTTTTAGCCATTATTTCTGATGGTAATGATACTATTCAGTGACAGGAAAAGTACAGGTGCAATTTTAACTTTTTAATCCTGGATATAAAGCAATATGCAAAAAGAAACACGAACAGTTAATTCCAGGAGAACATGCCTGATGCACACAGACAATATGCTTCTCCAGGTTTGATTGGTCTGAAACAACCAATGCGAGGTAAATCAGTGCTAAAGCAACACATGCTCATGATTTTTCTGAAATATCTGAAGTACTTTTGAATTTTATTTGATCGAATGTGCTCTGAAAAAAAAAAAGAAGAAGAGGTGTTGCTCACTGGCTCAAAGATTGTGAAGCCAGCTGTGGTTTAAAATCAAGCCTTGGGTGTTTGGAATGAGCTCCTCAGTCTGCTGAGCTAATGTAAGCTGCATGGGTCACGGGTGTTTGCAGAGCTGGGATCTTTCTAGCAGCTAGATTAGAGGTGTTTTGTTTGGTTAAGTGTTTAGTGAGATTAGTATGACTAGTTCTAGGGGTGGAAAAAAAGTATCCCTTCCTGCTATTTATGCAAATTGTTGCATGACAAGTTTTTAAATACCATTTCCAATAATGGTTTGAACTGACGTTTCTTTAGGTCTTCATTCAAAAACAATGCACCAACTATCCAAGCTCTGCCGACAGTTTCATTACTGTGCAGCTGATTTTCTGATAAATATCAACACACAACTTTCAACATAATTATTGACTTCCAAGCATGACAACTTATTTCACCTGATCAGGGAAACTGTGAATTTTCTTTTATCTGGACAGTTTGTTTTTTCATGTTTACTCCGTCTTCTTCTGCCAACAGTCCGTTCTGAGCCAGGTGCTCACTTCTCCTCGTTGTCAGGAGCAGGATGGGCGGCAACCAGATCAGCTGTGTGTGTGTGTGTGTGTGTGTGTGTGTGTGTGTGTGTGTGTGTGTGTGTGTGTGTGTGTGTGTGTGTGTGTGTGTGTGTGTGTGTGTGTGTGTGTGTGCATGTATTTGAACCTGATGCATTACTGACAGGACCGGGCCCTAGTGCAGCAGTGAGCCATTGTTTTCCTTGGCAGAGATTAGCGGCCCCCAGGGGCCCGTGCCACAAAGAGAGCTCTGTTACCCACTAGAGTGCTTTATTGTGCCCCAAATTACCCCCGTGGAGAGGGGAAAAACAGCATGGCAAAAATCGAGCATGCATAATGTCAATGAGCAAAATGACAGCTGCTCAGTCCAGAAATCCTGTCCTGCTTCACAAAAGCTGCTCGTCTTCTTGGCCACGAGTGTCTGAGGAGGAGTGTGGATGGGAAAAACAACTTCAAGTTATTTGTAAGTTGTTAACTCATAAATCTTGGAAATGAAGTTGAAAAGAGTTTGTTTTAGATCTTTATCAGTGCTTGTAGAATACACGAGACATTTCTGCTTTGTTTCCATTCTGATTCTTGTGTGAGGAGCCCCTCTCTTCATCACACCAGAATAAAGAAACCACCTTCTTTCTTGTGGCTTTCCCCCTGCTTAAAAAGCTTGTTCTTTTTCATCTGAAACATGGGTAGAACTTTACATCCCCAAATTCCTCTAAGACGGCTCAAACCTCTCGAAAAGACGAATGGGGTCATGTCTACAAAGGGCAATAATCTTCTTTCCTCCATGGCCTACAAACAAGCCTGTCAATTGGCTTTATTGTTAACATCCTAGGGGACTGGTTTTTTAAAGTGTCAAGATCAAAAGGCTTGACTGACAAAGCACACTTTTTTATTATTGCAGTGGCAGCCCATAAGCTTTTAATGTTGAAAATTACAGTCATTAAGTACAAGCTGAACAAGGCTTGGATCTTGACGGAGGCTTTGAGGAGTTAACCACAAATCAAAAAAACAAGCCCATGGCAGAGATAAAGAGGCTTGTATGTAAATATGAGCCCTTTGTGCGGGAAGCAGAACACAGCTCGTCTGCACAGTCTCTGATCATTCCAAGCAGCGCTGCATTGATGTTGTTTAAAGACGAGTCTTCAGCTCAGAGTGAGGAGGGAGGCATGTTTTTAAGAGAGAGAAAGAAAAGGATAATTAACAAGTTAGCACGAGAGACATTTTATAAACACCCAGCAAAACTAGACAGGATGAAACAAGTGAGGCTTGGGAGATATCGTTTTGGAAAAGATGGATGACTTGCCTTTTATACACACACACACACACGCACACACACACACACACACACACACACACACACACATATATATATATATATATATATATATATATATATATATATATATATATATATATATATATATAACCTTGTTATAGCTAAAATGAACTAACTGTGACACTTCCTCAAAATTAAAGTTAAAGCAAAGGGGGTTTTTTTTGCAAAAAACTTCATTCTTTTGAGGTTTCTTGACTGATGCTGATTTGATATTTTAACTTACTTCACTTGTTTGTTAAATTAAATTTTTTTGTTCTGTTAAAAAAAAAAGCTTTTTTTTTTAAAAAAGGAAAGAAAAAAATATGTGCTTTTTTTCTGGACATCTATTCGATTCTACAACTGAAAATGTATTTTAAATAATAAAAAATACGTAAGCCAAATAAAAAATTCCACTTTACGGACAAAATAATTCTATTCTATTCTATTCTATTCTATTCTATTCTATTCTATTCTATTCCTTTGAGTGAGTTGGTCACAGCACTGTGTTGCCTGAGGATAATTCTGCCTCTGTTTTTGGTCTCCACCATCCAAAAGGAAAACATTCAGACCATTTACTGCTTTTGCTACTCAGTTAGCTTTATTTGCTTCTTGCTGGCTTTCTATTTAGTTACTTTGCTTGTATACAAAAAAAAAACTTTGAGAAGTTCTGGCTCGGAATCAACTCCAAATGGATTTTTGTGACATGCCAATACAACAAGCTCAAAGAGCCTAAATTTTCCTCCTTTGCAACTTTTGATACGAGCAGACTTACACTCGACGCGCTGAGTGCACTCTTTACTTTTCCTCAGCATCATTACTTTTCCTTTTATGTAAACACTGTTTAACGCTAAGTGTGAAAAAGGACGAGGCAGCGCTTGCCCAGCTAAATCACAGAGCAGTGTTGGTAGTTGCCCTTTGAGTGGCCACCGCGGTGAAAGGCTGGTGGGCAGGGGTGACTCGGCCCTCTCCTCATTGTTCCCAGAGCTTGGTATTCCTCTCATAGCGTGCCCTGGCCTCTAGAGGATATGCTTTTAAAGATCCCATGCCCTCCCAGTGGCCCCACTCACCTCCCTTACTCGCATTTTTTTTTTTAACAGGCACAGCCCTTGAACTTCAAGTCACCTCAGGGTGAAGGTGGGTTCTCCTCCAAAAATGTGGTCTAAAAACAAACCAAATCAACCACTGTTTCGCCATTACATGTGTTTTAATCAATCTCCACTTTCTCCATATATCCCCCTTTCATCCCTATTTTTTTCAAGCCTCTCTCTCTCCCTCTTTCTCTCTCACTCTCGCCTTCCTTCTTGCTGAGTGTCCCGCTCAGCTGGCCAGCACCTTTTCAATCTTTGCCTGGGGAATTGTCCCCTGCATGTCAAGTGTAGCCATTAGAAGGAAAGGTTTGGATGAGAGGTGCTTTTCAGGTCCCCGTCCCCCTCACCTTTGAATGGAGACAATAGAGCTGTTCTGTATGTCCAGATGACCACACACACACACACACTCACACACAAACACACACACGCACATACACACACATACACACTCTGCCGGAAAAGCTTGTGGCATCCTGCAGCAGTAGGACCCATACTCTACACTCACATTTCAGGGAACGGGGTATTACATAACAAAGATAACAAAGCGAAGGTCGATGTTTCTGACGGTTTTCACATCTCTATAGTTTGAACAACATTCCCCAAATACAAATAGGCTTTCTACAGAGGCAGAGTCAGGACTGTGTAAATATTACGAGAGGAGATGAAGCCAGGTCAAACCAAACAGACGCTACCTTATGGTGTGTGCTGGTATGAAATAAAGGGTTCAAACGTTTTTCAAATGTCATTTCCCAGGTCAAGTTTCTTTCATTTACTTCTCTTCTTGAGTCGTCCTGGGGTTAATTGGTGTGGTTGGTGTAGTAAACTGTCCTACCTTCATGGAGAAGCTGATCTTTGTAACGTTGGTGAACATGGTTTCTTGTAAGTACATCCATAATTTTTCCCAAAGCTTGCCACCTGGTGCCAGAGCTGGTTTATGTCAGCACCCTTAGAGTCTTTAGGCCTTAAACACGTCCTGACCCCAGTCCAAAGGTTTCTGAATCCTCCATTGAGACTTGCCATGCCACAGATTACAGAATCAACTTTTCAGCAAGACTCCCTCTATTTGAGCTTATTCCAGGGGATTTACACCTTGAGTCACAGTTCCAGGTCTTTGTAAGCCTCACTACAGCAAAGATAACCAGTTCTGCTGATTTTAAGAGTTCAAAAGCTGTATGTCAAAAAAAAAAGAGCTGAGATTTATAAGTACTGGAAGTAATGATGAATGACGTGATACGATTGTACATACACTATGAACAGCAGTTATTCCTCTGAGAAACTGAGGTGTCTTTTGTCGAACTTAATACATTCTAATCCCTGAAACTATAGGAGCATGTTGCATTAACTTTGATTCTTTGATAAAGCTCCTTCTTTGAAGAAACACATTTTTCAGAGATGAAAGTTGGTAAGTACAGCCGTTACACTTGTATTTCCACTGGCATGCACATATTTTTAAGATTAAACTGCAAGAACCAGTCATTATGAAAGTAACCCTGCAAAATTGGCTGTGAAATCTTTCAGTTTAGGCTAAGAACCTGTGATTATATGTGCTTTTCTATGCACCATAGTGAAGCATTGTACATCACAGCCAATGAGACATGCCTGTGTGAAGGGACAACGGGATCCAGGCCCAGACATCGTATTTGGCATCTTAAGCCCTGAAAACTATGAGGAACTTAAAGCACACTCTTTAAGGACACAACACAAACTTGGCGTTGAGCACATTCTCCAGCAGCTCCTTTAAAGCCACGGGTGTCAGGACATGTTACTCTCTCTGCTAACCTTTTACAAGACGTGGCAGCATGCCTTTCTGAGGAACGGACTCTGACAACCTTATCTAAAAGGTCCCTTAAGTGCCCGGCTTTAGAAAATGACTTACAGGAAGTTTTAAAAACACACATTAAAACAAGCTGGAGGGGGATCAGAGAATGGAAGGGGGTCATTGTAAGCCGTGCTACGGTGCGCCCTGGCCCACCACCACGGGTTTGTATAAGCCCCTTACTGATAATGCGCCGTACAGTCTGGCCCCTATTCTTGCCTCCTTGACTGACAAAGTCACTCATAGTAGCGGATTAGCAGGCTTCACAGGGGCCCTCCACTTCTAAATGGCAGAGCCTGTCTGTAATGTGCCCATGATGGACGTGCTGTAACATGTAGCAGCTAATTCCAGCACTCCACCACTCTCCACCTCTGTGTCCCTTTTAAGCCTTCAACCATCCCTCCCTCTGTCCATTCCTCACCTCCTCCCCCCTCCCTGGTAGTGTGTCTGTAGCGTGAATCAGGTGGGAGGCCTACGCTCGGCCTGCAGCAACAAGAATGCAAAGATAATCTTCAGGTGGCTGGTACACACACCGGCTTACTCCTGGAGCTGATTGCTGACCTGTTTGTCTCATATGTTGAATTCTAGGAAAACACTGCTCCTGAGGAGACGTAAAGCCACTCTTCAAAATCTCATCGGCTTTTTAGTGACTTCGGAGGCACAAACAAGTGCTGCAGCTCACATGCATTTCAGCTCAGTGTAAACAGAACAATTAAAGGCAGGGTTGGTAGACACGGAAGACTAGCAAGAATTTAAATGTAGCATCTCCTCAGGACTCTGCTTAGCCCCTGCCCTCCCACACTTGGAGCTCCTCCAAAACGACGCCCCCGTTCACATGCACAAGTGCCACTGATTCACAATCATATGATCATGACTGATTCAAAACCACAGATTCAAAGCGGTCCTCATCACATCGTTTTTGTTTTGCACTACATTACCAGTAATTGGGGTACAGGTAGTTTTTCTGCCATTCTCCAGATGGATCCTTCTTGGTTATGCGCATTGAATCAGGGCTAGTGCACTCTGACGAAATTTATGTGCAGGAGGCGGGCAGAATAGCAGGACGGATTTGATTTGTTTAACAAATTGGATGCCAAACGCTAGGATTGGTTGGTGTTTTCCCAGGTTTACTGCTGTAGACATTTTAAGAACACATCATGCATTGATTGCTGTCAGGACATAGAGATCATTTTAACTAGAATAACAAAAAGTGGATCTATATCTGATTACCAACCCTGCCTTTAAATGTGCATTGATATGTCCATGTGTAAAGAAAGATACATATTAAGAGTTTTAATCATGTTATCGCTTTAAATTTAACTCCGCATGACTACACTGCTCTGTGAGCTTCTTATCACCTTCTGTTAAATTCACACACCGGTGGTTCTTCTCAGGAAAAGTAAGAGGAACCCTGGGACGACAGTTAAACAGTTTGTCCATATGCTTTCCTCCTCTTCTGCGATGAATATCGCTTCACTAATCTTGTGACATGCTGATATCTCTTTTATGAATCTCCTGAGTAACGCACAAGTAATGCAGCAGTTTGTGAGGTTAGCACATTTTAGTTGATGACTGATTGTTTTTTTCCCCCTGCTATTGTAAATATTTTCAAATGGGTCGATTATTCCTAGTTCATTCAGAAAACGTGACAACAAAGTTGACTTTTGCAGATGTCGAGTGTTTTGTTTCAACTACAGGCTTTCACAAACAGGTCCTTTAACAATGTGACTTACTGATCCAAGAAAACATATTTTCTCTTCTTTCCTTAAGGTGGAAGCTTCCAGACTGCAAAGGTCATTACCTACTGGGAAAAATGTTTCCCCCCACTGCAAGGCTCTCCATCTTATAAATTCTTCATCGTAACCCAAAGGTAAGAGATGTTTTTACGGTCTAAGGAGTTTGGGTATATTCTTCATTTTGGCTGGAATGGAAAGGTTCGCTCATTCTGACCAAAGATTTGAATAATCATGGAAAATTTCATCAATGGCTTATTGTAGTGAGTGAAATCAGCCTACATGCAGACAATAAACAGTGATTGCGAAAGGGGAAAAAAAATTGTGGTAAGTGTTACAAGTTTGCCCCACAGGAGTGATTAACCTCCAGCTGTCTAGGTTAAGGACTGATACCAAATATGGAGTACCTGTGTTTAGTGTCAGGTGTGCGTCAGTTTGTTTAATAGTCTACTTCCTCACTAAAACATTGTGAAATGACTGTGATGCGATAGATTTAATCATTTTTAAACCCCTCCCCATCCCTTCTGCTACTTTTCCTGTGCGGTTTCCACATTGCAACCTCATCTGCTGTAAGCGTGTGTGTGTGGGTGTGTGTCTGCAGCCAGCCAGACTCATGTCTGAGGCCTTGCTTCAGCCAGCTGCTTCCAGAGATGAGGTGGAGCACCTGTGTGCCGCCTTACTCATTCACTTACAAATATATACACACATTGTGATTGTCTGGCTTTGGGATTACGACTGGCTGTCTTCTTTCAAGAATCTGAGTCATACTGTGTCTTCAGACACTCATCAATAATAATTATAACACTTTTACATCAGGTAGGGGAAATAACCTGGAAAGATCCAGGGACAAAAAGTAAAACAAGACAGTAAAAGAAATCATTCAGCTCATGCAGTGAAAGAATTTATGGCTACAGCTGTGTAAAATCACGCACACTAACTTTAACAGGAATATGTTTGAATTTTTCATTATTTTCATGGTGAAACAATCAGAGACCCAAAAGACTCAAATCTGGCTTAAACATTACTTAAAAAGACTTGAGACAACGTTTAGACCTGACGTCACAGAATAAGTTTGGTCTCTTCAGAATTACTCTAATTTGATGCAGATTTGTAACTTGCCTGGTTTACTGTAAATGTGACTTGACTCATTCTGGCCTCAAATGACTTGAGACTTGGCTGGATGTTTCATACAAATTTTTGATTTGCTTTGTGACTCAACTGGACAGACAAGAAACATCACTTAAACCAATCATTCTTGTCTGCTGTCACCATACTGTTAAAGTTTAATCGTTGCGACTCTTCTCAATCTAAGTCCTTTTGAGCTACTCATTCCACCACCAGTGTCTTGATTCTATTGAGGGTTCCATTAATTTTCTGTTGGAGGCTGGGTTCTTGTGCCATCTGGACAAGCAAGTCCACCCAGGTATCCCTCTTCCAGCAATGTTTTTCAGCTCTTCTTAGAGGACTCTAAGGCATTTCTTTCAGCCCGATAGGATATAAAATACCCCTGGGGGCTCTACCCTGGGGTCCCCTCCCAGTAGGACCACTAAAGGGAGGTGCCAAGGAAGCATCCTTATCAGATGCCCAAACTATCTCGGCTGGATCCTTTCCGTGTAAAGGAGTAGCAGATTAATTCTGAGCTCCCCCGGATGCCTGAGCTCCACACCCGATACGGCTGAGTTCAGACACCTTTGAAGGAAACTCATTTCAGACTCTTTCTTTGGGTAACAACATAAAGCTTATGACCGTGGTTGGAGAACTGTTTAACTGGTGAACCAAAAGCTTCTGGTAAAAAGTCAGATTTAATGCAAATGCTGCACCAATCCACCTGTCAATCTCGCCCAGCGCCAATTTACCTTCACTGTGTTTATTTCATTCATTTACAAAACATTTTTCCTTTCAGAAGAATTATAGCACAAGAGATTGATAAACAAATATCAGTGCTGATTATAGCACCCGGGCCTACTGTAATCATGACTGGCAGTGGAACTGACCAGTTGCCCATGTAAAAGCTGTAATTAACCACAGTTGTTCTCAGATTAATTACCCTGGACCTAAACGTCACATTTCAAATGTGTCCACTGAATGACTTGTGAGGTAGAGGGGTTAACTTCCTGCTCCTGCTTAATGTGTTGATGATACCCCTGATGTGGATTTTCGGTAAAATCCCCATGGCTTTACTACTGCTTGGTTAGACTTAAACACAACCCTTCCCTGTTGTTGCAAGGGATTCTCTATAAAGCCAATCCAGATAGAGCTACAGTTACCACTGATCCCACTGGTGTTGGGAAAGCATGCAAAGCATTTGAGTCTGTCCCGGCGAGCCCTATTACTCACGGTCAATAATCCTGCTGGTCCTGAAGGGACATTCAGATAAACACACCTAGGAAAAAGAAGGAAGGGAATTAGAGAAAAAGATGGGACACGGTGGACATAACATGATGGACATATGGAGGGAGCACAGAGAAGGTCGAAAGAGGTGAAGAGAAGGTAGATAGATTTAAAAAAAAAGGAGGATGAATAGTTAAAATGACCTCTTGAAAGATGGAGTTGCTGGTGTTCTCTGGGTGTTTTGATTCTCTATCTGCCTAATCGTTCAGGAGGAAGGTTTATTTTGGGCTGTTTAACACCGTGGTGGACAAATTATGGAGAAGAGAGGATTAATGTGTTTTATAACTGAAAGATTAGACACACATGCATTCAATAAAATCTGAGAACTTGACTTGTTTTTTAAAACAAAACACAAACATGTTCAGTGACACAGCTCCAAATATGGCAATACTGGTGCATCTTTTACGTAGGTCTCTGCAATCCATTGAGACAATATAAATAATAGGGATGGACAATGTATGTAAGTGTGTATGGGTAATCAGTTACTGGCTGTGAATGGGAAAATTATATCATTATATTATATTATAATATAATTTGATCCGATTAAAGTTGTTTTTATCTTGCACATTTTGTCATTGTACATCTTAGTATGGTTTTTTGTCATTATCAACAGAGAAGAAGAAGAATTGCAGTCCCAAAAAATAAATAATAACAACCAACATGCAAGATTACAAACAAGATTGATGTGCTTGTTAAACAAGTTTAGTTCGATTTCAGCTTCTTGGAAGTCAAAATTCACACAAGGTTGCACATGGAAATCTATTTGGGATGAAAATCTCTTGAAAGAGAGTCCCATGTGCAGAATTTCTAATCTTTTATCTCTCAAATATTTTCAAGACTTTTTTCTTCTTCTTCTCTGTACCTTTGGTGTGTTTGAGGAATCTGCAGTTTGAACCAGCTGAAATCACAGAGATGAATTTGATTTACCCACTCAACTCAGCTCTACCTCTTTTAATCTTACATAAGGTGTTCAGGATAAGAGCTGAATGAGCAGAGTCATATTAAAATAGCATGTTGACTCTACACATGTGATCCACTTTACCCCCTGTGCCACCTGACTCTAGTGGCCCAATCTAATCAGGTCACTACAGCCGGCCTGTAGATCCAGGACCAGACCATCGCGTCCTTACCTCAGCTGATATACATGTGGTCAAGAGAAGGAAGTGGCTGAGATAACTGAGGCGTTTCTCAGTCAGACAGGCATGAGGTAAGGCAGCAGGAATCTCTCACAGGGCATTACCTCAGACTGCAGGCCTACCAGCCACTGTTGTGGTGACTGAGCAGAGAAAAAAAAAACCTGATACAAAATACACACCCTGAAGGTGGTTTTTTTAGGCACCAGGCTGGGTGTTCATCGTCATTATTATGATTGTCTGGTGTTGTGGGAGAAAACACCATGATTCATAATTCCACATTATGAGCTTGGCCAGGGTTTTTTTGTGTATGTGTGTGTGTTATTAAAGATCCATGTCTGCACTTGTTCAAGTGTGTGTTTCAATTTGACAACTGACTTCACATATTGTTCTTCCAGAAGCTGAAGTAGGTAGCAGATTTGTTTTTTAAGGGGAAATTTGTTGCAGTTTGGGTTTCGAGGATAGAAGATGGAGTTTGTTTCTGTTCAAGCCCTTTCTTTGTCTTGTTTTATCCTCATGAGTAATAATCTTTTTCTGCATTGACACTAACCTGTGCTGCTTTCTGGCATGGCCACAAGGAATGTTCAGAATGCACCTGAAAAAGTCAACAAAAAAGGTATTTAGGAGACATTAAACTGCACACAATGACTGCCTAGTACAACAGATGCCTTTGTTGTGTGTACTCTGGGCTCACCACAGAGGTACAGCATGGACTGGGATCCTTTTCTGCTGTGTAATCTGAGATAAAAGAGAAGTGTAGGGGAAAAAAGCCTTCAGAGGGTGGGTAACTTCTGATGCTATCTCTTCTTCTGCATCATCTGAGCCATCAGAGACAATCAAAGACTGTGTGTGGCACAGTCGCTTACCCTGATCCTCAGCCAAGGCGCTGCGAAATTAATTTTGATCTCAGCTATATCCACAATCCTGAGCCATGTGCCCACGCCCAGAGAGGACCCCACACCCCAAACCATCCCATCCCAGCTCTGCTGCTCCTGACTCTGTGCCATCTGCAGTCACTCACTCGCTCACAAGATGCGTAGAGCTACAGGAATGTCAATATGTCAGACCCCGTCTCCTCTACGCTACGCCTCTGAATCCATGTGTATTCATCCGATCTGATAATACACAAAGTAAATGCTTCTCCGTCACTGTTCATCACGCAGTTACCAGGGATTTGTTGCTGTTCGTTTGTGCTTTTCCTCACCTCTTGGTTTTATCTCTGCTGGCAGCTGGCGCCAAGCATGTGTTTGGAAGAGAGGAGCATTGTTTTTCCTTCACACTGTCAGGGAGGCTGTTTGAACCTGAAGGATTTCAGCATTACGTAGCCACTGTACACGCACACAAACACCTGAAACAGTTTTTGTCTCACATTCCCAGAGAAGGTCAAAAAACCCTGAACTTTTTATTAATTTTTTTTTTTTCTTTTTTTTATCTAATGTCGAAACAGTCACATTCTTATACTGAAGCCTCTTCATGACCTACGAAATGATATAACATTAGGAGCAACAAGATTAGATTTGGGGTAAGTTTAGTAGAGTTGTTTAAAAAAAAATGTTTTTTGGAGTTTCATTTTCCCAATTTTTTTCAGATTTTACACATTTTACTGCCTTAAATCATGCTTTTTTTCCAATCCCATAACTGGGCCTATAAACATCTTTTTTTTTCCAAAACAGAAAAAATATAAGACATTTATTTAGATCCCTGAAAAAAAAAAAAAAAATCAGACGTACAATGAATCATGAAAGAAACAACAACCCTGTCTCTCTCCCGGTGTCTGAAAAGCCCAACTGTTTTCCTAAAATGTATTCAGGCTGGATTAGCGGAGGAACACAACATGTTTAACCCTGTGGGACAAATAATCCTATAGTGAGCCTGAAGAACAGAGTCTGCTGTGTAGCTGCACGGGTTCATCCTGATTATCGAGTGCAGCTGTGTGTGAAACACTCGACTCTCCTCTGACAAAGTGCACTGAAGCAGACGAAAGTGATCCAAGAAACGGCTCCAAACATGCTCGGTGTGAACACAACATGTGGCTCTTTAATCAGCAACCCCCTCAGTCCCTGTCACCCTTCCACTTCTCCACATTACTCATGCTGTTGTTTGCCCCCTCCCCTGGACCTGTTGACCAGCTAAATTTAGCTCTCTGCTGGTATTTTGGACTGATGAGGGAATTTTTTCGCCCACCTTTAAAAAGGAAAGGAATCCTGGTGACTAATGTGCCGTGCACTCTCGGGAGTTAAATGTAGATCCAGTATGTAAACAGTCTGGCTCTTGTTTCTGAGGAGCACGGTTTCTGTCCACATGCATGTGACGTGGTGTGTGCCATACCGAGGGAGTAATGGTGGCATCCAGGAGGAAGAGAAAAAGCTTTGAGACAAGAGGATGCCAAGGTCCTGAATGTATATGTGACAAAGCTTCCTTATGTGAGTTGAAAATATGCACCTTGAGATCCTGGCTGCTTTGTGTCTGTCTGTGTTTGTCAGAGGGGAAATTCCAGCCAGGGGGATCTAAGGTGTGGCTGAGGATCATCTCTGACCACTTTAAAGCAAGGCCATCATCTGCGTTCCTGAATGACTCTCGGCCCCAGCTGCATTTCTCTCTGAGGGCTCATTATTCTGGCAGGTGCCCTATTGTCCTGTCTTTGCGGGCCTTTTCATGAACGTAGTGAAAACACAACACCAAAATATGCAGAGAGAAGGAGGAGGGATGATGGCCTGAGTCAAAGTCAAAGTGAAGAAGACTCAGAAAACTGTGTGCATCAAAGGAAGAGAGGAGCCTTTGTTCCTAGAGAATAGGAGCCGTTTGGATGTTTGGTGGTTGCAGTGCTGGGATGTGGTGATAGTGGCCACTATAAAGAGGAGAAAAATCAGGCACACTGATGTGGGGAGGACGGGTTTTTATGAATGAAAACATGATGAGAACAGCTGTGGTTCATGTAGCAATGACGTCCCCCAGCTGGCCTGAACTTGACTTATTCATTCTCTTTCTGGGTCATTTCTGATGAGTTTCACCTCACTGGGGGTTCGTGGCTGCAGAAATGACTGTTGTTTTCAGGGTGCTAACATCCTCTGCTGCGTGAGAGGCTGTGTCTGCGTGTCTTTGTATGACCTCATGGGAAAGTCCTTTTGGTCTGGAGTAAACACAACAAAGGAGCTGTTGACAGATGTTTCAATAATAGAAGAACAACTGATGCTCTTGTGTTTTAATCAGGCAGTGCCTGTGTCTGAGTCTAACTTGTGTCGAGCCAACATCTTGAAGACATACACACAATACGTGGCAAGTATGGGAAAGAATTCTGTACTGTAATAGTTTGAGGAAATTTGAAATGTTTGGTGACCCGGCAATGGGCTTTATGTGTGGATCACTTCAGCATTGGCATAAGGATGTTAGGTCATTTCTGGTTACAGAAAGAAACATTAGACAGACGGTGTTATGATGTTTACAATGTCTATCAATAATATACGGAGAATAGTCTGGGAATATATCACAACACTACGTAGCAAATTGTATTGGCTCCAAATTGCATGTGTCATAATTTCTTTGCAACTTTGACGGTAATTTGCTAACACTAGCTAGCCTGAACTAACAGCCTTGCCTTTGTAGTTTAAGTTTTGACTTCATCCTGCTTCAGGTTAATCATAATTATAGAATTATCTCATTAGATTATCTGAGGAGAGATCTTCAGATTCAAGTTTGAGAGAAAAGACAGATTTAATGTTTTCTTTTCTCTAGACTTTACCAGGAGACCATCCTTTGGCCAACACTCAACACCAAACACAACACAAACGAGGGCTTTGTGGCCCCTAAGTGTGCTCTCAGTACTCTAGGAGTCAGGAGGTCAGGATGGTGGAAGGTGGGGTGAGGAGGTGAGAGCGTTTTGGAGGCTGACGAGGAGACATTGAGAGAAAGGCAGCCAAGTTTGGTGACAAGGCTTCAGTTGTTTTGCTAAAACGGGGAGGAACAACCCTGACATTATGACATGATATTATGTGGAGTCACAAAAATAAACACACCCACGCTGCAGCGTGGCATTTCACCTCATCGCCTCCTCAGCTGGAACAGGCAGGAGAGTCGAAAATGTTATCACGACAGCATTTAGAAGAAGTGTTCTCTCTGTTTCCCCTGGTGAAAAAGTTGACTTAAATCCTTCAGCCTTAAGTTACAATGTTTATGCACTCCCCGTCTTTCAAAGGGACTTTTAGTCCCTAAAGTAGATTATTCTCATGCTGAGGAGTTAATAAGAAAGCCTATCTTCTCTGGTGAACTGATTACAAAGTTATGCACATTGAATCTGAATTTTTAGATTTCTGTTCTTGATTTCATTTCAGTAGAGCTAAAAAATGAAAAAAGGAAGTAAGAAAAGAGAGAAAAATGCAGCAATGCAGAATATAGCCCATATGAATGATGGGATTAATCAAGTTTTCTGCTCATTAGTGCTCACAAATATGCTTTCAAGCTGAAAATCCTTTTTACTCCTTCAGTAATCTGCCCGTGAGAGAGAGCGCAAAGAGACTGCAGTCCACGTTGCTCCAGAGGTCAAAATGTCACTTTTGGTTGTCGGGAGAAGTAAACAGGGGAGGAATAAGCCTTCTGTCTTAGGAGGCCCATGCCATAAATCCTTAGAATAAGACTGCCTCTACATGGTCTCAGAGCTGAAACAACGGGTCAGGCTTTAATCGCTGGTAATAGAAATCCTGTTGAAGTCCTAAGAGCTCAGGGGATAGGGGAAATTTTTTTATGGGCTCTTATACCAGTTAAGCCTTTGAAAATATCGTTTGGTATAATAATAATGAAGTGTGTATGATATGAAAGCTGAGAGTTCATTTTAAAGTAGACTTCTAGAAAAGCAGCATCAGTCTGTTTTTGCTCAGCAGAGGTTCATGAAACATTCAAAAATGTGCTGCAATCTAAAACTTACTCAATTTAATTGAGCAAGAAAGCCACATTGAGGCTGAAAAATGTCTATTTTTAAATTATTATTCACTAACAAAGGATGACATTGTTGGAAAAAATGCCTTCCGGTGCAGCAAGAATTAACTTTCCGTTAAGTTTCTCATAACAAGAAGTCATACCCAGCACAAGAAATGCATCACCACTTGTTTGTTCTACAGGCAGCTGATTTTAGTCACAACAACCCAGTACGTCCTTGTTTTTCCCCTAAAAATGTCTTGAAAGAAGGTTTACACCTTGACTCATCAATTCAATGTGACTGATATTGATGAAATATCTTAAAGAGTAAGATTTGAGTCTTTGCAGTGCACACATGCTATGGTGGCTAACGCTACATGTGTCCTCAAAAATTATGGCTGCAATGTTTAATGAAAGCTTTGCAGTGCTAACTAGAGCTGAACTAAACTCGGGTGCTCGTCAGCACAAAACAACTGTCCACACTGAACACTTACAGGTGTTTGCTGGATGCTGCAGCAGTTCGTGGACTATGCAAATACCTAAATAGCTAAATAGATAAATGCTAAATAGCTGCTGCATGACTATCAATTTTGATTTCTGAAAACTTTTTAGTTATTAATCTCATAGCAAAACTTTCATCAGAACTCAACGTCTCAATGATCCATATACTGGTTAGGATCTGATACTGTTCCTGTTTACTTCAGTGATAATTAAGGTCTAACCATCTGTCTGTCTCTCAACATGCCAAACTAGACAACTATCCATGTTGATTTTTGTTTCTAGTGGCTTAAAGCAACACAGTAAAAAAAACTCTCACAGAATCCATCTGCAAGCCAGAGAGCGTATCACCGTTCATTGCGCTGCATACCCGTCAGCAACAGAATCCAAAACACGAGTGAGGTGAAGCAGAGGAATGCCTGGCCTCAGGTGAGGAGCAGCCATAAATTCATTAGTGAATGTAGAGCGGGCTGATTTGGAGGAATGAACGCTGTTGCGTTGATAAACCAGTTGACCCTGTCAACTTGACAGCTGTCATGACCTCAACCCAGGGTTGTATTGGATGAGGGAGGGCAGAGGGACAATATTTGTTTAAGCTGATAACGAGGGGTTGTAGAGGTTGACTCTGTGTGTGCGTACATATTTGTGTTTTGTTTATGGTGCATATGTGTGACTTTTGGTAAGAGCACATGGGAGAGATTATGTTTACAAGTCTGCAGAGGAGCATGCTGAGCCGTAGATCTGCACCTACGCTCTGCTGGTTATTGATGGATGGAGTACTGATGCGAGTGTGTGGCCTTCAGTAAACAGCAGCAAGCATGATGGCCTGAAGCACTTGCTCTGCGTCATTAACATTCCAGCTGTGGAGATTTTGGCATGCATTGGGAAGCATGACAAGACAGCTACACATCTCTCTCCCTGCTCTCAGCACGCTGTCATTTATCCAGAGAGGTAGAGGCTCCACCAAGGAGATTAAAAACAGCCTGAGTGGCTTCCCATCATTCCTGACAGATCATTTCTCGTCTTGTCTGCCTGCCTGTCACTCAAATGCACCGTTACAGTGATTTGTTCTCATTTTTTTCCCTTTTTTTTCCTTCGGAGAGACACGTTCCTCCTACTGCTGACTCAACCATCCAGCTACAGGTAAAGAGTTATTCACACTGATCCCTCCCTGACATGCTATTCACCCTGCAGGCAAACAAATCTCATTGCACTGCTCGGCAGATCCTAATAGATACATTTAGAGCAATTATCTGGCTGATATTTTACGAGGACATGTGATGTGTTTTTATGGAGCCTTGCAGAAACACTACATGAAACCTCTCCGTTGGTAGGTGTTGGCACAGGCAGACATTCAGCTGGGCGAGCCGTGTGTTGTTGCTCAAAGTGTTGACATACTGACTTTATGGCGGCTGGAGACCTACCTTGAGAAACAGAGTGTTGCAGCGGGAAAAAGCCCTCTGATGTAACAGACTACATGGCTCCACGTATGAGATAGTACAGAAAGACTTCTTAGATTTCTTATAAATAGGACTGAGAAGAAATGAAGGGGCCCTGGTTCAAATATTAGTTTTAGAAATGTAGAAGAAATGTAGAAGAATATTTTAAAAGGTTACAAAACTGGTTTAATTTTGAGGAATTAATCCTCAACCAGTCTGATTCACAGATTTTTTTGTAATTTCCAGACAAAAGGTGAGTTGTCTGAAATGCTGAAAAATTTTGTGACTAGTAAAAGTGTTATCCTGTATTTCAGATACCGATGGGTTTTGGTGTTTACGCATCATAACCTAAATTCTGTTGCTCTTATATTTTTTAATCAACTTGTTATAATTTCCACTTGTTATATTTCATATCTTTTGACCGCAGCATGATCCCCTTGTTTTAAAAATTTCATATGTAAACACAGTTGTTCAGCTGTCTTAAATTTAAGACAGCAGGCTCTGAGAGTGAATGTGTTAATCATGATGCAGGTAATGTCCAAAATCATTTGGATTATTTTTTTTTATTTGTGCAATCTTTTGCACACAAACACAGTGAAGTTGCACCAACATCATTCAGCATCCTGATGCTGCAGAGAACATTTGATAAAATGCAAGAACTTATGCAAATTTTTGCTATTTAATCACTCTAATTAAATCCAGCCCAAGTAGATAAGTATGGATGCACAATATATCGGCATAAATATCGTATTGGCTGATGCTTGTCATTTTTGAACATATCGATATCGGTCCAATGAGTAAAACTGGGTTGATATTAGCAACCGATGTTTATATCCATTTAGTTGCTGTTTGTGTATGTTTTTGGAGGAGGTTGCCATGAATACTGGTAAGTTTGTTAAGGTAACTTTGTCAGGATATTATTGTGATTTATGATCCTGTTTGTAATTTATGATCCAGACTTTCTCACAAGAGTTTTGTGAGTTGGAGTTTAATTACACACTTGCTGCAAGTTGTGAGGGTTGCGAAAAAGTAACACTGTTGGTCACTTGTGTTTATGGTAGCCCTGTAACGTTCTTATATGAAAGTGAAACACCTTTTGAAAATAAAGGAAGACATTAAAAAAATTCAGGTTGCATGATTTTCAGTACAAAATTTTATCATCTCAAAATCTTTTTTTTTCTTTTTTTAAATATATATTAATATCTGTAAATATCAGTTATCGACCATAACAGATATATTTATATCGGTATCAGCCAAAATTTCCACATGCATTCCTATAAATGTGTCATTTAAAACATTACCAACTGACCAGATTTTTTTTAACTTCAAACCCAACTCTGACAGTAATTGATATCTTACATAAAGCTGCAGGATTCTGTAATTATCACTAGGTACAACTGTGTTGCAGATATGAAATGCATGAATAGTAATATCAAGATCAGTAATTTAAATTAAATAAATGAGGATTCATTCATTGACTCTGCAGAACTTATTTAATTTTTATGCTCATTGTGTAAACAAGCATATTGATTGATGAGTTAGATACCACGAGCAAGAATCACAGCTATAGTCAAACTAACTTTGCCGATTGTATTTTTGACATGTCAAAAGCAAACTGTTGACATCTGTTAATATAAAAAAGAAAAGACTAGCTGCAAGCTACAGATGCCTACGATAGACATGTCCATTGAAGTGAATTATACTTAATGTAAGTTTGGATACATTAGTTTGTTACATTAGATTATAAGAATTTCTGATAGTAATAAACAAATCTGTGCATGCACTTAAACATAGGCTTTAACAGAAGCTGCTGCCAGAAATGATCACACAGGTATGTGAAGGTCTGCACACTGGCAGCCTCCATGGATTCCTCTCAGGCTGTTAATCATGGTTGTAATTACTGTTTTATGGATTTAGCATCTGACAGACACTCAGTCTTGACAGACAGCAAGAAAGAGGGATGTTTTATGTGTCAACCAGAAAAGTCAAAAACTAGGGTGTACATGTAGCATGCAGCTATTTCAGCCCCACCCATTTGTTTTCATTGAGCCCAAAGCATCTTCTATCATAAAAAAAAAACCCTAAAGATATTAATGTAGGGCCCAACCCGTTTGTGTTTACAAGGAAAACACACAAAGTCTCAACAAAGTGACGCAGGAAAGAATTTAAAGTTACAAAATAATTAAGAAAACATTTTATTTTACATAAACTGTACAGATGACATTTATTTGACTAAATGATTCTTAGACAGGAACTAAAAATAACTTTCTTATTAAATATGAAACTGAAACAAAAATAGAATTAAAGATGAAAATGAAGTGAGGCTTATTGTACAAAACAGAGAATGAAAATAGAGCAAAGAAATGAAGTTATATATCGTACCCTGATACAGTGGTAGGCCTATTGCAAATGATCAAAACAGTATTGTACACAGTAACTCAATGGCCTTGCCATCTTAGTACAATAGCGAAAATCTTGGCCTCTTTGGTTCCATTAATTAGGTAAAATACATTTGAAACAAAGTTCAATTTTCTTCTATAAAAATAACTTTTCAATGGCAGTTTTTGTTTCACTAATCCCGCAACTTTTCAGTGCAAACGTCACAACAATCATTCGCTTTGGAAAGGAGGCGAAAGATTACATTTCAAGTATTGATAAAGAGTCAAGGACTTAGAGAGAAAGAAGAAGAAGACAGAGAGAAAGATGGAAAGACGATTCAGTCGAAGAGAGCATGTCGAGTATGGGTATAGGATACTATACATTGCATAGCTCATGTGGCACTTATTTAGTCATAGGACAGGACACTCAGTACCCCTTGGAAGGCAATTCTTTATACAAGTGCTATTCAGGGTGTGCATTTCAGTTTCTGCAAGTGCTGCACTGCACTGTGGCGACCCAATGCCCCCAAACTGGACTCTCCTTGTCCACGGGCCCACTTCTGCTGGGCTGAAAGGGGACAGCAGGAAGCAGTTCTTCTCTCTGTTGCTCCCAGTGCACAAGTGAAGTGCACTTATAAGATCTATCTTTACCTGGTTTTCATGGTAGCAGGGCCTGCAGCACTCTTAGGCAGGAAGTGGAGGTTGAGGCCCATAGTCAACGGCAAGAAAGCCAGCAGCAGCAGCAGCTCTGTGGAGGACTTTCTTTGCATTTCTTCAGATGGTATAATCCTGCAAGGCATTAAGCGCTGCCGGTCTAATTCCATCAGAGAAGACAGTCAGACTGTGTCTGTCGGCATAATATAGGGAAGTGCTGGTGTTCTGAATTGTATAAGCTGATGAATTGTCAGTGCTTTATAAAAACAAGTCTGTCATGTGCTTAAAGTACTTAAGAGGGGAGCAGTGTTGGGAGCGTGGGGGTGAAGCCAATAATGCCATCGGCTGATCCTGTCACTTTCCTTAAGCGCTTGTTATCTTCATACAAGAGGAGATGATGAGCCATTATTTTTTGACTAGAAATGGCAAACTAGAGCAAAGTATCATTTGGTGATTATCATTCCCTTCTCATCTTGTTACTGACCGCAGATTCGGACAGCAAACATGTCACTCTGATAAATACACACACTCGCACGCACACTTGCAAACACACCCATGCACACATGGACCCAATACTGATACTTGCTTGATTGTACCAGTGTGCATGTTGCCTGCACTTACAGTAGGAATAGATATATTGTATATGTGTACCGTACAATAACGTCCTGTTTGTACAAAAGGCCTTTCTGATTGTTCCAAGTTCATGAGCGGTCTGTGCAGACTCAGGCGCAGCCACACTCCTCCACAATCATATTGGGCACGTCCCTCTTTACGATGTTGTACTCATCGTCAAAGTAGAGCATAGACATAGTACTGAGCTTGGTTGGGATGCAGCAGGAGTTGACTGAGCCTGGGCTCATCCCTCTTATGCGGTACTGGTTAACTACTGCTGTGTGAAAGGATGAGGCTGAGCCCGGTACACCTGCCATGTAGGCCGGGCAGCTGCCCTCACAGTAGTTGCCATAATAACCGGCTGGTGCAATGATCCAGTCGTTCCAGCCTATGAGGCGGAAGTCAATGTAAAACTGCTGCCGACAGCAAAGGCCCCCGCTGGTGCCGTCACACTCCAGCCCCCGTTTGCGAATGCGGTGTTTCCCATCCACCTGCCGAGCACGGACCACCAGGAACGGCCGATGGGACGGGTCACCAGGGTCCACCAGCACAGGAGCAACACCCGCTGTCTCACAGCCGTCACAGTGAACCTCCAGGTCTTGACGCCGGCTGCCTTTCCCAAACACAGCCCGCACAGCCTCGGAGAGAGGAAAAGTATGCCAACCACTGCGTTTCAGATCCACTCGCTTCTCCACCAGCGCCCAACGACCTGTCCCTCCTCCTCCGCCGCCGCCACCTCCTGGGCCCCCCTCTGCACCGCTGGCAGCTACGGCCTCCTGGTAGTGGATCTTCACTGTCACCTTCCTGCGGAGGCCCTTCTCAGGTCCAGATGGCAGAACACGGAAGTAGAGCCACAGGTTGGCCTGGGACACAAACAGGTTCTGGTTTCCCTCGTTCGAGATAAGGAAAAAGAGGCCAGACTTGGAGGATGTATGCTCATCTGTTGGAGACAGAAAAAAACAGGACTGATCAGCATTTCAAACTGAGTCTCAACTCCAAAACAAATAAATAACACGGAACATGCTTCAACACAACAAAATCCACTAATCCCAGTCTATCACCATGAGTTATGGAGAAGAGGCAGAGTTATAATTCTTTATGAAAAAAAAGAGGCTCAGATACAGGTGATTGTGGACAGCACTCCGACAGCAGATAAAGAATGCTTTCCTGTTTGTTCTGGATGTTTAAACCTGAAACATCTGGATTAACATGCAACAGAGAATGAAAAGAATTTTTACAAAAAGGGTATATGTTTGCACATCAGAGACAGTCCTTCCTCACTGTAACATCCCCGGGCACCCCGACCAGAAAATCTTCACACATTTCATTAAACAAGTGAACCAGCTTCGTGAAAGAGCTTGCTACATGGCCTTCAGACTACATTGAAGGGCATGAAAGCAAAATGAAACACTGCCACTAAGAAGACCGTGTTCTACAACTTTTTTGTTGTGAAATACACAAAAGGACTCAAGATTGTTTCCCTTCATCACACACAAACACAGCATGTACTCCCATAAAAAGCAGAAAGGCTCCTAACAAAGGGCACAGCTTGGTCTTTAAAGAGCTGTTTTCCCCGGTGTTTTCTCTGTTCACCCTCAATCACTGTGTCAGGTGACCTCTGTGGCAGCTCCTGATAGGCCAGCTGTGACAGGCCAGTTCTGGGATCAGGCCCAGTTGGCCTCAGGTCCAGCTTTGTAAGTGACAGGGGCCAGAAAAGAGAGAGGTGGATAGAGAATGGAGGGAGGGATAGGGAGGAGAACGGAGAAGAGGAAGACCAAGGAATGGAGGAAGGATGCAAGTGGGAAAGGTGGGAGGGTTGGTGAATATGGCCAAGGCTCCCGGGGGGTTCATTGAGTTCACTATTAGTGCCCCCCCATCCCCAGAACTCCACCCCCACCTTACCCCACCCCTTTCTCCCCTTCTTCCAAGTGTGAGCACCCTGAGAGTGACAGCACAAAGCCCCCTATGAGGCACTGGGAGACAGCCGCGCTGCTGCCCGCCATTGAAACGCGTGGCTTTCCAGCAAAAAGCATGATGAGGCAAAAATAAAAGCCATTTACATGACACTGGCCACTTTTTGCAGCAGCACAATGAAGAGATCCCAGGAGTCTTAGGGTGGCGATGGGCTCTCCCTGGCAGTATTTTTTTCTAAGCCTAATGATGTCTTCCAAATTACCCTGAGGTAACTTGAAAGGTTTCTATTTCAGGAGATTTGGTACAATGTGCCCAAGCAGAGCAGTGCCTTTGAAAGCGGCTAAATTACTTTGTTTGCCGACTGATTAGTGTGTGTCAGTGTCAACAGGTGGCCACCAAAGATGGGCCCCCCCCTCTTTAAGGCGCCTCACGCCTCGTCCTCCTGTAAAGCACGGCTTTACATTCACACAGAAACCTGTTCAGACCAGCTCTTCACTCAAACATGTCAGCTGGGAGCTCAAGCAATTCACACACATCTGCATCTAGCCTTGCACACACACTACGCATATACACACGCACATACACACACACACACACACATACACTACAGTAAGCAATATATGAAGTATGAGCCTTCTCAATACTGAAGCCTGTGGGTAAAGTATCAAGTGCGCTATGAGTACATATTGAAATCCATCTAAACAGAATTACATAAAGGAATCAGCTGAACACTCTCACCTCATTCAGAATGGTTTTAACTTGCCTCAACAGCTCCAAAGTTAGAAAAGAGGGTATCTCACACTAACATGCATACTGACAGAGTGATAAAAAGTTAAGGAAGGGAGCTTAGAAGTTAAATCATGAATAAAGACGTCAGCTGTTTTGGTTAAATTGGATCACTTCAATTTGAAGCATATAAACAGGGCTATATGGCTGCTACTTATTCTTTAGGCAAATACACCTGATCTGACAGGCACAGAGTATTCCTTAGATTCCTTATTCCTTGTCTGATAACAGGCATTTTTTTTCTGAGAATAAAATTTTAGTATCATCATCGAAGAGACATGAGTGAAGATGTTTACAATTTTGACAATTTAAGATTTTGAACTCAAAAAAATCAACATTTGAAGGCATCTTGTAAGAGAGCCTGCTGGGAGGTTTAGACAAACAGATTTTAGGAGAGGAGTCCTGGTTGGATCAAGAACTGGAGGGATCACATATCTCATCTAGCCTGGGAAAGCCTCAGGGTCCCTCAGGAGGAGCTGGGAAAAGTTACTGGGGAGAGGGACGTCATGAATACTGCACTCTTATGCTGCCAATGCGAGTGTAAAAATATGAGTCCAGGGCTGAGATTTAGGATAGAAATTCCACTAAAGCAACATTAACACCACCATAGTTGTGATAGTATTAACATATTAAAATTCTTCTTTGGGTTCTCTGGGCTGAACTTTTAAGTACTCAGAGAAAAGCCACAGGATGTAGCTAATTCTACTTCAGCTGCTGTTCGTGCAGACAAATACCATATGATATGTGAGAATCTTCAGAGCAGGTATTGCTTAAATCTATCCATCCGAAAGGATCCAAGCTCAGTCAGGCCTCCTTAGCATTCTTGCAAATGCGCACCTAACCCCCATGTCCTCTTTGACGCCTCTTTTTCTTTCCACCTGTCCTCCTCCTCTGTGAAGGATTGTCTTGGTGACACCTCTTCCAGGTGCTACAGTGGATTACCTTCAGAAACTTCCCCATAATACAGATTGCAACTTTAAGATCCAAGTCAGGAGCCTCGTGAAACTGCCTACGTTTGTGAATTGACTTTATGTTTACTGTAAAGTCCTGGAAAAATGAACCTTTACAGTTTAGCTCTGTTAGCCACTGGTAGAAAAGAAACTTTCAGCTTAATCTGTATTTTTAGTGGATGTTTTTAAAGGTTAAATAAATGTACAACACTTCATCCATCTGCTGCTTACTGTGAGCAGCAAATGAGGTGTATGAATCACTCAGTGAGCAAGATTAATGGTGATAAGTTTCCATTGCCCTCAACGCTTCTACAGTTTACATTTTTCAATCTTTGAAACTGAACATACAGCTTCTTTAGAGCTGGGAGCCCAATTTGTACTGAGGTCTTTCTAAGGAACACATTTTTCATCTTCATCCACTTTATGTTCCTAACAATTTGAAGCTGGCCCCGACACGCCTCGCCTGACCCCACAGTGGAAAAGTTGTCAGAGAGTATCGACAGCCAGGACACCTGGGTGGGCCGCTGTGGATAAAGAGCTGCTTCAGCGTGTCCCCACCTGCGCCACCAAGTCAGGGGAGCAACGATGGGAGCAGGCGGCTCCAGAACTCATTACTCAAATCTGCTGTCGACAAGACCACACGCCGTGGAAGGACAAGGGGTGCGGCACAGAGCGTTTGCGGTTCTGACATGAACAGAGAGAGGCGTGCTTGCCTATCGCAGCAGCCATCCCTGAGGCCCGAGAGCCTCAGCACTCCAGGAATTCCACAAAGAGCGCGAAGGGGGGTGAGAGGATGGAGAGGCAAGTCGTTGGACTTTTGGCCAGAGGTTAAAGCCGCTGTGGCACAGGCTCTGTTGTTGTTTAAGCTTTACAGCAAGGCCATTTTTTAATAAAGTTGCATAAATCATTTATAAGATCACAAGCCAAAGAGAGGCAGCCAAGAGCCATTGAGGACTGAAACACACACTTGTGAGTGAATGTGGAAAATGTCTGGAGTGTGTCCAGGATGGCCATGACTGACAGCTCCTCATGAAAGAGCTGTGTCCTGAAGTAAACCTGCCAACCTGATCCTCTGGAGGAACCGGACTGGAGTTAATGACCTCCCATAATGAAGTCTTAATTCTTGGACCACTCGTCATGAGTTCACTGGATCTGAACGACTATAGTAAGCAATCAAGAAACTACGATATAAACTTCTGCGTGTACGCCTCTCTCTTCACCCTCCCTCCTTTCCCTTGCTTGTGTTCCTTGCTCCGCTCCTGTGGATACGGGACACCGAATCCCTCAGTGGGGACCCATGGGACCATGTCAGGGGAGAAGGGAGATTGGCATCATCTTCCTCACCTGCCAGGGGCTGCTTGGCAGACCTCTAACTTCTGCACTACAGCAGCTAGAGATAAGACGCCAGCTCCCTGGCTGTCAAGCACGTAGTTAACCCTAAACTGAGGGGACGCGAGGTGACCTCACTGCTCCAACAACACCTATCCACATCCATTTGCTGGCTCGCAGTTGGTTAAACATATGCCAGCCTCACCCCCGAAACCCTCCTTTCCCTAAACTGTGACAACAACAATTCAGGCTCCCTCATGCTTAGGGGACAAGCTCCCCTGGTTTCAGAGCTTTCTGGAGACCTTGCCTCCGAGCCATGCCCCCTGGCTGGCAGCATCCGATCTAGAGGGGGGCGTGAGCCAGTTGGCCAGGAGGCAGACGGGGTCTAGGGAGCAGGGACCTGAGCCAGCTCCATGGTACAATGCCACACAAAGGCTCAAAGGTGCAAGGAAGAATAGAACTAGGGGGAAAAAACAGAAGTAGAAGAAGCAAGCAAAAAAAGAGCCCAGCAAACCATTGGATCAACAAAAACATTCTTTACAACACTGCAATATGGGCAAACACACAAACACAATATCACCTTCCCATAGCCCTTCACCCTTCATGAACACTAACTCCTCCACACAAACTCAAATGTCTCATGCATTATTCTGATTTCTTTTGTTTTCTTCGCCTTTTCCCCTGCCTAACGTTGACATGTTGTGTTGAGCAGGAACACATAAGAGCTCTTATAATAATTGCCTGGCTTTTGTTCCCTTGTCACCTTGGGTGCTCAGATCATTCCCATTGGAGGGTGGGACTCCATTCAGGCTAATTGTAGCGGTAGGGCCAATGGGAAAATGCAGGATGTATGTGTGTGCATGCATGCGTTGAAGACGTCCTATTCTAGTGTCTTTAATTGTATGTTTTCTTTTTGATAAACTAACAGTTTGTGTCAAAGACATCGTTCTCACAGAGCTAACTGACAATTATTGGATTCTGTCAAGCCTGGATGATGTTAGGTGTGAACGTGTGAGTGTGTGCATGTGTGTGTAGGAAAGGGTGTGTGTGAGTGAGGGAGAGAGGGGCAGAGAGGGAGAGGAAAGGGTGTTCTCTTTGGACTTGTGAGAATTAGTTAGATACACATTCTTAGAGGAAGGGATAAATGGCCAATTGAGAGACTTTTGTGTGTATTTAAAAGAGGGCTTTATACATTGGAGTATTGAGTGTGAGCACGGCTTTAGTGATGAAATTGGATTCAGAGGTTCCTTTTATCCCATAGACAACACACACATAGGGGTAATTTAAGGACTCTGAGTTTAGTTTCTTTTTAATTTCCACACACTGAAACAGTGTATTTAACACTGGCCACTGCAAATAAAGCAGGGCAGAGCCCTGATGTGATGTGATGATGAAAATAATCATTGCACCAGGTCCAATTCCTTTATGGCGATATTAGCTACCAACATGATGCTTAGTCTGATCAGTGAGGCAAGCTTTACAGAATGAAATTCCATCCCTGATTTTAGATGATTAACTCACCTGGATCCCTGAGCTGCCTTTACAGAAAGTCAAAAGGTGAAGGAGTTCATGAAGAGGTCGATTTGGATATGCAATGCATTATTGATTATTACCTGACTCAGCGAAGCTGATAATCTCCGAGGTCTCCGCTTGAACCTCGTTGTTGTACGCAGCCTGTCCGTCAAAGCTGGGGATCTCCACCCGACCGTCCTCGCGCACTTTCCCGGCATGCAGCCTCCTCAGCGCCGTCACCATAGCGGCTTTGGGGATGGGGTGGGTGATGTTGGGTCTGTCCCTCATCTGCAGTCGGTTCAGTATGTGCCTTTTTACGGCCTCTAGGAAGTCTGTGTTCACCCGCTCAGACTGGTCCAGCGTCCTCAGACCGCAGGACGCGCACGACTCCTGGGGCGAGCTCTGGGTGTCTGTCCCGGTCACCGAGCTGCAGTACGCGGAAAGGACGCACGCGACCAAGCAGGACAAAGCCAAACTGTAAAAGCTCATTTTCTAAAGTTATTTTTACACTCTGGCTCCTGGGGAAAAGGAGGGAAAAATATGGAATACACTCTGAGGTAAAAGCTACGTTTAATTCCACTTGTGCTCCAAAAAGTGAGACGCCCGAAGATATCCAGAGAAGCCAAAGCGAGTTTTGTATTCCCAAACATACGAGGCTAATTAACTCCAGTCATTATGCATTCAGCGTGTTATCCAGCAATGCTTCTTTTCTCAGGCCCAAAAAGAAAAGGTAATCTCTGTGATTGCGATGCGCACAGAGGAATATGTTTTGTTGACGCGCGCCAGTCACTGCACGTTCAGGTCAGACGTGTAATCTACCAAAACAAATAAAGAACTCTAAATAGCATCCCCCCTCCGATGTCCAAACGCTTGCAGTCCGCTCTTTTCCATTCAAAAAATCACGCAGAAACTTTTACAACTGCAGTCCCAGAAGAGGGGAAACACCGTGAGTCTCGGTGAGTCCCGCGTCTTTTGTGTTTGCGCCCGCTGCTGGGTACCGTGTCCGGTGCGCGCGGCTGTTGTAAATGAACAGCTCCGTGCGTCCTGCAAGATGCTGTCGTTCACTGAGACCCCTTCTGCCTTTTGCAATCACGACAACAGGGGCTCCGCACACCCAAAGTTTTTATACAGGAGTCGAAACCACGTGGGGATTTCCACCAACTGGACGCGGGGGGATTATTAAGGCTACTACGGCTCTGAGCCACATGAAACAGGGTTTTATTATGGTAACATACCGGCCGAGGGGGAGGTTGCATAATTCTGCCCAAAGGCGTGTTATTTGACTCAAAGAGTGAAACATAGTTTGATCATCCTACTTTTAAAGATTTCCACCAAGACAGACGGGCTCAGGGTGCAAACTGTGCCCGAAGGATTATATTCACACCGTTAACAGAAAGCTGTTTAAGAGGGAGTGATGTTAGGCTGAGCACTCAAATCAAACTTTCATGAAATTTGACTCATTGCCTGCCAAAAAGCACACAGGACTCTCGGCCTCTGTAAATATCTCCAATTGAACAAATTATTTAAACGGAAAAAAAAAATGAATTAAAACATATCAACAGGAAAAATAAACACAAATCCAAACAGGATTAACAATGAGGTTAAACAAAAGAATAAAACTGAATTTAAGTCAGCTGCCAGCTGTAATGTAGCTGTACAGATAAATAACGCCATCTACTGATACGAGTCTGTTATTACACACTGACAGTTTGAGGGATAGAGCTTTCAAACAGAAAAAAAAAATATTAGAAAAACAGAGCAAAGTATAACATCTTGGAGTAGAAACAAAGAAACACGTGTGTACAGCCTTTATTATAATTTATGATTCATTTTAAAGTCCAATAATTAAAGTACCACTGTACAATTCAAATTACATAGCAGAAAAAAACAATAAATCCAGATAAAATGAATGTTGAGTATGAATACATTAAGACTGCTGAGTTGCATCAAGAAGCAAAATTTGAAAAGCAAATCAAAAATCACACTTATTTTCACACTTTGTCCTTTAAACTGTTCACCGCTGCTCTGATTTTTGTGTTTGTTACTTTTGCTGAAAGCGATGTATTCAGATAAAGTCATACCTACATTTTGTGAGCATGGTGTGTTGTAGTATTTTCAAGAGCAGGTCTGTGTCAGGGGAAGGAGCTGTTATGTAGGTCAACAGGTCAAACAGAGTCTGGCAGCCGGGCCTGCTTCTTGAAGAGCTGATTACTGAGCTGTTTACTTTCCATCAGAGGCAGAAAGTAAACAAACTGGTTCTAATTATGCCTTGTTATCAGATAGAAAACAAAAGTGAGCAAAAGTTATTCACACAAAAAGAAAGAATGCATTTAGACAGGTGATGTCACTGGAGTCCACCAATGGTGGTTCAGTTACCTGTAGTTTATGGACCTGTTGGTTTGTGGTCTACTGTTTTAAAGTTTTGCATTTTGGCTGTCACCATGATTTAAAAAAAAAAAAACAAAAAAAAAAACATCATAAACATCATACAAAATTATCTCAGCTGGCATATCTTGATTGACGGCTGCAATCACATGACTGCATGGATACCACTACTTCAGTTCCCTCACTTCAACCTGCATAAAGAGACTTGCAGTCAGTAGGGAAAAACAGAAAACAAAACGGAAAGATTTCTTTGCCTGCCTTGACCCTGGCTGAGACATTAAATACTGTCAACTACCATCAAAATGGCAAAAACGATGTGAGACAGATTAAAAACTAAAGACTGTCTAACAAAAATGATTAAAAATATAATTCTAGGAGAAAAAAGAAGTCTCAGGGGTCACCAGAAATTAGTGATGTCAAAATGGGGTCACAGCCCAAAACAGGTTGGGAACCACAGTAGGGATGTATCAAGTACAAGCAGCCCAAAACAAAAGTACACACTAACTATGCTTCTGTTTCTTTAACTTTAAATGGGGGTATTGTTTTTAAAAGGAGAAACTTTTGAAGCATGAAAAACATCCAGACTTCTTTTTGCACCAAAGCTATCACTTCAAGCGACAACCTCTGAAAATATGAGACAATGAGGAAGTGCTAAAGTTTGCTGTTCCTCGAGTGTTTGCTTGAGGTTGGCTCCGTAAGTACTGGATTTTTTTTCTAACTCAGCAGTTTAGACAATATTAAGACCGCCAGTTCGTCCAATCAGAAGCACAGCTCAGCTCAAGTGACTGCCGGGCGCCCTATGGCTGTTATTGTGGAGACTCAAAGCCCGCCTCATTTCCAATATGGCCGTGCTGGCTATTTTGCTTAAAAAATCTGTTTCAGGAACAGATGGGTGACGTCAAGGAGAGTACATCCATTAATTATACAGTCTATGTATCACCCTCTGCTGTCCATCAGAGAGACTGCAGGTCTGAGACCTTCCTCTTTACCTCATCTTAACATGAAAACGAAAGGATTGAGATTGAGTTATCAATGTGGCACCCACCGACAGCCTTTAAAACTTCTTATCAAAAACAAATGGCTGACATCACGAACACTACATCCATGTACTATGTAGGCTATGGGTGACACTCATCTGTTAAGAACAGTCAGTGGACAGGACGCTTCTCTTCTGTATGTAGGATTCAGGAAAGAAATAAACAAAAACAGAGAGACACAGACACAGGGAGACACATACACAGAGTTCATAGTTCTGTGTTGTAGTAATTTGCTTTCAGGAAATTATCCAAACACTTTTTTTTTCAGGACAGTCATTGCTCATTTCAAGAAGTTGCTGTAAGAATAACATCTAAATTGTTGCTTGTTTATTTTATTTTTTTTAACAAGTATGTTCTGCATTGAATTAATGCATTTTTACTAAGAACTTGACTGAAGAAAAGTTGCCAAAATGCCCAGTTTATCAAATGTGATACAAAAAAATATACACAAAATGGTCAGCAATATTTTTTGTGGATTTTGTTAAAAAGTTAATAAACATCTCAGTTTCAAAAAATGTTAATTTTCTGGTTATTTTTTGATGGGTCAGGTTGTTGATGTAGGCGACTGATTAAACATTACACCAAGAGTAATAAACTGACTATTCAAGGATGTATTCTGCTAACTGTAAGCAGCTGAATCTGGTTAAACTATTAGCAGCCTTGTAAAGACTGGGATTCTGGAATAACCATGGCTGAGAAAACCAAAGGCAGAAGAAAGCGTAAACCAAAGTGTTCACACAATCATGAGGTGGATTTCCAGCTGCAGCAACCACGCTGAGACTCTTTCTGAACTTGTCTTAGTAACTTAGGAGTCTTCTTCACTACTTCTGACTTCTCACAGGTTTAGGAGCTTGTTTTAGCACTAAAATGCTTTGTGAAATACTTTTAGATGAGAAATTTCACTGACACACTCATTATTTTTGGAGTTTCTCCTAAAACCAGCAATTTAGGAGCTACTTTTAGCTCTAAGATGTTTTGTGAATACAGGCCCAGGTCTTCTGCTGTGAAATGATTCTTACTGGCCCATGGAGAGATGCAGTCAGAAGATCAAAACCTTTCAGTGTTCACGTTTACTGAGCAAAACAAGGTAAAACACTGAACTTGAGTTACAATAAAAACAGCTACATATGCTTTGATCAAAGGAATTTAAAGGAGCAAACTGTAACATTTGAACTGTGCAGTGTACAGTGAACAACATTAGATCATCAGAAATGCCAGTTTCACATGCCTCATCTTACTGTCATGTTGTATTGGCAGAAATGCAGATATGTCATACCAGTGTTTCATATAGAGCCCTTTAGATCAGCACTTCTGATGTGCTCGAAGTCCCTTCTGTTATTCACTGTTACACTACTTCTACCTAAATAATGTTAAAGCAGAGGTAATGTTATTTCCTGTTGTACAGTTTCAGATTTTCAAGACAGTATCTTTAGATTGAAACAAAATAAGGCCTCTTAACAATGTAAAACTCACCATTAGTAACAAAAATATGAATTCATGTATTTTATGTAAACCCTTAAACATTAAAAGAAAAATGTGTAGATAAAATATAATACTGTTTTTCATACAAAATATAAGATATTAGTCAAGCTCGTTCTCAGCAGGCTTTATGATTCAGTCAGAGTCATCTGCCAGATGGAGATGGGACTGAGCGGAGCACAAGGTCTTCCCCCCAGCACCAGCAGCAGATCAGGCAGATGCTGAGCCACATCTCTGTCATCCTCCTCCTCTTGAAGCAGCTCCTCCTCCGTGCAGCTCCACTGTTTCTTGAAAGCCTTGTTTTCAAAGCTCAAACATGTTCCAATCCTTTGTGCTTCTTTCCCTATCAAACAGTCTTTGCTGTCGTCCAGCTCTGACGCTGGTCTCCGGCAGCGTTTGATCTTGCTGAACGTCTCCAGCTCGATTGCCCCATCTGATCCCAGAAAAGTGAGCTGGGCAGGAAAGCATTTGTTTTTAAAGGGCCTTGTTTTCCATTCCAGCAGTCTGGGGTGGACGTCTAAGCTTAGACTACTGGACTTGGACGTGTAGCTTGGGCCGAGCCCAACACAACAGTGGTGAATCTTGTCTGGAGGAGTGGAGCCCAGGAGGACCGGAAGCTGTCCCCATGTTTGAGAAGTGAAGTTGTACCTCCACAGGCAGTTCTTTGGGGAGCTCTGGCTCTGTCCTCCTCCAAAAAGCAGCATATTGTCCTTGTAGGCCACAGCTGAGTGTCCCATCAGTCTGGAGGGACCCGATCTGAAGTAAAAACAAACACACAGAGAGGCGGTGTCAGCAGGAAGGAACATGAAACAATGTCTAACGTAAGCACTGGGCTTATGTCTTTGTGGATATACCAAGAGTCCTGCTGTGACTGTGATGGCGTGGAATTCCCTAAATAATAAATACGGACAGGAATTACAGTCGAAGAGAGAGAGAGAGAGACAGACAGAGAGAGAGAGAGACATGGAGATGGAATCAGTCTATGGTCAGCATACTTCTGTATGCAGTATGTGATGATGGTTGGTCAGATGTCCATCCTCTCCAATCAGAACAGTTTAATCTTTTTTTCCCCACTTTTTCTGTTTGTTTTTTGAGTTGCTTTTAATTTGTGCTTCAGCTTAATTCTTAGTAATAAATAAAATAAGTCACTGAGGATCACGGTTCTAATTTAATATGCTTAATTTTGCTTTACTGTCTAATAATACTACTACTAGTACACACACACACAAACACACACAGTACAAGCTTCACTGTGCGACCTGACACACTCTCCTCATGTCACCCTGTTAGCGCAGCAAAGCCGCTGAAAACTGACCCTGAGAGTTCAGCAGGTGATGAGACATCCAGGTATTATCCTGACAGGATCAAGTTCTTTACACCAAACACACGTGGGCGTGGCCTGAGGAGGCGTTCATCCTCGTGTGGTCGGCTGGCACAGACCACTGAGCATCATCTGAATACAGCTTCCACTTACCTTAGGGGTGTATACTACTATTAAAGACAAAGTATGGCCCCTCATTTTTTAAAAAAAATCTTATTCCAAAAATACTTAATGTGGACGCAGTCCATTCAAGACCACAAGACACTTTACACCAGGATCTGATTAAGCTCATCACATTGGCATGTTTTACCTTTACAGTCTACATTAAGTTGAAGTAAGTTTAAAGTTGGACATATTTTCGGAATCAGCTGACCTGGGAATTTAAAAACCACAAATGAGTGAAGAGGGGCAGGAAAATTACTGGAGGAAGTATTCTGAGCTGTAGGGCGACATTACATTTGATGAAAGAGTTTCATTAGATGAGTGATTAAGATTGCTGAATGACTCAGGAAAAATGCCAACCCTTAAATAACATGAAGAATACTAATGTAATTTGTCCTTGCTGGTAAAGATACAGGTATAAATATGACTGTTGAAATAAACGTACGCATGGAAACTTCCAGTTCAGAGTTCAGAAGAACCAGTCACCTCAAGTGGGCTCCTCACCTGTGGAGCCCACTTGGTTCTTTCACGAAACCAATACTCACTTATTTTTGAGCAAACTCCATGTGTGGTTGGTGGAGTTCCACTTCCAGAAGTCTCTCTGCTCATGTAGGCCTTTCAAGCCTCCAAACAGGTACATGCTGCTCTGGTAGGCCATGGCAGAGTGACTGTGTCTCGGTCCTGGGCCCGGTGAGCCCTGCTGGGAAGTGCTAAGCATGAGCCACGCCATGGTGTCTGTGGTTTAAATGAACATACTATAAATAATTAATGGACATGAAGTTATCAGGTTCTCTTGGCTTACACGTCAAAAAGCCAAAAATTAGTTTTAAAATCAAGTGTTTGCAGCAGATATAATCCATGTCTGTGGTGTCATCAAAGTGTTTGAGTGTGTGAGATTTGAGTGTGATTGGTGGTTGTTTCTCAACTTATCTCAGAAATCAATCAAATGGTATAAAATTGTGTCAGTAAACAGTCAAACTTGCAATATTTGCAACAAGGCACCAAATCAAAGTATGTATGAAGAGCACAGGCAGTTTTACTAATGACTGATTTAGATCGATTGTTATTATCTGTATCTGACTTGTATCTACATCTCTACCGCAAACTTTCCTTTCGTTGCATCAAACAGATCCATCCATCAGAAGAACCACAGATTTTACCCAAATGAATGTCAGGAGTGTTGAAGAGTGTTGAGGCTAGCTGAATTAGTTGGTTTGATTTGTAACGTTCTGTCTGGACTTAAATCAGATTCCATTTTTTTCTACCAGTGGAAAAAAAAGTTATTAAACTCACCAAGATCCAATCTCCAAAATTCTTGTGAAGATCCTTTAATGTCCACAAAACCTCCATACACCAGCATGTCAGATCCAAGCACCACAGCACTGTGTCCCTTTCTGTTAGATGGCATCTGTGTCTACACACAGAGAGACAAAAACATGCACACAATATTTCATTTACCAGCAGCTTAAAAATAATGAAACCTTTGTTTATCATTCCACTCAGTTATATTTTTCTCTTGCTTAGGTTTCTTCTGAGGCTACAGAGCCTCTGATCTGATCTGATCTGATCTGATCTGATTCCCAGTCTGGATGTTTATCACATCAGTTTGACTCTGAACAGGTCCTGATGTTTAAGATAAACGAGTGCTGGGAACTTTCTGCTTTGCATGCTTATAAAATCCTCTTGATTTGATTCTAAATGGATCATTTTTATCAGTAACTCAAAACTCTGTTTTTTTTCTTTTTCATTAAATTTATTCCTACTTATATATGATTCATGTTCCTTCACAAATATTAAGAAATTTGCCTTAAGATAATCAAATGTCTTTGTCAGTCTTTTAGCAGTCGTTTTTTTTTCCCCAAACATTTCTGAGATATTTGCAAAGGTTAACATTAAAGCCCCGATGAAACAAACAGATGTTTCAAGATGTTTCGTTTCAGAAGTGAGACATTTATGGTCTAGGTGATTATCAGCGTTGGTTGGTATCACTAATGAAGCTAACAAAGAAAAAAGTTATTACAGAATCCTTCCACCGTGATGTTGAAGGCAGGGCTGGTAGTCATGGAAAACTAGCATGAATCTGAATGTAACATCTCCTCAGGATTCACTTTAGTCCCCCCCCCCACCACACACACACTTGTAGCTCCTCCAAAATGACGCCCCTGCTCACATGCACGAGCGCCACTGATTCACGACAATATGACTGTGACTGATTCAAAAACCACAGACTCCAAACCGGTCCTCAACACATTGTTTTTGTTTGCACTATGTTACCAGTAATTGGGATATAGGTCGTTTTTCTGCCATTCTCCAGCGTACTTGAATCCCTCTTGGTTATGGGCATTGAATGAGGGTAAGTGCATGCTGGTGAAATGTACGTTCAGGAGGCGGGCAGAACGGCAGGATGGGATTTGATTGGTTTAACAAATTGGATCCTAAACGCTAGGATCGGTTGGTGTTTTCCAAGGTTCACTCCTGCTGTAGACAGCAGATATTTTTAACTCTATTTTGAGAACACATCATGCATTGATTGACATCGGGACATAAAGATCATTTTAGCTAAAATGACAAAAATTTATCTAAATCTGATTACCAACACTACCTTTAACTTTGAAAGTTAAAAGAATGAAACATACAATCTATAAGAACAAAGTTGTGTTTGATAATTTGCTGCCAATATCTGATCCATTCCAACTCGTATATCCAATACATTGACAAAGAAACCTGTTAAAAGCAAGAGGAGACGGAAGAAGTTTCCTTTCTTCCTTTTCATATGAAAGGACCGTCTGTACCTGAGGGGAGCTCTTCTTTCCCTGACAGTGCACCCATCTCTGCTTTGCTGAAACACACAAAACAAAGGGGTATGAGAATGACCAAGAGCTTTAGTCAAAATGTTCTAAAGAAAAAGGAAGTAAATAAAAATATGGTGTGAAATGAATAGTAGAATAATAGGCTGGGAAAGATTCATCAGACTGTCTACAAAAGCTTTCTCTGGCTTCAGACTCACAACAGTACTGAAGACTTTTGACTGCAGCTTCGAGCCTATTGACATGTCACAACAAGATTTGCTCCACAGGTCTGAGCCTTTACTTGCAATGGCTGCACATTAAAATAGAGCAATCACGCAGCTCTGTTGTGAAACTCACCGATGTCAAACACCCACAGAGAACATCGACATGTAGTGTACGCAGAATCCAGCATGCCTCCAAACACATATAGGAAGCCCTGAAAGGATCAAAGCCAGTAAAGATGTGCTAAACACAGCATTCAGAGTGATAGTAGCAGCTGCAAAAAGCTCCTTAAACCTTCTAACACAGTAAGCTGGGAAGAAAAGATTTACAAGATCTTCTATCACTGCATTTAGCTTAATGTCAGCTACCGTGTGTCTTTATTGCTCCACAGCAAATACCCAATGCAAGCAATCAGAGTAACCCTAGCTCTGATCTGTGCTAGGGAGCAGTAGATTTAGTTCCTAGGGAGTTAGTGAAATACTGTAAGCTACATGTGCTTCTGAACACAGGCACAACTAAGCTTGATTTTTAAATGATTCATGTTGACAAGGAAGTTATATCCAAGTGAGTTATTAAAGCCTAATCTTAAAAAGTGAAAAAAAGTATTATTAATTTTTTGTACCTCATGAGCCACCATAGTGTGTTCCTCCAGCTCTTCTGGGGCAGCTTCACCGGTGCAGCTCAACTCAGTCCACTCATTGCACACTACAACCCACAAAAATATGTGAATATGATGCTGCTTCATTCAACACAGCTAACACATACCTCAGAGGTAATCACACACACACAATGAGAAGTCTACATATGTGTGTGTGTGTGTGTGTGCTAAAGCTTACCCACGCTGTACTTCCAGAAGTCTCTCAGACAGCTGTTCTCTCGTCCTCCCAGGACGTAGACATGTCCATCGTAGCTGCAGCAGGCGTGCTTGTAGCGGTCACATGGGCTCGGACGGCTCTGGGGGAGCTCAGTCCACAGACAGGGATTGTTTTGACTCATATCTGGCATCGTCTGCTCTCACTTGACCATTTTCTAGAGGAAGCATTAGAAACATTAGTAAACCATTACATGAATAGGGGGAAAAGAGGACAGAGGAAGCCATGATGATAAGATAAGCAGCATGGAAATGTGTGTTGTTGTTTTTTTTAAATAGATCTAACTCTGTATTCTCTTAGAAAAAAAGCTGCTGCCTAGACTCTGAAATCTTGCCTGTTTGCATTGAGCAGTTTCTGCAGGACAACCTTGTGTGAGTGACACCACAGGAAACACACAAACACACAGGCTGTAACAAACAGATGGATCTGGCAGGTGGGTTTGTGCAAACCACTCTGAAGCTCTGATTACAGCTTTTTGTCGATCGCTAATTCATTACAACTTGACGATCAGTGGTAGCAACGCCCAAAAGCAAAGTCCTCTTAATGAACCTGATCCAACCTGCATCTCCATATCTGCAGTGACCTCCAGTTAATCAAACTGCCATGGCCTGACAAACCATTGTGTGTGTAAGCAGGACAGTGTTCAGAGTGTTGTTATGATTGTGTAGAGCTTGGCTCCTTAGGGGGCCCAGCTGGGACTCTGACTCACAGAGCACAGAGCTGTTAATATTAGCCTGGGTGTCAAGAGAGAGAGAGACACTGAAGCTCTGCTCTCTCTCTCTCTCTCTCTCTCTCTCTCTCTCTCTCTCTCTCTCTCTCTCTCTCTCTCTCTCTCTCTCTCTCTCTCTCTGGGGAAAAACTCTGTTTCTCTTGTCAAGGTGAGAACTTTGTCCCTGTAACTACAATTAGAAGTATTAATTTCTTACATCTCAACACAATCAATAACTATGTAGCAGAAAATGAGTCAACTGTATCGAGAAGTAAACAACATTATTCAATATGGACAGAATGGAAATTTAGGGCTGTAAGATAATCATGCATTTCCCATCGTTGGCACCAGTAAAAACAATGAAAAACAGTAATGAGTTATTTTGTGATAACCCTTTGATTATTAATAAAGTAATAAATATATGACGCTTTTAAACTCATGGCCCATTCCAAGCTTATATTTGGACATTAGAGCTTTATGGCATTATAGCAGTAAACATTCAGTAGAGCTATAGTCCCAGCTGGTGCAGATTGGTGCATAACTGATTAGACACAAAATCTGACCAGCATTTCAGTACCGAAATAATCAAGATATTGATCATTCATTTAAGTGATTAATATTTCTTGTGCCGGGCTGCACAGTGGCGCAGCTATTAGTGCTATTGCTTCACAGCAAAAAGGTTGCCGGTTCAAATCCCGGTTCAAATCCAGCTTCCTCCCACAGACCAAAATCATGCGCATCAGGTTAATTGGTGATTCTAAATTGCCCGTAGGTGTGAGTGTGTGCGTGAAAGGTTGTCCGTCTCTGTGTGTCAGCCCTGTGATTGACTGGAGACCTGGTGTACCCAGCCTCTCAGCCTAAGTCAGCCAGGATAGACTCCAGCCACCTGCGACCCTGAACAGGATAAGTGGTACTGAAAATGAATGAATGAATTTCTTGTGCCAACTAGTGAGGATGGCAACATGATATTGTTTGGTGTACAACACTAAATAAAGCAGTCTTACTTATTGTATCTTTTTTTTTCTTCAGTTATAACTGACTGTCAAACTAGTCAACAAAAGAACTGTTTTTATGAAGAAGGATTTACTAACAACTGACTACAACTACTCAGTCACATTAATTCAGGTTGAGTAGCACACATCCGTAAAAAACAAAACAAAACAGACTCTCCAGAGACTTCTGGCCAATGCGTCCTACGATCTTGTTCTAAAATCATTCACACAGGTCTTGCCTTCATGACTGGCATCTCAAAGTTACGTCTTTCCTGAAATTTTCAACCTTTCTTTAAAAAAAAACATTGACTTTGACTTACTTGCAGGAGCTAGTAAGAAAAAGCAGAGAGGATTTTAGTTAGTTGTTGCAGTCCACCCAAATCGAAATAGTGATGAAGTACAATCCACATAGCTGCTTTATACTGTTACATATGACCTTATAAAACGAAAGCTGTACATGATTTACGAGGACTGACTCAGCTGTCGGGAATGAAAAGGAAATGTTCACTATGAAAACCGATGGGTCACTTAAAGCTTTTACGATATTCGTGAGGATTCAGTGTCAGGTCAGGTTTATCATTCTTGTTCCTGGTATTATAATACCTTCACAGTTCTTTTCCATGCTGTTGTATCTGAGCAACCAGGAATTTTCCTGATCGTTTTTCACAGTGACACACTTTTAAAAAAGCTGCGGTGGAGTTTTTTCATCCCTGACACTGCTGGCCTCTCTTCAGCCTCTTATCAGCCTGTCACATGAGCAAACAGCTCTGGGGTCACAGCATTGTAGCTACACACCTTGCTCTGGGTTGTTCAAACACCTGAGTGCTGGTTACATAAAGCAATCTGTAGCTTATCATTAGCGATGCCTGCCCCCTTTATTTTAACTAAAAGAGCCAAATAAAGACACTAGCCCGATCACATCATTCATTTTTGAAGTACATGTAAATAATTTCAGCCAGTAGGGTCAGGTGTCCAGATTTCCAGTCTGAGTCTAGACTCAATGATGACGCTCTCTCAGATTCAAAGCTTTGGATCAAGTCTGAGTCCAATTCAAGCCACAAAATCTTGAAAATTAGGCTTAAAATCACAGTTGAATCCATGTTCTGGACTGGCTGATACTCTGATATTTTGCATTTTCATTATCAACCTGTTAAGATTTTATATGCACTGTCATAATCTGACTCATCCATATTTATTTCCTGTGATACTTTTCTGTGCCACAGTGATTATGTTTGATGAATCTTAATTACAGCATCACTACATGTCTGTACAAGGTTCAAGCTGGTCTCATTGGGTGTTTCCACTGATCTTATGTAACATTGCTAATAATAAAAAGTATGTATTTTTTTTCTATTTGCTTCAAAACACCAGTAATTCATAATTATTGTAACATTCGGAGTCTGAAAAATGTTGCTCTCCATAAGCTTTCTGTAAGGTTCATAGGGGAGACTGGAGAAGGTTGCAACAGTTCAGGAAATAGCAGGTATTATAATACTAAACCTTTTAACACCGGATGTATGACAGTGGCTTATGGGCTCAAAGCAGGGAGAGGCGTGGGGATGCTGGAGGATCTAATGATGCTGTCAAAAACTTTTTTTTTTTTTTTTTTTTTTACAAAGAGATGAAGCTCATAAATGCTAATGTATGTTTCTTTAATACTCAAATTTTAAGTTTATCCTGTAAAATCTGTTGCCAATGTTTGATTGCTGTGTTTTGTCCTTCACTAAATCTCTAAATTCCAAGTCTGTTTTTGTGTTTTTCTTCAGTTTAAACTTTTTTATTCTCATATAGCATGAAGCAAAGTGTAAATAACAGATATTGAAAGTTCGAAGTATTCCAGAGGAACGGGCCAAAGCTTTTACCCACAGGATGTGAAAAAAAAAAAAAAAAAAAAAAAAAAAAAGTCCAGGAAAGCAATGCAGAAAATATGTTGGAATAATGCTCCTGCAATAATTGTAAAAAGAAAAAGACTGGTTTGTAAGACAATAAAGACAGATTTAATTACCTGTATATTTAGCGTATATAACATCTTTTGACAGCTGATGTGCTTCATTGAAGAAATGTGTCAAAAACAAAGTGAAGGTTGAAAAGCATACATTTTATTCATCCCATATTTTAATAAAAAATGTTATCACTGAAGGTGCACTGCGTAGAGACGGGAATATTTTACCATATCTAGTGGTCAGATTTTAGATTTTTGGGACGGTGGCCTTTGAGGACAGAAAACTCCAATGATGCATGATATGTATGATCCTCAAGTTTACAGAAAATAAAAAAGAATTTATTGCTCTTTTCTTTTGCAGGTCATCCAAAGGTATGAGTATTTATATCTAAATGTTTGATGACCAGAAGAAAAAAATCTTTACAGGAGCTTTAAGTTTAAGTTCACTTTATCGATCCCCTCTAACTTTAATTTCGCAATATATCATAGAATCAGACATGTTTCCCGTCATCGTGGTGTATTCATCAGCTTACATTAAGTTCAACATGTTCAACCATCTTTCTTGCATTAATTCTGAACCAGGACTCCTGAACACGACGTAAGTTAACGTCAACGGTTGACAGTCAGTTAGCTAGCTAACGTCTGGTTGATGACATGAAACCTCTTCAGCAAATGTGACCCTTCAGTTTCCAGGCAAACAGCTAAGACAACTCATCAGAAGAAGAAATGACTGTTCCGTGAATTATGTGTGAAAATTACACCAATGGAAACACATTTATGAGTGCCTCTCACACTTTTTCCAGATAAATTAAGGCAAAAATAAAATCAGACCTGATAACGGTAAAGTTGTAGAAAGGGAAAAGGGGGAAAGGAACTTCTCTTCGATTCTTCCGACAGCAACCTGATTTGCTGTGAACACCGAATACAGCTACTTTTGTTCGCCAGTTAATCGTTGATGCATGGATAATGCCGGAAAAAATGTTATTAGAAACCCAAATACCGTTACAAAGTGTTGTTACTTACGTGAGACCCGCTGCTCCTCTTCGTGTGATTGTTGTCTCTCTGAAAAGGAGACCCGCTGCGTTCAGGCTCCCCTCGTAAACTGCGTCTTCTTTTAGTAGTAAAACTAACCACCTGTTACTTGAGATGCCTGGTTATTCAAAGAGTATAAAGGTTGGATGAAACAAGACAGTAAGTGGGGATATCTTTTTATTTACATTTTGCGTTTCAAGAGTAAGGACAAAAGTGGCAAGTAAAGTCGAAAAACAAAACCAGACTTGTAACCACTTCGAGAGCATGCACAAACACTGATTTTTTCATAACCAATAAATAAACTGAAAATATATCTTTTCCCCCCTTCATTTAGTCCATGTTTTTGAAAAACGGTAGTGCTATGAGCTGTCAGGGCCACCTACAAAAACTTGCAGACAGCCGTTATTGAGCCATTGTGGATGTGAAGGGATTTCAAAACAATTTCCACACAAAAAAATTGTAAAATTAATATTCAATTTAAATATAAAAACTTGTAATTTTTTTCATCTTGTAAGAAAGCTTAAACCTTGGTATGTTTTTTTAAAGGAACTATCTTGTGTGAGTCTGATAATTTCCGGTATTTTGAGATGTCCATGAAGGCAGCATAAGTGTACTCATCAGTAGGAGGGGCGAGTATGGAAGGAAGGGTGTTGGTTGAGCACACTTGAGAACACTGGGGTTTCTGTTTGGATCAGCACTAAGTTACGACACAACAGCTGGACACTGGTATTATCACATGACAGCACTTACTCTAGTTATAAGAAGTTTTTTTTTTCTCCTTTTTTTAAAAACCGTGCTCTTGTTTTCACAATATGGACTTTGACATCTGTAATAATTAAATTTATTTTATGAGGAGACAGTATGTTTCTAACCTTTTATTGGTACCAGTTTGTTATGTTAACAATTTACTACATTTTACAAGAAGATCATATTTATATCATCATTAACCTTCAAGAGAATTGTCGTTAGAGAAAACCGTATATTGAAACACACACACACACACACACACACACACACACACACACACACACATCTTCTTAAATGTTGACTTTTACTTCAAATGGCAATGTAAGACACTGGCATTGACTCCAAATATAAACATTTATTGGGCTGAATCCTGACACTCAAATTCATAGCAAAATATGAATCAACAGTCTAGAGAATAAAAAAAAAATGTTGTATTATTTCAGACATACATGTAACACAGTGAAACATGTTTTAATATTAACTGAAACATCAAGACAATGTAAAAAGCCCTCATCCAAAATTTACGATAAAAGCTGTCTTTTAATCCAGAGTAAGACTTTTCACCAATAAATTATATACAAAGTTTGATATAAATAACCAGGGATTATAACTGAATATCCCCATTTTCTGTTTACTGCAGGCATTTAAAAAAGGAGAGCATTACATGTGCAAAAAAAATCTATTAATGCTGTATTATTTTACAGACTTATATTATTTACTTACATAGGTTTATATTTTTAGAAACTCTTACTCTATTCATCCACAAGCACACATGAGGTATAGAAGAACTGAAAGTGTCAGTGACGGAGTTTGCATCAGGGCATTAGTACAAGTGATTTTCTTGTAAATCACAAGTTAAAATAGGAAATATATATTTTATATTTATAAATCAGTAATGCATTTAAAACTGTCCCAGCACATGACTACTATATTCCAAACAGAGCAAACTTCTTTTTTTTCAATAAAGCATTAAATGTTCAGTTTGTACAAAAAAAAAAAAAAAAAAAGAAAAAAAAAAGGAAAATTACACATGAAAAGGGTGCTGAACGAAGTTCATATTTAAAACTTAGGACCTCATTTTTCCTGACACAACATGATATCTAAATATCTAATAAACTGACAAACCCCCAAACATCACGTCTCCTAAAATTTCAGAGTTTTTGCTATTGATTAGCTTTCAGTTTTTTTTTTTTATATAAATATTGAATCCCTAAAGAAAGGGACTATTTGTTATAGTAACTGTTACAGTTACTGTTCTTGTCAATGGAGATGGTCAAAATAGAAGAATTTAAAGACAGTATCTGTTAAAATGCCACTCATACAAAAATAATGGTTTCAAAGTGATCCACTCTATGATGTTATAAGACATCTGTAAGAAAAAAAAAAATCTGTGCTTGTAAGTGGCATAAACAAAGACTTTCAGTGGAATCCTTTTGGTCACATCCTGTTCTTCTCTACCCTAGAGGAGAGCAGGATGTGTAGTGCACACCTCCGGCCTGCAGAGAGCAGTGTGCATTCACAGCTGAGTGAGGCCACCATCATCAGTAGTGCTGCAGATCTTGATGCTTCCTCCTGCTATTCCAAAGTCTGTCATTTGTAGATGTATAACTTCACAGCTTGGTGTTGCTGCTGTTCTTGAGACCCTTACCCTTCTCCTCGCTGCCGACACTCTCATTAAACTCAAAGGCATTATTATCCCAAGTACCATCCTTTTTCTTTTCAGGTTCGTCGTCACCAGCCTCAATGGATGGAGCCTCACTGTCTGTACCATCTGAACCTTTGCCAAACATTTTTTTATATCCCTGGTAGCCTGTAGAGGAAATTTTAGAGGATTTAGAGATGCAGCTTTCTAAGAATAGATAGATACAATGACTGATTTTTTTCTTCTTTTTTGGTCTCACCTCCCACAGCAATGACCGCCACCAAGAGCTGGAAGATGCTGTAGATGAGGGGGAATGCAAACATGACCTCCAGCTCAGCAGCACTGAAGGACAGCTGGATGATGGTGCTGCACAGCTGAGAGTTCTGGAAACCTGTCTCCAGTGCAATGGTTCGACATCTGAGGAAACAGGGAACAATTGGCAGATTCGTGAGAAACAAGACAGCGTAATTGGGTGTGTACATATGTTGATGCACTCGGGTTTCATGGTTTATAAATTAATTTAGTAGTCGCACAGAAGTTAAGCAAGTACTACATACATGCCAACAAGCTAGAGACAAACTTCTTTTTATTTCCAAGTATAGAGTCACTGACAGTACTGCAATATTTAAGATCTAGACAACACTCGAGTATCAGTTTTGTTTGGAGATTTGTTTTCTGTTGCAAAGGTAGAAACAGTGGTGGAAAATCCTGTTGCACCATTTGGCTGACAGTTAAAGGAAATGTCCCATTTACAGTCTCAGCACTCACTGAATTCTTCAGCTGTTATCTAATTAAGGGTGAAATAGCCAAAAGTAATAATTGTAGCAAATTAATCATGAAATTGGGAATTAAAATTAAGCAAGCAATAAAAAAAAATTGAAGACCCTAGAGACAAAATTTAGCTTGATAAGAAACATTTTGAGTTAAAAATGCAACAGAAAATGTATCAAGATTGACTTTGCGAAACTGTGAGTTTGTTGATGTTTACGCAAAAAAAAAAACTTTTAACAGTACCAAACAAATGTTACAAATCTGCATTATGTTACATAACATAATAATAAGTCAATCTCTCAACTAAGTAGAGATTTCTTTAGTACCAGTGTTGTGGACCTTTAAGACGTTCTTTGTAAGAATCCTGATGTGGTTTGTACATGAAAGACACAAGAGACCTTACCTGAACCAGGGTTGACCTGCAAAGCGGGCCATGAAGAACCCCAAACCAAAACCAATGAAGGGGTAAATTGTCCCAATAATCCACAGGGATGGTGCAATGGTCCAGGAGGACTGGTAGAGTACTCCTCCGATTACGGCAATGACGATAATGAGCAAAAAGCCAGCAATGGATCCAATCTGTGAACAGAAGATACAGCAGTGTCACTTCTTCAGACACCAGACTCGTAAAGTTTAAATGGTGAACAAGTATAAAACATTAACCCAGACACAATACTCTGATAAGACTTCTTACCCTAAGGATCTTTTTTGCTGCTTTGGGCCATCTGCGTTTTACATACATTCCCAGAGCAATCGGGACAAGAAGGGCAACCAGAGTGATACCTGAGTATAAAAAAGTATTTAAACCATCTCACAGGTAGTATGCTGTGTATGTAAAGAGTTTAACACTGATCAGGCAGATAGTGGAACATCTAACATACCAATGCTGTCATATGGGATCTGGATGGTGTTGGACGAGGTCCAGGTGGAGGTGTAAATGAGCAGACAGAGAGGCATCATCCCCAAGGCCAGGATAGAGGAACAGGCGGTCATACTGATACTGAGGAGGGCAAGTATGGGAAGTCATCAAATGATTGATCAAGCTCATACATTTCATTCTTCATGCAGCTTCTGTTTTGGATTATAATTATTAGTTCTGAGAATGTTTTCAGTATTTCATCCTCAACTAAACTCAGCTGTAGTCTCAGTGGTAATCCACACAGTCACATATTTTGGTTTTATACGATATATTTAACAAAAAGTCATGAACTGTAGTATATGTGTCCTTTTCCTTAGAATACAAAATCATCCACTGATAATCTACACGAAGTGTGTGTCCACAGTGTATAAAGTCATAATATATATGAGTTTTACTCTATTACAGGAGCAGATTATTCAGACTGTGTTAGTGTTCATTCTGATGTCATCAGTCCTGCAAATGCAGGGGCTCTAAAAAGTTCGCAATTGACTCAAACACCTTTGTTTTACTCATTCCAGAAATGGAACCAACTGACTATTCTGCTTTTGGTGAAATAAATATTTCCCTAAAAAATGGTCAACCAGTGGGTTACTGAGTTGTTAAATCAATTGAGCCATCCATTAACATAGAAAAATAAAGAGCCTCTCAAGTGAATGGATTATTGATCCTCCTAACAGCCCAAGATAACTTCCAATCAACCTTAAAAATGGTTTCTTACCTGAGATCCATGTCTCCATCCAGCCAGTAGCAAATGATGTTGGAGCCGGTTCCTCCGGGACAGCAGCCCATAATGATGATGGCAATGGCCTGAACAGGCAACACATCAAAGATCAGCGATAAGGCGAAAGCTGTGAATGGCATGATACCAAACTGACAAAGGAAGCCGATGGCAATGCCCCAGGGTCTCCTGATGTGGCCCCACAACTTTCTGGCGTCGACAGTGCAGCCCATGGCAAACATGACCATAGCAAGCATCGTTGTGAGCACGATGCTCATCACCAAGCTCAAAATTGCATTAAAGTCACTTGGAGGAACGAGGCAGTTTGTGCCTGAGCAGATTGTTGCAAGAGAGTCGCAGGTGGACATGGTGGAGGATGTAATGGAACCAAAGCAGAGAAACAGCTGCTTCCAATTTGACACAAGACAGTAAGAAAGCTCCCACAGATGTCGTACTTCTTAGAGTCCACAAGGCTGCTCCTGTATCTCCCTCTCTCACATCCAAGATGATGACAGTGACAGTGGAAGGAGCTGCTCAGATCTCTCTAGCTTTATGCCTAGAAATGGGTGGGATATCATCAGGTTAAAAAACGGATCAAAAATTAACCAATACTCAACTGTTTTATGGGGTCAGTGTTCAGAAGAACAAGCATATAAAAAAAATCATTCTGAGAACACAATTGTGATTGCACAACAGCACCAACTTTTATTGCCCTTTGGCCTCTTAAAACTTTATTGAACATCTTCACTACGCAGCATCATCAAACTAGAGTGCCAGTAAGCTGGAGGAGATGCTGGTGTTTTCTTAGACAGGTACAGACCGGTACACCCTGTGCTCACAAGGTCTTTTTTGGTTACCAATAAAAGCATTACATCTCATTTTAAAAGTTAATCCAAGTCTAAAAAAGTTGGTGAGTTATTTCTCTACAACATACAGACAGAAAGTCAAAAGTGTTGGAAGCACAGTTCCAGATTTGCTGAATATCACTTACAGATCTGAAAAGTCAATCAGGGCAGAGTTGTAAATAGATAAATATGTATGTAACTTTAATTGATAGCAGGGTAATAACTGGGATAATGTTTAGTGAGCAGTGGTTATGCATAATAGATTTTCTAGGAGCTGCTTTTTCAAAACCTCCCTGAATGTTTGAAATGATTTATTTCACATTTTAAAATTGCTTTTACTTAAACAAAGAAGAAATGTCTTTTTGTAAGATTTTTTGCTAAGTCTCTTTGGCGTTTGTCTCAGAAATTCTCAATAATATCTTCATTTATTACCTTTTCTACGGTTGTAAAACAATAACACATAAAAAAGTGGGAGTGCATGAGTTTACAGGTATATTACATCAACATTTTGCACATGCTTTGCCAAGTGTCGAAACAATAGAAATGTTTAAGTGACACAAATGATGTCTTTATTCATATGAATCATAATGTTTAACAGCTGAGGCTCACCCCCAGGTGCTTTGATGTGGTTAAACTTAGTACAGACAAGGACGGAAACTTGATAAAAGGCGGTAAACCCTTGCTCTGTATTTATATAAAATGCCTTTCTCTCGAGTTCTGATTTTAATAAATACAAACTGTGCAGCAGAAATGGTTGTTCTTACCTTTTCAGGTCTATGCTAAGAGTTTTCCGTCCGTCTCAAATGAGGAATGCTTAACTGTGTGGTTGAAAGACAACCTGATAACATCAGCTAAAGAATGTGATGATTCATAATGCAAACTTTAGGAATCTGCACAGAAAGAAGCATTTGTTTTGGTGAGTTATTCATGCACATTGTGTTACTTTATGTGCATAAAGTAATTATTTGAATTGCCACAAATCATTTAAAGTGCATGCTGACTTAGATTTTGGGAGCACTTAAACGCTCCTATAAAGTTTGGGTGTGTTTAACTCTTTCACTACTGAATATGCAAACTGCAGCACTAAGTTGTTCATTTAACCATGGGGAACGTGGAGGATCACAGAACAAAGTCTCACTTCATTTACAGTCCATTCGTACTCTGAGCAGCTTTATGTCATTTTCAGGCTATCCTCTCTGATTTCACAACAAAACAAAGAGATGAAGTTTAAACATACTGTTGTTAACTGTTTTATAACAGTTTAAAAAAAAAAATTCACCACCAAGGGGATCCCAAAGTTAGGTCAAGCCCCTTTTTCAAAATGCAAAAAGAAGAAATGGGAGTGAGACAAAAACAAAATGAGTAAGCAATTTATTGAAAACAACAAATTGAAATAGTCTGTTTATCAGCTGATCAAAAGTTTCAGACCACAGCTCAAAAAAACCTGAACACCCCCTAAAATAGAAACAAAAGTTTGAAAAAAGGACTCAGTCATGAGGAGCTCCACTGTTCTTGTTGATCACTTCAAAAATTGGTTTTGGACATGCTTGATACGAGTGTTTCCAAGAGGCTGGTGGGAAATGTTGCTCCAAGTGGGGAAAATGGCTTCACAGAGGGCATCCGCTGTCTGGAACTGACGTCCATTTCTATAAACTTCGCTCGCCATCCATCCTCAAATGTTCTCTATGTGATTTAGATCAGGGGAACACACAGGATGGTCCAAAAGAGTGAGCTTATTCCTCAGGAGGTAGTCCTTTGTCAGAAGGCCATTATGAACTGCAGCGTTGTCCTGTTGAAAAACCAAGTCATGAGCACACAGACCAGGGCCTCAGTCATGAAGGATGCTCCCTGCAGCATCTCCACACAGGCAGCTGACATCCAACACCCCTACACAACCTAAAGCTCCATTGTTCCACTGAAAGAAGAAGCAGCACAGATCACGATGGCGCCCCCTCCACTGTGCTGCCTAGAAAACATCTCCAGCGGAATCTCCTTGTCATGTCAGTAACATTGGCAGCCATCAGGAACTCAGAGAATAAAACTTTCTTACACCTTTCAGTGTCCCATGTTTGGTGCTCTCTTCAGAGTTCGAACAGGTGATTTTGTGGCTTTGAAGGAGACAAGGCCTTTGATGAGTTTTTTTGTTCTTAAAGCTCTTCTCTCTCAGATGCCTTCATTTGGGTCGAGGACAGCCAAACACAAAATATGTATTCTGGTCTGTTTGGGGGGCAGTTAAATTCTTTTAGGGGGAGAAAAAAAAACTTAATAATAATAATAATAATAATAATAATAATAATAATAATAATAATAATAATAATAATAATTATTATTATTATTTATTCTGACTTAAATGTGATCAACCTTTTTTCTTAAGAAAACTGTTACGTAAATCACAGAAATCTGACTTTTCCTCAAAATTCAGAGATGAAAGTTAGAACTCTGACATCTGTCTAAGAATTCTGAATTTTAGTTCTTAGCTTGCGGAGTTCTGAGAAAAAAAAGCCAGAACTAAGAAAAACAAAAAATCAGATTTTTTACTCCTTACTTTATGTTTGACAAAGTGGTTTCATCTTTTCTTCGTTATTGTCATGAGATTAAAATTGTCTAAAATGTAGCTCACATTACAGAGACAAACCTTTGCAGTTAGTTTCTTTTAAATCTGCTAGAGCCATGGTTCAAAGATGTATACTAATTAAAAAAAAGGGTTAGCTGATCCATTAACATCCCCCCCCCACACACACACACACACACACATACATACACACATTCCAAAGTCCTGTACTGTATTTTTCTTTTTGTGTGTAAAACTTTGCTCTGATATGAAGACGGGGCTGTGAAAGCCTCCTAGTAGCTCTTCAGAGACTCTTATCGTTTTCTTTTTATCATCCCATCACCCTTTATCTTTTTCTCTCCATCTGACTCGTCCTTGATTCAGCCAGCAGTAAATTTTTAAGTATGTGTGTGCTCCTGGTGTGTGAATGAGTGTGTGATGCTTCATGTCATGTCAGGGCTGTTATCTTAGCCCATCAGATAACAGATCACAATCTGATCTGTGCTCCACTATAAAAGCAGGAAATGAAGATAAAGGACAGTTTTGGGAAACCTTCCCACATGAATGGGCTGACAGGAGGATGAAAAGTGAAGGAGATTACAAGAGATTTTCAGACGTGACCTTGACCCTTTGCTGAGTTACTTCTATAAAATGTTTATGAGTGCACATCTGCTGATCTACTGTGCATTTTTAACCTTTTGTCTCCTTTATTCTGTGCAGACGACGTGTTAACCAGCATCTGCAGACATGTTGCTTCAACAATATGCAAAAATTGATGCTCTGACTTAATATAAGTAGAATTACATCAATTACCAACAAAAACAGCTTTTCAATACATTGCATTTTAGGGTTCTGAAGGTAAATGGAGACAGGAAGCAAAGATAGCTCACTGTTAATGGGATGGAAATTTCGTGGAAGGGACCTTTGCCTTTTCAAAAGTTTAATTTTTTGTTTCATGCCATTTAAAGAGGCAAAAAACACAGCAGGGCATTATGATGGAATGACTGATGACAAGCAGTGCAGTCTCATTTGAAACACATGTAAATGTTTAGGTGTCATACAGACATGTTTGAATGCTTTTATTGAAGCTTTGTATTGAAAGAGAAATCATAAATCCAGAACAAGTCACTTGAGGTTTTACTCTCAAATCTGCAGAGGACGGTTTCCATCCCTGGTGCCGCCACACTGGTGTGTCTCAGGAAGAAAACAGCAAAAGCTGCTCTTCAGATATAACTGTTTATGTAATAATTTAGGACATAACGCGTTCAGTTTTTGACAGAATAAATAAGCACGGTGATTCTGTTTTCTTATTTTCATCAGATTTCCTCATTCGACTCCGTTTATCATACTCTAATAAAGCCTTTAAATAATTGCATCGAAATCCGAAAACAGGTGTAAGAGGATGAGTGTGTAGACATCAGTCTGTTTCATCAGGGTATAAAATGTTCACAGTTGTCCATCAGATAAGGAGCAAGACTATAACCTGTCTCAGAATCACCCAGGTAACTGTTTCTAATGCACCTGCTGCCTCCTGTTATGCGCTGAGGATTGTAGTTACCTTTTGTTGTGCAAGTTAGAGATAATATAACATTATAAAAGTGTGGTCGTTAAGATAAACCATGATGTGGTATTGAAATATTTGATAAAGTACATAAAACTTTATATATGACTAAAAACAACATCTGAAAGCATGAGAAGAACAATTTCAAGAACTTTTTGAGGAGGTGGAAAACAGGAATTTAACGCACTCACTTCATACAAAAATACAGACTTAGACATCTTTTGCCGATAAAAGCAATTTGTACCCCTTTGAGGATGATCATTCGTTTACTGGCAGCTGAAGTTTTATTTTGGCCCTTTTCAAGATGGCTGCCCTTGTGAAATCATCCATACACTTCTTTTTAGGAAAATCATTGCTAATTTTCAAGAAGTTGTGGTAAGAATAACATCCAAATTATTACTTTAATAAAAAAAACTTGCGTTTTCTAATTTACCCTGTAATTTTAAAAATTAAAATAATGTAATGTCCAATAACAAAAAATTTCTCCTTGAGTCCATTAAGTTTGGTATAATAAAAGAAAACAATAGAGCGTCTTGGTCCTTTGTAATTAAATGAGTCTTGTTTCTGAGAAGACTGATTTATGTATAACTTTCAATCAAAAAACAAAATCCCAAGTAAATGTGTTTCACATTTTATTGGAAAACAAAAGTCTCCGAGTTGTGTGTATTGTGTGCAACCAAACGAAGGATGCACTGACTGCAAACACCTGAACATGTCCTTAAAACTCTTTATACCAGTCACTTTCTTTTATGAGTGACCACTGAAAGAAATCTGTTTGTTTAACAAGTGACTGTGTGCCCAATAAAAAACACCTTTCCCCTCAGTCAGCAGTCAGGTTGACCAATTTAGCAGCTCTGGACTGATGCACCACATCAATTAGGACACTGATATCCATCAACGACCAAATAATGTCTGATATCAATGTTTCACTGATGAATCTGTGCATCCTCACTCCATACACACTCCATAGGACAATGAGGGTGTATGAGGAGTTTAGTGAGTCCAGATTTTACTCAGTGAGCCTGCGTTAACTGGATGTCAGCTCTGTGAGGTGTCCATTAACTTGATTCCTCCTGTTACGTGTGCAATAAAGCATCTCAGGAGGTAGATTCCCCAGAAATTAAGAGAGCTGTTAACAGAGAAAGAGAAAAAGAAAAGAAACAACCTATTAAAACTGCAAAATAATCATTATTTATAATTTATTTTTAGGAAAAGAAAGGAAATGTGAAAGTCAATTTTACTGCAGCAGCTCTAATGAAGGCTTAACATTTAAATATCACTTTGCATCGTCTTCCTGCACACTTCTGAAACTGTCATTTTTCTTTATTTTACTGTTATTGATTTTTAACATTAACAGATAACAAGAGATAGTGACCAGAGAATATATTTTTGAAATAAAAGGTTTTGTAAACTCTGCTGTGGATTTTTTGTGTCATGTCTTTGACTCTGATAGATTACATTTGACATCCCAAAATATCACAGCAAAATCAATGTGGGCCTGTGTCCTTTTATTGGACCAAACTTTTAAATAACGTGTTCTCATGCTGGTATTTCTGTAAAGATGTTTCTTAAATAATAATGTCTTTCTTTATCTGAGATTCTATAGATATAACATTGTTTTCGTGTCTCTACTTTTGTCTGTGTTGTTGAAAAACTGTAGGAATAACGTTTAATTATTCCTGATAACAATCCAATGTTGAGCTGTAATGAAGGTCCCCTGTGGTGTTAACCCCTCTGAGAGCTCCACAGAGCTCCTATCATTGGTCATTTTAGAGCTTGGTTTATATAATGTACATGAGTGCACATGCCTGTGGACGTGTGGGGGACTAGACACGACACATGATGCAGCACATGGTGTCCTTCTTTACTACAGAAAAAAAGGTGAATTTCCAAAGAAATGCTGCGTGCATGAACAAAAAAAAGGAGAAACTTTATGTCATGTTGGAAGTAAAGAATTCAGAATTTAAAACATTTTATTTTTGTTGTAGTAGGAGGAAATAAATTCATTTAGTGCTGTCATTAGAGCTCAGTGATACTCAAGATAGTGTGAAGTGCTTATCACCAGACTGAGATTCATTTGTGGTGAAAAACGACAGATCTACTGGAACAAGGAAGGATAACACGCGTGTCTATGTTGTAATAAAGAAAATGCTGCTGTGAGAAAGTCTGTTTTCAATCCGTAGGAGTGAAAGAGAAACTCTTACCTGACAAGAAAAGGCTGAGGGAAGCAGCTCGTGGTCTGAGCGTGAACCACATCCTGAAGATTCATTAAGTTTTTTAGCAGCGTTCCATGTTTACATTTGTCAATCTTAGTCACCACAATCTGCAAAACAAGAGGTCACAGCTCTACTACTGCACACGTGCATAGAAAAATGAAAAAGAAAAACAAGTAATCAGAAACCTACAAGTTCACAGAATGAACCGCTCGGGTTTACAGAACAGATGTTTGGTGTTAGGCGAGTTAAATCAACAGATTCTACAGTGACATCTGCTGGACAGATGTTGTCCATTGCTTTCATTAGCACATCTTTTGTATTGCTCAGGGATTAAAATCTTTTGTGGGACTAAGTGAAGGAAGTTAAAACACAGAACTAAAACATTGAGAGAAATCACTCCATATCATGTTGTTTTGTTTTCTCTCAGTAGTTTTAATGTGATAATAAATGTACACACTGAATTACAGTGAGAGGTTGTACGCCTGTCGGTTATTTCAAGTGTCTATGACAGTGTTATACGCAGGTTATCAACTGTATGATTGGTCGAGAGCTTGAGGGAAAGGTGGGACTGTGCGCTCTGTGCGTATGTCTGTGTGGGTGTGTGTGAGTGTATGTGAGGTAGATAAGCTGGGGAATACCGTTACTCATAGAGAGACTGTAGGTTTGTTATTTTGGCGATGGCCCACTGCAGCCTGTGTTGAGTTTGGGAATTAAAAACCCAAGGAAACTGAATAACGTTTTGTAACTTCACCAAACAGAAGGTTACAGTATATTGAAAAAAGAGCAACTTTCTCTGCTCTGCGTGTTTAAACTCCAACCACTGAGCCTCTAACATTTATGCAGAAAGCCCTTGTAAAAATGCACAGTTTAAAATAAATGAATAAATGAGAGTAGGACAAGCAACATGCGAGCTGGCCGACCCTCCTTTCTTTCCCCATATGTGAGCACTCTCAGCCGGCACAGCTAAATTAATAGTTGCCCAGCCCGGGTCATTTCTACATTGACCCTAATTAGCCAACTTACCACTAGATGCTTCTTCAAATTAGACGAGCATCATTTAAACTGTAACTATATCGGGATAAAGTTACTCGTATTTTGTATATTGTATTTTAAGTATGTAACGGTGTTACATGTAATCCATTACTTCCCAACCCTGCAGTACTAGGGTTAAGGTGTTTGTGCGATGAGCGTTTGTAGTTCTCAAATTGTTCACAAATCAAATCTCCCATTTCCTTTGCCAAAGATGTGTAAAGTTTCCTTCCTTCCTTCCTTCCTTCCTTCCTTCCTTCTGTGCAGTGAGCCCATGGCTCTTTGCGCCTTTTGCCTTTGAGCAGTGAGAGTTCATCTCTGTTAAAAGCTGAGCTGTCAGAGCTTTAATAATGGCCGAAGTGTTTAATAACCTAAGAGCATGAATAATTGACTGCAGACGGCGTATATAGTGGGGGGTGCTTCATTATAACGTGCCAGTGGTGGCGTTTCAGAGGCGACAGCAGTTTTAAATAGCTGAGTGAGAACGTTCAGTATTAATTTGGTGTGGACATAATGAGGAGGGTCTAGAAGAAGGATGAGGAGGATGTAGAAAGGACAAATGGTTTTTAAAGTTAGGAAACTTAACACAACACGAGGAGTTTATAGTCCACTGCTTGTCAGAGAAGAATCACTGGATAGCTTAAATCACCCCTTCAGCGGGATTTTCTTTCTGCACACGTTCATGTCAATCGTACCACATATGGTCGTTTGGTCTCCTCACACATCTCCAGGGCGATCCGGTCAGCATTCTGAAGTCCAACACTTCCATCCACCAGCAGGAACGTCCTCACCAGACTGAAACATTCACACAGTTTTTCTTCTTAGTTTACTCAGAGGTGCTCCCTCAAAGCTCGACAGTTTGAACGCTGGAAAGTTGATGTCTGCACGAACACAGCGTCTCTAATGACTTGTTTGGTACAAGCGCTGATTTGTAACTCTGCTTCTCAGTCTTTGTAAATAATTGAACCGCTGAGGATGATTGATTTTTCAAATATAATTTAGAGTAAATTAGCAGGAGGTTACTTCCCCCTCACCATCAGTATTAAACACAGAACAGATGGTCGATGAAGCCCCACTATGACCCTTCAGACATTTGTCACATGTACTGTATATATGAGGGCTAATCATTCTGATGCTGCTATAGCTTTACTACACACATACACACACAACTCTGAAGTTCATTTCTCACTTCTTTCTTGTGAAAAGGTACGGCTCCACCATATCCACAAAGTCTTTAGGGGCTTTGTATCCGTAGCCCGGCATGTCCACGATGGTGAACACTTTACCCACTTTGAAGAAGTTCATCTTTTTTGTGTGACCCTGAAATGACAAGTTATCAGCATTCATTCTGAAGACACTGACCGCACTAAAATCCTAACAGCAAGGATTTTGTAAAAATTAAAAAGATCTTGTGATATTTTTGTCTTTTGTGATTCCTTTTTTTGTTACAGCTTGGCTCACCCTGCCATCACCAGATTTTAATGAACTTACTGGAGTTTTGGAGACTCGGACTTCTACTTCAGGAGTCAGAGCGAACAGACATTTGATGAGAGATGACTTTCCCACGTTGCTTCTGCCAATGAAACAGACCTGGAAGTACACAAAGAGTGACCCTTAGTGACTGTGACCTCAAATGCTGCAATAATTAAAGTTTTTTAAAGTTATTGGACAATCTGCAGGAGTTATCTAGCCTACTGCTCTTTTACTGTCATGCAGCTCACACTTTGCTACTGCAGTCCCAGCGATCCCGCAGTCTCCCAGGACATCGCCCGGACTCATCCATCTCTCGGACAGAAGACAGATGGATGGAGGCTGATACTGTCAGAAAGCTGAGGATACATCATCCTCTGACAGAGCAGAGCGGCAGAGTGGTAACTAACCCCGCATGACAAAGAGACCACAGTGTCCTCCCTACACAGTGTTCAATTCTGAGCCCTCTGGTGAGCACTTCTGTCTCTGTGGTTATAAATCTGCCCATTTATTAACAAATGTCAACCCACACTTCATTATGTATGAGGCTGCAGCAGGGTAAAGAGACACTGTGCTACATTTGTCATCGACTGAGGGTCAATGTGTTTTATCGAGGAAAGCCGCATCTTCATGTCCAACACCTGAACCTACTGGAACATTCTTTATTTTACTGTTCATCTTTGAAACAGTGTTAAACCAAAACAGGAATAAGTCCTTATTTCTTTTCAGCTGATTTTTGCTGATCTTTGTCTTTTTTTTTTTTTTTTTAGAGAGAAAGACGAGAGTAAGGAACTGTGGAAAGAGAGTGGGGTGTTATGATCTGGATGGAGCTCAGAGTTTTGAAACATAACCAAATACCTCTTTTCTACAAGTGCTAGTTCAGTGCTAGTTCCAGCCTCGAGCCTGAATTAGCACCAGTTCTTTCTGTTTCCACCTACAGAGCACCAGTTCCAAATGCTAAAAACTGGTGCTTAGCCAGCACCAACTCTTTGCTGGGCCAGAGTGACGCATCGACTATGTCGGGAACTGGGGGCGGGGTTACCATGAACAACAATCACCGCAGAAAACAGCCATTCATAAGAAGGAAAGCTGCCGAGTGAGTCGTCTGTCATGTTACCTCAATAAAAACTTGAAAACTTTATTTAATCTTATTTAAAGACAGGATTTCATTTTTGCCCCATGGTTGTGCTTTCACATTTCTCCTCTGCTCTCTGCATCGCACCCGGCAGAGTTCCGAAAAACCAAACCAGTTCAACAATGGCTCTGAAATTTGCAAAAAGATTTCTTCTTGTTCTGCTTAAAGCTAAGAGAAAGGAAGTACACTTTTTAGTTGATTTAAAGCCTCAGTTAACCGATTTCAAATGACTTTGTGGTCTCAACTAATAGTATCAGGCCTTAATCAAACCAGCTTGAGGTTCAGTAAGTTTATTCTGATCCTATCAAGAGTGCAAAACACATTAAAGCTGAGTGTGTCTAAGGGTCTAGCTACCCGAAAGGCAAATCACTTCCACACTATGTTATTGACAAGGAAAATGTACAGGGATGCTGCTCTCTTGTCCACAAAAAATAAGCCATTAACAGCCAAATTCAAGTCTTGCAAATAAGATGCTAGGAAAACCAGGCTCATGGACTTTACATTAGCAAAAATAATCAAGTCCAAAAAGTTTTATGTGAAATTATTATTATTTTTTTAGAATCCTCTGTTGTGTCTCTCCTGTGTGTTTGACCTCTCTTGAAAATGAATGAATGTCAAGCTTTCAAATTGTCCGATTCATTCTTTCATAAACATTACTATTAGGATAAATATTTTCTAAAGTTATTTTACAATAAACCCTGTAATAAACACGTGTAAGTATAATCTGTATACAGGTTGTATTTATGTTTCCATAGACTTTTCTATACGACCCTCAAAAGAATCACTCTTTACTGTGCTACAGTTTTTACAAGTTTGATTCATTTCGTCGTAGAGGGACCAAATCAAGACTCAGGTTTCGATTCAAGTACTTCAAAAACAGTTAATGAAAACTGGTGTTTTTCATATACTTAAAACAAAAAATATTCATAAACAATACATTTTATGCATTGAACATGACTCATATGTCACATAATGACTCCTCACCTCTGGTTGTTTCAGTTTGGGTGCATGGTCAATCCTTTCTGCAGAGCTTAAGTAATCAATCTTATGCAATGGAGAAGCACTAAATAGTTTCTCTGCTTGCACCATGTCCTCCAAACTTGGGTGGAATAGCTGGAAAGGTGTCCTATCCACAGACCTGAAAAACAATCACTCTTAACCACAAAACGGCATCAATAAGCAAAGAAAACATAGCAAACAAAAGTAGAGAAAATTACGGGTCCAGGTGTGCCTCCAGGTTAGTAAAGGGGTAAAGTAAGCCCTTGAATTTCTTTGAGGGGAGTGTCGTGGCCATCTGAAGTGAAGCAAGTTTATGGACCCTGTTGAGATGCACGGTGAACATCTGCGCTCCAGGCTGTAGCCGCAGATACAGCCGCAGACGAAACATCTTCACCTGCAGACTTCAGACCTACCTGGAAATAGTAAAATGACAACGTGAGACCTTCCATAGATAGAAAAAAACTACAAAGAAATCTAATTCAGTTTTTACAGGGAAGTGAACAGGTTCAGCTCGCATTTTAGCGACACTTGGCAAAAACTCTCGTTTTAAAAAGTTCGAAAATAACCACACACGTTTAAAACGAGAGCAAGAGTCACGACTTACCTACACTCCGATCTTTTCATGGCTATATAAGAAAATCAAACATTTCTACGGCTAAACCAGAGAGTTAAATTGACAGCTCTTTCCTACATGTCCAAGCAGTCCTCCATGTTTTGTGCAGCACTGTTGAGTCCGACCGAAACAAGTTAACCGTAGGAAGGGTTCCGATGCGACAAATACCTTTTACTACTATACATAATTACAATCTTTGATAAAGTCCACTGTTGCAGAAACACTATTCATTTATTTTTTAGTATTAAAGCAATCTGTATGGAATTGAAACTTTTGGTCACATGTCTGTTTTTGGCATTATGGTCTCTGTATGTGTCAATTCTTTTGCAGTCAAGTGGATTTTAGAATTTAATCAAACACAAATAATACAGTGTTCTCTTGCTGCACTTCAGAGGCCTGTATCTCATAGATTTTAAGTCTATTTTATATGAAATCTATTTTTAAGGTGAGCTAACGCTTCAAATGAACCCTTCGTGTAGTGGTCATGGTTCTGTTCACTCAGTCTATGTCCATGGAACAGCTGGACTTGCTGCAATACAGAATATATAAAAACCATTTGAGATGTTATAAACACTTAAAATAAAATAATTATTTTAAAAAGGAAAAGAACTGAAAGAAGAAAGAATGATTATTCTAAAAGAAAAGTAATCTGACTTTAATAGATTGTTAAAGGGATTATGTGATGTGCACAGTCAGTATGTCAACAAAGTAAGAAGGATCTAAGCCACTGATAGATTCAAATACACGTATTTTACAATCTATTTATTGTTTTGTCTAGTCAAAGAAAGATAAGTGGGAAAGATGTGGGTCTGTAAAATACTACAGCTGCAGCATTTGGAAACAATAAATAACAAGGTTGACCTTATTTTGGGGTGTGATTCAGAGAATTTCTTGGATGTGCCTCCCAAACCCACTCTTAATTTATGCATTTTTATAACTTTGACATGGATTTGAGATTAAAACGATAAATGAAAATTAAACTTCAAACACTCAAAGAGCACTTTGCAGCACCTCAACATCATTTTTAATTGTAAGACAAGGTTCTTTCAAAGTGTGTGAACTCTGGACACAGCAAAAGACAATAAAACAAGATTCTGAGGAGGTTAAAGAAAGGGCGCTGAGATCATATCTTTCTCCCACTGCTGATATTTAATATCACATTGAGGCGTTATTAATGAGCTCGAATCCTCTTTTAGATTCGACCACATTCTTCACACTGATGTATTGCTGGTGAAACACACAGAAACAGCCCTGTGTTCCTGCTCTCTGGTGGAAACTTCTCCTCTCTGCAGGGAAAGGTACAGTTCCAGCTGTCAAATCCATCCTCTATCACCCTCACAGTGGGGATTATTGAGGATTATGATACTGACGTTTATGTGGACTGGCCAAAGAAATGTCTTCATAAATTCTGGTACAGGAGGTGGTAGTGATAGGAGCAACTCCGGGCTTCACTCCCATTCTACATTCTTTTCACACTGAAGCTCCCACAAGGAAATAAACTTTCATTAATATCCTTTAAAAAGAGGTGGTCCAGTTTCACAGGCTCAGACACAAAGGACAAAGTGCTGAGTTTCTCTCAGTGATCTCAGAGTTCCTCCCTCTGAAGTAGTTCTATATAAATATATTTATTTTTACATAGTTGAATAAAATATTTATTGCATCTGCTTTTTAAATTTTTTTTATTCTTATCCCAAAGGAACATATAGTCAATTATAAGACAATTACTTTCAAATTACAACATTTTCTTTTCATTAGTTTTCACTTTTCAGTTCTTGCAGGAGTAAACCTGGGAAAACACCAGCCAATCCTAGTGTTTAGGATCTAATTTTTTTAACCAATCAAATCCTGCACTGCCGTTCTGCCCGCCTCCTGCGTTTACATTTTGTCGGCATGCACTAGCCCTGATTCAATGCACATAACCTAGAGGGATCCATGGCAGATAGCAGAAAAACTACCTCTACCCCGATTACTGGTAAGATAGTGCAAACAAAAACTATGTGCTGAGGACCAGTTTGAGTCTGTAGTTTTGAATCAGTCACGATCATATGATCGCAAATCAGTGGCACTTGTGCATGTGAGCGGGGGCATCATTTTGGAGGAGCTCGAAGTGTGGGAGGGCGGGGGCTAAATGGAGTCCTGAGGAGATGCTACATTCAAATTTATGCTAGTTTTCCTTGACTACCAACCCTGACTTTAAGGTCATCTGGATTTCAGGGCTCTCACTTGGTTACATTTTTAAATAAGACAAGGGAGGTCTAAAATGAACATTTTGTGGATGTGTAATCTTGGATTTAATTAGAAGTCTAATGTTTTTCTGAAGTCTTATTTAACTACGTGAACTGTCCCAACAATCACCAAGACTACTAACTGTGCTTAAACGTGGTGAAAATGACAGGATACAGACAAAGAGATGTGAGTTATATTTTGACACTAATATTTAGATTAGATAGTAAAACGTTTTCATATTTTGACCTTGACAGGTGACAATAAATAAGCTCATACACAGAAACAGGAGGCCTGAAGTTTAACAGTCATTTTAACCAAAGATTTAAGATCAGGTCCTGTCCTGTCTTTGTGCAGCCTTACAGTCACTCATAAATTATAAGTCGTAAACAACCCAGACTGTCAATAAACCATTTAGGTACTTCTAGGTTATTTAACCCCAGAGAAAAAACAAGAAAGGAGAGGTTTCACTCATAAGAGGAGAGAGCTGACTTTGTCTTCCTCAGAGGTATTTGTGAACACTCGTGTATGTTTGTACCTACAGTTTTTGTAAAGAATTTCTCAAGTTTTTAACCATCAGGTGGTTTCCATTTGAGGTATAACGTCTTGTTAGGTTTCTGGTTTTGGTAGCAATTCCTTAAAGAAATCCAAAGCATTCTTCTTGTTTAGCTTCAGAGGGAGAAATTCAGAGGGTGTAGGTGCCGCATTGGGTGCTAGCACCCACCCACTGTCTCCTCTACAGCTCACAGGTCCCGTTCATGTGTCATAGAGATGTGTGTGCACGTGTAAATTATGCCAAGTTAAATGAGAGCTCATCTCAGACATTGTTGCAGGTTGTCCTCAGATGTCTCTCAGCTCTGTGGCCTTGAAAGATTTCCTCCCCTCTCAGAGTGTCTCAGCACATCTGCAGTGAGTCGAGGATGTGCATGTTGATAGTTTCTGATGCCAACATCAACAGAAAGTTCCCAAAACTTCCTACAGATATATTAAATCAAAAGTTCAGTGAGTGATGTGTTCACTGTAGCTCCTCTTCTCTCCACACGGGGACAGTGCAGACCAAAACTCTGCTCTCACACAGACCAGACTGTCTTTCCCACCTTGTGCCAGTCCCCCCTCTGCTCCATCTGGATTTTATGACCTGATGTGATTCATAGCATGTTCTCTCAACAAATTAATTCACACATATCCAATTACTGCTCCCATATTCTGCTCTCATATTCTCTCTGTCTTTTTGCGGCGGACTCTTTTATTCTTACGAGCCTCGTGGTGATGTCGGCTCCTTTTTTTCATTCATCATTCGTTTAGGAGGATGTAGGATTCATACGCATCATGTGCCTTATTAAAGTGGAGAATTAAATATGTAACTGATTCAATCTCACAGTGCATGTCTGACCTCATTCTTTTATTGCCTGTGTGTCTTGTGCATCATTAAGTGAGGGTCACACATGTGCGCAGAAGTTAATTAAATAGTTTCATATGAAATAGGAATAAAGGAAGAGAGGCTCTATGCTGATTGGATTGATTAACAAATTAAAGATGGCGGCTGCTATAATTTAACATTTTTATTTTAACCAAGCTGCCAAACAGCACACGATTCTGGGCAGAGTTGGACCAGCAACTCCTGTGAACTTACAGAGAGAAATAGTGTCTGATGGGTTTATTTGTGGTTTGAAATAATACCACCTTTAAAAAAATGTCCCCCTATGATTGCAGTCATTATGGTGAATTTCACAGCTGCAAACCATAGTGATCTACTGGATCAAATTTTAATCCCTTGTAATCATCTGGAAACCAAACTACAAAGCCCAGGTTTGAAAATGATGGCGTTATCTCTTTAAGTAGGTGGCTGCAGTAACTGAACACTTCATCATCACAAACGAGACCAGAATGAATCACGACCCTGGACAGCTGATGGGATACTTAAAAGATGGCTGTTTTCAGTGGTCTGCCATTTAAAAGGCTTTTAGTGCAATAGAACCCTTGAACACAACCTTTAAACTTCACACAACCACACTGCACCAAGGTTTTAAGACGCACTTGCGTAGAAAACAAGACAGTGAGGGATATATAGCAGCGTAAGGGAGAGATAAACGATGGAAGGAACAGAGAGGAAGAGATGGCAGGGATAGTCAGGGGTGGAGAATAGAGGGGACGGTTCAGGAGGGGTGGCTATGGGTGCTCTTCTGACTCCATCACCCCATCCTTCACTGTGAACCAGGGGATCAAATGGCAGACCAATCAATCGTCCATCAAGCAGACATCTACAGAGCAGGCCATGATGGCATTTACCTCCCCGGGGAGCATATCAATAAAAAAAATAATAAAAAAAGAAGAAAAAAAAAAGTATCATACAAAATTGATAGTTCCCAACAGCCTGCCCAGCCACAGCATCACATCAGCCTCTTACCATCATCATCATTTGTTCTTTGGCTCTTTATCTGCTCTCTGTCCCTGACTACTGCCTGTCTCTCTGATCCTACGCCTTTTTTATGACCTCTCTGTCGGTCCCATTTCTCTTACTGTACCAGATTGATGAGCGGGAGATAAGGACGGACCCCTAGAAGTCACAGATTTTAAAACAATAGATGAGAAGACTCTGATTTAAATTGAGTTTTGACAGCTGAATCACAGTGCTCCTTTTTTCTTGTAATGAAGGAGAAGCAGTATGGCAGACTGAAAACTACTCCTTAATTTGTGTTTGGAAATAAAATGAACATCCAGTATAGCAGTTTCAGTTAGTTTTTCTCAAAGCGTTGCCACTTGGTAAACTTGGATTGCCAAAGTTTATGTACACAAAAAAGTAAAAAATAAAGGCCGGAAACTGACGGGATGACTCCTATAGAAACTGTTGACTTTCGCTGGATTTTCAGGACACATTTTTGATGACCCAGGAAGATAAACAGAAGTCCAGCTGCAAAGCTTACCAGCCACCCACATTCACCCACACATTCACGCAAATGGAGCTTTAATCTGACACTGAATTATTACAGAGCCTGACCTTGGTGACCTTTTCAGACCCATTAAAGCTGCTCATTTGCATGTTAACCAGCGAGGTTCGCCCAGCAGCCCCCTGCTCGGCATCCGATACCCCCCGCAGCGATGTGACAAGGAGCACAATGGGACATGCGCCGGCAGAATACCAAAGCCCCTGTTGTTCCTCTGCTTTTGTTTGTGTGCAAGGATGAAGCACGGAGGAGTTTATCAAGGCAAGAGGTCAAACCATCAATACGCCTCATACAAACACACACACATGGCTGTCACATACACTCGCCCTCAAGGGCAAAAAGACAACAAGAGATTAACATGAGCGGTATTTTCTCTGTCTCCCCTTCTGGCCCGGGCTGAGAGACTTTTTCTATGCCCAACACCTGTAGCAAACATCCTCCGTCTTCCAGTGGTCAGTGTGTGGAAAAGTGCTGCTTCTGGAGGCAAATGCTCTATCGTTTAATCATGTCTGAGCTTGCTCCCTCCAGCGTTTCCAGTCTCATTACTCTCTCTGTCGCCTTTAAGTAAACAGAACAATCGGAGGAGCAGCTGCCCTCACTGCTGTGGAACAGGAAAAAGGATCCACATGAGGTGATTCACCAAGCTATAACCTGCACATCATTAATATTCTCACTCCTTCAGAAACAAGGCTGTGCTGACCCTGCAACATTTAATAAGAATCGCAATAAAGTACAAATCAGAAGCTTTTATTTAAGAGCTGGCCAGCTGTGTCTTTCCCTGTTCCTCAGTCTTACTCTAAGCATCCTCCATGAAAACAGCATAAACATCTTGGCAGGTGGTGGTCGGAGGATATTAGAGTACGAGTGTCGAGCGCTCAGGGATATCGATTGTGCCTTAGCGGCCAAGAAGCAGAACTCCACTGGCATCAATAGGTGGAGGAGAGGAGGGTGAAAGAGGAGGGATGACCTTGAGCCAGGAAACAATCTTGTGAAATGAAGCCTCTGGAAAGAAACGCAGAAACAAAACCTGGAATATGTCAGAGTGCAGAGACTCAGGGTAACACTGTGAGTTCTGTAGAAAGACAATAAAGAACGACATAGAGGAAGTGTTAGAAGCAATCCCTTTTCCTTCCAATCGATATTGATTCAGAGCAGACTTTCAGTGAAGAAAGACAATTTAATAACAGTTCCTGCTTGGGTTATGGAACATTTGTACATGGTAATGCTTTTACATGAAGAACAAAAGGAGTTGAATCTTGTGGGTTGCAGGAAGTGAAGCAAGTTCAGCTACACCAACACTGAATCTTCTTCTTCACAAGCAAACAAACAAACAAAAGCTCCAAAGCTTCACCACACTTCATTCAGCCATCACGACCAGTTGGCTGCAACATGTAGTTACGACACTGACAAATAAGGGTTGGTATCAAAAATCCGCTTTAAACTTGTTAAAACAACATGTTCAATGTTTGTTTAAATGTGTAGTTTGCATTTCTGTTGCTGTCATAGTATTTTATATGACATTTCCACCATTTTTAACCGATTAAAGAACCAGTCCCATTAAATCGTCAAATGTTGTAACCACAAAAACATGACAAGTATTAAATAATTCACCTTCCTAGAAGTTATGCAAGTGTACTAATAAAACGAATTGTTTTAGAATATCATCTCAAAGTATGTTTAAAATATTTCATTTATAAACTTGGTTTTTGTTGTACTAAGCAAGCCAGTATGTTGTAGACATCAATGTTGCTCACTCGGTTTAAAATCATATTAAATTTCATTTTTACAGCGTAGTAGACTGATAAAATCTGATTCATAGGAACTTTTTGTGCAGTATCATTTCTTTTAAATAAGAAACACTGGTTACACCAACTGACAATTTTCAGTTTCACCAATTGACCGTCTTTCACCCAGTTGTTATTTCTGTGCTGCAGGCCAGGAGTCTGAAGCTCTGCAAGACTTATCATTTACTTTTACTTCAATGTATTCAAACTTTTGCACTCTTGTTTCTTCACGTGAACCAGTGGTCGAAACCTGTGTTCTATTATGTGAGAAGAAGCTCTGACTGAGAATACTACGGTGGCCCTGAGAGCTCACAGCACTGCAACTTAAGAGAACTCATGCAAAAAGACAAAACACAAGCAAATTAAGGACACTTCTTCATCAATTTGACGACGCAGCATTTAGAAAATGCACTGTAAAGAGACCACAACACAATGGAAGAATTTTCAAAGGATATTTAAAGTGATGCCCACGTCCGTTATTAACCAATATACTATCTGAATCATGCGATCACAATGTTTAAATAAATCAAAAACACTTATCTCATTTTCCAACATCACTGATGGAAAGAAAAACTTAATTGGGTGACTCAAAATCTCCATCAACAACAAGTGTGTTGGGACGTGTGCATCACTTTTAAGTGTCCTTTGGAAACCCTTCCATTGTGTTGCGGTCAATCTATAGCGTGTTTTTCTAATGTGTTGTTTTGTGGTCTTTGCAGCCCATTTTCTAAATGCTGCGCTCGTGTTGTCAAACTGATGTTTTCTTAATTTGCTTGTCTTTTGTCCTTTTGCATGTGCTTTCTTATGCTGCAGTGCTGTGAGCTTTCAGGGCCACCGTGCCTCCTTGAATCTTCACTGGACTTCAAACTAGCTTAGATTGCTAAAGCTCAGTTTAGTTCAGCACTGTTCAGCTTGAAAGAGGTTTCTCCACAGCTGACCCTCTGAACAGTTACAGGCAACAAAAACACTTTCAGCTCTATTGTATGAAGTAAGAAAGAGACTGAAGATTCAAACACGTTTTAGGAGTTAGCTTCATAAGAGCTAGAGCATCTTTTCTTCAATGACTGCTCTCTGAGTCGACCCTGTGTTTTGATTCCTGGCGTATTTTAGCTCATCTGCTTATTTCAGAGTTTGTTGATGCTGCGGTGCATTATAGGTCAAGAGGAAGTGGAGTCCTACTGATGTTTACATGCTTCAGCAATAAATGACACTTGAAACAACAAGCGCAAACTTGATCTTTGTCTTACTGGGTCTTATGGAAAACGCATCCGAGACCAATTAAAATCCACAGGACGCCGTCCTTCTCGGAACAACACAGCAGTTTCTCTGCAAGAATTTAGGAAATAAAACACTAGTACAACACCATTTTTGTTCAGTTAACTCAAGATTTTGAAGGTCAAGTTTCAGGATTTAGACGGCTCCCTACCTCAAAGAGACCCCTACACAGGCCAGCACCTCCATTTCTCTACTCTCTATCACATCCCATTGTCTGTCTCACACACAATCCTCCACTCGTTCCCTCTTTCATTCCACATAGATGATTTATTTTGTTTCTCCTCCCTCCTCCTCCAGTCCTCAGCCGACCTCAGGGTCAGCGCTGAGCTCCATCACTCTGTCTGCTTCTTAATCCCCACGCTGGAGACGCCCGTGCCAATACAGGAGAATAAGAGATTAAAAAACACATTCCAGACCCCGAGTATCTCCCTGTTTTCTCCTTCTGTCTCTGCCTCCCCTCAAGTCCTCACAACAGATAAGTGGAAAAATAAACTTGGGGAAGTTGAGGGGAGAGTCGTGGAAGCAGGCATGACAGAGAAGCTTCCAGCCGGCTGCTTAATGAAGGTGATGCACCAAGGCAAGGCAGAGGCTCTCTGAGTTATAACTGTGGAGCCTTGGGAGGTGTCACGACTGCAGGCGGGAAGGTTTCCACTTGGCTGCAATCGTCTAAGGAAGATACATGGCTGACCCCAGACAAAAAATATAAGTAGCAGAACATAAAAATAATGAAACCTGAGGCTCCATTTTCACATAACTGAAAATAATGGTTCTTTGGCCTGTGGGAGGTCGTTGTCTTCTTTGGCTCTAAAGTGAACAAAGGACGGACGAGGTATCAGGACTAATGAAGACAAAAATACAATGACTCTTTAAGACAAAAGGTAAAGGAATAAGAGCAATAAAGTGGGAGAAATCTGCTAATAGCGAAGAATGTTGTAAACCCTGGAGGTCACATTCAAGAATCCAAGAGCAGTGGCTTACTGATCCAAGACCAGCTCCACTAAGAACCCTCGATGGTATTTACAAACCAGCCAGTGACCTTCAGCCACAGTGTTTAACAAAGAAATCCAGTCCTTTCATTCTCAAGGCAGGCTCTTGTCCTTGGTGTGTGAGAGATGGGAGGATGGGGGTGGAGGTGGATCACTAAACAAAAAAAAAAAAAACAATGTTTAAGTCCAGTTTTTCTCCACTCCACTCCTAGAAGAAGAGGCAGGAGAAAACTGAAGGAGAAGTGGGACCAAAGTGCATGTGTTCAAGTATCTGTCCATGCAAGCCTGCATACACTCAAGGGTGTGTCTGTTGTCAATGTGCAGGTTTTTTTATAGGCCTTCAGTACGGTGGCCCTGAGAACTCACAGCAATGCAACTTCAGAGAACAAATGCAAAAAGACAAAACACAAACAAATTAGGAAAACATTTTCATCAATTTGACAACACATGCACAGCATTTAGAAAACATGCTGCAAACAGACCGCGACACAACAGAAGTGTTTCCAGAGGACACTTAAAAGTGATGCACATGTCCGTTATTAGCCAATATACTAACATCTGCATCATTTGATCAGAACAATAATAATAAATAATCATAAAATGTTTTACCTGCTAAAATTTTATCGAGCTGACACAGTATATAGTGCACATCCCATAAGATTACTCATTAAGATCATCAGGATTTGATGCAAGACCCAAAAACAAACTGAGTCGTTCGGGACAAAAAAATACACTTTAAGAGAACAGAAGCAAGGAAAGGTTAATTTAACTTCACTCAATACCAACTTAACACATTCATAGTCACTCAGCCAAGAAATGAAACTGGTAAAATTCATTCCAAAGAGAGAAAAGCAAACAGAAATCAGAAATCTTCAGTTCAAAAACTTCACATTCCTAAGCTGAAGCATCTTTTAAAGTCCAGCTATCCTCTTATTCAGTTGCCATGTTGCCTCACCAGGCTCATAAAAAGCTCTTTAACTTGCTTTCTGCTTTAAGAGCTGAAAAAATAAAAAAAAAATAAAAAAAGAAAGAAAGAGAGAAAACTGAAAGCAGACAAATTGTGTCTCTGTCTGTGTGTTCACTCATGTTTGCAGACGTTTTGTTCCCTCCTATACACCTCTGTGACTCTGTGACAGCAGGGTGGAGCAAGGAGGGGGAACACTGTCCCCTAAAACATCACCCCCCTTAGATCTTCTCCGTCCCTTTCCCTCTGCTCCCTTCGCTCGTAAAGAAAGACAACAGGACCTTCTCTCCCAGGGTTTTACTGCAGCCACTACACATGCTGTCTGCCCTTTGTGACTCGCTGGACTCTGACAGCACAGCCTGCACTCACAATGTGTTTATTGGACACGGGTGCATGTGCTGCTTCACCCCCTGAGTCCCCCGGGCCCCTAAACTCCGTCTGTGTGGTGCCGATGGCAGGTGGGGGCCCTGGCTGGATGGTGAGATCATCTATACAGCTCGATGAGGAGGAAGAGCGGGAGCATTCATGTCAAAGTGAGCGGGTAAAAGACATTGTCTGTTTCTGGACAGTGAGTAAAACAGAGCGAAGAGTCTATCAGCAGCTGGAGAGAGGATTAGTTTGAGAGGTGTGTTAAAGAGACCGAGAGGTGCGGAAAGGTAAACACAAAATGAAAGGAGAAACTCATTCAGGTTCAAAAGGGATGTACAGAAATAATTTCCCTACTTTCCCTTTGGTGCATCGCTGAAATTTGTGAGTCTCAGCACTAAAAAAGCTGCTCTAAAATGTGCAAAAACTTTGAAACTGGTTCTTTGTGATCAAGGTCACCTTTCCCGTCACCGTTAAGTACGTGCTGAAAGTTAGCCATGCTAGCTGCTCTGTGATGCTGAGCTCTCTTGCTCCCCCTTTTTTTTTTTTTTTTTTTTTTTTTTTTGGCAGGTTTAGTTTTCATGATACTGTCTTTTACAAGGTGTGTCCTATCTTATTTTCTGTCCAGCACTCTAATAAAAATGTTCAGAACTCTAAAATATCTTGATTTTTCATCACTCACAGGCCAAATCTCCCCTTTCTCATCCAAATCATATGCTTTCAGGGCGTAAATCAATGTTTTTCATGCGCTGTTCTCATGACAAAAAAATATTATAATATATATGAGCAGAACAAGAGGAGAACTCAAGGACTGATTTCATTTTTCAATAGCTGATCCCAGCGTTAAATGCCTTTGTGTGTGGACATGTGTGCTCCTGTGTCGCTCTCCCCTGACTGTGGAATCCGCTGCCTGGAAGTCTTTCTCTCTGAGGCGACAGCATGCTGCCCACTGTCTCGTTAGAGCGGTGATTGATTGAACGGATCTGGCAGTCCTGAGCCCCCTGCTCGGTTCATTTGTTATACATTTATAGTTCATGATCCATCTGCTCTCACCTCTTCACGTTCCTCGTCATTTTTCATCCTCCTTTTGTATAAGAGGGGACATTTTTCTGTTTGGTCGTGATAGATTGTTTAGTGTCTGCTGTCTATAATTGGCCCTGATAGTGGGAAGACTCACATGTGTTTATCATTACAGGCTGAGTGTGTGTGTGCAGATCTCTTCATCATCGCACACAATGGATGTCTAAACTTCAGTGATTGATTAACTGGATGATAAATTTATTTATGAAGCAATTCTTGAACCTGTTTCAGGATGCTAGTTTACATTTGCATTCTTATTTTAATCAAGCTTGTCACATAATCTGCATTCAAACAACTTTTCTCCTGTTAGTGTTTTTAAGGCACATTGTTTGTTCTGCATGTGACCAGCAGGTGGCAGTAGAGGACCATGCATGAGCACGCTGAGGCTGAGTCATTCAGAGTTTACCATCTGTTGCTCTGCAAGAGTTCCCGAGAGATGCCAGACACGGGAGGTAGACCTAAAGCTGATACTCAGGCTCATCCCAGTTTTTATTATTGTTTTATTATTATCTCCACAGCTCCCAGCATGCTTCTCTCTGGTCACTTTTTAAAATTACTGTCTGAATCACACAGCCCTGAGGCAGGCGGAGGTTTAACAGCCTGTACAACCTCTGGGTTAGAAAAAAAAAAAAAAAAAAGGATGAAATAAAATCCACTTGAAAAACAGAAACCCTTCAGCACGCATAATTGATTTTAATGATAGCTTAGCAGTATTTTGGAATGAAAAATCCAAATCAACAGCTTATGAGCTTCACTAGAGCCAATGCAAAGCGGCTCGCCTGCTTGGCAGTTGTTTTTAAAGAAGCTGCTGAAGCTGGAGCAGCTTAGTTTGTCACCTGAGAAATGAACATACCTGTCCCACGGCTTCACTGCAGCGTCACAAACAGTGATGGCTGAATAAAGATGTTAATGTGTTTTAAATATGAACTCAAAGAGGATAGTCCGACCTCAATTTGTGCATGCCTGCCAAAAAAGGTTGTAAAGATTTAGGATTAATGTTGACCTACTTACTGAATCTGATTTTTTCTGTCAGTAGAGTTGATCTACAAGTGCTTAACCTATGAGTGATAAAAAATCTGTGAGCAATTTAAAGAAGAAAAAATATTAAGTCGATTTCTGATTTTTTTTTTTTTTATCCAGCCTTCAGTGTCGCTGACTGTAGAGAGACACTTTTGGTTATTTATTGCTTTATTTACCCCTTTAAATGTATTTCTGGGTTTTTAGCCTTTATAAGATGGGGCAGCTGAAATCAAGGAGATCTTGGGGGTAGAAATTCGGGGAGGACATACAGCAAAAGGTCACGGGAGCTTGTCAGGTAGGGTAGGCTGAGAGTTTTACTATTTTTTCTGTTCATGATGAGAAAAACTTGCTCCAAAAATGACAGAAAGAATCATTTTAGTGTCACGTGAGAACTCATCAGCCAACCTCTGTGTGAGACTTATAATCCTCCTGAACGACTGGTCTTTACATGTATGTGTGAGAGTGTGTGTGTGAAAGAGAGAGACAGACAGGACATGACAGAGGCAGAGAATCCTGGAGCAAGCTGAGGGAGGACCATAGATGAGAAACAGAAAGCTGGTCTAAAGGTCTGATCCCCCTCCCTGTGCTGATGAGGGCCCTCTTCAGTGCTTCTAAGGCCCCCGGTGGCTCGCTCCTCATCTTTGTCCTCATCACACTGGATGACAGGGATGCTCAGGGAGGAGATGAGGATCCTCCTGGCCATGAACACAGCCAGCCATGTTGGAATAAATCTGTCCTGTAGCTGTAAGCATTATCTCCTGAGCTCTGAGCTGGCGCTCTGAGCTTCAGCTCAGGAGGGATGAGGCTGTGCAGACAGGAGAAGGAAAGGAGGAGGATGAGAGGAAACCAATAGAAGAACAGGTGCAGCATTTTGCTTCATTGCCAGGTTTCTGAGAGTAACTGAAATACTAATATTGTTTCGTGTGTCAGGTTTGAGTGCAGCCATTGTTGGGATATATTTATCTCAGCTATGCATAAAGACCTGAAGGGGGAAATCAGTACCCATCCAGAGACCTCTTCAGTGGTTCATGTTCACATCAACAGAAGTAAAAGTGTCAGTTAGTTACAGCGGTCCTGAGAGCACAACACAGCACAGCAGAAGAGTTTCCTGAGGACACTTAAAATGATGCACACGTCCCAACATGCTTGTTGTTGACGTTGCTGTTTTAGAAATAGTTCTTGGAACAACAGTAAGCATGGCACAGTCCACACCCTCACCAGGTTTCTGCTCTCTCCACTGTCCTTTCTTTTCTGAATCAAGGCACAAAAAGCTCCAAAAACAATTAAAAAACAAAACCAAACACCGCTCTCAACCAGCCTTTACAGGCAACCATAGCAACAGCACCATGCCTCATGCTAGTTTACCAGTTTTTCTTATTCTGCCTTTAAACAATCTTCAAAGAACATGCCCAGCTGGGCTTTCAGGTGGAAAGAGTAATAATTATGAGGCTTGTTTAGGAACAGCAGGGACCTTTCTGTTTCCCAGCTGCACTTTACTCTTGACTATTGAAGGCTGGAGAAGCTGGTTCTTCTGCCTTTACAATGACTGCAGAGAAAGATTTGGTTTGGATGAACTGTAATATTTTCAATTTAAAGATAAGAAAAGGAAAAAGAAATTTTAAAAATTGGACTCCAGAGAAGCTGTCTTTCCATATGCCACATACCTAAAAAAACAATAACAAAAAAACAAACAAATAAATAATTAAATAAGCTACATATGGGAACCATTTTTTAAATCAGGGTTTGAACATGGTTAGTGTTTTTTAATAAAAAAAAAAAAAAAACAAACAAAAAAACCCCAGACATTTTAGCATGGATGAATGTTAGAAAAACAATAACAAATACTGATCCTGTTCAAAAGTTCTTATTCCTGGTTCAAAATATGAACATGGCCATAACTAAAATTTGACTAAACTTGATGCTTTAAAAGGAGTTTGATAAACTAATAGTTGAGGTTACACTTACTGCCTGCATTTTAAATACTGTCTTTAAGTGCAACAATACATCCAGTGTTTGTGTCCCCACCACTTAAATTGCGTCCATCAGTGGTTGAGACAAGACAAGAAGGTTAAATTTTAGAGTTAAAAGAATAAACAAACTAAATGGATGATAAAAGACAGAAAAGATGATGGTCTAGACAAGAAGTACAAGGGCATCATTTTTTATCCAGTCTGACATTGTAAAAATATATATAATTTATATATTTTGTTTCAAAAAGTGGATTATTGCTTTTTGCACTCAGCAGCTGAACATGTTAAAATGAGTAACTGCTATGCTAATAAAACTAAGTGCTGAAAAACAAGGCCAGAAACACTGACAGAAGCCTACCATAATGTTCTTCAGTTATAAAGACCTCAGTTATTGGAGCAAAATAGATTTTCCTTCCAGCTTTTATTGAACAGAAAAGTGCTGTTTTCTTGGGCCCTGACGATATCTGTGGCAGACGTGGTCCAGACGCATGCTAAAAGCTAGTTTATTAGTTTGGTACTCATAAATAAACCTGTCCCATGTTCATCAACAGCAGGGTGATCTTATGTATCGTTTCATCATGCCACATTTTTGCCCTGTGAGTGATATTTAATAGGTTTAGCAGACTGACAAGTTTGGAAGCCACAAAGAGGAAAATGACCAGTGGAAAGAGAGCCAAAGGTAGATGGAGAAACAGACAATGGCAGATGTATAAAAGTGAGAGAGAGAGAGAGAGAGAGAGAGAGAGAGAGAGAGAGAGAGAGAGAGAGAGAGAGAGAGAGGCTGAAGTAGTATTGAATTGAATGAGTGATCAGTTAAATGAAAGGGAATGAGCAGCGGTCTGCTCCAAGATCTGTGGTTGTTGATGTCAGTCCAGGCTTAGCAGCCTGCGGATGAGAATGAGCCACAGGCGCAAAGATGTGCTGCTAGCTTTGGCTGTCTCCCTCTGCATCTTTGGCTCTGGGCTCCACTTCCCTTCTATATAAGGAGAGCGGCGGCTAACATCAGTCAAGCCACACTCTGCAAAGCCCAGAACAACCTCTGGCTCCTGGGACTTCTTACTCATCTCTATTTGGCTGCACAGCACCCTCGAAAAAAAAAAAAAAAAAAAAAAAAACGTCACCAACCCTTACACCTCTTCCAGTGCTAACAGGCCTCCATAGAAAAACAGCACTCGCAACACTTTCTCAGAGTTAGAAACCTCTCCTCAGAGACATCAAACCTGTTTCTAAACCCAATTGTCTTTTCATACATACATACATATATTTTTTCTCCCCAGTCTGTCATCACAGCAGAGTGGCAGGCTGGAGATGTTAATATGTCTGGAAATTGTGGTGGTAAGAGATAAAACTGGACTGGAACAGTAATTAAGTGTAGTCATGTTATTTTATAGATATCTAAAATTATATTTACACACCACAAGGGGCATTAGCTACTACTCATTCTCCTGGGGTTTTTATGATACTAAATCCCTTGACTTCAAGATTTCCCAGGCCAGTACATATAAAAGGAACTAAGACCCCACCCAAGACCTAATCTGAACCAGTCCTGTTTGGGTTGACAGCTTTTTGGTTTACATCAAATTATCTTCTTGACTGGTTCCCTCTGTCTGTGCATGTTTCACATCCAGTCTGTCTTTAAAACCAGAAATAATTAACTGAAAATAGACGGAGGGTTTGAAACGCAGTTTGTATGATGTCACCCACTGGTTGCTGCAAAGGCCAATGATGACTCAGCCTAACATTCAATTAAAGAAGGGGTATTATGTTTTGCTATATTTTAAACATGGATCTAAAGTAACAACGCTGGATGCTCGGACTAAACGTGTAAAGAAATCGCTACATATCCTGTTCATTCTCAAAAGAGTACAAGATCTGACTGAGATTTGCTGAAATGATGAGGTCATCACAAAAGGATTGTCTAAATTCTACATGACACATCAGAGGGGCCTCAAATAGTGAGGTCTGTCCATAGTTCTGCCTCCAACAGCCTCCAGAGATCTGGCCAATCAGAGGGAAGGGGGTTTGTGAAGAGGGGAGACTTAATGAAACGGCAGCGATAAAAGAAGCAATTGAGAAATAAAGGTTTTCTAAAACAACAGTGTAAGAAAAGTAAATAAAAATAAAAAGACTTAAAAAATCACAATACCTCTTCTTTAACCTGTAAATTTGTGTGACCCATCCATTGCTCCAACACCTACCAAACAGCCCTTCTAGCCTGTGTTTTGTCCCTTGACTTCCAAAAAGAGTTTTGCTGACTGACAAACAAGTAGATCCCTGTCTTTCTACACAACCCTCTGTATCTTTTTTATTTTTCCACAACTATTTCACCTGCTTGTAATCCTATTTAATCTAGTGAAGGAGTATTTCAGTCTGGCCTCATTGAAAACAGCTAAATTATTTTGCCTAAGAAGCAAACACAGGTGTAATCAACTCTGATCCCATACTCTCCCTTACACTTGGATTGGAATTTTTTTTGTCTCTGAATAAACGTTATTCAAAGGGCAGGGCCCTCTGTGCTTCTAAAACAATGCACACTGCCAGCAGATAAACAGGCGGGCGTGGATATACAGAGCTGCACAAAGCCTCTCCTTCACCCAGGGCTGTGTGTGACACCATGTGAACAAGAATCAAAATCTCTTCTGTCATTCATCACCTCCCCAGCAGTCTGCCGTTACCATGGCTCCTCACCGACAGGAGGACTTTATCTTTTGTTCCTCACAACTACCATCCCTCCCTGAGCCAGAACTTTATACCATGCTGGGATTTGTCACTACTCATTCTTTTAATACTCCGAGTTAATTCTCCCAAGATCAAGTACAAGGGAAGCCCTGTCTTTGCTCTTTAATTTAACCAGCTTGTATCATCACACGTAATTTCTTCTAACTTCAAGTGATGATGTGTGGTGCATTCAAAGTCATTTAGGGAACTTAACTCTACCAGCTCAAGGCTTCACTGAGTCCCTGTTGGCTAAATGTTAGCTGTTGTGCTGCGCAGCACAGCCACTCATGAGTGAACGACAGCTTCTTGACAGCTTCATTAAGACCACAGATGGCAGGGGAAGTGAAGAGAAGCTAGAACAAATGTAACGCTTGCGAAATGTGAGGGAGGCTGCGGGACCTTTACACAGCTTGTGTGGCTGGCCCGCATCCAAGCAGCCTGTCTGGGCAACTCGTCCCCTCTTTCTGAAATCTGGCTTCAGCGAAGATCACGGAGCCCCAGCAGGTGAGATCCCATGTCAGCGTTGGTAGCTCTTCTGCTGTTGGTGGGTCAGGTCCAACTGCTCCATCCCCCCTCGAGACGAGGATGGGGTGTGAAGAATGGACATGTGTGGTCAAATAATTACTAACACGGAGGAAAAACCCCATCAGCTCCACGCACTGAAAGCATCAGTCTTCTTCTAGCTGCAGGAGAACATTTGGACAAATCAGTGGAAACATGAACCTGTCTACAAGTCTTTCTAACGCTCACACGCTCCATTATTTTTTTTTAATATTTGACTTTCAAAGGAATAGCTCTGTCATTTAGTCATTAACCATTGATTCGCATGTTAGTCAAAGCTCCATGGAGCTTTTTATGAAAACCGACCACAGTGGAGGAACAAAATTGATAAATATAGAACATAATGAGATCCCTGTGGGAGCCCACAGTGAAGGGCAGTCATTTGGAAACAGATTTACTTATGTTGGATGAACTGTGGATAAAACATATTGTCACTGGAAACATACTTGTTGGCTGCAAAACGGTGATTAAATTTATGATTTATGAGAGTGTTACAAGTGAATAGTGAGCCAACTGACATTAGGCTGAGCGACAGAACTTTTCTTTACAGCAAAACATTCCTGTAACATACTGTAAATATAAAAAGGGAAAATGACCTCTGAGAGCTAATCATGCTGCCTCGTTTTCTGCTTGTCAGAAGCAATCAATGCAACGTACCAGGACAGCTTTTGAAAACAGACAAATCACCCAAAAAACAGTGACCAGTAACAGGCAGCTGGGAAAAAAAGTGACATCAGTTCCTGAGTTAGTGGTGGGTGGATTGATCTGAAATATGGATATATCAATACCAGCGTTGGTATCTGTCATGATCATTGCTTGCGTGATAATATGGATACTTAAGTTTCAGTTTCTCTTCTCTCTGTGTGCTCCTCTAACTCACTTCACTCATATGCACTCTGCCTTTGCCACTCCTCCCAGCTCGACTGTGAGTGTTGCCGTTCAGTTCAGTCGCTCAGACGTAGGGCTGGGTATCAATCATAAACTGTATAATTATTGGACGTAGCTTCCGCGACCTCATCCGTCTGTTTCTAAAAGTTTTTTGAAGTGAAACAGACAGGGCGGCTATATTGGAGACTCCACAGCAACAGCCATAGGGTGCCCAGCAGTCATGTGAGCTGAGCTGTGCCTCTGATTGGATGAACTGGCGATCTTAATATTGTCTAAACTGCCAAGTTAGAAAAAAATTCACCCCCCCGTACAGTGCGTGCCATTAGCAAAATTAGCGATTCAGATGGGAGACATTTTTTTTGTACCAGGCTTTTTTGGGCTTGGGTCATATATGACTTCCGGTACTTCTGGAGCCAGCCTCAAGCAGACACTCGACAAACTGCAGATTTTAGCACTTCCGCATTGTCTCATATTTTCAGACCGGAGGTTGCTCCTTAGTATCAATCTAAAATTTTTGATACCTGTACTGATACTGATTGGTACCCATTCCATAACGAATTTTTAAAGTGTAACTGGTGTTCATAGTTGTAAATTCAGAAAACTAATTTAATTAGACTATTGAAACAGCCATAAAATAAATTCGGCCAGTTAAAATAAGTCTTAATGAATTATTTTACTGTAACTGAAACTATGTAACTACATAAAGATTTAAATTATATATATATATATATATATATATATATACAGTGCTTAACAAATTTATTAGACCACCATTCAGTGTATGTTGTTTGCCATCACTACCCTAAATTATCAGTATATTGCTGATTTCCTAAATATTTAATGATAATAAATTTTATTAACAGAGATCCAACATCAAGACAAGATAAGAAGTCTCATCTCATCTTAACCCACCTTGAGTACTAGTATTTACTTGGTATCAGATCAATAGCAAATTTTGCAGTATTGCACACCCTGAGTTACCACAGGTTTCAGAGTAAAACTTTAGAGTCATAAGGCGTCCTCACTTTGACTTCCACCAACAGTCAGAGAAAAAACCTACTCCAAATCATCCAAAGACGGAAACTTTAGAGGAAACAGAAGCAGAGAAAAATAAGATCATATACTTGAAAACAGAATAAATAAATTATAAATGGAAAATTCCCAACTCACTTCAAACCATAGAGCAATAAAGACTGTATGATGAAACAGAGTTTTACTCATGGAACAGTTGGGAGGAGTTCATCCAGCCTCAGTGACTGTAGTTCACACGTACACACTCCTGCCAAGGTATGACTAATGTCTGTGGAGGAGAAATTAGGCTCCTTCACACACCTGAAAAGATGTGAAACCAGAGAACATGAGAAAGGAAGGTTTTTAAACACAGGAGCGGATGGATAAACTCTTGTGACAGTCAAACTAAGAGAAAAGTCTCAGGGTGAGGAGGACAGTTGCCAAAGGATCCATTTAGACTCTCTGCTACCACCTACACAACATATGGTGCAGGCTGATAACTGAAGCACGCTAATAAGCCTGCAGTACGTTAACCAGGGAGAAATGACCAGGCGTGCAAATGCTCCAGCGGCAGCAGATGAAGATGAGACAAATGTATGTGGGTGCATATGGTTTTAAATCTGTCTTAGAATAACTATATCACTTTAGATATATCTTACCTGAAACAAGTCAGGGCAATGTGTGGATAAACTAAGTCCCTGTAGTCTTATATGAACCATTTCTCTTCATATTTTCTGGTTATTTTATTTTTGTTCCATGTATGTAGCAGGGCTGTGGAAATGTGGTGAGCCTGGCATTGGCTGAGGCCAAAGGCCCGTCCACCAAGTGTCTCATAAAAATGTAACCACAGTGAGTGTTACAGCTGGCCTTGAATTGACACCAAGCCCGAGCCATTAGTGGTTAAACTTGGCTGTGGTGGACATATCCAACTGTGCAATGCATCCATTTGCTGTTGTATTTGAGATTGTCTCCCACATAACACGCTTGGAGCTGCCAATTAGAAAATGGGTGGAGTAAACGTGATCCAAAGACAGACAGAAAAAAATGAGGCAGAATGTTTTCTCATTTTTCCTGGTTTTCCATCCATTTTCATCTCTGAATTCTGTAACAACAGATGGGTTTCTGCCTCCCAAAGCTGCAGGAAAATACCAGAAAACTTGACAGGACCTTTGAAAGATAAAAGTGTGACACCTTCTCATATCTAAAGACATCTGATTCAGATTTTACAATAAGATGTTACAAACACTGGGAAGATTGTGCACTTACTAACAAGACAACAACAAGATTTCTGCTGAGGTTGTTTACAATCATACCCCTGGTAAAATTTTAAAAGAAGACGAACCAACTGTGGAGGAGAGACGGATGCAGCTTTACCACAGCTGGGTTAGCTTGGCAGCTTGCAAAATTCTTATTAGTTTCTAATTCACCAGTGCTAACAGCAACAACAACAACAACAACAACAACAACAACAACAACAACAACAACAACAACAACAACAACAACTGCAATATCATTAAGCAGAAACCCTATTAATGGTTGTTTACACTCAGTGTTGGTCAAAACATTCAAGGTCAAAACTTAAAAAAGAAAAAAAAGATAAAGAAAATCAGTAATGTAAAAAAAATGCTGAAATAAATAAATTAATTAAAAAAAAAAAAAAAAAAAAAAAAACAGGCAGCATTGCATAAAATAGATAAAGACATTGCAGCATGGATCCATGATAGGGTGAGCAGGACCCTGTCAAAATGCAAAAATCACCAGCTCATTATATATCCCAACAGATTTCTTTAAAAAAAAAAAAAAAAAAGATGGGGAAAATGTTCACATCAAGTTTTCAGATAAATCTGAATCATATGATTTAAATATAGTCTCAAATTAAATTTAACTCTGACATATTTTATGAGCAATGGGAAATTGTCTGTATCTTCAAAATCTGTTAACAGTATAAGGAATCTGAGCTCATTTCTGATTTTCTATTTTATACAGTAGAAACGCAACAGTTTATTTTGTAGAGTAATGTATTTCTGCAAACAGATGCATAACTATGCCTAAAGACAGCTTTGGAACACAATAATGAAAATGAATAGCTGCTATGGCATACCAAGGGGTCAGAAGTCAAGGAGGAGCTGCACTGTCTTGCTCAAACATGGGACCCTTGTCTTGTAACTTATGTGGAATATTTTCCACTTCTATGCATGTCTATAACACGCTCAAGGCTTGTTTCAATAAAAGGTTTGTTTGGCTTTTGCACCCCTTTAACATGTGCAAATGAGCAAAAAAAGACAAATTCACACAGCAAATGCCAAGGGTTAAGATGTTATACAAACTATGCTGCATGTGTTAGTGTGCTAGTGTTTGCATACATATAAATGATCCATTATGCATTCATTTGGAGCAGGACAGGCTTTTTTTCTATTACAAAACATCCCTTATGATGACTCTCAGTCAAACAACCCACTACATAATGTTTGTAACTAATACTCTGGCATTAGTACAGTTAAAACAGTCTGAGGCTCAACCCATGCGTACACAGCCTTTGTCATAACACAACCCAGAGTGTAAGCTGCATATTGCTAGCTTTTGCTAGGAAGGTAGCCGGTTGAAATTTGGGTCGCATCTGTCATCAGTCAGCTCCATGAATGGTATGGACTTTCACTCGCCATTCAGCTCCTCGTATACGTGGGAGGATCTTATCACCTTCAGGATGGCAGACTACATTGCAGCACAGACTGGAGATGTAGCAGCTCATCTCAGTCATAACAGGGTGAAAAACTGGTGCAAAGTGCACAGAGCTGCAGACTTAGTTGATGCTTTTTGCACTAAGAGGTGGAGGTGGAGCAGATAGCAGGGACAGATTATGTGCAATTCTTGGTGCTATTAGCAGCCAGAGTCTATGGTGAAGTTTCTTCAGCATGTTGTGTGTATCTCAAAAATCTGCAGCATTCACAGAAATTTGTAGCATCCTGGATGTCCTTGTGCATTTTCTGATGCATTTCCTCATTTCACAGTCGACCCAACACACCGTCCTTCGCACACCCTCGGACATCCACCATCATCTGCCCTCGTCTGGCTCCTTCTCCTCCCTCTTCTCCTCCCCCTCCCTACCTGCAGGACCTGAGCTCATTGTTTTTGCCCTGCTGATTAACCTCTCCCTGCCGCAAGGCTTGTCTCACATTGGGTTCCGGGTGGATACGGGTTGCACCGGCACAAAAACATGGCCAGCTTTTTCTAATGAGTTCCAGCCGCTCAGGGCTCTGGGCGAGTCTGCCTGCTGTGATTGGCACCTGCTTAGGAGTACAGTGTGCCTGTGAAAAGGGATGAAAGCAGAATTTAGCTGAGGGAACACGTCCCACAGCAATCAACAATAACAGAGCGAGGTCGCATTCAACCGACTCAGATTATGGCAAAGTCTGACGTAACAAATGCTTCAGGATTAAAAGTTGCTGGATGCACAAACACTGAGGACACAATGAATGAGGTTTGATTCCAGTGTTCATGTTACATAAATATCTTAAGAACAATAAGGTAAAACTAATAAACAGCTGCATGTTGCACTGCTATATGGAGGCTCTGCCCAAGCTCATTAAAAACAGAGGTCAGGAAGTAAGTTGGAGTCCACAGCTTTATTTTGAGAATAATATGCAGAGAGACGGTGATATGCCAGAAATAGCATCATGGATGATGATGCATCTCCGAGTGAGTCAGTACGAGTCAGTGAACCCCCCATCCAGACACAATGACGGGTACAGGTGGTGCTTCTTGTGGTAAAGCTGAGGTAAAGAGGGTATGACAAACAGGGATGCATGTGAATATTTTCAAAGTAAAAGACCCAGCTTTAGTTTAGACACCCAGCAACATTTCTTCATTCTTAACTTGTGGTTTAGGATTAAAGTCTGTGACTTAATCCACCTGCCATCCGTGGATACGCAGACATTATATCAGAGCAAAGATCTTTGAAGAAAACGCAGACTTTAAAGTCAATAAAGCCAGCAGTGCAGGGCCTGGCTGTCTCAGCTTTTTCTTGCTGTGGTCAGGCAGCTGTTTTTGGGGCAGATGAGTGTAACAACAGCGTCTCTGCTTTATCGGAAATGAGGCACAGGATCACGTCGATAGCCCCGTGCAGCAGCTTGCTGGTTGTCCAGGGTTCTCAGGTTAGACATGTCTGCCTGCTGCCTGTTCACCCCGACAGGACCTCCCCAGCAGGACTGACGCTGCATATAATGGAAAATCAATTCTATTTTTGTTGACTGGGTAGGTGGGCTTAAGGAATAATTACTCAGTCAAGAAGAGGGAGACGGGGGGAGAGCGAGAGAGAGAGTCTGTCCTCATGGCTTATCCACTGTGGTCTTCCTGCTCCCTCGCTGATGTGAAACCAATACCATTATCCAGTTAAATCCTCCATGGACTGCTCCGGCTCTGTAAGAAAAACAGCAGTGTGAGGCTGCGCCATCGACGTGTGGAGCTCTTTAATGAGATTCCTCGGGGTGCATTCTGCAATTGCTTGGATTTCATGATTCTTTTAGCGTGGACCTCTTCCTGTCTGGCTCCTGGGTCTTCAGGGAGGAAACAAATGATTACACACTTAAACACACCAGTGCTCTTACCAGGACACTTCATTTGTATCAGTCAGCCCCCCAAAGCCCCCCCCCCCAACACAGAAAGACAGGCTAACAGACAGTCAAGGTGACAGGCAGACAGATGGAAACCCCACTTTCACCTGTATCAACAATCAGTCTTTGTATAGAAATATCATTACAATAACATCTGATAATGTGCTTTTGGTATTATACCTGTTCAGAAAGCAAGCTAGGTGAATATAATTTCATACAGGTCCCAAAAACAGTCCGTGTTAAAGGTGTGATGGCAAGAGGAGCTTGTTATGTACATGTGAATACATGGTGGAAACGGGGTCAAATCAATGCATACTAAGTCGTTTCACCTTGCTAACCTAAAGAAACTGGCAATAGCACAGAGAAATACAAAGTTGATTATCAACTTTGAGATCCCACAGGTCATAACCTTCTTCTTCATATCAAAGTCTTCCTCATAACTCCTCCCCTCTGCTCTCCCACTCCTCCCCTTCCTCTCATCCAGCCTGCATCACAGCAGGCCTGTGCATCTTTTGTGAAAAGTGTAAGGAACACAATGAAGGTTTAAAATGACTGAACTTGGGGTTGAAATCTGGATGCATCTCTCCCCAACCCAATTAACACGGAGTCAATGGAGAGCAAATTAAAAAGGCCCTGGGCGCTAGACCCTGCCAGAAAACGCCAACGGAATCAAGACGGTCAAGGCCAGCACAAAGGCACAAGCCCCCTGGATCCATCCAATCCTCCTGAGCTCCCCTGATTAAAGCATGGGGAGATTATTTAGGACCTTTTCTTTCATGGGGTGGGTAAATGAGGGGAGAGGGTATCCATTCAAGCAGGGCAAAGGGCTGGGAAAAATGGCCGACTCTGGGTTGGGAACCATTGAGGCTGTTCACTGAGGTGTGAATGACCCACCTCCCAAAGACAACATCCACATTGGGAGAAAAATCTCAATGAAAATGGAAAACTGCTGTGAACTTAAAAAAAAACAGTGAAAAAAAAACAGACCGTCCCAACATGTTCTCATTCCCAACTCATCAAACAGAGCAGCTTAAGCAGTGGCCTCATGCTTTGTAACATAACAGTCTATTTGGACAGTTCTGATCCTGCAGGGACCCAAAATCAGGCTAGCAATAATAAAAACATTACATCCATCAAGTCTTTGAAAATCCAGCTCTCAGCTCAGCCATATCATTAAAGCAAAACCTTGTACGACTTTGAAAAAAGTGTTTTCTTCACTTCCTTTGGGGCCTCTATGTTTTACCCATTATGTTTGGACTGCAGTGAGCATTCTTCAATCTAACAGTAATAACCAATTTGTTTATAGTTTGCATATGCCGATTAAACCACCAGATGAGCTGGATTTGTTGTAATTAATTTGTGTGCACAAGTCTTGTTGGGAAATATGTGTGGTTCTGAAGAGTCCTAACGCTGGTAATCCTATTCATCTGCTCCTGTGTGCTCATTATGCTAAGAATTATTTTCAAATACCACATGCCACATGAGTCCAGAGCCAGCCAGGTTTCTGTTAATGGATTCTTGACCTTTATATCAAGAGTTATACAAGAAGGTTCTTAGTCTCAGCTGCTGATTGAATATCTCACTATCCACTCTTCTACCCTCATAATTAGGTCCCTTCACTCATCTAACCAGCTACATTGTGTGACTCTCCCTCGTTCAATTTAGTCCCAGCATGTCAGATTGGAGGTTAGAAATCCCCCACCCCTTCCTTTGGACCTTTGGTAGATGATACGCCTTTGCTTTAGCCACAGAGCCCTGTGGAGACACCTTTCAGAGGGCAAAGCCCTGTCATGGCAGGATGTGAAGCAGTGAGGGAGCTAAACTAATTACAGCTGGTCCTGTCTCCCTCGGTCTAAGCCGGGGGCTTACCTAGCACAATGGGGCCTTTAGCTGAGTGCCTATCCTCTTTTAGCTCCTAGGGTTGGGAGCACATGGGCCTACAAAGGGACTTCCATTAGAGTAATTAGAGGTAAAATGAAGAGTGGTTTTGTTCTGTATCTGAACTGAGTTGCTTGGCATGTTATTTGTCTGTCTTTATTCAAGCATAGAAGACATCTGGATTCTTTAAGCTTTTGTTGAGCACTTGGGTGATAATGAGATATACCTGAGGCTGGGGAGCCATGTATGATGAGGGCTCTCATACTGTTTGTTTTCTCTTTGCGTTGATGCAAGAAGAAACTAAATTAACCTCATTTCTATGGCAACCGGCTATGGGAAATTGGTGAGGGAGAATTAAATATCTTATATATGTCCTGCATGCGAGCCATGTAAAGAATTAGAGTCAGGGCTTTGCTTGGATATGAAAGCTTGTGTTTTACCAAAACCATCTGAGCTCAAACAAAACACTTGTGTTGGAGTCAGTATTTGCTGGATGAATAGAGCCATTTATCTATTCTTTTTTTTCTTTTCTTAAAACAAAACCGTCAGTGCAGGAGGGGGGTTTCCTAGTTTGTAGCTGCAAAATGATATAAATACGACTAACCATCTGCACTCCACAAAGTCAGCACTTACTCTCTCATTCACTCCTTCTAATCACAGCAGACTCATGATTCTCTGTCTGAAACATGCTCCCTGCATTTGAAATACAGGTGTTTAAAGCATTAGCCAAACTGTTGGTGCTTGATATCCTTAAATTGGAGGACCAAGAAACCCAAGTTAACCCCTCCCAGGAGGCCTGACCTGAGCTGACTGATGGTTCCACTCCCTCGTCCTCTGAACGATGACCTTGGCCTGGGAGTGCAGAGGATGGATGGTGGCCCTGGTGTTGAAGCTCATGGCCTGCAGGTGTGAAAAGACGTTCTCTGTAGGGGGATTTAGGAGGCTTGGGACACTCCCTGATGCTGGTATCGAGTTTCTGATGGGAGGCGCTGCTGTCAAACATGTTTATGTTCACTTAAGACTCAGTGAGCGGTCAGTGCTAAACAGCAGCCAAACTGCAGAGTGGAGTGTGGGTCTGCTTGTGGCTTTGTTGCATCTAGGATGTGGACATTGACTGAAAAGTCAAAGAGCAGCACAAAGTAAAACCCTGTCCCAGCAGGACTCAGAGATAAAACTCCAAATCTGAGACAACGAGGAAGCTAAACGAAGAGTTGGTCTGACCAGTGACTCGGACAAAGAGTGGTGATACAAACTGCAAAAGCCTGCTGATTGTGACCTTCCTAAGCAGGAGCTTGATGACCAACTCCTGTAGTCCCTGCAGGACAGAGATGACCAGTCCCAATGTCCACCTGAAAGCCCAAACACTGCATCCCTGTGGACTCCTTTTGTAAAACTCTGGTTCATCAGAAGTTCAGGAGCATGAAATACAGACAAGACAAGAGAAAAAATAAAAAATAAGAAACACCACAATGAAGCACATGAGATAAATTGGCTGGGTTCCAATGTGAAACACATCTTGACACCAACAAATTGCTAACTCACATGGTTTGATAGTTATTCAAGTTATTGGGGGAATGGAGGGTCATATTTGGCTGTACTGGTGATGGTGACTCCCCCTCTTGCCCCCTTCAGCTGTGCTGCATCTTACACTAACCCTGAAGGCTTCAGGGTCTTTCGTCCATCTGCTGCAGGGCCCTTCCCCTAAAACGGTCGACCACCTGGACGTCTATCAGCGCCAGGGTCTGGGGGCCTCTGGAGGTGTAGATCTGAGTCTCTGAGAAGTTTGCTCCCAGAGGATCGAAGCTAACTAAAAAAGTGGCTTGGGACCTTGTCGTCATCTCCTCCTCTGCCGCCTCCAGTTCTTTCACTCATCACTTGTTTCCCCAAGACCAAACTGAGTTCGGGAGGCCGCAGGCATCGACAAACATGAAGAACACAGGTGACAGAGGACGTCATGCAGACTACATGCTCTTGTAAGGCTTGTTTTAATGAAGGGCTGCAGTTAACAAAGACAGAGTGTCGTATGTGGTGCTACAAGAGTGTGAGACTGACCTGTCACCATCCGATGTAGTGTCAGTGTACGCATGCAGTTTGTGCAGTCACTTAAAACAAGTCTCAAAGACAAACTTCACAACATCAACTCAAATGTTTTCCATTCCCACAATGATAACAATTTCAAGGGCTAACCTCATACAAGACTCACATCAGACGCATTCTGTCTCTACAGGACAAAACAGGTTGTAGCAGGCCTGCCGGACAGCTGGAGCCACAAGACCAAGGAGTTCCTGCGCTTCCCACCCCATTGATGATCCTCTCCTGGTTCACACTGGGCTGTAAAACCTCAAACCTGTTGACTTCAGGTCTGGTTCCACTCATTTTGTTGGTTTGTTGTTTTTGTAGATGATCTGGTGTTGACATGGTTTATTTTATTTTGAAAGTCACAGGAGGTTGCAATGTTGTTTAAATTCTTAACTTCCTGTCTCATTCAATCTGCTCTGTGCGAATTAATCCGTCGTTGCTCTGGAGGGCTGCAAGAAAGAGACATAAAAGGCCATTTCTTTCTACCCTTATGGTGAAAAAAGAGACATATGCAGAAACATGTCAGCATTATTTCAGTCTACAAAAATGGTATGACTTCATATGATTACAGTTGGTTCAAACTTCTTGTGTTTGATGATTGCCCGAAGCAGGAATTGTAGCTGCAGACTCTTATCTTGGCTGAATTCCCCACACTCAGATGAATGCAGATACCCAAAGATAGGGCGGTGTAATTTACACAGGGAAGAGATTGCAGCACTGAGGCATCTGTTGATAATGTGCCCGGTAAAACAACACAAGTTTATCTGGTAAATACTTGGTGAAATTACCTGTCGTCCAGCGGGGCCCAGAGGTGACGAGTCAAATGATTCTTTTATTGTGTTGTGCTCCTGCTGGATCTCTTTTACATCAGTTATTGGAATCAGTGCAGGGCCTCCAGACAATCACAGACGATACAACAAGAAGAAGCTGCAGCAGCAAACACAGCGCATGAAATATTCAGTGTGACAGAGGGCCGCTGTTACTAAGTTTTAATGAAGACACTGAAATCAGTTTGATAGCTGACGTGCTATGGTCAAGGGAAATAAACCAGCAGGCTCATGGAGGAATCTTTCAGAGGAATCTTTCAGCAATTTTTTTTTTTCATTTTTCTAGATAGTGTTCCATTTCAGGCCTCAGTACTAACTGCTACTTAAAATGCAAAGTGACTAATGAAGTGGATTGGGCTCTAAGGGCCGAGGCGAGTGGAAGAATTAATGGACTGCTGAGTTCTTCAACCTCACTGCTTGATGATGAAGGTTTGCTAATTGATAAAATAAAATAATTTTTAAAAAATGATTTTAAAAAAACTCGTACTGAGGCTGTTTGCAAGTTAAAAGACAATGATGCTGCTTGTAAGAAGAAAAGCAATTAGACAGGAGCAAAGCTGTTAAATTGAAAACCTTTTTTAGTCCTGTCACATTTTCCACCTTTCATTCCAGGGGAGTGAAGACCAAAGCAGCAGCAGCAGCTTCTGTCTCCTCCTCAGCCTGTCTGGGTGACAGGGACAGTCTCATAAAGGTCTCTAACAGCCCCTGTTATTGTCGCTCAAACACTCGCTTGACTGAATTTAGTTTGCCACCCGTTGCTGTGGAAACAGCAGTGCACTCTTGTCCTCTGGTTTATTTACAGGCAGGCAATCCAAAACAAACTGAAACTGCTGAAAACCAGTATGGTTTCATGGACAGGGAGATGTGTTAGTGGTGAAATGCTCCATTACACATGCTATGAAGACAGACTGTTTAGGAATAACTGTAATGCTGATGAATGAAGACAGAGGGGTCTCTTTTTTTTCAACATGCCAGGGAACTTTATTTGTATTTATGTCACTTTATTTCCAAGAGTAGAAGCAAAGCACTGAGGCATGTGGTGAAGAGCAGCACATCTGGTTTTCAGGGAGGCACCAAGTGAAGAGTAAACAGGTTAATGAGTATGTAAGAAATGTCAGGAAACTGAAGGGCAGATTGTACCAGGGAACACTTGGTTAGATTGCTATCTATGGATAACTCCTTGGGCATCCAAACGGTAAAAAAATTGAATAATTTTGTTCTCCTATATCACCAAATGACAACAAAAGCTTTTTCGGATATCCACACAACAGTAAGTCTACTGACAAATCTTTGTTTCACTTCAAAAATATGGCAAAAGCAACTTTCTTTCATCAAATCACACTGGCCGGGTTGGGGCGTAGAGTTGGGAAGACGTTTTGCCTCTCATCCAAGAAGCTTCTTCACTTCCTAAGTGCTGGCAGGTACTACTACTACTACTACTACTACTACTACTACTACTACTACTACTACTACTACTGTCGGATAGTACCCAAAAAAATGAAAATTGTGACCAAACAGGCACAGAACATTGTAACTACATCAACTGTAAAATAAAAATAACTAAAGAAGTTACAAAGGAAAGATTTGTGCACATAGAAATAATTGTCAACTTTATTTGTCCTCTTTTGGTATAAAAATAAAGGTCTGCTCTTAAATTATTAACTCAACAGTGGATAAATAAACATTTCTTCACAAAAAAGATCAAATTAAGGGGGCTAACAGAAATGAATAACCTTCTACATGTAATATTCAGTTTATGAGCTTAAACAATATTTGATTCAAACAATGATTAAATAAATAGTGTTAAAGGCAAATGGTATTTTTGCTTGGTTGCAATTTTTTGAATATACATTTTTAAATCTTGCGTACCCCCTGGAGTGCCCTCAAGTACCCCCAGGGGTACATGTACTCCCACTTGAGAACTGCTGCTTTAGTGAAGCAGGAGTTAGCAAAATGTTTTAGCTTCTAAATATTAAGATGATTCCACTGACAGGAAGAGCGCATTTTTTTTGCATTACAAAAAAGAGAAACAGCATGAAGACTGAAATATACACTTCACTTAGGTTCATCACTTTGTTTTGCTGTTTGTCAAAGAAGAGACACTTTTTTCTTCCCTATTTTATTAAATTATTAACCTAAAATAAAAATGTCACAATAACCAAAAGGAAGACAAATAACAACAGTCCTCCTTTAGTGTTTCTTGAGCCTCTACAGCTCATGAAAGCGCCTCTGTACTTCATCCCTGGGTAAGAAATTTCATTATTGTCAGAGTCTGTTAGACCTGACTTCCAGTGATGTTTGGCATCCATTTGAATAATGTCATTTTGTAATAAGCTTGCTGGGAAGCATAAGAAGAAAATGTACAACGATAAGTTAATTAAATTTGAAACATTACAGATTGTAATCACAGACTTGAGAGGCAACATAATGGAGAGAAAAGCTAAACAGTCCTTTTCTGCACATGCCCACTTACATAGAAGGAGAGAGTTGTGTATTTCATTTAGCAGAAAGGTCTGTCTTCCTGAGGTTCAAAGGAAAAGCTGAGGCATTTTAAAACAGACATGGGGCTTCGTACTTCTTGACTAGTTTTATCAGTAATTATATTACTCATCCCCAAATCACACTCTCATCATGCTTAATCCAGCAAAAATTGAGCACAGAAGGAAAAAATAATTAAGGTGGCCTTTTCCGTCAAAGAAATTCATTAATAAATACAGGAGACATGCTTTTGGTTTTTTCTCCTCCGCTCTGAGAACACTCAGCTCTGCTCATTTCAGACTTTTTTCTTCAACTCGCTCATTATACTGTAGACGTAACTTTTGTGAAGATGTAAGAGGCTTTTTGTGACCACCCACAGGTACTGTCCAACTCGTAATATCATCAATTAAATATTAAACTCCAAAGTTACTTATAATGAAGTTCTTTGATGTTTCACTCTCAAAACCTGCACTCACTTTATTCCATACTAATTATTTTAATATCTTTTAACTGCCCAAGAACAGAAAGGTTTCCTTATCCAGCCTGAGTCAGGCAGAGCTTCATTTAATATGCCGAATCGGTGAATCATTATTTAATAGCTTGGACATGACCTGAAAAGTGATGTGAGTCAAAAATTCTGTGTGGCTCTGTAGAAACAAAGGTCTCCACTTGAAAATGTGTGAACATGCTTTTGTAACTCTGTAACTAAACTGCATGAAAGCTGAGGTGCAGCTGGATGTAAATAAGTGTACATTTCCTGTGATGGTGTAAACTGTGGCACAGACACGCCTGTGTAAAAAGAAAGTCTCTTTCAAAGCTGATTTTATTCCAAGGCTTCATTCTAGAAACTCTTGAATTTACAAAGTCCTGGGGAGAAAATGATGGATTCAGAGCATGAAAACTGTCTTTGTGTTGAGACTAAGCATAGCAGAAGACTGGCAGCTGATCCAGTGTCAGAAATGCTGCATTTCTGCACTCTGTACAAAATGAAAAGACAACCAAATCATTTGGTACACAGTCAGAAATTGAGACATTTGTGACTTGATCCAGTTGGTGGACAGTCTGACTTAAGAAGGAGACTCAGGACTTGAGTAAAGTATTTCATAAGAGAGTTTGTTTCATCTCATAATGTTTCATTTTATTCTTTACACAGCCTGCTCAAATTTGCAATAAAGGTCTCTAAGATTTGTCCTCTTTTGGGGTTTTCAGAATATGGTCACCCTAAAATCTGTCCATCCTCCTCCTACTACCGAGAAAGACCTTGTTGAAATCGAGGGATCAGCGCCTGCAGAGGTGTTGGCACGGTGTTTTGCTTTAATTCATGTGAACTGGTGCGAGATCCCATCAGGACAATGTCGGCTCGTAGCCACTGGAACATAACTAGCTCCATCACAGCCTCATCTGTCCCTCAAATGCAGCTGCCAAGACCCTGTGATCCCATGTCCCCAAGTCCCAGAGACCACAGTCCTTTATGTGTGTGTGTGTGTGTGTGTGTGTGTGTGTGTGTGTGTGTGTGTGTGTGTGTGTGTGTGTGTGTGTGTGTGTGTGTGTGTGGAGGCTGAACTACCAGAGACCTCTGCCTCCTCCTGCACCTGTGGCCTTCAGAGAATCCTGGGAGAAGCCATTACATGATCACGTCTGACAGAGGATACTGGCCCTGCCTCCGAGGCCGACGACTGCTCACAAAGTGAGGATGAGTGAGCGATGAGTGAGCTTTAAAGTTCAGTGTGAGCCAGAGGTCCTGCACGCTGCTTTGCCAGGCAGAAGGCTGTATCACACTCTGCACAATAACATGATGAAGGACTGGATGAGAGCGTGACAGAATTACTCTGGCATCCTCAGTGAGGCTAAACTTAAAAAAAAAAAATGACGGCTTTGTGTAAATCATGATGGTTAAAATATTCCATGAGCGATAATCTAATTGTTTGATTATCTCTGTGAGCCATCACAACAAAAATTTTAATAAACATACAAGTCACAATTTCTGCTCTGACTGCATTCATACATGGTCAGCAATCAGGAAATATAAATCGATAAGTGAATGCATAATTATGTTGTTAATTCCTCCAGTCTAGTTGAGAAAGACTCAGAATGAGGAGAACAACAAATGGAGAAACTGGTAATAAAAATCAGAAGAGGTTTCTTTTCAACAAAAAAATAAATAAATAAATAAAAATAAAAAGCATCTTCATGTTACAAATGTTGCAATCATAGAAATTTGTTAAATAAAAAGTTGTGTTCCAACAGAATAAACACTGCAGCATTGTTTCACTGCTTCATGATTGTGTCAAAAGTAAAACAGTAGATTTCATATTTCCCTGCTGAAAGTTGTGTTTAAGATAATTTCTTACAGCTTTAACATTTTTTGACACAACATGCCTCTTCCTTGGTTTGTTGTTGGCCATGTTTAAAAAAAAAAAGGGGGGGGCTGCTAGATATCATGGTCAGTTTTAGGTGTTTAACATATTAAATTTGTGCATTTGGTCAAAGCAGTCTGATGACTGTGGTGATAGACGAGGACATCACAGGAAAATAACATGTTTTAGGATGGCTGGAGAATCTGACCCGGTCAAAGAAATCCTTCATCCTGTGGATATTACACCAACCGTCTGGATCAAAACATCTGTTTCTGAGAATATAACATGAAGTCAGCTGATCTGTGACAACCACACACACAGACACACAGACACACAGACACACAGACACACAGACACACAGACACACAGACACACACACACACACACACACACACACACACACACACACACACACACACACACGTCCCGGTACATACAGAGCACTAATGTGTTAGCGTTGGCTTCATTTGTGTTTTTGAACCTTTAAACCGACTCTAACATACAGGATGTAATGTTGAGTTAACTTTTACCCTCCTTCTAAACGGTTCTTTTCAAAGCCCTCATTTGCAATTTTGAACACTGATTTGCGATGATGCTTTCAATTTCCATAATGAGTGTGTGAGCTGCACACGCCAGAATAAAGGCTTACAGTACACAGACTGGAAGAGGGCTGTCAGAGTGGATTCATTGTCTGTTTTATGGTGAATCACCGTGGCCTGGAAATAATTCATCACAGTGCTGAAACTGCTGTGAAGTCTGCTGCGGTTGTTATCCCTAAGTGCTTCTCTCCTTTTGTCTGCACGACTCGACTCGCTGTGGAATTGCACAGGCGCTGCAGATAGAGGTCCACCAAGATAAAGGTCAGCCTTTTCTCTTAATTGTTCGGGGTTGAATAAGCTCTCAGCTGGTACAGTGAAGGTTGGTCTAAAAAGAGCACCAGTTTGGTGAGAACAGCGGTGAAGTGAGAAAGAACATGACGTTTGCTGTTGCATGAGAGGTAGGTGCGTAATTTGTGTGTGAGAATGAGAGTGTGTGTGTGTTGCATTTGAGCACATGTGGTTGTTAAAACTCTCCTCTGCGCAAGCCCTGAAGGTTGGCCCAGACTTTACTGTCATTTCTCATCCTAATGGTTCCTGCCACATCCTCCTGCCAACACACGGCTGGAGAACAACCAAGAGCCAGGAGGAGAAAAGAAAACTCAACAGACGTTCAATCCGTCTCTCTCTCTCTCTCTCTCTCTCTCTCTCGCTCTCTCTCTCTCTCTCTGAACAAAAAGTGACTCCACAGCGTTAAGAATAGAAACTGTAAAGTGACTCCTCTCTCCTCTCCAGAGAGTTTCCTCTGATGCACATACAGATATAAAGGTGGAAAATCAAACATCGCATTGAAGCCAGATCTGGTGAAATACTCACAGGACCTTCAGGCTTATAGTCTTCCCCTTAGTACTGATAAAGACCAAACAGGTCATATTAGGCAAAACAAAAGAGGATGAGCCAAAAGTAAAAGTAAATAAGGGGGTTTAATGGACCAAAAAGACAAAATAAACAAAAACTTATGAGGAAACCCAAAGTCCAACATAAATCCACAAGGCAAACACATTAGGTGACTAATTACTCACAGAGGTTTGTAACAGGTGACACGGGTGCAACCATACAGGGCCTATTAAAGAAGGGGGAAACAGGGGCAGGAGGTAAACCAAGGGGCAACATCCGGTAGAGAAAAATGAAGCCTTTGTGCTAAAAGTTGCCGTTCATCGAGAATCTGCTAGAGGCCGGCTGCAGAAAAGACTAGAAGTCACGTACACATCAAGCCAAAAAACCCCAGACTTTTACAGCATTTAAAGGCATATTAACAGCCTTCAATCAGAAGCTCAGCTCAGCTCACGTGACTGACGGGCGCCCTATAGCTTTTAGACAGGAAGCTCAAAGTCTGCATCATATCCAAGTTGGCCCTGTCCAATGATTGGCTTCACTTGACTATCAGGAACAGACGGATGACATTGCAGAGACTACGTCCATATTTTATACAGTCTATGGGTAAAACTAAAAAGAAACACAGAGAGGAAGAACTACAAAATAAAACAGGAACACTGTAATCTCAAGAAACAATAAAAGTACACACAAGGATAACAAGAAAATGAAATATGATACATGAGGCAAACAACTACGAGATGATAAAAAAACAGGAACCTTTAAGGATGAAAAAAAGAAGCAAACAAAACAAATACAATTCAGTGAAAACAATTACAATCCAGTGGAGACTGTCAGGTTTTTTCAGCATAGGTGAAGTTTTGAACAAAAGGTTATTATGTGGATCAAATTAGGTTTTTAATGTGATAACAAGAACAATTATACAAGTACAGCAAAAATGCGCTAAGCACTGTTTCTCCATGTCTGCTGCCTGGGAGTCTGTTTGGCTGATGTTTACCGTAACAGAATCATAAAATCACAACATCTGAGTGTGTTTTGTTTGATGCATCGTCCACTGTCAGCGGCTGCCAAAAGAAAATCAATTAATTGCATATATTTCATCTCTGTTTAATCTTAATACACCTCAGGTTATTGATTATGGTGAGTAGTGTGACTGAATCAAAAAGGCCCTGGAGTTCATTTTGAAATGACGGCAAATACAGTGACAGCAGAGCAGGAACGAAGTGTGTGTATGTGTGTGTTTGTTTACTGTGCAGGCAAACAGGCTGTGTGCTGATATAACGCACTGTGAGGGATTCTTTGATAAAGAGATAGAGCCACATGGAGAACGAGCTGGATAGCTGTGAGTTTGACTGAGCCCTTGATGAAATCTTATGAGGAAAGATGGTCTTTTGCACCATGTCCAATCTACACCAGTACCAAACTTAAAGTGTAATATTAATAGTTAATGAGTCTCTGACTCCGAGCATTTTTAATTATTTTAGTGGCGCTGCAACGTCCTCTTCACTACCACTTAGATTCTAGCAATAAAGAGCTCAAGTCTGCACTTTGCAAATATGGTTGCACTGACTGAGATAACCTGAGTTTTGAACTTGAAAAGAATTAATTAGGTGCAGTCGTGTACCATAAGATAAACTGCTCTTTTCTTGGACTGAAATCTCTTCTTGTTAGTAGCTGCAGCAGTATCAGCGGTGTGAAAGAAAAGCTTTCCTCAGCAGATCGTATCATCGCTGCTGCATCCATCTTTCTCTGGATGGAAGGAGCATTTATTTGCTGCTGTTAAAGAAACTTTTGTATCTTAAGCCTAAATGTGTCACATGGAGAAATTTCCCTTTGGAATTAGTTAGTCTGTGACATCTCAGTCAGGAGTAATGGGATATTCTTTTCTGCAGTAGTAACAATTCATTCGTGGTTCAGGCTGTTAGTTTGTGAATTTTCTTCGACATCACTTCTTGCTTGGGAAGCAAAGCATTTTAAACCTGCAATATTTCCTCCTTCCTAAGCATGTACCGTAGGCTGGAAATGTCAAATGCAAATGCAGCTGTGAGGATATTTGCACTCGTACTGCAGTCTCTGTTTTCACTCTTTTCATTCTGCTGCTGAGTCGGTTCAGTTTTCATACCCATCTCTCCCAGGGGACTCAACCGTGGTGTCACTCACACCCATCACCTTCACTGGCTTCTATGCGTCACCACCACTGTCTGCCTCTCAGTAACACCTGCAGCACAAAGGCCACATTATGTGTGTGTGTGTGTCACAATAAGGTGTTTAAACTTGGAGTGGCTGTGCTTGAGAAACTCTGCCTCACGCTGCCATAGGTGTCACTGGTGAGAAAATACCTCAGATGTTCAGCTTCACCTTGAATAACTCAGTACACATGGAGCAGCTGGACTGAAGCTTCACACACTCTACATCTCCTATAGTTTTTGGGTAGAAATGTCAGGTACACACTTTGTGAGCAGCTTAACGCCTCAAAACAACGGCTGCGTCTGCACTGCAGCTTCGTTCCGCTGCGTGTTGACTGCGTTTGTCAACTCACACAGGCTGCGTGTTCAGTCTGACAAGCCGCAGGACTGACAGACAGCTGGAGTCGCGAGACCGAGGAATTGTCACTTGCTTTCCTCTCTGTTCTTAAACCTCTCCTCATACATGTTGTGCTGTTAAACCTCAAACCTGTTGACTCCTGGCGTGTCTTTGCTTATTGTGACGTGCTCTTGCATCAGTAAAGCTAAATACAATCTAATTTTGACATAGTTTGTTTTTATTTTGAAAGTCTACTCTGAATTGATGCGTCACAGTTCCAGCATCCGGAAAAAATAGGATGGCTGTGGATTAGCTGCGACCTGTCGGACCAGCTACGCAGCTAAGCCGCAACAGAACGGATCCAGTGTAAGTTGACACGTTGACTTGGAAACCTATCTGATCCGGTGCTTGACGGAGCAGAGCTGCAACGCAGACACAGCTGATGTATTTCGGCCGTAACTCTTTGAACTGATCATTGGGTGGGCGGAGCCAGCAGTCAGGTTTCAGCTGAAGAAACAAGTTTTGTTTACGGCACACAGTAAAGTTACTGTGAAATGAATGAACATTAAGCAACATTTGGATGAACTTATTGAGGGACGTGATGTATTACAGACTTTGTAAAGTCCTCTTTTAATCTTTTATTCTTTGATTTCAGTGACTCATAGAGAAAAGTTTGGGATTTGCTGCAGTAGACTGCAGTCTTGGAACAGGCTTTAAAGTAAACCTGCTGTCTTCAGGAACTAAATGTGCATGATTAAAAATGTCTCCACTTTAATGCTGTCTGGTAACACTAATTGGCCATGAAACTCTGATGAGTTTTGGTCAATATGTAAACATTCTGAGCCTTGAATTATCCTGGGATGAAGGTAAATTGGATGTGGTTGAAATCTTTAATCTTATTTTCTTTTTTTTTTAGGTATTTCTACGGTTTTTCTTCTGCAGTACTTCTCCAGCGACAGGAGGATTCAGTTGGTCCACTCTGACTCTGGTGAGGTAATCAGCACAGAGCAGGGTCAGGTGTGTGTGTGTGCCTGATTAACCCTGATTTGGTGCAGGTGTGGGAAGCTTATATATATTCTTGAGCTCCAGGTCCCTGTGCTGACTCATTATCTCACCATCAGAGGCAGTGAGCGGCTGTGTGCAGATTTCCTCATGCATCGGTTCTTGTTTTCTGAGCTTTTATTTTGTTCAAGGAGCCTCTTAGACTTGACTCGGTATTTTCCTTTTTGTGGTTATCTCTTTAGGGTAACTTTCAGAGACTACAGACCTGCAATGAAGGAATCTGGAGTCATTTAAAAACCTTTAGCAGTCTTAGTTATAACCTCCATGAGTTTCAGGTCTTGCAGCGTGTCTGAAGCTGAGTGAAGGCCCTGTACCTCTGTTCAATCTTAGTGCAGACTCCTCAGAGAACACCATCAGGCCAAGAATGATTTGATAATATACCTGTGAAATGTGTTATAGATCGTGTTACTCTACCCTGCGACAATCTGTTTAGTGATGCCAAAGTGTGAGTCAGCGTTTTATTTTCAGCACATTTTATTGGTAACCAGAATGAAATACAAACCAAATAAAGTCAGTTTTATTTCCAGTTCAGTTTCATGCTTGCTCTCTTTCACCCATACTTTTTTTTTTTCAAGCCAAGGCTATTGTTTCCACTTTGGCAGATCAGAGAGATTTAGCACTCAATGGGGAATATTTTCTGAACAAATAGTTTCATAATTTGCATCCAACCTAAATTGTCCAAACCACTGGCATGTTTTCGGCATCTGTTCATCTGGCTCTTTTTCATTCTCGTCTCATCACACAGCGTTTGGGGATGGTGCCATGTTTCAAAATCTGAAAATGTAAAGCCATCATAAAAAGAGAATCTTTGTCTCACTCCCAGGTGTACTTAACTCTTTATTTATACAATTTTAATATCGAGCAACAGTCAGAGGAAGCATGTTTTGTGTCTCTGACAGTTTGACATAAAGCCAGTGATGATGAGATCATCTTTACAGATTGTGAATTTCATATCCCTGATCCAGCAGTGGTCAGGATTTACTCCGTTCTCCTCTTCAAATATAACATTTCATTTATGTAAAAGACCCAACCAGTGGTGTCTTCTTGTGCTATACTTGCATGGATGTTTCCTCCCTAATGCTCCATAAAGAGTCCAGAGCAGCCCATACAGTGTGTAACCTAATGATCAAGTGACTCTGGTTACCCACTGGTTTCATAACGATCTGGAACATTTTTATTCCAGCACATAAGTCACTTGACGTGGGCTGTATATCAAGTATCGGCTGTTCAGATGAAAAGCTACATCATGAATTCTGAACGATGGGGTAAAAGATTATGATGTACAGGAGGAGTAAAACCAGGCAGACTGTATCTTTCTCTAAAGACCCTGAAAGTCTGAGACTTGGCACAGACCCTTGGGTTTACATTTTGATCTGACGGTCTTTTTGTTCATGTCTGTTTTACATGTCTACACATGCATGCACTGTTACTCCATTTTACTAAAATGTATGCGTGTGTTCATCCAGGTGTCAGACATGTCCAGTGCTCTAAGTCACTCATTTTCCAGACAGCACCCTCAGAAAGATGACATCATCTTCTCAGACCATCTCCTCTGATGGTTAATGCCTCATTGAAAGCCATTTGCTACCATCTCCTTAATTGTGGCTAATAATCCAATCCTGCTCTCAGTATCAGTGTGCCAAGCACCATTAAGATAAAATGGGGACACTGAGGAGGAGAGGAAGGCAGACTAATGACAGTCAAGAAAGTGTGCGTTTGATTCACAGTAATACTTTTAAGGTAATATTATAGAGATTTAACGACTATCTGATAGACACCAACACTTATTACTCTCATAAAGTGGACAGCTTTCATTCTGTGTCCTGAAAATTTTATTACCTCATTTAATTCACCCTGTTTCAAAAACCTGACACTTTGCTGTGTCTTATAAAACAGTTTTATGTGACCTTTCGAGAGAATTTTTTTTTTTTTACACTAACAAAAGGTAGCATCTCGATAATATCAAAGTGCCCTGAAAGATTCTTTCCTATGTCCTTTTATCAGATGTTTGTGGAGTTCCTTAAATGTTAAAGTGACCTTTTTAAGGGGGGTACACACACAAATCTGAAGAGATTTATCTGTTAGAGACCCCATACATGAAGATAAAAAAAATCAGGCATTGAATCGTGTGTGTTGGGGGGCGGGCAATGCTCACATAATCTAAACATGGCTCACCACACAAATAATTCTGTCCCACCACCTCTCGCTCGCTATCGCTCTCTCTCGCGCTCTCTCACACAAGGGGAGGGGGGGGGGTTAAACCATATTGAACAAGTTTAATGTTTACGATTGTCGGCCCCGACTTGTTTTTGAAGCCGATTATCGGGACAAATTTTATCTCAACACACCTCAGACCACAGGATAATCTTACAAGATAATCTTCTCAGACATAAGATAATCAAGCATTGTCCATCCATAGTCAGGAAGGAGGAAAATGGGGACAAAAACAGTCCAATAACAGTTGTGTATACCCTTCTTTAGGTGGCCTTTACAATCTCTTGGCATTTATTAAGGTACAGAACTTTTTTTTAATCTTCTTGTACTCTGAATTATACATCTCTAAATGTTTTAGCAGCTCTGAGGTTTGTGTCAAGGTGAGCATTTGCCTTGAGCATAGGCACAGCTAATCAGGCACCTGTGAGTACCAGAAACCAACACATGACGTCTTTTTCTTTAATGGATGGTAAAGGTGAAATGATACTTGACCAACACGACACAGGAACCAGGTCCCTGCACCTAAACCATGAACTCTGCATACAGACTCCTTGTACTGAAGTTAGGAGAGTAGTTGCTATGGTACTGGAGTTTCCATTCTGCAAGGGTTTACAGGAATTCCCTTGGTTGGAGTAACAGGAAGAGTCTACACCTGAACATTAACAGAGTCCACATCATGCAGCCTTCGACGTGTCAGACTTCCTCACGCTGAAGCATTTTCCATTTTCCTTCTGCAGATTTGAACCACGAACACGACACCTGCAGCAGCACGCTGGCGGACATCTTTTTAAGCATTCTGATGTCATTGTGCAGCTGTAGCAGCCTGAATGAAAGTAAACAGATGGAAGGAGAAAGGAGCTGGCCTTGTGGAGTTTGTTTTGGCGGAGTTCAATCACATGGTAAAACAGAACAAATATGAGAACATTACAAAGCTGCTTGGCACCTCAGTTTTCCTGTTGCTCCTAATGATTTCAGCTGATATATGCAACACTCCCTCCAAAGCAAACATAGCATTTTTATTAGCCTGGTAACAGTTGACGGTGTTGCCATAGTGAGGACTTTGATGTTGGCCTGAAAAACATGTTGAAGAACTGTGTCAAAACACAAACCATCTCAGTCAGCCCATAATACGCCTGACAAGAGCAGTCCAAACGTGCCTGGGACAAATTGGAGGCAACTTCACCACATTTACTTAATGTTTTTCTGAGGCCCTCTTAGGAAACTTGAACATTCTCCAGCTGAATTAAAATGGGTGCAAGGCTTCACCCTAACAACAAATGTAATCCAAATGTAGCCCAGGCTGAATGCTAATTCGTCATCCACGGGTGAAGGCAACAAAATAATGGTGCTCTGGAAGGCAGCCGTGTTGAATACATGTTTTTGTAGTTTTTTTTTTCACTGTTGTGGTATCCTGGTATGTCTTGCTTGGAGGAGAACATTTCTGTTTGCTCGTCAGGCTGAGCAGTGGAGCACAGCTTGTCTGAATTACTCATGAGGTGGACGAGCAAGGAGAAGGTGACCCATTTCACTGTTCCACTTCTACGGCCTCACGTCTCCTGAGTCACTTGCTTCTTATGACGACCATAGAAATAAGATTTAATAAGACTCCCCAATTTATACAAAGCACAGCCTCTACCCTACATCTCAGAATCAATAAACAATGCGTTTGTGTTGAGAAGCTTAAAGATAGAAGGCCTTGAAAGATTTAAAGTTTCTGTCTCTGTGGAAAGTTATCACCTAGCCAGAACTTGTGCACATGTTGGAAAATGGATTGGTGGTTTAGAGATTCACTCAGGAGGTGATCGTGAATGTTGGAATCGTTTTAAATAAGTAGCTGCTAAAACTTAAAGCCAAAACGCATTTAATTTTAAGATGACTTGGCTCAGCACAGAACAAAACAATATATGAAGCTCTTTTCATGCTTCCAGTTCAAGGTGAGAAATCTTGTTTGAATGTCACCTGTGTCTGGTCCATCTTTTGCAGCTGGGGTCATAAGACAGTGACCCACCTTGATAATAAGCCTCTCCTCCTCATGTTGTCTTTACTGGCCTCTGAAAACCTCGAACCTGTTGACTCCAGCTGCAAGAATTCACCAAACAAAGCAGGACAAACGATCCCAAACTTGCCATGCTCCTGAACTCACCACGCTACCGGCCTGACCTGCAGAAATGCACTAGTCTTATTCACTCTGGTGTCAAAACACTAAAATATACATGAGCAGCCAATCATATGACACATGTATGTGCTCACCAGTGCCTTCTGACTTCATGCAGTTTCCCCATGTGAGGTTACACACCATCAGAATGCCCCCAAAACCAGGACACATTATTTAATATTTCATTACGTTACATGATTCATCAGTGGAAGATTTTCTTGAATGGATGCTTTTCTCTTGTACTCTTACACTGCTTCTCTCATGTGCTTTTATCCAACACACTAAGCTCTTCTAAAGAGATCTAATGACCTGTGTTCCTAAATGGTTCCTCTTCATCTCATCATCCATCTCTTCATGGTTGCTTCTCTCAGGACTGACTGCTTGGATGTTTCTAACATTAGACGTCCATCATCTAGCTTTTATACCTTCTCCATTAGGCTAAATGTTTGATTTGTCCTTGTCACAGTGAGAACATCTAAGGGACTGTCATTGTGGGAACTCAACACTCGCAAAAGTTAGTCAGATGGCCTTTGAGCTGACTTCTGTCAGTCACAGTCATCAGTGGGTCCTCTTTTTTAGCCCTTTCATAATCTCTGGTTGATTGGCATGATAGTTTAGAAATGTTTCATTATTTTTGACTTATTTAGTAAGGTTTAAATAAACCAGTAGTTTAAGTAAAATTTATACTGGAGTTGTCTGAAGTTGGTGGCTTTTCAAACTGATGTACTGACAGCCAGGTTGCTCTCTGTTCATCACCATCCATGGCTCAGACAAACACCTGGGTGGATGTATCCATACATGTCTCCTCATAGAAGACTCTTGAGCCATTACAGCCCTTCCTGTGGCTGCTTGTTTAAAAACTTTTGGTACCTTTTTGTCTCGGTCATTTGTCCGCCAAAAATATTAAAATGAGACCCAGTTTTGAAAACTGCAGAAAAACTCACTGCTCATTATTTTTCTCTTAATCGGGAAAAAATCACATCAAGTCTACCAAAGGAAAATCAGATGAAGTTCATGTCTTTAAAAAAAGTTTGAGGAAATTGCCTCTCTGTTAATTACAGTCACAGACAACAACTTATCCTTCTTTTTTTAATGAACAGCAACCTCCTTTGCTGTGCACTGAAAGGGGATTTAAGCTATGCTTTTACTGGGTTAAGCTCCACTTTTGAAGACATGCAGAGGAAAAACGGAAAACGTGAGCCTCTTTGAGTCAAAGCTGCCTGCTCGTTTTGGAGACGAATTTACACATTCGAGTGCCGTCTGTCCCTGCTGTCTATTTTTCAGTCTGGAGAATTTGCCTGGAGTGTCTTTAATGCATAAAGTGTAATGGACGTAGCCTCCACAACATCACCTGTCTGTTTCTGAAACAGATTTTTGAAGTAATATTGAAAATGAGGCGGGCTCCACAGTAAGAGCCATAGGGCTCCCAGCAGTCACATTAGCTGAGCTGTGTCTCAAATTGGACGAACTGGCGATCTTGACCCAAGTAGAGCATTGATATGGGTCCTTACTATAGTGAGAACCTGCAGTACTAGGGTTAATAGTGTCTAAACTGCCAGGTTAGAAAAAAATTCACTGCCATACAGTGCATGCTCTCAGCCAAATTAACAATTCAGACAGACATTTTTTGTACCAGGCTGTAAACATGTTTATTTCGACTGTGAAAACTGCTTTTTTTGGGGCTTGGTGTGTTTGTGACTTTTGGAGCCAACCTCAAGCGGACACTCGACATACAGCATTTTTTTAGCACTTCTGCATTGTCTCATATTTTCAGACTGGAGGTTGCTGCTTGCTTTAATGCTGAAAACACTCAATATTTCATCTTCAGCCTGGAAATAATGTGTGGCTCATGTTAAAGCTGTAGTCTTTAATTAGGGGCGTCAGAGTGGAGGGAAAAGTGGGACTGACTGCCCAGGGCCCAAATTGGGAGGGAAGCCCTTAATGGGTCTGAAATAAAATGTGTTTTTACCACACTTTTTGTGTGATAACTGCAATAAGAATCAAAATTGTATGAATAAATGAAAAAGCATACAGAATTCCTTTCAGGTAAAGGGGGAGTCTCTCTCAAAGGCTCGTCCCCGTTTCCATAAAATGGTGCACAGAATGGTTTAGTCCGTCCCATTCCTGATCTTTTAGTCACCATTCTTGTACAATAACCACGTTAGACTGAAAACCTGAACTGAACCTTGCTGAAGGTGACGTTTCATGGTTTGTTCTTTAAATGAATCTGGAGTCTGTCCCAGCTGTCATTTGGTGCAAGGTAGCGACAGGCCCTGGACAGGTCGTCAGCCAAACACAATTAACCTGATGAGCATGTTTTTGGATTGTGGAAACCCAGAGATGAGCCACGCATACACAACAAAGACTGCTATCTACCTGGAGGTTTTTCACCAAACAGTTGTTATAATTGCTATATACAAAGAACATTGCAGATAACAGCTTTTACATTTCTAACAATGCGCTTTATAAGATATCCGTACAATGAGTGATAATAGTGTCTCTTGTTCTGGTGGCTTATTAGCAACAATCAGCGTCTGACCTTGTATGTTCAGTGTGTAAAGTGTGTTGTAAAAGAATAGAAAGCTGTATGCTGAAAGGTTACATCTGTGCTCCAGTTTTCAGAGCAATAGAGGAAAAAAAAACTGAGTAAGACCATGTATTATCCTCCTACAGCAAACTTTCGGTGGCCTGATAGACGAGACGTATAATTATCAGGACAATTTGCCCGCTAATCAGTGTGTTCGCACCCGGGGACAGACCGAGCGGATCTGAGGATGCTGGTAGGCTCTTGAGTCTCTGTAGTGATTCCTTGTTTATGTCCAGATCCAACCATTTTTTTTCTGGGAGTCGTAAATTACCCGCTGCCACCTGTAATGTATGACAATTTACTCCCACATTACTGAAGGCCAGCACGAGGTCAGCTGCACTTCCTTTGGCAACGCTCATGTACTTTTCTTCTGTGGTGTTAAACAAAGAGCTCCTTATGCACAGCAACTGATTCACTGATAAATGCATATAATCATGTCTGCCATTTCATTTTCCAAGAAACATGCTCTTCATTCAACCAACTGAATTAAAGATGAGCCGATGAATGAAAGACGACGAAAGTAATACCAGGTCATATAATCCCAAATTCAATTGCAACTGCATGACGTACTCTCTGTACTCTGTCAGATGGAAGCCCAACATAACAAAAAAAGTTGCAATAATTTGAACCCATTCACTGGTCGAGCTCTCATGATTAGAAGTGTAGCTATTCACAGCCTCTGGTTGTGATGCAAACTGCATAAGGTACTTTAGTTTTCATGTGCTGTTTAAATCAGGTGACAAACATGATGATTTGACACGTAGGTGATCATCAACTCCTCTGTTCAAGTCTGGCCCTGTGTGTGCCGTCTGTCTGCAGCAAATGGTAAACATGGCCGATCTTTTGTTCATGACAATCCTGATGTTGATTCTGGGACAGCTACTTGTCCAACAAATGAAACCTTCTGGTGTTCTTTACCCGTACACATTAGTGACTTTTAATCTTGCTAAGCATACTGGCTGATTGTCGAACCAAAGGGCTCCATGACCTGAAATGGTAAAAGATATGGTTTTGTTTCCAACGTCCCAAGTTGGTCATAATCATCATCGACAGATCATCAAGAATAAGGTAAGCCTGAAACTATTTACACATCTTGGCTTTCTGACTATGAGTATTAGTATGGGAGCATAAACCGCTCCTCTTTCTGTTTGTTGACAGGCAGGAATGAGCGAGCGTTTGATGAAGAGGAGTAAACTTCTCCCGTGACCTGTCAGGAATGGGTTCCAGTCAACTGAGGCGAGACGCAACTGGGTTTCCTGTTTGATGCGTCGGCTACGGTATGACGTCTAGACCAAAACTGGAGCTCTTCTTGTTTGTGTTTGTCACTTTTTGATTCCCCACCCAGGGAGAAGAGGCCCTCTGGGCGAGCTCAGGTTTCACAGACAGAATTTAAACACTTCTTCTGGGAGACGAGACGCCCTCGCTGCAGTAGTGGCCAATTAGGATCAAGTGTCAGTGTGTTGACATGTGAAGGACGGTATGTGCGAGCGGTTGGTCAAACAGGGATGGGGAGGTAGTGTTGGTGGTGACAGGCTTTGTCACAGACACTGAGGGAGGATTGAAAACACATGGTCACTTTGCCAGCAGATGGAAACCTTCACTCTGTTCAGACTGATTGGATAATGTCCCCATGTGTCACACTCTGACTCTCTTTCTCCATTATTTTTCCTTTGGTTCTGTCTCTGTTGTGCGTTTGATTCCTTGAAAATATTGTAGATTTGGTCTCAGACTTCAGGACCCCACTGTACATTAGGTGCTGTGTATTCCAACCATGTCAGGACTCCTTTGTATATCACATGAGCCAGAAAGCCTTCAGGGAAAGAAGCCTGTGCATCCTCGCTCATAGCTCTCCCCCAGGCTGCCACCTCTTCCCTCACTCTTCTCTTCTGAAGACACTTTTCAGCAATAAAGACATCCTTCAAGACTGCCCGCTGTGATCGATTTCCAAGTCACAGGCAGGAGCACAGGTGAGGGGATATGAGGAGGCACAGAATAAAGAAATTAGAAGAGCCACAGAGGTGCTGCAGCCTGTGCTGAACCTGAGAGACAGAACTTGGGGCCAAAACAGTTGGCAGAATTTTTATTAACATCTTGAAAAGTAAGGAGCTGATTTTAGACAAGTTAAAAAGATGAGTCCAAATGACTGTTTTCGATGTGTATGACTTCACAGCAGTATCAAAATGTCAACAGCAGCAGCCATCTTGAACAAACGGCCCTTCAAGAACAGACTGGTTGAGCGTTCCTGCTCTCGGCGTGCCAATCTTGTGATTGGAGCGTTTCATTATGTGCAGAAGAACTTGCTGCTACTCTCGCTGGCCTCGTCTCCTTTGTCTCAGCGTGTTTTTCCCTTTGCACTTACATTGGCTGTATCTTTTAATGAGATCAGACTTCATTAAAGAGAGCCCCTCGCAACCTTCCCCAGGTCTTTTTAACGCAAACGCTTCAATTAGCAGCAGCGGAGGCGGCAGATCGGAGCTGTTAGGTAAAGCAAAGGAAAAAAGAGGTGACGCTAATGGAGCTGGAGCAGGGAGAGAAGGATGTGTGGAATAAATCTTTCGTTTCACTTCGTAACCGTGAGCTCGATGTAGGGACTGTGCACATGACCACACGTCCAACAGCAGAAATCTCTACAGTTGGTAGTTCAGGCGACAATTTTTCTCTCCTTTGGCACAAAGTAAATGTTCTGTGTCTGAAAGGTTGTCATAGCAACAACATGAGCAAAACTTCTATGTCACTATGGTGATGGATCCCATGAAGCTTCAGCCATGTTAGGTGCAAGCAGATCTATGAATGAGGGCTGAATGCAGCCTGCACACATGAATTTGCCATCAGACGTTCAGTAGGGACATTTGTACAGTATTACTGTGTCCTTCAGGGTCATTAACCTGCATGTATAAAGCAAAGAAGACACCAAATACACTCATCAGATTTATACTTTGATTAAATGTGTAAAGTTTGGACCTGCAGCATGCTAGAGTGTGGATCTTTTGAAGTCCAAGATCACAGATGCAGCCGCAAGGTGTGTTTGTAACTCTGCTCAACAACAAAGCACAGCTGCTTGGAGATGAGTCTGAGGAAAAACTAAGAAGCCAGTGCTGCTAATTTGAAGAAGCAGAGACAACAGCGGAGATTCCAGCCCCAGGGGAACGTTGTCCAAACAGTGTTCACACGAGGTCGTCCATTTGAAGCTCTGCTGTTTGGACAAAACTGTGTCCCATTTTTAATCCGCTTAATCTGTTCAAAGCTGAGGCTTTCTGAAATGACTTGGCAGGTTTTTCCTTTTACAGTAGGCGCCCACAACAGCATGACATCAGCAGTGTTACTTAAAGGGAAACACTGCAACACAGCGTGCACTGTGTTTGTGACAGGGCACAGTTTCACACCAGCAGAGAAACAAACAGCAAATCCATGTTGTAAACACTCTGATGATGTCTTTACAGTCATGTTAACACACCCTGATGAGTGCTTCAAACATTCTACAGCGTCTTCATCAAAAGGCGGCGCATGTGTGCATTTGAGCATCAGAAGGGGGGCTGCGTTGGCTCAAACGTTTGATGGGATACAGCGCTATAGAAATAAAGATTTGTTGGTTGGTGAGAATATGATGTTCTGTCTGTATGTTGGGTTTTTCGGGTTAATAACACTTTGTGTTAAAAGCAGCTGCCTGCCTTAGACGATGCTGAACACTCAAGGAAAAGCAATAGAGAGAGAGATGAGGCAACTTAGTATCTCCATTAATAGCTCAGACAATGCAACAGCTTCAGCTGCCACAGTGAGGAAGGTTGAAGTAAATGAAAAGCAGCATGATGTCACTTTACAGGAGCTGTCCGTTCAGCACCGGACAAAATGGCTGCAGAAAGCCCCTGTGATGATATCACTTGGTTCAGTTTGTAGTCAATCTTTTGCATGTTTACTTCTACAGGACTTAAATTCTACCTGTAAAGACGTCATGTGCCTTACATGATGTGAAATAATCTGATCAGTTATCCTTCAGTTCAGCTTGTTGAGGCACAAACAGCAGCACATTCTGAAAGTAATGAACATATTGTCTTATTACTTCTACACCAAAGCAAGTCTGAATCGACTGCAGAGCTGCAACCATTAATTCATAAAAACAATAATTAAATCTGTAGCTCGGCAGTTTTTTTTTCAATTCATGTTACAGGAAGAGGCAGAAGTATGTGTAAATGAGAACTCTGTTCAGTTTTAGCCTTTTTTTTTTTTTGGCATGGAAATAATGGCCGCATAGACGGAGAGAACAACGTAGATAAAACATTCCTGCATTTAAACAAAAAATGATCGCAGAGAGGAGAAGACCAGCTGAAGATCTTGCTTCTCTCTCCTCATCAAAATAGCTGTTTTAATAAGTCTGACTCTGCATATGTAGAGAACTTCCTCCTCTCATGATGAAATTCCAGTTTTACATGTTTCTTCCTGAAGCCTTTCTTTCATTAAAACGTGTTTTTGAAGTTCCCTGTTTAAATAGTGGAGTGAATCTCATACACAGTACAAAAATGAAGGTCATATCAATGACAGGATGAATAGTGCTTAACAAAACACCTGTCGTCCTATCTGCAATGGTCTATTTCCAGTCAAACAGCCAGATGGCTTCTACACTTTCTCCTCCAGTGAACCGTCTCTGTCCCCCCTGAAAAAGCTCCTTGCCGGGGGCTCAGCACTCAGAGCATTTCCAGACTTCACCTCCTCTTGTCTATTCCTGAGCGTGATCAAGAGGAGAACGTTTCTACTATTACATGTGTGGAGTCTATACTTGTATTTCTCCAACTGGGCCCCATCAAATATTAATGTTTCTGTGAGTGCGGAGTAAATGTGGATTATAAAAAGAAAAGGGCAGCAGACTTAGGAAATGTGCTGCAGAAGAGGGCTCAGAGAAACACACACACTAATCGAAAGACCCGAGGGTCAGTGCAAATATCTCTGAGAAAATGAGAATTTCATTTTGGGTGTTTTTATGAAGTCCTACTCGTCCAAACTATAAAATCACCCCCCTCAAAGCATCATGGGAAGCACTCAGTAGGAAATAAAATCGACATCTCTGTCTGATGGGGAAAGCAGTAGTGAGTCAAAGATCAGCACTCAAGCTGAACTTTCCTCCTCCTCGTTTTTTTCTTATTGGTTTGCTGTCGTCATTACTATTTCATCTCTTATAATGGAACGTCCAGGGTTGAGAAATGGTCGGTAAACACAGCATGCAGCTAAAAATTTGGATTTGGAAAGTCCTAAAGTCAAATTCATGAAACTTTAAGTGTCCCATTTTGAGTTTGCAATGCAAAAGAAATGAACAAATTCAGTCAATTTTTTTTTCTCTTGAACAAAACACAAACATCTCAGCATAATCTGTGAAATGAAGGAAGGGAATGTCAGAGAGTCAGACAAGTGCACAAAAACATCCCTCAGATATGAATTACTATTATAAATTAGAACAATGTTGTTCTTATACCAGAAGAATCAACTCATCTGATGTAGCAGTTTGGGCAGTGGTCCAGTGCTTCAATATGAAGACATGAGAGCCCCACCAGGGTAAATATAGATTAACAGTTATGCAACAAATGCTCAAATCCCAATGAAGTAGTCATATTGGCATTTTTATGAGTTGGGTAACTTGCTTCATATAATATGTGGTAAATGAAGTACAATGGCATCTGTTAGTCTTCAAAGAACTGCAGAGAAACGATGCAGAGGGAAAAGAAAGACCTCACTTGTGTTGAGGCCTTTGATTCAGAATAACAACCAACCTTCATGACACCCCCCTTTCCGTGGGCTGCTCTGTTCGAATGCCCAACGTCCACTTTGTGCATGAGGAGATAAGCGCGGCCTGCTCTTTTAACAAACACTGCTCAGGCTGTTTGCACGAGGCTATCTGTGAGGCAGGTGTGCAGGGAAGCTTTCACTTTGTAAGCCATATTCAAACACCGGGGGAGGGGGGGTTACATCTGTTCTTCCAGCGCCACAGAAACGTCCCGCTGAGCCCACAGGCTTATTTAACACAGGTTTGACACCACCGACACATCTGTACGCAGCCGAGTGGACAGAGATAAGGGGGTGGGGGGAGTTGGCGACTGAGCCGATCAGATATGGAAATGTGGGCGACGTGCTGAAGCCATACGGCCGGGAGATGACGCGAAGCGGTGAGTGACAGGACGACGTGGAGGAAGAAAACCAGAGTGAAGAGGGCAGTATAGAATTCAGTGCATATAGACACAACAGCCATCCTCGCCTGGAGCTGTCACTTATCAGCTTAACAATCCAAATTGAGGTATATTAAAAGAGTGTATTTGCAGCTTTCATCCCATGAATCAGCTGATTTAGACTTTTCATACTTTAAGTAAATGCCGATGACTGGTATTAATCTGTGTGGTAAAAAAATGTCAAATGAGAGAAATAAGTTGCCAATAATGCCATACGTCATATGAACTGAAGTCGGCCTTTATTTATGCTTCAGCCTTCAGTCTCATATTTGACTCTAAGCTTTTGATGCATTGCAGCTCTTGAACTGACTAATATTAACTGTGACCTTTCGGTTCAGTCGTCTTTGCGCTCACTTTCAGGGCTGTGATATACACCACCGTCATATTTCCAGGGGTGCAGATCGGGTGGTCCAGAGTGTATATCTGTGTGTACGTTCATGAATAAGCATTTAACTGTGAGAAAAAGACAAACTGTGGGAAGAGGAGGGGGGCAGTGAATAGGGGCACCCAGAGGCATGAATCATTTCAGCTGACAAGGAGACAAAGGTCTGAATCATGTAATAACTCAACTCTTACTGTGAATCTGTCACTGGGGTTTGAATGCTGAGTGAGTGTGTGTGTGTGTGTGTCGACAGAGATGCTAAATTTTTCCACTTACATGAAGGGCACCTCTGTGGGAAGAGAGATGGGGAGAGTGGGCCCCCGTGGGATGGAAGTATTTGTCAGCGATGACGTCCTGGTCAAAATAATACAGGGCTGATATCGCTGGAGGAGAGGAGGGAGAAATATAGAGAGAAAAAGGCACAAAGGCAAGCAAGGATAAGAACACATCAGGCAACGCACTGATCTGATGCTAAAATGAACAAACTCGACAAAATCGTCTGAGAGCATCAACCAGTACAACTCTACATGAGGCAGTTTCTCCTTAAATACGGGCTGCATCAGTGTAGAATATCCTATGATACGAAGAGTGCGTGTGTGTGAGTGCGTGCATGTTACCTCCAAATGCACACATTCAAACAGAATATCCTAGTAGGTCAATGAATGTTGCCTAATCCTTAAATATAAATTCATACACAAGTGTGTGTTTGTGCTCAAGGGCGTCCTTGCACATCATACTGTAACTGCAGTATGTAAACACACACACACATACACACAACCCTTCACTTTGGTGTTGGAAGAAATATCCCCGAGGCCTGAATCAGTCAGGAAAGACTGAAAATTCCTGAAATCTTGTCCCTGATGCAACGCACCGTGACCTTCAGAGCTGAGAGCCATGCTGCCGCAAACAGCTCAGATTCTCAGGACAGATTGGAGCATCAGCTGTGTGTGATTGTGTGTGTGTGTCACATAAGATTCCCTCAATCTCTGCAATCCATCAAGTCAAAGGCTTTGAAAGCTTTTGTGCTGGGACAGGAGGGCACGGTTTTTTATTTACACCTCGAGGGTGCTGTTTGGAGGTCGAAGGTGTAAATAAAAAGAAGTCGACAAGAGATTCTTCATTCAATTCAGGAGCTAGATTTATGTTTCATCTCTTATTTATATATTTTTCTTTTTAGTTTTAATAAGAAAAGCTCGTACTTTTACGTATGCTGCCTTTAGTAATAGGATTAAGAAAGCAGTCACTTAATTCTTGTGCTTCTTTACAGATCCAGAGAGTCGGGTTGGATGTGTTTGCTCGGCATCTTTGGCCTCACCTCCATTTCTTTGTCGGCCTGAAGATTATCTGATGGTACGATAGTCAGTAGGTTCTGCCTTTCCAACTTGGACTTCTTTAAATTTCTTCAGAAACCATCACTGGGACTTTTTTTTTTTTTTTTTTTATCAGAGAACTTATAAAAGTGGGAGAGTTGTACCACCCCAGTATTTCAACTTTGTGCTTCTGTTATCTGCTGCCTCTCTCTCATTTCTGTCCCTCTTTCAGTAAAACTCAGTCCACGCAGAAAAACTGGTCTATTTTCAAAAGTACATGTTGTGCTTGTCCCCTGTGGTTAGCGTGAGCCTGTCATTAATTCTTCTCTGCTCTCTCCACAGCAAAGTCCTGTTTTCCAGCAAGACTCTATACCGCCGCAACCGTCACGCAGGCTCACACTGAAACCTCACACAAAGACAGAAACACACTCTCCCCGTAGTTTCTATTAAGCAGAACATGCATGGGTGTTTTATTTTTAAGTATATCACTGAAACACAAAGAAAAGGCTGCTTTGCACAAACAGTGTGCTGAAAATGGACATGGACACCTGCCTGCGCTGACTTTATTTGGACTCTTTCAAGAAAAAAACTAGCCAAGTGCACCCAGTGGGGTGTGTTTCACTGCTGGCTGTGGATGGATAGAGAACAACTACCAAACATACCTACTTCTCCTTTTCCTGATCCACAAAAAATGAATTCTACTAAAAAATCAGAGACAAGACGACGGCCAGGGACAAGAATTTATCTCGTGATTTATTATTTTTTTTTAATAAAATGTCCATTTTGAGTTTAAGACTGTTACAGGAGTACAAAGCTAAATCATTTCAGCTATGCAGAGAAACTTATTTTTTAGTTTAAAAATGTATCACAGGGTACATAAAAGAAGCAGTCAAGTTCAGAAAGTTCACATTCATCTCCCAGAAAGCCTCAGCAGCTCTCCCAGCATGCTGCTCAGACTGTCAGAGGCGGTCCAAGCATCAGAGCTGCTTTATTAGAGCTGCATCTATTAGCATCTAGCAAGGATAACGGAACAGAGGAGAGGCTCTTTAAATGCTGCAGTGAGTTACAGCATCTGCAAAGAAAATGGACTTTTAATAGACGCTCAGAACATGCCGACTCATGCATATTCACACACTGGAGCATGAGCAGATAAGCACACACGGACACACGCACACAAAATGATGTCTGTGTGTGAGTGCATACAAGCCAAGAGTGGCACTTCTGCTGTCATAAGCGATTTCACTTCCATAACCACAAAACCCATTTCCAAACAGGGACTTGCCAAATGTAGAGTGAAGGGACAATTTATTTTAGTGTAAATGATATGTGTCAGATTCCTGTTTGAGCTGAATGTTTCACCGAGCAGCCAAAGTTCTCCTGAGCTCAGGTTGCATTTAATTATTTCCCTCTGTCAGTCAGAAGAGCAGCATCTTTTCCCTGACACACACTCACAAACTGCATTATAAATAATCTCTACGTCACTTTTTCTGCAGATATATCAGCCGGCAAGTTGCATCAAGTTCTTCTAGGTTTTAAATGTGGTATGATAAAAAAAAAAAATCTTCCTCATATTTTAGGTGCAGACTGAGGCTAAACCTTCCTCACAACCACAAACCGTCAAAACACTACTACTCACCCCTGAAAAACATACACCTGACCAAGGAACGGAAAGGTCAAGAGGTACATCTGTTTACCATTTACACCTTCTCCTGTATCAGTCACTGTCAGGGGATTCAAACAATGACACCACTGTAAGACTGAGAGAGACGGATGAGAGACAGACAGGAAAGAAACAGGCAGGGAGACAGTTGGAAGGAGAGAGAGCTGCAGACTGTTTATAATCACTGTCTTCACACTGAACGCCCCTCGGCTGTTTATCTGCTGCTGCTTACACACAGAATTAGGTTTTACGGAAGAACCTCTGACACGGTTTTTCTATCTCAAGGTGAGACGTTTATATTGGAGTGAAGCTCAGAGCAGCAGTTTGCATAAAAATCTACAAATGCAACCAATTCCTCGCACTTCTTAAGGAGGAAGTGATGGGACTTTGAGATGCTTTACCAGGTTAACAGAGACAAGAATTCAATTCTGGTAGCTTATTTTGAGAAACTAAAAACCATAAATCCTCAGGACGGACATAAAAACATAATCTTCTTCCAAAGTTTGAAAATTTAGTAGTTAAAGTGGGAGAAACACACACAAAGACTTTGAATAACTGAGACATTGCTGACAATAACGGCAAACAATTGACCTCTAAAATAATCTACACCATTCCCATGACCACCATCACCCACTGCCATAAGCTTGCACTTGTAAATATTTTCAAAACTTTTCTTTTTCTTCCGTGCTGTCAATCGATCCAAACCAAACCACAGTTACTGAGAATTAGGATTTTGAAACAACCCATTTTGTTAATTTTAATGCTGGTAATTTCCTTTTTAGATTATAGGTTAAAAACGGGCAAATATATAAAAGACATTAGATTCCAATTTATCTACATGAAATATAAGGAGCATTGCATTATGGGACACCAGTTTTTCCATCAGCCTGCTCCAGCAACAGTTAGACAATCCTAGATGAAAGTGCGTCAGCAGAAAAAAATCTGCATGTCTATGAACCAAACCTGCATTCACTTTAAGAAATGTTCTCAGAGTCAGACGGTCATTACCAAATGGTCCATACCATCCTCACTGACTTCACATGCTGTGGGAGTGGTTCCGTTTCACTCCTGGATTTCTGATGTCCCATACGACATTGGTTTGAAGGATTTCTACTGTTCCTGTTTTTAGATTCATTGCTGAAATCTTTTGGCAATTGTATGGCTTCTGAGGTAAAGACAGTTTTTTTTTTTTTTTTCAGCTGTTACGGATTGAAGACTAAAAGTAGCATTTTTTTTTAAGGGAGCTAATAAAAGTTGGGCACACCAGTAAAAGAAAAGGGTGAGTAAGGCAAGTTTAATACAAGCAATGTGTCTCTGGAGGCTAAAGTTGAGATATATTGGAAAAATCACCTTTCTTCTTATTTTCCTGCTGCATTGAGAGAGTGAGAGCTTAGGATTCTGATGGCAGAAGTGAGGCTGCAGAGATGATGAGGAGATGGAAGAGTTGGCTCTTTATCTTTTTATCTATTTTTTTTTTTCTTCTCTACTTTCTCTGCACAGCTTCTCTTACAGCATCACTTCAGATCTCTGTATGGGCGACCAAAGAGGAGCTCTTTGCCTTTTCAGTGCTGGAAAAGCAACTCAGACCTTGAAAAAAAATAATTTCATATTGTAGTATCGAGATCTATTGCTTTTTCTTTGACAATCCAAAAAATGTCAGGACACAGCTCACATTTCGGGACTAAATGAATTAAAAGTGTATTCAACACACGGGTTTTATGGTACAAATACTTTTATATGGTTTTAATAAACTGTTTCATTTGTCAGGATGAAATCAGAAAAGAAACTGTTTGTTTCTGTGCTTGTGTTTTCATGTTGTGCCTTCATCATTCTTAAAGACCCCTTGCAGTGTTTCATCATACAATCTAAAAGTATTCACAGAACATACTCATCATCCTCTTTCTATCGTACATACATAACAAGGTGAGCGTGCCTCCATGCATGTTTTATCAATTTCATCAGTCAAGAAAATTCTGCCTCAGGCTCCTCTTATTTCCTCCTGATGAACAAACATAAAAGTAATGCACTTCAGCTTCTGTATTACCTTCATAATTATGTGCATATTCAGAGTTTATATGGAAGACACATGTGATGCACCGGGTTTATAGATACTAAGTGTAAACAATGTGAGACCAATTCCCATGGACATAATGTTTAAGACAGGGGTTCCCAAACTTTACCATGCCAAGGCCCCGCAAACAGCATTAGCTTCGGGCCAGGGACCCCCCTTGCAAACCAACAGATTTTTAAAAAGTTTTTGGCATGTGGTATGAGACTAAAAATGATGCTTTCAGGGCCTTCCTGGGCAAGGTAGTTTGCTGTGTGAACACAGCAGATTGCCTGACCAAATGCCCTTCTTTATGTCTAAAGAAGTCTACTGTTTCTTCAGTTTTTGCCGGGTGTTTTTGTATCAAGTGGCACTGAAGTTTGCAGGTTTTAAACACTCACTGCCTCATATTTACGAATTTTAGTTGGCCATGAGTTCTTAGGTTTTCTTGCAGCAGAATCCTCCACGGCAGGGCTACTGAACTGCTCCTTTGGTCTTTTTCCTGTCAAAAACCTTTTCATTTTGTGCTAGCTAATTACAAGCAAGCTTGATAACAGGCGCAAACCGCCAGGTCAGCAGATGATGACATTGTCATGCCCAAGTTGGAACTGTCACACAAGGTGCAGCTAAGTACAATCGGAAACTTGAGAATCTGATGGTTACAGCAGTTTGTGTTGTATGTTCAGGACAAATGGTTACATAAAAATATAAAAATAAAAAATATTTTGATTCTACTTTTTCCTCCAATTTTCTTTGTGCCCCCTGGTGGCCCCCACTTTGAAAACCACTGGTTTAAGAGACCAAATCAAGTCGGAAAACAGACCTCAAACTGACCCTTCAGAAGACATCAGCTTAATGGTCTCTATATGACTCAAAAGAGGGACTGTTAAGGTGATGTCAGTGCTTAACCTCCATAGATAAGATGGCCTGAAGTAAGATGAACAGAATGACCAAAAATATTGTGCATACAACCTTTTTGTGGGTTTACACCTAGAAAATGTTTCAGCTGATTTCACTCTGTCACTCTTGATGTTTCCTGTTTTTTCCACTTTATGAACATTCCACATTTAGTTCTCTCAAAAGAATCAACCAGTCTTCTTGCTCCATGGCTGAATGCACGTCAACGGTGCAAGTGACGTGTGTGTTATTGATGTGCAATTTACAGCCCACAGAGACCAAGATTGTGACAGCTTTCTCAGAGACACTGAGAGTAAAATTAGACAGATGCATGATGGATACCAACAGCTTTCTATGGGAAGGAAAGGGAGGTGACTGGATAAATAACTAAATTATAACTGTTATTTCTTTGTGTGTCTGAGGGGGTTAAAGTCTCAGCAGGCTATTGACTCAGTGAACGTTTGAATTCAGAGGGGCCAGAAAAGAAAAACAGAGCTTAAGAGCACATAATGCTTCAGTCAATAAGCCTATAGGCAGACAATTGCCTTTATTTGATATGTGATAATTAGTTGTGAAGTGTCTGAAGGTGAGCTGCAGAAAAGTATTTACACACACATTCAACAACCATTGTATAAGAAGCCAAAAACCCATGGTGAAGTATTAAAAAAAAAAAAAAAAAGCTCAGCATGAAATCTACTTTGGTACAAAACGACTGCTTTATTCTCCGACGACGCTCCGCAATTCGTCCGTTTTCTGAAAGTGTCGAGAGCTGGATATTTAGCTCTCATGTCATTAAAAGAGCAGACAAATTAGATCACGCACAGCAGAAACACTTTTGCAAATTCACCTTCCTTATCAGCATTACTTTATTTATTTATTTTTTAATTTCAGATTTCCTCTGCTTGCATCAGCTGCTTTTCCAGCACGTCGGGATGCTTTATGGATGTTGACATCTGAAGGTCAACAGTTCGATCATGAGGAAGGGCGAGCGCTGAGGGAGAATTATGAGAGTGATAAATCAGAAAAATCTCACATCGTGTTGCTTCAAATAAAAGCCTCTTTGTGTCCCAGGAAACAGCTTAGTTTATAGAATTCATGTGATTACAGCCAGTGCACAGTTAATGATTATATGTGAATATTATGATGGTTTTAATCATTACAGCTCTCCTCAATGCACCGCTAATGCAAGAGCTACACTAGCTCTATACTGTAATAGCCTTTGCTGAAGTTCATTAGCGGTGTGAGTATACTCAAAGCATTTTAATTCTTCCTGCTGATCAGTGCGTCCTCTCACTGAGCTGCTGTTCACACATTTACTCAATAACTGCTACGGCAGGAATATGTTGACATTCTTATCGACAATAAATTCAATGAGACTCCAGGTAAAAATATATTGTTACACTTGTTGATAACTATTCACTCAGCTCCATGTGCTCTCACTCGCTAAGCGAGTGTGAAGTTGGCGTAAAGCAGAAATAAATTTGTGTTCAGAGCCATCTTTGGGCACTTAATGGCAGAGTATCTGTGGCCAACTAACCTGAAGCTTTTCTTTGCACTTACTAAGGTTTTTCCTTCTCATTTAAATTCCTGTTTGTGTTGTAAGTTGTTTTGGAAAAAAGTGTCTGCTAAATGCAATTGTAGAATTATATATGGCTGCCTGTCGGCAGCAGCAGAGGGGCGTGGTTATGCTAATTATGGCTCTGTGATGTAACGCGGCTATGCTTTCTGACCCACCCATTAAATCCAGAACACAGAAATCTGAAACAGTTTATGAAGCCTAGCTCCACAATTAAATCCTAAATGGCTGAATGGCTTTTACATGTTTTAAAGAAATGCATTTGTGACCTGTTCAATGCGTTTAGAAGAAAATGGCTGGTTTTGATTTACACTGACGTTAATTTTAATCTTTGACAAATACAGAAAGCATGAAGACCAAACAATACACAAAAGGCAGAACTTTATATAACCCTTGACATTATTTCACTCTGTAAGGTTTGGTTTGCCTGATGGGTAAAAAAAAATTGAACAGCATGTTTTTTTTTGCATTTACCACAAGCACAGCTTCAAATGTTTCCTTAATGGCATGAGTCTTTCTCACCATGACTTGACTAAAGTACCTAACTAGAAGCTTCCCTTCAGCTGTCAGTTGTTTCTTGGAAAATTAGATAAAAGTTAAAATGCGCAATTGCTTTTTAAAGAAAGAACCTGTCAACCAACTGTAGCAACCAGCCTGTTGGAGCTAGCATATTGTTTAAACTTTTAAAGGTCCCCGGAGATTTACCTTGAATAGTTCTCTTATTGGCTTTTATAGAACTAGAAAGGGCTCTTAATCAGTTGTTGTTGTTGTTAATTACCAGTAGGAGTTTTTTAGTCCTTTCAAAAGCTCCTGAAAAATAAACAAAAAAAACAGCTCAAAGTAAGCATTAGTAGAAACTTGTATTGATTAATCCATCCATGCAATTTTTGTTAATGTGATATTTCAAGAATTCTTGAAGTGATTATCGTCAAAGTGGGTAAAACCAACCACTTGGGTTTAAGGATAAACTCATTACAATTTGGTGTTGAAAGGTGGACTTTCCACTGACCTCTACACAAGAAAACTTGTATGCTTCATCAGAAATCTGTGGGTGTATCAGACAAGTATTTACCCGGCAGCAATAGCAGACTGCCCTTGAAATTAAATTTGATTCAAGTAAATCTTAGATCAAATGCAACAAAAAAAGCAGAACAAGATGATAAGCTGCACACAGAGCATCCAGTAGATGGATGTTGTACAATAGCCAGCAGATGTCTGAACCTGTGATGCAACATATTCAACCATAGCTTCAGTCTTGGAGTTTTATTTGAGAGACTACACTTTTGGTGGTTGTTTTCCATGCTTACTTGTAGAAAAGAGACTGTGGTAATGTGATTCCAAAATAGGCAATTTTGTGTTTTCCTCTTTTTCTAAACACATGGGCTGTTTCTGCTTGAAACAAATGCCTGGAGTAAAGAGAATGGAGAAAGCTTCCAAGACTACAGTGTAGGCTGGGAGGGTATGAACAGAAACATTTAATGCATTGTTAAGTGATCCTAAATGAACACATTTTGCAAAAATAATATAAAATAAAAAAAATCCCATTATGTTGTAAATAGAATCCAATAACTTAATAAACAGAGCAGTATATCCATAACAGTGAAACTAGCTTATGTAAAGTGTTGAACTTCTGCTCTACCTCATTAATGAAACACAACACAGGGCATCTGTGCTGTGATACAAGTTGCACAGTGGACTGGCTGCTACGGTTTCCCAAACTACAAGTCCTTCTTAACAATTCCTGTCTGTATTTTCTGGATTGACTAAATACTAAATATGTATGCTAATGACACACTGCTATATATTCAAGTGTTATATCTTTAAAAACAGCAAATAATTGGGAACACTTCCTTCTGTCTTTCCTGTTTTACACACACACAGAGACACACACAGACACATACAATAACCTCATTTCCGCTGCTCTTGTTATCCATGCTCGTGAGTCAAACTAACGCTTAGGCTTCCTTGTTAAAAAGATACAAATCAGCATAATTGAGAGCAGATGGTGTGGAAGTATGTGTGTGAGCATGTGTGTGTGTGTGTGGAGGGGGGCACATTACAGGACATTTGTACCTGAATGAGGCCTGTGTTACGAGGTGAAGTGGGCACTCCAAGAAGCCAGCTGGCGCCTGATAATAAGGCAGCCTGAGCTGTTCCTCACTGTGGTTTTCAATTTAACAGCTTTTGCATCGGGCACAGGTGGGGAAGAAGACTGAGAGTCTCTGAAAACGCCCCAAAATAATGATGAGTGACATTCAGTTGACAGAAAGCCGTGATGACACTGAGCCCTTCCTGTAAAGAAAAGGGAAAACAGTGTTAACAAGAAGGAGAAATAACAAGCTGCCTTTCTTCAGCGCCCTGGAAGCTGACTGCGTTTTGCTGCCATTATGAATGCAAAGCTGCAGATACTCAGCGGGCCCAGGCGTCCATAACCATTATCATAACCTGTGAGCCATGGACAAAAATGAAAGTCAAATGAGGCAGAATGGTTATAATGTGCTTTTCGGTTTATAATCTCATCCTGAATAGACTGTCCTCTGCCATCTCGGTCCCAAAGGCCTCTCTGAGTGTGGAAGAACTCAATGAGGGATGGGTCTTTAGCTATTAAAAGACAGGATGTGTGATTCTGGAAAAGGTTTCATATGTGAACCCAAAATCCAATCGGGTACCTGGTTCCCTTAAATAGCCTCATAGCTTTTCTGTCAAACTCATGAATGTGCAGTGACAAAGAAAGACACACAAAGTTAGCAGCTAATTAACAGACAGAAATCAGCCTACATCCTCTGCAACCAGAAGTCAAGTGTTGCCCAGCGAACCAATCACAGGGCTTGCTGTCTTTTATTGACGCATTTACATTTAGGTCAAGGCGCATGTTAAAATGCATGTGGAGAGCCTCTGGGTCAAAAAAAAAAAAAAAAGCTAGGCAGACCTGGTTTAGTCTAATAATCCAGGCTTTGGTATCTTTTATGATAAAACAAAAATAAATAAATACATAAATAAATGGCTGTACAAGAATCAGAATTACCTCTACTTGATGCAATCTTTCCAACGATGTCTGCCTTCATGGAATGAAATGAATAAACTTCCATTGAAATTGTGCATGTGACATACTCTACATGTGTCAACCAGAGAAAAAACACCCACTACAGAGAACAGATTGTCACAGTCTGATGTGTGTTTTCCAACTGGAAACAAAGGTAAAGGTTAGCCGCGGTAGCCATGAAGAGAGTGATGGCGCTCTGTAACCATTTCTGCAATGTTCTCACCAAGTGTTAATTAAAACCAAAACTTTTATCAGTATCATAGTGCAGACTAACTGTCCACTGGCGGTCAAATAACATCTGCTGCTTACCAGCTTGAATCAGGGTTTGTTTCTCTCTTGGAGCAGCTTTGCTTTGCATTTGTCTGTACTTTATATTTATGGCTCTCACAGTGCTGACAGCTCGCAGACAGGAATGAGCTGTTCACTGAACTTGGTGTACTGAATTAGAAACAGCTTCTACCTTCATCATCTATAACTTCTGTCGACACTCATCCAAAGTCTTCTGAATGCCTCACAGTGTCAGGGGTGAATCAATGAGACAGTCAAAAAATAACAGATTGTCATATTTTCAGCTGAACCCCATTTGAAAGTTTCCTTTGCAGTTGTGATGACCTGAGTGTCCGGTACCTGATTGTTATGTTCCTCCTCTTCTCCTCCTCTGTTTGGGGAAAAAGGAAAGACTTATTTAGCCGGAGATGAAAGGATGAGGTAAGACCAGGATACTTCAGAGGGCTCACTGTGTGATGTGCTGTTTGAAGCGAATGCACACGGACCATTTCAAAGACATCTGGAGACCTGATGACCACTGGCACTGTGTTGCCATGGCAGCCTCATGCTGCACCATCCTCCACTCTTTATCCAAGCAACCTCTGGTTAGAAAATGATATCATATAATAAGAAAGCTGAAGTAAATCCAATATTGGATTGGGAGACAGATGGGGAAATTAAGGTTGTTATTGCAGTAGATGTCGCCAACTGTCTCTCTGCCATTTGGATACAAGGGGAAAAAAATGTTGTTTTATGGCAGTTATTTGAGCATTTACAGGCTAAACCTGAGTCTGCAATCACACACCCTCTTCCTTACCTTTCTGCACACGTGTGTTGCTTCACAAACAAAAAGCACTAATACAGTTGATAAGTAAATTTCATTCTGATGAAGTACATAGATTGTGTCCGATTAAGAAGCCTGAGCCTCAACGAAGTAGATTTTCAGTTTAGTTTGGATTTGAGTTTCTTGGACGCTCACTGTCTGCAGTATTCTGAGCAGCCTGGGTTCCGTCACCAGGAGATAAATCTGTTTTGCCAGGAAGCAGGTGGTGTTTGCATGGTGGGATATACACAGGGGACCAATGTTTATTGAATGCATGATCCTGTCTGACAGATTAGATATTCGAGGTCTCTGTCATTCAGTTTGGAGGATCAAAAGACGGCGACACGGAGCCTTCCTGAGACTAAGAGGGCTCGAAGCAGTATGAAACCCGATTATGACCTGATGCTGTCTGCTCATTTCAACTTCAAAACTTTAAAGCATCTTTTTTCACTGAGTGTGGGTAAAGGTCATGGAATATTTTTTTACAAGTTAGCAGCTACAAGTCAACTACCCATTTAAAGCAGCCTGGGGGAAGCAATCACTCATAGGTCACAGGTTTGTAAGTTAAGAACGGGTTAAGGTAAGACTTTGGTGGCACTTGTTTTGTGTGGTGCTAGCTACATTATTTTAATGGTTTTTGAGGGGATAATCTAAACTGTGATAGAAATGTATTCACCAAGTTTGATGGTTGTTTCAGCTTGTTCAGTTAGCCTTTTTGTGATTTGACTTTTTGTTTACAGACATCTAGTTTTTGTCAGGCAAGTATTGAATCCACTGAAGAGGCTCTTTATTTTGTCTTTTTTTAAAATAAAAAATAAAATAATAAAAAATAAAATAGAACGTACTTTATTAATCCCTGGAGGGGAATTTAGGGCTCACAGAAGCAAACAGTGTATAGTGCAAAAATTCCAAGAATATATATAGCACGATATAATGAATGTAAACTAGAATAAATGTCATAATTCCCATGTTAGCCAGCACCTCAATAGGGTCCACAGGGTCCAGAGGGTCCAGGACTGATCTGGCCTTCTTCACCAGCCTGTTCAGTGTAGCTCTCGCCTGTCCGCTCACAGCAAGTGAAATCCTTCAACGTGGTGTCTGTGTTCAATGTTAGCTCTGTCAGCCATGTCTCTGTAAATAGCATGATTCTACTCTGCCAGCATTCCCTCTGGTGCCAGGTTAGAACAGCTAGCTTGTTCATCTTATTGTAGACAGCTTACATTCCCCAAAATAATAATCGAGAGGACTGGTTGATGTTGTCTCTTCTTAGCTCGCACCGCAGTGCCAGCATGTCGTCCTCGCCTCCTCCTCAGCTTGCAGGCAACTTTGGACCAGTTAACACTGACGTGCCACAGGCTGCTAACAGCTGAGTGTGTAATCAGTGTAACCATGGTCACGTGTAGGATCCCTCGACAAACAGGAACAGAAAAGGTAAAAACACCACTACAAACGCAACCAGTTTGTTATCAATGGTCAACAAATGAGCCATAAAAAGCAACAACAGGCTCCAAATATGAAGATAAGAAAAAAAAGGAGAAAAAAGAACAACAAAGAGAGCTGCTGCAGCAAGCTGCCATTTGAAAGGTGCTGAGCGATTATGTCAACCTATTTGACTTTCACTCCATAAAAATTGTGAGATCTACACAGTTCATCGTTGTCAATGAAAATTTGCAGTAAGGCAGCCTTAGTGGCAACAATTTAATTTTGAACCAAGAACTTACTTGCCGGAATTTCAGACTCTGCTCTGAAAAACATGTTATATTGAATATGAACAAATTACTGACACGTTTCCTGTTCCTGAGGAAACCTGTTTTATATTTGAAGTCTGCAGCCTGACACGCACACATCTTGGCGTCAAAACACACAGATCCCTTCTGGAGCAGATGTTATTTATATCTATGACATGTTGCCTCCTGCCTAAGAATCCACACATGTTCAGCTTTAGATTTTCCCATCCTAGAATGTGAAGAATATGAAGGAGATTTTTTTTTCATATGTGCAGGAGACAGTAAGACCTCTACAAGACGATATCTTCTCTTCACTTCAAGAGCTGATGGTTTTTCTTGATATAACAATAAGCTTGTAAATAATGGAATTTCTTCATACAAAGCCCACCTGCCCCCTTAATTAATTTTATAATCTGGTTGGAAACAGGCAACAGGTATGTTTTTTTTTCGTGTAGTCAGAACTTTTTTTTCCTTCAAATGTATAACATGCTTAACAAATGTAAATATCACAGAAGTGGAAAAAAAAGCCCAGCAGAAGAAAAGGTGCTCCATAATTGGATTGAGCCACAGGCTGCTCCACACTGGGTGCAGAGGCGGCGTCCTGTGAAGACAGAGAGAGGTAGATATGGAGAGATCAAAAGAGGGGTAAATAAAGTAAAATAAAAGCTGAGAAATACACAGAGACAAAGCAAAGCCCCGAAGCTGAAAACCATCTCATGAGCTCTGTTCCGCAAAGGACCACATATAAGGTCAGAGCTTTCATTCCCGGCTTTCATTTCCAGAGGAAAACATGGACCACCTACTATGATGTTTGCTGCTCCAGATATTAGTTCTTGCCTGGTGTGATTTTTTTTTGTGGAGATAGACACATCTTGGCTGGAAAACTAAGAAAAAAGAAAAGTGAAACAACAAACAGAAAAAGTTGCTGAGAGCAACAAACACACCGGCAATCACTCTGAGAAACAAACAAATGCAGTTGACATCAGCAGCAAGGCTGTGTCCCTTTTGTCAGCCTCAAGCCTTTGCTACCGACAGATTTCATCTTTGAGGTTCAATGTAGTCGACACTTCATATCCCAGCTGAATTCATCCAAAGTATAAGAAAACAGGTGATGAGAAGCCACAACTTTTACCTTTAGATCCAAGAAGGAAAGTGTCTTTCTAGAAGAATTTAACTCGATGTCAGTGACTCTCTTTGCCTCAGATTTAAAGGATCTTTTCTTTTTCTGATTAGGGAAACCTTTTTTTTCCCTTTTTTTTGTTGGATGGAAAGATAAAAGTTGTCATGGCTGTTGAATTCTAAGGATGTAGACCTTGTTCCTGTGGTCCCTAGTTTGACACCTAGACTTTTCCATTTGCTTCATGTCTCCCTCCTCTCACCCGTCTCAGCATTTGGTGCCTGTGAATCCAAGTAATTACTCATGAACTTTTTTTCTGTTAGTTTTATGGTAACCAAGTTTACATTTCTAAGTTAATTTTTAAGGTAGTTTTGCTGCCTATGGTCTAAAACATCTCATTACTTCTGTTTCTTGCACTGTAAGACCAGGCAAGTAAACACAATCTCTGCATGTGAAGAAGTCTTTCCATTTTGTAGGTTTGAGGCAGTGGCTTATAAAACTCAGGTGCAAGATGTAAAGAAACCTTTAACAGCCTTTAAAAGGTTCCATTTGGCATTTACATACTCCCTGAGCAAATGCTGAGAGAGGTTAATACTCAAACAAAGATCTAGAGTTCAAGCGTGAGGGTAACTGCCGGAAAACGGAAACTAAGAGTGCACCATCACATCACTTTTTACAGAATACAGCTGACACAAAAATCAATGGCATTAACCTGTTTACAGTAAAAAGTAACTGCAAGTAGTAAGGGTTCACTTGCAGTTTCATTCCCGGTTCAGAAAACCGCTGTAGCCCCTCTCAGAGGACCCTGCAGGCTCTGTGGCCTCAGCACAAACACCAAAGAGGGCCAATGCAAATGGATGGTTTGACCCAAGGTCATTGAATCAGACTTCAGCACTGGCAGTCCAGCCCTGGAGGACCCACGCACAGCATTATATCAATCTGTCTGCCTTCAAAAGCAATTCCAGCACATCAATAGCGTGCTATTGTGGAGACCAGAAGTGGCCACGAGGGTCGATCGATGCTCATATATTCCTCCTGTAGATACTCTCTTTGTCTCTCACAAGGGTAGGGAGCAGTATTTACCAGGCGCAGGCCTTTCTCTGAAGGAAAGTCTAATTTATCGTTAAGGCAAGTGATGGGGACTAACATGAAAATTATAGAAAGCAGAGAAAGCATTGAGTGAAAGAAGTGACAGGGGAATACTGCAAACAGAGAATATCTGGCAGCCAAATTAATACAATAACAAGACACAGCGAGAGAACAAAAGAACAGTTTTTAATGCTGCTGCTTTTTTTTCTTTTTTATTCAAAAACAAGAATGGCAAGTTGGGGACATCAATGCAGTGAGAGTCCCTGTGGAGAATACGGCTCCAAGTTTAGAGGAAGTGTGCTGAATCTGGCAGAAAAGACTTTTAATGCAGAAATCATCGTGGCTGTTATTCTTAATGGTTCATATCTTTAACTGTTGTATTTTGTCAACAAGAGGAGTAGTCTTTCTGTTTTCGTCCTAAGAGATGCAGCATTTTATGAATGCATAAGTCACCTGTGAGAAATTTTATTCAGTGTGACTATCAAGACGGCCATCTGGTCGTAGTTCTGATCTAGTTTGTGTAACAACTTGTTTTAAAGTTTGGTACTCATTTCATTTTTTTTAGGTTCTTTATACTTTCAGTTACCATTGTAATCATAGCAGATATCCTTAAAGGACAATTTTATTTTTTTAAAGTTTAAAAGAGCAAATTAAAAAAATATCTGCCATTTTTAGAGCTTAAATCAAGCCAAATATTACACCTTGGAAAACCGTCCTTTGAAATGCGTAATGATGTTGTGATCTTCAGCGCTGAATGAGATGTTATTTGTAACAAAACATTAACAGATTTTATTCACACTTCTTATTAAATGAGTTGTTTGCAGTGGTGTAAACATGCATTTGAGTGGCTCAGCCTTGTCTCCTCACGTGAACAATCTCAGAATTGCTTCTTTTATCTGTGCTCGTTCTGTGCGCCATGACCTCGAACAGACATTATTTCATTCTCAATCACTCCATTGATACAGCAGCGGAGAGGCCGCTCTCCTCTCACTTCTTACTTTGAAACGCTGGCTCTTTTTTGATTCCCTGCTGTGTGATGTTTATCACATAATAACACTGTCTGACTCAGGTGTGACCATCACTCAAAGCTTTGTCCGGACTTGAAAACCTTGACTATGCAAGCTCAGAGTACCCCATCAAGAAGTCGATCTAAAAGCACATACTGCTTTTATCACAAAGAGGGTTAATGATTGCAACGTTAAGGTCAATATTACTGCAATGCTGTCACTAACTTTGCAACCATTTTTCACCTTTTCAAAGAGCAGCTGTGGTTCGTTACTTTGACAAGAACAATAAATCAACTTTAACAGACCAAACTTTTAAAAACCTGCATCAATACCTACAAGATACCCCAAAATTTGTTTTTCTGGCAGGTGGAAAAAAAGGGACAGGACGAGGCTGGGATGGAATGATGTAAGGTCAGCCAAGATATGGCGTGTGCTTTGGCTCATTTTATAATAATATTTATAGACTTATAAAACTGAAAAAAGGGTGTTTTGTTCCAACACCCTTAGCTCAACTTGTTGGCCAGGCCTGTGCTTAAGAATCTCTCGACAACACTTTTTGAACAAAAACTTAACACAAACATGGAGGAAACGGCATCATCTCCACTGGGTGGCTGGCAGGTTTAGTTCTGCTCTGCCACACGTTCAGCTGGTGTCATGTGAGGCGCTGTACATGCTGATGGAGATGGCTGTCATTGTGTGACTGCCTGGCTCCTTCCTTCATCTGCTCCCCTAATAGCCTCCTCCTGCTGTGCTGCACAGACCCCACACCAGCAGACTGCATCATGTAGGGTTAACTATCAGATAACAGCAGCAGCCAAAGTGCTTATAAGAAAATGTCATTTTGAACACAGCAGCATCGTGTTTATGAATGTTTCTGCACCATACAGAACAAAACAAACTGAGTGCTCTCTGCAGCTGAAGTGAAAAGTGGTTCATGTAAGGTTGGTAATAGAATCATAAAGAGAGCTGGCAAAGAGAAACTGAATTCAGAGAAATGGGGAATGAATAAAGATGCTTCTATAAAATTGGTTGGTTTGGTAATAACAGAATGATGTAGATGGTTTGCTCAGGCTCTTTCAATTAGACTGCAAAAGCTTTAAAATAAGCCAGCATATTATTCTTGCTTGTCAAAAATCAGTCTGGAATAAAATAAAAGTATAATGCAAAAACGTTTGTTAAGTTTTGTACAACATCCTGTGTCGTATTAAGGGTGTTGTTATGTTTCCATCATTGGCTGATATTTTTACACATTGGAGCTATTGCAGAGCCAAATAAAACTGATTTCAGGACCAATAAACCTTTTTTGTTTGTTTGTTTCCATATTCTACAACCATGACTTGTAAAAGTACAATAAGATACTTTGGCAAGATGACAACTGAGAAAAATTCACCTGCTGTGTTTGCAGCTGAGCACCAACAGAAGGTATTGATCTGACTTGTTAAGGCAACACCTAAAATTTTTCTTTCAGGGGCTCCTGAGCACTTTATGCTTTCAGTAAAAAAAAAAAAAAACAAATTTCAAGGATCTCTACATATCCTGTGCTGGAATATCAGTCAGATGAGAAACTTTATTCAGTTGTATAATTGTCCAGTTGAAAGACAAAATAATAATAATAATGATAATAAAAACATAAAAAAGATTGACACCTGCACTTTATTATAATAATAATCATAATAATCATTATGATTGTTATTAACCAGCTTTTCTTTATCATCCTCCGCATGATCTTCCTACTGGTTGAGGATAGTTCACTCTGTCACTGTATCAAGCAGGATTTCAAGACAGGGGAGGATGCAATGATTTTGTCTGTCAGCTTTATCTTACATTAAACCTAAGCGTGATAAATATGTCAGGATGTTAAAATGTATATTACTTTAATAAAGAAAAATGTTACAAACACTCTAGATAGCTTTGATTTGTTTAATTTAATCAGCGGTCGCAGCAATGTGCTTTAACCAGGAAGTTCTCAAAGACACTGCGTGCTCTTTTACACTAAACAAGACCTGAAATGATGAACAGATGAAATACAAACACATCAGTACAGAGGAATTACTTGAGAAATCAAACACACGAGGAGGAAAAGTGGATCATTGTGGACTGGATGCACAACAAGAAAAGAAGTGAAGGTTGAAACCTGGAGTTGCTCAGGATGCAACTAAATGGATGCAGATTGGGGTCTCTTGGCAGGCAGGTGTTCCTTCTTAAATGTCAGTCTCCATTTCTTTGATTTGTGTTGATGGGATTTCAGTGTGTGTCAGTGCCAAGCAACACTTCAGTACACTCAAATGACACGGTGCAACCAAACAGGGAGCGTTTGACCTACAAAAGCCAGGAAGTCTTGATCTAGAGATGATTTTTATATAAAACCTTTTGTTTTTATTTGAAGATCATCAGGGGAGGATGTGATTAAGAGCAGAGCAGACAGCTCTGGGTCTCTTGAAATCCACTGGCTGTTATGAGCTCATCACATTAATCTTAAAACGGTGACAGACAACTGCAAAAAAAAGAAAAAAAAAATCCTGAAAAAGCCTCTGTGAGTGAGTGACACTTCACTCTGAGCCTTTGACAGCCCAAAAATGGCTGCATAAATCTCCACTGCCCGCTGTACTGCAGTGCCATTCAATCCACATGCCAGTTGTGCTGTCTCCTCCTCACTCTTTAGTGCCGTGTCTGTCCAAGCAAACTAAATAACTGTGACTTTAAATGCTAGCAGCCTGACAGGCCTTGAAAAGACGTTGTCTGCCCCATGACACATAGTTTGCTTTGATCCCCCGCCGTCGAGACCGGCACAACTCGTCATAAAAACCTGCTGCAATGAACTTTTCAGAAATGCTTTTTTTCCCCCCTCTTGATCGCATTTACTCTTTGTTCTCTAACTCTGCGCTCCTCTGCTGTAGTTTAGTAATTTTCCCTCCTTTCCCCTCTCTATGCTCCCTTTTGGTTTCCCTTGTCTGTGTCTCTTGATTTGGCTTAATGACGACATCTGACACAGTCGAGTAATCAACTGAAATGATTCCCCCTGCGGCTCATGACAGACGTACAGAGGAAACGGGTATCAGCAGATGACGATTGGCAGCTTTGCCATTAGCATATCTTCTGTTTAATGTTCAGTGCCAGACTTTACAACAGGGGAATATGTACACGCAGCAGGGGGACCATCTTCTGAATGTCTGTGACGCAGAGTTCATTTATCCCTCTGCTGCCTGAAGCTACGTTCTTATGTAACAATAAACCATACTGTAGTGTTACTGAGGAAACACGTGACAGCCAAATCCATTAGCAATCGGACTGGGCGACATCTGGGGATTTTCACTGCTTGTTGACATCGGCACGGTCTCTCTCTGTTTATGACTTATTCATTGTACATGGTGGGAGAATCTGACTGCAATGGAAGATGTGCTTCTTTATGTGAAGTATTGACTCTTGAGGGGGACATGCACAGATAACTAATGCTGCTATTTATAACACATAGTTCTTTTTCAAACCAAGCAGCGCAGAGCAAACATGCACCTTGCTGAAAAAGTCTGTCAGCAAGCTGAATCTTAACTGCAGAACTGTGCAGTTTACTGAACCCTAACCACTCAGTGGATGGAAACTTTGGAAGCATTTACAAGAAAACTAGTTTCAGCTGCTCAGGGTTGATGTCACATCAGTCTGTGGGACTCTTTATCTCACTTTGTGGCAGTTTTTCAGGATCTTTTAAGGAGGGTGACCATATTCTGAAAACCCAAAAGGAGGACACCCTATCTGGCCTCTTGGAGATACTGCAAGAATACCCGAAGATACTTGTTTGGTGGGTAAATCTGCATCCACCTTTTGCCGACTGGGTGATGCTTTTCCATTGGTTTCTTGGTATTTAGGTATGTCACCTTCTAAGCTATTGTTTGTGTGTTTGAAGCGGTTTTTGACCGCTGTGGTGGTACGTGGCATGGAGTGATACTGTTTGCTTGTTTGTTGGATTTCGATGCGAACCCTATGGAAATGGGACTTTCTATGGTGCTGCATTATGCTGCAACCCAGAGACATGTCTGCAGAGGTTCATTGAAACAACATACAGCGAATGGTATAGTATCAATTCACATACAGAACATCAGCCACATCACTCCTGGAAGTCGAAATGCATCGACAATTCAGTATTAGACTGAGCTTCTATAATACTCAAAGACGACAAATTACCTTTATAAACCAAATAAAAATAAATAATTCTGTGACAAAAGTGTCCTCTGTGGCAATGTGGTTTTCCAAGTCTCCAGAACCTTAATTTGCAACTGACACATAGGCTGCAAATAGTACACATTGCTTCCCATCGGTTATGACCCTCTGAAAAGGGGGGTACGTTGTGAAGTTTGTCTGTAAAGGTGCGTAAACCCCCAGTTCACATATACAGCGTGAGTCCATCAGTGCCGACCCCTTAGAAACCACTGTGGTCCATCTCCGGTGTGTGCCATCAACGGCTGCTCACTGCTGTTGGGCTGCGAGTCCATTTTTGCCGGAATACGCTGCAGAAACGCATCAATTTCCACAGAGCAGATTGTATCAAACAGAAAAACATACATAAAAAATGTTCAGAGTACCCGGTCAGTTCAAAATTAAGCACCATGTTCTGGCTGCTGATTGTAAATTTATCCTCTTATAACAAAACTATGCAACTGGCACAGGTCGAGTCATCAGCATGTCAGACCCAGAGGAAATCTGACACCATAGACAAGAAAAAGTTCATCTTGGAGGTGGAAAACAGTTATTTTGGGACCTGTCCCAGTTTTAGTAAATGGAAACACTACAAAATGCAAAGCTTGGTGGAAATGGGGCTTTACACTTTGGCATTTTCTGTCTGGGAGCACAATGCAGGCAGTCAGAGAATGTTTTCTGTTTTGATCTGAGAGAAGGAGTGGCCTGGGTCTTTTGCGTCCCGACCCATGCGGCGTGCATGCTCAACATCTTGACAGGTAGGTACATCAGAATAATTCCTGTGCCCCTGTACAGTGCTTTACTATAAATATTAATGGTCTGCAGAACAAGATGAGCAAAACCCAGACATTTTAGGGAATTTCAAAAAAATCCTAGCGGACACAATTTTACGACCAAAAAGGGGGATATGTTTGGGCAAAAGAGGACGTGCCTACTTTAAGAAGCAATGATGGAATTTGGCAGATGAGGTGACAACGATTCTTGTCTGTACTGTGAAATATGATCCTGCCGGTGACTTCAAAAACAACCCAAAGTTTTAACATTCAGGGCTTTACTTTAACCTGTCACTCATCTCCTTTCACTTTGTATGACAGGACTTGATGTTATTGTTGAAATTGATGCAGCTCCTCTCACCAATCTTCACTTTAATTCAGAGTGACAGCATAATGCTGCAATAAAATGCTAAAACAATCTTCGAACCGTATCAGCCGTGATGTTTGATGGCACTTTGATGCCGTGAGGATGACACCCTGTACTTTTGCACTCCTTTTAATTAATCAGCTTTCATGCTCGCCCTCTTAGAGCTTTTATTCCCAGATTCCCTTTGAAATAAAATGAAGAGATTTTATAATCATAAGCAGCCAACCATCAACAAAGTGATTCAGGTTGTAATTTAGTAGATTGAAAGCACGTTTTGATGACAGTTGAGCCAATATGTATCAAGGATTTTAACCGAGGCTTTGAGTCGTGTAAAGGGCTCTCAGTGATGCATGCATTAGGCTGAATGTAGGCTGCAGTGTTCTTAACTGTACCTTCTTCTGCCACTTGGGAGTAATGCTGCTGATTTAGCTCCTTTTACATTACACCATACATGACCAAGCAGACCTTGTTTATTTTCCCTTCATGTCCCCTCTTTTTCTCTCTGGCTGCTCTAGTATTTTCTTCCTGAACACGTGAAAAGGTTTTACTGCTCTACATTCAATACCACAGTCACTAAAATGTGATTTTTTTCTCTCCCTCGTTCTCCTGGTTGCTGCTTGTGTCAGCTCTGCACGTCTTCCTTGACTGCTTTCTACTTTGGCCACAAACTGCTACAATCACACAGCTCTAAATGCTGAGGGAGGATAGCAGCAGTTAAGGTTGTTTTATTAGCTCTGTCACTCTGAGAGGCTCACTTGTAAATTTGTCCAAGAACTCAGCCTCAGTTGTTGCGTTTTCCTCCATCCATTACTCCCTCCATCTCTGCGTCTTTGAGTGCTCTGTGAGGCAACTAATTAGGCCGAAGGAACAGACTGCACACTGACCTCCACTTCCTTCCCTCTTTAATGTCTTCCATCCCTCCTTCTCTCTCACTTCACTTTACATTTTCATGCATTGCCGAACTGATGCACCATATGCAGGACATTCTGCTGTCCTGGTGGCATCTGCGCTTTTCTGTCTGTTCATGAAAACATTCTGGTAAACAACATTAATCAAGATGAGGAAAAACTGATTCAAATCAACAAATGTGGTGTAACACAGGGTTTGGTATCTGAGGAAAAATGCCATACTTTTGATGGAAGTCACTTTTTGAAGGTTTTGGTTCTTTTACGACCAAAAGATGCTTGATCTACCTCTTAGGTGGTTTATAGATTAAAGGCACGATTGGTAGTCATGGAAAACTAGCATGAATTTGAATGTAGCATCTCCTCAGAACTCCGTTTAGCCCCCACTCCCCCACACTTGGAGCTCCTCCAAAACGATGTCTCTACTCACATGCACGAGCACCACTGATTAGCGACCATATGATCATGACTGATTCAAAACCGGTACTCAGCACATCGTTTTTGTTTGCACTACGTGACCAATAATCGGGTATAGGTAGTTTTTCTGCCATTCTCCAGCATACTTGGATCTATCTTGATAATAGGCATTGAAAGAGGGATAGTGCACGCCAACAAAATGTACACGCAGGAGGCAGGCAGGACAGGATTTGATAGGTTTAATAAACTGGATCCTAATCGCTAGGATTGGTTGGTAGTTTTCCAGGTTTACTCCTGCTGTAGACGGCAGATATTTTTTGCTCTTTTAAGAACACATCATGCATTGATTGCCATCGGGTCATAAAGATCATTTCAACTAGAATGACAAAAAGTGTATCTAAATCTGATTACCAACCCTGCCTTTAACAGGAAGTCTGTTGGAATCAGCATTTCCAATATGGTAACTGATGTCTTTGGGCTTGATAACACATGTACAGAAACCAGTGGGTGATGTCACTGAGACTGTTTAAACCATCTGTGCCTGAATCCTGTTGAACAGAGAAGTTGCAGAGGCAAGACGCAGCTTTAATGTCACAAACAACAAAAGAAACAAAATCTATCGTTCTCAGAAGACGGCAGAAGGACAACAGCTTTCTCGTTCTTTTTTTTTTTCTTAATCAATGAAAGTCAAATTTTTCAAAGAAACACACTCTGATAGTTTTCCCCAGCCCTCATTTGTTTGCTACCTTTCAAAATAAGTGTGCATTTTCTGAGAACAGATGCCTCAAAACAACATTTAGAAACACAACAAAAGGAAAAATAAGCTGGCTGCTGGAGCTGACTCATGAGGCTGGAGGATGTTTTCTGCAGACTCCATCTTTAAGGGTCACAGGAGACACCAGACCTGGTGCAGACTGCCTGTCTTCCATTATAACAGCAGGAGTAAGCTAGGCCACAGAGACAGAGCATCCAACAAGCCATTATATTGATGCTGCGCTTGACAGAAGCACAGAGAGCAACCAGAGAGCAACCATCAGATCTCGTCTGGAACTAAATGACCGATAACCCCCTTTCTTGTCTGAATCTCTCTCTCTCCTCTCCTTCATTTTGCCTTTCTTCATCTTTTTGTCTCTTTCTCCCTCTTCAGCACGCTCTTTTTTTCTCTGTCCTGTCTCCCTTGTGCTCTCTCCTCTCTCGGTTTAACTCCCAATCTACCCGCTCTCTGTCTTTCTGTCTGCTTTCATCTTCTGCCCTTTCTGTCTTTCATCCTACTTTCATATTCCCCATCTCCCTGGATCTACCTCTCTTTCTGTCCATCACATCCTGTCATTGTGGCACACCTGGCAGCTCTGTAAAAGCAGAGACGGATGACGACTCTCTTCTCTCTGACCCACTCAGGGTGGGGCTGGCTGAAGCTGGACGCTGAGCGGGCATTAGTGTCAGCGTGACAATGTGGAGCCAGCGCTTAACGGCACAATTTGGAGAGCTGACAGGATTCACAGCTTTAGTTCAGCAGGAGCAGAGCACGGAGAGGACATGGAGAACCTGAGAACGAAGGCGGGGAGGGCAGAGGATGACGACAGCCTTCAAACACCGTCCAAATAAAAAACCTCTGATGCAGACGAAATAACACAATCTGGTCTTTATTACCAGTGAGTTAGTGAGAGCAGATGTGATGTGATTCAGTCATTCTCCACGTTCTAATTGTGACTGCCCTGATATGAAGAAATGAGAATGGTAATAATCCAATAAACAGGCACAGCATGGTTCATGAGGCTGTACACTTTTCTCAGAAGAGTCATAAATCTTTTTGTAACCACTTCAGGAACCATAACGACGGTCCACTGGAGACCCGGCTGTGTGGAAATAGAGCCGCACTCAGCAGAAAAGAAGTGCGGAAATAGACAGCACATACCTGAGCAGGGCTGTTGTCCTCCAGTTGGTCGTAAGGTTGTGAGGTAACAGCACGATAAAGTGCAGTAGATAAAATGTTGACTCTCTGTCTACATGACAGTGCATAAAATGAGGTCATGATGTAGAATCCATCATCATCCATCTACATATGTGCTGCACCGTTGCAGAAAGTTTCTTTCTTATTGAAAGTACAGAATAAACACCAAACTGAAATATCTCTTTAAATTTTTTGCCTTTTCAGAGAAAGTATCCATGTAAATGGATTTTATATATTTATTTATTTTTTGTTTGTCTGATAGAAAGCATCATGGCATAAATAGTATGAGAAAAAAAAAAAAAAAAAAAACGTACTCACAGCAGATTTTTTGATTTCCTTTTCGTGTGTGTCTTGAGCTCAATCAGCAACCTTCGGTCTGAAAATATGCAACAATGCAGAAGTGCTAAAATCTGCAGTTCGTCGAGTGTCCGCTTATGGCTGGCTGCGGAAGTCACAAATGCACCAAGCCAAAAAAAAGCAGTTTTCACAGCAGAAATAAACATGTTTACAGCCTGGTACAAAAATGTCTCCTGTCTGAATCGCTAATTTTACTAACATTTTCTAACTTGGCAGTTTAGAAGATATTAAGATTGCAAGTTCATCCAATCAGAGGCACAGTGCAACTCATGTGACTGCCAGGCGCCCTATGGTGGTTACTGTGGAGACTCAAAGCCTGCCTCATCTCCAATATGGCCTCACCGGCTGATTTTTGTTCATTTTGTCGCTTTCTTGCTTTTAAAAGCTGATTATTAGAGCAAGTATGACAGCTAGGCTGACAAGTAAACAGAACGTTCAACCAGACGAGCAAAACCGGCAGTCGCCATGAACTATGGGTAGTCAGGTGGATAAAAAGGTGGATACAGTCTATGGCCGAGCTGCAGGCCTCATGTGAAGACGTTATGGTTCTTTTAAAGGAATGATTGTCCAGTGTTATGTCATGATGATGTCATCTGTTTGGCGTCTGTTTATTCAAAATAAACAAACAAGCTTAAAATATGTGAATATCACTGATAAATTGGTTTAAGGCTCTGACAACATTTCAACATCATGTGATGTAAATGAAAAATGAAGTACAGTTTGATTGTCCTCAGAAAATGGACCTCATTTGTTTGAATAGAAAAGGATTACCGAGTTTTGGTTCATAGATCACGTTTTGAGAAATTGATCTCAGTTCCAGAAATAGATTTCTGATTCTACTCCTGACATCTAAGCCCTGTTGCACTGATTCGCATCTAAATCTGCAAGTTTCTTCCTTCTGTCATCCTCATAAAGAAAAGATGTGTTTTACCTTTCCCAAATCCAGGATGACATGGCACCGGCTGTTGTGTGTGAATGTTTTTGCAGATTTTAAATCCCTCTGAGGCAAAGTGATTTTGAGCAACATGTACAGACCTGACTCGAGTCATCCCTAGTGTGTGCTCTCTCAGTGTGACATATATTTGTAGCAGTATGGAGACATCTATGTGAAGCAGCAGGCAGCATCTCTGCAACTGAAATGTTGAGGTATCAGACAAACAGCCTACTCTCAAAACCACTTTCTTTCAGCCTTCAGACACATGCAGGGAGAGTATTACATATCCCAGTATTCACACTGAATTCTTTCCTACAGCTCTGAACACATTCAGAGAGAAAAAAAACAAAAAACCTTTACCTTTAACATTGAAAACCAAAGAAAGAAACGCAGTACTCATCGGAAAAAAGGGCATGAAAACATTTCTTAAAGGTGACTGTGCTGCCAACCTCTCAAGGTTTACTCCTCCTGTTTTACTGGATCTTTAGAAAAGACAGGACACATGGCTGTATGCACAGCGACTATATGATCACTGACGGTGCAAATCGGCAGAAAAGCCATTTAAGGCAGGAAATGAGAAAGCAGTGACTTGTGGAGGTCCTCCAAAACACTACTTTATCTGACAATCACACAGGAAATCTAAGATAAGGGAAAAGCGGATCGCAGGTGAAAGCACACAAGGAAGTGAGGTGTCGGGTGAGTGTGAGGAGGTGAAGGAGAGACTGATGGTGAGAGATACGGCAGAGAACAAGGGAGTGTGCGGTGTTCAGATTGCTGGAGAACGAGGGAGGCAGATGTGGAGTGGGGAATAGATTGCTGCTGAAAAAGCACACGTGGGTCATGGCAGAAAAGTGTGTGTGTGAGAGAGAGAAAGAGGGAGCGAGAGAGAGAGCAAGTGTGACTCAGACAAATGAAAAGTGTGTGAGTGAGGGTGCTGGGGTGTAATGGAAGGAGAACATCAGATTTATTTTTTTTTCACCTGCTGCAGTTGAGAAGGACACCAATTTGGCCTCAAAGTGAACATTAAATGGAAATGTCATCTCCATACAGGTAATTTACTCTCCCCTGCTTCAGATGTGCTGCTCAGAATGGCAAAGGCCAGGAGAGAGGAGGCTGATGGGCAGATGTACGCTGTAATCATGAGTGGGAAGAGCGAGATGAAATACTCCTTGTACACATATTAAATAAAGTACTCAAACGCCCCCGAATCCTACAGAGGTCTGAATATTTTACCTGATGCTGCACCTGTGAGGAACTTTCATTTGTGTTGATTTAAGCATCCCAGTTGGACACAGATTTCTATGTCCATGTTGATCCAGTGAAGAGCAATCCTGAAAACATGCTAATAACCAAACAGCTTCCACTGATAACAGAGCCTCATAGGCGCCTTCATTTATCATTTAGTCTCCTCGCGTCCCCGTCATGTCCTCACATCCTTGCTTCCCCCTGGAATAGATTGGAGGAGAGACAAGAGCACTGAGGAGACAAAGTTGCCGAATGAGAAATCCTGGGTTTGACGGCGTTAGTCTTCAGGGAGGGCAGGTACTGATGACCAGCTGCCTCACTTCTCTCATCTGTCAAACTCATGGTTCAGGAAGCTCATCTTTAAAAACTATTTTAATACTTTTTGGTCCATTTTACTTAAAATCTTGTCGTCTTGGTCAGAAGAGGTAAGTTTTGTGGTACTACCTGTTGTTAATTTCTGATTACATTATCCTCCTTTCAAATCTTCTGATGTTCACAGCCTGATTGTCATCTCAAGAATGTGGACAAGTCAGTTGGAGACTCTTGGTTCAGCCTAACAGATTCTTTCATGATTTGAACCCTATGAAGCAGATTTCTGCGTGTTTAAGTTTTTCCCACAGCTACGTGAGGCTGCTGCTGTGAGGATGTTAGAGACCTGATCGAGGAAGAAAAATGTCCATTTTCTCTGGATATCAAACAGATTCCAAAAAAGTGTGGATAAGCAGTCCAACAAAAATTGAACAACAAACACAGGAGCTCTTCAGACTGTCCTGTGTGGTCTTAAAGCATCTTAGAGGCTGGAGTGAGTTTGGCGCCCTCTGTAGATTAAGGATAAGACCTGTAGAATCTTATCCCTTTGCTGATCTTGTTTTGTACATGGCTGTACATCTCTTTGGACAAACATCTCCTCCTGCTTCTTTTAGCAGCTGAGGGCGTCACACAGTGCGAATATTTTTTATTGGGAATCCTTACAGCACTTTTGGTCATTAAAAACTGGGACACTGAAAGTGTCGATCTTGTTGCTAGTAGGTCATAAAGAGGCATGAGTATCAGTTTCAGTCTGATTCACAGCCCCTCACTAAATCCTAACTAACTGGAGCTTTAAACAACAAAGAGAAGTAACAGCTGCCAGTGATGGAGGCAGGAAATGAACATGTACGGGGAAAGAGCCTGTGGTAAGAACCTCCATCAACAAGTAGATCATAACACCCGGTCCCGGTCTGTAATGTCCCCTGAGTGGATCTTCGGTGAGGGATAAGGCTTTATGCATTTAATTTAATTTGTACTGTAATTTGTACAAAACTTGATAAAGTGTTTGAAACTATTTACTGACAAAAACACTTTAAATATGAACAGAAATGTTGTTTTACTACTTTATGTCCACAAAAAAGGGTTATTGGTCACAGCTTATTTCTTCACAAAACTTAAACTACATCAACAGACTTGTTAATGAAAATTAAGAAGCATGTGTTTTAAACTGATTCACCTCATCTTCATATCTTTAAATGCTACTCAGTAATTTTCTAATCAAGTATCAGACACTTTTGGGTTTTGTGAATTTTTTTTTTTTTAAAAGTACACTCGGTGGCTTCACTGAAGGATGATGATCATTTGACAAAGCAATAGGAAACATACATCACTTTTTTCCTTTAATTACATAATGTCTGTTTGAATTCTCAGCTGGAAAACAAAAGTGTACAAATGTGTCTCAGCTCTCCAGTCTGTAGCCAGCCTTTATTTTCCCGCAGGAAACATTCTCCCCTGGCAAGCTGGGTGGCTCAGATAAGCAAGTGTGCTGTCAACTCAGCACCTTGGCTCAGTGGTAGAAAACAGTCCAATCAATACATCATTAATCATCGGTTTAATGTGGCCGAGCCCGATGTGGACAAGCATTAAAATGGAGGGATTAGTGGGAGGAGGAATGAGCCCGATGTCTCATATGTGAAGTCTCTGTGAAAAAAAGAAGCCCGATAAATGATGTGAGAGAAATTCCTTCAGAGTGCTGAATCGAAGCTAAAGGAAGGCACACTCCAAATGTGTGTGTTTGTGCGTGTGTGTGTGTGTAGGGGATAAATGGCTCACTGCTTGCAAAGTGTGTCCACATATATTACACATGACGGTACCGGTATTCATCTTTTCAATCCTTCATGTTTAACGATAACTTCATCATGTGAGTGCATCCGCTCGTAACTGCTTTGCAACAACCAGCATTTTGAACCACCTGTAAAAGTGATTCATCACAGTGACTCATCTGCGAGGACTCATTACACAGGATTTATCTCCAACACTGACAGAGACGTACTGAGACACCTACTCTCTCTGTGACATACCTGTGTCACACTCTTTAGCAGTGCTGAAACAAACCATTTGTTAACTGAGCTGACAACTGATCTTGTGAAGTTATACTTTAGTATCAGTTTTAATTTGGCCCTAATCCTCCTTCACAGTGTGGTAACCTACAGTGCAACGCGATTCAACTGCCTTCATTAGAAAGCTTTCTTGTACAAACTATTAGCAGAGATATTAAGAAGGCTATTTGACAAACCTGTAACTCAACGCAACTTAATCAAGAATCAAGATTTTTTTTTTCTTATTTTATTCCATCTTATTCTGCTCTTTTATATATTGATATTTTAATAAACCATTGAACTGTTTTCATTTGTGTAAAGTGACCCCGGATGACCTGGGAGATGCTTAAAAATTATTATTATTATTATTATTATTATTATTATTATTATTATTATTATTATTATTATTATTATTATTATTATTTAGGTCATTCTCATTTCATTCTCTTTGAGAAGGTGGATGGCTGCTCTTCTTTCAAAATAAAGTTTATAACATAATTTAAATCAATTAATGAATTTAATCTTGTAAATTTATGATTTTACTCATAAATTTAACTTTATTTATTTTTATTTTATTTGTTTATTTATTTATTTTACTTTGCCCTCCATCGGCATTCAAAAATGTCTTTCAAGAAGTAGCTCTGCTGGACTTGTCTAGGTTTGAGTCCCAGTTTTAGACGGCAGATCAGACACTTCAGCTAAACAACGAATGGAGGTAAATAAATTGTGTATAAGTTCAATTTAAGTGGATTCTAATCTGAATCTGACACAATTTCAATAGTTTCACTAACCACAAGGTTTCCTCTTTTGAAATAACATTTCTTCTCAGGCCATAAAAATTCTACAGGGCATATGACGATACTCAGAACAAAATAACATCACAGTCAGCTGGTGGCAGACTCCAAGTGGACCATCATCTAATGCTGGAGTCTGTGGGTAAAAACAGTGTTTAGCTCAAAGAGAAATACTGCACTAGTTTCTCTTTACAGATGGAAGTGAACTGAGTCTACTCTTTATACATCATATCTCTAAATAATGAATCCTGAGCACTCAGCAGCTGCTCTGTATGCCTGTCTCCGCCTGTTCTGTACTGCCTGTGCTCCTATTGTGGGACAGTGCCAGTGACAAGACCCGGCCAGTCCTCTCACAGTGCTCACACAGCCACATTTGAGCCCCTGCCATAAATTTTTTACTAATTTGTCAAAGCTCTTAGAACATGTAACGTGCCTTGACCTCCTGCGGTCTTCATGTGGACCACTGTGGAGAGTACGAGGAATTAAACCGCTACCACCGACAGGGAAAGGCATTTGGAGCTCAATCAGAGGTGAGGAGAGAGGGGATCACAGAATTCGGCACTCAGGGGTGCAGAAGGATTATACATGTATTCAGTGTCCAAAGTACATCCCTCTCACTTAACTGTTATATATCCTGATCACCATGAATCAGTCAGCAAGAAACGGAAAACGAGAAACAAGTGGGGACTCAACTATAAATCCAGGCTATTGGTGTGTCAAAGGTTGCAGTTCCTTTAACAACCACTTGAGGCTGTCTCCAGAAGTGAAACAATCCCTACAAAGCTCCATATGTAAATGTCGAACTTAAAAATACAAAATAATTACCGGGTATGAAAATACTTTGGGATAATTAATGTTTGACTTGTCTGTGGGTGGTTTCATGTATAATTCAGTTGTTGCATTTATATTAAGGCTTGAAGTGATGCATAATTGAGTGTAGTCTGCTTGAGTGAGCAGTGGTTGCTGAAGGCTGTCTGCTTGGGGTCAACTCAGCCATTTTTATTTTTAAAGTTGATGCCTCATGTTTAATTTTAACGGGGTGTTTAGAGTGATTTTCCAAATCTTTGATGAAACATTGCTTGTTGTTGGAGTATTCATACAGAGTTGGTGCTGTGGAGCAAAGACTTCAAAGATCTGGTTGTATAAGTTGTGTCTTAATTTAGAAAAATTATTCCAAACCATATGTTGAAACTATCTGGTGCGAATCTAAGTTTTTTTATTGCTTCATTGCAGCATGAAGAAATAAGGTTCATCTTTTGCAGATTGTAACTTCCAAATTAGCCATTCACCATTTTTTATGTTGTCCTGTGCATGGAGGTCAGTGTTTGTTTATTTGTTTGTTTTTTCACCTGCAGAAAAGATGCAGTTTGTTCATCAAGCCTCTGAACACTTCCACCTGAGATGTGTGCGACTGAGCAATGAGTCATTGGTGCCACAGGCTGTTTCAGCTTTTATTGTCTGATGATAAAAAACAGCAGTTTGCTAACAGCACAAATGGAGTCTCTTCCTAAACAGAGAGAAACACAGCTGAGCCGTAGCCAAATCTGTTATCCTCAGGCACAGCTTTCAGAAATTAGTGTTTGGTTGTCTTCAGTTACGCTTTTGCCAAATCGACTCAGTTTTGGCTCCTGGAAACATTTCATTCATAACAACATAAACAAAAAGATATCAGAATAGCAGGTGATTGGTCAGAGTGATGCTTTTTAAATATGACTACTTTTTAGAAACATAACTACTGTGCTACTGTTACCAAAATATCAGAAAATATTATCCTCTTTGTTTCACATATTGAAACCTGTACAATAAGAAAATAGTTACACCAACAGTTTGGGGCAACTGTTGGCCTTTCATTTTGATCACATGCACTGACGCAAACATCCTCGTTGAAGCAGCTGCTGTTACTCCAGCCCAGGCTTCAACCTTTGCTCTACTCACAACATTTCCTTTCTTCAGCTGCCCTTTCTAATAAAGGCAAAAACTTTCCAAATAATTAATTGCAAAGAGGGAAGTGTTGCCAATGTACAAGACATAACCTCAGTCTCCATTTTTCTTCAACTGAGAAAAAAAAAAAAATCAGCAAAGCCTGTATCCGAATGGAATAGTTAATTTTTTTAATCCTTTACAAGATTTAATGAGTGAGAAAATAAAACATTTACTCAGTGAACCCAGAGAAACATACAGCAACTTGTGTATTTTATTTGTTTTTGTATCAAAATCTCATCGGGCACCACAGTTTGAACTCAGCATGAACCCTGAATGAGCAGAATGATAATGTGATGATGAGTCCTGACCGCACATATGTAAGCCCACGAATGGCAAACGTGCCCAACAAAGAGATTCAGAAGCTTTGTATTAAAATTATTGTCTAAATATTTGGGGTTAAATCTGACAGTATTAAGTTGAGATTGACCCAAAAACCTCGCCATGACCGTTTGGAGAAGCGATTTATTGGTGTTTCTTTTCTTTTCATTAAACTCAATGTCATGTGACGTCTGTTTGGCGAACAGACATCCCGCTGGCCTTTAGGTCACACCTCCCTCCCACCTCAGTGTTTGGATTGAAGGTCAAACATGTACAGTTATTTATTTTCAAGGACTCATGTTTTCCCACAAAGCCTTTGTTCGGAATGAAAGCCGATTAATTTGTGAGCTAGCCAGTGTTAGCTATCAGAAAAGAATGGGACATTATGGCATCTGATGTGGATTCCCTGTGGAGGGTGTGACCGGCTTGTCCCTAAACAGTCTCATGCCCCCCCTTGGATTTAACTTAACCCCTTGATCCTTTCCAGCAGGGGCATGAAATGCACTTTAATTGACCCAGTCTTGAATCAACAAACACCTTCACACCTTAGTGGCTGTCCCATGCCCTCCACAATGAGAGCTGATGAGGGAGGACGAAGGGACCAAGCATTCATCATCCACATCCAAAATGTTTACCCCAAATCTTTTTACAGGTCACCTCCGGGATAATGCCCTGAAAATTTTTATTTGGACTTCCCATGAAGCAAGAGGAAGAATATTTTCATAAACTCTGAGGTTAGCAACAACAGTAAGTCACAAAAAAATTGTACAGTACATTTACATGTACAGCTAGATGGTGTTGACCACGGCATATTTGTACGTAATGAACTCTTTGAAGGATAGATAACAAACCACGACCAAACCCTAAACTAAGAAGCACACTTTGCTAATAATTCTATCAACAAAGTCAGACTAAATTAAATTTATTGCTGTTCTCTCTGCATCAGCACCGAGGATTAGGTTGGTTTGGAGTGATGAGTATTTATACCGTAAATCGTTGCAGGAAGGGAAAGCGCACCGTCCATTGTGATTTACTACTCTGCAGCTCTGACGTGAAGATAATGCACTGAAATGAAAGGCTGCCAGAAACTGACATCAAAAGAAGATTTTATTTATGTGTGCGATCTATTTGATTGTATCAACGATAAAGTAATTTTTCTGATGTTTTATTCAGAAAGATAATCACAGCAATCGCCAAAGAGCTGGAGGGGAGAGTTTATTTGTCAGACCTGTAAATCAAAGATTTTAAAATGTGCTAAAAAGAGCTTTTTATGATTATAGGAAAAAATAAAAAAGACATGAATTATTGTGTAACTAAAACAAAGTGGTAATTCTATAAATTAAACCACATATTGATGAATGAACCACGTCGGCTCTTTGGTTTCCTATCAGGTGACATTTCTTATTTCAAGAGCTAACGCTTTTTATACTATTCTCCAGAAACTCTTATTATGAATTGTAATGTAATATTATTTAGGAGAGAACAGCGCTTCATTACTTTGTTCATGTATAAAGCTCCAAACAATGTTCACTCCATCCTGCTGGCATTGCTTTAGACAAGTCTCATCATCCTCCTCGACATGATCACATTTCTATTGTTGCTCAGTCTTGACCCTTATTGTGTAACCCGGCCTGGAAAAACACAGTTTGTATAATTGCCTGCTAAATGTATGTTGACAGTGTATTTAGAACAAATTCCCAACAGGCCAGAATGATTTCCAATACGCTCTTTGTTTTGCAAAGGCCAGGGATGAAAACTCCTCAAGCCATTAGCACTTCCTTGACTAATGCATTCCTTCAGTTCCTGTGTTTATCACTTGTACATTACAGCGTAAGCCCCAGAAGAGCCGCCTCTACAGCCCACTGTATGGGTGATCAACTTTCACAGACCCCCCAAGTTAATACACACATTGGCAACCGTGCAGATCCCAACCATCTCTCCACTGTTTTGGCATTGTTCCTTGGTGAGTAGAGACTGTTATCATCAACTCATTAATGTGTAATGAATGGGCTTTTTAAATGGAGAGCAGGATAACAAATGTGCTGCGGATGCTAGCGCTGCACTAATAAATCAAACAAGCGACTGTAACCGTTCAGTGCTCTCACGCACACTCAGACTTTATGAATGAGCTGTCAACGCTGCGCCGTCCACCGATGGCAGTCAAAGTTCAAAGCTCTGACCTTTGATTTTCTGTTTACGACCACGTGTGATGTGGCAGTTAAAAGGAAAAGGTTAAAAAAAAAACATCTGACCCTTTGGTTTCTTTTTAGTGAACATGTTTTAATAAAAACCAGTTGTCCCCTTTGTGTGACAAAACCAACTCATTGGCCAATAAACCCAACCCAGTAACAGAAACCGAAAGGTGCCCGGGCCAAACGTCTCCATCTTGACGCACCCATTCCAGCTTTTTTAAAACTTATTTTCCAGTTGTTGAATATTTGTTTGGTACTGATCCCAACAAATATGACATTGATGCAATTCTTAATTATCAAACAATGTAAATTAAGTGATATAATAATTATAAAATAATCACTTTAATTAAATGTAAATCTTCCCACAGATGTTATCACTGGCACAATCATCGCAACATGATTTCGTTTTTCCATATAACAGCAGACTTAATGCGTATTTAACTGAACTGTCTGGTGTGTGGGCTCACGTCAGTTTATATATGTTGAAAGATCTGGCATCATTTCAGACCCAAAATAGTTGTGTAAGTTCGAGCAGCCTGCATCCAAGGTTGGTGCAACAAATCCCCAAAACAAATGAAGTGACAACGTTTCAGAAGTAACAAATTTTAACTCCAAATGAGAAAGAAAAATGTAGCTTTGCTGACTCTTGTCAGTGGTCCAAACAAAAATCATCAGACATTTGACCATAAGCTTTTCTCTTTCAAAACTGTACCAAGGCTGCATAGTTGATATTTTGTGTTTTATAAATACAAATGAGACAGAATGCATCTGAAGACGAAGCGTATCTGTTCAAAGAGTTTCATTTTTTATAATCATTCCTCAACACCACATCACATTGCTATGACTTGGCTTCTGCTGAAGTATTGCCACTGGTGTCATGCTTAAAGCCGTCTTCTTTTGTTGACGTCAATGAAACAGCTTCATTTACAGCCCACATCAAACATCCTCCAGTCATTTTTCCTCAGTTTTATATACAGTCGAAATGGAAGAGAGAAAATGTTGCCATCTGGTGAGACTTAAAAACCCAGGACCCCTGTCCTTCCATCAGCTGGGATAAGAGAAACAGACAAAGTGGGGAAAATGGAAGACTCTGCTTTGGGGAGTCAACAGGAACCATGACTCATATCCTCGCTCATCAAGTCTCATTGCACAGAGCGAGCCTGAGATGAGGCAGTTTGTAGTTTCTCAGCAGGCCTCATCAATGAGCTTGTACCACACTAATGCATGTGGGGCGCTCTGTCAGACCCCCTCTGCCACCATCCAGCAACCCATTATTACAAACCACACACACACTGGCACACAACTGCTGCTCTGAATGCTTGGCAGATTGAAGGAGCAGATCACTGTGTGTGGTACAATCAGTCTGTGTGTGGAAAACGCTTCTGTGTGTGTGTTTGGGCTTCATGTGTGCACTTTTTGGGGAGAAGCTCTGAAATTGCAGAGTGGCTTTGTGTGCATTTCTGATCCTAGAAAACATCTGCAGCTTATTCAGTGAGTGCACTGACTCCTCTTTGCTTACCTGATTCAAAGAAAGACGAGATTTGAATCGGGATCCCACCAGCAGCATCTGGCAACTCTTCTGTCAGGGGTTTGTTACTGTATGCTGCAGAAGAATCTTACCAGATCACAGATAAATGAACAATAATTTCTCTGAAACATGAATCACTTGACTCGATGTGACGGTGAATAGTGTCCCTCCTAAATTAAAAACAACGAAATAATGAGCAGGATAAAACCAACTAGTTCTTAATACAGCTGCGAAAAGGTTTTTTTTTCATGCTCGCATTTTTACCATTTTGCAAAAATTCTTGTGAAGCAGAGTTTAAAAACGAAGAATGATTTCAGTTTGAACCAGTGTTTCTGCCACTTCGATCCGTTGGATGCTACTTTCAACTCTTTCTTGTACCGTCTTTTTGTGCTTTGGCTTTAATAGCCTGATGAATATTTTTCCTCTGTACTCTCTGAAATTTTCCTCTGAGAGTATCCTATTTATTCAGCATTCATTTGAACTGAAGTTTGAAATCTTTTTTGAACTTTATTCACCCATATATTACCTCTAAAACAAAGAGGAGAGAAATTAGAAGTTCATGCTGGGGCTGCTCCACTTTTCTGTCACTCAGGACATTTCAGGTACTAAATTTAGCTGATGATAAGAAAGAAGAGACTGAGTCTTTTCCCTCTTTACGTCTCGATCGTGGCAAAATAAAAGTTGACATTACTGACATTATCAGAAATAATGTGAAAACTGCCGTCCATCAAGAAAAGATTATAAACAGAGTTCTCTGGATCAAAAAATGATGTGTTCTCTAGACAAGATATCTTTGAAGCTGTAGTTGTTCAGTTTGGACTGAATGGCATTGAACCACATGATTAAAATAAATATCTTGTTATGCATGTATGAATGTGTTATTTGAGCTTTCGACTCTTCAATCATTCATTTAGTTTTCAATCATTTTTTTCATGTTAGTGCATGAGAGTGCACCTTTCCTGTTGCTAAGCGCCTCTCGAATGGCAGCTTGTTGCAGCAGCTCTCTCTTCGTTGTTCTTTTTTCTCTTTTTTTTTCTTATCTTTAAGTTATCTTTGTATTTGGAGCCTGTCGTTACTTTTTATGGCTCATTTGTTGGTGATTGACACCAAACTGGTTGCGTTTGCAGTGGTGTTTTTACCTTACCTAGTAGCATCATGCTAACACCGGACACAAATACCAGATTGAAGGATTTCACCTGCTGTGAGGGGACAGGATACAGGAGAGCAAGACTGAACAGACTGGTGAAGAAGGCCAGCTCAGTCCTGGACCCTGTGGACCCTCTTGACCCTGTCGAGGTGGTGGTTGACATGAGAATTATGGCCAAGCTGACTTCTCTGATGGACATTTTTTTCTACTTGAAATTTATTATATTATACTATTTATATATTCTTTTTTGAACTTTTTGCACCGTACACTTTGTTTGCTGCTCTATTCTATTCTTTTCTATTCTATTCTATTCTATTCTATTCTATTCTATTCTATTCTATTCTATTCTATTCTATGAGAGAGACCCGTTGATTGTGTCAGTCTCTGAAGTTTTTGTTAGTCTCTTTATAAAGAGCAGTCTCACATATATTCTGCATTAATTAGGCGTCTTTGTGCTGCATGCTATAATCCTGCACTGTTCACCGACGTGCCAGCTGTAATAAAGTTCTCTCATCCACAGGGTCACTGGTGCTTGATGAGCAGAGAAATTACACTGTTCCTCATCTTGATGAATGGGCGGATTCCTGTCAGCATTATGTTCTGCCATATTAGTTATTTTCCTCAAGTGGATAAAGGCTGATGCATGTGTTTTTCTGCATCATTCCTGTGTAAGTGCCGACTTATTGCCTCCATATATTGTCGTTTAACACTGTGGGATGACATAAGGCTTACACAGAGTGAGTTAGGGTCAAATAAAAGCGTAACAACCTCTGATGTTATTGTATGTTAGATAGCATTAGCCTTTGATGGCTGATCTAACGAGGCAGGTATGATATTTGATCACATTTTATTCAGCTACTTAAGGCCTGGAGGAAAAAGCACCATAATGTGTTTCTATCTTTATGGGTTCCAGCAACAAAAATCAAAATTTGATGTTTGAAGCTGTAAGAAAAGATTTGTTTCATCTGCATGTATTCAGGTTTTATTTTTCTATTAAACTGAAACTGCTCGTATAATTCTTTCTCATTATGTATGAATAAACTTTTACTGGAATGCTGTATCTTCAGCAGGAGCACTGTTATTGAACAAACAAATAAATGTCGAAAATAACTGAAAATCTCACTGCAGAATGACTCAGCCCGCTGCTGCAGACTGTGAACCAAATCAAGAAATCTAATCTAAATACGCTGTTTCAAATGTCACGAGTAAAAGATTAATATTGACTGAGGGAAATTAAGACTCCTGGAGGGAGAAAGCGCAGGTAATAGACATCTGAGATTGAAAAGGCAACAAGAATTCATTCAATTTCCCATCTCTTGTTCCTCGACCCCAGTTTCACCATCATTTGTTTTTGTTTTGGATATGGGACAGAAATTAGAGGACACTTGACAGATTTCTTTGTCTTCCTCTTTCTCAGTTTCTACTGAAATTGCAAACACATTTCAACACCTTTTCAAGATGTTTCTGCGTCCAAAATCCAATTTCTACAAGAGTTAATGTTAATACTATGTCTTTTCCTCTGTCTCACACTTCATTGCTCTTTGTTTCTCCCCTCTTGCTCCTTCACATACTTTCCCATTTCACACATTAGCCAATTACCAACACAGGGTAATCAAATCTGCCTTTTGAATCCACACTCTGCTCATCTGTCATGCTAGGGGGATGGCATTAGTTATCCATCAGTGGTGATCTGTGGGCTTAGGCTGCTATTGCATTATCGGGCCAGGCTGGGGCGGGTCAATTAGATTTGTCTTAAACGCAGCTGTTAGGTGGAGAGGTTTTAAAGGGTCTTTGTACGTGTTGGTTTGTTTGTGTGTTCGAGACCCTCAGCACGAATGTCGTTCATGTTTGAGTACAACTGTCAGATCTGCGTACCTCAACATAGCTGTAACTTTGATTTTCTGTTTAGCGTTACATGCTTCTCTGTGCCCGTCGTTTCGTGTGGTGGCGAGGTCAGAGGTTGCTGGGTAAGATGGAGCCAACAGGAAGCGACATCTGTTGTCTGACATCTGACAAGGATGGATTGCATGAATGATGCTTCGGGGGCACATCGAGCGTTCTCAGGTCAGGCAGCGCTCGCCTGAAGGTCAGCAGGGGTCACGGCTCCTCCAGAACTTTCTCCCCCAGCAGACTCGATGAAGCAAATCAACTTCAAACAGCAGCTGATCATCTGGGGGATGATTGCAAATGCAATGAGACCCTCATTCTGCTTTGAGTGCACCCGCTTCTTTCTTTTCATGTCAAACAAGAAGCCACTTCCTTTACCACTTTCCTTTTTTTTTCTCATTGCAATTTGTCTCTCCCCCACCCCTCGCTTTTCGTCTGCATTTACCCTCTAATTGTACTGGAAGATATTTCCTTCTGTGAGTGGAGGAGCAGCGAAACGGAGGAAAACGGGACACCATGATGCACAGCTTCATCACATGTGTGACTGTGCATGTACGGTCTGCTTGAGTGCCAGCTGACAAACACAGACCTCACAGAGCCAGCTGCCTTCAGAGTACAGGGATGGTCTTTGTGAAAACAGTTAAAAACCCCAGTTCATTTCATTAAGTCTTTATTAGCATGGCAACATTTTCCAAATGACATCTCCAGCACACAGCTCAGACAGTGTTTACATACAGAAATCAAGAAGTAACCTCTGTATACCGTGATATTACAAACATCATGTGTCAAAATTTGGAGTCCGAGTTAATAATTTGGTCCTAAAGTTTTGTTCACCAGAATCCCTATCAACAGCTTCACAACTTAGAGAGGACTTCTTGCATTGCTTCTAAATTGTTTATGTGGAGCCAGTTTACTCTTTTCTACGAGCACCAGAAACATTAAGAAGGCAGAAGTTTGTTGTATTTCTCTGGGACCAGGTCGGACCTGCAGTGCTGCTTCCCTGTAACTAGCAGCACTCACATGTTGTTGCTACATTATAAATGGCATTTTGATGTATAGTGTCAGGGTTTCACAGCATAAGTGGGGCGGTGTGTGTTTGTCAGTTGGTCCTCAGAATGACATGCAGCCACTTAAAGCCAGCTGCCTCCTGAGTTCTGTACTATAAGGCGATCTGGGTGAGCTTGTTAAAGGACAGCCTCGAGGCGGGCTTTCTCAAATTACTCCTGTGCGGCAGCGGAAAGGAGAGTCAGCCGCTCTCCTGTGTGGCTTTACTTAATTGCAAAAGGCGACGACGGAACCATCCCTCCTAAATCTCAACACTTATTGGGCACAATTTCATGGATGAGAATTACAAAAGAGCGTTACCCTGTATTGTATATGTAATGGTCTACATGTCAGGGGAGCGCAGATGAAAGAGTCCGAGTAGCTCTAGGATTCCTCCTCGCAATGAGCCATGCAGGATGTCCTTACACGCTTCTGTCACTGTGTTTCTCAGGGGTATCAGTGTAAAAAATGAACATCCTATAATTTCTTCTCCTCGCCCCGGGCACTGTTTCAATTACAACCTTTCAATTTAAAATACTAAAGATCATTTTGCTCCGTATCTCTGGCTGCAAAATGGGTGTGAATTTATGGAAAGGTCAGAATTAAATTAGAAAGGATGGGACCTGCAGAGAGCTGGCACCTGAATGACCGTCTCTTCATATAAGTTATAGAGATATGTGGCTTTCGCTGGGTGGCTTTTGGATCAGTTTCCATTAACAATAGGTTTATGGAGAGCGTACATGCATTTTCACAGGCCTGAGTAACTGATATCCCATTCCCATCATCCCTTAAGTCCTCCAAGTGTTGGAGCATGCTGAAAAAAGTGCATGTTGATAATAAAAAGCAATAGATAGGACTGCAGTCTTTTTGGAACAGCTGTCAAATAAAAAGCCCTGACGACGGACAGCTTTTCAGCACAAGTGCAGCTGTGAAGCTGAATAATGTTGCTGTGCAATGTGACACAGTCGCTTCACACAGCTGATCCTGTTGGTGTGTACGTGATGGTGTGGATGCACTGGAGTGTAAGATTGGTACTATATATGTACACGACACTATAATATAGAGTGGCTGTTACAGTATGTGCCTTCCATTAGGGTAGTTCATCGACTGCTGCACTGAGCTAATTATGAAGCTTTGCTGCCAATTTCACTGCATAACTCCATTCAAGCTTCATGTTTTTATTCATGAGACTTACTTTATTTCAACAAGAGAATCCACAGTCATTTGCATTAGGTTTATTTTATTATCTGATGTGCAGCTATGTGATATATACGTCTGTGCATTCTGTAATTTGATCTCAATACTATGGCCACTCACTTCTATGTATGTAGCATTAGTATTCATGGAGGGATCCCTATAACTATACTGTAGATGAGCAGTGCTGACAGATTTGAATAACACCATAAAGCACAAACATGTAAAAGTTTATTCTATAAGTCATTCATAACATATTGAAACAGTATCTGGTTATCTAAGGTCTTTGAAAATGAACCTGGCCTTATGAATTTCTGTTGTAACTCACTACTACTACTAAAGGTATAATGTCGAGCCATAGGCTGTGTAAAACATGTCTCACTGACCCATTTGTTTCCAAGGAAGCGTTATAAATCCAAAAATGATTGTCACCATATTGAAAATGCCGGCTACAGTTACATTAAAATGCACAAAGTGGTGGAGATGAGTTGGCAACAACATTCAAACCTACCAATGAAATCAGCCACTATATTTATGCTGTATGATGCACAATATATGGCTTTAAAATGATACAAAGTAGTGGCTGTCGCTGAGGTCTCTTTGGCTTTTCAATCCAGCCTCAAGTAGACACTAAAGGGGGTATCCTTTGGTCTGAGGTGTGTTAATTGTGAATTTGTCCCGATAATCGATTTCAAGATGGGTCGGGCCAACAATCGTAAATAATAAACTTGTACAATATTTACAACTAAAAATGTTTGTGTGTGGGGAAAGCCGACGACTCCCAGGTCATGACTTCATGAGTTGTGACGTAGAATGGAATGTAGCCAATCAGGAGGCGAGCTGACTAGAAGCAGACGTAAACAAGTCAAGCATGGCTGACCTGACACATAAAGTTCATGAAGACAGTCCATGTTCCCTCCATCTCCAGGATTCTTCCCAAAGTCTTTTCTTCTTTTTGGTTCTGGAATTTTTTTGTTAAAAATAGTCTCAAGACCATCACCATTTCCTCTTCTGTGTCCTCTTCCAAGTTCGGTTTGGTGTTAGCCAGTTGTTGCTATCTGTTGCTATGTTTCTTCTTCGACGTTTTTTTAGATCACATTTGGTCACGTGAGATTTCTGTCTTGTGGGACTAGATTCTAGATCGGTGATGATATAATATCACACATAATGATGTGTGTGGTGAGCTGTGTTGCAATTATTTGGGCACACCACACACAATGTGATCAAATCTGTTCAATGTCCGATTTTTTATCTTCATGTGTGGGGTCTCTAACAGATAAAAAAATCTCTGCAGACTTAGAAAATCCTTATGTGTGCACCCCAATTAAGGATGAGCCATGATTTTCAAAGATTCAAGATTCAACTAACCATCTAATAATAAAAAATCAAATAGTTCAAGTGACTATTATCTCATCTTAATGAAGTATAATCATCTCCTGATTGTTATTTGATAAAACTGCCAGACGGTGTTTGTACTGCAGTTGAAAGCTGTTGCTTTTTGCCATAAAATCCCAAAACAGCCTTCTTTTTTAACCAAATGGAGAGAAATGGAGAAAAACACTGTTCAGTCTCCAAACAGGCATCCTGCTTCTTGGTTCAAATGTGATTAAATGTGATTGATTGGCCTGCTAACATCAGGTTGATTTACACCTTTACTTTGTATTAATGGGCTCCATTACTTATCCTCCCTAAAGCAGAGAGTTTGTCATCATATTTGAGAAGGTGTCATGGTTAACCTCGGATGACAAAGTAATTTGGCAAGCTATAGTTAACTTACATTAATTTGAAGAGCTTTGATTTTCATTTGTGTGACACCAGTTTTAGCAAATGTTGTCTCGAGACACCTCACAGAAAGTGCAGGTCTAGAGGGTTTTTGCAGAAACCTCGAGCAGTTTGTAGCCCAAAGTGGCTTCATTGCAAAAATGAATAATGTAAGTAGTATCACAAGTTTGTATGTTTGTTTGTTTGTTTATTTATTTTAAGCTGAAGTCCCAAGGTAGACCTGGTTTGTAATATTCAGGGCACAGAGGGAAAAGAATACATAAAGCTCTCTCGGTCATTTTTTTTCTTTGTATTGGTTTCTTTGTATAGACTCAAAAAAAAAAAAAAAAAAAACGCTGGTGTCCTTGTATCATCAATGTGTGGGTTTTAGTTAAACTTGAACTTTTGGATTGGCAATAAGGGAATGGCATTTGAACTGCACAGTACCCCAAGAAATTACCACATAAAACACATTGAGGTGTTTTGTTCCAAAGAAAGATATAAAGCCATCCAACGGTTATTTTACTTCACAGCAAATCTTTCAAGCGTCCTTATTTGGACAAGTAACCTACACATGATTGTCAGATTAGAATAATTTGAAAAAAACTTGTGTGTATTTAACTATAACAGCACAATAATGGACCTGTATGACAAATTTTCTTGAATCTTTATAGTACTGTCTGTGTTAACATATCAGTTGCATCATGAGTCTTTTTGAATTATCCAAAGACGAGCTTTTCATAAGTTCAGAACTTTCACTTAACTGGTTTGAAAACTTTGAAAATGCTTATTTCATTTGGTGAATTTCACAAAATGCATCTCCAAACCTCAGTCTGAAACGACTGAGAAACCAACTTCATGACACGTATTATGTGGACATGAGAGTCACTTTGAAATGGCAGCCTGTCCTCTGCTCCTCCATATCTCACAGTCTGCGACGACACTAGGGAGCACACTAACTCCAGAAATGAGAGGAAGACGGACAGAAAAGCAGAGGGCTGTGTGGGGGAGGTTCAGAGGGGTCAGAGGGAAGGAGGTGGCTTACGAGCTGCAGGGTGAGAGAAAGAAAGCGAAGTGAGAGACAGGCAGGGAAAAAAAGGGAGTGTGTGTGTGAGAAAGAGAACCGGTATCAGGCTTTATGGGTTCGCTGGAGAGTGAAAGGGAGGGGAGATCAGAGCCAGAGTGAGCGGTGTGTGCAAGTGTGTGTATAAAAAGAGGAACTGTGGTGTCAGTCTTGATTTCATTACCGGAGCTAATCAGGTCCATATACTTTAAGTGCTTCTTTAATTTGTCTAATCTCTGCAGGACATGGCAGCTGCCCTCTGGCTATATGGCTGCTTTGCCTTGAGAAGCTGTTGAAGAGCATCCAGACACACTAACTCTGACCTCAGGATGGAAGATACTGTTTCTCTCACATTAAGACACATGCATATTTCCATTCACAAAGTGACAGAGGCAGACTTTCACATATCCGGCCCAAAGGCAAAATCTTAAATCAAGTTGTTGATGGAAATATAAGTGAACTAAAAGTTAAAAAAATGAACTCACAAAACTTGAGTATGCACAATGCTTCCACCAGTTTTCCCTCATATTGTAGGAACTCAGTTGTCATCCAAAATAGCACCAAGAATTTGGTTCTTGTTGCCTCGGCAAAACTGTCAAAGTTAAGGACTGAAGCTCAGTGTTTGGCTTTTGTGAATTTTTAGGGAAATTTTGGGAAACTTTCTGGTTAAAATAAAAAAAAAAAAAAAAAAAAAGCGAAGCGAAGCGAAAATCCCATTTTGGTTGATTTTGGCAGCCCATGGACTGAAGTCATTCACTCCGAATCATAAAGATTAAATAAAGACCAAGAACTGATACTAATTTGACTATGACTGATAAACAGTATGAAGTAACTCAAAACACTCGGTTTAATTTGTCAAACAGAGTTGTGTAGCAGCTCTGATTCTTACTCCAAAATGCTGACAGTCAAACCTGGCAACCCCTGTTCTGTTCATTTCAATTTCTCTGGTTTACAGCGAACAAATGTGATTTCTTTGGTTATTGCAGCAGTGGGAATTTGTTGGTAAAGTTGCAGATTTTAACTTTTGTTAGTTCTGCACTGGTTATCTAATAAGCCTTTCTCCAGGGCCAACCTGACTGTTACTTTAATACTTGTTTTAAAGAGGGGGTATTATGGTTTTTAAGGCTTTTTTCCTGTCCCCCTGGCATCCCTTTAGTAGCTTTACATTATTTACAGATTAAAAAAATCCAATTTTTTCCTCACACTGGTGTTTTAGAGACTCTTTTTGTGGCTCAGTCTGAAACACTTATTTTTAGTTGCTGTCTCTTTAATGCTCCCTGCTCCTCTACCTCTTCCTTCTGATTGGCCAGCCATCTGGAAATCTGTCAGGGTCAGAGCTATGTGCAAGACTTGATGTTTAAGGCCCGCCTTTTCAACATGTCATGAACCATTTATAAGATCCTTATGACCTCATCATTTCAACAAATCTCGTGAAGTTCTCAAAGTGTTTTAGAACGGAGGGTTTTGGTCTGTTTACAGACAGATTCTGGTATTTCTCGACTAATGAATATGTAGTGGTTTGAAAATCTGCACACATTCAGTCTGAACATCCGGCACTGTTACTTTAAATCCATGTGTAATATATATTAAACCATAATACCCCTCTTGAAATTAATGTACAGGGATTCAATAGTTACTATAATTTAGAAAAAAACAAACTTTTGAGTGATGCTTTGGTTTACTTTTGTGGTTTAGGGTTAGAAAGCACATCAGTATAACATTTGGACTAGTTCAAACTCCTCCTTGCAGGTAATTTTTTTGTCCTGAGTGTCTGAAGGCTGTCAGACTGAAGCATAGCTTGTCACAGATGTGAGGATTTGAATGTGTTTGACAAGTTCAGCACAGAAACCTTGAATCTCTGTATGCACATATGTTCTGCTGAAACAATTAGTTGATGAATGACAGAGGTTCACAGAGCGTGTTTGACATCCACGGTGCTGTGTGTGCCATTTTCATTTTAGGAAAGGTGATTTGTCAGAGTTTTTTTCTATTTTTTTCACTTCATGCATCATGCTACTGAGGCTCAGTCCTGTATAGATTTTCAGTATATGAGCCAAACTGATGTCGCAAATGTCCCTTGTTGTTTTTCCCCGGCGGATTCATTAATACACCTATGAGATTTAAAGGCATAGCCCTGAAATGTGTCCTCTTTACTCCAGCGCTGCACTTATCGCCAAGCAGTCAGGCAACTACCTTCTCTCTGCCACCTCCTGTCTTGTCAGAGTCAGCAGCACCTCTAGTAAAAGCTAATCCTCATGCTCTCACTTGCACACAACATCAAGCATTTATAGCCACTGCTGTCAGGAGATATGACAATGTGGTGTGTGTGTGTGTGTGTGTGTGTGTGTGTGTGTGTGTGTGTGTGTGTGTGTGTGTGTGTGTGTGTGTGTGTGTGTGTGTGTGTGCGCGCGATTTAAAGTGGATAGTGTGTATCACATATTTCAGTCACCTCCCCTCCTTTGGACTGCATTCTTCTTTTTCCCTTTACGTCTGTAGCATCTTCAGAGAAGCTACTGTTTTAAATCAAAGCGTGACACTTTTATCAAGAACAGATTTGTTTACATTTTGCAAACAAACACATGAAAACACAAACTCTGTGAGCTGAAGCTCACATAGTTCAGGGATATTACATGAAAGCTGTTCTGAAATCACTCTGTCCCAGTTTAACCTCACTTTGGCTCATGATGGAGGGGGAGCAAGCAAAAACACAGGCCTGCATCTCCAATCTCCTAGCAACCACATCTGACACCATCATCATCATTATCATGTAAATCCTGCAGACAATTGGCTGAGCCCAAAATCTGACTAAATATAGAGAACCCAGGGTTTAGTTTGGGTCATTTTGTACAGTTTGACAGTACCAGAAACAAATATAAATGTTACTGTCTATTTTTTATGGATAATAATATTTGTATGAGCTGTATGTTGCAAAAGACTTTGAAAATGTCTTTTTAAAGAGACTTCCCTGCAGCCCTGTCATTATTATCATCGAGCATTTGTTCAGTTTGTGAAGTGCTTCAGAGTAGTTCAAGCAGGCATTTAATCAGCTCCCATTTAAACAGTTAAGACTTCAAAAAGTGAACAACAGTTCAAAGTGTGTAAGAAAGAATTTAAAGTGCCTGTGTGACACACACGGTATACGCTGGCGTTTCAGGACGTCTAAAAGCATCACAAAGATTTCTTGTTTGATGTATTTTTCTCGGAGCACCCTTGAGATAAAACAGCTGCCATCTTTCTGCTGTCTCAAGGAGACAAGGGTAATTAATTTAAATGCCACATTGATTGAGATAACTGTGATTGAAAGACATACAGAGATGGGGAAGAAGTAATGAGTGTTTTATTTGGTTCCTTCAGAAATGTGTGAGATATAAAAAGAACGAGAGGAAAGACAAAAACTCAGCCAGAGAGAAACAGAAGATTTGTCTGACAATTTTTCATAAAAATATATGAAGGTTAAGTCCTGCGCTGGATTGTTTGAGCTACAAGTTGCTTCATCTGGAATTGGGCGAGACCATCAAGTCATGATGACAGTCATGACTGTGCCTCTCCACTGAGGCCTGATCCCTACAGCCTTACAATATAATCCTGTCACACTATGATAACATGATTAAATGACTGCTCCTCACGCTTCTTCAAGTCTGTCAAAACCATCCTCAACATGCACTGAACACCCACCATGATCACTTTTGAAAGCATGTCATTGTAGTTTGTCCGCTCATGTTGCATATGGGGCATGTTTACAGTTCTCCCAAAGTCAGACTAGCTGTTTTTACACTTTTATATTGCCTGATCCCTTTGACAGCCTTTGATATTTTTGAAAAAGAGGCAGATGGGTGTTTTTAGAAAAAAAAAAAAAAGAGCCTTAAGCCCAAAGTTTACCTGTCTTGTAGTGTAACATCACAGTTAATTTAGCATCTGAAGAAGTACAGGATTTGCTGCCCATCATAACAACAATGGGTGGTATGGAAAGGCCACATGCCCCATGGGATTTCATGTCATTATTGCTGCATTAACTTTTAAAGGTCTCAATCATGAGACCTTTCATTCGCTCCACTTTGACGCCGAGTCATATAAACAGCAAACATCCCAGACAAACACCCAGGTTGGTTTACTATTTAAACATTTATTCCAGCCAGCAATTATTTATCTGCTTCTGGATCCAGTGAGGAATAGCTAATGTTAACATTTTCTGCAGCAGAAGACATGGATTATTTACAGAGACTCTAAATAATAGCGATAAACAGACATTTGTGAAGCGCAGCGTCCCCTGAAGGCAAAGGATTATGGGAGTTTATTTGTTTGGCTTTGCTAATGATGTAGAGCTGGTAATGTCTCAAGCGAAGCCTGGGACAAATTAGAATAATTCAAATAGAACTTCTTAAAGCAGGGCCAGTCGAGCATATTGTTGAATCTCGGTGAATTGTAATTGTTTCAAAGTTACTTCCTGAATGTAGATCTGTTTGTTTGTTTGTTAGGGCTTGTTAGAGGGCCATGCATGTTATTTTATGTTACTCAGTTTTGAAACTGAAATGTTATCTCTGTGAAAACAGTTCACAGCTTATTCTGCTTTTATGAAGAAGTTTGTGGAGGGGATAACGGCAAACAGTTTGTACAACAAGAGCAGACACTGAGTCTGTAGTCAGGTCAAGTCTTGCTTCTGAAATGCATCCTCATTAACTCATTTTTTATTATTATTTATGTTATTGTTTTTGTGCGTAAATGTCCCTGACAGAGGTGAAAATCTGAGAGTCAAATCTAAGTCAGTGTTAACTTTCCTGAAGTTCTGAGTTAAAGGGACAGACGTTTGGTGTTGATGCCAAACACAGTGGCTTTCTGTTTGCAAGAGAGCTGCAGCTTTCATCTGCATTGACACTGGTGTCTGAGTCAGACTTTTTGGAGTGAGCAAATTCACAAAATACAAATGGATCCATCTGCAGCAGTGTGTGCAGATTATGTGCTGGTTCTTCAGCTGGTTTCTCAACAAAGAGGCTGGGCTGAGCAGGATCCTGTGTGCGTAAGAGGCTTATAGTGGACATATGTAAACACCAAAGGTAAAAAGTCATTGCACAGATGACCTAAACACTGGTCATTTTGGTGTAAATATTCAAAAACGTTTCCTTTTTAACTTTTTTATACCATTGTCTGATACACAACGTATTAAGCATTCCTCATGCTCCGACTTTCTGATGAGTAAAATCATCGCTCACCTTGTAGCCCTTTTGGTCTCCACCCGTGATTCTGTTTATTTTCACCTTTGGCTGCTTGTTGCTAACTTTCTCAGTCTGCTGCAAGGTTTTATTACACACTGAAATAAAACTAAATATTATTTTGCAAAAAGAAAAATAATAATATAAACAAATAAATTATCTGCTGCTCCTTAAAATGGCATCAGTTGGAAAATGATCTCTGGAGGGATTCATTAAATATCCATTGCATCTGCTAATTGAACTGGTGCACGGGGGGGGGGGGGGGGGGGTATATGCTCTGTTGCAGTTTGTGGTGACTGTAACTCTTTGAATTTGCTATGTGACTTAGATGGTGACATTTATTCCTTGCACAGGTTCAGAAGAAGTAAATGCTACACAAGCCTTTTTGTGAATCAGGCCCATTGCACTCTAGAAGCTCACCATTGTCAAAGTTGTTATTTTCATGCTACGCTGCATAAAAGGGAAACAGATACAAACACAAAGGCTGTGGTAGTACAAGCATTCAGGTTATCCTGACATCCCAAGGCCTTATCAGAACTGTTCGTGTCAGCCACTGTCTTATAAATTTATTTTAACCCTCTTGTTGTCCTCTGGGGTTATTTTGACCCCAAATAAAATATGTTGCTGTCCAAACAAAGGGTATGTTTTTGAAAACAAAGTCTTTTGGCCCTAAATTTTAAAAAGAAGGTAAAGGGTTGTGGTAGTGGGCTGGACTGAAGTAAGACTAAAAGTGTAACACAGAATTAATGACAATTTATTCTATATGCTAAAAATAATGATTAGACCAAGTCGGGGTCATTTTGACCCCAGAGAACAAAACATGTGTGGCAATCGGGAGGACAAGACAAGGGTTAAAAGATTTTTGTATGGATTTCATACGCCTGCAGCCTATCAGCTGATGTGATTGCTTACAGTGCTGTTCATCTCTCTCAAACAGACAGAAAGACAGAGCCACTCCTGACACTGAAAGCCAAATGTTGGTGTTAATGCTAGAAATCCTGGCAGAGGGCCTGACCCAACCAACGCATCATCAAACTGAGTTCTGGGTATTTTTAGCTCGCTGGAAAACGGGGTGAAGAAAGCAGCAATAAACACTGAGATCTGGCTAACAGTGAAAACAAACAAATGATCCTGCGGTCAGTTATGGAAAGCAAACATGGTGACAATTTTTCAGTAAATGTTGGCAGTGGTGGGAGTTTTGTTTTTTCATAGGAATGTTATGATATGGGCAGAAAGAAACCAGGTTGTCCATCGATGCAAAAATGAAGGTACTGGATTCTTACTGATTTTCTTTCCAGTCTTTTCTCCTCAGCTAAGGTTTCTGAAACTGGTCTTCTATGACCAACTCGTGATGAACGATTGTTCCTGCAACCCAGCTGACAGTTACAAACAGCATGGTCATCTCTAACAGTGCTCAGCTGACATGACATTATTCACACCTCGCCTAATGGCTTGTTTGCCTCTTCATTTGGGAGATTCATGAGTCACCTGAACAAAACAGACCTCCTAATTCACTCCAAAGGAGTATTATACACCTTTCAAGCATTGCTACTGAAGAAAATAAGTGAACTGGCGGTTTCCAGAAAAATAAAGCTCTTCACAAATTGATCATCGAATGTTTTTGATGTCAGTTGATAAAGGGTTTCTGAAACATGTGACCATCCTATAATTTGGTCAACAAACACCTCCAGCACACCGCCTCTTTGTTGTGGGACGTTAGGTGTGGGTCGATTCATTTCACAGCTGTCATTCTGTCCTTTCCTCCTCTCAGTGAGAAGCCTCCGGGGTGAGTTGCAACCTTGAGCCACTTTGGAGAGTTGTATACTTTTTCTGTCACCTTCAAACTCCACCTCTGAGTGCAGATATATGTGGGGCTACGGGTGCCCTTAGCCCTCCTTTCTGCATGCAGGCCCAGGGGAGGGAATAACAAGCTGGAGAGTTGTTGGTATGTTGGTTGATGTATTTGTAAGTGCTCTGTGAGGATGTGCGGGTCACTGTTCAAGCACAACGGTTATTGATTACTATTGTGTGTGCATATGTACCCACAGGGACCTCTACACCCACATATGTTGCTTTATCGTAATATATGATGTATAGACCAGCAGCAGATTGCAATATCATCACACTGAGTCAAATAAAAAAAATACTGCTCTCGTTCTGCTGATATATTTGACAATAATTGGTACAGATTTTTGTTTTGGGGGTTTAAAAAGTTTACAGCTGCTTGTGTAAAAGTGTCTGGTATGTGTCAAAGCAGGCTATGGTTTTAGTGTCTTTCTTTAAAAAAAAAAAAAAAACAGAAAATCTTTCTAACTGACACAAAAGGGGTGTGTTGAAGTGTACAGTTCCATGAATTATATTTGTGTGATCTCTCAAAAGCTGCTGTCAGACAAGGTTGACTCTGCATTCCCATTCTCACCTCCACACATCAAACCAGACGCTGTGTGAGGGAGGTGGGATTTTCATGTTGTCACTTTTGAGAGGTTACAGAATTTATCAACACTCCTAAAATCCAATGTGGGGAAGGTATCAGGGGACAGGCTTTCAGCTGCTGTTAGACAAACTGACAAGAACCGAGTTGGAAGTTTGCTGAGGCCGAAAGTCTGCTGGAACATTAATCAATGAAAAGCCTGAACAAATTCTGAGAAATCACACCCTAAAAAGCTGAGTCAAAATATGATTCAACTTTTGAGTTCAACAACTTTTAATGAGGGAAATCAAGTAAGAAAAAATTGTTTCCTTTTTTTTTTATTAAATAAAAGGAAAGATAAGGTAACCCAAACCCCACTTCCTTCCGCACAGTATTTTATTTCTTCCTTGATCTAAACACCAAGTCAGACATCCAGGTAAAACTCTTTAACACCGCTGGATATTTATTTTTGATCATCACTTCAAGGACACAAAGTTAGAGAGAGTTGACATGGACTCAACAAAACGGATAAAAGAAACCACAGACCTTGAGGACTTAACACACTTTTCACCCACAAATACACACACGCACACACACACACACACACACACACACACACACACACACACACAGAGAGAGAGAGAGAGAGATCAATATTTATGACAGTCTACAGCTGGAGTGTGAAGTCTCTTCATGTTCTTTTTAACATGTATGAACTCAACCCCCTTTAGCTCTATCTTCCTCTCTAATCCAAACACGGCAATGTATCAAGAGGTTTGTTCACACTCCTGGCTGATGGAAAACACCGTTTGAAGCAACAACACGTCATCCCTGGAGACTGAACTTCTGACTTTATCTAAACCTCTGCTGGCTTTTCCTCTCCCACAATCTTTGCTGCTGTGTAGTTAGAGTTGTGAAGACGTTCATGTTACTTGTTTGTCGAGGTGTGAAAACTATCTTGTTCCAATTAAGTCAAACTGTGTGGCAACTTGTCTCAGTGAGGTTAAAGTTTAAGATGCAGGAAACGTGTTCTGTTCTTCAGGCTTTTACAAAGTGAAACTCATTTAATGTGGCACTTGAGAAGCAGATCTCTGTAGGTCTAAACAAGTAGTTACAATAAAAATGTTACTTAATTCCTTCATTGCTTTGGCCAGCTACCACACAGGTTTTAATGGCTCCCTGCGAGGAAGTAAACCCCATTCAGTGCAACTAAAAGTGCCTGTTTACTCCTGACAGACTCAGGTCCAAGTTTTGGACAACTTAATGGATATGCTCCATGAGAAGAAAAAACATGGAGTTGCTGGTTTACCCCTGCATTTATCCATTAGTTTGCTAGTGCTGATTTTGGTTTTTAGACTTGTTAGTCTTGCATCAAAACAATATTACTGGGACCCCCCTCAGGACTCAAAATCCATCATAGAAACTAAAGACATTACTCGCAATGCGTCATTTTAAAACTCTAAAATTAATTCTGGGGGCCTCAGGTCAGCTGATCTGCTGCTCCTTAAGGCTCCTTATGGAATCTGGCTGCAGCATTTTGAAAATACTAAGGTTGATAAGGCCTTTCAGAGTTATGGAAAAGCCTGTTGAAATACTCCAAAAGAACCAATCGGCTTCTATAGAATCCCTTAGAGTTTCATAGTTTTTTAACAATGTAATGTTCAAGAAGTATCAGGTAGGTTACGTCTTTTTTGAATTGGTATGGTTGAGAAATTTGATGCCAGTATCAACAAAACCAAAACCACAAAAGTTCTTAAAACGATTCAAGGTGGGCAGTCAGTTCAGCCTCTCGATAGCAGCTCCACAAACAGTTATCCTTGTGTAATCGTTTAGTTAGAGAAATTTTTGGCCAATCCAGTCATCAGTCTAAGCTAGAAACCTGAAGAATGAGTTAGATGGACTATAACTGAAGTGACAGTGCCATATGGTTAATGGTTAAAGCAGATCTTCCAGTACATTTGTCTTTAGCGGTACGTGTTTTACAGCTGCTGGAAACTGCTGTCAGAATTTTCAGATTTGAGCCCAAAGAGCGAGCAAACTGATTCTTATTCATCTTGAGCAGTACCATCCAAAATATGAAGACTTAGTCTTTTTTCCCAGAAAAAAAAATAAATAAAAATAAAACATCTGTGAGTCTGTGCAGATAGATTTCAGTCATCCACTGCTCAAATAAGCACTCACACACTCTCTGATTGTTTGGTGGTGGGATGTGCAGTGCCCCTGGGATGTGTTCTAGGCTTTCACACAGTGTGATTCTACATGCAGGAACAGATGGCTTTTGAAAGACTCTTGCATGACAACTAGTCAGTCTCTCTCCGCTGTATCTTGTTCCTCTCATGCCTCAGTGATCATGGGCGCCTTCAGTGGCTTATGAGCTAATCATCAGAGCAAAAACACTGGACATTGATCTAATTTAAGCTGATGATGGGCAACAAAAGCCTGAAGGAGACAAAGCCGGTGAAGGAGAGTGAGGTACATGAAATGTGCACATCTTAGTGAACCATAACGGTTACATGAGTTTAATTAGTCAATATTAAAGCCATGCATCCATGTGCGACCACAGAGTATCTACAAACTCAAGGTGATTCCAAACATTAGAGAAGACAAATTGAAAACAAAAAAAAGTTTTAATATTTAACATCCCACTTCACAACACTGAAAATTAACATGAGTGTAATCTGATTTTGTAATCGATGATTCACATACCCTCACTAACTGTTGGTCATCGCTCTAAAAGGGCTGGAAAAAAAAAAGAATTAGTGAAAGAGAGGCAAAATTAATAAGACCTCCGGAGTTATTGTATAAGTTATGCTCTTGCCCCCTAAGCACAAGGAGACATTCATCTCACCCCCTCCCTTTCTGTGTGATCTCTTAATGACAATGAAACAGGCCTGAAAGAATTCAAGCAATTTTCTAAATTGATTTTCCTCCTCGGACAATTTACTTTGCCGTTAGAGCGTCATTCATAACTTTTCAGGGGAATTAACACAAGCCTCTCCGTGGAAGTCAGTGTAATTCAGTGTCAGTGTAAAATGCATACTGGGTCAGTAACATATACGCTTATATCAAGTGTTTTAGTACTTTTCTTTCCATGCATGTTGCTTAAAATGACATCACTTTGTTAAATGTGCTCTGCTGTGCCACATCAGCAGAAACATGCTCCAAGCAATACATCTGTGCAGTTCTGCACATCAGGAGACCAATGGCATTTCACTGTCTCCAAGCTGAAATGGGACAAATGTGATCAGGGACAAATTAACCCCTAACATAAAAAAAGTGCACGTTCATTATTGCCCATGTCAGATTACACATGCAATTTAGTGCAACAACAGTAAACAAAGAGACAGCCTAACACCTTCATGTGTTCTGCCACCTCTCAAATGAACTCTTTCTCTGCCTGTCATATAAAATCCATCTATCTTTAATATGAACTTCCCGCCTGTGCCCTCTGAACTGGCTTTTATTGGTTTCATCACATCATTAGTAACAAGCTTGTTCAGTTTTTGGAAGTTTTTCATTAACTGTGACACTTGTGTTGTAATTGGTTCAGCTTAGAAAATCATTTTTAGTTAGGAAAATTGGATTTTGTGTGGACTTGGAAGAAACTGAAAAATCATTACAGAAACTCCAAAAACAGTATTTTGAGTTTAATTGCAGTGACTTTTTTTGAAAAACATTCAGACAAAATGGGACTCTGAGTTATATTTTTAGAGGGCAACCTTAGATTTATGTAGCAGGATGAGCTGTCTCATCTCTGCTCCTTTCGGTGACAGCACTGCCTGGCACTCATTAGCCAATCAGCTGACGAGGGCACTCCATATAGGTAGGCAGATTCCTCTTGTCGCCCTCTTTCTCTTTGGCCCCGAGGTCCCGCCCCTCCTTGGTTGCCTCACTTCCGGGCTCCACTGCAGCACCGGTGCAGGTAAGCTAACCATAGCCACAGCCGTTTGTGTGCTAAATTACTCGAGTGGCAGGTAATTTATTGTTTGATTGGCACATCGACAGCTTCGTGTGGTCCTCTGCAGCAGCTCCTGACGCTCCTACCCCTATACAATCTCTGTGTGAGATTTTGTCACCTCCTGGTTGCCTCATCGTCTGTCCGAGCAGTATCCATTCAGCAGTTCACGGGGTCTCCCCGCCCAGAGACTCGTTTATGTGGCTGGATGAAGCTGAGCAAGAAGCTCCTCTGTCTTCTTTTCCCTATGTGATCTGCTGTTAATCGGTGTCACCCAGAAGCACTGCTGCTTTGCCCTACCCGGCTTTGCCTCACGTCGGCTTTGCCCGACTTCGCCTTTGTTTGACTGTGCGGTGAAGTAGCGTGTCGGCTCGGGATCTGTTAGCTGGGTTTGCGTGTGCCTAGCCCGCCACACGCTGCTTGGTCAACCTGACCGTTAGAACCCTGTATGTGTGGGTACTAAAGGGGCTCACAGGTATTTTTAAGGTGTGATAGTGGCTCCCTTTATGTTGATTTCTTTTGCATTGGTTAACACATTGATTTAACGGATTTTGCTTTGGGTTATTCTTTTTTTTTCTGTTTGTTTGTTTATTTCTATATGCTTAAATTCTTTTGTTCTGTTGCATTAGAATTCTGAGCGTGTGGGTATCTTTTGGGTTTGTTGAATGACAGTTATTTTTGAGGGTTTCTTTGCTAACTGATTCTCAGGGTACCTGTTATTTTGCACAGTCTAAGTTTGATTAAGTTGTTTTCGTTTCGTTCTTTTTTTTTAACAACTTAATTTTGATAAAGGGGTTTTTCCTCTTTTTGTTTGTATTGATTTTGATAACCTGAGTTTGGTTATTGGTTTCCTGTTTTTGTTTCATTAGCGTTTAGTTAAAGATTGGTTTCTGTTTCTTTGCTAATTTGTTATTTTTGGTCACTTAACTTTATTTCTTTTGCTTTGTTGTTTTCTTTGAGTTATTGGAGTTTTGGTTTGTGTTGTCACACTCATTTTGTTCCCTCTCCTTGCAGGACTGGAGTCTGGTGGTGGTGGTCCTGGGGTCCTGGTGGTGGTGTTCCCCTCCTCGTGTGTGTTGTGTGGTTTTCTTGATTTTTCACCGTTTTGAGCGTGTATTTCACAAGTCATAGGGTGCTCCCTTCCCCTTCACGGTCCCCATCCAAATCCACTGGTAAGTCCAGTCCTGCTAGGCCTAACTCCCCTTTTTTTTTATTTGAGTGGATGATAATATTTTTAAGGAGAATGTTTTAATCTGTTTTTCTTAATAAAATAAAGGAATATTTCTTTTTTTTATTCGAACCACGTCTTTGGCTCCATTTTGTGGAACGAACCTGTGTGCCTGTCTAACATTGAAAAACTATTTCCCTGGGTGAAATTCCCAGGGTGGCGTTGTCCGGCTCTGGAGTAGTCACTCTAACTGAAAGGTGTATTGTACCCGGCCCCACTTTAGAGTGGGTGCGTAACCGATTCGTCCTTCCCCCCTCCCGCTCGCCACATTTACATAGATTTAGATTTACATTTCCAGGAAATTTAATAACAAAATAATGCATGCTTCAGTATGTGTGTGCCTGTACTAGTGTGCCTTGCTCTTCACATGGCATGGACTGAGTGTATTTACCAGTTTGTACAGCACACGATGGGTTGTCCGACCTGTGTTTAGAACCCAGCAGAGAAGAGCTGCCTGAACAAGAAGACAAATGGGGTGCAATAGGAAGAGGCTGGCAGGCTCGCTGATGGCTGGACCGCTCGATAAAAAGAAAGATGAGAAGATGCTGTTCAATAAAGCAGCCAGGCCCTGCCAGCCAAAGATCTCTTCCCGGGGCTCACCACAGATGAGAGAAAGGGAGAGAGCAGGGACCAGGAGGGAGGAGTGGAGAGGAGGTGTGAGGTGGCAAGAGGAAGAGAGGACAGAGAGCGATTGCATGGAGGAAAAAGCCAACAAAGGCAGGAGCAATAGGAGAGTGGTGGTGAAGGAGCTCAACTACAGGTTTAAAAATAAATACTAAAATGTTGTTACAAACCTCATCTCCAGTTATCTCACAGAGAAGTAGATGTACACAAAGTAGACCCTGACTCCATAATAAAATGAAGTGGATGATATTTTGTCTTGGGTTAACACAGAGGACCCAGCAGTAGACCTGCTGTTCATATCATCTAGAGCTCCTGAGCAAGCAATGAAAACCCAGACCGTACCCCAGTGATGTGAACTTCCAGTCAGGAGGCTCACTAACTTCCAGCACCTTAAACAATTCTTCCATTAGGAAACTAGAAATCATCAAGAGGACGACAAAAAAAAAAAAAAACTGTGATCCATTTTCATCTCAGTGAATTGAGTTAAACCAGTCAGTCATAACGTCATATTTGTCCAAAACAACCTTTTTTTTCTAAGGAAGTGTGGATTCCATTGCACCTCTGGAGTAACAGATTCTCTGAGCCTTGAAAAGAGTTGTGAAGTGGGCCCCCATGGTTTGGACTTTCCTGCACATCTCACAGACGCTTGATTGGATTGAGATCAGAGGAATTTGGATGCCAAGTCCACACCATGGATTTGTGTTTATGTTCCGGCAGACAACCAGAGTCCATAGACTCATTCACAAGAAACTGTGTTGCAACAGTATGTTCTTGTAAATCACTGAGATTTTGAGCCCAATTAGATTAAGAACTAGATTCCCACCCCACACACACACACACATACACACACACACTGTGATATAACCAGCCCATAACCCATAGCATTAATAAGGACCACCATCCAGGCTGGATTTATCAACAATTTCCTCCAGACAGTGTAAGCAGGTATATATAAGCCAGAGTCTAAACTTGGTTTTGTGGGAGAAAGAGACGAGACAGGAAGGAGGCCCGTAATTACAGCTCAGATTCAGTATCACTATTATCCCTGCAGTAGCCTGGCTCCTGTAGCAGCCTGTGATAGATTTGCCTCTATTGATGCCAGTTTACATCTATATATGATAACTGGAGGGAGGGATTGGGATGTGGTCATCAGCCCTTACACCAGGCTCAGCTGAATATCTGCTCCCTGAGCTGTCAGACACTCTGCAGGCTTTTCTGCTTGTTCTGCCCCCATAAACCTGTTTATTGAATTTCGATGGGAGGCATAAGGCTGTTGTTTTTCCCAATATTGTTGTCAGACCCCGGAGACAGGAAATAAAATGAAGGAGAAATGGAAGAGACCTTCCGGTGATTGTATGGAGGTGGCCTGCTCTGCTGGCTGGATGGCTTTCCTTATAAATGCCATGTTTTGGCTCTGGTTAGCCAGGTGTAATTAGGGTTAAATCCTGGGCTGTCAGTCACCCTGTCGTTTACGGCCACTAAAGGGGACGTCTCTTGTGCTGAGGAGCGCAGGTCTGCCTCTCCAATCAGCTTTATGATTCTGGTGCCTGTCAGATAAGCAGAGGCCAGGCGGAGGCTCGAAAAGTGTGCTGGAGCGCGAGGATGATCTGTGCTTCAATGAGATAATCAATGCTATGAAATCACCCGATATTACTCAGGGACAAGACTGAGTTAGTATGCAATACATCCAAGAAAAACCCAATGCCAGTGTTAGGTAGCTAAGTATATCTGAGCCCTCACTTTTGTTCTTTCTATCCAAGTCGTTCTGAACTGATAATCATGACTTAAACCATCTGAAAGTATCAGGAGAGCATTTTGATGAACTGGAAACATCTGGCAGACTGAGTAAAATAACATTTTTATGTTTTCACTCAAATAAGACATCAAGAGAGGACAGTGCTGCCAGTTTGACTCGGTATTGCTCTTGACCTGTGGTGATATTTTGGGAGACTTTCTGTCCTGTGTGGGCTGTACAGCAAGGGTAAAAGGTGTTTTATCAAAGCTTATTTTATCTTCCACTGGCCCACCTCTTTTATTTGTTTTATACAACATTTCTACTGCTGCTTTCACCCTGACTCTGTCCAGTGTCCTACCATAAAACTTAAAGCTGAAAGAAAAGTCACAGTATGGACACAGTAAATACATAATGTTTGATTTAGGAATGAAGTATCTCTTTAGCACCAGTCTAGGCAGCCAAATACTCTCCAGTCAGTCTTTGCAGACATGGTAAGGGTCCTGGATGTCACCATATACATAAGTTAATTAAGGAAATGTCATGGGTTCCTCTCCTCAGGCAGACAACAGCCAAGCCGACAAACTGCAATACATAATATTGTTAACTTATCAAAATGGCCGAGCTCATTAACTTTCCAGAGATCTGCTGTCGTCTGCTCGATGGTCTGGCAGGGCCTGGCATGCTGCATTTCTCAAATAAGGTGCTATGGTACTGGTAGGAGGAAGAATCCAGAAATGTGTGATATGTGACCTGTAAGTGTCACATTGTCGTTTCCAAAGTGTCATTCTTTCAGAGGGCTGCTTGCATCCTGTCATTTTTCAGTCTGCCAATGTGAAGAGCCACTGCTGTTTTTTTTTTGTTTAAAAAAACAAACAAACAAAACCTCATGGTCTGAGAGCTGTAATAAAATAATGAGACTGTGACTCATGGAAACATCGTCTAAACCACTAAACTAAATGCCACAAACTTTGAGAAAGTCAGCGGGGAATAAATACGATAGCGTACCCGAGAAAGATGTTATATCACCCCTGTTAAACTGAGAATGAGATTCATTTTATGTTTTACTGTCCAATTTATGATGACCTAAGACATTTACTTTTTAGGAAAATGTCTTTAATCAATGCTGACTTTCTCTGGTTTGATGACTATGAAAAACTTGAGTTCTGTTATAGAAAAGGAACTATTGCTGTAGCAGATTTTATTTGCAAAGCTTGGGAGAAAAAGCAGAGTGCATTGTTTACTAATCAGCAGAGAAAATATGGTATGTCATAACTGTTATGATTTATTTATTTTGTAAAACACTGCAATGGTATTTCTGGTGTCTTATAAACCCAGAGGGATTGGGCGATTGCGTGGTTGACACATTAATAAAGTACAATCAATCAATCAAGTCAAAGCAAAGATAATCAGTTAATGTAAAAGCACTCATGAAACTAATTCATGAATGAAGACAAAAAATAAATCAATCTATGAATACAGGCCCACTGTTCTACCAAGAACCAAATAAAACATGGCTAACCAGCCTGTCGTGATCTTACACAGCATGTCACATTCACTCCTCATCCAAACACTGATAGCAGAGGCTGTGACATGAAGTGCCCATCAGTATTAACTTTTCTCACTCACACAGATTCACACACTGCCAGCAGAGCCACCGGGAGCACTATAGGATTGAAGTCTTGCTTAAGAACATTAGACATGTGGACTGCAGGAGCTGGGATTGAATCACCAACCTTTGAATTAAGCCAAGCTGGTTCCTCCACTGAGCCACAGCCCTGATGGGAGTCATTAAAACAAGAAGTATAAATTGTTTAAATGCAAAAAATCCATCAAATACAATGTACATGCATATTCTAGGCAGTTTTCTCTGGTTATTTTGTGAGCAGGCCAACAAACCAGAACCACCATAAAAGCCCATTACACCAAACTGAGATCCTGTTTATTCTCTCAGTAGAATAATTTCCTCCCTTGTTTGCAGAGAACATCTCAGAACAAACACTGATTTTTTTTTCAGCTGCGACCCAAATAACACTGAACATCAGAAGCAATTACATTTCTCACACTGAAGGTGGAACTCAGACGTGTTGAATTTCCCTTGCGCACCTCATCCATTGATTTTGTTGAACAGTTAGGGCAGAGGAACCAATAAAACACACGGCTGCTGATAAGATTGTTATGAGGAGTGTAACCATCTGTAGTTTACAAAACTACCACACACAGTTTTGATGGACCGCTATGAGAGAAAGACTGGTGCTAGACAAGTTTTACACAACAGGTTTATTAGTGTTACAATACTTTAGTCCAGGACTCTGAAGATAAAGAGGAGCACTCAGACTTATTTATTGACGTATCTACAGACTGTTATTTGAGGGCTGAGAGGTTGCCTGCGATGCATTTCACTGTGGATTCCTTAACTCAAAGTCTAGCCCTTCTGAGTTTCACTTTCTTCTTTGATGCAGTTTATGTAAATAAAGCTCACTGCATCTTAAAAAAACAATTAGATAAGTTGAGCCACAGAAACAGGAGGTAAGTTGGAAAGTAACTGAGAGAAAGTTTAGGTTTTTCCTCACAGTTTATGTTGACTTTAGGAAAAATATATAACATGCCAGTTAACCTCTAAACACTGAGATAAGCAGACAAAAACTTGTGACCTGACTGGACTATCGTGTGAGTGATTCAAGCACCTGTTTTCACACCATGAGATTTGTTCTAAAAGGCTGACGTGCAGGCCAGAGAAGAATGATGGAAATCTGAGCAGTTTGCTCTCTCTGATGGAGGGCTTAAGAGGTCACTGAGGTGTGTAAAACTCACCTTGCCTAGCATCTGCTATCCATGTAAAGCACAGAGCTCATAAAGTGGATCTTTTGTCAGAAAGCCCCGGCCTGTCCCAATGAAAAGGAAACTCTAGTGCTGCCTTGCAAAGCGCTAATGTAATTCAATCTGGACGCCACAGTGGCTTTTATGTCTGGAAGCGGACAGTGAACACATCTGCAGGTTCCATCTCCATGTAGCGCCGCATAATTTGTTTGTCATTACAGGCTTGGCTTTTATCTGCGGGTTATGTGCAAGTGTTTCTGGCAGCCGTAACCTGCCTCTGCATTAATGGACTGTTCACAGCCTCTCCTCCAGATGCCACCCCCAACCTGTGACCCTATCTTCATGCAACTGTCCTCTCTGATGTCGCTCTGGGATAATGATAGGAAAAAATAGTTAACATAATGCCCTTCATTCTGCCTGAGTCAGGACACTTTTAAAGAGAGATGGAGAACGGAGATAGAGGCTAAAACACTGTGATTTTTGTAAGATTTTCATGATTAGGTCTCAGTTAAGTCAAGCTAAACTTTGTTAGCTGCTTAGCTGTCCAGTTCATCCAATCATTTGGCAATTTGAACTCCTCACCTTGACAGGTTAATTGTTTTACAGGACACAGTTTTGTTATCACAAATTAGTCCTTAATTCTGAGCTCCATAAACCTTTATGCTTCATGTTTACTTGTTGTGCTTGCTCAAGCTTGCCTCCCATTTGGTTGTCCTTTCGTCCCACATGACAATACAAACAGGGTGCATACTTGGCAGTCTTGGTGGTTCCCTTTATCTTACAGGACATTTGATTGTAAATAACATATGTCTGGATAATCTCCTGAGCAGATTGGTGTAAAATCTCTTTTTCTGTACCTCACAATGCAGGAAATCTGGAAAAAAATAAATAAATAAATAAAAGAAAAAAAAGAGATAAAAGAGATTGGCTGTAGTATCCGCTATGTCACCAGTCCTTACGGCCCTCCACTGGTTACCTTTGAGTTTTAGAAGTGATTTAAGTTTTTTTTGTTGTTTTTTTTAAACCCTCAGTTGTCAGGCTCCCTCCTACATTAATGGTTTACATACTCTGAATGAGCCTAATTGTTGCCTGAGATCCTCCAGCAGGGCTCACTCTGGATTCCTAAATCCGGAGTGGTCACAAAAGGTGCCAGAACACTTGCTGTCTGGGACCCCAAGCTATGGACCTGATGATCTCAGGCAGGAAAATACAGTGCCATCTTTAAAATCTCTTCTTAAATCTCACTTTCATCGAATTGCCTTTCATTGACCTTTTACTTCTTTTACATTTTTTAAATTGTTTTACTTATGTTTTTAATTGTATTTTATTTTATTTTATTTTATTGTCCTTATAACTTTGTTTTGTTGGTGCTATTATTATTATTATTATTATTATTATTATTTATTTATTTATTTATTCATTTATGAAACTTTATCCTGTTTCTAATGAAGTTTTTGAAGAAGCATGTAACAGACTTTGGCTGTTTTGTGGGGGGAAAAAATCTTTTTATCAACAACTTTTAATAGAATGAAGGTTTCAAGTAGTTAATGCTTCACTTTCAAGACTCACTGAGTGTTTGATGTTCTCTCTAGTGCCCTTCAAAAGCCAGGTGGTCCTGCTGTCAGACCACTTTAGTTCTGACTAAGGGGAGTAGTTACTGAAAAACTGCATTTTTTTGTCTTTTTCCAGAAAATGTAAATATAAATGCCAATAAAATAAAATAAAATAAAATAAAAATGAAAAACTTGCAACATATGATGTCAGTGTTTTCCTCTGTTCCTCTTCATAAGCAGCTGCAGCAGAGCCTTGCAGCCCATCGGCTCTGCTGAGTGGTTTAATATCCAATATTTATCTAATTTCCCTTTTAATCACTGATAATGCCTTTTCCCACAGTGTGCCAAGAGCCAGTCAGTACTAAAGCCGAGCATTTGTCAGACAGTCTGAATTTAACTGGTGATGAGAGAAGAGTTGAGCGGTAGAGCATCTGTGAGTAGACATTATGGTTTCTAACACAATAAGTCTGCTGAGGGTCAACTTAGACAAGCAACCAACTGTCTGAGTGATGCTTTTTCAAGTTCTGAAAGGATTTGAAAAAATTATAGCAGTGTATGTTTAATTACTTGCTTTTTATAGGACGCTAAATCTAAACTTTCATACATTTTTTTTCCTTAACAAAGCCCTTTGTGTCCCTTCATTATAAAGCATTGTTCTTTGGCTCATGAGAAATAAATTAGACTTCAATCAACATAATAAAAAGCAGTCTGAAATAACTGCCGTCAATGTGCAAGGACCTGTAATTGTAACGTACCCTGTAAGCAGCAGACCCTGAATGCCTCAAAGAGCTGGGCACGCATGATGGATGTCTTAAATGAGCAGCTTCAGGAACTTCAAGTGCAGCAAAGGTTTGGAAAGTCTGTAGCGCTGCAGAGAAGTCTTTTGAAGAGAAACTTTGAATAGAAAGCTGAAGTGATGCTGTAACTTTTATTGAGGCAGAGTTGAAGTTTGCTATAAGTTGCAGCCGTGAGTCGTAACTCTGTCACTTGTAATGAAACACAGTGAGGGGGATGTTATGGGTTGCTTGAAGGGGTCTTAGGGCAAAGGTGGAAATGTGTATTTATGCTACCAGAGGCAATATGAGGAAATAGTCTCAAGAAAAGAGACAAAGAAACAAGATGCTTTCAATAAAATCATATATCATAGGTTATAACCGACATCTGATGACTTTCAAACATGGCCAGGTAAATCTCTTCAACCTCATCAGCCTGACTCCGAGATTCATAAATAGCCAGATCCTTCATTACCACATATTCATTTTCAGTTTCGAGCATGTGGTCATTGCTTTCCATCAGTAACCATGGTAACAGTGGAGGCACGGACTCGCTGAGCTTGCTAGCTTTGTGTGTAACAGCACTGGGAGCAGGGACGGAAAAGTATGATGGATGTTTGGCCCCATTTCTGCTGACTGCATTCACTTTTTGTATTGGCAGAAAAATCATCTCTAAACTGCATGTGTCACAAAAAGGCTTCAGTGCAGAAACAACGAGCTGCTCTCAGGTGCAGAGCAACATACTGTGCCACAAACAGGATCTGCTGCTGTAATGTGTATCATGGTTAAAAACTGAAAGGTGCACATTCATTCAGCAATCTGTACTCTGCAGAAGCAGGTTTCACCTACGTGCAGAATTTCTTTATGTAGACTGCTCTGATTTGACACGTGGGATGAGGTTGTCCTGGGCATCACTCTGCTGTTGAGATACATCACCTGCTATGGGACATTGCCCAGTTAGTCTTGGTGGGCGGGAACCTGCGGGGTCCAGGAGGCACGATCGGAGATATTACAGTGCACCTGTTCCTCCTCATCACTAAACCAGAGCTCTTTTAATTAATTACCTGTGCATATGTGCTCAAGCTGATGTGGAAAACTGCATTAATTACCCAGATGGATAGATATATATAAGCATGTATCTATGCGTGTACCTCCATCCAATGAACTCTGCTCTGAGTTCTGTGACCGTAAACTGCTCCTGCATCTCCTCCACCTGAGATAAGATCAGAACAGGCAGCAACTGTTCGCACAAAGGGACAGTAATGGAATAGTTAGTCACTGTGCTGGAGGAAAGGTGTACAAATGTATTTATATACACTCCAATGACATATGGGCGGTGTGTCTTATCCAAGTTCTTCAAAAGCACTTTATAATAAGAGAACTTTATTTATTTATTAATTAATGTATGAAAAATGTAAATTACTTCGTAACATGAATGAATAATCATCATTTCATCATAACCTGACAGAAACACGACCATGTAGAGAAAGGTTGACTCGCGAAAAGATGAGCAGCTAGTAACTCAAAGAGAAGACATTTTTGCAACATCATAAGTTTGGTTTTTTGGATGTGATGAAGCCAAGTGGGAAAAAAATGATTTATTTTTGAAAACTCTCCTTGAGCGGTTCATCTTGAAGACAGTCAGTATTTAATAGCAGCCAAAGCCAACCGGAGTTGTGATTTACAGAGAATATTTGTGCCTGAACAAATGAAAAGCTAGTAAAGTTGCCTTTGGGCCAGACATAGACTGATCCCAGACTCACTCCAACCTTGTAAAATAACCATATTTTCTTTTTGTCATGTGTCAGCCGACTGAAATAACTGAGGGGACCATTTACATGACAGGGAACCTAAAATGCAAATTTTTTGAAATGCCCCCCAGAGTGGATTTTTTCTGATACGCTGCAGCCCCCGTTGCCATATAAACAGCAAGCCGGAGTTTTCAATGTTAACGCTGACGTCATGCTTCGCTTTGCGCATTCCACTTTCGTTGTGGGAACTTTTAATTTGCCATGCGCAAACAGGACAACAACAACAAAAGCTCAATAGTGGACTACCGTGCTGTGCTTGTGCTGCTGAATCTGCTGACTGCCTTTCAACCAAATGTGCATCTGTTGCTCCACTTCTGAACTCAGTAAAGACACATTCAATATAGACCCCAGATGATCAGCCCACTTCTTCTTTGGCGGAGGGCTACCAAAAGACTGAAGTTAGATCGCCACCTACAGGTCTGGCATGCACACTACAGCGTTTTCGGTCTCTTAGCGTTTCCATGTCAACCCCGATTTTTTTCTCTGCTTTTAGTTGCATTTGCAAGTGAAACGATGTGAAACACTGTCCTGTAAATGGGGCCTGAGTTAGAAAAAGGGACATTCTATAGATGTTTACATTTGCTGACCAACAATAAAACACATTTCTTCTGCTCTCAACACAAGAACGATGGGATTATTTGAACTCCTTTTATTAGCTTGTTTGTTTACCTGTCTGTAAGTAGAGCAGACACAGTGGACTGCCCTCATGAGAGCCTTGAGCAAAGTGCTTTGTCTGCTCTTCATTCTGAACACAATCATGTAAAATGATGAAGCAATAAAGCTTAGCACCAGGTATTGAAGGTAGGAGACGACAGTTTAATTCAGGATGTAATCAGGGAAAGAATGCAGTCATTCAAGTTTATCTGTGATGAAGAGAAACAGAAGGAAGGTTAAAAAAAATTATAGGCTTTTAAAATCCAAACAACAAGAAATTCTAAAATCATCCCGAACTGAGACACAGAATGTGTTCTAGTCTTCATATCTTAGATTATCACATGCATAATAATTCACTCTGTCTGAAAGAACAGCCTGTAGGTCAAAGACTAAGAACAGTTGGTGCTTTGATTAGCCAATCAAACATTTGGCCGCCAACAGAGTTCACTTCCTTGTTCAGCATCACTGTCTCAAACTGTTAAAGCATCTTTTTTTTCCTGGCTCGTTCTTCAATAAAGAGGAAACCACAGAGGAGCTGAGTGAGCCCGGGCATTTCCTGCATTACAGTAGAATAATAACCTATCATTATGCATGGCCATTCACTCCCCAATAATAGATGTACAGAACACGCTGGCAGGAGAAATGTCCTGAGAGAGTTACTGCTTTTGTCTGCTAAGTTTAAGCATTGATGTTTTCTTCTCACAACCACCCAGTGAAGGTTTTTCAGCAGCTCATTATGAAAACCATCAATAACTGCAGTGTGGTCGTATTGACTTTCTTAAAGTCTGTGTAGATTTGTTAACACTTGATTACAATAAAGACAAAAAGTTGAGTAAAGTGAGCTCTTGTTTTTGACAAAAGTGGTTTAATCGATGCATGGAGTGATCATCCATTCCCCAAACAGAGAGTTCAAACAAACACTTCATTAAACTGTCTGCTGCAATGGTTTCATTTTCATGTTCTGCCCCCCTTGGTATTTCATTTAGCAGATAGTTTTTTCCAAAGCGATGTACAACACAAGCAACGGAGGAAAAAACCTTAGTAAGTGCGACAAAGTGATCCAGTTTGTTTGGCCGCAGGTTCTGCCATCAAGTTCTAGAAGAAGTCTTTTATATTTCATCTAAAATAACATTGCCACAACTAATAATTTAATATCAGCAATATCGTTCAACAATAAAGATAACTTCCATAGTCTGTAGTCTATCACTTTGGATGGATTTCTTTGGCAGTGAAGTTTTCCGTCACATCTTGGGCCATTTAGACCAAAAGACTGAGGAAGTTTGATATTCACAGAATTATATTTAAATTCCTGCTGAATTTCCACCAGCTGGTTTCAGTACCTATGTCCTCAAAGTGCCTATAATGTAAGCTGTTTTTAGCATTCACAGCTAGCAGGAAACTTTCCTCTGTATTTCATACTTTATGCAGTCAGTTGTTGTATATCATTCAGTTGCATCCTTACAGCATCCTAAATTAAGAACTCCCCAAAACATCAAACTTTCATGATTTGAATCTTGGATCCCATAAAAGCACAATCAAAATCAGCTTGAGTTTAAAATCTGCTGTACACGAAACCATCAAGATGACAAAGCACAACAGCTCTGTGGACTTTATTTTAACATTCATGAATTGTCTTTGACAGTTCGATTACTGTGTGCGGTAGGGCGGACCTAACAGGAATAACAGTGTGTATGTCAAAAGCACTTAATGAAACACATTCCTTCTTTGGTCTGAACTTGTGTCCAGATGTTGTTTTAGGACTACATTTACTTTAATGGACTACAAACGCAGATCATGAATCTTCATTGCCATGAATTGTTCCTTTTCAGGCTGCTCAGGTGTTCTGATACTGGAACTGTAAGTCATTGTTTCAGCGAGTGATTGCACTTTTTTCATCGGCTAAATTACTGCTAAAAACATTCACTCAGAAGTGAAGAACTATTATTAGTGTATCAGTTTTTGATGAGAAGGAAAGGAAGTGTTCATTCAGGCCTCCTTGACATTAATAAGTTCTCACATTAATTCAGCATGAGAGTTGTCTTATCTCTGTCCTTTTATGTTTTGTATTGTACTGACCCCTGTGTTTTTATGGCTCATATTTGATTTTTTAAGGTTTTTTATATTATTTCATTTTGTTTTATTTTAATTGTTTTACTGATGTTTCTTTGATTTTCCTGTGCAGCACTTTAGTAAACTTGATTGTTTTTTAATGTGCTATATAGATAAAATGGATTGGATTAAAAAAAAAAAATCATCCACTTGTAAAATAATAAACATGTTTAGTGCAGAGGCACTTATTTTGGACACTCATTGAATTTGGTGGAACACCATAAACTTTTTTACAAAATGTAATACCTTTTAATTTAAAAAAAAAAAATGTACCAGGAGACACAAAAACTATCCACAAAACATTTCATTAAATTAAATGACATGGTTAAAACCATAAAATTCCTCCAACTTAACCAAAAACATTTCATAAAATGCAAATTCTTACAGCAAATAAAATATCATGAGGCGAGTAAACTATTCCTAAAATATGCTAATGTTTGATGAAATGCAAAAGGATTCAGGAAAGTCTCTCTCTCTCTCTCTCTCTCTCTCTCTCTCTGTCTCTCTCTCTCTCTCTCTCTCTGTCTCTCTCTCTCTCTCTCTCTCTCTCTCTCTCTCTCTCTCTCTCTCTCTCTCTATATATATATATATATATATATATATATATATATATATATATATATATACAACCTACAATGAAGAGCAATTCAGAATTAGCAAAGGGAACTCTTTCAAATCTGTTTCTGATCAGTTAAAAAAAAAAAAAAAAAAAAAAAAAAAAAAAAAATCTTGATCAACTTAACGTTCCTTTTTGTTGAAATGAGGAGCAGGAAGTTGTCCAATGGTCAGTTAAGTTTTATGTGCAGGATTTCATTGCTGATTTCTGATCAAATCTGAAGCTAGACATAATTGCTGGAGACTTTGAGTATTGACAGTTTCATGTTAATCACCATTATGAAAATTTGCTCGGCTGTATTGAAAATTCAGAAACTCCATGAGCTCCACTGCATATCAGTTATTCATGACTACCCTGGCAGCAAAGTGACACAAAACCTAAAACTCCACTCTCAAATCGTTAGTGCCATCCTTTCACCGAATGTGTAAGCTCTCTGTTGCAGACTTTGGACCACAACTTTCATTTAGTCTGAATTTCTGCTAAATTAACTGTTTATTTTTTGATATGTTTTTTGTGTGTTTCATGAAATTTTGCATTTTGTCAAATACGTTTTGAATTTCATGAAATATTCTGTTTTGTCCAATGTTTTTGCTTTTTCCATGTGATACTTTATGGAGAATAGAGAAGAATAAACACCATATTTGTTTTTCTGATGCTTTTAGCAGCAAATGGTTTCTCTTTTGGTGTGAAACAGCTAACTTACTCTGTATCTGGTGGTAATTACTTACATTTTGGGCTGAAAGTTTTCTCTGGCCTTCCCCTGAATCTGTGTTCTGTAAGTCGCGCCCTTCCCACTCAACTCAGCATCACTCTGCCTCTCTGTGAGGCCCGCTGTCAAACTCGGCTCTCACAACCTTCCAACCACAGAACGAGCTCTCCAGACTGCAGAACGACAAAGACAGAACTGTTTGTGTAATTTAAAATAACTTTGCAGATTGAAGAAATAAACTGATTTTTTTAATATGTAGGGATTAATGAGGGAGCCAGTCTCAGGGGGGCTTTGGCAGAGGTGGCAGGTCAGGTCTAATAACCCAGTTCTGTTTGCACAGTGCCCCCAGTTTAATCTGATTACATATTTAAGTATAGCCTGGATAGCTCGAAGTACGTAAGGATATTATGTGAATGAAAAACAGCCGTAAATGAAACACATTTAACATAATGAAAAGGTTGAAGTAATGACTCACGTAGGCGCCTGAAAAATCACTTTCTCATAGTGGGGGAGTGGGGGTGGGGGGTTCAGGCCCAACAGTTAAACTGTCTATAAACCATAAACAGAGTGCTACTCTAAACATTCAGCATTTTCCTGCAGCCAGCGCCAGCTGAGCCTGGAAACTGTGATGTTTGTGGCTGGAAATTCAGAGGCAGAGGTGTATCACTTTCAACAGCCGGACCACGGTGTGATTAGAGAGACAGCGGGACTTTCGGGCGACCCCAGTCCTCATCTCTGATGCCCTGTCATCTGAACAGGTAACCGCAGAACTGGAGCTACAACCCTCCACCACATTTAAGTCCACAAAGTTCATCACACTACCTGTCTCCTGGATCAATTTATCATGTCACTTTCATAATGTCGGTGAACTCAAAAACATTGTAAAAAAAAAAAAAAAGCTGCATGCCCATCAGATGAGGCTGTTATTGTGATATTCAGTTTGTTGCATCAAACGAGAAAAGATTTTGAGCTGTGGTTGAATTTAATCATCATGAATGTTAATCTAACTACGGTGTCCGATAAACTCGCTAAGAAGCACAAAGAGGTGGGCCACATGCAGCCTGTTTGCTCATGTCTTTTTTTATCAGATGTTTTATAATTAAAGTTAATTTGTGTGCAGGGAATCAGCTCATTAAAATAAATGTTGAAATAGTTTATATGGATACAGGGTTAAATTGTAAATCGAACTTTTATTTATGTCCTGATGTTTAAGTATATTTTATATTACATATTTAAAGATGTACTTCTGTGTGTGTGTGTGTGTGTGTGTGTGTGTGTGTGTGTGTGTGTGTGTGTGTGTGTTCTCTTTTTATGAGAACACTAACAAATGTTCCCCTGTAAATTCAGGATAATACCCAGCAGTATCAGATGACTTTGGGTCCACCACAAAATATGTTCCTTGGCTCAGAAAACTTCATTTATTGATTCTGGAGCTCCATTAATCAAAAGTTGCTGCCCCACAGGCAGAGAGGGGAAGGAAATTAAAGAAAATATAAAAATATACAAGGCAGTTACCCTGTCTTATTTCATAGGTAAAGTTATGATCATTTTAAAAGTTATCCTCAGAATAATTGGGGTTTATTTATTTATTTATTTATTTTATTTATTTAATTTGATTTTATTTAAAGCTAGGTAAACTAGTTTATAAAGTATAATGAGCAAATTTGAAATAAAATCAGAGATCTGTAATTTTTTTATTTTTATTTATCTTGTCTGTGAGCTGCGTGCATCGGGGTTACATCAAAGTAGTCTGTTCAAAACAATCAATGTTTACTATCTGTTTTTACATTTAACTGGAGAAATGGCTTTATTCTATAATTTTAAAGAATGTGTCCACAAATAAATAATTAAAAAACGATTCATGGATAAATAATCAAATAATAATAATAATAAAAAAAGATAAAACAGTAATTAATAAAATAGTGTACTCACATGCTTAAGTTTAGCAACTGTTATCGCACACTACAGAGGCTCTGAAGGTTAACTACATTTTGTGACAAAGTTTCATTTGAGAGCAAATTATGAAACAGAGAATTTACAAAGGGCAATAAAAAAATAAATAAATAAAAATCGCTGAACCCAAAAATACTTTTAAGACAAATCCACGAACATTAATATTTAACAAAAATACAGAGCAAAAAAGACAGAAGAGAAAAAAAGGCAAATATATTCCATGAATTCAAAATACAAGCTTATTACAAAACACAAGAACATTAACAAAGAACAAAATGTTTCCACTGAACATTAAACCATGTCACTTTGTTTTTCTACTAAAAGCAGCTAAAACAGTAACAGTGCATGTAGATAGAACAGAATCCTCTGGTCATATATGTAGTAAAACGTGACAGCACAGCACAAATATTTTTACAGCAGAGCAGAAGACTCTTTCCACCTAGAGAAGATATCAGGATCTCTGAGTCTGACATGAAAAGGGAAACAAACACAAAAAATATTCATCTCCATCACTGAACATGCTTTGAATGACAAAACTTTATTTGAATTCTCATCTTTTCATTTTTTATTGATGCTTTGTTCTCTAAACGCTGGAGTTTTCCCATCAAGCCTCATTCATGATTCACTCGATATTTCATCCCTGTTATCCAACGTCCCATCCCGCCTGACCTTTTGTATTTCTATTTAAACTTGCATGCTTTTTCAAACCTTTCCAGCCTTTTCAGGGAAGAAAAAATATCTCATCTATAAACAGAAACTTCAGAGCTTCCTGTCAAACATGTCCTCCCTAAGTGAGGTCAAATGCATTTTGACTCTGTTATTGTGTTGTGTGATGTTTTATGTGAATGCACACACACACACACACACAAACACACACACACACACAATACTTTTCCCATGTTGGTTCCTGCTGCTTTATGTTCAACATCCTAACCCTCTAATGTCATATGACATTTTGTTTTTGTGAATTTAGTCGTGTATACACTAAACTTTTGTGTGAGAGCATGAATGTACAGTAGACTGAGTTCATGCCTGTACTGTACATATAGTAACCGTCTATTTATGTGTTTGTAAAGGAGACTACAGATTGTGTTTGTGGCCGGAGGTCACCGTAAAGCCACATCACTCTCACTCCAACACCTGCAGATCTGCGAGGTCAGCACGCCGTGGTTGGACGAGCCGAGTCACATGACCACTCTCTTGCCAGGCTCACCCCACCTTCGTCCCCTTTGGCCTTTTCTGCGAGGCTCCCTCCCTCTACTGTTATCGGGGTGGAAGTGAGCTGATGGATGGAGAGCGACAGCATGTGACCCACAACTCAACTCTCCAATGTGGAGCAATTCCAACCGTCCTGCAGCAGCCTGCTCATGTGACATGGCAACTTTCTTCTGCTGCTACAGGAACTCTGCCAATCAGAGTGTGGAACAGTACCTGGTTCATAAATCATACAACGAAAGAAAGAAAAAGGCTGAAGTTCACCCGGACTTCCTTTTCAAAGCATTATTTCACTACGCTCAGAATGATGTTTTTGATTTAGCTCTGAAGGACGTGTCAGCAAAACATTAAATACAAAGAATATGATGATCATTTCACCCAGTAATGCTTTTAAAAACGACAGTTTAATCTATGGTTTTCAGTTTGCTTACTTTGGGTATTAGGTTAAATTAGATTGGACAAGTTTAGATGTATTAAACTGTCTCTGAGGGCAAGTTTGCTGTGGGCAGTAGTGCAAAGACAACAAATACTTCAACTCAACTTCATGCACTATTAAAAACACCACACACACACACACACACACACACACACACACACACAGTCACTCACTCACTCACTCACTCACTCACTCACTCACTCACACAGAGGTGACAACTGTAAATTCAAATCAAGTGCATCGACCAAAGGTTAATAAAGTCAATATTATAAACTGGATGTGAGCACTGCAGCTTGTTGCTTGTTCAGCAGTGAGACTTGGTCAGAAAGAAGCTTTTACAGGAATGAATAGTTGGTTCAGTTGGTTTTGGATCTCCCCAGAAGACCTCTTTGACTAGAAACCAGAATGTGTCAGAATAAATACTGTCATTAACAAGTGTTGTTCCTAATACTCTTAGATTTTTGTTCCAAAGTGCCAAAAAATACCAAATAAATCAGCCCTGTGGGAAAAGAGAGCGAGAGAGAGAGCGAGAGAGAGAGAGAGTGAGAGAGAGGGTGAATGATAATAATAATAATAATAATAATAATAATAATAATAATAATAATAATAATAATAAAATGCCCGTCTTCAAAGCCACCAGACTGAAAAGCAGTGAAATGTCCATTCAGAGTAACTTAAAAAGTTCTTCTTCGAATTGTTGGTTAGATTATTTTGTTATTATATTATAAATGGTTTCTTCAGATATAGCTGCATAAGAGTCAATAAAAGAAAAATCGAGCTGACTGAAGCAGAGGATAAACTCCTCTGCCCGATGAGGTAAACTACTTTTGTTTTCAGCAGTCTGGTGGTTTTGAAGAGATACAGCAGCTGTTTCTGGTTTAAAGAAACGTCTTACTCTTCAACACAAGACTTGTTTAGATCTAGTCTGTATGTAACAGCTGCAGACTGAAAGACAAGCAGTGCAGTGGTTTCTAACAATTTGTCATTTAGACCCAGAAATAGGTTTAAAAAAATGAATTAAATATAAATAAATAAATAAAAACACAATTTATTTGCAAAGTAAATAACTTAGTGCATAAATATTTATATTTGAAAGAAGAGAAAAACTCCAAAAGATAATACATAAGCACCAGAAATGTCTGCCTCTTTACTGACACCACAGTAAAGAGACATAAAAACACTTTGGCTAAATCAGAGTTCGCTAACTTAAACATTTTTTAACATTCATTCATTCAACTTCTATTCCACTATCTATCATGTTCAGGGTCACAGATAGGTGGAGCCTATCCCAGCTGTTTTGGGGTGAGAGTCAGGGTACCCTGGACTGGTCTCCAGCCAAGAGAACCCACGTATGCATGGGGAGGACATGCAAACTCCATACTGAAAGGAACACTGGGTGAACCGGGATTCGAACTAGTGACCTTGCTGTGAGGCTGCAGCACTAACCATTGCACCACCGTGCAGCCCATTTTTTAAAACATAAATGACAATTTTTATTTTAATCAAGACTAGATTCAAAATAACGTGAATAAGACTTGAAATCACTCATAAGGAAATATTTGTTCATTTACTGTTTGTACACCCAGTGGCATTTTGTGTTACACCAAAATAAAAGACAATCATCATCATCATCATCATCGTCAGTGTCTATGGCCTCAATCTGTCCTTCAGACGTCTGTGAGTGTTTGCGGTCATGCAAACTTCAAACTTTGACTTTGAAGACTTCTCATTTCTTGTTTTAATCTGAAGGCAAACACTCAGACGTCCTTTCTGCCCGTATTTATGGATAAACAAGATTGGCCCTGGAACAAGCAAATACACTCTGCTCTTATTATAAAGACACACATTTCACGGCCTATATTTATTAGAAAATCCGTTCCTGTCTTTCACATACCTAATTTGAGAAATTACTTGAATCCCTCTGAAAATGTTCAGATCAATAAGACAAGCGACCAAAGTCAAGTACGCAGCGAGCTGAACATCTCTGTCCTTTCCTCTGCTCCTAAATACATTGAGTGCATGTTTACTGCGTGCAGTATAAATAAAATTCAGCCTAAGTGGTTGTGCCAGGTCATGGATGCCGGCGCACTTGTTCTGCTCTGCACGGCCTTAATTCCTTCTGTCAGGCAGTAATCAGGTCTGTTTCACATAACGGGCCATTAGTTTAAAGAGCAAATCTGCTCTCGGCACTGCTGACAATAGACAAAGTGTGTGTATGCGTGTATGCTGCGACAGGAAGGGGGGGGTTCTGTGTGCCAAACCTGACCTGGCAGGACTACGAAAGAGAGACAGAGAGCGCGGATGAAGAAGGGAAAAAAAAGAGAGTTAAAAAGGAGGGTGTTTCTGAGGGATGGCACAGCCGTGCTCTTCTCATCCACTCCAGGAAAAATGAGGCTGACAGGTCAGAGTGTGCCCTGAAGATGTTTCCATTTTAACTCCATTCACATCTGTAATCACTGCCCTCCACATGAACCCGCTTCTCTTTGCTGCACCGAAAAGAAACTCAAACATACAAACCTGGGAGAAGGAGGTGGAGGTGGCGTGTTCCTGCCTCCAGGTTCTTAAAAGGTGTCCTGCATGTCACGGTCTCCCTTACCTTTCACTGTCGTCCTCTCAGATCTGTCCTCTGAAACTGGAGGGTGTGTTTCCAAACAAGATTATGCAGCAGACAAGTGTTGACAAGAAGATGACAACTGTCTGCTGTCACCCACCTGCCCAGTGGAGCCGGCGGAGATGTCACTGTCTCGTTACATCAGCCCGCCGCCACAGTCCAGTGAGCAGATAATTGGAAACACACAGGGGCAAAAAGTCACACAAATACCTCGCAATGCGGTTTCACACAGCCCCAGTGTAAGTTAATTCTCTCAAGTGAGAAGGGCAGCGCGGACCGAGGCACTATTTTCTGTTCGTCCATGTCTGGCACAGAAGAGGAGGGGTGAGGCCAAACACCGCTCCTTACTCTAATAGTTTAAGACACAGCCAGCATTTGCTTTCATCTCTCAGGGGGAGCGCTGACACAAACCATTTTCGTCCCCCTCTGTCCCCCCTCCCTGGATTCGACAATCCACACATGAGACGCTCTCTTGTTGATTCATTTCACTTTTTTTCTACACCAGAGAGAAAAAAGATAAACAGATAGCCGTACACAAAAGAAAAATGTTCTGAAGATGAGTGAAAGGGGTCAATGTTCTCTGATATAGAATAGAATAGAATAGAATAGAATAGAATAGAATAGAATAGAATAGAAAACTTCATTAATCATCAACTGCGAAACTGTGGCGTAATACCAGCAAATGTCAAGTAAAATGATACAAGACTAAAAACAAATTAAATAAGCACGTAAAATATGTAAAAAAATAAGAATACAAAAGATATGTACATCTTAAAAAAATAATGATGAGAATAATGTGAAAGATATATGCGTCATAAAAAAAGGAAAACTAAAAAATTTGTAAAAAAACAAAAACAGTGGTGTCAATGGTACACAGGGGGTAAAAAGGCTGAGCAGTCATACAATATGAGAACATGACAACACAGAGCTCCTTCACGATGCAGCTGATGGAAACTTACCACTTTGATTTGAACAAGAACTGAAGATGTGCCAGCTGTAATGAACCTCTGCTTACATGCTAACACACTACCTAATTGATGATACACTTTTGTTTGAGCTTCATATCCTGCAGCTGGCACAGGAGTTGCAATTTTTTGCTTCTATTTTAAAAGTATTTTTTTTTTCCCCTGCAAAGAACAGACTTGTTCCCGCGGTGCTCATGTCTCTGATTCTGGTGATGTTTTCTATATGCATGCATAATCTCAAAGCCCTCATTCTCTGGATACTGTTTACCATGAAGCTTTGAGGTTAATTTCAAATCCTAAAGAAGGAAAAGGTACCAGGAAATGCAACCAACAAATTCTCATCAGCCTGTTGCTATTTCTCACCAATATCATTTCTGAGTGAAGCCTCTGAGGACACATCCCAAACATGGGGATGCTGTCAGAAAACTCTTCCTCTTTCTTAAGCTTTTATCTTTCAGCATTCAAACATGTTCACTTTTGGGTGGTAGGTTAAGATAAGATATGATTATCTGTCCAACTACAGGGCAATTTACAGAGTTTAAACAGCACACAATAAAGTGTTAAGAACAAACATTACAATACCGATTTATATAACCTATAATATGTCTAACCTAGGAACAAAGATTATACAGAACTATTTAACCACAATAAATATGTAAAGAACTAATATACAGGAACGAAATGTGCAAAGACTGATAACATGAAGGTAAAAAAAAAAAGGGGGGGGGGGGGGGGCATGTCCTCCAGAGACGACAACATCATTCTCCTGTTAGAAACCACCTCCACAGGGTCCTCAGGGTCCACAGGGTTCAGGACTGAGCTGACCTTCTTCACCAGTCTGTTGTGGAAACCCACAGCGAACGAAAAAACTGTTAATTTTTGGAGCAGACAGGTCAAAAAGAGTGAGAGAAGTGAGGCTAGAAAGAAGTCGAACTATAGAAATAAGTATAAAATCAAACTCTAAATACAAGACTAAATTCAAGCTTGATAAACCACATTTGTACATTATATATATATATATATATATATATATATATATATATATATATATATATATATATATATATATATGTTTTTTTTATTTTTTTTTTTGATTGTTGACTTACTAGGACAAATTTATTAAATTTATGCCATTCCATGAAGCTTGTAATGATTTGATTATTAATCATGTAAATGGAGTTTGCTGAAGCAGCAATAACCTTTACACAGAGCAAAAATCTAAATAAAGCCTTGCACTGCTTTTCTTCTGAGAAACCAGCCTACAGTTGCATGAAGTCAGTACAGATCATGAAGTGTCGGCAACAAGTGGTTTGCACTAAACCTTTTAATTGGCTTCTCTTTGTTCATTAAAGTAAAACACTGGTTGGTAGATACAGAGCTGATAATCATTTTAAGGAGGCACATATTAAAAGGAAGATTAAACATCTGCTCTGTGCTGTTTTAAGACCTCTAAAATTACATAAAAGGTTGATTATTATGGTGTTAAAATCTTGTTTTTCTCTGGAGCTGTGGACCTTATCCGAAAAAAAGTCGTGATTTCAATGAGCAGATGAAAAAGTATGAAATATATTAGCCCTGGCATGTTGTGAAAATATGATGCCTGAAAATACTCCGGCTTTGTTCCTGTGCTGGTCAGATGTCAGCAGTCTGCTCAAGGAGGTACTTTTTATTTTTCTCCCAGTTTGTGGGATGTGGCCCACGCCTCAAGGCGAGCCGTGCTTTCCGGAAGCTCTTTTTCCTCCCAATCCTCCACCCCATCAGGCTCACTCAGCGAGCCCCAGCCTCCCCCCTCGCCCCCCGCCTCCCTCAACCAACGACATGGCATTTGCACTGCTGAGGAGAATGTGAGCTAATGAAAGTGTAAAGCCTGTGGTCACTAGAGTATAAAATTCACATTTGGCCAAGACCGGCTGTGCAATCTGATATTATGAGCCCCGCCGCACAGAGAGCAAGGGCTGGAAACAGCTCTCAAAAAAGACACAGGCAGGCAAACACAGAGAGACACACTGTGAACGTGCATTTTTGTTCAATTATTTCATGCTATGGACAGAGAAACTTTTTTTTTTGTTGCTTCGCACGTCTGTGACTTAATAGTTTAAGACTCACAAAAGGAGTTCCGGAATCGATGTGGAGTAAAAATGTAAAGTTCTGAGAGAAACCTCATCCCAGCAGCTCTGACTTTGTCTCAAAGAGAGAAGAACTACAGAGGATGAGCCAGACTGAAGGTACTGTACGCCGCCATCTTGTTTCCCTTGTTTACATGGAGCAGCCGCTTGCCCTCAGTAAATGGAGGCTTGCTATGGACTGAAACGAGGTCAGAGGCGGCGTAAAGATGTGACGCAAACAGACCAGGGGAAAAAAAAAAGGCAGAGAAGAAGAAACCTCTTTCAGTTATGACAGAGAAAGAGCTGTAAGATGGAGCGATACCTTCACTGTTAAAGAAATAAAAGCAATCTAATTAGATCTCTGTCCAATCTCCAGCAGTTTCCCTGAAGTCGAATTATCTCTCACGCTTTTCTCAGATTCATTTCTCACTGTTTTCTCTCTCGGCAGCGTGATGTCCCGTTTTATGTTTGAGCTATTCAAAGTCATATGTGACTTAAGGCGACATAATACTATCTGCTGTTAAATTAAATAACGGCACGACACGTTTTGGCAGAAAGCGCGGGGCTTTTGTTGAAACAGTAGCTCCACTTCACGCAGGTCAGAAGTTCACTCACATTAGGAGCGGTTGACCTATTTTCCCTCCTGAAACTTGGGAATCCATCTTTCTTCTTTTTGTCCTCTAGCTTCTGTCCACTCAGATTAATCTCTCCGGCCTTTTGCAGTGCTGGAATACCACAGCCGTATGCACTGAAACCACTCAGATTATAAAGCAGTCAATTAAAATACAACATGTCAGAAAACATTCAGTTTTAAGTTTTTATTTAGCCCATGCTTTGAGCACAAGTTATACAACTGCTGTAGTCAAGCTGAGCCTCCTGTATGTCCATCAATTCAACCTTTTATTAAACCTTGCTTGTTTGTACATATATTTTTCTTATCGTTCAAAATATATCAATCATTAATCAATAACAAGTATGCCTTATTAATTGCATCCTTTATACTAAGACTACCAATGCTGGATAATGTAGTTTTTTTTTTGTTTGTTTGTTTTGTTTTTTTAAGTAAATCTATCGGTTATTTGTCCACATTACTCCTTGATATGATAATAACATCTTAAAAACTTTACAAACTCACAAGCCAAAAACAAGCCCAAAACAAAGAAATTTCAGCTGCTTTGATCATAATCCTGTTTATTTTCAAGATCACTGTGTAGAGAACAACTTTTTAAGTTTATCTACCAGACAAACAGAGATTTCTGTAAATGTACTGACTGCAGTTTTATCCACCATCTGTGTCAAATTGCCCAAATAGGCTCATGAATAAAAATACCATGCTAATTTTACTAACTTCATGTTTGAATTTACACAAATTAACCTACTGAGCTACTGCAGGTGGAAGTAATTTTATTTACATTTACAAAATTGGTAGTGGTAAATATGGACCATCCGACAGCATGCAGGATAACGGCTGCATGAGGAGTTCCTTTCTGTTTAAGACAACCAAAGCTGTACGAGAGAAAAGAGAGAGGGCAGTTTTTGTCACTACTACTACTACCACTATTTCTAATAATAATGATAATAATAATAATAATAATAATAATAATAATAATAATAATAATAATTAGAATAATATAAATCACTTTCATTAGAAGTAATCCTCTCCATCTTGAATTGCCAGTATTTAGCAATAGCTGTTCATTCAGATTCAGCGTTGAAAGTTTCAAAATTGCTTGGTACACCAATGCAATAAGTGATAAATGAATAAATAAACAAAAAATAAATAAACAACGGGTATTTATTTGATATAACATTTAATTTATAAGAACTGTTTTTGATATCACTGTTATTTAATCAGAAAAATCTTTACTGTCTGTAATTTTATAAATCCAAAGGCACTCACTGAAGTGAACATAGGCCACATTTTTAGCAGCAGTGCAGCTCTCCAGCCGTGCTCTTACGTACCACCAGATGAAGCTCGTGTACCACCACCGGTACATGTGCCGCAATTAGAAAAAGAAAACGAAGCCCCGACGTTAAAACGGTGAAATGTTTTACATGGAATCTGCTGCTAGTATTATATCACGGATAAAATTGATGATTTATGACAGAATAACTGAGAGACGAACCATTCGCTAGCTAAAGGCAAGCTTTTTTATATATTTATTTATTCATTAATATAAGATGGCAGTTTGAATCTGAGCCTCAGATGGTACCCTGGTCTACTCACTTCAGTTGACTTTCAAAGATTTTGAAATTACACTACCTACATTTTTAAATAAAGTAAGTGGATTTCTATTACATGGCTTCTTGCTGGCCTCCCTGACATCTAATAAATATTACTAACTCTACATTCACGATTGGCTTAATTTAAGTAGATTTGATTTCCACCGCCTCACAGTTCAATAAATTTACATGAAAATTTAATAAAATTTAAAGTTTAGTTTAAGATTTAAAGCTTCTTCAAGAAGTCATAACCTTTGATCAGACAGTAAATCTCCAGCTTGAAACTGTTGGAAGGCAACATATGCCATCCTGCTTTACACTTTTACTCAACATGATGATTCATCACTAACCAGCAGCACCGAGTCAGTGTTTCAACAGTTCAGTGAGAAGATGAGAGGCTGATAAAAGACAGAGGTCAGAAGTAATGGTGGCACGGTGGTTGTTTTTCCCAGCAGGAGCTGATCTGTGTGCAGGGCGAGCTGCCGTAGCATCCCGAAGAAGAGCCAAGCTGGCAATTATAATCAGCAGGAGCAGAAATTACGGCCATACCTTGGTGATTGCACACTATCCCATTTCAGCAGGGCCTGGAAACACAGAGCCAAGCAACCCTCAGTCTGAAATCTTACTTACATCCCAGATTGTGTTATACTCTATCTTTAACACTTGGGGATGAATGTACACAGAGGACAGGAGAGCTGAAAAGCAGGATGTTTTATGTTGGGGTGTATGTAGGCCAGTGCGTGCCGGAGAGTGCAACATGGCCCTTCAGCTATAGGCCGGTGCTGTTTCAGCATTCCTCTCTTTTTCTCTAAGCAGAGTTGTACTTCGTCCAATAGTCCTATATAACAGCTACCCCTGTGTTTGATTCTGCTTTTTAGGTCTCAGGTGGAGATCTACAATGTGGTCATTCTGGGTCTTCAGGCTTGATACGGAAATGTAAACACAACGTGCACTGCAGTAGAAGGAGTGCGAATGGGATAAAAGGCGTAATATGCTACAATTTGAGGAATAAAAGGGGCTGATAGGGCGCTCAGACATTTCAGCCAGATATAACACAGTGAGCTTAGAGATGAACCTTTTCAAATGATCAGATTTACTCAACTTCTGTATCCTAAATGGTTTAATTTCTTTCATAATTGCTATGGTAAAATACTGTATGAAACTTTGTTAACAGTGACCAAAACGTCTCACCGAGATATAACATTTTTTTTTTTAATTTTTAGGCATACATAACACCAAATCCTGATTAAATTAAAAAAAAAAAAAAAAGTCTCAATTCCTTAAATTAACATACAAAAAAAGACAAAAAGCAATAAGTACCAAACAGTTTAGCATTACAGTGAAATATGAACATGTTTAAGTCGTTCATCGTGTAATGAAAGGTTTTAAGCTACCAGTATAAGATCAGAAGACACGTGTCTTAAATATGATTTAGTGTTGCATTTCAAATGAAAGAAAAATGTCTGGTTGCTGATTTTGAAATCCTGCATTGAGTGAAATTAAGTAAATATGTTTTTATTTTATCATGTCAATGCTGAATAGAACAAAGAATGTATTTGATTATAACATGCCTTGAAGTAATTAATCTAACACTTAAGCATTAGTCCTTTATTACTAGGACTTTTTATTATTTTACTTATTTTTTTATTTACAGTAGTTTCACAAAGGTTTTCTTGTAAACTTGGCATTACACTATCTAATTTGGATATATGATTTGTTTTGCAAACTAAAATGCATGACTAAATCTTTTATTTACTTTTATACATGGACACTTTATTTCCCATCACATTCAATAGAAAATGGATTGTACAGGCATCAAATGTATGAATACTTTCCCTTTACTTTAAGTAAAAACAGTCTATCATCCTTCTTTGCACCTAAGTGTGAACTTAAACAAACTTGTATTCAAGGCCAAAGTGAAACATTTTGAAATGAAAAAGAAAAAAAAAAAAAACATTTTTCTGCTCTTTCCTCTCTGAGTGAAGATGTTTCTCGAGTGTCCTGTTCTTTGGTGTTGGAGTGTCTGGTCACTGCAAGGTCACTCCCAGAGAGAGAGAGAGAGAGAGGGAGAGAGAGAGAGAGAGAGAGAGAGAGAGAGAGAGAGAGAGAGAGAGAGAGAGGAAAGTTGTGTTGAACAGAAGTGCTGAGAAATGGACGAGAACATTGGAAACCACACTCAGATGCACACAAATCAAACTCACCTCTGGATGTATTTTAGTAGCGTTGCAGCAGTGGGACTTTGGAAAGGGTTGAAAGAGGCTGTATGGGGAAAAGGTAATGCACTTCTACATGGCGTGCATACATAACGTTACAACTGTCCAGAGAGAGCTGCTCTGCCCTTTCCCATCAGAGCTTTAAGTCCACACTTCAATCGCAGGGCTAGAGCTGTATTTTCTCTGACACGGTGCCCCCCGGTACTGCTCCATGTCCCGGCCTTGTTGGAAGATAAGTTTAAACTTTACAGCAACAGCAGCCTCAGGCTCTCAAACTTGTCCAGGGCACAATAAGGATTCAACAGGTGAACACCTCAGACGGCTTTAATGTGCCTCCAGTATTCATTTTCCCCACAGTGAGTCAGTGACACAGAGGTGCAGAGAGGAAAATGTCAGAGCTTAAAAAGTATGGTGGAAAATCCAACAACTTTAAAAAATACTATATATATAACCCTTATACACACACTCAGTTACATGTCCCCATAAGTCACCTTAGAATATATTTTCAGAACACTGAATGAATTTTAATTTGTTTTATTTAAAGTTATAGTTTGTGAGAAATATTTTAAATCACTCATGAAAAAGTCGCATGACCTTTTTTGTTTTGTTTTTCCTCATGCAGAACCACACTATATTTTTTTCTGCAACTAATCTCAAAGGCAGCCTCTCCAAATTAAGAGTAAACACGTGAATGCTTTATTTTGAAAATAAAAATTGAAAATACAGTTTAAAGAATAAATGTCATATTTTATAAATAAAATAAAATTTAAGCATAATTTTTTTAAAAAAAAGTTAAATATGTTAGCTTGTACTTGTCCATGTGACACATAGAAGTTTAAAATCAAAAGAATTTATACTAAATTTAAAATTCAATCATATATGTAACATTAAGTGTCACATACCTTAATCAATATCAACACTTTTAATTAAAGTTAGTATTTATATTAATGACAGTTTGTTAAACAAGGAGTGAATATGTTAACATTTAGAAAAATTTTAATGTTCCATTTATTTTCTATATTACAAAAAATATTAACCAGTAATATGTGGTGACTGAGATAACACTCAAAACCAATTTGACTCAAATTTGAACTCTAGATTTAAATTTTTCTATAGGAAGACAGCTTTATGTGTATTATTATTATTATTATTATTATTATTATTATTATTATTATTATTATTATTTATGTTCAATAAACAAAATGTTGTAAAACCAGAATGCCAACACATCACAAAACATAACATTTGCCGAATTTCATCATTAATGATTTTAAATCAATTCTTATCATACAATTTGTAATTGTTTTTAGTTGACATTTGAACATTTGAACATGAACCTTTGGTTCAAAATAAAGTTTGGATTAAACTGTCATTGCTCTATTTATTTATTTATATTTTTTTATTTTCTTGAATACCGTGTTTGATTTTGAAAATTAATTGCAACGCAAAACTAAAACCACAACATAAAGCAAAACCAGAACAAATTTAGTATCCATTTCAAAGTTATCTTGACTTTATCAAACTTATAACAAACATATTGACCATGTAAGTATGTTTAACTGTGTAGGCCTTAGTGCTCAGCTTCATTTTGAATCTTTGGCGAAGAAAAGGTGCAAGCTGTCTTTCACTCATCAGAAGAAGATTTATTACAAATTAAAAATGTGCAAAAACTTTATTTGTTAAATGAGGAAAGAATTTGCTCTGCGAGCTTCTCTGAAAGAAAATAAAACTAAAATTTGCTGCTCTTCATGAACTCATGTCCAAGCTTAAAACTTGTGCAATGTTCCGCCTGAAATGTCAGATAGATCGAAAAAATGTCGAAACTTCCAGCATTTCCTATAACCCATGATGTGCAGACACATCATGTATGGATTCATGATGACGGGGTCAATTAGTCTGACTGATGCCGCGATTGGATGCGTTTCCTTGCTGGGAGAACACGCTGAAGCATGCAGGTTCAACTAGCGGTTTTCTAACGGCGCTCAGTTTGTACGGTAGACGGCACACTCGCTCCACATCAGATCAACAGAGGCCTAATGGCTGCTTGGGGATGTGACACAACTGTGGCAGTGTGTGTGTGTGTATATGAGCGTGTGTGTGTGTTAGCTGCACAGATGAGCTGACCGAACACTCACCTCTCTCTAAACTTTATTTATTTATTTCCGCTCAAGGATTAAAGCGCTTTGTGCAGCTAACCTACATAACAGCTTGGTGCTGGGCGAGCAGGGCGACCGTGCTCCTTGATACAGATATGATGAGGGTGCTTAGAAACAGAGACAATGGGTGCTCAATCAGTGCCATTGGACCAGATCATTACTGAAATACCACGGAGAGCCTTGATTGAGTTGTATTGAGTTTAACCACTGAAGCGCATTATGTTAAATTGTATAACTTGGTGGCCAAATCCAAACTAAATTATTTCCATATCATAAAGCTGGACTGTCAGGGACAACTGGAGCCATCATTCTGCTGGTTTGTGTATAATAAGTGGTCTCATTATCATCTGTTTTTGTCAGCATGATTACGTGTTAGCCCTTTAATAGCCTTGCAGCCTAAATGTCTCAGTTTTTCTCACAGCCGTGTGCAAAGGTTCAGTAGTTACAGTCGTGCCCTTTAACATGGTTGTTAGGACAGAAGAATACTTGTGTGGGTATAAGTGACGATATCACTTGAGTATTTGTTCCAAACATACCTATTTACACACCATGTGGAGTAAAAGCAGTGACAGCCCATCCATTCAGTGAACGTACAAGACTTAGGACATGTTTGTGGCCCCAAAGGTCAATGCTGAGGAAAAATTACAAATGTTGTATGAATGTTTTATTGTTGACCCTGGACCCAATGAAAACACTCCAGAGATCATCTGTTGTTTTCACAACCCTGTTGAAATGATCAAGAGACCAGACTACAACGCTCAGATTGAAACTGAGAGTAGGTTGTACATATTTTAGAAAAATTTTTAAATACTCACGCTTATCTCATGAGTTGCGTAAACAGATTTTGGATGTTTTTTTGGTACATATGAAATGTTCTTTGCACTCTGCTTTGCTAAAACATGCCCATATCATCAATCTAAAATAAATAAATAAAAAGATTTCAGACTGCATCAGGAGTGTATAGTCTCAATTTTGAGAAATGTGTTTGCATGTTAATTGTCCATCCAAAAATCAACATTTAAACATTTTTTCCAGCACATATTTAATATAATGTATTGTTAATTATTAGCATAATTTTTATTTTCAGGGATACAGTATGAAGCACTCCGGGAAAACTTGAGTAACTGAAGGTCATACAGGTGTCATAAAAATGCAGAAATATAATTATCATTACTTTAGAATTAGTATGAAATTCTGATTTGAGAAAACTCTTAATTGTTGTTGAAAAATCAATTTCCAGAACTATAATAAAAAACAATATTGTAAGAGTATACGTTACAAAGTTATAAAGATTATGAAAAAGAATTTGCAGATAATTAAAAAATTAACATCACAGTTAGTGAAACTATCTAGCTATCTATCTATCTATCTATCTATCTATCTATCTATCTATCTATCTATCTATCTATCTATCTATCTATCTATGGAAAGAATTCAAATATCTAATTTTCATAGATTTTCTTTAACATGTTGCATTGCAATCATCAGTCTTGCAAAAGTGTTATGATCTATTTTGTATTTTAAATTTAAAACACTTTTTTGACTCCATTGATTCTGTTTGTTGAATAATTTATGTTATATTTTGGTCACAGGCAGGACCAGTTCCCGAGATGCAATCTTGAATATATAAATTCCCAATAACTAGTTCTAGTTGAGGAGCTTGTGTTGTGGTTACTGACTGGTTTTGTGTTTATCCATGAATATGTTTTCTGAGAGTGTCTGTGTCTTTGCACCCATATATGACTTTAATTGCACTTTTATATAAAATTACATGCAATAATATCAGGAGGTTGGTAAAACAAAGATGTGTATAGAGATTAAAAGTAGAGTCGCTCCTAATCTATCTACTGACATAATTATTTTAACTCTGAATGCCGGTTTTCCCCACTTTTTCAAAATATTGATTTTAAAAGAAAGCCAATAGCCCCAATGAATGGTGTCATGTGGCAGCATTGAAATGGGGTTGTCATAACTTTTTCTTACTGTTTCGTCCTCCTCTTCAAGCACAACTGTTTTATCTTTTAATCACTTAAAAAAACTCTATTATTATTATTTTTGTTGTTGTTGTTATTATTATTATTAAAATAATGATAATAATAATAATAAAAAAGAATTAATTAACCTATTTATTTTTAAATCTAAACTTCTCTCTTTTTCTCTGGACACTCTTTAACTTTAATGTGTCACATTATTGTTTTATATCAATGGCTTTTTCAAATGCCTGCCCTGTATGCTATGAAGCTACTAGGAAGTCACAGGTAAGATGACAGGTTATGCTTGTGTGTCACTCATGTAAGAAATTTCAATTTCTAAAACGTACAAATTGCAGTAACATTTCTAAATGCTAAAGACAAAAGGTAGTTAAAAGGAAAAAAAAGAAAGAAAAAAAAGTTTAAAAAAAATTGCTTTCACATTTACTTATGGGTACCAAAAAATTCTGTTCCATGTAAAATGATTTTACCCTTTGGATTTAATTAACAATATTTTGATTTATTTGTATAAAAAAATTCAAGTGTTTATATGATAGAGTTTGCAAGAATTCTTATTAACATCCGTACAAATAGGAAGGCTAATATCAATAGAAATGTGTGTTATCTTAAATTCATTTAAATATGTATCATATATTTTATTTATATTTAAATATGTATCATATATATTTACAATACAATGCCTTTGTATTTATAATTTTCAATAGAATCAAATTGTACAAATGTTCTTTCAGCTTCTACAACCACTTTTCCTAATGACACCGTTATACCACTGGGTCATATTGCACTGTGTGCTCAGGCCGGCCCCACAACTCCTGTAAAACACATAAAAAAAGTAATGATATATGCTTGATGCAGTCTGATGCAGTGAAATTTAAATAATGGAAAAACAGCACATGACGATTTCATGCCAACTCATCATGTCCTGGTTTACTTATTGTGCTGCATTTTCGCTCAATATTAACGGGTGAAAGGTTTAGTCTGTTTCAACAGCTCGGTTGTGGCCTCAGAGGAATTACGCCTTTAAAGCACTCATTGGAAATAAAAAGTACATGGGGGAAATTTTTTCACATGGGAAACACAGGCACACATCCACTGTCCCACTTTGCCATGGATAAAGTCGATGGAGAGAAAAACAGTCCCTCTGTCATACTGCACTTTATGTGCCTGTTAAGAAGTGCTCTCATTGAGATTTCATTATTATTTTCACAATTAAATTGTTTAAAAATGGGCAAAGTCGCATTTTCTTGGCATTTTATCCTTTGTTTTTCTGCAACTTTTGTTGTAAATATCTGGATTATTTTTCAATCACGTGAATGATGCTGAAAAGTTTGACCTCTGGCTGCACTCCACCAACCAAACACCGCATACAAAAGCAGGGCAAACACAGATTACTGTATAAGGGCCTTTAATGACAGGGTTAATGTGTGTGGTGGCAGAAACGTAAAGCGTAGTAATGCCTGAGTGTGTCTGGTGAGAAATAAACTTTGTGGGATGGAAAAATGTGTAAAAAGAAACAATAAATGAGAGAGAAAGATAAAGAACACGTGAACCTCTTTGCGCCCTTCATCCCTCCAGGTTCTGCTGGAAGAGTTCAGGAGAACAAACTTGACTATGCATGGCCTACATTGTGCCATCACATCCTGTCCATCCTCCGCCGCAGCCGCCATGATGAACTCCAGATGAACCCGACTGTTACTGTGGGAGCAGATCGGAGCACGCGATTGGCTGATGCCAACGTTCCATATTTGGAGATTACAGAAGCCAAGTTTAGGCTGCGACCGCTGCCCCCCACGTGTGAAAAGAACCTAATCGCTCCACGGGCTTTTTAATTATCTCATCATAAGTGCTGTGTGGCTGCCACGGTCCGGGACATGAAAGAGACAGAAAATGGGGTGGACTGGTTTTATCTTTCTTTACTGTAAACAGTGTTTGATAAAACACTGAGATATCACCGTGCCATATTCAAATAGAATCTTAGGAATATATTGTGTTAAAAATAAAGATGTTGTGAGACACATTTAAACTTGAAAGACAACGAAAACTTGAACCATACTCATTTATTGTATTAAAGTACAACAATGGTTTGTGATGATATTTATGTAATTATTTTACACATATATTGTACTTTCTGTGTTCTGACATCCATACATTAAGTTTTTCATTCAATAATTAATTGAAAAAAAAATCAGAAAAAAACTGTTTATTTATAAAACAAATATGACAAAATTAAGTGCAAATTAAATTCATAAGCAACTGAGTCTCCTTTCTTTTCTTTTATTGTATGTGAAAATTTATACTTTCAATTGGGAATTTTTTATTATGCTGGTTTTATTTTTTTCCCTACTTTTCTTTTTTCTATTTTTATGCTTAAAAGCACATAAAACCATTTTAAAAAATCTTTTCAGGTAAGGGCAGTGTGACAGAAGAATCAGTTACATGTATTTTTTATGTAAAGAATGACACATATATTTATAATTTTATATTACTGTTTTTATTTATTTTTCTAAAATTGTGATGTTTAATTTTGTATATCAGTATCAGTTTTATATCGAGTCTAAAATACAGACCCTGTTTTTGATCGGACTGAGTGTTTTTCATATTTTGGACCATTATAAGCGATCTTTGTGAACTCTGTCAACCCGCCTGAGTTATCTCAGGACAGCATGGCCTCTGATTCACCCCGAGTTTTGTGGATTATAACAAAACAATTTATCCTAAAAACCTCCTGACCTGCCCAATGAACAGACGCGTCAGGGTTCACTCAGAGTTGAACGATGCTGATGCGGACTTTTGTGATATCCTGTGCCATGTTGATCGTTCCTGATGATGTTGGTGGTGATGATGATGCTGCGGAGGCGGAACATTTGGAGTGGAAGTAGCAGCTCCCTCCTCGTGCCACACTAACCTCTGCGTGAACTTATGATGAGTCTGTCCCACGGGCCTTTTCCTCACCCCCAAACTGTCACATGCTTTTTGATCGTTGGTTTCTTTACCAAGCTCTCATCCTCCAGCAACTGCCTGACCTCCACCCCACAATGTTTGCAAAGGGAGGCAGTGTTTTCCTTTTTTTAATACATCCACTTTTCCTTTATGTCTTCACTGTTCTTCCATTTCCCTCCAAGCAAAGGTTAAGTCAAGGGAAATGTCACAGTAGTAGAGACCCTTATTCTGGGACAGACTATCAAATCAAAACAGAGTTGTGTGAAAGAAGTCAATATTACCAGCTTTGTGTTTCTAAAGTAATATTTCAAAAGTTTACTCTTAAAAAAAAAAAATCTCAGAGCAAGATGAAAACAAATGTACTAATGTATTTTTTCAAGTTGACAGAAATCCTGTCACACTATTTTACTGGTCCTTCTCATGAATTTACTGATATGTTATGGTAAACCGGGGGCTGTCCTGCCAGGCTTTTACAAAAAGAAGAGTTTATCTCAGCTGCACTGGCAGGTAATGTCTTTAACATTGATGAGTGACACTCTTTTACTCTTTTAAAAAGCTTTGAATAGCTTTGCAGCAGCATCCATTGCTGAATGTTTGTCGTTTTCAGATCCATCAAGAAGACACTTTCTGCTTGTTTTCCAAAACCAAACTACGACGGACAGTCTTTAAAAAAAACAAACAAACAAACAAACATCAAACAAACAAAAAAAACTCTTGGACTAGTTTCGTGACATTTATCTGATTTTTATGACCACATTCAAGATTGTTTAAAGTATTGTCATTATTCAGTAATTTATAGCTGCTGAGGTCATACTTTGCCATCTCTAATCTTGGTCATATGTGCATTTAATTTATTCATTTTGTTAATCTTAATTTAATTAAAGCAATTTCATCTACAACTCTTGTCAAAATGATTTCATAAATACATGTTATTCTTATTATTGTTAACACAACCTATTTCATATCTTCAGAATCACTTTTTCTTGGTACTCATCCTTCACTTCCCTCTCCATTTTTCTTTGCAGATTTTTTTTTTTTTTTTATCCATCATGGGATTGAATTCAGAATTACACTCCTCTGTTACAACCGCTCACTTCCCTGAGTTCAGACCACAGACCCAGAGTGTAGTCCTGGCACTCACTGTGCCTGCACTCTGTTGGACCTCTGCTGCACTGACAGTCCTGGCCAGAGTCGGTGGTGGCGCACTAACCCCACAGAGCAGCCGGGCTCTTGATTGGGCCTTTTAGGTCTGTTTCTTCTAAGCCGGGTTTAGCACGAGGCAACAGCTGGCACAAGTTTATGAACAGAGTCTGATGGTGAGAAGGGAGAGAGGAGGGGAGGGGTAAAGAGGGGAGGCGGGGGTTACAGGCAGTTTTTTCCCCCTCTCTTCTTTTTCTCAGATAATCCTGACACCCTGACCCTTGATCGAAGCCTCCAGGCACAGTGGAGGCTGGCGGCAGGGATTGAGCGAGCAAAATTACAGCAGTGGAGTGGGCTAAAGCTCCCCAAAGCTTCCACAACTGGTCTCTGCAACATCAAAACTTGTTTTTGATGTTGATGAGTGTCACCTTAAAAAAACTTGGATCTCCCTTTTTCCAGTTTTTGTTTCTCTTTTTTTTTCTTCATTGATTTAGACAAGTTTAAACAACATGTATAAGTTTCAGTGTGTTCAAAAATGTATTTTGAAAAAATGTGTTTTGGAGTTTTGACCTCTGTGATTCCTTCAGTGAAAAATTGTACTTTGGTTAGATTTAATTTTTTCTTAATATTCTTTTAATTCATGCTTAATATTCTTATATATATATATATATATATATATATATATATATATATATATATATATATATATATATATATATATATATATTTCAGTTAATTTCCACAACTATAAATAAATCCTGTGTTGCATATGTTATTTCATCCCTCTTCATATATTTATTCAATTTTTGTTTTAAAATATTTCAGTTATTAAATAATTACAAACGAATGGGTTCAACGTTAAGAAAATACAATTATAATCCACTGCCCAAAATATTGAAAAAGCACAATAATAATAATAATAATAATAATAATAATAATAATAATAATAATAATAATAATAATAATAATAATAACAAAAAAACATATACTTTCATAATCTTGGGATTATAACCGGACCCCTTTCTATAACTCAATAAAAAAAAACAACACGGGTGAAAAAAAACCCCATTTAGTTCTGGTCTAATGAACTCAGTGTGATATAGATGCAACAGAATTTAAATCTCAAACCTCAAAGAACTTATAATATAAATAGAAATATATTAATTGTTTGAAATGTACCTTTCAAAAGTGCAATGGTCACATTATTTTCTACTATGACAGCTTAGGGAACCAAGAAGACACTGCACAACTAACTACAGTGTAACAAAACTGACAAAAAAACACATTATCAGTGACTGCTTTGTTTATTTTATTTTGATTATATTTGTTTATATGTAAAATGGGGGGTGGGGGTCATATTTGGTCACGTTTATGAACTTATTTAAATATAAATCTGCTGTTTCTCTAAATGTTCACTCAACCTTTTCAGATGGTTGAGGCACGAGCTCACAAGCACTTTGTTCACTTTTATTTGGATTGAATGGATCAAGTTTATAGTTCATCAACAATTCAAATATGTATGTGTCAGTTTGATGGATGACTCTACTCTTGTGTTCTGTCAAACAGAGACCAATTTCACTGGAAACCTGCTCTCCACAACTGCTGGCATGACACATAAAACATGAGACGGCAGACAGTGGACTGCACATGTGTTAATCTCCATCGACATTCATGGGTAAGGGAGGACTGCAGACTTTTCCTTCACGCTCTGAGCTGTACAGTCCATGTTAGACTATGAACAACACTGTCAACAATTAAAAAAAAAAAAAAAAAACTTTACTTTGTACTTTACTCTTTTTAGTTTTCAATCCTCAAACTCTTCTGAAGCAACTTATGTTTCACTTTTGTCAATTTCAAAAACTGTTTGTAAAATAAACGATTTTACCAAAAGACCAATACCTTACTTTGAAGCATTTATTGGACACAGATCTGACTGCAAGCTTCAAAAAAAGCGAGTGTTTACAAGAATTAGCCGAACAAACATCCACAAAAAATGAACAAAATTGAAAAGAAGAGTTAAAAAAACAAACAAACAACATTTTCATTCTTTTAATGTTCCAAAACAAAAGCTCAAACATGACATCTGTGCCAGTGTTTCAGGAGTAAGAAAAGCTCCTTCATGTGCAGTCTGCTCTATCCAGTTTTACTTTCTTTGCTTTTATTCGTCCCTGATATCAATAATAAATCAGAGCAATCAGACAAATGGAACAATCCTTTTAGTACATTTCTACAACTGTATTTTTAGCCAGCTTTTATTGACACACACAATTTCTTCCACTGGAACTATTAGAGAAATTTATATAGCACAGAATGTGTAGCTATGCCTTCCATTTGTAAGAGACCAGCCTCTCACCACAGGCAGAGCGCTCTCTCTGCCCGTGTTGTGTGTTTTTCCATCTGTTTCTTTTATGTTGGATCTTTGAGTCTGGCCAGTGGGACGGCAGATGGAGGCATCACAACAGACCCAGCATTAATACTTAATACCATGAAACATCGCTGCATGCATCCTTTTAAACGGTTCAAAAGACACCAAAAGGGGCTGATTTCATTTTGCTGGTACTTTGAACCCCGTCAGGCCACGAATAGAATATTTCTGTACACATGTGAGAGGAGATGGCCTCTCTGCCTTTTTACACAATCTCTACTGAGTGATCTTTTTCAGTTTTTCTGTTGCTTTTTCAAATGCTCAGCAGACACTCTCTCACTTCTGCAATAAGAAAAAAAGAAAAACCATTTGTACACAAACTACAGATGAATGGAAAAATAGAAAACTCCAAAAATAGCGAAAGAATCCAACAAGCTAAATTGAATATGGCTCATTCCTTCAACAGATTTTCCTGTGATGGAAAATTTTCAAAGTGTTTCAGTGGCCTTGTGGGCCCCTGAGCCGCCTGGAACTTGTCAATCAGTGTGTGAATAAACACCAGGACAGTCTAACTGGAGTAACTGGGACACATCAGTGAAACCCAGAAGTATTAGCATCGTGGGAGTGACAGCTGAGTGGAAACTTTATCACCAAAAAAAATAAACCCCTCTTTGATCATCTGCTGCTCTCAGATCAGGGACTGACCAGTAGGGATGCTGTTGTCTGCAAGATCTGTTACACACACACACACACACACACACACACACACACACACACACACACACACACACCGAACATACATAGGCGGTGCCTTCAACCCATTTAAATCCACAAAAGAAATGAGCTCACCAGTGTACACAGTATTTATTTCTAGAATTTGTACAAACGAAGTGTCACTTCAGTCTATAAAAAAGAGGACAATGATTTGTACATCATTTAAATTGTGACACCAGTAAAAAGAAAACAAACCTCAGTGTCAAGAGATGTTGCAAGGAAATCACACCAAATATGTGAGACATTGAAACATACTTTATAACACTCCGGTATTTATCTGAAGGTGCATGAACATGAATTTGAATATGTTTTTTTAACAACTCTGCTTGTTGTTATGATGATACACAACACCAGTGGTCACAGAAAGAACAGTTTGGGTTTATGCTTATTTTGGTGTCATTTCTTAGAATGTTTTCAAAGATTTATGATTTAAAATGCTCCAAATGTTTTTTTTTTTTTCAAATTATGTACTATTCCTTAAATTTTACATCTTTAAAGTATGAACATGTAATGAATAATTTCTATATGCTGAACCAGTTTTCATTACTCTCAACATATTTTAAAGGATACTAAAGAAAAAGCCTCAACTTCAAAGCCAACTGAGGTTTTTAATTTTTGTCATCTCTGACAATTATGGTTGGTTGGTTGGATCATACACAACCTGACCTCTGCACAGTTTTCAAACGTAGCTTCACTCATGCAGTCCAGTCCTGTTCCACCCTCTGCAGAAAGGCTCAGAGGGGGACAAACTGTATCCATGGGTGGACTCTGGTCTCTCTTAAGAACTCTGAAAACTCATCTTCTTTGCCTCTCCTCCCTCTCTCCGCTCCTTCAGTCTCAGGCCCCTTAATGCCACATCAATACCGCGGCAGGGAGGAGGCACCACACGAATGTAAACACAGGTCAACCTGGCTTTGACCCCTGCAGCCAACGCCAGAGAAATAAAACTGTAACACAAAGCAGGAATGAAGAAGGTGAGCCGTGTCATCCCGATTAGATTTAATAACAGAGATGGGGAGGGAAACAACAGCAGCGGAGAAGGATGGAGAGGCTGTTTAAAGGGGATTGCTGGATGCTGTGCAGATGTCACTGAAATGGCAGCGTGGGCATAAGTCAGGCAGTAAGAAAGGCCACCCTGTGAATGGCTCCTGTATGTTGGGGCCTGTGAGAGAGCCGAGCGGCACCAGCGGGTAGTCGAGTGTGCCTCTCCAGCCTTAATCCTCCACACTCTGAGAGGGAGAGGCAGGAGGAATTGAATTTTTCACAGTTGTTACTATGGCGGTGGGAACCTGCTGCTGCTCTTTCTGTGAGTCATAAAGTATTCAGTCGGCACTCCTCTGCTGTTTGACGCTCTTTTCTCCCCCTGTGTACTTTTAGTCTGGACTGAAAGACACGCTGTTTTTCACAGAGAACAGCAGAGACCTCCAACTGGGACATGCTAACCCCTTTCAAATGTCAGAGCAACTCAAGATGAAAGGTACAGTATTAAATATACCAGAAAGTTCAAATGAGATCTGCTCTGTAGACAAATCACCAAACAAATCTCATGGTTTAAAAAAAGCTGAAACTTCTTTCTATAAACTTTTTTTTTCTCTCCTGCTGATTTAGTCTGCACACTGAAGTGTCCTTGACAAAGATACTATAAGCCCCAAATTGCTCCCAAAGGTGCAGCCACAGGTGTGTGAGTGTGCTTGTGAATATGTTAGCTTGATCCAGATGGACAGGTTAGCAGGCTGTGCCATCAGTGTGATTGTTTGTGAATTTTTGAGTGTTATCATGTTGTGTCAAGATCTCTGAGTGTTTAAGAGACAAGGAAAAGTAACGGATTAAATATTTATAAATCTATTACATTACAGCAGACATTCTCTGAAACATCTTTGAACTGATGACGTCTGTGCTCACTTGATTCATACTTCAGCACATCTTATGTTTGCACAGCAGCTCGGTACACAGTAATCATACTTACTCTCCTCACACTAATTTAGGTAACATTTTTACTTCCCTGTAGGCATATAATATTTAAGGTATACCTACATTTTTTTCACTCAGATTTGCTTTGTTTAATGCGTTTTTGTGACAGTTAAGCAGCATTTCTAAACTTGGCATTGGCAGAGAAGAATCAGCAACTTTTTCATCAGCGGAACCATAGACTGTGAAAAAAAATAGTCTTGCTCGCTAAAACTGAGGTCACCACAAAAACTGTCCCCCTTGGGGGAGTATAGGAGCTAGAGTATAGGTTGTACAATGGCAAATGGTGGAGCAACCCTGTCCATTCTATACACAGTCCATGGTCGCAACCTAGATAATCAACTCGGCTGCTCATCCTACAAGCGCACGTTCCTTACAAATGTGGCTCCATTTAAAAGATAAGTAAACAGACTCTCCAAGATGTATTGCCAAGAAGAATTGTCGTAACAAAGAAACAATCAACATTTGAGTTTAGATGTATGAAGTCCTTTATTGGTCTGTAGTTCCAGTGTTTGTTATTCTTTGTGTTAAGTCTATCCAGTACTTTATTTGCTCTAACAACCAAATTAAATCCATCAATCCATGGATTTGGTTGAGGATTTTTATCATCCTTTAGTAGGAGTCTTGACTGCCCTGGCCTGCTTTGCTGACCCAGATGTTGCTCCACCATCTTCAGCCTCTCTGGAGACAAAGTCATAGTCTAAGGAAGAACAGATGGACGACAGAATCAAAGGACTTCCAGCATCTCTATCTAAGTAATGAATATTTAAGCAGTTGGTATGGAATATTTTTTGAGTATAAATTAGATTTCGATATCTGTCAAGCAAAGTAAACACAACATGTCAGGGTTTTTTGTGTCTATGTGTATGTACAAGTTGTGTGTTTGAAAAATTACAATGTTGCTCCTCATTCCTCCATTAATTCTGCCTCTGCCTGCACAGCAGAGGGAAACACGAGGAGCAGCTCTACTCCCAAAAGACCTACATAATTCTTAAGACTACCTGCAAATGCTAAAGTTTGTTTTGGCAGCGTGCTTCCTCCGTGCCCGAGTCGACTTGTTCTTTTTTATTTCAGTGCCACGTTCTGTTTCACTCTGCTTCTTGTCAATCACCTGGCACCCATGACAAGAAATGAAGGACGGGGAAAGGGAAACTGTGAAAACATGCAGCCTTAAAATCTTTGATGCTACATCCATGTCGACATGTTTTTCTTCTGTCATGCTCTGGAGTTGGTGTTTGGCATTAAAAAAAAAGCATGAACAGGAAAGTTTGTTCAAAGAGTGTAAAGTGAGAAAGGGGGATAAATAAGTTATTCTGGGGAAAGCCTCACCCGCAGGAATGCGTTTCAACTTCTTATGCAAAACGTTTTACAGAACAAGTAAAAATCTTGCATTTGGGAGGCAGAGTTCTCTGCTTTTGTTTTTAAGGATGTCTCAATTTACCAAAATATTCATTTTTTTTCTCTCTCTCTCCATGCAGACTTCACAGGGTCAAGTGATATTTTCATATCGATAGATACCAGAGCAGTTAAACACACTTTGCATTCTCGTTTTCTCTCTTTGTCCCAGTGCTGAGTGTTTTGAAGTATGCAGTGCATCCCTCGGGTGTTATTAGAGGCTTAATTTGCAGAGCCGACATTAAAAAAAAAAGAGAGAAGCGAAGGCTCACCCGCTGGCCTGGGTGTCTAGACACTAAGTTGGGGGCCGATTGAATGAGATCAAAGAGATTTAACTCTTCCCGTCTGAGGATCAAAGATGCTCCAGCTCTTATTAGGCACAGTGAGGCTGGAGGAGTTAATTTGAAAACAATTATGGACAATCAGGAACAATGAAGCAATTATTTTGTTTTGCATCTATGAGACGAAACAAAAAGAATATCAAAGTTGACAATGCAAGCAGAAGACAGTAATATCTATCATGACTATTTGTCTGCTCTGTTGAGCACTTTGATATCTGAAGAACAGTCAGAAGTGATGAATTAGTTATTACGCCAGTATCGTTTTCACTGTTCATCCAAGGCTGCTTGTTCCCTCCTGCTGTGTTTGCATGTGTGTGTGTGTGTTTGTTGTTGGACCCTGTGGCCCTGATACCAATCAACATGTCCCAACAGCTGGGCTTTCATCAACCTTCGCTGCTCCTGCAATCAACCCCCAAATCAGACATGAATGTAAGAAGAGCGCTAACACACCAAGTCCTGTCTGCATGCAGGAGCTACTTGATGTGCAGTTCTCAGCTGCAGGTTAGTTAAAAACAGCACTCTGGTGATGCAACTGTTCTGCATGTTTTCTAAATTAAATCGTTGGGATCTATTCTGTCATTGTTTTTGATAGAGTTGACACAGAGAAAGCCAGCGCTGTAAGAATCTTTTTTTTAACCAGTTTGTATTCAAACCAGAAGTATCGGAAGTCAAATACTGAAAAAAAAAAAAAAAAGTAAAAGCTTTCATTTATACCTCACTCTAGTACTTTATTAAATAAACAATAGAGTTGTGGGACAGCTACACACACCCCTGACTCTGACTGAGCCCATTCCTATGCTTTTTTTTTTTTTTTTTTTCATTCAGACTGTTGTTGGGTAGTAACCTTTTTTATGTTGTGTTTGATGCTATGCTTTCATTTATGTATTTATTAAAAATGTGAGTGTAACTGTGTTGATAGATGAGCTGGACTTTGCAAGACAAATTTCTGAGTAATCAGACAATAAAATCATATATATCTTATCTTATTTTACCTTATTGTATCTTATCGTATCTTATCTTATTTTATTTTATCCACCAAGCCAAAAAAGCAGTTTTCACAGCAGAAATGAACATGTTTACAGCTTGGCACAAAAGATGTCTCCTGTCTGAATCGCTAATTTCGCCAACGGCACGCACTGTATGAGGGGTGAATTTTTTTTTTTTTTTACTCAGCAGTTTAGAAGAAATTACAATCCTGAGTTTGCCCAATCAGAGGCACAGCTCAACTCACGTGACTGACGAATGCCCTACAGCTGTTAGTGTGACAGCCCACCTCATTTCCAATATGGCCACGCTGGCTGTTTCAGAAACAGACAGGGAACATCACAGAGACTAGGTCCATTAATTATACAGCCTATGATTCAAACATATCACCAAAGTTTCATAATGAAAAGGAGTCAGCATCTGTTTTAAAAGCCTCCATTGTGGTGGATCAAGAATAGCCCAGCACTGAAGAGGCAATCCATACTGTACGTGTAATAAAAAAAAAAAAAGTACATTTTAAAACCCTAAAGAAACCCTGAGAGCTAACATTACCTATGACACATGATTAGTCATTTCCCCATGTATGACCTTGATGAAAAACGTGAAAGTCTTTAGTTCAGTAATACTTTTAAATAGGTTTATATTATTAATATGATACACACTTATTCAGCAGTATCTGTCAACAGGCCTTTGAATGATCCAATTACAGCAAGTCTGAAACATTGGCCAGCTCACCTCACCAACACCACCTCTGATCCACTCCTCCACATCTGCTGGAACAGAATGGAGCCAGACGAAGCCAGCCGCCTCATAGAAGTCTGTGCTGATACTGGAATTTCACTCAGTCTGACAAAATAAACCAGGCGAGCCTTAGATGCTGGATAAATAAGCAGTACATTTTGGTGTGGGGGGGGAGACCAGTGCTCTCCACCTCAGTGATGTAACTGATTGTCCCCTTTTCCCTGCTGATTAAAAGGAGGTTAAAATATACAGGGGTTATTACATTCTACCGGAAAAATACCCCTAATCCTTGGAAAATAATCAGCAAAACGATTTGGATTGGCACGGACCCACACAAATAGGAAGAATTTTAGGTGCTCTGCTCTTTTTTAATGTGGAAAAACACTGGCCCTGAGGGTCTGGACTCTGAAGAAAGGACCTTGTCTTTGTCTAAACCTCTCTGTACCTCAACATTAGGAAAATGTACAATGCTGAGACCTTGTGGACTTTGGTGTGGAAGCCAGTGGCAGCTGTTTGCTATTATACATGATGTGTACATTAATTGTATCATTGTAGGAGCAAACGTGTACAAATTTTCATGCATTTGTTAATAAATAAACTGTCTTAAAACATTTAAAGTAAAACCATTCAATAGAACAAAATGAAAAACAAAACTGAAAAACTCAATGTCTGTAGAAAAAATACTTGATATGAAAAATGATCTTGTACTTTATGCAACTTTAGTGGTTTTAAGAGCCTCTTGAGTTGAATTGTATGGTCAGACCGGATTCATGCCTGAATAGAAGCATGTTTGTGAATTGAAGGCCTCTGGAAATAAACAGGAACAAAAGTTTTCTTTATTTATTGCCATTCACAAATAAAGTTCTTGTTATTGTTACCCATCTTGCATCCACCAGATTTATCAGCTTGTTTCGTCTTCCCCTTGCCAGAGTCTTAACAGTGCCATGCCATTTGCGAAGGTACCTCAATCACGGCTATGATGTCACACTGTCATGGTCATTTCTGGTGTTACTTTGACTCCACACTCACCGACCACCTTCCTGAGCTCACATTAACACATTCCTCTCACACATTTCCTGTTTAAAGTAACTGTATGTGTCACCTTGCCGTGACATTAGCCACTGTCACTTTCTGTATTTGGCTGTCTCCATTATCAGCAGGCTGTGAAGTGGTAATTATTACTTTGTAATATTAAAATGAATTAAGTGAGGCAATTTGCATCTTTAACAAATTAGACATCCCGTGCATGTACTGTGTAGCCTATCAGCAATCTGCCACCAACTGGTTCAGTCTGCTTTTAGCTTTGAGTGACACTGACAGTCATTTCAGTTGGACAGGAGACAAATAGTCCATCTGTGGCGTGTCTAATAAAGCTTCTTTGGAGGCCATCAGTGGTCCACTGGCGCTCAATGTGTGTAACTACGTGTGTGGGGATGTACATGTGGATGGCCAACATGTGTGTTCCAGGCTGTGCAAATTTGTCTGTGGTTTGTTTTTTTTCTTAACACACACACACACACACACAGAAAGAGAGAGAGAGAGATACAGTACTGTACTAAATACTCGAAGCGTCCCTGGGGACGGAGACAAGTCTGGCTAACAAGCTCTGTCCTCGGCCCATGTCTCACTGCTAAGCTGTGGTCACAGGCCTTCCATGTGTCCTCGTGCTGGATGAGTGATGCATCATAGCTGGTCTGAGACCAGCCTGCTCCCCAGGAACCAGAGGGTTTACACCTCTTGCCTCTAAAATGTCTTTCCCTTCCTTACAGGCCCTTTCTCTTTGTATTTCTCAGACATTATCCTAAATCACTGTTACGAAGTGTGTTTACACCTTTGATCCTCTTCACCCGCTGCAGTCCGTCTGTGCATTGTGGTCTGAATTTAACCGCTGTTAGGCAGCAGCTCCTCTGGGGTTCTTTAAGCACAATATATGTGCGCTGTATGCCTTTCGAAACAAAATAAACACCAATTCATTTGCATGCTTAAGCTGTACCCGGTGGTTTGACCCAGGTAATAAAGCTGCTTCTGATGTATTCATACATGATGGAGCCACAGGCTCAGAAATACAACAGAGAGGAGGAGGATGGAGGAGTAGTAAAGATTGAGTGGGAAAGAATAGACAAGGGTGCTCTCTCTCCCTTGAGGGGAAGTTTTGTCAGCAGCTTTTTTCAAACCCCAAGAGAACTTTTCAGCTACAGTAATAGTCAAGGCTTGGACTGGATTTGTTCATGTGATACATAGACATGCACATGCTTAAATGTGTTTGTTCTGAAGGTATCTATACTAGGGGCGTGTGATATGTTGTCTGATGCCAGAATTCCACCAGATCCTTGTTTGATCCATCCCTGCATCGTTGTGGTTAGGCTCTGTCAGCACCCTCCAGCTGTGTTGTCAGGATGCAGAACGGAGCTGGACCACAGGACAGCTGGAGACACATGACCTCTCTTCATCCAAGTTGTCTTTATTGGCCTCTAAGAGCCTCTCACCTGTTGACTCCAGGCCTGGCTCTGCTCATTATGACAGATCCTCATTAATCAGTCTGTGACATTTTTTTCAGATGTGGTTCATCCTTGTGAAAACTGGATATTCACTGACTATAAGAGGTTGTTTTTTTTCTGTCTTCAGCTCACGTCACCTGTCCAGCACTCAGAGTGCTTCTTTTTCAGTTCTTGTAAAGGAAAAAATGGTTTCTTGCAATATCAAAAAGTGTCAAAAAACACTCTACCCATGGTTTATCCCCACTGCACTCAAAGAGCACTCCCAAGTAAGGGTGTTCTGAAGGACCACAGGATCCAGTATTATGGACAAGCACTTGGCACCTTTTCTTTCCAAGAAGCTACAATGGTCGCAGCCCAATCAGTGCCTGCTGAGGCCCGCTGGAGCATGTTGTTGGCACATACAATGAAATCCACAATCTTCCCCTCTGCCTGCCTCTCTGCCCCTGCTCTGCCTGAGGACACATAATGTCAAACCAAACACTCCGATGAAAAACAAATACAGGGCCATCAGCTTCACCACAAAGAAGGCAATTCAAAACCGCTCAGAACACTTGTGTCTCTCAGACCTCGTCTGAGAGACACAAGAGTGGTGTTAGATAAATCAAAGGAGCATGAATCTTGAGTGAAGCACAAACAGTCCCCAGGATCTCTTCTCTTAAACTGCTCAGCCAATGCCACTGACCTGCTGGGTTTACTATTAGCATCATATTAGCATGCCAGCCATATTGCTGTATGGTGTTGGTTAGCCTTTGCGGTGTATTCTGAAAAAGAAAAGCCAGTTCTTTTTGAGTTTGTTTTCACTCGTTGTCTTTTATGATAGCCCACGCTGAGCTGCTGTGCAAATTCATGGCAGCTTCACAGAGAAATGGATCAATGTGAGAGCCACTGGAGGGTGCATTAGAGCTTCCACCCCAACTGGGTCCCTCTCTCTGTTCATACTGTATCAAAGGCATCTAATTAGGCGGATGGGTAGGAAAAGAACAATGGTGTGAAGGCTGAAGGAGTCGCTTCTGGATAAGAGTCTGTAAGATATATGGGGAAAAGCTTTTCTGCTTCTCAGTTGGTAGGAAGGAAGGTGTAGCATCTTCCAGTTCGTGCACTTATATTGCTTCAGTGATCATTTCATCCAAGGCTGATACATAGTACATGAAGACCTGACTGATAATTCAGAAGATGTATAAAATTCTCTGAATAATATTATTTAGGTCTTTCAAACAATCTTTATTTTGCTCACGAGGTTGCACATAAGGGAGGTATCATACATGGGCTAAAGGTGGTGAGAAGTTTACTTTGTGACAAGAAAAGCATTAGATTAAAAGAAAAGACTATTCTCATCAGATTTTCACAAAAATGTCCAGATTCACTTCCTGATTGCCCCCACCCCCACTGTGAAAATCCCACAACCATCCCTGGCAAATGAAACTTTTAAACAAGTGTCAGGCTCATGAAACACCTGAATAAGCCCAGAGCTTAAATAAAAAACGAACAACAGTTCATGCACTTATTTGTAAAAGTCGTGTATGGAAAAAAATGGTTTAACTCCAGGCAAAAAGTGTAAATGATAGCCAGAATAAATTTTAGAAATTCAGGTTAATTGTATAAGAACATTAAAGCTACCCTGGAGGAAATCACAGACAAAAAAATGTGGAGGAATAAATGAATAACATTCATTTTAAACTGTAAAAATGAATAAAGGAAAAATGAAACTCACATCAACTCCAAAAATGTTTAAAGAGACAAACTGGTCTCTGTCAAAGCAATATTTGTTTTGAGCATTTTTAACCAACTGTTATGAAGTTTCATCTGCTTACTCCCTCTCTTTTTCTTCAGCTGTCACTTTACAACTCAATGACTTTGCCTCTATATTCTTTCACAACCCTGGCAACAACACAAAACGTTGTACCCTGTGCACACTGATATACACCCTGATGCAGGATATACATTAGCAATGAGCCAAAGAGACTAACAGATTAATGTAGAAGGAAAACAGCGCTCTGTTGAAACATTAAAAAGACAGCCCATCTGGCAGGCGAGCATTGTTTAGTCTCACTACTAATTCCTTTTTGGGAGAATGCTGTGTTGATGGGGAAAATGGAGGAACCAAAGTTTGTCAGTCACACCAATTCACACCGTGAAACCTCTGCCTGTGTTTGACTAAAGAGGCCAATGTCAGCACAGACCCTGAAGCAACAGTTAGCTAAATAAGCTTTGTTAGGTCTTGCTATCAAAGTCAAGGTCTGTGTAGGGAGATTTACACCACCACCATTGTTGTTGTTTGAATGGCCCGAAGAGAAGATTTGTGCAGTCCTCAGACACTGCAAAGGTCCATGCAGAATCTGAACAAACCCTGTGGACGGCAGACCTGTCAGCATCGTGTTTGAGGAGGGTTTGAAATAGGTCGGTCTGTCACCACTGAGCAAATGTTTTAATCTGAGAGAAAACACCACCTTGGAGATTCACCCACTGCTCCAGTGACTCTATGTAGACTCACAATGAGAGCTCTTCAAGTGCTCTTTGAGCCTGCCACTTCATGAGACAGATAGTGGTGTGAAAACATGTTGGCTTTCTAAACTCTGTAAATGTCAATTTTCCAATACTGTCATTAGCTCTGTTTGCACCTGGGGTAAATATGCACACTGTGTGATGTATTCTCTGTTTAAACAGCTCAAAGTACATGAGACCCCACCTTGCTGTAGAATGCAATACCACCACAGACTTCAGAAAACATGGGAGAAGTCCTGGTGCTTTCTGAAGAGACTTTTTAAAGCTCAGTGATGGCACGGCCATTTTGAAAATGCTGTTTTAACCTCACTCTTGGACAACCAAGTAAGGAAGGCAAGGAAATGGAGTGAGGGTGGGCGTGATAAAACTAGATTTGATTATGACCATAAGCTCTAACCTTTGGAAGAAAAATGAGTGCTGACACCCATTTATTACATTGTTGTGCAGTTGTATGAAATATCAATAAAGTCCACATTTTTTCTCCCGGGCAGTGAACCTTGATGAATCAAATATGAGTCTCGTTTGTGCAGTAACTTTGCTCCACAGCTTGTTCTTCAACAATGAAAGGCAAACTGTAAGAACCTAATTGGTGTAGACTTGTGTCTCTACCGCTCAGCTGATTGCTTTTTGGCAAACAGCTCTCTACAAGGGTGTTTAATTAATGAAGAAAAATAACACCCCAAGAGCTTTTTTTTCTGGTAGATGGACGCAGGGAGCTGTATAAAAGAAGAGGATGCTGCACAAGACATGGATTAAATCATGCTTGGAAAACAGATGTTTAAAAAATATATACATGTAAAAAAAATAGTAGGAACAGGTACCTGGTAAAGTCACTCAACATAATGGTCCTCAATGGAAACACTTCTGTAAACCTAGATGATAAACTGACTGCATAAGGTCCAGATCACCTCCTGGTGTGGTTTTGAGTGAAAAGAACTCAGAATATTTGGGATGAGTGACAAAATTGTACTTTTAGTTATCTTTTTGTGTTTGGACAGCAAACATGAGTGTGAATCCAAAGCATAAAGAGACCAGTGTGAGCGGTGGATCGATTCCATTCGAGTCTTGCAGCATGCTGTAAGGGTTTGACTTCATGTGGTGTTACTGGATTATAAATTGGCTGCAGGGATAGATAAACTAAAGGCTCCAAAACACATTGATCATAACAGCTCATCATCTATCTTAATCTCCTGTATGTTACACAAGGACAAACATGCATGCACATGCTTTCACACCTGCACACATCCATGCTTACAAATCCTAGACAACAGAGTATCAGCTTTGTGCAGACCAATGAGCATCTTTTTTTCACAGCCGCTGCTGCCAAGTCACCAAAATGAGAGAAATAATGATTGGTTCCCATAGAAACCACACTGTGAGTTTTAGGACCTGTGAACAATCATGGACTGCATGGCAGAGATGATTTGCATGAGGAATGTAAGACTTGGTGCTGAGTTTGAAGTGATGTCTGGAAGAGGATCAATCCATCCTGTTTTATGCAAACAAGACGAAAATCATCTAAATTGGCAGAAACATGAGAATGAGTCCTGAAGTGAAGGTACGGCTGCTACTTGAAACAAAACAATGAACAGCAGTGTCAGCTTTTAATAACCACAGATCTAATTGATATTCTTGTGGAGCAGTTAACGGATTTGGAGGACAAAAGTAAATGTTCCTTCACAGAGTTGTAAAAATTCAGAGCAGAGCCTGGCTGTTATTGCAAGCAGAGTTGAGTTGTAGCTGTCTTTAAAGAGGGAAAAAGCCGCCTGCTCCCAAAACCTGAAGAGTGTGAAGCGAGCTCAGTGGAGATGAAACGTCAGCATATGGTGCTCTTTATTTCAAACCACCAACAGCTCAGGGGACTTCTTCCTAGTCTTTATGAAGAACCCAAGTTTTTGAGTGATAATAACACATTTTCGACAGTCACGGGAGTTATTTGCTGTTGAGTGAAAGTCAAGACTTAACAAGCTCAAGGCTCTGTAAGTAGCCTGAAGGTGATATTTTGTTTGTTGGTGCCCTGCTGGGTGAAAGCGATGACTAATGCTTCATCATGAGTAAACAAGTTAAAAAAAAAGTTTCTTCCAGGGCCAAAAAAATAGCTGTCTTACAATGAAAGCATTCAAAGCTAAAAAAAAAGTCTGATGGTTTTAGTCATTTGGCAGCAAAACATGCAAATACACAACACTGACACATCAGTATTAAATAAAGTCAGGAGGGTCGAATAGCCGGAAAGCAATTATTGAAATGTTCACATGGACATAGACAGACAGAAAGTGAAAGAAAAATTCACCTTTGGTGTCTTTGTGATGCTGACAGTTATCTCTTAAAATATCAACTCAAGCGTACATGTTACCGCTGAGGAATCCAGGCAGCTTTCTTGAATAAATAAAATCTCCCTTAAAAAACACAAGGCAGAGGTTTATCTCGAAAGGAGGGTGATCAGTGACTCATTACTGGACTTTCTGATCAGCCTGAGTCACACACTGACAGCAGAGAGCTGTTTGATCCCTTTACCGCTGAATACAAAGACTCCTAATATCAATGACGAGAGAGTACTCCTCACTGCTCAGACCAGATGCTCCCTGTTCCCCCACCTGCTGAGAGCAGACAACCGGACTCTGCTGTCTCTGTGTCCCCCCCGGCTGGCACTCAGTCTGTGTCCTTTGATCTGCAGATGCTCCACTGTCCCACTACAGCGATCCAGACAAACAACCACCTGAGATCTCCCTTCAGTACTGCACTGACAGGCTATGGTCAGTTTAGCCTGCTTTCAATGGTTTATAATCCTCCAAACCAAACTGAAACCATGAGGAACAGGTCACAATGCATTTAATTGTAATCATAAATACACACCCTTTCTCCTTCTAAACTAGTCAAATGTAGTAGGGCCCATTCATTCATCTTCTATACCACTTATCCTGTTTAGGGTCGCAGTTGGCTGGAGCCTATCCCAGCTGTCTTCAGGTGGGAGGCAGGGTACACCCTGGACTGGTAGCCAGTCAGGGCCAAAGCCTTCAAATTATGAATAGTAGGTTTAAAAAAAAAAAAAAAAGATGCTGAGATTTTCAAGTAGCAGTCAAAGTCTATGTGGGCTGTGGCTACTAATTTAATACCACTATCTAGGTGTTGGTGTGCCACAAGGCTCTATTTTAGGGCCTTTTTTAATTCAAGTTTATATGTTAGTGATCTGCCACTTGTTTGTCCTGAAGTTACATGTATGCAGTTGCAGCCATAACTATTCTTTGCTGTGGCCATGATTTCTCACACTCAGGATGTTCTTTTAGAAATCTCTTTAAATGCAGTTTAAAGGTGCAAGTGCAAATCCCATCCTTAACAGACCAGCTGTAAAATGTAAAATTATATGAGGTGTTAATGAGTGAGCTCTGTCTGAACCCTGTGTGTGAGCGTGTGTGTGTGTGTGTGTGTGTGTGTGTGTGTGTATTAACACACTGCTTGCATTCAGTCAGCTGCCTTTGCTACTAATTAGCACCTCTGTTCTCTGATCTAATCCAATTACAATTCAGTTTTCTTCTTTGTCTTTCTCATCTTCTTCATTCCTTCCAGAGTAGATTGTCGCGAGGCTCTGATGCTGGTTTTATTTCAAGCTGGACTGGTTTATGAGAATGCTGGCATGAAAAAAAATGGATTCATATCACATACAGCCGGCCATGCATGTAAAATATAACTGTAATGAAGCAGAGGGCAGCAGTTGTGCCTTGTAAATGTCACATTTTCCTCGTATCAGCAACTCTTGCCCACCCCCCATCCACCCTTTTTTGTTTGTTTCACATTTTGCTCTTTTTTGTGGGGATGTAGAAAAGATTCATTTTCATTTTGCAACCATTCATCCAATGACAAAAGCTTTTACTCAACGGCTCGCATTTGTTCATCACTTGTCTTTAATATATGAAATAATTCTAAGTGGAGACTTCTTCGAGGAATTGAGCATTAAAAGCATTTGCACACACACACACACACACACACACACACACACACACACACACACACACACACACACACACACACACACACACACAAACAAACATTAAAACAACCTCAGCTTGTATGGTTTCCAATGGTAACTGCTGCTGAAAGCTGCTATTGAGAGGAAAAACCTGAAAACAAATGGAGACCAGCATAAACAGCTGACAATCAACGACCAGTAAAAGCAGCGTGACTCTCTAAATGGACCCCGAGATGGCTCACTGGTGAGTGTTTGTGTGTTTGTGTGTTTGTGTGTGTGTGTGTGTGTGTGTGTGTGTGTGTGTGTGTGTGTGTGTGTGTGTGTAAATGAGTCAGATATGCAGTCTTGGGTAGAGAAATCTGTTCTGCTACCTCTGCCACATCATGTTAATCAGTAAATGTGAAAGAGGAACACTGTGTGCAGTGCATTGAGGGCAACTGCAGGATTACACCTGATGTTATTGTTAAACCAGAAAAAGCAGCACGGAACATCAGAACCATTATCAGTCAGCCTTTTCATCTGACCCACACAAACAAATAATGATGTAAAATGTGATAAACAGACTGCACAGTTTTAGAAATACACGAGGGCCGCCTGGACCAGTTGGCCATAATAACATTAGATCAAATGAGGTGCTTGGTTTTGGGATTGGCAAGAACAATGGCCTCCATCACACAGTAGGACAGGTAAAATGTTAGAGACTACTGTGCCATTTTATGACACAACAAGAAAATAATCCAAAAATGCCTGATATCTGTGTTTCAGACAGCTACTGATTTCACAAAATCCTTCTTTTTCTCTGCCGTATAATGGCTCCTGAGCCCACATACCAGTGAGAATCTCAGGCGCTTACTGTTTCCTGCTGGGAGCTGATCAGATGGCAGCATCAGCGGTTCATTGCTCTACCTCTACCTCTACAGATGTGCAGTGAGTTCACAGTGAGTTACTTTACCTTCTTTCTACCTCTTCAGCATGTTCATATGCTATTTGTGTGAGAACAAACATCTGGCTTGCCTCATTCCTCAGTCTTTTACCTGCGGCTTGCAGTCAAGTCACTGCATCATCAGTGAAGGAGAGAAGAGAAGAAGTGCCAGAACAAATGAGCTCTCGGAGCTGTTTGTACGCTGGAGGTAATTACAGAAAAGGAAGATGGATGGAGGCCTTACCTGCAGAACAAGCCTGTCATGTGTACATGATCATGGGTGTGAAGAGTAAGGAAACATTACATTGATTTAAAGAGGGTTGTCATTCTTTCCCATTTAAGAAATAAAAATGGATTTAAATTAATGATGCTGGATGTTCAGACTAAACGTGTACAGTTTTCAAATATCTACTTATTCATATGTTATAGAAATCCCAGAATCTGTCTGTGAAATGCTCAGAACTGTTTGTTCTAAAATAGCACAAGATCTTTTCATGAGACTTCTTGAAAGGATGAGATCATAAGGATCTCTTAACTGGTTTATTACATGTTGCAGGGGTGGCCCTCAAACACCAAGGTCTATCAATAGCTCCCCCCTTGTGCCAATCAGAGGGAAGGAGATCCTTTCAGTGGCAAAGCAAACCCCTACTAGCTACCACAGGGGTACTGGAATGAAAAACAACTCTGCTTTGAATTGTCTATTGCAGCTTTAAAAACAGCCAAGGTATGAGGACACAAAACAACTTTCTGGTCACCAAAAAAAAAAAAAAAAAAAGAAAGAAAATTCATGCCCTTTCAATTATGAATGTGCCCCTCTCTATTTTTACCTTCATACTCCACTGCAAAAGCAAACCAGGAAATGAATAAAAGTGAAATATTTCTCTAAATTCTGCAACCCCTCCTGGTTTATATGGACAACATAATGGGAGGACAAACTGCTTGCTTTGCAGAATATTAATTACCAGTACTGAAGGCAGTGTGAAAACAAGGTGTACGACTTGTCATCCAGCAACTTCTCACTGTCATTGTTTACTCCTTTAACATCTGTTCTCTACTGTGTGCAGATGGAAAGTTTTGCAGGAAGTGCTGAAATGACATTGTTTTGACATTGCATTTTTCCAGGTGACATCTCTTACAAACCCCGGAGGCTACAGATTTATGCCTACAGTGACTGTGGAGAGGGCCATGATGGCTTCTGCTGTGATGTTTTATGACTGTGAGACCATGAACGTCCCAAAAGCCTGTTGTTTTTTTTTTTCTACTATGTCCCTCCTGCAACGACATAATCTCATTCTTCAGTGGTTGTCATTTCTTGGAAGCCATGATGTGCGCTGATGTGTCAGCACGTCTGAATGTACAGAGAAATGTTCACCTGCAAACATTCATGCATGTGAAGTGAACAAAGCTGCACAGCACATTTGTAAGTTTCCCACACACACCTGAGTGTTGAGTAGACAAATCTGTGTCTGAACAGTTAAATCTATTAAAGCTACACCTTCATACATTGTAATAATCACGAGTCAATTTGTACATGCAGATAGAGGATCCTCATCAGGGTCTGATTTTATCACTCGAAACCCAGGATAATAAATCACTCCATCTGCTGCGTGCAGGAGTTAAATTTCATTCCACATCTCACCACGCTTTCATTTTCACACACAAAACATCACCAATTTGCAGCTTTCTCAGTCTGTTAATTGTCAATACGAGTTCAGCCCCTCATCCCCATATGCTTCCCAATGATCTCTGCAGAGAGAGAAAAAAAAGGGAACAGCAAAATGATAAACCCTCTGAGGGATTGCAGCAGACTCAGCAGACACGAGTGAGCAAGAGTGACGCTCCCTTAAGCTGTCTGCTATCCATCAGTGGCTCGGTGACATCCTCGCAGCCTGCTCGGCTTGATGTTTTTCCCTGCAGCTGATGAGCGGCGGCGGCAGGAAGTGTGAAATTCACTCTGCTTTACTTGGCGGACAGCAATCTGTCTCTGCACGGAGGCAACAGTTAACAGAGAAAATCTGCTAGTTTTTAACCTGGGTACTACTTTTGCACATTTCGGTTGTAAATGATGAGTTGTCTTGGCATTTCTCCAGTAGATCCTGTCAGCCAGCTGCCGAAAAGAGTCTGTTGAAGTAGTTTGTTTTTGCTGCTGAAATAAGGAGTTATCTTATACTGGCCTTACACCAAATAACTGTATGAAATGTAAACCATTTGGAAGAGCTGTAAACTGCAGTTTTTCAAGATTCCACATTTACACCAGACCTTAAAAGCTGATTTTTACAGCATTAATAAATAGATGTACAGTATTTTCCAGTCAGCACACACAGTACGGGAGTAATTTAAAAAAATAGAAAACTTAGCAGTTTAGAGCAGGGGTCACCATACCAGACACCATGCTATGTGGACGCTCAACAAATTACAAGGGAATTTTAAATTTGATGAAATGCCTCTATTTTCACCAGCACAGCTTTTACAGTGTTTACAGTGTTGGTAGCTTAGTGCTGGAAATATATGGACCAATTGCATTCGAGTTAAGCCATGTGACACTCCTCAGCCAATAAAGGCTCGGCATTCCAGGCTTTAAATATAGCTGCTCTGCATGCAGGCGAAAGTATAGAAGCTGGGGGCAGAAGGAAGGACAACAGAGAGAAAAATAAAGAAAGTGATACAGAAAGAGAAGACAAAGAGATCAGTGAGCCGGAGTTAGACCAATGACATAGTCTAAGAAAAGAAAAGTGGACCGACTCATTCATGTTCATTTCTACTTTTGAGAGCACAAAATCACTAAATGATGCTCAGAGACCATGCGCAATTGCTAAAAAACTGTTTTGATTTATTATCTCTTATTTTCAAATACAGCCTTTCTTAAATTTAATAATAACCATTTCAGTCTACTTTGAATGTTTCTGTTTACTTAAATGTTAGGCGACCATAAATATTGTCAAATATGTCTTATTATACAGTGCTTAACAAATTTGTCATGAAAACAGGAAAACCAGCTAGTGTCATGAAGTGTTTCAAATTGACTTCATCATTTTTTTTCCCCCAAAAATTTGAGCGAACACACTGAAACTTAGAAGTCAGAAATTAATCATGAATAACATATAACCACTAAAAAACTTTTTTTAGTTCATGAATGAAGTAAATGATGGAGATTTAACATTACAAAAAACACTATCAATTTTTTCAGGTTTTTTTTTTCCAATACATTTTCTCTGACTGGACCTTTTTGAATTTTTATTGAATAACCCTGTTTTACAGGATATTTAGATCACAAGTTTGGCCAATCAGAGGCACAGTTCACCTGACTGACAGATCTGACACCAACGAATGGGTTCATTACTCCACATAAGAAACAGATAGGTGATGTCACAGATACTACGTCTATTTATTTAACAGTCTATGGTCTTAGAGAAACAATATTTTGGATCTGAGCGGGAACTTGAAAACTGCAAACTTTAAAATAAGTGATTTTAGTAGACAAGCAACTCCTGTGGACTGCTGGGCAAAATTATTGTTTTTGTCAATGGAATTTGGTGGCTTTGAAGAGAGTGATGTAACACGTTGTAACTGGTTAAAAGACAATTTCACTTCAGTAAGAGTTTTATCTCTGTGGGGATCTTGTCTTTGAACTCATCAGACACTCAGAGAACAGTTTGAGTCTGAAAGTGACAAAGGCTAAGGGTGTTTCTATCAGGGATGCACGACTGCTGCAGTCGAAGGAGGATTCTTTTAGTCTAATTTTCATATCAAAACATAAAAAAGCCTGTATGTAAGAATAGTAAATGGTTTCCTTCAGTTATTGCATGAAAGGAGAAGTTATGAAGGAGAGTGAGGGTAAAGGAGAGTCTTGACATCATGTTCCAGGAGTTGCCTTTTACAGATGACATGCTATCCCACTTCACCTGACAACACATCTACTCCTGTTAAATGGCCTCCCTCCCTGACCCCTCTTTCTTTCATTCGATGGGTTTCTTTGCCTCTGCTCTCAACTTCCATTCCATGTGTGACAATGCATCCTCCATTAAGTCTTTATAGGATGATGGAAATGTCATGAGGGCATTGAGACGGCCATACATCACCCCATTCACTCCCCTCTTCTGCTGAGCTTTCACTTTCCTTCACACTCTTTCCCTCTCTCTGTCACAACGCAGAGCCAGATGACTGTCTGCTCACAATCCTCACCAGCCACATATAACAACCCGACCACATCCAGCGCTCATTAATGCCTCCATCTTCAGATACGAAACTGCCATAATCTATACTCGCCACAAAAGCACAGCTGCTCTGGGTTTGCATGTAAGTGAAGGATTTCCTGCCTAACGCAGCTATTTGTTCTACTCACATTCACATGCCTTGAGGGAGATTACAGCGGCAGTAGGTGTATCAGTCCTTGTGCACATCAGCTGCATGGATTTACAGGAGATCTGCTTATTTTGGAGCGACTCAGATAACCGGGAAGAATAAGCTATTTTCCCATTTCCTGCAACTGCAGCGTAGTCACCTTAGAGGCTGTGGATGTGTGGGTGTAATAGGAAAAGGGAAGCATGTCAGGTGATGAAATGAGTGTGTGTTAGCCCCATCTGAGCACCTCCAGGTTCCCTGTTCTCCATGCTGTCCCCCCTTATCACATTACAGCTCGGATAGATGGTACCAGAACCCCAGAGGTAAGGGATTAATTTGTTTAAAGCTCTGCACACTGCTGTCACTGACCTTGGTCGGGAAGAGATGGGAATTAAAAAATAAGACTGATTTTTCTTTGCCCAGAGGGTGAGGAGGAAGATAAAAAAGGGGTGGGGGGTAATCTCTGCTCTCAGAAACCCAACATCACAAAGTAATGAAGCCACTGGGCTGTTACAAAGAATGGGGCTTGTTTGCATAACTAGCACGCTAACCTCATGATACCACCATCAACAAATGCTCGAATAGTCTAATTCCTAATATCTTACACTTTGTTTTGTTTTTTCAATAGAAACAATGGATCACACCATCATCCATTCACCCAAATATGTGTGTGTTTGAAATTTAAAGAATGAGAACATAAAAGTATCATGAGTTAAAGTCAGTGAAAAGTAGAATTGTTGAAATGATCTCTAAAAAGTTTGAACAAGATACTTTTTAAGTATTATAGCAGACACTTCCTTCTGACATCACATTGCTTTGTTTTTGTGTGGATTCGATTATTTTTTTCTTTTTCAACATAGGCTGGAGCAAAATTTGTAAGGATACACAATGACTCATTTAAAAAAATTGGTGCATCTATCCTTTTGTGTGCACTTATGAATAATATGTTTTCACTTTTTCTCATTTGCATAGGTAATGTGAAGTATAACTGGTCTCACCCTGGAAAAGAACACACATGTCATGATTAGTTAGGTTTTTGAAGACAGATGGAAGTACTGATTACATGTTCAATGATTTGAAGTGTTTCGTTTCACCACGTTGCGTTTATGAACATTAAAAGGTTGTCATGCTGTCTATTCACCAATTCAAAGCTAAGAAGAGTCGTCTCTAACAATGTGTAAGGAGTAAACAACTGAATGTGACACAGCTGCCACTAACAATGCTGTGCTCTCAGGTGAACAGAGGCGTCTGTGTTTAATTCTACAAGCTGACACAAACCTGAAGAACGGATTGATCATATTTTATGAGAGAATATTCATGTTCATTAAAATTTTGACCTGCACAGATGCAACACTGACAAAAAAGAATTAAAAAAAGACAAACACACACACACACACACACACACACACACACACACACACACACACACACACACACACACACATGCACATGCACCTATTTAATTCCCATCCCTCTTTATTTATTAGTGCTGTCAGAGGCCGGTGAGATGAGCGTGCGATTCAGAAGGTGTGGCTGTCAACATCAATAAAGGCCTTCCAATGTGAGAGGCCATTAATACCAAAGTAGCCACTCGGCATGTTGTCAGATATGAATAATGGTTTGCATAACAAATCTTTTCACTGTCTGACAGATATCCCGGCGCCTGTGTGGGTGGAGGCCTCGGTTTCAGCACTTTGCTCCCATCAGCCACCCTGCTGATGATCAAAGCTGAAGTTGAGGACCGCAGGACAGGCAATCGGCAAAACAGATTTTTTCCACGTGGACGACACCTTGTTCTGTGGCTACGGAGGAGATAACACAGGAGAAGGTTACACAGTGTGATGACAAAATGAATCAGCAGCAGTCATAACTAGTTAGTGTCCCACAGCTGGGATATTATGATGCTTTATAATCATCTGCAGAGGTCCATTCAGCTCATCTCTCACTCATGACATCTTTGTGGCCAAGCAATTTGACCAGAGAACAGCAACCTGTTTCTTCTGTCAGACAGAAACTTTCTGCATCAGTCTTATACAGAAACTTATGAGGGTCTATGTGCCCTCATAAATAGTCCAGATGCTATCCTGACTGCCGGTTTATGACCTTCAAAATTAAATGAAGTATCCTGATAGTGCTAATTATTTGCCAAAACTCTCGAAGTCATGGAATCAGGAAGATTAAATTTGCAGATTAAATTTACACTCTTCTAAGATTTGTCTGCAAGAAATAGTCTTGAACATTAAAATGTTGACTTACAGACTCATTGAGGCAGACAGCTCAAGCTTTCGGAGTCCAAAGCTAACTTTTATGAAGTTCCTGTTAAAATGATGGTTTGGAATAAAGTAAATACCAGTGTTGATGTTCGGTTTCACATGGGACAGGGGCAGCAGTCTCCTGGGGAAAGTTAGCACATGGACAGAAAATCTTTAGGCTTCTGGCATGTAAAATATCTGTCACCATTTGATCCTGTAATAGGTAAACACTGGAAGGCATTTATGTGGTCAGCAAGTAATAAACTTTCAGATAAAAGAAATGTTCTGAGACTCATGCTTACTGACATGAAGATAAAGAAATGTCTCAGTGAAGGTCCCCCTGCACTGTGAACCTCCTGTGTTACCGTGTGTGTGGTTGGTACAGGAAGCGTCTCAGTGTGTGGTCAAGAGTTCTTGCAGAAAGCTGTATGCCATGCGAGGACAGGACAGCTGCCACCTGCTGAATGGAGCGAGCTGGCAGAGAAATGAGGAGCAGTCACAGAGAAACCAGGTTATACGCTGCATTGCACGGCCGGCGCTGTAACTCTGCAGCCTGCCCGTGAAATGGGTCACTAGTGGTCCGAGTGTCTGGAAAGAATTCAGAATCTATTTGAAGTTTGACTGCAGAGAGAAAATGCACATGTGGACTTAAGCTATACATATTCTATTTCACAAGTCAGTTCCATTTCAGCTTCATGCATTAGTGGAGTCATTGTACTGTGAGAGCTGTCATTTCCTCAACCCCTCCAACATTGCACAACCAGCTGAAACGTATATTCATAATGGAAAGAGCAGGCTGTGGATGTTTCACTTCGAACCCATTCAGCTGATAAGCTGCCTTAAGTCATAAACAATACAGTTTTTAATGAGCTTAACAGCCTCAGCAGTGATAATTAATTAGCCTCCAAAGTTAAACACTGTCAGGAGAGAACAATACGATTAAATCCTCTCAATCCAAAATGAGTTATTCCTTTCTAAATCATCAGGATGGAGATTGAAGTTCTCAATAAACACCGTTATGAAAGACATCATGAGAGGCACAACATATATAAGTGCAGATTGAGGAATGATCAAACGTTTGTAAGTGTTTCAGTCTGACAAATTCACCTTGATACACTCCTGATTGTGAATAAGTTTTGGAACATCTTTTTTTTTTATTTCTTCAAGATGGCATGTTCATTCATTCATCCTCTATTCCGCTTATCCTGTTCAGGGCTGTGGGTGGCTGGAGCCTATCCCAGTCTTTGGACAAGAGGTGGGTAACACCCTGGACTTGTTGCCAGCCAAACACAAGGCTAACACATAAAGACAGACAACTTTTCACTTTCTTGTCACCTTCTTGCTCTGAGGCTGCAGCAATAACCGTTGCGTCACCATGCAGCCATGTTGGTTAGTTTCATTTGAAAAACTTTTTTTTTTTTTTTTTTTAAAGAAAAAAGGCTTCTCTGTGACTAAATCAAAACCTGACATATTCTTACAGAATAACTTGGGCCATGGAGTCAAAGTAAACTTTAATTAAATGGACACACTCACATCACTCCTGCATGATCAGGCCTGCAGGATATTAAAGCTGAGGTGGAAGGTTAAAAAAATTCTCCTTTGCTTTGGGTTTGCTGAGGTTTCTGTCTGTGGCTGCGTGTCAGCAAATGTCACAGTCATATTCTCCCTGCTGCACTCCCTCAGCCTTCAGCCATCCTGCCCCCACTGCACTGTGTCCATCCTGACATTTCTGAAATTAGCCTCTGTAAGGTTCAAGTCCTGCGACAAAAAGTTGAAGAGTGAAATACACTCTGGCACTCATATACCTTGAAATAAGAAAGATCAGGACTAGCTGAGAACTGCCTCCACATTGTGCATCAATCAAGATTCAGGAGAGATCATGCTCAGCTTCCTGTTCTGGAACTGCAACAATAAAACAGGAAGATTTTCTTTCCATGTGGTTGCATCAGCTTCACGTTAATGAGCCTTAGTGAGAGGTGTGAGGTGCAGGCAGGCCAGTGAACTAGTATCGAAGTCCTCATCAGACCTGGGTAAGGAGTCGCTGACTTGGAGGCTTTTTGTTGGTCCATATTGCTGAAACACCGTTATTGCATTTCCCTCTGTAAGCCATATGGATGGAAAGCAATCCCCCGTCCTCAACCCCCGACTTTCTTCAGCCCCCAGGGTGTCAGAGGAGCTTCCTCTGCTGGCTGCAGACATCACAGGTGTTCCCACTGTAGCTGATGTAGCAACATGGATTGGGGGCTGATGGGGGAAGACATCAGGTATCGTAATGAGTATCAGGGGAATCTGGTGCAGAGATGGACGATTCAGAAATCCCATTTCATTCATTTTCTTTCTGCTCATGTTTGCATCAACCTGACAAGACTTTCTTTTTTTCTGCTTCAAGAACGACTTCAGCGCTGCATCCATGCTGTGAAACAGTGGTCCTCAACCCCTGGGCCGCAGACCAGTACTGGTCTGTGGGTCATTTGGTACCAGGATGCACAGAAAAAATAAATAACTTCAATTATTTCCGTTTGATTTATTATCTGAGTCTGATTGATGTTGTATTTTGAAAAATGACCAGAGTCTTTCCAGTATATCTGTCTATGACTCAGTCTAGACGCATGTCAAAACCAAGACCCTTGTCTCGGTCACGTGATATGTCCTGCTAAATTTACATGCCTTTACAGATCCTTCATCATTTCAGAACCTCTTCACTTATTATGAAAATAATTTCTTCTGAATTGTGCAATTTTTGATTTGATTGTTGAATTTTGGAACAAAATAATTGCTCATTATGTTTGTCTTTGCTTAGTCTTGAGGCCTCCTGGGACAGGAGTAGTTCTGGTTGTTCTTGTTCAGTAGACTGGTCGTACAAGTTTTAATTGGCTCCATCTGAGTATTCCTTCTTTAACTAACACATATTCTGTTTTACAATGGCAGCCACACACACCAATAGGGTCGTATGGTATTTTTAAATGGACCACAGTGAATCTTCATATTGTTTAATTATGTCAAGATTTAAGATTCGCTTTGAGGATAACGTGTTTTACTGTCAGTCTGACCACCCATGTGGGATGACCTTGTAACACAATGGATATGCTCTTTGTAACTTACTGTATGTTTAATCTTTCATCGACAATCACATAGAGGCAAAGACAAATGATTTTTAAAAATGGAAGAGATTAAATTCTGCTAAACTAAAGGGGAAAAAAGATGGATGACCACCAGTGGGAATTAACAGTGGCCAGTGAAATAAATCGGAGGGGGAGTGTCGTGGCTGGTGTCAGGAAATAGTCAGAGGGAGAAAGGAGTAATCTGATTGCAATAGGACATTACTCTCTGCCCGTGTCCTGGAGGAAGAGCAGAAAGCGGCTGTGTCCTCTCTTAAGTCCTCTTCCCATTAGGCCTTGCATCGTTTGGGAGATTAATAGAAGCTCACGCGTGAACACTGCCACATTTGTCAGCTGCCTCATCCGATAATATGAGGCTGCGGGCGTGCCTTCTCCTACCTTCGCTTTAAAAAGACCTTTAAAAGGTCACGGTGGGATATGCTGGGGAACAAGAAGGGAGCAAAGAATACTTCAAAATATATCAGCTGGAAGAAGAGGAGAGGGATTAAAAACAGGGATTTTTTTGGTTCTTTGTCAGCAATATTTAATAAAACATCATTACCGGGGTAATTTGTTTGTTCAAGAGACTCATCAATGCACTGTACAGCCAAAACCAGTCTGTCCAATCTCATCTGCATTTATTAAAGCTTCAGAGTTTGCTGATCATCCTATTGTGCTTCAGCATCAGCCACATCAAAAGATTCCTCAGAGAAAACAAGAGAGAGAGATGGAGTTCGACAACCCGCCAGATGTTGAAAGAAAGAGTGACGTAAAGAGCAGATGAAAGTCTGGAAAACCCTCTTTGGAATCATCCCGCAGCTCATGCCAGTGTTTGTTTCTCTCTATTCCGCTGATTTTGGGTATCATAGTGGATGTGGTGATGGCTGACTGTTTTGGCTCTGCCTCTGAAGGAGGACAGTCATGTTTGTCCAGTCATGCACATAAGTTTGGCGCGCAGCTTCAGCCTTGTAGCTTCTCCAAAATGTCTCCATGCCAGTTTTTTTCTCCTTTCTTCTTCCCATCCTCTCCTCTTTCCTCCACCTCTGAAAAAAAAAAAAAAAAAACATGTTTGCCGAGATTTTCAGTGGACAACAGTGAGGCTGCATAAGGTCAGGTTGGGGTTGTTGTTTACCTCCGCCTTTGTGACCACAAAGACCTCCTTGCTATCCATGAGGATAGTCCACTAGAGCCAAGGGAAACACAGCAAAGCAGGAAGGAGAGATTTCCCATTAACTCAGGAAATTGGTACAAGCAGTGCCACCACACAATCCAATCACCTTTCTTATTTTACTGACCGCCCTGTCTGACATATGCTACAGACTCAGAGATACTTTGTTTTTAGATCCACCGTAACATCCCTAGAACAGGATTCCTTTCACTTCCTCAACAGGTTTGACTGATAAAAAAAGGTGTTTATGTGCTACAAGAAAGAGGAAGTCAGTCATCTGGTCTCATGTCATAAATTTAGACTGTGTAGCATTTTCTTGGCATCCACTGGTGTGATTAAGCTAGAAATAAGGAATTTATTCTTCATTTCTCCATGTTTAATTTCTTTTTATTTAATTTCCTCTCAGAGTTAGGCAGTTTCCTGGTTACACTGTCTCTTATTTTTAGCTGTAGAGAATATGTGTTATATTTCAGGGTGGTCTGACAGAAATCTGTTGTGTATTTACGACTTCAGTTTCTTGAAACATTAGGGCGTGCTAGTTGAACACACTGTCAGAGATGAACCTAGAGTCTTAGATGTTTCCGGTTTTTACTCACTGAATGCTCTCATTGGGAACAAAAAGAAATCTCACTGAAAGTTAATATAAGCTGTCACATGACATGTTCAGATAATATATTACAAATAATACATGAATATACTTGAATTGTTAGAACTGAGTAAAACTAACTGCCAAAGCCAGAAGCAACGTGTTTGTTTGTTTGTTTGTTTGTTTTGTTTGTTTTAAAGATGGGTTATTCTGCTTTTATTCAAAGGCTTAATCTTGTCCCTCTGGTTCCCCCCATGGAAGCTTTACATGATTCACAGCTCAAATAAATCTCTATTTTTCTCTCCCTGGTGTTTCATAAAACCTTCATTTCAACCTTTGTCTGAAACATTTCATTTTAGCTGCTGTCTCTTTAAGGCTCCCCACTTCACAAACCCCATTCACTCTGACTAGCCAGCCCTCTGGAGGCTTGTCAGGGGGCAGCGGAGCCATGGACAGACCTTGGTGTTTGAGGGCCAGCCCCCTGAGGTGTCATGAACCAGTTGGGATCCTAATGTGATGACCTCATCATTACAACAAGTCTGGTGAAGATCTGGTGCTATTTTTAGAACAGAGCATTTTGATCAGTTTACAGATTGAAAGTCTGCACACGTTTAGTCTGAACATCCAGTATTGATACTTTATATCCATGTTTAAAATATGGGAAAGCAGAATACCCCCTCTTTAAATAACATTATTCTGATTACAGACACTTGTAATGGACCAGTCTGAATAATGACTTAAAGAATGGATCAGACAATCAGCTAACAGCAAGAAGTTGTTATGAGTCATGAGTCCAGACTATGTAATGTTGTGTACGGTGACACCGTGCTGCTGCCATCACTGGACTGGTGCCGTTTTGTTTTTGTGGATTTTGGTGATAGAGATGAGAGTTTGTCCAAGCTCATATAAGATGACAGTGATCTCTGGTAGAGGTCAGGAACAGCAGCCTTTTATTATAAAAATCCTTTTAGTGTGTGTGTGTGTGTGTGTGTGTGTGTGTGTGTGTTTCCTGTTTTCTTTTTTTTAGAGTGATGTTTATTTATTTTTTTTAATAACAGCATTTGCTGTTTCTGACATCTGTTTTTTTTGTTATTATTATTATTATTATTATTATAATTATTATTATTATAATTATTATTATTATTATAATTATTATTATTATTATTATAATTATTATTATTATTATTATTATTATTATTATTATTATTATTATTATTATTATTATTATTATTATTATTATTATTATTATCCCTTAGAATAAGGTACATCCCCTTACAAAACCTCCTGACCCTCTTGTTCATGACATGGCTGTTGTGAAAGGTTCAAGAGGTGCATTTTCATCCATAAATAACACTCACAAAACCTGATGATGGATGCAAAACCTGTCTTAGCTTCTTGTCCCTTGGTGCTGTGTAAACCTCATTATGCTGTTTAAAACAATAAGCATCACGGATGAAACTCTCTATGCCAATTAGACCAACACAATGAAAACCTCCACCAAGCACCAATAAAGCCTTTAATCCAAATCACTGCACAAGAATCACCTTATAAAAACTAACACCTGCATTTAACTCTGTGTGTGTGTGTGTGTGTGTGTGTGTGTGTGTGTGTGTGTGTGTGTGTGTGTGTGTGTGTGTGTGTGTGTGTGTGTGTGTGAGTGTGTGTGTGTGTGTGAGAGAGAGAGAGAGAGAGAGAGAGAGAGAGAGAGAGAGAGAGAGAGAGAGAGAGAGAGAGAGAGAGAGATTGTACAAACCCCTCAGTGTCATGATGTGCTTGTGTTTCTGTTTCAAATGTGTTTCTGTTGTGTCTGCTTATTTCTCATTTGGTTGAAATGAGATCAAAAAGGTTCTGCCAGGTCTGACTGTCAGTGTCTGACTGTCTGCACAAGGCAGCTTGTTTAATCTGAGCCTCCGGATGGCATAAACGCAGCATCCATCCACCAGTCCAGAAGAGCTGCCAGCATTGTCCTCCTACTTCTTCTTAACAGTCACAATAAATGTCTTTATTTCTAACAGGAGAAAAAGATGCTGTTCTTTGCAACTTTTTTCTCATTAAAATCATTTACAGATGTCTGTTGACTCAGCCTCAGAGCAGACACACGGTGTCAGGGTTGATAGCTCATCAACTGCTCATGGCTGACAGGAATTGTACTAACAACTTGAACAAATTAGAGGAAAGTATGACAAGAAGTATGAACTTTTAAGAGCAGGTTTCATTTAATTTACATACTCTAAAGAAATGTTTACTCTCATTAGAGAGAATATTACACTGATAAAATTAACAGCATGTCCTCTTTAACAACTCTTTATTCAGTCTGTCGGGAAAATATCCTTGAAGAGTCAGTAAAGCTCTCACTCTGATAAGATGTTTGACATTTTAAGCCCCTCAGCAGCTCTCGGGGCTGGCTCCTTCTCTTTGCTGGCAGGCTATGATTTGTGTGCAGCGAGCGTTGATGTTGCTGATGCTGCTTTGGCAGAAATGAAAGCTTTATTTCTTTTACTAACTCTGTGTGTATGACATCACAATTATACTAATGAAAAATGTGTCCTGGAAGTGTTCATTTAAAGGCTGAAATACACCAGATGCATCTCCTGTCTTGCTCCGCTCTGTCACAGCACCAGACTAGATAAGTTTCCATTTAAGTCAATGTGACAACTCGCACTGGATCTGTTCTGTTGCAGTACAGCCGCATGCCTATTATGGCAGGTCGCAGTTAATACACAGCCATCCTATATGTTATTACGCATCAATTTACCGTAGGGAAGATCGAGCAGGACAGGAAGTAGTGCATGGAAACTACCTAAAAGAGACTGACACTTTCAAATTCAACAAACCGTGTCAAAACCAGATCGTATTTAGCCTGACTCCACACAGAACATCACAATGAGTGAAGACACGCCAAGAGTCAACAGTTTAGAAGTTGATCAAGGGGAAACAACGAAAAACATGGATGAGAAGCTCATCATTGAGGTGGAAAAAACACAAAGTAATAGTAGTTTGCCAGATAGCAGAACTCCAAAGTTTCCAAGATATGAATTAAAAGAAAAGCAATGTAAAAAAGTGCCCTTCAATAAACTCACTCATAATAGAAGAACAAAAAGTCATGGAGATGACAGATCCCTGCGAATCACTCTCATTGAAATCCCTCCACAGGATCAATACACTTGTGTGTTTATTTTTAGTTTTGTAATCAACACATCTCTGTCTTTGACTTCGATATTGTCTTGATTGGGTTCAAGTCCAGGTCTGGTTGTGTAATCTCAGGGTCCTCCATAAACTTTATCTTTGTTGTGTGATTAGAGTTATTGCACTGGGGGAAGAGAGATCATTGATTCACTGCAATATAAACAAAATCTAATGCTGTGTTGAATCAAAAAGTTGCTAACTTGTCCTTACAAAACTTTCAAGCAGGATCATTAGTGCTGAGACGTGTTGGCTAAACCTAAGCATTCTTCCTTGCAGGAAAACAAAGAAGCCAGATACCTTTCCTCAAAATGTGTATACAGCTCAGGTATGCATCATCTCTTTATTTTCCACCAAGCCAGACCAGCATTGCAGATCTGATTTCATCACAAAAGTGACAGAAATAAGGAGTGAATGTTCATGTTTTGTCAGCGCTGTTTGTAAAACGAGACAGGGCAGCAAATTTTAATGTGTTTTTTTTTTTTTATTTCTGCAAGCAAGAATCCTAAAATCTTGACAAATAACTATAAATGTTTGCACAATTAGAAGTGCTGTGTATAAATCTGTTTGCAGATGTCTTTGCATTGCCTTTGAACTCTAAACTCAGACCAAAGAGTCAAAGCTGAGAATCATGTCATCCATTGATTTGAGTCTCAGGATGCCTCTCTGCTTTCCTGTGTCTTCCATTCAATCTTGATATATGATCTAGTAATTAACTAACCAACTGCGTTCTCACAGTGGGAGTAGATGTCTGACTCAAGAATGAGGTGAAAGTTCAATGCTGTCACACCATAAAGGAGCACTCCATTTGTATTTCCCCCTTAAATTATACTCTCTCAATTAAATCCCATTCTTCTTGCCCTTATGTGATGCCGCAGGCTGTGTGTGTGCATCTGTGTGGATTACATTCATGTGTATGCATGTATGTCCATGTATCTATCTGAGTGCTTTAATTAAAAGCCCATGAGAACAGAGCCACAGCCATTAATCAGGGGTGTGTTTCTCCTCTGCAGAGGTGAGAGGAGCTCTGTTGCCTGACAGCAGCAACAGCAGGCTGACTTCAGAGCAGAACGTCTTCCTGCAGAACTGGCAGGCTGATGAGAGAGCGGGGTCAAAAAGCGGCGCTGCAGATTAAAGAGAAAGTGAAGGTGGTGGGCACAATATTCATTTGACTTGTATGGTTGTGCTTATTGAGGCTGCAGGGCACAAATTTGACATCGCTCGGTAGAGATGTGCTATATTACTTGCCGCCGCATGCAGAGAAGCCATTACAGATGACATAATTTCCTTCCATTGATGAACTGTAACTATGTAATCAAACCTGCAGTAAGAGTTTTAGACTGGTTATAAAACAGACTCACTGTATTACGAATGTCTGTTAATGAAGCACTAAAACAAACATGACCATCAGCAGGAAAATTAGTCCCTCATTTCTTCTTAATGCCGTTCATGATGTCAGCTGGTTAGATTCTGGCAAAGCATCAACGGCAAGCAGGCTGATAAAACCTGTTTACATTTCCTTTGCAAAGTAAAACATGGAGTTTTAGTTTAGCAAGTGGATAAAAAAATATTTTTCAGAGAACATCAAAGCAGGGGATAAAAAAAAAACCCTGCAACAATGCACATTTAGGACAGAAACACAAAAGCCTGGTCTATAAGTTATCCCGAGGTGTCAGTCCCTGAGGTTTATCTCTTATTTTCTTTTATTGGGCAAGTGTTAATTCTTAAGGCCCAATCAGTAAAGCTCGTTCACGCTTTAACAACGTCAATTTTCTTTGTTTGCAGCCTTTCTAAAGGTCTGAGACTTAAAAACACCTGAGCAGCATGGATCGAAGGCCTACTCTTTTTAAAGCCTGAATTCACAGGAGTCACTAAATATCGATGTGGATGTAACATCAAACACTGAAAGCTCTTCATCTACCAAGTTGCTTTGATGCACGCAGTTCTTTTAAACCAAACTTTAAATGGTGTCGTTTTAGAGCCCTTATTGTCCTCTCACTTCACAAAATCAGGTGGAATTTGTCTCCTCTTTGTTCTGTAACTCATTCCCTTTTCTAACTAGTATCAATCTGACTCTTGTCAGATGGAATTGAGAATATGGTGGTGACATAACAAGAACTCACTTCCTTTTGATTATGCCCTCATGAGCTCTGGTATCAAGCCAGGGTGTGACACAGGGTGGCCTCTATGTGTTGCACTACTATCCCATTGATCTGCCAAGGCGAGCAGTAATTACCACTAATCCCAGTCAGAGGACAAGGCAATTTGTGTCATGTCTCTCCAGGGTCCCCATAGGCCATTATCTGTTGGTTCATTAAAGAGGAAGACAGTCCCAGCCTGACCCTGTGCTTTGCAGAGTGCTGATTGAAGTGACAGGACACGGGGAGCTGAGCTAAGCATTGAGTGTCCACTGAGCGAAACCAGCTGTGACATGTAGGGCAGATGAAGAGAATGAGGAAGACCAAACCTTTGCTTTTCTCTTTTCCCCCAAAAGAAACTGTGAGAAAACTTTAAATGCCTGCACTACTCTCAAGTACAGTGGGGTCTTGTGACTGAAGCTGGTTTTCTACTGTAAAGTATTTAACTATAGAGTTTCAGACATTTGTATATTTGAGGTCCAGATTCCTGGGACTTCTCCAGAACAGTTGATCCAAAACTTAAAATGCTTGAGCCTGCAACTACTCATCAGTCTACCAAAGACATAGTAGTCTAATGAGCACTAGAGACTGAAAATACAAAATATGTCTAATATGTTTTAAAGTCTGAAACAATGGAAAATAATATGACAGTATGCCTGCAACTATAAAAGAGACAAGAAAATGCTAAATTGTGCATTTTGACTTAAAATAATGGCAATATATATCTAAAATCAACCACATTAGTTCCATCTTTCCTTATCTAAAAAAATGACTTGAAAAATTTAACCCCAGCAGTGCATTTTGGGCAGATTTTTGACCATGTACTGGATCAGCTAACAGGCAGCTAACTGATCAACAATTTTCTTCAGTTAGGTTGCCTATGGTAATTGTCCAGTGTGTTTTTTTTATGATTGAAAATAACTTGTTTAAGTTAATTTAATGCATTAAAAATTCAAGAAAGGAGTTGTGCAAAATTATTGTTGTACATAACATAAAATCATATTATATTTATTAGTTTGATATATAATGTGGACAGATTTATTTCCTCAAAATAGCCTTATTTGACTGATGTTGATGTCAATAGAAGAACAGAGCTGAATCAGCTAACTCAACCAGCTGTCAACCTGCCAAACATGGACAGAAAACCAATTAACTGTCAAAGAAAAAGAATAAAAATTGCATTTACTTTAGTCTCCCTTGCCACACCTCATAATAAAACTCATCGATACAGGGCTTATGTTAGCGATGGGGCGGTCTGACCTTTAGTTAGAGGATTGATTGTTGTCTTTTCTATTAGCCTTGTTTGAGTAATTGCATAAAGACAATATCCATGAAAAGAGCAGAGAAGGAGAAATACTGCCTGCCTTTCTGATATAGAAGGGGTATTATTTTCTTTTTGGAGGAAGTTGGTTTTCTGTAAGTCATCCTGTCTTTAGAGGTCTATGTTACACATACTGCCTGCGGTAGTTTATGAGGGCTTGATTTTGTCTTTCCTCAGTAAATTACACTTTTTTTTGACAACAATGTTATTGTGGGAAATGGGAAAAAGATTACTTTATATTAAAGAGGACCAAAAATAGATTTTTCAGTATTTCACACACTTGCACTAGATTCAAGAGAGTAAAAAAAAAAACAAATTGTCATTTTTTTGTTTTAAGCTTTTTTTGTTTTTGTTTTTCAAATTACTTCGGCCAGCAAAAAAACTGTATATCCTTGAAGGGATACAAAAAACAAGGTTTATGATTTTTCTGATTTTGTAATTTATTTTTCTCTGCATAGAATACATTTGACGAGTTTATGGCTTAAGTGGTCTCTTTGGGTTTATCATCCCCTTATTTTTAAATTTTCTAATTTTTGTGTACAACAGAAAAATAAAATGCTAAAAAAGAAAAAAAAAAGAGCTTACATTAGAGGGATTTAGTGGATAAAGTTCCCAGCAGGATAAAACAAACATCTGCTGTGTTGCTGTCCACACCTTCACTGAGCTAGCTGAAGAAACATCCCTCAGTGAAACATCTGATAGCTGAGCTCTCTGCTCACTTCCTGGATGTCTGTCCCTCCGTGGCAGATCACTATCCTGGACTCTGCAGGCTTACAGCAGCAGAGGGACATCTGATGTAAACATTAACCACCCTGAACCGTGAAAGAAAGTGTCTCTGATCCCTAGTAATACAGCTCCTCCCTGAATGCTTCAATAACAACTTGGGAAAAGTCTGTCTCAGACTTTGATAATACAACGTTTGTGAACTTATAGCTTTTTTGAGTGATTCAGCATGAAAACTAATAACTATAGATCACATTTTATTTCTCTTAACATGCATAGAAAAGGAACACAACATAATTTCTTTTAACACTTGCCACATGAGAAAAGCATGGTTGTAAAAGGACTGCAGAACTCCAGTTCCACCAGTAAAGGAGAGACAAAACCAATCAGCTCAGATTCCCAAAGGCTCATTGATCAATTGACCAATCATTTTCTCATTAGTCACTCTGTCTTTAAAAACTCAAGGGAGTATTGACAACTGCCTTTTGTAATTTTCTACAGCCAGAGGTATTCACAAGGCTTATCTTAACTGGCCAGCAGGCTGAGACAAAGTATGTTCAGTTAGTCATGGGCAGTGTTAAATTACAATAGTCAGTTGAAGTTCTCAAATTACTGTTTTTGCCTGTCATATAATTTTTGAAAACTTCTTAACTTAGCTTTAATTTTTTCATTATCTCCCTAAAAATAATTTGCTTGCAATCATTGTGATGGAAACAGTTTGGAAACAAGTGGACCTGGAAATAAAAGTATAAAAGTAATGGGAATAAAAATAATCAGTTTTTCTTCTTGTTTTCCTCCTTTTTATTGTCACCAGTGGATGTTTAATAATAACTCAAAATAAATTGATTTAATTTTATTTTTCCCTCAAAAAAATAAACTTCAGAGGGAGACATCCTGGTTGTTTCACATTGCAGACTGCTTTCATTTCTATTATTTTTTTCCTTTTTTTATCAGGATTAATCAGTTAGCACATAAGATACATACAATACAATACAATCATACAATTGATTGAAACTCAATTGTTGTAATACTGAAGCTCATATGTAAACCTTCAGTTATCTTTTGGTTAAAAGTATCTACATTCCAGGGCCTCAAAAGGCATCCTGTGAACACAAACTAAAATAAAAGTTGAACACAAATGAAACCTTTAATTTTACAGTTCAATAAAAATAATACTACTAATAATAATGATAATAATACTAATAAATCACATAATTCAAACTATCAGAGAACAAACTATTGATAACATGCTTTTTTCTGAAACAAATATAAGCTATACATTTTTCTACAAGTATCTCTGACTAAACATGGTTAATTTGAGCACATTTATTAAAATACTTCTGCAAATAAGCAGCTTCAGACACTACCTTCCATAATTAACTGTCCCTGGTTACCTCTTATTCCCAAAGTTAATCTCTGAAGGTTTATTTGTTCACTCCTTCTTCCCGACTCATGTTTCTGTAGCGACAGTCATTACAAAGCAGCCTTCCTGTAAAGCTCTGTCGTGGAGCCGTGCTGCTGAAGTTTCTACTTTCTGCTACTTTAGTTTCAAAAGAGTTGGACTCTTTATATATATATATATATATATATATATATATATATATATATATATATATATATATATATATATATATATATATATATATGTGTGTGTGTGTGTGTTGTTTCAAGTATACTGTTTATATAAATGTAAAACAAACTGCAGGGGGACTGGAGTGATGACTCAGCTCTAATTTGTTTGATAAAGCTATAACAGGACATATCTTGGTCTTTATTAAACATATAGATTCATCAATACCCAGCACTCAACCTCAGTGATTCAGGTGAAAAAAAAAATACTTTTTTGTTTAAGAGTTCAGAGAGATTTTTTTTTTATTTAACCAGAGACTTCAACTTGGAGAATCATTAACAATACCAACTTCACAGTTAAATATTTGCTTTTTCCTTATAAGTGGGATAAGTCATTTTTGCATTCTACTTTCAGATGAAATAAATCACCACAGCTCCTTATATAACATTCAGGGAGTGTCCACATTTTTTCGTTCTGAGCCCTGAAAAAACAACTACAAAGCTTTAACTTGTTTTCCTGTTTCAATCTGGCTAACTGTAACCTCTCAAACCTCTGAATAGTTTCATTCCCCTTGCAGCCTCTAAATGAACACTTAAGTTGAAGTGTCAGGAGGAAAATTGACGATGTTGGACCTCTGCTTCAAGCAGTACTGTAAATTATACAGCTGGTATATAAGCAGAGGAGTGGAAGGAAAGAGTGCAAATATCTACAGTGGGGCCAAAGTCCCAGAAACGATGCCTCTTGTCAGCTCAACCTCTACTTTTTCCTCTGAAAATAGCTAGTTTCAGATATCTCGCAAAAACCATGATTTCCAAATCTGTTCTGCCTGCTGCACAGTAAGTCCGTTTAGTGGCCAGAGCCCTGTGCTGAGGAAAAAATAAATCAGATTATATTATAGCCTCACTCAGAGATGTCACATTTATTTTTACAGGGTGTATGTCTTTAGAGATTGTTTGAGAGTGGAGATGAAGGTAAATGTTGACTAATCAAAAAATGAGGAAACACACCTGGGCCTTATTCTCAACTGATTTTGGATCTAGCAGACAAACTGACACATTTAAAAATTTCTCCCTTAGATTGTTTCAGCCAACAGAAGCTGAATATATTTAAAGTCTGCAATGCAACCTTTAGATAACAGGCCGGATCAGTGATCTTTTTACACCACTTAGATAGATTTTATTATTATTATTATTATTATTATTATTATTATTATTATTATTATTATTATTATTATTATTATTATTATTATCAACATCATCATTTGGAAAGTGACACTCACTGATCAGTCAGTATGGAGCTCTGAGTAGTTAGAGAGAGGAGAGGTGCAGCCAGGACACTAGTCTACACGTATGATTTGTAAAAAAATATTGATGCAATTCGTAATTGCTCTGCTCTAGCATCATCCTCTATGCTGATGATATGCATTGCATACTCATTACATTGAATTAAGCTTTCATCTCATTTTCATCTCCATACAGCTTATCAGATCATGTCCGGTTCAAAGTTAAATTATTTTGTCTAAACCTGCCATACATGCCAGAAAAATAAACAGAAGCACTATTTTATATGAAGGATATAAACAAGTTTTGTGCTGCTAAAAGCTAAATAATCCACCTGTGCAACTCTTTGACATTTTTGTATCCTGTAGTCAACTCAACACGTATATAAACAAGCGCCTCAGTTTGAAAACACCAAATCTTCTCTCTGAGGTCCACTCAAGCCTCAGTAACAGCCTCTGACCTCAAGAATCTATCACTGTATCCAGAGAGTATCAGCCATTACTCTCCGTCTTGGTCATTTCCTGTCCAACCCCCTGGCCGTTGCCCACCCGACACACTCATAGAGGGGAAAATAGATTCCAGTTTGGAGTGGGCTGGGGCCAAAACCACCATGCCACTCAAAGCCCAGGGCTGCTTGTGTCATTTTTCCACCGGGTTTCCGTGGTATATTTTGACAGGCTGTTCCAGCTCAGCTTCAGCAAATAGAAGGGAAGGCTCTTTTTTGTCCTCTCTTCCCTTTCTTTCATTCCCGTTTAGACTGTGCAACATTAAAGAGGAGCTCATACTGATTTATGTGGAAGGCTAATATCTTGTATAACAGATTTTGTTGCACCACTAAAATCAAAATGGCTTTAATTATTTCTCCTGTCTGACTTATCGTGCTTTAGTGATTATTGCTGCAATTTACCTCTTGCTGCATTGCTGATTAATGGTCGGTGTTTGGCACAATGTCACATATTACTGTTGGCTTTGGAGAGATGAGCAAATAAGTTGAGAGCAAGATGAATGTTTATGGTTCTTTGCTGCTTTGTGAGTCTAAAAACTCTTGAAGCGGTGTTTGTGTGAAGGTCTTGAATAAACTACCACTTTGTTTCAAGGGTAAACAATCCTTCCCTTAGGCACAAACTAAACACTTTAACACATTTTCTGCTTGATAAAACCTTGTTCAATTTCCTGTGCTTTGTACCCTTTGGATAGGCCTGACATGCCAGCTTTCCCCCCATACTTTCTTGGACGTGAATTACAAAGAGGAGCGGCACAAGCAGTCGATCAGCCCCCGCTCTCCCTTGTGAATGAATTTACTTCAATTAGAGGCTGCAGTCAAGCACAAGAGCACGGAGCGCGTCGTCTTTTATGAACATTTATTGTTACACAGTGTAATGACCATGCGCGCCGTGACCCGGGCTAATGACACCATAGATTAACTCCAGTAGGCAGCCTTTGGGAAAGTCCAAAACTATTCCAAAGGTATTGATTTCGAGGCTTGCTGTGAAATTGAACTGTCAGGTGTTCTGCTGGGCCCTGATATGATATTGATCCCTCCTGCTTAGTGACCAACAAAGAGTCTGGTTACCTGAAGCAGCCCACGCAGAGGTGAGGACCGGGGATCCCTCCCTCTTTTTAGTGCTTATTGGAATTTAAAATAGAAATTTGATAAACTTCAGCTCTCTGGAGAAAATGAGTGTTGCAGCACTGCCTCGAGACTTTCTGCTTTCACTCAGACCATCAGCCGGGCTCACTGATGTGAATCCCATCCTACATTAGCCAGGGACCTGCTGCCAAAGTGTACTGTGTTGCCATTAACATTGTGCTCGTGGCTCTGCCAGGGAACTCAGGTTAAAAGGAGAATTTGTAGGCAACCATTCTCTTAAAGAGCCTCATTGAACAACAGGATGGGTGTTACTGTACAGAAGCGGTTAGGCCATAACTTTTTGACAAAGGTGGAACACATATTCATACGAAATCAACCTTTTAAAATTCAATGCCTTCACAAAAGAAGACTTCTTAAGTATTGTATGTATTATGTTTGTTTCGAGAACTACTAAAACATAAAAAAATGACTTGAAAGTCAAACCAAATTGTTATGGTTCATCCTGACTAAAGAAAACATTTCACATAGTACAAAGCAGTTTTATGGGTTTGAGGCATTTTAAGGTTACAACAAAGGGTTGGCAAAACAATGGACCAAAAAGATTATGCATGTATTACTCTCTGCCTATCAAAATGAGGAGATCTTAAAGCTGTAAATTTAAATATTCATTTATATTTGTTCTGATGTGTTTTTAGCAAAATATGACCAAATCTATCATTTTTTGTATCTTCTAAACACACAATTAAATTCCTTTATATTTACTTTTGATTCGGGTAATTTGTTTAAACTTTTCATGAATTCCTGGGGTACAAAACATTTGAAGACACTTCAAGAATGGCATCACAATAAGCACTTCTTTTTTCTGTATTTACTGGCAGATCTATTGTTGAATTCAAAGAAAGAAAAAGTGAAATGTGAACAAAGACAGAGTGGTGAGGAGAAAAGCTGAGAGCAGCTTTGTTTCTCTCTCCTCAAACCCTCCTTTTTAATTAGGGTGTCCTCAGCCAAGCCGAGTGGTGTCAGTGAGTGCATGGAAGCAATCAGCACCCCGCGTGGCAGGAGTCAAATGCCTTTGATCAGCTCATGGAGACTGATCCGCAGTGACTGGGAGAGATGTGGGTGATCCCACTGGCCTCCGCATGCCAGCTAGTACAGCCGCCACGGCAGTGGCAACCTGCATCCCTCCTCCAGACACTCACGCTGTGACGGTGTTAATGGCAGAGGACTGTCCTAATGTGCCACTGACACTGCCCTGTTTTATCTGTCCGTCTGTGTTATAACAGAGGCTGAAATTCATTTGACTGCTCGTGGAGCTTCAAATCGGTCACACTGGGGACGCTGTTATCAATATCTGAGCCAGCCTTCCAGCACAGGGCAGAGGGATTAAAAATAAGTACAACAACAATATGAGAGAAGAAAACTCACAGTCACAAACCAGAGATATGAATTCAAATCAGATGTTTATTTACTGTTTTAAATTCACATATTAAAGGTGCACTAACCCTTTGCATCAAGTCATTGCGTATCTCTGGTTGGATTGAATTTTGCAATAATGACCCATTAAATGCACATTACTTGACTAATTACTCTGCTACAGAGTAAATAAATGAAAAATCTGACATGAAATATTGTTATTGAATTATCAAAGATTTGAATTTAGTTATAATTCTTAGCAATGAGAAGTTAGAAAAGCCAAGATGAGGGTTAACCAAACTTGATTCTGGAGACTTCCATGAGTCGCCCCTGAACATCTGTGATCGGGACTAGGTATTTAATAAAGACTGTTGTGGAAATTTCCCGTTTTCTGGTGAAGAAAGAAACAGACTTCTGCCGACTGACAAGGTTTTATTTTCTTTTCAAAGAAGAGGTCGATCATCACGCTAGCCGTCAGAATGAAGAAAGACCCTGAAACAGGGAAGACTAAAGAATTTATATATGAAGAAACACCCCCTAAGGTATGCCTCACACCTTTCTGTCTACTGCAGGAATCCACACCGGGAAAGGGCGTTGTATCTAGGTGGAAAGGTGTGAGAGGTCTAGACATCACATTATAAGATACATAGGCTGCTGCTGCAGGAAATCACATCAGGACAGGGCTTTGTGGCAGAGGTGTGAGGAAGCAGGCGATGGGGCGACTCAAGACATCAAAATCACAATTACAAGACTTATAATGATATCACATAATCCTAAGTGATCCAGGATTCTGTTCATTTCAGTGAAGCAAAACATTCACTTGGACCTCACCATGTTTCAAAATGTAAGGCTCTTTGTCAGGAGAACAGTTGCATTTCCATTTTCCATATGTGGGAACATATGGTGTACATACTCCATACAAAGAGTATTCTACTCTGCCAAAATTTCCAACACAGATTTTAATATGAAACAATAGGACAATTATTATTTTAAAATGATCTAGCCAACCTCAAACGAGCGAGTTCAACCCTCTGACTTTTACCAGGAGTCTTGACCTGTTTCTCATTTAACCTTATGAAAAATATATGCAAAGCTTTCACAGGTATTTATTTCTGTTTGACATCACCTGGGGCTACACCGGCCTTAATCCTTAATGAAATACTGTATGAGGAACACTGTGTGTGCTTAAAGTAATATTACCGAGTCTGGAAATGGGCTGGAACACACCAGATCCTGGAGCTAAGCTGGAACAGCCTTCCTGCTGAAATGTTCTAAATTTAGGAATAGTTCCTTTGTGAAATAAGAAAAACTTGCCAACAGAGCGTTCTAACTCTTCAATGTGTGTGATCATTAAGCAACGTATGAAGCCATGAATGAGGCCCGAGTCCTGCCAACACATAGTGCCAATGGAAAGCCACTCAGCTTCCCGACTATTAAGTCCACAATCTTAGGCGGCATCCCAATTCCCCACTTGGCCCTTCTCCTCAGTTTTTCACGCTCGCCCTGAGTGTCCCAGTCCTTCCAGGGATTGCGAGATTGTGTTCATGTAGGCCTCCAAATACCCCACAAATGGAACAATTTTAGATGATGACTCCAAATTGAGGGGTAAAGGAATAAATCCCAAAATGCTTTGCAAAGTGAAGTACTGGAAAATGACTAACAGTGTGGAGAAAGACAGTATCTTACAGATAATCATTCAAAAATGTTAAAATCTGTCTGGATGTCTTAATTTAACATTGATGGAAGTTTGTAATAGGATCATAAAAACGTGGGGTTGGGATTGTGCCGTGTCAGGGTCAGCTGGATTTTCAGATGTCTTAATTTCAGTGATTTCAAACCTGATGATGGATTTTATCCAACTCATTGGATAAATTTCCTGATAAATTCAGGAAACCTACAAAGAGCCTGCACGTAAATCCGTCTGCATGTTATATGACACACTGCCCAAATTTTACATGTTCCTGTGAGCATGCTCATTCTGTTTCCTCCATCAAAGTAAAGTAAACAGGATCAACAGGGTCTCTATGCTCTATCACACTGTATTAGCATAATGCAGTTTTCTTTGTCTTCAGAGTTGTTGTTTTCTCATTTTCTCCATCCTCTAATCGGCTCAGCTGCTCCTGCACTGACTGTGACATGCTGTGTGAGGAGACGTGAAGTGTTCAGCGAGGTCCCTGTGCTTCCTCAACCCACCCACCATTCACCTCTGTGTGAACTATGTTGACAGTAATGAAGCTTTATATTGGAGACAGCTGAAAAGTACTCTAAGCAGATGAAGTTCTAGAAATGTTTGTTTGGGGATTATAAGTTTGACTTTACTTTGTAATAATTTATTATCAACAAGAAACGTTCCATGCAAATATATTAGTTGTGCACTGCTGAATTGAATAAAAGTGTTTTATGTCACATAACGTACTAAGCACTGTAATGATACATTCTCCCTCAAGAAAACCAAAGACCCGGAGCCTCATTTATAAAGCTTTCTTGCACACAAAAGTGGTGTATGCCATTTTCCACGTAAAGGATTTACATTTGATTGTCCGCACCAATATGTCAATTTCGATCTTTGTGCATGAACATTTTGGAGAAGATGGAAACTGGTCACACAGACGGTGAAGTGGTGAAATGAAGCCTGCTGACACATATTGATGTCTCTCCCACATTTTATCTGACTAAATATCAAACTTTACTGACAGATCTACAACATCATAATCATTTAAACTAACAGTTTTATTTTGGCTATAACCTTGCATGTAGTGAGCTGTAGCATTGAACTCTAGCATTCTTGGAACACACATCACCTTGTGGTCTGGGTCAAGCCTCAAGAGGTTCATTCTTAAGTGGGTGGCCAGGGTTCGAATCCAGCCGATGTCCTCTTTCCTCACTTCCAACTTTCGCCCTGTTTCCTACTCTATCTGTTGTCTTCTGTTATCTGATTAAAGGCATTAAAAGCCCCCAAAAAGAACTCTAAAAATGCCTAGCTTAGCATTGGTCACAACCATGTTGCAAATCTTGTGTATAAGTGGTACCGTAGCAATCATGTGCCCTACATGTAGTTTGTGAATTACTGTTCGAAATAATTCATTTTGATGCTTTAGTTGCACTCAGCTTTTTGAAGGGTAAACAAATACTATTTATCAAACTTGCACTAGCACTAGCTTGGCTAACAAGGTGCATGAATACATTTACAGTAACTGTAAAGATCAATATGTGATTCTAGAAAATGGTTAACTGTGGTAGTAAATCATCTGGTAAGACTGCAGTTTAATAGCAGGGTCATTTTTCTCATTGACATAACTAGTTCAACCAATAGAGCACCCTCTTAGGGTTTAAAGCATTCCTTCATTACCCTCACATTTCAGACCTCAAGGTTAAGTATTTGGGTGTATCAAGTACATATACAAACTAATATTGATCAATGAATGATTGACGGTTAAACTATCCTCCCTGAATCACCAGTGACACACAGAAGGCAATAAATTGTTCTTGTTTATATCCAACTTTTATTCCATCAGATAATTGATATCAGATCTTTTTTGAACAGGAGTTAACCGGGTACAAAGGAGAGAAAGAAAAACAAACAAAGCTGTATAACATTTATCCTCTGTCATGAAAATAAAGCACGATGATGAAGTGTGGGTTCAGTGAGCTGAATAAGAATAAAGGACATCTCCAAAGTCAGGCACGAACAAGTTGGCCGAGAGAAAGGAGATGCTTTAATGTGGAATTAAAGGGAGGTGATGCAGTTTGAAGAGTCTTAAAGTCAAATAGGGGTTCAATTCCAAGGTAGGATATGAACACTAAGAAGTTAAAGACTTTAGTGAAATGCTAGTTTCTTTAGTGCAGAGCATTTTCCTGACAAAGCTTCATTTTGAAAAACTCAGAATGAGAAAGTGCGGACTGTTGTTAGAGCACTTAAGCATTAACGTAGGTGGTTTTATTGTGGAGAAAGGAAATGCAGAACAATCTGACTAAACGATGCATAATCTCCCGCTCTCATAATTCAGTCAGTCGAAAGACTTGCACCTTTTACCTCGGGTAGCCTGCGGCTTGTGTGAATGCTCACAGCACAGTGGAGTAACGCTGTTAAACTCACCCACCCACAGGTTTAATTTCCAAACGGGTCAAACAGAACACAACTGAACGCTGCATTTGGGACGTTCGGGTCACAGACAGTTGAGGTCATGCTCTTATAATTGTGCTGCATGACATACATATCCAGCCAATTTCAGAGGAGGAAGCACACTGCACATAGTCATAAATCAATGCCTGGGTGAAAGAAGGAAAAGAGAGGGAGGGATAAAAGAGATAGAGATATAGAGGAGAGAGTGCGGGACACAGTGAGAATGTGGAGAAGAGTTTAGTTCTTTCCCATTCGTCTACTGCCAAACTCCTCTCTTCCCCTCACTATATTCTCTTACTTGAATCTATTTATTCTGGGACCATTTCTCCTCTGTAGATCCTCACTCTGAACATGATGGATGATGAAGCGTCTTCACAGGGGCCAAGCTTCTGCTCTGAAGTCATTTTTATTATCCCACATAAACAACTCAAACTGCTGCATGTAAGGATGTCTTTCCTTCCTCTGATGTTGGTGGTCCATTCCTGTAAGCGAGACATCTGCCTGGCGCTGACTGACTTCCTTTCCTAGTGCATGTTAATAAACCATAATAAGCTGAGAATCATCACTTACATGTCAAGCCTCTGAAAAAAACAACATGGTGCCAAGTATAAATTACATGAAACATATTCCATTTTCACTGAAATGTGAGCAAAACAGTTTCTGAAGACAGCACCCGCTGTCAGCCAAAGTCTTTTCAGAAAGTGAAAATTGTTTTCTGAAGCTGCAAATTTCATTAGCAAGTTTTTGAGCAGGGTGCCATCGTTGCCCTGCCAGAGAAACAGACACCATCTTTGCTGCTATCCTAAGTTCTCCAGCACCCTGTCTCTAAAAATGAGAGCAAATTCAACTCTGATGACAAGCATACTTTTATCAGTTGTTGTGTCTCCAGCTCTGTGTAATTTTTAAAATATCTGTTTTGCTGCCTCTGTTTTCAGTCAATGCAGCTCGTTTCAGAAACACATCAGCTTTTCCAGCATCTGCAGCCCTTTGAAATAACAAAGAAAAAGAGACAGAAAAAGCAGTGCAATAACAACAACTTTCTCTACTCTTTTAGTTTTCTTCAGTGTTTTCAGCCCAACAGTGGTGTGGAGCCCAAATTGTGCATGTCCAGAGCTGGAGGAACCACAAAACAAGCACTCTTGTGTGAAAGATGAATCAGGCCAGGGAGCGGGCGGGTTTATTTGTGTTACTGAAGTATAACAAGGAACACAATTTGCATCTGTGGCAGAATGAAGGAGAGGGGCAAGACGAACTGGGTGAGTTCACCTCAATATCACGGCTTCTCCTCTGGAAATTTCACGGATGTGGAAATAGTCAAAGCAACAGAAGGGGAGTAAGTATTAGTGTTGACCTAGAAAGGTTATCTACATTTTCAGCTGTTTTATCAGATGCTGTGGCTGCAAATTTCCTTTTTATATCCTTTCACGGGTCAAAGCAATGAACATTTGGTTAAAAACCACAACTAAGCCAAACAACAGGCCAACCAATCCATCCAGCTAATACAGCTGTTCACTGTCTGCAGAGAGCAGGAGGATATCTCTGGGTGGATCAGAGACCTGCTATAGCCCTGTCTGTGAAAATATGAGCATTGAGTGGGCACAGATCTGCTGTGGAGTGCATGTTGCTCATGAAATAGAGTGCACATGCTTGCTGCGGAATCAAGTTTTTAAAGAAGGGTTTTTTATGTTTTAATTATTTTAAACATGCAAATAAACTAACAATGCTGGATGTCTTAATTAAATGTATAAACATGTTCAAACCTATATGTTGTAAAAAATCCCTGGATGTGCCTGTGAAATTCTCAAAATGGTTCACACAAGCTCTTTACGAGACTTGGTGAAATGATGAGGTCATCACATCAGGATCTCAAGAGAGCTGGCCAATCAGAGGAAAGGGGTTTTTGGTGGCGGAGAGTCTTAAAGTGACATCAGCCACATCAAAACACCAGATTGAAAAAAAAAATGGGGATTTCTTTTTAACTTTAACTCATGTAAAGTATGAAAATATCAGACAATCCTTAAAAAATGAGTTTTGTGAATGCTCAGGTCGGAGAAGTTATAAACCACTGGACTTAAGATAAGATTTTCTTTTTGTAACTGACTGTATCAAAATAGTCTGATGGCTTTGAAAACAAATATGTTCTTGCTTCTTTGAAAGAAAAAGAATAATTTTTCCTCAACAGAAAGATTGTTCTGTATCACAATACTTTGAGTTACACTTTAAGACCCTGAATAAATCATTCCATATCAGTATCAGCAAATGCACTTTGATCAGTCCAGCACTGCCCCCCTAAGTGCTTAAAACTTTAACATTCTTCTTGAAAAATACCAAAACTTGTCTTAACCATTTAAATCACAAAATATGCAAAATAAGAGGTCATAGGTTTAAAAATATCAGGATTTCCCCATAAACATGCTGTAACTACTTCAGTAACTTAGCCCGTACGGCTCTGTTTCATGCTCAGAGATGGATATTACAGATGGCTGATGTGGGATTTAAACTAATGACCTTCCAGCAACACAATAGTTTCTCCAGGCCAATAAGCCTTCGTGTCACTCACCCTGGAACAAACCTCTTATGGAAAAGCGCAAAATAAATTCCCCGTCTATTACCTAATACCTCTGATGCTCTAGGCCAAGTCCCCTCTAATGGCTAGCAGACACATTTACAGACATTATAGCTGAGAGGTGATTGCTTGAGGTCGTGGGGCAAGCTTTACAAACCCATGCTGTGTTTTTGTGTCAGAGCAAGCATGTGTGTGTCAGGTAGACATGAAATTTGTTGGAGAGCAGGGTCTTGCTCTGTCATGGGTCTCCTCAGATGTCTTGTCTGGTTGCCAGCTTGTGGCTCCACTAGGACCTTATCTCGAAGCACAGGTCAGCCACTTCTGTTGTGTGCAATGTGGCTGTTACTCCTGAAAAAGACAGATGACACCCACCTTCAAGTCTCTAGTATAGCACACTCACACAAAAAAAAGAAAAAAAAATGATGTGATAGATATATACTGCAAGTCTCAATCACAGGAACACACACTATGTACTCACACACATTGGGTTCTGTTGCTTCTTCTTATTAATCTTGGGGTTTTATCCAAACTTTTGCACCAAAATATTGGACACTGCCCGAGTCAGAGTCCATCTAGTCAAGCTATGACTAGACAATTGTTGGCTTCACACTCTGAGCAGTTCACACCCTGAGTGGGATGTCAGAGAAGAACAGAAACCACGTACTAGTGGTGACTGATACCCAGGATAATATTTGTTGTGACCACATCTGCAGCATCAGACAACCTCTGCAATCCAAGGCCATAAACACCATCAGGTCCAATGAGCCCCACGTGGCTCAAAAACCACAATTTATGAATGAGGCACATATAGAGTCTTATTTATAGCCTCCGGAGCCTTCATGATTTATGACGCTGAAAATTAAACTTCCACATAGAGTTTTTTCCTACTACTCTCCATCTTAGAAAACATTTTTCAAGCATTTTATGGTTCTTGAATTAAAGTAAAAGCTTCTAGAAGTGTCCAATTCCCTTCTCGTCTTTAACCTCTCAATCAATAGCAATTAGTACAGCTTACTTTCTCTCTAGGTACAGCAGCGTTAGAACATGTGGTTTCTGACTCTAGGCATGTGTAGGAGTTTGGTTTGTGTTTGAGTATTTCCCTCGACATCCAGATGGGCTGTATATCAAAGGAAGTCATGTAGAACCAAGAAAATAAGAGGGGAAAATACATTCCTGGTCTGCAATGAGGTGGACTTGGCCAAGCCTGGCTTGAGAGCCTCAGCACAGATTTCAGGCTCTTGTGTTTTGATTAGAATTTGTTTATTCAATGCAGGCCAAGCTCATTGGTTCTGAGATGCCAGCTGCCGAGGTATCACAGCATGCCCTCTTGTTTAATCAGTTCTATTGGAGTTCAGGGATACAGTTTGAGTAATAAAGTTACTCAACAAATTATAGACAGTTTAGCATAACCACGTTGGATGTGTGACTTCTGTTTCTTCTTTTTTTTAGTTCTTACTGTTGGGAAAATAGAAGCTCTCAACACCCTTTGACAGTTTACTTTGCCCTGTAATCAAATGTAAGTTGCAGAAGTGTAACGATGGATTGATGTTGCTCCCACATAGGCATGGCTTGTAGTGTTTGGGGAAGCTATTTCTTGTCTTGTTCTATAATGAGATGCTGGTCCAGGATTTTATAACAATTTTCCATTTTGCCTATCTCTTCCAAAAAAATAAAAAAAATAAAATACATTAATGGGATAAAAGCAGTCAAAAAGGTGGTATCACCTGGACAGAATTTGTCAAAGATGTGTAAAGTATGGAACTTGAACACACTAAACTTATAAGACTAATTTTGAGCCACATTCACCTGACAGAAATATCTTAATTTAAGATATCAAAAGAAAAAAAGTGATGCCTGAATTCCTTCAAAAGAGGTTAAAAAATGTAAAAAAATAAAAAAATACCCAGTGGGTTGAAAAAAGTACTTGCTTAGTTTATTGTATAAAGACATTTTTCTTAATTCAAGAAACTTGACAAGCCCCTTTTTCTCTGTTCAGGCATCATTGTCGCTTTTTAATATCTTGATATAAGACAGTTTTCTGGACTTTTCAAGTGAATGTTACTCAGAGTAGGTCTAATAAAAATATATTTTTTATGCAAAATAAAATGGCATCAAACCATGCAATTTATTTTGAAACTGCTTCATGAAGTCATTGAGCCTGGAGTATTACCAGATCTGTGCTACATCAGTACTTTTTGCTACTGAAGCATAAAATACAGAGTACACATAAGAAACGCACTATATGAGACATTCAAACTATGGCATCAGGTTTACTTGAAAACTATCTGAAATTCTGGTAGAATCAAAGTGGTTCCACCTCAGAGATCAGATATGACACTTTACACTGCTGTGGTCAGACAATATCCCGTACGGATTTCATCCTGTATGAGTCATAGTCTAGAACATTGGGGCATACCATCCCCGGATTCTATGGATTTATGCATGTGAGTGTTTTTACTGGTTTTGATCAGTGAGTCAATTTATTTTAGGGTGGATGAGTCTTCTGTGGATAATGGGGCCTTTCCAAAACCTTAATAAAAGATGATCCCTAACCTAAAAACATGCTGTATTTTCAGTGAAGCTAAAAGCAGCCTTTCATGCTAAACCCTAATGAAAACGAGCTCTGGGGTTTGCATCCTGCCATAACTTCAGGTCTTCTTCCCTGATTGTTAAAACTTTTGACTTCAATGGGCAGCTTAGATCTGTAAGACGGTATGACGCTACTGGTCCATTTATGCCACAATAACCATCCTGTCATTAATACATGAAACAAGCATTTTGTTAAACATTCATGAATGATGTTTACAGTTGGCCAGGAGCTCTTTTGATCACTCTTTTTGAGTCCTAAAGCAGAGGCGGTGTCACCAGAGCAATGAACTTTCTAACTTTCACATAATGGTTGTGAAAGGAAACACGCACTGCAGAGTATTTTCTGACCATTTGGATTATATGTCCTATAAACATGTTAAACTTGAATGTTCTCATGTTTCGTCTCGCCTTCTTATTGAGTGTGTCTCGAGCTGGGAAACTTACACATGATCACTATCATTAATCGCTCATACAGACTCCAGGCCCCCATGTTTTGTCTATGAATCCTGCCTTATGACAACGACCGCTTTCATTACTGCTCACATTCTCGCACGCTTTGAATCTGAGAGTTTCAGCTCAAATGAATAGTTACCGGGAGAACCATTCGATTGAACAATGGAGGGCACTTTTCTGTGGTTTTGGGTCTGCAGCAGGGGATAGTGGGTGCTGGCTCGGCAGGGCGGCAGTGGGAATAGGAGGGGTAGTTGGTGGTGGTGGTGATAATGCAGAACGGATGCCCGGTCCGCCACAGTGGGGCCTGTTTTTGCTCTCCGGGGCATCTGATGAGCCCCAGATGGATGACCAGCTGCTTTGGGTTTTAGGGCCAATGGAGGCAGGCTCCTCTGAGGGGAGCAGTGTGTGTATGAGTTGGTATGCAGGTCAAAGGGGCAGTTCTGCATGAAGGTGTTGACTACCAGCCACATTTTCATATTAACACTCCCTTTGTACCGGTTAATATAGTCTCTTTTCCACCATGAGAAGCTTCTTAAGGGCTCTGTAAGTGCTCTGGATCATCAGAGCTTGACAAGCGATATTAGAGGATCAATCTGTCATTGTTGTCCACTGTTTACATCTCCCAACAGTGAGGCAATTAATAAGGCCCCCTGATACATATTTTTGACCTGATCTTAAACATACTGTTCACAAAAGTTTTATATTTCCTGATTGATGAGCACTGTGGATTCACACCCACACATGTGCTAGCTTATCAGTATCCCTCCTCTTCCCCAGTTGGCCTTTTAACTGTCTCTGACAGAAGCCGAAGTTTAGCTTCATGTTTCATCTTATACTCTTAAAAATGGGGAGATGTCTCCCTGATGCTTTGATTGCAAAAGCTTGCCAGTCCTCAGGTCTCTTTTTTTCTGTGTGCAGCTATGCCGGCCATTATATCAGAAGGAAAAGTTAAAAGAAAATCAGGGACTTTATCACACAGAAAAAACTAAAAACCAATAAATATCTGTAAACAGGCTTTATTTGAGACTGGCCTTTGTTAAAATGTACAGCCACACACTGCTTCTAAAAGGGTTCCTGTTGTTAACTGGGTTGGGCTTTTCTTTGAAGTTTAACATTGTGACTGAAATTTCATTGGCAATGGGGAATTAAAGGCAGATTCACATAATTGGCAAGTCGACCCCTGGTTTCCACTATCAAAGGGGAAAACATCATGATTACTTCAGGTTCTTGGGTAAACTGTAGGAATTCATCTCAGGCTGTGGAAGTTAAACCTGTGGATCACATATGACCTGCAATGTTTTTAATTTGTTGAAACAAATTAAAAATAAAGAAAATAATGTCAAGTAAAACCAACGTCTTACATGAATCAATGGAGCACGCAAACTGCTGAAGTTTCATTGGTTTTTTCCAAACCTATCATTAGTTTTCACATCTCTGAACAGCATAAAGGCACTCCTCATTTGTACTTATAACTATTTATGACAGTATAATATTCACTCATCAGACTTTGGCTCTTCCTGATGGCCCTGCCTCATTGTGAGGCATCCACAGAGTAGTAAATAGAAACCTGTGTCATCTTCCTGCCAAACCCGAGTAAATTCATAGATAATATCTCTATCATCCTGCCAGTCTTGGAAGGTGAGCTTCTTTTTCCAGGCCACTGATTGGGATGACATTACAGCATCCAGACGGCATGGTTTGTCAATCCATCGCTCATTAATCTGGATGAGTGCCCCCAATTGGCTGGGAGTTTAGCTTATTAGACATCCTGTGTGTTCCTCTTGCTCTCATCATTTCCATCAAGACGGTTGCTCTGCAAAACCTCTGTGTACAGTTGGGCAGATCATTATTCGTCATCCATACAACCACAGTCCACAGCTGCGTACACTGTGGATTTTCTGCCCAACCAAGAGAGACAACAAAAACAAACTGGGCTAAGGAAAAGCAAATGTGCAAATGTGACCATGAAAGCATGGCTTGGGAGACGGCAAACATGCATAATGAACTATTGTTCCCTGCACAAGTTCAGCAGACTATCACTGCATCCTAATCAACAAACAAAATATCTACGGAAGAAGTAAGATTTTAAAGGGTAATTCTGATATTTTTAAACTGAATATACACAATTGCAAACTGAACAGTTCACTCCCTTGATCTTCAAGGTAAACTAGACACAAAACTGTCCATCTCTGCAAGGATCCTCTCTTTTATGCTGACAGGAGCTTAATGTGAATATAATCTGAGCCAGTCCTCACAGCTTTAAATAGATGTCAGTGATTGGATGAGTTTGCCTCTCTAAAATACACTCTTCTCGCCATAAATTGTCCAGCTTTAAATTAAACCCTTTTTTTTCACTTCTGTCGAAGGACTGAAATAAAACTGAAAGAAGTATCCTGTCTGTCTTTAAGATGACACATGCAAACTTGTCCTCACAACATTATTTTGTTTATGCAACACAAGTCTGCACGCCTACCCAGTCTTCTCTCTTCTGGAACATCAAGATGCAAATTTTAGCCATTTGTGAATATCAATAACATCTGGCTGGCCTCCCGAGGAGAGAAGTTGGGATGTCTTGAGGCCATGCCAGTCAAAGCTAAATCCCCATGAATAAAGATATCTCTCACAGAGAACAGCTTCTTCCTCTCCAGTACTAATTAACCCTCATGGTTCTATAGCAGTAGCTAATTTAGTATAGATGGGGGCAGGTAACCACTGTATGCAACCCATTGTTTCCAGTGTTTAAGATGCTGGAGGTCCACTGGTGTGGAGGCTACAGTAAAATTCATTATTTAATCAGTGTGTGTTTTTATGAAGATAAAATGAGCTTTGAATACAGCTAAATGCCAGTGAGCAGGAGATGATGCATCCTGGTGGAGCTAACCTTTAGTTATAGTATTATAAAAAGCACACAAAGAATGTGTCTGAATAATTAATGGCTTGTTCTACACCTTAGAGTGATTCTGTGTTTACTTGCATAGCTCCTATATCTGTTTCGTTCCTTCTGACATATAAATGTCATGCTCCAGAGAGCTTCATGTTGATGCAAAGCTACTGCCTGCGACTGAAGAGTCACCAACCCTGAACACAACACATCAGGATGCATCTGTCTCAACTTAGATCTCAAGTCAAGTGGAGCAGCTTGTTAACCCCCTTAACCCCAAACTATCAAAGATGTTCTGCAAACACACTGACAACATTGGAAGATAAAAGCACATGTCTGTCATCTGGAAACTATCCCTGCGCTCCCTGGCCCCCACTCCGCTCATATATACATTGTTTGCTGAGCCTCAGTTACACATTTTGCCCTGCTCTGTTTGAAATGAACAGACGCCAAGATTCCTCTTCAGTCTTCTGGTTTCATCACCCAAATGTTCTAATAAGCTCCAGTGATAACAGGAGGATATTCTATGTGTGTGTTCTTTGTGGTTTCTGACAGATTTAACCGTACAATTTTGAGAAATGATAGAGGTTGATCTCAGGTTTCTTCATTGTCTTCTCCTACTTTTTCAGTCTCCACAGAATAGAGTCTAGAGTCCAGACTGTCTACAAGAGAATCATGTGTCTGCTTGGTTTCAAAAGTGAAGCCAAGGCAGAGGTGTCTTAAACTTTATTCTTCCAAATAACCACTCGGGACCGCCTCCTTGGACTGCAAAAGAAGTTGGATTGTATGGAGGCCGTTTATTACCTCAACAATGAGTCTCAATCACTAAATTAACATGTAATTAATTTAATATATCATGTCCAACATAGAGTGAGATAAATGTAAATTCTGTATCCTGGGGTTTTAGATTTTCAGCACAGGTAGTGATTTGGTTTCTGTTTGTAGGCTGATTAGTACTTACTTTTCACAAATGAACACTGATTTTGAGCTTCGCACTCAGTATGGAGAGCAAAAGCAAGCCTAACTCAACCTGACGTTCCTACCTTTTGGCTTTCGTCGATGACAATCTGACAATTCATTGTTCTTTGAAAGCAGATATCTGCATGCAAATGCAGTTTCAATTTCATGGACAAGTCTGCTTGATTTTTGTAACGTTAGCCAGTCAGAATTTAGACTTCCTGAATTCCAAAATATATCAGAAATAACAACCCAACCTTCCTTCAACAAACAAATTTTTTAAAATCATTTCTTAACTCCATAAAAGCATATTTAAGATTCAACATATGATGATCATATGTTTCATTTGCTATGTACTATTGTCTAAGAAGTTAAGCTCTTAGCATGATACACTGTAACGTTGTTACCTTTAACACCTATAATACTAACAGTCAGCCTGGTCCTTCTTCCCTTTTATCAATAAATGTATCAAAAATGTCTTTTGTGTGAATTATTTTGCCCCTTTTTAAGGTTAAGTTGAACTTTAGAAGTACAGTGATGGCCGGCATTTTTCTCTTGAATGATATTCCTGAAACATTTTCAGTCCGGTGGAAGGCAGAGTGCAGAGTGCCTTAGGAGACGAATCTAGGTGGGAATTTCTAGGAACAAATTCATAACAATATAAGAAAAATACAATTGATAAAGACAGTAAAGTAATAATTAAGCAATAACACATCATTTTGAGACAAAGAAGGTGAAAAAATGCACTGGGTATTGGAAATAATTAGTTTAATAAATGTGGTAATAAATACAGTTTTACAGTTCTACAGTTTTTTTCATTATTTTAAATATCCTAATATGACCACCATAAAATGAGCTGAAATTAGCTCTCCAGGACAGCAGAGGTTATTAAAGGTCAGGGGCAACACCTCACAGGTCCAAGCCAAAAAAAATCCAGTGAAACATTACACTGCTACAGTGTCATGCCAAATTTTAACTATTAAATAATGAGCCTATAAATCAAATTAAGGTAACGCCCATAGAGCTGCTCTGACCCATACTGCAAAACCTCCATTCAATGTTGTTTGACGTTACTGAAATGCTTCAAACTGCCCTCCGGCACCAGCATCATATGATAAATAAATAAAGCTAAAAGGAACTGATGAGCTGATGATGATTTATTGATGACTTTACTCACACTTGATGTCAAGGCAGTCATGCAATGGTTAGACAGAATCCAAAATGAAGAGTGATCCACAAATAGAGTGATCAGAAAAAGGATGAAGCAAACTGGCCTGCATATGTCAGTGTTTGACCGTAGTATTGGCAGGTGTTTGTATGTGTGGAAATTAGCGTTGAACTGCCTGTTCACGTCAATGTATTTCATGCAGAATCTAGGAAAGCTCTATAAAAGAGCTGAGGAACTGAATGACATTTTACAAGCTGCAAATCAGCCTAACAACTGGTGTGAGACAAGCAAGCATTATTAAAATCACTGATATGGGTTCAGCCCCATCAGCTGGAACACCATGTTTGGAACACCAGTGGAGGAAAAACCCCATGCAGCATTTCACCTGACATTTAGCTGTGAATTAACTCAACATATTACAGTGCAGCTCATAAGATGAATTTTCCTTCGATCAGGCGCTCTGACGGCCATATTTCAGGGCACTGAGATAAGGTCAACTGTCAGGGAGGAATGTTTGCAGAATAAAAATTGATGCATAACAAGCTGGAAGGAAGGTTGAAGGTGGGCCTTCTCCTGCCTGCACGCTCCAGAGCCTGACCTTTACTTTACTCAGTTCAATATGATTCACCTCATACGTGTGTTTGTTCTCTTCATCTAAATTGAGACAAGATTTCTGGGTTACCCAAAGCCACTGAGCATTTCATCTGATCTATATCCCTCTTGTGTTTGTTAGCGGCTCTTCCTTTTTACTCCTTTGCCCATCTGCACCCTTTTGCTTTCTTCTTTTTGATATCTTTTATTCTTTGTTTCTTCAGCTTGTTTTAAAATGTTTCTTTTATTTTTTTTCAGGGTTGGAGGGAGTCAAGAGAGAAAAAAATGTGTTAACAAAGTCTCTGTGTGCTAGAAGTGCATCTGAATTCCAGTGCTCTTTTGCCAATTAGCAGGATTGTGTGTGTGTAAGCCTACATGTGTCAGGGTGTAAATTTCTTCTAAGGTGTTTGCTTCTGCTCTCAGTAGTTTAGGCTAAGCATGCAATAATGCTGTGTGTGTGTGTGCTCACCAACCAGGTATCATACAACAGAGGTCATGAGAAGAGTAAGTGATATATTTGCTGGAGCAGATTAGTGCTGTCAACACCCAGCCCGGCATGCAGCAGGCTGTCACAGGGTGATGGCCTCAAAGAGAGGCAAGCGTGTGCTGATTGGCTGCCGTTGTGTTAGTTTCCTGAGAAGAGATCCTTGGGTGCAACTCTCACTCTGATGGGCTCAACTTGTGTTTATTAAAAAAAAACAAACAAACAAACAAAAAAAATCATAGAGGAGCTCATGATTTAAGGAAGCTAAACTCTTTTATAAGTATAGACAATCAAATAAGAGCAAACACTGGTTAATATGACCAGGTATTACATACCGTTCATTTAAAAGCTGTGATGAACATTAAGATGAATGATATGCTATCTGTATGATAATGATAACAGCAAATGATTAACAGGTTAATTAAGTGTGCCTGTCATTTCTCTTTTTTTTCCCAGGCTGTCGCAGTTGACCCTTGGTGAAACATGAGCGAGGATGCTGTTGCCAGAGCAACAAACTTCCCTGTCTCCACTTCTATCTCCCAACTTCCTCACTATTTACTGCAAAAACTGGAATCCAAACATGTGTTTGTCTTATTTGAAAACAAAATGTATATTACCTTTAACATAAACCTCATTCCCCTGACATGTCCTTAATGAAAATGTCTAATTTCAAGGCATAAGAGCCAAAAACAAGGCCGGAATTATGTGTAATGATTTAAAAAATGTCAAGTAACTTGAAAAACAAATTGTTTTTAGCCCATTACATTTTTTTAATCACTTCAAGGAAACCAGGCATCATTTTTGTCTTTTTGGTATCCTGAAATAAAGGCATGGTTTGTAGTTATGCACAACTAGCATCTTCTCAGGACTCCGACTTTCTGGTGGGAGGTCTTGGGGTGTTTTCTTAAACCTGGCTTTGATTGTTGTTCACTTAAACACACTTCACAGGTTAAATCGATCTCCAGGACTTCAGCATAAGATGAGACTGAATGTGGGTTCTTTTGTATGTTCACTGGTGTTATTAGTTGGTGTGTGCATATTGATACCCAGTATGCATCACACAAAGCATCACAAAGATATTCACAAATGATCGCATCAGAACACCCATGGACACAATTTCTTCATCTTGTGGCACTCCATTATTATTCTGGAGCCCTGCCTCCCCATGAATATTTGTAAGGCATGCTAAAATGGAGCAATCCTCAGGAGGTGAAGAAAGCCTGACACGGTGTGATTGCCAAATGACAAACTTTTGATGGCTCAGAGAAAAATGAAATTACCTCCCTGACATGTTGAAAGATTACTCCTTTCCTCTTCCCCACACACATGCAGACCCTTGTTTCTCACCCACCCTCTGTGTCAGTCACAGCGTGCATGGACAGGGGGAAATAAATAAATAAATATTGAAATAAAATCCAAATCAAAACAGCGCTCTGATTCCACCTCTGAGCCCCTGTTTGTGCCAGAGAAATGGATGCCAGGACATTAATTTTCATGATGTCGGGAACCAGGGGGGAGGAGAGGCAGGCGAGTCATCAGTGGTGGCTGATTACCGCTGTGTGCGTGTGCGTGTGTGTGTGTGTGTGTGTGTGTGTGTGTGTGTGTGTGTGTGTGTGTGTGTGAATGCCTCAACATCACACCATCATCCAAGGCTGCCTGAGAGAGAATGTTTAACCTGTGAAATGGCAGGTGACAGACTGGCTTATAATGCTAAGAAGGAGCACTTTGATGTACAGATGGAAGGAAGACATTGATCAGAGCTTAAGAAATACGACATGTGAAGGCATTTACAGACTGTTTCAAAAAGAGTCTTTTCTTTTTATCAGTGTGAAGTGCCATCCAAGTGTCAATGTCATGGATCGAGTATTTTTTAAATGAAATTAAAGAGATCCAAATCTGGTCCACAGGTCATTTTGTTAATCAGCAGATATTAGGAACACCTGTGAGGTTCTCTCCAGCTGGTGACAATCAGCAGACAGATGTTACTTAAGGGGGCCTGTTCAGATAAGTCTTTGCTCACATGAGGTCAACATCATCCAAAACCATGTTTGGTTGCTGCCAACAATGCATCAAAAGCTGACTTCACTTCAAAACTGATATTATGATTACAAAATCCCTCCAGTATCTCTGCAGCTGGACAGAGCAGCAACAATATATGAACCGCCAGCAGCACAAATGGGATATGAGGGTTAATTAAAAATAATGAGCTACAACAATGAGCGCCGTGAGTTTTTACCTCCAGCTTATTATCCCTCCACGAGCCAGTCGAGCAATAGTTACCATAAAACAAATCAAAGTTTTACTGGGATCCATCGAGCTCTACAAAACCAAATCATTCCACCTGAAGGCCATGGAAGGAAAGACAGACTGTTTTATCGTCACAGAAATAGTCTCTAGAGCCAGCCTGAGACATGTGAAAGCTGGCCCTACTCTCAGATAAAGAATGTACCTTGAATGTACAACGTCACTTCAGAAAATGTACAAACATCGAAACACCAACAATCACACTGAAACAAGTGATTCCAGCATCTCTTTTCCAGAAACATCTATTCACACTCACTGATGTTTTCCAAGTTCTCATTTTTTCCCAGCGCTCCATAAATGTTCAGAACAACTGAGCCTGCAGTACTCACTGATGTTTTAAAGTCTTAAGTGCCTGCTTGCAGGTGCTCTGTACCTTTTGAAAAAGTCTCAGTCTACATTAGCATAAAGTGGAGGAAAACCACCCCAGGGATTAGAAGGCCCAACAAAAGACGACAGAGCCTGGTAAAAACTAGGAAAAGCTAGCTACAGTGTTCAACAACATAATATGTCCTCTTACTGTTTCAGAAAATAATACAGAACCAGGGCTGAAAACCTTTTTTTTGTGAACAACATTTTAGTCTTTGTGAGGTAACTTTAGGATGCTAGGAGAATACTTGAATAGGAGAAATCAAACTTACGCAAACACATTACATTACTTTAATAATGCCAAACATTTATATATTTTAAAAAAAAAAAACATATTTTTTCTTTTTGTCTTGAGTTTTCATTATTTTCCATTCAACAAAACTCAGTGATGACATAACTAAACTTTACATGTAAAATCACAGCTACTGAGCCCTGAGTGAGCCTTGAATGACTCTAAACCACTACATAACTGGTTTTAATAGAGTGCAGTGGTTATTTTTTGAAAGGTTTGACCCTGTCTTTGGAATGATGCCGAGGTTCACTGGTGGAGTGAGTTAAAAGGGCAAAGTTTTAAAAGTCTGATGTTCACTTGAGTGACTCTTCGTAGACCTGTGGAACATCACAGTGGATCCATGTGGTGCTCCCTCTCGTTGCTCCAAGCAGGTACCTGTGTACTGTCTGGAAAAAAGAAAAAAAAATCTTCTCTTTTGGGTTCAGCAGGTACTGAAATGATTTGATTTCAGGGGCGTGAAATATTTGCATTTCAACCATGCCTGAACACGGACCTCAACTTAATGTATTCAGTCTCCACTGATGTGGGAAAGCAGCTGCTCCGAACCCAGAATATTGAGCGGTTTCACACCAAAGACTAGTCAAATAGAAAGAGTGCATGGAAGCACAGAAGCGATTTTCCCTCGTCTCCCTCTCTCTCTCGCTCTCTCATGCCTGTTGAATGACGCTGTGACAAAGCAGCTAGGTGTGTTTTTTTCTGAGAAGGGACTCTGAGTCAGGGCTATGACAAGTGTCTGCCAGGCAGACGGATGATGACAAAGGCATAGCAGGTAACAGTGAAAAGCTATAGTGCAGAAAATTGAATTATACTTCCTGCTTGAAAACAGGTTAGCCCTCTTCTCAGTTCAACTTCTCATGTAAAGTGGGAAATATCTTAAATAATTCAATCTCATAATCTCAGGCACCTGACTTGAACTTATTTTCAATTAGCAGGGACTCGACTCTGGCACAGGCCAGACAAATGAATGGATGAGCCATTTTTTTCCTTAATTGCTGGGCTGATTAAAAGGCTTTTTAACAAGATCATCAGGGTCAGCATTAACTGTCATTCACAAGACATTATAACCAAAGTGAAGTGCCTCTAGGCTGGCTTTTATAACTGTTAGCTTGTCACGGTCACTAAGAGTGATTAAGATTATACATTTATCCTCTCCAGCCGATAGTGCTGAAACCTCCAATCCCTCCCTGAGAGCACCACGGTGCTCAGTGCCAGCTGATACCAGAGGCTTTGGTTGGGTGGTCCACAGGTGGCTCACCCTGGTCATATACGTCTCAATACATCTGATTTATTGTTGCTTTAAATTTGCAGGTAAGATTTAATCTTATGGATGCATTTTAATTGTAAAGAGTTGTTAATTCACAGCAGAAAACAATGTAGAAGGCCAACAGAGGGGCCAAAAACTGCAGTTTCTCAAAGGTCCACTTGAGGCTCATCCTATCCTCCTGGAACCTGATGTGAAAAAGCTCATTAGTTAATTCAATACTTATGGTTTTGGCCAATGAATGAGTCATAAACATGAGCTGTGAATTTGACTTGGTGTTTCCTCCGTCCAGTGCAGCTCTATCATCCTATCCTAGTATTGTCAATTCTGGTTCCAAAGAATTTGGGTTTAGAGGCTAACAATGCCAAACTTGAGCCTTCAAAAAAGGTCACTCTTTGGTTTCTTCTCTGTTGCTTTTGTAACAGGGTCAAGGGAAATAAAAACAGCTTTATTGTTTCCCCTATATTTAGACTTTTCTTGACCCAACCATGAACTTTGTGAGCCTTCACTCTCCGAAATATTATACAATAATGCTGGTTCTAGATATGAAGTCAGTGGTCAGAATGGTACAAGACACTTTGTCCAATTAGAATGCAACATGGCAGAAATCTGATGAGGGTTGTTAATAAGTAAAAAAGAAAAACAAACAAAAAGAGTCGCAGAGTCGTGAGTTATTCTTTAGTACCCAACAGGTCTGGTAACTGCTAAACCAACTCTATGCTGGTCTAATGTCTGGTCAGCTCATGCCTTAAGAAATACTAACCACTGGGTTCAGTATCAGCAGCAGCTCTGTGAAAGTCCTTTTTTATCATGGTTGTAACAGTATTATTCATCCAGTTGGGATTTATACAGCTCTGTAAGAAATGGAGTTGCACCGTTGGGGTGAGTAACAGCTTATTTCAAATAGCTACAAATGCCCATGGGGCCGGTGTAACTGCCATGTGTGGCTGTGTTTGTTGCTCAGTCAGTACAGTAGACCACAGAGAGAACATAACCATGGCTTCCCAGAGCTCAGTGAGTGATTTCTAATCACACATGCAGGTGTTGTTCCTTTGTTCTGTCTCTCCATTTAATTCCCTGCTCATTTCTGCATGATAAAAAATAGCATTTGGCAAAGATAAACCCAGCAAGGAACGATTCAATTTTGTAGTCATGGCCATGCCCCCATTTTAGTAATCCCTCCTGAGTGTTTTTCCTTTTAAGTTCTGGCAGAGAGCATCTCAATATTTCAGCTGTAAGTAAAGAGCTTGAACAGGACCCAGAGGAGAGGAAAGCCTGGCCTTTATTCAGACCCAGGTTACGATTGTTAGAGAAAGTCAGCGCCCATATTCCTCACCCAGAACACACAGCAGCAAAAACTCGGAGAACAAAAAGAAGCAGACCCCTCTCCTCCCAGAGGTGACACAGAAAGTGATACAGTAGCAATAAAATCACCAGGGGAGCTGAGATTACTCTCTACAACTAAAGCAAAAAACAGAGCGCAGTGTGATGCCATCAGGCTCCAAGTTAGCTGGAAAACTCAGGAGAAGTTTTTGTCTTTTTGTTCACCACGCTGAAGTGTTATTTAGAGTAGATGGAAACATGAATGCAGGCGAGTGCTGATCTCTTCATGGTCTGCAAGGAGGGAGTAATCTCAGTGTGGGGGATCACCATGGCATTTTTAGAACAAAGAAATGTTTGTCTTGTGGTCATAACAATGTTGGGATTCTCTTTTTCTAGTTTTACTGCTTCGATACAACTAAACCTGTACAAAACAACGGAACAAATAGACTCTAGACTCTCACTACTTTCTTTCAAAATGATGCTAATCAGACGCATGATGTAAGATCAACCGAGGTGAGCTCCAGTAAACCAGTAAAGGTTTCAAAATGTTTAGCTCCTGCTTGATGTTGTAGTGCAGTTAAATAAAAATATATATATATCAAATAACACTCCACACAGAAGGGAAAGACAGAAGCACAGCAGCTGTCATATGGTTTGTCTGTTCTGTGATAAGACTGAGGATCTGACGGGCTCCATTCCTTAGGCCCTTTACAATCCAAAATATAGAAAAACATTCTTGTTTTTTATTGGCAACAATAAAATCATGTTCGTCTGCCAGGAGATTCAAAGCCTCATAAAACCCACGCTAAAATGATTAGCAAATGACAACAAATTCATCCTTATCTGCTCCAGACAACCTCCTCACTTTGCTGAGTCAAACAAGGAGACTCGTTCCATATTTCAGCGTGTCAATCTGTTACATGGAGAGTGAGTAGTGCAGCGTACTAATCCATCCTGCTTCTGTAGAAAATGATGCAGAGCATAACTCACAGTGATGGCGTCCTGCCTCCCCGGGATTGACTAATGGCTTTTTCCTTGAATGCTGAATCAAAGGAAACAATCTGAGGATGCGGGTAAACCATAGATGGCTCTCTGCCAGCCACAGTCGAGCCGCATTGTTTTCTTTAATCCTATGTCGACTGCATCTGCACTCTGATTTGTTATTGTTATGGTCTTTTTTTATTTTTTATGTTGACTTGGTATTAAAGAGACAGGCAGAAATGAATAATGTGACAGCCGTAAACAAGCTGCGTCTTATAGCCATGAGAGAGGATCTGATGTGCTGTTATGGGGATTAACTAGTATAGTCTGGGTTTAGTATGTTTCATCTTTCATGTGAGATCAGACCAATTAGCATCAGCAGAAAGTTTCATTTTAATAATTGATCATTTGGTTAATTACTGCCTAATTTTGAAGACAAATGAGATCATTTATGTTGGTTTGTCTTAATTTCAAACGACAGTCAAACAAGTGATCTGATTTACAGATGAAATGAAAATGTTTGATCATTTGATGTACTGTTTTATTTTTCAATAAGTGAAAAGAAGAGTTACAACACGGCAGGTATGGTAGCTAAAAAAGAAGCATACAGCTTTCATGTGTGCAGTCAAAATTCTTTGTTTGACTGAATTATAACCTGCAGAAGTGATACTAAAAGATTATCTGATTGGAAGCAGAGTTGTGCCAAATGATCTCACTGAAATTTGTTGTAAACCCATCACTAACAAACATGAATACATCCTGATGTCAATAACTCTGATGAAGGCTGACAGAGGCTTTTGTTGGCAGTTGCTCTCCAGCCTGTAACAGAATAGACGCTGAGTATCAGTTGTTCTCGCTGTCTGAGTTCAAGCTGGGCACGTCCATTCAGGCAGCGAGTGATGAACAGCAGATGTGAACCGGATCTCAATTCCTGATGTCAAGTCATGTTCATCCAAAATATATGCAATTATCCTCTCCACTATCTGCGGCCCATTATCATAATTGTATTTGTGGCTCTTCTGTAATAACTTGGCACAGGTGCACGAGGGATGAACATGCGGCAGGTTCAGACTGAGACGCTTCTGCAAGGGATAGATGCATCAAGGCTCGCTTTCACAGGGCCTTTCTGCAGGATTTATAATCATTTTCAAAACAGTTACATTCTGCTTACAACAACGGTTCAAGTAAAGCAGGGACAAATGTAATAAATCACAAGCACAAAAACAGATTTTCCTTTTAAAGCACCTTGAGTGAGAAGAAATCATTTTTCTTGTGCTTTCACAGGGTCTTAACAATTTGTCCAATTTGTAAGGGTGGTTTTGACAGGTTTTAAATCTTACAATGTAGAATTTGGTGAAATTATAATTATTTGGCTTTATTTCCTAAAATATATTAACATATTAATCAGTCGTTTAAAGTCTTAGGAAATCTCCACAGCAGCATCCCTGGTGACGTTTCCCACCATCCCACTGCAGCCTTAATCCTGGCTCAGCACGGCGCTGACTCCTCCTCTCTGTAATACTGACAAACACTATGTCTTCACCCGCAGCTTTAATGACCACTGACTGCAGGTGGCAGCTTCTGAGCGTCACAGACAGCAATATATTTGATAGGATTTAGTAGCTGATCTAACAGTGGTGGACAGTGAATACCAGGTTAGAGAGAGATTAGAAACAGTGACCTGCCCTGCTTTTGTAGCTGGTGGACCAATCAGAGGCTGATGTGCTGAAGCTCCACTGGCCTATTTCATATCATGGATTTATGGAGGTGAATCACTCTGACCCTGTGCATCTCTCTTTCCGAATGTCTCTTGATGTTTTTTCTCTTTGGATGTTTGTCAACAGATTGTTGCACTGATGTGACTCAAAACACCAATAAATTGAAGAAAGTATGACTGATATGACTGACTGTGCCCCAGCAAAAACCCGAAGGGTGAATTCTAGTATTAAATCTGTTTTTTTTTTTTTTTTTTTGTTTTTTTTTTGACAATATGGTTCATGAAGTCTCGCACCAGGTTGTTAATCCATGCCTGGCAACTTCTGCCGATGACTGAAGCAAGAACCAAAGTTAAAAAGTTACATGTCTGTGTTTATCCAGATTAAGCCATTATAAACATTTCTCCAAGCTACCAGATTTCATAGACAAGTTTTTTTTTTTTTTTATTTGTAGAAACTTCTGACATCCAGCCCCAGTTTGCATGTTTGTTTCCTATTTATTTATTTGTTTTTTTTTTTCAACCAAACTTAACCACTAAACAAGATAGCCATAAAGCAAAAGTCGATGATCAAATCATATGTCTGTGAGGTAAGATTGCTGTTTTTGTGTCTGGTGGTGGTTAAAATGACAATACTGTGATTGTTTCTTGTTGAATGAAAAAGAAAAGTTACTTACTGTGCATCAAACCGCTAGATCCCTCTTGGTATTTTTGCAGTTAATACTGCACGACAGCTGATATTATTCTGAAAGCAGTGATACACATTTGAACATTACAAGGTGGAGTCCTGAAGAGATCTGTTAAAGCCTCACTGAGCCATCACCACTTCAGTACTTTGTGTGCCGATTCAACATTAAGAAGCTGTAATATCTAAAATGAATAAATAAAATAAAAGGAGGTCTATTCTTGACATTTTAGAATCCCCCTCTGACAAAACTGTGTCCTCTCTTGTGTCCATCTTATCCTCCAAAAATGACTACAGAGATTTAGAAGTGACCACATGCCAGCCATGGTTACAAAAAGGTTTGAGAGCCTTTGTATTCCCTGTTGCCATCCTTTTTCATCTTTTGTGCTTCTTTGAGCTCTCTGTGTGAACCTTGGCTAATATACCGGGCTTTTAAATTAGACTCAGACAGATTTAACTCCCTTTGCAACAGCAACTTGCTGAGAGTATTGACCTTCAGTTGATGTGTAAGTGAAATATGCTTGTTACAGAAAAGCCCATCTTATTGCAGATTCCTCGGCTTCTTTCTGTTCCAATTTAGGCTTACTGTCCATCATACTGACACTTCTACTTTCCATTGTCTTTGTGTCTACCTCTCTCAATCCCTGGCCCTGCTAATAAAGAAGACAGAAGCTGGATAGGTACAGATTAATCCCTGTCCAATAAGCATTAAAAAACAAGCTCTTCTCACTGTCTAGCCTTTAGCCTGGTGCCAAACAAAGATTATTCCCATAAAGAGAGAGAAGACAAGCCTGGCCCAGCAGGTCCTCTGAGTACAGAGTTTTCTCAAGGGAGGAACACTGCTGCTGCCGCCCATGTCCCGGAGTGCAATGCATTGGATATCCTGGTAGCTTCCCCAGCACTGGCTCTCTATGGGAAAAAGGCCACAGCAGGCCAGATCGCAGCAGGACAGGGTGAGAAAGGAACACCACCTCAGCAGGGAGTAGATACGCAAGAAGGAAAAGGCTAACAAGGCTACGTACAGTTGGCATTCAGGTCACTCGCTGACATGGTGCAGGATGCAAAGGGTTTTCTAGTCTGAAGGTTTATTTTGATGGAATTTCCAGATCTATTTCTGCTCCAAAAAAACAGTGCAGTTTGGTTTCTGTTGAAGTGTCTAACACATGCTGGTACTGCTGAGAGCTGTCACATGATCCTCCTGGGAGACTCATCACAACATGCAGACTTCCCTCAGAGAGCCGGTCCACCCTTGGAAGATGTGGAGTGTTGGTATTTATAATATGTGCGCTCTGTGGAGGGTTTTTCTTCCCTCTGCTCCGAAATCGCCGCTTTATCTTTTATTAAGATATCACAGTGGGAAGAGATCCCGCAGAAAAACTCTGGGAAAGGTCAAGTGCCCAGGAGGGACAAGAGAGGAAAAAAGACAATTTCTCATCCATGATTGATGATGATCCATCCGGAAAGCGCTGCAGCTCACCGTGTGGGACAAACGCAGAGAGGTCACACACATGAGGATGAGTGTGAACAACCGTCCTTCACCCTCATGGACCATCACAAAGTCACACACATATGCACACACACACACAGGAGCATGAGCAGGCCCACAGAAACAGGTTTCAGACCAAAGCAGGTAGAATGAGGCTGTACATTTGCTGCAATGCAAGCTTTGATGCATTTTTTAATACTCAGTGGCTGAAAATGTGATGTTTTAGAAATTTAATAAGACTGTCTGTAGTGTTTTGATTGAAATTATGTGACTTGACTTAAGATGCCGTGCTCACAATACTCAGCAGTGATACCGGTGATACAAGAGTGATATTTAGGTTTTAAATGTGGATTCAGGTCTTCAACAGAATTAGGTTTCAATCCACATCTTTGTTTTCAGAAATCAAAATTAGGCTTCACAATATAGGACTTGATAAGAAAAAGGCAGGAAATATCCACCTCCATGGAAATATTTATACATATATAGTAAATGACCAGAAGAGGAATAATCACAATGGAGGACTTTATATTACCTGTAGCATTACTTCAGATTTTGCTGTGCTTAATGTGTTGTTTGATCCAGTTGGGACAGATTATGTCTGAACTACTTTAGTCACACAGTATGATACCTCTGACATACTAAGAAAAAAAAAAAAAATCCTTCCCATTTGCATGAATGATAACACAGCCCGTCTTATTCTTATGTATCACCTCCCAGCTGACACACACACACACACACACACACACACACACACACACACACACACACACACACACACACACACACACACACACAGGAAATCCAGTGTACAAGTTGATGGATCTATTTTTAACTAAGATTTACCATTAGCCCTCTCACACACTAATAGAACGGTTGGAGAATTGACATCAGAACAAGACTCCAATTTCAGGCTGCCTGTGACAGATGCTGTGATAAATGTTACCGTAGAAATTGATGAAGAATAAATCTCCTGGCAAACAAGACAGTCATAAACAGCTCGTTGCCTGCTGAGTGCTTATTTGCATTGAGTAGATGGGGAATTATTAGAGTCACCCTCCAGGATCTCTTCCCTCCTCATCAGAGAGACTGAAGGACGAAAAAAATGCAGACACTGATGTCAGTTTGACCTCATGTGTACTTCAGCTCTGTTTGATTATTCTGCAGCTCTGTAGTAAAACACATGTGCACTTCACCTGTCAGGTGTGGATGAGGAGACATTAACAGTACATGTGTGTGGATATTTATTGGACACTTTTTATTACACTCATGTGTTAGACATTTGGTTCTGATTGGTCAGAACTCCATAGCAACAGTCTGTTGTTTATAAAAAGCTCATTGTTGCTATGAATACAGCTCCAATCACGGACTCAGACTTTCTGTAACCATATCAATCTACTGGAAGAAGTCTGGTTATTTTCAGAAAGAAAAACGGAAATGAGAAGAAACAGACGGAAGAGTTTCAAGACAAAATCTACAAAACGAAAAAAAAAAGATGCTGACAGAGACAAGGGAGGAAAAATAAAGTCAATCAGGTGCTTTGCGCTTTCCTTTTCACCTGGTTTCACTTCAACATCAATAAAAATGTAGAAATTCAAAGTGAGCAACAGCTGAGTGAGCTCAGTTTGAGAAGGCTACAGAGTCCCGCTACTATGGATTTAGATGGGCCTGTGACTTTACAAAAGACATGTTTATTTTATTAAATCCATTAAACCATTTTATAATCAGTTATTAGTTTACAGTAAATAACTGTAAAACCTGTTGGAAATGTGGAACAGGGTCCCTCCAGGTTTTAACCAGCCTGTCTCTCTGGTGCCAGTCCTATTTGGAAGCAGCAACATTTTAGCTCTGTTAAGCCTTGTTCACACTACAGGATTCTCGGACCAATCTGACCCCAATCGTCGGCCAAGATTATCTTCTAGTGTAAGCGGGTGACAGATCAATCTTGAGCCCAGCGATTGGCTCGCAGACTTGATGGAGCTAACCTGGTAACTTTGTTTGATATTTATTGGAAAAATTACATGACTCATTTTCAGTGAGGATGACAACAGCCAATTCAGAGCGAGCTGCCTATGAGGGACTGGAAATGACCGGAAGTTATCAAAGACCAAATGTTGCATGAAATGTTGAAAGGAGTGAGTGATTTCAGACACTAACCCTAACCATGTCTTCATTCATATGTGTTTAGGCTTCTGTTAAATGTCGTCACTAGATGGTGCTCTTATTAAATGTATTGTACAGTTCAGGAAAAGGTTGCACTGTGCGCGTGGGTATTACGTCATCGCGCTGTTTGTGCCTTGCTGTATTATGCTAATACAAAGATGCAGAGAGGCAGACACCATATCTGCAGTTATGTTTAATATCAGAGTATCAATGTCTACAGCCAGCAGCACCGCACTAGTCTCCATTTTTTGTGCTTTTGTTTACATTCACTTCCTTGTGAGATGACATAGATCATGCAGTGTGTCGCTTTCTCTGCTCCAAAAATCTTGATGAAAATCTGTAGTGTGCTGGTTATTATTTTTAAATGTTGTAGTGTATGCGTGTTTAAGATTCGAGAGATCATCTGTGAATATTCTCCTTATGTGTGTGATTCAGAATCTTATTTTTTAAAATCCTATAGTGTGAGCCAGGCTTTAGATTTAAATTATTTGTCGTCAGGAACATAGAAAATCTACTTTATCCCTTTGATAACATCATTGTATGATGCAGATAAAAACTGTCTAACTGTATTGCTGGTCTTGGCTTTTCTGCAGCATAACCTCCTCTTCCATTTACATTTCAGGACCTGTTCCTTGCTCATTTCTGTCCCGTCTCTCAGAGAAATCTCTCTGATAGCCGTGCAGCTAGTCATGAGTAGATGGAACAGACGCCACTAACTATGGCCTAAAAGCATTCCTGTCTGTCATCGTAGCACCAAATGATTTACACAAAGCCATTGCACTTCCTTCCTACACACTGAATAACCTATCCACCCTGATAACCACAAACACACACACATGTAAACACACACACACACACACATTCCCTCTCAAACACACAAACACACACACACAGGTGGCCGAGGAACAAAAAGCTGCTGATGACTTTTCCAGAGTACTCGCCTGCCACGGAAAAGAAACGCCACAATGAAGAGTCTAAAATGACCTGTCACTGAGAAATCTAACGGGTGTTTATTTTGGACTCTTTGACAGGTTGGCGCTGTTTGATATGCAGCTAATGGGTTTGCCCACTTCCTGGTGACCAAACGTCCCGTTAAGATTCCAGTTTATCTCATGGGCTGGAATGAGAAGCAGGAAGTGACCTCACCCCAAAGCTGAACTGATAACATACTTCCTTGCATGCCAGCTTGTTGTATATCAGCCCTGGATTATTTCTGCACATGCTCTAAGAATAGAACGTGTTGTAATCTCTGTGTTTGGCACCCAGGGTGGACTGTTTGCATCATACAGGGCGCTGGTGCATTTGAGGACATTTTAACGTATAATGGATAAAAGGGGAGTTTGGCGAAAAACTATTACAAGAAAAGAATTCCATAATAAGTCAATGTCTTCTGACATTTCTAAAAAAATTCCAGATATTTAAAAAAAAAAAAAAAAAAAAAAATTCAGCCTGTTTTAGATGAATTATTTATTTTGCCTTTTTTTTATTTGTGTTGATGATTAGATGAATTTACAGCACCAGTTTCTTCTTTCAAACTCTTCATTTTTTAGATATTAGTTACTTCAAAGATTAATCAAGGGCAAATTTTCAGAATTATTGAATTCTTAACGGCAGGTGAATGAAATGTGAATGTAAGCAGTGAAAAATAAAGAAAAGAGCTTTCCTCTGATTTATTCTGACCATGTGGACGTGAGAATACACCTCTTCCTCTTAGCCTTTTAACAAACATGACTCCAGTGTTTGGACCGATTGGCCTTGGATCATCAGCAGCCCTTCAGTAAACTGACGTGTTACCTTTGATAAAACGGTTAAAGCTGAGGTGATGGTAAGGCCATGAGAACAAGTGTGCTCAGTGAAGACTGAATCCCTCATGAACTGCACCAAATGATCTCTAACACACACTCACAGCGATAAACTCTGTGCTGATCTGTCAGTAGTAACACAGAGATATTAAAAAACATCTTTTGAGACCAGTTGTGCAAGCTGCCTTCAGGATTTCTCATTAATGGTTTGTGTAAAATGTGGCCCCCCACCTCCACAGTACATCTGAGCCATTAGTTTTCTATTAGTGAAACAACACTGAGGGTGTTTTTTATATCCGTTAATGAACTCCTAAAAACACCAGTGTTACAAATGAAATGGGTTAATTTACAAGACTGCAGATGTTGCTTAACAGTACATTAACATAAATTCAGAGCGAGCAGTTTATTGAGCTGGTTATGAAGCAGACTGAAGTGTTGTTTTGACCCCTTTTTGACCTGAAATAAGCAGATAAGACCATCAACAAGAAGAATGGCTGTATTGTACGTACTAATGCTACTTTTCATGTCAGAAATAACAGGTGAGTGCAGTAGCCATCAGGCCATCAGACGAGTGGTTATTCTACGCTGCTGTCACACTTTTAACTTAATTTAATGGCAAAGAGTCTCAACGAATGAAACATTAGACTGTTAAATGAGAACAGGATGAGATCTTTGTGATTTTATGTGCATGTGTAGCTAGATTTTTCTGATTGAGACCCCTATGTCCACATGAGGGCGCCAAAATCAACACAGAAAGTTCCAGACAGGAGCTTTAAATGTACAGACATTTTAACCTGATTTATCCACATTTTTCCTAACTACCCATAGTTGCTGATTTTGCTCTTCCAGTTGAACGTTCTATGTCGCCATGGAGACCACAAAGCCAACAATGTTAACAAGGAAGTGATAAAATGAACAAAAATCGGAGGTGAAGTCATTGTGCGGATGTTTTAAAAAAAAAGTTTACACTGAGCCCTGTCTAGCATTAACAATTTCACGTGAGTTGTTTTGAGCTAGCTTGCTGACAGCAGCAACCACAAGTCGATAACCACAGGCAGAAGTCAACACCCATAGGCTTCTGAAGAAAAGGTGGATAGAAGCCATGAGCGTCACATACTTCTGTGTCAATGTGTCCAATCTGTCAGCGGACCAGTCACAGGGCTTGAGGTCAGATCTTGATGTGTAGGTATTGGGGCTACCCAGAACTATGACATAGGCTACAGTGTTGATTTGTCATATATCAGAAGTACAAACCAGGCTTCAGGCATGTCTAGGGACAGAAATTTGCTCACTGATATAGTGAGACAGAGGAGATCTACAACTTAGCTGTTGCTAAAACTTTGCATCTGGCCATGCTCCTAAAGTATTTGCAGGGTTTTTAAGATGAGAATGGTTGTCTGTGTGCTATCTTCCTGAAGTCATCTGAATGCATCCATAATCAATGAAAGAACCTTTTCCATTGTGGTATCAGTCTAGTTGCCTGTTTTCAAGTCATCAGATCCTATTTTGTGCAACTGCAAGTGATGTATCCTACACAAAGTGCCATTTCATGACTTGCTTCTATCCTGTCATTCAGCCGGTCTTTCGCGGAAAATAAATCATTTATACCTGGGGGTTGCACAATGTACAGCGTGAATAGTTTTCCTGTCAGGTGTGTTCTTGAGAGACGACAGAAATATAAATAAATCTCAAGCATCTCCAGTCAAAGAAATGGATTCCCATCATTAGCTCAGTGCATTGAAAACATGCTCAGACTGAGTGGCAGGAATACAGTTACAATCTGTCTCTGCAGCGGGGAATCATGCACCGCCACTCTAACCTTTGCCTCCATCTCAGGAGTGGCTGAGATCTCCATGACAACTGAAATCTGAATAGCTGGAGCCTTATTGGAAGTGACATATTAATAAACTGTAGCCTCCAGAGAGACTGAAATCACACCTCAATTATTTTTGCTTCCCTCTTCCAATCCTCTCTTCCTGCTCATCTCAGCGTTAAATAATGTAAGTATGGTGAGCAGGAAGATTCCCATGTGATCACTTCTTCTATTGGCAGCAGTGTGATAACAAGCTTAAGTGATTGTTCGGGAGATGTTTACTCGCTGAAGAAATCACAATTAATTCTTAATTCTACTATTTTCTTGAAAGATGAGGAAACAAAACTGGATGTGAGTAGAAGTGATTGGCAGAGCGTTTTGGATTCAAAAATATCATCAATAACATCCCTCTCTGTTTTGACAGGATAGAATCATAATATATCAAACACAAACAGGGAAATGGCTGTGCGTTAGTACTGCTCTGATCCAACAATTTTCCGGTTGAATAATACATTCATAAAAGTTTTTAATTTTCTCTGCTGAATGTGAACACTGTTGAATGTTTTTGCCTTAAATCAAATCCAGCACTAACAGGAACAGAGACGTTAACAGAGGTTTTTACGCCTGGGGATAATTGAGCTGTTGACTTTACAGTTGGAAATTACAGCACTAAACCTGACAGGTTTGTTCCAACCAATTTAAGTATAAAAAGATTTCATATCCGCCGCTTGATTTTATCTGGAGCCAACAAACTTACAACAAATCCAACTTTGAAGTTCAGTCTTTGTGTGTCATGAAATTGCAAAGCTTTTTACAGGAATGTTTTTTTTTTTTAGAAAAACTTTGAAGTCAATTTAATGTGTAACGATGCGCAATCTCACCTCTTGAGATGAATTAGTGTCAAACTAAAAAAAATTATTTCACTGAAGTCTGTTTTACTTTACTCTGACTGTTGACCCAGACTGATGTGTTTATGAGAAACTGTTGCTTTAGACTGCTTCACCTGAGAGAAAGGTATACTAAAAACGTTTGCCCTTTGACCCAGAGCATAACTGGAAATTTTGACACATTTGTTACAGAATTTGAATCCATATTTCTGCTTTCATTCGAGCCATGCTTTTTCAGGTATCTGTGATCTAGTTCAGTAATAATAAGACTGTAATTCTGCTGCCTCTGCTTGCAGGATTTATAAAGTACCCTTACTATAAGCAGCTTGTCTCCTTTGTATTTCTTGTTTGTTTCATCTCAGGTGTTCGACTCTGAGGCCTGACAGAAACTTCAGATCCAGCCCCAGCACTGTGAAGGTTGAGGGTCCAACACTGAGCAACATTGTGTGTGAACAATACTTGACAAACATGGCTGTGGTATAAAAGCAGGAAGCTGGCATGGCAGGCTAAGGTAAACATGAGTGCTGTTTCCCCCTCTGTGCTGCGACGCGGCCACATTGTTCTCGGTGCATTAGGTCCAGCTCTGACAGACAGGACTTTTGAGCTGCACTCACTTTTCCTGAATCGTACGAGCACGACAGCAGTAATAACAGCCGCTTCCACATAATGGAGCAGGCTCTATAGAAACAGGTTTCCACAGAATGGGGCCTGGTTTCCTTTCTCATCTTGTGTTTGCAGTATGCATTCAGTGTAACACAGGAAGTAAGCGAATTGTTTTAATTTAATTGTGATATAAAAATAAATGGATCCCTGTGGGAATGTCATCATGAAGTCCTTCACACAGAGGGGCATTAGGTGGCAAATCAAGAAAAGAAAGGTTTCATAAGAGCAGATAAACAAAGACTAATAATTCAGTTCATTTTACAGACCCATGTTGTTTCTCATCCAGCCACCATTTCCTGCTTTCTGCCTCTCACTGAGTATGAATCACAGCTGTTAGACTTCTGTCAGTGTGTCAGCCTTCAGCTCAGACTGTATTATTTAACATGACAAAGAGCACAAAATGCCACACAGGATAAATGTTCACAGACAGACTTGACGGTGGCATACAGTGTCAAAGACTGTAAGATGTTCAAATGTTAAATTTATATTCCAAAACTTATGCTGCTGTTGAGTAGTGAATGAAACAAAGTGACAAGGGACTATTCTTTCGGTATCAGTAAAGCTCCCTGGATAAATAAAGTCTGACTGAAGAAATAATAAAAATGAAAAACAATAAGTAAATTAAATAAATAAATGGAAAAAAAATATTATTTTAAATTAAGTGTTTTTATTCAAGTTCAAGCAAAATAAAAATGAAACTTATAAAATGAGAATATGTTGCACGGTTGTGCAATAAATATCTAAATAAGAGTCTTCAGCCTGGATTCAAAGGAGCTGAGAGTTTCAGCAGACCTGTTATTTTCTGAAAGTTTGTTCCAGATATTTGGAGCCAACAAACTGAAAGCTGCTTGTGTTTTTGCAGACTTCGACTGTTATCTTCCTCTGACATGGTGGAAAATATGCACATCAGTGATGCCATTTTGGCTCTTACTGCTGCCTCACTTGGTGCTCTTCTTCTCTCTTAATGGTGGACCTACTGTGCTTTTCTGTGGCTGCCAAGTCCAGATCTTATTTACAGTCATCTCAACCAGCTTCAAAGAGCTGATTGCCAAACCATCAGAAATAACAGCTTAATCGGACTATTATTATAATTCACTGCAGATTTTATGAGATTATTTCTGCCTTCCAAGAAAGAAGAATGGTGTCTTTTGTTTTCAGCACCTGGGCAGGAAATCAGTGAAACATTATTGATTAAATACTAATCAAACCCCAATTAATGTCGTTTGGCACCAAGACATCCAATTAAATAAGTCAGTACATGACTCTCTCTTCAGTGAGGTTTCAGTGTTTGCTGCCTTATTCTGGAACAAAGCCACTGACATGCAAACATTTCAGTTACCAAAGGAGTTGAGAGGCATTTTGTTATGTGTTATTTGAGGATGTGCTGGCTTCATTGACCTGCAGCTTGTGATTGGTTCTGACCTGACTTCATTAAACCTGTTTGCATCGCAGATGAAAGGGAACATGTTACAGGAGGCCCAAAGCTGGAGGAATGTGTGTGTATGGGTCCCTTTAGGGTCTTCATATGTACACAGATGTTTCAAATCCCCCGCCTGCAAAGGTATGTAACAAACATGACAGCACACACACTGAGTGAATGCAGACAGCCATTCACACATGAATAAATAAAGGCATGTGAACATGCTCGTACTGTCTTTACCACAGTTATTAAAACAAATATGTCATCAGGAAGACATTTAAGTGTTAGCTGGTTAATGCTTTAGCTGCAGGCCAGTGGCTTAACTTCAATCCCCTAATTTGCTACTTCAGACTGATCCTTTCGGAAAGCTGGATCTGGAGGAGAAACATGTGCAGGTCTGGGCCTCTGCATATTTCTAACCTTTGATTTCTTTTTTTCTGTTTTCAGCTCAAAGTGTTGTTAGCATTTGAAACCAAGTGGTACAATGGGGCATCAATTTTCATTTTAATTATTAGAATAAGGCAAAACACTGGAGATAATCAGTGGTTTAGAAAGGTGCCTTTGTTTTAGTTGGTGGAGGTCATGTGGGCAATACAACAACAACAAAAAAAAAAGTTGTGTTGGGACATTCTGCTTTTCAACAACTCATCTGAGCACCACTGAGCAAATGGAACCATCAGAGGCAACTGGCTGTCACTGATTATTTGCATGGAAAGTGTTATTCAATCAGACAACTCATTGACCTTTTAGAGGAAAACCACACAACTGGGGTGACAATGGCATTCTCCTAGCAACCAGTGCAACACAAAGCGCCCCTGCACTCTTTGTGATTAGCTGTTAAACAAGTTGGGAGTTAAAATGAAATGACATTTTGACTAAAAGGAAGGCTGGAGCAGCCTCTGCTTAGTGGGGTTTTAAAACATCATGATGAATATTATAAAGGAGTGTGTGTGTGTGTGTGTGTGTGTGTGTGTGTGTGTGTGTGTGTGTGTGAGACAAACATTCATCCTGAACATTCACTTTAGCTCATGACTCATCTTCCTAAAATCTGCCACTGAAACAGCTACTCAGGTATCATCCTCTCAGTACCAGGGGGTCTGCTTGCCGTATCTATTTGCTTCAAGCATGCTAATCAAACATGGTAACACATCTTAGCCGCCATGGAATTAAGGCTGATATATTCATATGCCATCCACCACGGAGATCAGAGGTGTCAGGCGAACTGTAAGGTAGACAACACCTCCAAATGCCACACTTGTGTCATATCTTTATTTTGCTTTTAATCCCCTCCTAGCAATAGCGTTTGGCTCCTAGCTACACTCCCCCTGCAGCGTCTGCTAACATTAGAGCTGTGGGATTAGCAAAGGTGCTAGACAGGAGCCAAAAACAAATCCTCTCACACACCTTGCTGTCTCTTTCCTTCCCCTTTCCTCTCTGTCATCATCAAACACATTCAGAGTGCCAGCCTAACCCTCCGGATATTGTGCTAGTGTGCAGGTACATTCACAGACGCACTGAAGATAGGAAAGAGCAACTTATTACCAGTGTGAGCCCTGTGGAAAGGTGTCGGACCAGCCAATGTGAGATCAAATGAGGGGATGTCTTGTTATAGCATCTTTACTTGAGGCAATGTGAGGGTGGAGATGTGGGGGTGAGACCTTTTTAAGCAAGTGTGGGTTATAACAGTCTTCCTGTGTGAAGGAAAACCTGAGTTAATAAGTAGAGTAACCTAATGAATCCAGATGCCCAGCAAGATTTGGGGATTTACAATTTACGAATATGTTGTAAACATGCAACTCAAAAAGTGGATTGAGATTAGCTGCAGCTTGTTCTGTGTTTTTCTAGTTTAAGTGAAGTCCATCTACCGAATTATCTTTGAATCCCTTAGATATCAGGATTTAAGGGGAAGTAATGGTTTGATGCTCATGTCAGCCTTGAGCACCAAAGAAGTTGTTCTTCCAGTCTTAATACTGCCTGAAAAAAATGTACTGCAACAAAGGTGAACAGGTTTTAAAAAAGCAAGTCAGTTAAAAAAAAAATAGGGCCAAAAAAGTAGCTGCTGCTTGTTGCTTTGAGTGTAAAGTTATCCACATGCTCTGCACTTTCTGAACCCTTTGCTGTGTCCCTGTTGACAGATTTCTATGACCATTTACTGATGAAAACGAGACTCCCCTCTGATGTTAATATGTTCCTGCCTTCATTTATTTCCCCCAGGTTTCGATATTTAGATCAGATCTCTGACATCTTTCTCTGACCTTTGCTTTGGTGAAAGAAATGTGCTTGAAAAGGCCTCAGAAATTGTTCAATGGCTTTTATTCATCACATTAATAATATGAACCAGGCTGACGCACTTGGCAAGACTGTGTGTTAAAAAAAAAAAAAAAGGGAGAGAGAAAAAACGCATTAATAGTTCCTGCATGCCTTTTGTATAAAGTCTCTCAGGTATCATCATCAGTGACCTTTACTAAACCTTTGCAAATCAAGAGCAAGCAATTGAGTTTAGCACTGCTCATGAAATGAAACAGATCACCATTACAGACTATTCACATGGTAATTTCAGCTGAAACACAGGGAGGTACACGTGGTGGGGTATTCGATGACTGTTTACTCATGCAATCAGACGCTTACTGTTCACAATCAGGCCCATTCTATCAATCCCAGCATTATTTGACACTTAGCATTGGCATTTAGAAGCTGCCAAAAACTATCAAAAATATTTCTTTTCTACTCTGAGGTCTGAAATTTGAAAGTTTTTTTCTTTATTTACAATAGAAGGTGTAAATAGCCTTCTCCTGACAACAGAGAAATGTTGGAACATTACCAGATGGGGAAAAAAAAATCAACCTTCACTAAGACTCCAGAATATGACAAAACTATTTATACATTAAAATACAGACACATATACACACATGTATATCAGGACTGAAGCTTCGGTCAGTGACAGTCCTTTGTTTCTTCTGACCCATTAATCACTTCATGCCTTCACTGGAATAAGACTGAGACTCTTTAAACTAAGCTTCCTCCATTATAACAGCAGTATTGTCACCCTTCATACACTTTTACGCTGAGTGACCACTTTGATTCAAATGAAGCCCCCTGTGATTTACTACCTTGCTGAAGGGCAAAAAGAAAAGATTTAGTGAAGCTGACTTCCATCCAGCAGTCTGGGTGATTCATGAACAAATCCTGCAGCAGCTTATGATTAAGAAACCTTGACAAAAATGGCATGGCAACTGTGATGCCAGAGAAGAGTATCATGCGATGCAAATTTAACAGCATAAACAAGCACATCAGCAGCTTGTAACAAGATCATAAGCTCTTTTTTTAAATAGTAATGTTTTTGTGTGATTATTACGGAAGCTGTTTTTTTATAATCTCAGTTTTTTTCAGAAAATGTTGTGTCAGATTATCAGATGTCTAAAAAGTCTTTTCAGATCATGTTCACCCAAGTTGTAACAGTTGTTACAGCTCAATGCAATCCTGTTTGATTGGTAAGGAGTGTTATCTAGACTTTACAAACCATTTGCATGTGAGCAGTTTGAGGAATAAGTGTCAACAAATCAGAGAGTTCAGACAGAGAATTTTTTCAATCAATAAAGCTTCCCACATGCTCATTTGACTCTACATTTCACATTGTACCGCTGTTTTGCTCTTGCAGCAGAGGATTATGACATAATGAGGAACAACAAGAAGCACCACCCGCTAGGTCTCCCAGCATGCTTTTGGGAGAGAATCAACTATTTTCACCACAAAATGAATTGAAGCAAGTATACATTTTACAATTTTGTAATATATCCCTAAACCCAGATATGCGATATAAAAGATAAAAATAGTGGACAAGAGATGGGTCACTCTGCTGTCACAGCTCAGACAGGAGGAGAGACCCCGTGGTCCAGAAAGTGAACCAGCAAGGGCTGAGCTCTAACCACCCACTCTCCACATGCTCGCTACTGGCTGTGAAAAAGTCAATCTGTTCACCTCGGGGCACAGGAGCTCAGAGAGGGACGGAAAGAGAGTGAGGATTCGAGCTGCACTGGGATAATCAAGAGTGCTTGAGTTCATCCTGTGGGCGCAAAGACAACCAATCTGTCACTTCAGCCGGGTTCTTTTGACAAATCTGAGGAATTATCCCCACACATCATTTAAAAAACAAACAAAAACCAAACAACCAAAAAACATTTGCATGTTTCCATATCAAGAGGTTTCCCAATGTGACCCAAAAAACTGTGGGAGCAAATCATCTCAGGAAGTGAGCACTGCAGCCGATCCATCTGGCAATCAGGAGTCCATCAAAAAGAAATCAGAGATTTTCAGGACAGGGAGGCTGTGTTTCATTATATTCCTGAAAGTGTATATTATTTTGGATGTGGTTACAGCCTCTCAATTAAATGCATGAAGAAAGTTACATTAACAAGACCAAACATAACACTACATTTCCTGTCCTGTGAGTCAGTCTGACCCCATTTCCAGCATATGATGAATGTAAACAGGAAGTATAATGTTGCCTCTGAGTCTAACCTTGACACCCTTTACCTGTCCAGCACCCCCGCAGGGAAACATAGCTCACAGTCTGAAAACCTTAGCACCGAGCAAAGAGCAGCCATGCTCTCAGGGAACAAAAGGTCACATGGTCTATTTTTCATTCTTTGGGTTTGACATCAGAGTTTTCATGGTCGAGAATTTCTAATTTAAATGATCTCTTTTTACAGCTGCAATAATAACCGTGATGCCATGTGGTCAGCCTTACAGCTGAGTCAGTTTTACTGTGTCACACAAACTGAACCTGCTCCAAACAACGCTCAAACTCACTTAGGGCATGATTTACTGACGTACAATTAGTTTATAATAATTACTCTTATCCCAAAACATGGGACATGAAGGTCAAGAGGCTCTCAAGGCTTACATTTCTTTATGAAGAGTAATAATTGCTTTCATAAAGCAGACTCCACTCTTATTTATGCTCTCCTGAGTGGCCCTTAATGAAGTTGGCAGAGTCTGTGGTTATTTTGTTCATGATTTAGTAAAGTGGTAGCTGACTGTTATGGCTTAAATTCTGCAGCCTTTTTTGAGCATGTTATTACTGACTGAGCAGCAATCTCCACACTTAGAGATGTGCACTTAGAGATTTCATCGTGGGTGAAAAACAGTGTCACCACAGTGTGAATAAAAACTTCTCCAACTTACTAAATTTTGCAGAACTTTTCAGGGCACAGGTTTGTCATCCAGGATTATTAATACAAGCGTATCTCCATCCATGTGTGTCAGAGGGCGTTGGCTCTGTATGCTGTGCTGTGTTGCATTTCTGCAGAGCTCCATGTTTCATGTGAGACTGAAATCTGCTGCGACAAACCGTACCATACAGGCGTTTCTGCTTCCAGTCTGCGGTGCAGCACACACACAGGCCTGCCAGAGGTCTCTGTGACCTCATCATGGACACATTATGAAGATCAAGTGTCGATGCTGAGTAAATGCCACAGCCAGGCAGGGGAGTTTATAAAGATCAGCCTTTTCCATCAGATGCCACAGAAATCTATCTTCCAGACTGGGGTCAAATGCTACGTGCAAGCAATTCTTTATTTTTTAGAGTCTTCAGATTGACGAATGAGCGCTCTGTGAAAATATCAGGACATTTAAATACCAGAGGTATTTAAAAGTCTAATTTTTCCTGCTGGTGCTGAGACACTGACCGAATAAAATCAGGTTTATAGGTGTGTTAAACTCCTCCCTTCAGGTGCTGCGAGCTCCCTCTGCTCATCAGATCATCCGCGTGGTTTCCCTGAAGGCACCTTTGTTTTTAACTTGACATCCACTGACACGATAACCTACCTCTGTCTCTGAATTTTTTATCAGTGTACAGAAGTGGGTGAAAAGCTTTAAAGGAACACTGATATTTCTCATCCGTTTCTGCTGCTCCACAGCCCTGCTTTCACTTCATTATTCAGTCTGACGGTGTGTTCATGAGGCTGATTTCTGGTCGGAGGGGGATTATTTTCCACTGATTTTGCAGATGCTGTCCAAAGGGAGTTCAATTTTCTCCTACACAGAAACTGTACACACAACTACTGTTTTATTGTCTTGCCTTAGGTCAAATTTCTACAGCAGGAGCCAGGATCAAACCTCAAATCTGAAAGCAAACTGAGCTACAACCTCAGCCAATGGATGGTCATCAGGACCCCATTTCCAGTTAGCACAGGATACAATTCTGTTTGTCTATATTTACATATTTACTTAGCCTTAAAACTTTTTTTTTAATTATTATTATTTTACATCAGACCATTTGGTACAAAGTTTTTGCAACTGCTTATGTAGATTACTCCAGCCAGCAACTAAAAACAGGCTGTGATGACTGCATTTTCATCCTTTGGGGAAATTCTTGAGTACTTCCACATAAATTGTTTTTGGAGCTATTCAGGTTCAGGCTGTTTTACAAACTGACAAAGAACACAGCAGTAACACACAGTAATAATCCCTGAAGAGATATAAAAGAGGAGGATCATTAAAAATGACAGCTGTTAAAAGTCTTGCAGAACATCTTGTTTTTCTTTTTCTCCCCTCCTTTTTGAGTTCTTGTTTGTTTCACTGAAACTGCATCCTGACTAACACACCAAAGTTGAGGCACTAGTTGGACTTAAAAGTTTTCTTGTGGCTTTGATTCTCCAAATGGGACACCAATATACTAATCCAACTGGCCGTTCTTTGCTGTGTGTCATCTCTCACTCTCTTTTCGTACAGTTTGACTGCTGGTTCTGGTTTAAAAAAACTGGATCTTTCCTTTCCAGAAATGTATATCTGCAATGATCCCTGCAAAAACAGAGCATTAAACTTGAAACCTTGATCGCCACAGGATGGTATTGTGGGCAAAACTTGGTGCACTGAGAAAATAAGTCATTCAGACAAATATACACATAAAAAACACAACCAAAAGAATCAAATTCAAGAAAAATAAAATGTCCTAGTTGCTAAAACAAAACTTTGGATTTGGATATCTTTGTGCTCTTGAACTGAACACACACCCAAAATATTCACATATATTATCATGCAATCATCCAGGGACATAAACAACAAATAAAACCAGAAGCAACGGCTGCTTTGGTTTATATCCTGTCACAGCAAAAGGGCACAGACATCACACTCGGCTAAAAAAATGATTAAAGTATGTGTTCATATTGCTGCCCCATGAGTGGGCTCTGCTCTTACAGAGAGCAAGGAATGAGAAATCAGCCAGAGAGGCAGCAGGGAGATCAGGCTGGGCTGAGAATGGACTTTCAGCATGTGAAATTAGCTTCCCTGCTGTAAGTTACAGCCCCTCTGCTGAAGAGAATATAAATATTTCCACGTACTTTAGTGCCCCTGGGTTAAAACCTTGCGAGCACAGAGCACAACAGGGATATACATTATGGCTTTGTCAGACCATAAAAACATGTTTCTTGATGTTTTAGCTGTGATTATTAGACAAGCCAGAGAAAAGGAGAGAACAGTGGGCTGCGTTTTGCTCTCCAGAATAATGCCTCTCTAACGACATGTGATAATGGTACATGTCAGCAGAGGTTAGCACAGACGACGACTCCTGAGTGTACTCTGTGCTTAATGCTTGTGTAATTAAATGAGACAAGATTTGGCAGTAGAGCACTTCTGCTGCCATAGCTGCAGCTCAGAGATTTGTGGAAACACCATAATTCAAAATATTACTCATGACATTCAACCATATGGAAAGAGAGCCTGTTTTTTCTCTTTTTCTTTCATGGTGAGCGTGGTGGAAATGCTCCAGAGCGCTAAGAAACAGAGATGAAGTATCTTGTTGACATCTTCGCAGAGGATGTCTGATGTTGTTGTTGTTGTCGCTAGTTTTGCATGCAGAGGTGCTGTGTTTGCACAAGCAGAGTAATTTGAGGATAACACAGAGTTTCTTCAGCAGACACACAGCGAAGAAAGGTCATCCGCTAATCAGAAACATGTTCGTTCAGAGGAGAGCAACAGCTCTGTTGACAGAGGAGACAACCCGTGCGTGTGTGAGCGTTTACTTCCTCCATAATGTATGTGTACTTTTTGGTGCATGTGTTTGCAAATGCAGAATGCAAAATCTGTCAGCACACACATGAAAACCATTGGGGATGTAATAGCCTTTACATGAAGTTCATCAATCAATGTGCCTCAAGCACAGCAGGCGCCCTGTAGAGGTTTTCAGACACAAACCTTTTTAAGGGCCTACATAACATTTTCCAAATGTAAAAATTCTTTTTAGTGTGTATTATTCTCTTAAAACATGCTTTATTTTGCAAATGAAACAAACAAGAATAATTATGGAAAAGTTGTAGTTGTAAGTTGTATTGCTTGGTTGAGCTAAAAAAATGGATTACAGGAAAAAGGATGCAGTTAAAGCTGGTGAAAAACATCTTCTTTGGTGTTTGTTGGCATGAAAGTCCCAAATAAGACTAATAGATTAAAAAAAATGCCATCAGCTGTAAAGGTGTGGAAAAAAAAAAAAAAAAAAAAAAAAAAAAAAAAAATATATATATATATATAAAATGTATTTATTTTATTTATCTTTTAATACTGAGTAAAGAAACAAAATTTGCCACTTTAAATAAATAAATAAATAACAGCTAATATGAAAGATTCCCACCAGCAATGATTCAAGTATTCAAACTTTACCTTCTGTAGCACCTGTAGAATACTCATAAATTTGCTTGCCACTGAGAGTCAAAGAAGTCCTAAAGGGGACAAAAAAATACTTGCATGATGTCAGTGAAGGGGGAAAAAAAAGCAGTTCAAGGCACAGCTTTTCTCCAGATGAACTATTATCAAGTAGTTATGGTGTCACCGAGGACTTCTCAGCTCAGACAGGCGGTGACAAATCGCCCACACAATAACCCCCTCGCCTTTTCTTCCGCCGCAGCAAACGAGGGAGCCATTAGAGGGGAAACAAAACGTTTAACCTCCAGGAAATCAGACAAACAGACACGGGCCTGCACTATCAGAGCAGACCTGCACAAACACAGGTGGTGTGTTTACGAATGGACACATAAACAGCTCTGTGCATGACTCTGCACAAATAAGACAGCAGACATTTCAACAAGTGGGCTGGTGGTGGCCTCCTTTAGTTATGTCTCCAATTTTCAATTCATCTTGCAGATTTTCCAGGGTCATGTCTCAGTCTGTTCAGTCTGTCCATCTTGGCTCCCGTTGTTATATACATTTGGACAGTTGTGAAAAATAACATTTGATTTCTATTTTGTCTCTCTCTATATATATATATAGGGAAAAAAAATAAAAATAACTTTTACATATGTTATTATGACTAGATCGCAGTCAAGCAGAAATTTGCATGCCTGGTTTACATTTCACCAATCCATCTGTCTTCTTCTAGGTGCTAGCTGTGCTCTCTGTGCCTGTGAAAGTATACAGTAGATGTCGCAGAAATCGCCCACACATTTTGAGCGACATCAATTCTCACGAGGATTGTCGGATGAAAACTTTCAATTTATGTCGGACAATCTCATGGTGACACAGTAATGTAAAAAAATTACAATTAAGAGTCACTAATTGACCTGATAGGCATGGTTTTGTACCGTGGGACCTGGAAACGACCCATGGATGCACAGGGAGAACATAGAAACTGTACAGAAAGGTTTTTGCCCATCCAGGAAATCAAACATTGGACCTGTTGGGCAACAGTGCAAACCACCTTAACACCGTGCTGCCCAGCATTAATATCCATTATTTTGAATTATAATCAAAGGAAGGAGTTAATATCTAAAATAAAACCATGCAAAAAGGAAAAAAAAATATTGGTTTTCTGCATTTCTTCATTACCACGTGACCCCTGAGGTTATCAACTAACAAAAGCGTCAGTCACAGCAGCACAGGAAACAGCTGCATTTGAAGAAAGAGAGGCTAATTTTCTGAAGACCAGCGAAGTAAAGTACCAAAAGCCTCAAGCCAGTATGAAAGTCATTTATGCATCTGCTGACTAAATGGTCCAATCTCTGTGTGCTATGCTGTGCTAATAGCCTTTTTAAGCTAAGTTTTACAGTATTTTTGTGTTGTTCTACTGTCTGTTTTTTGATCAGCCAAATGCTGCAAGACTAGGAGGTCATTGCTCAAAGGATTGGGGACCAAAAGGCTTCTTGTGTGTTAATGCTGCTATTCAGACAGCAAGCATCTTAACAAATTAGCTGTATATGAAAGTAACACAATTGAGGAATATCAAGTTGCCTCTTTCCATTATTGGAAACACATTTCTGTAGCTGCAGCCCGGAGCACTGACTCTAGCATTTGCCAGAGGACCCCTCCCCTGAAAAATATGCCATTTTGGCTCTGCAGTACGTTGTATCACTATTACAAAATATTTGTACATGACCACATTGTAACTGCTCTAAAGTGAACGAGTTGGACTGTTCCTGGCCTGCTCAGACACACGTGAAATGACCTTTTCCACCACACACAGACCAGCCTGAGGGGATCCCGCCTTCCTTCCTCCATTCAGCCCGGCCCACCCTGCGCCTGACTCCGGACAAGACACACCTGCTTCCACTCAGGCGCAGCTACTTTGAAGTGAACATGTGGAGGTCCCTGCGCACAGTGCCTACGGCTGCTTTGCCCTAATTTCCCACTGTATACAGAGATTATCAGTGCCTGGGTAATGCAAACAGAGGGATCACCTAAATGTATGTGAACGCCCCTAATGGCCCCTTCCAATTGGTCCTGGAACAGGGCCGTTGGATCTGGGATGGCTGCAGTTAAGATTTGCACTGCAGCTATTCGTCAAAGGGATTATAGAGGTCTGCGGGGGTTGTTCCACGACTCAACAGTTATTGATACAGGAGTCATACTTACTTATGATGTGTATATTTCATCCATTTCTGCTGGATTTGGAATGAACTGCCTCTACTTAGTCATAAGCTAAACATAAAACTATTCCAGCTCCTTGAGAGGTTTGTGGATGTTTTTTTTTTTTTTTTTTGCAATCAGGGAAGATTCCCTTGGATGAATATTTTAGATGGAGGTCTAGTCTTTTTGGCACTGCTTTTGACATTGTTTGGATTAACTTGAAGCACTCATAGTGCTGCAAATATTGGCCATGTAAGCTATTAAAAAGCATTCATATGTCAAGTCAGAGACCAAAATAAAGCACTGGTATGACAAGTTTTTATGATACAAACATTTTTGTCCAGAATTATCTCACTTACACACTTGGATCCAACACGTACACGTTTAACCAAGAAGCCTTGAATGTCACTCCAAATGAAAGACAACCACAACACAGTGTGGGATGCAATTAATGAGTTTAGAAGAACGGCAGCATCTGTTACGAGCCGCTATGAGTCAGACTGACAGGTATGGCCAGAAAATCCGCAGTCATTGAAAACAAGCTGCTTCCCACAGATGCTGCTGACAGATGACAGTTGCTGGGCATCGTCAAAGACTTGAAGAAGAAGAAAAAAAAGGAGAGCTCCCGCTTTGCACCTGATAGAGAGCACAAAGGCTTTCAGGCAGCAGGCCCGGGAATTCAGCTCGAGCCACAGGAAGCCAGAGAAAGCCACCTGGAGGGACAGCACAGCCAAAAGAACTCCTTCTCAGTACACTAAACTCCAGCATTAAATCAGCCTACTCTTGTACAGCTAGTTGTTAAAGCCTTCGGAAATTTGTCTTGAAGGAGCCAGAATGCATGTGAAATGAAAGTTAAGAGTCTTGTTAGGCATCTGCAAGATGAAAATAAAGGTTCATAACTATTAGAAGACATACGTCTATAAAACAGCTCAGTGTAGAGCTGTGTTTCACTCCTTTGAGTCTGAATCAGAGGAGGCAGAAGCTTTGTCATCTTTCATTTAACTAGTCCCTAAATGTTAAGTGGCATGTGCTTTGCAATCCATGTTAATTAGCATAAGCCAGGAGTGCTAAAAAACTAGGTCTTTAGTAAGTAAATGATAAAATATCATCAAACTGAACCGAGTCCTACTATGACAACTACCCACTGCAAAATAAACATCAACCGACTGAAGAGACTACTGGAGATGTCAAGAGGCTTGAGATTCAGAACCAACTATCTTCAATGTATCACTAATAAACAATGCTAACAATGGGTGTAAAAAGCTAAATCTTTTAGAGGACCTTTTACAAATATTAATGACTGTTTTATTATTATTATTTTTAATTTTTTTGGGGGATATCTCTCCTTGAAATATGAGGATTTATGATCATTACTTCTTCTGGATTTGTTAAATGGTTTTAATCAGGATTGGATTCCTGGGTTTGGTGCCTGTGTATGATCGTTCAGTCTTCCTGCCTCACCTACTAACTTTGAAGAACCCCTCATTCTCAGGGATGCTCCCCTGGGTGATGATGGTTCCCAGGACTCACATTCATCAGCCATTCCCATTCTATAAGGCGACAGATTGGGAATCATCTGTATGTGCAGCTGCAGCTCCATCACAAGCTGATCAGTAATGGGAAAATATATGATTTACATCTGGGATGACGGAGCCTGCAGCTGAACTTCAGCTCTTGTCTGGAACGGACTGCAGATGATGTCAGGCCCTGTGCACAGGATCACTGCAGCCTCCTGACAAATTGCCGTCTTTGATTTTATTGGTGTTTGACCTTGAAGCTGATGTGGGATCCCTTCACATTATGAGAGGGCATAGATTATGAGCCAATGTGTTTTCAATAGAGGCCAGATCAATCCGTGCAAGCTGGTTTACGAGCATTTTGAAGTGGTTCAGCAGGGAGTGCCATAAGTGGTAGGGGCAGGGATCACCTTTCAAAAAGCCTTCTCCAGGGCAGACAGGGCATCTTTAAAATCATTTACAATATATCCAGTGCTGCAGTATAATAGGATCTGAGCCATGGCTTTAAGCTTTCTTACTGTATAATGTCTCAAACTGGAAACATCTCTCTTTCCATCGTAATATTTGATATACTGTATTGTAAAAGAAGTTGTAGGAGTGCTAAAAGTTATGTGTCCAAATGCAAACCGGTGGTGTACATTATATCTGTCTATTTTGGTAACCTTTGTTGGTACAAGGGCCGTAAAGAAATGTCATAAAAACTCTGCTGTTTCATTTAAATTTAACGGTTAAAGAAAGAAAACTTGAAAAGATTGATTTAAGTTCTGTTTTAATGAATCACACAGGGAACTTTTCTGCTTGCTGAAGGTTCTTGAGTCAGTTGTTCTAAGCTGCAACTCCTAACAGAACACAGTGTTTAAACCTGAGTCAAAACACCTCTGAACGTACTATTTTTCCTCTCCAGTGTCCTTAATCATCCCCAAAGGCAAAGAAACGGACATAACTCATCCTTTTGAGCTGTTGTTTCCGTGTTTCTGTGACCTGTGTCAACATCTAACAAACAAATCAATCGATTCCATGGAGAGGACCTGCAGGGAGCTCAGCTGAGATAAACAGGGCCAAAGACCTTGGGCCAGTCCTGCTGTTAATCCTGCGCAATCACACACACACACACACACACACACACACACACAAAAGCAAGCTAACACACACAAGCTAACTAACACACACATGTGCACAAAAATGAACCCAAACCCACCAAAGTTTGAAAGACAGTCATGAAAATGATACAAATATAGAATTACTGTATTTTCTGGACTATAAGTAACACTTTTTTCATAGTTTGGCTGGTCTTGCGGCTTATAGTCAGGTGCGACTTATATATCAAATGTCATAAATGAGGTGCTGTGTTATTGGATACTTTTATGGAAAAAGAAGCCTGAAAGCTCCCAGTGTTTAGTACCTGACAACGTGATTTAGAGAGATAGCAGTTCATTTGCATCTTCTTTGCTCTCCATTTAAGCTAACACTTCACTGGTATAACTGGCAACACTCAGAATAGTGCAGGGGAGGAGGAGAGTATGCATTAGTGAAGTGAATGAATGGAGCGCATGTGGAGAAAAGAAACTGAAACTTAACTATGGTCACGGATAGAAGTTGCTGTAGGAAAAATATTTAAACCTCCTGATATACATATACTTACTTATTAAAGTTAGATGTAAATCATTCTCCTAAATAAATACAACATAGCTATAGTCCAGTGCAACTTACATGTTCCTTTCCTCTTCATGATGCATTTTTTGACTGATGTGACTTATACTCTGGAGTGACCTATCATCTGGAAAATATGGTACACATTATTTTGATGTTGGATTAGGGTTAGGCATAATATGGGGATGGCACAAAACGGTACCCTGCAGCCTTCACGGTCTCAGGGGCTCCTGTGGAAACACTGCTACCAGCATTTCATCAGGCATAAAAATACATTTTTCATTGAAATATTTGATTAGTTTTATCAAAGTACTCTAACATTAACAGATAAGTTCAACACAAAGGCTACTGAAGCAAAAATTAAACACTTATTAAATTTAGTTATGGAGCAGCTCATTTCCACATCCTAGAGTTTAGCTAGGTTTTTCCTGCTCTCTCGATGATGTTTTTTTTTGTTTCACTATTAGACCTTTTTTCAGCTTACTAAAATAAATGCACTAACTCTCCTGATTAATTACAGCTTTCATTCTTTAACCAGGCTGTTTAAAGAGACAACATCCAACTTTTGTAATGGTTTGGTAAAAAAATTGTATCTTTAACAAAAGGGATGTCACAAAGAGGACGAAAGGCCAAACTTGACATCATCCCCTAATTTGCATGATTGTCCATTTGCATGTAAGAACCACAAAATAACATTCTTATGTTGAGTCTTTTTTTTTTTTTTTTTTTTTTTTGTAAAGTCAAAAAACAACAACCCTCCTTATTCTATCCGGGCTTGAGACTGACAAAAGTGATTTGCATGAAGTCCTCTGTCAAAGCTGCTGCACCTGACAAGGACTGCCATGCAAGCGATGAGGACTTGCCTGCCTGTGAGTGTTTTGGAATGGGGGAGGGGCCCAAGGCAGCACCCGCAGCATATTGAAAAGAGATTGATTCATGCTTTCACGTCATTCACCAAACTCCAGAAAAAAATTCCAGATTTGTCACTAGTTGCTTTTTTGAAAAATAGTTGATTGAGGAGTCTGAAATGTGGCTAAATAAAGCCCTTGTGTGTTTCCCTCCACTTGGGTTGCACCTTCTCAGCTTCACCTGCCTTTCAGTCACACCTGTGCCCTGTTACTGTTTAGGGTTAGGTGGGGGCACTGCATACCAGAGACTACCAGCCCACTAAAAACATTGCTAACATGTAACATTTGTTATATCTATATTTGTTAAAATTTCAACTAAAGATTATGTTTGCTTAAACCTAACCAAGTAGGCCTCCCCTATTTTTTTCTGTTTGTCAAATAATGTAACGCTGACTTCTTGTTTCAAATAGGACATCAACATTGATCCCTTGTTCTGCAGAGCAATACCATTGACTGAATTCTGTGCTAATCCATACTAAAAAAAGAGGAAAAACATCAGATTATGATTCTCTTATGATATGTTCTGTGATTATTACACAGATTGCTTTAAGATTATGCTGATGATTCAGTACAACAGTGACAACATGGTGTTATGTGTACAAATGTAAAAATGAATTACGTAAACAACAGTGACGGTAATGTATGACGGTAATGTGTGATGTTGATTTCAGCACATTCCCACTTCTGAATTCTTTCCTTTATGATGGATTACAGCCTCACACACAACACAGCCCTATCAGCATGCACATGGGTTTGCCATTTCCCTAATCCAACTTATATCAAAAGGCACAATTTATTCTCCCTTCTCTCCCTGTGCCCCCCCTCCCATTCTTCTTTCTCTCGGGCTATGATGAGGTATGGAGAAACAGAAAGGATTAAGTTACCAGGAAATTGAAAAGGTGCAGGAGCAGCTAGAGATGTGAGATTACTCTGCTTTCTAACACATTGGCTGATGAGGATAACACGTGTGTGCTTAACATGCTGCGTGAGAGGGTCCGGTGAACAGGGTATTGTTAGAACGAGGGTGGCGATAGACTGAAAGATACCTGAAGATAAATTACAGCAGGGGATTCTGTTCTGTGTTGTGGTGTAGACACCGGAAAGGTGTGTATATGCTTATATGTGATTTTAATGAAGGGCAGATGAAAGAACGCGTTTTATTTGCTTTATTAAACAGTTTGCACGTTTACATCTCATACACATGGTCTCATTTTGTCTTTAAGGAAATGATGATAACCTCTAGTAAACCTAGCAGTTAGCATGAGCCACTGCTGCCACATAATGACCGCTTATCTTCAGGGAAATTTCATCCAGGAATACACAGAGTGGAAAATAAATTAACACAGACTCTGACTTGAGATGATGCACGCATGGTGATGTTTGCGTCTGTGATTGTGTGAGTAATAGGGCAGCATTTGTATAAATAAATTCAGTGATTGTGAACATCATGTAGGTGTACATACTGTTTGTTTCCATTTCCATGGATGTCTGTGTTGGAGAAATGCCAGCAGGCTGTCTCTTTAGACATGCTCCCTGCAGCAAACCAACCCAGGGTTTCCTCTCAAATGTAATTACCACTACATAATTATTGACTAATTACACTTTATGGTGAATGGAACTGCTTATAATAATTTCTGTTGTCTTCAGATAGAATATTAAATACATTGAAAGTGTGTGTGGGTGCTTGAGAATAACAGTTGCCCTGTTGTTTCCAAGGGAGGTATTGCCTTTGGACAATAGGTGAAACATGATGTGCGCAATAAAAAGTCATTAACCCTGTTTTTCCTATTGGATCCTGTCATAATGACATCCAGTGGACAATGTCTATGGAGACGTCAAGCCAGTAATTCATGTGACAATAATAAAAATGCAGAGGGTGTGCTCATCAGGTCTTTATTGCATCCACTGAGCTAGAAAATCAGCAATAAGGGAAGAAATGTTAATATTTCTGTTGTGCTAATTACACTTTGTGGCCTCTGAGGTTTACTCTATATGATTATATCTTTGGGGAAATGTGAACACATTTGTTTGTAACCCTGTGTCAAACTAGTATGGCTCTCTTTGATAAATATCCGGTGGGAATTAGGGGGATAGAGACAAAGGAGAAGGTGTAATTAAGCTCCAGAACCACAATAAAAAGCCAAGAGAGATTCCATAAAGGTGACCCAAGAAAGACATCCACACAACAATGTCTGTGTAATATCACTGAATGAGAGTCTAAGCTGAATTTCACACACATGACATGCCCCAGGGTCACACGTACATGCTGTTCCTATCTGTTAAACTGGGAGAAGCGTATCTGGGTCAAATAAAACCTACTGCTGTATGCAATGACAACCTTGGCTCCTGAAACATCATTTAACTGTGCAGCTATCATGAGGTTCAATTCCCTGTGAGGCCCCCCAATGCTGAAAATGGCTGCAGAGATGTTGCTATGAGGTATATGAATGTCATTATCATCATGCAAGACTATGTCCCTCAAAGTCATCCATACCAATAACATGTAAGGGATCATGTTTAGTGAGTGGGTGAGCAAGACCTTGAAGGGAAACCTTTTTGTACTATGACATGACTTTGTAGATATCAGCAGCTCAGATATGCTCTCATCGGCTCTGCTGCCGTTGTCTGGATTGCAGGACAGGGTTTCTCTATCAGAGATGGGTGCCACCAGACCTGTTTAGAGACACGGAGTTCCTTAAACAAGCTAAACATCGTGCATATGGTTAAGCCACTGAGGGGCGTGCCAAAGTTGAAGCTTTTAATAACCCAGAAATAGGACTGTGCTGAAAACTCCTTCTAATTTTCTGGTGCTGATAAAAATCTCTGCTCCTACTCAGATTATAAATAGCATATTACATTACCTTCATGATGTCATCCACTTTACTTTTCAAAGTTTGAGGTCCTCGTTGGAGGTCATATCACTTTATGAGTGAACCTTTTATGCACCAGGAGCAGTTTTCTGAATACCTTGAGGGATTCTAAATGGTCTGTTCATTTTTTATCAATCTATTTAGATTTAACCACAGTGCATATGAAGTGGGCTCTGTTTTAAAGATTTTTTTCAGGGTCCTGGATTGTTATTTTAAATCATATTCAATGCCTTGAACAAAAACCAGGCAGTGATAAACGTATTTTAAAAAACTTAACATATTTCAGATTGAGCTGCATGTGCATAAACCAAAGGCTGGAAAGAATTGGGTGTCACCTGGGACTGCAGCGCTTTAACCTTCAGTCAGCATGCAAAATGTAATTAGTGTGATGAGTCCCTTAAGTATCGTCTCACATCCCTTCGTTTCCCTTGTCCTCTCCTGTGCACTTAATGCAATGTCTGACTTCTTTTGGCACTGAGGCCACTGTCTACCTCTGCTGTGTTTTCAATGTCAGTTACATGCATCAGTGGTGGTTCATGGCTGAATTAAACATCAGTAAAATCCAAGAAAAGGATCTGATATGATCTGTATGTAAACACCCAAAGTGCTGTTATTTTCAATGAAGCATCTTTCTAGTGTTCTCCACATAAAAGGCAGCCACCGTAGGGTTACATTCAGCAACAAGGAGAAAGATGTATGAGTAATCAGTATGTATGTCCTTAGGTGAGAGGGAACATCGACCCTTGTGAATGAAAAAGAGTCGAGGATACTAAAAGCAAGGCTAGAAAAGTGTAATCCGCAGCAGCTGTGATAGATCTGCAGTGATATGATGATGTGAATAAGGATATTATGGTGGTATCAACATTGGGAGGGCCAGTTCACTGCACATCCTGTACCTGAAATTGTGGTCTGGTTTGCTGTAATCACTGAGAAGAGCAGGTTAGCCTGAATTACAGAAATTACTAGCCTTTAAACACCAGAGGGCCTCCAAATGAGAAATATAAAGACACTTTAAAGAGGTAGTAATGTGATTAAGGAAGCAGGGTATTCAAGTGTTGTATTGTACATTGATATGACACTTTTCTATTTCCAAATATGAATGAAAACGTGCAGAGGAATCAAAATTAAACATTGTTTTTACATGTTGATACAGAGTCATCAATATGCAGAATATGTTGTTTCTCATTTTTTACATTTTACATTATCTTAAAAACCATCAAACAGAAACTGAAGCTGCAGATATGACCCATTTGATGGATGCCATGCTCTGGCCATATTCCTCTTTGGATTTTGTGCTGGGGTTTCACCCTTATTGTTTCAGGCAGTGGTCTAAAACAATGCCAGCCTGTTCACCCAAGATGAAAAGCGAACGCAAGTACTCAAAATAGAAAAATTACTTCATCCCTTCATCCACCAGACCCCTCATTTCTCCTTTCTTCTCTGCCATACAGAACCCTTGCAGGAACTATAACATATTTCTGTCAACAGGAAGACTTCAGGGTCCTGAGGGAAAACCTGGCGGACACAAGCTTGTTTAGATATTTTAAAAGTTTCAGTGTGTTTAACTACCACTTTAATTCATTTTGTTCCGCAGCTAACCGAACTGCACTACAGACTGTGTTCAGTAAGCTCATTACTTCTACAGAAACATCTCTCAGAGCCGCCAGAGAGACCCAGCTAGTGATAAAAGCTGACCTTGGACACAACTTGAAACTGAGTGTCAGGTGTGGAGATTTGAATTGCTGCACTCATAAGATACAGAGCAGAGAAAGGGAGAGACATTCACAACACAATGTATTATTCATCCTCAACCTTGTGGTACTGTATTCTTCAAATAACATCAAGGATACAAACTGGCACAGATCACAGTATGAGGGCTACGGCTTCCACTGTTGTCTGGCTGTGAGGCTGTGATCAACTCCAACATATCTGAGATGGAGTCAGTGTGTTAACATGCATACAAACACATACACAAAGTAAACGGAACATGAGTTAAACATAAGACATTTGAGCCTGTTTCCAAACAGAATCTGTCTGGATTAGGGTTAGAGTCAAGTTTCTAAGGTTTCCCACTTGTTTACTGAAGGACCGATTCAAGTGCCCTAAAACTCAGGCTCCTGCTGAATGGGTTGGAAAGCACAGCACTTTTTAAAAACCAAAACTACGATTAGTGCACCTATTAAGTCCCATTGAAGTGTTTTAAATGATGATGAAACTGTCTCACTCTTATACCGATGCCTCTCCTTGCCCTACATATTAAAGTAAGATTATCAGCTCTGTAATTGGTTATTCCCCATACACAGAACTTTAGTGAATATTAGTCACTCAAGAGTAAATTTATGGACTCTTATTCTCATGTGAACATTGTACTTGAGATGGACCTAAAATATTGTGCTTCATAATACAAGTGAAGGAATTTACTACTTTTTAAAAATCTGTTGGTATTTTTGGTCTGTTTTTTGTATATATAAAAAAGGATGTTGAGGCAAACTTTCTCAGCGTTTTGTCATACCTCTAAATGGAAACATTTTGTGTAAATTGAACATTCTGATGTATTGTAAAGACTCCATATGTAAAATGTTGGGAGAATATGGGGATTAAAATGCTTTGATGTAAATGTGTTTGTAGATTAGTTTTGCTGTATCAAAATAATAATAATAATAATAATAATAATAATAATAATAATAATAATAATAATAATAATAGCTTGTTTAAAGCTGTTTTAAAGCTTCATTTTTTTACCTTTTGATACATTTCTTTGAAAGACAGTCTTCTCCACATTGCACAGCAATCTAACTTCTTCTTGTGTATTTGCTGATGTCCACCATGTGAAAAACAAGGTCTAAACACTCCAGCTCTTTACAAGGTCTCCTCACAGTAACAAGCAGTATTAAGACAGTTGGCCAGCGACACAAGACTGTGGCAGGCTTTTCTTCTACAGTTATAAATGAAGCTTTTAAGGTAAACACGTCTCTCCTGAACAAGCACCCTCAGCCTCAGAGGTCATCAATGCAAATAAAAGCACAAAGGCTTTCACAGAGATGCCGTTATGTACCTAAACTGACTGCTTTTCTTTGCACAAACTGACACTGTGTCATGTTTGCACAGCACTGCTGTCTGGTTAAAACACTAAGAGCAACATTTTCACTGTCTTTTTCTCAACCCTTGCTTGAGTAAAAATAACACAAACTGCCACCTTAGGTCTTCTTACAATGTTAGTTACCTAAACAACCGCTCAGCACTTCCTTCAGCAGACTTTTGGTGAAAACTTTGCCTCCCTAATTTGAATTCTTGCAGGGCAGCTGCCTTTGGGTGATGTCTGCAGTGAGAGTTCAATCTCCATCAGGTCTCCTCTGTATCCTTCAGTGATTTTGGCCTTTAATTTCAATCAAAGTGGAAATCATTAAACATTCCACGATCATTCTCATCTGGCAGTAAAATGGTTTGATCTTTATTTGGACGCTCTATGACAGACAGCTTATCCTCTATTATGCCCCTCAGCAATATGAGGTGCTTCTGCCTTTTATTCCAACCCAAACCTAATGGTGCACTCAAACTGAACGTGCATTTGAATTTGACCTTTGGATTGTTTTTGCTCTTTTCGTATTCTTAACAGAGAGCTGGTAGTGCTCAGATGAGTGCAGATGAACACTTAAGTGGGAATATTTTAACAGATTCATATTGAAATACTTGTTTTGCAGACAGAATAAACCACGTTGAAGGTCAATGTATGTTGTTTCTTCAGTTCAAATCCCTTGGCATGTTTTCATGCATGCAGCAGTCTGACTAAGGTCGTATCTGACCATAAAGTCACAGTGGGGAATCTACTCTTGTCAGTGTATACATGAAGAAAAGAGAATCAGACTTTTGGCCGAAAACGCCTCACTCCACTTCGATTGGCAGTGCTGTGTGCTTTTTTGATAAGCGAATACGCGTGCGTAAAGAACTAGTTCTGTTTCACCCAAAGAAGAAGCAACAGTCTAATGATGATGGCTGAGATGGATGCAGCTGTAGCTCTTCTTGTATTTATTAATGTATGTGCCAGGGTGTTTGTGCTGGAGCCATAGACTGTATGAGCGTAGCGACCCTATTTATCATGGTCATCGACTTCCTCTTCTGGCTGAACGCTGAGGCTTACTGAGACCTGTAAAGTCCTGCTGAGTCCTGCCGAATCCAACCACAGTCCGATAGAGCATAAACATGCACGTTTGAATCGGATAGCAATCACATTGCTATCAACCAGGCTAAGGTCATAGTCCAATTTCTTAAGCTGCAGGAGTAGTGTAGTTGTTAAAGACACACTTTGGGCACAATGTGTTGGAGACGTCACTGTTTACATATTAAAAGCCAAGTTGTTGTTTTGGACACAACATAAGGGACATTTTAACCCACTCACAATGTATACATAAGATTAAAAGCAATCTAAGCAGCATGCATAATAATTTAAGACTCCACTTTTGAGTCAAAAAAAAAAACATACCAAATTTCAGTTCTTTCTTCAAGTTTTCTGTGACTGTTTAATGTGATGATTCCTCAATTTCATTTTTTTTCTACCACCCTCGTTCCACAGACATGTTGTCCCAGCAAGGCTCCACTCTGATTGGTCCACAGGGGGCACTGCGACCTATCACCTGCGGTTCTGGTCAGAACGGCTGTCTAGCTGAATGCAAACAGCAGGGTGTGTGAAGAGAGTGAGAAGAGGAGATGCCTTTACTGGTGCTTACAATGAATGAAGCAGCAGGGTGGATGAGTAATGCCTACTGAAAGAAAGATGGAGCATTTTGACAGATAGAAAGAGAGAAAGAAACAAAACTGAGAGGAAGAGATACAGGATTTTGAGGAAATATCCACCCGACATGTGCAATAACAGAGCTAACATGACACTTGTTTTTACAGCCTACTCTATCAGAATGTAATTCCCTCACCATGACGTGACTGCCTATTTTTCCCTTGGCAGAGCACATTTCCTAGTTAACATGTCACTTTCCCCTACTATATCACATACACATATACACACACGTATACACACAGGGGCAGGGGATTTGCAGGGGTTATCTTATCTTTTGTGCAAGCTGTGCAAGCATTTGGGGTCAAGCCAGGTGACCAAAACCTTACATACCAGTGTGTCATTCCTCTTGTAGATCTGCAGCACATTAATCTGATTTTTCTAGTCAGCGTGTGCTCTGTTTTCAGCTGATGAGTCTGGTGTTGATGATAATGCCGAGACAGACTGACAGGAGCAGACAGATACAAATACGAAGAGCATGTTCTCGCATACTAATGCACATGTGTCGTGCTAAGAGTTCTTGTTCCTCAAGTATTTGTGCGTGCTTCTTACCACTGAAGTTCAGTTAATTAATGCTCAGAGTGGGCTTTTCTGGAGGATGTACGAAGAGTGTTAACTAGCCACTCGTGTAGACTCAGGTTGTACTTTGCAGCAATAGCTGTCAACTCTTGTGGGACAAGAAGACAAAGCGTTTGGGATTAGGCTAATTGTTTTTTTGGGTTTTTTTGCAATCTCTAGAAAGTTTATTATTGCTCTATTATTCTGTCTCTAACACTGTCTATAATCCCCTTTATCTACAGGCTACCTCATTTGTGAAGAATCCTCTGGCTTTTCTCCTTTCATAACCTTGGTAACAATAAAATCTAACCACATATTCAGCTCTATAGACGGTATGTGTGACATGAATTATAGACATGGGAGCAGACACATAAGTGCTGTAGCACACACTGTTTGGATGGCAAATGAAGGCACTGAGTGCAAAGCTGTTTGAATTGGTTAAAACAACAGCTGAGCTAAAGATTTAACATCCTTCCATCAAACATTTGTGATAAAATCATTTCCGAACAATCCTCAATTAATCTGTTGTAATTATGGCACAGTCATCTGCGTAACGCCACAGCCTGGAAACCCTGTTCAGAGGTCTGGTTTAAAATAAGAGAGTGACAAAAATAGAATGATTAAAAGTGCTGCAGGATACCTTCTTTACATAGTCCATGTTTAGCGGAAATAAATTTTTGTTGTGAGTTTGTCACACCACAGAAATGTGTCATTGACCACTGAAAATGGTCATGGAAAAATAAGCACTTCTCTCTGCTGTGGAATGCTAGGGGCGTGTCAGTTAGAGGCGCTGGAGCCACACCCACCCTCAGAAGGGGAGCTACCTCTGTGTACTGTACGAGGATGTTATCTACAGTAACAATGGAAGCTAGTGAAGCTAGTGCTAGCAGCGTCATGAGACGGACCCAGCCCTATCTCTTTGAGCCATCAGAGCCAGAAACTTACTCTGAGTCAGACACTGATAGAGCTCAGCCTCTCTCCTCACAGTCTCCATCAGAACAGTCATTTATTTCTCCCATTTATACAATTTAGCAACATGTATTACTGACTAGTAACATTATAGTCCAGCCAATACAGTTAGGCTATCAATCCACTCGTTTCTTCAGAAGCCCATGGGTGTCGCTATGACAGATAACTATTTCTACCGGTGGTTAACCGATTCCTGTTGCCTTGCAACAATATGGCTTACCTCCTGTGGCGGCAACAGGGGCGGGTTTATGCTAATAATGGCTCCATGACGTAACTTGGCTTCGATACCTGACCCGCCCATTAAATCCTGAACACAGAAATTTGAAGCAGTTTGTGAAGCCGAGCTCCACAATTAAATCCTAAATAGTTGAATGGCTTTTACATGTTTCAAGGAAACACATTTGTGACCTCTTTAATGTGTTTACAAGAAAATGGCTACACAAACTTTAAGAGGCAGCTTGCTAAAGGGTACTTTAAAACAGACCTCGAAACTGACACTCACTGTTCCCAAGAACAAATGATCAAAACACTAAAAATTACTGATGTATAAAATGACAACAAATGGTGATTAAATACTGATTCTAACAGATACTGATTGATCATTGTGGTGAGACAGACAGAGCCTTCTATCTAAAGCTATTGTGATCAGGGATGGAATATGTTGTTCACTATTCTTGCAAGACACTGAGACATCAATGTCAGGTTGTATTTGTTGTGCTGTATCACAATAGCCTCATGAATTAATAAATGTTGGGTTGTCAGTCTGGTGTAATGGCCCAAAGAGAACAGAAACTCTCAGAGCAGTGGTTTGTTTATTTTGTACTAAACACTCAGAATTTTTTACAAACATCTGCCAAAAGACTGCCCAAAGAGACAAATAGAAAATGTTGTCACAGAAAATCAAGTTCTTAGTAAATTAGCCTTCTCATGAAGCAAAATACTGAGCCACACTAATACAGGATCAAACTGAAACCTGAACTTTTCTGACCTGTGGTTAGAGGATGATTAATAGCTGATGGTTCTTTAAATGTAGTTCAGAAAATCTGTTTAATGAATAGAAATTTTAACTGTAGGTGACAAAAGCGAGTTCATTTTTTTTCTTATCAAAAATTGTGTGATTTTTTTCCCCTTTTCATTAAAACTTAACAGGGTATACCAATGTTTCATTGTGGTTTAAAACCAGAGCTTAGACTTGAATCACAGACCAGGTTCATGAGGAGGTTGCCCTCGCATAAATCTGTCATCGCCGTGGCACACAGTGGAACCCGGCCGCCCTTTGCTGATTTACACCCTGCGAGGAATGATAGGCAGGCGGTCCACCCGACAGCCTCTGCTCCTTGTCTGGACGTGAAGCGGACAGGCTCAGGCCGGAGCCCAGAGGAGGGGAGCTTAGAAGTGGGCTGCACTTGAGACTGTCCAGGGAAGAGAGAAACACAAGCCAACAAAGCCTCCTTTACAGTACAAGGCAGTGATGGAGAGCTGAGGGAAGAAAATACGCAGCAGATCCATCTGCTGAGGAAGACTGCTGAGGGTTAAAGTGTGACGCTAACGCTAACTGAACTGTGCGAGGGGGACTGTGTCCCACTGCCTGTTCTCAGGGTGTATGTTGTGTGAGTGCATGTGTGTGGGTGTTATGGTGTGCAAATGTGGGAAGTGGGAGAATCTGTTTGGCTCGGTGGGCTTGTGTGTGTGTTAGTGTCTGTGTGTGTGTGTGTTACTTAATGCGTTGAACACGCTGTGTATTCTTCATGGGTGTGCACATTTGGTATCTATATGCATATGTATATCATCAGTGTGACATTTTGCATTAATATGCTCTCTGTGTCAGGCTGCTGCTCATATACAGGCTAATTTTATGTCTGCGTGTTTGTGTGTTAGCGTGTGTAGGTTAACAAGTGAAAAATCTGTATCCTCAGGGGGGTGATTGTGTATGTGCCTATTTAATATATGCAGGCAGGGCGGTGCAGTCATTACAGCATTACCTCACTATTCCCAACACAAATTATATTCATTTTTGATCTCAATAAATTGGTGTCAGAGTACACAGAATATGTATGCAATGTGACTCCAAACTATCAAACCTGTATGGCTGTGCATTCCCCATCATATCAGACACTTATTTCACCAAACCCCACTCTGAGAGACCTGGCTTGGTTCTGAAACCTGAGCTTTTTGTTTGCTTTTTACTTCCTCCTGGCAATATTGAGATGTATTATTTTGACGATGGTTTAAATTATCTTCATTTAGTCAGTTTATGACAAGTCATGTACATGTAATGTCTTGTACATGTCAGAACTTTCCATTCTATTACAAGTCATTTGCTCCTGACAAAGAAATATGACCTAAATAAATAGTTTGTGAGAATACAACAAAAAATAATGAAAACTGAAGTGTCATTTTTTTCGTAAACCATTGGCTAATTCCCAAGTCTTGGAAAATGTTTATCCATTTTAATAGTTTAACTTTGCATTAACGATACAAAACATTGGGTTTCCTCAAACGCAACAATTCAAAAACATAGGACAGCACAACAGCCACCACAGGTGAAGCCAAAACTTTTTGAACTCCACCTGGTGACTGACTGAAGTATAGATCATAAAGCTGACTTCATTTTACTATTTATTTGTCGGCTGATCCTAAAACAATGCCACATGACATCATGATCTTCACTGCATTAGAGGAGTAAAAAGATACATGAAAAAGAAAAAAGACATGTGGCTCTGGAGATGAAAACAGATCTAAACGGTTATAGTTTCCCTTTAAGATCATATTGGGTTCACATGATGTTTTTTATTATTGTACAAAATGTGTTGGTAGTTCATTCATATTTGACTTCAAATAAAAATAAAAAAGCACGTATAACCATGATGGGTCAGAAAAATGAATTAGTTTATCATCAAATATTAATCAACTACACATTTATTAGACATCTAAGAGTTGAGGTGGTCTTTATCGTCTCACTTTTCTCACTTCACCTCCTTAAAGTCCACTGTTCTTACCTTAAGCTTTTTTTCTTATGGATTATCTTCAATTTTATTATCAACTTTAGTAATTTACACCTCAAATATAAGCAGAATGGAAGATTTCTGATCAACAAGAAAAATATTTTTCCTTGGAACATTTCTTAATATTTTGATCATGTTTAAATCACTTTTGATGAGTGCATCATGTTGAGATCAAAATCCGTTTTTCTTTGTGTTTTTCTGTCATTGAAAATCTCCACTTGAATGAACAAAGCTCTGACTTTATGCTGGAATTGTCACGGTTCTCCCATAGGGGGCGCTCTTGAGTCACAATCAGAGGAACATGGAGTGAGGGGAATTTTCTCAAACAGAGGGAGAGATGGAAAATGCACTCACACACATGGAGACGCACACAAAGGAGGAGAGAGAAAAAGAGCCTCTCCTCCCCTCGCCCCTCCTCTCTCTCTCTCTCTCTCTCTCTCTCTCTCTCTCTCTTTCTCCCTGTGTTCATGCAGGCGGGCGGTGCGTCGTGCTCCTTACCATGCTCAGCCTCTCTGTGAGGGGCGGCGTCACCCAGATGTATTGTCTGGATGTGACTGTGCTGGGTGTAGAGAGCTTTCCCAGGGTCTGTCCTGCCACTGTATGGAGCCCTGCATCGTGCCCCTTTCCTGTCATTCACCGCTGGTTCCTTCCTCTATCCAAACTGCCCCCCCCCATCCCCCGTCTCCTCCCTCCATCAGAATACTCCTCTGAAATCAGAATCAGCTCTGATTCTTCTCTGTCCCTGAGTTTTGAAGTTACACTGTAGGTGTGCGAGTATTTTTTAATTATCTGGGTTTTTTTTTTTTTAAATCATTATTTGGCAAGCCTAATTCTTTTTAAGTTAACGTTAGGTCTTATGACATTTCAAACAACTGAACATTAATCTGTAATGCAAACTAAAAAGACCTGAAACATTTAGTTTTCTGTGACTGCCACACCTGCGATAAGTTTCAGGACCACAGATAAGGGATGATCATGTGAGCATGGCAGAGGATTTCAGGCGAAGGGGCAAATTTCACATCATGTCAAAATAATGCAGCTAGTTGGACTAAGTAGACAGCTTGCTCTGTTGTTGAACGTCATGTGGCCTTTTCTGCTTTTCTGTTTGGGCGCCGTCTGCAACATTTCGCCCTTCTTTTATCCACATCTCTGCAAACTTTTCAGCAGGGAATGAATGCACGTCTGGTCCATTAACGGCAATGAAGAGAAGATTGGTGAACACAATCATTTTGTTGCACTCATCAGTGAGTAAGTTACTGCCAGCAATAAAGGAAAATGTGTAAGAAAACTCAGTAAGAACCTTCCTGTTATTTTAATTGGTTTTTAATTATTGACAGGGGTTGCATCCTGTGTATAGGTAAAGAGTGTTTGTACATGATGCAGGATATACAAGCAGTGACACACAGTACAGATGCACCTCCAGCTAAGGAGTCTCGTTGGGCAAACTGAAGGCACTATTTACTCCTCCTATAATACTAGTTTATCCACAGCGAGGGCTCAAGGTGAGGAGTGATGAGAGCGCATCCCGCTGTGCAGTAAAGTGAAAAGCAAGATAAGCAAAACATGCCAAAACTTTTTTAATTTGCTCCACAGGGTTTGGAAGCAATTAGAAGAAACACTTGCTGATAAAACAAAATGTCCTTGTTGCTCTATATGTCAGAGAAAATTGAGTATGAGACGGATGGGCTGATGAGCCACAAACCATGAGAGGTTAAGAGTCAGGCATATATCTTCACCTGGGAAACCATTACAGAGGTAAGGCAGGGAGTTTCTATTCAAAGGTTATTCTGTTATTTTAAAACGGGGTGTTTTTTTTCTTTATTGATTTGGTGTGAACATGATGAAATGGGAACAAAAACTTCAGGAAATGCTTCAGAGGATTGCTCTAAATGGCATCTGAGAAACAGGGTACAGTGTATCACTCAGGACATTAGCAAGACCATAGTACTGCCACTAAAAGTGCTTGTATTCATCCCAGACAGGCTCCGATTGTTTTTACAACTGTCAGATGACATAACAGCAAAGCCAAAGGCACCAGATTCCATACAGGGCTGAACATGGAAGTTGAAAGTCTGCCTTTATTGAGTGAGTTTGATCCTTACTCTTAAATACTGATATTCAAACTTTACTAAAACTGCAGTAGGCAAGCCATTCTTGTGGTCATGCCTGATAAAGCATCTTACATGCATTAAGTTTTCCCTTTCTGCTTCTACATATTGATAATTCTATACACTTAGCTCTATACTTGTCAAACCAGAGCCAGAACACCAGGGTTGACGTTAAACTCAGCAACCAACTGCAGACTCTACAGCTGAGTAAATAAGTGACTTATTTTATAGCAGCTAAATGGTGAAACCACACCTCATAAGAAACCCCATCAAAAATTAAAGCCTGCACTCTGAAAGCGTCTGCTCCTGGGCTGGTGATAAAATACCAACACGGCTTGTGATTAAATACAAGCTAACTCGTTTAGCCTCCAGCTATCCCACTTTCTACTGATAATAAGCAGGCTAAAAAAAAATAAAAACTTCCTGTCTCTATATATACTCCAGTAAAGCAAACAGTGGCGTTTATTGTGGCACTGGAAAAAGAAAACGTGTGCCTGTGTCTGGAGAGAAAGGCCCCTCTCTCTCAGGATACAGCGCCTCAGATAGGGAGCACATTACAATGGTGCACAAAGGGCGACTCTCTGAACACTTCCTTCAAAACTAACCAATGACTGCCACTGTGCAGATGCTTAAAAAACATAACAATGTGTCTCCATGATGCAGTTTATTCCACATTAGTGTGTTTGATTTGACCCAAATGTATGCAAGCGTTACTACAGCATGTCTGTGACAACAAAGGCTCCAGTTTATGGTTTTCATGTTATTGAATGTGTAAATAATTGAAGTGGATTTTCTGACTTACAGGAACAAGACTCCAGAGTGCAGCTTTATTGATCATGTAAGCAGTCCAAGTTTGCTTTAGCTAATGCAGAATCTACTGGAGTGCACTGATGATAGAACAGTTTAAATGCTGTCAAAGGAGCAAAGAAGGGGAAAAGCTTACACTACTTCAGTGAAATGATCACCAGTCTTCAATTCAGCAAATGTTTCTTCCCTCAAAGCAGCTATTCTTTGGTTTTGGGCTGTTAACACATTTAATTGGTGCTGTTAAGTTTAACAAGCCAAAGGGTTGCAAGGCTACAGTTATTAGCTTATGGGAGGAAAATAGCAATTAGCAACAGTCGCTAAGTGTCAGTGTGATGGAAGAAAAGGCACACAGATTGAACTCAAAGTTTTTAAACTTTTATTACTGAAGTCAGCAGTGGTGGAAATACCAAGTTTTAAAGCTTATCTGTACTTATTTAAAACTGAAAGTGTCCTAGTGATGTTTTAGGAACTATTTGCACGGGATTAGTAGCCTATTATGTGGGGACCTCTGCTAATTTTAGAATTACCCCCTGACATTAGATTTGTTGTGCCAACCAACACATCAGTGCTAACCTGCGCAGCGAGGGACTCCAAATCCTATTTTAGGCTACTTATTTTTAGACCTCTTGAGTTATGGGGCCATCTAAATATCTGACTGTGGTATTTTTTTGTTTTTATCATGATTGTGTTTGCCTAATATCAGTGTATAGTGACATTATACAAGTAACATACATTTTTTTGGTCATTGCTATATTTACGTTCATAAATTAGACTATTTAAAGCATACTGATCAATGACATAGGGATACACAGAGAGTCTCCTTACATTTCATGTCTGTCCAAAGTGCTGTCAAAACCTTCATTTTTAATGGCTAACACTGTCTGAATTATTTCTGACAGGAATATGGTCAGAAAAAGCTGCAGAGACCACCTTAAAAAAATATTACCACCCAAAATGTGAGAGATGCCAAGTAGGACTGGATTAGTATTATCAGAGGACCAATGTGTGTCTCGAAATATGGTAGGTGATTTGCCCTGGAATTTTTACTTTACAAATTACGGACATGGTCGATTCGCACGGGATTAGAAACACAGAAGTCCTCCGCAATTATTACAAATTATCAGAGGTCCCCAAGTGAAACTAAGCTAGTGTGAATAGGGCTTTGGAGTCATTAAAGACGGAAAGTTGCATCATGAGGTCTCACTTCCTGCACTTGACTGTAAAATGAAAGTGTCAGTGCAGCTTAACTTTAGATCATGAACAGGATGAACACTTTACTTTACTTTTTAAGCAGGAGACTAAAACTACAAATGTGTTTGGCCTGCAGAACTAAATGTGTGTTCACATGCTGGTCCTGTGTGTCTTGAGCTTTAAGTTGCTGAATAAAGATGTATCCATTTGGTACTATGACATCCTACCAGCTGCTCTTTTTTATTTCAATTCAATCATAATAAATATAATATAATAAAAATGATAAATATTATAATAAGCACACCTGAAAGATTGAAAGTAACTGTCAGAACACTTTCCAAAAATACCTCATATCCACGTCCACCTGTGTGTCTAATGGTCCCTGGGCAGTGTGTCTGGACAGCTCTTATCATTCAGTCCGGGGTGTGTGACAGGATGCAGGTCGCGGGGGAGGACGTGTAACTCATTTCTAGATAATGGCAGGGTTTCTGTCTCCCCTTTCTCCTGCAGCAGGCCCAATACATCGACTCATCAATCCGCTCACAGACATACCACGCCCCCACAGCCCTATTTTCACTTATCGCCCTAAAACTACCACCACGCACTCTAAATAACTGCTCTAATCTGTTCCAATCCTGACAATGCATTTCATCCATGACACCAGGTCCTTTTCTTTTACTTTCTATGTATTTTAAAAGAACCTCCCATGATAACAGCTTGTGACAAAGGACCAAAGGTTTCATTCCCCTGTTTCATTTCCTGTTAGTTATATTTCAGATGTGTGGCAAATGCCTGGTAATGAATCCAGGAGTCGGTACGTGGAGGAGGCATGGAGGGATGGACCGAGAGTAGGGAAGGCAATTTGATCTCCATGGGTGGTCTGCCATGTCTAAACCAGCCTCGCAGTTAATGAGGAACACTAACAGCCTCTGAATTACAGGAGGGGTAAAACCAAAAGGAATTATAGCTGTCCAGAGCAAAATGATCATTAAACGTTTTGGTAACATGTTCCATATTTACAAAGCACACTATTGGAGCGGATGATATCTAAAACATGAGATATTCATGTTGAAAGTACAGAGAAATGAGAAATGAAAGGGTGCTTCCATGCTTAGACTACTGCAGCGAACAGCGTTTGAGTTGTAGGAGTTGCATGTTGTTTTGCAGTTATCAGTAACTGCAGTAAACATTTCAAGGTTTCTGTTCTCTCAGTTATTTTTATAAATCAACCCTTAGAGTGGGTCTGAGTTTTGGGGTACAGTTTACAGTCCCTTCTAACTTGAAACGTGAATGGTCTGGCACAATGTGGCCACATTTTGGTTGCAAATTAGCAAATAAGAACAGATGATTCAATGTGAATTTGAAATGTTTTCTTTTCTTATTTGATCTTTAACACTTTGTATTCCTGCAAGTCCCAACACATCTATCTGACAAATCCTGGCAGAGACGCAGAAACTTTCAGTCACTGCTATTGCCATGTTGGTCACCCTGCAGATCTCTAAGAGAGCAGGTATGACAGCTCCATTAGGAGGTAATGTAACAGTGGGTCTATGGTTACAGTAAAGCCCAGCTGTGCTGCCACTTTGTGTTTTAGCAGCACTGAGCAGACACCACGCTTTGATTATAGGTGTTTATACTGGTCATGTGATCCAGTGCGACAATAGGCATGAGTCTGACTCGAACCTGAAGCCAAACACACTAATGAGGACCAGGCCAGGGTGGTGTGCCTTTCCTTTTCAACCCTCTGGACCCCGGTAGAGTTGATAACCTGGAGAACGCTTTCGGAACAACTACATCGTTCACAGAGTTGAACAAATGGCTCTGAAATGGTTGGGTCTTTTAGAAAAATGATCCAAACTAACTGAACAATCAGCAACAGTGTGGTAGCATGCACTGACTCAGGCAACTTTGAAGGTGAAACTCACTGACTTTAGTTGATCACATAGGTCACAGAAAAAACAAAAAAACAAAAAAACAGCATCTCCCTTCCACAGTGATAGTCAGTAAATCAGATACTAAGGATGAAAACGGTCTATGCTTTCTGGGTCACAAACTCCCAAATTCCAAAGTGTCAATATAAGGCCTTTAGAGTTAGGTACTCTGAGGGTGTGACTGGATAATTCAGTGCCATGAGCATGCAGTGACTCCTTTGTTTATGCTGTAAAGCTTCAGTTAGGGGTGATGCAATCAGGAAGTGATGTCAAGAATTAGCAGCCACTCACATTACTGCACCATTGATCGGAGGCTTTTGAAAATGATCGTGCGAAGATCCTCAGTAATTAGTTATGTGTTATACAATCTCAACCAAACCTGATATTTCACATCTGCTTCTTTTCAATTACTTTTTTTCCTCTCTTCTCTCTTTCATTCTGAGAGTGAAAGGGGCGATACACACACATGACTTTCAGGAATTTTTCCACAGCCAATGATATTCAAGCTCAAGCACAAATGTCCACTTGAGGAAAAGAGTTAAAATTTACAAGCATTTCATTGTCCAGCTTCACATCAAACTTAACTACAGCTGCATGGAAATTGTGTTTGGATAGATGAAATTGACGGGGGGTGTAACAGGTCATAACCAGGGTCAAGAATGTGTCTGTGAGTCTGTACAAACTCAATACACCCGAGTTTAGTTTCCTCCTACAACAGTGATAGCGCCAACAGTGGTAACTCGAGATCTGATGCAGGGCTCACTACAGGACAAGTCATCCCTCTTGCAGCCATGTCTAATGCGTTTTTAATAATATATTTGCCTCATCAGCATCTCACCTCTCAGCACAGGCCTGTGTACTCTAAACGGCTAAAGGAAGAGGAGCCAGACAAATAGCTTTTAAGAGGTCTTAGTGAGGAATGATGGCGAGGAAATGTATGACTCAGCAAAATTAGATCTATTCTGGAAAAAGAAAAGTGAAACTTTGGCAAAAGTGTGGAACTTGCATTAGTCACGAAGTAATGTAAAGAGAGGTTATGAATGACCATTGGACACTTTGTAAATGCAGTGTTGAATCCTAATCTTCAATCCCTGAGAAATACCCAAAGCCGTACTCCTTACATACTAATACTTACAGAGTTGAAACAAAAATTAAGCTTTTAAGAAAAACTGGAGTATCAATGAATTCTTGAGATGAAGCAGGGAACCAATTCACAAGTCTGATGGCTTAAAAATCTCACATTAAAAAAAATTGTCGTCTGATTTTGACCTGTATATTTGAAGCTGTTTGAGGCCAGCATTTTACCTATCTATCATGTTACTTGATACATCTAAAAGAAGACCTGTGGACCAGTTTGCTTGATTAACTTAGCTCACCCTGGCATTCCAAGTACTTAAGATTATCTCCATTAGGTTTAAGTGGTAAATCTAAAACCTACCACTTTTAACCCTCCTCATCCTTCATTCTGAATTCTGACACCTAGATGCCTGCTTTGGGCAACATATTGACCCCCATTGACCTCAACAATTCAACCCAAACCTGAGGAGGAGGAAGAAAGGGGGCTGAGTGCCAAATGTCCCATCTACAAATAGGAGGCAAAATGGCATTAGCCATCTTCACAGGGTCAGCCCAGCCATTAGGCCAGGTCCCAAATATCCCCCATCGCTCTTCCAATTAAGCCGTCAAAGTGGGGCAGATGGTTGTGACGCTATCGGGGTGCCGTGCTGCCCTCCTGCCCGCACCTCATACCCTCTCCAACCATCCATCACTAGAGGAGTCTAATTAGCTTGTTATTCTGCCATGCTAACTATTCCAGGCTTGTGAAAAGGCCTCCTCGTGTTTTGAATGACAGGGAAAGCATAGAGAGAGGGCGAATGGGAGGAGGGGAGGGGAGCCAATCACTGAGTGCAGAATGGCATTTGAATAGCCTTTTCAGCACACTACAGCAGCAATTATATTCCCCCGTCAGACTTCCTGCCAGGATATTTTTCTTTGTTGTTTCTTCATCAGCATAGTGCCATCAGTTGACAAGTTAAGCTTGACACAATGAGAGACCATGTGAAAGAGGTCAAAGGAGTTATTTCTTCTGTGTCATCACTGTGGAAATGAAAACACATTTAGTGTTGGCAAAGGTTGAACTATTTCCATAACCGCAAATATGTACTGAGTTATAAGAGTCAACCGTTTTCTTAACAAACTTTCTTGCTATTGTTTCTTATTGTACAATTTCAAACATTTCTTTAAACAAAGTTCAGAGCAGAAACTGCTCTGATCAGATATAAAAGATTTCTGGCACAACAACTTGTGCCACGTCTATAGATTTGTAATGTTTTCAAGAAAATATAAAAACAGACCAAACATGACACCAAAACCTGGTCTGGTTTTTTGTGTTTGCGTGTCATTCTACCAGAAGATTGGCTCATTACCTTTTAGTAACATTTAAAAAACTGTCAAAAAAGTATGACTTAAAGTTTATAGTATTTATGTTTTTAACATTAATTTTATTATGCAGAAATTGTGCACACTGAATGTATTGAACCATAAAATGAAAGATCATCCAAACGCTGTTTTCTAGATATTTTGCCTATTTATCACCTGTATCTGCTCAAACCCACAGTGAACAAACTTTTCTTTTAACCTTAAAGTTTGACCCAAACCTTCCTCTACCTGATATGACTACAGATCAGTTCTGCCTCTTTCCCTCTCATCATCTTCTGCTTCACAGTTGACGCAGCCCCATGCTGTTTATTTTCCTCCCACCTTTCATTATCTCCGTCTGTTCCTCTGCACTGAAACGCTGCCAAAAACAGTCCGCCCTCCTGCTCCATGCTCGTCTGAAGAGTCCTTGTCGGTCGGTCAGCCACTGTCTCCAGGAGAGGCATTCTTTATTTCACCTCTTGAGAGCGGCTTACTTCTAGAGCTGTGGGATGCATTGAACTATTATGGCATTTCACATGCTGCACCTGGCAACTAGGACATAAAAGCTGTCTTTGTCCACCTGTACATTAGCTTTTAACCTTCCCCCTTGTATAATCAACAATCAATAAATGATAAAGTCTTAATCCATGAGAAGTATTTTAAAACTGGGCAGCTTAAGAAGGAGGAATGTATTTATTTATTTATTTATTTATTTTTTATTTATTTATTTATTTCGGTCACGTCAGCACACATACAACATCATACATTGTCAATAGTTGAACAATTTGTACATGTCCGAAAGGGAAGACGGGAGAAGCAGAGCTTATCTAGTCCCGTCCCCTTCACCAATATTTAATATTTTGTCTCCTCTTTTCCACATATCATCAGATTATCATAAATTTGTATTACATTTACAGAATTTGACATATTTCTTGGTTTCCAGTTCTTTGTTCCGCTTAAGGCCGCATCCAGTCCCTTGATCCACATAAGGCATGGTTCATGAGTGTTCTTATTTTAATTTAGTTAGTGATGTTGGGGTGGTGTGTTTGCGCTGCATTTCTTTCTTTTTTTTCCCAGGTTTTAGACGTGTTAGCCTCGTGACTCTCCGTCACTCTCCTCTTCATCCGGATAGCCTAATATGCTACCATCATAACACTGAATATATGAGTGACGACAATGACGACTGTGGAATGCTGAAAAGAGCCAACCTGAACTACTACTTGGGATCTATCACAACAAGGATCCTGTCAGATAAATCCAAGTGTTCATGATCCAAGTTACAGTTCGTTAGCTCCATTTCCTCAGATTGTGTTGAGGTTTTGAAGCTTTTATCTATTTAGGCGTTCAATTTGTCCAGATCCTCCATGCTCTTGACCAGCACTGTCTTTGTTTGTTCTGGGATCTCCAGGATTGCCAGACACACCACTCTCCATTCCCTCCAGCTGTCCATTGCGTATCCAGCTAGGAAAGTTCCATCAGGGCATTTAGGTTCTCCCGAGCCAGCTTTGAGTCTCATGCTCTACCGACTGAGCTAGCCGGGCTCATCCTCTTGGGCCATAACTGGTAACATAAAAAACAATATAAAATAACTATCATGCTATTCACCATAGAAATTACATATCTGATTTACATCAAGAACCAAATATCCATCCTGGAGGAATTCTATTTAGCATAACCACTGACTATTGAATAATACTAAAGCTGTGTACTGTTTGCACTTGTAAAAACTAGTAATGCTTTCTTAAGAGGGAGTTTTGTGCTTTTACATATTTTAAACATGGATATAAAGTGACAAATATTGGATTAACTTACAAAATGTGTGCAAATTTTCAGCTATATACCCATATGATGTAGAAATCCCTGAATCTGTCTGTAAACTGATCATATACTCTATTTTGAAAAAATAGCATGAGATCTTAAATTGACTTGCTGAAATGATGGGGTTGTTACATAAGAATAACTGATTTATGATACATTTGCAGGGTGGGCCTCAAGCACCGAGGTCTGCCCGTAGCTCTATTCCTGACAGGCCTCCAGAGAGTTGGCCATTCAGAAGAAAGGGGGTTTGTGGAGTGGGAAGCCTTAAAGAGACTGTATCTAAAATGAAGTATTTCTTACAGTCTGAAATATGGGTTTTAATAAACACCACTGCGTGAAAAATAGGGATTTTTTTTTTTTTTTTTTTTTTTTTTGTAAATCATGTAAAGCTAGTATGGGGATGCCAGAGGGACAATGCAATGCCTAAAGAGAGAGAGAGAGAAATATATATATATATATATATATATATATATATATATATATATATATATATATATATATATCTCCTCTTTAAGTCAGTCATGTTCTTTGGCCATCAAACTTCCTTCGGTTGTAAAACATGCAGCAGGATTAACAAGTTTCATATATGAAAAATAAAGTCATCTGTTATTGTATAATCATTTTTAAATCAGTTGAATACATAATTAAATATATAGAGACTGGGGCAGCAGTGACTAATGGGGGGGGGGGGGGGGGGGGCTCAACCTTTTTAAAGAGAAACTAATACTCTGCTGCCATTGAATCCAGTTCAAGTTCTGCTAATCGTGTCTAATGAGCAGACCATTAAATTCCATACTGTCCAGGAGAATGGTATGGCTGTGAGTTTGACATGATATGTGTAGGTTCATGCTGTAATGAGCCTCACAGGTCATACTACTGGCATTACACTGAGTGACAGTGTGTCAGTGCTTGTTTTGTGTGTGTGTGTGTGTGTGTGTGTGTGTGTGTGTGTGTGTGTGTGTTTGAGGATAATATAAATGGGACAGGTTTTGCCTGCAGTGGTGAGGCAGGTGGTGCTTGCGTTGCAGGTGTGCTACTTGAGCCGTGCCACACTGAATTTCCTGTCTCCCCAATCGCAAGATGGCCGCCCTCCATCAAAAACACCAGAGGTGCTTTTTTACTGCTTCTCCTGTTATATTATCTCAATAAAAAAGGTCAGTGAAAGACAAAGACTGATTTGTGTGACAGGTGAGCACTGACCTCATGGTTTTGGCTCTTTACACCTATTCCTGCCAAGAACTCTTCACACATGACTGAAAATTCAGTGAGCAAGTGTTTGTAGAGGAGAAATCTGAAAAGTGCTTGATGGTGTGCCTGTTTATCTTGAAAATTTGAGCGTGTTTTTACCCCCTTAAGCTGTCCATGAAAATTCTCCACAACAGCTCAGGGCAAGGTTGGACATTAAAAGGTCCTTGGGAAATTCATAGCCATTAAAATGGAGCTGCAATAACTTCATGCTTCTTTAATGGAAGCCATTTCCATATTTTAGATGAAATCTATTTTGAAAACATAAAGTGCTGCAGTCTATTACAGAATTCACACTGGGGATTATATCATTAATTTAAATTCTCTGACCAAGCTTGATTGTTTTAATCTTTATCCATTACTGTATAAATGAATGTTTCATTGCAGCTCCATCCTCACATAAATAAGAGTGTTGTTGGAAATAAATAATCTGTAAAACAGTCGGTATAAAAACTGAAACGTGAAAGAAAAAATAAGCCTTATAGTAGGCTGAAAATGAAAAAAAAATAATGCACAAATCATTTGACCATGCTGTCCTGCCAAGACCATGTCTATCTCTCTGTCCTCTGGAGCCAGGACTCTTGTTTAGAGGATTTTTTATCGCTATACAAAACACATATCTTGTTCACAAATATTATCAGTGAGCCAGGGCTCTATTGATTGGTCTGACACCAGTTTGATGGTGAGCTGAATTAAAATTAATCTGATCAATTCAGTGCACAATGAAAACAGTGCGAAAACTCTGTAAAATGTCAACGCTAGTCATCCTTCAGTCTCATTCTTGGAGACGCAAAAACAAGGGCTTGTCAGACATGAATAATGAACATCCTGTGAGCTTTATTCTGTGCTGCCTGTTTCTTTCTTAGTCATGTTGCTAGATCTCTTAAACTCGGGATAAAATGTGGATGTCTCAGTGACGTCACTCATTAGTTTCTAAGGCAAAGAAATTCAAAAACAAATAATGGTGGTTGCCACATTAAAAATGCTAACTCAACCTAACATTTTTATCAAGCCAGCATCCCTTGTATAATATGCATGGATTAATTCTGCCTCCTGAAGTACATTTTCAAGCAAATTTGTTTGGCCTCCAGTGTGAAAAGAAAGAATTTTGTAATTGCTCAGATAAATAGAGCTAAATCTATTACAAGATAACAAGGTCAAGAGCTGTCACTAGAAATCTTTGTAAAGAATTACCCACTTGTGAAGCCCATGTAATAGGTTTTACAATGTATCCTGCTTGTGCAGATGTATATACTGTCAATGAGAAGTGTTTGTTAAGTTGTATAACCAAATATATCAAAAGCCAATACAGTCTTCCAATTGCTGCGTGCATCTGAGGGGAAAAAAGATACACATGCATTTTTTCATCCTGCAGGACAGCACCTTCTGCCTTGACAAAACACCAGTGATAATGATGATGAATGAATGTGGTCAAATGGCGATAGTCTCCCCATTCTTACATGCCTGCTTATCAATATGAGATGGAGCATCAAATCACTTGCTCACTATTTTCTTAGCCCTTTGGTCAATAGTGTCTCCAATTAACATCCTATTACCCTGAGCAGTATTAATCACCTGGAAGCAAGGGCAGTGAAGTTTGCAAAGGTCACATGTGTGCAATGAAGATTAACAGTGTCATGGCATTGATTGGCTGGCAGGGAGGTTAATGCAGTGTATGTATTGTAAGCTGTCGAATGTAGAGTAGGTACAAACAGCCAATGTTAACAAGAGTGCTGTTTTCTCTGTATGGAAAGTGCAATTTACTGGATACACTTGTGATTATTACAAAAACTGAAAGATTATTATTTTATTTTTTTTTACTGGAGAAGTGTTGAGTGATTGTTGGTGAAAGGCAGTGTCTGAATCAATGGATATGAACTGCAGTGCTTAACGACTATCCATAAGACATGAAACATAAGAGCTAAGAAAAAAAATTGCATGCTAGAAAAGTCAGCTCTTACACATCTGAAAGAAAAAAAGATGTGGGGCTTGGCCACAATATTGAGAACTCTGGAACAAAGAAAATCTGTTTTTATTAATGTTTAACACTAAACCTCATAACACAGACTTACTTATATATATATATATATATATATATATATATATATATATATATATATATATATATATATATATATATATATATGTATTCCACATTTATACTTCTTTTGTTTAATACTCATCACAGCTTAGTCCAGGGATTATAAATGATTTAGGTGTCACTCTAGATTCAGTTGTGCACAAGCTTTACACTGCTGTCATGCAAGAAACCATTTTTAATTGAAGCCCATGGTCATTAAAAATTTGCCTGAGAATTGTTCTAAATGAAAGCATGAAATAGTTTTGCTATCTATTAGTATCAAAACTACACATTACGTCATCAGGACAGAGATATGAGAGGAGAGTAGCAGATATATCACAGTTTGGTGGATGTAGCATGGGACGGAACGGACAGTCCTTGGCTTTTGCAACCAGCTGTGAGTGGACGCTTAAGGAACTGCAGTCCTTTGCACTGTGGTCTTATTTTGCTCACAACTGAGACGACTTAATCTACAAATCTACATTCCAGGCTTTATGCTGACCATCAGGAGTTTGAGTTGTTTATATGTCACAGTGACTTTTTTGTCTGTTTCTACAGCTACAAAAAAACTTCCAACAAACTTCTATTGTAAAACAGTACTACATAAGTTCAAGAAATAAGGCAAAATAATGCTGTTTCAAAAGAACAAAATGCTATTGATATTATTTTTATGTCAAGGTTTTTTTTTTATCAGAACCTTTGTAGTTTACTTACAAATGCAAAAACAACTGCTTCATTAGGTACTATTTTCTGCTAAATATCTGACTATTTGCATTTATATGTTCTTGGAATTTTTGCACCATACACTTTCTTGTATTGCAGCTTTGACTCTGAATTTCTTCCTGTGGGATGAATACTGGAGCACCTTATCTTATCTTATCTTATCTTATCTTATCTTATCTTACTATATTTGGATGTATTTCTATATTGTTTATTATTTAAAGCTACATTTGGACAGTTAAAAGCACATGGACAATTACAGGGTGACATCCGGGTAAAAAAACTTTTGATTCCAGAGAAATTCAGTAACCTTGCTCTTGTCTAGGAAGATTACCACTTCTGTGCACATTCCACAGACAAAGAGGCACACACAGCTGGACACACATATTTATGCATACAACAATGGGAGGTCTCAGACTTGACCTGCCTTCTTCATCCTTCAGCCATTGTTCCATTAAACGCTGGCAGCAGTACATCAATAGCACATTCATCTGTGGAGAAGTCTCCATCACAAATCAATATGGTTTGAAAATCTATCATATGCAATATGCTGTCGCCCAAACACACGTCACCTGATATGCCAACGCAGCAGCGCAATGCTGACACAAATATTTCTCTGTCTGCCCTTGAAATAATTGATTTTTCTTGGTTTAGCAAAAGGCTAATGTTCTGATGGAGTGTGCAATATATCACAGACTCGACGGTGTGATAAATGTTGCAACATCTCTATATCCATAAAACTGTACACACGAAGACACAGGCCCCATACACAAATACAAACGCTCTAATCTAATTACAAAACCATTCCAAGACAAACAGAGGCATGCCAACAAACACACACACCCTGGAAAACATCCCTCCACACACAGACAGACAGACAGAAACACACACACTGCTCTCTCTTATCTGGTGCTGCAGCCTCTCTGCCAGGAGAGCCATGATTTAGGCCTTGATCCTTGCCGTCTCTGGAGACGTTGTGCTTGATTACTGTGGTCTGCCTGCAAGATCAATGAGTCATCAATAACAGTAATAACGTCTAACATGCTGCAGCGGGCCCTCATTGTTGCCTTCATGACGGCTCCCAGGAACAAATAAAAAAAATAAAAAAGGAATCCAGTCAATATGTGGCGAGGCATGGGGATCTATTAAAAAAATCAGCAATAAGTCTGTGGGAATGCTTTGATGATGAAAACAGCTCAGTTAGTTCTGCTGACCCTCTTGGTGATATGCAGTTCATGCATTTACAGAAAACATTTTACTCTCAGCAAGTTTAGCTGTTAGGTCCTCATCCAACCTGCAAACACAGCACACATCCCAATGTTTGTGAGTTGCAGTGTGACACGTTTGTGTGAAAAGCAAAAAGAAATGTTCACATAGTTAATATTAATAAACATCTGCATACAGTGCAACAATCCACTAATAGATGTTATCTCAAAATTCTAATTTTAGTCTACTGTTATGAGCTGTTGCTCAGACTCTGAACAATGGCAACATACAGAAAAGGATACCGTAGCTGATGTCCTTTAGGGCAAAGCTCTAGCTGCACTAAGACTACATCCACACAAAGCCAAAAACGGTTTCATTCTTTCTCATATCAAACAAAGTTTGCTGTAAATGTCTACCCCTCACAAGAAATATGGGCATCCAGATGAAAGCACTGAAACCCACTGAAACCGCTATGGTACATATGCCCGGGCTGTAGGTGGCGCTGTGACGCTGCCACAAAGTCCACCAAAAACAGAGAATGACACATGTAGTATGCGTATTTGGCTCATGCAAAAACGGTGGTGAATACAAGAAGTAAGTAAGAGGCAGGGGCATTGCATCATCAGTTCAGAAAATACCGGATAGTTTGTCATTATTGAACCAAATCGAAGCAGGGTTTCAGATTTATCCACTCTGGAACCTGGATAGAAAAATTATCGAATTCGGGCAGCCAGCTCTGTTTGGATGAAACGCGCATATGAAAAAAAAAAAACTCTTGCAGATACACCTAAACCCGTCTTCATCTGGACCGCCCCTGAAGGCCCCCCAATTGTTCTCCCAACTTGTCAAGAGAAGACTCTCTAACTTGCTCTTTAAAAGTGTCTTCTGGTAGAAGGTGGGCTTAGCGATTCTTCTCCCAACTTTTCAAGAAAGAACTCTCTAACTCACCCTTTAAAATAGGAAAAATCCACAGAATAAAGGTAAATGATTTGATATCTTAGTTTCAGCATCTTTACTGCCTCTTTAAACTTTTAATTAAACCTGCAGAGATTGACGCAAAGCAAATAGAAGCTGTGAGAAAGACTCCCGCTTCTTCCACTTTGTGTCTCCTCAAACTTTAATGGTAAGCATACGTTTAGTATTCTCTGTGTTAACAGGACTTCACAGGATGCAGCTAGAGCTGGAGCAGACAAATTAAGCTTTGATGACTTAATGATACGTTCCTGTGGTGCACCTGAGAGAGAGCAGAGAAACTGGCTACAAGAGACAAAATGAGCAAAGGCTTTGAAGCTGCAAAGGCAGCAGTCGGGTAATAACAAAGGGAATGAGATTCATGAAAGAGTCAAGGGGAGAGAGCGAAAAAGAGAGGCCCAAGTTCCAGGCCTTAAGGTACCTCCTTGGTAATTACCAGAAGGTAGGCATTAAACATAAATGTGTCATTATGTTAACAATTAATACAATTATGTCGGCCCTCCCGGCAAATGTGATCTGCTTGGCTGTGATGTGTGTGCTGGGGTAGGGTTACAGAGTGTGCATGTGTTGTTTTCATGCTCACACATGTGTGTGTGTGTGTGTGTGTGTGTGTGTGTGTGTGTGTGTGTCTCAAGAAAAAAGGAATGTGCCCACCTTCTGAAATTTAAATATCACATTTTTGTCAGCACAACCTGGAAAATAGGCTAAAGAAGCAGAGGTGGATAAATCCACTGACTCATTTTTTTTTCATTATTTGTTTGCGTCTCCCCTTTTTTCCCACATCCCTTTAAACCAACCCTATCCCCCTGTTTACACACCCACCCACTTATTACTATTAGACAAAGACACATATACAACCAGGCTGTTAAATTAGAAACACTTGTCCATTATATTACAAAGAACAACAAAAACAATCTTTTCAATTGATGTTTTTCTCCCTTTGCCTCAGCCGTCTTCATTCTTTGGTTCATCATTGTTTCTATAGCAGCCGTGGTTTGTGGTTAGGTCAGGAGCAGCAGAATAATACACTTTTGATTTGCACAAGTCATCAAGGAAAGGTCAAATGTGATTATTCACGTGCAGACAGAAGCATTCTGATTTCATTCATCTGTTCCCACTCCCCGTCATACTCGATGTAGTCTGTGCTGCGGCATTTGGCAGCGCGCCTTCATCCAGATCCAACACCCAGGCTCCCCTTTCTTCTCAGAACAAGTTTACATTTGCTGTCTCACACACAAAACCAAAGCTGTTCTCACATTGTTAAAGATTGATTGTGTGGATTCTTTAGTCTCTATAAACAATTCAGGGATGCCCTGCTAAAAGTGAATTTACAGCTACAGCAGAGAGACAGAGCAGGAGGCTCCAGAGGGCTACGGGGGGTGGTGATGGTGGTGATAGGGTTTGGAGTGTGTGCTGGAAAATGTTGCTGCAAAATTAAAGACGTGTTGTGTTAAATCAGTTGAATAAAGCAGAAAAAAACAATAACTTTAAAATACAAGTGAAAAAGAAAAATGCTTATTTGTGTACTTTGCAGACTGTTTTGCATAATTTCTTATAAGTACCGTCTAATCATTGTGTGTGTGTTGCTTTTAAACTGATCTGTCAACAACTCAATCTGTTGGGATACACAGTTAATATCCAGCTTTATTACTGATCTTCTGACAGCATAAGATACTTGATTCTGATTGCTCAAAACCTGTTTGAAAGAAAAAAAAAACTCCATATGCAAACTGATCACACATGATTTCAAATCAATCCACAGAAAACAGTTCAGAGTTTAGCTCTTCTGTTCGACACCACAGACTTTAAGATGAGGTACAACCCATAGCTTCCGCTAACATTGCATGGTGAAACATGGTGAAAACAAAACTTTTGGTTATCATACTAATTCAGCAGGCTAAACAACATGGATTTATTCATACCTGTCCAGCAATCCCAATGCCAGCAGTGGAGCAGGTAAGAGCAACATAATGTTTCCAAATTTGAATTGGTGTAAAAACATCAGCAAAATCCTAATGAAGGACCTGTAAAATTTCTGGGGTATAGTCCCTCTGTTAGAATCATTGAAAAAAAAAAAAAAAACATTGCTTGATTTTTATTAGAGGATGGAATCAAGACCAAAACTGTTCCAATTATCTTTGAGTTTTTGCTGCACTATGGACAAATATCAGGTTAGATCTGACTGATTCAAAACACCAGAGTCAGAAAACAACTGTTATAAATAATTCAGCTGATCATAACGACAATGGAACAAAATGTCCATTGGTCTGGTTACTTTTAGTCAACAATGCCCGATACTTGAGAGCAATGCAACCTGAAACAGACATAAATCAGTCTTTAAACAAGTTCTTGGTAAAACAAAACATGAAAACTAAGGCCAGGGTTCCAAATACTGGGATTTTTATGATTATTACTTTTTTGAAGTAGTAGATATTTCTTAAGTGATGTAGATTTCAGTCCTTAACATGTTACAAAATTTTTGTTTTTTACAAGTTTGTAATGAAGTCTGCAACAAGACTGCACCATGAGAAACCAATGACTTCTCTTCATTCCTATTATTTTGCATCATGATGGTGTAAAATACTATATGTAAGCATCACCATAGCTGCTATTGCAAGTCCCAGCAGCTCAGGTAGCACTGTAGCAAGATTTCCCTTTAAGCATCCTTTACCAACTCCAAGGAATCTAAATAATTCACAGGACTCTTCAAGCACGAAAGAAACAAATCAGAGAAACAACACAAAAAAAGAAATGAAGGAACGAAAGAGGGAAAAGCGAGAATCCATTTGCAGTATCGTGCAGAGTCAAAGCTATAAACAAAGGCCTGTAATGAGATATGTGCTTTGAGCTTTCCTACTGTTTCATCCTGAGGTTTGCCTCGTTGGGATTGTATGAGTACAGGAAGCCCTGATTGCTCTGAGACAAAAACAAATATACCCTTTTATAGCTTGGACATTAATTTGAATCGTGCTTTCTCTCTTTCTGCAATGCTCAATGGGAATAAAGGCAGGATATGTATTTTCTAAAATTTTATGGCAGCATGTTGTGTCCGTTTACTGTTGGCCTCTGAAAGCAATGTGTGCATGTGTTTGGAGTGGTAAAAAGGGTGTGAGAAGCTTTCATTCAACACATATTTCACTCTAACCACAAGAGATTACATTTAGTCTAACTGGATTTCTTTAAAAACATAGAAACAGAAGCATTACACATTAAATAGAGATGTTAAATTCATGCATGAGAAACACTGCAGTATAAACATATTCATTTTGCATCACTTCTTTATCCTGAACACAATTACACACACAAAGGGGTGAAAAAGTAAATCCATATTCAGACAAATAATCCTCCTCCTTAATGCCAAACTGATCTCTCTGGATGTTTATTGTGGAAGGGTGTGTGATCCCCTTTTGGTGCAGGCACAGTTTACGCTACAGCAGTCTGGAGCTCCATTATAAGGCATCTGCACAGTAATCCCAGCCACCTTCATGTGATAAAGATGAGCCTTGTAACTGCACATCATGCCAAATGAGCCTTCTCTGTCACATCTCAAGCAAAAAGGAGCAGATGAGCTAGTGCTGTGTGTGAAATAAGAGATATGGTAGAGTAAGCACAATGCAGTAAATACACACGAAATTCCACCAAATGAAACATTTAATAGATCTTAAACACCTGCTTTACTTGATTACTGAGCACTCTCGAGCTTGATGTTGTGCATAATTAAATAAGAGTGCGTTCGGTTTGTTGTATTCTGTGATTGGAGTTAAAACTCCAAGGAGCCACAAAAGCCTTGCTCAGGAAATTGGTCTATTTTCATTCATGACTTGTAATGCATGAGGGAATGCACAACTGTTTGACTAAAACTTGAAATCAAATGGTTAGTGTGGATTTACTTTACAAGGAACTAGGATGGTGTATGAGGAATTCAAACAGTAACACAGAAAGCATCAAGCACTGCAGGCTTATAGGTCATTTTCCTTTGACATGGATTGATAGAAAGATCTCAGGAAGCCTTTTATTGGTGTACTATACTATAAATCTGTCTATTGACCACTTGCAACCACGTGGTTGCCGTGTCATCACCTGCTACAGTGGACTGTGGAAGCAGTAATGTTAACATTAGGCTCCTACACTGCAAAAAGTATCAGAAATACTCATCCAACACTAGAAATCTTGGCCCTTTTTAAATATGTTTGTTTATGTGTTTGAGGTTCAGTTTTATGTCTTTGGGGCTGAGCCCCAAACATTATCTCCAGCACAGCTCTCACTCCTGATATGATGACTTTGACTCATCCTCTTGTGCCCTTTTTTTGTTAGGGAAGAGCTGTTTACACAATCACCAAGTATTTCTGTGTAAGAGACGCCCTGGACCATTTCAAATGCAGCCTCCTCGCTGCTCTCAGTGCAAACACATCACTTTACATGACTCTGCTTCATTACCACTCTGTGACATCAACACAGAAGCATAAAACATGCTCTTCCAACAGCCACAAATCTGTGCATTCTGCCACAGGATGCCCACTGTCCTGATAGTTTATTTTGGGGAAATGGTGGCTGTGAAATGATGAATCACACCAAGGCCTGTTATAAGGAATCATCTTCTCTTATCCTCAGCTCAGTTCACAAGTCAGCGCAGCTTCTGCAGGCCCGTGTGAGGGCTTTTCCTCTGAGGCTGTGCAAGGAATGTGGAGGAAGCTTGTAGAAGTCCAGATCTGACAACTTTATTTCTGCCTTCCCTAAAGGAAAATGTCACACTTAGATGCTCTTACGCAGCAATACATCTTCATTCTGTGGTGTCCAATGCTTTCCAGGAGAGATATTTTGATGAAGCAGGGTAATTTACCTTGCTTGACTTTTATGTCAGGAAGAGTTTTTCTGCTGTCTCTTTACAGCCCTGAAGGAACGTATAACTTCCTACCTGCAGTGAGCTGTGCAGTATATTTTTGAGTGGACAAAGTAACAGCGACAGAAGTTTCTTGTCTTCTTCCATGATTAGATTTTACATCATTTACCAAAACCTGCAATTTTTAAAGAGAAACTGCACACAGCGGGCATAATAAATGCTCATTGATGATGGACACATTATAACTTCAAAAAAAATAAAAAACAGCTTAACATCCATGAGCCATACTGATGACTACAGAGCTTTAGGGTGTGTGAGCAAAACTGGCATTGACGAAACACGGTTTGCACACTTATTGAAATATAAGGTTTGTTTTCAGAGATTTTCCCGAAATCCTTCGAAAACATGTAAAAACTTCAGATTTAGATGTGTACAAGATGCTTAAGCAATCAAATCACATAGAGAAGTTGCCTATGAGTTGAACATCTTGTGACTTGAAAGCTAATAACATTTCATTATATCAGACCTTCTATGTGTCACTTGCACTCCCCAATGATGGATAAGTCTGTTTCTCAGACTCTGTGCCATGACTTTCTTCATTATGTATCCAGTGTGAGTCAGGTAAAATATTTGTTTGGCTTTTCTGCAACTTTTAGAACAGTATGGATTTTTTCCATTGAGTTTCATTGTCTAAATCACCTGTGAATATGTATCAGCATGTTCCAATTGTCTGCCTTCGTCTGCTTAACAGTAAAGAAGCAAACAGGGGCCAGAGAAGCTAATGGAGCTGTTTTTGCAGTAGGTTTTCTTGTATGTTAATACCTTCCATTACCATCTCATTTATGCTAATAGAGGTGGAGGACGCTGAGGCATGGCCGTGTTGATCACCAGTAAGATTAAGTTGTTGGGTCTCGACGGTTATTATGACCTCATTTCCCGAGAAGGGAATGTAATTGTTTCTGCACAGATTTTCTTCTTCTCCAGAAGGCCTTGGGTAAATTCGTGCTGCAGCAGATAATGACATTTGGTCAAAGTCAGACAAATATGCAACACAGACAAACAATCAGATGCAATTATGATTATTGTTCCTCCGAAACTTCTGAGGGGACTGCAGATCTGTGTGAGGTGTTCCTCCATATGAATATCAATGACTCTGCTCCATCAGCACAGGCAGGAAACATTGCATCTTCAACACAGCCTGAATCTGGTCATGAGCTTACATAATAATGTGCATGGGGACACTAATACACAGGAGGGTTTACCCAAGTGCCTCCACTATAAACAACAAACCTGACCCTGAATGATCTTTTTTTACTTTTGCCAGTGCACACTTTAAGGGATGTCACAAAATACACATAGGTGAACATTGACTAAATGGAAACCATCGTGATGAAAAATAAAACTCATTTCAAAGCCTCTATACTTTATCCACATACATGACCTGTTAACATCATGTGAATTAAGGTTTTCTTTACAATTCTAAAGACGTGATGACATCTGAGGCAATTCCATTTGTTGAACACTGCTTAGCAATGCACAGTACAAACAGCTTCTCACTTCAATGACAACGGAAGCATTAACATTCTAGACTCCTTGGCTGCTAAACTCTGAATTGACAGGACAAGACAGGGGCTGCATTGAAAGAGGAAAAAAGGGAGTCCTGCTACTTTTGCCAACAACAGCTGGTGCAACAGTTCAGAATCATACTGTCTGTGTAACCAGTCAACCTTGTCTCATAGAAATATTCAAAATAACCCAACACAAAAAATACTTAGTTATGCTATGTTGTGCTTTACTTCTTTGTTAAGAAATCTGTGACCAATGTGCAGAACTTTGTGCCACTTATTCTCAATTGTTTTCCCGTTTTACAGAACAATTTTTGAACTTCTTTTATCTGTAGCTCAAATAAAACTCTAGTGGGGGTTTTTCACATTGGATCATACATTTTTTTTTATCTGTTTGAGATCAAATGTTTCAGGCTCATAATCTAAAGAACTTTTGAACTAAGGCGTTGCACAAAACCTGCTTAATAAAAAGCTTTCTCCTCAATTCAACCAACTTTTCTCTCTGCTCTATTTCTCTGACTGAAACCTGGAAATTTGCCAAAAACAGCTTTCTTTGTAACGGTACAATAGTTCCCTTAAAGTTAATTTTCTGCTTCTTTCAGCCACCAAACATTTGCCTTCTAAACTACGGTTGCACAAATGCTTAATATCAAATTACACTGAACAGGATAGACTAAATATCTAGCTATCTTTAAATCAATCCTGTACTTCTCTTCACTATAAAAATGTTGCTGTAAATTTTACTGGTTATTACTTGCAGCAAATACCAATAGGTTAGTGTAAAAGTGTTTACAGTATCATTAATGTATCTTAATTTACAGTATCATTACTGTTTTTCCTGTTTTCATATTTACCGTAATTTGCCGAAAACATCTTTCCCAGTAAGGTACTGCAGATAAAGTAAAATACTGTTATGGTTACAAAACTCAGTTAGACTGTATAAATACTGTTATTTACTGTTTTCAGCTTGGTTTGTATCTATTTATTTAGGTTTTCCTTTCTTTTTTGTATTTCAGCTAAGTATTTTTATTACTTATTGAAATTGTTTAGTTGTGTCTCAGTCCATTCCCAGATCAATGGGAGCAGACATACTCAGACAAAATAATCCACCATCACAACAAAATCATACATTCTCAAATGTTCTCCCAAAAACATTTGTAATTACTAGCATGCAAAATGGAAGACAATCTCACCCAACAATTATGGACAATAGAAAACATGACTGTGTATAATTACCATGAATAGTTGGCTGATTTCATACACACTTAAAAACAACACTGTATTGTGTTTATTCATGCCTTAGAGATATACTGTTGTCAATCTGATTGTCCTTTGACAGTTCTCAATGAGACATGATTGAAATGAAACTACTGGTTCCTGACTTTTTCAATGATTCGTTTCTGCAGTTACATTTTGTTGGCATGGGGGCTGAGCAGGAGAGCCACAGAGAATTGACGGACAGATGACTACAATTGTTGGCTTTTGGAAAGAGTGCAAATAAGTATTACCTATCACAAAATGAAAAAAGTCTCACAGTCTCATACACCACACACAACAGGGTGTCAGTCAGGGTGATCAATGGATGTTAAAGTCTCAAAACACTACCTTTACTTAGCTTCAGTGCAATTAGCAGGAAAGATAGCAAAAAGTGGTACCAGAAGACTTTGTAGCTTCATAGCTGCAAATAAATTTCATGTCATGGACTTCACCAAACACCATCTACATTTTATATATTGATGCAACCTATATTCTAGGTTTTATGGTATTTCTGTTCTGACTGCAGCTCTGCAGATCCAGCATGTGCAAAAACTTAAATCAGAGTTGCACTTAGATCATCAAACTTGAAGCCGATTCCCACTGACCAAGCTGCCATAGTCAACAATCCTGGAGACAGAACATGCTGTACAATTCTTTAACTTTAATGACACGGTTTGTACATATCTGCTTGGGATTCTTATTATTTTTAGCATAAGTATGACACACACACACACACACACATACACACAGACACACACACACACACACACACACACACACACACACACAGACAAGTATCACTATAACAGGCTCTGTCAGGTCTTCCAGATGGCTCGGCTGACCTTCTACTAACAGGCAATTTATCAGGAACTGTACTTGCTTTCTCATTAGTTTGTATTTTTAGGACGAAATCAAGTGACTGAGGAGGGACAAACATCAGAACCTGAAGTGACAATTAATCACAAAGCCAATACACTTTATCAACTGCTTTATGATACAGCTGGAAACACAAAACATTGATGGATGCATCTTTATGTTGAGTTTTGAATGGAACCACTTTAAAAGACACAGTAGGGATCATGTGGCGCAAACCGCCAAATGAAAATGTAAAAACTTCACTGATATCATTCCTTTTTGGATGTCTCTCATTCTTTGTACATTGGTCTGTAACATGCTTGATAGGTTTATTATAGGTTTCATTTGTTTTGCAGAAAGTTCTAAAAAGCTCTCAAGGTCTAAACAGCACAAAGATAATCTTTCTGCTCATTAGCATGAGACTGCTGCTTGTTAAAAACCATATTGTGCTCAACAGCTCAGCAAAGCTCATTTGTAAAAAAGACATCACTGTAATAATAACTCTTATATAAGGTGCTACAGGACTAAAAGCCTGTGACAAAAGCTGCTTTTTTACTCACTTCACTCAAAGGAAACTCCTAACCAACAAGGTTTTCACCAAGGTAGAGTCTTTACTAACACCTCATTATCAGCTGTAACACACAGCTTTTCTGTGTGCGTTTCTGTAAGGCTGCCAGAGTGTTGCTGAAAATTGTCTGCTACTGACATAACTGGCAGTCAGAATATGTGGAAAGCTTCAGCTGATACTTCCTGGATTTAAAGTGCTAGTCTCATTTCCACCGGTCTTTGTTCACCGTGAACAAACTTAAGAGGGCTGAGGTGAACAGAGCCAGGAGGACAAAGCGCTGGTGGTGTGAGGTAGTTTCATGCACCGGGTTTGGCTTGGAACTCAGAGTTTGAGGGTAATGTAAATTATCTCCATGGACAATCTGAATGCAGTGAAACCACTCAGTAAAACAACTTTCTGATCATGTTAAGGAAAGATGCATAGTTTTTCAGTTTTTCCAAAGGTTTCCAGCTTTTTTAGTACCAAAAAAGAAGCTGAGAATGTTTGCAACGCTTCAGCACACCTTTCCTCAAGACATTTTTTTTCTCTTTTTTAATAGGTGTTCCCATGGAGCCTTTTTATTTCCTTTCCTCTAAACAAAGAGCTTATTGGATTAGAAACACTTGGGAGATATCAGGACCTTCCGGGTCAGAGCACTTTGTGATGGGAAGTGTGAATACAAAGACGTAAATCAAGTTAGGATGCACTCAGCGCTCGTTTGCTGACAGCGTGAAATAAAAGCGAGGAGCAATAAGTTCTGTGTGTGAAGTCTGCTGAAGGTGAACTGTGGGAGAAGCATAATGAGCACAGGATCCACATGTGATTGACTAAGAGGCTGTTAATTTGGTTTTAGCTTCCTTGATGAGTAAGTCGGCACTCAGGTAGGGCCAGGAGAGAAGAAAGATGGAGGAAAACCTGGGGTCACTCGTTCTCAAATCATCTGCCACTTCAAAGGAGAAATACAACGCCGGGAGTCAGCAAGCCATCAACAAAAAGTTTTCCTCTCAAAGTTCTTTTCTCTGACTTTTCTGTGCACGGTGTAATTAATTAAAGAGCATCACGCCAATGCAAAAATGACAGGCAGTCTATCACGTCCTGTTTTCATTTGCAGCTTCGCACGATGGTGACGAATGCCAGATGAAAGGTGGGACCACGCTGAGCAGGTTGCAGAAGCGGGAGCCAGGTTTAATATTTCACTTTCACCACAAGAGACCCGCAGAGAACAAACAAACCCAACCAATCTGACTGTAAAAAACATTATTCCACTTTTCCAGGGAGAAACTTGTAATTTATTAGAATCTGTCACAGGCAAATTTCAATCTGCAAAAAGAGGAATCTATTTGTAACATTACGTGACAGGGACAGTAACATTCTACTTCCTTCATTATGACTTGGCAGATTTGTGCATTTCTAATTCTCCATCCAACATGTCACATAAATATTTTACAGCAGGGCACTTTGTTTTTTTAATTTATTTTCAGGCTCAATACATCATCCAAACATTTATTTATGTATTCTTTTTTATAAACTCTTATTTATTACAGCTTTGACATCTGTGCAGATCTTTAGCAAACATTCAAGGAGATTGCAAGAGAAAAGTATGGCTGTGTCAAGTGTATAAGAGTGAAAAGCAATGCCTGAGCATATAAATTAATGGCATCAGTAAGCTTTAAGGTGTGGCTGTCTTGGATTTAGAATTTCAAACCTCAGTAACCTCAGTAACCTGTATAAAAATCTAATCCTATGTCCACAATATGTCAATTCTGGCTGCAAAAATAGAAGATAGTCTGTGGTGTTGTGTCATCCTTGTTTGTTTATATTGCTCTACATATGCCTTTGTCTTCATTGTTGTCTTCATTGTGGCAGCAAGTAGCATGTTTCAGTGTAACAGAGACATGAAAGCTGATAAGTGAAAGCCAGTGAAGCGCAGAAAACCTTCCAAACAATCATTAATAATAGACAGTTGCACCGTCTCCTGGGCTAAACACTGCAGGAGGTACTTCGCAGTGAACCCAGCCATCTGTGGCCCAAACAAAAACCCTCTGAAGCTCTGATCTCTAACCCACCTCCTCCTTCTCGCCCTCCCAAGACCCTGATACTTAGGGGACTTTGCAGCTATTTAATGTTTAATGCCCTCTAAAGCCAAAAGAATGCTAATTTCTATGGCCTGCTACCAATTTTCCTTCTTTTCACTCTCACCCCAAAATTACAAATCTGTTGTCTCCATGGTCCTATTTATCCCCAATGTTCCAGATGGGGACAATTATGCACAGGAAGCTCACAGGGGATGTATTTTGGGAGCAGCCAGGAAGCAAGCGGCGGATCCATCCTTCAAGGAGGGTGAGGAACTGAAGACTATGGGGGGTGCACTCTGGCCATAGGGTCTTCTAGGGTCTCTACACTGAACCTTCCCCCTCAAACAGTCCTCGCCACCACTGCAGCCTGTGAAGATTAGCCAAAACAAGACATGGAGAGGGCTGGGGGGATTCGGAGGAGGCATGAAAGAAGAAAAGGGGTAAATGAGAGGCCACTCCGACCCTTTTCTCTGTTTACCCTCTGTCCTCGCCTCCTACTGCGCACAGCACCTGAGTGCTCCAGCAACCCAAGCCATCACATTTCTGGACAGCAGAATGCCTGTCTTTTGCTTAAGCTCTCATCTTAGTTGATCCCACTCACCAAATTTCACACTGTCTGCACTAGAGGAAAAGAAAAACAACCAACTTTTTTTTTCCACTTCAGTTTTTCCTGCTACCTTACTTTTATCATTTGTTGATGTTCATGTTAATGAATGAAAGAACAAAATTTGATCAAGAGACTATGTATAGAGGCTCTGCACATGTGAGTCTGTAATTTGCTTGCACTGAAAAGACACCATAAGCTCTAAGATATTTTGATAATTGATTCCAAAACCTTTACCCTTTTCTTTTCTATCCCTTTACTGGAAATTATAACTTTATATAACTGCAAACAGAGCAGCCACCAGAGCCACCCATTGCTGAGGGATATTTCACCTCCAGCAGGTTAATCTTTGTGTCTAGTACTTTGTGTGTATCTGTATTTTCTTCTGTGCATCCAGGTGCATTGTGGGAAGTCTGACTGATAAGCATCCTCTCAAGGGACACAGGTCTCGGTGGCATTTATCTAGGGGACTCTTTTGTTCTTGAAATGTCCCTGTGCTTTTAATAATTCAACAGGCAGCTTTTGTTCTCTTCACTTCCGCCTGACATAATGCCAACGTTCACCACCTTGGGGTTAAATATCTGCTGCCTTCACACCCACACAGGAAGGAGGAGTAACATGGCTGTTCATTACAAAACTGAGTGTTTATCACTGTGTTGTGCAGAGATTCATGTTTTATCGTGTAATACCTTTGAATGGTTTCTTTTTTATGAGAGTCGAAGGAACAATCCTCTGAAGAGGAAACTTTGTGTGTGTGTGTGTGTGTGGGGGGTAACTTAAAATTTGAACACCACATTTGACAATGGCAGCCATCATGTTGATGTGCAAGCCAACAATGTTAGTCTCCTAGTCAATATTTGTCTTGGAATGAGATGGTTCAGCTACAAGTTTCCCACATAATAAGAGGTTTTGACTGGAGTTGAGTTTTTATGAAAACTAAGATGTTACATGAGCTTTTGAAAAGTAGTTGATCTTCCGATTGCTCGCCCATATCATGCTCATTTGTTTGTCTTTTGTTCACAACAAGAGTCAGTGTCAATTGGTGCATTTGAAAGGTGGCAACTTGTGTAATTATTCTGCCTTTGTGTCACCGAACCCGTCATTGTCAGTAGTCTACCAAGCAATATCTGTTATTGTAAATATCTGCGAGTTATACACACCACCAGTTTCATACGTCGGCCATCTATTTCCTCAGGGATGAGAAGACATTGTATCAAAGTCATTAGAGGAGGCGTCACTTTGTGCTTCAGCTTTACACACACACACACACACACATTTTGTTTTTCTGTTCACTCCAGTCAGCCTTAGAGAATGACCCAGGTGGGATTTGGGAAAAGAGCCCACCTGTCCCAGGCCAGAGGACAAGACAGAGTGATCACCCGCTATCGTCCATTCCCCAAGGCCACAGCATGTGTGTTTATTTGTGTGTTTGTCTTCTCAAGGGTAATCAGGCTGTGTGTTCAAAAGGATATGGGCTCCTAGGGGTCAGAGAGGCCTACCTGACAGCTGCGTCTATCATCAGCAGAGAAGTGGAGAGGAGAGGTCGTATGAAACCATCTCACATGTAGCTCAAAATCAATCTGTGCGTTGGCTGCAGCCACAGACCAGAATGCAGACTGATTGTTGGGTTTCGCTGTGCAGCTGTGTGTCATTGCTTGTTCGGCTGTTGATTTGTTTTGCCAGGAGATGGATATCTGAAAGTGCTTTTCTATGCCTGTGTTGTGGGGCTACATCCACTTTTATATTTATTTATTTATTTATTTTGGGGGGGGGTGTCATGCCATTGATTGAAAAGAGCTTGGCTGCTACTTTCCTGGATTACTGACTACAGAGCTTTTCACTTGCAAACCTAGTTTTTAGACACCACTGCTGTATTTTTTATGATAGAATCATTTTACAAGGAGAACACCAAGAGGAGACGTGTTCCATCACATATCAGCAAAAGATTGCTCAGAAACTTTGCCTGCAGAAGTCAGGGGTTGAAAAGGTATGGAAGGAGCCTCTTTTCACAATTCTGATCTGTGCCCTTGTGACATGGAGACTTTGATGATGGAGACCCTCTTGAGGAGTCCAATCAGTCAATTAGTGTTCCCCTCATGTGGCCTCCTCTCCAGGCTGAGCCTCTTCACTTAGACCTCAAAAATAACCAGCTGTGTAATCTCATTAAGCAGCACCTGGGACCCAAATGAAGTTGTTATAGGTGCCTGCTCTTAGTGGAAGACGCAGGGAAATGGAGATAAATCAGCAAGGCCAAAGACGAAACATTTGTGTATTACTACTTGCCTAACTGTTGAATTGATGATTGATTAATGAAGATAACTGGAGCTGTTTGTGTTTTTCTGGATTCTAACAATTCTAAAGCTAATGTGACATAAGACGAATCCTGAGAAACACCGGAATATGAAGAGCCGCCATTACTGCAGCAGGAAAAGCCCCCTAACTAGCATATGTCTGTGCAACACAAGCACAACACAGTAGCCTGTCATAGAACCATCATTGTTGTCTGGTTTGCACATTGGAATTAAAAGGTCCTACACTGAGAGTAGAATGCATGCGCGCAAAGTGGAGCTTGATGTCAGCGTTTTCACTGAAAACTCCGGCCTGCTGTTTACATGGCAACGGTACCCACAGCGTTTCGAAAAAATTCCACTCTTGAGGCTGTTTCCAAAAATTTGCATTTTAGACGCCTTTTCCATGTAAATGAGAGACTGCAACAATACTTTTGCAATTCATCCTAAAACTGTTGTCGTTTTAACGTGACCTAAGCATCCCAACTCCACAGATCTGCCTGCTGTTGGCTCTTTTCACATAGTTTGACATCACAGACACACTTCCAATAGTATCCAGAACTCCATTCATTCATACATCCATGAATGAGAGACACCAGGCGAGAAATGTGGGGTTTTGACTGTGGCAGAAGCTATCTTGTCCATTAAAGCTTTGAGTGTTCTTTTTTTTTTTTTTCTATCGCACAAGTCTTCATAGTGTTTCATAAATTTTGCTGCTATATGTGAAAAATGTTTTTTGTGGTCTTTGTCCCTGATCTGAGTGCTGTGCGGAATACAACAGAGAAGTTAAGTGTACCTTTTATAAGATGATGAGCTACATCACAACTGAAAGAAGAAGCAGATTATTGATCCGATGGCACGAGAATCCATCTTCAAAATCTTACCAAGTATAAATGATGCATTACTGACAATGATATTTCAGTATTGATCCACCAAACTAACACTAACACTACAGCTGAAGGCTTAGAAGAGTATACAAAGTCTACTTTTTTTTTTTTTTTTTTAAACCAAAAACACACCAAACGGGAGTAATTTTATGCAAGGAGCTCTTTTAACTGCAGCTTTTCATTATACTACAAACAGTTGATGTAAAAGTGTAAAGATCATGTTTTTGACAGACGGTATGATACATTCTCATGATCTCTTAGGCTAAAACATAAGAAATGGTGCCAAAGGGAGACAGTCTCTTTAAATCTCCCTCATATTTTCACAAAGAAAGCTTTACAACACTGAACCAACGCATCTAAGAAGTAATCAGCAGCTCTGTCTTGAATTTTTCATGTCCCATGTAGAGACGGAGCACAAAGCCCATCTCTCTATAGTCATAAGAATGCTTCAGAATGACTCCTACAGTCGCTCCATACTGTACGGCTGTCTGCTGGGGTAAAATTAGTCTTAAGACTGCTGTCAGCGCTATTCATCGAGATGGCTCATCTGTCACCGAGCGCTAACGCTAACAGCAGGCAGGTCACTGTGCCGATCGTCCTCTAAAGAACAGAGAAGGCTGCACTCGGTCATTAAAGTGATAGATTTGCTCTCTCCACCTCTTTCTGCTTTATTCTCTTTTTTTACACCCTCATCTGTCAATCTGTGGCACTCGGTGCAGACTGACGGATTCCTTCTCCATTTCTATTTCTCTTTTCCTCGCCGCTTTCCAGCTCCAGACACCCTTTTGCTTTTCTGTTCTTGTCACTCTTCTTTTGACTACAGCACTCCTTGTTTACGAGTCAGCAAATGATTGCATGTCCTCATTATCTATCAGCAGGATGAAGGCATCTATCATATGCAAAATTAAAGCAAACAAAAGAAAACTTATCAGTGTCCCCCTGGGAACCAAAGGTGACATCATTAGTCCATGTTCAGAGGCCTTGCCTTGGCAGAGGAGGAGCAGGGCTGTCTCTGAGTGGACAGAGTCATTAAACCGGGCCTCCATTCATTATGAATGAGCTGTAAGGCTGTCTGTTCCAGCCTGTAATCCCAGCCTGGCTTTGAAGTGAAAGAAAAGAGAGTGAGAACAGAGACAGAGGGAGCCCGAGAGACAGCCGGGGAAAGAGAAAGTGAGGGAAAGAGATGAGAGAGGAAAATGAGCCTGAGTGAAGAAACACTTTCTTCTGCTACACCTCCTGTTGTACCACAGCTGTCTTTCTTCCTTTGTCTCCTTTGTTAAGTCTCAGCTCTTCTTCTGCCTTGTTCTTTCCATCTTCTTCCTCTTTCTCTTAGTTAGCCAGCTTAGCAGGAGAACTGGTAGAGAGGACAAAGTCACTCAACTGGTTGGACGGTCAACCAGTTTGGTCAGTCATAAAATATCTCCAGGACTGCTGGATAAGTTAAAATACTAAATCTCACTGAGGAAACAGACATACTCACCTGATATCAAAAGTGTGCCAAAAACTGAAGTTTAATAAACTAGCTGTTTTTCTTTAGTTTTTGATTCGTTGACAGCTAGTGTGATAAATTGTTATTTTGCTGTACTCAAATGTATCTCTCTCTCTCTCTCTCCCTTTTTTGTTTTACATACCCGAGAAATAGTTAAGTAACAGATTAATATCCTGTCATGGTAAAAATACTTCAGATACCGAAAATGTAACAATACGCCCATATACTAATCTACTCGTAACTGCCAGTTGTACGTGAAATGCTCGGTCTTCCCTGTTGGTATTTCCCTTTTCTCCCCTTGATTCTTTCTTTTGTAGATTTGTTACAGTCCCCTACTTTTGTCCTCTCTTTGTTCTCTCACTTCCAATCACTTCATATCAGAGCTAAGGAAGGTCTGCAAAATACAAAAGGATCTACCCTGTCTGTGAAAAAAGCACTAGCTGTAAATTATGAATGCATTGGCTCAGTTTAGGACTGTTAAGTTGGCAGTGTGAATAAGGCTGATGTACAGTAAATAAGACAAATGGAGCAATCACCAGCATCCACCGGCTCAGAGAGAAAATGCACAAAAGTAAGTTTGCGTCTCATAAAACCCTCCCACAGCGCCCGCTCACACTGCATTTAAAGTGTCTTTGTGTTTCTCTGAGGTACATGTGTGTGCAATAGCTGCAACAAAGGGCACCATTTCTATCGCTGCATTGTGTTCCAGTGCACACTCTGACACTTTATCCTCTTCCATTACTTTATCCATGGTGCAGAGACACGAGCCCTCCATACAAACCGATTCTCTCCACCAGAGAACAGTACACACAAACAATAAAGCAGCCAGGATCAGTTGTTTGTGTTGCACATTTGTCATTTTAATAAGGAGCTGGGATGCTTGAAGTTGTCAAAGACAAGGGCAGCGTTACTATTCAGGCATACAAGGAAACACTCTCATGTAGACCTTCAAGAATATTCCAGTGTTCCTCATTAGAGACATACCTTAGACCAATGTTTGTTTCTGCTTGTCTCATTTTAATTAATGTGTATTTTGTGTATTTGTTCTTACAATGCAGAGATGTGCTTCTGTTACTGTTATGTTGGTATGTTTCCCTTTCTGTTGTGCTGCTACGGAAACTGACTTCCCAACTAGGTCCTACTGTCCTAAAGTCCAGCTGCTGACCTCAAGGCCCTGGATTGGAAGCTACTGTCTTTGGGCTTCACAGCGTAACTATATGTTTTATTCATTTTAACTTTGGTTGTGTTTTGTTTCATTATTTGGTACTTTGATTTCAAAATAAACTCACTGTTGACTCGTAAGAATCAATTTTCATGATCTGGCTGCTTTGCCAATTAGAATGGAGAATTATTGTCTGAACACCACCCTGTATGTTGGAACCACCTGAATTGTGTAAAGGAGCTGATCTTTAAAACAAAGCAGCATTCTGAGGCAGGGAGGAAGTGGAAGTTCAGTTTTGGTCAATTTATTTATAAAGCAGGTATTTTTCTTGCATGTGAGTGATTCTGTGTGCATTTCCGCAACATGCTATGTGAAAATAGACCCTGAATAGAAACAGGAAAGTACCATAACCCACCCCCATATCACTGCAGCAGGATGATTTAACCAGAAGTGTGAGGAAGCTTCACTAACCTTGATCTATTTATCACCAGTCAGGAAGAGATTTCAGTAAGGAAGTCAAAGTGTCAGATAGGAGCACATGCCGGTATCATCCACAACACCAAGTTTTGTGTTTGCAATAATTGGCCTCCTGATAGTAAACACTCTGCACTCCTTGCCACAATGCATAAATCATGTTTTGTCGACACAACGCTGGGAGAGGAGGTCAAGTGTTACGCTAACTAATAGGCAGAGGGGGAGCTAACTGCTGTGTTAGATGCAGAATAAAGGCAAATAAAAGGAAAGTGTAAATGTAAGGAGGAAAGTGAGAGTAATTGCAGGCGCAGGCTCAAAGTGTTGCATGGGTTCATTAAGGCAAACCGATCCGAGTGCTCCTGTGTCTGTTTGCTTCTAAATACTGTCATCTTCTAATGGGGATTACCTCTGTTCTCCGTTTCTCTGGTCCAGCATGTCAGCTGTTTTTCATTCTATCTGCTTGCCTCAGCAGAAACCAAACCATAGAGAAAGAGAGAGAGAGAGAGAGAGAGAGAGAGAGAGAGAGAGAAAGAGAGTGTGACAGACAGGAGAAACTATCCACTCTCTTGGTAATAGTCTGCATTTATATAACACCCATACAGTAGCCGCAAAGAGGGCTTCACACTACATTACCTCATTCACATTCAGAGGGAACAAGGCAGGACTCAGTTTCTTACCCAAAGACACTTCGACAGACTGAATGGTTGAGCAGATGATTAAACTATCGATCTGGAGAATGGTGGCTCTACCTTTGGACTCATGGCTGCTTCTTCAGGGTAAACATCATGAACAATGTAGGAGTCATTTATTATTATTATTATTATTATTATTATTATTATTATTATTATTATTATTATCTGCCCTTTACCACTTGATTTCATGGCAGGTTGTAAAACAGTGTCTAAATTACAAAAATATACAAGGACATGTGCTGCATACCATTGCATCAGCTCTGTATAAGTTCTGGCTGAATTAAAGGTGGAAAGTTCACACGAAACCATAAAACTAAAACTATCTAGCTTGTAACATAAGTTGTGTAATTTTTTGGTTGCACCATTTAGATATTATGTTCATCATGTTCACAAGCAAAGCATTTTGTCCTCACCTACCAAAATATGACAAAAAAGATTAGAGTCATCATACATTTTATATGAGATGCTATTGCAGCAAATGCAAGGAAAAGACTTTGCAAAGGTGCCCTGATTCTGGAATCTGAGTGAGAACAGCCGTGTGCTGCACAAAGTAGTCGTATTCAAAGTATCAGGTCTCCCTCTTCTGCTCAAGGAAAAGACAAACTGCTTCCTTCTCTAGCATGATTGGCAGTAGTCCATCCAGCACATCCAATAGGTGTTGAGTTTAAATAGTTAGTGACTAGTTTTTTAGCAGGGTTTACAGCCTGAACTTTCATCCCAGCCTGGATGCTTTGGTCGTATGTTCCTGCTCTTCTGCCGTAAATCAATCCCACACAAAACATCCGGCAAGTGAATCCAACTGTTCCCAAGGTATGCTGAACTCATTCACTCTGGAAGGGATAGTGTTTCCTGTGATCGTGCTCAGAGATCTCCAAACCGGTCTATAAAAGGTCTCCCTTCGACAGATCTCTTTCCATCAGATGTAGAGATTACCCGTTTCCTGGTTCAGCCTCTCCTTGGCACCATCAGAAGGTGCCAGTTCAGAACAGCTGCATAGGGCCAGATCAATGATGTCTGCCTGTTTATTATGACGATGTGACTTTCATTTCCTACAAAGCAACACACAGTTTCTTTATGAAAGGTTGTCACATTAGTTTTTAAATGTTTTGGTTGAAAATGTTTGTTATTTGCATCTTTTTTCATTTCCTTGTACTGGTATTTCTTTTCTATGAACCAAAACCTGTTTTTACACATTCTCACAAATTAACATATGAAAAGTTTTAAAATTGCTCTGTTAAATTGCTTTACTGAACTTTGTAAGCTATAACAACAGCTAACTGCATACGTGCACAGATTCATTCCATCAGTGCATTCACTTAAATTGCAACTGAATTACTATTTTATTTTTTTATTTCTTATTATTTATGTGTTTATATTGTAGACTGCATGATGCTTATAAACTCAGGTCTGACCTAAAAGTGTCAGAGCTCAGCCCCACATCTCCTCTAACCCAACAACCCCCAGGTTTGCACCATACTAGAAGCAGCAAGAGCATTGTTCTAGAAACATCAACTTCTTTCGCAAACAGTCTCATCACACACAAAAAATTTACAAAAAGGAGCCACACTCACAATAGCTTTATTTATTTGATCTCTGAAGCGAACATGTAATTGAGAGGACACTGGGGTGGTGATGCTCAATTAGCTCAGTTAGTCCTCGTGTGTTTGGGTGAATTGAAAGGCTGAAGGGCTGTGGAGATCAGATGTCATCAGAAGAGAGCGAGAAGGAGAGAGAGAGAGAAAGAGAGAGAGAGAGAGAGAGAGAGAGAAAGAGAGAGAGAGAGAGAATGTCAAACAGAATCAGTGATACTGAGGTCAGATCACATCACAACTTCTGACACCGATCTACTGCCACATTTCTTCAGTCTGCATGAGTCACCAGTAATTTCTTCCACACAACAAGAAGAACGAAAGCAGTTTTTAAGTTACAATAAAATTTACTCGAATATCATCTCATAAATGCCAGATCAAAGGACTAAAAAAAGAAGAAACAGACTGATGGAAGTAGATGCCTCTTCAACTCTGCACAGTTTTTTAGTTTTGATAATCTGGTGCCTGTTGTAGTTCATTGTAGTTGTAGTGTTGTAGTTCAGTTTGTCACACAGATCAATAAAAAGCTAATCAAGGGATACGCAGTGAGTAGCATTTATTTACATACACACTCACATACATGCCCCCACATAAATCTAAAAAAATAAATGTGTCAATAATTTGGTTGAGATACATTGCAAACAGGGCTATCCATAGAAGATATAGAACAGAACCTTGGGTACCCTACAGGCCCAATAGTTATTTAAAAGGTTTTTACTGAGATTTGGGTCAGAAAACGTGTCCAGGCATCCATTCCTGAACACATTTCAACTTGAGCTGTGATCAAAAGTGTCAAAAGGTCCCAAAAATCCTCAGTGCCAAAAAGTTCTCCCCTGCATCAGCATGCATTACAGAGGGAGCACCATCACCATCCATCAAGATGTCAAGAAAAACTGGATGGTTTTGCTTTAAAGTGCAAAAGAAGCAGACAGAAACTTGTTGAGCCAGTTGTCCTCAAAACCTTTAAGCTTTTCAACAACATTCCGGGATATGGGCAGATTGCAGGGAGCTTTAAAGGACAGAAACCAAGCTGTGGACGAGTAGACTCAAGGACAAGTTTATATTAGTATGGATGTTGGTAAAATGTCAAGTAAACTGTTTTATACTCAGCAACAAATGTGAGCTGTGTTGTGAAGTGGAGAACGCCTGTGATAAAATGTCAAAGGAAAGAAGCTTCAGGAATTGGTGAGGATTTGTATCATCCTGCCTTGCTGTATGATCCTCCATGGTGTAGCTCCTTTCAGTTTCTTGCTTTCTGGTCTTAAACAGGTAAACTGTCTGATATTTGTTGATTTATGCTAAGCTTTTTTATTGTAACTGAACATATACCTGGATACATGGAGACTAGTGGGTGACCCTCAAAAAACTGGAATAAACTGGTGCTACCTCTTTCCTGATAACAAGATATCTAGAATGTGTTTGTTAACATCTCTGCTGTGAATTGGGTACACATGTTAGGCAGCAAAAGGGACAAAAATGTTTATAAAAAAAAAAAAAATCTTATTCACAGGTCTACAGGCACACTTCAAAATTTCAAAAAGACTGTTTGGCTCCTCACCTTGAATCATAGTTAAATCCCACCACTGATCTCAAGTTCAAGGTGTGTCACCTGAATTATCTTGATGAGATTTTGTTTCTTTGATGAAAAATGTTTTTTTTTTTTTTTTTCCAATGGAATACTAAATAGAAAACATAATTAGTTGTGCAAAAAGAAATCAATCAGGAAAATAATCCTTCATTTTCTTGTTTCTTTTCTCACTTTGTCGAAGATGAACAAAAGCCTCAAGCAAAAACACTGAGCAACAATTTCCTCCCACGAGTCAAATACCAAAACTTAACGAGACTAGGTTAAGTGCAGTTGTCGAAAAACAACAGGGAGAGGCATCCTGGTGGTTCACCTGCTGGACTGTAAACCCCTGAAATAGAGGCTATGTGTTATCCCGAAAACAAGCCTTCAATTCCAACACTGGCCTTCTTTCCTTTTTGTCAAATCTTTGACAACCTAATTCTTGAGGAGAAATATAGAGGAAAAAATCCTTGGAAAAAAATTCAGCTGGAAACATAAGAGTTTTTTTCTTCTTTAAAAAGGAAATGATTTTGTGTCAAATTGTATGGTGACTTGTAGGTAGCACTTTGTTGCAGGGTCATAAAACAAATCCTTGACTTGAGGCAAAATAAAAGAACTGTCAACAAGACTTGGTGATATTTTTTGAAAAGAAAAAAGTTAAGTATACAGTATAATAAATAAGAGATATCTAGTTCTGCTAATAGATCTTCAAGTTCTTACTTTTATGGCTCACTTGGGACTTTCAGAGGCCACTGATAGTCACATGAGCAACACATGGCTTTTCCATCAGTTCCACCCGCCTTCTTCTTCCTTTTTCAGATTTACCATTAAAGTCCAGGGATGAGACTCTTAACATCGTGTTTTGCAGGATGTTGTAAGAAGGGTGGGATTGGGAGGTATCTCTCTGTTAGGGTGAAATTTTGAGGAGGACTTGAAAGAGGAAAAAAGAACTTGGATGTGGTCAAGGTGAAATTGAACCGCCCACCTCTGTCGCTCCCATCTGGAACACTATATCTGCCACAGTAACGCACACATGGTCACAGTTAGATCTCAATATGTCTGGCGGCTGACTCTAAATGGATGGTGTACAGAGCTGTGTCATAAAGGATTACAGTGAGCTGGAGGAGTGATGCAGTGAGGCTATGGGACTTTAGGTGAAATTATACAGGCCAAAGGGATCCAGGAGGTTGCTTAAAAATGTAATTTGTCACAGACTACCTGGTTCAAATCAGTAATCTGCAATATGATACCGTACAACGGGATGCAGCTCGACCCGTCCCCTCAGGTTCATTTAATTCAGGAAAAATTCACTGCAGCAGAGTGAATCGGACAGTTATTAGTGAGGCATCTGTCTCAAGTTACAACAAAAACATTTTGCTTGGCATATTTTGAATTCATATGCTGAGACGCTAATATTAAAGACTGAGTTTAATTTTGCTGTTTCAGCCTTGAGGTCTTGATGTTGATGTTCACTTAGGTTTGAATTCTGTCTCTGAACAAAGAGCAGTAGATTTCTGATCATAGTCACTACAGTAAGCTGAAGAAAACAGTGATAATGAAAGCTGACCAGAGGGGTCTGTGCACCTCCAGCTGCTTTATTACATGTTTGTGTGTTTACCCCTGCCTGCACACATAAGTCTGGCTATGTGTGTTTGTCGCTGTGTATGTTTTTGTAGACGCCATATTGTGCATGAGCCTCTCTCTCTCTCCACCCTCCATGTGTGTAATAAGCCATTCAATCAAACTACAAGGTCAAACAGCACATCAAGTGTAAGGGTGCTGAGTGGCTTCACTGGCTGAAGTTTAAGAGCCACTTTAGCGGGTCACTCACACGTCACAGGGGAGAGCAGTGGGGATTGTACTGCTGTTTACAGCCACAGTCACATTGATTTTCTCATAAATGGTAACTCGTAACTGCTGTTCTCAACAGCTTGAGTAATCAGCCGGCACATTTACATGCCTCCATTTGCGCTAGCCTACAGGAACATTTTGTAATCAGCTGTGATGTCCAATCACAGGATCACATATTAGGTTTGAAATAAGCGTGGTTTACTTTGTTATGCATTTTAAGACTATTAAGAGGAGTCAAATTTCAGGTTTATTTCAGTTTGAATGTCCTTTTTTCAAGTCTTTTTTGCAGTGCTTACTTAAGATCCTTCTGTGTGCTCCCCAAGGTAAAACCAGGAAAAGATATAACAGATATCATCCCATCTTTGATTTTTGGATCAGTCACCCGGGTGTGTCTTGGAGCTTCAGGGAAAAAAAGCATGGAACAACAAGAGGAAAATAAGTGAAAGACCCAGCACTGAGTCATTGTTTTCTTTCAGCTAAACTGAAAATAATGTGATTGTGTCACAGGTGATGTTTATGATCCACCGTACCAAACACCTGGAAAAGAGAGACCTTTTCTGAGCCATGGCTGATGATCCCATGAAATGTTTCCCTCGCCCATTCCCAGGCGTGATAATCTCATTGGTGGCAAACAGTCTCGAATGACAACAGTATTAACTGAGATCCATGACGCATTTTGAATCACTCAAGTGTTTGAGCGCTGCTTTTCATGGATTATCTTTGTGAGGCTGCGTGTGCTCAGCCATAACAAAGCAGACATGATGATTTTATGCTCTGGAGTAAAGAATGAAAACAACATTAGCATTCTTCTTATCCATAAAGGTCCCATGACACCATAAAAAACAACTTATCTCTCCAAATGACTTCATCTTTGATGCTTTTCATATTTCGAGCAGCAGCGTTGACTTACATTTGAATTTTTTTGTTTGCTTGGAAGATTTTAAAACCCGGGTTAGGGAAAATCTGACCAGAGTATGCTCATATCTTATCCCTAAATTCAGCTTTATTGATTAATTAATTTATTGATTGATTTGTGTAATTTTTTTCTTGTGAAAACAAAATAAAACAGGCTACAGGAGTTAATGGAAGAATAATAAGGATTTGGTCCTCTCGGTCCAAATTTGAGGTGTCTTTTTTTGGTAACATGCTATGTTGTCCCATGTGGCACACCATAGTTATACTGCCACAATGTTAACCCGGTTCTTGCTTTTTTCGTGGCAAATTTTACTTGAAAATTCCCAGACAGCTCATTGACAGGTCAGATAATATGCAAATAATGGTAATATTTCCAATTTGAGCTGCCACCCCCAAGCTAAGCATGCACGTGGAGCTACGTGGACTTATTTCAGTTGGTAACCACATCACAAAATCCAGCTGAGCACTTTTCTGGGAGCTCATCTGTGCAGCCATGTGGATGAAACCAAACTGAAGAAGTTGACTATTGGAAATCACATAACCACAGCAGCATCAATCTCAGCTTCAAATATGTGTACACCTGGAGTAGTACAACACATTTTTATAAGATGTGTACGTTCTGTTTTTAAAGATGCTGTTGTGCCCAGGAAATGGCACACATGTTTTTCCATGCTTGGTTATGAATTGTATATCACAGTAATTGGCAGTTGGTCTCCGTGCTGTTGCAGCCAGGTCTCATCTCTGTGACTTTAACCACATAATGGTGATAAAAAAGAAGAAATATGAATGTTGAGGTAGCTGTCATCATTCACATTGGGCCTGTGCTCTTCAGTGTCACCATGCACCATTAAGATGATTGAAGTGAGCCATGACGACACTGGCTGTGTAAACACAACTGTCATCTGCGAACCAGGAAGTGTTTGACAGCATGTAAATGCAAACTGACAACCATGGATCAAAGCCTGCATTGCCTCTGATTGCATTTGTGCCTCAACCGCAGTGCTGAGCGTTAGTGGTCAGCTGTTTCAGACTGCAGGAATGAAAAACAGCAGAGGCCAAACCAGGAAGGCTCAAATATCATATTTATTACAGGCATTGAGAGGGGGTGAATGAATTGCTTAAACGAATAAGTGCTCGGGAAAGAAAAAAAAAAAAAAAGATGATGTAAGAGATGCTGCTGACTTCAAAAAGCATCAAAGATCCATGAAGTATCAGGAATAAATAGTGTCAAAGGAAGGCAGGGAGAGAGTGGAGATGTTTTTAAATAAGGAAAAGCCAAGAAGCTGTCCTCTCATTTATGAGTCAGAATAATGAGCATAAGTAGTGCTGACACCTCTCTGGAAGACAGAACTGTTGCTGTTTCACATCCATGTGGTAAACAGAATTTCAAGCCTGCACTGTCATATATATTAAATCTGTTATTCATTCCACATCTGCCCCAAATTTCATACGTAAACTCTTGATTCAATCCAGCATCCTGTGATTCTGACTCTGCTGGTCAACTCCACAGAGGAAAAATAAATATCTTGATGTACAATTGAAGGTGAGTGTTGAAGGGTGAGTAGTGCAATGTGAGGAACACATGTAAGATAACACACAGAGAGAAATGATTTAGTTCATAAGTCAGTAAATCATAATACTGTGTCAGTAATCAATACCAACTGTCCTGTTAAACAGTATTGGCCTGTGAACAAAGCAGCTCTGTAGCTTCATCTGGCTGATAGAGTCCAAGAACTGTGTGCTAATCTGGAAATATTCCCATGGAAAACAAGATCATCATGAGAAACAAGTTTCTTCATTTTATTTATTCTTTAATATATTATTTTTAAATAACTTTTTTGCTTCTTCCGGGTTTTGTATGAGGTTGTTCCAAAGTCAAAAATAAGTATGAACAATAAAATTAATAGGATCCCTTAAGATACAGTGATATTGCACAAACCCATCATGTGCTCTCCACACTATAATGATTAAATATATCCTTTTAAGAAAAAAGTATTCCCAAGGACAAAATGAAACCAGTTCATGTAATAAATTGTAGTTTCTGTTTATCAGAACTCCACTTTTATTTTTCCTGATTCATATCCAGTGTCTCCTTTTCTGCTCACAGCTCAGTATCTGGCAGAGTTTGAGCACAACCTTGCAGCTTTATTGAATAGTGTATCTCATAAGAGGTCTCTTGCTTTAGCGCTGAGCTTTAGGATATTAAAACCACATAATGCAAGAGCCGCTTTGGGGGAGTGAGCAGTCAGATACCCTTGTCTGGTTCTGTTTATGTCCGCTTGCTTTAGAGCTCTACATGTTCCCTGGTGTGTCTTTATCCGACCAGTCTGCTCCCCATTAAAAAATTCATTTAGGTAATGCAGAACAGCTTTAATAGATTAAATGAATTTAATAATCGTCCCACTCTGCCAGGATCACAGCACAACAGGTTCATCTTTCAAAGCAGAAGCCTTTGAAACCTGAGGAAAAAAGTTGGCCATTTTTCTTTGGATATTAATTTTATTGAATTTTGGAACTGCTCCTATCCAAACTCATCAATTAAAAATGCAGTTTCCAAGGGTTCAGGCATTTTGGGGTAGAGCTTCATCCAAAAAAATGCACTCTTTAATACAGAGCAGGAAGTAATGGATGCTGTATCACTTGACTGATTCATCTAATTCACTCTGCAGCTCGTCCATGAAGTATAACGTCAGCATACATATACCAAAGCTGAATGTGACCCAAATAGAAAATGATTTTGGATTACATGAAATAATGGATGAGCAGTTTTGACGTGATCTTAAATAAAGTTATGCCTTCAGCTTTTGTTGACATCAAATGAAATGCTCCTCGGAGACCTCTTACACTGCAAAACATGGCAAATATGGGAAATTACTTCTATTAGTGTCTTAAAATCATTGATGTCACATCATGAAATCAATTTCTTAATTTGTTTGTTTGTTTGTTTTTAAATTCCAATCAAAATGACATTGAAATGATCAAAATACCAGCTATGACTTGTTTTATTGCAGAGCTCTAAAGGTGTCATGGTGCGTTTAAAGATAATGTATTTTATGCACTACACTAAGGATGCTGTTTTATAATTTTTATTTTCATTTTGTTTGTCAGTGTCGTAATGATGAAAAGATCTCCAATTTGAATCCTGTTTTGATAAATAATGGAGCGTTAAGCCCGTCATCTGTGACTCTCAGATCCTCTTACATCCAATCACCAAAAGCTGTCTTGGATGGGGAAGTCATGGGCCTAGATGCTAAAGCCGTCAAATCACACTTGGTCACAGGCTGTGCCAAAGCAACACTAAGTGTCTCTCTCTCTCTCTGAGACTGAACAGAGTGTGCATTAACATGGAGACCAAGGTGAGAAAATGCCACCTCTGATTGTCAGCTGAGTCACGCTGCATTGCATGAATACTGTATGCAAACCTGACACTTTCCTCCTTATTTAAAGCAAGCTAGCACCGTGCTGAAGGTGAAAATGTTTTTGATTCAAGAGGCTGAAGTGTGAAAATCATCATATCTGTGAGTCTGAGCGAAGAGAGCAGGTACGGCATTCCCCATATGTTCCTAATGTTCCCGGTGTTCTTGTTCATCATGTTAGAAGCAACGATTGAAGGCTAACTTTGGAGCACACGGTTCGAACGTCCATCTCACAAAGGGAGACATATGCATAAGCATTTGAATATATCAGCAAGCTTAACATGTGTGTGGGTGAGTCAATATAGAAATAGAACACTGGGAAAAAAACACTGTTAGCATCAGTGCTGGCTCATGTAGGAGTGAGGGCAGGGAAACTCATGGAACCACCTGCAGTTCTGTCCCCTGTGTGGACCTTTTCTGTACTTATAATAAAATGCAAAGAGACATGTCAATCAGTCTGCATCTCCTACCCCCATCCAACTGTTAGCAGCTCTGTATCATGATCATATGATCACCATGCGTATGACGTCATTTTTTTAAAATTCTGAATGCAGATGAATACCTCAAAAAGAGTGTGTGTATGTGCTCACAGCCAGCATCTCTGTGTGTCCCTGTAACAGATGAAGTATCACCTTAGTTATCTGATGCCCTCAGTGCTCAGACTCACTTTCTCTAATGACCTAACATGTGCTGGAAATCATACCGCATGTGCTGGAAGGGGAAGCCCATTACTTAGCAATTACTTAACAGGGATGAAACAGGAGTTCTCATGGGGTGATAGAATGTCTTCCTGCATCACCACATGTAAATGGTGAAGGCTTGTATTTTCTGCATGTGTCTGCAGAACATGCAGAATGTATTAAAGCCTGATCTACAGTTGAATATATTCTGACTTTCATGTCTTAAGTGATGGTCTTTAAGTCTGGTTTGGAGGTGTGTGCCGAGTTCAGCTCTGTTTCCTGAAAACACACCCGGTAAAATGATTCATTACATTTCAATATGTTTACATTTTTGACTTGCACTAAAAGGAGACATCAATTCTTGTATAATGACAAAGTATTGAATTTAAAATGTATCCTTATACTGTCACATGCATGCTGTGCAGATTTCTATACAGCAGTTGAAATGTTTGTGCTCTAAAAGCACGAGGGCACTTCTTTATATCTCGTGAACTACACTACGCGTTTTTGAATGTCACATTTAGGGCTTTTAGCTGGCGTATGTGTGAATAAGCATCCTTAAAGTCTTGAGGAAACAGGAGCCACAGTGTGGCTCCCTGCTGGGTGGCTGTCACCTCACTCTGGAGTGTCACGGGACGACACAGACATACATAAGTGATGGGGATATTTTTAAATCCCCCTCGTGAAATCAGAGATAAATTGATTTTATTTCTGCAAGGCCCGTCAGTGATGCATATCCCCCTTTGATTCAGGATGGCAGCCGGTGAAGGTGCTATGAATTTTTCATCATCTCAAAAACGAAGCCACCCTCCTTCCCCACCTGGTTTGTTCCCCATGTCGGCTTCCTTTCTGTCTCTTTCTCTTCCTTCATATCCTCTCAAATCTTCTGTTTGTTGTCTTACCTCTCTCCCACACTCTGTGCTCCTCGTGCCTTTGTTTCCTCCTACCTGTTCCTTTCACTTATTCTTATTCTGTTGCTGCTTCACCACTGTTCTTCTCAATAATGGCTTCTCATTGACTTTGACTTCACCAAGCATCTCAATGTCAGCGCTGGTACTTCTAAAAGCCCCTGAAGAGCTTGTTCCCATAACACTGCAGACTCATTGTTCCCATGGTTTATCTAAGAGAGTTAAATCAGAATGATGTGCAGGATCATTGCAGGTAACTTGTGTAAAAACTGGAAGGTTCAGAATTTTCAGTATTTAGAAGAGATTAAAATTTGATCAGTAGCAGCTTTTGGTGCTGTCTCAATTTCAGAGCTAGCTTTTGAATTTCCACACTAAAATAATGTAAGAGCCTTTTAAAGAATTCATCAGATGGGTCGAAAAGTATGAGATGCTGCTGGTTATATTTCCCAACTATGATTCTATTTCTGTTTTATTATATTCATATGCAACCATCTCCATAACCTCTACAGAGTTACACAACCTTGGGAGCAGGAGGTTTCCCTATAGTGCAAGTGAAAGTTCCCTTTATTTCCCCTCAGGCATTGTTGCATGACTTACACACTCACAAAACTTTTCAATGCAGAACACTCCTCAAGCTTGATCAGCGGTTCAAAAGATCAAGAGCTGTGTGACAAAAGAAAGATGATGATCATACTTTGTCTTGACAAGACAGACTTGTTTTATTGCATCACAGCTGCACCATCAAAGAAAAGATTAAAGACAGGGTGGTAGATCCATGAATGTGACTCAACATCATAGAAGGGTTCAAGCCTCATTATTCAAGTCCACTAACTGGGATACAGTTAATCACAGTTTCAAGAATTACTATATACTGTTATCAAGCATCCTGCTATGTGCAGCAATATTTCACAGATACTAGCTGCAAAAGTGTGATTCATTTCTGGGACATGTTGGTGTTGGAGAGAACATAGTCTGATTTCTTGCCGAGAATAAAAATCCATCAATATATTTATGTATCCTTTAATAAGCAGCAGACACAAGCTGTAAATAAAAATCTTTTCCGTCAACACCGTGTCTTGTTTTAATGTTTGTTTCGAGACATTTTTGATGATGATAATTTGACACTTTCTTGGTTTTCCTTTGTTGGTAAAACTCCACTAGCTTTTCTTGTGACTTGAATTCTTCTCTCTCTATCTGTTCCTCCTTCTCCTTGGGCCTGCTGTTCTCTATTAAATCCACCAGCAGTCCCAAAACAGTATAAAACTGATTTGCAGAGAGACAATTTGTAGTTAGTGTTCATAAAACACTACAAGCCCAATGATCTGTTCAGCCTTGCATCACTGCTATAAAAAACACACCTCTTATTAGCATCGTAACATGCAGGTTTAACAGGCGAAGACCCCTGACAAGATGCTCTATTTGAAGGAGTCCATATCTGTGACTCCTTTAAATACTGCATGAATTTGGTGGCAAGTGAGTTTGGCCATAAAAAACACCTTTTTCTTTCTTCACAGTAACACAGTTGGTAAATATGGAGGGTGGAAAAGCAGCAAAGGAGTGGTTCGATGAGGCTCAGGGTCAGCAGAGTTGGTTGCTGGCCTTGAGCCATGGTCAAACATGAAAATGCTGTTTTGTTGTACTGTTGCATTGCAGGTTTGTATTTCATCATAATGTAAAGAATCTAAAAAAGTATTGGAATGACTTCTTTCCCTCTGATCAGTAACTGCTTACTTTCAGTATACATTCAACCTCATCTGTTTAAATTTTGAAAGAGAAGAAAATTCAATAAAGTCAACCTACAGATGTTGAATTACTACAACTCAAAGAGACACTGGGAGACATGTTTTCTGGTATAGTATTTCTGCCTTTTTAATAACACTTCATTCCAAAAACTGCTCCGGGACATATTACTTTACATTGGGGGACAACATCCAAACCATCTTAATTAGGTTTTAATACAATTGACCAAAGCTAAATGTCTTTAAGCAGAAGAGATCGATGAGAGGAGGCCCTGCCAATTTATTCAACGTGAGAGGGAATTTCTTACATGTCCTCAGAGGCCACTTCAAAACCTGGTTGTTTGCACAATACTTTAGGTTTAGTGTCTGCAGTAAATTAGAAATGGGGGTTTCTCAGAGCAGACAAGTCTTCCCAAGAGAACATAAGAAAAAAGAGAAGGGGTTTCAACAGAACAGAAGAATGAGTAGATAAAGCGATGTGGTGCTGACCTCTATAGTTAGTGTGATGTTAACCTGTCCAACTCCCTGCAGGTCCACCCCACTTCCCCCATCGCCCCTCTATAAATAAACCAATCCTTTACCAGGCAAAGGAGAAGAGATATGCTTCATTCCTGAGAACTCAAGTCCTCTTTTCCTCTCCACCCTCCCACTTCTTCCTGTCTCCACCCGCTCAGGGGAATGAGCCGAGCGGTGATGTCAGCATCGGCTGAGAGGTGATTAATCTCATCAAGTAATTAAGCGCTTGCTTGGGTCAACACTACATTTAGGTAAGCTGTTTTTAACAGAAAAAAAGCAGAGGCTAGGCAACAAATAAACCCAGAGTTAATTCTGTGTCAGAACGAACAAGTAAACACAGAAAACAATTAATGTACAGTCAGGACAATTCAATGAAAAAAAACTAAAAAGCCATTAAGGATTAGTGGAAAGAAAAGTAGCGCTAACAGCAGCTTACAGGGTGATAATAAGAATCAATGGAAGATAAGAATGAATATATTTCACTGTTGGAGCTGAACATGTTTAAAAACAGAGAATTGGAAACCAGGATTGAAAATCAACTTTTTCTATCATTCCTGCAGAAGTCTTTACACATTGATTAACCAAACACTGTGTTTGAACAAAATGTTGAATTCAATTGTCACTTCATCCACTAAATTTGGAAGCATTTAAAGAGACTTCAGCATCACTGCAAAAACAAGTGAGAGTTTGGTTAGAATCATTGTCATCAAAGAATGTAAGAGGTCATATTTAGAGGTATTTCTCTGTTCTAGGAGCTCCTGGCCTTTCCACATGTTTAAGAGAATCCTCTTAAAGCCAAGGCCTGGTGTGGGGGGAAACACACATTTAATCCATGAAAAGCCAAGGCAGGGAGATCAGCAGCAACAAAGACCCCCAGAGTACAGAAAAGAGCGAGCATCACTAATAACACATATGGCACTGGTACAGTCAGAGAGAGCATTAAAGGAGATGCTGAGTAATGTTTGTCCACTGGCCAATGGGGTCAAACCAATGGCCAGTACTGCCTTCCATGTAAAGTCAAGGTTTCACATAATTTCAATAATAGGGTCTAAAAATGTTGGAATAATGAATCAAAGTTCTGTAACCCTCCAGTTGCCTCTAGGATTTGGGTGAAATTGGTTGGATTACACAGAACACAGAGATTGAGTGAATCAGAGCGATGATTGAGAAACACAGAAGTAGCTCTTACATTTAGTGACACCAGCGTAGCTCTGAATCTCAAGTATCAGCTGGATGCCTAAAAGGCAAACGACATGAGAGGGGGGAAAAAATCCTTTAATCCTTTTGGAAAAATTAATTGGACACAGTGTGTCATTATATAGAGCTACATTTCCATTCCTCCATGTTCAGTAGATTGGATTGGGATTGTTGGCCTCAAAAAGCACAAAGGTAGCACTTGGAAGATAAAAGTAATTGAGTAGGGCCTTGCCATTGTTATTTAGTCAAAATGCCAACTTCCACTACAACCTTCATGTCTATTTTTAAAAGCATTTCTCCTCCGGCTCTGCTACTTTAAAAAATTGCAGTCTTCCTTGGAGAGAAAAGAAAAGAGCTCTGCCATTTTGTTAAAAGCAGTGAGGGTAAGACTAAATAGGAACATGCTCATTGTGTTGCTGGCTTTGCACTATTTTTAGATGTTGGAAATTTTTCTCATGGTAACTCTAACCATTATTTCCAGACCACCTTTGAAATCAAAGAAAGCACTATGAGTGACCTTCAATTCTCTAACTGTTAGTTCTTATATGATGGACACCAAAAATGAATTTAAAAAAATTGGAATTTCAAATGTAGTTACTGTGTGACCGTGTAAAATTTCTGGGTCATATTCAGTCATTACGTCTGCTTTCACATTCATTAAGCAGGTAGAAAATAGGAATATTATACGTAGAGCATAAGACAATTGACCACAGTACAGTGTTTTCTATTTTAATGTAATACCACACCCAGAGTGGGAAGCATAAATTTTCTGCTATGTCTCATACCATGAATCATTAAGCATCAAGACATACAACACAAAGTGGTATGTTCATTGCTACCCAGCCACACAAGACAAAAACTAGTGACAGTATGGAGAGACGGACTCTTATATGAAGTTAAAAAACAGAGCTAACATTAGTGTCACGTCACTTGTCATATGCTGCTCTGCCCTGCTTCCTCCACCAGCTAACAGGTGTCCCATCTCGCCCCTGTAGAGCCTTCCTCTGATACCAGCTGGTCCCATCATGCCTCTGAGGCAATCATACTCAAGGTGAGACATTGCAGGGGTGAGAGTGTTACACCTTTAACTATCGATATGAAAAGGACTGTTATGAAAAGAACCACTGCCGACACAGATCTTTTTGTAAAAAGATCTTTTCTCCAAGCAGAAACAGCTGGGACAGCCTTCTCTGCAAAGCCACCAGATGACACTGAAATAAAGTGTACTTTCACTTTGAAAGACCTTAAAGTTTATGTTCTGTAGTTTAAACCTAGGTTTGTTTAAGTATGATTTCTGACTCTATAGATGGAACTCTGGATTCAAGCAAAGAAGCAGCTGTGTAACATTAAACATTTCATCAAGTTTGTAACGAGCACATGGGGGACTTTTTAAGTTTACTCCTCAAGGCCAGCAGAGTACCCCAACTTTTCACAAAGTCACAAACTGAACAATTGAAGAAACAACTAAGACAACAGTCCTGCGTGTCCTCCTTTGTGTTACTGCGCACACAGCTTAAAGGCTAAATTATTTCCCTGCCTCTGTGGGCTTTCCCGTCTCTCTGTTTTCTAGCCAGCAGTGCTCAGCAGATGTTTCGGAGAGGCAATCATCAAGGCTCTGGCTGTTTCTACGAGGCCAGTAATAGTCATTTTACAGAACAGCATGCTTTAGCAAAAGTTGAAATGTTTTAGTTGTTCTGAGCTCAGTAACAGTCGCACAGCAGAATTTCCTCCTAGTACACGCACACACACACACACACACACACACACACACACACACATATTATATATATATATATATATATATATATATATATATATATATATATATATATATATATATATATATAGGAAATAAAGGAGTGGTCAGTGGATTGATGGACTGACATCATCAAGTTAAAATGAACTCAGTGACTTGTACAGGCGAGGTGGAAAAATGCGCACACTTTAGTGTTTTACTTTTACTTTAAGTGTTGGGTCAAAGGACCGACCATGCCTAAAGTGTTTCAAAATTCCTTAATGTAACAGAAAATAAAAACAACAGAAAAAAGTGCAAGAATGAAGGGAGATCTTCCAAATAATGCAGTAGAATAATGTATTTTTAGACCTGGAGTCACATCACAGGTGTGTACAGAACTCAAAATATTTTTTACACAGCACTTGTATGGATTTCAATCAAGAACTCAACATGTCAGAGAAAAGGGTAGTAAAAAAAAATGGTCACGTTAAGTATAAGAGATGTCATATTGGCGCAGGAGTGCACAGCAGGCATCAGCACTCGCTCACTCACAGATATGGGATCAGCAGCGAGCCTCCTCCATCTCCGTGTCTCCTCTTTCACAAGAAGAGCCCTCCTTCCACAGAGTCATGCTTCCCTGACTCTCTCCCCTGCTCTCTGCCTCCTCTGCTGCTGTCCCTTAGAGTGCACCCCCACCCTTCTGCCCTGTGTTATTGGTCTGCAATGGAGCATGGCGGCAGATGAGGTCCTTTGACAAACAGACAGAAATGCAAGTAGATCGGCACAAAAAAAAAAAAAAAAAATAGACAGAGCACATTCCTTTCTCCGGGCCCCTTCACTGATGCTATCTTACTGTGCGTTAACACTACTTCACTCACAGTCCAGTGCATGCGCATGCTGCTTCCCCTCCATCTCTTTCTATCTCTGGTGTTTGACCTGATATTCTTTTTTTCTTTCTCCCAGGGTGGAGGCCATGGCGTCAGAGCTCTGAGTAATGTGATCCCCGCTCTTCTCTTTGTGGTGCTAATGTATTTGGAGTCCCCCACCCTTGGGGCGGCAATTATTTTTTATCAGCCTGTGAAAGTTGGTTAGTGCTAAAAAGTGAGCCGGAACACTGCAGCCAAGGAAGGGGCTTAGTTGGGTTAACTAAAGTGTGGCCTTGCTGCTCTTCCGTGCATGAGATGACAAGTGTCCTTGAACTTCTTGTTAACCCAACATGAGGGAAATAAAGTGGTACTGTTGCTGGGATATCTTCCTTGAGCTTGAGGAGACAGGGTAAATTAAGTCATAACTGAAGGATGGGTAAAGATGTGAAAAGGGGGGTAAGCGGTACAGACAGGATGTTGAGAAAACAGCCCTAGCTTCTTTATTCAATTAGCTCTCTGAACTCGCACACCTAGCCTCCCCCCTGCTGTTTGTGTCATCTGCTGGGGTAGCTAGCAGCACGTGTTTGGGTGACATTAAACACATGAGCAGTCATCCTCATTTTCATATTTTAATGAGCTTATTGGTCTAATTTATGCAGTTGTAAGCACATTAAGCTAATTAATGTAAACTGGACGCTTGAGCTCTCTTGAAAGGGTGGCCTGTGTTCCTTTTTTCCCATGTTTGTAAAGGCAAACTTAATTTGTTCAAAGCAAAAGGCGACTGAGTGGAAAAAAACATCAGAGCTACAACCTGTGACATTTCTCGTGAATAAACATCATTAGACTCAACATGTGTTCCTTGGTGGGCCTGCAGATGGTGTTCATTTACTGAAATTAGCTCAAGAGTCAAACATTTAACTTTAAATGGACTGACTGGATTTTTAAACCATCAGTAATTTAGATCCCACACTATTTATTTTTTTATATTATTTATTTATATTTTTTTTGCAAAACTAAACGTTAAAGGAAATTTGGAGATGATGTATGTATGATAAAAGAAAAACAAAAAACAAAACATACATTCATCTCATTTTGTTGACTTAAAAATCAGAAAGCATCATCAGTTTGTTCCTCAGCAAACATTCAAGCACCTCATATGTCACATTGAGATCAACAGATTTTTCTACAGATGATTATACCCCTGGATAAAGCCAGCTCAACATTCATACCGACATAAAGTCTTACAGTTAGCACACGAAATGTGACCCCCACTCCAGTGCACACCTGCAGAGTGAAGGCCAACTCTGAATGACAGAGAGAGGGACAGAAAGAGAGCGAGCAAAGGGCAGGCGATAAGAATGCTATTGGAGATGGTGAGAGGGTTGTAACCGAGAGGCACTAAAAGCTCTGAAATCCTTTGTGATGGTGTGTGTGAGAGAGAGAAAAAGAAAAGCAGTGTGCGCAGAGCTTGGCGCGCCAATATTGCACCGTCAGCGTGCACAGGCCTGGCGTCGGGGGTCTAGAGGATCACACAAAGACTTCACTGTAAGGACAGGTGGACTGAGGAGTTAGTCTGTTTATGAAGGCATACTCTTCTAACTGAGAATCTTTGTATTCGTGCTTTTATTATAAAATTTCGACACTTTGCTGATACACCTTGTGACAATAACTGTGATAGAGTGTAACAAAACCAGAACCCTGCAACTGAGCACAATCACATAAAAAATATTTTACCAGCCAATTTTCAACCATGAGAAGCACAGCTGACTTTGTTTTACAATTGCATCATCTTTCTGAGTTCCTTGAGTTTTTCTTCTAGAAACCTAGTTTCTCTTTCATGAAACCATGTAGTTAGTTTAGCTCAGAGGTTAAATCCTCATCCTCATGTGAGGCTGTAAATCCTCAAAGTGGGCATACTGGGTTTCAATCTCACCCTTTGCTCTTCATGTCAATCCCTACTTTGTCGTCCCAGTGTCCTGATCCAGCTGCTGACCTCCCAATAAAGACAAAAAATACAAACTGGTCTTCAGAAAGAAGCATCAAAGTATTTTCATGTATTCCTTTCCATGAGTCTGAAAACAGAGGAGGGCCAACTGACCCTGCATGGATGTGTCATAACTTTTCTCATCCAGCATGGGGCAGGTTTTAATACAAAGAATCTTGTTGAGGTGTTTTGTTGGATAACCAAGACGGCAGATTTGGAATATCCTGATATTACTCTCACCTTAGACAGAGTAATTTTAATGAATTTCATGCTTCTCTGTATGTCTTCTAAACGTTTATGAAAAAACTGATAACTCACATAGAAACAGCACCATGGAAACCCCATCTGACCTTCAGATACTGATCACACTGAAACATCTGGTCTGTGGAAAGGATCAGATGTTATACTCCTTTGTCCTCCTGTCAACTCCTCCTCCGTGTCTTTCCACTTTGTCATTTCTCACTCATGTGTCTCTCTCCTTCTCTCTCCATGTGTCTGCCTTTGTGCCACCATCCTCTCTCCTTAATCCCGCAGCAGCTGAATCCCACTTTATCCCTCCTCCAGTCTATCTGCCAAGTCTGTCTATCTCTCCCTGGCTCATAGTTCTGTTCCTCATGTCTTCCTCTCTCATCCACTCTGTCTGTTTGTCCTGCAAATCCCACTTGTTCCCTACTGTACCTCTCACATCTCCCTCTCTCCTTTTTTTGTGTACCTGACTGAGCACGCTGAAACCAAGGGCCATGCTGGCTTAACTTTAATTGATGCATCGGATGGAGGAGAGGAAGAGGAGGGAGAGGGGGATGGCTCAGGGCTGACAAGGTTAATTCTGTTTTTCCAAGCTCCTCGTCACCTGGCGGCAATTAAACTCATGACATCGCTCCCGAGGGAGAGAGACAATGAGGGAAAGTGAGGAAGAGGGAGAGAATCTTATACGGAAACATGTTCAAAGGATGTCTCAGACAGAAATATGCCACAGGAAGACTGTGAGGAGCAAATGAGATAAATCAATGTTGTGCGGATGCTGTGCAATAATGAAGAATTGAAATTCAGAGGATTATGCTTATGCTGATATTGACAGTTTCTTCCAGGGATGCCGGCATCTGATGCTCTCCTGGCATGTTGTAATTGGGGATGAAGGTTAACAATGACAGATACTAGCAGTTCTACTCTGAATTAATCAACTTTTGTTCATTAAAAAAAGCTGCAGGGGATAGAAAAATACAAAACAAATAACTTTTGATCCAAATGAAATTGCATTTATGAAATTTACATTTGGGCAATCTATTAATTTGGTAGTGAAACACATTGTCACTTGATGTGCAGTGAACTCATTACAGAAAATAGTTTGTGTAAACTGGAGAAAAAAAAATAGTGTTTTGATACAATACAGAAATATGTTTTTTCTTTTACCACAAGAATAAATCTGAAAGCTTAAGAGTATCAGCAAGTGTACAAAATTAGATTTCAAAAGATGAGGAAATTAAATAAGGTGATGTCCAAGTCTCAATCATCTCTTACAACCTGAAAGATGGATGGTTGTCAAGTCCAGTATCCACCTGTTTCTTCAGAAGCCTATGGGTGTTGACTTCCATCAGCAGTTGTCGAATTCCAGTTGCCACCGCCAGCAAGTAAGCTCAACACAACTCACATGAAATCGTTAATGCTAGACAGGGCTCAGTGTTATTTTTTTAAAACATCCGCATAATGACTCCACCTCTGATTTTTGTTCATTTTATAGCTTTCTTGCTTTTAAAAGCTGGTTATTAGAGCGAGTATGACAGCAAGGCTAACATTATCAGCTTTGTGGTTTCCATGGCAACATAAACAGAATGTTCAACCGGATGAGCAAAACTGGCAATCGCAATGAATTATGGGGTGTCCAGTGTCCAACCCAGCATCACTACAAAATTAATCCAAGGAATTGTTTTCAGAAAAAATCATAGAAATCTCTTTTCACTACTAAATTCCATCAGCCAGCGTGGTGTTGTCATACAGACTTTGACAAGTCATAAATCAATCCGGTCCTCGCTGACTCAATTGGGAGGCTGAGAAATAGCATTTAGAAATAACCTCTATTGGTACTGATCACCTCATTTTAAGTTGTGCATTAAGATCAGGCATATATCTAGAACTGAGACTTTTCCAATAATACTTAGAATGTCCTCACAGTCCCTAAGGAAATGAAATCAGGGGTTCAGCATCTATAAGCTGTGCTTCAGCCAAAGCCTTTTTTGATTAGCCTATTCTATTTTTCTTGTAATGACTGTGACTGTGACGATTTCTGCTGCTTCTGATTGAAATAAAATTACTCATTTAATCATTCATTCATTAACTACAAAGTGCTTCCAAAAATCTTGTGGAAGGATCGGGCTTAAATTGAAGGGACATGTAGGAACACAAGACCTAATTTTGAAAATGTCCTCAGAATGTGGGAGTATAGGGCTGCGGGACCATTAGGCATAATTTTCTGTGAAAAAAAAAATAAATAAAAAAATAATAAAGTCTTAAAAATGTGGGAACACAGTGCAGTGAGATCATTGGGCTGTGGGAACACAAGGCTAACCCCATATGTTTGTACACAAGTGCTACTTCCCTTCTGAAACAGTGCCACAAGCCCCTAAATGAGAGAGTATAAGAGCCAGTTAGCAGCACATTAGTCAATTTTAACCATGCATAACATCAAAGATGTAACTATAGCATCTTATCAGTTATATTCTTGGTACACACAATATGTCTCCAAAGGACAGAAAAATAATGGAAGGAGTGTATGTAAAGTGTGAGAGGGCCCACCAAATTAGCAACACATTATTTTTTACTTTTTAGACTCACAGATTTGCCCTTATTGGGCTTGGCTTGTATCTAGTTTACTTCTCTGTTTGTGTTTGGCTGTTTGTCTCAACAAGCTGTCTTTTGGCTGCCGGTTAAAACCATTGACTGGAGAACATTCAAAACTCTTTGAACCACAGGTCATTTATATCCCAAATATGTGAAAATGGGGCCTTGTTAAAATACTGTTATTCTGGTTTAACACACACACATGAGATCAAACTTTATCTCCCTTTTTAGCTTCAGCCAAACCAGATAATCATATCTCTGAAAATGTAGAATCATTCCCATGATTTTTGTGGTAGGTATTTTATTTATTCTTTTCATTTTTTCACAACTTCAGAGGAAAACAAAACCAAATAAATGGTGTCAGATTAAGACCACAACCCAGCAGACTTAAAACATCACAACAAATCTCAGAAAGAGAATCTGGCTTAAGCTGCCACCTTACTCATTTCTCACACAGACTCAGCCAATCAGCAGCCAACTTCTGTGCTTACCCAGCATCCATCACTCTCTGGCATTTTTGCATTCCTCTTGTTCCAGACACAACACACAATGGCAGCACAAACTGTGTTGTTCTGTGCCTCAGAAACAAAACAGAGCACCACCCATGAACAACATTCAGGTGGAGGGAGGGGAGGCAGAGGAGGGAGAGGTGGGACAAGATGGATGTGAGAGAGTGAGGCAGACGGGGATAGAGAGAGAGAGGCTGAGATGTGGTAATGTCGGCGGAGATAAGGAATGATTAAAGAGGCAGGCACAGAGGCAGACATGCTGAGTTGATCCAGCTAACTGTTCACTCATCAGTCTCCTAATGGTCCTGTGGGCAGGGGTGGGGGGGGTGGGGGTGGGGGGCATTGTTTCAACATGGCTTTCCAGATGTTACAATATGCTCTCTGTATTTCTTCTTCTTCTGCTTCTTCTTCCTTTTTTAATAAAAATGATGAGAAATTAATGGATGTATACCTTTACTCTTGTTTCCTTCTCTTGGGGTGTCTAACAGAAGTAAACATTTGAATTCTTCCATTAGTCTCTACATGGATACCCTTTCTTTGTTTTTTACCTTTATTATACAAATTTTCCAAAGGTCTTTTGTATTCAAAACCAATTGTTACTGTTTAAAACTAGAAAAAAAACCTTCATTAATGAGTTTTGTGTTCGAATTTGTGGGCAACCGTTTGGCTCAGGTAGTGTTTGCACTGAATTCAGAAGCTAAGTCCTCACCACAGCCATCAACATGTGACTTGAATCCTTGGAACTTTGGTGCATACCATTATTCCTCTTTCAGAAACACAATTAACACTGGGGCCTTTATGAAGGTAAATGATGCATTCAGTGTAAGCTTCCAACTATAAATGTATAAATAAATATTACAAATGGTAGTCCTGTGGAATATCAGGGTTTACATATCCAGTATGCCTCACTGTGTGACACTGTATTAGCCTGTAAATGTAAATAATCTTACAATCTGCTCTCAGCATAAGGACACCTCAGTATGATATAAGTCACATACAGAGATCAAACCACTGAGTCTTCACTTTGTGGGTGGACATGCTGCGCCATAAGCATGAGCCCTTTACCTTTGGAAATTGCCCAAATGCCATGATTAAAACCTCGTTATCCCATTCCTCCTCAGCCATTCCAGCCATTCTGGGTTTAGGTCCTCAATCAGGGAGACCATTGTTCTGTTCCCACCTGACTACTAGAGATAGAGCACCGGGGAGGAAAAACCAACTTGAGACACTTAAAGCATTCCTAATAGAGACATTGAATGAGTTTTCTCCATTGTTACCAGCTTGTCGGATTAAATGAAGCTAAACGATTCGGACTTGTGCATATTGCTCTGTAATTGTGGCATGCATTGTAAAGGCTATAATGGTCCAATCAAAATCAACTGCCATATGATTACAGAGAGATGAATTACTGACCAAAACAAGAGAGGGTCTCTGAGTTTGTTAGTCATGCTTTACACTTAAATTGACATTCTTATATGATATGAAGTGGACTTTACATGGTAGCAAGGCTGTTTGCTCACAAAGCCAACATTAAGCTGAACGTAATCCCCTTTCTTTCTGCTCTACAAGGTAAAAACAAATTTTCTTTGTCCATTCACAAAGATTGGAAAAAAAGAAAACAACAAGAACAGCCATTCTGAATTTGTCCAGCTTATATATCACTGAAACATTCCATGATGCCTCAACTGACAAATCCACTTCAAGGTCTGTTGAATTTTTAGTGCTGACAAATGTGTTTCTCTGTACGAATCTATGATTGACATCTCATATAATTCTATCCTCTGCCCCATTAAAATACCATAAGTGCTTTCATTGAGTGGGTATAGATGAGGCGAAAAGTGAGAGGAAGAGCAGGAAAAACATATCATCCGAGACAGTCCACTCTAGGACATAAAAAAGGTGCTGTATGCCACAGATAATATCTTCTTACTGGCTAATAATGGGAGATTCAAACTCCTTTGTTGAAGAAAAGATGGGAAATGGTTCCTTATCCAAGCAGTCATATGGAGTGTCACACCTGCAAAGTTTGTCTGGCTTCTCTCTCTGTGCTCATACCTGAGCCATCTGTTTCAAATTAAATCAGAAAAGAGTTTTATGCGTTTGTGTGAAGACATTTAGGACTCTGAGACAAGTAGAGGAATTTCCAGGAATCTGTCCAGCTTCAGAGTAAAGTTAAATGGAAGATATATTTTAAGGTCTCTAAATCCTGTCTGGAGGTGAGTGTGTAATTGAACGCGATGAATGTCGAGGATTTATTTTCATGAATTTACAAAGTGAAAAAAAAAAAAATAATAATAATAAACTGGAGGCCCTTTTTCTGTCTACAAGACATAAACCCACAAGGAATTTTTCCCTTCCTTACATGATTTTCAACATTCAGAACACACTGCTAACACCATTTCCCTGTGAGAAGACAGAAATAACTCCTTTGGCAGATGTGAAGCAGCTCCAAACCTGATTTTGACATCAGCTTCTGACTGACTGAACGGCTTGTTGTGTTTAACAGTGTGATGTCTTGTCAGTCAATAAGTATTTTATGTTTGTTTTTCATGAGGCGCGCCCTGTGCAAGGCTTCCTATCTTCTATTGCATCTCCAGCTTCACCAGAGAGCAGATGCTAAATGGAAGGGACATGGGAGGATTAAAAAGCGTTTCATATTTTCTTTAAATGCAAGTTTAAAAAAAAATGTTAGGGGACATTTCTACTCTGAAAGGCACTATTTCATTTTTTTACAAACTGCCTATTGGTCAAAACATATCATGGAAAACCCACTTTGTATTTTTGCTCATTCATACACTTGGTTGAAATATGCCTGCCCAGTCTGTTGTTTGTGGTCTCACCTAAACAAAGTGAGTAATTTTAAAATTGGTGTTTATTTTTTGTTATCCACTGATGTGGTAAAACCCATTTATGTCAGCATTAAGATTTATATAACAGTAACAAATTTTCTACTCTGTCAGTTCACAACAATAAAGTCATCATGTCCACAGAGGAAACCTGAATCAATACAATGCAAAACTGGTAATAAATCACATCAGTTAAATTGATCTTCAGAACAATGATGAAGTGAGAAAGTAAAGCTTGGGGCCACTGAGCCATGAAGTAAGCCGATCTGTCATGTATGGATGTATGGAGGTATTGATAGTGAGAGACAGCCAGACACAAACAATCCTATTTGTCTGACACAGTCTCTTTATTAGTCTGTGGCACCAGGCTGGACACATAAACACAAACACAAGCACTGGGAGACACAACAGTACTGGGAAACCTAAGACTGAAACAGAAGTCAAAAACAGCTCTTCAGACATGAATATTGTCAAAAGCCTGACCCATCAAAATGAACTAGAAAATTCTTCATTTTTTGGAACTGGAAATCCACCAAGAAGTTTTTATTTTTTTTGTAAATATGAATTCAATGCAGAAAATATATATATTTTTTAAAATGGGTAACAATTTGGACGTTATTCTTACCACAATTTCTTGAAAATTAGCGATGAAAAAAACAAAGTGTTGATCATTTCATGAGAGCAGCTGTTTTGAAAAAAGGCCAAAATACAACTTCAGCTGCCTGTAGTGGAATAAAAATTTAATGAAAATATTTGGATATTTGTATTATATTTTTAATGAAAATATTTTTCATGTTGATGAGATAGAAGTCTTTGAAACTCATGTATCAAAAATATGATATATTTCCAGAGCACTTGCAAAATTGGGGGCTCAGATGAGTTACTTCAAAGGGGAGTGCAGTGTAGGTGTTCCCCAGGAGACATTGTTTAGACTGATCAAATGTAATGTTAAAGCAAACTGTCCAAAATTGTGACTGTGATTATTTGGCTTTTAAACCAGTCTATATGATCTAGGTTATCTAAGGTATTTCAAGGCTATCAATAAGACACTTTTAACAAAGTGCAGTTGTTATTTAATTCAAGGTTTAAAACCATTTTGGGCAACTTCCAAAGATAGTCCATGGTCAGCATTACAGACATCAAGTTTAGATTTTTTTTTTTTTTTTACAGATCCTGGGAAATGTGTATCTTGCATTTTTCCCACCCATTTTTACCACTGCAAACTCATAGAGGTTCCCAAAAGCAACACTTTACAGTTAGTGTTCTTCATGACTTTTTCCTAGTTTGACATGTTGTATTGACCTCACAATGTAGTATAAAGTTCAGTAAATATCATAGCCAGTAATCCTATCAGAAACATCGATCATACTCTGAAAAACGCCATCCTCTCCTCGATCCATTCTAATGAGTGTCCACCTCTAGACGCAGTGTAATTAGAGAATTATAAAAGGCTGAGGTGACACTGACCTCATTACGGTGAGGAAGATCAAACTAATGACCCGTGACTGATGAAGGCTACCAACCCTCCCCACCAAGGGATTCAGGACTGTCTCTGTGTCTGAAGACCCAGACAGAGATAAAAGGATCACAGCAAGCTGTCTACATATATGAAACTCAGAACCCAAGGTAAATCTGGAGCTGTGATAAGAAATTCTGATTCATATCAGTCAGCAAAGTGTGAAAGTCAGTTATAAAGGACAGAATTGAGAAAGTTGCTCCATGAACGGAGGGACACATAGAAAGAGGAGACAGGAAACGGCAAAGGTAAAAAAAATGAAAGCAGAAACTTTCTCGACGTGTTCAAAACACAAATGTCAAGATTTGAAACAAGCAGAAACAACACACACCATCACATTCAAAGGCAGAGAGCAAAATGGAGATGGAGGTGAAAAGAGTTTCAGGTGGGGAATATTCCTCAAAACAGAATACAGAGCTCAAAGACTTGTTGGTGATGGAAACAGAGATGGAGAACAGGCAATCTGTCAAAGTAAGCAAAACGAGTGAAGGGTCCAAAGTCTGCAGGAGAGAAGTGAAACTAAAGAAACCTGAGAAACACGACCTTAAGTACGAGTGATTTCTGGGACTCCAGGGATGATTATGTGAAGCACGCGCACACCCAAAGTTGATGTGCCAAAAACAGCAGAAGGGATTGGAAATGATTTGAAGGCGGTGTGTTCCTGCACTTACTCTTAATGAGGCAATATCCTCTTCTCCAAAACATGGCTGCCAGTTAAACGGCACTGTTAGCATGGGTCTCTGCGGTTTGGGTATTTTTTTCCTCTTATGATAGTTTTGTATTTCCTTTCAGACGCTATGGAATTCAAGCAATGTGTTTCTTACAAATATGATCACACTGATCCTTTAATTCATCTGTCAAATGGGAATAAAGAAGCCTTATACAATATCTGCACCTGTGATGAAATGAATACAAGAAATAATCAGGCCCTTCCTTGTCTTGGGATTTTGACCAGCTGGATTTTAATTTTTAAATATTTTTACAAGAAACCATGTTAACAGGCTTAAGAGGAACAGCAAGATGTTGTCAACCAAATTTAGTTCAAAAAGGTCTGATATGGTTGATATGGACCTTGACTCGCACTGGATACATTGGATCAGGAAACACAAGTCTGTTCTGAGAAAAAAAAAAAGGGGGGGGGGGGCTGAAGCAGTTGTTCAAAGTTATAACCCCAGACATTATGGCTTATAATTTTGAGTAATAAACTCATCACATCAGCCAATGGTAGACGAATAAATGGCTGCTTTGGGACATTAATATTTGTGCTTATGTTAATCCCATTTCATTGGTTATCTTTAATTTCTTCATGTCATTACAGGTTATGTTATATTCCTGTTTATTACCCATCTGTGTTACACACCTGCTTGTGATTGGTCAATCATCCTACACATCATATCATATCGTGATGTGCATGGCAACCTATGTTGCCATACACATGCACAGTGGGGACATATGCACAGGATAAACAGGAGGGGACCAAGTGCCAATCCTTGGGAAAACCTGCATGCATCAAAAAAGACATGAAAGTCTACAGCAGTTAGTCATAACTGCTGCAGTGACAGTGGTGAGGTGGGTTATCATTTTAACCTCCCTCCCATGGCAGAGAGTGTGTGGCAAGCGGGAGTGTGATGATGGATGCCTAGCACACATTACTGAACTACCAGAACGTGTCCACATCGTAGGTGTTTAATTAGCAGGTTGTATTGTTTTCCAAAGTAACCAAAGTTGTAGGCTGGAAAATTTTCCAGCAGCATTGCCTCAAATAGAGCCTGATTTCATATTCTATGTGTGTTTTCTTTGTCAGTATTTATCTTTACTCTCTTCCCTCTGGAACAGATGCTCCTCAGCTTCCCTCTCCCACCATCTTTCATTTTGAAAAGATTCAAGTGGGAGGTAAAAAACTTACCTGTTGATTATGATACTGCTGACAGGCTTTGAGTACAATCATCTAACTTCCAGCTGCTTTGTTCCTTCCTTTTTCTCATATTATTTGCTTTTGGAACATAATCTTTCTTTAACAGAGACAAGTGTTAACACAGATGAGAACAGAACTGTCCTGGGGGCTCCCAGTGCCTGGTACAATGAGAAAACTCCAAAATGAAACAGCCTCATCAAAAATAAATTACAGGAGCACTTGTTCTCCAACTGTAAACACAATTATGCCATCAGAAAAGTTTATCTTTGTCCTTGTCAAAATGAGAGAGGACAGAGGGACATCGAGAATTTATTGGAGTATAAAGCTTTAATTTGCTTATGTTTGAAATAGCTGGGTATGACCAAGTCAGAAAATAGGTTACAGAAATTGTTTTTTACAGAAAAACAAATAATTCATACTGTTTACATGATCAAGATTCTTCAGTGACTCATGAGTTTATGGAGGATAAGTTCATTTTATGAATATTTGTGTGCGCTGGTAATAAAAAATGACTTGTTTAAGGACAAACTACTTGGAGCAAATTGATGAAAAAAAGGCATTTTCTTCCTAAATCATTTGCCAAAATATCCATAAAATACAAATGACCAAGAGTGTCACCTTAAACCTAAAAACAATAAAAACAGTAATGGATATATTCAAAACAATACAGGCATTCCAGAACAGGCCAGTAAAGCTTTTTTAATTTAATTTAATTTAATTTTATTACATGCCAGACTCCTACATGCCCCAGCTGTAGTGAGTATTAATCCATCCAGACAATAATTAATGTACTGTGTAGCCCTGGACTTGACTCTGAGTGGAGTTACATAGAGTTGAGTGCTGGCAGTGCCCCCATACAAACCACAGAGTGCCTTTAACTTCTGGAGTGGTGTCATATTCAAGGCTCTGTGGTTGGCAGAGTTAAAGCCACTTGAAAATTTATTAATTTTTTCTATTAAAAATGATATTACAATATTCATTACTATTACAATAGGCGTATGTAAAATTGAAAGACATTTCCCTTTTAAATTATACCTTATTTGTTAGGAACATGCATTTTTAGGATAAGCAGCAAAGCTGAGGATGTGGGTTGCCCCCATGAAAATTTTGCCAACATTCTCTGCCGATGCGAAACAGCTTCGAAATAGATAGTAGAAATGGTACCAGATTGGTTTCCATTCAGTCACTCTTTGGTTGGATAAGAGAACAAAAGGATTGTTAAGACTATTGTTCAACCAAAACCACTTGGTTAAGCTTAAGGGAAATGAGCACGGAGCAAGTTTACCTCTGGTAGTATTTAGCCATTCTACAAGACTGGAAAAAGATCAATGCTCAACCAATTATTTGCTTTGGGAACCTACTTCGTCTCCCCCTGTTATTGTGTCCAACAGATAAGCAGTCCACTTAATGAGGTTATGGTTATTGCAGACATGATTAAGCCCCCCTCTAATGGCTCATGTGCTTGTGTTTAAAACTTTGTTGCTCAGGCATGTCAGGAGCAACTCTCTCCATATATCTGAGTAATGGAGTGTAAAATGTTATCATAGCAGTTATGAAAAATAGAACAAAAAATATGACTAAGGTTGTAAAACAAACGTAACTTGACCTCAGGGACGGCCTGTCAAACCATTTGGCCAATCCAAAGATTTAACAAATGATAATTCACCATTATGTATGTATTGAGGTGACAGTTTTATTAGGGGGATACGATTCAGTAGCCAAATAAAATATACCACCATATCAAGCATATTAAATAAATGATCATTAAAGAAAATGTATTTCGGTAATATATAGCAGATGGGCCTTGACTTTTATCCATTTTACCAATAATCACCATTTTGTTTTGTTTGGGTTTTTTTTGTTTGCCATTACATTGTGATAGCTGGCTATTGTTTATATCTGAGGGAGGGTTTGACGATGCTGAATAACAGACAATGATTTTAACTCAAGCTCAGGCAGAAAATGATGGGTTTGGGGGTCTGAAAGAGTTTAGCATGAAACCAGGAGCTGAATTTTAAAACATCAGACAGCCTGAAGGTCATTCCTACCAGCTGCTGACTGCCCCAGACAGAGAGGGGATGGCCAGGGCCACATGGAGGGATGATGCTGAAGAAAGAGAAATGATTGTGAGGTGGAATAAACCACATGGAAACAGCATTTAGTGATGAGGTCTTGCCACAATGATTGAAATTCTTAATCAGACTCAAGTTAAGCTTGGATGTGGGATGATGGGGTTTCAACATTGGCAAGTTGAACCATAACAAACAGACAAATGACTCTGGTTGTTTGAAAAACTACACACTCCTTCAGTTGCCTCTCTGTTACATCTAAAGACAGATCCAAAACCACCCCAGTCATCTGTGTTAATGGATTTCTCCGCCTGTGCCAACAGACCCAGAGGACTTGGAATCCAGTCCCCATCTCTGTTCATTTCGGAGTTCTGCTGAAAACAAAACAGCAATTACCATTTAATCATGGACCTCCCTGATCCAGATCACTCCCAAATTCCAAAATAATTGTTCCATGGCCTAAGGCTTTGTGTCCCCCAAATTTAATAAAGAATCACGCTGAGCCTTTGAGTTATCTTCAGACAGTCAATTCAACTAATGAATTTCTTTTGACAATGCAATAATTTCCAGATACAGCCTTGGAAGTGTGGTGTGTCATGGAAGGGAAACAGAGTTTTCAGGAGTGAAGACCAAAAACATCTTTCAACAATGACCACTGTTGACAGTTTATTCAAATTCCTCCAGCCCCTACTTGAGTAATTTCATTAGCAAATAATGCAGTGTGGTTGGATCCAAAGAACCATAAGGAATTACATAAAAACATTGTTTGTACTGTTAAACAGTAGCCTGGCATTGCCAGACTCATCAACCAATTCATACAGCTGCAATTTGAAATAATTTCCCACTGATCTCAGATACACTGGACCGATCTTAGGCCTTTGTTTGAATTTATGTTCACCTAATGTATTTTTCATTAATTCAAACGTTTGAACTTGCTGTGCTCACTCAGCTGGCTGAACACCACCAATCATCAGAACCTTGATGAGATGTGACCTGCTTTAACTGTTAGTGAACTTTTGACGTGTCTGAAACAAATGCACCCAATAGGAGCAAACTGATGTTTTATTCAATGACAACACCTTTATTCAAAAACAACAACAACAAAAAACAGCCATGCTTTATTAATTTGCATTATTTGTCAGTGTGCATTTCTCTAACATCTGAGCATACCACCTACAGCACAAACTGTACTGCACAGACTTCCCTGCCAGATGATCCCGGCTGGCTCAGTTATCCCCTACAACACTGTGTTTGATGCTGAAGTCCCAAGTCTGTAACAGGGTTATGTCTTTGACTGTGATGGAAATAACACCAGAGAACTCCTGCAATGAATGCCTAACTAAGATCACAGGGGCTGTTGTTGTTTTATAAAGAAAGCACAGTCGAGTCCCCTGCTTTGAAGCTCCAGTCTTACTGTTGCAAAGATGTCTATAATAATAGAGTATTTGTAACAAGTGTTCATGCTTAAAGAAGCATTTTGTGTGATATTTATATGCATCTAATGATGGATTCAACTGTATTAGACTATTTTGTAAATCTTACTACAGTTTTGAATAGATATGCCTATAGAAATTTTAAAATAAGATCAAAATAAGACTTGCTGGAAAAGTTTTGGTTCTTTTTGAAGCACACAGACTTTTGAGGGTTACCTTTTCCCCAGAAACTTTTAATTCCTTTCTAAAAAAATAAATAAATAAATAAAAGTGCTCTACCAAGATTCTCATAATCTAGATGCTTTTCGTCCCTCCTGCATCTTCCACATGGTAATGTCCACAATAGAAATTTATTAATTCATTGAAATGATATTGCATATTCAAAATTTATATATATATACATATATATATATATATATACATATATATATATACATATCTATATATATATATATATATATATATATATATATATATATATATATATATATATATATATATATATATAACTGTATCTAATTTCATGATCCAATTTGCCCCAAAATCAAACTGTCATTAGAAAGTCTCCTCCTTTATGACGTTTATGACTTTGGAAAGCTGCAGTACTTTCCAAGTACTGAGAATGGTGTCTGTGGATAAAATGTACAGTACATGCCAGTTAGTTGAGCAGAATTTGACTGGAGATGGAACTGTACATGTGTTATGATACATAATGTGATTCTTTATGGCTTATATATGCATTTATATTTAAAGTATGTACACTGTCTATTCACATATATGTGCATGCTTTATGATTGTTTCCATGAACGAACTTGCGTGTATGAACTTGTGTGTATGAACTTGTGTGTATGAACATTTGTATGCAGGCTTGTGTGTATGGATTGAAATAGTGTTTCAGTTCTGCAAAACTTCACTCAGACTAAAATAAACAGAACACTGAGATCTGACGGACAACAAAAAAGCCTTTTTTTATTTGCATGTTTGACAGTGGTTTCATGGTCCTTTTATACAAAGGCTGGCTTCAGAAGGGTTGCACATCTTTGTTTCTACATGTGACAGGAAGAACAACACGCAATAGGATGCACAACAAACTTTGAGGTTGAATAAGTACTAAGTACTAATAGGTTTCAGTTGCTATCATGTTGCAGCCCCATTTCATAATAAGTCTTACCTTACTGTCTTTAACCAAAGGATAAATAATCACAGGATGAACTAATAAGTGGACAGAAGGCACAATCTGCAGCTGTGTCACTTTGTATGTACACTATGTGCATCAATTTGTGCATCAATATGTGTACTAGCATGAAAATGAAATATCTGCACAATGCTTTAGGGTGCACAGTGGTTCTTTTTTGGACCTATAAGTCAGCTGACATCACTCCCAATCTTACAGTCTCTACAAAGTTTAACTAACCTTTTGCTAAAATGATTCCTCCACACTACCCGCTTCATGTGAGAATTTCCTAGTAATCCCTCTACTCTTGGCTCTCTGACTACAACAACAGCCCTAATCAGGCTCTGGTTTATCCAGCCCAGGACTCATTAGCTTTAGTCTTATTTGAGTGGGCTTCAAACCAGAGGCCCTGACACCACCTCCAACAGTTTCCATCCACAGGAGAAGTGCCCAGTGTTTGCAGACTTTGCTCTGGAGTGCATGGTCCTGATCCATCTGCGGTCACTGAGTTCTATTTAGAGGGTATAAATATCCGAGACGCCTTCTGGCAAACACCTCTGGCACTTTAAAACCTGCTATTATGTTTATATGCAAATATTTGTGTGTTTCAGTGTGAGGACGGTTGTGTGCTGGCTATTTTCTGTTGACAGGGGCTGCAGGTTACTCTGAATATTTTACAGGGATTCTGACCATCCACTTATTACACACATCAAATATAAAAGATGTTATGGGTGACACAGAAACTCAGGAGAGCTGACCAAGAGAAAGTGCAAAAAGCTAAATTGATTTACCATCTCTGATATAACCCATCAAAGTCAGAATAACTTAAGGTGGAAGTCCTCAGAACTTCTTTGCTGTGGTTTTCGTAATACTGAAGTGTAAGTACAAATCAGTTTTTACTGAACAAAGTTATCACAAGGCAAAATCTTACAGCAACTGATATGACTGCCTCAGAATTTTAAGTTTTTAAAGCAAACTCACTCTCGGTCTCACACACACACACACACACACACACACACACACACACACACACACACAAACCTTTTATTCAGCATTCCACACGCCTGGTGAAAAACAGACAGACCAGACACTTGACCTTTTCACCAGACAGCCCTGACCCCAAAGACTCCATTTTCACCGATGTTCCCCTGTGTGCATGGCTACGTGTTTGTCTTTGTGTCATTTGCTGTGTGTCCATATGCCAAAAGTGCCCATGTACAATTGTGAGAAGATGGAGAGAAGAAAAACAAACTCCTCACCCTTAACTTGGACTTCAAATTCAAATAACATTGAATGAGATAAATGTATGTAGCTCAGAGAGCAGCTTTCTGACACTTAAGCTGCTTTCAATATTAAAAGTATCAAGACTATCAACCCATCAACCAAAGCTGCCTTTTTTCTTATGTTAAGTGTCAGTGGCCTTCAAGCTAGCTCTTTCCTCAAGCCTCTTGTTCTTGTCCTTTTATGTGACAGATCTACATTTACAGCGCAAGTAAAACACTGAATGAAACCATGAGAGGAAAGCAGCAGCCCCATCTTTTTTAACCACCAGACCCCTGAAAGCCATCACACTTATACAATAGGAGGGGAGCTATAATTGCCAGTGCCGAGCTAAAACCATGCAATTAGCTTCAAATGACAAGACAGTCGGTGCGCTGAAATTTCCAGTTTCCAGAGTGTCTCCTAAAGAGAGCGAGAGAGAAAGAGAGAGGTGGCAGGTCCCCCAGCCTTTCACAGCTGAGGAAGAAAAGAGGCTGAAGAGATGGGAGAAGGAAAAAGATAAAGAAGAGGTCTTTTCCATAAGTATAATTAAAGAGGAGACTTATCCTGCAGGAGTACAAGAGTGAATATGAATTACATGAGTCAATGGAGCTGTATAAACCTATATTTCTCCTCACTATTTTCTATCTGTCACCGATTTTAAATTTAAAATCTCATCCTCTTTTTGTCTGCAAATCAAAAATCAAAAATCTAAAAGGATTCTGGGGGTATTTTTGGAAATTACTTGATGAAATGTTTCATCACAGCCCCTTAAAATCCAAGCACAAAGACCAGATGTGCATTTAATGCTTGATTTTAGTCTCAGAAAACTGCCAACCTGTGACTCAGCTGGCCTGCAATTACAATTAAATGTGAAGTCCAGCTGCTCTGTAACTAGAGTATCCTGAACCTCCTATTTAGAATAAAATATCAGAAAAGTAGCACTTTGCTGTCTTCAAAGGGCAAAGACAATGCTGCAGACTGAAAAGACACATCACAGGTAAGAGCAGAAAATTACAGCACAAAGAATAGTTAACCTTACTTCTCACTGACTTATTATCCCTGAGGTCAGAAATCAAGCTTCTCTTTGTTCTTTCTCAGACTTAAGAATTTAAGTTTAGTGGCATACAAAAGCTATATGCCATTTGTTGCACTATGCAACAACAGGCTGTTATCACTTTGAATGCAGCTGACTGGTAATTTGACTTTGGCTTGTTCACAGAGCAAGAAAATCAGAGATGGACAGAAAAGTAAAGACATGAGAAGTTAAAGAAACAAAATCTGAGACCTATCACACAGAAATGAAGATGGCACTTACAACCACAATTCCAATGAAGTTTGGACATCATGTAAAACTCAAATAAAAACAGAATACAATGATCTGTAAACCCTGTTTAACCATTGCTGAATTAAATGCACTAAAAAGACAAGATATTTATTGTTCAAACTGAAAAACTTAGTTTTTTTTTTTTTCAAATATTCACTCATTTTGAATTCAATGTCTGCAACACCTTCCAAAAAAGCTGGGACAGGGGAGAAAAAAGACTGGTAAAGTTGAGAAATGCTCAAAAACCACCCGTTTGGAAAATTCAACAGCTGAACAGGTTAACTGGAAAAAGGTGAGTGTCATGATTGGGTATAAAAGGAGAATTCCCGAAGGCTCAGCCGTTCAAATGCACGGACTGAGCGAGGTTCACTACTTTGTGAACAACTGTGTGAGCTAATAGTACAACAGTTTAAGAACAATGTTTCTCAATGGAAAATTGCAAAGAATTTAGGTATTTCATCATCTACAGTCCATAATATCATCAAAAGGTTCAGAGAATCCAGAAAAATCTCTGCACCTGGCATGGCTGAAAACCAACATTAAATGCCTGTGACCTTTAATCCTTCAGTCAGCACTGCATTAAAAACCTTGTTGTGTGATAATGACGTTATAACGTGGGCTCAGGAACTGAGCCGACGTTATTAATGTACCATAACATTTTCCAAACAATTCTCTACTTTCAGTTTCATTCAATTTTTTTTTTTTCTTTTTCTTTTGTCTTGCCTCAAAATGTGTCCGGATACAGTCTGAAAAGTGTAAAATTGCTTGTCCAGTGTTCTCCAGTGCCTTGAGATTTCTTATTAGGACCAGCCTGGAGGGTCCCAGCTCACTTGAATAAGTCTGGTGAGGTGGTCATTACATGGCAACTCTGTAGCCATTACTGCATTAGCTAAACTGTCCATTAAATGAGCACCCGGCTCTTCCCATCTGGACACACACTTCTGAGTAGCTGAGACTTTGCCAGAATTTTAAACCTTAGTGCATATGCTCAGGGAATTTTGTTCCACTTTACCAATTCAATGCTGTGATCTGTCCCTGTATTATCAGATTAATGATTTTAAGTAGGCATAATGCCAGAGTAAGATTTGAATGAAAAGGTGCTTATTAGTATTTTTCTTTTTTAATAAGATAAATCCAACAAGCATGTGCTTGGAAATAGAAACAATAGTCTTTTTCAGACTAAAGTGATTATTTCTTTGAATGTCAAATTTCTAGCACTTGAAGTTCTTGTTGCTGACAAGCCTATTCATGTCCCTGCTAAATGACGCTGATTAGAGATGTAAAAGAGTGACCTTAGGTCCTGGCTTTGAATGCAGCCTCTATTTATCTTTTATTTATCATCATCATGTATTCACCCGGCCAGCAGAGGGAGAGAATGTAGAGGTTTGAAGGCACACAATAGATAACGCTGGGCTTTGTTATTGGAGCTTTATTGCACAATTCACAAATGTAAGCAGGAGAGAAAAAAAGAGAATTATTGAGAGGAAAAATACAGACACAAGTGGGTGGAAGAGAAAAGCAGGGTCTTAAGCATTTAAGTTATCCATCTGCTGCTGCTGTTGCACCTGCCAACAGATATTTTTAGGATTCACCAGAACCAATGGTAATTTTGCACTGATGATTAGCGTGCCATTAGATATGAGCAATTATCCACGCTTTCTCCATCTGTAATGATGAAGATGAGGGTGTTAACGAGAGTCTACCATTGGAACAATTTACCATGGATTTCTAGCTGTCATTATACCTCACGGATGTCCAAGGATGAGGCAAATGGGATTCAATTAGTTGTGTATGTCTGTGTGTATGTGTGGGTCTAGTCCATTGTCTACCTACTTATCCCTCTCTCCAGGGACAGAGACTGAACTGATTGAATCCATATCTGGCACCTCTCAGCAGGGGATGAGATGCTGGTAATCCCCACTGTCAGGCCTCCGTGCTGGGAGAGATTCACAACTTGAATCCCCCTGCCTGAGGCCTGTGTGCCAGGGCTAAAACTACTTAGCTTAGCTGAATTGCTATTCGTTGTAAGCAAACACTTGAGACACACACACAAAAAAAAAAAAAAAAAAAAAAAAATTAAAGAAAAGGGGGGGGGGGGGGGGATTACCAGCAAACTGTTCGCTAAAAGAAAAGTAACTGTAAATGTTTTTTTTCTGAAAAAAAATAAATCTTTGTTGTACTGCATTAAAGTTGGTAAGCGCTTGTAGAAACTGTCTATTACTCATAACTCCACCTTTTAAATTAGAACACCATACTTTTTAATACATCTGTTGGCTCTGCCATAATGCAACTTTGCCACTGACTCCATGTTTTCACTAAGGTTGACATAGGCAACTTACCAAGGAGGTTAGAAGATTTCACCATCCCAACGTATCTGTGAGGACTCTTTTAACTGTCATTGGGCTTAAATAAAGTTAAAACAGAAAGGCAGTCACACATGATCAGCAGGGAAAGCTTAATTGATACTCTTAAGACTGACTGCAGCATGCCATGTTCTCTCCAAAATGCTCTTTCTGCTTTTTTCAAACTAAAAGTTATTAAATAAGGACACAGAGAGCAATGCGATTGGGACTGCAATCAGTACTAGACCCACAAAACATCAATATTTAAACTTGCTACTGCAGGTTGCACAAAGTGCCTTTGTGTATCATGTCATGTAGGGGGTGTGTATTATAGCCACCTAGATCAAAGCGTGATTTTCACACCACCTTGTTTGATCGCCTTTAATTCAATAATTTTGGCACTTTCTAAGAACCAGGCCAGTTTGGTTTGGTACACAGAGGTCTTAAAGGTGCATTCGGAGCAGTTTTTGGTAACACATTTGGTCAAAAAATAACCATGAAAAGAAAGAGGGTCTGGGGATACTGCTGATATGTTCAAATGACTCTATCAAGTCCACAACATGCAAAACAAGTTAACCCTTAGCTAACACTGAAGTGTTAGCCAATATGGCTACTTGGCCAAACACCAAAGTGTTAACCAAGTCATTCCCAGTCTATACACACATGTATCTGCATATGAAAATGTATGCATCTGGATGTTGAAAGCTTGTTTGTTCTTAAAGTTTAAGTTGCTAAACATGGTTTAAAAAATGGCCATCACACTCCAATGAAATATTTTGCCTGCAGGACACCTGCAAAAACCAGCTTCCTAAAAGGGTGCTACAGCAGTTACAACACCTATTGCAAATGTAAAGATGTATCTGAAGCGTCTGTTAAGTTCATTCTGTTACTGGTTTCTATGTAGCTGCATATATACCACTGAAGAATTCAAATTTGCAGTAACTTACACTTTAATGGTGTCACATCTCCAGAAGTGTTACAGTGACTCAGTTGGAGTGCAGCATTGACCTTCAGCAGAGTCCATGGGGACATATTGGCTTGGTTTGTTCAACAGCATGACCATGACTACTATCACAATGTTTTCAATATCTGTCTGTTCAACCGTCTGTCCCACTCACTAAGACACCTGTCCGTAATCAGAGACAGCACATCTCCTTTGGCAGAACAACACACAATCTGGTCACCACCCAACCATATATCTGACAGATTGGTTTAGACACTGTGCCAGTATCAGCATGGCCTCATCTCAGTCCATGACCACATCAGCCAACTGTTATCCCTGCAGAAATAGACTGCTGAAAGTTAATCCCTACCACCTATGTTTTTCATTGGCACTAAGGCTAACGTACAGTATATTCATGCACTGATTCAAACTACAAGAGTAAGAAGGTATGGGCTGTGTAATCCTTGAGTGAATCAGGTCCTTTGCCTACCGTGTTCACAATCAGTTGTACTGAAAACCTTGACCAGAGGTCTTGTTCATTCAAGGTGTGTAATGGAGCAAATGTCCATGTAAACGGACTACTCCTTCAAAGAGCTGTCACCTCTGGGTGCCTTCACATACACAATTGTGATCAGCTTGTCCACAGCTTTAAAAGAAACCTAATGGAACTATTTGATGTTGGTCAGAGAGCGCTAACCCTGCACATCAAGAGCTCTGATATCAGTCTATTTGGGCAAATGCCTTACTGTTGTCTTTTTAGCGACTCCTTGCATCTGCCATTTGGTTTTAGGTTCATCAGTGTTAAGATAACCACCCTTCGGTAGCCCCCCCAGAATCAGTACCTATACTCTGTATTTCACAGTACTGTTTCTGGCCTTGGCCAGGAATGACAAATCACAGACGCACATTAACACATAAGTTCTCCGTCCACCCTAACAACAACCAACCATCAGTTCACACATCTGTTTCTAACCCCACATTGAAATATTTTAACACCTCTGTACACTCATTCCCTATCACCCTCTTCTTCTTTTATTCCTCTCCTCCCCCTGGTTCCCTGGCTGGTGCTGTTAGCCAAACAAACCCCAAAGGAGTGAGTAGTGGGCCTCCCTGAAACTCCAACACTCCACTTGAGTAGGTGTCTTAAAGATTCCTCCACAAACAGAGTGGTCTGCCTTCCATTCCCACTTGTTTATTTATGGTTCATTTACATGGAGGAGAAAGGTCTCAGCTCTGCTTCCCTATGAGTGGAGAAGGGCCAGGTCCCCGGGGGTTACTGAATGCTGATGTAGCAGAAAGTATGTTTGTGGTAGTGTGTGTGAAGTAGTGTTTTAGGGACAAGGTGTCACCCTGTGCTTTATGATAAACATTTCATGCAAAACACAACTACAGGTAACCATGAAACAGAAAAGTATGTAGACTCTAATATTAAAATTCACCACCAGCCTATAACTTTCTTCTGTTTGCCTTCAGATGTGTGCATACATTAATAAAACAGCTTTTTTTTTCGCTCATCATTGGCTTCAAGGCCATCATTTTCACTCAAGACAAGGTGCTTTTCATTTTTCATTAATAATTTGAAATATTCTGCTTAATGGTTGTATAATCTGTGTGAACCTGAATGCATTACTACTTCACTTTCATTTGCAAGGCAACATTTTAATCTATGAATTGAAGACAATTATATAAATATATGTTTGGTATTTAGTTCGGTATATGATCACATTGTCGCAGACATATAATACAATCATTATTGTAAAACTTTACACAAATAGTAAAGAAAATTCTCTGAGAAATAAAGTAACACTTCCCACTCTGCTATAATGTTATTGCTTTGAAACATTTTTTTAATGTTTATGTATTCATGCACATTTGTTTTAAACTATTTCACTGAACTGAATATGAAGGAAGAGAGAAGTGCACCATTACAAAGTGATGAAAATTTAAAACTAATGAAATTCCTGCGCTTACACACCTTAAAGGTAACCTGTAAGATTAACATTTCCATACATAGAGAGTGCAGGGAACACACACACAAATATATTCTGATCTTTCTTTTACTCATTCTCGATCAGCAACCTCTCACTTTCTCTCACACTCACACACTTACACACACACCCCCCCACAGAAGTTAATTCCTCTGATTACTGATTTACACAACTAACAACACAACAGCACAGGTGGCCCGCCCCAGGCTCTTTTCCTTCTCCTCCTACTCAACCAGAGAGCAAAAAATGGAGAGGCAGAAAAGCAAGGATGAACGTGCTAACGTGTGAAAACATAATGGAAGTCAGCCTGAAGGTAAAGACCAGGGATTACAAAGTGAATCCAGGCTCATCAACCAGCTGGAACGCTTTTATTTTGCATATGAGCACTGGATACGGTACCATATTGTGGTTTATGTTCCCATCCTGTGAAGCTCAGGGCAACGTGGGAAATGTGGTGGGTAAATTTGTTAGCTCATACCTGGCTTAGGGGTGCTGCAAGTGGGAAAAGGTGTGATGGTTTAAAAGAGATGACGACAGCAAGGTAGTCATGGTGAAATTCTATTTTACATTAAAACTCATACATCATTATTTGCATGTAGCATAAAAGTGCAGCAGCCTTCTTTTTATTTGCCAACTTCCGCCATTTATACTGATGATAAAAAAGAAAGCGAAATAATGAAACGTCTTAAGATTCTAAGCTGTAAGGCACTGTTTCAGAATCATGGTCCATTGCAGTTTTACCTCATTTACTCAGCACCTTATGGAATCTACCAAGACAATGCCCTGGTAGTTATGAGTTTCCCTAAGTGCTCTTGAGCTTGAGAGTGTGTACGTTTATGGTTTGGTACAATCACTGCTAAACATGTTATGTTGTAAAAGAATACAAATCCATCTCATTCACTTGTTGAACAAAAATTGGCTCAATTATGAGGTTTATTTTGAAGGTTTTGTTTTGTTTTGTTTGACTCAGAGTAAATATGAATTTGTAAGGACTCGTGCATTATCCTCTATATTCCATGTTGACTTGCCACTCCAGTGACCTTTCTGAATATATTTTCTCTGTATTTTTCAGATGTGGGAGTCTCATGTAGAGGTTTGTGCACTGGTTTTCTTTACTTTGTGTATTATTTGTTTATTCCTGTTGAAAAGTTTAAAACTTATGAGAGTCTATTATCCACTCAGTGTTAGTCTGCTTGGTTTGTGTGTTCTGCTGTGTGCACTGTGCCTCATGGGCACTAACGGTACATAGCCAATGCAAAGAGTGGGAGGAATTGGGGTCAGCAGGGACCCACAGCTTGTTTTACACCAGTGTGCCTGTAACAAGTTAAGTCAACCCTTCAATCTAAAAGCTTCAGTTACCGTTGGGATAACTTTATAACCCCTGCAAAGGTGAACAATTTTTGTTTATAGGGTGTTTTGTGATGGTGCCGCTGTTTTGTGAGAGAAATATTACAGAAAATATTGTACTTTTGTCACTGTTCTTTCAGTGCTGCTGTCCACACAAACAAAATGCAACTATATTTCATTTTCCTGGGTTGAAACCTTGAAAAACAGACAAAAAACATGTGAAGAGGTTTTTTCAACTGAAACAACTTATCCATTGTAAACTAGCTGCTTATTAATAATCACTCTTATCAGCAGTGGGCACAAACTACACTTCTAGGAGTTACTGAATTTAGGAATGCCTGCCCACAAATACTCACATGGGTGTGACCTGGACCCTCATGCCAGCTCCTTTCTGATTAAATATCTGGGTTAAAGTTTCCTAAGTGACTCATTGTTTCGTCTTACATCATCTCCCGCTGCCATGTGTGAGTTATGACCCCTGGTTACTGACATCTTTCACAACAATAACAACACATAACTCAGTCTGCAGCCTCTCTGTCTCCCGGCCCTATCTCGCCCCCGCTCCACCGTCTGTCTCCCATGAAGGGCTATGATATCCATTTCTAAACAGGAAACAGACACGATCTGAGCATATGCATTTATGCATGCTTGAATGTGTTCTGTTTTTGGGCACAAATCTGTGCCCTTGTGTGTATACAGGACATAAAAATCAGTGTTAGAATTCTGTCTGCATGGAAGATCTGCAAGTCAGTGCCTCATCTCAGAGATATCCACTTTATTGATCTGAAAATCGACTGTGAGTGAGTGCACTTACCCTTTTAGGAGGGAAAAAATGTGGAAGGCAGAAGGAATTGTTAAAACGTACAGCTCCCTCCGTGGTTTATTTATCCCTGGCTTGCCTCTGGGATGTGCTGTGGTACACTGCCAGGAGCACATGTGTTAAAGATACAACACCAAGGAATGCACAGACAAATAAACTGCAGGAACCATAAGCAAACAAAAGGCATGCAAGACCACAATTGCACAAACATGAAGCATAAACATGGAGATAAGGAACTTGTGAGTGCCAACTGTGACCACATAGTAGTACATGTGCAGATGTTTTCAGCCTGTGCAGCTTTCCTTCCATAAAACTGCCTTTACTCATCAGTGTGGCACAATGATGACATGACCCCAACTATTGATCATGTGATTGCCACAGACTGAGGTTGTGTTTGTCATATTAAAGCCACTGACAGCCACCTTAACTCCAGTATTGGCGCATTCATGAGTCATTTATAAATGCCACTTGATAAAGTTGCAATTTCCCTCTTAAATCAGACCTCTAATTGCAACCACAAGACTCATTTCAGGAGCAACATGGCGAAAATAGAAAAGGGGAGGTATTAAGAAAAAGGAGACAAACAGATTAAAATCTATTTCTCCACCTTTGTGTTTGGCTTTAATCCAGCTAACATACAATTTTATATCGTGAGTGAAAGTCGAAAATAAAGAGGGAACCAACAAACAGAGGGATGATGGATGAGGCGTGCAGGCCGACTAATTTGTGACCGGCTGTTCGCACCTCTCGGCCGGGGAGGCATCCTGCTGTGGGAGCTGTGTAAGGTTCTGATTGCACTGATGTTATTGAAGTGACGCTTTCTAACTCACAACACCTGGCCCTCTGCCCCAGCTGGCCACCCTGTTTCACAGCAGGGCACACAAGGAAGGAGCGAGGAAAAAGATGGGATACAGAAGAAGTGGAAGAAGACTTTCGGTGACAAACATGGTGGGTAGACTTTGTTTAAGTATAAAGTATAAACTTGCATATGGATGACAAAAAATATATATATATCAACCAAAAGCATCTCCATAGACATAGTAATGAGTCACAGTGCATCCAAAACAGCTTCAACACATCTTACTGTCTACAAGTGTCTGCACAATATATATCCATACAGCCCTGACATTGCTTTGCATGCATACCTGTCACAGTCCAAGATATGTGATGTCCAGTAAGGAAAAGTAAACAGTGTGTAGCAGCATTTTCTGTCTGATCTGAAAAACAGCTTGCATTCTTCTCATTTTGAATGATTACGGATCCACTCTGCATGGGCGGACAATGCTTGGAGTGAAATATCTCACTGGGAAGTACGGGAGCATTTGTACTTTGACACGGTTTAAAAACAAAGCCCCTGACATGTCAAAAGTTGTACTAAAAATAATGCAATATACATGTCACAGTTACTTGTTTAACAGTAGTAAGAGTATTTCAGTGCTGACTAAAACCCAACATCTGTAAATGGAGCAGTGAAGAGCAGCCTGTTTTTGCTCAGTCAAGGGAGTGAAGAGGGGAGAGTAACTCAGGGAGGAAAGGTTATAATGCAGATGCCTGACATTGCTAACTGCTGAATTTTAGAGAGACAGTTCCGTCTATTGAGTTCTTGAGATGCCTGTGGACCTGCAGTGGACATTCATGAATGGTGCACAGAGCTATAACTTCATTGATCAAATAAAGATAAAGATTTTCAGTACCCTTCATTTGAAATGAAAATATATCCTGTGTATTCTCCATTCTTTTCAATTTTACAGACATGCTGATTTTCTTGTTGACCATGTTTTCTTTTTCTTAGTTGACCAAAAACACACTCACAGTCATATGCAGACTCACCGAGTTGTGTTAGGAAAATAATTTGACACCACACTGATTCGGCTGCATGAGAATAAAGGAGTCTCAGGAGCTCGGAATCTTGACATAGACCATGACTGATGTGATTTGGCTGGGAAAATAATCTCAATTACAAAAGCTTTGGATGGTTTTCTCATGCATTAAAAAGACGACAGTTTATTTGGCTCTTTAAATTGTTGTTTTGTTGGTGAAATATGAGATCAGCTTCCGTTAAGTTTCTAACTCAGTAAATCAGGAGTCGACTTGTGGGAACAGAGGCCTGCAGGCAGACAGTTTTAGTTGAGATTAAAGCTGAATTAGATGTAATAATGGAAAAAGGCTGTCCTCTCTTTGGCTGTGTGTATTTGTTTGCCTTTAATATGCAGTGTACAGTAGACTGCATTAAAGACACCATCAGGGGAATCACTGAGGGTTTTAACTGGGGAAATAAATGGATTAAAAGCTAAATTACACTTTCAGGTCCCAGTAGGGTTACTGCACACATACTGTGCACAAACACTCATACATGCATGTGCACACACACTATCATACAGTGTGTGTACATGTATACTCAGTATGTTCACTCTCCCCTTAGAGGTATTCATGCAGCGAACATTAAACAGATGTATGCAGTAATTAAAGGAATGAAATCAGGGCAAACCGTGAAGATTTACACTAAGCATTTGGCACAAACATGACAGCACATGGATGAAGTCACACACACACATGAATATTTTCATGAAATATTGATTAAACAAGACAAAGAGTCTAGAGTCAGAGTAGGAGCAATGGGAGTCTGTGCTTTGACTGTTAAAATCTGTGTGTAACTGCAAGCTCACAAGAACAGTGAAAACATGCCATCTCAGAGTGTTAGCACATTAGCATGACTGTTAGTTCGTTCTGAGTAAACCCAGAATAATAGCCTGGATTTCATTAAAACTTATTCCATCATAAAATAAATAAATTGATCCACTGTGTCATGAGGTCATGAGTACAGGTTAGTTCGAACCCAGATTAACTTGGCGAAGGGAGTCGCGCTGAAAGTAAAACTGATCGAGTCTCACTGATCTAATGTGAAGAAACGCCCTGCTGAAGTCACTGTTTCAGTGGTTACAAACGCCTGTTGGACTATAAACGAGATTCTCTTTCTTCTGGAACATAACCCGGAAGCTCTGGTTTTATTTCATCCCTCTATAACAGCACCCTGCACATAAAGTTGACCCTTTAACACCTCAACTGGGCTATCTGTGTTATATGAGACACAGGCCAGATCCTTCATATGTTCATAAAGTTTTAACAAGCTCCGCACACAGGTGGTGCAGAGGCCACAGAGGCAGAGGAGGAGAGCAGAGACATTCCTGTGTGATGAATACATCCACAGTTAAACGTCAGAACGAAATGCGGAAAGGTCAGATGTGGGTCTGATATTAAGGAAGATATCCATGTTCAGTGCCAGGGCAACTGCAGGTTCACACAGACTCGACAGTCTTTATTAGTCAGTTATAAATTATTTAACAGCAGACTTTTAACTCAACTTGAGTGTGGGAGTCTTGAGTTTATTGGAGAGAGGCTGTTATTACTGATAGATTTGCACTTTTAATGCTCTACATACATCGATGCAACTTCCAGTTTATCATTTGCAACATCGTTTTATATTCAGTATTCTTTTTTGCTGCACAGTCCAGCAGTCAAATTAGCAATGCATCTATTTTTCATTTCAATGGATAAGTGCCACCTCACAATCCAGCAAAAAACTTTGTTTTAGAAAACCAGACCCACTGTGGCAGTTTTTGCAATATTTTAAAATCCTTGTCTCAGTCCATAGTCCTTCCCCCTTGCTCTAACTGAAACGGCCACTGTATTTGGGGAATGAGGTTTTGGCTTGGCACAGATGAATTATGTCAACACAATTGTTTTCAAGTCACAGACCAAGCAGCCACACTTTCCTGATGTTTCTCTCAAACCCCAAACTGAAAGTGTCTGAAAATGCTGCTTATATATTTTGTCTAACTTACTGGAAATATACAGGCAGTTAAGGAACAAACTTGGAATCAGTTTCCTTCGTGCCTAGTCTTATTAGTCACTACTTTCTGTGGCTGTGAACTACCTACAATAATAGTTCCATCTTGTCAGTATCATTCAAAGTGCATTGCACACAAGGTTCAGTTGCCACAGATTTCTATGTATTAAATACATTATCGAAACCCATAACAGTTATTAGTGGATAAACACTCCTCAGACTCCAAACTCCTGATGGTGACAATGAAGGTGGATAATAATCATGTTTAACACAATCTGTGCTTCAATTGTTGCTCTTCGTTTGGCAGGTTTGCTTAATGGGGGAAATGTTCTTGGCTTAATTAACAAAAATTTCATTGAAAGTTTGTCATTGAAATTCAAAACTTCATCAGTGAAGCAGAGTGATTACAAGTAAAGTTAATTAACAGCAGATCTGTGGTAAGATGGAGCTACAGGTGTTCAGTGGGCGAGTTAATAGAAGAGAAAATTGGCACTACTGACATCAAGGATAAATTATAATTAAAGAAATGATTGTCTTGTTCTCAAAATAAACTTTAAATAAACTCACAGGCAGATGTGTTTGAGTTACAAAATGTTCTGTAGCTGAGTTTCACTCAAAACTTTCCCTTACTTTTAGTTTCTTCAACATTTACCTTAAAGAGCACATATACATACTGCTGTTTCTCAGCTCAGCGCTGGCTTATTGCAAACACACATACATTCTGATTGCTCCGTTTCTCGCTGCTGTAGTATTTCCTCAAACCACAGCCCCCGGCCAATGCTGATGAACCTTGATGGCATTAGTGTTGATTTCATGTGACGGTGATGAAACCAGATAATGAAAATCAATAAGACGAGCCTCTCTCGGTCTGTGATAGTCAAGTTTTATAAATCCTTTTCTTGGCTGGGGTAGGCTTTTTTACTGCAGTACACATATGCATACACATATGCAGGCTGGTGAGTATAGAACAGACAATCATGTCCTCATGAACTTTTTGAGGGATATGGGTAAAACTATGTACATCAAATATTAAGCAGTCCAATATTAAAGTTTCTCTATCAACCCAAGCCCAATTAACATATGATATTCATCGACAACTGCTTTGCTAAAATGATGTCTTTTAATTGCTTTGGCCATCTGTTTTTCCTTTCTTTCCCTTCATTCTTCCTTATCCTGATCCTACATTAGACTTGGAAGCAGCAGCATCATGTCTGCCTTGTGTTTTTCAATTTCCTCTCCTACGAGTAAAGCCAGTGGTTTCAATATGTTTCACTGTATGTATCAGATTGTGTTAAGAAAACATGCTAAATAGAATCCAGACAGAATGAGCTAAATGTACAGCAAAGGGGTCATATCCACTCTGAAAGGACTAGATTTCAAATCATTACTGACTACCTGTATGTGCTTCTGCTTATGACCTGGATACATACTAAATATACAAACAAGTTAAGACTACTAATTAATCTAAATATGACTCTACTGATTTGAATTTTGTTATTTGGTAAATCCCAGAGTCCTGAGTTTCATGGGCAGGTAAAGGGAACATTTTCATTAAGGATAAAGTCTTAATATTAGTCTCCTTCTTGTTCTTTGTGCTCTACAAATCAATTAGAAGAAACATCCAAAAAATCATCTAAGTTATCCACTGAGGTATGGAAAAGTTTTTTTTTTTTTGTTAACTTTGTCAATCGGAAGAGATGAAATCACAGTCAACATAAGGGATTTCTGTGGGACACATGTGATCAGTTTCGCTCTAGCATAGCCTCTACTATCTGTAATTAATAACTATTGCTATCAGGGTCGGACCAATCAGAGCAAGCATTTAACAGCCAAAATGAGTATTTCTCTTTTTTTCAAACCAGATATGTTGAATCCGTGGTTCTGTTTCCTGCTGCACAGGGTCAAATTAAATTGCGTATCCAATCAGTGGAGCTCTATTAACCATCCAGCTTTGAAATGAATAATCACTGGGGACCTGTAATTCTAATAAAAAGACAACATTTTGGTTATCCGTCTGTGTTATTTTCTGTTCTCACAAAGATCAGTTTTTCAGACTAGACCACTAATCAAATGTAATTTCTGTGCTTTTCATTCCACCACATTTCCCTGATCCAACCCTGCTCCTCCCCTGAGGCTCTTTTGTTTGCCTTTATATTCACTCTTTTTGTATTACATTCACAGACACAGATCAATTCTCTCCCTCTCTCTCCAGCTCCAAGTCACATAAATTGCGTTTACCTGCTTCACAAATGCTTCAAATGGAAAAAAGAACAGAGGAAAATGAGAAAACTGGGAAACAAGATTCCCACGTTAGGAAACTAGAGATTCAACAAGCCCCAGTACCATTGCACTGCACAGCTGCAGTGATAGCCTTGTTGATTGTTTGTGAATTGAAGACAGTGAGCAGGCTGTCTCTCACAATAGGCCTTGATTCGATTGCTGAATATTCTTTTTCCAGTCCCCGCGTGCAAAGAAATCAACACACTCTCTCCCAAAGATTGAAAGTGCTGCTTTTGATCATGAAGATAACACTGGACCTTTCTTTTAGTCTCTTTCTCTGAACTTTCAGTTTAACTCTGTAGCTTTGAAGGACAGTAGGATAAAGCTTTGGTGGGTTTCTCTTTTCTTCCAGCTCTATAGCGTGGCAAAATAAATAAATAATTAAACTTTTGGCAGATGCTACGGCTCTTGGGAATAGATGAACAAGAAAAGGGTCGATGTTGGTTCATCGTACAGAGGGAAAATGTGTGTGTGTGTGTGTGTGTGTGTGTGTGTGTGTGTGTGTGTGTGTGTGTGTGTGTGTGTGTGTGTGATCACAGAGAGGCGTGTGATGATAGCCTGTGTTTTCAGCAGAGGGCCTTCCGTCCTTGGAGGCCCACTGACTCATGAATGTCTGGCCCAGCAGCTGACAACGATTGGCTATTGTTGCAAGAAGAGCAGCCTTGTCTGTGCTTATTGCCTGCACATTGGACAACATACAACAGTAGCCTCTCATCAGGCTTCTGACAGCAAAAAAGATGGTTTGAGACCACATGTAACAAATGGCAATATGGCCATAATTGTGTGCAGAGGGCCTTTATCATTGTAATGAGGGACAATGGCTTGGCTGTCTTGTCCTTGGATAAGGCAATTTATTTTCCAAGGTTAGAACCTCTTTAAAAACGGAATAAAAAACATGTTTGGTCAACATGGAGTCATAACCTGTAGAGTGAGTTCACAGTACTGTATAGTTTTTGCACTTTTTTAATGACAACAGAACAGTATGATTGGTAATGCTACAAAACTAAACCTGTTTTTCATGGCTAAAAGGAGAAATTCCTCTGAAAACATCTAGCATTATGTTTTTGCAAGCACTTCAGATGTGCAATGTTGTTTCAGGTGAGAAGCTATGGCTACATCGACTTAAAGTGCAAAACATCCTTCAAAGTTTAAGTGTTAACATAGCAAAAGTACCATGCTTGTTATAGTTGAGTACAGCAGTAACAGTACAATTATTCAGTGGGAAAATCATGTTTCTTCTAGAATTCATTGGATTTGAATGTAAAACCAAGCATGTGTAATATCAGAGCCTTGCTACCAACACAAATAAATAATTTAATACTTACTCTGTGTTTCTGGATCATCTGTAAGGCCTAGCTTATTGGCTTTGGTTCATTTTTACATGTACATTTATTGCTTTTAAGGCAAGTATTTCAGCCATGATGCAACCATTAAAACTTTCAAAAATAAATAGATAACACTATAAGTGGTTTGAAGAGTGGTGCATCATCGCTGTACATAAAGCAGCCCAAGAGAGAGACTATCAGAGTTTTAGAAAACTCACAAATGCTCACTTCTGTCCCTGTCCAATCCATTTCCCATTGTAATCTCAGCTCTTCCCTCAGACCTGGTTTCTGCACAATGACAACCCCAACAATGCATCTGCAGCTCCAAAATCATCAATCAATCACTATCAGCACACAACTCAAATCTTCAGAGCCTGAATAAAACAGATAGTAACAAGTGAAGAAGGTTGCGGAACAGAGATAAAACGAGCCAAACACTTTTCACTCCCAAATTGATCTTCAGTCCCTGCTAAGATGCTGCCACAGATACTTCTTATTTTCCATCTTTCCCTAAACTTTGATGTGTTTTGGCAGCTGACCAACTTGTTATTACTGCCAGCATCTGGAGGCATGTTCTTGTTTTGCGTGCACATGAAGTATTAGTCATTTAAGCTCATCTTGCTGAGAGCACTTTGACTAGCATGTGTAAAAAACTCAAAGGCGTGTATTGTGCGTGCCAGGCCCATTAGATATGGCCTCAGAGTCTGACACTGTAAAACTTTGGGTGGGATTGCTTAAAAGCTACAATGTAAAAAGATATTACTTTCCCTTGTCAAATGGCAAATAAAGTCCAGTTAATCTTTGTAAAGCCCCGTTCTGGTCAAATGGAAATGTGTATAAACAAATCTGTAACAAATGGCCTAGATGTTTCTAGGAAATTAAATTCCAGACCACAAATGCTCGTCCTTTATAAAATCAAGAGCCTGCCAGCTCGTCACTCTTTAAGACATCTGACGTTATTTTTATGGCCCATTTCTCCATCACTGGTCTGAAACTATCCTAAACAGTGATGTTTTAGTATAAACACTGCCTCCTGTTTTGGAAAGGAAATGTATCTCTGTCTGCACCCATGGCCAAATATTCAAACAAATATCCACGGGTAGTCTGAAGCCAGACGTACCAGCCTATGTGGGAAAAGACCTTTGCTGAAACTGTACTGGCTCAAGAGGATTTGCAGTGTGAACATGGCACATGAAGCCACACTAGCTGCTGTGTCAGTGCAGTGAGGGAAATGCCAAATCCCCTGCGTCTATCATATCAAAGCCTACGTATTTATGAATTTATTTATAGCTGCAATTTCAGCCATAACTGGGCTTCTAAAACCTGCAATGTCGTGTGGTCCACTTTGATCCAAAGGACTCCACTGGTAGGTTTTTTTGCACATTTACAAGTTATTCAGGATTGTCAGATGGTATATTCTTTGACAATGACTCTTCATGTTTTATACAGTTTTAATTGTATGTCTTTTCCAATCACTAAAGCAGAGTTTGGTATCACCACTGATTGTCTGAATCGATTTGATTCCATTTCTCTAATATTTTCCACAAAATTCACTTTTTGCCTAGTTATTTTTCTCCCTGTCACCTCTGCCACCAGGGTTGTGTTTAAAAGCACATAAACAGGACAAGCTTTTGTTTACTATTTAGCAGAAAAGCACCCCCCCCCCCCCAACATAATTGGCATCATTTAATGTAATATTAGGATTTCATTATATTTATTGTATTAAAGCACAATTAATAGTGTAGAGTTTACCTATGAAAATAATAAACTCCCCTTGTGAAAACAACATCTCTACACAGTAGCTATTCCACAAACAGGACAGACCAGAGAATAAATCAAACGCACCTTTCCCAAGAGTTTATGTAGCAGCTGACAGGATGACTGACAGTTATCGTTTTCTAGAACTCCGTTAGAGACATCATGTTGAAGCAGGGCAAACACACTGATACAGACAATTAGACCCCTGCTTTAATAGTTTTGATCAAACATAACTAACGTTACTCAAAGTTCATTATGTTAAGACTGTTGTATGTCAAAGTTATGATCTCATAATGGACAGTAGCCTCTTTTCTCCCATATGGCCCTGATGCATCTATACTTAGGAACCAAAACTCAGTGAAAAGATAAAATCAGTTTGGTGCATGATAATTTCATTCAACTGTTTCATGAAGAACAGTGTGACACTATTTCAAAATCTGGAAAAAAAAAAAAAAAACTCTGCACCATGTGTTTAATGTTTTGTCTTTTAATCAGCTACAAAGGGGGAAAAGATGCAAAGGGTTCCCTGAAACAAAATGTGTATTTCTGTATACTGTGCCACCTAGGAGCTGTAACAAAGGGTTGATATTTGACAACAAGGGATAAAATGTGAGTCTTATTTTTAACAGTTTTATAAAGATGTGCTTAATACTAATGGTAAGCATTTAGAGTATGGCTTATAAACATTACTGTACGCAGTGATGGATACTGCTTTTAAAGCTATTTTTAACAAAATACAAAGAAAGCAAAAATTACATAAATGTACCCATATCTCAGTATGATTTGATTCATTTAATGACATGCCACCTTCTAAAGGCAGTAAATGGCTCTCAGAGATATAATGGGTTTATGGTGTTTCACAGCTGCATCCACAATCAGCATAAATTACCTCAATAGTAACACAGAAAGGTAGTTGACTTGGGTGTGGTTTAAAAAACCACATTGTATTTTTCATGCTTTTACATGGCATCCCAAGATTGAAAAACATGTCTCACTCACACACACCTACACACACACACACCTACACACACACACACACACATATATATATATATATATATATATATATATATATATATATATATATATATATATATATATATATATGACAACACACTTTGAAACATTTCCATATTTTAACAGAGATACATTACAGTTACCACACCAGACATCATTTTGCAAAGAATGCTCTTTAGCCTCCAACCAAATGTTTCAGAATGTTTCCAATTAATTTTTTTTTTTTTTTTACTTATCCATTTTTTCTCATTGGAACCTCAGGTTAAAGGTCCCAGTATGACCTTAGGCTGAAACAGGGCTTTTAAAACATCTCAGTGAGGAGCATTTCATTTCTAACCACCAAACAGTGACCTGCATCCATGAGTGAATTCCTGCAGAGTTTATTCTGTGCTGATATTTTGTATTTTGTGTACCTAAGAAGAGTCATGATGCCAGAGGCTGAGTTTGACCCAAAGCCCTTGGCCCCTGGCTGTGTGGTCAACAAATCCTCAAAGATTTTAAACTCTTAAGATGAGGGCAGAGCAGCTGCCAAGGAGAGCAAAGCAGAGGTCTAAATGGAGCGTTCAAGAGCCATTTTTATTTTCAAACCCAGCAGGTTTTATCATTGATTCACAATTTCTGTAAACACTTTGCTGGGCCTGCAAATCCTGAGCTTAAAATATAACTGAAGGTAAACCTAGCACTCAAACATTCTTATACATGATATCCAATTTTAATGGAAAAGGGCACTTGGATGCGTGCAGGTACTAATACACTACTCACAATAAGCTAAGGATATAGTTATTTACATGAGTGCTGATTTTCTATTTGGTCTAAGTTTTCATGAAATACGTAATAGTTCCATTTGATATTACTATTACTAATGAAAAAGAAGAAACCTCATTTTCATTAATTCACTGAGTATTTATTACCACAAAAATTTAGACATTAAAAAAGATAGCCCAAAATAACCATAATTGACAAAGACAGTAGCGGGTGTTGCTACCATTTGCTGCAATGACAGCTTGACAGCTATGTCTCATACTACTCACCAACCTCATGATGTTGTTCTGAGGCAATGCATTCCACTCCTCCACAAGTGCTACATGCACTTCTGCCAGGTGAAGTGAGGGTGGGGAACAAGCATCCCGCTGGTCCCAGACGTGCTTATGGGATTCAGGTCAGGGGACATTACTGGCCCTACCATATGAGGTACTCAGACTTCCTCAGAAGTCGAGCTGTGACATTTTTGGCACGATATGGTGGAGCATTATCATCCATGAACAGAAATTTGGGGGTGTGCTGGTGGAATTGGGGGATGATGATCGGTTCTATGATCTCTCTGAGGCAAACCGTGCATTGACTGAGCCATCTACAATCACTAAATATGTTTTGTGCTGAGTGGCAATGCCTTCCCAGACTGTTGCACCTCCTACACCAAAGTGAACCCAGGGGACCATGTTGACCTCAGCCTATCGCTCACCTTGCCTTCTCCACCAATGCTCACCACTTCAACGCTGATGAGCATCATTTTCTATGCAATATGACTAGACACTGGATGGTAGACCACTGCCGCATTGTCCAGGTCACATAGTCTTGTGCCCGCTAAAATGGTCACAGCGGTGTCTTGGTGTAAGTGGAGTCACCTGCAATGGACATCTGGCATTCAAGCCAAACAGCGGAGTAAGTTGAGAATGCTTTGTCTGGAAACCTTAGTACCCCTCACTTCTCGTCAACAGGCCTGCAGCTGTGTAGCACTTGCATAATGGTATCTGAGTGCATAGGTCTTATGTATGAAATCCACTGAGGACCTCACAATTCTCCTGACTAATTGTGAGTAGTGTAGATATGAATACAGAGCATGGAGCGACTCTGAGATTGGTCAAAGGGATGACATGAACAGCTTCAATGTTATGTAGAAAACATGTTCTTTGGATTGACACAAGAAGGAACAAATACAATTTAATTTAGGTGCTCAGTGTGATTTTGCATGCATTGGAAAAAGTATCTAAACTTTGGGTCTATCTCAAATTGAAAGTTTTTCAGACTTTTGTCAATTTCAGTTATAGTCAAAATTTAGGAATGTAAAAGCTTAATTTGTTTCATAGTTTTTTTCCAGTAATTTATTAAGTTATACTGATGAATTAGTGCCATTTCTTGACAGTTTTTAATATAGCTAAGTCAGAAATTTTATTTTTATCTCCCAATCACTTGCACAAGTGCAGCTGAATCATGACCATATGATTGTGACTGATGAAAACCAAAGACTCAAAACCGGTCCTCAGCACATAGTTTTTGTTTGCACTACATTACCAGTACTCAGCGTATAGGTAGTTTTTCTGCCATTCCCCAGCGTACTTGGATCCCTCTTGGAGCATTAAATCAGGGCTAGGTCACACCAGCGAAATATACACGCAAGAGGAGAGCAGAACGGCAGGACAGGATTTAATTGCTAACTTACTGCTAGGATTGGTTGGTGTTTTCCCAGTTTACTCTTGCTGTAGACAGCATGTATTTTAGGCTCTGTTTTAAGAACACATCATACATTGTTTGCCATCTGACATAAAGATCATTTTAACCAGTATAACTAAAAGTGTATCTAAATATGAAAAAAATCCAGGTACTGCTGGAACAAGCCATGCCATTTTGTCTTAGTGAAGTCCTGAATCCCAAATCTTCAAGTCTGGGTCATAATTGTTTAGTTGAAGTCAAGTTCCAAATTGGGTCTCATTTATCTGCTTTAGCACAGCCTTAAAGATGACATTTCATTGAGAGCTATTCTTCTTCTGACTACAAATGTACTTATGTTCCACGTCTAGGCTGAATATTAAGTGCTTGAGTTCAAATTAAGTCTTCTCTCTGGTTTTGCCAGCATCTTAAGAGTTTAGAACCTTTGAAAAGTTGTTGACCATTTAGCCTGTGGCAAAGGGCTGCAGGTCGTATACAGCCTCTGGCATGATGGCTGTCTCCTACTGTGCAAAGAAAAAAGAAAAAAAAAAGGGCAGAACAAAACTCATGGCGTTGTACTGTATTGTGTTGCTGTTCGCAGAGGAGTCAAGTCAGGTAAAATTCACTCTGGGAAATGTAGTTCATCATAAAGACAAATTTGTCTGGATTAGTCATTCAGAGTTAATGTTTTTAATGTGTATGTTATTCTTTATTTGATGAACATCATAATATCATAAAAGTATAAACCAGTGTAAAACAAACTACTGCTTATGCACTAAACAGACATTGTTAGTGATGAGCTGCAAAACGGTCTCATTAAATTTCAAAAGAACTGCTGATTAAAATATCTTCTCTTACATGTTGTATATCTACTGCCTGTTGTCAGGCACTGAGCTCTCACCAGCTTGCACTGAGCTAAATATAAAATATGACAACTTTTTTTCCACTTTGTGATAACAATCTTACTGTTGTGATTCTACTGAGAAGCGTGATGAAAGCTCTGTTGTCAACCGTGTGAAAGAACATCACAGAAAGCATGTCTCTGAAATGTGACTGCAGATGACAAAGATTAGATACTAGCTTTAGAGAAGCATTTGCCTTTGACTGTGCAGGATATTATTTCATTATAGGTGAAGTCACCTGAAATGCATGTGCTAAAATTCCCTGGTTTCAAAAGAGATGCACTCGTCAAAGTTTCACACCGCAGACAATCCACCATCCTGCCAATCTTTACAGGTTGCTGCTTTGAAACACAACATTGCAATTGGATTAGTTAACTCGTCTGCTGGCACCTTGCTTGTTTTTTGATGGGGCAAGCAGAGAGGGTGAGTCCTCATTGATTTTGGACAGAAAAACTCTTGTCCTCACTCTGTGCGTTCCAGCTGATAAAACCGCTGCAGATGGGGACTCAATTTGGAGTTTCACATGGCAAGGCTAGCAAAGATATATCTGCAGTGCTTAATCTACTGAACTGGAACATTACTCCAGAGAAAGACCAAATACAGAGACATAGTAAAAAAGGCCAGCAATGAGTTTTTAACCATCTGATTAGTTAAAATGAGGAGAGAAATTGTAAATAATCAACTTTTTTGTTGTTCCTCAGGCCTCTGCCCAGCATACCATTTCTGTCTTAATGTGTCATGTCTCTCTGGCGAGGTAGTCCCTTTTCCCTTTAGTGTTATTGTAGATCTTTTTTTTTTTTTTTTTTTTTCAAAAAATGTGTCTGTCTGTCGTCACCTCTCTCTCTCTCTCTCTCTCTCTCTCTCTCTCTCTCTCTCTCTCTCTCTATCTTCAGTGTGCCCACTTATACTTTATGATACTCTCTCCTGGGTCCTCTTATTCGAACCCCCTTGCTCCCTTGGTCTGTCTCTCTCCTTCATTCTCTTTCACAGTCTGTATCTCTTCGTCTCCTTGGAGGACCGCTCTCACCCCACTTACTTTTTATTGCAGTCGCTCCAACCTCCACATCCCCCAACCTCTCCATCGTTCTCCACATCCACTTCCTTTGTTCCCTTCTCTCATTCTGTCTGCCCCAACTATGTCCTTTGGTTGCATTTATTTGTCCTTGTCTGCCCAGGCAGCCTTCTTACTTTTGAGAGGGAAAAGGAGTAGCTATGGCGGCCTGTGGCAATTTAAACCTCCTATTAAAGACAGAAAGACACTGATCTCAAATGTCCCAACAGTCCAGCAACCTGTGGGTCATGTAAGACCACGTCTAACGCTTCTGAAAATAAGCTTTTCCAGAAGACAGCCCCAGACAGCTGTGTTTAGGTTAGACTCTCATGGAACAAAACTACAATCTGATGTTTGTTTTGATCTTAACACCATACTGTAATACTGTAGTAGTAAAAATTGGACCTAACTTTTGACACAGAGCTTTTAAAGTGGGGGGTTATTTAAATATGCTGCTTTCTTCTCTATAACCCCCTGCCCTATAGAAAACAGACCTCACCTTCCACAGAGTGGAACTAAAGCCTCATTCAGACTACCAGGGATTTCTGATAGCCACTTAAGTTTCCCACAGCTGCCGCTTATACAACTCATTGTCATCCAAGCAAAACTCCAGCAGCCAGTCAGATAAAAATGACGCATTAAAGAGATGAAAAAAATAAAGCTTTAAACAGATGCTATTGACTGCTTTATTCCATTCAGCTGCACAGACTGTGGTACACAAAAGTAGTCCAGTAATGGTTTCTCTCTGGCTTACAGCCAGGGATGTGTGTGCGTGTGTGTGTGTGTGCTGATATGTATGTGTTGTTTGTGTCTGCATGTGCGTGTTACTGATCCACAGTCTCTCGCTCACCATGCCACTAGAATGAAATGCCCACAGATTTGGACAATATGATGGATGTGTTTGGGTCTGCTTTGTGTCGAAGTGAAGCTGATGGAAATATAAGATGACTCTCATTGAAATGTGACAGACTCTGCTGTGAGAAGGCCACACCATTCCCCAGACTCTGTTCCTCTCAAGCAGGAGGGGACACGATGGAATAAAATCTTCCCTGCAGTACAGAGGCTGTTGAGAAAACAGAGGTCAGAGCAGGTTGGGGCTGTGAGAGAGCCATCAGCCTTTAGAGTGAGTCTGCAAGCAGAGGGGAATCCAATCAATGTGATGCAAAGGGAATATTCAATGTACCTCACACCAATTGTGATCATAAATGAATGCGCCTCAGATTGTGTTATTTGGAGCACAGCAGTGGTGTGGATGAAGAGACTCTTAATTTGGAATTCAATCTTAGACCTGCACACGCAATATGTGATGCATCTTCCTCACTAAAAGAAAAGCGGAAAGAAAAAAAAGTGTGCTTTTAGAAGAACACTTGATAGTTTCACGTTTTTTTTATTAATCATATTCAGTGTAAATCAAAAGTCAAGGGGGTTCATGGTGCTTAACAAATTAAATGGAGATAAAATACAAAATTTTATTGATCATAAAAATGAAATATAAAAACAAAGTGTCAAAAAGAATGTCTTTGAACATTCGATGGGCAGCATTCTGTAGCACTAAGCGGCGAGAAGGTTTCTTGGTATACAGCGCAGCTGAGCAGTTTGTGTTGTTCTTATTTGGTGCCTACTTTAGGTTTGGTATCCAGGTTTCATACATTTTACACTCATGGATAAAAAACAGTATTTTTAAGGAATGAAAAACGATGTCTGTCTGTTTTGAGGAAACTATATTATTATTAAAATAAACTTTTAAATAGAATGTTCCATATCTACAAATATACCACAAACAAACCCCCCAGGTCGTACATGCCAAATATTTAAAAGTTTCCTTCTTTCTATCTCTAAATGTTTTCTACTCCAAGCATAGAAATATCTGGCTCTTAATCCATCATCACTCTCCTCCACAGATCCCACATCCTGCAGTGTTCAGCCCACTGTCTGTCAAAAGTGCCTGATAAATGACTACGCCCAAACATACTCGCAAACAAAGTGAGGAAGGATGGGCAAAAGGAGGGAGACAGAGGAAAAGAGTGGGAGGAGAAATGTGGATGAGAGGTTCAACTATTTGGCAGTTTGAACAATGGCCTGGAGGGCTCGCTGGAAAAACACTTTGCTCTAAAGCAACCCTGTTTAGCTTTCCACTTTAACACTGTAAGTCTGCCGCTCTGACCCCTCAGCAAACAAAATGGGAGACCTCTGGTTAGCTTCCAAGACCAAAAGCTGTCAAAGCAAGCCCAAAGTTGGACAATAGGCCACAGCTCAGTTGCAAAGGGGAAAGGAATCTAACACTTCTGGTGCTGTGGTGCGGTGTTCTTTATGTGCCTGCTTGACCGCTCATCCCGGTTCACAGAGAAAGTAAGGATGTTTTTTTTTTTTTTTTTTTTTTTTATTGTGTGGCCCCATCTCCGGCCCTAAATGCTGCCTGTCACACAGGGAGCAGCTGCTGGCTAAAACACATGCCAAACCGCCATAGAAATGTATATAATTTTCTCCGCCTTTTAGACTACCACTCACCTCCTCCCCATATTTAACGCCCCACATTAGCATAACGGTTCTTGGATGTACAGTCTGTGTTTTAAGGCTGACAAATTGATGATAGTTGATTGCACCCGGAGGCGATGCATGGCAAGAGAAATATATGGAGGATGGGCTGGGTTCTATGAGAGGACAGTGGTTGAAAGGTCATATCTAAGCTACCACCAACAAAGCTGAGAAATGAGACCAACATGAAGGGCCATAAACTGCAGTTCTTTGTGTGGCCACCTGAGGACAGCTGAATGAGTAGTGCTCAACTCATCTGAATATATTGTCTCTGATGGCCCAAGAAAACTAACAGGGCCACATTGCAAGTCTCAGTGCTCAAGTAGGTAAGTAAAGGTAGTTTTGTTCATTATGTTTAATCTATGGTCATAACTTGTTGGTTGTTCCCTTGAGAAGCTGGTGGCAAACAGAGCAACAACAGGCACAGCAGCTGTAGTTCAGATCTGATCAGTGAACCCGCCCTGAGGGACAAAGGACACACGGACATGGGGGGAAAAAAAAAATGTTATCTCTTTGTCTCTGAGCCTGTGTTAATTTGTGTGTGTACTCAGTGTTTGCAGTCTGTGCCGCGGCAGAAAAACCACAATCACATTTCTATCGAGTTAGTGGAGTCAGAGGGGACCTGACGGCGTCTGCTTCTTTGCCCTGAGAGTAACTGGAAGTGAAGATGATTGAATTATCTTCAGGCAGAAAGGAACATATTGGAACGTGTATCTTCAGATAGCGAAGGGCTGGAGACACTGGAAACATAAACTCCATTCTCCAGCTGAATTGATCTCATGTTGCTCTGTAATTGGATTGGGAAAGTTAGAAAGGGATGGGGGGGAAATTACTATAGGTTACATCAGGGATTTGGGGAGGTTCTTTTTTGTAGTGAAGCTTTGGTGATTACTTGATCACATGGGCTGAATGTGTTGGGTTTAAAACACTATTTTTCAATGAAACATGTCTTTTAATCAATTGTATACTCACCCCACTGTGGGCTTAGCACTGAAGAACAAGAGCAACACGGCCACAATACTGAAAAACTGAACATCTTGAATAAATTCCAAGGCAATTATGTCAACTTGACTGTTTCAATAAAAACATTTTTTTGCAGAGATCTTTGTGCTCTTTGCACGACACTGAAACTAAGCAATAATAATAATTGGATAAAAAAACATGCTGTTGATTAAATCATAGCGGTTGTACATGTAAAAGGTTAGTAAAGTTTAAGGTTAAACATCACTGCATTGTGTGCATCATACCCGTCTTAAGACCAATACTAGTGAGGTAACAGGCAAAAATTATTTTTTTTAACTTACAAAGTATTTGGTAATGAATCGAAACAACAGTGGAGAGTATTTATTTATTTATTTATTTTAATTATTTATTATTTTATGTTTTTGACAAGTATTTCCACTTCCTGAGAATAGCAAACATGCTTCATATTCAGAATAGCTGAACAATATCAAGTGCAGCTTAGAATAAAGGATGTTTTTTTATTTCCTTTATTATACATTTCATCCAAGGGTGGCATGGTTATGTCTACAATGATTCCCCTCTGAAAAAGTCTTTGTTCCTGGGATTCAAATATTTGCTTAAATATCTTAAGTTCATGGGCAACAGCATTTATTAGTGTGGTCTAGAATTTTGTTTCATGTCAGTTTTTCTATATTACAGCGTGGCAAACAGACTTATAAAGTGCACAAATTAATGGTTACTAAATGTGCTTTCTCAACTGTACTCCAAACCAACATCAAAACACTAGTAATATTAGCAAATCCTTAAATTGACATTAATTTGGCTTTTCCACGTGACTAGCTACATACAAAGCAATGAGTCTATAGATTTAAAATCAATACTCTGACTTTACAGTGAACAAGTGGTGAGTGCTGGAGTACATGAGAACGCGAAAGGTCAAGTAGAGTAATTTCAATAAATTATTACAAGTTAAGGGTCAGGGCTAAAGGTTGGGAATAAGGTCATAGGAAGAGAAAAATAACACCAGGTTGTAGGTGCTTGTGTGTGAGTAAGAGAAAGAGAGAGGGTGGTTGGGTGCAGGGTTGGTCTAGCTCGTATGAGGTCAGTGTCAGCCCGCTGTCACAAGCCTGCAGGAGGTTAGACATGCAGGGAGTCCTGCTGCTTCAGGCTGACGGCCCCACAAACACCAGCACACATACATTCACTCTCTCTCCCTCTCTCTCACACAGACAAAAAGAGCAGGAATGGGAAATTTTACCTGGCCTTTTCACACTCTATGCCCCTTAAGCACTCCATCAACAAAGCACACACACACTTGAATAATAACACAACCCTTTCTAAAACATGAGTATTAACTTGTTCACATAGGATAATTAACACACTGAAGTATGATAAACATTAATATGTGATCAGCTTTTATTAAACATGGATCAGAATACCAGCATTTTCAAAATGTTCTTTTCATAGCCAATAAAATTCTATGAAACATACTTAAATTAAAATTTTTCGTACTTTTTTTTTTCCTTTTTACAAAGGATTGGTTATATTAACCTTTAAAGTCAATTCTAATCTATAATCTTGGCTTTCTTTCAAATATGTTACTATTTTTATGTCATTGTGTGAATAAGACAAAGAAGACCTATTTAGATATTGGCACTGTCACACGTAGCCCACAGTGTTTGGACATGCTAAGGGTTACAGAGCTGGAAAAATGGGGCTACAACTGCTCATCTTCAGACAAATATGTGACCCACTTGACCTCTGAGCCACAGTATCCCCAATCCTCAAAAGGTAAAAGTGAAAAAAAAAATGTTAAATGAAATCAGCTTGGCACCGAAAATTAGAGGAGGAAAAACACATGTTTGAGATTGAACTTCTTTCCACAGTCAAAGGCTGTCTTAGGCTTTTAAACCATTAATGAGTGTCTCATCACTCAAACAGCCTTTTTTTAAATCATATTATGATTCTTATGAGACAGTTGATTAGTGAGGCTTTTTAGAGCCCAATGTGTAACAACAACCTGAAATGTAATTACCAGTGGATAATGTAACAAAAGTGCTGCACCCAAAATGTATTATTTTTTCACCCAAAATGGAACATTTTTTTTACCTTTTGGGTCAGTTATTACATTTTGGATTCATTACATTATTTTTTACTACATTTCAGGCTTTGCACTTTCATTACATTATTGACCAGTTATTACATTTTGGGTTGCTGTTACATTCCGGGCTGTTGTTACACAGTGGGCTCTAACAAGACTCAAGCAACATTTTAATTTATTATAAGCTGGGCTTTGTTTAACAGCAGTGAACATCACTTCTATTGATCAAGATGACTCTGCAGTCTCCAAGTATTTACTGAGAGCTGAGAATGCTGCTGCTGCTGCTGCTGCTAAAAACTGTTCCAACACAAGTAGCTTTCAAGCACTAAAAGGTTGTAAACAAACCCAGAATATTCTGCCAAGTTCATCAAACACAAAAAAATTATATATTTATGTTGACAGAGGTCACAACAGGGATGTAGATCCAATAGTGTCAGCAGTTTAGGGTCATAAAAGTCAAATCCAGCAGCCAGTTATATTTATCCCTTTGTAAATAGCTGAAAGCAATGGCTGCCAAAATTCATTTAAAATAATTTTTCAATGTCAGGAACATTTTGGCAAGAAGAAAGGCAAAGAGAGGGAGGAATGAGTAACGTCTGTTGTACCGTAAACTCTGCACCATAACTTCTCAGCCACCGTTTTACTGCCCCTCATGCTGTCCTGTAAGAGCTTGGCACAGTCACATGGCATTAGCATCTCACGCCATAACTCCCCTTGCTACTCTTATTATCACCAGGGTGATCTCACACACACACACACACACACACACACACACACACACACACACACACACACACACACACACATTACATTTCCAGGGGGAAGTGAATACTTTGAGCCGTTTAGGTCATTTTTTGGTTGGGCGGACACAGCTGAGCTGTGGGTGCAATATTGTGAGAAATGAGTGCATAGGAAACATGCCACTGATGGGTGACGGGACTTTAATGTTGATCATATAAAATCAAATCTGCAGATGCAATTCCAATAACCGTTGCAGTCCTAATGGATTACAGTGATAGCTCACTATTAACCGGTGCTCAAGCTGTCTTTACAGCCTGCCTGAAACAGACCAGAACCAGAGCGGCCAAGGTTATTCCGCTCTGAATAACAAGAATAACAGGACAGGAAGGTGCAGCAGCATGGCTCAGCATAGAGCTGTGTCAGGAAAAAGGAAAAAAAAACAACAACAGCACTTTGCTTTCAAATCATACTCTGGAAGGAACCAGAATCCCAACTGAGCTGTAAAAGCATTTCCTCAAATGTCACTTTTTTTTCTCTTCCATCGCAAAATCCTGAATGCAGATATCACCTGGATGACAATTTGTCTCCAAAGCCAGACTAAATGAAAACCTGTTTTTCAAAGCAAAAGATGCACGGCATCTTTTCTTATGGCCAGTGGAGATATCTAGTAGAAGTGCAAGACTGTAGGCAGGACATCGCTGCTGTACAGATAAGCTGCAAGGGGCTCCATTTGCCTTCAGGGATATCTACTTCTTCAGTATACCTGCCTGTGCCAGTGTGTTTAGACAGATGGTATTTCTGAAGGATATTTTGCCTGCAGCCCAGGCTACATGTCACGGCACTATCTCTGTGGTCCAGACTCTTTGGGAGTTTCAATCTTTTAAACGGAGGCTGTCATCCTCAGCTGTCATGATGTGATCATACGGTATAAGCTTTAGTCTCCCTGTGCACCCTCTATCTGAATTCTGCAACAAAGTACACAGTGTGTCTGCTCCGTGTTTAAACATTTAAAAGTAGAAAAAGTGGTTATGGATAGCAATGAGACATCATGTGATGAAAATTGTAAGGAGCAAATCACAAACACAACACACTTATTTTAGTGTGCAAAATGTCAAAAAACAGTATTTTTTGGGAGTTGGGAGGCATTTTTTTCTGTAGTATACTAAATGTTTCCCATAGCCTTTTATGTTGCTGCCAGGATAAATGCTTTGGAGAAAATGTTTCTTTACCTTTCATACCAACACACAGAATTAGACTGCATAAAAAACAGACCCACATCCTCATTTAGACTTCATGAATCAGAGAGAGATCTATATATTATGTCTTGAAATGACTGTGAAGAGAACTGAAGATTAAAAATGAAGTTTCTGGTGGCAAAAAAAAAAAAGTGTTTCAAAATGAAAAAGTCTCTGTGTTGACATGGATTGGAACAGGGAATAAGGCTAGGTACACTCAGAAATATATCACAAACCATGCAAGAGAATTAATGGATGTTTTTAGAGCATGCTTTGTGATAACACCATTCAGGTGTTCTCAGGCTAAAATAAAAAATAGATAAATAGATGGATGGAGGGATGTGTGAGTATAAAAAAAACAGGTTTGCAGTATGTTTTTCAGAGGCTGAGCATCCTCCACAGTATCATTTCCCCAAAATCCTGCCTCCTCACCACCCTGCAACTGCACCTGAACTCGTACTGCTGCTTTGCTTCTGATCCTTTTAGTGCTGTAATCCGCTTCAGCAAACAACCTCTCTCTGTTCCCTCACCGTAAGCTGTTTTTCTCTGATGGGTTGATAACAGCTGTAAATTGGAAACTAATCCTAAAAGCTTTTTTTTTTATTTTTCTGCTACATTCTCTCTCCGTCTTCCTCTCTTTACCTTCATGTCTGTTTTCCTCCAGATTTTTCCTCGGGGTGAGAGGGGTCACTGTCCTTCACTTCTGTACAAATAGAGTAGCTTCCTGTGAACTAATACACAATCATAAACAGCTTTCAGTCATCTTTCTCCTTCTTCTGTTAGAGCTGATATATTACCATATATACTATATGGGAATATATATTCAACCGTACATTGTCCTGTGCTTTAATATGTTTAACTTTACAAGCATCACAACATGTGCATTGATTCAGAGTTACAGAGTGCTTCAGCCAATAAAAGTGTCAGGATTTGTCAACTTATAATACTTTAAAATAACTCCAGTGACTTATTTTTTGGACATGTCTTTGTCCTGTGAATTATAAACAACTCAGAGTTTAAATCTGACTCAAAATGAGCAGGAACTTGATGACACAGGGACAGTCAATGCATGATTCAATGTTAAAAAAAGAAACTTAAATATGTATGATGACTGCAAACTCACTTTTTTCAGTCACTTTTACATTTTTCTTTCGGGGAGTCAACTCCTTAGCCATCTAACTAGGAAGTCTGTGGTCCCAAAGAGACCGGTTGAGGTTGGGAAACATTATTTATGACATATTTCTAAAGCTGTCTGCACTAAAAAACCCTTTTCGAAGGTCATGCTTGTTTAACAAAATTAACTCCACATGTAATCATCCCTTGAGTTTCTCCGTCCTGAAACTACAACTCATATTTATATGACCCGTCAGACAGGATGAAAATGTGGAAATGATTTTCCTTTGTTTCTCTGCTGACTAATCCCTATTTCACTCTACTTGTCTGTCGTTTTCTTTTTTCTTTTTTTTTTTTGCTTGCAGAGACATTTTTATGCTACACACAATAATACCGACAGATGTACACCGAAGAAAAGTGCACACACACACACACACACACACACAGAAGCACACACTCATCGGGTCTGTCTCAGCTCATGAGGTGGTTAGTGAGGTGTCCCATGTGTCCGACATATGGGTCATTACCCGTCCACTGGATCATCCTAAATTGCCGGGCACATTCTTCTGCCGACATGATTGTTTTAATAGACGGCAATAATATACAGAGAGCAGCGTGGACTTGACGATTTCGGCTGGGTGCATGTATTTTTCTTTGGTGAGAGGGAGAGGTCTGCTTGTTTCATGCTCTCTGCTTTTATTTTCCCTCCTGTCCATGTGTGTTTGTGTTTCCGTGTGTCTGCTGGGAGTCAAACTGACTACATCTCTAAGTCAGCAGAATCACATGAGGGGGATGTTCATGTTTATTAATCAGAAATGTAGTCGTACTTGTTCATTTATGAATGATGGGATTTAATCCAGAGATGAGTTTTCGTCTCTGAGGCACTTCTGTTCATCTGAAATGGTTCTTGCCTGTAGTTGAGGCGGATGTGAATTATCTCAAACTCTTTGCAGCATGATTAGATCTGGCCCTGAGATCACTTCTCTCCTTTTTTGTGCAATTGTACAAACTTTTAAGTATTGAACAGTTGTTTCAAATATACCAAGAAAACACCACACACCAACACAAGCACAGATGCAGGACTAGCTACATCCAAATACCAGTACAAGGACACACACATGCACACTCACACACCACAGATGCAGCCGGAGCCAGGGCTGTGACTTTAATTATCACCTTGTCTCAGTCTAAATGAGAGTGTGAGGCTTAGCTCATCTCCGCATGCACTCTGTGTGTATGGGTGAGAGGAAAAGACAGAAAGAATTCCTCATTAAATCACTTCAACATGCTAATTGCCTGTTTTCTGCTGGTTTGCTTTCTTTTTGGATATGAGAGGACTGACTGATTGCAGGGTGGTCATCTGCCACCACCATTCAGCACCTGAGCCAAAACCTCTGACACAAACAGTTTGAGTCATTTCTTTATTTTGACGCTCTTTTTTAAAAAAAAACTAGTAGTTACTCTGAGAAAGAATAAACGATGGCAGCTCACTCAGATAAGGATCCGTGGAGAGCATCTTGTCTGAGTCAGAGCTACAGTTAGCTCCGTTCCCAGCCACACTTTTTTTCAGAAAGGTAGCCTCTCTTTGGTGTGAGCAAAAGTACTTGGCTATACAGGATTCTTTCAAATACATGCCCATCATTGAGATACTGCTATAAGCCAGTTTAATAAGAGAACAAAGCCACCATGATGCCACCAATTGTTTTGGGGAAGCTTCTCTGAATCCTCCAAATCTGTAACTTGGCTGTTGCCATCTTGGTATTGGGACTCAGACAAGATCATTGAGACTCAAAGTGACAGGCCAGATACAATTGACTTGCTAATCAAAGGTAGCCATACTCTTTGGTAGATTATCTGAATTATATTCAACACATAGAGAACCATACAGTTCTGTTGTTGTGTGCAGTTTGCGCTTGTGTTGTGTCCGTGAAAATGAGCTGTCTACATCTCCATCCTCATCCTGATGAACAGACAGATCAAACCAGCCCCATCACAGCTCTGTCATGGCGCTGAATCTGACAAGACTCAAATAAAGTGAGTGTGTTAACTTGCTTTGCTCTGTTGTATTCTGGCTGCATCTCAGCTCCAGCAGTTTGGAGCCCTCTGGATCAGATATGCGAGACTTCTATTTTTACCAGATGCTAAAGTAATGATGCATCAGTTTGCACAGAGCAGATCAAGCAGGACAGGAAGTCAGGCACTGTATCTACATTACAACAAGCAGTTGACTTTCAAAAATAAAATAAACCACCTTGCCACATTTTATCTAAATTAAGGACAACAACAGATCATCATGACAAGTAACTGAATAAATAAATGGGACACTGTCCCTGTTGGTGCTTTATTGGTACATTTTATATTTATTTATTCATTCATTTATTTATTTATTCATTTATTTATTTACTTATCTATTTCTGCAGGCCCAGTAACCAATAATTAGATAATACAATTTCTTCCTTAAATGTGCAATAACTAGTCTCATGAAGGTTTGGATTGGTAACCACCAGTTCAACAGTAAAATAATGCTATGCAGGTCTACTGCAAACATGCTTCTATATGTTGGAGGAGGAATGAATACGTGAAGGTTACACAGCATGTGTATTACTTATTTATATCCCACCCTCATATTGTAGAGAAAGATAGCAGTGCAGGCCACAGTATATCTGTCATTTTCCCCAAAGTGACATTTCAGCACCCTGTGATGTATGATTTGATTACTATCGCACGTCTAGGACATTTTACTAAGCTGAAAATCAATGGGGCTCAATGGAGAGGTTGTATCAGACATAAATCATCTCAGCCTCCCTTATCTTTCCCTCTACGCGACATTAGATGTAAAGAGAAGGGGAGATAGTGCTGATACAGGGAATAAAGAGAGAAAAATAAAAAGGGGAATGTGATAAGGACAATATATGAAAGCAGAGCTGTAAAACTGTGAGAAGAGAGGACAGAGATGGGAGGAGATAATCAGGAACAAAGATTAACACAGCACAGAAGAGGAGAGGAACTGACATGACATGGTAAAAAGAGGAAATAAAAATGTAAGATTAAGATATTAGGATGAGAAGAAGATTATAATAAATGATGAAATAAAGAGGAGGATGAGGGGGACACAGGGAGATAAACTGACGGATCAGTCACGGATGTGTTGGGGCTCTGAGTCTGCCACTGCCTCCGGGGGTGAAAGTGCCTATTTAATCCCTCTGCTGGTGTTTGGAACCTGTCTTACGTTTGCAAGTAAAGACACATTAGAGAATCCCACACATGGGATACAGAGGCTTGCAGCAGGACTCAACATAGTGCCATCCGTGTTAAACCAGTGACTCTGCAGTGATGCCGCTCATGACCCTGATGGGCAACTGCGAAAAGATGGTTCCAGCGGTGGTGGTGCTGATGGTCGTCAGGTAATTTTATTAGATACAGTGCAGAGTTTTGTGGCAGCACCTGGCTAAATTGCTTCGATTGGATAGAGCATGACAATTTATTCCTATCTTGCCACTTGTGAAGTAGAAACAGACCCAGACATTGTGCCAGGAGAACTAAGAGATAAGAAAAACCTGAAGTAGTCAAATTTGCCAAAATTTAAGTTTGATAGTATAGTTAAATGTGTAAGAGACAATCTGGTCAAACCAGTGTTTAATTTACATTATTTCGATTTAAATGCCAACATGGTTTATCATGGGTCATTCTGTTATTGCATATACCATCCTCTTGTCAGACTGAATAAAATTTTCCAAATGTCAGACAGTTACAGCTCAAAGGAAAACTTTTATTTCACAATCAAACACAATCAAATCAAACTCCCACACATTTCAGATACTCACTTTTGATATTTTACAAATTTCACATTTTCAGCTCACTTGTACCACCTGTTCCCTCACAAAAAAGGGACCCCAATGCCCTCACTCACTGTCAGTGGAGATAAGTCCCCAAAAGAGACTGGGCTGAGAGTTCATGTATCACAAAGGTCAGGTGTGATTTGCACAGCTATGATATCTCCTCAGTTAGCTCCTGTTGCTAATTATAAGTCCTCACAAACACCGCTTCTGTTCACACCATTGATGCAAACCCATGCATAATTACATGTTAATGCCACCAGACTGCACATTCATGCAGGTCTGTCTGCAATGCAATCCTTAAATGAATCAACTGCCCCAAGACATACAATTTTTATTTTTATTTTATTTTTAAACCCGATGAGTGCGATCATTAAAACTCCACACTGACAGTTTTCCAGATTTAGAGCTCAAGACAACATATATTGGAATCTGTCCATGCAAGAGCTGAAACAGGAGCACATTTTACTGCATGAATCAATAGAACAGAGCGCATTATGAACTAATGTAAGGTATAGAACAGAAATGGAGAAAAGTGAGGTTCAACGGTTTTGGAGCAGTCAAAGCTTGGAAAAAAGGAAAATAAAGCCCAGCTTGAAGTGCTGAGAAAGAATTCAGTCAATAAAGAGCTGAGGAGGCAGACACAAGAAAATCAATACAAGAGTTTTGCTTGAATCACATCAGGAAGCAAAAACTCTGCAGTTAACCTCCATTTAGATAACATTGGCATTTTAACACAAATTCTGATGAAGTGGCTCTTGAATGATCAAAGTGAAAAAATACAAGTCGCATATTTCAAACATGTAAAGTACAGAGAAATGTACCAGTCATCTGTGATAATGTGATAAGGAACTACTACCAATCATGGAACATGGTGAAGCTGAGGTAGAATACTTAGGTCACTAGATTGTCTTTGAGTAAAATCCACCTCAGTGGGATCAGTGTTGAGGCAAATATGGTTTTCAAGAAAGAACAGTTGCTATCAGGAAGAGTTTGATAACTCCAAAGTTTAACTGTTCTTTAAAAAAGAATCTCCATTTAAATGAAAAAGTGAACTGAAAACAAAGGATAGATGAAAAATTAGTCACTACAGCTAAATGATTCCGCTTACAGCTGTGAACTGAGTTCACTTGATTTATTCATGATCTCAGTGCTCTGCAACTTCTCCTACAGTCCTGCAGAGCATTAGTCTAAGTTTCAGTTTTAGCAGACAAAGTAATAAAGCTTTAGTGGACTGTATTAAACTACACTGTATCTTTGTGATGTATAATTAGAAGACAACATACTTTTCAATCCCAAAGGGAGAGAGAGCTATATATCCATGGAAAGATGCCAGTGTAATGGGCTGCACAAAAAAACTAGTCCCAGATTCAAAACTTTTCTAGGACTGGAATCAAGGCCCTCTGGTTCCCAAGCACATTCTCTCCAGATTGAGCGACCATCAGCCCAAAAAATGAAGTGACAGCTGAGGGTCCTTGCGTCTTGTCCGAGCAACAAACGGGTCATGAGTCATAAAGCCAATGTGGAACTACTTAAAACTGCAGCCATACATTTATACATTTTAGTTTCTAACTTATCTTATAGCTGACTTGTCAAGTTGGCACCCTGTAGCTGTCAGCCAAGAGACCAAAGGCCCACCTCTTTGTCGCATCCAAACTCCAGCAAAGCTAGGTTGAGTTCAGCATTACCAATATGGCCCCTCATAGACCATGGGCTGTATCAAAACAAATAGGTGATGTCACCAAGACTACTTCCATGTTAGCTTTTGTTTCTATTAATTTTATTGCGTTATTTCATTTAGTGTGTTTTTAATCTCTCTGTAAAGTGTCCTTGAGTGCTGATAAAGGTGCTTTTAAATAAAATGTATTATAACTTATAACTATAACTTATTAACTCACAAAAACTGGCACATTGTCCATAGTTGGCAAGTGTTGTCACTATTAAAAGGAAAACAGAAGTTCCAAGGACTCAACTGATGAAGTACTGCTTTTAGCTCTTCTGTGCTGGCTTTATTTCCAAGCCAGGAGCCTGCTGCTGTCTTGCTGGATAGACTTACACAATTTTCTCCAAAACAGGCTGTAAATCAGATCATTGGTTAAGCTCAGGGGTCATACTGTGCACTCTCTGTGCTGAGGGTAGAGTCTTCAAAACTGTGCCCGTGTACAATATCCACAGTCCTTTGCTGAATCTCATTCCCAAAACGATTCTCTGTCTCATACCCTCAAGAAAGGTGCAAAATCCAGGCTGTGAATCCGACAAGTATTCACTACCATTTAGTTTTTTCTTTTTGATTCCAAATTTTACACTCCTTAAATATAAAAGCTAAGGAAAGTATGGGACATAATTTATGTTTAATATTACCCTTTTTTAAGTAAATTAATCTGTTGCACAAGTAAAATTGTTCCACTGCTGCCAAACATCTTACGCTATACGTAATGTATAGGATCGCAGGAAGTACCCTCTGCCAACAAGTCACATTTTCTAATGTATTTCTATAATCCTGTCCCGTGTTCTCCAGTGCTCTTTGACCTTAATCAGATGAGATTATGGTAATAAAACCATGATGGGGATCAGTTGAGGAAAGTGTTACTTATGCAGCTACATAATACCATCAAACACAGCACTGCATCGGAAACAGTAGCCATGTTGTATATCAGCTTGTTACAGCATTGCTTCAGTTATTTTTCACCATCTGTATGGGCAACAGTTAGTGATTAGGTAAGTGGCTAAGTGAGTTTCTCATAATGGCTGTTATCTATAAGCCATAGGTACAAGCCATTACTGCGGGCATATCAGATACAGGATTAGGTTCTCCCAGTGCACACAGATGGATATCACAGAAACCTGATCAGCATGCAGAGCCCCCTGGTATTTGTATGGTTCGCATTACCCTGGGTCTTTTACCCACACAGACTCAAATACACACAAAAATACACTCAAGGCTTCTATGTGATAAAACAATGAATTCCAAAAACAGTATACAGTACAGTGTTTGGTTGATTGTACCATTTGGTACAATTAACTTATACACCTCTAACGCCACTGCATGCTGGGGGATAATGCTACCTTATATTACCTCACTTTAAATCTAGAAGGATCAATACATCCCAATCTACATTTGTCAATGTGCTTTGTTTTATGGCCAGATAACTGCAAAACCAATGCTTTTCCTCTCATCATAAGTTGTAGACTCTTTTATGCAGTGCTGATGAGTAAATGCCTGCAAGCAACATCCTCATATTAACAATCGATCTATGAAAAATTATACCTTCTATACTATGATAGTATGCATATGTTGGATTTGTAGCCCTAAGTGCCTAATTATACAACTTTCATGGCTTTTAGAGGGACTAATCAAAATGTTGCATTACTTTGCTTAACCACACTGTAAGGGATTTTTTTTTATTAATCTGTATGATATTTCAGCATAATATTGTCAGTAATTTACAGGGAAAGGTCTTTTCAGTATATTACTGTAAACCGCAAATGAAAATTTAGGGGTTAAATACCATTATGATACTGTACATGAAGATACCGTAATAACACCACATATTTTTACAGTAAATCACTGGCAGATTGCTGCCAGTCATTTACTGTGACTGACAGCAATCTTTTCACAGCGTGAAGTCAAAGTGGTCAGTTAAGACAGGCCCGACTTTGCTAGGCCTGATACCATTTTCTCAAATTACCACTAACCAAAAGGATAAACTATGCTGCTCTGACAGGTGTGTCTTCAAAGTGAGATGCATCTACAACTGGGCACTAACTGGGTGAGTTTGGTGTCCCCTCTTACACTTGCATCAACTTTCAAATATTACCACAAATTGTTCAAAATTACCCTCTCTGTTTTGGTAGGGAATGAAAACAACAAACTTAGCAGAATACAAGTCTAAATACTGTTGAATGACAGACAAATGAATCAATGTTTTTTTTAGTAGAGAATTAAAAAGTAAAGAGGAGCAGTCTCCTTTGATACATGTTGACCTTGCAGAACAAAGATATTGTTTTACATCAAGCATAATCAGGCAGTTTAATCAAGAAACCACTAAACGGTAAAAGGTAGATGGGCTTTATGGGTTTCTTTTTTAGCAGCATCCATTCACTATAATGATATCACTTCATTCAATACACAGTGTCTAATGCCACTAGCACTCAGCTTGACTACATTGTATTACATTACTGGTAGCTAATTATCAAAACTGTATAAATGCACATGTTAAATAAGTCTTGGCCCTCACTCTTTGTGCCACAGAGACAATATCAGTATGAAAAACACACTCAAGGTTGTTGGCAGGGTTGCTGCTGACTATACTTTTATCATAGATCTTATGATTAGTCACGTCTTCCATTAGCTTTCCACGCCAAACTCACCCTCTTGAGCTTTCTATCTCTCCAGGAAGGATGATATGGGCACCATGTCCCTCAGCCTAACAGAGAAAAAATAAAATCCATCATGCCATATACCATCTGCACCTGTCTAAGGAACAACCAAGAACCCACTTTACATCCTTTGCTGCCTTCCCAAGGCCCTGGGACCAGGCCACTCAATGGTCATGATGAATCACGCTCTCCTTCCAACCTCTTGGTCCCCAAAGGTCTTCACCATGTCAAACCATTCCCACTCCTCTCTCCCATGTCCCTCTCATCAACCCCTTCCCTCCTCCCTCATTCTGCCCACCACCTCACTCCTCCTCCTCTCCCTCAGGCTCAGCAGGCCTGGCATCCACCCAGAGTCCCTCCATTTCCTCCACATCTGATATAATCAGGACAGAAAAGAGCTGGGAACATTCTTTTCCCATGATTCTTAAGTGGCACCAGGGGCACTCTGGACCGGCTGACTGGTTGGCCAACTGGCTTGTTGGATGACTGGGTGACTGGCTGGCCCTGAAAAAAGACCTGAAGCGCATAACTTAGCCGGATTAGCCCGTGGCTTTCCATCTTTGCTTGCACCACCACACTTATCTGTGCTTACAGTACTGGGGTTCTACTGAACACCCTGTGAATGAAGTGACGGGAGTATGCTTTATGTTACATACATTTATACTTTGTGGTTGCAAGCTGCATCAATGTCTACTTTTTCATCTCTGTCCTGTTCTCTGCTCTGGTTTAAGCAGACACATACCGTAACCACTCAACTATTTTTCAAATCATGATAGACTTTTCTTACACTGTGCGCTCAGGGTTGCTAAACATGTAGAGCCCAATCCTCCATTCTGTAGCATTACTGTCTGTAGATGGCCTTTCAATGAACCCTTGCACCTGTCTTTGCTCATGTTTATGATCATTAAATGAATGTGCTCACCATAGAATAAAAAAAATATACACTTTCTTCTCCAAAGCTCTATTTATATTTATTTATGTATGTATGTATGTATGGATGTATGGATGGATGGATGGATGGATGGATGGATGGATGGATGGATGGATGGCAAAGAATGCAATGCTAAGTTTGAGGTACTAACCACCATTTCCACAAAAGATAAATTTTTCAAGCTAGTTTAGAGAGTCCATCTGTGTCTAGAAATATATTTCGGCATGCTATCTTCCCCATACGCACTAGAAAGCTGTATTGTCACCTCACTCTAGCATATATTTCCTTTGAGCATTTTACCAAAATTTCAAACTGGGCTGCAGGAATCCGTGTGCACACAAATACACAGTGGGGTCAATGATATTGTATCCCACCAAACTGAGACAACCATTTCTTTATGCCATTGTAAAAGGATGGAAGAGACCACTCACACTTTCATTGCAAGAATCACAAAGAGCTACACATCAAACGATTTCTTTAAGACTAAGGTGTTCAGATAATTTCATCATTACATGATAGCAGAGGAATTCATCCTTCCCCCTCAGACTTTATCTTCCTTATTGAGTCTCTAGGTATAGTTTTGTGCTTTCAGAATAGTACCATGTGCAACACTTTGGCCCTATAGTTCCCTGTAGTGTGCTGTGCTGTCCTGCTTGGCACTGGTATGTCCTCCTGAGCAGCACTGCGCATTGAAGTGTGCGCTGCCCTGCTGTGCAGTGCTGGGCTGCTCTGTGCTTCACACTGAGGCTGCGCCCAACTTAACCTCCCCTCCTTTCTCGTCTGCCTGACAGTTATGCTGTATTGAGGAAGATGGGAGAATTAGACGGCACTGTCGGCTCTCTTTGTTCCTATGACAACAAGATACTGTTGGCATCAGGGAGAGTGAGAAGAAACCTCAGGTTGGAGATCTAAAAAGGACCTCCTCCATTGCTTCTTCGCCTCTGTCCTCTTTTTTCTGTTCCCCCACCCCCAGAAGCTTTCCACTCCCTCGGTCCGTTTTTTTTTTTTTTTTTAACTGTTTTAGCCCGTCTCATCTCCCTGCTGCTGACAGAAACTGTTCGCAGAGAGGAGCTTTTCGGCTTTCTCCTTTCACTCACTGCACAAATACACACAAGCATACACATACATGCACGCAGACACTCTGTCAACATCATACAGCAGTCTGCAATGAAAGAAACACTCAGAAGCCAAATCTTTTAGGCAAATTATATGAATGCTACAAGCAAGATGGACAAGGAAACAGAAATGGATACTCGAAGATTGATGAGGTGGGGGTGCAGATAAATGATAGAACAGAGCTAGAGAAGAGGAGAGAGATGAGGTAAGGGTCTACCCAGGACATCAGGCTCAGTGACAGCAGGGACAGAAGACATGCCAAGCTGTGCTTGCCACTGTGACTGACAATAAACCCATGTTTTATTGAGAGCCTGGGATGGCAAGGATGTGAGCCCACATTGGGAGGGATTTTGTGAGAGATATATGTGGGTATGTATGTGAACATGATGCAAAGAAAAAAGCACCGAGAGCAGAAGCAAGTGGTGAGAGTATGAGCAGCTACACTGAATGAATGTGACTGTGTTCAGGGTTTCTCTGAGAAGGATGGAGATGAGCCACTGACTTCCTGGGCTCTGCGCCAGGACTGAACCATTCAACTCTGATGTACAGACTGTACAACAGAGGGGATTAGCACAGCCATTGCTTACCACTGAAATAAATGGATATATTTTTGCTTTTTTTCGATTGAAAAGGTACGAGGAGGATTACACCATTGTCTAAAATTATTTTGCCAGGAAACAATATTTAGAGAATATTACTTTGCATTGTTTTGGAAACAAAGGTATGGAGACAGAAGGAAATAAATTCCACAATAGTTCCCTTTATCGGAAATGGGCAAATTCATGTTTTCACAAAGCCTGGATGCAACTTTCTAATCCCTGTTCTCCAGAGAAACGGCAGATAACTGAAGGGGAGTTGTGATTAAGTGAATTAAGGCAAAGCCCAGCTCTGGCAGGAGACACAGACATTTTGCCAATGGGGGGAAAAGGGAAATTCCTGGCAAAATGAGGAACAACAATAAACAACAATAGACCGTGCTGCTTTTCCCCTTTTGTGTTGTTTGATTCCAGATCAAGTAAAGGGTGGTGGTCTGGAGCGTTTTCATACCTCAATTTAATTTTATTCATCAAATGAGAGCCCCCATGTCCAAAGTTCAGGTGTGATCTCTAGCTCTGTATTTTTTAACTACCTGACAGAAAACATGCTGTGAAGACATTGGTAAGCAGGTCCTCACAGGCTCAAAAACAGTTGTAAATTTACCAGCTTTTTGTGCCTGGTCTCTGGAGGGGGCTTTGTCATCGCCTCCTCAAATGTGCTTTCTTATTAAATGGAAAAATGGATAAATATGCTGTCTGTGCTCATACAAACTCAGAGGTGTGGGAGTACAACTTCAAAGTCTCCAATCATTTATTGTACTGCATGACTCATCTTTCCTGATATTTCTTTGAGCCTTGGGAACTAGTTTTAAGTTGTTAAGTTTAAGAAGAGAACAGGTTTGAAGACCCTTTTTCTGACAGGTCTAAGTAAGTCATGTTACCACAGTTACCTTAATCTAGACTGAATGATGAGAGTCCAATTGCAGAGCAACAATCCAGATCAGTTTTCGAGTCATTCAAAAGAAGTAATGGAAGTTTAAACTCATTCCAGATTTAACCAAGTTCCAAATTGTAAAACATGCCTTAGCCGACTTACAAGTCATATGGGACATTAGCAAGTCCAAGATTTAAACCCTGAGAAAAGTCCTTAAATTTAAGGTTATCCTCAAAATACACAGTTGTGAGATAGTGATTTGTGAATCAATATCTCCTATACCAGAGCTTTATGCTCTAAAATCGATTCTCAAACCAAAATATTGATACTTTTGATATTTTAGTCATTTGAGGTAATGCATATCATTAACAGAAACAGAGTGGAAAGCAACTAAATGATAGATCTTGTCTAAATGATACTTGGTTGGTGGGAACTACTTTTTCTTCAGCCTGTGTAAACCTGAATTTTACTGAGTATCAGACTGAAAATGAAATCAGTGACATCAAACATCACCAGTGTGAGAACAGTTATGGGTCATTTGAGACTAGGCAAGTCATTTTTAGATATATCTTAACTCATTCGAAACATCTAAATTAGAGTTTGTCTCATGACAGTAAAGATAAAGCCAGAGCCTTATTTTGATTTATTTTTGTTAACCAGCCAAAGAAGAAGGAAAAAATTGGGGGATGTGAGTAGAGGAATGACACGTAGCAGATGGTTGAGGCTGCGAGTCAAACCAGAGGATGCATAACTATTTCCCCTCCTGCTGTGAAATTTGGTTTACCACAGAACATATCCAGTATTTAATGGTTATACAAATTTTATCACTTTTATCGAACCCGCTTGAAGCAAACTGAAGATATTCACTGATGCACACAGGATACCAACCCGCACTTTATATTGATTTTGGGGTTCTTTTAAAAGTTAAAAGCTTTACTTCATCTGTACATATTTAATAAAACCATTAAGCTACAAAATGAAGGCATCATACTAGTTATTTATATAATATGATGATTATAGATTGCTCTTTGATCAATTCTCTCACCCCTTATTTCTCATCCACAAAAGGAGATTAACAGTAAACTCTCTGCCTCATGAATAATTCAGTGGTGGTGTATAGGATGGTTGTGACAGAGCTGTAGACACGGGAACCTCTGACTGTCAGGTCAAAGTGCTCGGTAAGTCAGCTGGGTCTGTTTGTGGCAGATTTTTAAGTGGACCTCACCGGAGATAAAGAGCTGCAGGAGCGGCAGCAGATGTTAATATTTTATAGAGGGTGGTAACAATGACAATGGACAGTGTGGTGTTGAATCCTGTGCAGTGCAGCACTTATTTCAGCTGGAGAGGACTTTTAATGGGATACAAAGCTTAATTGGTGGGCAGCCTGGAGAGGCTCATAAAAACAGCTATAAAAGTAATAATGGCTGAGGAGAGGACAAATGAACAAAGAAACTGAATCAGTGAGATAACAGAATATTGTAGTGCTGCTGCCAGGTGGGAGAGTGTGTAACCCCTGAATGCTACAGTTTTAAATGGAGAAACAGTTTGTGGCTGTCTATAAACTGAAAGATTGTGGGTTTATGAAAAACTACCAAAACACTTTAGGCTCACCAAAAACAACAGCCAGCTGTTCCAAATTCGTCAGCCGATAAGTCTGGAAGAAAGGGCAAAGATGGGACTGAAAAAAATGGGACTTTACAGTGGGAGGAGACTTAACATAAGCTAACACGGAAGAAATTATAGAAATTTATATCATCTATGGCTAAAAAATATGTGTGGGTGAAATCAAACCCAGACACTACTAAGACAAACTTCACACTAGCAATATGGACTTAAAAGCTTTCTAAGAATGAACAATAATACAGTCAAAACATAGGATAAAAATTCTGCGATTAATTATGATTAAACACATTATTGTATGACAACCTATTATAAAATGTACATCTTGAATGTGCAGAACAAATGTGAAAAGACTCTGGCAGTCTGTATATTTTACTAATGCATTAAACTATAGAATTATCTTATTGGCTAAAAACTTTGGGCATACCTTCTTTATCAGATTTGACTAAAAAAACATTAAACATTTCTGAAATTATTTATTTTCAATTCAGTTCTAAGGGACAATACCATGAATGCATTTTTCATTCAACAGGTTGATTAAGTTCCTCCTGGTTTCATTGCCCCCCACTGGTAATTCTGGTTATTAAAACTACAGTCTAGCCATAGTGCCACTGTTTTGGATTTGATAATATTTTGACCAGTTTAAAATGAAGGATTATTCCTTTTCTTGGTGTAATTAGAAACACTGAAAAAGTTTGTGTGTGTGACATCAATACAATGGAAAAGTTTCTCGCAGCCCCTTGAGGTAGTTAGACAAACTATCTTATGCCAAGCTGTAGAGCTCAACCACGCACATTCTGTCAGTGATGTGAAACAAAGAGGGCTGATTGTGTGATCAAAGTCATGTGAACATGACTGCAAGTTCAGTTTCTATAAGAAAATCAGCAATGTCAGACACCTCCATGACTTTCTCAATGAGGTGAGAGCTCCAGATGCATTGTTAGAAACAGCTCTCTGACACTTCTCTGAAGCATGTGGTATTAAAAGTCATCAAACTCCCAATTATCAAACTCACACCGACATCCGTGGAAATGTGGGGGTAGGTGCGGCTGTCACTTAAATGTGGGATTACAGTGTTTGCTCATTATCACATACGAACACTGCTGATGAGACGGAAAACTTGAGTTAAGACTTGTTTTGTTGTTAATCCCTCAGACTGACTGTGATAATTGGTGTTAGCTACAAAATTGGCTTTGTCAGCATTAACACATTGAACTATCATTTTCAATCTGTTCAGAATGGAAGTCCCGTACTTTGTCAGTACTTTTGTACAGACTTGGGATGATTTTAAGTTTCTTTCTTTGGTCCTGCTGGTAACTTTTATCTGATTTTACATCATTGTCTCCCAGCTGAATCCCATCTGTGAGCTTTTAGAAAGTAGGAGAGAAACTGTTCACAAGGGGATGATTTTACTTTTCATATTTTTCACTCCTACATGACTACAATATTCAATTTCTTGCTATGTTGCTTTCCTCTGGGTCGATTTTCTGGATAATTCAGTTACTTTTACCATGATCAATCAGTCAGCTGTGAGACTTTTAAGATTGTCTCAACTTGCTGAATGCTTTCATAACAAAATAAAGACAAACCTGAAAGATGGTTAAAGCACTACAACTTTACTATTAACAAGTATTAGAAGAATATTTCTCCCCAGAAGTGATGAAGAGCATCTTAATACTGATGACACAGAATAAAACAATATCTCTGACCTTAAGTTTCTACCTTGAGTCACCAGGACTAAAAGGAATAATGGCATAATAGAAAAACAAGAAGAAGGCAAGAAGAAAAACATTTCCAGTATCATCATTCTAATACATTAGATTATGTATGTAATTATTTTGTTTCCAAATGTCAGCTCTGCAACAATAATTCTGTGTAAACTTTTGGTTACTATACTACTACAGCTTCACAGTGGACTAGTGCATTAGTTTATCTTTGCAAAAAAACAGCAATAGCATTAGGGCCTAATGTCTTAATAATGGAATAAAATGAGATGGAAATAAGGCAGTCATAATCTAATTTTGTGAATGGTAGCTTAATAGAAAATGCAGAGTGTCCTTGCCACAGCTCACAATCATCAGCAGAAGAGATTTTAAACATGAATCAAAATCAAACTCATTCAACTCCAAGGTCATCATCAGCGCTGAATGGACTGAAAAATGTGCTAAATTAATATTAATGAGCAGAGGTCAACACCCTTGTAACAATTACATTTCACACATTAAAGCACACTTTGCCCATGTTCTCCTCTTAAACCTATTTGCATGCATAATGAGGGACTTGAGGAAGAGGCCATCATTTATTAATCTTGTCATTTATATTTATGACTGGTGTGCTTTTGTAGTGTAGGTGTCTGGTCAGAGAGTGCAGGAAGAGCACTAGCTTTGGTCAAGGGTTTGATGGGGGGAGTTAGGGAGTATGAGTGTCCTCAAAGTTAGTGAAAAGACAGTAGGGTGATGTATGACCTGGAAAAAAAATAAACACATACACGTATATATATATATATATATATATATATATATATATATATATATATATATATATATATATATATATATATATATATATAATACACAGTATAATGAATTTTATTTTAATAGATGGATATATTTATGTAGTGTTGATTTTAGTGGGTATATTAGATATAGTCTTAGTCTCACGCTGTGGGGGGTGGCCAAACTGATAGAAAAATAAATAAATAAATAAATAAATAAATAAATAAATAAAAACACACTTAAGTGCCATCTTTGGACCCAAAACATGTGCCAAAGTTCCATGCTGGTTGGCAAAGAACACTTAAAAAACACTATGTGTTTAGTCTGTGCATGCTAAGTGGCCACATATTTATTAGGAATGAGACACAAATTTCCAGTATTTAAATATTTTTTTGTTACATGGAACCAAAAAACTCATGTTACTATTTTTCTACCTTCAAGTCCAGCCTAGCAAGAGCCCTGGCTATGTTTGCTGTTTATCACATTTGTCATAATTTATTTGGCATTTACCCAGCTCTTTGCACCTTCAAACCTGTTTGTATTTTCTTTTTCACTAATACTGTATCATTGTAAATGGCTAAGCCTTAGCTTTGCTGGCTTTGAGATCTGCTGGTTTGATGATTGTCTATAATCAGAGCTGTGTTCTGTGTATTCTTCACATCTTAATTCTACTCTAAAAAACTGCAGCCCTTATAGGGTGCTGTAATTGACCAGTCAGGGTCAAGTTCTCAAAACAGCTGTGTGATAAAAATGTGTAATTGCATAATCCTCTAGGATGATGGATTGTCACCAATATGTTTCGCCTAGATTGCACGTCTCATATGGCAAAATAACAATAAGTTGATTTAGGGTTGTGTTGTAAGTTTAATAAAGAGAGCAATGACAAATGTAGTCTCACTTAACGGTATTGTGAGAGTTGCATAAATCATTGATAGATAGCTGGTAATAAATGTTTGACACTGTCTGCTGAAGTAATAAAGGCAACACTGATGGAGCACAGAAATAGTGGGAAGTAATGACATCTCATATTTGCAGTGTGAACCATGCCGAAGGAATTTACTGCTGGAATGAAATATTGGGTGAAGGACTGAGACATAAAGCCATCTGCTTTGACTGTGTTTCTGTCAAGCTCTGTTCTATTTCTTTCAGAACTAAAACTGAGAGGGAGCAAGACCAAGGCATGTCACACAGAGTGAAAGTTTGTTTATTTACTGTGACGTGAACATTGAAGAAAAAAAAAAACAAAGCATGTTCTATGTTGAGGAACTGAATGCACTGCAAAAGCTTTCCAATACAGTGTCATCAGATACCACAGGCATTTTTCCTTTTCTGAGTTGCACAGCTAGCGATCATGGAAGCTAATGCATTCACATTAAGAAACCAATGGTGGGTAAAAAATCTTGCAGAGAAAAGGCATCCTATCTAGTCAGTTTCAGATTATTTGTTAAATCCTTTTCCTCCCGGGAAAAAATAGGAAGGTTCATTTTTAAAGCTTGCAGAGAGAAGTAACATGTATGCAGATAGGTTTCTTTTGATTGCCTGTTAGATTTTCTAGACCCTAGACACTAAGTGCTTGACTTGCTAAATTTCTCCTCTACAATCTGAGAAAAGGATAATTAACTTTAAATTCATATTTTGTTCACTGTCATCACAGTGGAGATCTTTGAGGATGAGAAAATGCTTGGTGTGTCTAACAACGTCCCCGTGTTTGAACAGGAGGGAAGAAGTCAAGAGAATTCACCATCAGAGCAGAGGAGAGCCTGGTGAGCTGGGGGCTGCTCAGCCGCCGATCAGAGCGTGAGTGGGAGAAGTGTGACATGCTTGTGGCCAATGGGGACACAGCCTCCCACATTCCTGGTCACTGCAGCATCTCTGTTACAAGTAGCACTGATCCTAAATAGATCTGTTCCTCCACCGTGTCCTCTGCACTTCTCTCTGCACTGAGATTTTTGCCTGTCTGTAGGGCAGCAGCGTTATCTTGCGCAAAGCATGTTGCTGGCAGAGGTGGCTTCTGGTTGGTTCAGAGTCTGTGCCTTATTTATTTTTGCTTTTGATGCAGTGAGTAAGTGTGAGCTCCAAAATGCCCTTTAAATCTTTGCAAAACTTCACGGTGCAAAGGACATTTCACTTAAGTGGCATCCACTTCAAAATGCGCAGATATTTTCATAAAACAAATTTTGAAAATTAATACATTTTATCATCGGTATTGTGGGAAACCAGGGGAAACTGTCTCTCCTACCTCTCAGAGAAAGAAGCACCACACACTCAGGCTGCAGGCTAGGGGAGGTGGTAGAGGGAGTGTTCTTAAGCCATTGGGCATATGGAACTGAACCCACCTTCAGCCCATCAAGCAATCGGGCTAGGGGTGACTTGAGGAGCTCCTCTGCAGCATGCAGGACAGTTTCTCACCAGACACTCAAGAGTTAATGCTGGCTTTCCCTTATAACCACCAGCCGCTGGTAAGGAGACACTTGATCACACCACTATCACAGGAACCATTTGCAATACAGTGTGGAACTTGGGAATCTGAAGGCTCAATCCATTCTCTGTACCTCTCCATCCCTCTCCCTCAGGAAATCGGGCATTCTACAGCAACCAGAGGTTGACTGCTCTCTCTCTCTGCTCTACTTTCAGGACTAATGTCAAGGTCTCATGGATTGAAGATTCATCTTGAGAGCCTTGAAGAGGAAGAAACCCTGGTTCATGTCTGGCCCCTCCCCAATCCGTTACAATAAAATTACTTACTTATGTTGACACACAGCCTCAAGTCTTCTATTTTATTGTAAGTTTTAATAGAAATAATACTTCCATAAGATTCCATATCTACACAAGCTTCTTGCCTCCAAGTCTTTGGTTATCTTATATTTATTAATCTGTTTGTGTATATTGTTGTTAATTTCCAACACAGACATTTTGGCTCCTCCGTTAAAGCAAAATAAATAACACTAATACTGTAACTATATCACAACACCATAGTTACAGTTTAGACGTGACATTTGCTCATATGTGGCCCCCCAGTCAGCTTCATACTATATTTAACATATGGTGAAACCATGGTGCTATATGAATGCCTTTAATATTTCATGAGTTTTGTTCAGTTCCAACCTGTGAGAGAGACGTACCACCCATGAGATCACTGCAACAGATGGGCAAGTCCTTCGCTCACTGCAAACAGAGCTATTTATAATGTGTCTGAGTGCAAATTCACACAAAAACACCATCCCTGAGAGAGGGAAGAAATATGGTGTGAAGCAGTGAAAGATCTCGCACCCTACAAAGATGTTATCATGTAGATAAGAGATGTGCTGTCTGTGTGGAGAGATGAGTGAAGCGTTGTCTCCAAAATAGACCAGGAGAGAAAAAGAGCAGTTTTCACATGACCTCAACATGAGCCAAGCAGATCCACAGCCATCTACTTGTAGCTTTGACAATGATAGGAGAGGAGTTTTGTTTTGGTTTTTTTAAATATAGAATGGGAAACCAGGCAGAGCAGTGACATCCAAATGAGAAGCAGTGTGAACATGTCTGTTCATATTACAGTGAAACGAGAACAGTTTGTGTTTGTGAGGGTATGTGTGAAGGCCTTTGTACGTGTTCATAAAAGAGCGAGAGGATATGTGCTGAGACTGTGTGTGTGTGTGTGTGTGTGTGTGTGTGTGTGTGTGTGTGTGTGTGTGTGTGTGTGTGAGGAGACATTCTTGTTGATCCACAGGAGTGTGGGAAGGTGAAAGATGAAAGGCTGGGAGGAACTGTCTCTAAGAGTGGAAAAGAAAAACACCCTCTGACTGAAACGTCTCTTCATCTTTCAAACTTCACATTTAATAACTCAAGAGTTTACTTTACTTTCATCCACAACCAGAAGGTGTTTCAGATTGTTAAAGTTAGCTAATTAAATAGCTAACTTATTTGAACTCAAAACAATTTTATACAAAACAAGCCCTTTTTCTCATCTAAATATTATTATTATTATTATTATTATTATTATTATTATTATTATTATTATTATTATTATTATTATTTGTGGGCACCTTTTATGTCACTCAAGGTCACCTTAGAGCAAAAGTATTAGGTTATAAAAGCACAAAGTCAGCTACAAAAATATTTTCCACGTCCACCAAATCTTGAACGCTTAAGCATTTTTGAGCCACTTACAGCACCTACTGCATCAGTCAGACTAGATGTACAAAGAACATATGGTGCAAGATGTGGCTGTGAATAATATGGAGCTGAAACAGCTACCTGATAAGCATACCAAAGAATCTTTAATATGCCAGGCAGCTGAAGATTAATAAGGTGATGTGTTTCGACTATAATTGACCCAGTTAATGAGACCCTTGTTTTGTGGTTTCCTCCCCCATAACCGATTGCAAGCGAGCTCAAAACAAATGTCAAAAACTCACATCTCTGCCAAATGAAATTGGCTTATTAATTCCAATTATACTGATCATTGAACACTCGAATGAAAAATGAAGACGTTTCGACTTGACTAATTGGCCCCAGGAGTGAGCGTATGTTTCCGTGGGTTTGTGTGTGAATGAGAGGGAGACTGTAGGACAGAGAAAAAACTTTGCAGTGCTAGATTACATTGTTTTATGTCGATAGTGAGAAAATATGGTGCTTTCATGGGACCCAAATTACAGTGAGTGGGATTTTGACTAATTCACTCTTTTGCTATTGCAGAATTTTCAAATGGCTCTTGAAAGTCTCTTTATATTTTCCCTGTACCATGCTCTTACAACTTTCTTCCTGTTAGTTTGAGCAACATTTTGAATGATCCTTTTCTTTGTCACAATCTGTTTTCTCTTTCTACCAAGAATTGAGCACAGCTTGCAGATTAAACCATTTAAACCAAAGAGATTAAATGAGCTATAGAAATGTAACATTCTGTAAAGGCCCATGTTACAGTAATACAGTTACTGACAGTACATAAAGTTCAGTCACAGCAAGTTGTTCTCCCAGCCACGTTTAATCCACTGCAAGTTTGTAGTGCTGATTTAAGGTGTAATAGCACTGAGACCTTGCTCACCCCAAACAACAGACCCCACAGACTAAGTCTACAGAGAGACCATTCACAGAGACAGAGAGAGCGGCAAAGTGTTGGCCTGTTTATTTGGTTTTGGGGCTGAGACACTGAAAAGTGCTGCTCGGAAATTACACACATCCACGAGAGCACCTAGGAAAATATACAGAGTACACACAAGCACATTGCTATTAAGCTTGAACTAAATTGTGCAGTGTTTAAACCAAGTAGTTGGATTTTAAAAAAGTGTACTTAATAATTTTTATTTTTATGAGAGCAGAGAAATAAAAACAGTCAATAAACTGTGAAAAGCTTGCTCATATTAACTAATAGGGACAATCTGAACTCTGTAGAAAAAGTAAGGAAATTCGTGTCTGGTGGTTTACTTTGTTGTTACGATGCTTCATGACAATAAATCTTACAGCTTAACTCCCACAGTGGTCAGTAGTCATCTACTCTAAGGATAAGCATGCCATATTTGACTGGTCTGGATAGGGCCTGTGCGACTCAGCAACTTCATGCTGGCATTCTACTAAACCAAATTGCAGCCTTATTTGGAGCACTATATTCAAAGTGGACATTGAGATCAATATACTGGGGGATGTCAGAGCCAGGACACAAAGTGGATTTCCCAAGAAGACAAGGATTTACAGAGTGGTGTGGCCAACGGCACTCTTCCTGATAATTCACCATGCAGAAGTTTATGGAAGTTGTATCTTTTGTATCTATCTTGTTTTCTTTCCTTTCAATGAATACTGTACTTCTCCAATTAAGTTCATTCTAAAGTTGCCATTATTAAAAAACGTTCTTTGTGCCCAGCCTTCTGTCTATACAGTAACAGCAATTTTGTCAATGCATGCTTTGTTTACTGCCTCCTCTACACTTAGGCATCTGTTGCTCCTCAATTATTGCACTCCCACAACAGTCAATCTTTGAAATAATTGGCAAGTTTGATAGACAGAGTGGATTATAAGCATTACTGCAACAATGATGAGGATCTTCCACCACTACCATTAATATGATGATTCTGTTGTTCTTTCTCCCTGAGACATATAATCTTAAAGCCTCAGACAGCATGTGGGTGTGTAGAATATGATTATAGGCTTTCATTAGACACATAAATAGAAGAGAAAGAGCCATGAGGAGGAGGAGGGCTGCCTCTGAAAAAACTAAATAATGGAAGGAACACCAAGCAGCTTTTTGCATACAATAATGAAAAGCAGAGAAAAATACATACAACAAAACAACAGAAATAGTGTTGGGGATTAAAGGAGATATGTACATTAGGGAAATGAGAGACAAACAAAAGAGAGGCAGATTGAAAGAGAAGAAGTAAAGAAAATAAATCCACTTGTTACATGCTGGGATGTCAACCAGTGTGAGTTCTCCCCACAGCTAGATATAAATCCATTTATTCTGCAAATAGCTGCTCTTATCATCCGCTGACTCACTGTAAAAGCAAAACGTAATTTTCTTGCTCATGCACTCAGGAACAGCAGTGGACCTGGTCACCTCCACTCTCCACAGTTTGCATCTGTATCAACCTGGGCAGGATACAAGTAAGTCTACTCTTCCAGGCTGTGTGCTCTATGGGTTTTTGGTTCCTAAAATGTATCAGAAGACTTTATAAAAATGTTTAAAGATGTTAAAATATGTTAAAAGATGTTTCACTTTAAGGGACATCTCTGAAAACAGACTTGGAAATTTTACCATGATTCAAAATTTTGTGTTTTCAAGGGTACAGCTAGACTCTGAATAAAACTATCTGAATAATAATCTGAATTTCAAACCTTTAGCCCTGGATGAAATGTTGTGTCACACACACACACACACACACACACACACACACACACACACACACACACACATACACACACACACATATATATATATATATATATATATATATATATATATATATATATATATATATATATATATATATATATATATATATAAAGCAAAGCATCCATAAAGCAAACTTGTAACTTGATATGCTGTGATAATATGACCAACATGCAGACTCAGAGTATCCGTTGTGAGGATTGTAAAAGGCTGCATGGGATTGTTTACCGAATATTGGCACTTGAAAGATGAATTATTCAATCCTGTTTGACTCCTGCTTGAATAATTGATGGTGAGACGGAGGAGAGGTTTTTTTGTTCTGGAGAAGAGTGTGAAGAGTTTTCACAGCTTGACCATGTGAACCAAATTCCACAAACTAAACTTGCAGACTGCAGAACTTAATGTGAACAGACAGGTGAGTGTACATGGAAAAGACCCCCCACTGCTCAGCCGTCTGCCTGTCTGTCTCCAAAGTAAATACAGCCGGTCAGATTGTTGAGGATCTGATGCAAGGGAACTCAGACTGGTGAGATTTTCATGATGGTAGCTGCAAATTTATAAGTTTTCCTGGTATATTTATCTCATGTGGTCATGAAAAAAAACTTTGACACACAGCAGAATTCTTTCAGAGAGTTGATCCCATGGCATTTTTTAAGAACTTTGTGGTATGCCATGCAAGGGAAAAAAACGTTTCTGTGTGTTTGTGTCTCTGAGACAAGAAAATATCCCCTCCATCTTGCTTTTTGTCAGGTCATGCATCACCCCCCCACACCCCCCCTCACCACCCCCAGGCTGGCTGGCACAGTGATGCCATTCAGGGCAAGGAAAGATGAGAGGTCTGCTCTATCGACCATACGGGGGAGAAGCACGATACCTTCGCTCACTCTCTCCCTCAGAGCTGCCAGACACAATGAGGTTCCCACACACGAGGCATTGGGTTTGAGTCTCAGCCTCGCCTCCTCGCCTTTCACCATTCATCCTCCCTTCTGATAAGAGGAGAGAAGGAGATTGAGAGAGGCAAAGGGAGAGAAAAGGAGGCAAAAAGTGAGAGGTATTAGGGTGAAAGAGAAGCAAGAAGAGAGAATGGACGGGCACTTGGTGAGTACGAGGAAGAAAGACAGAAGAAGGCGAGTGATGAAGAGGAAGGCGGGGGAGAGAAAATGAGAGATTAAAGTGAAGAGGAGGGCAGAATGAGAAGAGTCAGTGTAAAGGCGAAGACAAGGGGGAGTGAGAGGAAAGAAATGATGAAAGAGAGAAGCAGCATGGCTGGTGGAGTGTGTATGAGTATGTGTGTGTGTATGTGTGACTATTTGAAAGAGCTGTAAACCCAACAGCCACAGACCAGATTTGAATCAAGTTACATTCAACAGAAACTCTGGCTACATTCAACAGGCTCTCTGGCTACTTAAGACCTTTTAGCTTGACTTGGTCACACAAATGGCCGCAGGTACACACAGAAACACACATAAATGTATAAAAGTGTAGAGGGAACAAAGAAACCTGCTCAAATGTGTTACTTGAAGTTTTAGACCGCATTTCTCATTTCTCTAGAGCTACGATTTTGATGACTTGGTTTTACTAGAACTCACACGAGGTTTCAAACAGGTGAATCATTCCAATAGTATTATTTTTAACAAGAGCAGCATTGAAGAGACTAATGCTAAACAAATCATTTTCTTCACTGTGATGCAAGTTGTCTCTGTTTCTTCCTCTTCCCCCCTCAGTTTTATGCTGGTATCAACTACAACCACCACACTGCCCCCCACTATGAACCAACCATTTAGTCCCACAGTATAACAGTGCGCTTGTTTTAGCTGTGTTGTGCCTGTCCTTAAATAAGTGCAGAGTCATGTGCACACTTAATAAAGCAAAACAAACTGCAAACACTGTTGGCATCATATAACTGCTCACACAGCAGCCCGCAAAACAAGACACAAGCTATGCTAAAAAATAATTTATGTGCACCCAAATCTAAATACACACACCCACATCCACATAGGAGACAGCACACTTCATGTCCTCTCCCACACACAGAATAACAGTGCTTTACTGAAGTGGATTAGTCTCTACAATGCTGCTCTTTATTCCCAGTGGAATGTGACTTTTTGAGGAGAGAGTACCTCCCCACTCGCTCCTCAGTGAAAACCTCTGACTATTTTCACTTTTTAAAAACAATATCATCAATCAAGGCAGGTGGGTGGCTGTCAGGGGGCCAGGAATGCCCCACTTAGCCGTCACATGGCTGTGATTATTGTGTTCATCACAGGGCGAGGGGGATGAGGAGGGTTATGACAGAGCGCTTCAAATAATGTCTCTATTGTGTGTGCAGGCGGACAACGCTGCTATCGATTAGGCCATCCTCAAACAAGGCAGCCTTTTTGTGCCCTTTATGGGCGTTCAAATTAAAAAAAATTTAACAGCAAACAGTATTTTGAGTGTAAATGTGAAAAAATGTTCTCGTGATTGAAGGTGAGAAATCTGGAATTAAGATGCACAATTGATTGAATGAGCTAATTTAGTGGGAAATGAAGAATAAATATCCATCACAGAGAAGCACCTGGGGGTGTGAGACGGAGCAGAGGAGATTGTTTCTAATGAGCTGGCTGCAGAAATGGCCAAATTGATCCTGTCATGAAAACTAAATGTTTCATGTTGTTCTGCTAATGGCCCAGCTGACTGAAAAATATGAAAAAGGAAGTGTTCCAATTTGCTTGTCACGCAGTTTGCCACAAATCACCTGCGGACACACAGCGAGAGAAAATACTTTCCTATTTGCATTTTTCAGGAGTGACACAGCGGCTTCATTTACTAATGAAGCAGCTGTTTTAAGATTCAGTGCTGACATGTTGGACATTCATTTACATCTTTCAAAATGCTCTTAGTTTTGTCAAGTTTCTGCACAAGACACAAAAACACACCTAATGACAGGATTAGAGGCATACAAGCAGCAGGTTAAATAACCAGAATCTTGTTAAAGCTGTTTTTGCCCCTGGTGAGAGCAGCCTGTACCTACAGTCCTTAGCTTTCAATTATTCTGCTTGTTACTCACATAGCATGAGTCACATAAAGAGAGGAAGGAGAAATCACCAAGTTAATGTGCCAGTTTGGCAGCAGGGTATTATGTTTATGTGTGAGTTAGCGACCTGAGTCAGACTTTAATTTATGTTAAAGGAGCTCAGTTAATGGGAATGTAATGTGACAGCTGCACACTATGAGACAGAAGGGATTCAGATATAAAGATTATACATATACAAAGATTGCAATCCATGCTCTGAGCCATGAAAAATAATGGGGTAATGAAACGAAACTGAGTGTCTGTTTCACAAGATCGTGGCAGGGAGTTGTGACTGCACAGGAGGTGTTTGTTTCTTCTGCTGTTTATGTCAAGTACCAAACAGTCAGATAATAAGAAGTAATCCATGTATGAACAATAAAAACAAGAAACCCAGTGAGGCTTTGGAATCAATGATTGTTGCTGTCAAAAATGGAGCAAAGGTGTTTCAGGATTGGGGTTCAGAATAACTCAAGTATGATGAAGTTGTTGGAAAAGATGAAGATTTAAAAGAAAACGGACAATGAATTTATGATGGATGGATGAGTGATGCGGGCTGCACGGTAGCGCAGCTGTTAGAGCTCTTGCTTCACAGCAAGAAGGTCGCCGGTTCGAATCCCGGTTCGGGCACGGTGTGCCTTTCTGTGTGGAGTTTGCATGTTCTCCCCGTGCATGCGTGGGTTCTCTCCGGGTACTCCGGCTTCCTCCCACAGTCCAAAAACATGCTCACTAGGTTAATTGGAGATTCTAAATTGCCCGTAGGAGTGAGTGCGAGCGTGAATGGTTGTCTGTGTCTCTGTGTCAGCCCTGCGATTGACTGGCGTCCAGTCCAGGGTGTACCCTGCCTCTCGCCCTCAGCCAGCTGGGATAGGCTCCAGCCACCCGTGACCCTGAACAGGAGAAGCGGTATAGAAAATGGATGGATGGATGGATGAGTGATGCATGGATTGTCATATCCCTTTGGTTATGTTAAGTTTGCACCTTTTTAAATAATTCTTGTCTTTCATGTTTGGTTTTAATTCATTTTAATGTCTCCCCTCTTGTTTCAGGTTGCTTCAATTCCTGCCCTGGTATTTGAGATTGTGATCCCCACCCCTCATTGTTTCCACCTGTGCCCCATTACCTCCTGTATAAAAGTCTGCATCTTTTCTTTGTCCTGTGTCAGCTCATCATCAAGTCATTCGTTCCTATTTTGACATTGCAACCTTCCATGTCTTGAGCTTGGGATGATTTTGATTTTTGATTGCTCGTTTCATACTGTGATTGTTCGTTGTGTCTTTGCTTTTCTTGTTTACACCAGCATAGCAGTGATTTTCTTTTTAGCTAGTAGTTTTGCCAGTGCAGCTGTGGATTATTTTTTATTTTCTTATTTTTATTTATTTATTTTTGTAAGGAGCCTTTTTTCTCCTATATCGTGCAGTTGGGTCTTTCGTGCCAGTCCCTGTCATGGGTGGATGGATGGATGGATGGATGGATGGATGGATGGATGGATGGATGGATGGATGGATGGATGGATGGATGGATGGGCGGATGGGCGGATGGGCGGATGGGCAGATGGGCAGATGGGCAGATGGGCGGATGGACGGACAGATGAATAGCAGGTAAACATGCAGCTGACCATTTTCAGAACTTGTCTGGATTTTCTTAGATGATAGCAATAATAAAGCCATTAAATTATTAATGGAAAGACTTGAAATTCAAGTTCTTTCGCTGATTTTGGCTTCAAACCAAACGTACAAGTAAAAAACAGTGGGATGCATTGTCCTGAACTGCACAGCCTTTTAAATCTGCCCATAGCCTCATTAATCTGTTCGGCCAACAGTTGTTGACGGTGTGCACATAATAAAGTCAGTCAGCTGATTGCTTTCAGGACCAGTTCAGGCAAGAATCATACATGTGAACAACACTCAATCAAGTCACTTTTCCAATTCAACCTAGGTTTTCTAGTAGCATTTTAGAACAGAAAAAACACATCTTAATAGCAAAGACCTGTTTACAGATTAATGATCTTGGTGTCAAAATGTGATAATATCATTATCAGCCCAAGTAGCAATTGTGGAGCGTAAGGTTAAGATGTTGCACAGTTCTGGACTGAAAATGTGTGACTGGGAGGTTCACAGCAAGCTGAAAGGCACTGTAACTGTCAAGCTAGTTCTTGATAAAAACAGATAAAAGAGAGACAAGCAACATTTTTGAAGGCTGCAGTGACATTCATCCTTAGCAGATCACCACAGAATGGAATGAGGGTAGAGTGAGGGTAGAGTGAGGCTGGAGTGAGGATGGAGTGAGGATGGAGTGAAGATAGAAAGGATATAGTGATGATGAACGGGGATAGAGAGAGGATAGAGTGAGAGTGGAATGAGGATAGGGAGAGGATGGAGTGAGGATGGAATGAGGATAGAGCAAGGAGAGAATGAGGATGGAGAGAACACAGAGTGAGGAAAGAGAGGAGAGAGAGGAGAGAGTGAGGATAGAGAGGATAGTGTGAAAATAGCGTGAAGATAGGGAGGATGGAATGAGGATAGAGTGGTGATGGAGTGGTAATAGAGAGAGGACAGAGTCAGGATAGAGTGAGTTTTTTCTTCTTTAATTCATTCACAGCACACTGTAAACCCTGGTAAGCGGACTCAACTTAAAAAAAAGAGGAACAGTACAGAGTTATTCAGACACAGTAAGAGTCTCCTCGTGAACTCAAAAGCGTTGGTCAGTCCATTAGGAAAAGATTTAGTGTATGGATCAGTCCTAAAATTACCAGGACGGCATCAGTAAGTTGGTGGAAGCTGACCACAAGATCACCTTCTTAGATGACAATGGGTGGTGCTGAACTGGATTAATGCAATCTGGCTCATCCATATCCTATAAAAGAAACCATATATATATATATATATATATATATATATATATATATATATATATATATATATATATATATATATATATATATATATATATATACACACACACATATATATATATATATATATATACACACACACACATATATATATATATATATATATATATATATATATATATATATATATATATACACACACATAAACTAGTTAAACAAGTCTAAAGACCACAATTTTTCAGCTGGTTTGTACTCTTTATATCCTGTATATTAAAAAACAACCCTTGTGGCCCAAAATAAATAAATAAACAATAGAATGACTGTGCAATATTCATGTAATTTCACTTATTTCATGAATTCAGCTACCATTACATTAGTGATTTTTTACATTTTAAGCTTTATACGTTAACTCACTTTTTATGTGAAAGTTTTTGTTACCAGCTAAAATTCACGATCAGCATATAACAAGCAAAACACCAAATTATTTTTTTAAATAAGTGACCCATAAAAGATTTGGTCTTATTTTTTTACCACTACTGAGCCTTACCTTGCAAATATTAAAAATCCAGACTTCCTGACTCAGATGGACAGGTGGAGCATGGAGCAGTAGTACGCCTTGTGTCGATTTCGAGGGGCAACATCCGGTTTAGAAAAATGAAGCCGATACGGAAGTACTTAAAGTTGCAGTTCATCGAGTATCCACTTCAGGCTGGCTGCAAAAAGACCGGATATCCATACACAAAAAGCTAAGAAAAAGACTTGTGGTATTAAAAAAAAACATTTACGGCCTGGTTCAACAAACGGCTTGAGTCAAAAATGCTTATTTCACTACTGACAAACACTATGTGGGGTGATTTTTTTTTTATACAGCGATTTAGAGGATATTAAGATTTGAAGTTTGATTTGTGTGAGAAGTCAAGAGTAGTGTACAGAACAAAAATGCAGCCATGGAGTCATGGCACAGACCGTGATAATTCTAGTGTTGCTGTTCACAACAGTTTCACTTTCAGTTGCGAGCAGATAAAACACAGGAGCCTTACACTATTGTTGAGACGTTGCAGACAAACATTAACATCTAAACTTTACCTCTGCTCCGCTGCCTGTGCTCCCTGGAGCTGCCTCCTGCTGCTCTCTGTCTTTCCACCCCACATACACTTGCTTTGCACGCTTCCATTACCTCCCCAGCATTTAGTAAGTGGTCGAACGACTGAGCGTCAGAATTAAGTTAGTGATGAAGATATCTGCTTGATACATGGTATGTATTACACTTTGTTAGTGTAATAAAATGGTGTAGCTTCATAAGACCAAAGTAAAGCCCCACTGTTTCAAACTGCTCCCCTGTTGGTACATAGCCACATTATCTGAAAGCTAAACAGAGAAACTAGCATGATTACCAATACAGTATAATAACTGCAAATCACAGGCTACACAACTAAGGACAAGCAACTTGTGAACTGAACTTACCTTTTTAAACAGGATGATTATATACTTGGCAGTTATGAGTGTCTGTCTGCTTACTCAACACTTTAACATTTTCAACATTGGCTCACCTGAATTTTGAAATTAGGGTTTATTTCACTCTTATAACACACTGAAAATGCACTGTTACAGGTTTACAATCTCAGATCTGATTGTTATCTCTGCAATACAAATGCAGCCATTTCAGTTAGCCAAGATCTGACTTGGCTAACATGACTCATGTTCTCTGTGAAAATCATGTTCAACTTCAAACAAACATCGGAACAAATATTTAATGTTAATTACTTACATTTCATCCAGAGCCGATAGTAGAGGCAGGCAGAAATTCAGAGGCTGCAGAAATGCTCAAATTCACCATACTGTCCACAGAGTTTCTGGCGCTTTCCTTCCAAGTGATAGTCACTCACACAGATTTTCAAAATTTGAATTCTAGGAATTAATGGTTTTAAGTTGTGTTTGCTTGATCAGTAACAATAGTTCAATTTACTTAGAAATGATCAGTTTAAACACTCAGAAAATGCTCTAGGAACTCAACATATTGGAGTTAACTTGGCTTCTTAACAAACTTTTAGTTTTCACAACTTAATTCAACTGAGTAATTTGAACATTCAAGTTTAGTGTGCATTTTTCTTATTCAGACTCTGAGAAATGGAGGTTGAGTCTGTGGGATGAAATGGACAATAACTGCATCATTACTTTCAGAAAAATCTATCAGTAATGTCTCTGTTATCCAGGTTAAACACCTGCACAAACACACACCACAGATACAAGTCAACCTCAGCAGTGATAAATGAGAACGTGTGACGGGTTCAACTTCAGAGCTTGCACATGCTGCCTGATCCTTGTGTGTGTGTGCATGCATTTTTCTATGCCACCAGCATCCAGCAGCAGGAGGGATCACTGCACCAGATGTGTGTGATTTATGAAGTGGCAGAAGCCGCGGCGGAGAGGCCTCCAACATGTTGAACATTATTAACCACAGATGGAACTGAGATCGCACCCAACAGCGTTCACACACATCAGGACTTTACCTCGCCTTTCATCCCTGCATGTGAGGCTATTTTTGTAAATGTGTGCAAGCGGGCCTTTGGTGAGGCATCTCACCCTGCACTGACCTCACTGTTGCTTTTCAAACGAGGTCCTCCAGTCTGGCCAGCCGGTCAGTTTGGTGTCACATAGCTCTGGATGTGGGGAACACAGCCATATTTAACACGCACAAAGCTCTGACCACAGAGGACTGATGACCTGAAAAAGAAATAATGAAGAGTTAAAGAGGAAGAATGGTAAAGAGGATGAAAAAGATATTCATGGCCGTGTTTCTTTGGTCCTCTTTAACCCCTGCAGGAGATCCATCAGACCCCAGTTTAGCGCCTCATTCATTGTAATTGTGGGGGTGCCGGCTGTCACCAGTCTGATTAATACATTTACCCCTCAGGGCAACCTCCCAAGTTTCCCTGCATCAATCCCTTCATCCATCTCTTCATGTGTCCAGCTACACATCCTGCAACTGAGGCCTCTAATCTCTTCATTTGTCGGTCCATCCATCTGTCCATCCTGCAAGCCATACAAATACCCATCCATCAGTCCAGATACCCAATCCATCATCGATTTTCCTGCCTGCCAAACCCTGGCTCTGCTTGACTGGGTATTTTTGCTTGGCGTATTTTTGGAAAGCTGGACTTTAACTGTTGTAGAGTAGGGGTAGAAAGATTTCTTCTCAAATATAGCAGATTGGAGTGAGATATCCAAGTTATTTTACTGACTGTTTAATCTGAGCAGACAGTTGCACAGCAAGGGTGTGCAGCTACAATACAACACTTGCCACATTAAATGTTTTTCATGCCAAAGTCAAAACAGAGTGAGAACAAATGAATCAAACAAAGCAGAGCTAGATCTGCTACTCTGAAGTTCTGAAAGTGCTCAGTCTCTTGCTCAATAAAAGCAGGTATAGGCTCCAGCCCCCATGACCCCAACTGTGATATCCACCTTTTTTCCTAACTACCGGTTCCCAGTTTTGCTCTTCCAATTGAACGTTTTGTTTACAACACCATGAAGACCACAGCCTAGCTGTAATACACGTTCTAATAACCGGCTTTTAAAAGCAAGAAAGCTACAAAACAAACAAAAATCTGAGGTGTAGTCATAGTGGGAGTTGTTTTGAGCTAGCTTGCCAGCGGCTGCAACCGGAAGTTGATAACCACTGGTGGAGGTCAACACCCATTGGCTTCTGAAGAAACGGGTGGATAGATGGATGGGTACAAATGAAGGATGAATGGATGGATAAATCATTAGCTTTATAGTTGTTGATTTTTCTTTTTTGTTAGTTTTTAAAATTTGTTTTATTTTCCTTTGTTTTGTAATAAATATACAGCTTCATATCATGATGTGTGGATTCGTTTCATCTGCTTGCATAAAAATTAATTAAAGATAGGTAAATGAAAAGTTTTAGAGCTCTAATCCGTTCTCCTGTCCATCAGCCGGATCCAAACATCAGTCTGTTTCTTACTCTGTCAGTCTGAGAAAATGACACTGTTGCCTTTTCTTCAGCCTGCTAGCAACCAGTGTCAGCATCACTATGCAGTTTTCCTTCACCATGTTTCAAATCAGCTGTAAGTGAAACTTGCGTGCTCTCTCCATAGCAGGTAATATAAAATAAGGAGGATTAAAACAGAGGTGGATTTAGAGAGACTGTGGTGGTGAATCGAGGAGCTGGTAATACTGACTGACACCGAGGGAGGCTACAGATGAATGAAGAAAGAAAAGAATGAGTGCATAGTCTTGTTGAACACAGAGGAGTAGAGTGTGTGAGGGTCTAAAGAGGCAGACACAGAGACAGAGAGCAATGGAGAGGGGGATGAGGGCTCGGACCGGCCTGACAGGTGTAATTGGAATCTAAATAGCGGGGAGCGATGTTGACTGACAGCAGCTTAGACCTTGGTGGTAACACCCCTCCTTCCCAAGCTGCCATACTCCCAAAGATACACAGTGATTTTATTTTATGAATACATGAAAAGCTCCCCACAACCTTCAGGCTTTGACCTTCTTTTTTTCAGTCTGTGACATTTACACCTCAACCTCTACCATGGACAGAAGTGGAAATAAAAATATATGTTTGGCTCCTATTTTAAACAAATGTAGTTGACGAAACTGCACCATTGCGTGAATTATTGATGCACCTAAAGTCTGGAAATGCTGCTGCCCATATATTTAAACACAGTAAATGTTAATGCTTTTCATTTAAATGTCAGGGAGGCATGAATCTCCCGGAGTCAAAGTGGTGACCAGAAAATTGCTTTTTTGTCAAGCCAAAAGTTCAAAACCAATATATCTTTTCTTTCTTTTTTTTTTTTTTTTTTTTTTTACATGGCGAACAACTTAATGCAAATGACTTTAAAAAAAAATATGTGAGGAACCTTAAGTCTGTCTTGATTGTGGTGCCCCCTGTAGCCAAAAGCTTTTTTTTCCCTCATCCTGCTTTCTTTTAATATGTCAAAAATATTATCTAAATATTTATCAGTGCAGTTTCTGGCTTCATGATGAACCTATACAGAAACAGTCGGTATTTACGCTGGTGATCTTTTCTGTCTGCTTTCGTATCTCATAAATAGGCATTTGCATTCATATCAGTCCAATTCCTATTTAGCTGAAAAATCATCACAGAAGCTTTAATATGTATTCACTGCAGTTTATTATGCTCTTTAATGCACACAATCCATCTCTTTTATCATTAAAAATAGTTAAGACTTCCCTTTTTATGCCATGAATGTTGGACATTTAATGTGCAATCATTAATTTCCAGCCAGAGAAAAATCAGCAGAAGTTGTAGTAATTGACTCATTAGCCAACATAACGTGGATGAACGAAAGGTGGCAGGAGAATTAGAGAAAGGTGGCATAGAGAATTTGGTGGCAGCCACCACCTCCAAATTCCTTACCGCCACCAGCTCACGGCTCATTTTTTTTCCAGTCCAATATTCTTCAAGTCTTTTTCTGTTGGAATTTACTATTTCAGTCATATGTAACTGCAGTTGCATGCAACCACCAGTAGTGGTAGTAGCAGTGTGTTGAAAGTATCACTGGCTGACCTGTGAAAGCATCTTTGATTGAATATTTACCATACAGTCTAAGGCAGTGATTTTCAAACTTTGGGGGATGGGGAGACAACATTATTATCGTTATATGAAATTAAAATAAGCCCTGAAAGACCTTGGTATGGATAGTGATGGCAGGAGGACCGACAATCAAATAGCATTACTGTATTAAAATTAAAATCATCTTAAAGACAGAGCTACCATAAAAATTGACAATTTCTTTAGTTTCTCAGTAAGTTGGTCACATAGTATAAATGATGGTTAAGCTGCCATGTAACCAAACTAAGATGTTAAACAAAACATAAAATAAATATATATGCTTTAGGGTATACTTTTTAAAAAATTAATAAATTAATAATGATATTACAACTACTAGAATAGGCTGCGAGTAAAACACTTGTTTGAGCCAGGTGAAGGCATGGTACACCTTTGAGCCCACGATCAGGTACCACCACCATCACCACCTCATTTTAAGCCAGGAAAAAACCCTGAGAACTAAAGGTAGATGACTACCATGGAAACAGGATAAACACACGTGGTAGCACTTAGAGACAGACACCACTGGAACCAATTACCCAGAAAGCTAACAAGGAGATGCTAACTCAGGAAATGTCTCAATGTGAGAAAAGGACCGTTTGGAAATAAAGTTTCATCCTGTTGATTCAACTCCTGTTATTTCTCCATCAGAGACCCTCCGCTTCCATCTCATTCCAGCCAAAGCCCACAACTGAGGTAAACATGTTATAAAAGCCTTTTGAAAAGACTTGAGAGCCTGAGTATCAGTTGAGATGGGGTGTGATGACGTGTGCTCCCCTCCCCCACAGAGATGGCTATTGAACAGGCACAGGAAGCAGATAAGGTACATTAGCAGAGCTGCAAGGTCCATTAGTACCTGGACGGCAGAAAAAAAACCATCATATTTCAGAATAATAAGATATTTTCTAACTGTGCTATTTTCCTGTTGTGCTTCTGGTTTATGGCTAAAGAGAAAAAAATAACCTGACATCTCTGGTAACACCTCTTCACTATCAGAATGAGTAGGGAAAAAAAGTTCTACATGCTGCCATGTAGCTAACAAGATGAACTTACATGGAAAAGGTGAAGAGAAATAAGAAAATATTTGTCCTATGATGGCAGATGGGGAAAAAAAACATTTACTACAAATACTTATTGTATAGCACTTTTAATATCCATATGTTGTTAGCTCCAAAAAATACATCTTATGCAGTTTTAAAACAGGTGTTAATAGTTGAACTCTTCTATTCACATTCATTCTGTGATGTGTATTTAGTTTTCAGAGCATAAAGCTTAATGCACATAATTTACTTCGAGATGACATCACACCATTTTTAATACTATGGGAGTTTAAACAGGGCCCATTTTTCCACACGGCTAAGACTAGATTTTCCTGTCACCTGTCAGAGCTGGGAGCAGTACTCTTCCTCCTGGACCCTTCAATTTGCCCTAACACTGTCACGAGGTCTTCTGCAATCAACACTCTGTTATGAATTATGTTGTCCAAAGCGCTTCACCCCTGACATTTTCTTTCTTTAATCCCCACAAAGCGAAAACATCGCTCATTTTCTTGGAACAGTCTTCATACAGTAATAACCATAATTAACATGCCATTGTTGGTTATTTGGGCTTCATTGCCATGGCAAAGGATTCACCTCGGCGGGCTGGAGTAGGCGGTTTTTCAGACCCCGTTGTTGCTACACTGTACACTATGTGAATGAGGGAGAGAATAAAAGAGAAGGAATGTATGACAGAGTGAGTAATGGGAAATTACAGAAAGAGGGATGTAAAGTGAGGACGGGGTGAAAAAGAGTTGTGCAAGATTCACTGAGATGTTGTCAGCTGTTGAAAGGTCACAGATGCTGTTGTAGGATGTACAACCTTCAACCAAACAAAAGAAAAAAAGATTTTTTTTTTTTTTTTCAGTCAAACTGTTGAAAAAGGGAAGGTGATTCTGCTCTGAGTTATATGGCTATTTTAATTATTCAATTAAAAAAAGACATGGTTTATAAGACAAGAGATAAAAATGCAAAGCCTGGATGATAAGAAACACTTTGACCTTTTTCTGGAAACAAAAATACACACAGCGATGCTCACTCCTATCCTTTTTCTTTTCTCTTCCCACCTGTCGTCCTCACACACTCTTTATGTCTATTTTTACTCCAATCTATCACCAGATAAGAAAACAGAAGGTGTCACAGAGAGAGTTGATGGAAAGAATACGTAACAGAGGCATCACATGCTTCGATCAATTGATTCTCTTTCTGCTTCCTAGAAAGTTGGGAGAAGAAGCCGGAGACTTCACAAAATTGTAAATACTTATGTTTTCAGGGTGTGCCTGAAAGCCTCAGCCTGTTACTTTAAGAGCCCTTTAATGCTACACAGATCATGTGGAAGTCATGTATCTAAGCTGTAATAAAAAAAGAGAGAAAATAATTCATCACTTGTTTTTATCATTTGAACTCCCTTCCTTATAATCTTAGCCTCACCAACCTGACAGATGCACAGTATACATCTTCTCCTGTCCGGTTAAATTATGATATGGATTTTTATTACTTATTTATTCAACATCAAAGTATCTATGCCAAATGCCAAACAACTGGCAAGCCGTAATTTACCCCAATTTTTTTACTAAGTCTTCATCTGTAGATTAGTGAAAACAAGTTGACTATGGTTGCTTTGACACCTTAATTGATGCCCTTTGACAACATCCCAATCTTTTGACACTAACTGAATCCACTGAGTTCCTAATACTCCAGCTTTCCTATCTTGGAAAAAAAGGACTGCTCTGCAGAGATATAGCTGTTAAATTGTAGAGAAACAATCATGGTGTGAAAACTCAGCAGCAGGTTGCTGACTGCAGAGCTATAATTTCATGAACAGCTTGTATCTTGGCCTAGTTTGGACAGAACAGTTTGACTCAGTAACTCACTGCTTCTATCTGAGAGGAACAAAGTCTAAAACGGCAACAGGCATTAAAGTTTCATAAAAGAGAGTAAACAGATCTCTTTTGATGTACCATCATCTGGTGAAGCGGAGTTAAATCGGCTCCTAATGAGTCTATTTTTAGCCCTGCTTTGACTGGTTATCATTGATTTTACACTGACTGTTAATGCATCTTGAATGATGTCTGAACAGAGCAGAGGACATAATCTGAAGAGAAAGATGGTGTCAGTGTGCTTACATGTGTTTACTGTCTGAGCTGTACAGATGGAGACATAAAGCAGCAGTCTAATGTGGTCAAATGTGCTTCCATTCCTGCCTTTGTGTTGTACCCCTACAGATGCTGTGGGAAGTCAGCTGGGCCAGAGGACGCAGTGAATAAATCATGAGCTCTCTGACCGCCGCAAGAAGAGCATTTATCCTCCTTAAGAGGAGCTGAATCGGGAGAATATCCTCTTCAGCCACTTAAAGCTGTGTGTAGTTGTTCGACAAGATAACTTTTCACTGTTATGCCACTTACCTTCACCCCTCCTGGCCTATTTGTGGTGGAAGTTCTCCACCATGACTATCTGTAGCAAGATATGACATATGAAATGCAAGCCAAAATATAAACATGGGAGGAATGAAGACATAATGCAGCTGAGTTTAAAAGCTGTGGTTCTATATCTCCATTTGTTTGCAGGTTTGCATGTGGATCTGATCTCTGCTTTGACTTCTTTTGACAAGAGGCTGTACTTTGGTGTGTGGTCTTCTTGCAGGTCTGTCCAACCTAAATCTAAAACCCAAGCATTGGGAATTTCACAACATCAGCTCATTGTGTATCCTTGTGAATTATTCTTGCAATTAGCATGAGTAAAAAAAACTAGCATTGATTAAAGCTGCTCCCAGTTCCCTGCAGGCAAAACTATTGAGCCAGATTAACATCCAGCGCCTCTCCCACAGAATGTGTTTGACTGACTTCTGTCTGCCAATAAACGTGACGTCAGTGCAGCGTGGAGTCAGCAAACACAAAATGCAGCATTTAAACTAATTAACAGAGACCTTCAATCTTTGCATGTGTAAATAGGTTGATTTAAACATGAAACAAACAACATGGATATTATTTAAAAAAACAAGAGGTTAAAAAAAAGGGCATGTTAATTTGCCAGAGCTGAGCAATTAGGTGGAACACAACACCAATTGCATCTCTCTCATCCTTTGGGATATGCAAAATACGCTACATGAAGAAGCATAACATGGGCAGGCACAGCATGTCCATGCTTTCAAGCGACTGTTAATTATTCATTTAATGTTTTTTATAAACTATTTCCAAATGGGAATGATGCCAGCTGCTGGCATCCCAACTTGCACTTTTTCCAAGAGAGATCCAGAGAAGGAGCGTCTCCATCCCAGAGACAACTGAATGTGAAAGCAGATCTCACAATATCTCACGGCTTAAGTCTGTTTTCCAAAATTGCTAGTGTGTGTTTACTTGCATTCTCAGATGTGTGTGATCCTGACCACCCAACCTGTCAGAGTGAAATATGGGCGGTCCAGGCTTGTCACTCAGGACCTGCTAACTACAAAAGGATCCGGGATCGAGATTTAAAAAAAAAAAAAAAAAAAAGGGGGGGGGGGCAGATGAACATTACTAGATAAAGTGACATGACCTTGTCCAACAAATAGCTGTGATGGCAGAGCTTAGAGCAGCACAGAAAAACACCAGGCGGGGGCTTCTCAAATCAGGTAGTGATGAAAACTGTCCTGACTCAAAGTGCTTTTGAAAGCCAAGGCCAAGGGGTCGAAATACTGCAGCTAATATAATTAAAGCAGGTTCATGCAGGTCCTGAGCCCCGGGCTTTGGGTCAGCCTCCAAGCCAAGGGAATGTCTCTATTCCTGGCTTGCAGAGCAGAACTGGGGCCCCAGAAGGTCCTCAGGCCCCCCGCAGGCTTGTGCTTTTCCATTTAACCCAGTTACCAGGGGGTTTAAGAAGGAGGGGGCTTTGCACTGGGAGGATAATGAGAGCCACTATGGAGCTAAGTGTTGTGAAATGGAGGGGGTAGAGGGGCTATCCCAGCCGTGAGATTCCTCAGGATCAGGACCCAGTGGCTGACCCCTTCACCTCCGACCATGCAGATTAGTCCCAGGGGCACAGGGGGACTGACGTAGACGTTTAGCAGGGGGCTGAAGTGCTTTGGGAGAACTGAGGGATTTCTCGGGAGGGGGGATCTGCTACTGAACGCAAACGTGTGCAGGGATTATTTCAGGATTATTGATGTTTTCAAGGTCAAATATTTACTCTCAGTCTTCATCATCTGTGAAAATAAAATTAATATAAGACAAGATGAGGAGAAAATGATTATGTTGCAGCCACTGTAGTCAAAAGCAACAGCAGTAATGTCACTACTTTTGGAGATTTCAGCCCATACAAGACTTGAAATTATATAACATTTAGCCAGAGATCAGAAATAATATATTATCCTTTAGTGATGCTTAAAGTTTATGATTGATTGGATAATGGTGATGATCTACTGATGATGATAATATGAGTTTTGTTCTGAAGTAATTCTGAGGGACTTTATTTGATAGGAAAGCTGAGTGGGGAGAAGGGGAAGACACGCAGCAAAGGGTTCAGGCTGGGACCTAAACCTGCAACTGCTACTATGCCTCTATTCATTGGACCACTAGGCCAATCCAATCTTTTCTCTATGGTTTATGCATCTCTATCATACATGTCCGTAACACATCCACGTTTCCCTCCCAGAACATGTCGACCTGATTCTGAGTTGATCAGTCGAGGAGCGCTGGGGCTCATCGGTAGCGGTGGTGTGCAAATGAATTTTCTTGGGGCTAATACCCAGTTGATGTGCACTTTCCTTCCATTGATTTCCCATTCCCTGATGCCCCATCCCCCACATGGCACACTATTACATCACACAAAGCCCACACAGTTAGCCAGAAAGGGACCATCATCATCCCTCTGAAACCCATTCATCACAAAGAAGCCTTTTTTATGTCACCATATTTCTTTCTACCTCTGTTTGTCATTATCACCCCATCCTTTACACTCTCTCCGCCTCTCCCCGGCTATGAGCAAGCTGTTTGAGAAAAGTGGGAATGATGCTCAACACACTGAAACAGCAGCAGGCGGTCAGTGTAAGAGTGAGGAGAATGGCAGTCGACAGAGCTCAGGGAAAATAACAAATGGAGTAGTGAAGCTGAAACAACATCACTCTGCTGGCTGGCAAACAGCGTCACTTCTTCTTCTGCTTCACTTTGTGTATTGATGTCGCTAACGCTCACACCACTGAGGCTCACATTGAGTTTGGGAAAGTAATTCTCAAACAATCTGTGTCCTGACAAGTGGCATTATGAAGTGATAATGGAGTTCAAAGGTCTGCTTGCATTTGGCCACAAGCTCTGAGTCACTGAGTGGCAAAGCAGTCTATTAATGGCAGTATTATGCAGAGCCTGTTTGCACAATTCTCTCCAGCAACACAAGGGATTTAGCATAAAGCTGTTTGCTGACTGAAGGCTTCACTTTGCAAGGCAAATAACAAGGGCACGGTGGTGTTTTCTGGTTTTAAGCTCAAAGATAAACACTGAAATGTTCAGGTAAAAGTTCCAAAACCTGACACAAGTTGATGAAGATATCTTTCATGTGATCTTTTTTGGTCCAAGTCATAATAAATATTTCAAACCTTCTTTTAAGCACTATTGATCTGTTGATGCAGTCAGCTTACAGATGCTGAGTCTACTTGGGGAAGCTGTGCATGTCTGTGTGTGTGCGAATGTGTGTGAGGAATAATTTTGGACAAGGGCGTGAGAAAGGAAGCAATTTCATCAAGCTGATTTTGCCGATGTCTTTAAAGCTACTGAGGGAGTAATACGATAAGAGGAAGAGGTAAGAATTTAGACTCGGAATGGACACATCAAAAGACCAGGAGGAAGAGAGGACAAATGTGACACCACTTCATCTCACCAAATCTTCAAATCTGAAATACTAAAAAAAAAAAAAAAAAAGAATGAGAGTGGGAAACAGAGTGAGACAGAGCAGGAAATGACAGGCGATAAACAGGCTCGGCTGCTGCCTCCATTAGCCGTCATTACACTTCCCACTGTGGGACAGGATACCATTTTCAAACGCTGCTCAGGTCCTTGGAGAATAAGGGGCCCAGAATTATTACAGACATCTCATAAATAGATATGTCATATCCGACCAATCACTGTCTTTGGGGAATATCTGAATTGCCCGTCTGAGGTCATTTGTAGGCAGACATCTGAATGGTATCTTCATTTCTTTTTTCTGTTGCTCTGATGAAAAAGGAAATAGTTCTTTTTATGGCTGACTCCTAAAACTCAACCATTCAAATTATCAGCCAAGAGGGCCTGGAGTCTGCTTGGTCTTTGGCACTCCAGTATGAGCACTTTTGCTTGTTTAGCTGTGTCATTACCCACACCGTACTGTAGAAGCCACAAACCACAGATCCGATGTTTTACACCAGTTAGGAGCCAAACAAAGCAGTTCATGTTAAAAATCAGGTTTTCTTTTTTTTTTTTTTTTCCTTTACTTCTTTTTTGGCTTGGATGGTGCTTCAGCTAGAGCTGCCTCAAAGTTCATCTCAGGATTGATTGTCTGGTTAATAACCTGAGACACAAACATCTGGTTTCAAAAGAAGGTTAGGATCATCATTTGAATCTCTTCTTAAAAGTAACAAAGACTGACCATCATGTGATTTGTTCTTCTTTTTTTGCCTTTGTATTTTTTTTTTCCTGGATCCTGTTAATGTCTGTACCAGGACCTAAATTACCCACAGAGTCTGGAACATCCCTACTTCCTTCCTATATTTATATTGTAATGTCCATCTGTATCTACATGCTAAACACAGGAATGCACTACATGTCATGTGTACAAATCTTGACTTAACAGATAAGGTGCAGCGCTGCTCATGGATTAGCGCTGATCTGGACCAGATTCAGCCTGATGTCAAGAAGAAATGAATCTGCTGCATTTATGCTCCCGTGAGGGAACTTGTGGAAAATCTCACAAGAGTTGAGCAACATGACGAGCTAAAAACAAAATAAACACGAAAGTATTTAAACAGTGCAGCTAACGATCGTTTGACCTGACACACAAGGATTAGCAAATGGGGTGCAGTGGAAAGAGTGTGTGTGAGTGTTTTCTTTCTTTCGTTTTTTTTTTTTTTTTTTGGGGGGGTGGGGGTGGAGACCGTCTCTCATTTTTCACTGTAACGCTTTGTTTTGCTGAAACTGTGCTGGGGATATGACTGTGCACTCCTTTATCGTGTCTGAAGAGGGAGAAGAAAAATCACCCCAGCGAGAACAAAAGCTGCTGAAAAGTGACAAAAAGAGGGAGAGCGAGCGAACAAGAACGAGAGAGAGGGAGATGAAATGGTTTAGATGAGAAGAAATGTCTCAGCCTGCTTTCTATTCGTCTTTTCTCCTTTCTGTTTTCTCTCTCTCTCTCTCTCTCTCTCTCTCTCTCTCTCTCTCTGTGTCTGCTGGAAACTTTGACCCAGCTAAAAGCCTTCACATAGGCTCCAATCTGCTGCTTTTTGTTTGTGTAATTGCTGAAGTGCAGCTAATTACCATATGCTGGAAAACGGGTGGAAATCACAATAACTGTGAGCAACCTCAGAGACATGAGGATTAAAAATGCTTTTTCATTTGGAGGCAATTTTACAAAATAGAGCAATTAAAACTACATTTGTCTCTTTCTCCATATACTTCATATTACAACATAACCGAACATTATTTCTCCAAAAATGAAGGTTGAATTATGCTAAATGAATTTACAACAGTACATTTAATGAAAAGAAAAATATTAACTAGATTCTGTTGTCAAAACTGCACATTGTATGTTTTATTTTGCTGAAGGTTAAAACTAAAAAGTATGAATTTACAGCTCTTGTTACTCTTAGCTGGAAGATGCCAGAATTAAACCTGAAAGATATCTGGTCAATAGGTACAATAAACACCGTCCAACAAAACACCAAGACCTCTGAATGGAAGAATGGATTAAAAAGTAAGTAGTGGGGAAGAGTGCCGTTATCCAGCACTTGATAGTGTCCAAAAAAGACCTTATGACCTTAGTGTTGTTTTTATGTAGGCTGAGAAAGTTGATGCTCATCCATGATGCCAGACAATAAAGCACTCCAAAGGTGTGTAGAGGCTGTTCTGAATTAGAGATATATGGAGGAGCTTAATACAATACATTTCCATTCCTTTTACCATTTACAGTGTGAACCGTTAATACTGTGTCAGCTTATTCAAGGCTCCATCTTTGCAGGCTGTTATCATTTACTGTAGGTACATCTGCCCCTGAATACTACTTTATTGATGTGTTTCATGTAGAATCGTCAGATGATGTAGTTGAGCGCTACATATATAGTCAAAGTACTTCAATTCACGTTTCAGTGTCAGTTTTTGAAGATATAAAGATTAGGGCCGCAACTAACAATTATTTTCATAATGGATTAATCGCTTATCAAGTAGTTGTTTGGTTCATAAAACGTCAGAAAAAAAGTTAAAAATGTCAATGTTTCTTTGAGTCCAACATGACATCATCAAATGTCTTGTTTGCAAACCAAAGATATTTGAGACTGTCATAGAGAAGTAAAGAAATCAGAAAATATTCACATTTATGAAGCTGAAACTTGAGAATTTGGACTTTTTTTTCTTAAATAATTACTTAAACCAATTAATCGATTATCAATACAGTTAAAAATTAATTGAGTAATAGATTAATAATTGATAATTAGATTAATTATTTCAGCTCTAATAAAGATGAAAACTATGGTGGCATAATAAAAAAATTATGAAGCACAACAACACAGAAGACACTCACACAAAAAGACAAAACAAAAAAAACAAACAAAAAAAAAAAACAAAGCAACAAACAATGACATATTACAAACACTGAAGACAAAACCAACAAAACAACAAAAACTAAAAACCCAGCAAGGAAAAGAAAACAGAACAACAATGAAACAAACATAATAATAAACAAAAATAATAAATCTGAAAAAACATGAAAATGTAAATAGAATTCAATATTAATCAAATTTTTCCATCATGATAATAAATTTGTAGCTTGAAAACAGTTGCATTAAACACTCCTGCCCATATTTATCATTATTATACAAATCCCAGTGTAAATACAGAATAATGTCATATGATTAGCTTTGGGCTTCAAAACTTTTTCAACCCAAATATAACAGAAATCAAAAGCAGTCTTGATTTGCAGTAAGATAAGAACCATGGCTCTTTTGTTGTATTCTGTTGTTGTAAATATGTGTAAATGTGTTCTTATTATTGGTCACCGTTTGTTGTTGAGCCTAACTCTGATAAGTTGTACACACCCACTCTGTGTCCAACCGAACCTTTCCATGCCGACGCTCACTCCTTCTCAGGGCTCTGGTAGATATTTCCATCTCAGTGTGGTCTGAGACAAAGTAATCCCTTTCAGCCTCTGTTGTTTTAAACCAGAAGAGGGAGTATTGTTTCACCAGCAGAGCCACAGCAGAAACGGATCCAAGTTTTCTGACTCCCCTCCATTCTTTCCCACTTTACTTCTATGTACACATTTCCTCATGAAGCCAAGCTTAGCCAAACAATAGGAAAAGAGCTCTGCAGCAGTCTGTTTTAAATGTTCTGATCTGGATCACTGCTCTTTATCCCTAAAACATCAAGGAATTATGGGGCTGATCTGCAAGCAGAGCTCTAGTCTTTTGGATCATCTATTCACTGTAATCTTAAAGGAGAAGTCTGCGGTTTTGAAGCTGATTTTTTTATGCTTTATCTATAATAAAAGTGAAGCAAAGAGGGGGAGTGAGATAAGAAGAATCTAGTCTATCTAGAACTGAACCCTCGGTGTCAAAATATGTGCCTAATATGAGGTGTTGTCCTGACACAGTGACCCTGGATTATTATTTCCTATGTAACAAACATTTGCTGTTCAACATGAAAAAGCACAGGACATCCTGAAATAGCATTCTAATAAAAACTAGAAAGAGCGCGTAAAGGTTTTCATCTATTAAAAATGGATTTAGACTTGCATAATAGGGCAGGAAAGAAACTGTTCATAAAATCCCATACAGAAAATGGATACAGAAAACCTACTAAACCAAGGTAAATAACTGGCATCCTCAGCTAAGTGTTGACTTTTACAAAATACATCATGTAAAATAAGTCATATAACAGTGAAATTTAAGTACTTTAATTTAAATTAAGCAGTTTTAATGTCTAAAAAAAGTTTTGCCAGATAATAAGCAGGATAATGGTTAGTGAGTGGGTGGTTATGCAAATTAGAACCTTGACAAGGTGCACAGAGGTGAATGAATTGGACAAGATTCATAGGTTGTCTTCTCAGGCATTTGTTTCACAGTATGGAAATACCAAATGAAATGTTAGATCTGAATAATGACTGGGTTAAGCTAATGACTAGAGGTAATCTAGACTGCAATCATTTTTTGTCTCGTATAAAATCAGGAAACATGTCCCACATATGAGATTTAATTCCCATTTTACTTAACCCTTAAAAGCCTGACCCACCAAAAAACAGCCAGAATTTTTTTAGAACCGAGTTATTTATTAACTTTTGACAAAATCCACAAAAAAGGTTTTTGCGATATCATTTTGTTTATGATTTTTTTAAATCATGTTTGATAAATGTGGTTTTGGAAACTTTTTTGTAAAGTTTTTCGTAAATATGCATTCATTCAATGCTAATACTAATTTTCAGAAATAAGCAGCAATTTAAATGTCATTCTTACCCCAATTTGTTGAAAATTAGCAATGACCATAAGTATGAAGTATGGTTTAGTGTGGACTTAGCACTGTAGATTACAAGTGAATACTGTTTCTTTTTCAAGATCAGATGTTGCATGTTACCAGCTTCCAAACGGTGAGCACAGTGAGAAAATAATTGGAGTTTAAATCAGCCGAGTCTCTCTGTGTGTTTCACTCTGAAGGTTTACCCTCATTCGTACAAACTGCTGAGGAAAGAAGTAACTGGATGCTCTCTCTCTTTTTTTTTTTTTTACTCATTGGGCCTCTGCTCTTCTTCCCATAGTTTCTGTGCAGCCTTAGCACCACGGTCATTATCTTTGAAGGTCAGAAAAATAAACAGAGGCTAGATTGTCATCGACAGTGATGCCAGACAGAGGCCTTGAGAACTGTTCAGAAGGAAAGGGAAGGAAAAATCCATCCAAGAAAAGAACACCGGTAGATATATTGCCAAAGTTTGTTTAAAAAATTGTTGAGAATAAAATTTCTGCCTCGCCAGCCATTGCATCAGGCCCCTCCACTAACTCAGGTGAGCCATTTCCTAAAGTCGGTGAGAAATTGTGACTCATAAAAGAGAAACATAGCTTTTTCTTTTTGCAGCTTTTGTTTACCTCATATCCTGGGTGGCTATAAAACACAAAGACGGATGTTTCTGTCAATGCAGTGATGTACGGGAATGTTGGGGGAGTGCAGCACATGCAGGTGAGGGAAAACACATCACAACAACAAATAGGAAGTGACATGTATGCGTGCAGAGGAGCGTGTGCACACATAAACAGCCGCTCAGGCAGACGCTTAGAAACATGCCCCAACTCCCAAAGACACACATTTACTTTCTTGTTCCCGCACACACACACACACACATACATACATTCAGAGCAGTCAAGGAGTGCGGTTGGCGTCTGTCAGTGTGGCAGGATGGTGGGCTTAGTGTGCTCCGCCGTGTGTGACCAGGACTGCCTGAGCCACTTCACATTGTGTTTGCAGTGCTTATCTGAGTCAGGGGCCAGGTCAGGAGGGGTCAGCGCTTGTATTTGCCATGCTGATAGACTGGGTAATGAAAAAATCTCCCAGCACAGAAGCCACACGCGCTGGGAGCAAACACTCAACAGTGTTGCTACGATGCATTTCTCCCATACTCCATCCTCGTTTGGATAGCATAAAGATTGGTCACTTCAGGTTTTGTTTCAGTAAAATCCCATCTCTCATGTAACCACTGAGTTATTCCAAACAGGAGAGGCCAGACTGGCTTTCATGCTTGTAAAGTATATTATAATAATCTAAAGCTGGCCTCTATTTAAACTCCTGGCAGGTTAAAGTGATTTTAGATTTAATCTTCTGATTGATTTCAGTCGCAGTGGGGAAAAATATCTGCAATGAAATTAGGAAAACTAATGAACTGATTAAACACCTAATCAAGGACCTGTTTCTGCAGAGAAAAGTTGCTCAGATCAGGTGTTGTCGGGGCGGACTGTGGAGAGATCCCTGCGAGCAGTTTTCTCCTGCTTCCAGCCTTGTTACTGAGCTGAGCTAATTGCCCGTTGACTGAACCTCTTTACTTGGAGAACAGATATAGGAGTGATACTGAAGCTTTTGATTGAGTCCTGGCAAGCAAGGAATGGGCACACTTCCAAAAAACAATTCTTTGAAGTTCTTGCTTCCTGCTTACAACTTTTGTAGCTGTTGGCTTCTTAAGAAAGTTGAGATTTATTTTTTTGCTATTCATAGCTATTCAACTATTTTATTACAAAAAAAAAACAACAACAAAAAAACTGTGGGATCAAAACCTCACTTTTATTATCCATATAATGACATAATACTGGATTCTTCATCTACTCATGTCACACCTCAGGTTCCCCTTCAGAGATGATTATCGCAAGTATTTCCACTTAAGGAGCTACACTGTATGAGGAAAAAGAAGTGTATACTTGAGACTATAATGAGTGCAATTCATTTACCATGCAGTAAGTTTTCCATATATACTCCATAAACCACTCTTCTCTTTCAATCTCATTCCCCAGCTCCCCTGCTGCTCCTCGCCTCTTTATTTTCCCGCTTCCCTTCTTCCTTTGGGGAAATCTCAGTGTCTCTATCCATCACCACAGCTCTTGTGTCACTGTCTCCCCCTGTGTAAGCAATAACAGCACCAACAGCGCTAACACAAGCCAACCAAAGCCCCAGCCCATTCAATCACCCCGATATGAATCTGCTTAAAACTCAGCCTTCGGCTGCACCCGGCCAAATCCATCAGCGCAGGCTTAAGATCGGTGGCACAAGCTGCGCTGATAAGACGGTCTCTGTGGTCAAGGGCCTGTGATGAGGAGCAGGGTAGCAGCGGCTGCCGTCTGGATGACTATCAGAAGCACTAAAAAGTTAAAAGAGTGGTAACTGACGAGAAGCATTAGATAAATACATGTGGTTACAGCTGACTATGGGAGCAGAGTCAGGAGTTTCATATAATTGGAGCAGCATTTTTGAGGTATTTTTAATATTCCTCTCTTCTTGTTAGACGACTAAGAGCTAAATTGGATGAGTGCCCTATTGTCTTTATCGTTCCCAGTCATTTGCACTTTCTAGGCCTGTTAAGTGGAATATTTTAAACTTGGATCCTTATATTTTCATATTTGGAGTAATAGGTGTAAAAAGCTTGGGATTTTTTTTAATGAGAGGGGAAAGAGGAAGAAGAAAAATATGAACTTGTGAATCTTCAAGGCCAAATTCAATTTTTACACCGTTACTTTAAATTCATGATACCTGCTTAAGGGAGCTAGTGCAATTTCTACACTTTGGTCCACAAACCAACTTGAACCACTGATTCTTTGGTTCCAAAGACAAGTTCTTTCACCCAAAGAAAACCGACTTTCTGAAATACAGTCCCTGCAATCGTCAAGATTATTAATCAACTCCTGCCTTTGGTAAGCTTTCATGCTTTGTGTTTAATATTACCCATTGTGTGTGTGTCACAAGTATTGTCTTGGTTTAAACAAAAGCTAAATGAAAAGAAGGCAATTGAAGCAGCAGAAGAGAAGTAACTTCTGTGTTTTTCTATATAATTCTAGTCTTCCTACCCATATAACTCCGGTTTCTTTCATTGGAGTCCAGTGGCCTTTAAATGAGAGGTGTAAGGTCTGTTTCTGTGTGAACAAAAGGCCCATCTCTGCAGGGATCTTTGTTGTTTCACATAACTGGGGCAGCAATTTGTTTCTGAGGCTCAAAACGATATTTCTTCAGATTCTTCAGAGGACTGAGAGCTAAATTGGAGACCTGCCCTTGATTGTGTTATTGTCTTTGTCTTCTCTGTCTTTCACACAGTCAGACTGTGGTTGTATGTGTGTGGCGAGCCTGTCTCCTGTGTGTGTGGCTGTGAGTTATATTCTGTAGATTAGCAATGTCAGCTAAACACATTGCTGAAAAAAAATGGAGTGAGCTCAAGGACAGGTAGCTCGTAATGGAGCGTGAGGGTTTTGTGAACCTCTGCAACCCTCACAGATGGTGGGGGTCGTGGGGCATGAGCCTGCTGGGAGTCAAAGCCAGGGGCTTGATTAAACACCAGCCCCACTGCAGGGGACCCCCAGAAGGGCCGAATGAAGGAGCCTGATTCGCTGTGGTTCAGCTTCATGGTTTTCTGCTGTGCTCTGAAAGTTTTTGTGAGCAGGGTCAGCAGAGCAGAGGAAGACAGCAGAGGAGATACTAAAAACCAGAATGAAGACGACCAAGAATGAGGTACAAAGTTGACTTGTTCTATCTGCAAAGACTCGAAAAGATGCTGTGTGGGAGAAACAAGGAGGCCAGGGATGAAGGGAAAGAATAAGAGGTCAAAGGTCAGATAACAAAAAAAAAAAAAGATACTGAACTGAAAGGCAAAAAGATAGAATTGTCTCAGCGTCCAGATAAATCTGCAAAAAGACTTTGTCTGTGGATTCATGCTGAGTGGTCACAGCTGCAGCAGCATGAGCAACGATATTCAGTTTCACCTCTAACATCTTCAACACTTTTATCCGAGTCATATCTCTCTGCTGCATCTCAGCCCCTCAATGGATGTCCAGGTCTCCACGGGCAAGGCGCAGATCGTAAATAAACATCCGTCTCTCTCCTGTCCTCTGCCGCATGGCCTTAAAGAAGATTAGAAATTATTCAGACGCTCATCTATCTTTCACTCCCAAAATGAATAAAAGAGTGGGGCTGTTATCTACTCTCCTATCCCTCTTCCTGGGACATCTCCACCACATCACATGGTTTTAGTTTTCCTAATCTTTCGGCTCTGATTTCTTTATAGGGAACCACGGACGCTAACAGTCTTCCACTGCGATGGAGCAATCTGCTTTATTTAATAATTCAGGAAGCAATCAACCTTCAGCGCCATTTGTGGACAAACACATGCAGCTGAAGTGGGGAATAAATCCAAATACATCTACCTGACAAGGGGTTAGAGGCCTTGAGAAACAAAGTAATACATCTATTCCATTACGTTTCTTAAGGACTAAAATAACAAACCAGGTTTCAGGTGTATCTTTATTTTGATGTTAAATTTATAAAATTCTTTTTCTTGTCAAAGAGGTAGGGCAACTTTGAATAAGTGTAATTAAACTATTAGCCATATTTTTAGCCCTCTCTCTCTAGAAATCATTCATTTAATGTTGTATGACACTTAAAACAACATTATGAGCATATTGGTGAAAGGGAAAAAAGTATTATAAGTGAGCTCAGACAAGACACATTGCTGCCGAGGATAATGTTGCAACAATCCACTGCAGTAGTTCCAACTGTTGAGTCCTTATTAGTCATATAGATCCAATTTTTAAAATGAGCCCCATGAATCTTCTCTTTGTCGGCTGATTAAATTGAACAATAATTCTTTATCTATTGTATCTCTTTTCAAATCATTCCTGAACTAACTAAACAGAAGTGGTTTTGAAGGCCAGAGAAAACGCTTTATACTATTTCATGCTTCCTCCTGACTAGAGCACAGTTAGAGAGAGAGAGATAAGTGGATTCTCCATTGTAATTTAACAGCCTAATGACTTGTTGTTCAAATGAAGGGGGCTGCAGAGCTTTGCCAAGCTGTGGAAATGAAGCTGAGAGTTGGGTTTGTGCTGGAGAACGGATGTAAACAATGTGTCAGTGAACAAGAGAGCTGCGGAGGTTATATGAGGTTTAGATTTATTCAGCGACACAAACACGCAACATATCACCAAAAAGACATCAGATTGGGACATAAACAAATCAGATGCATTCTGGGAAACTCCTTTGAGAAGAATGCAAGAGTAGAAGCCCTGGGGGTAAATATAGAAAATATGCAAATACAGATGTCTGAACGGCACAGCGCTCCGAGAGCTGTATCATTGTGAGGAATCACACAAACTGTAGAGCTCGCTCTGCTTTCTCTCACTATCTCTAATTCCATGTTAGAGACTAATGTCAGTAATCCCTATTAATTAGAATATAGCTAATCATAATTCCATTTGGCACTCAGACGCAAAGTAGTTATGACTGAAGATATACGTACACAAAAGTGGTTAAAGTGATTCAATAATTAGTTGTAACTTTAGAAACCACAGAGGGTCTCTGGAAATACCTTTTTTTTTGACAGTAGGCCTTAAATTTCTAGAAAGGTTGACTCCTCCCTAGTTGCAGCAGCTTGGTCAGAATCTGGCTCTAGGTATCGCCCAAACATCAGTGTTATAGTTGCATGACTCCAGCAGGTGAGTAATAATATGTATGCACTGTCTGGTTAGACTGTCAAAACAAAGCTGGAGAGTTTGAGATACTATCAAGAACCTCAGGGCTGGACTTTCAAGAATGAGCTTTAGGGCTGGTGATATACTGTAAAATAAGTAATGCACAGTGTAGAACAGCAGCAAAACACTGAAATGAAAGTTTTAAATCGACAAAAAATAACAAGGTTGATTCATGAACAATCGTCAGTCACTGAGAAATACTGATAATACTTCTGGGAACTAGTGCCAGCTTATCAGTCTAACTAGGGTTGCAAAGGGGCAGAACATTCCTTATAAACTTTTTATGGGAAGTTAACCTTGTGAAATTTGAAAATATCCTGGATTTTTGTATCAAAACTTACTTGACTTTTTGGAGGCCTCAGGCGGTGTCTTTAATGATTCATTCCTTGTTATTTCAATAAATTCCCATGGAAAGTTTCCAACTTTGAAAATTAATTCCAATTCTAACATAGTTATGGCACCAAAATTAGGTCCAAGGATCAAGATTTGTATTGACATGACCCACACATCGTTCTTGAGTTTCTGCATTACCAAGTTGCTGCAGGAGCCCAAAAAAGTCTTTAAAAGTTATTTGGAACCAACCTTCATGAACTCCTGGAACTAAAACTCCTTGCATGAAATGTACAAACAAAGACAGGCCCTTGTACAGCTGCTCAGAGGCCAGCAGCATCAGCAGGACCAGGTGCACTGTGAGGAGTAAGGATGCAACTTCCTGCATGTGAAGTAGGACAGTGCTAAAAAAGGAGCCTGCACAATCAGCAAAAAGCCCTACACAGAAAAACACAAGGACACAAAGCCAGACAAACCACCCCCAACCCTCTCATCATCATCATCATCATCATCATCCTGGTTTTATCTTCACGTCTCCACTCTGTCACATTTGCTCCCAACTCCCACTGTGCAGAGCTTGATTGTCACATCACTGACTTCCCTGCATCACGTGGCAATCATTACTTTCAGATGGCTCCATTATTAGTTCTTACAATGAGCAGCCCCATGCCCACAGGGATGCAGAAATGAGGCAGAGCTCTATAAAAAGATGAGACATGGTTAACTATCATCAAAACAGACAAGCAGCCAGGATTAGGAAGGGTCGACGGCGCTTTGCAAAACTCTTTGTGCAGCATATTTCAATGCTCTTAATTGTTTCCCCGACATCTGCTTACGTTCTCCTTTTACAAGACATTAGTTAATTAGGGATTTCTGTGTGTGCATGTGTGTCTGAGAGCAGCAGTGATGTGTAGAAAATTAAAACACAAAAGGGCAGTAAGTGGCCAGCTGTGGGCTGAATGCTCCTGTAATGTGTTTGACCACACGAGGATGTGCTGAGGGGTACAGGAGGGAAATTGCTGAGGTTGCAGTTCTCAGAGGTAGACGGAGAGAAGGTGAAAAGACACTGAAAGGGAAAGAGCAAATTGTTTCGAGTGTGGGTCAAAAAAAAAGTTGAAATAGAAGAAACGAGTACAGGATGAATTATTTGGAAGATGTGTGGATGCAGAGTGTGCAGAAATGCAGGTGGGTTGAAGCAGCAGTGCACGAGTGTGTTTGTGTGTAAGCAAGTGCATTTCTTGGTGTGTGTGTGTGTGTGTGGCTGCAGTTTTGCAGAATGTTCACCTGAGTGAGCCTGCTGATATCTTGAATGATACTGTGTAGTTTTGCATTTAAATAAGACTTTTTGTATTTCTTTGGTTGTCACATTTTGCCCCCGCTGGCACCTCAGGGGGGAGGCCTCGCCCTCTCAACAGGAGTTCTGTCTTCTGTCTCCTATATCAGAGGTTTTCAGCCACACACACTAGCAAATGCATTACATATTATCGTAATGTTGGATTCCAACCAGCATGGAGGCAAAAGGACAATTTGTTGTAAGATCTCCTCCCTCCCACACGTGCACACAAACACACAACCTCTGACCAGCTTGAACATGAATAACTACAGAAGGTGTAGTGGAACAGTGATGGAGCCCACTGCCTCTCACCCGCCCACCTCCCTGTAGTAAAACTGTGTTTAGAATAACTTATATGAGTGCCGATCACTCCAAATGAAAAGTGCAAATTAAACTCTCACGCTCAAATGCATAATTAGACCTCTGACTTGGCAGTGAAGCGTGAACGATTGAGGGCGAAGAGATGATTGCCCATGCTGTTTTTTCCTTGCTCCTCTGCGTAGGTACACATATTGTTAATATACTCTGCTGCAGAGTCACTGGGCAAAAACCAGCAACAAATAAAATGTTTTCAACCAAAAAAGTAACCTTTAAAAAAAACCTGTTGTTTCTTTCAAGTAATTTTTCACGTCAGATGATTTTAGATGAATTCCAGAAACTTTATCAAACAGAACCATTTCAAGACAACCTTGATTTCATGTCTCTTCCTTTGTTTGCTTCACTTTGTGATGCATTCCCAGAGTATTTATTTCCCCATCTCTCTGAGGTCTGAGCCACAAAGTGCATCAAAAGCCCAAAAGACAATAATGTTGCTGCAGATGTGGTTGGACTTGTTGTTTGTGGTGAAGACTTGGCCAGGATTGAAGTAACATGGGGACTGCTGCGCACAACATTGATTTCAAGGGGTTTTTCGCTTATTGTTTGAAATAATGCCTTATGCATGTGAAATCAGCATACTGCTTAGTAACAACATTCAAAATTTAAGTTGGAATTCATCTGATCATCAACATTGTTTACTGTTGTCCAGAAAAAATTTACAGAGATGCATCAAGTCGTCTAGATTAAATGCATAGAACAATGGATCAACTATTAACCTTCTGATTTATTATTGAGCTTTTCAGTTCATTGTCAAATGCGAACCTGAATCATAGACTTCATAAGAGAAGAGCACAGAGTCACTTAGAGTTCACCCATTGTTTTACTAACAGCCCTGTTGAGCTTTGGGAACAGCATTTTGCCTGGTCCCCCAACCACCTCCTGCTTCTTTTGTCTCTTTTTGGTCACTTTATGGACCGTTATGAGCCGTTTTTAAACACATTTATCTGGTATCTTTACTGTTCCTACATTTCCCAGGTCTCAAACACAGGGATGGGGGTAAATTGGACATTTTTTTTTTTTTTTTTTTTTTTAGCTATGTAACTTGTAACACGTGATACAATCTGGCTCAAATATCGGTTTTCTTAAAATCAATCACAAGAAAACGAAAAAAAAACATCAATAGGGCAAAAATGGAGGCAACAAAGCTTGAAAAAAGAACTCAGACAATTAAAATCAACTGAAATTAAAATAGTTTCTTGTTAACAATGAACTTGAAATGGTTCCTTGTTAACAAAGAAAGCATTATCTTGTCTTATTCCAGAGCAGAGTGGATCTCAGTGAATAGTGAGCCACTGCCTTGGAAACAGACGCCGTGCAGAGAATAGGAAGCTGATTAGAGAGAGGCAGCTTCTCTCCAATCAGACTCAGTGTCTTGTTTGTTCGCTGGGGGCACATCCAGAGAGCCCTTCACGCTGACCCACATGGCAGGACAGTCAGTTTTTCTATTTGCAACTGTTACAACGGTTATTAGAATCCATGGCTACAAAGATTTGAAGAAGGACTCCAACATTAAGCATCTGGTGCAGGCCATGCCTCTGGTGTCAAAATGTGATGCATATTATTTGTGACCGTTTCACCCCGTTTAAAACATCAGATTGAAATTATGTGAAATTCTTACCAGATTGTGTGCCTGATTGAAAGCTTTCTGTTGTGTTTTTGCATCTTGCTGTCAAGTGATGTAACAACATGAAACCGAAGCGATCTTTGAGGCAAGGATGTGGGAAGAATAACATAGTGTCTACATGACCAGGGCAAAAAAAATCTGATACATCCTTATCAGTATTCTTCTGATTTATTGATGCCATTCTTTAAACCCTGGTGATTTCAATTCTTGGAAGAAAATTAATCCAGTCTGATTCATCTTTCAACCAATTTGTTTGCAAATTTAGTCAACAATTCCTCGAAAGGTCTGAAACAAATAAATTCTATCACAGGTTTGCCCAAAATGTGTTTATGGAATTTGCCTATGTCAACATTAATAGAGGTTACCAGAAATCAGGAGGAACAGTGCACTTTTAACTCACAGAGGTCATAGGAAGAGGATGGTGCTTTGAGATGGTAAAAAACAGAAGAGAAGAAAGTTTTTTTTTAAGATCTAGTAACAACCATAAACAAGCAACAGCAGTTCTGTTCCACTTTGGCACCCATAGAATTAGAGATAGTCTGTCCTTTTGGTTTCTTCCCCTTTACACCTTTATCACGAGTTTTTAAGGTGAATTTACAGTTGCCCAAATGGAGCCCATTGGTGCATTGTTTACCCACATTGTTTTCCACTTGAGGACTTGTTCATTACAGTACACGCACGTATTGCCTAGCTTCCCCAAACACTCAACAAATGTGTATAGATGATGTGACATCTGAAAGTTTGAGCCCTTACATTCTGACTTCGGAAAACCAGAATCACCTAATCCTCCAAATGTGACTCTGTGCCAACCCATGTTAGCGATGATGAAGTGCTATCTTGAACTTAACACTGTATGAAAAGCCATGCTGTGGTCAATCAGACGCTGCAGCTTTCACAGCCTGGAATTCACGCACAGTCACACAGGAAATACATGCACACCGAGGCAGGGATTTAGAGGGATTAACATTCTCCAACATCCCATAGAAAAGAGCATGCCACAGGTGCAGATATCAAGCCACAGGTTGTACATCAAAAATAAATTTTTTAAAAAAACAGAAACACACTCATCCACACAGAGCAGAAATGAGTGTGTGAGCTCATGCACTGGGAAATACTACTCTGATATGTAATAATACACGCACACACACCTACACACACAGGCAGGCAGGGCTTTATTTTGGCGTGCTGCTCTGCGGTGAGCCGTGTGAGGGTTTAGAGGGATTGGACGGTGTTGACTTTGCCGTGAACCTGCGGAGCCTCTGCGCTCTCACAGCTGCCTCCCTCATCATTTGTGGAGGGCCTCCAATCACTGCGGAAAATCAGAGCAGAGAAGGACAGGAGATATATCACTCCCTCCTCCCCCACTCCTCTCCCTCCATCTCCCTTTATACTGCTCTCAAACTGTAAGGGGGGTTTATTGCCTCCTCTTCAAGGCAGTTGTCATAACTCAAATTTCTTTGAGTTTATCTAATATTCCAATTATACAGCTGCATACTTGACGACCGCCATTTTTAAGAGCACTTCTCAAGGGCACCGCTGCAGCTCTGGCAGATCCCAACTAGCAGATGAAAGCAGGTTGGCCGACGTGACAGTTCTGGCACATCACGGCCTACTACTGCATTTTAAATACCTGCCTGTCTCAACAATGGAACATTTAAAGATTTACCACCTCACATCTTGAAACAGTAAATGCAGTATTTTAGCTGATTCTGTTGAAACTAGCAGAGCAGGAGGAAAAAAAGCTGTCGCCCAAAAAAGATTTTTATGTTGCCTGAAATAATACTGATGGCCCTGTATGACCTATAAAAGCAAAGCAGACCACCAGGAGGAAGATTGAATATTTCTACAGGGTTGTTTTTTATGTCTGTCTACAGGCCAATGTCAGGTGTAGTGATTTACTTTCAGACAAAGTGCAATTGTTTACATTTTCTGCAGAAAAGATTTATTGTTTGTTTTTAAAGGTTAAATTTAGGACTGAATGTCAGAAAATACTACTTGTTTGTGTACAGGAAAAGTTCACCTAGTGCTTGTCCACAGGGGCTGCCAAAATTGAAAAAATTGGCACAAATCATGCTGGTTGACTGCACATTTTGTTTACCCTTTCCTTCACTCTTATTTGTGCTGTTATCAAACAGCTAAAAATTGTCTGAAACTGTCTCTGTGGTTCCAAGTTGACAGTTGAATGGGTAATACTAGCTGATGTGTAATACTATCCAACGAATAATTCACAGTTAAGGTGGTAACTTGCAACAAAGGGCTTCTTCTAAATCAGCTAGTGTCACATCCAGTGAAATGACTCAGCAGAATTTAAAAACTGTGGCTCAGATTGGTAGAATGCTCAACTTTTCTTAGAATATATATGTCGTATTAAAGATTACACAAGTGTAACTTGCTTGCTGTATGAAAAAAAAAGCCCTTTCCCCTTTGCTTGTTGACACTGTGGTAAAAAAAAACCGTTAACTTCTGTCTCAGTCTGGTTTTGAGAATGGTGAAAAAATGACAGCTGATAGTGGTGTGAGAGTAGACTGGGGAGAGACCAACACTGATGGAAAACAGAGGAGCAAAATCCCATCTTGCAATCTAGGCAAAAATGGCAGCAGAGAGTATCTCTAAAATGCTTATCTATTTGAGGGTGTGGCAACCTCAAATCTCTGAGAAGAAGGGGAGCTGACAGAAATGTCGACATAAATTTTCCCACAGCAGCTCTGCTCACCTTGTCTACATTACTATTGAAATTTCCATTTTAATGTGAATCAGGACAAATAAGCAGGTTAAGTTCGGAACTTGACTGTGAATTGAATTTTTTAAGAATCCCTTGCCATTGAAGAACTATCAGCTGTTGAAACAAGAAGACTTATTTTTACCTTTCTGAAATCAATAAAATCGTCTTTAGATCAATATACGTCTTTGATATGCAGCCAGGGTTGTATGTAGAATGATTTAAAGTGATTATGTAGTTGTGGGGATTAGAAGCCTGTCAGGGAGTTATCATGACAGGATTAACCTGCTCGTTATAAATCATTCCAAATGTTTCATAAATGCAGCTCCTTTGGTAGGAGACCTAAGTTTAACCTATCCAAAATCCTCTACCACAGTCCCAGATGAAGTTTATTGCTTCCCTTGTGTGCTACTTTGTCATGACCACAGCCTCTTTTCCTCCAATTCTCATACAGCCGCATGAGGTTGTGGCCCAACAGTAACTGTAAATATCGGTCTTTGCGGGTTGTTGCACAGAGGACCCAGAGTACACAGTTATATTTTCAAAGAGACAACGAGAAAAACAACAATGAAGTGACCCACAATTACGCCACTTTAGCTTTGCATGTCTTTGTAGTTGTTTGACAGATTTTTTTTTCCAAGGAAAAAAAATAACAGTCACTTCAAACTGGCTTCCACCCAGGTGCTCTTGGACCACCTTTGGCTCCAAGTACTTTGCCAGGTGGCCCATTCAATACACAACCCTGTCAGTATGCTCAAAGGAATTTATTCATAACATGGGGGCAGATGGTAAAGAAAATTAAGATTTTAAGTAAAAGCAAATATGTTCTGTTGATTTGCATCAAATTTCAAGCCTCCTCCAGTTTTGGTGAATAATGCAATGAGCTCTGTATCATAAAGCAAAAAAAAAAAAAGAAGTCTAATTTTTTGGCTCAAAAACAAAATCTGATGCAAATTGTTACCGTATTAATTCCTAAACAGGGACCTGAAGTGGTTGTTAAATCTGTGACATCAAGCATGCTGAAGTGTTGAGGTATGGATAGATAAAAGCAGAAATAAACCACAGGCCTGAACACACTCCTTGTCTGAAATTGAATTGATAGTCGCCAACATGGCCAACAGCACTGGCTCTTATCCAAAGTCTAACCACTAAAGGTATGTTTCCTCTTGTGTTTGGCATTGATACATGAGCAGGTCTCCAGCCTGCAGTTACTGCCTCTCTAAATCGAGGCTTAGGCCCGGCTAAGCAAGACATATCTTTTGCTCATTCACTGCCTAAAAACCCAAGAGACCAAAAATAGAGAAATGATCTTTTTCAATTCATAATGAAAGCCCGTGCACAATTCTTTTCAATTGCTTTTTTGCCCAGAACAGTGAAATTTAAGCTCTTCCATTCATTCCGTGAAAACAGCTTGCACGTTCCAAAGACCTGGCCGCTTTATAACAGAGAGAGACTGAGAAACGAGAGTGTATAACAGACAAGGAATGGGGGAAAAGATGGACAATCTGGGATTTATTTGTACATGTACCGGTGGCCAAAGAAAATGGACGCCTACTTCCATTTTTCACTCTGTGGCTGGTGTACTACAGGACTCCCTGACCTTCTCTGGTGACTACTGGCTGCAGGCAGACAAGAGATTTTCGTGCATAGTTGAGAAACGTGTCAGTGGTTAAAATAGAGAGCTGGAGAGGCATTTTCTTTGCTTCTCTCATTTTCTTTCATACCTGAGAAAAGGCTTATAAGACACTTAGACCACAGGGCCAATTTCAGGTGCAATTTCCTGGCGGGCCTATAGCAGCTGTGCTCAGAACCTGGAGTCGAGCTCTGTGATATAAAAGCAAATGGAGCAAGGCTTGAACTCTTGTCCATTTAGGGCTCACATATGGCCATTTCATGGGTAGATGAGAGTAAAGAACAGCACACATTTCTTGGAACATGTTATTCTTCTGGACACAGACATGTTGGAAACCTTTCGGGCACATTTTGTCTTGTTTTCCCATCACTGTCAACGTTTCAGTGTCCCAGAACGCTAACTAAGCTTTATCTGGCACCTGAACATTTGCTTTGCATGACTCTGCTGGCTTTCTTCCTTCTCTCTGTGGTCAAGGTCTGTGGTAATATCATGCAAATGATATTCAGAGGCGGTTTACTTGACAAGTCGGGACCTAACTGTTACATCTCACCTTTAATTTGCTCTGACACATCCGCCAGTTAAAGCATCAAAGCCCACAGCAGTGTTTTCTGAGTCATTTCCAAGACCATGTGAGGCTTGTCCCTAAGAAGCTGCTGGCCAGTTCGGGGGCCGTTTAGCTGACCTACTAATCAGACAGTTATTCCCAGAACAGAAATCAGCTATATGGGAGTTCTGTGTCAGCAGTTTTGTCAGGGGGAGACATGTCACAGCTTTTCAAATCAAAAAGACACAAACATCATTTTCCAATCTGTGAGAGCCAAAGAGACAGCATTTCATTTACAAGTCACTCTAATTCATAATTCAGCCACTCTCCCGAAAGGAAATGTAATGTGCATACTTTGAACTCAATTTATATACAACTCAGAAAGACTGAGGAGAAGAAATGCTAACTTAGACATTTTTTTTTATTATTTCACATTATTTTAAAAATTACAGAAAGCCATGTTCTAGTGTAGAGAAGTAAATGAGTACTGTATCATCACCTGGTGACCTTATTTCTGGTCATACTACACTCGACATGAACATCAACATGCATAGCTGTATCTGTGCAAGTTGGTAGAAAAAAAATTATATAGAATGAATGGTTGAAAACAGTTGAAAATACTTTGGTAGATTACCTCAGTCATTAGCAATAAGGCAGGCTGTGATGGCAGCAGAGTTACGTCACAGACAAATCCCAACCTTGCAGAGCACATCAGTTGATGATTTACTTCTGCTTTCAACTTGTTTTTCTTCTTTTTTGTTATTATATGTTGAAGTTTGTCCTGCAAGCGTTGTGTGTCATCTGGTTTGTGCTTGAACGACTCATGGCCACAGACCGTCACATGACGAAGGCTTCTGGCCAGCAACTGACCTCATTTTGAGGTCAAGTCTCAAGGAAGGTTGAAGTCACTTATTTGAGATCTCCTTCTTTTGTCAGCTTTGTAACAGCCCTGCTATGGTTTATCTCTAGTTTAGCTGGGCCTCACCTTTCCCGTCTCCTCCACTCTGCCTTAGAAATACCCGAGTGCCAAATGTGGAGATGCTTGGATCACCTGGGCCTGGCAGGGCTATAAAGCCTAGCCCTTCTGCTACCTGGTCTCTCTCACATTTTGACTAACACGCCCCGTGTTTTGCAGTTATTTATTAATTTGGTTTAATTTTGTTCTATAAAACAATCAACATTGGCAGTACTTAGAGTGTCCTTTCCGTATTTGTTATGGCTCTTGAGCCAGGCTTTGGCAACTTTAATATCCCTACTATCTTGAAATTACTGTGCTTGCCTCGCTGGACAGTTGGAGACAAGCATATCTGGAAAAGCAAAAACCTAATGCCACACAACTCACCAGAGGAACAGAGGAGTTAAAATGGTAAAATCAAGCATTTTTGTCCAACTGATACAACTTGATTTTAGCACAGAGGTAAACACGCTTAATAGCCTAAATAGTTACCACACTAAATAAACTGAAATCTAAGCATGTATTTAAGTCTAGACCTAACATGAGCAAGAAAATGTATTTTTCAGGGTATTAACAGAAAACTCATACATGAATTGTGTGTTATGAGCAAAAACCATCTGCCAATAGGGTGAATATAATTTACTTGTTTAGTTTCTTTTATTTAGAAATTTCAAAAACTTCACTGGCAAAATCAAAGCTTAGTACTTTTGAACTATAGAAAGATGTAAAATGATAGATAACAAATGTAAAATAAAGTTGTAACTCCTGCTTCATATAAAGTATTTGATGGTGTCATGGCATTAGAGAGCGATTAAAATTGGGTACAAAGCAGTCATCATTCACACATTAGAGGAAAGGAAAGAAAAGAGACTCTTGTTAATGTGCTGTCACACATAACAGTCTTGGAAACAGTGAATGGAATCTAACTGAATGATTACCATCAGCCATGTAAAGGTGTTTTATTATCACCTGGCTGTGTAAGTATGTGAAGGCTCTGCTTGTATAGTTTGAAAAAAAAAAAAAGTTTTTTTTTTTTCTGGAAATGGATCTTGGAGTGTGAAAAGCAGAAGATTTTAACTTCAATGTGCCATCAGCCCGGAGCTTCTGCTGTCTTATTTAATTAGTGTGTTAGGGTGGGAGGCACTCGGTAAAAATAGCACAGTTTCTCCCATGTTTATTTCAGTGGAGTACAACAGGAGGACGCAGATGATTGGGGGGTAAAATAACCTCTAAGTAACCCAGAACTGAAGCAGAGAAAAGGGATTTCAGTTTGGTCATATGAATCACATGATTATTACAGAAACATACAACACATTTGTCCGCAATAACCACAACTCACAATGTTTTAAGCTCTGTCATGAGATTAGACCAAAACCCCCACTCCAACGCCTCTCTTTGTCTCAGGCATGTTTTTATAAGGCCATCGCGCACTACATTTAATTCCTCATAACTCCGGACAGATGAGGAACCACAGTCAGACTGAAAGTGGAATTAAACAAACACATGTTCCTGTTTTTTGTTTTTTTTTGTTTGTTTTTTTTGCGCAGTGTTCTGACATGATATTCCCACAAACCTGACCTGCTGATGCACACATTGAGAAATATGGTTGTAGAGTCTCAGGAGTGACGACCTTGTGATGTTTTCAGCATCCGACAAGATTTATCGTAAATGGTACAAAAATTCTGCAGGCCCATGTATCATGAAAAAAGACATGAATCCAATGGTATCTTTTTCATAATATTTCTGCTATTTTCATCCCGTTAGTGTTTATAAATTTCTCTAGTTACACCAGTTTAAGGCGCCTTTCTATTTAAAAATGTTATGGTGCAAAATTGTATTAACATGGCAGTAACTTTTAAATGACACTGCTATGTTTCATTTTTATTATTGGAATAAAAGACATGTTTAAAACTTCATTCTTTACATTTACTCAGTAACAATGTAAAGCTTTTCTCACCAGTGTCTGATTTTGAAATCAAATGAATGTGATGAGACATATTTTGTTAGTGTGACTTTTGGATCTGTTGGTCAAATATAATTGCACTGCTTTCCAGTTTTGCCTGAATATATCACATCAGAAATACACTGAAAGTTACCATCTATATTTATATCAGGGGTGTAACGGTACACAGTCAGACTAGACCGTATTGGTACAGGACCTCCGGTCCAGTTCACACGCGGACCAATCGAGTATTGTATTTTCCAGACTATGAGTCACACTTTTTCATACTTAAGCTGCCCTGCAACTTATAGTCAGGTGCGACATATAAATGGTCACAGATATGAGGTGCTCTAAGAAAAATATTCAAAACTCCTGATATTCAAATATTTTCTTGTCAAAGTTATATGTAAATAATTCTCTCTGGACATACTGTAAACATACCACATTATTCTAAATAAATAAACTTATAATCCAGTACAACTTAAATTTGTTGGGGGTTTTTTTTTCCCTCTTCTGGGCGCATTTTTTGACTGATGCAACATATACTCAGGAAAATATGGTACATGTGGAACAAAAGGGCCTTTGCATTTGTTCCCACATAATTCACCGAGCGAAAAAAAAAAACCTTTGTGTCTCTTGCTGTATTGAAAATGTACAAAACCCAAGCTTAAAAATTGAGTGGAGGGCTAACATGCATTTATCAAAATAAAACATTTCAGAACTTCACATTAAGTGAACCTTTTGGAGCTCAAAGACAAGAGTAAGCTGTCAGAGAAACCGCACCTGAATAATATTCTGTTCATAATTCATTAAAACTGAAATAAAAGTTGTTTGAAAAATCTTTGAGTTTCTGAATTCCTTCTGTGCAAGTAACTCACTTTTACTTGCACAGACGCCTCTGCAGCTGTGAGGCTATACATGCATAAATACTGGAACTTGGGACCGAACTTGGAGACTGTCGATCATTTCTGATTCTGAAGACAGCCACAAGTAATGGAATGAGGAAAGGAAGTGGTATGGCTTGCACTATAAAAACACAGTTCTGCAATATCTGATGCATGGAAAATGAAATGTGCTCATATGGACCGAGTCTTCCAGCAGACTTAAGCTTGACTGGTAGCGCTACATTACTTCTGCTCCTCCACTCACACATTTTCCCACAGCCGTCTGTCTGCTTCTGAATATAAATGGAAAATTTGGATCGTGCAGTCGCAGTCACCACTTCTACTACTACTCCTGTGAAGTTAGATTTTCTGAAGTATTTCTGTCTGTATTCAACCTGTTTTATTTTTCTGGCCTGCGTTTGGAGACATTCTTCTCTGTTTCCTGGTTTGTATGTAGCAGCTGCCAGCAGAGCGGATGCAGTCTATTGTGAATATGAAGGCGTGATATGGTGGCCAGAAATGACAATCACCACTGCGACCCTACTCCATTGTGCCAACCTTCCTCTTGTTTCCTGTGTCGCCCTCTCTGTAATAACACCCCTCCTCTCCCACTCATACTTTACACTTAATCGTATTAGTTTCACCATTAGCCTCTGTAAAGTAGCAGCCGCTCAGCCTAATGGGGTCTCTGTCCCCACGGACACACACACCTCGTCACACTTCCTGCAGCAAATGCATCCACAGCTGAGTCACAAGATAATCGGAGCAGTTTTCTTGTGACTGACATGTCACAAGATCCTCCCTCCACCTCCACATCGCACACATCCGCTTCTTTCTCCCCGCTGCTGCCCTGAGTAAACACAGCCTCACAGTCTCACAGTCCACATCAAAATAGCAGGAAGAGTGTCGTAAAAGCTGTGGAACGTTGGAACCGAAAAAGTGCATTTTCATATGGAAAAAAAGAAAAAAGAAATTCTCATGAACGGAAGAGAAAGAGTGATTGGGGGGTTTCTGGCCAAGAAAGTCAGAAAACTTCCATATGGAGCTGTGAAGAAACAGATCATATATGAACATCTAATTGTGAATCACTCTGTTCTTTCCCTCAGTGGAACCAGATATTATAACATCATTATTGGTCAGCTAAGGTCTGTGTAACTGTATTTAATTTAGACTGAGCAAGTAAAGACATTTAAGGATTTTTCTTTAAGATCTGTGGCAATCATCACCACGGTAGTTCCTATAGATCTTCATCTTTAAATCAAAGTTTTGTATGCTCATACCATGTATGGAGGCTACAGTTCTGAAATAAATATGGCATAAATAGCCCCAAAATAATCTTTGAAAACATATTATTTCATGGCTGGTGTTTAGCCAGATAGATGTCAGCAAATGTTGCTCAGATGTAGAAAAAGTGGTATAGATCACTAGTTCCAGCAGTGGCTAAATAATGGTATAAAAAAAGCTGCTTTTTTTCCACAGCTTTCTGTCACAGGAGAGCGAGATCCGGGGCTTAAGAAATGGGCATTACACATGTAAGTCAGCATTTGTTGGCAGTAACAGAAATACTGAACAAGCAGCCTGTCCTATAATTAGAGATACGTCTAAAGGGTATGGATGGATTAAGTTTTGTAATTACGTGGTGTTAAGTTAGAAACAGCCCTTGGAAGAGTAAAAATACAGATACAGATGTTTGCAGTAGGATTGCATCAATTCTGGTGAAGAAAAGTCTAATCCAGGTGAAGATGTGATTTAATCTGTAGGATGGCAAAAGAGAATTTAAAAAAAAAGAATTTGAAGGGGGTTCTGCGTCATGCTGTGAACTACTGAACCTGAAATGCAAAATAAAAGAGTGCTAACTTTTGAGTTGACTTTGAAAGATGTGTGTATGCCATAGATTGTATGAAACATGGACTTAGTCTTCGTGACGTCACCCGTTGGTTTCTTAAGTGGAATTCAGACGCAAAATGACAGAAACACATTCATGGAATTTGATTTGTGTTGTAACTCTTGATTGCTGATGGAACCGGTAACAGAGGCGTTACAGCATGTGGAATCTGTATTTACTTGGAACCTTTTTTTTTCTTCAGTTTCTGCTCCAAAGTTAGTCTGAGAAATAATGTAATATATATATTTATTAAAAAAAACCTGTCTCAGTATGAAAAACAGGCTACAAAAGAATTAGGAAAGATCATTTTGGTAATATGTACATGAACAGAGGACACAGAAAAATGTTAATCTGGATCAGAGGACCACTCATTCCCATCTCAGGGTTTCTGTACAACACAAATGTAAACACCCTCTAATCAAACCTGAAAGTAATGACGTCTTTATTTAAAATTCAGCATTCTGGAGTTTCAGAGCACACAAAACAAAACCATGCTTCACCCTCCAAACAGATAAATTTCATTATACTGTCTGTGCATGTTCTTATGTTTATTGTCGCAGTCTAGAACACCAAAGCAAATATGTTTACATGACAATTACAACAGCAACCTGCCAGAGCAAGCTCTCCCAACAACTCCCAGAAATCCCTCTTAAATACCACACAGTCAGCGTAACTTCCATGCAGACAAACTCCTTCATTTCTCCAGACCGGAGAAAGGACAGCAGCAGCCAAATCAAAGACAGAAAACACAACAAACCTTTAGGCAAAGCATCCCACACCTGACAGCACCAAGCTGAAGACGCTGAGACTTTCAGAGTCTATTGCATAATTACAGCTTTGATGTTGACAGCAGCTCAGAATTAAAGCAGGGCAAACACCTTATGTGTGCCGTCACTGAGACTGGAGCAGCTAAAATACATGTAAACAAACGAATGTAAATTACAACACAGTTTTATTGATGGGAAAGTATACAGAGCAGTGAAAGAGACTTATATGCTTGGTTAATTTATTTAATGACAGAGAGAAAACATGAAGGAATGTGGAGCTGAAGAAGAAGTTTGTTTGTGTAGGTAACTCAGGAAAGAAGGCCAGACCAGTGTCTCCAAACAGCCCGTCCATGTGTTGAGACTTGGTTGATGGACAAATGTGTTTTGAGACTAAATATTAAAAGAGGTAGTTCAGGCAGGGCCCCTACATCCTGCTGGGTGGTGACGCCTAAAAACGAGACACAAATATTACACTCCAATGAAGGTAACTGTTTTTGACTGCTCCTCTTCCCGAGAATCTTCCTCCTCTTGCTTTTCTAGTACTAGAAATAACAAGACATGAGAGACACATTTGGACAAATGCATATTGAAAGTGACAGGTAACGGACACCAGGAGAGGGGAGGGAGAGAGATGACTGTGCCTGTTTTTAAGTCATCATGATCACACGAGTTGTTTTCAACTCTCCCAACATCACAAACAGGCCTCTGCTTCATCCGTGCTGTCGCACACATTTAGGTCTTGTGTATGTTTGTGGTCTCCCTGAAACCCGACAAACAAGGATCAAGCAACAATTTGCCAGTGGTGAGAAGAAAGCTCTGTATATTTGACAGAAAAACATGTAATTAGTGCTCTAGTTCATGTTGCATAAAGGAACTGAAAGACCTGTTTGACAAGTAAAATGAAACTAAATCATGTTTTTATCTACGAACATCAGCCAGCATTTTGATGTGTTTCCCATGTTATGTCTAAATCTTCAGTTCGACTCCACATACTGAACCCTGTTACATTTCCTCCTCTTCACCTTCTCCCCATGTTTCCTAAACCTCTGCTGACACTCAAGTCATATCCTCATTTTTAGAAACCAGAGCACTGTTTACATTCTACATATAAACATTTACACGTTGGGTATCTTATAGGCTCTTATTTTTGGATTAATTTTATAAACACTTTAAATAGGCCAGAATAATCAAAACAATGAAGAGACTGTATATTTCATAGCTAATAATAATGAAACATCTCATTTGCCCTCCGCCGGCTTGGGCAGTTTTTGGTATCCTGCCAGGTACCTGCATATGGCTTTGACTTATATGATGATTACGAGTGTCAAGTTAACAGTTTTATTTTGGATTTTCAAAAGGTTTTTCTTTTTTAAAGTTCAGACAAAAGTCTAAAATGTTTTGAGACAGATATTTATTTATGCATTATTTTGGTATTTTGAATGTAAAATGAAATGCCAAAAAATCTACCACTTGCATTTCAATTGTTTTGTTGGATTCTTGACATTTTACTTTTTTTTTTTAATTTCAAAAGAATAAAAACTTTTTGACATTTTACATAAAGGTTTTTGTGAGTTGTTTGGATGATTCAATGATACTTTTAAAATGTGAGGTTTGTAGAGTCGCCATTCCTCCTTTGTTTCTTCACATTGCTGTTAATACTTCATTGTTCTCTGAGATCAGTCATAATGCAATTCCCCAGGGTGTATGGAATAAACAAATTCTTGTCAACCCATGTATTAAAGGGCAATATAAATATCTTCAGATTATTAATCAGTAAAGTTAGCCCCACCAAAAATCATGGTGGGGTTTTCTCTGTCTGTCAGAGTCATGAGATGAGCTGCAGACTAAGAGGAGGAGACAGTTTGGTAATATCTGCTCCCCTCGGCCTCGTGTCTGCCTCTTAATAGCACTTCACAGTGGTAATGGTGCCGAGGTTAATGTTAATGTGGAAATGAGTGTGTGTGGTGTGCATGTGTGTGTGTAGTTGAGGGTCAGCCTGTCCTTCATCCCTGGAGCTGCAGCTCTCCATCAGCCTGACTCTCTCTCTGTCTCTGAAAATGAGCAGAAATGACACTCCAGCCTGTGGCATCATCCCCTCCCTCTTTCCCTGCCTCCTCCCCAAACATGCACACACACACACGCACGCTGATTTACGGGTCTGATAGTGGTGAGCCTGGGCGTGGCGAGACAAGGTCTGAGCGGCCATCGATCCTCCGTTTGATTGCTTCATTTTACGAGCTGTGGCGGTTTAATTGAACAGAACTAAAGGTCCTGCAATTTCACCTTCTCGACCGGAGCTGATGTGTGATTAGTGTAATGGGTCTGGACGCTTTCCCCTACATCTTACATCAAGTTTGTATCGGACAGATAAGATGTCTGTGCGGTCTCCTTGTTTACTACCACAACAAGTGGAGATCCGAGGCATGTTAAGAGACGTGCATTGATTTTAGCTTGAGAAGGAGAGTACATATTGCTCCTGGAGCTGAAAGACGGAGTTCGCTATGATACTTTGGTGTTTTATTTTGTAAGGCTCTGGATTCCTGATTTTTTTTCTCATGTAAAAAAGTGGTAGACATACAATTTATGATTCCTTTTAAATTATCAGCATTCAAACTCTCCTCCCCGTTTTGATACACATTTCTGCAGGAGTGATTTTGGTAGAACCTCTGTTCAGACAAGCGTGATAAATCAGAGTTTCAATCTTGCCATTATCATCTCAGGAATATTTGAAGCATGAGACCATTGCGCTCTCCAAGCATCTGGAAACTGTTATCCATACCTTCTTAACCAGTCCATTAGACCACTGCAATCCTCTGCTGGGAATTATCCTCAACTATATTTCCTGGATTTCAACTTTTACTCTCAAATTGCTTTCTTTAATGTGTGATTTGTGTGACTTCTGTAGGGCTGTTAGTTTGTGTTATTCTCTCTCTGTTTAAAATGTCTGACATTATATGAGTGCCAAACAAAAGTTAGTTTGAATAGAAGCAGTGAGGAAACCTCGTGTCTCCACTGGGATATTATGGGCTTTTACAAGATAGATAGTCAAGCACTCTTAAATTGATGCAGGTTGTATTTGCTGTTACTTCAGCCCTCAAATCATTTTTAAACCAAAGGCTCATGTGGTTTAACCTCAAATAGCTGAGTCATCAATGAATGAAAATAAGCTTGTAAACACAAACATTTCCAGGATTTCCAGACACATCATCCAGGCTTAAAGCAACACTGTTGCCACAGCAAATGCCAAGAAGGAATGCTGGCAGAAAATTGCAGACTCTGTTCATGCGTAAATTTGTAAGATTAAACAAGATTAATTATTCACCGGACCATATAAACGAACAGCACTCTGATCACTCAGTTTGACTTTATTACAGCACAGACGTTTGGAGCAGAGCTCTTCCTCAGTGCCCTTTCTTTGGTTTATATTTTCCATTGAGTTCTTGTGAGGCTCGGCATTCAATAAATTCATGTTTCTACAGTTCTGCCTTATGTGACCATTATTATTAAGATCATTATTTAAGATGCAAATAGTGGAGCTAAACGGACATGGGAACAGGTAAAAGACAGACCTCGAAGCAATAAGTGACAAGGCTTTATTTCTTTACACCGTCTCTGATGTTTGGATGAAATCAAGAGAATTTATTTTTATGGTTCCATCAGTTGACAGATGTCGTGTTGTGTCTATCTGATGAAAATCTGAATATCTTGTACAGGATGTCATCATGGACATCAAATGTCTACAGGATCTTCTGAATTTTCCAAGAGAGAGTTGATTGGTCAGGAGGTGTTACTTTTATACTTGTTGATCTTATATCCAGATCTCAACCTGCTCCAGTGCAGGTTAGCTGTTCAGCATAAGTTACCACAAGGATTTATCCCGGTAAGAAGTGAACCAGCTTTGTAGGACAAGATCTAGGGTTAAGCCAGAAGTTACCTCACTATGAGAAAATCCAGCTTTGTAGTACAGGTCTCAAGATGATGTCTTTAAGTATTTCTGCCCAATGAGCTTCATTTTTGACCATCTGTCTATAAGACACATTGGTTTCTGAAGGGGTGGAGTAAATTCAGATGGCAGTTTTGCTATTAGAGTTGCTAACTAACTTTGAATCACTCCTGAAAAAGACAAAGAGGTGGAGCTGAGGCTGGCTTGTAGCCTTCAGGTCAACTTCAATGACACTCACCTAGGGCTCTAATCAACCTCACCCCTATTGATGCAACTGTATGCATTATAAGTGGAATTATAATGATACAATCATATATGAGTTATAAAATTTCACAACCAACACATTTGTTCCAAATAAAGAAGTGAGGTATTGTGAGTGGCATACTATAAAAATGGATCTCTGCTGTATAAAAAAGCACTTTAATATGGGCTCTGCTGGGGATTCATAGCTTTTGCAGAAAGTCAAGTGGACACTTAGGGAACTGCAGATTTTTGTACTTTTTGCACTCTGTACACAATGATATGTTAATGTAATATTTATTTTTAACAGCTTGTCTTTTGATTGGGCTTAACATATTTCCATGTCTGATGTTTCCATTTATTTATCTTTTTTTTTTTTTTTTTTTTTGGGGGGGGGGGGGGGGGTTAAACCTTGATTAGTAGACGATAAGACAGTGAACAGAGCAGGAAACTGGGAGAGGGAGTAGCATGCTTGAAGGGACTTCAGACTGGAAACAAATCCGTTTTATCTGCTATGTGAACACTTGACTTAACCACTAGACAAGGCCCACACACTATTTCATCTACTTTTTGATGACTTCTTCTTTATTACCTGACCATATCTTTATGTTCTTGGGCACCTTTATTCCTGTAGTTCATGCCAGTGTATTCAACTTGTCAAACATATTGTCTCTTTTTCCTTAATGCTGTCCTCACAGTGAATTCAGATTTAAGATGACTGTTCCTGTCTGACTAAATGCTGCCATTATTGAGTGTTTTATCAATGTCACTTCATTCTTAGTGTGTCCACAGGGGTTAATTTGGTGTGAGCACTTTGTGTTATGTTAATTTGTAGGAGCAGTGTTATGCAAATACAGGCTGATTGATTGATTGACTGATTATACTCAGAGATTTTGGACTGTTCTGGTATTTTCCTATGCTAAAGTACGTTCATACACACTTCATGTTCAGACTCAAACGGTAATAAATACCTGGGCTGTTCATCCACTGCAATTTTACCTCATCTGCTTTGGACCGAGTTCCAACAGCCATCTGGCTCCTTCTTTATTCTCCCAAATTGATCTACCACTCAGCTAAGCCTCCCCACACACAATATATATGACTTCACCCTCCCATTCTCCAGTTAACCCACTGCAAATCAGCCATTTAAGCTTGGGAGCACAGCCAAGGCTATATCTCACAACAGAAAGAGAGAGAGTGAGGTGAAAATTTGGGCCTATGACTAAAAGCGTTGGCCCGCGCCCAACTGAACAGTCAGGGTTAAGGTAGCTGCAGCTAACAGCTCTGGATGTGTGAGCTTAGAGCTGACATGGTGTAGGCCTGTTTCTCTGTTTCCTGGTGTAGAGTTTCACTTCTCATGCTGATGGGAGGAAATGCTTTTATAATTTCAGCCTCCTTTGAGTGCCTCTGCAGCCCTGAGTTACAAACCCTGGATACTTTGTGATAACACACCATGGCAGGATCACATTCACTATAAGAGCAGGGAGTGTTAACATTAGCATTCACACTGTAGTGTGAGCACAAGTGAGTCATAAACAGAGCGGAGGCTGATGTGAAAGGTTTCAAATGCAGTCCCAGCAGTCAAAGTTAGGCATTCTGCTCATCCCTAAGCAACAAAAATGTACTGAAGACAGAATATTTCCATACTGAAGTCTTCTTGATCAGAACTAAAAATGCATTTTGTTTCATTTTTTAACCCTAAATAATTTTAAAGCACACAAGTCAAAGATAAGGAGAGACAGGTGGAGAGAGCCGTCCTACTCTTGACCACACGTCATCTCCTTTTTGACCATGGCTCTCGAGATGAGCTCTTGCAGTTTTATAGCCTATAACCGCTCTGGGTTATAAGAGGAGATGTCATTATACGTTCCATGGCAGAGTGACTCCTCTCGTCTGTTCTGTCTCATTGAGCTGCAAGGTGCTTTTCAAAGGAGACAAGCCAAAGAAGGGGCCTCCCAGGAAATGAGATGCTAAGGTCATTAACTTTTATCCTTCAGCTAGGTTATGGATCCAAATCTGAAGGCCAAGCTCAGGATCTCCCCCTACACTGGAGACAGTGGTGCATCATGGGAGGCAAAAAGTAGATTCTTTGGGTGTGAGGCTTCCTTGATTTCCCTGTTGATTTATGATCTGCAGTGTAAGTGGTGTTATGGCAGCACTGTAAGTCATTGTCAGCTTTTTTGCTGTTATAAAAAGTCTCATTCAAATTTATTTTTTGTTGATATGATGTGTACAGTTGAGGCAAATATGTTTCTCAGTATTCAATATTGAAATGTAAAGCCAATTTAGGAGTCCAAAAAAAACAGCGGTTCCTTATGTGTTTGCTTGGGGCTGCCTCCAAAAACCAAGTAATCCCCATTAATACCCATGTTAAAATGTCCATCATTAGACACACTGCCTGGGGGATTAAATAACTTCAAAAAATATCACGGCGTCACATTTTGCATAAATGGGGGCTAGGCTAACTTGAATGACAGGCAAGCACACTGTAACTGTTAGCAAGGAAGTCAGCTTTTTGGTTGACCAGAGGCTAGAATGAGTCAGCATTCTCATTGTGGCCACCATTCAAGATAGGCTTCAAAACTCCTCTTTGGAAACCAGTGGGTGAAGTCAGAGAGACTACTTCCTGGTCCCTTATTTATTTATTTTTTGGATTAACTACAATCTTTTTTTATTTCCTTCTTCTACCCTCAAATATTCTAATGAATAAACCAGACACTACTTACTTTTCTGCGTATGCCTCAAGCTAAACCATAAACCTCACTGTTTGAACAGGGAACATCACTGAAGCATAATGTGAAAAAAAGAGTGAACCCACACACTCAGCCAAGAGAAGACAATGAAATATGAGAAATATAAAAGCACACAAGAAGCAAAAAGTGCACCGGCTGTCAGTCAATGTCAGCCAGCTCCTGGGACAATGACGACAGAGAGGAGGTGAAAGACTTTGTAGCACATCACATGCCTGGAGGGGAGAGCGAGCAGGAGACGAACACAGCAGGCTTCACCCTTGGGTTTTTGCTTCATCTGCAGAAACATGTGGAATGTTTTGATTTCCATAGGCAATTATAGAGGAGAAGATGCTGTGTGTGAAACAACCACAGCCATCCTTCTGCCTCAATGCATGTGCTTTTTCATTATTCTTACATCAATACTCTGAGATGTTTTTTTAAAAAAATATATAATTTATTTTTAATATTGTTTTACCTCTTCATCAATGGATCAGAAACAAGAATTCTGTAGATGTCTAACAACGTAAAAAAAGGATCCTTACATAGACCTTTTTTTTTTCACAGCAGGTTGAGACTGTAACAGAGTTTCACTGTTGCAAAGCTTCAAGGGGCACAGCATGTAAACAAACAGCTGGAGCTTCACATACACACACACACTCAGACATACACACTCAGACATGCACACACAGTTTTTTAAACATTTTTTATTGCTGTGAGTTTGCCATTGTTGTTAGCTTAAGTAATTATTAAAAAAAAAAAAATTAAAGACGATAACCCGAACACACCAAGCGATCAACACAGTGGTAGACTGCAGAGCCCCTTGGAGTAGAATAGAATAGAATAGAATAGAATAAAATAGAATAGAATAAAATAGAATAGAATAGAATGTTCTTTATTGATCCTAAGGGAAATTCAGGATGACCTGGCAGGGCTGATTATAACGTATCATCTATTAATCGACGTTGGTCAATAACCCTGGGTTTCTGCAGGTTTGGACCAATCAAATTTTAGACCTTTTCAGATTCTTTTAAGACCATGATGGCTGATATTTTAGACCAAATTCATTGCGCCAAAAAAGCACAATATATTTTCATCATCTGTTTGCAAATTCAGACAGGGTTTCTTTATGTTACACCAATTTAAACCTATTTTAGACTGTTTTAGACTATTGTTTATTAAATTTGACACCCATATAACAACATGACTGGCAAAGGGAAGCAATATTTCAGGTGAACTGTGAAGGGAGGTTTTCACAGGGTTCCGTCCCTGTCTGTTTAACTCGCGCACCCCCACACATGCACGCACACATGCTCACACGCACATATAGGATACACTTCCACCTCTTTGAGTGTGTAGGTAATTAGGGCCACCTGTGCGGGAAATTTAAAGGGGCTGGGATTGGGAGAAGAAGAGAGACCTCCCGGGCCTAGGACCAGGAGAGGCAAGTCAGAAAGATGTCTCCACGAGGAGCTCTTTAGTTTTCAGTGATCCCTGTGCTTGCTGTGATGCCAATTTGACAAATAAAATCCTGTATTTTCGCTACCCCGTGGTCCGGAGTATTCATCCTGGAAAGGGCACTGTGACATGAACATTCAGTTTATTCAAAAACTGTGCCACTTTCAACTATAATTATCAATGAAGTTCATAGATAGAAGAAATAGGTCTGCTCTGAGACAGTTTGAGAGAAACAAAGAGAGAGTGCACGAGAGAGAGAGAGAGAGAGAGAGAGAGAGAGAGAGAGAGACAGAGAGAGAGAGAGAGAGAGAGAGAGAGAGAGAGAGAGATGACGAGCAAAGTGGCCACAGGTAAAAAAAAAAAACAATCAAATCAAATAATCAAATACTTTGCATTACAAGTGCAGCTTAATGAACAAAAACTTTTTTTTGACTTGGGAGAATAGACAATAGGACTCAATCTAAAAAAAATACAGAAAAGCTCTTAAAGTAAAGTCATCTGAGTTAAGGGTTCAATGACCGCCAAATGAAAATGTTCTTAAAAGTTATTTTTTTGACACGTCCAGAAAGTTAGTGGGGGCCTGTGAGAAGTTTTTGGTGCGTTTTTGATCTTTGCAGCTCTGCTCTATGAAGATTTACTCAAATGGGATAGCAAGTGTGATGTCACTTTATGTTTCCTTTTTTTTATTTATTTATTTATTTTTTTTTTTTTTTGATACGCTCATGGAAGGCCATAACTGAATGGGTGTTGTCTCTTTCTCATGTGTTTCAATTCAGTGCCTCTGATCGTACAGCCTTCCTTTCAGGTCAACTCCCACACAGATATCCACAGAGGACAAAAAAGACATAAAGAAGGAAAGTGGGAATGAGAGGGTGGTAAAGGGATGGACAGTGAAAAAAAAAAATCTGGGAGGGAAATTAAGTTTTTGTGTGAGCATGCAGGAGCGTGCCTCAGCTCCAGAGACCGAGCACAGAGAAGCAGAACAGCAAATTATGACAGTTCAGGGATGAGCCCAGAGCTGTCAGCAGAAATGGAAATAAAAAGGAGCTGTGAGTGGGCCCAGTGCAAGTCAAAGTGACAGCCATGTAAATAATATTGGAGGAATATGCTGCAATTTAGGCATAATTTACTCTGCCCCTCCCCGACCCAGAGAGGGAAAAAAAAAATTACAATTTGTCCTTTGAAGGTTAAAATGAGCATTTCAGGCTTCCAGGAAGAAAAGGTCTGTGTTAGCTACAGTAAGGGCACTGTGGAGAGAGCATAAGCAGGCCCATGCACTTCCTGCACCGCTGCCTGGCCTGAGTTCTGAAAATCATTACAGCACCATCTGTCTGTCATGACCTTGGCATATATACACCTCACATTTATGACATTTAAACGGAAAACAGATGCAAACGGCCTGTAAAGAGAAGTCTGATCCACCACTCCAGGCAAATGGCTCCAAAGTGTGAACGCTGCCTTTGAGGGGTCTAACTTCGCCCACTTTAATATCAAGCCATGAAATGAAAATACCATAGAAAGCATGCAACCATGGCCTCATTATGAAGACTGGCAAATGAAAAATTCTCAAGTCCTTGTGCAGTAAGTTTAATTCTGTTGTGCTTCATGGAGGACAAGGATAAAACTTTGGGGGTTTTCCAAAAAGGGACCTGAAAACAGAATTTCCAGAGTTTCTCTTTTAATAATGTTTGGGATTGGCCACTCTTTGCTTAGCAACCTAATTATAACTATATGCAATTTTCTTGGTCATAAAGAATCTGCAGATTATTATTCTGCTGCTTCATCTGGTGACAACTACGAAAGGATCCAGAGGAACCTTTAAGCTGCTGGAAAAATGTAAAGCAATTAGAGGTTTGGATTCAGGGATTTTTCTCCCCACTATTGTTGTTATTCCCAATAAACAGATGCAGCTTAAACATGCTGAAATAATTATGTGTGAAATTGTTCAGCTCGCAGACAGCCCAGGGTCGGAATGGCTCAGAGATGCGTCTCCAGCGTTTGTTTTCCCCCTCCAGTAAATTTGAAAGATTTGACAACATAATAAATTCCAGGAAGTTTCAAAGATTTGAACCCTGATGTGACACTCAGTGTGCATTCAACATGGCAGTTATCTTAGCTGTCATTACCAGCATTCCTGTATGTTTCTATCATCTGGTGTTAATTTATTTTTTAACAGTAAAAAGACATTAACTTTGATCAATATTATAATTGATAATGACTGAAATGCGTTTTGTTTCACAGTCCAGACAGTCTTCTGTGCTTTTGCTTTTCATTTTCAAATTCCAAAAGGGCTGAAAGACTGTAAAAAGTGATGTGTCAATATATTGAGTTTGTTTTTGTTTCAAAAGAACCTAAAGCATATACTGTATTTTCTAGACTATAAGTTGCACTGTTTTACATAGTTTGGCTGGTCCTGCTTAAAGCCTGACAACATGATTTAGAGAAATAAAAGTTCACTCACAGTTCGCTCTCCGTTGTTGACAGTTTTTCAGGATTCGAGTCACAAACTTGTGTTTAAACTCCCGTAACTTTTTTAAGAGAGAGGCTGTTACCCCCATTCCTACTGTGAAACACTAACAGTAGAAACAGGGATGGTGGTGGGGTGGGGGATGGATTGCACGAAGAGAAGAAAAACTGAAACTTAACTATAATCAGAGAAGAAGAGGTGCTATAGGAAAAATTTAAACCTCTCAATATACAAGTACTTACTTATTAAAGTTTTATGTAAATAGTTCTCTCTAAAAAATACTGTAAAAATGACAAATCATTCTAAATAAATGTGACTTATAATCCAGTGCGACTTATAGATGTTTTTTTTCCTTTTCATGTTGCATTTTTTGACTTATACGACTTATACTCCGAAGCGGCTTATAGTCCGAAAAATACGGTATGCTTGGTAAACTGAGTGGAAACCTGGCTATATTTAATTGGAAAAGTACTCCAACCCTTCAATTTTGGTGGATAATAAATGGCAGACCTTTTTTCAACAAGACCCCACCAGAGTAAAATGTGTGGTACCATGCAGCCTCAAATGCACACAGAGCTTAAATCCATCATACTGTCACTGAGCCATGGCCACTGTTTCCCCCTTGCCAAACCACCTTTATCCACCAACAGACAGATTAAGTCATCAGACCTTATCAGGGAACCAGAGATCCATTGTCCATTTTCCCAGTGCTTTCATGTGCAACAGTGGACCCAGTTGAGCCCCCAGGAGCTGATTAATCTGAACGCTATCCCCAGCCTACCGCCCTGCCCTGCCCCTCTCTGCTCACCTCACAGCGCTGCACAGAAAAAGCAAGAGGAAAGGAAAGCCACAAGGTGCAATCCAACACCCCTTAGGAGTTCTCTTCCTCTGAGTGGGAGTATTGTGGAGCAGCTCAAACAAACAGCGGTGTGTGTGCCAACAAAGGTTCCCAAAGGAGCTGCGGTGAAGTAAAGGAGCAGGAATACCAAATTCTGGACTGCTGCTGCTCCGCCTCCTCCACTCTTACCTCCTACTGCCCTCCGCCTGGAGAGCAGGGAATTTCTGTAGGAGTGAGAGTTCACCAAAGGGCAGCAGCCTTTCCAGTCACATTTGATCTAATAGCACCAGAAGCTGGAAAGATAGCAGTGGCAGGATATAAATATGGAATTTATTCTTTTGCAAATCTTCAAGAATGAAAACAGTAGCACGCACAGACTGTGCACCTGCAGTCACAGGGTTCACACTCAGCATCAAACACAGGCAACCAGCACTGCAGTCTGAGCAGACTGTCCCAGGAGAAGCTCTGCGACCTAAAGCCATTAAAACTCTGCATAGAGAATGGAACAATGAGAGGGGAAGAAAGTTCTCTGAATATAAACACATACCCTCTGAGATATTCTTACAGCGTCACATCAGGGTCTCTGATGTCTGCAGTATTTTCCCTTTTAATGTAAAAATTTCCAACACAACAGATTCAGTAAAATGACACTTCTCAGTATATGACTGGAAAGCTGATATGAATTTTGGAGGGAAATTCCAGCATTTTCATCCACATCATTGACCCATTTTTGAGGTCAAAATGACTAACAGAAACTTTTTCTTGTTCTGATAAGCTCCAAAAGTTGGCAGCTGAGGAGGCTGCAGGATATTCCTTCGGGCAAAGGTACATGATCAAAGTACATGCACTTCAAGTTTCTGTTTTCACCAGTGACAGGCTCAGATTGAGATCTAAGTAAATGACAACCTGCATGATTGATCTAAACACAGCTGGGCTTTTTTTAAGTTTTTTTTTTTGTTGTTGTTTTTGTGAAAGACTCCTATTCAAATTTAGGGTGCTTTCACACCTTGATCTTTTAAAACGGGGGATCTTTCACTCATTGGCCTGGGTCACTTGGAAATATATGAAAACAGCAATCACATCCTGATGTGAACCCAAATAGTAGAGATAATCTAACTCTAACCCTAATCTGCAGAAACGACAGGTTGTGTTACTAAAATTGCTTTGAAGCAATTTCTGTGGAAAAATTCACTTTTAGAGGACCTCTTTTGGTCAGGCTGTATACCTGCCAAGTCTTACGCAGCAGTTCCCATCTGCTGGCTGAGGCAATTCCAAATGTATTTGTACCCTTAAGTTTTCTAAAGCTCCTGATATGTAAAATTAGTTTCCAGATTTTAAAATACAAGAATTCCCATTTAGCATAAAGAGAGCTCAGCGGATACTTTCTCTGAATGTCAGTCTGGACTTTTCAGAGACCTGGATGTTTCTGAAGTTGTGTTTACTTATAATTACTCTCGACGTGTGTCTGCCAAAGTCAATGCTCTCTGCCCCTGTTTCCCTCCTCCCTCGTCTCTTTCTGTGGATTATTGAGTGGTTTCTGCCCTGGTTTAATTTGGAGACGAACCATAGCTGGGTTTCTTTAATCCCTGTAGATTTATGGCGGCCTCGCTTGCTGTCGAGGCAGCTGTCACAGAAGGAGAGCGCAGGAAGGCAGCAGCCACAGGCCACAGGACATAAGAGAGAGGGAGAGAGGAAAAGAGCCAGAGAGAAGTGGAGAAGGTAGGTCTGCTGCCGGCCCCCTGCCAGTCACCCTGAACACTTTTATTGGCTTCCATTAAAGCACTTAGACACAGTTTGACTGGATAGGAGGAGGTCCGAGCACTCCACTCACCCTCATCCACTCTCAGAGTACCTTAAAGCATTCAGTAAACATCCCACTTTCTTTTTACTGTGCAAAAAAAATCCCTGTTTTCATCAATTATTCCTCCTGCATCCTCTTTACCTGACCTCGGGTGAGGCCTGTTTGGTTTCAATGTCTGAAACAGGATTATGGGAAGAAAAGTAGATGCCAATCAAATACAAATGAGATGCTTTCAACAGGATGCAAACAAGACTGCTCCCCTCCTTTTGTACAAGAATGTAAACGTGTCTGAACACCTCAGAGGAAGTGAATTCCCAGACACACAAAGCGGGCCGGCACTGTGAGTCTGATGGCTGACCACATTAGTGAATTAAATGACTATTCATGACGTTGTGCAAGAGCGTAATACCTCTGTGTTTTTGCTTCTCATATGTTTGTCTGCTCCTATGAGCCGTCCGAGGACTCCTGCGATGACAGTTCCGATCAATCACAGCCGCCACTAGAGTGCAGAGTTCAAGAAACATTTTGGCAGCGTGCATCACTGGGGGCCTTGCCAAGGCAAAGAGACTGAGTTGGAGTAATGATTGCCATTAGCTGCTTTATGAATATGTATGACAAACATCTGCAGAGGAAACATACCATGACTGAGAGGGAGCAGAGCAATCGGTGGAGGATTCTCAGGAGCTGGACAGCTGATGTCTGATAAGCTTGTGGTGGGGTCAAAGGTCACATGTGAAGAGGAGTCAGGCTCCAGCAGGTAGACCAGGTGTCTGGGGTCACCCTCAGAATCTGAAGGATACACACTCACTGGGAGCTACTGGACCAACCCACCTGCTGCACTGGAGTTAAAGGCATGTTTCCAGCCGCAGAGGCTCACATAGAGACTCCAGCTGCTACGGCTACCTACAGTTACAGTTTCTCCGTGATCATCTCTACAACACAGAAATATGGACTCTGTGTTTATGTCTCCCTGTGTCTTTGTCTCTCTGCCCCTCCCCCCTCCCCCCCTTCTCTCTCTCTAATCCCAACACAGTCGAGGCGGATGTCTGTCTAACATGAGTCTGGTTCTGTCCGAGGTTTCTGCCCGTTAAAGGGAAGTTTTTCCTTGCCATTGTAACTTGCTAAATATTGCAAAGTGCTGTACTCATGGTGGGTTAAGATGAGATAAGGCTTCTTATCTTGTCTTGATGTTGGGTTTCTGTTAATAAAATTTTATTACCATTTACAGGTCTAGACCTGTTAACGCTTGGAAAGCGTCTTGAGATAACGTTTGTTATGAATTGGCGCTATATAAATAAAGACTGATTGATTGATTGATTGACATAGTCCTCAGTAAGAGATGAAACCTTCTTGAAGGATTCCAGATTTGAAAAATTATATTGTTTTTTAAATTTGACAGATGTTTTAGGATAAACTGAAATGTTACTAAGAGGCGCTTTTGATCAGTGAGTTAAGACCGCAAATTTGGTTTCTTATTTAAATCCCTCATTAGCACAAGTTATGCAGTTCTGAGCATAATCAGGGGAAAATATTGAGCATCAAACACTTATTTAAATACAATCCTGTATTTTTATGCAATAAAATGAAAAGTTTTTTAAATGAGAGGAATACAAAGAACTCTGTGCACAGCCTCACTTTCTTCAGCAGCTCCCTCACTGCTTCCTGTAGTGTCCTGAAGGGAGGGATTATGAAATAACTACAGAAGGTTGAATATTGTTTCATCATTGTTTGTGGTCAGACTGGACTGGATAAAAATATATCTGTAGAGTTGCTTTTCAAGCTTTCTGAGATAGCCTAGAAATGTTTGGAATCCAAGAGTTTGCAGCAATGCAGAGGGTTTAAGCTAAAGCTGTTTATACCAGTTAACACATTTTAAAGATGAAAAGTTTCAGTGTCTAGATCAGCAAACTGCATGACAAGGATTTTAAACAACAATCTTTTTTCCCAAACTTTTGACTCTGACAGAAATATTTTTAACTGAATTTTCAACATTTGATGTTTTCCTAAATTGCATTATAGAGTATAAATTGTTTCTCCCCTAATTATTATATATTTTCTTCCCATTACTGACTGGAATGTGAGCTTTACTTAACTTGATTTGATTTGTAGTCACTCATTTTGTAATCATGTTACAAATAATGTACCTTTTCACCTCCATTAGTTTTGTGCAGTTAAATCTGCTAAGTAGTGACTTCATTCTCTGCCCGTTGTATCAGCCTATAATTACGTCTGTCAGTTTGTCTCCAGTCGATTAATTAACCTCAAAACAAGCTTACAGAAGTTAACTTCCTGAAACAATAAGATTCATGCGGTCTGAATTTACTCCATGCCTCCATTTGTGCAGCCAAAAGTTACGCCAACACATTTGAAGGTGCTGCAAAATGAAAATGCTGCTTCATATGACACATTTTGAAAATGTGATATTGGGTCTGCACGCAAGAGATAATTACTTCTCAAATAGAGAGAGAGAGAGAAGACAAATTTGTTCAAATGAAAACGAGATTTGATTCCATCCTTTATGCTGATAAGTGCACCACAAGCTTGAGGCGTTTGTAAAACGTAGTGTAATTCTATTTCTTATCAAAAGAGTGAACATTACCTGAGAATTATTCAGAGGTGTTTAACAAAACCAATATTTAACCCAGTTAAAAATCTGATACAATGTTGGATTTATTTTGGTGTAAACGAGTAATTCTCTTTTCTGTGATATCGGACATCCTGAAGCACCTGTTAAAATCTAACTTTCTATTGTGACTAAATGAAACTCTCTCAAAAAATACAGCACCCTGCCTCAGCTTTCATCAGATATCATATCAGAGTTGCAAACACTCAGCTATCTGCCACAGGTGATCTCCATTCTGCTGAGTCTGACATCAAGCCCGGCCACAGGGGGTTTCCAGGAGGTCAGCCACTCTATGAGATATAGAGCTAATGAAAACCAACAGGATGGGGGACGTCTGCGCTTACAGTAGGTGATAAAGCTTGTAGACAGTTGGGAAATTTGTGGTTTGGATTCATGAGAATGCAGCAGCCTCTGGGAAGTGTTTTAATATGGTTTGGATGCTAAAGAATGGCGTGGGTGGTCTGAATGCTGTCGTAAGCTGCTCCTGAAAGCAATTAGCATGAACGGTATCTGTCATTTTCCATTTCTCTTAGTCCGTCTCCTTACTAGCTCTTATATAGTCAATATTAGGATTCATATTCAGGGATACTGTGCACATCCCTGTCTAACTTGTTCAATATGTCTCATTCGCATGCATGTTTAAAAAAGGAGAAAAAAAAACGAACCGTTGAAAAGAAACTGTACTAAATCCAATCCAATCCTCCAGAACTGAAGAAATATAACTAGGATTTCAGGATGAATCACAGCACTGAACCAGGTTCTCTGTTTTGTTAACCCTGAGAAGTAAACTGCTTATTTAAGCTTTGCACTGGCAGCTTTCATTCTTTACATATTTTTAAAAGTTTAATTCTTTTACAAACTGTAAACGTATGCAAGAAACTATCAATATTAATGGAAATGTAAAGCTGTGCATTCACAAAAATGTTAGGTAGTGTTTAAGTAACTTAAATAGCACGAGTAGTACCAAAAAATTTACTTTGATTACTTTCTAGAGATGTACCAAAAACATATCCAGCAACTAAAGCACTTTCGGAAACTTATTTGTGAAAGAAACATCTAAACTAGTACAATTCTACAGTTTCATTTAGCAGACGCTTTTGTCCAAAGCAATGTACAACAAAAGCAAGAAAGTGATCAAATAACCTCATTTGAAAACAAGATTCTGAAAAGTAGATATGATGGGTAGGTTTTTAATATTTATGTGCAATATATTGGTTTCATTGACTGTATATGATCACTGTGCCTCCATGTACCTCTCACTATGTGATATGCAGCCAATAAAAGAAGTTTCAAAGGGTGCTGACATCTTGAGTTGCTGGAGCCAAGGCATGCATAGAAGCAGTCTGGCTGTTTAAGCCGATTCCTGTGTCCAGCAACCCAATCTGCTGCAGGAAACACATTTGTCAACAGATCTGTCAATCAATCATATTTTTATCATTCCTGACTTCACTGCCACATCAAAACGATAAGCTAAAGAACAGATATGGCAGAGGAGTACCTCACTGACCAGGCACTGAATACACATGTTGAAGCTCAGTGCAGGTGGGGGTGGGGTGGGGGGGTCTTTCTTTTGAAGGCGTCTGAAGCATGAACTGAGGAGTGTGTTTCAAGTGGTGCCAACAGCTCCTTCTGTCCCCATCCCTCCTTCCACCCTTTGTTTGCGAGTGGTGCTGCATGTCACAGGCAGGCTTCACAGTGAGGCTCGCTGACCCCCCTCCTGACCCCTCCCCACTGTTATTGATAGAGGAAGTATCATCCAGACTCTTATTATTCCAGCTGTGCAGGAGTTACCTCTACTATGCAGCCTGGGCTGTGAAATTTGGCTCTGAACTGACGGCCAGAGAAAGAGAGAGAGTTGTGAAAGCAATGCTAACTTACACATCAGTGTGTGCCAAGTATCTTTTTCACCCGGTCTACCAAAGCTTTAAGATAACAAACAAGGGGAAATCATTTCACTACAGCTCACTATCACAGAGAACACTTAAAAAAAGCTTGGATGACCCCTGTACGCGTGTTATCCGCTCTTCACTGTCTGGAGGAGGGCGGACCTGTTGAGGTGTCACAAATGAGGTAAGAAGTAACTCGCCAGGGACTCTGAGGTCAACCAGGGTTGGGTTTGTTTTTCAAACAGACACTGGCAGCTCAAAGCCTTCCATAGGCCATCCGAGGGTCTTGACGTAGAGCTGCTTCCTGCTCTGAGCCCTTTGTTCATGATCTGCTCAAGTAAGGACTGGCCAGTCAGCAATTTTGAGTACAAATGTAACATGGCAGCTCATATATGCTCTAAAAACAGCATTCCATCTCAGTGATGGCACCTCAAATTGGTAGGATTTAGAAACATCAGTCATGCAGGAAATTTTTTACCACCAATAAGTCACATTGGCAGCAATGCTAGCCAAAACACCTCCCTTAGCCTTTGCCGTAATCATATAGTGTAATGATACAGCACCCACATCAACGCTTTCTGGTGGCTACAGCCAAGCTCTGTGGGTTAGCCTAATTCGCCTCCATTACTCCTTTAAATTACATACAGACAACTCTCATATGCAACCATTTCTCTGGTACACTTTTACAGCCTTTACATTTATATCCTTCCATGCAGAGTTCACAGACGGAGTCTAATGTAATATACAATGTTTTATTAAATGGTGTGAAACACAAATAGCGTTCATAACCCAGTTTTCATTACACTTTTAATATGTTCCATTATGACATAAAAAGAGATTAAATGCTTGTAAATTCATATAGCTGTAGAGAGTGAAACACAGAGCCTGTAGAAAGCAATGAAATTAAAAAGAAATTAGATGCTTGCTCCTTAACAGCAATCTTGTAATTACTGACATGGCTGGATTCACTCTTGAGGGGGTCTGTGGGCAAAACTGGGTTAATTTTACCCCTTCCACTTCCCATGCCGGTTGTGACATATTCCCTTATCTTTCATTTGTAAGTGTACATACATGGAGCAAGAACAAAATAATCCAATAACCGAGAGATGATAAAACATTTGCATTGGATGACTATCTCAGAAGAAGCACTACCATTGTTTTTTTTTATATACTATGTATGTTGATCCCAAGTCCAAAGCTAAGTCGGGTCTTAAGTCCGTCTGCCTCATCATAGAAGGAGGTTATTGTTTGCCCCTCTCTCTGTACATCTTTCCTTCCTGTCAGGCCTGGCCTTGTGTTTAACACCATCAAGGAAATGCTTTCCTGTCTAATTCACTGCTTAATCACATCATTTAATGCATTGTTACACATTAAAGCCAGTTGCTTCTCAACACCTCAGTTTTTTTTGTTCTTTTTTTTTTACATTCAGCTCTTGTTCAGCAGGCGTTGGTCACTCTCTGGGTGGCAGCGCCGCCTCTTCCCTCACAACAACAACAACAACAACTTCACTTTCAGACGGAGTGACCTCACCTGACCTCCTTTAACAGGTTTCCATTCTGTGTTTTTTCTCCCCGTCTCTCTAAACAGATCACTTATAATTAGCCCAGTGAGACATAGTTTTTTTTTTTTTAAACTAAGTGCTTCACTAATTGTGTCTCTTTATTATTTTTTGCTGCCTATGTGAAAAGGGGTATTTAGCGAAATAGAAAACAGCTGCTCCATTTATCCCCCTCATTTGTTTTGACTGTCACCGTCGATTCAGACCTGCTTCTGTTCCACTCTGTTAGAGTACCTTTGCCCTGTGGTGCTATGGTGGGCGGTATGAAAATGAATGGTGCAGAGCAACGTAAAAGCGTACCATTATGCCATTGTTTGCTGATACCACTTATCCATCCATCAGTGACATGTTTAGGTTCGTTGAACAACAGGTGAGACAAGGTATTCCAGATATCTCTTCCTTCAGCAACCTTCTAATTCTGATCTGGGAACCCTATGGCCTTGCCAATGTTCTTCTTCTTCTTCCTTCCTCAAACATATGAGAATTCTCAAATTAAGGCATTTGCTAAGCATATCAGAAAGAACTTTTAGTGTGGGTAAGCCCTTGGTTAATTCAGATCCTATTGGCATGATCAATACCCACACTCTAACAACCCGGAGGAGCCTATCACAGCTGTCACTGGGAAATTCAACACAGAAAAGCCCTAGGTAGTCAAACTAGGAGTCTTTTTGTTGTGAGGTAACGGCACATAATCACTGCACCACTGCTCAGCTTCCCCAAGAGACCAGCTAAACTTGAAAACATCAAAACTCTGTCCTCTGATCCAGTCATCACAAGCACACAGGTGGCAATGTTGATCCTAAACCAATCACACACCCAGTGTGGCCCTTCCTTCTGACCTTGGAGGTAGCAATTCACTCACCGGAGGGAGCAATCTGCTGTGTTCCACTTTCCCCACAGGCCCAGTCTTAAGTCAAGACCCCTTTGGAAGCAAAGTGCTAGAGGTCTTTCATAACCAATTTTCATGAAGTTTGTGCATTGCTCCAGAGGAGGTGAAAAAAAAAACCAAAGCCAAGGATCAGTCACCTATCACTGATGGACTATTGGATAGCAGCTTTGGCTCTAGTTTGGTGGTTTATCAACAATGGCATTAACTGGTCTCTCTGTAAGGTTTCTTAGTGAGATTATCTATGAAACATATCTATTAGGCAAATCCAACCAGAGAAGTAGAGAAGAAGCAAAAATAAGGAATGCATTCAAAGACTCGTCCTGTCTCCTCTATAAGAATATGAATCCATGACCTTTATGAATCACAAGCAAGACCCCTGCAGAACATTTTACTAGATCGCCCTTGGTATAGTTGTAGTATTTCTTCTCGACCTTGACTCCGGCAGCGTGATGTTGCATTACATTCACTCTCGCCCTTCCTCTCGTTCTTCACCAAAGACCAGTCAACCTTAGGGAGCCTTTCTTCCAGTTCAGTCAACAACACAGTCATAGACAAAAATCTTCATGATAACACAATGGTTTTGGATTGGTAAACTGATGTGAAAATCCCATTTGCATTTCCTGTTGGCTGCCATTTGATTTGCTGTCTTTTTGACCTCTGCATCAAAAGTAATTATCAACATGCATGTTTGTGCATGTTTGTGCATGTTTACAGTAAGGATGTGTGAGATTATACATATGTTTACTTATCTAAATCAAAGCTTGTGCGTAACCTCCATGTTCTGTGCCTTTAAACTATATTTTGTAACTACACTGTAAGCAGATTATTTCTGATCTCTTTTACAGCCCTTGGAACTGCAAAGGTGACCATATGTTGATCAAGGACAAGGGCATCTGCCCCGTGTGAGTAATGCTGCGCCAGTGTACAGCACAACAACAATCTATCATTAGCAAAAAAAAAAAAAAACAGGTGAAAAACAGCAATGTGTAAACTATCTCTTTAAAGATTATGCTTGTGCATCCAAAGGTGAGTCGCTGCACTTTCACAGTGAGTCAGCATACCTTCTATGGGGGAAATGATCAAAGGATATGTTCAAGAAGCTCTAGGGTGAGCTGTAAGCTGAATCTGAAAAAAACAAACTCATAAAAACAGCGTCATTTATCAAATAACTTCAAAAGTTTCTTTGAACTTGTGAGAGAAGTACCAGAACTGATATTTACTGTTTAAATTCAAGAGAAAGGTTAGCGTAGGGCTCATTTGTGAAAACTTACACCAACTTTTCTTGGTCGTCTTTATTGTGGATATCACGTTTTCACAGTTCAGTCTATTTACAAAGTGATCTCTGTGACCCCGATCGAGGCTGTTGGCTGCACAATCTCAGTTTGAAAAAGAACTGGAGATTGCTGGAATTTTGACCTTCTTCAAGTTAAAGCCGCTCTTGAGATAGTCCACTTAAATACTGAGAAATAAAACCACCCAGGAGCAACTCTGACCCAAAGGAGCCCCAAATACTGTTACAGTGGGTATGTTAGGAAAAAACACTACCAGAGTAATACAAATTGTGATGGATTACATCAGAGTTAGGATGAAAGGGTAAAAGAGAAATGTACAATTTGCAAGACTAAGGTGAAGAGGGCAAAGAAAGTAGAGACAAAAGAGTGGAATGTGAGTAAGAAAGGGAGACAACAGCAGGATTAGCTGCCAAAAAGCGGCTTGAATGAAGAGGGCATTCAGATTGTGCTGTCCAAATGTTTAAATGCTGTGAGGGTGTTTCACATACCAGAGGAAAAAGACCATTTTTTGCCATTTCAACCAATTTATCTTTTCAATCTCATGCAAATTGATTGACAACCTTTTAGACATCTGGGTATGAACTACTGTACCTGTCGGACCTGATCTCGAAGAGTTTTTTGACGTATGTTTAGCAATGAAAATTCTTTTACTTTTACTCTGAAATCACTAGTTTTAAGAGTAGAAGGTCTTTGACGCAGTTTTTTTACTCTCTTGAGGTGACATTTTCTTGCACTGCTGGAAGATAATTTTGGTTCTGTAATATTTTCCCCAAGTATTGCTTTCACAGTCTTGTAATTAAGGGCTGACATTTTGCCATATGAGGCATTCTACTTTCAGAAGACAGCTATTAAAGTCATGCACATTGCTGTCACGGCATTGTTATTTCTTAATAAAGCTAGTTTACAATGAAGTGGATATAATGAAGTTATCAAGACAGGGACTTTGACTTTCATGTTATTATACTCAACTTAAGACTTTTTTTAACACACGCCAGTGAATATACAGCAGGTATTCATGATGAAATAGGACATGTCATATAAACCGAAAGCTGTTTCACAGACTGTATAAATTCCTGACCTTGTTGGAAGTGGTCATCAGGCCTCTCAGCTGTGACTCTAACACTCTGCAGTTTCACTAAGGACAGAGAAATTACGGTACAAAGAAATGGAAGAGAAAGACGACACTCGACTTTCCCCGAGGCCTGACAGAGACACAGGCATCACAAACGAATGCTGAAGTGAGTGTCACAAAATGCAATTGGACACACAACAGTTGGGACTTTTCAGGCTGAATTAGAGCATAATTGCTATCCTGAGGTATTTCTCTACACTTTTCATTTGCTACCAATGTCATTTGCCGTGGAAAAACAGAATTCCCTGCAGCATAATGTTCATTAGCAGTTGACCAACAACAAATTAAGGTTTACCCAGAGGCTAATTTCCTCATTAGCACTCAAATTTAAAGCATATTTTTTTGTCCACAGGCTTTTCAAGTTTGTGGAATTGATAACCTCGAAATCACCCACAGTGATTTCCACCTTGAAAACTCTGTGGCTGCAAAGTACATATGATTTAACCCTTTGAACTCTGGCGATCAAGTCTTTCAAATGCTCCATTCAATTAGTTAAATTTTACAGCTTAAGCTTGCAGTCATTTGAGGTTGTTTGAGAAGCTTTTGCTCCTGTTGAGAAAACGTCATCTCATGTCCTCCCAGGACAAGGGGTTGGGTACACCCTGGACTGGTCACCAGTCAATCCTAGGGCTGACACATTGAGAAAGACAACCTTTCACACTCACACTCACACCTACAGGCAATTTAGAATCACCAATTAACCTAGTTAGCATGTTTTTGGACTGTGGGAGGAAGCCGGAGTACCCAGACAGAACCCACACATGCACGGGGAGAACATACAAACTCCACACAGAAATGACCTTCTTGCTGTGAGGCAGCAGCGCTAACGGTTGTGCCACTGTGCAGCCTGTTTTTGATTATTTGGGTGCAATTTCTTCTTTAATCAGTTCTACATATCCTCAAAATTTAAACCACCTGTATATATCTTAATTATCACTTACCCATGATGCATTTTACATAATGTTTAACAAGATAATAAAAATATCTCCCATTTCCATAGATGCTACTTTCACTAAAGTACACTGGGGATGTCTGAAACTAATTGAAGTCATTAGGAGGAAAATAAAGTGCTGATGCCTGGAGAAATCAAAGTCTTGGTTTCTTGATGGGAAAAAAGAGAAGGCTGTTTTTAATAAAGAGAGAAAGTTCAGTCAGGGTGGCTGTATTCTATAGTAACTGTTTTTTAAGTTCTCAATGCATGTACAACCACCAAACCACCACCTGAGTTATAGCTGCAGGAATGGCTCACCCGTGCCAAAAGCACAATGATCCCCACCTTGAACTCGCCATGCCTGCAAAGCAGACCTTACCTTAAAGCAGCTTCTAAAGAGTCATTACAGCCCTATGGTATCCCAGCATCCTTGACCATAAATGGTCGGGCTTTTCCTGCTATTCCATCAATATTTCACTAACCACAGATGGAACTTGAACATTGATGTATATCCCTGGAAGGACAATGGGGCTTCATGTAGCACATTTCTACCACACGTAGAGGTTACCCTGGGATGCGGTGCTATGTGCAGCCACATGAGACACATTTACAGCCCAGGGAAGGAAGGCAGCCTGATGGATAAAGATATCATAGCGCTCTGGGGTGTATATCATTTGCGGGCCAGGTATCTCTCCGGTGTTTTCATTAAAGTGATGGAGAAAAGGGGTAATATGCAAAGCCAGGCCTCCTCTTAGGGGATGACAACCTCAATCTATCACTGCCTCCTTTACCCTGATCTGAGAGACAACAATGTAGGAAAGGACGGCGAGAGAAAGACGGCCAGTGGAGGCATTTTTCATTTCATTCCTTCTCTGCCAGCTGATTACAGGGCACAGGGGGTATTAATCTTTGACAAGTCATGCTCATAGAGTTGATAGCTTTTTTAGGGATTCATTTCAAATGAAAATGACTTTGAGACTGACATAAGATCTGAAGGTAAGAATGTTAGAGGAGCAAAGGGGAGAAGGTGTTTGAGGGTTTTGAACACAAGTATGAGGGCACAGCTGGGTCAAGGCGTTATTGGTGGATGTGCAGACTGACAGTGATTACCTTGACTCAAAGACAACAATCTTGCATCTTTAATAAGAGAGCGAGGGGTAGAGAGACAATAGGCAGAGCATGTTAGCGTTATAAATGGGCTCTTCTTCATTAGGTTTACAGGACGTGAGCAAGAAAGAGAGCGGCTGTGTTTGCACAGGGCGGGTGCACTGTAAGTGGCTTTTTGCTAATAGGATGACACATGGCATCATTTGCATTTATTAGCAGACAGGAGTTGAGACACTGGAACCTATAGCAGATGTTAATGTTGGCCTTTGATTCTGCAGGAACAAACACAAGCGTGAAGGTTGCTGGTCTGATGAAGTGAAGTGCTGATCAAGTGGTTAATGGATAATTACTGCTAAAATGAGGAGAGCTGTACAGTCTATGAGAAGGCTGGGATATTAGTCTGAGATAATTAGCTTGTGTGTGCACGTGTTTACATGTGAACTTTCTTAAACTGTTGAGATTCACAACCTGTATCTGCTTATCGCCATCTGGTCTACCTTTAAGTTGCATGACTGTCATGCTTTCCAATCTCCAAAAATCTCCTCGCCAGAAGAATGTGAAATATTTTAAGACCACTTTGACACTTAAAATCTATCTGACTGACTCTTCCCATCTTGACATGTTATGATGCTATAGATACCATGCAGGTGTCAGCTTGGCTATAGGGTCTGCCTGCATTGTTTTTGTTTGTTTTATTTAGCCTGTTTTGAAAAGCTTCTTCCCTCCAGAAAATCCCTGAACAGGACACGCTTGGTTCCATCTACCTGCTCATCATTACTCATGACACGTAGCATACTCATGCTCTTAATGCACAAAATGTTCCCATGTATGATATTAGGCGTAGAATTGCAAAACTCAGTGTGACAGAAAATGGGCTATAATTTCAGACTAAGGTCACATTAATAGGCTGTAAAAGCATCTGTGTGGTTTATTGGATTGAAACAACGAATGACATGTTCTGACCCAAAGTGTGCTTGCTCTGTAATTGGGTTGCTTTTTTAACCATGAAATTTTTGGTGTGAGAAAGTGCTAATCGATGGCAAGCAGCCACTGGTGCATTTCAAACCAGGAAACTACTTATTATGTTTTTTAGCTCAATGATACACTTTCGTGTTACATTATAACATGTACTTCTTAATTTTCTCTGTTTAACATTCTGGGCTGATTTTAATCTCTACCAGGATTTGATGGCTCTCTGGTGTCAACTAATCATTATGTTCAAGCTGCATTAACAGAATATGACAATGATAATGTTTGGCTTAAATGTGAAAACGGTCAAAATTATAAAATGAAGGGCGAGAGAGAAAAGAGAAAAACAAATAATCTGAGCTGTAGTATCAGTGCGGTGACACAGCTGTCCTGAATCATGGCAGGGTTGAGGAAAGGGCCGGCTGTTTAACCCTGTGGCACTGGAGGTTTACACAGAGTTACACAGATATCCAAATCTGATAGCATGACATTCACATGGCGACACTGTTTACTTTCCCTCAGGTGGTTTTCGGATTGCTCTGTGAGCTCATTTAAGTGAAGTTAAGTGTTATGAATTATTGTAGATCCTTTGACTTTGAAAGGGTAAATTTAATTAGATGTTTTCCAACGAACTGACAGCTGACAGCCAGGGGCCAGTAATGAGATTTACCCATGCATTAGTTATGACGTGACAAAACATGACTGTAAGGCTCAGAATTTCTGCTGACGTATGATTCAGGGCAAAGAATTTGAGACTGAAGTTTGAAGACGGCCACTAGTTCCAGGAAAGTGCAAATTATTTTAGCAAGAACTCAAACTGGGAGACTTTTTCTTTTTACAGCAGGTGCATCAGTCCAGTCTAGTAAACTAAACAGTGACGACACAAATCACAGACTCCTCTTTGAAGATATTCTACAAAGAATGTGAGGCTCAGATCATCAGGGATACCAAGGAATTAAAACACAAATCAAAGTCATTATTTTACGTGGAAAAGGATCCTAAATTCTCCTCTCTGTTATGATTGGCTGGGACGAGCAGAGGGAGTGTTGGCAGACGGCGTTTCATAGGTGGGATTTCTTGTAGTTTATCTGACTCCACTGGCTGACCCCATTTCCTCTCTCACCCTCTGACGCTAGGACAGGACTTCCTTAGCAGGTCTTATCAGTTTGGAGCACAGCCCTGGATCAGACCTACAGACCAGGATCTGGAAAATACTGCAGTTGTCACAAAAGTATTTAGGGAGATTTAGGTTTGTTTGATGGGTGTTCAGTTTAGAATAATTTTCACTTCTCTTGTCTAATGAAACAGTCCTCCTTCCCGTTGTCATTATTAATACTGTCATTTGCCATAGCAGGTGACCGTTCTCGAGTATTAGCCTGTTAGCTTCCCCCAAATTCTTGTGGAAATTTTAGCAAGAGGGCTACATTAGGGATGAAAACTTCAGCTGTTTTCGTTCACACATCAGCACACCCTGAACATTTCTGGAAGTTGTGTGAGCAACCATAGCATGTTAAGATGCTAGTGCCGGCTAGTTCACAGGCGAGGTTGGAAAAACACATTTAAATGACACACTTTAACTATTTAAAGACAATGACAGCTGCTTAAGAGAGAAAAAGGAATGTTTGAAATGAAATAACACAATCTTGTAAGTGTGTGTTCATGAAGCCATGGTTAAACATTTGGAAACATGATTAGCACTTCCTCTGCATTTACCTCCCAAGAAGTATAAGAAGCCCAATAAAAAAGCATTTAGTTTGACTTGATTTGGAAGTGAGAAACTGGACAAAAGTCAAGCATGTGGTTTAGGATTGTAAAGCCATTAGAAACACCCCATGCACACACAAATGACTTCAGGCTTCTGGATTTGACGGCTGGAACAGTATTATTCTTTGCTCCGTTTGAATAAACAGAGCGGCTCTGAGCCCGGCTGTGGTGATTCCAAAGGGGAGATAAGCAGAGTAAATAAAGCTGAACTCAGACTGGAAAAGGTTTCCTCTCTGTGCTGCTCCAATGTTTAACTGTTAAAATGCCTCCAGATGGCAGTCAAAGAAGTACCTTTGCACCTCTTTTTCATTCTCTGTGACAAACAGAAAGAATGGTGAGTGTGTTTGTGTAGATTTGGAAAGTACAGAGTGATGGCTCTAGTACGACCGTGAAATCTCTACTCCAGTAATTGCTTGTCTAACATTACACAACTACATTTGAACATAAATATCCAAATCTTCTGTTTGAGATTTTTACTTTTGCGTTATTACCATAAGGGAAACAAGCAATTATTAAGGATCTCATTCTTCATAACTGTGTCACAAAATCAATTTTGACTCTACAGATTTGATAAAAACAAAAAGGATAGCTTTGGGTATTATGTCTGTTATATAAGATAAAGTTAGTAAATGAATAGAAGAGAGGAAAGCTCTGCCCTTGAGGAGAGCCATTTGAATTATTTTCAGTTGCCCTGGAGAAGCATGGATGATAGATAAACTGCCATGTCACCAGGGTCAAGTCTTCAGACTAATCATCACCATGTTGGTTTTCTGGAGCCAAAAGTTCCTGTATTTTGCAAATAGAGTTAGGCTGAAGAAGAGTAAGTTACAGTCTAACAGATGCATGACAAAATCTTTTAAAGGCACCAATGGCAAAAAGAGTTCAGTGATGGGTTTGGACTGGGTGAGCTATTCCGATGTCAACTGACAGAAATCCGTTACAGAGACCAGTATCTTTTTATGTTCTTGGCTGTCAATGGAGCAACACCCATGAGGAAGTTCAAGCAGGCAGCACAAGATGTACTGGTTTTACACTTGACTTGCATCAGTCCTAGAATCACATGATGAACAGCCTCCTAACCCGGGGGTCTGCAAAATTTCTGGTTTCTGCCTGTAAAAATGAAACTGCTAGGAGAGATGAGCTAAGATGCTAAGCCCCCTTAAAATATTCTGATCCTGCAACACAAATTTAGACTTTTGTAAAAATTCTTGTCTGACTGAATTATGTTTATTTCTAAAGAAGTATTTTTAATATTAAACCTGAAGGAACTGACTCGTTTTGGAACAAGCCCAAGTGGCCACCAGAGGAACTGCAGGTTTAGTGTCTCTACATTGTCTCCATTTGTCAGCCGAGTTTGTTTCTCCTTTGTTGAAGGATGTCTGTATGTCTGATGTCATTCTTTGTGAGTGTGTGGGAACAACTCAATCCGCTCCTTAAATGCACCTCAGCTTGTGACCTCCTGTGGTTTGCATGTCATACTTAAGAGCGATGACACACAATCACAATGGACTATTTATCACTGTAAGCAGGGCGTTGTGTGTGTGTGGGAGATGACTTATCTGGGACAAACACCTTGCAACAGCAGCACATAACCTACCAATGAATAATAGTTTTTAGGAAAATGACACTCCCAATAGACTGAGGATTCATCATTTTCAAAAGTCAAGAAGAGGCAACGTGACAAAGGGATGTGGCGTTAAGTGAAATATGAAGTACTGTATGTTTAACTCCAGCAGATAGACTGGAGCGAGACGACTTCTCTCTCCTTGGTTTCTATCTGAAGTGAGTGACGTTTATGGTGATGGAAGGACCAGATTTTCTAAATGTTGGCTCGTTATTCCATTAAAGGTATCTTCTTAATGACTCGTAGGAAGCTAAAGTGATGACAAGGTAAAATAGATTAATTAAGGTACAGCAGCGTCGAAGCAGCCACTTAATCATAGATTGTGCTTGTCACAGGGATTTAAAATCTGATTGACTTGAGCAGATTATGCCGCTCTTCATTTTCTGCCTTTGTGCAAAAGAAAATTAATTGTCAGTGACATTTGGTTGTAATCCCCCCTCCTCCTTCTCACTTCCTCTATCTCTACTTCTCCAATTAATTATTGGCTCTCTTTTATATTCTTGTTCCAAAGAGTTTCTTTTGGAGATACACAAGAGGCTGAATCATTTCCTCAACTGCTGAGGACAACATCCGCTGTCTGATTGAACGGAGGCAATCTAATCATCAGCCGTCGCTGCGGCGATATTCTGCTCTCATACTTAGACTGCTGTGTCAGTGCTATTACCCACCGGCCTGCTCTCACACACACGCACACACACATACTGACTGAGTGACAGCCACAGAGAGGGAAGGGTCGTCCAGTCGTCGATCATCTCTGGGTTTGACAGCTTATTTTGCAGAACAGGTAACAGGAAAGGAAAAAAAAGAAAAGGGGAAGAGGGAGATGAGAGCGAGAAAGAGAGAGAGACAGAGAGAGAGGGAGACAGAGAGAGAGAGAGGAAAAGGGTGAGGTGAGGAGAAAAAAAGAAAAGAGTGGTGAGAAGAGGGAGAGGAATATCTGGAAACAGGAGATGGAAGAGAGGAGATAAGAAGAAAACATCAAGATAATAGAGATGAGAAATTAAACAGAGGGTGGAGGGAGAGAAAAGAAGAAAAAAAGCAGGAAGGAGGTTGAGAAGACAAAGGAGATAAAGAAAAAGAAGTGAGGAAAAATGTTACTGCAACTGAAAGGAGAAAAAAAGAGGAGAAAGATAAAAAAGAAGACAAGAAAAGTAGGAGAACAAGTCCACTCAAAAAAGAAAAAGAGGAGAAGAACGTTGATGTGAAAAAAATCAGAAAAAAGGAGACTAGAAAAGTGGAGGAGAGATGAATTGCAAAGAGGAGACATTGAATTAAAAATTAAAACAAAAGAAAAAGTTGAGAGCAGATGAATGAAAAAGAAGGAGAGGAGTTAATTTTTCAAATGAAGAAGTAGATCAGAATAAAGGAAAAGTTAATGAACAAAATATGATCAAGGAATAGATACAGAGAGACTTTGTTGTCTAAGAAAAGAGGAGGTCAAATGAGGGGAGCAGAGATGCAGATAGTTCTGTCAGTAAAACACACGAGGGAGGAGAGGGAACGGATGGAATCACTGGCATAATGAAACTGAGGTCAAGAATATGCGTGCTTGTGTGTGTGCGTGTGTGTACGTGTGTGTGCATTTCTCACTGTGTTGAATTAAACAACAGAGGCAGAGGGAGACGTTTCATTTCCCGGATATGATTGATGGATAATTGTGTTCCAGAGGCTGTAAGATACCCTGTCCTTTTCACATCTATATGCGTACATATACATACACACTGCACTGGGTTACACACTGATTCTGTACTAGAATACACAAGGAAAATCCTAACATGTCAGACCCTTTACAATAATTTTCTAACTAAAACGACCTTGAGGAACAGCATATATAGAGAACATCCTACCTTTAAAATAGATTTAATGTAGATTTGTGCACTGTAAAAAAGCTGCTGCAGATTTTACAATTATGTACTAGTATAAAGGTGCTGATTCATTTTTTGTCCCCACAGTCCTTTGCTGGTTACCGTACTATACTGAACAGACTTTTCCCAGTAAGGTACTGCAGACTCTACGGTAAAATATTGTCATTCAATACTGCCCTTCAAGGGAGTTGGGATAGCTTCTCTTCAGCAGAAACCACCTCTGACTCCAGCACCTGAGACCACCAGAGTTTATCAGGGGCAAAATATTGAACTCACCCCTCAAGGAACAGAAATGTTTAATTCCTGAGCAGGGACTCAGGGAGATTACTTGGAGTTGTTTGAAGAACAGTAAGCAGAGAGAACACTGTGTATTTTCTTTACAATCTTTGTGTACTTGCACTTTTCAGTTTAGGGGTTTAACGGAAAATTCCTGTTTATGTGTGTGAGTATCAGCAACATGGGGAATGCTAATAATCTGGATATTTATTCTATTTTCTGGTACACAATACTGGCCAGCTCCAATTGTGAGAAAGCAAACAGGGAGTACGGCTCCAGAGGAAAGATTAGGATCCATCTATTTTAAACTTCCCTCTGGTCTTTTTGTTCGCCAAAACGCAAAGAAGAAAAATGAAGTACCGAAATAGAGATGGCATGAGAAATGAAATGCTAAAAAGAAGCCTGGCAAAGGGCCAGGAAAAGGGAAAGTGAAAAAGGGTTAAAAGTAGCATGAGTCAGAGGAGAGGGAAAATAGAGATCCATCTCAGTCCTCCAGGGTCCAGGTTTACTGTGCTGACATGCTCCCTGCTCTGATGCATCCTCCCAGTGTGGGTCGAGCCCTTAGGGAGCTCTACAGCACTGGTTTAGCGTGACACAGTGATATATGTGCAGGCAGTAGGGGAAGTCAGCATTAGCTCTGACTTTCCCTGTATGTGCATGAAAGGAAATGACCTCTGACCTGAGCACTACCAGAGAGACCATTGGACGAGCTGAGTGTCCATTAATTGTCATCATAAAGTTGAACTCTGGAGTCAGGTTTTCCCCTGTGTGATTCTGACCCTGGTATGAATTATCCTAATTATCATGATAATCTTTGTGTCTTTGTTGCTCAGATTTATTTTGCAGTATTCTGTGACGACAACATATTGATTCATTTTGAACCGTTTTGCTGTGCATATGTAGTTGGCCAGCAGGGTGAGATCGGCTCTGTATTATTTATGTGGATTTTCAGACACTGAAGTAAAACCAGACAGCTGCTGGTTTTAATGGTCTGAGGTTTTTCTGGTTGTGTTCAAGGCCTGTCTGTCTCAAACTTTGAGGGGGGGGGGGTTGCTTTTTCGATTAACTGAGAGATTCGAGGATAGTAAAATCTGAAAAAGTCCAGTGAATGTTGAAAACAACTTGGAAGCCTTACAAAGTGGATGATCAGTGCTTACATACTTCTAAATTATAACTATTGACTCTATTTGACCAATTTTGTTGTCCAGAGGCGTACAAAGATCCTCTGAAGCTGCACATTTCTTACCTGTTGTAGGTGTCTCTCTGCTCTGCCCTTCATCAGAGCCTCTGTACCACTAACTCTCTTTAATCACAGGCCAACCAATGCTGAAGTTTGTGAAGTACCAAATGAAAGAATCGAATTTATTAACTGAACCTAAAGATATGTCTGAGAGGAAGAAAATACCCTGCTAATCTTAATGTTCAAATCTATATAAATGTTTTCTATAAATGTATGCAACACCATAAGTAAGAGTTTGAATGCAACTTTAGATTGCTGTTTGGCCTTCATATTGTACTGTGCCATATTTATGGATACATATACTGTGAGGAGTGTTTAAATTCACAGTCACTTACTGGTTGAGGTGTATAATGGCAAATAATCCAACAGCTTGATTTCCAATTTCACCTCAGACTCCACAAAGTGAAGTGTGGGGATAATAGTATCTCTGACAGCTGAGATCCAGTGGTATTTCCCGAAAACACAGACTCTCCTGACCCTCCGAGAGTGGGTCAGATGGAAAGCGAGAGTACAGTCTCCCCCTTCCAGCCCCATGAGGGAAATGATGAACAGGGGGTTGGACAAAGCCAGCACTCAGCTTTAATTGGACGGAAGGTGCCTGTACACTCATACCATAAATAATCTGACCCAAGGAAAGTGTGTGTGTGCGTGTTGGGGTTTAGAGGGGTTTTTGGCAAGGGGGGCTGACCATCACACAGTGAGCTTAAGCACCACTGAGCTAAGAGAGGCTGTTGGGGAACTGGTGTAAATATCCTGCAGGCTAACTGATTTGTCTATGGTCGTAAACACGACATAAAGAGCTAATATACAGGTCAGCACCAGTGTGATTTACAAGCCCACATGACCCAACTTACATCAAAGCATTTCATTCCACAACTTCTCACTGCCATTAAACCTTTTCTCCCAATTTCTTGCCGAATGTGATCCTCAGATATGATCCGATTTTTGACTGACTGATTTGGATGACACTCACAGGGAGTCCAGATTAATCAAAGTTTGGGTTATTTTTGGCAGTCCATCACGTAAAAGTGTTTGCAGATTAGCTCCAGAGATTTAGAGACAATTAAGATTAAGATTTACAAGATAGAAAGTCTTCCATTTGTTTGTAGGCTTGGGCTCTGAATCAATCAGGCTCAGAACAGATGCATCATCAGCTGAGCTGCTTTCAGTCCCTTAGAGAGAAAGATGATCTCACTGAAGAGCGGAAAAAAACTAGCATCCGAAAGAGACTTTCAATTTGAAGTTTGGTGATATAAATAACTCAGTCCATTAAGTGATGAGGATGTCCAACATTTTTGGGCAAAGCAAACTTTGAATCATGGGAAATTTGAATGGTTGTTTGATAATTCACTTGTTCTTTCTGAAAGGTACTTAAAACTTGCGGCCAGATTGTTTGCATGTTTCTGCAAATTAGAAAAAAAATGAAGATACTATCAAGATATGGTAAAGGAAATTCTATTTTTAACTGAATCTGTTTTGTGTTGATATTTGAGTTCTGGCAAGCGAAGACATTTCAGCAGATAACCTGCATCCAACCAACATTCCTACAAAAAAACAATTGTTAGTAAAGCCTAAGAGCTGAATGATACCTAGCATGGAAAGTAAAGGACCATTAGCATTGTTTTACCCCTCCACTGTTATTAACCTTACATAAATAGTTGTAACATGTTTGGCAAAGACACTTTTTGTGCTCCAGGATCTAGCAAACCAACTTTTTGGGGTGTTCCCCCTTGCAAACAATTGACACAAAAGCTATGTGTCTGTCCTACACTTAGTATAGTACACTTAGTACATTGAGTATCACATGCCCCAAATCCTTCAGATTGATGTTTTTGTGATGTGCACAAGTCAGTCTAATTCATCTCCCTCAAGTGTGTGCCCTTGGAAAAACCACAACTTGTCCCTTTGTGCAGGAAAGTGTTCAGGACACAAGGCGTGGAACACAAAGCTCCATCATCATCAAGCTTTTTCCCTCTCTGTACTGGCCCTAATTGCCTTTTTCTCCTTGTGATGTGTGTGTGTTTTAGTGTGTGCGCCTTAGTCAAGTTGTCCATCTATAACTTGCAGAAGGAGGGACCCCCGCCCGGGCAGGCCATCTGTCACCTGGTCACCTGGAGAGACTGCAGTCTTGTGTGGCTTAAAAGGCGAAACCATTAAGATGTTAGAATAACAAATGTCTGCCTATGTTTGGGTCTCAATCACCTTCTTGAAGGTGATGAACATCCCCAAATTACTACCTTTTAGCTCAGGTAAATGAGTAGATAAGGGCACTAAGGATGTGGGTTTCTTTTCTTTTTTTTTTTTTTTTTCCGCTGCCTTTGATGGCTCCAGATCTCTGGCCTGAATCCTTACGCCGGATGTTACCAAGCAGCAGGGGACACCGTCCTGCTGAGACGTGCACACACAAGAATGCATACCCGCAAATTAAAATACCTCCCAAGATCGTACAAGTGACTACATTCCATCACTCCTCCTCAACATGTCTTTCCCTCATTTTTCCCTCATGCACACAGGCAGAGCACAAGGTCAGTGGAGGTCTGTCGGGACGTTGATGAATGGATGTGAAATGTGACATCATGGACAAACAGAGCCTGCCTGGGCCCACATGCTGCTACATCCTGAAAAATATGCCTGTTACACCAACAGCTGAGGGAGACACTGTGGCGTTCTCTCACATCTTCCCCATTGCTCACCCTGTCTCTCTCACCGTAGGGGACATACATATTGTGTCAAAGTGAGAAAGTTAAAGATTATATACGTATGTCACACCGCACAAACCATATGTGAAGAATGCTAAGATGTATGTGTACGATGGAGGCACATTCATGACAAAATGAACTTTGCAGGAAGACATTCTCACCCTGTCATACATGGCAGTAGCTTAGTCAGCAGCCGTCTACTTCAAATATGACAGTCTAGGACAAAGTATGAATAACTCTGCAGGTGTAAAATAACATATTCAAGGACAAATTCACTTCAAATGAAATGAAGCTGCTAAAAGCACCACAAAATGTGCACGAAATGCTCCACTATTAGCTCTGTCATATCATGTTCATGAAATTCCAACACGTACATGCTCATAAGTTTTGCAAGTCTTGCTTAAGTTTTGCTTTAAATTGCAGGATCAGCATCTCCACTCTCTACTGTGCAGAGCTGTGCTGTGTGCTCTCATCCCCATAGAGCGTCACCCTCCTGTTACCTTCAAATATACCAACATTTTCTTTGGGGTCAATTCGACTTCAGATATTTAAACCTCTCGAAAATGATTTTAATCACTTAAAGTGACATCTGCTGCAGACCAACCTGATGATGTGACACATTCAGGGTGAAAACAGGGAGAGCAGGATGATCTCAATACAGAAGGCAACCATCTGATGTATAAGACAGATCCACTTCCACCCACTCAAGGTCAGTGTTTCTGACAAACGACTGTGATGTCAACAGTCCTGCTTCCCTCATGCTGTTACCGCCAAATAAATATGTCTGCCTCTGTCGGCTAATCTCTAAGCCACCCTGTCTCACTCATGCAGGGGGGTGCAGATAAATAGCTGTGTTAAAGGCCTCTTAAAATATGACATTGCCACGTTTTCAGTGGGAGAGAGGGAAGTACTAAATGAGGTAGGAGGAGAGGACAGGAGTCATGACAGACAAAGACAAGGAGGAGTCCAGCTTGTTGTTATGCTGTCTCCTTTAGGTTACAAAGAGATACTGCATGATATTAAATAATAAATATATATATTACTATTCACCTATAGTTTCTTTTCAACACAATCCCTGAGGACAAGTACACCAGAGACCAAAAGTATCTGTTACATATACTCTTGATGACTGCTTGGAAAATGGTGACAATAAAATGGATGAATTCACAGCCACCAACAGTGGCACAGTGGAAAAAGAAGCAGAGGGAGGTGTATGAAATGGAGGCTTTAACTGCTCAATTACAATTGCGGTCTGATATCTTTATGAAGAGATGGTTACCCATAGCAACGTATCTATTCAACTAACGGGAACTGTGCACTGTGCTAACTCATTAGTTAACTCATTAGTTTTATTCAGCTTTCTAGACCCCAATGTATTTTTCATTCTCTTTATGTTTTTCCCCTTGCACTGTCATACATTCTCTGTGATGTTGTCAAGGAATGTTCTGTATTGTGTTTTTTCCTGTTTAATAAAAAAATCAAGTTCCAAAGAAAAAAGAACATCTACGAGGCTTGGGCAATTCTGCTCACATCCATCCCCAACTGATCAGAGTCTGCAGACTGCACCTACTGTCCACATGTTGCACCAAGGCTGAATTCAAGCAGCTTCATTATCATCTGAAATGATGACCAAATAAAAACAATCTAGTGTCATCAATTTTTCTGCATCGTCTGTCATACAAATAGTTTTAAACTTTCCACAATAAGGTACTGCATTCAAGTCAATCCTGATAGATATGCAGATGCATAGATGAAGTAGCATATCCACAAAACATAACACGTCACACAAAATAACGTATCCAGTAGTTGCTGGATAGCATGTATTAATGGGTTTTTAGCAAAAATGGCATCTTGTTTCAAATTTTTCAATCTTTAAAATCACTCTGACACCAGCCTTATGGCAGCAGCTCAGAGTCAGACAGATTTTGTCAGGCTGTGCTCAGATTGTGATGAGCTTTCATAATTCATGGGATTTCCTCATTTCAGGTTGGCATATTTGGCACTATTTTGGCCACTCAGAAAGAATCCACATCTAAAAGCATCTCTGCGTTAACCAAGTAATCTCAACACATGACACAAAAATGTGACTGAACTTTTATTTGGATCAAAATAATTTAGATGACAAAGAAAGGATGAATAAAAGTCCTCCTCCTTATGTTTGAAATACTAGAGGTAATTTATGTGCTGTGTAATTGAATTTTATGGTTGTAAATCACAGCATATATTATTTTTTCCACATCAAAGCTGATTTCACATTAGTTTGTTTTGTTTGTTCCCAGCACAGAAACCGGGTGACAGAGAAGCCCTCATCCTTCATGTACGAGTCATTCACGAAGGTATGACTGGAATGAGCTTGACTCTCTTTGATCTCGCTCTTCACTCTGACTGGACTCAAATGATCCGGTTTGAGTGGAGCTCTTTGTTGTCAGCCGCTCCTCCTGCCGAGGCTTGGAGAGCTGCAAGCAGACAGAGAGAGACAAGAGCAGGAGAAGAAATAGTGCAGAGGAAAAGAAGTGGAAGAAGAAGAAGAAGGTGGTGGTGGTGGGGAGGCAGGAAATAAAGAAAGAGGAGAGAGTGAAACAGCGAGGGGGAAGGTAAAGGTTTGTGGTGGTGTATAAATGGGACAGGGAGCGTTAGTGGCTTGGGAGGGGGGTGTTTCCATACAGTACACAAGGTCAGGGAGATATATGAAGCCTTGTCACATCGCAAAGGTTGAGGTATGGTCTCTATTGGTCCAGACAGTGACCTCCAGCACAGGGCCAAAACATTTCCAGATGTCTGCCAACAGTGTTACTGGAGCTGCCTCTATGAACAGCTCAGACTGAGGGGGGAGGAAGAGGAGGAGGAGGGGGAAGAAGAGGGAGGTGAACCCTATGGCACATTGTAAAGGCGAGGAATGAATCCGGCTTGCAAATAAAGTAACAAGCAGAGACATAAAAGTCTTTACAGAGAGCAGGAGAGGGAGCAAGAGAGTGTGGAATGAGACGACGGAGACTGGGTGTGTTTCTGTGTGTGTGTGTGTGTGTGTGTGTGTGTGTGTGTGTGTGTGTGTGTGTGTGTGTGTGTGTGTGTGTGTGTGCGCACATATCTAGATGTTGATGAAAAATGGAGACGGAGACATTAAAGCATTTTAGATTTCTTCCCTCTGTGCTTCTGCCCAGAGGGGAATCTTTGCCGTTCATTTATTCTGCTCCCCAACGCGCCAGCTTGCAGAGAATCCGACATCAATCAAGTTGTTTCATTTTTTAATGTTCATTTTGTATCACCATTTTGCATTTTGGTTCGTCATTATTGGTGATAAATAGGAAAAGGCATTGTCTGTGCAACAGTTACATTAGGCTTGATACATCCAGGACTCTCCATGAGCCTGAATTATGAGGGAATTCTGAACTGTGTGGAAATATTTTTGAATGACTGGAAGTTTAGCTCCGGGGAGGAGAAACCTCAGTAGCAAAAGAATCCTTTGCAAAGCAGTGTCACCTGAGACTAAAAGTTGGTATTAAAGCAGAGGGAAACCTTCAACGTGATAGTTTGTGTTTTGCATCAGTTGTCAGAAACAATTGCACTGTTTTTGTTCTGAAAAATTCACAGTTGTAACAGCTGTAAGACTGAACAGGGCATGTGATGGTTCATCTAGCATTACTTGCCTAAATGTTGGCATTCATTTCTTTTTGGGTGGCTCTCTTTTGGATTTAAAGAACACTAAGGTATGTGGTATCTTTTACAAGAGTTTGAGTTTTTTTTTACAGGAGTTCATCCCTGGTTTCAATTCCCAGCTTTTCGAAATACCCTCCCCACCTGGGTCCATATTGTTGAGGGGGAAACTCAGACTGTCTGCTGTTTACTGTTCCATCTCACCTCCACCTGTTGTGTATCTCTTCTCCCTTTTCCTCTATCTGTCTGCTACACCACCTGAATTGAAAAAGGTTTCTGGACAAAGAAAACTTTCCCCCTGGTCAGGTGCACAGAAAGTGCAGGGATAAGAATCCAAGGTGGTTTTAAAAACTGATGCTGAATAGCTTTAAATATTGGGCAACAGCAGGGTTCTTGAATAATGAGATTAGAGAGAAGTATTACAGCTATAGTGTACATTAAAAAAGAAAAGATTAACTGATACCAGTGGGATCAAGCCGAGACTAATTATCAGAAATAAAGACTAAAAGCAATAAAATTCAGAAAATGTCTACCTCAACCATGAAGTCAGCTGAGGTTATTATTGTTCAGAAAATATTCTTGGCTGTTTTTCTTTGCACTAAACTTTTTTCCAAGGGGCAACATCCGGTAGAGAAAAATCAAGCCTACGCGGGAGGGCCAAAAGTTGCTGTTCATTAAGAATCCGCTAGAAGCTGTCTGCAGAAAGACTGGAAGTCACATACACACCAAGCCCCAAAAAAACACAGACTTTTACGGCATTGAAAAGCATATTTACAGCCTGGTTCAAAAAAACAGCTTGGGTCTGAAATGCTAATTTTGCTATCTGTACACGCTGTAAAAGGGGTGAATTTTTTTCCTAACTCAGCGGTTCATTAGGTATTAGGATTACAGGTTTGTCCAATCAGAGGCTCAGCTCAGCTCACGTGACTGACGGGCGCCCTGTAGCTGTTAGAAAGGAAGCTCAAAGTCTGCACCATATCCAAGATGGCCCTGTCCAATGATTGGCTTCATTTAACTGTGTCAAGAACAGACGAGAGACATTGCAGAGACTACATCCATATTTTTTAGTCTATTCTTTTTTTCCAATAATTTCTATTAAATTCTGTTATTGTGATGTTTTTATCTGTCTGCATGTGTTTTTAGCCTGTTTTTATTTTATTTTATCTATATTTTATCTTTATTTTAAATGGACTCCTGAGTCTGCCAATAAAGAATTGATTGATCGACTGATTTTAATAAAAAATATAATACAAAATACAAACCGTCACAACATCAGCTGTTAATGCAGATAGGTTCCAGCCTGCCTCATCAAAACTTCACCCCATACCTGTAAGCCATGACACATAAAATGCTTACAGTGCTTTGACTCACTGTTAAAGATTAAGAAGTACAGCAAAAGGAAAATACTGTAAAATGTGTGTGAAGCTGCTATTGTGTAAGGGCTCTCTTGCGTAAAAGCTTCAAGTGCTACCCTTTAAATAAATAATTTTAAACACCAGTGAGGTAAGATGCAGTATAAGAACAGGAATAGTTGTAGGCTTATGGAAACATGTGGTCTTGATTCTAGAAAAACAACAACAGCCACAAACCAGACTGCACAGTGCCATATTGTGATGTGCAAGATAAATTCCCTCCTGCTCTAAACCCAGGAAAGTTTTCTACATCTGTGGTGTCACCTCCAGCACAGCCGTATCACTATAACAAATTCTTCACACTCTGGAATTGTGCGAGGCGTGTTGCAGACAAAGACCCAGTGTAGTGTCAGCAAGTGATTTATCTGAGCTGTTCAGACATGGATGGAAACATCTGCCCCAGCTGTCTGCATCAGGCTATGAGTTAATACAACCATATGGAGATCCAGCTCTGAGCCGGGTGTCCAAACTTCTGAACAGGTCACCAATTCAGGGGAAAATCTCACCCAAGAGACACAGTTGGTCAGGAAATTAAAATTTTATTGGGAAAAACAAGATAGCAGGTTCACTCCTCCCTCCTTTGTGCCTCAGTGCACATTTCAGCTTGGCTGAAATTTTGGTCAATTTCCCTTCCATGGCGATCAAATGTTGAAGTTTAATCACCGTGATTAGCCTCGCTGATAAATGCTACCGCCGCATGGACCAGGTTAAGCATTTTCCTCTTATCTTGAGCTGGCTGTCACGCAACAGACCCAGAACAAAATTCCAAGGCTGAGACCTCTCCAATGTTGTTCTTCTGTCAAACAATGAGGCTATTTTGCTCAGTGTGACCTCAGGGCTCCTTCTGAAGGGGTACTTCTCTGTAGTGCCAGCTGCCACAGGTTACATGAAGTGGGTGTTTCTAAATTGCATACATTCTGCTCAGTTTATGATGTACATGCTGTTCTGTTTGAAAGCCTTGGATGACTACTCAAAGGATGCCTGGTACGTCAATGGCATGTTCAAAATGAAAGGTTTTGTGGGATGTTTATCATAAACACTCTCAACAGAAGAGTAATCATTCAGAATTGAAGATTCCAGTTCCAGAACGTTGTACATTTAATTCCATGACCTGTTAAGAAGAAAGCTGTAACCCCAAAAATGTCATGAATAATTTAAAAAAATCTATTCATATTATTTCATTCATTCGTTTCTTATATCTGCCAGCCAGTGAACAAAACACTAAATTTGATTAAACTACCTCAGCCACAGACAAGACTATCAGGGATCTGAACCTAACTACTGGGCCTAGCTCCTTCAGTACCTGTCAGCCAGACTTCTGCTAATTCTGGCTGACAGCAGGGCCTTAACACCCCGAGCCGAACAGCATCACTGAACAGAGGAGGTGTTAGTGCAACAGGAGCAGCATCACTTTTCAAGAACTCGATATCCCTATAGATATCCCAATCTAAATTTCTAACCAACTTTTAATCTCGTGAATTATTTTTTTTCCAAGCATGATTTCTGAAAACATTCCAAAGAGAAAAAGCAATTTACTCCAGGAGCACTGACTGTCGACACACAGAGATGGTGGTGCCACTGCAGTGATTCTTGGCATGGCTCTCCTAAAGACAAGCCCTGAACAAACACAAGTGATCATAGCTGGTTATCCCTTATTAAAGAAAGATTAATGCTTTGGCTGGAAACATTGAGATGAGGATCACTTTGATTTGGGAGCTGTCTGTAATCTGTCTATATGATACCTAGAAATACAAGTCTTAAAGCATTTTACATGAAAAGTTTAAAGGTGTTTCAGTGAATTGACAGAAGTTTGAAAATTGGCCGATGCAGATCACAGCACCTCTTGGTTACACCCGATTGATTTCGACAGAAACAGAAGGACCTGACATCCGATCCTGACAGCCAGTCCGTCTCAGACTCATATTTGCAGCTGGTCTTTGAATTGACCGTGTCTCGGCAGTGAGAGAGTTCTGTCCTTTCTCCATCTCTCACAGAGACAGCTGCCCTCCTTTGAGGATTTAATAATCTACATAATCCATGCTGCTCTTGGACTTTCTCTTCTACCTTCTTCTCACACCTGAATGGTCTTTCACTCTCTATATGCAAGCCAATGACAGCAGCTCGTTCAAATATCATTACCAAAGTCAACAAACAGGTCAAGGCAGTACAAACATGCACAGATACTTCCACTGCAGCTGAGTAATAAATATCCCGATACATTATGTAGCATCGTTTGGAAAGAGTCAGGCTGACTTTCTGAAACTGTACTCATGTGCATCTCTTGCATCCTTTTTTTAACAAGCTCAATTGGATTTACCCCCTAATGCTCTGACAGATAAGCACTTTACTCATTAGCATGGATTCAAGGGCTCTGGAAGGAATGAAGCAATCAAACGGTAATTCCACAGACAAACACGGAGGCCATAAATCACTCGCTCCCACACACTGAGAAACCAGATTATATTGCCACTGTGACCGCCCAGCACATACCAACCTGCATCCAGCCAACCAGACGGAACGACCTCTAACAACTTCACATGACTCCCAATGACATTCAATTCTCAGTTAGAGCTGATGTGTCAGAAGGACATGACCAACCGGATGACGGTATTCTGGTATGCTGCATGCTTAATTCAAAATAAGATGTGTTATCTGAGGTCTTTAAAAGACCATATGAAATTGTTACAAGGACTGATTGATAGCCTCATATTAAAGGGTTTGACTTTTGGTGGAAATATTGCTCTTTTTTTTCTCAACATAATCCCCTTCAGTATCAATACACTTTTGGCAGCGATGTTTCAGGGCCTCAATGCCACTTTGAGAGAAGTCCTTTTCTTGACCATTCAGAAAGTCCTCCACTGCATGTATGACGTCATCATCTGACTGAGAGTGGGTACAGGAAATGGCTTTTTTTCAATTTTGGAAATAGATGAAAATCTGATGGAGCGAGATCAGGCGAATAAGGCGGATCCTTAATCAATTCAAAGCCACAATCATTGATGGCAGCCATGGCAATGACAGACCTGTGAACAGGGGCCTTGTCCTGGTGGAACAACACACCTTAACTGAGTTTTCCGCAGTGCTTGAGTTAAATACTTTCTCTTTACTGCCTCAGAAGTGATGCATAATATGTGCCATTGATTGTTTGTCCTTTCAGCCATAACAGTATCATGAACTTTATTGACCATTTCTGGGGTTGCAACAATGACAGGCCTTCCAAGACAGGCATCATCCCCAAGGCTCTGCCTGCCACGCTTAAATTCTTCCACCCACCTTTTCACTGTAGCATATGAAGGGGCATTATTCCCTAGTGTTGCTACCATATCAGTATGGATATCCTTAGGTGCTAGACCTTTCTTATGCAAATAAGGAATCACTGCTCTTTCAGCAATTTTTTCCGTTTAGCAATAGTGTTTACTTTAGAGTGCTACGCTACGACAAAAAGTGACCAAATGACACCAGTCTTTAGGTACACAGCCTTAAATAGTCAGGGAATAGTAGAGCATAAACTTCTTAACTTCTGCATAACTTCTTCAATACAAGGCTCACAACTTATCAATCAGCCCTCGTAATAATTTTGAAGAGGTTTCTTTTAGGTAAAGGCAAGGCAAGGCTGAGCAGGTGTGTTGAGTGTGGATAGGGAAGAGGAAGCAGTCACTTAAAAGGTCCCTTCATCCCAGATTTGGTGCTTGGTCCTGAAAATGTGACAGAGCTTAGAATAATTGGACCTCATGCAATAGAAAGGTGAGTAGTGGTAGAGGAACTTTGTTATTAAGAGCCTCGTAGGAGCATTTTATCATTTGAGTGAGAGGCTGTGTAAATCCTGACAAAATAAGGTGAGGGCAAGGCAGTGCAGAGGGAAAACTCCTGGGCTGAAATGTGAGGGAGCAAATAATTAGAATCTTAGATTTGTTGCTGATGAATGTACCATTTTTTCTTGAGAGATTTGGAAACTGTCCTAGAATTTACAGATTCTTTTCTCAAAGGCTTCGTACATGCCATCTTGGGACTTTCTTTGGCTTTTGTAGAAGAAAAGGCTGAAGTCACTGATGTAATGTTAAGTGGTGCGTGAAGGGTCTGTTTCTTTGCACTGGCTGCACCTGTTACCAACACCAAACCAGTTTTTAATACTGGCATTCCAAGAACACTTTGAATTTCACTTTGTTGGGTACATTGGTGAAATACATGGAAAGAGTGGGTCCATTATCAAAACATTGAGGCTTCTGGGGTGAAAGAAATAATAGCGTTAGGTTCGCTAACAGCAGCACACCAACAAACCACCACTTGTTGTGAAATGCAAAAAGATAAAATGTAACCTCTCCAGAGGTTGCAGTACCGCGAGCCATTACAAACAAACTGAATTATTTGACTCAGACGCTGCTTGATCAAAGACAGAGCTGGCCATCATCTCCTGTTCATCTTCCCCACAGAATGGCAGCGTGCCCTGTCATCTTACTTATCTCTGTGATGCATCCGCTTTCCCACAGACACCCTCTGCAGCACAGCCCACTCTGCCCCCCCGGCGTAGATACATACAGTATAAACACATGCTGCTTATCGTCTGAGAGGGCCATGACTGAAGCTCTGAGCGCTCAGAATACATCAACCTGTCCTGATGGGACTGAACCATTCACAGATCTGAAGATTCACGTGCCTTTCATTCCTGATGAATGAACAGAAATCTGCCATGAAGTCACAGGAGATGTGAAGAGTAACGTTTCCTACGGAGTAGATGAAGATTTCAGTAAATAATCTCTTTACGGCACAAGACTGCGACCAAAATGGTCACATATGCAACTTTTTTTTTACAGAGTGTGCGAGTTAGAAATTCATCTGGCTATGTTCGTGCAAGTGCATATGTTTTAATGCTCCCTTTAACACATGCACTGTATCCTCTACCTGCAACACCCACAACGCAAATGAAGCGGTCTGTCGCTGATTATTTTAAAAAACAAAATGAGGAGAGAGAAGGAGGCTGGTGGTGAGGGAGAGCCGGCTAGAGGAGCTAAATCAGACGGTGCTTATGATGAAAAAGAAAGAGACACCGGCTGAGCAGAATTATTATGATTTTTTTTTTTTTTTTTTTTTTGATCTTTCAAATGTAAATTATTATTGTTTGAATGGATCCATATGAACATAAAGTCTAAATTTGCGCACATTTACAGACCATAGTAAGAGTGTGGAACTGTACTCTTATGTGACACTGCTCCGCAAATAACTTTGTTTAAAAAAAAATAACACTGGAGTCTCAATTTCTTTCCGACTCTACTGTGGCTCACTTGAGGGTGGCAGCGAAGAGGCAACAGAGCAAAGCAATGGGAGAGGGAAAAGGGTGAGCGAAAGGTACCTAAGCAAGGATGAGGAATATTATGCTCAAGCCTGTGAAAATGACCCAAATGTTAACGTCAGTGTTAATAATGCACTGTTAGCAACAGTAATGTTTAACATCAATGATGTTAAGTGTCACCTTCATGTGTTTTTTAAGATGATGAAACAGTTACGTTTGTAAAATAAAAAATCATGTTATTCTGCCCTCCCTGAACGTAGAAGTTCAGCCTGGCAGATAGATAACCAGTTCTTTGTAAAATGCAAGTATTCACGAGCTGTTTCTTGCTGCAGTGTTTCTCAGTCTATTCTATGGAGGCCCTACATGGCCAAAACACTCAAATTCAAGTCATGTGAGAACTAAACAGAAAAACAATGCAATTGCATTACATGCCCATAAAGGGAAGCACAGATGTCAGGTTTTCAATTTAGCAAATGACCTGTGACAAACTTCATACTCACAGTAAAATACGTTGTAAGTATCATAACTTGAGTCTCTGTCAACCTTTACTTCATAGAAACTCAAGTTTGCCAATTAAGACATCAATTCATCAGCATGCATGGACATGCTGTACCCCCCCCCCAAAAAAAAAAAAAAGTGTTTGGCCAAATCATGTGGGACCCACTTAGTCAGTAGCACCAGTGCTACCAGCAGAAAATTTACTGTAGAGCCCTACTCTTGTATGGCACTCTTCCTTATTCTTAAGTTCCAAGCGAAGGAGTTCCCAACCAAACAATGGTAAGACTTTATTTTTCAAACAAGTTTTCTAGCTGTAGTAGTTTTAATTTTTGGTATTTTTTGTTTGGTCTGGTGTCTATTTTTAATGTTTTGACATTATTTTGTAAGTGCTCTCAGTGAACTTAAACAAAGGTAAAGTCTTGTCCTCAGGGTTAGAGGGTAGGAAAGCATCATAAGAGTGTTTGAAAATGAGCAATACCTTTGGGAAACAGCCCACTCTTGCTGAATTCCTTGCAGAATGAGCTCAAGGCGATACTTGATTCCTTTTTATCAGTTGTAATCTTTGCTTTGAATAGACTCATCTTACACATGTGCACCCACAGACCTGCATCCTTGAAATTCTGAGTCACACTATGTGGAAATCCCCGCAGGAGATGTCTCAACCCTGTGGGTCAGCTTCCTCTGGAACAGTCCAGCTCGTCCCCCGAGAGTCTGACAGCGATAGCTGTCTAAGAGAACAGGAAAGCACTTAGCCTCCCGAGGAGTCTCTTCAATGCTGCTGCCTTTCCCCACTGAGTGAGAGCAGTGACACCAGACGCCACAGTGTCAGACACACTCTGCTATACAGTCACAGTGATATGTTCAAGGTTCTGGTCTGGGGTCAGGGTTAGGAAAGGTCACAGGGGGGAGAGAGCCCAGAGGGGGTCAGAGGTCAGACTTTGATTCACGTAGCAGACCAGCCTCGGGCTGCGGTTTGATGAGGAAGTCCAGGTGTGAGACAGACGGGTGATGAGAGGCATGGCTAAAGTTACGACTGCTGGCAAGGTGGTATATGGATGCTTACAGATCTGAAAGTGCATCGAGGAGTGGGAGTTACAACCCACTGTGCTTTTGATCACTTCACAGGCTGCATTTTGAGAGAGTGGGACCTGCTGAGAGCTTTTAGTCACACACAGAAAGCAAAAAGCAGAGAGTGAAAGTCCAGGTAGGCTTTGAGAAATAAAGGAGGAGGCGCAGCAGGTTCAGGAAACATAAGGAGAGTGTTTCTTTGAGATATATTTGTAGATTTTTGGAATGGAAGTGTCTCTAAAAGGACAAAACCTAAGTCCTCCTTTGACCTTAACCCTGAGATGAGGGGAAAAAATGTGTTAGAAAAGTTGTGCTACAGAACTTTGCTTTCCAAAACAACATGTGTTTTTATCCAGTCTGTGGTTTTATTTTCAGTGATACTATATTGTGTGGTTTCATAATCCACACATCTGGGCTCTAATGCAGTGGTTGTTTGGAGGTGGAAATAATCACCTAGTCCCCAAAGGAAAGAGGACACTCTGTGGCTCAAAACAACAAGGGGTCAGCCCACTGTCCAAGGAAGGGAACTGGCATCCACCCAAAACAATAACACACTATGAAGTGCATGAAGAGACATCATCTCTGTGCCTCATATCTGAGGAGTCCACGATGGGATTTTTCCACAGCTAAGAGCAGATATACTCTGCAGAGAAAAAGGGAGTGAAAGGGAGTGAAGTTTCACAAATCACTGCTATAAAGACTGCGGACTCCAAGGTTACCCAACCAAGTGACCACTGAAGAGACCACAGCAGCTGAGTGGAGGAGGATTAGGGAAAAAAAGGATTGAAAAGGAAGGGAGGAGAGAGTGAGAGAGGTGAGTGGAACAACCATGTGTTCATACCTCCCTCTGACCTCCTGTTCTGCACCGTCAACTAGCAGTAATCCACGGAGGATGAAGATGCAGGGAGTGGCTCGATGGGGAGAAAAAAAAAAAAAACGGGCTGTGACAGGAGTGTTTTCAGAGTGATGAGAGAGGTATGATTTGGTTGGCATGGTTACAACAGAAAATGTTTATGGGGGCTCTTCCAAAGGGATTATAAAGATGATTCATCATCCTTCCTGCAGCGTGAGGATGATAGAAGTACACCCACTCTGGTCCTGTTCAAACAGAAAACTTTTTAATGGACAAACTATTCATGCGTTCGAAATGGATTTCAGGTCAATGCTAAGGTTTGACAATCTATAAAGCTCTCATTGATGAAATCATCTGTACTGTATTCTATGGAGTGAGATCCAATCTGTGAGGCCCTTTAAGGATGGGTCTCTGCATAAATGAGAGAAAAAAGCATTGCACCATTTAATTTCCATTTAGATATTCTCTTTTCTTACATTTATTGATTGTGTGGGCTCTGCTGCACAAAGTGTGATAAAAAAAATACATCCCCAAACCCACTGAAAACTGTAACTGAGCGGGATGGACAGCATGTTTGAGAAACTGTTTTTGTTTTTTTTTTTACATTCAGGAATGTTTTTTCCTTTCTCTTGTCAATATTGCACAATGATGCAGCCTCTATAAACTTGTGTTGAGTATTAGTGACTTCATGGCACTTTGCACTTTTGTGCTGGAGAATTTCAGACAGTTATTGAACTTTTATCCCAAGCTCATTCAAACAGGGGTGTTTAAAAGTTCATTTATTTTTATTTTCAATGGCTCGTGTCCAATAATCTGTTGAATCCAATGAAACTGTAAAAGCAACTCTTTACACTACTTGAGTGTGAATTTGAATGCAGTATCTGTACTTGAAATGTTGTATTTTCACACAGTTTTAGTTAGTTTTAACTGATTGTGAAGGAGCTAATATCTTTGAAAACTCAAAATATGCCTTAGTCATAGACTTCCATAGGGTTGTTCTTGAGCCTTTGACTGCCCCTGTCCCTGTGTCAAAACTGAATCATTTTTTTTTCAGAAAACTGCTCCTTTTTTCCAAGTGGCCATCATCTTGCTTTTTAAGTAACATGAACATGCATAATTCCATTATAACACATAGAAATTATATATATATATATATATATATATATATATATATATATATATATATATATATATATATATATATATATATATATATATATATATATATATATATATATATATATATATATAAAATCAGCCAGCTATGCCTTTTCAACAGATTGTAATCATACAAAGTCACATACTCCCCAAAAGGATGAGGATAACACCAGGTTAAAAAGGCAAGATAGAAAATAAGTAACTGGAGTTTGGAGTTTAGGAAAAGATCCATGGCTTATACTTTCAAATGAATATGAAACATATGGAGTCCAGTTTTCTCTGCATGAAATGGTGGCACTAAAATAAATGTAACTCATTTGGATATAAATATTCACAGAGATTTTTACATAAGCAGTCCTTATGTGGAGTGCAGCAGCTCATTAAACTGCAGATTACTCTGTTGAGTCTGGAGATTGGAAAGAAATGTCTTCATGTTGATAAATGTTAATTGATCTTCCCTTCACCATGGCAAATCCTTAATTTCCATGGCATTGCCCTTTAAGGAGGCTGCACTCTCCAGAGAACAGCTTGTAAGTCTGTACTTCATCTCCTGTATAGACACAAGCAGTTGCCTTCTTCAACACTTACTGAGTCTGAATGGTGCACATGCTTCATTTATTCTGTTTTCTCTCTGTCTTTAATATCCTCAACCTCCTCTCCCAGCCCAGCACGCAGCAGCACCCTGTGTTCTTCCTCAGTCATGCCAGTAGTGGCGGGTTTTTGTAAACAAACAATGATGTCCAGTTTGATTTATAATCCAACGAGAGCTGGCAGGCTTGACTGTTCCCCATTTTGCATCACCAAGCTCTCAAAGCAAAAAAGATTAGCTCTAGCTGACTTCGCTTCTCTTTTTACCCTTTTCGTGTTTTTTTTATGTCTCTCTGCTCTCTCTCCTCTGCTGCTCTGGAGGCTCTCCCCTGAGGACCACTTAAAAGTGCACAAGACCCCGATGTCCCTTCAGACTGTGTCTGTGCTTGTTATTTTGAACACTCATGAACAAAAAGACTATTGCTAGTATGATTGCATGCATCTGATTTCACTTGTCAAGTAGGATTATGTGCACAGCTTGTGTACACATTGACCTAGAGTGGAACAACAAGCCAACAAGTTATGAAATGACCAAAAATGCCCAGAGGAAGACAAATTCCCCTCGGATAAAGTCAAAATGGATGTGCTGGTATAATCGGGCTTCAAAGTGTAACTTTAATTATATATTTAAAGCATGTTCAGCCGCACAAAAGTTAATTCTGATGCCAACGCTGCAGCTCTTAAAGAGGCATGCAGCAGTGTTGCAGTGTTCAGGTCCAGGACTTTTTAAGGTGACTCGATTTGAACTCAAGCACTGATAACTCTAACTTGGAAAAATGCTTTTGTGGTAAACAAACACTAGAAATGCAAACACATCAGACCAAATGGTTCCAAAGCAGTATCTAGAAAACCTTCTTTCAATAGGCAAACATGGATCAATGGTTCAGGTCCGCTCCTGGTGAGTACTTTAAATATCATATACAAAGACCAAACAGTAATTGTCCACTTGAGTTTTTCTTAAAATAAGCAACAGAATCCCAATTACCAAACCAATTGTCCAATACCAAACATTAGGGTATTTACTGGATTATTTTCAAATTGATCATCTGTTTGGATTACAATTAGGCTCAAAGTTTAGTTAGGGGTGCAGCTAATTTGACTGATAAATGGGTCTGTCTGGAGGCTAAAGGCCTGCCTCAGCTCCATCTCTTTGCCTGATTCTTGAGTATTTATATATAAGCTAGAATCAGCATTTGAATTATGGCGACCACTGCCTTTGCACTTTGTAATGCCTCTTCAAAAATCAATGAGTGCTTTCACTCTGATTGTACACTGTGACTTAAACATGGATGGAAAATAAATGAAAGTAAAGATAAAAATTTCATTATTTAATTCTTCTTTTCTACATACTAGAATCAAAGTTACACACTTCCACATCATGGTGCACTTAATGATTTAGGGATGTACTATACTAGTGAGTGGGTGGATGTTTGCACACTCTTCTAAAGGGTCAAGAGCATCCATACAGAGATCAATCATTTCGTTTGCATAGTAAACAGCTTCATATGGCTCTCTTTACTTCAACCTGACAGTCTAACATTCATGTGGATTTGCACACAACCTTCTCAAGACCCTGACTTCATGTTTTCACATGCAGTTAGCTTTAACCCTTTAATTTACGTCCATTCTTCACATGCATTTCCCCAGCAATAGCTCACTGAGCCGTACGTTGTCATGTGCTTCACAAAGTTATATGGGGCTGTTAAGCTGGACCAGGCTACAGACATGGAGGGTTTATGAGAGGTGTGCTGTGTGCAAGCATCTGTTACATCATGGAGTCTGTGAAAGTGCTGTGGGAAAAATTAAAATGATTGAGTGGGAGAGATTAAACCGGCTACTTTTTGAAGGGCATCTTTACAATCTCATGGGGGGAGAAATGGATGATGCTTTATGGAGCAGGATGTCAGCGAACTTTAGAATTGAACTCACAACATGCTGTAGAATTCTAACTTTCTACAAATCCAACAAGAAAAAATCCCTACCAACATTTCATCTTTCCAAAGAATGCACCAAAACCTGGAGAGATGCTCTACTAAGAGCACTTACATGTTATACATTTCAACCCCCTCGAACACAAACCCTCATGCTGCTGTAATAACTCTTTAGAACAGTTCCTAAATGCATTCACGCTGAAAACTCTCTCACAAATTAGCTTTTAGCGCTGCTCTGTGTTACATTCAAAATGAGATACAGTCACCAGCTGTTTTAAAAATAAAACATCAAGTTTTCCTGCTTGATGATATCTCTTTGAAGCTCTTCTCAAAGATTCATGGCCTCACTTGAGAGTTATGCATTTGGGAGTCACACATTATTGACAAAGGATGAGACAGTTTGGGTTTTGGCATCATTATGGACGTCAAACTGATGTTAAGAAACAAAATAACGTAATGTGAGTCGTGTCTCCATTAGAGGACAGCGCAGCTTTCTAATGCTGACAGCTGTATTTTGTCATTTCTAAGCAGAATAGGTAATGCTTCCATTTGCTGATTTCTAAGTCTCACAAGGTCCCCTGGTAATACCACCGCTGTGCAAAAATAGGGCAGGCAACTATGAAAAATAGAGGCGGCTTTTGTGGAAATTGACAAATGAAAAATAAATTAGCCCAATATTTCTGGGAACAGTTTTCTTTTTCGGGGAAAAATTGTATCCAGGATGTTTTTATCAGCTCCAGAAGAAAAGTCAGAATTTAGATGGTTGGAAATATGCACACAAAACATTAACAGTTTGCGAAGTATACAATCAACAATATCTAATATTCCAGGATGTAGCTTTAAAACAAATCAGAAGCTGTGTTGTTGTTTTTTGGCTGGTGTGTGAGCATCATCAGAGAGTAGTGACCGTTTAAGAACCAGCGTGGGCAAGCTGCTGCACACTGGCCTAATTCTCTCCATTACGACGTACAGTAAAACTACCTTTGCAGCGGTAAAAAAAGAATAAACGCCTCAGTTCTCCAGTATATAAATGCAATATATGGGCTAGCTGGTATTTCCCAGAGGGCAGGTTGGTCAGCTTGACCTCTGTTAAAGCTTCCGTTTCTGTCACCAGCAGCCTGACTGAAATAAATTGGCTTTGGTCTCTATGGGGGAGTTTGCTGTTGCTGCAGACCTGAGGCCTTATTGGTACAGCCGCAGTCTCACCAGGGAGGTCTGTGTGTGTCTGTGTGTGTGTGTGTGTGTGTGTGTGTGTGTGTGTGTGTGTGTGTGTGTGTGTGTGTGTGTGTGTGTGTGTGTGTGTGTGTGTGTGTGTGTGTAACCCTGACCCCACAAAAGGTGTTTGTATGAATTGCCGTGACCTGGGAGACAGCTACAGTGTGTGCTTGTGTGTACATCTCTGTGTATGTGAGTGAGGATGCTTTTGGTTGTTTGTGTCGACCTCTTTTCGGTGAAAGGAGAACTTGAGGTGACCTTGACCTCTGTGTCTGCAGCTGTATATGAGTTTCTTTGTTACTGTGAACTAGAGAGTGTGTGTGCGTGTGTGTGTGTGCAATGACCACTTAACACTGTGTGTGTGGGAGTAAAGAGGGGGGTTTGTTCACGAAGCATAACTGAAAGATTGCAATATGTGAGCAACTGCCCACACATCCTCAGGTTTCATCACTCTGGGTGAGGCGATGATGACATGCAGTGAGGAAAGAATAAACCTATTTCATAAATCTGAATGAGTATAATGTTTCTGCCATAAGACTACTGTGCATTCTTGACACTTAGAGTACTGACAGATACTTTTCTCCTGAAATGCATCAGACACAAAAAAGAAAGTTTCTGCTCAAAGATAAAAAAAATAAAATAAAATAAAATAAAAGAGAGCGATGAACACATGCTATTCATACTGAGCCAGTAGCTTGCTGGCTTGTTATCCTCTTTATCCTGTAAATTAAGTATTATTATTAACGATCATTTGTATTTGCTGAGATTTGGCCACCAGAAACTAAATTCAAATTATTATATTGAATTTAAGAAGCATAATCTGAAACTGAGTTTAATTCAATTCAAGCAAAGATTCACAGAAATCCTCTTCAAGTCTTAAAAACTCCTTTACAGTCGGTGTCTGTACTCTTCACCTGAATGAAAGAGCTGAGATAGCGCCAATTCCATGATGTCTGAACACAAGGGACTGGATAATCAGGTTTCCTGTAACTTAAGTTTCCACAGACGTGAAGAGGATTTCTGTGAATCTGTGCTCGGTTTCTCATCCTCAGGGATGTAGATGACATAATGGTCATGCCATGCTGAAATGGTATGAATTTTGTATTTTTGGATTTAAGGAATACAAAGAGTTGAATTTCCAATTAGGTTAAATAAAATTTATACAAAAATATAATCAAATAAATTCAGTTTCAATATATTTAATTCAATTTCAGATCAGGCTTTTCAAATTCAATAAAATAGCTCGAATTCAGTTTCTTGTGGCACACATCTCAGCCCATACATTTTTTTAATGTAAATTTAACCAAATGAAAACAACCAAGTTGATTCAACAAACTTGTCGTTATTGATGGGCCATTCTGACACAATAGATTAGGAAACCACAAACAGCCATCTACTAAGTCATTTAAAGAGTCGTCGTTGTAATGTAGATGGACTAAAGAAATATGAAACAGTAGTAGCTGCAGCCAGCCTTAGCACGAATAACACAGCAGGCATCAATTTGAGAACTGTTTATCAGAAACAACCCAAAGCTAAGAAAATATTCTATTTCCTTTGTCTGAAGAGGACTTGAGACTGACACTAACTTACATGAACAATATGTGCAAATAAAAGACAAGTCTGTAGGGAAGTGACGCGATTTTAAAAGTGAGGTCTGTTCAGGTTTTTACTTTAAGTCTGAGAAGTATTGTCTGACTTTTGTTGCGTTTTCAGTGGTGAAGAAGGAGGCAAGAACTCCAGAGTTAGAAATTTATTCTTCCCTGTAAAACACATTAGCAAAGCAGTGCATTTTTGCAGTATGATTGTGGATGTCATTTCTTCTTTACATCTGCTTTCAAGTCTGATGTTCACATATGAACAATGCTCAAGCAGATGGAAAATGGATTTTTGGAGTGTATGTCTTTTGTCAGAATAATAGCTGTCTTCACAACAAGTCCCAAAAGTACATCTATATCATCATCAGCGCCAGCCAACAGGTTTCAATAATAAGCTTTAACTTTATGTAGATGATGCGGAATAATGTGGCAGGAATCCACTGACTGCTCATTCAGATCCATCAATCTGGTCCGAAATGCTGGCAGACAAACCACCAGACCTACCACAGGAAATCTAAAGTCCTTTGAATGTTTTCCTTCATCTGAATTTCACCCCATATGGATGTTGTTTTCTTCCGGTAAATACAAGTGAAAATGATTATAATCAGGCGGAAAAGCCTGAGTAAACAAGAGAGCTCGTAGAGGAAAAAATACAGACGCAGAATAAACAAGTGAGAGCTCAATAGTAACTCTGTCTTGGATGACCAACTGATGTATTTTCAAGCGAGTCAGATAAGATAAGAATGTTCTCAGACTAATTGGGGGGAAATTTGCTGCGGGGAGAAAGATAAATATGAAGTCATTCCGAATAATACTTGGAGAAATAAAGGAAATGTGAAATCCTCAGAGAGCTGTACAAAGTTGTTCAGGCTGTGAGGTTGCTGATCTTCACTGTCATTATTCAGCACTTTAAAGTCAGGATGCTGGGGTACCTTTCAACACAGACGAGAGGCTGCAAGGTGCAGACACACCGAATGCCAACTGTAGACTTCAGCCATGTGAGGGGAATCTAAATTAGGCAAATGTGATTCACCTCATCTTTACCCATCTGGCACCAGCCCGAGTGTGAGAGACAAAGGCTGGAGAGAAAACACACAGCTAGAGGAGAAAGCGTGTGTGTGTGTGTTTGGGGGTAACAGGAAAGTTTGGAGTAATGATTTGTTGAGTGGGAGCAGCAGTCTAATCCTATCTTTTGTCATGCCTCATTACAATACCTGTGCTTCCAGTATATCTGTGTGATTGTGTGTGTGTGTGTTTCCGTGTTATTCGTGCTACTGTATGCATATTTATCACAGGGATAGTCATTGGGCCAGATGGTGGAGCTCCACAGTGCATCTGGCCCGTCATCACATGCTGGACTGCGATGACTAGACTCTATGTGGTGCAACAGTGTTCAGGGTCAGCAACTGTTAGCAGCATCGCTAACGCAGAATGGGTCGGGTGATTTTTACTCACACAAAGGATGTTTGTAAGACTTCATTACAGGAGAATTATTACGCTTTAATTGTACTTTAAGTTATTATTTTATTTTATTTATTTATTTATTTTGTATGTGTGTATTTTTTGTGTTGAAACTGTTTTTGTATGTTTGGTGCTACTGTTTGCTTTTCATCAAAAAGTTTTTAAAAAATGTAATACTTACAGATTGTTGAATCAGTCTGTATTGGTTTGGCTCTGCAGTCCCCCTTCATAGCCTTGGGAAGTGGACCTTGAAGAGAGGTTTGCCATCTGTAGTTCTGTTACTATATGGAGGCACCCATGCTGGCCTGGAAGAGGAAACATGAATTATACCAGTAGTTCTGGTGACATCTACAAGGACCGCGAAACCTCTTACAAAAATAAACTCACTCAATTCAAACTCACGGTGTCCTGGGTGTTTGTTTATGGCTAACTGACTTGTGTAACTAAATGCCCATTACTCACTTCTAAACATTTTAAAACGTCTTCTGAATTTCAAACGTGTAGCGGTGCCTCCACATAGTAGGTTAATATTGATTTGTGCATTTTTTTCCTGCTAAGAATTTACTTGAAACAGCAATATTCCTTCTGTTAAGTTCAAACAAACCTTTGATCCGGTTAATATGACAGACTTAGTTTTAAATTCATATTTTTCAATTCAGTAAAAGTTAATTTAAAAAAAATCCATATTCATGGTCCGCTGTGTATGTTAACACATCTCTCAGTCTCATCTTACTCATCTCACGACTGAAATACACCAGATACATTGTGGTCCAGCAGGCTGCAGCTAAAAAGCGTATTTTTTTGGTCAGTCTTATCTTATTTTTGCCAGTAGTGCACGAAAACCAGTTCCAAACAGCGAGTGACTTTTAAAATAAGACAAACGGTGTCGAAAAACGGTGTTTTGTCTTGTATTGCTGGCTGCAATATGGGCTGTTGTCAAACTTCAAAAAACTATTACACCTCTTTGAAAAATTTCTCACATAAATTATTTTTGTCAGCCACTTCCACTCAGATTTTCCCTGTTCCTCGTTAGTCTCTACTGCACAGACTCTGGCTGCACAATGGCGGCAAACGGCGGCTCCTGTGACGGAGGCTTTTTGGCTCCAAAATCGAACAATGGTTAAAGGCGGAGCCACGCTGTCCATTCTATATACAGTCTAGCATGCAAGGACAGCAAACGCAGCTAGTGTATTTGAGGTGTAAAAGCTCCTTTAATTCTCGTACCGAGTTCGTATGAGCTTTGAACAAGCTTAATACACTAACACATACGAACAGCACACAATAGCTTTAACTGCTATTACATCGAAAATATATGCTAATTCTGCTAGCATGCTAATGCGCTAATCACGCTAATGCTAATCGCGCTAGTAATCAAGTTCAAGCATACTACATCTTGTTGAAGCTGTACAAAATGCTAAACACAAAGGATTTACCTGATGCAAATTTCAAACAGTCCGTAACTCGTCGGTAAACTCTGCCTTTACAAAAGTATTGAATATAATAATCCTTTGCAGCTTTGCTCCTGACTCTGTCAGTGTGACGTTGTCTGCCATCGTCTTGTGTTACGTCCCGCCCCTCGACCTCTCTGATAGGGCTTGAAGGATTGTGAACAACCAATACAATTAACAAGAACAAAAGAGTGACATCTTAACATCACTTGATATTAGGTTGTAAGCTGACCATACTACTGTTGTGTGCACAGTATTCAAACTTGTTCAAATTCACAGATCTTTATTTAACCAGTCAAAAGACATCAAACTTGTGAAGTATTATTCTTAACCCATTATAAACTGTTTCTCTTTAAAATACTTCAATTAACTTATATTTAAGTTTACAAGCATATTTGTAAGATCATGTTCTTCTAAATATTATCATTTTATATTCATATTCATGCTAAAAAGCATGTGTAATATTTAAAAATCATTAAAATTTAAGGTAAGGTAAGGCGTGTTCAAAGTACAAAAACAAAAATATTATTGACCCCAACTAGCCCTCAAAGAGAAAAGTGGAAGAACATCATATCCTGAAATCAAGACACCATCAGCAGTGCTAGTCACCTTACAAAATATAATGGGAACAATGTTCAAAGTTGACTTTGCCTCTTTATGTTTAAAGGTGTGTTGACATTAAAGCTCTGAGAAGAAGATGAGATGAATGAGGACATTAAACCAACAGACATTAAACCATCTTAAATATGTCTTATGTCAACTTATTTTGTCCTTGGTTGGTAGCTGGGTAATACACTTTGCACTGGGATCTTGTTCACCATAGTCAACATAACCTGCTCCCTACGTCATCCCTTACATGTTTGAGCTGGTGTGTTTTCCATACACTTGTCAGTAAACTCAGATGTCCAGCAAAAGCTGATCTGCTTGTGTTACGTTGTTTGAATTTCATGAAAATCTACAAGACGGTTATGATTTCTTTTTAAAGAATTTATATTTTGATCATTTTATTTATTTACTTATTTATTAATTTAATCATTAAATCTGTGAATTGTTGTAGTTGAAACTTCAGAGGTATAATTTCAAGATGTATTCATTCTGATATTAAAGTAGAGAAGCAAAACCAGAATTCTCATGGTTGGTGGTGAATTAGACCCTCTAAAAATGTTGAGAACAGCCTTTGAAATATAAGACCATACAGTACCAGATTGGTTGCTCATTGGCAGCTGTTGCTTCCATCTGAATGAAAAATCAAACCATCTAATTAGGCATGTTTAAAGGTGGCAGCTTTATTGATAGTTTGCAACACATTTGAGACAAAGTGGCAGTGAGTAGTAATGAGGCTGCTTCTACTGTTTGTAGACAAGTGTTAGAAAGTGTAAACTCAGGTAGAAGTTAAAGCACTGCCTCAATCCCTCGAAAGTCTGTATTTTAATCGTATTATGTATTCAGTTACAATGAAGCAGTTTCTCTATATATGGACCTCTTATGGAAATAGAAATGAGCACCATCTCAAGCTGAATAAATGACCTAAAAATGGAAGCTCAGTCTAATGTTTATAATCTCTGCAATGATGAGCCCTACGTTTCTTCCTCTGATGCTCTAAACCAAACCAATAAATGCAAAATTTCTTTGCCTCTCGAGAGGGGAAAAAGGCTCTAAGTGTGATTCTGTTACATTTTCTCTGCTAAAGTCGATGCTTGTCTCCAGCTGTGACCTCTTATGAAACGATAAGTCGTGAAGACATCATTAAGAGTACAAAAAGCTTGATTTTTAATGTGTTTAAAGACTGCAGTTCACTGTATGTGATAATTAACCCATCTTTGATTAGCTTTCTGATAATAATAAATTTAGAGAAATGAGTTTAGAGGCTCAGTATTTTTGGTTATGATGTTTAAAAACAGCCCCAAAGTGCATTCTCATGATATGTTTCTTTGCTGTTTCCGAATACTGTTTGTTTTAGATTTCAGATAAGACTAAAGAGGAAGTAGATACACATGGGAAAATTAGGTCATAGCTGTAAACACTCAGTAATTGTAATTACTGTTATTCTTGGATCAGTTAAATGTTTGATTGTTTCAGGATACAGATGATCAAAGCATCACAGTACTTTTGTCCTGATAAAGGTCACTCAGTGATTAATGAGTAAATGTATTTTCATTCATGCTGAGAATGTTTGAAAATCAGTATGAAAAGGTTAGTTTGTGTCATTCTTACATTATGAGGTCCTGATAAATGAGAGATAATTAATAATAGCTCACTGAGCCAGTAAAGAAGGTGATTTATCAGCGAGTTATATTAAACATGAAAATACTGCTTTTATTTTTAAGAAAAGTTACCCCCAAACTATCACATTCTCCATTTACATATGCAAAATACCTTTAACTCTTCATTTACAGTTTTCATATGCTCTGACTTTAACCTTGTAAAGTGGTTGGTTTTATCCATGCTCCACAAAGATAAATCAAACTCTGGCTTGCTCACCTTTGACCTTTCAGCTGACTTTTGGTGCATCAGGATTTAAATAAATCCAAACCAACATGAGGGCATCTTTGTGTTTTTTTATGTGTAATCCTTGATTGTAAATCAAAACACAAGATAATTATACTGCCCTCAAGTGTTCCTACATCACATCATTGTGTTTTATCATAAACTTTCTTAACTTTTCAGAACCATCCCAGTCTTCCCTCCCTTTGCAGTTTGCAGTATCACATTATTGCCTCCTTCTCGTGCCACTGAATCACCTCTCCAAGGTCAGACCTGAGCTCTGCTCTCATAATTACCACTGAGGGTAATTAGTTTCCACAGCCCAAGGTCTCTGGCGCCCCTCAGCACACCTTTACTCTGTCACCTGGGCCCCGCCAGGAAAAATGAACGGCTGTGTATGCTGGGTTGACCGGGCCCACATGATCTATAATAAGGTTCCCTTTGGAGTGGAGCTGGATTTGTGATTGTGTGTGTGTGTGTATGTGTGTGTGTGCGTGTGTGTGTATCACCAAGTACAAGGAACATTACCAGGGAACTTAATTATGTCTCTTTCTTTTCCAAAGACAGTATCACAATGTCAATGTTGGGGGAAAATCATTAGCCTTCACACAGTTAATGAAAGTCAGAGATTAAGTCAGGCGTTGTAAAGAGAGGGGTATTATTCAGCCCAAAGACTCAGGCCATCATTAATATACTTCTCCCTCTCTTTTTTTTCTCTCCAGCCACATGTGGGCAGTTTAGTGTGTGTTCATACTTGTTTTTTTTTTTTAAACTTTAGGGAGTAAAAACTTTTGCACCAGCTGTTGTATTTGCAGTCGTGTAAACATACCAGACATAAATTTAGCACAACGGGGGAGTTTGAATTAGTTAACAAAACAACACCACAAGAGATTTCCGTAGCTCTTAACACATAGAGGATGATGCATAAATACAGTAATGCTGACTATTCTCTTATCCCCACAGTGTCTTTGAGAATCCTCCCAGGAGGATAAACTCCGACCAAGCCAGTCCATTCTGCTGAAACAGGCCGTAATACACCTGTAATTCCTGCCGTCTCCATGGAGACTTTCAATGTGTTGACTTCAGCTCTTTCCCTCCCTCCCTCTCCTCCACGTCGTCCGCATCTCTCACCTGCCCTGCTCTGAGTTTCACAGCACGGATTCGGCTCACTTCCATCATCCAGATCCCATCTGCCCTGTTCTCACCTCATCACAGCAGAAACAAGACTGTGCATGACTAGCACATGCCAATACACACACACACACACACACACACACACACACACACACACGCACACACACACACGCACACACACACACACACACACACACACACACACACACACACGCACACACACACACACACACACACACACACTTCCCCTCCCTCCTCTAATGTCCACCACCATCTGTGTCTGTTGCCATCAGCTCTAATGTTGCGTCATAAGAAGCTGCTCGTTTCTGCACATGCAGACAGTAATGTTGACTCTGTCACGTCCCAGCTTTCCTCCTCCCTCCCTCCCTGCGGCCTTACCACTCCCGCTCTCTCTCTCTGTCTCCCTCCATTAAGTCAGTTAGAGCTGGCAGGACACCCCGTAAGGTGCCAGTGATTAAGAAGAAAACTATACACAAACTTTGTTTAAGCTTCTGAAGAGCTTTGCGAGATATCGACTGTCCTTCCTCTGCAACCTTATAGCAGTTTGATGCGGCTACTAGCCTCACTCTTATAAGAGTGAGGCATTGATTCTGAGCGGCACGGTCTGTCTCTGGATCAATGGCGAGGCACAGTGAACACAGTCCTCCAGAGGTCAAGGCCAGATCCTGTGGACACTCGAAGGTTAGGTGTGGTTCTGCCAATACGTGTCAGTCAGGAGCCTCACATGAGCAAAGCTTATCTCTCCTGTGAGACTAATGCTCTGGTTTAGCACACACATCTAGCCTACAGAAATACACACTTCAACACACAGAACATACTACCTGTCGAGCTACAGATCGTTACTCTGTTTGGGTGCCTGAGCCTGAGCTGGTTCGAGCGATTCCCTCCTGCAGCGGCCATTAAAAATGCCAATACCTTCCTAATCAACCTCAAGCTATTACACATTATGCATACAGTTGGGTATTGACGTGGGAAGAGGAATTTTTCCTGTGGAAATATCCAGGACATAAGATCAATGGAGCGATTCAAGGGGGCACTCTTGCATTAGAGTGCGTCGCTCTTTAATTATCTCCAGTGCAGATGGGCCTAACGAGGGGAAGGACTCTTAATTGAGAGGGGGAGGTTTGGCGGGGGAGGGGTTGATGAACCTTGGAGACACTTGGCGGCAGCATGTCCCGGCTTGCCGAGGCCAAGTCCTCATTTTTGAACTGGCGGTGGGTATCTCATCCCGTTGTGAGTGAACCTGTGATACAATCCGTGCGTGTCACTAAAGCTGAGCAAGTGAGGAGGAGAATGGCTCACTGAGCGCTTTTCTGTTTTTGTACTTTTCTACTTTTATGTGTTGTATTTACTCCATTCTTGCTGAAGAACAGCGATTCTGCACCAGAAGCTCAACTTTCAGGAGGATGTTGTCTTGCTTTTGTTCTAAAACATTTACAGAAGAAGTTTCTGTGAAACCACAATAATTTACAGTCATTTTCTGACAGACCACAATATTTGTGTTCTTCTGGGCTTAGAGTTTCAACAACAAGAGATGTTACCAAAGTAATTTGTCATCTTAAAATAAAGATAAAGTAGCAAGAAATAATTATACCCGTGGTAGAAGTTGTTGAAAACTGCAGTTCCTGTCACCCAGATTTTTATGCTTGAACTTCACTTTCTTATTTCAAGATTGTGATCAATAGATCTAAATCTATAAAAGAGACAAGCATATAATAGTTTCATGTACTGTTATTTAAGTCAGGGTGTTTCTGGTTATTCGGCCCACTAATCATTTTCAGGGTCATGTGGCAGACATGAGGTAAAAGCTGGAAACCATCCGGGTCTCATAACCACATCATCACAGAGATCTCCTTCCACTGATTTTTTCCCTGATAGAACAACATTTTAATTAAAGCATGGCAGCACGTGATTAATTAACACCTACTTACTGTTCTTAGCGTGAATTTTCACAGATTTCCAGCTTCCACATTCTCCCCAAAAAATTCACACTGTGACCAATTAGGCAGTCTGATTTCTGCGGAAAGGATTTTCAACCCCAGGCAGAGTTCTCTAATAAGAAGATATGCAACAAAGAACCTGACTGTGATGTATTCAGTGATTATTGAGGTGGACTGGTGAGTGTTATTCTGAGTAGAAGACAGCTTGAATTTGGAGGCTTATTCTGCAAATGCTTAAAAAAAATATCATCTTATGACACATTAGAGTTAAATTACTCTGTTTCAATTAAATCATGTTGCTGCATCGACTGAAATGTCTTTGAGGTACTCTCTCAACCGGTACTCACAAATTAGGCTTTGGCAAGTTTTTTAAGTCGTAATAGGAATATACAATTATGTCCCTACCATGACAAGCATGCATGACAGCCACTGGTGTGAGGAAAATCAAAGAAACCCTGGTGCGCTCGCTTTTTGGGCTGCAAGATTCGGTTTCTCTTTTTGATATCAGAGTAAAAAAGCTCAGAGTTTTTGATCTAAAGCATGACTGAGGGACTTTGAAGCCAAGCCACAGAAGCTGAAGATACCGGCTCTTTTTTAAAATTTTATTTTAACTAGCTGGCAACAATAGTCTTTGTCCTCTGCCTCTGTTGGTGAATATTTCTGTATTTGGCATGAAAAACATGACCAGTACAGCCAAATAAGTGGTGCCATCTGGGACTAAAAAATCAAATTTCAAGACCCTGGATATTAGTTCATCCTACTTTTCAGTTTTAATCCAAAGAAGAGAACAAAAGTTGGTCGGTTTGATTTCTGTCTTTGCAAACTCCTTTCTGGGGTAAAATACATGTGACATGAATCTAGACTGTGTGAGTGATGCCTTTAGTTCTTACAAAGATTAAACCGTTTTCTTCCCAGTCAGAAAGTCACGGTGCTGAACTGGACTCCCTCCCTCCCTCCTCATCCTCTCGTCTGGACCGCCATATGCTGCTGGTGCTGTTGTTGTAGTAAAGTTGTGGAGGAAAGTGCTGCTCTAGCAGTGTTGCGACTCGAGGCAGGAAGCAGTAAGCCAGCACTGGAGAAGCTGCAGGAGCTCATGCATTGATCAGCAGCTGTTCCCTCCACTTCTACTTCATCTCCATATGTTTTTCTCTGGCTATTTATTCTGTTTTTATCTTCTTCTTTAGTTCTCTATGCTTCCACCAGTGGCCAACTCCTCTTTGTCTTATTTCTTCTCCCCTCACAACTGATATTGTACATTTTCACACTCCTATGCATGCATTTGATCCCAGGGGATACATTTCAACTCCAAGATTGCTAACTGGCTTTATGAGGTGATAATACTCCAGTATTTACCAGCTGTTAATTTAAGCTCCTTTTAATTCATATTTTTTATCTATTTTTTTTTTTAACTGTTATTCCATCACTTTATTATGTGTATTGCAGCCTCACTGTGAAGTAATGACCTTCCTCATCGGCGCTGAGCCAAGAAATTTTTCCCCAAAGTGATAATCTCATTAGAGTCAGGGTGGTAATGATTTATTCTGTACAGTATGCGTGCAGCATAGAACTTTGCTTTTCCAGTTTTATCTCTTGTCTTGTTTTTATAGAACTAACATCATATGCAGGGAGTTGCTGTTTTTTTTTTTTTTTTAACCATAATCGAATGATGATTAAAATTAAAACCTGAGGCCATGAGAGCACTTCAGCTGATCGAAAACCCATGAATGTAAAGTACATACAGGCTGCAGATGCACTCAGAGGCTCAGCACGCTGATTGAGTTTGTGTTTGGCTCTCTCTCATTATGCAGGATCATATTTTTCTCCCTCAACAATACTGAAGACATGTCTCCTTTGAAGCTCTTATCTTCTTGGACATCAAAGGTTTCCACTAAACAGAGCAAGCCTGGCTCCACTTCCTCTGTTCTTCTCAAGGATTGTTGACGTCTCTGCTTTTGTCACAGAAACTCTAACTTCTAGCTCTCAGATTTGGCCCTTTGGGGATTCATATAAAATCTCACCAGTGGAGACAATGGAACCAATAAACTTTAAGAAGTGCTGGACTGGGATCAAAAACCAGCATGGCATCTCAGCAACTAATGGCCCCATTGTAACCCATGGCCAACACAACCCAAATGTTAACGTAAGAAGCTTCAGATGAAATAAAACTGACTGAATAACATGGTGACTAAATGTAAAGCAGAGTACGCTCTCCAAATATAAACTGTTACAGTTAAGGGCCCTCAGACATGTTTCAAATGATGCAAGAAGGTCTTTGCGTTTCAGAGCTCCACCTTGGGCACATTCAGAATAACTCAAGTGTTCACACAAGAGAAAATATGAAAATCAAAATACATGATGTAAACATATAAACACCTATTTGGTTGTAATGGAAGCCCTATCACTCAACCCCAGGACCAAGTCTGTGGTAGATAAATCCTCAGTTTCAGACACCATAAAGACTTCATGCCTACAAGCAACAGAATAAAAATATTCCAGTTGTTGATGTTTATTTCAAAAATTACAAACCAAAACTATTAACTACTATTAAGTTGTGACTTTATCCTGGTAATATCTGAACATATCTGCAATCACCGTCTAACAATGTCTGATAACCCTATGTGACATACAGTATGCATCTGAGAACAGATTATATGTCAGCTTTTCTAGTTGGTGCAACATCCCATTACATCACATTTTCATCTGTTTACACAACCAGTTTTATACCAAATAACTTTTTCATGGACTTTTAAAAAAAAACCCTGTAGGTTTTTGTGCTTCTAAATTTGCTTCACATTCATTTATTCTTTGTTTAATTTTTATGCTTTTATTGTGAGAGGACAGGAGAGTGGATAGAGTAGGATACAAGGTGAGAGTGGGGAGTGACATGCAGGAAAGTTGTCACTGGTGGGACTTGAACCCGGCTTCTTAAGGGCATTTTGTTACATGTAGTATGACCTAAACCACTAGACCATCTGCACTCCTTGCTTCACTTTTAACATTCTTTTTTGGCTGACATACAACTGCTTTATTTTTTATGATATTTTTTGGGCCTTTAAATTTTTATTGAGGCTGGGACTGTGGACAGAGCAGAAAACCACACTGCAAAAACTGGCATCTAAGCAAGTGTGTTTTCGACTTATTTAAAATAAAAATTGCCTTATTATACTTGGTATGAGCTATATTCAACAGACAAGTCCAGGAACGTGTCTTATTTAAAGATATTAAAGAACAAAAATAGGGTCTGAATTACCTGCAACAAGTAAGAAAAAATCTGCCAGTTGGGTAAGAAAAATGTACTTGTCAAGTTTAGAATAATATCTAAATACAAGAAACTTTCACTTACTCCACTGACAGATATTTTTACTTAAAACAAACAAGCTGATTTTTGTCTTTAGATTTCAGTTTGAGATTTCAGTTACAATTTCAGTTTTTTTTGCACTGCAGGATGGGAATGACATGCAGGGAACAGCCTGAAAGCAAACACAAGCTGCTTTATGTATGGGCACGCAACTGCTGTAAAGACCTTTACCATGATGACCCCCTGAACTAGTTATGGGGCCAAGTGTAGAAAGTGAAGAGGACAGTACTAGTCACTGTTTTTAGTGTTCCGCTGTTATTATACACCGTGTATGAAGCTTTCTACACCCCTGAATATCAGATTTATATGCAAAGCAATGTATGATTATTTGAGATTCTGGATGAGCTGCTGCTGACATTTCTTGATAATAACTGAACCTTGAAAAGCTGCTCCGCACTGCTATGAAAAAATCTCTGGTGATTGCTCAAATCCGTATTTATACAACCCGCATCTCTTCAAGTATCTCTCCTCGATCCTCTAATCCCTTTATCTCTGAGATAGTGCTTACTACAGTGACAGGTGAGACAGCCTCCGGATTGACTAAAGAACATTTTCTGAGTTTCCTTTTCTTTCTCTGGAGACGATAACATTAACACTGTTTTCCTCTAAGTTGTTGGAGTGAGAGTCAGCGCGTACCCCCTAGAGAGGATCAGCTCTTTCTCAATATGGTGTTTATCTTTCAGCTAAACTAGGAGCCTTACAGACACTCACAGGCATGCAGATTCTTGAGAAGGAGCACATTCAGATATGTACAAACACACCAAGTGGTTAAATTATCCTCCTAACTTCAAAGTGTACACACAAACAGCAGCATGCAAACATGTGGCAGGGTTACTGGTTGTAGAGAGGGCCTGCTTTTTGGCTCAGCTGGGTGTATTGTTGCAGGGGCGCTGAGGTATTAAGAGGTGGCTCAAGGGTTAATATCGAAGGATGAATGAGGCAATCTGCAGCTTTACATACCGCTGAGGAGAGGAGAGCGACTTGGCACCATTTCATGGGTCACTACATCTGCAGAAATTAGATTGGAAGCCGTTTTCTGAGTGCTGCAGAATATCAAGGTGTGTGTGTGTATTTATGAGGGTGTGCAAGTGAGTCAGTGTGAAAGCCAACTCAGCAGGGAACAAAGTCTGCAGAGAGCAGCGAGGGACTCAATCATAAGTAACAGCATAGGCACTTCAATTTATCCATTGAAATCCATCAAAATCACTACATCCAGTCTGTGTTGAGCCATCAAAGTAAATCAAAGGGTTGGAAAATAGCCTTACAAATAGCTTTTTGGCACCTCTTGTGGATTTCACAAAGAGAGGTTAATTACATTTATCTGTTCTGGACAAAGAGCAGAACTAGCAGCTTGAAAGGACACTCAGGAGATTCTGTAACAAACATATCAACACTCCCAACTCACCTGAGGCAGGGCAGTTTAGTCTGTGGTCTTACTCCTGAAATATGACAAATGAGATAACACTCTCTGTGATGTTCTTTTGTTTGTTTACGCTCTGCTGGAGTCAGCTGGTGAAATATGAAAAGAGTATAACTCACAAGAAAAGCACAAAACGGTCAATTCTTAAAATAGCACAAGATCCTCACAAGATGATGAGGTCATCACATAAGGCTCTCCTACCTGGTTCATGAAACATTGCAGAGGCAGGGCCTTAAACACCAAGGTTTGCCCATAGTTTCGACCTTGACAGGCCTACAGAGGGCTGGCCAATCAGCGGGAAGGGGGTTTGTGGAGTGGGGAGCCTTAAAGAGACAGCAGCTGGTAGAAAATGTTTCAGACAGGGTTTGAAATAAGTTTTATTATTAAAAAAGTTATTATTATTGTTATGATTATTATTACTGCATGTCCAAAAACCATTAAATCAGTAGTACATCAGCAGTCAGTCCTCCTTTACAGTCTCACTGTACACTGCTTAAATTTGATGACATGAAATGTTTTATTTATTGTTCCTGGGATAACGTTTTATCATCCCTTTGAGAAAATTTGTTTTGGACTGGATTGCAGACATTCAGCTGGTTTAAGAGTTATGCTATTGAACTGTCCTCGTCAGCTAACATAGTTATTTATGAGAGTGAGAGATTTTGCCATGAGAAGCACAGACAGTGTTTATTGCTATCATTTTAAAGAGATGAGAAGAGCAAAATGAGGAGATTCTGAGCAGGGATGGCACTTCTGACAAACATACAATGGGGCAAGGGAAAGTCACCAAACCTGAGGGGGGTGAAGATGCCTTAAGGAAGCGAGACCTGATGGCAGAAGTGCAGAGGGTAGATCTCATGACCTCCTCATCAGAATACTATAAAAAAAAGAGAAAATCCCTGCACTGCTCAGTGTGGAACACAAAGTGTCTGTAAACACAGACGTTGACAAAACTGATGAAGAAGAGTGAGTTTCAGTAGTCATATATACAAAAACAAATCTGCATTCAGGCACAAAATAATACTACAGCATGAGGGTGATATTCACACTGTGACTACTCCAATTCTAACTCCTTGACACCATGAGTGTGAGCCAAAGCTCTTTTATCCCATGAAAGAGTGAAATTCAAGGGAAATTGCTTCCTGTTATGAGCACGCTGGATGTTCACTCATTCTTCTCTTTTCTTCCTAAAGTCTTTCTTTACAGCACAAAAATATCCAGCACTGGGATCAGATAACGCCGCAGCTGGGCTAACAAGTGTTGCTTAAAATTGTTGCTTCCTCTTTGAATGCAGTGACACAAAAGAACATATCTCAGTATTTTCTCAAGCGAACCGTGACAGAATCAGCTTCAGCACCAGCAGGGAGCTTGTTGGTGAATGTTTTTTTTTTCTTTTTATTTTTTAACGTAATCTCAGAGTCACTGCAGACACAAGATGGTTACATCTCGTTTCATTGAATCTTTATGATTGAGCACATGCTGAAGCTGTCTTTATCTCATGATGCTGCTTGCATATTTAGTCTGCTGTGTTATAAGGGGCTCAGTGTTGATTGACTTAAAGGGACAGTTCTTTTTTGTGACATGAGAGGAGAGGTTACTACATGAGAGGTTACTTGTCAAAAGTAAGTGTATACTTTTGTACAGGATCCGAGTGAGCTCAGCCTACACAAATTCCATATGCTAAAATTAATTTGTCACATTTAAAGGGAAGAATATGATATAATGTGAGTAAATAAAGCATTCATGGTAGAACATTTAAAGAAAATCATTTAAATAACCTGTAGTCTATTGAATAGACAATTTGTCTGGTAATGGGAGTACTCCCCATGTGTTTTTTTTTTTTTTTGGCAACATACAAGCTATCACATTTTATGGCAATCTGTTTGGGTTCTCCATCTTCAGACACTCTGTGTATCTTGGCTTTTTGACAGTTGTTTAATGTCTCTATCATGCTGATAACTGTTTCTTAGGAATAACATTGTATACCTCCTCAGTTGTTGGTTAACACGTCCTACTTTTGGCCAACTCTTTTCACTGTTTCTCCTTCTTTTTCCTACTGATACCTTAGCTGTGGGCTGGAACTTACTATCATTAGCTGTTAGAAAATACGTCATAAGACAACATTAAAAAATGTGAACTATTCCTTTAAAAACTATTCTTAGCAGTTCTACAGCCCTGTATGAGAACATGCATTTTTTTATATTGTGGGGAAAAGACGAAATATTGCAAACAAGGTGTTTCTTCATCCCAAATTAAAAAAAAACAAAAACATAACAAAACATCAACTTTAGTTTTATTTATATTTGTTCATTTAATTAATATTATTTCTGTAAAACTTTGCAGGGACACTGAAACGTACTGAAATGTAAATAATCTAATGTCTGGTTTCTTTACATCAACTTAAAATTTATTTTAAAAAAAGTTTTGCAAAAACTCCAAGCTCCCAACGCTCACATTTTTCAGGCAGGGTGAACAGAATTATTTTCAGTTGTTTTGCCTGGATGTGGTAAAACATGCACGCAACATATAACTATATAAAAGTCAACAAAAAAAAATTTAAAAGGAAAAGTCTTGTGATATTTCAAGTGCATTACCCCTTCCTTTTAATTTCCATCATTTATATTAAAGAAAAAAATGTTGGATTTCATCCAGAGACTTCACAGCAATTTTAAAAATGGCAGAAGCAGAAGCATTAATCAGTGAATGAGCCTCAGATAGTATAACATGCTTCTGTTGTTACACTGACTATTACATAAGACTCTGACCCAATTTTTCTCTGTCAGCTTTTATACAAGCTTTTGCTTTAGTAGTATTAATATATTCTGTGCATGCATTGTGTGCATAAACGTGCACCCTGAAAGACACCATGTTCATGTTTGGTTTGAGAATGGAAGTAACCAGTGCTGTCTTTTTAAAAGTAGTACACACTGGATTTCTGTCTCTTTGTCAGTGAACAGACGTTCTGTAAAGCAGGATTTAGCAGCTGTAAACAACACCCACATAAACATGGAGAAAGCATCTTGTACTTTGGTGCTTTAAATCTTCAGCTGTGCCTTTTATTTATTTATCATTATTATTATTTTCAAAGCATAGCGTACCCTAATGCATCATATTTTGATGAATTTGTCAACCAATCCAGGTTTAAAATATTTGTCTCTGTATTCAAGTATTTCATCCCTCCAACAATCCATGTGGCCCATATATAATTTATTTATTCAAATCAAACATTCATTTTTCACTGTGATACTAAATGAGCTCATAACAAAGATTAAATGCCTTTCTGAAGCTGCCTCAGCGCTGTAGGCTGATTTCTCTGTCCTAAAACTGTCCTAAAGGATACTGTGTTCAGACATCTGGTGTGTAAAACACACTGACTATATATTTAAGTGGACACTTTCCTAACATGCACACACGCTATGTTTTCCTTTCGTCCTTTCCAAGTCTCCCGTTATAAACAGGCTCTTGAGCAATTAAGTGGAAAGCTGTCTCCAGAGCATAAACCCATTTACTATCACCCTCCCCTTTCTCCCACATTTCTTCATTAGGCGCACGGTATCGCCCGGGAACCCGACAGGCTCATCAGGCCCTAAGCACTGTGCAGGAGTGAGCACTCTCACACAAGCACAGACACACAAACTCTGACCCACATCTCACAGACACGAGTCCGCTGTTTGACAGAGGGAGCTGAGATGAGAACTTATTTGGGAGTGTTGGGACGAGGCCGGCTGGGACACAAAGATTATTTGACCGTCATGCCAAAACAAGTCAATCAGCTCTGAGGCTGGACTCACAGAATCCCACCGCATGATGTGACACCATTTTTCCTTTTCTTACTGTCAATTCATTTGGGGAAAATACCCTTCAAACTATCAGATGTTACATTATAACATAACATAGCATAAAAAAAGGAAAGGTTGAAGGGGTAATGTGAATGAGGATACTTATTATGTGTGAATTTTGATCAGTGGTAGAGTTTTCGTCTCTCAATCAGAAGGTTGAGGGTTCGATTCCCAGCTCCTGCAGTCACATGTCGAAGTGTCCTTGAGCAAGACACTGAACCCCAAATTTCTCCCACTGTTGGTCAGTGGTGTGTGAATGGGTATAAAACTGTTGGTCCCTACAACAGATAGCTCATTCAGCCATCAGTGTGTGAATGTGGTGTGGATGGGTGAATGAAGCTAGCAGTGTGCAGCGCTTTGAGTGGTCGGTAAGACTAGAAAAGCTCTATATAAGTACTGATCCATTTACCATTTGGTCCATTTATTATGGACACAAAAATCCTCTAGAAAACCAGGTCACCTACTGTAGCATTGAGAACTATAAATTGTGCTTCAGTCTGCGAGTGAAGGGCAACGTTTAATGGCTGAAATACACCAGATGCATCTCCGCTCTGTCACCGGATCAGATAGGTTTCCATTGAAGTCAGTGTGTCAACATACACTGGATCCGTTCCGTTGCGATCCAGCTCTGTGGCTGGTCTGAAAGGTTGCAGCTAATACAAGCCATCCCATTTTTCCTTGATGCTTGTGTTGTGTCAATTCAGAGTAGAGAAGATCAAGGTTTACCATTTGCAACAGAACGTGACAATGAGTGAAGACATGCCAGGAGTCAACAGGTGTGAGGTTTTACGGCGCTTCATGAATGAAGAGAGGTTTATTAATGGAGAGGGAAGCACGGGAACTCCTCGGTCTCGGAAGACCAGCTGTCTGTCAGTCCTGCGGCTTGCTGGACTGAACACACAGGCGGTGTGAGTTGACAAATGCAGTCAACACGCAGCAGAGCAGAGCTGGACTGCAGATGCATTTGGTGTATTTGAGGCGTTAGTCACACATGCAGTCCTTGTAGATTTAGCTTCATATTTTGGTCATTGACGTGTTATGACCTCACGGGTTTATCTTCCCTTGCTAAATCTGTCCTGACTTTAAAATTAGTTGTTTGAATCTAAAATCAGTTCAGAGTTAGACCTCAGTTCACTCTTTGTACGACTGACTGTAACCATGTGTCAAATCCTTTAACTTAACTTTTTCAAACTGTAAAAAAAAACAACAACAGTAGTTTACCAAGGATTACCCAAACTCCCCTTGGATTAACTGGCACGCAACAAAAACTAAATACTGTTGGAGGACAACTCATTGTGTTTTTATCCTCCTTTTATTCAACACAGTGCTCTGTTCATTGTCTGACCTCTGATGAGCAACATACAACCTGTAATCCAAATAGTCACCCAGGATTGGGGAACTAAATGGAGTCGTGCCAATTTGCACAATCTCCAGGTTGCAGGAATAATCAAACCAAGTTTCTTATGCAATGACATTGTGCTGCTCTCCATTGTCCGAGGGGCCTCTGCCAGCGAGGTGAATGACTTTTAAACCGGAAAGAAAATGACATTTTTAAGTGTCAGGGTGGCAACAAGTGAGAGTGAACAACCCACCGTAGTTTCCTGTCGCATGTTAAACCTACTCATCAAAAAGCTCTTGATCTGAATCCATAACTCTGACATTAAATGAAGTTAAACTTTTTTTTTTACAAACCTGTCCTCTACACGTCATAACTCCACAGATTCCTTCTCATTCCACAGATTCAGCTTTAATTTAAAGATTTTTATTCAGCACTTTCTCTAAGCCTTTTTCCATTCATATCCTTTATTGCCCTTACAGTATTAATTTCCTCAACTCATCAGAAGATCTTTATTCCCTCCCTGTAGATGCATTGAAGAAGTCTCTAACTCCTCTACCGCTTCCTATTCAGCAGGACTCATTTCCTGTCTCATCCAGCCGCCTCATGGACTGACAAAGCCCAGATGCTCAAACAAACTGGTTAGAGTCAGCAGGACACTACAAACTCTGGTTTGTCTGGAGCTGCTCTGTCAGTTCGCATTTAGTCTCTGAGGCCCACGGTTCATAGCTAAGACGCCAAAGCCTGTCTTTCACGTGGAGGCGGTGGTTAGCACCGGGAGAATGCTTCGTCAGCCTGCTTTGTGTTGTGCATTGGCGATAACGCGCTCCGACGCGCTAACACAATCCAGCTGCTGGCCTATAAGGGAACACAGACACTGCCTCTGCTGCAGTTCTTCTCGTTTCATCCCTGCTCCTTTCATGTTATACCATCTCTCTTGAAATACAGACAACCTGTTCTGTGTGAAATGACCGACAGCGCTGCCAGATTTGCTGTTTATAGCTTCAAAGATAACTGTGAGCTTTCTGGTACTTTCCTGGATGTTCCCTGCTGCAAAGATTTACTGCTCATGGGATCCTCTCCAGCTGCACAGCTGCATGTTTAAACTCTGGAGATGCTATAGAGAGCAATTTTTTTTTCCTCCAAAAGTGGAGCATGCTGAAACTGCAGAGTGAATCAGGAGCCACAGGGGGGGAGTCCTGTGTGTGTGTGGACAGCTCTGCTCAGCAGTGATACAGTGAGAGGCTGTTTTATGATCCAAAGAGGAAAGAGCGTCTTGGTTTAGGAAGTGAATGTGCAGGCTGTGGCCTTCCTCTTGTTGAGCTTTTGTTGAGTTTTTTTTTTTCCTGGCTCTGTCAGTATCTGAGGCAGACAAGGGAGCGAGCAGCAGCCCGGTAATGAGAACAACTCAGCTCCTCTTAATTATCCAATAAAGTCTGCTTTTTACCTCAGCATGCTTATCCATCCAGCTCAAGAGCAATCACACCAAGATACTCCTCTTACACACATCTTTACTCTGCATCCTTTTTTCCTCGCACATGCATGCACGCACACACACATGCATACAACCTGGAGGTACACATTCACTGTCTCTGTCTTCACCTCTGTGCCTGTGAGGTGTAAATGCTGGGTAATGGTGTGTGTCAGACCTGTGTAACAGCCCATTAGGCACATGGAGTGAGTTAATCTGATCTAACGTCTTTCTTCCCTTCTTTCAAAACTACACCAGAGTCCTCTTGGATCAGACTCAGAAAAGGAGGGTCCATGATGAGGGTACTCGGGTGGGGGGTACACCCAAAAATCCGACAGCAAAGTGTCCTCGCGTTGACACCTTCTTCAGCCAAAAACATTTCCATATGTCCGACTGGAGGAATTACGCCACACTGTAAGATCTTGGACGTTTGCTTCCTGTGCTGCATCAGCGTTGCTTCCCCTTCAGTGCACAGCAGGTGGTCTGTGACGTCATGGCGTGCAGTTCATCGGGATAATTTAAGAGTTTAAAAATGTCTGCTTTCCAAAGATGAATTACAGCACGCAAAAGGGCCTTTTGATTCTTATTCTCACAGACCTTGCACGCACACACACTCATAGACTTGACATGGCCTCTACACACTCTGCCTTCATGTGGCTGTGTGGATGTAAAGACTGAAAATCAAACAGCAGGCCAGTTCCCAGGCAGGCCTCCGAGACTTAAGTGCTTTCAGACGGCTGGATTCGATTTCATTACGACTGATGTATATTTTTTAAAGGGGCCATGCTGTGGACACGCCGGTGCGGATAAATGTCTTGGAATGTGTTACATAAAATAAAAGGTGTAATTATCTTTATTACAGGTTGATTTATTTATTAGTGGAATGAAGACAGAAGAGGCTTGTGAAAACAGAGAGGAGAGATGCAGAAATGGATTTTAATGGAGTGAACTATTCACTGGTTGGATAATGTGTCAGTCTTCCTGCTGTTCAACTCACGCTATAATGAGGAGTTCCTGAGTTGTTAAAAAAGGACAGCTTTAAATGCCAAAATCGAGTTGCAAAGGAAAACAAAAATGCATAACTCAAAAAATAAAAAAATAAAAAAATAAAATAGTAAAAGATAAATTTAAGAAAATCTTTCAAATATGTCAAAATATCAATTATTTTTCAGATGTTTTTTTCTTATGTTCGATTATTAGAAAATGTGATGTGTAAAAAAAGGGTAACTCATAATTATAAACTATTGAAATTTTTTGATCCATTTAAGAAATAAAGAATAAATAAATAAAACAGGGTTTGTAGGTCTATGTCAAAAAAAGCGTTATCCAAGAGAAGTCAGCATAAGAATCAAGTGAAGAAATATGCAAATGTTTAAAATATTTGTTTCTTAAAGATAAAATCAAACAGATAAGTTTTACGTTTGAAATCAACACTTTGGTTGAAATATCTCCAATAAAGCAGTACTAACCTGTTTAATCCCACATTTTTGCAAAATAAAGGCACACATTTTATTCCTTAGACTTCCATAGTACATAATATGTATGATTTTGTTTTCATATTTTTGTTTTCATTTATTTATTTAACTTATTATAATTTTCTAAATATTCTTTCATTTTAAATCTTGAATTAGATACCCAAAGTCAAACAACACTTTAAGAGATTCCAGAAGTAAAAACTTTTGTTGCCACTGGGATTAAATGGGTTAATGTGCATTTAAAAAATGTTTTAATACAATCAAATGTCTTACTTCTAAAAAAAATGCAAGCAGAATTCTTTTTAACCTCAGACTTTTGGTTATTATTTGGTTTATCATGCAGTTTTGGTTGGAGGTTTATGGAAAAATATGCATGGGAACAACGGTTGACTTTTTAGAAAGTTTTTTGATTCTCAGTAACAAATTGTGTTCCAAAAATTTTTTAAAACTAGTTTGTTGCAATATTATACTTTGAAACTCCCTGTGGATTAAAGTGTGTACTCTTTTCAGTAAAATTTGATCTATTTTTTTTCTTTTTAAATGAGTTAAAGTGTTCCATCTCCTCCTCAGTGTGTGAATGAGAGGCAGACGGAGCTGAAAGCTGAGCTCAGCTCTCTGCTCCATGCTAACCCCCTGCCCCTGCTCTCACTGAAAACATTCTAATTCACCGATTTTCCTCTATCCTGGCCTGCCAGTTATCATCCCAGGCAGCCAACTGTTTGTTTTCTAGCTCAATTACTTAGTGTGGGCGTGTGCACAGCAAATGAGGTTAATGCCATTCTCCAACCGATGATGTGGTGACTCAGTACAATAGGCTGGCAGAACAATTTGCGTGTGTTTGATGGCAGTTTGGCGAATTGTTTCAGGGGCATTTGGATGGTGGGATAATTGTTTCCAGAGCTCCCTGTAGAGTAATTGCGCTTCCTCCACCCAAAAGCTGTACCTCCCTCTGAGAATCTGCTGCCCACCACTACTTCAGAGATTCTTTGGCCAGAGGAGCTGGTCAAATTATTTTCTCCCAGAGAGACAGAGGAGGAAAGAGAGAGACTATGGGAAACAGCAGTGGTTTGGGTGGAGCGACTGGCTGCATGTGCACACTCTGGATTGTGTCTGATTCTTTTTTCTTTCTACTGCATTTCTCTCATCGCTTTTGTCTCTGTGTGTGTCCACCTGTGTGTGTGTGTGTGTGTGTGTGTGTGTGTGTGTATTCTCACAATTAATGAGTGCGTAAGCAAACCACTCGGAGTGATTTGTACGTAAATTGCCCTCAGCTGTACATCCACACACACACACACGTTGACTCCCCAAAATTCAGACAGCGCTGAAATTTACATTCCAGACGTCCACTTCAGACCGCGTCCAAACGATGTGAAAACTCTCAGGGAGTGGACCTGTGACCACTCACACGTGTGCTCGAGGTTGAAGGTTTCCCTGTGGTTTTAAAATGACTACTTCTCCATAATAAATCACATTTTATTCGACAAGAAACAAAAAAATATTACTATTACTATCACATTAAGTCTGATTTGGAACAGAAAGGATGCAGACACACGTTCCAGACATGGTGCCGTTTTCTTATTCCATCTTATTTCTTACGAGATACTGAGTTGTCGAACTGTTCCTTCTCCTGTTAAAGAAAATTCCCTTAAAATTGGAAATTACAAGCCACAGAATCCCTGGATTCTCTCTGTTTTAACATGTAATTCGGTAACTGTGCAGAGGCAGGGAAGGAAAATGTGATGCATGAAGCTGTTTGTGTGTGAAAATACAACTGAAAGTCCAAACACAAAGCACTGCAAGTGACTGAAATAACATCTTACTCAGTGATTTCTCCTCCAAGTTGAATTCTGTTCTTCATTCAAACTGGAGTAAACCTCATGCTGAAAGGCTGTCATTTAGGAACAGATTTTGTATTGTGCTTCAAACCAAGCAGTTGTCCAGTGTGTGAAACAGCAACAAAATCCAAGAAATAAAGCTGTAAACGCAGACGAGAATTTATTTTGTGTTGTGCAACAGTGCTTGCAATCAAGTGGGTTTATTTTCCTTTCAGTATGAGTTTACTTTGAGCCCACAAAAAAAAAAAAAAAAAAAAAGATCTACAGCTCTTTTTGAACAACCAGTTCATGCCCTGATATCGACACCTCTGTATCATCATGTCTTCAATATTAACCCTACAGAGGCATCAGATTTTCCCAAAGTCTCTGACCTGACCTGTTTTTTTTTTGGAGCAACAATAATAAATCAAACTTGACTTCCACATTTCACAAAAGACACAAGCAGATCTCTCAAGCAGAAACCCCCAAAGCTGCCCGGACTGCACGTCTTGCCACCATCTTGTGGTTAGCGCTGACGGACATAAAACGGATTTCCTGCTGCAAGCACGAAATACACTTACTTCTAATCTAATTGTAATTGTTTGTAGTGTGCAGACTGACATGAAACAAAAGGGAAATATGCGCCCATGTAGCCCCTTGTGTTTGAAATGTTTCCATAAGCATCTCACAGACTCCCTGGAGACTTCCATTCTTACATCTTTTAACCATAGCAGCTGTGACGGATATTTTTCAGATGCAAAGAAAGAACGGCAGGAAGATATAACCCGAGGGAAAAGTGGCGAATCCCAGACACTCAGATTTACACACAGAATACTATCCTACCTGAATGACACACTAAAAGGAATGATGAATACTAAGTCAATAAGTTCATTTCTTCATAATACTTCCATATTTTACTGAATAAGTCTGATGCTCTAAGTTAATGTAGCAGGATGAGCCTTGCTGCTCCTCATTATATTAGTAATGCTGGCCTATCGCCGCCTGGGGTCACTCTATTAAAAGGGGGAAGAGACGATCCTGCCCCCTCTTACTCTTTGGTGGACAGCTCCGCTCTGTCCCGCTTGCCTCACTTCCTGGTGGTCACTGATACAGGTAGGTTTGCAGCATTGGTTTTAATCTCATGTTGCATGGCTGTTGGCATGCTCCATTGTTGGTATCCACTTGCTCTTCGGTGGGCGGCTCACCTCTGTCCCACTCACCTCACTTCCTGGTGGTCACTGATGCAGCTCTGAGCCTTAGGAGCAGGATGCACGCCTCTCCCTTGGTTGTGCAGCGGATTAGCACTGCACGATAACCTATTGGTTGGTAGGGGAGCTGGGAATCTGCTGTTGTTTTGCCACGCTACTGTTTTGCCTTGCCACCATTCTGTGCATGTTTGCCTCCATCCACGGTCTGTATGCGGTCTTCCCTGCCTGCCTGCCCGCCTGTCTGTCCGCCGCCTGCATGCCCACCGCCTGCATGCCCACCGCCTGCATGCCCACCTTTTGCCTGCTACTGATTTTACTAGAGCCCTGTCTTTAAGCATGGTGGCTTGAGCTGTGCGGGTGCTTGGGTTTTTGTGTGCTCGCTCTGTCTGATGGTGGAGTGAGCTGCGCTGACCCGGCAACTGTTAGCTAAAGGCTAGTGGGCCTTCTCACAGGTGGAGCCACTGCATGCTGCTATTTTTTTCTGCTGCAGCAGTCTGAACTGAACTGTTTTATTCCCGTTTTTCTCGAGTTGGTGTGAATGGACTCTGGGGGTTGATTTCTTATGCTTTGACTGTTTGCTTTTTTCTTGTTTTGCATTGATTTTTTTTGTTCATGTTTAAATTTATGTGGCAGAGTTATTTGGGCTTTTTTTGTGTTCTGCCACTAGTATTGTGTTCATTTGATTCGTTATCTGGCTTACTTATTAATTGAGTTATTGAAGTTATTTTGATTTAGTTATTTAAAGTTATTTTTAGGCAGCTTGAGTATTTTTTGTTGATAAGTCATTCATTTTAATTTTCCAATTTCTGCCAATCATACTGCTTTGGTTATGCATGCTATAGCTACTGTTTGTTTTCAGTTTCATTAACATTTTCTTTCTGTTACTCCTTTTCAGTGGCTGAGCCTGGTGGTGGTGCTGGTTATCGGTGGTGGTTCCCTCCCATCTTTATCATGTGTGTCCTATCTGAGTTATTTCGAAAGAGTGTGTGTGTAGGTTCCTGGGGTGTTTTCAATATGATTTTTCTCACTAGGCTCCCCTTCCTCGATCCATTGCACCTGGTGAGCCTCAGCCACATTTCCTTTATCCCTCCCCCTTTTATGGATGGTTGTTTCTTGTTTTTGGTCTTCTTATTTTAATGAATAAGTTTACCAAAACAATAATAAAATAATTGTTTTACAGTGAACTGCCCATCTCGAGCTCCTCTGTATGAATATATATATAAATGTACTTGAACATGTAACGTACCAGTGGGTAATTTCCTTCTGTCAGTTGAAAGTTTGTTTGTAATATTTCCCTGGGTGAAACTCCCAGGGTGGCGTTGTCGTAACCCTCGTGCTGCCACATTAATATGGAAATCATGACTCATGAACTAATGAAATTACCATGGACACAAAATTATGCAGAGTGCTGTTTGTCGAAACAGCAAAAAAATACATATTTTATGCATTCTTAAGTAGCCTGGATGACAAATTAACACATATTTCCCATGACAGTCTGGGCACTTATACAAACTCTAAAAAAAGAGATTAATAGCAATATTAACTGATTCATTCTGATTGTAGATTATAATAAAAAAAAACACAGAATGAAGAGGAAGAGAGCTGTGAATATGAAAATACAGGGTGACAGGAAAGAATGTTGACATCAGCCAGTACACATAAAAGAAGAAAAATAGAGACGAGGACTGAGAGAAGAAAGTGACTGAAAACCCCTCCAGTCTGGGTTGTGATTGGCTGTACAGCTGCGAGTACAGCTGCTGGGTGAATTAAGGAGGAAGGCCTGAAAATCATTAGCACTTTTGAGGGGGGGATGGAGCATAAATCTAAAGAGAGGTGGTTTCAGCTAACAGGCACATCTCTCTCTCTGTCAGCTGAAATGGATATTGTGACATTTAACACAACAGTGCATAATGAAATAATGGCTGTTTAAAGAGGTGGTCTGCTGCCATGTTGGAACTATTTTCTGGTAGGAGGAGGATGAATTTGCTTTTTTTTTTTTTTTTTTTTTTTAACCACTTCAGGCAGATGATGGAGAAAGTCAGGGATCCTGTATAGTGAGCAGATGGATAAGGAAATACATGATTTGTAATTTAATTGGGGTCCAGCTCAACCTGTCAAGGTTCTAATTTGCATAACTTCCAGCTTGAGACAGACACTAACATTTTTGCCTCAGTGTCAACAGTCAGAGGAGGAATGTGATGGACTCATCAACTACAGATTGATTTGATAAGATGTGTAATCAGACTGTTTCTGGTGCTGTGATTCAGTTCTGAACTAATCACCATTCCTCAGAGGTTTTGACCAATCAGATTCAAGCATTTAGCATAGATGACACACAGTTTCATTATGCTACTCGACTGCCGTCACCTACATCTTTCTATTCATTAGCCCAAGAAACTGACCCAGCTCCCTCATTTGATAAGCAGAGAGAGGAAGTGTTTCCACACTCAAAATGAATCTTACTAGCTGCACTCTAATGAACCCTGTTCAATATTTTGTTTGTCATGCATTTCCATACCAACTGCAGCATATTTTATTTATCATTACTTTGCACTCTCGTAAAACATGATGTAAACTCACAGGAATGCTTGTTTACACACTCTCGGTACAAGCTCAACACACAGCTGCTGTTATAGCGTTTCCTCTTTGCCAACTAACTATTTCCTCATGTAGGCTTGTCTGCTATATGCCTAAGCAACAAAAGGTCGTTCTCTTAAAGCAACAGGTGCTCTTCTTTGAGTATTAATTAGGTAAAGGTGACTCATCCATTATCATTTCGGATAAAGTGTCCCTCTCTGACCTAACAGTCAGACCCATTAAAGTGATATTCATTTCAAACGTATATCTGACTGCTCTGAGCTCGCTTTGTATGCTCCAGTGGCCATCTAACAAACCCAGAGTGGCTTTAATAGTGCTATTGCAGAAGTTTTTGTTACCAGGGAGCTAATTATCCATCTGTTTTATCACCTCCTTTTTGTTCATTTTCCTGCCTGCACTTTTTGGAACGCTATATGCACCGATAAGCACAACTTAGCTTCTTTATATTAGCTGTTACGATGCCACCAGTCACAGTTAATACGATCCTCTGGATCATTATTGCTGCACATGTACATTTTGAATGTCAAGCTTTAAACTGATTGGCAGTTGCATATTAGGAATTCACAATCTGCTCAATAAAGACAAATTTGTGTCATCTCAAAGAGAATTTCACTAAACCATGCAGACATAGGTAGATTATACCCACCTCAGAGGGTTCAATAGAAGCTACGCTCTGGCATTTAACTTTTCAAAGTGTAGCATCTTGTTATCGAAGGCTCTGACATTTCCCAGGAAATAGGAAACAGTTGGAGAGAGAGAGCTCTTTGGTAGTGTTCAATACCAATGTCAGTGCAAAATGGATGTGCTATAGCTGCTGACAGACAGGTGTGATTATGAGCCATTCACTGCTATTTCAATGGTTTGTTCCCACTTCTTCTTCTTAGCACTGTTAAAAGACTTTCAGTAAATGGAACAATTTCAAATGCCAGTTCTTATAAGCACGGTAATATAATGGACTGGACATCTATTGGAAAAGGAAAATGTTATTCTTGCTTCAGCACTAGAAAACAAAAGCTACACTGAAACGTTCTTATATAGTGTATAAAGAGAACAATTGTTCAGTGGAAAAAAAAGAACATTTTACAAAATACTTTCTGTTAGAAAATAAAACCAGAAACTCTTTTTTTGTATAGCTTATTCTAAAAACACTTCTATTTGTTGAGTTTGACAGTAATTGTCTCACAGAACACATAAGTCACAGTTTTGCCGATGCTTTGAACGGTAACTTACTTTATGACTTATGTTAGCCTGGACATCCCAAACTAAATCATTTTTTTTTCTCACAGCAGGATGCCTCTTGTCCCATATGTTGACGTTACATCTCTGTAATCACTCAACATCTCCTCACTGACCCTAGATCAGATCTGACAGACTGTAGTCCATCATGCTCACATCACATCCATCATATAAAACCCCCTCAACCAATCACTAACCCTCCTCACGTGTATTAGCATCAAAAGCTCCAAATCCTCCTGAAAATAACTTTCATTCATGGACGTCGCTGCTTGTTTGCTTTGAGGCACACAAGAGTGGATAAAATATGGATAAACTGGACAAGAAGAAAAGACTTCAGTCATGACAAGCAATGAAGACGTGGGCTGAGCCTGTCAGCAGCAACTCAACAAAATCCATCTGCAAAAAGAGAGAGGAAAAGAAAACTCACTGACCAAGAAAGTGGTAAACAATCATTCTTTCTGTCATTTGATTTAGCGTCTTTGAAGCGAGCATTGTAACATCTATTTTTGCTTTCAGAAACATCTGTCTGTAATTCAAAGGTCTGTCTCTGTAATAATCATTTATGAAATCTAACGGATAGAAAGAGCATCAATCTGAGCCTGTTGAGGTTAAAACAGATATTTGTAGAGTATACTCGTCTGGGAACAGGTATGCTTCATCAGCCAATTTAATTATCTGACAATAAGCTCATGTTGAAGATGCATTCCAGCTGCTTTAGTTTGCTTTTTGGAAATGTCGACCTTCGTATAACTGTTGATTGAACTGGTCTCCCTCAGGAGAACAGACAAGCTCCAGCCAAGAAAGAAATGTCAAAGAGTGAAAGCTGACTCAAAGAAATACGGCTGATGTGAAACACCATTCACATGTCAAGTGCTTGTGCCTTTTCTCTTCATTGCCATCAGCAGGTACAAGGTTACGTCTTATGATTCTCACCTGGATGACAAGACGTTGTCCTGCTGCGGACTAGGTTTGAATAAATCAATGACAATTAACAGAGGAAGAAGAGCTCTCCACTGACATCACTGATAGGTTCTTTAGTTAGGCAGTTATGAAGCTCACTGTCTGGATTACTAATGCATCTTGTTTTCTCTCTATGTCACTGTGTGCATTTGAAGTGCTTGTCAGCACATTGTCATCCACACTGTACATTGGTTAGAGTTAGAGGGTAAAGGTCTTTGCACACAATGAGTCCGTTGAAACTTCACACAAAGACTTATTGCACACTGAATGTGATACCTTTATCTTTCTATTGATTGCAAAAATTCGCAGTACGATAAAAATGGAATCATCAAGCAGTGATCAAGCAACTGATCCTGAGCAGCGGCTGTCAGTATGTTTGAGGTAGGCGTGCACCCACCCACACATACACATACACATACTCAGACACACAGACATACACAAGTCTTCATTCATCATCTAAACACTTCCTGTAATGACAGAAAACGTGTCGGCCCATCTAATTTGTTGTTATTTATTTCGTCAGCTAAATTAAATGATGATCCTGACTTTACAAGTACCCTACGGCGTCTCTGAATAGTCAAACAAACCTCCAAATGACCTGGATGGATCCGGAAGAACGCAGAAAATCAAAGCTGGTCTGGAAAAAATGATGTCAGTATGCAAACATGATTGACATAACGTAGGATCAAATTTCTTTTCTGACGTGCGTCAATTTTGGAGGAAAAAAATAGACTCGGTTTTCAAAGGCTTTAAAGCTAGTGCCTTTAAACCAACCTCTTCTGCTTCTAGAGAAGACGAAAACTAATGGCTGCAGAAACTTAGGAAAGTGTGTAAGTGGATTTCTGTCTCCAAGGACTCCAGATTTGGTGATTGACCAATGGCTAGCATGCTTAGTTTGACTGTAATTGAGTCATGTAGGAGTGTAACTTTGAAAGCAAAACAACAGAAACAAACTCATCTATCCTTGCAGTGGTAGACCCCAGTTTAATAAGGTACAATTGATGTACTTTTCATTAGAATCTGGTGGCTTTAAAACCAGTAATGGAAAAAAAACCCAATGGCTTACTTTAACAAAAGACTTACAACTGGGGAGATCACCATGTTGCAGTTTGACGTTACTCAACATTAAAAAGAAATCTGCTTTAATGGCTGCATAATTTCAGCCCAGGTTAAAAAGCTCTGGTATTTCTCTCTAATTCTTAAATGCTTCCAAATTACCTTTCCTTCCAGTGGAAGTACTGTAATGAAATTAACAGCATCGAGCCACATCTGTACAATCATGCACGACGATATTGGAGGTGTGAGCAATGCTTTCTCATCATTAAGGTGACAGTAAGTCAACAGAAAGTTTGGAGCCAGAGAATAAATCTCATTATAAAGACATAGACTCACACCCTTTGCACTTTCCATCCCTGGCTGTGTCTGGGCCGTCGCTGTGTTAACTGTCTTTCATTATGGCTCTCTGTTATCCAAATTAAGTTATCCTTCCTCATTATTTTGCCAGGAGGGAAATGGGATGTGTCAGCAGAAGGTAAAAATATCGTCACTGGGCCTGTGCTATGACAGATTAATTGGATTATAGATGCATTTAGCCTAGATTAGGTCCTGCACGGGGACCTGGACGGTGACACAGATGGATTAAGTTAGAGAGTGCAACACTGACGGGGAGAGCTCTTAATTGTGTCGGGTAAACTCAGTGGCACAACGGTGACATCAAATTCCAACTCTTCCCTGGCCCTCGACAGCTCTATTTAGCGTTGTTTTCCACTGGGTGTGTTTCAAAAGCCACTTGGACTGAAAGCTATTCTGCCACCGCTGTCCTGCAGGGGCTCCAATCACAGACAGCTTGTTTCTGTCCTGTAGCTGCTGCATCTCCCCGGGGGTGACCACTAAAGTAATGTTGTTGTTAAATTGCAAAATTATCCCAAGAAAATACTTCAGAGAAAGTTTATTGACCTGTGTAACGTTATATTTTGCTATATCCCCAGTAGTAAACTTTGTTCAGCACAAAATCTATGTAAGTGATAAAAATGTTGGTCAGAACTTCTGAAACTAAACTGAAGTTTTATTATTCTTAAATTATCCTTTAAGATATTGAATCTGTTTCTGAGGTCAGGGAAAGATGGTATAAGCATACAAATACAAGCCCAGTGTGAGATGCATTTTACTGATATATTAGTGGATGCTGGATAGAGTTGCACTTTAACTCATGACAGACTGAAACTTGAAAAGTGTAGCAGCCTGTTATGATCCTCATCACACAGATAATGAATAATACTAAGACAATAAAGATTGAACCTAACTAGATGTCTCGTCTTGCACCTGGTTTACTCTTCTTTCTTGGTCGATTCGGTCATACATGTGCGTCGTTAAAAACATGTGACAGTGAAGCCTTCGACAGGTCATTTTCTCTGAAGATGGCTCAAATCTTAGTCTCTGTAACATTTCCTCCCTCAACCTTGATCCATCCTCCAACCCTTCGCTTCGGCCAGCTGTTACCTGGCCTCAACTCTGACCTGCTGCTGCTGGCTGACATAACTCAACCCCGGTGGGTTCTGAAAGATGTAATTTTACGGTGTCTACCAGATGTCCACACTAAATCCCCAAAAACCCCAGACTTATTTAGTTTGACTGCAGTTATGGGAAGCAGCACCCATAGCTCATGTCCTCATACAGATGTTTGCCATCGCATCAGCTCTGCAGGGGTTCAGTGTTGGTGTGAGGGGTGGCTCTACTCCATCTGCCCCACAGGGAAACAGAGTCTTAGCAGTGAATTAGCGAAGCTTGTCCGATACCTAGCATGTATGATGTACGATAGCAGCACAGCTGGTGGGAACACATGCAAGGAGGGCTGCACATATGTTAGGTATTTAACTGATCAAAGAGATTGTAATCCAACGAATTGAGTGGATCATTATTACAAGCATCCTTTGAACCAACTTTTAATAAAGATAACACACCCCGCTGACCTCCCTTATCAGGCAGCCTCATCACATCCAGATGAGATAAAAGTGGAGCACATCAAACCAAAGTTTGACAAATTACCATTCATTCGTCTTTTTCTGCTCTTTCCCTCGTCTCTCAATTGACATAATTAGGTTGCGTTGTGGGACTGTGCCTGCTGAATGCATTAAGGCACTCAATAACAGCATATTAATTTAATCTCTCCCACTATGGATACATATCTCTTTTAATGCTATGAAGCTGTTTCTTCTCAGTGTCAGTGCCACTGGCTCTACAGCAAAACTTGATGACTTGACCTGGAAATATACAGTGTGTGGAGGCTGACAGTGTCCTCTGAATCCTTTGCCACCAAATTCAGCTTTTTCACTTCCTCATCCCAACCCAGGCACAGAAAGAAAAAAAAAATCATTATAAATAATTGAAGGTCTGCTCAGGCCGCGAGCTGAGGAACCAAAGACGCAGGCTGCAGATGAAGACAAGCTTTGAGAGCACTGGAGCCCGTCTGATTCGTGCATGAGAAATTAGATGGGGAATTAAAGCATGGTGCACTAGCTGCCACCACATACGCTGCTGCTGTGTGTCGCTGCACAGCCATGTACTGCAGCACTGACACTGATGCTCCTGATCCTACAGTTGATGCTGAACTGTTTTAACCTGCAGACCTCAGAGCGACATAGGCGTCTGTCATATCTAATCACCCTCTCAGTATCAGAAAACAGAAAATAGAGTTCTTACTTTGTATTATAGATACTCTATGTTTTTATAATGGAGTGCTGGGTTAGTTGCCTGCACAGTGGTCTATAGAGTGAACAAACGCTGTATAAAATCATAACTTAGAGGAATATAAGGAATACTAGTGTTTAGGAGAAGGTCTGAATTTAATGCAGGTTTTAAAGTGATTTCTGTTTACAGGATGGAAAAATAATAAGCTGCCATTAAATCTGTTTTACCGTTGTTTTTAAAGCAGGGTGGTGTTTAAAATATCCGTTAAAATGTAAACCAGCTTATAATTCCCTCTGTTCTCTGAGAGGGTTTTTACATCCCCTGCTGATCACACACTCATACACACAAACACAACACTCTCATCGTACTCTCTTCATGCTGTGATCGTGATGAACGAGCTTCACAACAAGTCAACAGACACTTGTGTTGAGCTGCTATTCTCTCCTCTTATTCCTCATTTATTTCAGTTACATTATGCAGTCCAAAGCGCTTCTTTATTAAATAATTTACCAGCGAGCTGCTCAGTGTCTCAAGGGAGTGCTACATTAGATCCAATTTCAGGCCCACGTCAGGCAAATTTAGGGCAGCCATGCAGATGCTTCCAGAATGCACAGACTGAATGACCGTCAGACTGTGCATGCATGTGTGTGTTTTTCTGTGTGCATAACCGTGTTCTGGATCTGTGGCTCTGTATGTCGCTGCCCAAAGGCGTCACCTTCTCAGAATCCATCCAAGTCACTTTCATTAGGGCTGTCCTGCAGCAGACTGTCTGGCATAGCTCTGAATTAACTGTGTGGTTGTATGCTAGTAGCTTCAAACAGGGCTCCCATATGGCGCCATGCACGGTGAATTGGGCCATTCAGCGAGGGGCAGATGCAGATGTGCAGACCACAGGGCGCATGCATCCGATATGAACTCTGCTGACTGTCTTGTTGTGTACTCTTTCTGTCATTTCTCAGAAGATAGGACATGCTGCAGAAGCTTTGTCGAAACGGTTTGCTAACATGCCTCACTCTGAGAGGATTCTACTTATTGGCTCACTGGCATCCTGGAGCGTCATCACAGATGTTGCTCTAGCAAAACAAAGATGTAGACATCTGGAAGAAGAAAATAAATGAGTCAAAGGAAGACCTCTCTACAGCCCCTCGAGCTCTGACCCTGTGGAGCTGAAACCAAGCCTTACTGCTGCCTTTGAATGAGTGTGTAATTTGACCAGTGTGTCTGCACCCTTAATTTTAATTGATTTTATTTTATTTATATTTAATTACCTCCATGTACCACTAGTAGTTTGTGCACCACACTTTGAGAAAGGCTGAGTTGGGGGATCGTTATGTGATGACCTCATCATTTCAGTAAGTCTCATTAAGATCTTGTACTTTTTTTGTTTTCTTTAAAACGGACAGTTTGACCCAGGATGCAGACAGATTCAGAGTTTTCTGCAACATATCACTAAAATGCACAGGTTTAGTGTGAGCATCCAACATTACTGCTTTACAGTATGTTTATAAAATGGAAAAGCAGAATACCTCCTCTTTAAATTGCTGTATCTTACAAAACATTTTGCAGAGCAGAGGTGCAAATTAATTCGGCTCATTGTTTTAACTACTTGACTTTTTCACACACTGCTATGAGAAAGGATCACAGCATTTAAACTACTGTGCTGTTTGTAGATGTGCTGTTTATCCGTCTTGTCAGAGTGCTGAGCTGTTTTGTGTTCGGTTTAAAACGGAACCATCAGGGACATTTTTCTCTTTAAATGCTGCACTTTTACATTTTTCATGTCCAAAGCAGCAAGACTAAAAATGGAACAAACTGTTTAAAGCGAATCCTGTAATCATTTATTCCTTTTGTGCTGCTGGACTCTTGTTTCTCTGTTAATAAACATGACAGATCAAATTAGCCGTCTCTGTAGGAAACAGGAGAGGAGTGGGTCACTATTCACAGCATTTGAAGTGTGCTTTAAGAAACTCTGGTTGTGTTTCTAACCGCAGCTTTCCACTTGGCACATCTTTGCAGGTTGAGGCGCTGATTACAGCTCATCAGCTCCATCAAATGAAACTTAATTAAGTAGACAATAAGAGCTGATTGCCTCTCCCTCCCACCGATGTTGTTATGGTGACATCAATAGACGACGATCATCAAGAAGACTGAACAGATTTCAAATGTGAAGTGAGAAGTATTTAGCATCTGCATCCTTGAGACTAATACAAATCAAAGAGTCTGTGATTTGACAGGTTTATGGTGATCACAATAACACATTATCAGATTTGGTGATTAGCCTTTCGTTATATTATGTGTGCATAACACAGGATGTAATCTGTGGAGATAAGGATGCATGACCAGAAGTCTGCATGCACTAGTCCACAGTTTATGAATTAATAATACCATCTCACTTCAAGTTACTGAACGATGAATAGAAGATAAAACATAATTAAAGCCACAAGCAGCGATAAGCGGGCCCTCCCACCCATGTGCCCATCGGTGATGCTTAATGAAGGGCTGAAAGACATTACTGAGCAAATTGGAAAAGAATATGTTTGAAAAACAGGAGGAGTTTTTAATTACATAGTAAAACATTTTACTTCCTGTTGACAGTAGGGGCCACTGTAGTTTAAGGTGAAGAAAAGCCTATAGATGCACTCAGACTCTGAATGTGTGTGCATTTTGGTCCAGATCCAATATTATATAGGAGAGCTATTAAAGGTGTTTTCACACCTGAAAGTCTGGACCTTACATTGTATACATTTGGTTCTGTCTGCTATGGGTTAGGGTTAGGCTAGGGTACAGCACACTGTAATTACTTACATGACAAACCTTCGTGATACCATCATCAACTGCGTATTTTGCGTGTCTCCGTAGTTTATATTGATTCGTCATTTGGCCGGCAGCCGTGTGACGTCAACATGTTGAGCGGGAATTTAATTTTGTCAACAATAAATGAAATCACCATCATATTATTGATGTTTTTATACCACCAGCAGTGACAACTTGAAAAATTGTACATAATGCTGATCCAAGGTCGTCTTATGAGGTATATAATTAGACGTGAACTTAATCGTCATCGGAGAAAGGGTAAAAAGGTGTGAACCTTTTGAAATAATGCTTTCACACTTGGCATGTACCAGACCATAATCGCGTTTGGCTCGGACCGAGACCACCGCTTTTGGTCGGACCAAGGTGCGACTGTTTGGTTCAGACCAAGGTCCAGGGGAGGTTTCACACCTATCATTTTGGTTCAGATCAAATAGAAAAGTCCAAAAATCCAGACCAAGCAACGTGTGTGAAAGCGACTTTAGATTTTCATTTTGCCCAAAAAATAGTCAGATTTAGCCGTTCTTTGCGGCCACGCCTGTTGAGTTATGAAAAATCCTTTTTTAACTTTTAATCATTAGTGGTTCTAGTACACACAATTTTTTTTGTTTAAGATGATCAAAAAAAAAAAAAAAGTGGGACAAGTTCGATCAAGTACATACCCTATAAATCGTAACTTTTTTCGTAGGTCTAGGCATGATAGTTATGCACACCAAAAACCAGGCCCATAGTTGAAAGTAGCCTGAGGGGCTACAGTTTTAACTCACTAGGGAGGCGCTTTGGAGCACGTATCAGCACGCAGACACTGGATTCTTAAATTTCCCGCTGTGACTGAATTTTGAATTTTGTGAGTTTTGGTGGACATTGAAGGCATGCAATTAAAAGAATCATCACTAAGGTTTCAAGAGGGTCTTCACCTCAATTCTTGGGCTAAGGCCCTAATAAAGGCAAATAGCATGAAAACTATAGATCAAGTTGACAACAGCTTTCTCTTTATCAGAGCACATTATTGTCTAACACTTTGCTATCTCCTGCAAGTGTCAGTATGAAGAGGAACAAAGACAGATGCCACTGGCTAGAGAGCCCCGCGATCTTATCAGCTGAAGACTGTGTGGAGGCTTCACCGAGATCTGACACACCTCTGCTCTCCTGCTTATGTGACAGGTTAAAGGTCCCAGGCACTCTGAGGAAAATGGTATTTATTTCATTAAGTGCTGTGTGCTTCCAGCTAACCTGGAGGGATGGAGTCTTCAGAGTGGTAATTCGGCATGTTTGGTCAGGGAGGAAGGTGGGGGCTGATGGTATCTTTCCTCACATCAAGGTTAGAGGACGCAGGAGAGAGTGAGTCGCCCAGAGGCTCAAAACAAAGACGGAATTAGCAGATGACATACTGTTGTCACAAGTAAATGATGTTTTACCCTCTTTCTTCAAACTTGTTAAACCCTGACACTCTGATAACACTTCTCTACCCCTGAGCTGATGTTATCTCTCCATCTCGCAGGTACAAACTCTATTTGAGATCAGGTATCAGTGCTAAAGAATTGTTCACCAACACTTCTGCACTAAATCAGACATTTCACATTTTCAAGACGTGCAGAAGCTAAAGCTTTAGCTATTAGCCAAATCTTGCAACTGTGTTCAATGACCATCAAAGAAAAAAAAAAAATAGCTGAGTGTGATGAACGGCTGTCAATGTGAGCTGATGGATAGGTCACCTATTGGGTTGAAGAAAAATAAAATCCTAATGTCTGTTGCTTTTTGAAACTAGAAATCAAGTACTGCTTGGATTTAGGAGTTTTAGTCCTGTGTTCCCCACAAGTGGACTTTTCTTGGAGAGATATTGAGCTGTTTGATCTGCTTTTTCCAGCTCTACCAAATTCCATTCCGCGGGTGATAGAAAATAAATCCAAAATGTTGATTTTGGCTCCCTGCGTGCTGCTGATTTCCATGCCAGCTGAATGAGGAACACTGGAATGCTCTCATGCCACAGAGGATCACTCCATTCCCTCCAGTTGATGATTTGAGGTTGTGGTTGGTGGTGGCAGTGGGTGGAGGGTCACCTCTGATGCAGGCTGCCGCTCTGGCTGCCATCCATCTTCCCTGGCCGAACTCATGTTTCAATTCCAACCCTCCACCTCCACCTCCACCTCCTCTTTTCTTTCTGCTCTGCGCCCTCCAGCCAGACCTCCATACTCCCCCCCTGACCCCATGTACCCATCCAACCCCTCCAGCCCTGCTGCAGGCCGGGCACAGTGACAAAACCAGTGTAGCCTTTGGCTTGAGAACTGGCAGAATCTATTAGCTCCCAGCAGACCGCAGCAGAAGCTAGCAGGTCTCAAATCCTGCTGCTATGAGAAAACAGGAGCGATTAACAGAGAGGAAGACTTGTGGAGGGGAGAGAGTGAAAAGAAGAGTGAAAAAGGAGGAAATTAGAAAAGAAAAGTGGAGGGAAAAGATGTCAGGATTGCATAAAGCATCGTACAGGAGACAGAGCCACCAGACTGTAACAAATCAATTAAGAATGATAAGTAACTACTCACTCAGGCAGCCTGTTTCAATTTTCCATCTCTCTTTAAATAATAAAGTCTGACGCCTGGCCGAGTTACAGGTTGAGCACAGAGCTGTGAAGCTGCATCCTCCCACTCTGTCTGCTGTGACGATCGTGATAAGGCTAGGTAGTGGTGGGGGTGGGGGGGCTCTTTGAAACCACAGAGCTGGAGTGAGGGGGGGGGGGGGGGGGGGTGATTTAAAGACAGCTTCTTGATGAGGTCAAGCACAAGTCTTTGCCGCTTTACAAAACTTAATTACCTCACAATCACGTTTCTATTCTGCTCTGACTTTCAGCAAAAGTTGCTAAACTTTCCAAATGGCTGCAAACTCCACCAACAAGTAAGGTGCATTTAAAAAAATGGTTAATTTTTTTTTTTTTTTTCGTACTGTTTCCAAAAATTTAAACATTTCATTTTGATCAGCTGAGCTACCCATCCTCACACACAGATGTGGTCTTCAGAAGACTTCAGTTATTCAAATTCTGAGATAAAAATTTTATTCCACACCGTGTAACAAAAAGTTCGGTCTTGTGAAATGAAGCATCTGCATATTTAAACAAAGACCTGGAGACGCAGGTTTGGCATGCACGGTGTGCAGAGGCTGATGTCCTTGAGGTAGTGATCCAATGCTTTGCTATGCCTGTCTTCTTACATTCCTACACAGTATATATATATATATATATATATATATATATATATATATATATATATATATATATATATATATATATATATATATATATATATGTTTATTTTTTATTCGTCTTCAGCTTCCTACAGCAGCATCTTCTTGTTTTCATCTGCTTTTGGTCCTTCATGTCTAGCCTGCTTTTTTTTTCCCATGTTGACATTTTCAATCCAGCATTCTTTTTGAAGCTGGAGTTCCTGCTTCGTATGTCACCACCCATAAATTCATCAATCTGTTCTTTTCTGTTACCTTCTTGTCTGTTTTTTTTTGGTGTTCTTCTCTGCTCTACTTGCCCTGGTTTCACCTGTTCAGCTCTGTTTCTACATTTCTACTATTCTGCAGAAAAAAAGAGAATGCTGCTCAAGGACATGGTAAAAAAAAAAGAAAGAAAAATTACATAAAATAGAAAAAGAAAGAAGAGACGGTTGAACTGCAACCATTATCAAAAAAGTTTACTCCAAAGCAGCACTTTGTAAAGCTACTCTGTTATTTCCTCAAGTCTTTCTTATTTCATTTAGTTTCAGTCTCTAAAAAAAGGATATCACTTCTTGAAGCTTTATTTTAAAATGAAAGGAATAAAAGAGTAAATGCTTTACAAGAATTTTTGTTTCCAAAAATATCACTCACCACTCAACTTAACTAAATAAGATACAGATATATATTTAAAGAGGATGTGGGGACTATCTGTTTGAAGTGGATTGCAGCGACACCTTTTGGCTGGAATCGTGTGTATACTGTCGTGATGACATGACTTTTGACAAGGTGTGTGTTTATTTTGCAAATGAATGGAGATTCGATCTTCTTTTTATCACTACTTTTCTTTGTTCAAGACAACCTTTTCCTGGATTCAGTGCAACTAGTTAAGGTATTTATTAACAGTTACGCAGCACCGTTGTTTGAAATGTGACAACAAGCAAACTTTGTCAGTTTGTACTGTACTTTATTAACTGGCTGGTGAGATATATCCATAGGCTAATGTGTAACGTTAGCAAAGCACTCACCTACCAAACAGAGCTAACGTAACCTTACTCTTAATTTTATAGACTCTGAAGTTTGATCAGATCCCTGCAGTATAACTGCTGCATGTGGGTTGGAATGAACATTATCACAAACAGTTCAGTTTTAGCCTTTAACCTGTTCTCTATCACTTTTACTTTAGCTTTCTTCTGCTCTTCTGTCCTTTCCGTCTGACAGTTCAGCTCCAGTGTCCACCATCACTACTGAATTAATCTTAGAAATCATTTTCGGCAGAGAAAAACAAAGATTAGGTCAGCGGGCGTGGTGTTGTCATAGACTTCAACGTTCCATAAATCAATCTGGTCTTCTCCAACTGGAAGCTAAGAAATAGCATTTAGAAATAACCTGTATTGGTGCTGACATTTTCATTTCAAGTTGTGGATTAGGATCAGGCATATATCCAGAAGTGAGACCTAACTACAATCTCATACCTGCTGAAATCAGTCACATGATACCTGAAGTTAGACAGTGGGGGAAAAAAAGGTGACACAGAATCAATGTGATTTACAGAGGTCACATCACAAAGACAAGATGTCTGAACTTGTTTCTTAAACATGTAGTACGCAGACTCCAGGTTTAAGGCCATGTTCTCACTAACAGCACTAGAGCGCAACACCATCAAACACTTGGTTCCGACAAATTTAGAAATCAAATAAATATGTAAACAAAACATTCATAATTTGTATCTACGGGAGCTAAATTTACCCGTTTAAATTCCTGCTTTCTGACACCAACAAGGTAAACTTAGTCTGTGTTTGATGGATGAAGCTAGAAGAATAAATGTGCTTTGCTTAATTGGTTACATGGAAACTCGTCTCACATAGGTGTGTGAGGCTGATGTCAAGCTGTGTTTAAAGCTGAAATTGCCTCCAGGAGGTCAAAGACAAGATGTTGCCTGTGTGTGTGTGTGTGTGTGTGTGTTTGAGCGAGAGATAAGGTAGAGCAGAAGCATGCACAGACACACTTACAGTATGTACAGCTTGTAGCTGTCAAAGGAATATATTAGGTTTTCACATGTTTCCAGAGATGGAACAAAATCAAGCTTCAAATCTTGAGGGTTTCGGATGTGTGTGTGTGTGTGTGTGTGTGTGTGTGTGTGTGTGTAGTACAGAAGTGTATGTGATTTTTTTTTCCTTGATCAAGGGCAAGCTTCAGAGCGAGTCTGGAGAGAGAGAGAGAGAGAGAGAGATAGAGAGATAGAGAGAGAGAGAGAGAGAGAGAGAGAGAGAGAGAGAGTGCTGTAAAACTGTAGCGTCAGTAGACTTTCTGCAGAGCCAGCTCCCAGAAGCTCCACTGGCCTCCAATCTTCTCCCTCTCCTTCAGCTCCCTCCACTGAGCTGCAACCTTCAAGTCCAGCTGCCAGTCCCACCATGAACCCCTCGCTCACCTCTCTCCCCACCCATAAACAATTAGTCCAAGGTCAGAGTATTAAAGCGTTTAATCATCCAATTAAGTTGGATTGTGAAAATGAGGGGAAGAGCAAACAGCCTGATTAGCCTTGAGCAGGAACGGGATGTTTCATCTCTTCCCAAAATCCAGCAGGGCTAAAAAAACGGGCCCCTTCTGATCAGTGACAACTGAGTGACAGCTGGCGAGAGACTGTACAGTAAATACACAAAATATGCACACCCTTTCCAAAAGGCACATATTGTTTTCTTTGTCAGAGAACACACACTCACACACATACCCCCTACACACACACTCCTAAAGCTTGAGGTAATCTTTAAGCTGCAAAATTACGGTTTTAGGCACGTTTTACTCCAAAACGAGGGCAGATGTGATGTGTAATTTTCCCTCATCAGATTTCCACGCTGGCCCCAGCCAACAAGGAGCAATTTGTTGCTCCCTTCTTAGCAGTCACCACAAAGAGGAAACGTCAACTTGGCCCATCAGAATGAATCCCATCAAGTCAAACAGACCTCCTCCAGCTGAACCAAGTCTGACTCCTCATGCCCCATCAACAGGGCAATCACTTAAATAAACCCGCTTAAGATGACTGAGTGTTTTTCTTTGACATTCATCCATGTCATTTCTCAATCCACGACAGGAAACATTCTTTTTTTCCCAACATGCAAAGTGTCAGGGACTGGTTTGATAGGATCAAGAGCACTGATTACAGAGACGGTGAAACTACCTCCTGATCAGATGGGGATTATGAGATTGTGGTTATGATTCTACCAATAACTGTAATCTGGACATTTCCTTACAGTAAAAATGGGCAACATGCTCATGGATTTTACGAGGAAAGGAAGTTTCACCAAAGGTACACACAAGGTTACAGCACCACGCCAGATTGTGTTTGACTGCGGAGACTTGGTGTCATGGTTTGTTAAATCAAAGCCAAAGGAAAAGAAATGGACTGAACCTCAACAAATCTTACAGCCTGGTGTTTGACTACAACCTGGGATTTTGGGTTTGGTTTTCTGCAAATTGTCTTTGGGCTGCAATCGTCAAAAAAAACATATCATCATGGTTGTTCAGATCTGTAACAAAAAGCAATGCACAACTTTTATGGCTATTCACAGAAAAATCCCAGTGTCCATTTTAAGGTGCCTCAAGTATTCTTTAAGTGTATGACTTTTACATCTCTATTGAGGTACCCTAAAGTATCTTTTTTGAGGTGCCTTTAAGCAACTCTTCTGAGGTACATTTTGATGTCCCTTTTGCTGTACTTTTTGGTTCATTCAGGGGTCTTTTTAGGGTTCTCATGAGTATCTTTTTGTACCCTTACCTTAGTATCTTATCAAAGAGCTTTGTGCAACTAAATAAAGTTCCCTTCAAGGTTCTGTTTCAAGATAATCTCTCGGTACCTTTAAGAAATCTTACAAGACACTCTAATAGCAATTCAAAGATAAACTTTGGCATCTGTCTCAAGGTACCTCCTACTATATGCATACCCGCCAACACTCCTGATTTCTGGGGGAGTCTCCCGCTTCTTAACCCGTTCTCCCGCTGCACTCCTGACTCTTAATTTCTCCAGATTATCTCCCGATATAACACACTGATACCAAATAAAGGCTCATTCGTAATTACTGTGGGTGATATGCGTCATCAGACCTGGCAACCCAACATGGCAGTGAAAAGCATGCACAAATCACTACCTGTTGGATGCGTTCACGGCCTCGCTGACGTGGCTCTTTACTCTTCACAGCGTTACTCTATCAATGTTGACTGTCAAAGATGTCAGAATCAGGTCAAAAGAAGAAGAGATATGCCTCCAAATTCAATTCAACTTCCTTTTCTTGATGAGGAACATGTAGATATGGAGCACAAATTTTGTAAGGTTTTAAGGTCAGATTTCAGCATAGAACAGATTGCAAAAATGATGTCAGCAGGCACGTTAACTGTACAAAGCCATATATAAGTCATATGTCATATGAGGTTACTCTATATCTAAAAAAATTGCATGGGTTACCTTTTCTGAGTCATCCAAAACAGCTTTTTTTAATGTGCCTTTGAGGCATCTTCCTGAGGTAGGCTGCATGTAAAAGTATTTTTCTGGGTCCTTTTTTTTGGTTTCTGCAAGAGTTCATAAATTTGAATGCACTCAACCTTTACCAACTTTTCAGCATTATTCCAAAGTAATCAAAAGTATTATGTTTAAGATAGAACTTTGCATCTGTTACAAGGTACCCTGAGCATATTTGTCTTCATAAGGGTGTCTGTTTTTTTTTTTTTTTTAAATAATATATTTATTTGCATTTTTTACATTTACATTTACAGTAACAATAACAACAATAACAATAAAAACAACAACAAGCAGCTTCTCGTATAAATAAACAATTCTCCCAGGTTTACAACAGTGCTTTACATTGCAGGTAATATTATTTTCTCAATCATCACCATCATCATCATCGTTTAAGTCCATAGTCTTTACAAACACATTAAATGGTTCCCATATTTTTTCAAATAAATCTTTCCTTCCTTTTTGTATGTATGTTATCCTCTCCAATGGAAGAGTAATAAGCATTTGCCTCACCCAGTATGAAAGACTTGGCCTACTTGTTTTTTTCCAGAACATTGCAATTGATCTTTTAGCATGAAGGAAACACAGGTCCATCAGTGTTTGTTCACTCTTTGTGTATTCATGTCTTGTTTTATAGAGTCCTAGGATATGGGTTACAGGGTTTATGGGGATATTTTTTGAAATGATCTTTTCTACAGCCTTATTGACTTCTTCCCAAAAAGATTTTATCTTGCTACACTGCCACACACAGTGAAATAATGTCCCTTTTTCCTCTGAGCATTTTGTGCAGACATCGGGGATATTCCTATTATATTTATTTAATTTGACCGGTGTAGTGTATGTTCTCATTAACCATTTATGCTGTAGCAACCTAAAACGAGTATTAATTGATTGAGTATGGGCCTTCTTACATATTAATTCCCAGTCTTCTGACGAAATATCTACTCCTATGTCTTCCTTCCATGCATAGCATTTATGATCAGAATTTTCAGTTGAATTGCTGACCAACAGATTATATAGTTCTGAGATAACTCCTTTATTTGAACTATGTTTAGCCATTATTCTCTCTAAGTTAGATGTTAAGGGTTTGGTTAGTAAATTATTATAAGGGTGTCTGTTGATCATCACTCATCACCTGTCAGTTAACCATCAGCTAATTTTGTGCGCACACATTCACAGACCTGGTTTCCTGAGGTATTAGCAGCGCCTGTGTCAGCTCCCATTTACTCCTTTAAATATATTTGGCTATACTTTAATATGAAGCCATCAACTCTGTAAACATTCCATAATTTTTACTGCTTAACCTTCTGATTTGTCCGGAACACATCGTATATTCTGTGATGTTTAACTAACTTTTCTCTCTGTGCAGAGACGGTGCCAAATGCTTTCGTTAGGAGGCAGAGCACCAGTTGTTCTCTAGCTGGCTGCACCGCTGATGAATTTAGTGATTTAGGACAAACTTATTTCCCTGTCGAAGCCATAATTAATGATGCTGGCTTCTCACAGTGCATCCAATAATACATTTGCATCCGTTTCGTCATTTATTATGAGAGAGCAAATTCTGCTCCTTGTTTTATAATATCCGACATGCTCAAGCATTAAATGACGGAAGTCTTTGTTTTCTTTCTGTGCACTCTTCTGCTGTCTTCTGCTGAATCTTTATTTATTCATCCATGCATAATAGGAATTTTTCCCTGATTTGAGGACTTCACACTGTTTGAATGCTTTATTAATTGGATTTTATTTTCTGTATGCATAAGACATGAGGAGATGAGATAATTAATTAGAGTTATTTGAGATGCATATTTAATCACTCTCTCTTTGTATCACTTGTGCCGCTGGTTCACAGCATTAAAGTCAGAACAAGAGAGTAAAAAGGAAGACATTTAAAATGCGTGTCTGAAAAGGCCTTAAGGTAGGATTTAGGAGGGATGGGACTAGAGCTGCAACAATCAATCGAATAATCAAGTATGAATCGATTACTTAATTAACCGTCAACTATTTTGATAATTTATTAATCAGTTTAAGTAATTATTTAAGAAAAAGAAGTCCAAATTCTCTGATTTCAGCTTCATAAATGTGAATATTTTCCAATATCTTTGCTTCTCACTGACAGTCCTGAATATCTTTGGTTTGCAAAAAAGACATTTGATGATGTCATCTCTGAGAAACATCAACATTTTTCACCATTTTGGACCAAACAATTACTCGATTAATCAAAAGAATAAGCCATAGATTGATCAATTATAAAAATAATCATTAGTTGCAGCCCCAGGTGGGACTCGTTTTTAGGATGGTCATAACCCCAACTGCAGATGTACAACATTTGTTAATTTATTGCATTAACCAAACTTTGCAGCTTTTAGACCCCAATATGAACCAGAGGTGTTTTATATTGAGTCAAAGTACGGTCTTGTGCCCCAAGAGGTTAGCTGAAGACAGTGAGTAACAGGGGCCTCTCTGCCTCGTCAAGAAGTGAGGCCTTTATTTTGAGAGAACTTTTCCAAAAGATCCCGATGTGAAAGCACCCCGAAGAGAAAAAGTAAAAACTTCAGCAGACCAACCTCACAAAGACAAAAACATCCTAATGTTCTCATGTAGGAGCGCTTGTGTTTGAACTTCTTAATTTTGTAACATAACAAAGCACACAACCATCAACAGCCTGAAATATTCAGAGGGAGCCCTCCTGTAATGTCTGCACACACCACGCACCACACAATCCTTCATAAAAGCTGGAAAGGACATGTTAAATTCATGTCATCCATTACTGTAGAAGACAATGAGATAAAACACCATCTTGGATGGAATAAACTCATCCTGCATTTGTTGTTAGCAGTCATTGTTAGACATTTCCCAGCAGTGATCAATGTGGACAAAAGGACTCGCCAGATGGATGATTTGTTAGTTTAATTAACCGGGACACCACTGACGGCTGCAGACATAATGTGACTGCAGGTTTCAGTAAACAAACCAGAAAAAAAGAGCAGTCTGCTTTCACAGATTAAACTGGCAAAAGCTCAATTGATTGTCATTCTGCCCGCTGAGGTTTCACACCGCAGGTTAAGCGTCGGTGTTTGACCTGACTCAACACCACTCAGCGGTTTGTCAACAGGAGATTGTGGACGGAAAACATGCCACCATTGTCCCACTTTTATCATGGCAGGCAGACGCTGCTGTGTAGCCTGTAGCCGGAGCGCTCCTCTCTTTTAATTAAGGTGAGAAATTGACTGCTAAAAGCAATTTGCAGCTCCAACCTGTCAGATCTGCTGCATGCTGCGTTTGCCACCCTCCAACTCATCTCTCTCTGTCTCACCAGCTCAGAATCTCTCCCCATCTCTCCCTGATACTCTCGGCTGTTGGAAAGCCTGCTTGGAAACAGTGCTAAAGATATTCAGTGAGGTGTCTCACATTTTAATTAACTCCCGCTCTCCTCTCAGAGGTGGTGAGAAACAAGTTTTCTTGCCTTTGTCTACCACTGATGAGCACAATATGTTTCCTCTCAGACTTTAAACAGCCAAATGAAGTCGGTTGGACGGCTGTGTGAACGCTGGCACTGCTGAGTGGTAACCTTTGATTTAAATGTAAATGATTGTTAATCCCGCCCCCAACCTCAGCTCCTGAGCTTTTATGGTTATTGTTCATTGATCGTAATAAGTTTGGAGGCTTGCAGCATGCCGCCCCTGCCATTTAAATGTTATGTCTCAGGGAGATCAATAGACATTAGTATTCTGGGGAAGCTAATGCTCAGTACACTGTATCTCAAGCAATCCAGGCCCTTTGTCCTGGAGTGAGCCTTTTAGTAAAAACAGCAGGGGAGGCAAATACAAGAGCTCAAGGCACTGCTGAATCAATGAAAAAATGAAAACCTGACACAAAGCAGATACATATAAGAGAATTGATCTCAAACTTTGGTCACAATTTACTGATATTTTGAGTTTTGCCATTGTTTCTACAAGAGATGGACAAAGTCATCATAATGACACCCACTTGTTTGTTGACTTCACTTTCGATGATTCAGGTTTTGCTATTTGTTTTTTACTTTTATCATTCTGTTATGAGAAAAAAAAGAAACAAATTCTACTGCCAAGTTTGAGTTTAGGAGATCTTGGTTAAAAAGGTTCATTCATAATTCACACAGCAGCTGTAATAAACTTAATGCTTGTTTTGGCAGATTAAACCAAAAGTTTCTAACAAAATGAACTGACTAAAATCATAAATGCTGCACCAGCAGATGTTTCTTTTTGGATGTCGTAGTTGTAACTCATGGCAGCAAACCTTGCTTTTATTTCACCATAAAAGAGATTAAAATTTTCCAAAATAAAAGTCATGTTGAATTGAAAAGAACAATAAGGTTACTGACAGACGTATTGGGGCGGTGTCGGCAGTGATGCAGACACTATACCGGTCCGTTGTGGTGAAGCGGGAGCTGAGCCAAAGGCAAGGTTCTCAATTTACCAGTCAATCTATGTTACAACCCTCACTTACGGTCATGAGCTTTGGATCATGACCTAAAGAACAAGATCGCAAATACAAGCGGCAGAAATAAACATTCTCCACAAGGTGTCTGAGATCAGCCTTAGAGATAGGGTTCAAAGCACGGACATCTAGGAGAGGCTTGGAGTAGAGCTGCTGCTTCTTTGCATTGAGAGGGGCCAGATGAGGTGGTTCGGGCATCTAGTGAGGACGCCTCCCGGAAACCTCCCTGGGGAGACCCCAGCTGGGAGGAGACCCCAGGGTAGACCCAGGACACGATGGAGAGATTATATCTCTCATCTGGCCTGGGTACGCCTCTGTATCCCCCCAGAGGAGCTAGTGGAAATGGCCATGGACAGGGGCCTCTGGTCTTCACTGATGACATCGCTGCCCCTGTGACCTGGACCCGGATAAGCGGTAAAAGATGGATGGATGAATAAAGGTCACTTATAAGAGAAAAAAATAAAAATATACATATCTCCTTGGCTCTATATGTATGTACTTTTGTATACACTAACAACCCTAAGTCTGTGGAGAGAGAAAGCCAGCAATTTTTTTTTTGAACCAGTCATATTTCTATTGGAAGAATCAAACCTTTGAATTCTTGCCTCATAAAATTTGTATGATGAAAGAAATGGAGGGAGTGTAGGTGAGAAAAAAAAAGGATCTGGAAAACACTCACTTTACAAGCGCTGGTAGAATAAAGACGACGGAAATGGTTTGGGATATTGTACGTGCAAAAACACAACTGTGGTGAGTGGGGGTGTCAGAGTGAAGACTGAATATATAAAAAGCGAGTGAGGATAAGAAAGGCTGTTATTAAAATAGTCTAAAAAGTGTGTGAAGTAAAAGCTGTGGGAAGGTGAAACCATACAGAACTGTGTTTCCTTGCACATGCGCACAGAGGCTTCTTACTTGGCAGTCCAGCAGCTCGTTGAGTGACTGTCAAGGACAATTTCATCCACTCCTAACAATGCTCCTGCTTTTTACACGTTCTCCACGCGTTGCACAAACCATTTAAATCATTATCTTTCAGCTAATGCTGGATGCTTTCTTCTTCTTATCTCAACTCCATCAAACCAAACACATTTCCCTTTCCCAAACACATTTGCTTTCCTTCTGTGACCGGGGATACCATCAAATTTGTTTCTTTTGGGTGGCATTCCCTTAAGTACACAGTGGAGAGGCACAATTTCCATCATTCCCTCACCACTGCACATAAACACAACATCTGGGTGGAATAAGGGGCGCTCTAACAACAATCACATGTTTGTTTTAAAGGGAATGGGGTTGTGGATGATGAAGATGATGAGATTGCTTGGCTCAAATACAGAAGAGGATAACTCAAAACACACAGAATTAGCATCATAAATGTTAATAAGGCTTGTCATAAGCTGAGGAACCCCTCTCTGGTGTTTATCCGGTTGGGCTAAAGAGGGAAACCAGATACCCTTCATTCTCAATCCCCTCATTTATGATCCATCAGTGAAAGCTTAGCTGCTGAGCTCTGCAGTTTGCCACTCTTTTCTCTTATGCTTGCACTATAACCAGAAAACAAACAAGCAGACAAAATGGCCGTCGGGGAGTGTCTCACCTTGCGCCTGTGGCCACCAACAAACCAATGCTGTTTACTCAGCACAAAGCACGCGGCGGCTGTGGCTCCCCAGGGAAAATCTGTGATTATTCCCAGCATCTCTGATGTTCTTGGATGACTTCTCCCATCTTACATGATGATTGTGGCAGCATCTACATCTGTTCGACCTCTCCATCTCCAAAAAACCTGCACAATCAAGACAAAGGATATCAAATTCATAGCTCAGCTCCTTCAGGGGAGAATTGTACTAATCAGCCCATGGGCAGAGACACGCTACAGGAAGCAGTATTATATTTTGTCCTGCCTTCTCAAAAATAAACACATAACCGCTGATTGCTGCTCATTGAGAATAGGTCCTCTATTATGTGAAACCTCAAAGCATGGCCTGCTGATTATGGGGACAGCGATCCCCGCATCCACGCTGGCATGGTAACAAAGAGAGGCTCTGCCTTCGCATGTGGCCAACAGTGGCTCGCATTACCGCTTGTGCTGACCAATTAAGAGAGAGCATAAAAGGCCTGTTTAAAATGAGTTTCAACAGAGTTTGTCTCTGTGTTTGTGCAGTCATATTAATTGCTTCTGATGCAGCCTTTTTGATGTTGTTTTGCAACTGTTCCTATCTGTGAGTTGAATGGTAATGAGGCAGTGTGGGCCTGTCAGTCAGACCAGCAGCCATGCTGGAAGGATCGCTTTCGTTATGGGAAACTTTTCTGAGACATTCAGAACACCTTGTTCTTTTTCCTGGAGTTCATGTGGTATCAGAATATTTCAAATATAACAAGAGTCTGATTAGTTAAAGTCATGGATTTACCACCTAAAGTGGAAGAAAAACTTGGGACACGATTTGCATGTGAGGTGTATTAGTTTTTCTTAAGTTTGACCACAGCCCATCTGGAATGAATAGAGAGAGAGTTTTTGACCTACTCTACAGCCAGTCACCAGGGGGAGCAGTTCTGTGGTGACCTAAGTTCGAACAGAGCAGGACGACGTCAATGGTTGGTAATAACGGCATTAAAAATCACAGTGTCACTAACACCATTTTTTTTTCCAATGATAGGTAAACGAATTAATAGCTTTTTCAAACGTTACATCGTTATTACCGACAGGGAAATGTGGTGCACTGATATTTAACAGCTGTTATCTGATCTGGCTTGCTCAGTCAGGCACATTCTGATTGGATAAAGGTAGAGTACAATTTCACAGTAAGCCAGTCAGAGCCAGAGTTCAGGTAGTTGGGTGTTGTTGTTACAAACCTCAATGTGCCGCAAAAAACAGCCACACAGGAGAACTAATTACAACGATGGTGAGTCCAGAGCTGTGGAGTTAAAAGGATGGAAGTAAGAGAACTTTACTGTCATGGATGGATGTCCATGTCCAATGTGAGTAATTTTAATCTCATGCAACACTTCAACTTCACATGCTGCTACAAAGCTAATGGCCAAAAACACATAACACTGTTGATAATGCCAGCGGTTCAAAGACGAAAGGCAGTGATTACTTTCCCTGGTAACTAATTTCATTTATGAAGGAGTAATTACTTATTCTATTACCTTTTTGGGAAAGTAATAAGTAGCTATAACTTATTTGAATTTGATTGTATCAAGGCATAAATTTAGCCTACATCACATCCTCCATATCTGAAGAGAGAAAACTCTGGATGTACTAAAGAACCATCATTACTTTATCCGGTTTTCCATCTAATCTGGTTCCTCATTTGTTCCTCTCCTTCCCAGCACATGTTCTCATTACTCACATTGCCACAGGGATGTGTATACGTGTCTCCACTGTGAAATATATATAAGCAAAATCCTAGGCATCCTGCCAAAGATGCACACAGACAAAGACTCCAGCTAAATGTTTGGGACGAACTTAAAGACAAGGACAGAGGGAAAGAGGAATGGGTTTTCTTAATGGTGAGAGGTTGAAATCCCCAGAGGAACAAGACCGATATTAGTTCAAGGGAGAAAAAATGTGAAACTATTTTCTCTTTAAATTGAATGCCCTTAAAATGCCCTGCAACAAGGCTATGATTTGATAAAGCTTCTCATTGGACAACAAAAGGAGGCAGTACTGAGCAGAGATGAACAAGGACTTATCTACTTAGTCTGGACCTCCTCCTCCTCAGCATCCTCTGTAGCTCCACCTTCTCTGGCACCACAAATCACAACAACACACCAAGATCAATCACTCCTTGTTTGATTTTAGTGCAGATTTCACTTGAATGTGAAGTCAGTGACCAAAACAGTTGCAGCTGAGATGCTTTAAAAGCGTTATGCATTCTGCAAGCTGTGATATCTTTTTGCAGTGGCTTGATATTCTAAATCTCTGCACTCAGTGGGTGGTGCAATATCCCCTCCTTTAAAAGATCAAAACATATCAGCATAACTCGTTTCATCTCTGCTGTTGCTTTGCGAAGCAGATTACCTGTCTTTGATTTCTCCCCACAGAGAGCTCCCCCTCAGCTTTTGTCCTGTTTTTTTTTTTGACACCTTATCAGGAATCGGATGCCTCATGGTGCAGGATGCAGCTCCTGCTGGTGGTCTTTGGATTCTCAGTGGGTGTTTATGTACGAGCTTTTGTTTGCCTCTGACTGTACGTGGGTGTTCCTCTGTGTATTCAGGTCTCCCTTTGCATAATGAAAGCACTGCCTCTGTCTTGTTGAACCCAAACTTAACTGAATTAAACTTACTGATTGTTTAATCTCCATGATTTCCCTCAACACCTCAAGCGAATGGAGTTCAATCAACCAGCTCATGCAGAATAGATTAAGTGACTGCTGAATAAGTACAGTGATGGATTTTGGGATTGAGGCAGTGACCTTGACACTGCAAGGAAAAAGCCTTAGCATCTGTAAATCTGCTGTAAAGCGTTTTTTTCTTCTTCTCAATATGGGCTGAAATGGGGCCTTTTTAACTGTTAAACCAAGACCCAAGTGGACACTTGAGGAACTGCAGGTTTTTGCACTCCTGCTACTGAGAGATCGAAACACATTGCCCCTCATAACGCGTTACTTGTGGGGTTAATCTCAAAGGTCCAATATGTGAAATATATGCAGAGACTTTGAGTGAAATTCAGCACTTTGCAGAAATATTTAATCCAGACGAGTTGTGTCTGTAACAACCTTCAAAAACCTGTGCTGGTCAAGGTTATCAGAGCTGTAGCTGCACCTCCCAGGTGAGTATAACTGTAAATGTGAAGCAGCGCTTCACTGTAAAAGAGCATGCATGCTCAGCAAAGCCTCTCTACACAAATAAAGGTTGAGCTACTTAATATAACCTGAGCTATTATTCTCTGCTCCTCTGAGACCAATTCATCTCTCAGTGAAGTTTGTCCTGTGTGGTTATGTAACAGATCCCTGATAAGTTTACAGAGCCATGGATTTTAGAAATAGGCTGGTGCTACTGCCTGAGACCATGAGCATGCATTATTAATATGACATTACTCAAGTGAACATAACTTTCAGGCCATTTTTTTTAATAATTGTTCAGCTTTCTTTGTCCCTGCAGCAACTGTGTTGAAAGGCACCTTGTGTTTGAGCAACAAACTGCCCTCTGAAAAAAAAAAAAAACTTTCACTTTGTACTTCACCAAACTCTCTACCCTCAGTAATATGATGTACCAAAGCTAAAATAAAACATCAAAAATGTTCCCTCTCACTTTTTGGTTTTTCAGCCGACAGCACACATGTGAAATGAATCATCTGCAGAGGACTGTTAAATCACAGCCGACCCTGAGCTTAGGAGAACCTGAGATTTACAGTGAGCTCACTGTGTGACATCTGTTTCATGAGACGTTATATCCACTGAGATAAACCCATCATGTGTTCACAAAGAGAAGTGATATCTGTGACCAAGCAGCTATGAGCTTAAAGAAACACATTCCTGAGTCACCGTGCTACCGCCTGATTTCAAATGGAACCTTTCACCAAATGGCTTGATGGACACACTCTTTTCCCTCTAAGGCTGCAGTGAGTCACCGCCTACTGTGGCAACAAAATGAGTTTTGGGTGTCAATATAAACACTGCACAACACAAGTCATCAACATAGTTTGTGGTCTGCTACTTGTTTGCAACTGCAGTTCATTGGATACCAGAAATATCTGCACACTGAGTCACCATCTCCAGAAAGTTATTTGTTACCATCTTGGCAGTTTAATCTCACACCTACAGAAAGAAACATGCCCGGACGCGTTGCCTTCAAGGACAAAGCAGAGAGGGGAAAGAAAAACTTTAATTAAAGAAGCATTAGTTGCAGTAGAGATGGTAGACAAGAGAAATATTTTCCATTCAAGTGGCTGCAGAGGTGTAACAAATGTGGTGCTATTAAAGTGCCACACACATGGTTCAATTAACTGTAAGTATTGTTATGTGTCATGAGGTCAGAAAGGAAAAATGTTTCAGGGGAGTGGAAGGCTTCTTTCTCACAACTTTTCTATTTTTGGCTGGCTTTATTAAACAAGGCAACAGAGTAAGGTGGAAACAAAGCTTTTAGTCCTTAGGATATTTTTCAGACCCAAATATTTCAGCTGTAAGAATATAAATGCGATATATTTGACTTCATTACTGCTTAATTTATTGTATGAATGCTCAGTATGGCTTGGTTGTACTTCAAACTGAACTATGAATCAATTCAAGTCATATAAACATTTTTTTTAGCTACCCTGAGGTAACGACAGTAGAAACCTTGGTCGTAAAATCCCATAAATTAGAATATTTCACAAAATCAACTCCTCATCAAATAGTAAGAAGCTCAATTTTCTTTTTACAAATAATACTCACATGGGCAGCGCTCTAAACACAGCCATCTGTGCCTTTGCAGCACAGTGACTTCCACAACAACCCCAAGCACCTCCAGCCTTGTTATATACCTGCCGGCCCCTACCAAGAGTGAGGGGTCGACAATTTGTAATCAATTAACTCATCCGAGCCTCCTACCTGCACCGCAAATCTTCTGCACTCACGTTACAAAGTCATTATCCAAACACATTTACACAAAGTTCATTCTCAGCACTCTGTACTTAACAGAACATTTCTTTTTTATCAATCAGAGCACCCCTCCACTTCATTAACACATGGTACCTTCCACTTGGTACACCTCTTTATAAGCCAATGGCAGGCTGTCCTTCTGTTTGGCAGTTCCTGGTTTTGGAATTTGAGCTTTGCAGTGAGGGGCAGGTGAGAAACAAATGCCGCATATAACGTGAATAAAAATAAAGAAAATGAATCATGTGAAAAGAAAAAAGACCCCAGAGTGTTTCATTTGCTTTGAGATATGGACTTCGTAGTTGAGCTTCATTCAGGGGAATCTGTGGTTTGGGCTTTGACACACAGTGGTAACATGCAATGCTAATGTTAAGACAGACCTCTTAGCCAGCCAGAAAACTGTAACTTTTTGGCCGAATGAGTTGTATTTTCTAATTAAAAGCAATATAGGGATGCATGGTGGTGTACTGGTTAGCGCTGCTGCCTTACAGCAAAGGTCACCAGTTTGAATACCGGTTTGAGCAAAGTGTGCCTTTCTGTGTGGAGTTTGCATGTTCTCTCTGGGTACTCCGTCTTCCTCCCACAGTCCAAAAACATGCTCATCAGGTTAACTGGTGATTATAAATTGCTCATAGATGTGAGTGTGTGCGTGAAAGGTTGTCTGTCTCTGTGTCAACCCTGTGATTGACCGGAGACCAGTCCAGGGTGTACCCTGCCTCTCATCCTAAGACAGCTGGGATAGAAGATGAATGATTAATGAAAAAACCATATAGACTTCACTCATATTTTCCTCAAGGAGAGCTCACCTCTAAAACCATCTGTAAATCCAGCCTGTTGGTTTCAATAAACATTGTTTTAATATATAAAATTCCTTATTAAAACGTTTTATTATTATTATTATTTATGAAAATATTGTTTTTATGTACTTTACAAACTTAATAACTAAAGTCATAACTTTTTTAATTTAGTATTTTTCACTGTTGCCTTAAATTACATTAACACTTAAAAAACACAATGATGCATTGCTCAAACCACAGTGTTGGTTTTCAAATTAAAAAATTCCCCCCCAAAATTCCAAATTTAATGTGAGTAACAATGAAGTGTGTCTTAATTCAGGAAAATGTGTGTTTTTTGCTCAAGAGGCTTCTGCAAACATCGGTAATCATGCTTTACTGTGTGAACGACTCTACAGATCATTGGGGCTGTTGTGTGACAAACAATAGTTGAATTTTCTAGTTAAAATCTTTTTAGACTTAAATGATTCCTTGATGTATTTCCATTGAGGACAGTTTATCAGTTTTTATAATCCAAGTTGTGCGTCAGAAATTCACCTTCTTTTCTTGTTGAAATTTCAGCTGATCTGGTTTTATTTAACATTATCTTGATTCTCTCATTAAAATATTACAAGTCCATTTATTTTTATAAACTTTAACCATATGCCTTTAATATATTATTTATTTGTAGTTTTTTTCCATTGTCTTAAATTATGTTGACACTTAAAAAGCATGATGTTGCAGCATTCACACCTCCAGCTTGGCCTCGTCCTACCTGCAGCGTGCCCTGTGGCAGCAGCAGAGCTCCACAGCTTCTGAAGCAGGAGCATCAGAGACGGAAACTCCTGGAGGCATTTCTTCTGTGGTGAGCCTGGGATCCAGTCAGACACCTGCTGATGAGCTCAGGGAGAGGACAGGAATCATTATTAAAACTAAACAAAAAAATAAAAGCCCCTCTGAAGACGAGGGATGCCCGCGCTTGCTGCGCTGTCTGTGTAATCAATCAGCTTGTTTCCTCTCTCCCCAGCCTCGCTTATTCTTCCCCCACCTCCCGCTCGTCTCTACAGCTCATCATTTCTTGGCAAAATACAGAGGAAAAATTTCATGGTTGGTGGCAGCGTTGTGAATATGTCCCTCTGTGGGTTATAAATAAAGATGTATGGGTTCGACTTGGGAGCAATTTCTCTTTGCGATGTGTTTCCTGCTGCATTTTTGCCTTTTGTGATGTGCATATTAAGGTCATGGCATTCAGAATCTCTGAGGAATATTTTATACATGTAACAAACACACCTTTCCATTTTATTTTTACTCATTTTTACTTATACCCATCCCATGCCCAGCTGCCTCAATTTGTCTTTGTCTGAGTGCTTTCAATCATGTCCTGAATCAATACACGTTTTGACACACTAATAAAATGAAACAGGCTGCTCTGGCGCCGCTCCGTCCCTCTGAAGTACCAGTTCAAATGTTTCGGTGAAGATTATATATTGCTCTGTGACAGCAGGAGGGGGAGAGAGAGACGACCTGTTAAAGAAAATGTGAGATTTTTATGCAAACTTATAAATTCTCACTTGGGATTGAGGGATCTCTGCGGCACAGCTTGGCGAAACAAAGCGAGCAGATGATGTCACATCCTCTGGAGAGCTTTCACACAAAAGGGAAAGTCAGAGTCCACACTTTCAGCAAGCTGACGGATTTATGGAAAGGCTCCATCACGTGTGCACGCTCTGACAAAGGCACTCAAATAAATTTGTTGGAGGGCCAGAGGCATTTCGTGGAGGGATTGATGCTGTTTGACAAGTTTTATACGGAGGTTTGCAAATATGAAACAGCGTGTTTTTTTTGTCAGGTGTAGAAAGACAGAAACACACAGGGGGCAGCTTTAAAATTACAGAGAAATTTCATCACACTTGTAAACAACAGCTGAGAAGAAATTATCTGGAAATGTAGCTAAAATTATCAGGGTTCTTTTTGCAGCAAAGCCGCTGATCAACAAATTAGCTGAAGTAAAATCACACCAAGCATTCTGCCTGCTTTCCTTACGCTGTGTAATAACGGTATTTCTTTTTAAAACTGGACCCAAATGGAGTCCACAGTCTGGGCACAGGTCACGACAAGAGTATTTCCTGTGAACAGATGGATTAAATTGGCAGCTGTGATCCTGATAAGGCTGGGATGACTCAGGGATTCAGTGGAGCTGGAGACGGATAGAAGAGACGGATAGAAGAGACGGAGGCACAGGAGCTGGGTTGTCGAGGGGGAAGTGGCACAGGGAGGAAGCTGTGAGGGTTGGATGAACAAACACTGGGCAGTGAGCGGCAATGCACTGAAGAGGTGAAGAACAGGAACATCCACAGAAAAAAAAAAAAAGTCATGCAACACAAGAGATATACGTCTGTAGAAATTTCGTTGCTAAATTTTACAATACAGAGCTGTAAATATTTAAAATGTGCACCCCTGGGCAGAGAGTAAGAGCAGCTCTCTGTATCTGTCAGTCAAAGCTCATGGGACCCGATACTCTCCGCTCAGAAGATGGTTGAGCACAAAGGCACAGGTGTTTTGAGCTGCTGCCCGTGTATTGAATGTAAATCTCCCCACTGTGAGCCATCTCTTACATCCAATTTGTCTCACAACCCTGAAGCGCATGTAACCACACCAGGCTAGAGGCTCCACAGACAGCTTCTTCACCTGCAGGTTTGGCAGAGACTGAACAACAAATGTGGGATGACAATACACTTCTAGAGCGGCCTTTTCTGTAGACACTTGAGCGATGGCTGTGTTTAATAAGCATCTGTGGCTGTGTTTCCATTACACCTAGAATTGCACAAAACCTAAATATCACAATAAAAATTTTTGAAAAACCTCTCAAATTAAAAGGTTTTACGCTGTCATGCTGTTGTTTTTTAGAAGTTTCGATATTGGAGTTTATCATAAAAGTGTGATTGAAACACCTTTTTCGCAAAATCACCTCACTGAATGTAAATAACAGACGCACCTCCCTTACCTCCTCAGCCACGATCCTCTCCCAGAAGTCCCTCATACGTGGCCACTTCCACACATACGCACTCTGGTGTTCAGTGCAGATGTTGGTGATTTGACATCTCAGAGTGCAGCTGGAGGGACGGGTGGAGGTGTGTGTGTGTGAGTGAGAGAGTAGGCGAGCAGGAGATGATTTTCAATCAGTGTTTTATTCCTGTTCTGAGTTGGTGTGGTCACTGCCGGCAGTGACCAGTGAATAAAAACACAAGTGTTCACAAATCAGCGTCGTCTTGCAGCGTCCGGATGGACGTTACAATATTTTAGTGCTCTCAGCTCTTAAGATGTTGGGGATATTCATGGTTACCAGCTGTTACAGTCCTCTTTCCTTCATCTGCATCCTGCAAACTAAATTTCATGGGACAAGATTCTACTCAAGTTGTGCGCAATTCTAGTTGTAACGGAAACGCTGGCAAGGTGCAGTTGTACTTTACCGAAACTTTGGAAATATCGCTTTTATTTTGTGAAAAAGGGTAATGGAAAGGCTTCTTGTGATACCTTTCAGGTGCATGCTTTGTCTTCGTCAGGGTCTCAGCGATTAAAGCACTTTTTCTGAGTGACATTTGAGGCAATAAACCTTCTTTTGTGCTTCCAAAAAGGCTTCTTTCAGGCTATTGTGTTGCAAAAAACATCATGTACTGAACTTCAAACTGAAATATTAGTTGTGCTGGCTCGACAAAGAAAGAAAAAAAACGCACTCTCATCCTTTTTCAGAAGCTACTCTGAGATGTGGTTGTTACACTGCGATAGAAACTGAGAGGAGAGCGTTGTGGTAGACGTGCAGCAGAGGATGGGCTTCAATTTCGTGGTTGTATCTTGAACCTGCAGGCAACTCTTCCAAGTTTCTTTCTCATGGTATCATTTTATTTTCCCCCAAAAAAGGATGCAGAGCATTTTCCGCCTGTGTATGAGTTACATAAATCCTCTTCAGTGTGTGTTCTTGTCAGTCATCCCATTCGGCAGTAATCAGCCGTGGCAGTAATATCCCACTAGATAGGAATCGGAAATTATCAGCGATGGATGAGTCCATACTACTTTTTCATGGCAGTTATTCAAGCCAATATAGAGAAATTGAATCTCTAAAGACCATATCATTATGTTTCACGCGCCAGCCCTGTACTTAGCTCCTCTATCTTGGTTATCAGGCTTCTCCTCGTCTGCCCTGTTTGATCCCAGCTGGGACCTCGACACTGACGATACCAATTAGCTTTGGTGGCAATTCCCCAGAAGTACTTTGATCCGCCAGCCAACATTGTTCCAACGCTGGCCCTCGCTCAGATCGCTCTGATTGGACAGGCAATTGGCACATGTCTTGACTGACTAGTAACGGCCTAACAGGGAGTCTGGGGGGAATTTGGTACATCACAAGACAGTTGGTACAGTGTGTTTATGTGTGAGTGAGATATGCTCACATAAGCCTGGATCTAGGATTTGAGCAGTTTATGAATTATGCAAATGCACTTAACTGAACAGACTGATCCTTCAGAAATGGAAATGTCTGTTTTTGTAGCTGTTAATATTTCAATATAATGTGAAATGAGGAAAAATCTGCCAAGTATGAGAAAAATGATCAGTTCAGCAGTCTTTGCATCCATCAGTCCATACATTCTCTCTCACACATGCGCTTAAATTCACTATCTATGCCACTGCCGCTCATGTCCACTCTCTGGCTTTCCTCAATGTTTCCCAAGTGTGTCCAGTTTTACAAGAAGTCCACTGTGATTACAATCAAACATCCACTGCCAAGCTGGCTGGAGAGTCGTGCTTGTAACCTTCGCCTGTAACCTCCAAATGACAGCCTTTAAACTGGACTGTAAACACAGCAGGATCAACTGTTGGTATAACACCGGCCAAGGCAAACAAATTACATACACATACGCGAACATAAAAACACACACCGGTCAGCGGTTGCGGACGCTCAGGAGAAAAAACATAAATCAGAGTTTCCTCCAGTTCTATTTTTAACGCACATGGAGGGTAAAGGGAGAGAGCCATCTGGACTTGGACGGATCATGTCAAGCGAATCGAGACTTGGTGATGGTACAAATCCCATGGTTCTAAAAACACGGCTCTTTAGACTCCCACTGGGAGTATTCATGGACATATCGCCTTTCATGACACTTTTACGATGTAGGAATACAGATGTCAGATGGACAAGAAAGAGAACAAAGAGTGGATTGGACAAGATCCTGTATCCCTCATGTGCAAGGAAACTGGAAGGATTTGATGAATGAGTGTGAAGGTGTTTATCTGGTTGTTTAAGGGGATCTTCTCACAGCTAGTTTTGTTGTTTTGATTGGTATAATGGCTAAATGCTGATGTGGACCTGTGTGGGTCCACAAACACACTCTGAGCTGCCCTGTCCTCCTGTGTATGTGTGTGTGTGTAGTGTTTTAAATAATGTCTGTTTGGGATAGAAGTAGCAGTTTTCGTGGTTGTGGGCCCGTGTTTCTTACAGATGTATTAAAGTGCAGTTGAAGTGTTCAGCATCATGTCCTGTTAATTAGAAAGAATAAAGACTCTCTTGAAAGCAGTAATGAGTGAAACAGTCATACAGATGTGTAAATACAGAGATATTTTCCCACATGAAACCTGTCGGGCTCAGATTGTAATTTAAGATGCCGCATATTTCACTTCTCTTGGGAGAATAATAAAAGCAGAATGAGGATGTAAACTGCTGCCAGGAGACAGAGAGCATGACAAACAGACTGCAGGAGGAAGAGCAGAAGAAAAGAGGCTATTCATAAATCAAAGCTGATGGGGGTGTGTAGCGGAGGATTCCCCAGCCCCCTCCCTCCGCCCTGCCTCTCTCCCCTTATATTACTTTAATTGAAGTCGTTTAATAATTCTGAAACTATTTTGCCCTGAGCGTGTGCTGCCCATAAATCCAGCACTCTGTACACACGCTTAAGCTACACTTAACATTCCTCCATGTGCTTTAATCTTTCATCTTCTCATCCATCCCCCCTGCACACACACACACACACACGCACACACACACACACATGTACACCTCCACTCTGTCTCTGTCTGTCTTTCCTCCCTCTTTTATCCCTGGAGTCGATTCCCCCCTTTCAGTCCATCTCCTGCCTCCTCTCTCTCTCTCTGTTTCCCACCCTGTCTGTCTGCTTCATCCCCTTTTTTTCGGTAATTATAAATCATGTCAGCCCTTCCTCAACATGTCTGTCTCTGTCTCCTCAGGTCCTCTTTTCTGAACTTCTGGAGAAGAATGTTAACAGGTGGGAGATCCTGTATCTTCTCCGCCTCCTGAAAGTGACGATATACGACATAAGACACTTAAATTGTCAGATTTGTTTAACAGGAAAAATGTTTTCTGCCCCCCCCCCCCCCCCCTTTTTTTTTCCCTGTAACTCGACTTGAAAGCAGCTTCAACTTTTACAGCCCAAATATTGGTCATCATGATTTTCAGACTAGCACCACAGCAAAAACAATGCAGCTCATTGATGCTCTGAAATAGTTATTGTGCAGAACTCTAAGTGAGCCACTGTGCTGCTCCGGCTGACACGACCTTATCTGCAACAGTAGAGCAATTATTTTCCCTGTGCAAGAACCTGTTTTCTTTCTTTTATTCTAGGGAGAAATCATGACATATCCAGTCATAACCTTTTTTTTATTCTCCAAGTTGAAGCAGACTTTTCTTCCTTGTGTAATTTAAAGTGTTAGCCTTCATCAGAAAGGCTCTAACCTTTGCTTTGCAGGCTAAATGTCAAGATGTATTAAACCTGCCTTTTCCCTGCTCTTGAACTCACCGGCGTGGCCTTTGAGGAGAATTATCCACATCCAGCTGAGTGGGAGTCTCGAATAAGTCGATGAGCTTCCCATCGAATGTATTCACAGACAGACAGACAGACGGTGATCAGACACTGATAAGACAGAGATTCTCAGAGGTTAATTTGCAGACTAATGGACTCATATCTGTCTGTTTATTCTAAATAAAGTTAAAGGGCTGCAGTAAATAATCGTCTCATAACTTTGAACCTCCAGTTTTTGTCAAACATTTGGCGAGACAAACAGCTCGTGTGCTGCTGCTTAAATGACAGCCTTGGCGTGCAAACTTTAAGCCCACACACTGACCTAAGTAACCAGAACCTTCTTCTTCTAAAACAGGCATTAAAAATAGAGACTGTGTCTGTCTTATTTCGGGGGAAAACGTGGGACCACACCTTTCCTTTTTCCTGCTTGTAGAAATGCAAAATGAAAGAGTTAAATTGCTGACATTTTCAGAAGACTGAAAAACATTTCCAAAAACAGCGTTTTGGAAAAGTGTGAGTCAGGACTTGCAATACATCTGTAAAACTTGTTGAAAATAATAATTTAATGATTTTAAAACTCACAAAATGAAAGCATTTAGAGAAAAAACTGAGATTAGCACAAAAAAAATGTAAGCTTTTTTCCTGGCAACAACAAAGCAAACTCAAAAGATATTCAGACTTGGATATTGTTGAACAGTGTGTTTTAAAGACTGAGGGACGAAGTGTCAAAAAGAACCAAGAAAAGAGGTTACCTCCCATACGTTCAATGATTAGCTGCGTCCGTCTTGGCTCTTAGTGCCCAGTGTTCCTGACGTCTCTTAAAAAAGCTTCTCTCAGCCTCTGACTGTGGAGGAAAGCTCTGGACTTTGAGTGCTATTCATTTGAAATGTGTGCAGTGAGCATTAAGCCATCACCTATGGGGAAAGTGTCATGAGTTGATGAATAAGTCACAGCACTCCTACTTGAGGCAGTGCATTTAGTTCACACCTTGAATTAAATTCACCAGTGCCATTATACTCTCCGAAAGGTGAGAAGAAAAGAAAAATTGACGCAGGATGATGCTGTGAACTTCAGGTCTTACTGTTCTGAAGTATTCATCCAGCGGATGTGAAATGGCTCCTACATTCGACACCTGCACCTAAGGGTCTTTGTCCTCTATATTTTTCGCACTTTTTGCCTGACGAGAAAGCACTCCATTAAAGTCATCCTGCTTGAGTTTTTGGTCTTTTTCAATCTCCATCCACTGCCTTCCTTTCATTTTTCCTCCGCTGCAGCCCTATCATTACATGGTTCCAGATATGGCTCGCAAAGTGCTTCAGCGCTGCAGGAGACCAGAAGAAAGACTGCAGAGATGGACTGTAAGAGACCACTCAGGCTTATGGTCGAGACCTTACTGCACTCAGAGGACGATGACTCATTCCCTTTTTATTTTAATTAAAATGATCATTTTCTTGAGAACGCTAAAGTCTTGTGTTATAAAGTTGGACGAAAACATCTCACTGATATGAGGATGAGTACAGGAAAAAATCATTCTCTGAATATTATTGTTTCAGATTTCTGTTTGTGAGTGTTTTTTTTCAAACTTTGTTTCAGAGAAGTTATGTTTCTTGTGTATCTTTGACACAAGGGGGCACAAAGCAGACCAGAGAAGTCTGGATGGCCTGACCAAAGCAGCAGCTCTGAGATGTGTTTTGGCCTTAAACCAAAATACATCTCGGAGCTGCGTGTACACAAAAACTCTGCTGCTGGCTTTCTATATAAAACCAACAGCTGCATTTCAGCCTGAGAAATATATATATATGACCCTTTTACAGTAGTGAAGAGAATGCCCTGTCAGCTGAATGTTGCTTTTGATATCGCAGTTTGCAAATAAATGCCCCGAAGTTCTCATTTTACAGCTTTTCCCTGAAGCTGTTTGCCAAAAGGTTTCCAAACATGTCTTTTAGACTCCCCTTGTTGGTGCATCATCTCAAACATTAGTATTTCCATTAGCAACAATTCAACAAAATGATTAGAAATGTTACTTTACAAAAAAAAAGTTTTCAGTTAGGAACAAAACTTCAGCTTTTGACCCAGAACAAAGCGAAGAAGGGGAAACAAATAAGAACAGGCAGGAAAGAAATAAGAAATGTCTCCAAAGAGAAACTGGCAAAAACAGATGAGAGGGCAAAAAGAAAGGTTGCAGAAAGAGAAATTGTCTAGATGTATCTTATCTTGTAATCTATCTGAGCTTTTAAAGTGTTTTTTGTCGTATCCCCTCCTGTCTGCAGCTCCCAGCTCGCCTGTCAGTCGAAGAGCAGCGCAGACAGTACGTGTCAGCAAACCTCTGAGAGCCAGGATCCTGTACTCCAGAGAACAGATGGAGGCAGAAGATAAAGCATCCCCTCCTTCACACCCTCACATACTCTCTCTCTCTCTCTCTCTCTCTCTCTCTCTCTCTCTCTCTCTCTCTCTCTCTCTCTCTCTCTCACACACACACACACACTGACCTTGCGCCCTTGTCTTAGAACGTGTGTGTGCAGCTGCATCGGAACGACAGTGTGTGCACCTTGTGTCTGGCTGCCATCTCAGTCATAAAAACTGAATGTTTAAGCAGTTTACATATTTCATGAAGGTGTAATTACTGAAACTTCCTGGTTTGTATTCTCAGGGGAAAATGAAGAATGTAGGAAACCCTGAAAAATAAAAATAAGGAGGCAGACCTATTCTTTTGGTAAATACGAGCTCCTTCATCAAAGGATCTGTGTGTTAACCACAAAAAACAACAACGAATACTTGGAAAATGTTCTTTTAAATCATGGTTTGAGTTTTACTCTGCTCATGGAAGCATCATCACCTCTTTGAACATTCGCTGTTTCTCCAAACACTTCATTACTGCCTCGTACAGAGCAGGCAGGATTTCTGTAGTGTCCGTTTCAAGGTAGTCTCACAGCTCAAATACACCAGATGCTTTTCCGGTCTGGCTCTGCTCCGTCACGGCACTGGATCAGATAGGTTTCCATTCCAGTTAATGTGTCAACTCATACTGGATCCGCTCCGTTGCGGTCTGACTGCATCCCTGCTCCACCAGCTCGCAGCACATATTCAACCATCCTATTTTTGCAGGGTGCCGGAGCTGTGACGTTTCAATTCACAGATCGAGCAGGGCAGAGAGTAGTGCATGGAAACTACCTGAAAACGTCCAGTGACTTTCAAAATAAAACCGTGTCAAACTCAGCAGGTTTTACAGCCCAACATCAACCAGGAGAAGATCATCAGTGGGGTAGGAATCCAGGGGACTTCTCGGTCTGTGACTTCAGCTGTCTGTCAGTCCTGCAATGCGCCAGGCTGAACACGGATTTCACTGGGCTGTCATTTTTATAATAATAAGCTTAATACAATGTTCGCTTTGTTGTTCCAAACATAACTGAGAAGAACTGAGTCACACTCAAACTTGTTTGGTTTGTGTCAAATCCTACATCCCACGTTTTACCGTAATTGTTAAAGATCTGATGTTGGTCCTCCATCCTGTCTGTTTACACTTTTCTCCTCACACATCAATCAAAAGTCTTATCCCATGAAATACGGGAGCCAAAGGTCTCAGGGTGTTGTACATGCAGGCAGCAAGGTGCAACCAATGGTGAAATGTCACCTCATGAAACACGTGATCTATTTTACAGTCCTGAAGCACCCTTGACTCGTAAACCTCAGTGAATGGAGATAATTTGTTGAACCAACAGGGAATTAGACAGTGAGACTAAACAGGACTCAAGGTAAAACAGTACCCTCATGGGGCAATCAGGCAACACCCAGTCATTAAGGCCAGAGTGAACCTGCAGTGTAGACACAGAGCAGGTTACATCAAGGTTCAGTAATTATGAGGTCCTTGTACTGGAGTACCCACATGTGACATCATGGATCCAGTATCAACACACACAAACAATGAGGGGAACACTTGGACGGTGGTCTGTGGAGTAAAAACCAAACCAAACCCAAAGGGATCACGAAGCATCTGCATAGGATGAAAAAATTAAAGTGAAACTTGTGTCTGCCGGCTGTTTGTGGAAACACTTTGAAACATCCGCACCGACAATTCATAAAGTTGTCACCAGAAATATTTTTGTCATGTCCCCAAACAATCAGATTCTGTTTTCATATACTGTCGACCGTAAATCCAAACCAGAGCGACTTTCATTCTTCAGGGGCTGAAGCTCTGAGGTAATATCACATTTTTCTGCTCTGCTGTCTTAATACTTCCTTTCATCTCTTTCAGTTTAACTTTTTTCTTTTCCCTCTGACAGTTAAACTGCATCAAAGCTTTATTTCTTTCTCAAAGCTGTAAAATCACATCAGTGGTTTTTAACTCTCCAGAAAATCTTTCATGCAGTTTCCCGTCACATTAGAATCAACATTCAATCAAACATTTCACAAAAAACATTTATTCTCTCAAAAATAAATTGCAGAAAGTGTCTCTCTTTGTCAGTAGCTCATCCTGTACAGAACCATGTCCTGCACACCGCATCAGTCTGACATCAATAATCAACATCTGCCGTCCCTTATCTGATCGCTCCGAGGAAGCAGTTCATTTTTTGGAGCCTGTAACTGAGAGCCTGGAGATGAAGGGGACAATGCAGGCAATCACAGAACGAGCACTTTGCATGCAACATCACTTCAGGTGCTGATTACTTTCATTACAGGGGAGTAATTAGCACCTAAAGAGGAGGAGGTAGGTTCAGAGATGTGATCCCCAGGTGATTCAGAAGAGTTAGTTTAATCTCACCAGGTTTAGAATAAATTAAGACTACTCTCAGGGGAGGTAGATTTTATCCAAGATGACACACGTGGAAATACAGATCCATATGTGACAATACAACGACTCATTATCCTAAAGTTCTTTATCTGCAGCTATACATAATGAAAAGGCATGTTTTGAAAAAAAGTACAAAGATGCTTTCAGGGAAAACCTGATCTCACATGTCAAATCAAATAAACTGGCTGATCACATATCTCACCTCTGCCTGTTGACACTGTGATAAAAACTGGTCATGTTTGCATTCCACCCATCCTGTAGTGCTCCTAATTACAAAACCATCTGTTCGTGGTACTACACTTCAGTTAGCCAGATGGGGCTACTAAACCCCAATTGCTAAGAAAAAGTGGAGCAACATCCTGTCCTGCAATCCGGGCAACAACAGAGGAGCTGGTGAGAGCATCTCTGAGCTGCTGATCTCTACAAAGTCACTGAAATCATACAATGTTACTACTTTTTAGCTGTATCAAAAAATCATTTCTAATCAGTAAAATCATCTTTTAATCAGAGTTTTGTGCCAGCTTGTTTCCGTCTTTAGTTAATGTTTTGGTGAAAAACAGGATAATGTATCGTGAGCAGGTAGTTTTATGAGATAACAGACCCCGTAAAGGCCCAACCGATTTATTTGAGAAGTAACCAATTTCCCAGTGAATGTAATATTATTGTTGTCAGAGCATGTCAGTCCTCATGGACGTTCATGCCCAGCCTCTGATAGCTCATAGAAGAAACACTGACTGCATCATTGTTTTATTTGATACAGTTGTTTCCTGGAGCACAGTTCACAGAGATAAGCTAACATTTCAACAGAAGAGCATGACGATGTCCTCAAAGGTCAGAGTGCTGCATGAGACAGAGAGTAGAAATGTCATATACTGTATCCGTCTGCTCGTCATTCCATCTGGCTTTTTATTTTCCCAGGGTTCAGGTCATCTTAGTAAAACACAGTGACCATGGGACATAATATACAAAAGTGCTACTGTTTATCAGGCCTGCTCGTACAAATATTCACTTCAAATGTAAATGTAAACACAAACAGTGATGCGGTGAACAGATGTCAGGTTTGTGTACTCTGTTCAGGGAGGAATGTGAACCAGAGCCGTACGGACAGAGAGTTCAGTTTCACATTCAATAAACACGGTGTACAAAGTAAAGTTCACATATGCGAACAAACGTCTATGTGAACAATGTACAGACATGCTACACGGTGCGAAAACTGGTTCTACATCACCTGAGAACATGTGAAATTACATGTGATTACCTTAAAGGCATTGTGAGAGGGAAAACAGGCCAAGCAAATACGTATCATGTGCAGGAGATCAGGGAGGAACACTGTGACAGATGTGCCTCATCGTCATTCTTGTCACACGCACCTTCAGCGATGAGGACGAGGAGGAATGCAGAGTGTGAAAAAAAGAAAGTTGTAAAGAGTTACTTTAAAAGAGCGAGGCGGTGGAGGAGGAGGAGAGGATGCTGTGTTTCATTCACAGGATGGTCGCAGCGTTATTGAATTTATGTCACGCTACATTTCTCTGCGGTTTACCTGAGGCTGCGGTCTCTGGTTGCACAGCAGGTTGTACCCTATTCAGAACCTCATTCAGCTCCTGTATGAATGAGAAAGTTAAAGTGAAATAGTGTTTAGTGTTTTGTTGAATTTTCTTCTTGTTCATGGTTACTTTTGTGTTGGACACTTGATGGAATCTATTCTCCCTCTGGTGTCAGCGTTCTCAGCATTGTATAGTACGTATATATAGTTTGTAGTTTGTCATTAAGTGCCAACAGCAGTATTTTTTCTTAACCTTTAAGAGATACAGGGCAGATTTACATATTTAGTCAAGCTAGGCTACGCTAATTAGCTGCAGGCTTTACTAAACAAGACTTTTCTCCATCACATGAAGTAAAAACAATCAAACAGCCTCCCTGTGACTTGTTTAATAAAGTAATTCTCATATGAATAGTATAATCTTTGTCAATTAAAACTTTATCTAACTTATAATTAATAACTACTGTAGCTAAAATTTGCTCTTATGGCACCATTTGCATGAATTATAAAGCTCTGCTTCTTGATCTTTTATCTCTCTGCAAGAAATCTTTGGATTTCTCCTTCCACTGCAGCAGCCGTCAGCGAGCAGAACAGCAGACAGGTGTGGGCGTTATTTCAGAGAGCTGCTGCAAGGCTGATTTCAGATTTTCAGACGAGACTCAGTGTAAACTTTCGGTTCTCTGCACACTCATTCTCTCCCAGCACTCAGAAATGATGGTTTACAGTGATTACACAATCAAAATGAAGACTAGCTGCAACAATGTTGTCGATGTATGATTCATGGCTAACAAAACAAATGTTGGATCCCTCCAGGTCCACAGTCATACGCTGACACTCGTGCTGTAAAGTAGACTGAGTGTGCTTCTAAACATGAAGACAAAAGATGCTCAGGTCCAACGTGTGACAGACAAGACAATTTGAGTGGTTACCAATGACTCTGGAGACAGCAGCACTTTGTGCAGCACTCAGAGAAAAGCTAAGGAGTGAATGCAGAATTGGGAAAGATGACAGTATTGATTATGATGTTGTTTATCTTGCCATCTCGTTCCCCGTTTGTCCGACTGCAGCGCCTTAATCACAGCTTTCACTCTCAGGCACTCTGCAAGCCACTACCAAGTCTGCCAATACTGAACACAGCCAGAGTGGGTGTTTTAATGGAATATAGGTCAAACTGGCCTCCAATTCAGTCACACCAGAGGCCTACAAGTTTTTCTCTCCAGCGAGCACACACAGATGGATGCACACGTTTTCAGACTCACTCTCCACTCCTCTCCTCTCGCTTTGCCCTCAAACTGTTTGGATGTGTTGCTTGTATACTTGTAGCTCTCACAGTCTTGCTCTGCTGTTGTGCACTTTTGTATTACACTAGATATCAAGTTTAGGGTTTCTTGCCCTCTCTGCAACAATGGCAGCAGCATCACACCACAGAATATGTTTGGAGGAATGTGTCTTCTTGTGCTTATTTGCAGGACAGATGCTTTCCGTGTCTGTAACTTCACACCAGCTGATTATAATAACCCGACTGGTTCTTTTGTGCTTTTTATTAAAATTGAATAACACCATCAGCACCACCGCCTTTATTCTGATACTCCTCTAAATCCAATAATATTCAAATGCACTGGGAGAATTTACTTCTCTAATCCCATTTAATCTGATTCTGAAATGGCTTTGGTTGTTTGTGCTCTCAGTAAAAAAAATAAAAAAATAAAACAGGTTTGTTAACATTATTTTTTCCACAGGGCTACAAATGGAGAGCACAGTCTGGTCTCCTCATTTCTGAATCTATTTAACAAATTTAAGCACTGGCTCATTCGCTGCTGGCCAAGGATACATCCACATTAATGTTTTTTTGAAACCTATTTTTGTCTTCAAACACATTTCTTAGTGAATCCACTCAGCTGCAGCCTTTTAAGGCATCTGAAATGCCTCTAAAATACACTTTTGGAAACGCTGGTGACCCTGTTTCACTTGGCAAAATTTGAAGCACTTAAATATTGTGAAGGAGGAGCCTCCAACAGGTAACTGCACTATTGCTATTGCCATAAAAAGCAAATGGAAAATGTAAAAAATAAATAAATAAATAAGTGTGACAATACCAAGAATCAAAGTAAACTCTGTCTACTTATTACAACTTTATATCCATCCAACCCCCTCCCCCACCCCACAAAGAACATTAGCCTGTCACGTTCATATTTATGATTCCATCACATGTTCTAATGAGCAGTAACTGGTGTGTGGACTTGGCTGTTGTTTTAGTGAACAAATTATCGTTATAGGTTTGGATTTTATTTTACTGTTACTAAAGCTAGTTTACCGTTTGGAGATGAGTGAATCAGGTCCACTGAAAAATTTCCATTTCCATCAAGAGTGGGAGACGGAAAATAGCTTCACAACTATAACAGACAGGTGTGTGTGTGTGTGTGTGTGTGCTGGATTTGGGGGACCAGCGTTGCAGTCAGGAAGAAAAGTAATGTGAAGCATCACTTCACCACACTTCACAAGTGGTTTGACCGTGATTTTCAGTTTAGGAAAGCGAGTTGAAAGTGGGATTGCAACAACAGCAAATATTGTTTATAGAACCAGCGAAGAAAGCCGAGGCTGCAACCGAAGCCTCGTTCAAAGTGACTCATCATCTAGCAAAGAATAAAAAAATAAAAAAAAATATATAGATGGGAGTTTTGTTAAGGATGCAATGACTCTTGATGCTGATTTTTCATTCAAGGATTGAAAAGATGGCCCTGAAATCCTGTCTGTTGTATCAGAGGTGCAGTGTGGCGCGGATACGATGGCAAGGAGAGATTCTGCACTCTCAGAGGACACAAAGGGGGAGTTGGACCAGGACAAATAGAGGCAGCTGCAAATGGTTTTCAATTCAATGTGATGAATTGAAGGACTCAAGCGACTCTGTTCAGCTGGTGGTTTTCATAGGACTGGTGTTCGAAAACTTCTCTGATAAAGATGAATTCCTCACATTGCAACCATAGACCGTATAAAATATGGACGTAGTCTCCGCGACTTCACCCGTCTGTTCCCGATGCAGTCAAATGAAGCCAATAGTTGGACGGGGCCATGTTGGATATGACGCAGGCTTGAGCTTCCTTTCTAACAGCTATAGGGCGCCTGTCAGTCACATGAAGTGAGCTGAGCCTCTGGTTGGACAAACTGAGTTAGAAAAAAATTCAACCCCTGTACAATGTGTGCCAATAGCCAAATTAGCACTTCAGACCCAGGCTGTTTTTGAACCAGGTTGTAAATATGCTTTTTAATGCTGTGAAAACCCATTTTTTGGCTTGATGTGTGGGTGACTTCCGGTCGTTCCGCAGCCAGCCTCTAGTGGATTCTCAATGAACAGCAACTTTTAGCACTTCCACATAGCCTTTATATTTCTCTACTGGATGTTTCCCCTTGATTGCAACCCTTTATGAGGTAAAAATAAATAAATAAAAAACAAATAAATAGCTTGCTAAATTGCTAGCAAGATAGCCAACAGAGGACTTGAATGTAATTATTATTATCATCATTATTAATTTTTTTTCCAGTTTATAAGACCCAAATTATCCTTCCTGTATCCTGACAAGTGCTGGCTCATGTGTTCACCTCCAAATAGGTTTGTGTGATGTCTTGTTCAGCACCAACTCTTGTCAAGATGTTGAAAGAGAAGCCAAAAATTTATGCTGTGATTGTGTTTCTGTCCACATGATGTATTTGCTTTGAAAAATTCATTGGGCGGTTTAACAGCTTGCTGAGGCTGTCCATGAAATACGACCTCTTAATAAGGAGAAAGAGGATCTTGATGTTTGGTGATATTTTAAGTGGTGTTAGGTCAAGCGAAAAAAAAAGAAAAAAAAGAAGCTTGTGTGAGCCATGAGTTAATAGTAGAGGACTTCTTGTTTGAACAGATTCTAGAGGGACAGAATTCTATAGTCAATACTCTGTATTTTGTGTGTAGGTGTGTCGAAGTGGATGCGTGTGTCTGAAAGAGGCAGAAAGTGACAAAGATAACAGAGGGAGAAAACTGAGAGACAATTGCAGGGCGACTCTGCTCCCATTTCCTCCCCGTCCCTGGTGATTACCTCAGCCAACTTCGCGCTTTCACTCCATTCGTGAGCACACTGTCAAACAGCTTCATGAAAAAAAAAAAAAAAAAATCCCGCTCTCAAACCCTGCGGAAAGACAGACAGATTCATGTAAACAACGTCTAACACCTTGACGTGCTGGAGAGGGACAGGCAGCAGCAGGAAAAGTGAAAACCAGTGAGAAACAAACAGACAAAATAGATCAGTCATAGAGGAGCTGTGATGGAAACAGATTACAGAAAACATGTGGAGTTTGATTTTTTTTTTTGGTGAACACAACTCTACAGAAGAAGGAATTCGATAGTTCACATTCTCACATTTGCTGTTGAGATTTATTGGAGCTTCACATTCCTGGAATCTATTTAAGCAGCATGAAAAGGTCTAACGTAACATAATGTCTTCATCAACAAACATAAGACCAAAGAGTGTAGAAGATTAAATCTCTATGCTTTTATCTGCAAAATCAGTGTAGTCTGCTGCTATCACAGCTTTTATTTCTCATGCATTTAAACAGAATCATCTGCTTGAGGTCAGTTTTCAAAGGGTTAATCCTTCCTCCTCCCTCCTTTTTACAAGTCCACCTCTAATCAATCTGCTGTCCTGTCTGTGCACAAGTGCTCATTGTTCTCCAGTGAAGATCAGGAGTGTGAGCACAGACAGACCACCTACCATCCATCCTGCAGCAGACAATAAACAACATAGCGCCCCGTTTGAACACTGACAGAGTTCTGGCAACACAGCGAGTCTTTATGAGTGCTAAAAGTGCTGTGTGAACAATCTGGGCGAGCTCGGCCTGCAGCCAACCTAGACGACACAGACAGACATTACTGCGTGTGTGCAAGGAATGAAATGTGTCTGCTGCAAAACCGTTTGCTTTTCACCGGCAGAAAGTAAAAAGTTGATTGGGAACAGAGGTGCCTATTACAGTCAGAGGTAATAATAGGGTAGAGTGACGGCATGCATCACAGAACAAAAAAAGTGGTCCTGGCAGGAATGGAGGCATAGCAGGGTGTGTGTGCGTGTGGTGGGAGGGAGGAGTTCCTGGTTGTTTGGGTGCTTATTTACTGCAGGAGACTGTAGTCAGGCATGCTAAGAAAGAGAGAAGTGCCAGCAGACGATCAGACAGACAGGCAGACAGAGTAAGTGTGTGATGATCTTGTGTTACTTCCACAACATGCACAGTGACATTATATTTGGACTGCAGAGAGAGAACCTCTGCGTTCTTTGAAATGTGTACATCTGAAACACTTATTATTTGATCAAACTGAGCCGGTTGTCAGAAAACGACCGGTTCGTCACATCAAGCTTTCACAAAACTGGACAGGTGTCCTGCGAATAGCTGACAATCTGCTGCAGTCATTTAAAAGAGTTGACCAAAGCGTTCAGTTCTGAAACAAGGAAACACACACACACACACAAAAAATGGTGGTCGGCTCAGTTTGAGAGCACCAAGAAGCTGCGATGATACAGAAGTAAACTTTATCAAAAGACTTCAGAAGTTAAACAGTGAAATTCTGAACAATGAATGAACTATTTTCATGTTATTAATTTAATCCACATCTAACCACAAAGGTGCTTTTCATCGTTGCTGAATGGCTTCATGCTTTGCTGTTGCATGATGAGACTTGCTTGCTTCTTTTAACTGCTGCGATCTGAGTCTGCAGGAAAACTGGGGGTTAAATGACCTTTGAACTTGCTGCACTGGCTGTGTGGATGGTGTATTCTTCTTCTTCTTCAAATTTATAAACTTTATTGTTTATGGTCTAAGAAACAAGTCAAAAATATTAGACTGCAAATAAAAAAATCCCTCACACATTCAGAATTTACTTTAAAGAAAGGGTATTCTGGGGATATAAAGTAGCACCGCTGGATGTTCAGACTAAATGTGAGCAGATTTTCAAACCAATTAAAACAGACTGTTCCAAAAATAGCATGAGATCTTCTTGAGACTTTCTAAAATGATGGGGTCATCACATAATTGATTTATGACATGTTGGAGCTGTGGGCCTCAAACACCATGAACAAGCAATGGCTCTAGCCCCTGGCAAGTTTTACAGGACATGCCAGTCAGAGTGAAGGATTGTGGAACGTGAGTGCCTGGGTTAGCACCAGTGATTTGTGTTTCCACCAACAAAGCACTGGCTCCAGGTGCTAAAAACTATCCAGGTTTATCGTGACCATCTTGATGGGGTGAAAACAGCCACTTTTAAAAGAAAAGCTGCTGAATGAGTTTTCTGTTAATTTGTTGGAGTTTCTTGTTCAAAACTTGAAATGGAGGCGAAACTGAAGCAGCAGTGGTGGGAGGTGGAGACCCAGTGCTTCCTGGTACCATAGTTGTCTGAAGAAATACAGGGAAATTTGGACGGCGCCTCCAGGACAGAACCCGTGTGTGAGAAGCTCAAGCAGGAGATAGCTGCAGCAGGAGCGTTTAGCAGCTCCTAAATAAGCTTTAAAAGTTAAAGAAACAGATAGAGCTGGGACACAGTGGATGGCTGAAGAAGAGCCTCCACTTTGAGTTGTTATATTTGATGCTTGGCGACTGATCGGCTAAGAATGCTAGTGGGGCTCTGAACTTGGCCACTGCTACGACAGAGTCCATGCTGACTGACTCCGTCCTGCAGACCAACTACTGATCCTGGTAACTTTTATTTCACTCTGTTGTTAGCCTATTATCAATACGCTCTCTACGATATTCACTCATATGAACGTTACGCCAGCTAACATTGTGCAAGCTAAAGGCTATTTTCTGTCTAACAGTACTGTTGCTGCAGAAAGAGATTATGTGTCATATTCATTGATGCTGATAAGGATTCGTCACCTGCAGAAGAACTGTTGAGAGCACTGACACTCACATGTAAGAAATGTGTTTTTCCACACAGATGGTGCTAAATGTGCAGTAGACTTGTTTGATACACGTGAAGTGCTAACATGAAAATATTGAATTCTCAAGCTGAGTGATGTAAAACTGACATCACTGCCTCACTCAACGACATCAAAACAAGAGCCAGATTTTCCCTGAGCCGTGCATGGAAACTGGATCGGATCACAGCTGCTTCATTTCACCGTGGAGTCCTGAAGGCTGTCACGTATGAAGGTCTCATCCAATGTTTGAATTTCATTATGAGATCAAATCTTCTCGATAAAATAGGATGAAGAATTTCCCAACAGTGTAACAATAACTTCCTGATGAAGCTTGTATTTCTTCATGACGTGTCAGAGAGTTGATGAAGTAAATCTGTGGGTTTAGTACACACCTTTTTACAGCTGGCAGATAAAAATCACACGCACACACACACAAAATCCACATTTCAAAACAACAAATGAAGAAGGGGAATATAAGAGGGAATGTGAGAGGAGTGCAGCCAGGGTGGAGGACTGAGTGCTTTTTTAAAAGTTTGAAGCATGGCCTCATTTCCGGCTCATATTTTCTTTCAAAGCTCAATAATCAAGTTTACTCAGAGCATCTAAAGGAAGCTGAGAAGTTCTTTAAGAAGTGTAAAGGTCCTGAAATGCCAACAGATGATGAAAGAAAAGTTAAATCTAAACTTAACAGGGAATAAAGTTACATTTCTTTTTATTGCAATGAGACTAATATAGCACAGAAGGAGACATAATGCCTCAAATGAAAACATAATGGCTTGTTTGAGAGCATTCAGCCTCGTGCATTTGCTTCAGGTATTAGACATGTCTTTTGTCTCCCTTGCACTGTTTTGGGAAGTTTAAAAGCCTTGCATACCTTTTGAGAATCAAGCTCTGAGTTTTGATATTGATCACTTCTCGACAGCACCTTTGACAGCACAAGTGGAAGAAAGAAATTCTCACAAATCAAACCCACTAACAAGCTCTTTATGGGCCCGTTTTAGAGCCTAAAATCATTCATCAAGGTCAACAAGCTGCAGAACCATGTATGAAAACGTGTAACTGCTCTATAAAAAAAGGATTCTGGGAAATGAGACCGTGTCCTGGAGCTCCTCAGTGCGACAGCAGTTGCTGACTTCAGCACTGCAGAGGAGGAACACTTCATGAGACTGCAGTTAAAGTCAGAGACAGAAGCTGACTTAAAACACAGAGGCCTCGCCTCGCTCTTTTTTTGCTTCCTCCTACATCTGAGAAGTACTTTGCCGTTGCTTAAACCAAGACAAAACGGAGAGCAGAGGAGGACACTCAAAACAGGCTTTAAGTGTCCGTCTCACAGCTGCATCCCTGAAAGAAGTGAAAAGACCTGAAACAAAGCAAGCTCACAGCAGTCAATAAAAGATAGTGGTGAAACACTAGGTGAGGATAAGTCAGGGTTAAGGTACACATCTCCATGTTTGAACAGAGAATCTGTTGTGGCACCGAATGCAGTTTATGAAAGATAAGATTTATGCTCCACTGTTCGTTTTTATACGTCTACTGTAAAAGTGATTTATTCCCTGTCTGGTTTATTTCCGTATGATGTTACACACTGAAGTTAATGTTCTGAATTCATTACAGAAGATGAGTCAGAATCCTTTAGGACTTTCTAGGAAAGACACGTCTGAGATGGTTTATGGGCACGGTTGGTGTTGTTATCTACAAAAAGAGGCCCTGCAGAGAAGATTTGTGAGCTGGTTGTCCAACAATGTTCCACTTAACATCACAGAGGAAAGTTAAACACACACTGTTTTATCCAAAAGAGTGACTGAGAGGAACATCAGACAGAGAAGCACAATGATTTCAGCTTCAGGGAGACAAAGGGCTGTAACACACAAAGAGCAGAGGTGCAGTGAGGACGAGACATGAATATTTTCAGCTATATGATCATATTTCTTATATTTTAGTTAAATAGATTCAATAACTCAGACAGAAACATAAGTTCCTGTTTTGTTTGTGTTTTATGTCAAACTATGCCAGCAGGTAAAGTGAACGACTACTTTCTGTTTCTCCATTCATTCTAAAGGTCAGCCTCTTTTGTCCTTTTCCTTTATGCTCTCAGACAGCAAACAGCCTGTGGAAACACAATGAGCAAATTTGTAACTAAACGTAAGATACCGTAGATATGATATGACAACCTCAGGCTGATGCAACCTTCATTAACTTTCTTTAGAAACCGCTCTTGCACGATCAGAAGGAACAGTGAGTTATGTGTGGGTGCACGGATCAAGTAAGGCTTCAATTATCTAATGAAGAGGCTGCTTTATTTAGGGCCTGTTCTTTCAGGTACCAGTGGGAGGAGGAGACACAATGAATGCAGTAACCTTTAGTTTTTTGACGGTGGTGTTATACTTTCCCATTTTTTAAACATGGATATAAAGCAACAATGCTGGATGTTCAGAATAAAAGAGCAGATTTCAAATGGCTACATATCCATACACTGGAAAACCCCTGAATCTGTCTGTAAACTGATCAAACTAGTCCATTCTAAAAATAGCACCAAATTTAATGAGGTCATCACAAAAGGATCTCCTAACTGGTTCATGATACATTGGCAAAGTGGGCCTCAAATACTAAAGTCTGGCCCTGATAGGCCTCAAGAGAGCTGGCCAATCAGAAGGAAGGGGTTTTGTGACGTGGTGGGCCTTAAAGAGACAGCAGATAAAATTAAATGTTTCAGACTGAGGATGAAACATGAGAGAGCGAAAACAGGGAGCTGTTTGAGCTGTTCATTATATAAAGATGCTACAGAGGTTACCGGAGGGACAGAAAAAAAAGCCTTTGTTGTCTGTGGGACTCTAAAAGTAACCATTCAAAAAACAAAAAACAAAAAAACAAAAACAAAAACAACAAAAAAACGTGATGTGGGACCCTTAATAACATTAAACATGCATATGGACATGGATTCTCTCCACTCTCATGTTTATTTTTGTTATTTGTATATAATCTTGTTCAGATGTTAGAAGATAAATATTCTTGTACTAAGACGTAATATTTTCAGTAGTTTATTGGTGGTTAAAATGAGCAAGACTCACACAGGCATTTTGGGGCAGCTTAGGGGTCTTTAACAGGTTCACGTTATTCAGTGGGCCTGGATGTACTGCAATCTGCAGCCACATTAAGCTGATGTGCTTGTGTTTATGTATTTACAGGTGAGAAAAAGTGATGAAACGGTGCATTAACGTTAGAACAGAGAGATAATGTGTATGAGAGAAACCAGACTTCTGTTCATGTGAATAAGTCACTTCACTTTGAAATGATGGAAGTTCATTAGTAATTTTTGAAATGCTGCACATGTCATATTTGCTTTTAGGAAATACAAAGTCTAACCACCGATAGCCTGCTTTAATATTTACTGTGTGAGTGTGCAGAATATTGTTAATGAGTGTAAACCACGGCGCAGCGGAAGGTTATTGTCATGTGTATGAGTGAGCAAGTGTCAAACATGTTTTATTCAGTGGACCAAAATGTTCTGCAATATGCAGCCACGTTGAGCTGATGTGCTTGACAATGATATACTGGAGGCGTCTTGAAACTAAAATGAGACCACAAACCTGATGTGTATTTCATTCATTAAGTTCAACTCCTTTTGCCATGAGTTTTTAAACATCTTATGCTACCACAAGAATCTGGTCCTGCTGGCTTTGGTGAGAACACTTCTGCTCTGCATTTACTTTGAAGAACATTCAAAACAGCATTATACACACAACAAAAGTAGTGATTTTGTTGCTTTCATGAAAGAATAAAAAAACATTTTTGGATAAATCCAAACACTAAAAGATGTTATTATTCTGTTTAAAACTAGCAGCAGTGTAACGAAACAGTCCCACACAGGGCATGTTGGCACACTTTTTTTTAAGACAGTCTTGAAAAATGTGAAATTCCCTTTAAGCCTGCAGTCAAAGATGTGCTATGACCTGCTTATTTGCTGAATAATCCCACAATGTCAACAGGAACTTTGCTTGCTCTGGGATCCTGGTGCTGGCAGTGACAGGCAGATAATGCCGGTGTTACACCACATTATGTGCCTGTTGAAATATGTGATGCGGACACAGTGGTTGAAACTCTGACAAATGCTTTTTGGTTATGGTCTGTTGAGTCAGCTCCTGTCTGCAGTCTCATATTAATGATCACAGAACACAGCACAGCACTGGTGAGAGGCCTGTCTGAGATGTTTTGTTTGTGTCATTTCCTCTCTTTGAATCACTACGTTTCAGAAGATAACTGCAGCTTCTGGATCTTTGTAAGAATTGATGTAATATTATAGGAAGCTAGCATTCTTGCTCTTGTCCTGTCTATGCTATGCTGAGCCTGACTGACTGTGGATAACTGTGTGTGCTGTGTGCTCTGTTTTGAAACATGCATCCCATGACACATGCTTTAACCTCAAGCTTTAAATGTGTCAGACATCTATCCTTTAGCTCTGGCTGGTATTAGCTCGAAGCTCCTGAATCATTTGCTTTAAGACTCCTCTCAGACACCTCCGACCTCTGATCCCTTCAGGATGTTTAGTAAATCCCAGACCTTCCAGGTATGCACCCAGTCGTTCCCTTCAACCTTGTTTTGGGCAAATTGTCATCAACAAAGAGGAACAAATTGCAGGAGTAACGCAGTCGCACAGTCCTGTCATTAATAATCTCAGTGACAACCCTGATGCTGCTTAGCTTGTACCGCTCGCGCCTTGTCAAAGCATATTAAAGGAGCATTGTGCCGCTCCACAATAGACTCCATTGTTGTCTCTCAGCGCTGTCACACGGGGGCTGTAAACAGTGACGCAGGCTTTCATTTAGGATCTCTGCGATGCTGCTCAGGTGCAGGAAATACGGGTAACCTTGTCACTTGGTAATCTTGGAGTGGCTGGCAAAGAGTGACTCGAATACAACAGAGAACAATGAAGTACTAAAGCACCGAACAGGAGGAAGAGAGTCAGTAGCTGCTTAACAATTAGCCCAGCCGAAGATCTGATCAACAGTCAGATTTATAAAAGGGGCGAGGTGTGTGTTCGTGTGTGTGGAATTGATGTGGCCAAAGTCTGACTGACTGACTTTGAAGGATTTATTGTTGATACTAAAACACAAACATTGTCATCAGATTTTTCTGTTTACAGGAACTACTGGGTTTCAGTTGAAACAGAAAGTCATCCCAGAAAAAAAAAAAAAAAAGATTATTATTAATATTCACCAGTCTCTTTCCAACCGATCGTGAGCTAGACTGAGCATCAATGATTTCCACTCCTGGCTGATGAAGCTCTGTGTTGTTTCTGCTCTCCGGCTCAAAGACGCTCCAGCAGCTCCGTCTGCTTCCTGCCAAGGCCACCTTTGACTCTGGGTCATACTCTCCACTTATATACAGACAGGACCTGAGATTATCTTCAAGTTATCTGTGAAAAATGAAATAATGTACTTGTTAATTTATGCTCCTATATGTGAAACTGTGCTGATAATATCTCACTTGAAATAGTAACACTTACTGTTCCAGTGAGCATTCTCCTTTCCCTTCACTCTCCCCAATTTGTCTCTGTACTGAAATAATTGAATGCAGAAACGTTGCATGTGAACCTGTTTGAAACAGTTGTGAATGCACTTTCCAGACACGTAGATCAGTTAAACATTCAGCATAGTTTGGGGGTGTCACACCACAGGACCTCCCTCTAAACCAAATCTGTTCAGCATCTGTGATTACTCAGGCCAACAGAGCCATCTGTGTGTTCACCTCACCAGCAGAGACGACCTACACCAGACGCAGACAGTTTTTCATGCAAGCAATCATTATTATCATTATCAAAACCCTGTCGTGATTATGGGCAGACACCCTGCAGACAAGCCATCTGTACTTCAGGTGGGAATCAGTGTCACTCTGAGCCCTCTGTCAGCTCTTTACATTCTCCTCAAAGATCAAAAAATGCGAGCAGAGATAAAGAAGAGCAGATTAGCAGTGATGGGAAGAGGATTACGAAAAGTGAGAGAAAACAGAGCTGGATGGGGAGCGTTTACAGGTTCAGCACCCAGTATTTAACTTTTTACTGTCAAAGAGAGAACCAGCCGGAGGGCGTTTTTGAGAACGAACACAAGGAAGATATAAAGTTAATAACAAGCTATTGAATACCATGTAAGTACTCTGGAGTTTACTCTGTACACCCTCAGGTGATGTGCTACACAGTCCTGATAAGATGTAGATGTTGTCTTTGCTTGGGATCAATATCTCTGAAAATCTTCATGTTGTTGTGTGAATAGTTTCGTCATGTCAGAACAGAATGGTGGAGAGAAATGTGTGTTTTCATCATTTATTTCAGGTTTTGATTCTTATTGTCTAAAGAAACTATTTGTTTGTTTTTTTTTGTTTCGTTTTTTTTTTTTTTCTTAGTTTAAAGTCTGCTTTAAGGTATTCAGCCTCCTTTAAGGAAGTGTTTTGCATGAATTATTTATCATTCTTTTAACACCCTGTAAGTCTGTTTTAGTGTTTAAGTGACTGTTGAGTATTTTTCTTTTAAGGTCCCCTGAATGTCTGTTTTATGACACTCATTAAACATCTGATGTAACGATTCATCACATGTCAAGGGTAACCGTAGACTGTATAATTAATGGACATAGTCTCCGTCACCCGTCTATTTCTGAAACTGATTTTTTACAGTGCGTGCCGTTAGTGAAATTAGCGATTCAGATGGGAGACATTTTTTGTACCAGGCTGTAAATATGCTTACTTTGGCTGTGAAAATGGCATCAGTCTCAAGCGGACACTCGAGGAACAGCAGACTTTAGCACTTCCACTGGAGGTTGCCGCTTGAGGGTAACATGTTCTTTTCCCCTCTTTGTTACAGATTAACCAAGTGCAAAAATCAGTGACTTTGTAACTGACGCCCCTCTAACTGACTTCCTAGTAAAATACCGAGTGAGACCCTTAAATGCATCCCCAGCTGAAACTCACCTGTACCATGTATCAGCTTGCCAAATTCAAACACGGTGTGTCCTTCCTGCCAGGGTGATTGACACAACAATGGCCTTTTTTTCCACTGACTGAAGCGCTGACTGGCCATAATATCCGGGTTCCCACCACTCCTGCTGTCTCGGAGGCAGGAAGAGAGCTGCACATGTCATAACACAGCATCACCAGGTCTCCCTCAATGGCTTTATAATGATCACGAAGAGGAACCAGTTTGTTTTTTCCTCATGGAAACCATGTCAGTCAGTGTGTGACGAAGACAAACGAGCGGTATGGAGCTCCTCATACCACAGGCACAGCTTTTCCCACATGAACTGCTGGGAATTTTTTACAACAATGTGAAGAAAAGTGTTAGGTGCATGTGACTTTGGTTTTAATCATACTCCAGATATTTTAATACCAGATGTCCAGACTGAGATTCTGTCTGTTTTCTTTCAGACCTCATTCCAACATGGCGCTCATCTCAAACTCCAACCTGTCTTCACCTTTTTTCTTCTGTTTCTGCTCCCGAATGGTTTGACTTTTCTGTGTATATTGCAGATAAAGTAGCCTCTCCTCCCCTCCTGAGCAGAACTGATATTATTCCATCCTTTCTGCTCCATCGGGGCAGCCTGTGTCATCCCTTCTTGATGTTTTCCAACTGTCCCCTCTTCTCTTCTTCTGTGCCTCGGTCTAAGCTAATCCAACACTACAAGCATGCACCCGGATCAACACACTGTGACACATCAGCCACTGCATGCATGCTGTTTTCACCTCCTGTATCCTGGCAGCAGATCCTCCACATGCCAGGCCACGACAGTATTGTTCTTCTCAGCCAAAAGAATAACTTAACCCATCCTGTGTGCTTTTATAACCTTGTTTTCTCACTCAGCTGAAATATTTTCACACCAGCTCTGAGCCGGAGGAGATAGAGTCGGGCAGGGTGAGAGGTGTCGAGCGTTTCCGGCACTCACGCGGCTCGGGCCAGAGCTGTGTAGATAACACACTGCTCCAAGGAAAACAGGTAATCATTTAAACAGATATTCAATGGTGTATGTGTGTGTGTGGGTGCGTGAGAGTACATGTGTGTGCGTGCAAATCAAAACATCAAAGGCTCATGTTGTGTATGTGTACAGGCTTACTCAGTATCAGACACCAGCAGAGTTTGAGCGACAATTTGTCTTGCATGAAGTTGCAGTTTTTCAGTGTGTTTCAGCTGCAGATTTGTGCACGTGTCTGACATGCAAAGAGGCAGTGCTTGAGTCGAAATATCACATATGCTTTAAAGGAACCACAAGGAGAATTGTTTAAATAAATCTGATGCCAAACTTCTTTATTTTGTAAACATGGGTTTTGGTTATGGGCTGTGTCAGTTTATCAGTGATTATATTTGTGTATTAGGAGCTTAAGGCAAGGCTTAATGGATTTTTTTTAAAGCCACAAGTGTTGTTTGTTGTATTCACCATTTTTGGTAAATATTTAATTCAATGCTATGTCTGCAGTCAGTTTCATGATCAAAAGAAATACACATGATGTAAATGTACCTTTGTGGATTTCTTCCTCCAAGGTCAACAGCTCAGATGCATTCAGGCAGACGAATCCAGTCTGAAGAGTTGACCCAACCCATTAATCCTGCTCACAGTATGTACATATTATCACAGAGGTCCTTCCACCGTGCCTCCATCCTACACTTCCTGTAATTTATGGCTGCATCGACAATGCGTTCACAATAACAGCCTGTCTGCTCATCACACCCATCACAAAGACAACACACTATCCATCACACAGGTGTATTGTCTACCTGCCACCTCTCTCTGAGAGTGCTGTGCTGCAGGTGTGTAATTGTTATGTCCTCATGTGTAGGGCAGTGTTGCGTGTCTGTCTTACTCACTCACTGTTTATCTTTGACGAACAATCTACTGACTGTGAATGCCGATGGCAGCCAGTGATACTGACAACAGATTTTAACCAAAAACAAAGACGAGATGACGGATGGGAAGTCGCTCTTTCAGCTAGCATGGCTATCATACATCTGAGCGCTGACCTACATTTTTGAGTGGTTTTTGAGCCATAGTTTGCATAGAAAATGTAATAAAAAATAAAAAATAAAAATAAGTGATTTATGTGAACGATAACTTATACTTGATGTAGAGCAGGGTTTTTAATGGGTCACATGCTTTAACCTGGGCAAAAAAGGGTACATTTCTGTGTAAAATTCTTGTGCTTTTATTTTGAAAAGGATTTTTTTTTTAGGTGAGTGCCGCCTATTCACACAGTAGGTGAATTCCCTGTAAAGCTAAATAACACTGTTTATTTAAAGTACAAAAGAAAACCATTAACATATTTTTTTAAAGTGTCTTATTTATTCTCCGACACTCTGTGCTTCTATCAGGTGGCACATCGTTCGGGCTGCACCATGTTTACACTAAATGAATTTGATCACTTGAACACTTTTCCTTGATTTGGGTCCCGCTTTGTCATTAAAAGGTCCCAAAACCAGACCAGTTGAGAACCACTAATGAAAAGGATCTTTCTGGCATTTAAAGCTCATGTAAGAAACTTTCTGTTAGTGTTGATTATGGCACCCCAAAGAGGCATTTCTCACATTTTTCCAAATTTTGCACCTTCAACTTCCGTTTTCTGCCAAAGGGATATATATATATATATATATATATATATATATATATATATATATATATATATATATATATATATATATAAAAAACAATTTAAATTAATGTGACAAACTACAAGCATTTAAATGGGTGTATTTGATCAGGCACATTTGCCCACAGGGATTACATTGGTTTTTCTGTCTGCTTGCTGAGACAAGCTGCTGGAGAAAGTCCAATACTTTTGTGTCTATGAGTTATTAAGAGACCTTACATTATGTAGATGAAAAGGCCCTGGCTCTTGCAGCTAAAATTCCCCTTTAATGTTTGCAATCAATGCATTTATGTTTGAAATAATACAGACTCAAACACAGACTATTATTCAGTTTTCTGTTGTTTTCGCTGTAGCAATTTGTATTCATTTTTTTTTCTCTCTCTTTTTTTGTCTTCTTAATCAAAGCTGGGAACCAGTGTGACCTTGTGGCATTTTCAGTACAATCACACCAGAAATAACAACATAAATATAACCTCTAAACTGAATTATTTTTTCTCATTAGCAGATTTTGCTGTATCCTTCAGCATGTAGTTGTATGGATGACAGCTCCTCTGTAGGTCGCTGTGTTTCTTGTTACTCCCTGATCAGTCTCAATAAATCACAGAGCAGACACTTTGAAATGCAGCAGAACGACGCCGTTCGCCTGACCGGCCCAGATTAAAGCAGGAGGAAGGAGGGGGGGGGTTGTCTTTCGCACACAACTCAGTTCACAAAGAGCAGAAGAAGAGAGCTTGACATCTAAATTACCCACAAAGCTGTGCAGATTAATCACTCATTCTTCTACAAGCTGCGGCATGTACCTCTTGACACACTCAGCTCCTCCAATTCACACACACACAAACATGAGCATGAACACACACATCGCTCTCACACATATTTAGAGAGCATACATAAAGTCTGTGTTAATCCTTTCATTTTATAGCTTCATTAACGCCCGCTGAGGCTCTCCTGTTATACAGCTGCAGTCTGACAGACGCAGCTTCTCATCATAAATATCATAATCACTTTTAATGCTGCTGTTTGACTTTGACTCAAGTATGAGCACTAAAAATGCTCCTGTTGCTACAGTGTTGTAGCTGTTTGGCTGTAACAAAACTTAGAGACTGGTCTGCCTGTGGTCATCAGTGAAATGAGCGATGGTTGGTTCTGGAGCGGACGTTGGACATCTGTAGTGAAATCTTTGTGGGTGTGAGGCATGGTCACTGGAAGTCCTATTGTTGTCACAGCCTTTTTCCTTCAGACTGTTCTCAGGATTGTTACAGAAAACTTTAGTAACAGTAACATCTAATATTTGTACTGCTGACAGCAGTGACATCCCTGTCTACAAAGGCAGCACACTCCTTTGACTCTCTCTGAAAATACAACAGGTGGTTTATTTCTCCAACCCATCGTCTAACAGTAGAGCTAACACCAACGTTTCTGCGTGCCAGATGCAGGTTTGAATGTTTATGAGAACTTTTGGAAGTTTTAAATCAGTAGATCACCAGAGTTTACTTACTGAGTGCCAAAAATATATACTTATAATAGAGAACCAGGATATGTTTTGAACTTTCTGATCCTCCGTCCTCCCCACAAGAGCCTGACAAGCTCTGTGTTTGGCTTTTTGTATCTGCAAAACAACCTAATTTTAACTTTTATCTAAACTCTTAATTTTTTATGGAAGCTATCTCCAATGAGGACATTTTTTTTGGTCTATTTTCCTAATAGCTTGGCTGTGCGAAATACAGGATTCTGATTGGTCAAAAACTCATAAGAGCAGTTGTTAACCTGTTTAATCCCAGATTTTTGTCTGTAAAATAAGTGCATGCATTTTGTTCCTTAGACCTCCCTAGTACATAATAATAATAATAATAATAATAATAATAATAATAATAATAATAATAATAATAATAATAATAATAATAATTATTATTATTATTATTATTATTATTATTATTATTATTATTATTATTATTATTATTATTATTATTTATTCATAATAATACGGTTAGGGTTATAGTAATAATAATTTATTTTTATTGTTTTATTTTATTTTTTCTTATTCTTTGTGTTGTATGTTGGTTTGGACAAAAGTATCTGCTAAATGAAATTGTACAACCGTTGTAATGAAAATTAGCTACCCAAATTCAAAACACGATTTAAGTTAAAAAAGAAGTTAAAAAAAAAAAAAAAAAAATGTGCAGCAACTATTGTTGCCAGTGAGATTAAACTGACTAACACTAGAGCTAGCCTCGCACACATCACACTTATTAAATCAATCCACAGAAGGGAGCTACGGCACATTTCTTTATGATTTCACGTCTTCCATGTGACATCATGAGAAAGACGTGAGATTCTGATATGATTGGCAGAAAGCGTGGATGATGATTTTACTGTCAGAATTTGGTTGGTTGGTTGGTTTGTTGGTGAATGTCTAATCAGTCACCAACAAAGAAAAGAAAGACAGAAGGAAAACAACAGAAACAGGAGAGGGATGTGAAAACATTCAAAGACAGAGTGAAACAGACATGAACCAAATTAAAGGGAACAGACACAAAGCAAACACACCGTATCACGGTATGAGCTTTGGCACCGTTGCAGAACTGGCTGAGTGGGAAGAGAAAAGTTACAGGAAGAAGATGCTATGCAGTTATTTTCTGCATCAGTTAATGTGACAACAGTGCAGAAAGACATTGGACTCATGAATGAAAGTGATAAGTTTAATGTTATCTCAACCTGACTGTACCAGAACCATGAAAGTGTGATCAACCATCAAATCTGTGGAACGAAACAGTCTTTAGATACAAACCGGGGTGATATTTGTTTCTTTAGTCAGTATCTAGGCTATAAGCCACCTGCCAGCCAACTTACACGTGATAGTCCAAGAAAGACAACAACATCAAGCTGGCCACCAAGACAGAGACACAGCCGTGCATATCCAATGAGTTCTGTGTGACCAAAACATCAAGATAACAAAGAAAAGAAAACAAAAACTTACAGTCCTTTGAAAGTTTAAAACAATATTTATCTGTTTTATTAAAACACATAAAGAAAGGACTGGATCGTTTTTTACTGGACTCAAAGAGACCTCCTAACTCTGTTTATCTCTGCTTATGTAATGTGAGTTCGGCCAGTTGTCCTACCTTTGTTTAACCTCCTTTCTGGTTAATGTTATGACATCCTTAATGTGATAAAAATACATATATTCAGCATCAAAGGGAGTTTGATCATTTTGCCTTTCAGTGCCTAATAAATCATTTAGAGCTCAGGACTCTTTAAACAGCCCTGAAATAAAAGCCATCACAGCTCTGTTACTGTGTGTGGTTCGTGCATTTCTGTGTACACTCAACAAGTTAATGAGATATAGATTTGTGCTCCATCACAATGAAATGACATCATTAGTGTCTGGAAAGTCTGATTAAATGCCAATCCAAACAAAGCAACAGGAATAAATTCTTCTGTCTGTGGTTTAGACTTGTTAACACTCGCTGTCGACATCACTCGTTTGTTTTGGCACAAGAGAAAACAGCGTCGACGTATGTGAGGCATCAGTCGGCAGTTTGCTTCAGAGGGGGAGCAGCAGGGACAGACACACGTAACAGGTACTGTCCCATGATTACACCTGATGGACACATCAAGAACAAAAGACACACGAGACAGTTAGTCAACCTGTGTTTACTCCGTCTCTCCCTGAAGAAGAAGAAAAAAAAACTAAAACAAAAAAGATGGTTTCAGTCAAAACAAGCTTTATCATCATGTGGACACACTTCCTTTTGTCTCTCCAGTCTCAGTAAACAGGTACACAGTTTACTGTTTGACTGGAAATGACAGCCACAGAAAGCTTTTTGTCAAATATTGAATGTTCATGTGCAGTTTAAAGAGTTTAGAGCTTAAATGAAGATTACAGCTCGGGGCGAAAGTCCCAAAAATTGAAGTCCTGACTCAACCTCAGCTGTGTAATTTGTTGTCACCCATGTCTTTGCAATGATCACATCTTGTCCAGAGTTCTGCAGGAACACGGCGCTGCAGATGTCAAAAATAAGGGAACACAACCCACCCACACTAGCATCCCTGCACTGGCTCCCCGTTCATTACAGAATCTCTCACAAAATTCTTCTGTTTGTGTTCAAAGTCAGTCACAGCCTGGCTTCTAGTTATATTACAGAGCTCATATCCCCTCACAGTGCAGGCAGACCCCTCAGATCACCCGATCAAGGGCGATTAACCATCCCACGGTCCCACAGAAAACTTCTCTTAGTGCGTCTCCATCGCTGCACCAAGACTTTGGAGGAGCCTGCCATTAAAAATAGAGTCAGCAGAGATTTTATGCTGCTTTAAAAAAAATATCTGAAGATTCATTTTTATACTTCTGCCTCCACCAGCAGCAAAAACTATGTCTTTCTATCATGTTTAATAGAAGCTTCTACTTTGTCCATATATAAGCTGTGTGGAAGAAAAGACTGCATATTTATCTGAAGACCTATGAGTTATGTTATGTTCATTTTCTCCTTTAAGATAGTCTCAACATTTTATCGAGGGACTGTTTTTGTGTTGCTGTAAAGAAATCTGATGCACTGTTTTGTTTGTTTAAACCACTCAATAAATAAATATGACACTGACCTTGAATCTTGACCTTGATTTCACAGTGCTACACTAGAGGCTAAAGGCCAAGGGTGATGTTGGACCAAAGTTTTCTAAAAAATCAATGACCACACAACCAAATATGTGCAAAATTAGCAGCATTCGCAGAAGCCTGGGTGATGCTAGGTTTAAATGTGCTGTCATGTCAACAGAAAGCCAATGACTACAGTTTATTGTGCGGTATATATACTCCATATATACTTTAACATCTCTCTACCACCCAAAGCATGTCTGCTTGCAGGTTATAGGTTAATTTAAGCACAGAGAATCTAGCAAGTTGACTTTTTTTATTCTCCATGTAATCGTATGCTAGTTGTTACTCTTTCTTTGATGTTCTATTTGAATTTTTTAGAAATTCGCAGGATGTTTGCAAGCAAAAAAATGGTCATATTAGAATAAGATGTAAATCTGTAATAAAGTAGTCTCTGTTGGAAATAGGATCAGTCAGTTCGTGTATTTTGCTTTGAAAAGTTTTATTAGGTCAAGGCAGATTGTGACAGGAAATAAAGAGGACACTCGGTATCATACATATGAACACTTAACCATTAGGACACTGGAAATAGAATTTGATACCTGCAGAGATTTAGGTGAGTTAATATGTTTCAAATCTTCAGAGATGTATTTTCTATGAATAGGCCCCCACTCGTACACACATCAGGCTGCAGAAGGAAAATTAATTAACTAACTGCATGAAGTGAGGAAGGGGCTGGGTGATCACTGGCTTCAATCAAGGTTAATGAAGAGTGCCTGGGTAACCTGTCAAATCAAGAGACATTCAGAGTGATTGGAGGCCAGTTATCTGTCTTCTTAGAGGAGGATAAAGTGCGAACATACAGCCGACAGACAAGGGGCTTCATAAAGATCCTGCCACGTACCACCTAAGGGTTGAATCACCCAGAACCAAACTATGAGTATCACAATTAAGGAACTAAACCTCATGGAAGACAAAAGATGCAGATATTAATGAGGCATCAACAGTCCTTGCAGGTTAACTTAGAGGCAGACAGTAGCTGCAGTACCAGCTCTGGCAGGATTGGAAAGTTAATCTTTTCTGTAAAAATCCCAACACTACTGCAAACAATTAGAAAACGTAATAAACCAGGAGTCCTCAGAACACTATTTTGTGAAAGCTGAGTAAGAGGGAAGAAAAATCCTCAGAGCTTGTTAAATTTTTTTTTAAAGGTGTTCTTTTCTTGGTTGTAATTATCGGGAACAAATGGCCAACTCTGGGATTCTGCTTTCTGACTTTCATTATTCTACCGCTCGTCTTTATTGTTGTTTATTAAAGCAGAACTGCTTTTTGAATCACCATCTCTATCACACAAAAGAACAAGTGTCCTCACACCCGTGAGACATGCCTCGAGTTGTTTAAAAAGCAAAACAGAAGGAGTGGGAGGGGGTTTCTTCCTCTTCTTCCTCCGAGACTAAACACCAGCAAACTGCCGAGCTGAACCGAGACAAACCAAGCCCTGCCGTCTGACTTACTCCCCCCTAATCCACACAAACACATACACACTGTATACTCACACACACTTTGACTTTAATCTCCCAAGACGTGGACTCGCCTCAGTGGGAGGCATTTTACTGAAGACAACCCCGCCCTTCTCGTTTTTGATAACAGTGTCAAAGCCATGAGATGCTTTTATATATTTGTTCAACCTCAGCAGGTGGGGACTGTGTCTATGTTACTGTGTGTTTGTGTGCGTGTGTGTGTGTGTGTGTGTGTCTGCAGATGGGGCGGGGGGGACTTGGGGCAAACATGTCATTAAGCATGGGCTCACCTCCATTTGTGGCCCATAAGCAGTTGAAAACTTTACTGACTGCAAAGCCGCAGGCATACATCACCTTGTAAAAGTGTGTTTATGGTGTTATGAGGACTGTGGGGCTTCTGGAGGCTGGAGAACACACAGATGTGATACTGAATCCGCCCGGAGAGGGCATGACTCAGAGTGTTTATTCTTATCAAACCCCCGGGACAGGGGGGGAAGGGGCCTGTGGTGTGCTTTGCAAAGTTGACAAATTTCAAGAGTCATACTGGGATTTTTAAGCACAAGTCAAATGACCAACGGCTAAAAAATGTTGTGTAATTGACAGCAACCACAAAAGGAAGGAGTGGTAAAGATAATGGATGGATAGATGAACCTCTGGACACAAATTGCACACTCACTCTGACTCAGAGTATCTTATTCTTATTCAAATAAGCACTTCTCAGAGAGGATAGGGCTTAAATTAAAATTCTCCCGCTGACAGTAAGGATGAAGTTTGTGACGCATCTTTATTACATAACTCCATTTCTCATCCCTGGTTTGGAGATTTCGGTCAGCACCCAGCTGGATGTATGCAAATGAAAGCTGGGCAGAGCATCTCAAAGCTAATTTCATTACAGAGCTTTAAGTGGATCAGTCAGAACACAAATATCAAGTGGATTGGTCATGAGTCAAAAGAGACATGATGGGTGAGGATATCTGGCACGAGCTGCAGCACTGAGGTTATAAGATCTATTTGCATCCCAAAGTCCACCAAGAGATAATAAACAACCTTCTTGAAATACCTTTAAAGGTAGTGTTGGTAATCAGATTTAGATACACTTTTTTATTCTTGTTAAAATGATCTTTTTGTCCCAATGTCGATCAATACATGATGTATTCTTAAAATAGAGTCGTCTAAAGCAGGAGTAAACCTGGGAAAACACCAACCAATCCTAGCGTTTGGCATCCAATTTGTAAAACCAGCCAATTAAATCCCATCCTGCCATTCTGCCCACTTCCTGTAGGTACATTTCGCCAGCGTGCACTAGCCCTGATTCAAGCGCATAACCAAGAGGGATTCCAGTACCCTGGAGAATGGCAGAAAAACTACACAGCAAATTCAGACCTTGTGAATAAACTCTCTGAGAGGCAAATTTCACTCAGTTTGAGTGTATATGTGAGACCATCGAATGAACTCTAAGTTTTAGTTAAAGTTACTCTTTTCCAGGAGTTGATCTTTTAAGTCTTGAGGGAGTGGAAAGCTACTCCTATTTGTTGTTAAATTAACTCGAATCTGTAGTAGAAATTCATCTCAACACTTACACTATTACTTTTAACTTTTTATATGGTATAAATATTTAAAACCCGAAAGAAATATTTTCTTTACACATGAATACTAAAAACACCAAACAAATGTCAATGCCTTCATGGTCCAAGCCATGAAGCACAGACAGCCAGTCTATGGCATGTGCACTATAGACAGCTAAACGTACAGCAGGGTCTCATATCCACTGTGTTCCCTTGTCACACATGGTTACAAAAAGCTTTGAAAAAAACATTTTCTTTAAATGTAAAAGAGCAGTTTTTTAAGTTTCATTACAGAGAATTTTTAATTGAAAAGTGTTTTTATTTTAGGTTAGTTTGTCTAAATTTTGAGTTGGATTACCCAGCTCCTGGGTGAACAGCACAAGTTGTAAAACCAATCCTGGTTGTTACGAATGAACTCCAGAGAAGTGTCCAATGACTGCCCTCAACACTCTAGGAATCAACTCATGTTTTTAAGACCCACAAAAAATAACCTGCCACAGTAACACAACTTGGAGTCTACCTGTTTGAATAAACTCCAGAAATGTAACTCTTTCACTCTTTATTGCTCAACTCTGGATTTTTTCACTCCCAAGATTTGCTGTGTATCTATACCCTAATGACTGGTAACGTAGTGCAAACATAAACCATGTGCTGAGGACTGTGGTTTTGACTCAGTCATGATCATGTGATCGTGAATCAGTGGCGCTCGTGCATGTGGGCGGGGCATCGTTTTGGAGGAGCTCTGAGTGTGGGGGATGGGGCTAAATGGAGTCCTGAGGAGATGCTACATTCAGATTCATGCTAGTTTTCCAGGACTACCAACCCTGCCCTTAATTTGCTATACTATTCCAAGAAAACAAAGTTGGATTCTCTTCTAATTGAAAATGAATCTCCTGCCTCATCTTCAGGTTTATGATCCTCTTAGTACATTCAGATTAAAAGTCTTTAAGATCATCACTGTGTTTGTAGCTTATGACCTGTTATGGAGCTAAAAAGTTTGAATTTAAAATGCTCAAAGCACCCTCAGCAAACGTTGTAAACAAACAGTTTTCGGTTATGATAATTTTTCTGGGAACGTGTTTGTCTGCTGAGGAAGCTGTTTGAAGCTGGCAGCTGTTCAAATCTACATGAACTCCACAAGATGAGTGTCAGCATTTAATTTAAATCTCATTTTAACACTGACATTTTTTGGCTGCAGAAAAATGGTTTTGTTGAGCTTTTGTTTTTGCGGGTCATCGGATCAAAACAGTGTTTTCTCGTTTAATTCTCGAAGATCACCCTGAAATTTTATACATTGTTGTTCCAGTAGCTTTGGTCTTGATTGCAGAGAAAGTGAAAGAGATGGAGCAACACACACACACACACACACACACACACACACACACACACACACACACACACACACACACACACACACACACACACGCACACACACATCATCCAGTGATCCATTCATCTATGTATTATTACTGTGTTTATTTAAGGTTTAAGATATTCATACAAGTCAATGCAGGACTGCTTGTTTTATTATCTCAGTGTCATTTAAATGCTGCTTTCCTCTCTCCTCTGCTGCAGAACAACAGCTTCATTGTTCCCTCTTCATAACCAAGATTAAAGAACAGTCTAAGTGGCTCCAGAAGCCCGTCTCAGGCCAAAATCATTGTTTTCATGTAATTAATAGAAAATGAAGCATGCCTTTTCAATAAGACAGGGAAGGACAGATAACAGGGAACGATGAGACACACGATGCTTTTGTTCTACAGCGTCTTCACAGTCTCACGGTTACATACGCTCTTGCAGGGTGGCACAGCAATGTAGGCTGACACAGCTGTGCAGATAACATTCAGCAACGCTGGGGTGGAAAGAGAGGATCTGTCAGGGAGTGGCGGCAGACCAGCAAGTCAACCAGTGAGCCCCGAGTGTGGCTGCTGATTTTGAGGCCACGCTTATGATCACGAATAGAGAAATGGAAGGCAAAGAAAATAAAAGCCTGTGTTGTGTTTGTGTTTGCACTGATGTGTGGGCGTATGTGTGTTCGGAAAGAGACGGCTGTGGTATTGTTTGAGACTGCACGGACTTTTTGAGAAGACTTCAAATGAAAGAGTGGCAGGTGATAATATGGACCCACCTGAAGAAACACCAACATGTTATTTCCATGTCGTCAAGTCTAAAGAGACAAGCTATCCTTCACTGAGCAACAATCCAGAGTCAGTTGACGATAATCAACCACAATGCTTGTGGAAACGAAAGTAAACATGGTTAACTCTTGGAGGAGGATACACTCAGGGAAGGTAAGCTTAATCAAAAAGTATACACACGGTATGTTTTATTTAAAAGGAAAGCATCTCCTCTCATGGGAATCAAACGAGCGGGTGAAAAACCCTTGAGAGGAGACACTCTTACCTCGGACCAGACTGGTCTAATGACACTTTCTTAATTCTTGTGTTATTTTGAGCTCAGGGACTTTCCACAGTATGCAAAACACACACACACACACACACACGGAAAACAGTAGGGAAAAAAAATGCACTCACGTCAGCACATGCCTCACCGTTCAAAGACACATTTCACTGCAAGTGTGAAATGATTGCTCTCAGTTTGAACCAATTATGGTGTGCATGATTGAAGCCGTAAGAATCCCGGCGCTAACCTCAGGGGCGTGTTTCTTCCCCGTTTTCTTTCTCATGACTTCACTGTGAGACTGCTGCCTTCCTGTATTTGTCTAAACTCAACTAGTAAAAACAGAAAATTAATCCACACTTTGCCTTGCAAACAACCTGCTTTCATGTGCATCAGGGAGCAGTCATAGTTACACAAACACCTATTTACAAGCCTTTTTTTTTTCTTGTCATCTGACTCACAAGACGTAAATAAACATTTTGCCCCTGAAGACACAAGTGCATTCATAACCCTTCTTTATCCTCATTATCTTCCATTGATGCATGCAAACAGGCAGTCAAGCTTTAATTCAACACACTGTCAGATAGGGAAATTAATGCAGAGGCTAACGTGAGCATTAGCATAGCACGGGAACTTCCACTGCAACAATTCTCTGTTTCCCTCAACATTATATTTTCATTCACTAATGTTTGGACGGATGACTATATATTATACCTGTAATAGATGTTGTGGTTTGAAATTTAGGAAACATTTGAAAATACAGCAAACAGAGGAAGGGGCTTTCTGCAGGAAATAGTCAACAGAAGCTTTGTGGCTCCCATTGTAGATCTAATCTGCCCAGAGAAGAAGTAAAGAAATCCATCATGCAAAAATTCATATAATGAAAGAATTAAAAATAAAGAGTATAGAAATAGTTGTAGGACTGCATCATGTTTCCGCAGCAACCCAGGACACAGAGCCTAAATACTAGCTGTGGCTCGGAAGTGGAGTGGGTCACTTCCATAGACTGTATAATTAATGGACGTAGCCTCTGCGACATCACCCGTACGTTTCTGAAACGGATTTTTTAAGCAAAATGGCTGGCCATATTGGAAATGAGGTGGGCTGTGAGTCTCCAGAGAATCCCAGCTCCTGCATCCCACATGTTGAAATGTCCTTGGGCAAAACACTGACCCTTAAACTCCTATCAAAAGCACAGTGTGTCAGCATTCTTGCACCTAATGTGAAGTTTATCATGCAATGCTAATGCTCATGTTAGCCTCTGCATTCATTTTCCTCTCTGACCCTGTGTTGAACTAAGCTAAATTGCCTGTTTGGATGCAGGATTTATGGAGGATAATGAGGATAAAGTAGGGCTGTGAAATGCATTTGTTTCTTCTGGGGCAAACTGTTTATTTACATCTTGTTTGCATGGAAAAGTGTGGATTACTTTTCTGTTGAGGTGGTCATATTTAGCACTGCTTTCATGTCACATGAAAGTGAATTATTCTCTGAAATGCTCCGTTTAAAAAGCTTACAATGCATTAGTGTCTTTCCACTCTCGATAATTTCTAAGTAAGAGCAAAAACCTTCAGTGAGATTTCTCTTAAATCGAAACTGTACATCAGAAATAGCCAGGGGAGAAAAAGCGATCTTGCCCAACCAATGCTATTATTGCAAAAATATGATTTGAAAGGAGCTAATGCTGTTTTGATTAGCTGTCAGTTAGCTGTCACATTAGAGCTCTTGTGAGGTGAAGCATGCAGAGCAATGAGAGACTGTTGATTGAGGGGGTGGTTTCTTCAGATAAACCTGCAGAATGAAGTCATGTTTCCAAAAATAAGTTTGAAACAACTGGAGGAAGAATGTTAGAGATGTTATAATTAGCTTCATGAAACATCTCAGTTAGTGCATACCAGATGAGCTTCTGTCAGTCCGTGACCACACGTTTCAGAGCTGTTTTTCACTTCCTTTGACTGACAACACACCTAACTTCATCTTAGACCTCGTGCTGCTGCTCACTCCGCCCTCTTTAATTTCAAACAGGTTCAAAACAAACACTCTGCAGCTACTGTTTCGCTCAGGGCTGGTTTGGATGTGTGTGTTTGTGTGCACGTGTCCGCATGCACCTCAGCTGTGAAATCATGAGGGTAGGATAGGTTACAGATAATAACCCACATCGAGTAAGAAAAACACAACGTAACTAGCAAAAATCGAACTGCATGTTGCCAGAGGAACTCTGGCCGGTTCAGGTTTCTTTCTTAAAAGGTTTGAGGTGCCAAAGAAATTAGAGGGACATTCCAAAGCAGTGTGATGTGCATGAAGATTAAGGAAGAGGGGGTTCTGGTCTATCTCACGTAGCATGTAGTCTCATTTCCGCAGCTTTGAGTCTGATTTGTTGCATTTTTCCTTTCCCGCAGGCCGTCAGACAGCACCCATGTCTCTCACCTTTGCACCGCTCATGCAAACGTCTGCAGTCTGAAGTCTGCAGACACGGGAGACGATCCAGATCCACTGCACTTTCAGAAGCTAACGAAAGACGGATGAACATGTCAGCTGGAGTCCAGTGCCCACATGTAAACAATGAAGCCTGGACTCTTTCATCTCTCCGTCCCTCTTTTTCACCTTCATGCAGAGTGAAAATGAGGGAGAGCGGAGGGACGACTGCCAAACCTCACCTGGAGCCAGGAGCCTTGCCAGAATCTAACCTGAAGCGTTTTACACCAAAGAAAATGTGGAGGGGAAAGTGAGCGACCTGAAAAAGGTGCTTCCTGTGACTCAAGCCAATTTTTACAACTTCAAAGGTGAGGGAGTGAGGCATGGAGGGCACAGATTATGGATGGGAAAAGTTTGTACGGGTACAAATATGTCTGTGACCCAGAACAGAACAGGACTTTTAGCTACCTGTACTTAGTTTTAATTTCACTCCTTAATGTTTCTACTCCTCTACATCTCTGGAAAATGAGAATATTGTTAAATTCTATCTTTTGTATGACAGCTGTAATTTCTGATTTTTTTAAGTGAAATTTTATCCCTCGAAATACATTTTTTCTTTGCCCTGTGATTAACAAAAAAAAAAAAAAAAAAAAAAAAAGTGCCATTTACTTCTTTAGATTCTTGAAGCTATGACTGATGTAAAAAAAATGAAATGCAACAAATAAAAATGTTCATGAATCAGAGGATCAGTGAAGTATGGGACTCCCAGAATATATGGATATAAAACTTAATTCATGTACTCTGAAGTTTGTATTTAAGTGTGCAAACTAAGGTCAAACCGATATATTGGCCGGCCAATTTAATCGACTGATTATAGCCTCTTTTAAAACAATCATAATCGACAGGAGATTAATTGGCCAATTATAGCCCCTTTTAATGCTTTTCTGCATAGTTTTATACTTGAAAACTTCTCTCTGTTGTAAAGTTAAACAATAACCAAAGGACAAAGTATTGTTAAACAGTAAAAAGTTTAGCCTGTAATTCATATCTGTGTTTTTTTAGAATCAAGGGACCGAAAAAAAAAAGGTATTTTATTCATTATGCATTTTTAAAATTAATTGGCTGATTGATTAATCAGATATCAGATTTTTTCTGCCAAATATCAGAGTCAGCCTCAAAAAAAAAAAAATTAAAAAAAATCCATATCGGTTGAGCCCTACATAAAACTATAAAAAAACTTCCCAAATTAGAGTTTGGATGAGGGTGTAGTAGTGAGAAAGGGAGAGGGGGGACTTTGCAGTCGAGGCCAATTTTTGTGGGTGCAGGATTGCACAAAACGACCAGATGAGATGAGACTCCAAGTGGAAGAGATGTCTCTTTGCTGCTCTCAGCATGGAGCCTCTGCGCTCGATTTGGACAAAGAGAGATGTGGAAAGAGAGGATTTGGGGGCAAAGTGGAGTCAAATGGCGCAGAAAATGTGTTTGAGACTCGGTCTTTGTTCCCGAGCCAAGTTAGTAAACTACACCAGAGCAGTGATGCTGTCTGACATGTTCTCTCGTACCTCACAGTGGAGGAAAACTGTGCAAACACCACATATTCCCTCTTTAATATGCTATGTAAAATCAGACTCTTGGGCAGCATCATGGTGGCTCTTAAATCCTGGAGAGGAAGGGAGGCAATCAAGCATTTCTGAGTTTTAATTAATGGAAATGATTGCACAGCTCTCTGCTCTGTCTGTCTCTTTATCTATCAATCACGATAAGCCTTTCACTGTGCTTTGTGTGCGTCACTGCGTCCTCTCACACAGACACATTTAAGAGTGTAAAGAGAGGAGATAGAGCACGTCATGGACAGGTTTTGGTGATAAAAGAGGAGCGGCGATTAGTCGCCATCTTCATACCAAGAAGGGAATTAACATTATCAGATTAATTGAGTTTTTACGCTGCAGTTTGGAGAGAATAGTGTTGGAGATAAAAGTACATATGTGCGTGTACATACTGAGGGCTGGACTCCATGTAAATCCTGCTGTAATGTGCTTAAGAACATACACAGATATAGAGTTGCCCCAGGACTTTCTTTCCTTGTGATTTCATCTGAGGAAAGCCGGAGATATTATTCCTGGCTGTGTCTATATTGGGGAATAATGCTTGCGGCGTGTCATTAGTTACAGGCACGGCACACCAGAAAATCAACCTAACGTCCCTCTGAGTTACCATAACAACCACCATGCTAACAGCAAAAGAAACTCTCTTAACGCCGGTACGTTAATTCACTTTACATTCCAGAGAGCTTCATGTTGTGTTTTTTCTTTTTCTTCTTAAGTCGTTATGCTTTGCAGAGTCTCACTTTGATAGAAACAAAACATCAGCAACCTCTCAGTGAGGGCTGAAAGGCTGACCTTTGACATCACAAATTCAAGTGTGGCCCCAGGTCACACCTTGACCCCCCTCAGGGGTCAAGGATGAATGAGGTGAGACAGTGAGGCAAAGCAGGAGGACAGGATGGTGGTGAGACAGGATGAGGATGGGGTTGCTCTGACAGTCTAGGAGGTTGTGTTTGCTGTTTTAAGGCAGACGTTGCTGTTTTACACCTGATATTAGGAATAAAGTTTATTCTTCACCCTTAAAAAGTAATCTGATGGGACAATATCACTCAAACACAACTTAATGACACTTTCTGAGAGTTAAACATCGTTTTTATTAGGAAAGAGGACTTTTCGTTTTTATCATACTGTTGCTATACAAGCCATACAAGCTGAAGCTCAAAGAGCTCACCCACATCACTGTCCACAATGAATAAGGTTTAAATGTTCTACATAATGGTAACTATAAAGATGTAACACAGAGCATATATATATATATATATATATATATATATATATATATATATATATATATATATATATATATATATATATATATATATATATATATATATATATATATATTTATGCCACACCAAATTAATTAATAAAAGAGACACTGATATCGCCCGGGCCACAAGGTCTGCGTCAGGTTTTAGGGAACCAGGGCACTCTGATGGTAAGTGGGCTACTGGAACAAGGCATACATGGTGTTCAATGGACAACAAGGTACAACTGGAGTGCTACTACTGGGATACTGGGGGCTGTAACTCCCAAGGTGGGTGGATGGCTCTAGCAGATAGTGGGGAGAACACCCGTGATCTCCGTCCATAAATGCACACTCCTAGGAACAGTTAAGATCCTGCTCAGAACCCCCAGGCCATTGGTAGAGGATCCAAGCTTGAAGAATACTTCAAGCTTGCAATACTGGGCGAGGGATGGATATATATATATATATATATATATATATATATATATATATATATATATATATATATATATATATATATATATATATATATATATATATATGTGAAATGTCATTACAGATGATATTATACTTCTCCTCAGGCAGCAATGTCCTTAATCTTTGTGTTCTATAAAACTGAATTTTCCTTCCTCATCGATGTATAAAGGATTTGAATTTTTTGAACACTACCAGATGCTCCTTGAATGTGCTGTTTCACATCACAAGTTTGTTCTTCATAAGAGAAACTCTACATTTAACATATGGAGGATTTCACAGGTTTGCATTTTAATCCGTAGCAGCTGTTTCTGTGGAATAAAAGGTACTTTTCTCTCTAAAGCTGGTCGGATCCAAATGGAGTTGCAGAGGTACGGTATTAAAAAATATTTAATCCATTCATCGATCATCTTTAGCGGTTTACCCCTACGAGGTCTCTGCAGCCTATCCCAGCTGTCATTGGGTGCAGGATGGGGTGCACCCTGAACAAGCCTATCACAGGCCTTACATCTTTTCCCCGATATGTCATGATCATGCATTTAATACTAATATAGTGATAAGAAAACAACATACAGTGGTGCCATGATTCATGAGTTTAATTCGTTCCTTGACGGAGCTCGTAACTCAAATTACTCGTATGTCAGTTCAATTTTCCCCATTGAAATGAATTGAAATGCCATCAATCCATTCCTGATCCCCTCAAAAAAACCACACATTTTTTGTTACATGCCTTTAAATAAGAAAAAATGTACTTATAAATTACAAGAACTGCATAAAAAGTACAATAGAATATATTGGAATAAACTGGTTTAATGAAGCATAATGTACAGCATAATGAATGACTTAATCTATTGGCTGATTTCCATAAAAACCTGTCCAATGAGCTGTTTTATCCTTTCACAATGTTTTTAAATGAGTCAGGTAAATGTCATTAAATAGCACTGTTGCACACCCAGTTGCAACTTATTATGAGTGTTTGTCCTGTTTTTGTTTTGTTTCTTGATGATCTCAGTATCTACCACAGACAGGTAAAATAAGCCACAGCTATTTGGACCTGCCACTGTGTCTCTTCAGTCATCTGCCAATCAGAATTAAGCATGCGATCATGAGGTATGAGGCACGTCCTCATTCCATGCGAGGCAGCCGTGAGCAAGAGTTCACAAACAGCCTGCAGTAAATGATGGCTGTACAAATGCAGATCGTCAGCTCGTCACCTGACGGAGTGTTAAACCCACAGCAGGCACCTTAAATTACCCGAGGCACTTTGAATATGCCGTGCTGTTATTGTAGCTTCTGTGTTCCAAGTGTGATTGCAGCAAATGCATTTCTGAGAATCTTCTGGACTCCTGAAGCACAAAGAAAAATTATTTATAACCACTGGCTTGTGTGAGAATGTGTGAAGACTTGGATGAAGTGATTTGCAGAAATGCATCAATCTGGAGACAAGATGCCTAGATCTGAAGCAGGGATTCATGTGGTAAGGATAAAGAGCTGCACTGAAAAGCTTCCTGCACAGAACCATATGCACTACTAGCCCTGTGTTTGCATTAATGTGTGGAATAACATGTCTGAGAGCATGCAATGTCCCAAATAACCACACAACACCCCTGCAGTTGGTGTGGGCAGGAGGAGATTACTGTCAGGGCTGGAGGAAACCGTTTTGTTATCATGTGGTGTGCACTGAAGTCTTGTTTACACACACACACACTCCCATATGTCTAATCCCAGCGCTGAGGGAATTTTTCGCCAGGCGCTGCATTCCTCGATACAACATAACAAGAGCCACACAAGCTGCTTGGAGAACGATTAGTCAGAATTACGCCACTGATGGACTGATGAATGGGCTGTTGGAAGCGTAGATAACCTCTGTTAACCACATGGAGGACGACGTACTTAAACTTAAACGACGTTAGTTAAATACTAACCACACATCACTCCAGCTACGTTAACCACAGTTTGAAGACTTTGAGGTTCGATTTGAATTCATGATTTCAAGTCTGCTTAACTTATGCCCGTAAATCACTAACATGGTTAGAAGTTGTGGTGAAACATGTACATGTGGCAGCCAGTCTCAAAAAACAAAACGAAAAAGAAAACAGCATTTTGTTTTGAGTATTTTTTCCTTTTTCTGCTGAAGCATGCGACAGCTCCACAATGAGCATCAAATGTGCTTCCAGATGGTTCCCTTAGGCTTTGTACGCCATCAAACTTTCTTCAGATTACCTCTAGAGCAGAAAACGTGCAGTCTGCACCCAACCACAGAACATCACAGCGGGTGTCCACGCAGCACCCACTCTCAGATGTCACCAGAAATCGTCTTCACTGAGGCTCATTAAAAGTTTCAGACGTAAATATTCTCAAAAAAAAAAACTAAACTAAACAAAAAAGCCTTTCCAGAAGCCTTTCCAAAAGCCTTTGTAAAACACTGTAAAAAGGTATTTGAGTCAGAATCACTCAACAAAAGACTTAATTATTTGTATGCAATAAGTTGTAGTTGACAGTGTAGATCTGTCCTTCCTGCAAGTGATGGGAAGTTCGGCTCTTTTCAGAGAGTCGGTTCTTTTGGCTCGGCTCCCAAAAAGAGCAGGCTCTTTCAGCTCCTGGATGCCTCGTAATTTAGTTTCATTTGTAGCCTCATATTTTATTCAAATCTGGCAAATATGAATAATTTGTGTGTCGATAAACCCTTTCACCATTCAGTGTTTTTATGATAAGTCTCAAACGAACAAAAGATGCTGCTCCATTTGCAGGTGTCGCTCATATTTCCATGTTTTTGTGACGCACTCTCCTGTTCACAGCTGTCTCACTGACAGAGCAGGGACAAGACACTATACCTGACTGAGTTTCCCCCTCTCAGCCCAGCTGAGCTGTTTACATGCATTTTAACAGCCTGATCTCGCGCTTACCAAGCTCACAGTCCAATTTCTGAAACTGTATGTAAACACACTGAGAGTCAGCACAATAAGACACAAAGAACATGGCGATGACTTTAGTTACTTTTCTGGCTCATTTTAAGTTGCTTTGGTCCAACACAACCTTCTAGCACCTGTTATTGTTTAAAATGACTGTCAAGAGGAGCGTTTGCAGCGATCATGTCCAAATGCTCATGCATGAAGTGTGCCGTGCTGAAGCACACCTCTATGAAGTGTGCCAAAGAGGAGAAGTGAACAGTGCCTGAGTGCAGTATACTTGTGGTCTCACTGGCCAAACGAACTGGATTTAAGGACTTAAGTGTGCCTGAGGACAGTACAGTTGGCTGGTGTAACCATGCTCTTAGAGTTGCATCTTTTACACCTGACACTTCACTGCTCCCTGCTCCTCTATACGCTCTTGCAAATTAAACAAAGGGGACAAGAGTAACAGATTGTGAACATGTTCAGTTTTGCAATAAATTAGAGTTTTAATTTGGACTCCAAGGAGGCTTTCTTTGTGTTTGGAGCCAGCCTCAATGAGATACTTCAAAAACTGCAGGTTTTGTAGTCTCTAGTCTTGGGAGAAATACAGGGTGCTTGTTAGTTCAGCAGCCACAGCAGAGTTTTCTTTCTGTAACACCTCATCTCAGTGTCTAAACACGAAAATCTGAAAGTACTTACTGACCTGACAAAAAGTGTTTGTCTAGTTTGACTGATCCGACCTCTTCCCCACCGCCTGTAGCTGCATCACTTACACTAGAAGGGAGGCAGAGCCCTGACATCCCAGTGCTGCCACACTGTTCTTCCATTATATAATGACACAAAATGCCATGTGAATCAACTCTAACAATCTCAAGAGCAGCGAGGAGTGCCAGCGGCAGTTCACGATCAAACAGCAGTCGGTGCATTCAGTGGCCACAGGTTCAGGATCATGAGGGGGGAAATCTGGATCAAGCAACACAACATTTCTGCTGCGCAGCAGGCTGCAACATGTTCCAGTGGACCAGTTGTTTTGACATGATGTGTCTGACATTGTTGATCATCTGCAGGCAAACAACATCACCGAACACAACTTATATAACCATGACCAAATACCAGTGGGAAAGACATTATGATCTTCAAGATGTCTCCCTTTTTTTTCTGTGCCTGACCTAAAAAACAGTTTTAAAGTCCTTTAACGCAGCAAATCAGTGTTCTCCAACGGCTTCTTCACAGAGAAACTTCACTTATTTATTCCTCTTGAGTCTGAAGAACACTTTGAGATGTTTCACTGCTTAAAATTCTTGCAAACTGCATCATTAATCAGATGAAAATACGTATATTTTTAGTTCAGGGATTAATGTTAGACTTTAATAGTCCATGCATGAATTTGCCAGTTAATTGAATTATCTCAGTGAGCGGAAATCATTATTGATTGCATGTAATCCTGGTAAATTTGATCAGAATTATCAATATACTACAAACTATGAATTATGACTGAGGGTTAATTAAACTGCATGCTTTTTGCATAAGCTTGTCAGAATAATAAGTGCGCACACTTGAGGATCTGAATGCAGAAAGTGTTTTATCTCCACAGATGATAAAATAATCTCGTTACAGCTCACAACTACGATTAACATCTTAGAGAAAACCTCTTTGAGGTGTCCTGACACATGAGCATGTAACCCAAGTAAAGATTTATGTATTAAATGCTATATTTACGTATAAGTCTTAACATATACATTATATATTTTCTTTTTGTTTATGTAAATATATTTATTTATTATATATTTATGTTATATTATAGTTATATTAATTAAATATATACTCTTTACTCCGTGTTCTCATTACATCTACGTACCTTACATGATCTCACGCAGACTTGGTCACGTGACACGGCCCACTAATCGCAGCACGCATAGCGACTATTCATGCAGTGTCAGCAGCTCCCTTCGCAGACACAGGTGGGGAAGCTGTCTGGCAGCCGTGATCAGGTTTGTTTTCCCTCCAGTGTTTGTTCTTGTTACTTCATGTTATGCTTCGGAAGTTAAGTCTGTAATTATTAAATTTTATAGCCAACTACCGGAGTAGTTGAGAGCCATTGTCATCATCCTTCAGAAGTCTTTTGCGGTTGTTGTGAGATGATTTGAATTAGTGAGTATTGAATGATTGGGATGCTAGCATGCTGAGTTAGCAGGCTAATGCTAATGTAAGGTCTGTCAAGCTTTCATCATGTCTTAAATGTATTTATCTGTCATGGTTTTATGTGACGTTTATTTATGCTGAATTTAGAGTACAGCTTGTATGATGTATGAGGTTTGTATGATGTATGCACTAATGTAACTAAGTTATTGTTAAATAGCTAAAATTCTATTAATCTAATATTAGCTGTAAACTTATTCATACTATTAATGTTTTATGTTTGTATCATTATGGTGCAGGTTTAGTAGTAGACTGTATGGCTTTAATTTTGGTACTGTTTGTTTAATACAGGCCAGGTGAACCCGTAGAAGAGGTAAAAGGCGAGCCAGAACAGCTAATGCTGGGAGAGTGGAACCCACTGACTACTTTACTACAGGTCCGGTAGGGGGGCTGATAAAGCTGCTCCCACTCTGCTGCTGACTACTACATCTACCTCTTAACATTTGGTTTGGTTATGAACATTTCCATGGACTGTTGTGTAAAGTGACAAATTCTTGTGGATTACCACAGTGGTTTACTGACCATATTGGCTTTTCCTTGTTTTTTTTTTTTTTTTTTTTTTGGGGGGGGACATTTGTTTATTGTTTTGTTGCAACCATTCACCTGACTTCAGCTAAACCATACAGTGCACTTCAACCCAGTTATCAAGAAATACTGCAGTATTTATAGATCCATCTCAACCATCAGTATAACTATTAGTTGTTTTTTTCTTGTAAATAGCCAAGATAGCCAATTAATATCAAAACAATTGCTAGTTAGTTGTAACAGCTAATAAGCCTTTCATTTACCTTCCCATGCTTAAACGCTTTAAATTTTAAAATCCTTCATAAACAGTTCCAGGAAGTTAACTGGCACACAAACAAACAAAAAAAAAAGACCTCAGATAAGGACAAACTAGAGGGCGCTGTTAATGGTTTGATAGGTCTGAAAAAGTGTTTGCTAATCTCATCAGCCATCACACTCAAATTGAGCTTTCCCTTTTTGAATAAACTCATACGTCCACAATCTTGCTCCTGAGTGTTGCTCTCATTTACTGAACAAACTGTATGAGTACATATTAGCAGTAAGCAGCCATAAACCGAGGCTCATTAAAATTCTGTTTGTTTTCATGGTAATCAACCATCGCAGTGTTCTTTGCCAAGGCTGCTTGTTTAAGATACACAGAGGTGATTATTTGGGTAACAGGGCAGCGGTCTGAATTCCAGGATGTGGAAACCATGACGCAGCACAAAGACCGGCAGCAAAATGGCCGCCTGCCCGCTTTAAAAAACTTGGAGTCATTCTAATTTGACAAGTCCCAAAAAGCTTATATTAAATTGGAAGTGCCTTGAGCGAAACACTTCCAACAACACTCTGCTAATATCAACATACAGGGTTCCAGGTCTAAAAGTGAAAACGGAAAAGCTTAGCCGCCTGGCATTCTTCACCGACTCGCCCCCGTCACCGCTAGCCCCACCACCACACGCATTCTTTGCTAACGAGGAGGAGAGAGAGAAAACCTGCCAAACTTTTTTCTGGAACAGTCTGTAAAACAAAGAGGAGGGGGGTCTCTGTTCTTCAGTTTCCTCATCAGAAACACCAACAAACACTGTCTCAACCTATTTACAGTGAGGAGCGGCTCAGCGTGCCTACCTGCCTGCACACATTACGTGCTTGTGTATAACTGTGTATATGATCGTGGATGTGTACATGTGCCTTCACGCCTGGGTGCACACACCTGGGAGTGCACATGTTTTTTAGGATGTGCATGTGTGTGCGTGTATGTGTTGAGCTTTCATATGGCAAAGGGAACAGTACACCAGCATTGCCCAGGGGCCCTTTGGCCCCCACATTATCCATCTCTCACTTACAGGGTCACAGGGGCCAATTGGTCTATTCGACCGCTCTGGTTCCTCCCTCAGGAGCTCCATTTGTGTTTAGGACAAGCAAACCGGGGCCTTTTAGGGGATTTGCTCTCAGCTCTGTACTGTATCTTATTTCCTTTGACTTGAAGACTTTCTTATTGTTACCTGTTCTCCATATGTCACTATGCACAGCTGCTGTCACACACTTCTCAGGATGCTTTCTTTAAACATTTAGTTTGGACTTGCAACCGTTTTCTGTCCTTTTGGATGCTGATCTTTTGGCAGCTGGGGAACTCTGATATTTGAGTTACTAAAACATCCACCATGCTCAAACTGAGAGTCACAAATAAAGAAACATTTGAAGTGCTTCACTTTAATTTGTATGTTGTCTTGTATTGTTCTACTTTTTGGACATTTGCTGCTGTGACACCACAATTTTCCAGTTTGGGATCAATAAAGTAACTCTATTCTATTCTATTCTATTCTATTCTATTCTATTCTATTCTATTATTTTATTTTATTTTATTTTATTTTATTTTATTTTACTTTATTTTATTTTATTCTACTAAGTTACTTTAAAACAGTGACATGAAAAAGCATGACATGGGAAATTTCTTTGGATGCATCAAACTGTAGATTTGGTTTCACATTTTGCATTCTGACCTGGCACACAGTGGGTGGATGGGTGAGGGGTGGGGGGTGGGGGGGGGGGGGGGGTGATAACATCAGGCATTGCTGTTCTGCCGTCACTTACAGTATTAGCTCCATATGTGCTTTTTCTACCATGACAAATCAAAATGTCTGAGTTTTGTTTACAGAGATCGAGGCTTCTACGCGTTAATTCAACACATCAAAAATGCCCCCGATCAAGTTTTTAACAGTTAGCTTATGCATAATAATTATAATAATTATCAAACACACACACACACACACACACACACACACACACACACACACACACACACACACACTTACTTTTATACGTTTATCACACAAGAAAAAAACACGACACAGCCAGAAAAGACACCCACAAGCACACAGCAGTCTTAATGTTGTGTTCAGTCTTTTTCCTTCATCAGTTCTGCGTCTCAAAGAGCAGCCAGCCTGTTGTTGTAACTAATCCCTGACTTCCACTCCCCTCAGTCAGAGTAAATACACTGACCCAGCCTGTCTGTCTGCCTGGCTTGGGGCCTGCCCTGCCCTGCACACACACACACACACACACTGGGAGTTCTCCTTTACATTAGTGTATTACAAGAGGGCTGTAAGTGAGATGGCCTGGGCCAGGACAAGGTTGAGCTAGCTACTTTACTGTGTGATTGAGTGTGTGTTTGGCAGAGTTTAGTGTGTCTCTGTCTGTGTGTGCATTGCAATGTGCAGCTGGTGTGTATAAGTCTGCATGTGTGGGAATCCAGGTGTGTTTGTGAACACAACAGGATTGCACATGTGTATCCGTGTGTGTGTGTGTGTGTGTGTGTGTGTGTGTGTGTGTGTGTGATCTTGTTGTTTTGTGTGTTTATGCTGCCGTGCGGCTGCCCGATGAGGAAACCTTCCTCTCAGTTCTCAGGCTTCAGTTTAACCCGTGGGGAGTCATGGGACTGGTAGGGGATTGGTCCACATGAAGCGAGTGTAATGAGGACCTGCAGGATAAATAATGCTAATAATTGGAATCTTAATTAACTCCCTGTGGTAAAATTATCTTTTCTGTTGCCCTCTTCACACTCAAAGGTCAGGAGTCAGTTTGGATCAGGTGACAAGACCAAGAAAACCAAAGCTGGGTGGAAAAATTACACGGTTGAGAGACCTTGGAAGCGGACAGTGCATCATTTTTATTATTACAGGTGAAAGTACAAACAACAGCCTTTAATGTTACATTGTGCTCAGTTAGCCCTCAGTCCAAGACATTGAACGCAAACTGTCTGCAAAGCACTGCATCATTGATGGCGTGCATCGAAACAGCACCTGCAGCTTATATAGAAAGCAATACGATGCAAACATGAGCTGCAGGTGTTTGTTTACCTGCAGGATTATTCTCAGAAAAGTGTGGTTGTGAAAATATATCTTCACTGGATCAATGAGAGGAGTCAGATCAAACTGGAGGTTAAATTCTGTGGAAGAAAATCAACAAATTATGGACATAATGTGAGGTGGCAGCTTCACGGCTCTGTTTCTGTGAAAAGTTTTAAAACTCAACTTAAAGATCTGTCAACCAGCCATCTTTTTCTTGTCTTCTCCCTGCTCAGATGTGACAGCTGTCTGAGGGTCTGGGTGGGCTTCCTCCTGCAGAGAGAACATAAGACTGCTTCCCAGCTCCTGCTCTCCTTCTTAACAAACCCCCACAACCTCCTCTCACCCTTCAACTCCACACTACCCCCTGAGGAGCCTGATCAATAATTCCACTAGACTGGAGCCCAAAAAGTCAGCTGAGGGGAGGAATGCAGTTGGTGAAAGCCTTCAAAGTACTTCTTATGGTGGAGTCTGTAATGAAGGAGGCTGCAGAATATTTTCACTGAGAGAGAAAAAAAAAAAGCTTGTATCTCTTCCATCATGTCCCGAAGAACCCAGAAAACAGGAGTTGTGCTGGAGTTTATTTCAAAACAATGCAGCAGGTGTTTGCAGGTCCGTGGCTTCATGTGGTCATGCCCAAACAGAGCCTCATGTCCACCCAAAAAGACAGAACGTATAAAGATGGAAGGAAGGGGTTTTAATGCGACAGTGGGGATGTGTGTTCTCGTATTTGGCATACTGATCAGGGGCTTGAACTGCTGTGTGGGAGAACTCCCAAGTCCCATTCATTATTCAAGGGAGTGTGAGAGATATCTGCTTCCCAGATTACTTTTCCTCTGAGGTGGAAGAGAGAAAGAGAGAAAGAGAGAGAGAGAGATGAGAAGATGGAGCGAGAGAGAAGAGGGAGAGATAGGCTATATAAAGGCAGACAGAAAGCTAATCGCTGCACTGAAAGAGAGTGAAGCTGAACATGTTTGTGTCATGTTTGGAGTTGCAAGACGTGAACATCAGTGCTATGGTGGGTGTGAAAGTTTTTTAAAAGGCAGCAAAAAAAAAAAAAAAAAGGATAAATAAAAAAAATAATTTCAGCAGACTTCTGCAGTCTCCTCCTCGTTTCTGCCAGAGTCCAACGCATGAAGAATAAAGAGAATTATTTTTTTAATGCTCCATCAATTTTATTCTATTTTTTTTTATGTCAAAATGAACATTTTAGCAATGACTCCAACTTCACATCAGAGAAGAACTATTTAAAAGCTCCTATGAGGTTGTTTTAGTGTTGATTTGGGCGCCCCCTGTGGACATAGCAGCACTTGTTCGCTCTTTTTTGTTTCCTATTGATAACCTCAAAACCCCTAATGACATAATCAGCTGTGTAGTTTCCATGGTGATGGGGAGCAGAGCAAAACTCTTGTGACGTGCACCAGTCCAACTTGTAATCACTGTTCAGAAACTTTATCCTAACTCCTTATGACATCATCAGCAGTGTGGCCTTTAATATCATCAACTATTTCCATTAATTTAAATGGGCCAAAACATTCTGGAAAATGCTGAATATTTTAAAAAGTACAAGGCTTAGACATGTGAAACATACATGCACAATTCTCCTGAACATGCTGAACATTTTCAGTTTTGAAAGGTAAAAATCGGTGACAATTTTTTGCAGGAGTAGCGAGCCAAATAAAAAAAAAAACACAGATGTGCTCAGCATTTCAACATAATAATCAATAGTCAGATAGTTAATAGAAAACGTCACAACATGCTTCCTGTGAGACAAGACAAGAAAAAAAAAAAACTCTCAAAGGATTGTTTTTCATGCAACTCAGACTGATGTTTTGATTTGGCATTCAGGACTTATAAAGAATCACACTGATACATATTTGCGTCAGCCTGTGGGAATACATTGTTTTTATTTGTGTTTTCCATTTTTGCACTGTACGTAATTTGATTTCTTGCTTGCATGCAGCAGAACCATGTATGCACAAACATGACATGGAATCATTGTGTGCTTCAGGTTTTATGCCATTCTGATGTTTTAAACTCTGCCTCATGAATCTTAAAAGTGATGCTGAATTAAAATCTTCTTAACATCAATGACCCATACGCCTTGAGAGTGCATGAAGCAGCAGTCCAGGAAACCAAACATGCATCTTAGGGTTCATGACCTGAGTGTTTACCCAAAGAGAAGTTAAAGAAAAAAAGTTCAATAAAACATGAGGCTGGTTACATCAGATAGAGATAGAGCAGAACAAGCAAGATGTAGCTTAAATATACTTCACAGATGAATTAGTTATAAGGATGAGGAGGAAACCTCACTAACTGTTAACAGCTCACATAAAAGAGGAAGAACATCTCTCTGCAGATGTGTGAGGCTTGATTTGATCTTTAATTCCTTTATTTTTCAGTTAGAGGTGGTCAACACATCAGTTCTTTCTCTGCAGGGGGTCAGTGCCTCCCTCCTACCCATCTGTGGTTGTTCCACAGAATGGCCCCTCCTTCTTTTCATCACTTATGCTCAGACAGTAACAGTTATGTCTTAGTTATTGATCTTTCAGACTTATGGTGATATCCAACAATGCCTGCTTGGAAAAATTTGATCGCCAAACGTTACGTGCTCTTTGAGTTACATCAAGAACTTACCGTAGGGGAATGAGTTTTTCTCCTGAGGTACTAATTGAAGCAGCCACCATCTTTCAGTTAATCTTCTTCTTCAGAAACATGAGAGAGAAACTCTGGTCGTATGTTTGAACAGTTGGATGGCAGCAAATTGGATGGAAAAGGCATTTTCTCCTGAGAGTCAGATGAAAGAGACCAAACTTCTGATGTTCTGCTGAAGTAGCTGCAGTTGTTTTAACTTTTGCTTGAAGCTTTGGGTCATTCCAGACTAGCTGTGCTGAAATAAAGACATTTGAGGTGAATATGTTTAAGCCTTGTGTGTGTTTTATTAAACTCTAAACAGGCATGTGATGCTTTGCTTCTCCAGAACAAGCTCCATGTCTCTGAATGTTGATTCTGTTAGCAGTCACCGTTACTGAGTGTGTTTACACACACACACCCTCTGACAGAGGCTCTCCTGCACACACTGACACCTTGGGAAAACAGAACACACTCATTTTGAAGACAGCTGTGATGAGCTTCCCTGATGGCAGGCGCTGTCATGCTTCTGTCTGCTGCTGTACAACAGAGCCCATAGTTTTCACAAACTGTAAACTTTAGTGTCGACATCTTTATCTGTGTGTGTGAGTGAGTGTTTGTTCGGCCACTGAGGTGATAATCACATTTCAACTTGTCGACAAATCCCTCTTTGAACATTAGCTTGGTGTTAATTTGATACTGATTTAAAACTGTATTTTTTTTTTTAATTATTTTACAGCTTTAAACGTATAACTTCCTGTTGCCAGTAGGGGTTGTGGTAGTTTAAGGTGAATAAAAGCATATAGATCCACTCAGGCTTTGACACTGAACATGCGCGTGCATTTTGGTCCAGATCCAACTTTGTACACGAAAGCTATTAAGGTATGAATGTTTTGGAAACATTGGTGACCTCCCCTGGCCACGCCCATTGAGATATAAAAGTTCTTTTAATAACTTGTAATCAACAATTTGTTTAGTATACTCCAAAAAAAAAAATCTAAGATGATCTGAAAAAAAAACTGTGGGACAAGTTTGATCAAATATGTACCTTATAAATCGTCAAAATCTGACCTTTAACTGCAGTTTCTGAACTTCTTGTTTGGAATTCATTATGGTCGTAAGAGACTTTTTTGTGCGTCTTGGCACGAAAGTTATCCACACAGAAAATCAGACTTGTAGCTCAAAGCAGCTTGCCTGTCTGTTTTTTCAGTGGCTAAGTGGAAGTGTGGAGCACGTATCAGCACGAAAACACTGCAGTCGCAAGATTTCACGTGGGCTTAAATTTGTGGCTAGGTGCGTTCACCTGTGACTCAAGATGATGGCACAGGGTTAAAGGCGCAGGAAGAAAGAAAGAAAAACGAAGAATAACAATAATCACTGAGGTTTCACCCGTGGTTTGCGGGCTCAGGCCCTAATAATAAAGTAAAGTTATTGACTGCATTTTCAGTGTCTAAAAACCACATGAAGATAAGTGTTTATATCTCACACACTCAAGTGTTTGTTGTTTGCTCTGCGGCAGAGTCTGAGGAGGCTGGTGAATGCCTGCTGCTCAGGTTTAATCATAAAGACCACTTACTATATTGTTAAAGTGTCCTTGAGCAAAACACAAACCACTTGCCTGATGTAAAGTGTGTATGTGTGTGTGTGTCTGTGTGTGCGTGGTAAAGTTAAATAATTGTTGTTGGGAGCATTAATAAAGGGGGATGTACAGGTGTTAGGATGAGTGTCTTAATCTGGCAACGCAGTGCAGGTGGTTGTTTATCCAACTGTTTGTGTTGGCATTCAAATTATCCATTGTGTGTGTGTGTGTTTGTGTGTGTGTGTATGTGTGTGTGTGTGTGATAATTATTACACAGCAGCAGGTGTGTTTTTAGCCTATCCCACTGCAGTGTTTAAACTCTTCAGGGTGTCAACATTACTTTGTTTGCTACCTTATGTTTGCTAAGCTTAGTTGTGTGTGTGTTTCCGTGGTTATATGTGTGTGAGAAAGATGTGTGTTTGGTGGAGAAATCAAACTGTGCAGGAGAGGGGTAACAGTGAAGAGAACCGGGTATCACACGTGTTTTTTGAAAGACCAACTCGCGTTACCATCTGTTTTTGGTGTGTGTTGGTTTAAGACAGCGATAGCCGGGGCTTGTTTGTAGTTATTTGTGTTGTGTTGTGTTTTAACAGGCCCAGGCACTTTATTTGTTTTCTTTGGTGTAGCTGGTGTGGGAAACCCTGCAGGAGATCAACCTGAAGAGTGTGAACACACAAACACCTTGTGTGAACACAAACAACCCTGATGTAAAAGGACACAGCAGCCGCGTCATTCCCGCCACTGTCTGTCTTCATCTCTCTCTAATGACGTTTTTACTCCTCACCTGTCGTCGGGCAGATCGTGGGGGGTAACAGCAGGGCACCTGGTGCTTTGGTGAGGAAGAGTGTTGTGAGCCTCTGGTGAAAAACATCTTGATGAGAGGGAAGAGGAAGGGAGAAGACAGTTTTATCCATTTATGTTTATGAATTTAAAAAGATCTTTTAGTGAGCCGGGTTTGCTGTTTTCTGACCATGATTGAAATGACAGATAAAAAAATACACCGCTCAAGGGAAAAACTTTAAGCATATTTTTTAAATAACTGTAACCATGTTATATTTTGCTTGTAACATGAATGTTATTGTTGTTGTAGTTACTGTAGGCTGCTTCATTCTCAACACCAGACCTCACAACTTGGTTAAGAGACTTCTGCAACTGCTTGTCCACCTACCAAATACCAGATCCATTAAGACAGTCTTATTATTGCACGGTGCTCTTAGAATTCGAAGCAAGAAATGGCTCTCTAAGACTTCTGAGAAATCTGTGAAGAGGACGAGAGGAGAGAGACGAAGCAAACAGGAAAGGGAAAAGCTGAGCCGAGGCAGTAAATAGCTGCAACTTCATGGTCATTATAAAGATGCTGATTGGCAGGAGGAAGACAGCTTCAGAGGAAATTCAGCAGTAACCAAGACGACCTTGTGAAAAACACATGAACTCTTCCTTCCCTCAACAACACACATTATCCCCTCTTCTTCCCCCTCTCCTTCCTCTGCCTCCCCTCCTACTGTGAGCCTCTTATAGCAGACGGAGGCATACACCCTGAAATCAGCAGCTCTCTGTGTTCCCACAGTCTACCCAAACCATCCAAGAGGTCAAAAGTCATGGCTAAACACTGCCAGACTATCTGGGAATCCTGTGGGCAGTTTTGTGGCTGTTTGCGGACGCTGCTAGTCAAAATAGTTTAGGGTGGCAACTGCTGAAAGCTCGGCTCTGAAAACAATCTGGAAAAAAAAGGCACAAAGTCCAAACACACACATTCAGACTTTATTGATACAAGTTCGGCCACTTGCTGAAGAAATAATCAAAGAGACTCTGACAAAGGCTCTATTTTGCTTGTCTCGATGTTTGGATTAAGAATATCAATGCTCTTTGTCACCTCAAAAGCTTGACAACAGGAAAACAGCTCGGTTTTATTTTTTCGTTATAGACGTCTGAACAAATGTCACTTTTGGAATGATTTCAATAACTCACTTTGTGCAGCTTTTTTGGAAACAGAATTCAAACTGAGGGATATTTTAGGTTGAAGAAAGAAAGAGAAGCTGCAGGAAAGAGGCGAATGGAAGAAAAAATAATGCCTGGCCTTTCACTGCAGATCTTCCAAGCAGCGAGCGCTCCTTTCATAAGTGCCCTTCATTGACCTGCCAGTCGGTGGCAGAGTGCTTCACTTCCACCCCCGTCTCTTTAGCTCTGCATCTTATCCCAAAAAGCTGTGACAAGTCAACAACTCTGACTGCGTTTTTAAGTGCTTGTCAGGAAAAAAAGAAAAAAAAACAAAAAAACAGACGGGTGTGTATGCGTGTGTGATCGTTCAGCGCCATGCATTCCTGAGCCTGTGTTAGCATTCAGCCCACATAGGTCACGGCCAGCAGGCTTTTGTGTCCAACCAGCCTCAGTGTCACTGCTGTACGCTGGGTGAGTGTGCGTGTATACAAATGGGAGAGAAAGTCAATAGTCGCCGTGCACACACAAACACACTGGTGCTTTGTTGGTGAGTAGCACTCTGGGACAATCAGGGAGCTGCAAAGACTTTCCTGTGAAAAAAAAGAAACTGTTATTAGAGTCACATGGTCTCTCACACCCGCTTAAATGTCAACTCAAGAAGAAAGAGGAGACAGGCGAGGGGAAGTCGCAGCTCAGATAAGACACGCTGAAGAATGTGGAAGAACCTGATTGGCCGGAGTCCTGACCGCGACCCCATCAAACACCTCTGGGAGGAACTGGAAGCGACTGTGAGACAGACCTTAACATCAACATCAGTGTTAGACCTCAGTGGAGATGTTTGACCTGGGCTGAAGGCGTTTGCTCCCATCAGTTAGAATAAAACACGAGTCAAGCTGCTGAAACATGTTTAAAACCCGTCTTGGTCTCTGTTAGGCCCTCATCTTGACATTTTACTAGATGATTCTGGCTCTACAAGTTCTCTTCCCTTTGCAATTTCAGCCACAACAGAGACACTAAAATGGGTTTTAAAAACATTCAGTAAAGCAATGAGGGACCAGAACTGTGAGCCAGTATGTTGTCAGACAGTGTTATCATCAGATGCAGTCACTCCAACAGCCTAATTTTGTCACCAGAAGAAGTCAGTTTAATAAACCAATGCTGACATTTCATCGCCTCATAAGTGTTGTGGTTTTATTTTTAGGAGCCAAACATATTCAATCAGACGCTGCTCAAGTGTTGATTCTGTCTCCTCGGGTCAGACTCGTGTCCTGCTGTTGTCTGAATCACAACTGGAGGTGAATGCAGCTAATTTACACCTTCATCGTTTGTGTTCTTTGTGCAAAGCTTTTTGAAGGAGCACTTTTGTTACGGACGTGCTGTATCATAGTTTCTTAAACAAAACGAGGTGATTGAGTTCAAACTCCTCAAGGCACTCTCAGCATGAGTTCTTCAGAGATTTTGAGAAAATAAATATTAAAAGATTGCTTATAACAACAGCTGAAAGAAAAAAAAGCTGAATGGATATCATCTGGTTGCTCAGAAACTTGATTCTATTTCCTGGGCCATGAACTGTTTTGTAATCTCCATAATATTCAAATCAATGCTCAGAGTCTGGATTTTATTTGTAGCATGCATGTAGTCTGAGCATAACTGACCAATCAGGTTTCAGCAGGTTTTGATGCAGAGAAAACATCCTGTAAGGAGAGTAAGAGTTGGCAGAGTCTGACACACATATCTGGTAATGACATATTTATGCATTTATCTTCAACAAGTGCAGCCAAGATCAAAATGTTCAACTTGCAAACTGACACATGTCTCAGCCAATCAGCTCTTGAGCATCAGAAAATTTACAAACATTTTGATTTTCTTTTTCTTCAACTCTCGAGGATAGACTTAACAAAGCTAACACTGCTGTTATTTGGCACATTTAGTACCTGTCTGAATAATGTAAATCACATAAATATAAGTTTCCTTTCAGCCTTATATCACTAAGATAAGCCAGAGAGAAGACTTGGTGGGACAGACTCTTCTAATGATGTAATAGTCCAAGAAAAAAATGGCTTTAAATCCTCAGCATGGGTGCAGCACAGGAAAGTTTTGTCATTTAAAGCTAACCCCTTCATTGGATCTTATCCACGTGGCTTGAAATTGCTTTTTTCCCAAAATCTAAGTTACATAATCTCTTTTCCTGCTTGTCCCATCACATCCCTGGATTTTGGAAGAAAATGATGCAAAATATGAATACTCAATGAAGACTGAACACATTAATGCTTGTCTGGAAATGTAAGAAGTGGGAAACAGTGGCTTTCTGAAACATAAACACTTAAGCACAGTACAGATACTCAAAAACTCCACATTCAGGAACAAAGAATTTGTACCCCCCCCCACCCCCCCCCCCACACACACACAGCCTCTGAATCTAGACAGCCGTACCCTTTCTTGAACTCTCAGTGTGTGCTCAAGAGAGTTCATGCTGGCTATGAATAAGAGAAAATGTTCAACTCGTGGTGCTGCTGAGTGAAATTCTGTTAGCTCTTTCACTGTCTCTTCATTATTTCGGACTCCCTCATTTAGCTGTTTTGCTGCTCCATCAGAGGCGAGGTCTGGCTGCTTTCTGTCTCCGACTCATTCCCCTCTCTGTCCATACATCAGCCATTAAACACAGAATGGCTGCACACCACATTTGCTCTGCAGCCATAATCTGCTTGGCTTTGCGGGAGATGAGACATTGTCCCCCCTGACGGCCACATTGTCTCGCACCATTACACACAATCACATACACACAAACACACAGACACAGAAATGCATCCAACAATCTCCTAGAGACAGATACATCCTTTTCTGATCACATTACTTCCATGTGTGATAAATGCTTATCTATTTCTCTTCTACCGCCCTTCGTCGATTTTCCCCTCTATTATTTCCAAGCCATTTATTTCTAAAGGCACAGAATGGCTCCTGTTTGTGCAGAGGCTGTGGGTAATTGGGTTCAAAAATGACGCCTTGCTTTCAGTAGTGGCTGTCTTAAGGCAATTTGTTCTGTTTTCTGCTGAGGGTGACGCAGTGGATGTGCTTAGGATGGATGAGATGGCTAGAAACGGGCCTTGAAACGCAGGCGAAGGAGGACCCTGTATAAACTAATGAGGGGAGCCATTTGTATATCACAGCGTGTGTCAAGGAAGAAAGTTCACAAGGGAAACAAGCGACAGTTTGAAGATCAACGGGAAGGAATAAGGGCTGTGCGCTTCTAAAGCATCAGTCATTCGTTTTATGGTGGAGGATTCTTTGTAGTTTGCATCAAATACATACGTTTCTGTCTCCGATGTGGTTTAAGGTTAGGTGTGTAAACATGCAGACAAAACGCAGTATACACGAACAGATCGGACTGTCATGTCTGTAAAGTTTTCGTCATTTTGCACAGTCTGGTTTCATGTTTTTGGTTTCCTGTTTTATTTTGAAAGCTCTAACCCGTGCTTAAACCACCTAGTGCCAACATGAATTAGTTCAAAATAGTTCCAATAATAAAAACCATGTTTATCAATAAATAAAACAGGACACTGGCCCTCGTATCAGATGATGAAAAGACAAAACAACACTGCACATGAAACCCAATTTGAACTGTGCATTGAAGAGACCAAACACAGAACAAACTCACTGTAACTCAGTCAACTATGGCCTTGGAGTAGATTTTCCACTCTTTTCTTGAGCATCACTCAGGGGCCATAGGTCTTCTTTAGCTACTAACTGTGTTAGCATGTTGCATCTGTAGGTGCTTGGAAAGATTTGATGTTGAGTTCACTGCAGTCGAGGAGTTTTTTCTTGTGTGGTGCCTGAGCATATATGAATAAGGGCAGTTGATTTGTTTTTCTGTCCTCCCGTTATGCAGACAGTTTAATGACTTGGTGTAACGCAAGTTACCCCCAATTCTCATATAAAGCGTGAGCACCGCAGTCCGTCAACACCGCACACTACGCCTTACTTAGAAACCACTGTACTGAATCATTGCATTCACACAGCTCGGCCCATTTCTGGCGCGTGCCACCAATGACTGCTCGCGGATGTTCCATGAAAAACAATCAGAGTATCTGGTCATTTCAAAATAAAGCACCATGTTCTGGCTGCCGATCGCAAATCTCATCCTCGTAGATCACTTGTGTATATCAAAACAACATCAGTGGCACAGGGGCAGTCATCATCAAGTCAGACAGAGGAAATCCAATGCCATGGACGAGGGAAAGCTCATCTTGGAGGAGGAAAACCTTATAACTCTATATGACACGCACATCGTTTCTATAAGGACAACAACAGAAACGAAAAAGCATGGACTGAAATCACTGAAGTTTTGGGAAGGACAGGTGAGTTTAACATACTAATTAATTAACATGCAAGTATGATGTCATGGGTATGATTCCTGTGGGAACATGTGGTTCTACTGTGATCTTGTGATCTTGTGTTTTTTTAGCCATGGCGCTGATGGACCATGGCGTGCATGGAGTATGTGTGAATTAGGGGTAACAATGCAATTGCTTGACTCGTAACAGTAACTTGGTAACTGAGTTAGCAACAGTAATTTTATACATTGCTACGTTACAGCCAAATGTAATCTGATTACAGTAATCCTTTTCTTTGTAACGTGTTACTTAATTCTATCTGAACCTGTTTGTAAGAGGACGACTTCCAGGTTAGGATCTTATTTTGAGGTCTACCCAGGGGATAAGAACAAGTCGCTTACCTGATCATAATGAGCGACTTACTTGTTGAATTTACTATTCCTGTCTGTAACAACATAAATAAGGTGTACAGTTTCCCTTTAGACACAGACCTGCGGCCCTCTGAGAGCCAACTATCACTATATTGATGCTTCGCTTTATTCCTTATGAAAAGACAAACCAGTCAGTACATGCAGCCGTGTCCCCTGAAGGCCTCTGACAAACACAGTCTCTGTTTTCCCACATTTACACGAGGACGGTGTGTTTGTGTCGGAACAAGACAGGTGAGGAGAGAAAAGGAAGAGGCCATTGAAAGTTGTGTTCGTGCTGTAGCCATTGTGTGTGTGTGTGAGTGTGAGAGAGAGAAGCCCTGTGATCACAAGTCTTTGAAGAAGAAAGACTTCTCGATGCATTTGTCTCCGCTGCCTAACGTCATTCCAGCCCTGCAGCCCTTCCTGCGATATCACACCAATCTGGCTCACCTGCTCGTCCTTGCTCTCCTCTCCCTGGAAATGCTCTTTATGTGTCCTAGTTAAGCTGTGCTTCTCTGCCGCTCCACTCTATAAACTGACACAGCACTACAAACCCATAAAAAGCTGTTACAGTGGCTCTGAGGTGCTCAGGGTGAGGATTTACTCTCTGTATCTTCTCAGGATAGAAATATTTACAATGGGGTGTAAATGTGGGAGATATATGGAAAAATGAGTCTCTTTTGAGCTGGCAAGTGTTAGCATTGGTGGAGGTGGTGATGATGAATCTCCTTCGTCAGATGGCGAGTGTGCTGCAGAGAGCTTACGCTCACTCTCAGACAGCTGAAGGTGACGGAAAAGTTTGTATCACAACTTTAACACCCCCAGAATCAGCATTGTTTTCAAAGTTCATGCAGAAAGGCATCACTGCAGGGGTTTACAGCACGCCACGACTTCCTTCATAGAGCCATTGCGTAGTAAGATATTGCTGAATTGGAAAGTTTTGCACATGATGTTTTCTAACTTCTGAATACCTTTGGGGGACAGGTCAGGAGCATTAATCATCGCAACAATTTAGACCACAGTAAATTTATCTCATTCACTACAGTTCACGACAGTTCATAGATGATTGATCAGTGATCGAGCCTCACGGCGACAGGAATCAGAAATTAAATTAACTGGAAAGGTTCTTTTCTTTGTAGTCAAACAAATAACGTATTTTTAGCCCATCTGCACGTGATTATACTCTCCTTTGAGTTACCGTTGAATCCTAACCTCAGGCGTGTTAATGGTTGTCACGCTCTTGCCTGCTCCTCTTCTACCTTTGTAATTTTATTGCTCCTCTATTAACTCAACTTTTCAATCCACTCCCACGCCTCTCTCTCTCTCTCTCTCTGGCAATAAATCATCTCTGAGTAATTATCCTGCAGTAGAAATTGTTTGAATGATGTCTGAAGAATGCCAGAAATTCTTGCAGCAAGCAAGACGAGTTGTTGTTTTTTTTTTCTACAGAAACTCTCTCAAGCTGCGAAATGGTCCCTGAAGATTACATTCATAGTGAGGACAGACGTGTAGATGCACAAACAGAAACTTCCAAACAAAGAGGGAGATACTCAAAAGCAGGTTGTGAGAATGAATCACTCGCAGGCATATAAAAATAAAGATTTATTAAAGTTTTTCTCATCTTATGTGGCTTCTTTTTTTTCCTTCATGGTAAAAATGGGGTCAGTGGCTGTTTTTATTTCTTCCTCCGTCTCTGTGTAACTTCAGCGACTCCTGTTCCCCGAGGAGAGACGAAGACCCTTTGACATACAGCGTGGGACCGCTGCTGCGTCTTCCTCTGAGCATGAGCACTCTGCTGCCTGCAACAATACAAGTGTATGTGAGTCTGTAAGGCCTGATAGGACAGGAAAGACAGCCAGCCACCTCTGACCTTTACTGCGGGAAATGCCAAAGCTGATCATGCAAATATGAGCAGTAAGATGTATTTTTACTGCTTTCTCCCACAGCGTTTCTGACTCGGCCTTTCTCTCTGTTTCTAAGTGGTTGTCACTGATTTGTTCCAAACATTTATTTTACCTGACAGTTTTTAAGACATCAGCAGATACTGAATCATCACAAACTGTTAAGATAAGATAATCCTTTATTCATGCTACAACAGGGAAATTTACAGAGTTTCAGCAGCAAACAAGAAAGTGCATAATGCAAAAGTTCCAATAATATAATATAAATAGAATAAAGTAAGTGTCACGTTGAAAAGGAAAAAATGTCCATCAGCGATGGCAGCCTGGCCATAATTCTCCAGTAATCCTCCACCTTCTCAGGGTCTCAGGATTCACCAGTTTGTTCAGCCTCTCTCATGTATCCTGTTTGCTCACAACAGGTGAAATCCTTCAATGTGGCATTTATGTCAAGTGTTAGCTCCATTAGCCATGTCTGTGAAGAGCATGATACTACTCTGCTAGTATTCCCTCTGGTGCTGGGTTAGCACCACTAGCTCATCCATCTTATTGGAGATTGGTCTTACATTCCCCATAACGTTGGATTGAAGGACAGGTTGATGGTGTTTTCTTCTTAGCACACTGTAGTACCAGCATGTCATCCTTGCTTCCTTCTCCTCAGCCTGCAGGGAACATTGAGCCTACCACAGGTTAGCATTGACATGCTATGGGCTGCTAACACCTGCTTTCGTGTGTAAACATTGCAACCGTGGTTACATGTAGAATCAAACACAGGAACAAAAAAAGTAAAGACACCACTGCAGACATAACCAGTTTGGTGTCAATGGCCAACAAATAAGACTGAGCTGAAGAGAACTGAAAAAAGAGAAACTAAGAGAGTATTAATGATTTCATGTGAGTTGTTTTGAGCTAGCTTGGCAGCAGCTGCAACCAGAAGTCGATAACCGCAGGCGGAAGTCAACACCCATCAGCTTCTGAAGAAACAGGTGAAAATGGTTCCATTCATAGTTCATAGCAGTTTTGTTTACGTTGCTATCGAGACCACAAAGCTGATGTTAGCCTAGCTGCCATACTCGCTCTAATAACCAGCTTTTAAAAGCAAGAAAGTGACAAAATGAATGTAAATCTGAGGTGTAGTCATGATGTGGATGTTTTAAAATTTTTTTTACACTGAGCGCTGTCTAGCATTAATGAGTGTTTTGAGCTAGCTGGCGGCAACTGGAAGTTGATAACTGCCAGCAGAAGTCAGCACCCATTGGCTTCTGAAGAAACAGCTGGATATGTGCTGATAAATATTGTCCTGAATTTCCCTTCAGAGATTGATAAAATACATTTTATTCTCTATATGTTTATGTGAATATGTGGGTTAGCAATACCTCCTAAAAAAATCGGAAAAACTGACCTGTCAAAATGAAAAACTGAATCACAGCAGGTACATTTTCAATAACCTTGCAGCCATTACATCCTTGTTTTGAAGCAAACTGTTGGAATAATTCAGATGCGTTTTAGTCTTTATAAGTGATTTAGATAGCTCTACTGTTTAAAAGCGCCACCAACTTTCATTCCCACATCCAATTGATACAACTGCTTTCCTTTCTGTGATCATGACTCTTTGTGTTGTTGTCTGTAACATGCTGACAGTTCTGTCAATGGTCTCTGACCTGATTAGCTGCTTTTGAAACCACTGGTAGACTGTGGATGTTTGTGTACACACGTGTGAGCTAACTTTATTGATTCCTCTGGATGACCATTGTATCTATGAAAGGAATCAATGCTCTGTTGTTCTGTTGTTTCAACTCTACCACAGGATGGATCTATACAGAATCCCTGCGCCTCATACTTTATGTAACCGTCTCCTCCATTGATCTGCTCTCCTCTGCTCCAATTTGAGTCTGTGTTATCAAACTTGCTAAATGGATCATTCCACTGTGTTAAATCCCAGCATGCATTTGGCTCTCTCAGCAGGTTAAAACAAATGTTAGGAATCTGGTGACAGCTATTTGACACAGTCTGCTATTGTAATCCCAGAGAGAGGTTCCTCTGTCTGTGGATTATGTGGAGCTCTGATGGTTTTCACGGCTATGAACTCATGCAGTGTTAGCTTAGTGCTATGGACTGTGTGAAACTTGCAGAATGTGTGTTTCGCTGCATCTCTGAATGGCCTGGAATGTGTGAACAGCATTTTTCTGTTAATAAAGGCATTGTTTAGCCTGCTTGTGACAGGTCTGGCTGACTTCATGTTTGCAAATTCCTCTTTTTTTTCTGTTTTCACCAACTTTGACAAATTTACTGCAACCCCACTCAGCCAGAGGGTCTCAGTCGCAACTGGAAACAACCAATACTTTAGGTGTTGGGAAAAAGGGGGAATTTGAAAAGGGGGATTTTTCTGCATGTGTTGTCCAACTGGAAATGCCAGAATGTAATCACATACTTGTTATATACCTTTTCCAGGGGGCTGTGGTTTACATCTGAGTTTCTCCCAAAAGACCTGGACTTAAGTGGAATCCAGACTGTTTACCCACTCTGGATCTCCTTTAAGCTTAAAAATAACATTTACAAATAAGGAAAAAAGTGAGGTTTTTGGGTCAGGGAAAGCATTCAGCTTCCTCATGAACAGTAGTAATGGGGTCAGCACATTTCTCATTCAGGCCAGACCAAAAAAAGAGAAAGAATCTCTGCTCATCTGGCATTGAAAATGTTGAAATGCACAACATTTTTTCTTCTTCAAATGTAATTAATGATAATAATAATTCATTCATTCATCTACTATACCACTTATCCTGTTCAGGGACGCAGGTGAATGGAGCCTAACTCAGCTGTCTTAGGGCGAGAGGAGGAGTACATCCTGGACTGGTCATCAGCCAATCACAGGGCTCACTTCTAGATACATGCCTGATCCTAATCCACAACTTAAAATTAGATTATCAGCGCTAATATAGGTTATTTCTAAATGCCATTTCTTAGCTTCCCAGGCAGGACTGGACTGATTTTACACCACGCTGGCTGATGAAGTTTAGTAGTGAGAAGAGGAATCTGTGTATTTCTCAGCTGAAAACTATTTCTGTGATTTATTTTGTAGTGATAGTGGACACTGAAGCTGAACTGTCGTACAGAAAAAAAGACATCAGAGCAGAGAAAAGCTTAACGGGAGAGCGATAGCACAGGCTAAAGGCTAAAACACCAGCTAAAGGCTAAAATACAGGCTAAACTGTTTGTGATAATGTTCATTCCTACCAGCATGCAGCAGTTACACTGCGGTGATCTGATCAAACTTGAGAGTCTGTCACTAAAATGAAGAGTGAGGTTACAATAACTCTGCTTGGCATATGAGCAGGACATAAGGATTTTCTAATGTTACACATTAGCTACGGATACATCTCAGACCACCGGGCTGAGAGTGGCACTTCAATAGCTGGCCACTGAACTGCGGTTCAAATGGACAAAGTTTGTTTGTTGACACGTTTCTAAGAACAGCGCTGTGTAACTACAGATAAATTCCTTACCTGGTTGCGTTGTTTTAGATAAGAAGTTGTCTTGAAGAAAAGTGATGCTAAAAAGACAATTCGATCCCCATTTATTTTCATCACGACAGTGTGTGCACAATTCCAGCCAAAAGATGTCTCTGTAACCCACTTCAAACAGATAGTCCTCACAGCCTATTTTATTTGAAATGTTAGATTTCAATATTTCAATTAGATCAACATTAGATTGGCTCATTTTATAAAATGACCGGTTTATAAATCTTAAAGGACAAATTTGGCATTTCACACACACACACAAAAAAAAAGATTTTACTTTTGGCAACTGTAGAGAAGGCTTCTAGAACACTGGCTTCTGAAATGCTTGAAGGGCCTTAAATGAACAGTAGTTCAAATAAAACTTTGAATTCATTTCTGAAACTTTCAAACAAATTCAGTCAACTGTAGTTTGGACGACTTAAAAATGTTTTAGTACATTGACCTGTGAGGATCAGGACCTCCAGTGGACTTTTAGTGGTCTTTCAGGATGAGTGTGTGTCAGAAATGGAGGAAAGCAGAAAAAAACAGTGCACTTTAAAATGTTTGGGTACTGTGGTCCATCTGCTCTCTGTAACACACACTCTTCCTGCACAACCCACCTGATGACAGACGTGTTGAGAGATGTTTTTCTTGCTCTTACACACACACATAATGTCTGCGTCCAGCTCAGCACACCCTGTATGATATACCAAGGGTCCAGGTCATCAGACATTTGTGTTGTGTCAATAAAGTCTCTCTCTCTCTCTCTCTCTCTCTCTGACAGGATAACTGTCCTACCTGCTCTTCATCAACTTCTTTCATTCTAAAATGCCAATCAACCGCTTTCATTTTTGTTCCCTCATACACACACACAAACACACACACACAGCTTGAGGGTTAATGTCTCCCTGGGGGCCACAGCAGCCTGGCCTCTGACCTTTCCCAGGATCCTACTCTGCTGCCAGCCTCTGGATCACATTTTATGCTCCTTAGTGGTCCTCCGCTGGCTTTCATCTCACAGAACCATACAAAGAAGCGTATATTCACACGTTCACACATTAAAACTGCTGATTGACCACTTTCAGACACAGCAGTTAACACCAGAAATAAGAATTTACTCCCCGATCGAGAGAAAAAGTGACTGAAATTATTTAAAAATAAGGCACTTCAGGGAGTTTTCACACATCAGAAACCCGTGTTTTGGGTTCTTTATAATACCATAATCATAACTTCTAATGGTAATCCCATGCAAGTAGAGGCAAAGCATGCCCGTAGCAGTAAATGCTCTTTTTTTCTGTCCATTTCTCCACTTTTTTGATGATTTGCTGCAAAAAGGGAGAAGAAATAGTTCAAGTTCTGCTGATGCAGCCGGCTGAGAATCCAAAGAGACTTTTTTAATGGATATGAAATGAAAATATATGTACGTGGGTGTATGTGTGTGTGCCAGGGTCCCAGCCAACTGCTAATGATCCACCAGTCATGAGGCCTTTAAGGCAAACCCAGGAGGCCAACCAGGCAGCACACAGAGCAGAAAATTTAACCACAGCGCCCAATAAAAACATCACATCTCTATAAAGTGAACTGTTGAGAAACCATTTCTCCTCTTGCAGGTTTTACATTTCTAAAAAGGTTTCTTGGAACTTGTTTGGGTCATGTAAAGGTAAAGGACAAGGCAGACTTTCAACTGGACCCGAATGTAATAACATCACTGAAGGAAATGAGAGAGGAATGCAGGATAAATGACCCGTCTTTATTGAAGGGGAAGGGAAATCAAAAGGGCTGCAAACATAAACGTTAACTATTTCTGTGACACAGCCAAACATGAAAACAAAGTGATGGTTTTATCCTTAATATGCTCTCTGCAGGCTTATGGTGGGTCATCCAGGGTAAGACCAACCTGAGTCATGGTAATGAGAGTAAAAAGTAAGCATTAAAATCAGCAAAGTGTTCTAAAAAATAACAGCTTTGTGTTGGTCTGTATTACTGAATTAGTTTTTGCCTTGTATTGAATCCAGATGGAAAACTTGGCAGGGAAGTTAAAACATTAAAATGACAGAACTCAATTTCCAAATGCCAAACAATTAGTTCATCGGGAGTTTTTGACCAGTTGAAAACCCTTGGAGTGAAAATGGTAGAGAATAAATTGTCAGGTTTTGTCTACTATTCTTGAATGAATCACATCATTGGTTTTAGCTGCAGCTGAAAACTGCTCAGCATGTCTGTAAGGATGGAGGTTTGCCAACAGAAGCAGACTGCTTCTCATTGACTGACTGTGTCACAGCTTCTCTATGATACAGTCAGCATTCTTAGTATTTGAATAGTATTAATTCCTTTGATGTTGGCAACCTGTAAAGTCAAGTTTCATGCACATCTAAAGGAACAGGCTCAGAGTTTCATTCGTTCGATACTAAGTCAGTACACAGGTTGGGGGTTTAGCAGCTTCATGTACTACCTCAACTACGAGGGCTGACCACGTTAAGAGACATGCAAAGCTCAAGAATGTCGCAATAAATCTCAAACTGGTACCAATCAAATGTGCTGCAACCGTACCACGGCCATTTTTCTTCTTATGTTCCTATCATGTTTGGTGTTTTTCCGCCTCTGCATCCTCCCACCTTTGATATAGTTACCGTGGTTAATCAGCCTGGCATCCTTTCTCAGTTAGATCGCTGATAGATAATTATGTTAGAGAGGGAGGAGATGTAGACTCCCATAGATATAACCGTGTCTCCCAGATCAACCAAAAAGTGAAACAGGAATTCATTTGAATAAATTGAAATGGGGAGCCTTCTTCACATCCTGTATCCTTGATGAAGCTCTGAGATAGGTGTCTGACATTTAAAGTTCATCCTCACCTCCTGATGCCCTTTATGTGCTTTCCTCTGCTCTATCTTGGGACCATGTTGTGTTTCATTTGACCTGGCAGAAAGACCATGACTTAAAGGACACACGTGGATTTCATCATCAAGACAACATCTTTTTTGACAGACCAGAACTTCACTAATCCATGAAGCTTTTCTGCAGCTCACTGGACAAGTCCATCATCACTTGTAAAACAAGTTGTTGGTAGATTAGTGTTTTTCTATTAAGGTTTTCTCCTTCTACTCCCCCAGTAGCAGAGAATCCTGCTTCCACCCTGGAAGACGCAAAATACAAGAATCATTTAGTTGTGGCAAAACAGAGAAGGCCTATAAAGTAAAGGGAAGGTGGTGGAAGAAGAAAAAGAATATTTGGCACTTTGTGGAAAGGTTTGTCAGGAAAAGAAAAATGGATGATGGAGTAGCAGAATAAATGGAAGGGAGGTAGAGAGAAGGAGATGTCTACAAACACAAAGCAGAGGTAGAGAAATGACAGTCTGAGAGACAGCAAAGGAAAAAAATAACATTTCTCAAGGATCTGTTTTTCTCTACTCTGAGTGGCTGTCCAGTTGTGCACACACCATACACCTCCTCTACCTAACTACCTGACAAAACAGAGAAGCACCCTGGAGCCCAGACCACCTGTTAGCTCAGAGACATCAAAAAGGCAACCTGGTGAATCATTTTCATCTTTGAGGGTCCCTGAAAGTGCCGCGTCCCTCTGAGCAGCACCACCTGGGCCTGTCGAGTGGCAGCACCAAAGAAGAACCTTGAAAAGGAGGGAGGCGGCGAGGGGAGAGGAGAGGGGAGTCAAACGCTGGAGGTGGTGTGGGTGTAACTGCAGAGAGACTGAACACCCACAGATTAACTGAGGTGAGGAAACAAATCAAAAACTTCATTGGACATTGGCACAGAGCAAAAAAAAAAAATCTGTATAGCACAAAACACAATGCTCAGTCAGTGATGAATGGTGATTGGCTATTGAAAAAAAAGTCAAAGAAAACATCTGAACTGAGAATTTTATGGCTTCTGTGATATACAGATTTGAACACATTTATATTATCTGGTATGAAGATCACACCCTAACACGGATATCAATTTGAAAATAAGGAAACCGACTGAAATGGAAGTTTTTTATTAAATGAAACTTCTGAAAGAAGCAAAACACCATCTGTGCTACCGAAGCAATGATGGAGATTTAAGATGCATAAACAGGTGACAGGAGTGTGAGAAAGCCTCCAGTTTTTCCCACCTTCTGTTGACTGTTTACCTTCAGGTTATTCTTTAAACTTACGGCTGATTTTCATGATGACAGACGGAAGATAAAAAATTAAAAAAGAAGTTTAAATCAACCTTTTTTTTCTACAATGTGTCAGTTCAATCTTTAATCTTAAAACCTGTAAACAGTTTTACCATCATCACTGAGGTCACATGACTTGAGGTAAATTAATAATAGAAGCCCATCTATAGTACTATTCACACGGGATTAGTATTATGTGGGGACCTCTGGTAATTTCAGATATGCCCTCTGAAGTCAGTTTTTGGTGCAACGCATTTGCACAGGATAAGCAAAGCCTGTGAATAACCCAGTGTTGCTGGGTATTGTTTCTGGGCATGCTGAATAAATTAAATTCTTAAAACTTAAAAGCTACTACACAAAAGATCAGTTTTTATTGAGTCCTACCCCTGATTTTATCAATAAGATAAATGCATGCTGTGCTCTGAGACAGCCTGTCAGTGCCAACCTGCTGCGCACAGAGAGGGACTTCAAATCATATTTTGGGCTTCCTGTTTGTAGACCTCCTGGGTTATGGGGCTGTCTAAAAATATCTGAATTTAGTATGTTTTATTTGTTTTTTATGATGATTGTGTTCACCTATTATCAGTGTATTGTGACATTGAATAAGTGACAGCATTTTTCTCACTCTTATTTTTATGTTCATAAATGAGACCATTTATAATCTATTCACCGATGATAGAGTCTTCTTCCATTGCATGTCTGTCCAAAGTGCTGTTAAAACCTTCATTTATAATGACCAATGCCGTCTTAATTTTTTTGAACAGAAAATTATCAGAAAAAGCTGCAAAGACAGTCTTAAAAATTCAGACTAGATTGGTATTATCAAAAGACGTGTGTCTCGAAGTATGGAATTTTTACTTTACAAATTACAGACATGGTCGAATCGCACAGGATTAGAAACACAGACATCCTCTGGAATTATTACAAAATTATCAGAGGTCCCCAGGTGAAACTAATCCCGTGGGAATAGGGCTTTTGAATGTCTATGTTTTTGTGTCTGTCTGTATTTTTAGTAGCTCAGTAAGAAGAACCGAAGACCATGACTCTGGAGGTTTAGTAGACTCTCAGCTGATGGAAAGTGAACCGAAAACTCCAGTTTGTGTATGGATGGACTTTTGAAGCATATTTCTGAAATGTTGCAATAAAATATTGAAGCAAACATTGGGCTGAATGAAGTCAAGTTTCCTGAACATAGATCGATGAGAGCGTCTGTCTTTCAAAGAAATGATCTCTCAGTATACTGTAGCTCTGTTGTGTAATGTTGCCCAGTGTTTTCTGATGCAATGCTTTTTGATAGTTTGGTAACAAGAGATCCAAACATGGGTCACAGGTCCACACTGATCAGCAGATATTATGAATACACAAGAGGTTTTTCCCAGCTGGTGGCTGGTTTCAGTTTCTCACTCATTTTCTTTACCACTCATCTTTGACTCTACTTTCCTTTGGTGTTTGGGTTCATTCGTTTTCCGATCTTTTCATAGATTTAGCGGCTGTCTGCAGGAAGTCTAACTTTCTGCAGCATCTTTGAAAACAAGGACCCTTCTTTTTTTCATCTTCTGGATTTCATATTTAGTGCAGTTTTTGTTTGTTTCCCCCATTGTGACCTTGTCCTTCAAGTTTATAAGGAACAAAGTAACATTATCCAAAAATTGTTTTTGCATTGTGTATCACACCAAGAAAGGAAGTCAGTAAGAAAAAAAATAAAAATTATTGCACAATAAAAAAAGTTATACTTGAACCAGAAAGAAATACATGGCACAGACAAAAAAAAAGGTGCTTCTCTGGTTATGTTTCTGCAAGTAGCGTGATATGAAGGACAGAGGTCACAGACTGGAACCAACAAAAGGAAATTCTGCACCTTATCAAAACAACAAAAAGTAAGGCCTTTGGGGTCTATAGGGTAGAGTAGAGGTAAAAGTCTTCATAGCCACCCACTAATACTACGAAAAGAAGAGACTAACTAAAAACGGCCTCAAACAAAACTGGAGTTGCTTGACAGGTAGAATAATCAACCCGATTTCAACTGTTTCTTACTCTTTTTTCCCCTCCACACGCATGCACACACTCTTTCCACAAACCAAGAGACGCCAACTAAAGGTGTTGACTCTCTGGTGTCACACACGTAACTGAAGGAAAGAGCCTCCTTTTATAGAGAAGCCAGACTGATGAGCTGCAGCTGGGTGCAACGAGGACAGGTGCTCTCAATGAGAGGCTCGTTAGGAGGACTGCAGGTCACAGGCTACCTCCGTCCGTAACACCCCTGATTTATTTATTTATTTATTTATTCATTTATGTCAACGCAACTCTAAAAATAATGAACCAAAACTAAACAAAGAGAGAACAGATGGAGACAAAACTGACAAGAATCTGCTGAACAAAACTTGTTTAAAGTTCCCAATATGATGAAACTGGACAGCACAAAACCTCTCCAATGAGCGATCTACATTTGTTTAGAGGTGCATTTGAGGGATTTAGAAAATTTAACTTTTTTTTTCTTTGTCACATTTCCTATCATTCAAGAGAGCTGACGTCAATAAATAAATGAATAACATCTGAATAAATAAATAAATAAATAAATAAATAAATAAATAAATAAATAAATAAATAGTTTTTGTTTCTCAGAAGTTTCTCATGTGACGAGGCATCATGACATGTTCGCTGGAGTCATTGTTTGGTTCCCAGGAGTCATTTTTTTCTGTTCATGTATTACATAAAACACATTATTTATAAATAAAAATCAGAAAATAAACATATTTTCGATTCATGAATAATAATGAATATTTTTAAAAAATGCTACGTCAACATCATTGTTTTGATTCAGTCCATCATGATTCTCATGAATAGTGATCCACAAGTCTGTTTTATTCTCATCCCCTCAGGTTATTAATCGCCTCGTTGTAGCTCTCACACTCCATCTCTGTCTCATTGTTATCACCCCCCCCCCCCCACACCCCCACCTCTCTCTCTCTCCTCTCCCTTTCTCTTTTCACTTCACTTCACTGATCACTTTCTTTCACACATCCTTTTTCTCAGTCTCATTTCTGATTCCCTGACACTGGATTCACTCCTCATACACCTCTGAGTCTTTGCTCTTCGTTCCACCTCCCTCCCTCCCTCTCTCACTTCTCTCTTCTCCTCACCTCCTCTATCCTCAGCCATCAGGGGGGAGCTGAGCAGATTCAGGTTTACTTGCCAGTCCCTGGTGCTCCCTGCAGCCTTCTGAAGTGACTCTTGTATCCCTTACTGTGCATGCAGGGGCACCAGTGTGTGTTGCTTGTGACATGATTTGCGCGTGCGCACATGGTGTGTTTGCTTTTTCAGATGGAGCTCTTGGCAGTAGGACGCATCCTTCCTGTTGAAGGCCAGTGTGTAAGAAGTGGGACATGTTTCCAGGATGGAAGCAGAAGTGTAAATATTAGAATCTGGGGTGGGCCTGAACATCTGCAGGCTCTGATTCCCAGACTCATCGACCTCAAATACAACGGAAACAACAACCCAGAAACCTCCTTCTGACTTTCACGCAACACAGTACCACCCTTAAGCCCCAAATCATTAATATTTTTCTATAACTTTATCTGTAAAGATGTGACACACCATATGATGCCTTTTTGGGCTTTAGTCTATCTCTCTGGTCTCTGTAACAGCTTTACATGATTTACAGGTTAAAATAAACATTAAAAACAGATAAATAATCACTTACTGCCAAGGTTGACCACTAGGAGGCGCAACACAATTTGAGAAACACTGTTTTAGAAAACCATTATTTCAGCCTCTGTCTGAACGATTTGTTTTAGCTCTCTAAGGCTCTGCTCAACACACCACCTGACCAGCTGTCTGGAGGCCTTACGAAGGGCAGAGCACTGGGCAGACCTTGGTGTTTGAGGTCCGCCCCTCCAGTGTTTCATGTACCAGTTTGGAAATCCTTTTGTGATGACCTCACCATTTCGGCAAGTCCCTTGAAGATCTCATACCATTTTTCTCATGCTATTTACAGAGGTTTCTACAGCATATGATTACATAGCGGTTTGAACATGTTTAGTGTGAACATTTAGCATTGTTTTACTAAAAATGCAAAAGCATAATACTCCCTTTCTAACCAAGAAAGGAGATGTTTCAGAATTTTTGTACTTCGAATTATTATTATTATTTTTTTATTTAAAGGAAGAAAAGCATGATGAAAAAATTGCAGCAAGAAACATATTTCTATAATATCCAAGCTTGTCCATGAAAGTTGGTTTCTACGTCATCAAAGCTGATAGATGATCTCTAGTCAGGAGATGATTTATATAGTTGACCCAATTTAAAATGTGGATCGAGTGATGGCAGGTTTTGTGATACGGCTGTCTGTGCTGCTCTCTGCATGGAAATTTAAGGATGTGACAAAGCTCAAGGTACCTTAGCAGCTTTTCTCTGTGGTGTAATCTTCACAGGAGTAACTGAGATTTCACTGAGATGGAACTGCTGTCATGCAAACCCTGAGCGTTTATAGGTTTTATCTGTAGCACCTTCAGGATTTGTTTATCCAGAAAAAGCAGTTTCACAATCTATCACTTATTTAGGTTTGTTTAAAAGCTTCTTCAGTAGATTTCAATCATTCATCCTAGTCTTTATGTAAGAGCTGGAGAGTCAAAGTAGAGTACTAAAAGATTTTAGAGAACTTAAAGCAGGCATACCAGGAGTGAAAACACTGCCATTACAGCAGCATTCAGTAAGAGAACACAAAGCTCTGTTGTCTAAATATTCCAGCAGAGGCTTTCACACAACACTCATTCATATTTGAACAGCTCATTGCCTCATGATTCTCCTCCTTTCTGCTCTGCAACATTCACATCTGAAGTCAGTATTTTTTCATAGAGTTCATCTAAGCACAGCATGAATCTGTCAGCAGTGGATTTAGACGAGATGCAGAGGCTGATATGGTGATTTTCTCGCATCTCTGCAGCAGAGTTGCGGAATAGATGGGAGGCTGCAAAGCGTCCACACGTACTGGCACACCCACAAAGTATCTTCTTTGACCCCGCTCTGTGATAGATCAAAAAGAAACAGATCATATCTCTGCGCTTTACCCAGCTACAGAAAATAAACCGCAGCTCCATTTATATTTTAAAGCTGAAAAACTTAGCAAAACAAGCCGTTAAATATGAAATGATACTTTTTAGGGAGGCCTCAAGTGTGGAGCAACTTTAAAAAGCCTTGTATAATTAAGAACACTGTGATTCACCCGATCGCTCGCCTGACTACTACTAATTGCAGCATTTTTTGGTCTTGCGCATGGCAGCTGGGACATGAAAGAGATGGATCAGGTGAGAAATGCAAAGAGAGGAGAGAGGAGAGCCTGACAGTTATTACCCAAATCACTTCAGCGTCACAGTTAAGCATCCGGTGAATTGGAGATGTAGTAATGGAGGTTTTAACTGCAGAGCACCTCTTGTAAAATCCTGGTAATGTGAGCCGGAGATGATTTGCTGAGAGGTCTTTGGACTTCTTTGGAAAACGTTTTGGTCACGCTTTACATTAAGATGAGTTCTGAGCACTCGAGAGATACCGAGGATCTCTGCGGAGTTAAGTAAGTGCTGAGTGATCGCATGGAAAGCGCTGACTTGTGCCTTCGGATTAGCACGACATGAGCTGAAGAGGATGTTAAAGCTCGGGAGAAAAACAATGATGAGCTTTAGGAATGTGGCCAAGTGTGAGATTTAACATTTATACATGAATACCAATTAAATACAGTGAGCAGTGGTTTTAACCTACCAGATACCGAATGAGGATTACTGTCATGTTCAGCATGCTATAGAATATGATTCAGCAACAAAAGCTTGTGGACAGAACTTCTGACTTCACGAGCATCGAGACAACGAGGAAATGATGTCAGAGAACTTCCTGTCAAGGGGTCAGGAGGCCGCGGGTTCAGATTTCAAAAAGAAGTCATGGTGTGGAAGCAGTCTGCTGTATGTCTTAGTTCTTTTACTCGTTTGATTAAAACAGGAATAAACTGTAAAAGAGCTCCAGTATGAAAAAAAAAAAGAATGAGCACATGCTGATTCACTCAGCTTCACAAAAAGCAATCAGCTCTGATTAAAGGATCATAAAAAGAAGGCTCTCTACATCAGTTACAAACAGTCTCTAAAAACACTCCAACTTGTGGAGCCGGTGGAGCTCGCCCCGGCTGTTTCGCTTCTCTCTCTCTCTTATTTATTCAAATGCAGAATGAATATGGACTATTAAGAGACAGAAGATGGATCTGGTGTAGTAAGACACCCCCCCCTGCATTTCAGGGGTAATGACTTTGCAGCAGCATTGGTATGGACGGGTGGTGATGGAGAGGAGTGGAGCGCTGAGCGTGCAGACTGTGGTCGTGCATGTAATCTCAGTCAGTCAGTCAGTCAGAGCAGCGTCATGAAAGATGTATGACTCCACAGCAGCCAAGGACCAGCACATACATTACATACATACTGGGACGTGGATACATGTTCACAGAGGCTCAGGTAGAAGCACCAAACCAGTACAGGAGGCCAACCTTGTGCCTGACATGACTTTACGTATTTATGGTGTATTCGTACGAGTGTCAGTAAGTCAGAGACATTCAGACTCCAACCAGGCCTCAGCAGCAGCAGCAGTAGCAGCAGCAGCAGCAGCAATGTCAATAAATAATCAGGCAGAGAAACATCATCGTGCTAGATCCTTTTTCAGCATCACTTCATTTCAAGTTAAGGTCATTTCGAGTATTTAAACCCAAAACATATCCTCAAGTATCCACTTATTCTGAAGTTAAAAGCTAATCCAAGATCTCATTGATGCCTCTGCTGTCTCTTTTAAATGGCTTATAGAGAATAAGGACTCATGTCTCAGCTCACACAGCCCACTGATGACATCTAACGAGGGTGTGTTGGGCCATGAAGTAGCCAAGGGATTTAGTGACCACAAGATTATTTTTGTAACAAATTCTTTATTTAAGAAGCAAAACTAAGCCCAGCAGAAGAAACAACCCACTGAGATGGACTGAAATGAATCATGTGACCAAATCTCTCTCTCTCTATACTTATCCATCCTTATTGGACCTCTGTGTCTTGAATAAATGAGACGTGTCAATTTTGGTGTAATTCTTGAGTTTGATTGACATCTGCACGTCCCCCTCTTCTTTTCTCTCCTCTCGTGGTGAGTTTCACAAACGTGTGTCCATCAGGGAGCCTGAGGTGTGATACTGAACCTGCTGGTATTTGACCCCGAGGTCACACACTCACTCACACACACAGCAAAAGGGGGCTCATATTGTCCCAGTCATTCATAAAGACAGCTGAGGACACCGACTACCCACCGGCATGGACATGATCTCATCAGAGTGGCATTATGCATTCCACGGTGATCTTTGACCTCCCTATTGTCTCTTTTAATCCCTGCTTCTGTGTCCGTCTCTGCCTTCCTGGTACAGTTACGTCATCCTCCGTCTTTTCATCTTTTCTGCCTCACAGCACACATGCCCACACATACACACACACACACACACACACACACACACACACACACACACACACACACACACACACACACACACACACACACAGTACATGTAATTTACAAGCCTTGCAAGCCCTGGATCTTGATGAGAAAAATGTGTTTGCAGAGGAGGAGGGGGAGAGAAAAAGAAGAGGGAGGCAGCTCCTATAAAATTAAAGGTTGAAACAAAGAACTGACAGTGAGTTGGATTTATCATAGTGAATATGTACACACATGGACTTAAGATTGATCAGTTCAGTATTTTTGAATAAGTGTGCAAATCTGACTGAAAGACGAACATGAAAGCAGAAAAAATTTTGCATCTTATGGACGAATATTGCGACTGAAGCTTCTTAACAGCATTACACAGAAGATAGAATACTTTTGTTAAGAGGACACACCCCCTCAGTTATATCCAGAAATTTCTACCTTGGTCACGGCGAGTTGTTGTTCCACCTCTGCCAGGTCCGATTTGTGCTTCTGTTTCGGATCTAAGCTAACCCTTTAAACTCACAATAACACAAACAACTGAACCAAAAACAGTTAAGGTGCAAAAAGGAAAGCTATTTAATATCTGATGACTGGTGTTGGATAAAGCAAAATCGGCTTTGGCTTTTTGTCTTCAGTCCTCTTGGATAAACAGAGTGAAGTATCATTCAGCTCACTGTTTCATTTGATGCGGTATAAAGCTAACCTCTGCATACAAAGTGGACGATCCAGGCATGCTAGCTGTGGTGCATTATTCATGTTAATTGACTGCATGGACAAACAGCAGTTGTGTCAGTCTCTGGGTAAATCTCAAAGCGTTAAACTGCAGTCTCCACTCTCCTTTGCGGCACCGGAAGTACTTTCTGAGCCGCCATATTGAAGGGCGCACTAAAGCATTAATTGTGCTTGGAGGAGAGAGGAGAGGAAACATAAGAGAGGGCTTTGCACTAACAGACACGCCCTCATATGGGATACCTTCTCTGAAACTTCACATCACCCGAGTTTAAAGAGAGCGAAAAGACGAGTCAGTCAATGAGGATATTCCTAAAACAGGTTATAAAGCTGGGATTTGAAAAAAAAAGTTTTTGATATGAGTTTGAAGCACAAAATACTGAACACTTGTTACATTTCCTTTACAGTTTATAAATGATTAATATGATTTCTATTTTCCCATAAATCTAATAATAACTAATATCCGGTGTTTCTGAGACATTGTGTACTTGGTTATATTAATAATTTTCAGAGTTCACAATCAGATATGCTTTATATAAATGCTAAATAATGAATAAATAATCCAATATTGCTGCATTTCACCAGTAAAGTGCTCTGTGTGCTTCTAAGCAGGACACAGAATAAACAGAGGTCAGGTTTTCTTCATATGAAAGTGTTTATTAAACAGGTTAAAAACACAGACAAAGCTCTGTTACTGTTTTTATTTTCTATTATTAGAGTTATTACACCGCACGTGTGCAGACACACAAATAGCTGTTAGAGCTGACTGACAGATGAGCCAGCGGTGATCAGCCGACCCAGTCATCACTAAAACGTGTCCCTTCATGTGACGTCTATTTCTCTTAAAACAAACCTTCTTGTTTCTTCTCTCTTCTCTTTATTTCCTTCATCTCTGCACAATTTTTGGTGGGAGGGACTAAGACGTGAGTGGGGGAAGCAAGTATGAAACTTTGGAGCTTTGACACGTAGCCCAGGGCATTAGAAGAGAACCATTTGGCTAATCGAGACAAAACTATGTAAAACTTTATATTGTCATTTTCTGTCCTTATTTTCCACCCTGAGCCTGAAACACCTAAAGAAAGTCTTATCAATGTGACAGTATTTTTCGAGTGACATAAAAGCAGAGATTATTTCGTAAAGCATATGAATTATGACTTTGTTATGACCTGTTTTCAATGTAAATGTATTTTGGTCCTCATTCACCGTTTTCTTTCTGAAAAAGATAATGAAAACAGATCAGATGTTGCAAAGCAGCAGAAAATGATCAGGTGAGTCATTTGATCACAGAGCCTGATGTTCCTCCACAGCAAGGAGGATGATCAGTGAAATGTAACAAACATTCAGCAGATTCGAGTTCGATCTGCTTCAGACTCCTGCTGTGAAACATCTTGACCCTACGCGCTAACTATTGAGCCAAGCTTCTTCTGCGCTTTGAGCCTAGACAAGTGGCTAAAGCAGCTACACATTACCTGCATCAATAAAAACAATCGACTGGTCTTCTGTGACCCTTTTAGACCTCAGACACTGATTATGAACTTCAGGTGTCTCCTTTCTGGTGAACCTGAACCCCTCTTCACTCCAGCCTTGGTTTACAGATCAGACCGCTGTTGTTCTGGGCAGCTTCCAGGTGTAAATATAAACCGTGTGAACAGGATGTCTCTGCAGAAGTGTTTGACTCTCAGTTAAACTTCCCTCAATAAAGGTAAGAAAAACACAATTTCCTCTTCACTGTAGTTCAATTCTTACTCTCTGAAGAAGAAGCTGGCAGCTGATAAAAGGAGACTTTCAAAGAAAAGAGTCCGCACACACAAGCACACACCAACGTGTTACACACTCCTGTCACACTCTCTCTCTCACACGCTCATCCTGACCCGAAGCCCGTTTCATTTACGCTCACAGGCAGCATACCAGAGATGCTACAGTAACGACACGTCCCCGGAGACGGACGAGACAGACAACAGCATTACACAAAAGCACAGGTGCTGCTGATCTGTCTCCCCGCGGCTGATCTCTATCCTGCCTGCTCTGATTCACCTCGACTGTTTTGAACACAGCATCTAATGAAATCTCTAATGCGGAGTCACATGAGCTTTCACTGCTTCATTACACCCCAATTCAGTTTGGCATGTCACCGGGCTGCACGCTGACAGACGTCTGTGTCAGTTCAAAGCTGTAATCCATCAACGGATGAGATGTTTTTGTGCAACTTCTCAAAAATAAGTTCATTTACAGGGTAAAGCTGTGTCTGAATCAGTGCACGCAGCAAGAAATGCAATGTTTTCCTCAGGAGTTCTTGAACTTTCACTATCCTTACTGCAAAGTAAGAGTGGGAGCTTGTATATTTCAAGTCACAGCAGGCTGTAAGAGAGTGCAGCCACATGCAAACCTGTCCCTGAAAGTAATAAATGATCTGAAACGATGATCACTAACTCTGTTATTCAGCTCTATAAATAGCAATGTTGAATTTATTATTTACATATTTTGTCTTGTAAAGGGCTGAATTTAAGAGAATTGGTTTGGGAAGGTGTACTCAGACTCTTCGGAGTGTTGTTTTGGCACATTTTCAGGAATAAATGCTAAATACTTCATACGATAGAAATTTAAGTAATTCTTGACTTGTATCTGTAGCTGTGGGTGCAGTTCAGTAAGTCTGTGGAAACAAAGTGAACAAAGTGCACATTGTTTCTCTCTGCAGGCTGCACCGAGTTCATGGTGTGCTAATCTTATATTTCTGTCACTTCTGCTGAATTAAACACATTTCTTTGTGGTCGCACTTTGCACATGCCCACTGACATCCGTGCCTGAGGACACAACAAAGGTTTTGAGCTTTGAATTGTATTCTGAACATTATGTAACAATCTATTTTAGGATAGAAGATAACAGCTGGATTATGCGGCTAACATCTGTTCACAGAAAGAGGACGAATGCAAAAATTGATAACACAACAAAAAAGGAAATTGTGAAAATGTTATTGATCTAAACATCCTCCCTAATCTGCCGGAACAAAAGGCTAAATCCTCCAGGTTTATGGCTGTGTCTGTGAAAGTGTGTGTACACCTGAAAGGGAGTGTGTTTGTGTGTTTGTGTGAGAGGAAAAGGAGAGTGAGGTGTGTGTTACAGCAGAGCCTGATCCTCAGGTAACAGGAGCCGATTCTTCCTCACAGAGTGGCAGGTTCCCACACCCTACCATCAGCCCTCTCTGGTTCTCACACACTCCCTGTCCCGTCTCTGACACTCAGGGACTCAAACTGTCATCAGGTCCACTCGCACACACACATTCACACTCACCTGTCTGAACCCGTGGTGTTTCCATCAGTTTCCATTCACCTGAAAAGTTATTTTTCGATTGTATCATCAAATTGTGTGGGCTTAAATATAGACATTAGTGATGGGAATTACAACTCGTTTTTGAGAGCTGGTTCTTTTGGCTCAGCTCACTAAAAAGAGTCAGGGCCTCCGATGTTTTTAACACTTGGAATTAACTTATTACAAACAATGATATTAATTTGTGTTAAAATAAAATTTAAAAATGATTTAAACGTACGTTGTATTGACTGTTTATTATTTAGATGCTTTTATTTATATACTCAACATGCTCAACATGTAAAAGACCCATCTCGAGTAGACAGAAAGTTCTGATCTCTGATTGTATGGGGATTTTTTTTTTTTTTTTTTTTTTTTTTTTGTTTTATAAACTGTGTTTACAGTGAAACAACATGAACAAGTTTCAGGAACCATACAGAAAAACAGATTGTTATTGCAAAAAAACCCCCAAAACAAAACAAAACAAAACAAAAAAAAAAAACGTGCCAAGTGTTGATCCTGTGACTTCTCTTGTTATCTGTCTTGTTTTGGAGAAGAGTTTCTCTTTGGGGACGGATTTTGCAACAATACACAGTTTGCATGCCATCCGCACACAGACACCACCGCACATCTGGACCAATCATGTGTGGGGACACATCAGCTCTCAATCAGGAGCCGGCTCACATCGTCCACTTCATAGAGTCAGTTCTAAAAGCCAGATCGTTCATGACGGACACACCGGTAACAGACACGTCTCTGTTTCCTGTCTATTTGTGTGAGTATACTCAATGCCTCGTCCTATTTTACGTCAATCTAAAGTTACAGAAATAGTTTTCTGGGAAGAATAGTGAGCAGACTTGATTACTGGTTTCCTTGCCAGGGGCACATTTTTGAAACACAAACACACTCAATCCTTATCGTTACTTTACAATACACATGAATCCAGGTCTGAACGATGTCAGAGTTCAGCACACTTCGAATAATTTTCCCCAGACATTACAGCATAATTTTTTGTTTAATATGATGTCATTATTTTGAGTATTTCTAAATGTTTCAAAGTCTAGAGTTGTTTAAGTTCTGCTCTAGATTCTGGGGTTTTTATTTTTAGCGCATTTGATTACACAAAGAAAATCTCCTGTGGCAGATGGCAGCTCTCGTCTGTCTGTACGTTTTTCCAACTTATTACGCAGCTTGCATTTAGAAAAAAAAAAAAAAAAGATGCCATATTCAACTGACAAACAAAGTTACGACACCAAAGACCTTCACCTTCACTTCATTGAGCATGTGGAGCTGCTGCACAGAGCAACATAATGTACATGTTTAATAACAAATACGCATGTGCAATTAGACAATAGATAAATAACAATAACAGAGCAGAAATGAAGTGTTCAAGTGCTCTCTCTCTCTCACACACACAAACACACATTCATTCAGAGTGTGGTATGATCGGCATTGTGCTTCCCGACAAACATTCAACCACAATACAGATTTGTTCTCTTTGTTCTGAGTTCTGCTCCAACCAGTTGAGAGATTTGAGGTTTTAAATCCAGATAAAGAGGTAGAGGGACACTGAGAGAGTGAGTGTGTAACACAAGTGCCTGGAGATGATGTCAGCGATGGAGCCCAGCTGTGCTGCGATGATGATTGGGTGTTGGAGCCTTAGAATCTGTGAGCTGAGAGAGTGTGAAAATCTGTGCAACCTCACAGGAGCGTGGATGAGTGTCGTGAGGAAAGAAGGGAACAAACACTGACGGAAAGCTCCAATACATAGAGAGATTTGGCCTTTGAAAAGAGTTACAGGCTTCAGTGAAATGGCAATATGCTGGACACACACTGCTTTTATTTTGCTGGACTCTACAGGTGAACCTCCCCTGAAGGAGTTGAGTTCCTTGAGGCCAAGTCATCTGTCCTGGGTTTTGTGGTTCACTGCAAAAACTGAAATCTAAGCAAGGTTCTTTACTTTTAGTGAAAAATGTCTTTTTAGACTTAATATGAGCTATATTCACTAGAACAGTCCAGGAAAAGTTTACTTCAAGTTATATAAAGACTAAAAAGGAGGTCTGAATTGCTTGTAACAAGTAAAAACAATCTGCCAATGTGATTAGAAAAAAATTTCTAGTATCAAGATGTTATTCTAATTTCAAGAAACTTGATGAGCAAATTTTTGGACAGTTTTTTTTACTCTTTTCAAGCAACTTAGTCCTTATTTTTGTCTTTATCTTGAATGAGACAATTTCCTGGACTTGTCAGTTGAATGTAGCTCATATCAGTTATAATAAAACAGTTTTGATTAAAAATAAGACATTAACACTTGCTAAGATTTCAGCTAAGCTAATCATTCCTGTGACTGTTAACCCCTTTGTCAGTGTAACAGAAATGGAGACATTCAAGGAAAACCTCTTCTTTGTGTCTCTTGCCAATTGACGTAGATGCTATTATGAAATTAAGTCTGAAGTCTTGGGAAGTTCCTGTTATTAAAAGCACTGATCCCAACATTTTGTCAATTTTTGACATTTTATGCAAGGCCCACTCAAAAGATGGCGTAAACTTTCTCATAAAGAACCTAATGATGCTGCCAAATATAATGACAACATTTTCTCAAGAAATTACTACACTACCAGTCCAGAATAAATGGCCCAACCATCTGGACATATTAATGCTTTCTTTTTCAGCTGCCATCCAAAACATTCTGTGTTCAGGAACAAGGCCCTCTATTCAGTCTGTAGGGAAATTTGAGGGCATTTTACAGGAAGAAGAGGCCTTGGTGCCAGACTGAATCAACCTGTTGGATACAGATAGGCATTCTTTCCTGAATTCTAAACGTCTCGGAAAGCTTGACATTTGCCTGCCCTGCTTCCTTCACCTGGGAATAGTCCACCAACCATTCATATTTAAATTCTCATGTGCAACAGGCTGACATTTACCTTCCCTGCACCAGTATGTGATTCCTTGTCATATTTTCCCTTCATCCTCTGGAAAACTCAAAGCTGATCAGGATCAGAGCTTCACTCTTCAGCAAAGGTCCAACCATTGTGAACTGTTTTCCCATTAGCAGGAATATATGGGGAAACCTCATCTCTGTTGATGACAGATCTTGTAACACAATGACAATGAGTCAGTTGACCTTTGCCTGTTCGACTCACCTCTGGGGATTCAGACCTGCCACCAGAGCACAGCAGACACTTGAATGGGTCATCTGAGAAGGTTTAGTAGTCAGTTAAAAGCCACTTTCAATTAGCAGGTAGCTTAGGTTTCAAGCCTTGAGTAAATAGACTTACATGTTAACTTTAAAAGCCATAGAGTCCTGCAAATGTCTGAATCCTTTAGTGTCTGTGGGGAATTTTTGACAGTAAAGAGGAAATGGTTTTGCTTAAAGCACCAGAATCTCTACATGAAGGATAAAAGTTATGCAACCAACCGTAATCTTTGACTTAAGTGATAAAGTTGTGCCGTTTATAGTTTGTAAATACAAACATCTGGCGTGTTTTTTACCAGATGTTGTTGGATCCAATCACAACAAAACACCACTCTGTGCATGCATTTGTTGAGCGATACAAATACAACTTCAGTAGAACTTTGTTCTTCTCATTTCTTACAGTTAATTTAGATGACTCTCAATCCCTTCAATCTCTCGAGCCTTTATTTATCTTCGGACCAGTGTCGTAAGGATTGTGGAAGCTGGTATTTTCTGACTGCCCTCCAGTCACCTACATAGTCTATTCTTGTTTTACCAGTCCAGTTATGCAACATAACGATGTCGCTGATGTACAAAATAAAACTGCAAAAAGGCAAAGCTTTAGTTTTCTGTGGCATAGAAGGGATGGACCCAGGATTTCAGCTTTGGGTGGGCCAAACCAATTTTTTCTGGGTCTTAAATTACATGATCTACATGTTAGTAGATCACTATTTAAATTAATACCAAAAAATAAAAACAACTGTCTAATAAACTACTGTTACTTTATGTGGTTTTAACACTGATTTGGTTGTTTTTTTACTCATTTATTATTTGATTGCATTTTTATAACATTATTGTTGGCCACATCTACCTGTGATGGCTCCCGTTGGTACCGACCAAAAGGTTACATTCTAAGGCTTTCCATTTATTATAGGATGTAAGAGCGGTGACGTTAACCACGGTTAAATCAAAGAGAAAAAATCTACAGTCTTTCCCAAAATCATTCTCTAATCCCTCCCATATAACATGAGACTGAATGTTTCATAACTCTGTTTATTTATTTTAATTTTTTTTTTTTTTCTGACAGGCCAAAAAGCTTGACAAACTCTGCTCATTTTGCATCTAACAATAACAAAATGAACGTGAAGTGAAAAAAATTTCACAAAGTTCCTTTTAAACTGATTGTTTTTACGGTGAAAAGTTTAGGGAGGGCCTTTTAAAAAATGGCTGGGCCTGGGACCACTGGGCCCACCCATAACTCCGCCCCTGCTGCATAAACAATGGATGCTCTTGTGATTTTTATTTTGGAGGAATTAGAGAAAGATGATACCAGGAGGAAGACATTGTTTACATTTTATATAAAGTTATTAAGTCATTGACATACAGTGTGACTGCATGAAAAACAGAAGTCTAAGAGGTATAATGTATATGTCATCATATTAATGTGATCAAGTAAACTTTAATCCTTTTTTAATTTCTTTTTAGAAAGGATTAAAATATAGTGGCTTGTTGTCTATTGAATCAAACCACCTTGGTTTGAAATGAAATGCACAGATGCCCCAGCTCATTCACGGACCAATGGATAGAGAAAATATCTGCTCCTTTGACCTAATCCTTTGTGCACTCTTAATCTCACAGAGCCACACACACTCACACACACACCTGGGATTTAGCTCGCTGGTTTAAGCAGAGACAGGCCGTTGATAAAACAAGCGAGATGATGTATAGCCATAATGATAGCAGGCTAATACTCTATGAATCCTTAATCAAGGCCTCGGCCGGAGTATTCCACGGAGACGCCGGATTAACATGCAGAAGGCTTCGTCCTGCCGAGCCTGATCCTATCTCCTCTTACCTCTTTATGCCACTTCACCCCTGACCAGCGCAATGAGCCCTGCACATAAAGACAAGTCGGACCAACACAAGGAGATATCTTGTCAGTCCGAATGAGAGTAGCGGGGAGAAGAAATGAGCAATTCTATCCAGATGTGGCTGTGTAAACAGTTGCAGAGATGTGGTACACCACTTAAGAGATAAAATACAAGATATATTGAAATAAGCAACTTCTTCCTCTAAATTTGAGACCTTTTGTGTTGCCTAACATAAAATCAATGGTGGACTTATTCTACAGCCATTATAAGACAATGATAAGTGTTAATTTACAAAGAAATTTGACCCGCAATATGCTCTTAAAATAGAGAGCCCCCACTTGGTATTTTCTTTTTTAAATAACACACACAAATATGACCTGAACATAATCATGGAGTTTTATGCAGGTATAGGATACGAGGTAAACAGATCTTGAGAAAGAAAGTATAAAGTGCATTAGTATAAGTGGATAAACTCTTGCCATGGATGTCACAACTAAAGCTGTCAAGGTAATGCATTGAAAACAAGTCTTTTTTTTTTCTTTTTTTTCTTTTTTTGATGCGTGAATAATGCACATACTATGAATTGTGACCATCGGTTTTTCCTATGGGAAATCAGAAAGCAGTGTAGCAGCAACATTGTGGAGGTCAAGGAGAACCAAATGTCCTCCAGCAGACATGGATAATGAAATGCAAACATGGTTCTATATTTTTTCACAACTCAAAAATCAATTTTATTTGAGCTCATCATGCCGCTATCAGGTCTCGTGGGTCTGATGACAGAGCCTATCTCGAAGTGATGGATAATCCATTAAATCAAATCAATGATGCTCATAAATATCAACTCTATTTAAATCTTGAATAAAATTTATTTCCCATTTAACAGATATTAAAAGGACTTTGAGGACTTTCTAAATGATCTTGAAAAAGTCTCACTTCTAGATATCTGCCTGAATGTGATCCACATCTTAAAATTAGATTATCAGCACCAATATGGGCTATTTCTTAGCTTCCTGATCAGGTCAGACAGAACCGGATTGATTAACAGCAAGTTGAAGTCTTTATTACAACACCATGTCTGCTGACAAAGTTTAGTAGCGAGAAGAGAGATCTGTGTTTTTCTCTGCTGAAAAATATTTCTGTGATTTATGTAGCAGTGATGGTGGACACTGGAGTTGAACTGTCTGACAGAAAAAGCAGATGAAAGCTAAATGAGAGAGCAATAGGGATAAAAGCTTAACACAAGATAAACCACTCTAGTGAAAAGCTAAAACACAGGTTAATCTGTTAATGTTCATTTCAACCCATATGCAGCAGTTAGACTCTCAAGTTTGATCACATCACTGTAGTATATCAATAAAATGAAGAGTGAGGTTATGTTATCTCTGCTTGGTAGATGAGCAGGACATAATGATTCGCTAACGTTACACGATAGCCTACAGATACATCTCAGACCAACGGGCTACGAGTGGCACTTCAATAGCCGGCTACTAAATTATGGTACAAACTGAGAAAGTTTGCTTGTTGTCAAATTTCAAACGCCCTGTGTAACTGTTGATAAATACCTTACCTTATCAGGTTGTATCTAGTAAAATGTTGTTTAAATAAAGTAGAGTAGTATCAGAAAGAAGATCTCATCTCCATTCATTTCCAAAACAAACATACGCCCTGTTAAGTCATGTCATTGCTGCAATCGACTTCAAATAGATAGTCCCCACAGACCCTTTAAACTGACCCTTTAAATTTTTGTATTTCACCCAAATTTTGTAGCAAGTCCCAAAAATTAGAAAACACTAATCCAATGTTGAAATCTGTTTAAATCAGCTGGATAGAAGCCAACAAGCTAAGTGTGACTGTATGTGCAAATGGACTTGTTCAGACGTCCAAAGTACACAAGGTTGTGTAAGGTTTTCTTTGTGAATATGATTTCCAAACAGGGAACGGTCACACGCGATCTTTAACGCCGAGTGGGTTCATGTTTTGATGTGAAAATATAAATATTCCTCAGCAGACATGAGAGGAACAGAAATCACCAGTGAGTGACATGTCTCCCTTTTCTTCTCATCTGTCCCTGCTTCGCTTTCCTCTCATCTTTTCTCACTTTGCTGTAGGGTTTTAACATCCTGTCTGGACTTGTGGAGTTGGAGCTGCGTCACGATACACACACACGCGCATACACACTGAAGAAACACACACATCAAAGCATGGAGATAAGCAGAGACACAGCTCGACTGAAAGTGTGAGACAGTAGGTAGGAAGAAGTGGCCAGGAGGCAAAGCCGTTTCTCCTCACTTGTTTTTTAATGGGAGTGATGGATGGAGATAGAGCGCTCTCTCTTTATCTTCTTCTTCACTCTACACATCACTTCTGCACGTGTGACAGAAAGAAAAGAAAAGGTGTGGGTGTGTGTCAGATACTTTGTTATGTAGGTGACACATAAAATGCCCACGCCCTGTTACAGACAAAGCTTTAAAGTGTATGAGTTGTTCATAAAGTATGTTTGTGTGTGTGTGTGTGTGTGTGTGTGTGTGTGTGTGTGTGTGTGTGTGTGTGTGTGCCAGTCATGCTAAAAGGCAGTCATTAGGGCATATTAAGGGAACTTTCCAACAATGGGACGTGACAGGATTACCGCATTAGGGGTACATGGGGACCATGAAATAACCACACACACTCAAAAACAGAAACTTGCATGCCCAAACGTGTGAATGTCACAGAACCAGTTAGAACTAAATAAGTTAAAGAAAAAAAAAGTAAGAATACAAAAAGTGGCTTAAAATTCAGCAACACAAACAGTTTGTCTTTCCACCATGTTATTGGTTTTCCTTTCAGAAAAGCTAAAATCAAAATAAATAATACCCAAGCAAACACAAATGTCCCAGTGCCAAATCCAGTAATTATTGCTTTTACTGCATTTGTTGTGTGTGTGTGTTTGTCATTGTCATCTCTCTGCTTTGAGGGTTTGATTAGCTCTGACTGAACATCGAACAGTCAGAGCTCATCAAAGGATTACAACATGTTTTTATCATGAACAAGACAAACGTCTGATGCGCTGTCAACGCCTCTTTGATTCATGAGGAATGAAAAAAATCATCTAAACACGTACAGATAGAATGACACACAAACATGCAACAACCCTTGACACACACACACACACACACACACACACACACACACACACATTCCTGTATAGAAATAGATGTGAGGACCGGAATACTATACATAAGGAGTGAGGACCACCTTTTCTGCTATACTTACAGACAATTGGATAACATATTTGAACACTAGATGTCTCCCTTGTTCAGGTTACCACCTCAGATTCTTAATAAACACAAAAGAAAAGGAAGTTGGTGTAAAAGTTTTGTACCATTGAAGTGAGGACGTTTTGGTGGGGGCGCTGTTTTTCTGTATCTGGATTGACTCATTTACCTAGAACTTATTTTTAGCTTAAAGATATTACAAACACTGACTCTTTTACTGTTAAATAGTCAAACATGATATCAAATTATTTCAAATTTTTAATTGAAAAAAAATTTATGTTCACAAATAAAAAAAAAAATCAACAGTATGACCTTTCCCTGCGGTAGATAAATAAAAAGAACAATCTTAAATTAACTGTATCATTACAGTGTACATTACATTACAGAATAAAAAATTTTCAGCAGAAAGAAAAAACAGATTTCGCTTCTCACTGCTAAACTCTGCTAGCTTGTGTGTTGTCATGGGAATGAGTGCCGTAAATCAATCATGTCCTGTCCAACCTGATCAGGAAGCTAAGAAATAGCATTTAGAAGTGTTGATTATGATCAGGCATATATCTAGAAGTGAGACTTATTCAAGAACACTTCGAAACTCCTCATAGTCCCTTTAAATGTAAAATTATGCAAGAACCCCAATGCCAGTTAACAAATCAAATTTTATTTTGTTTATTAACCAAACCAGACATATGCTTCTGGGTGTTTAAACACCTTGTATCTCTCCTAAATGCATCTGTTACAGTATAACACATCTTCGTTTTCTTTTTTCCAGCTATAGCATTTCAGTCTTTACAGTTTTTATTGTTAAACATTAGACAGGGATCTCATCACTGATATCAGACTGACACTCCATGATGTTTGGTACTTTTTTGGAGGAAAACAGGTCACAGTATCCCTCTTAAAAAAAAAACAAAAAACAGGAGCCACATGTGAAACATTATACTGTACAGCTTAGAGAATACTTATATAAGCATGTGAAAAATGCAAACTGACAGCTATAAGTAAACCAAAAAAATAGCAAAAAAAAATGTTTGAAAAGGACAGTATGGTTAGTGATACTATTGTTGCCAGACCCGTTTTTCCAACAGAGTGAGGCATCTCACCTGATTAAAATCTCTGCCGAGAGTCGCTCATGCGCAATAGCGTCTCTGTCTCCGAGCAGTAATATACGGGAATGGCGGTGTCAACATCAGGTACACGTACCAAAACTTCTAAAGTCTGGGAGCGTTTTAGCCTGGATACAGCCAATAAAAAGTCTACTTGCAAGGTTTGCAAAGCAAAACTTGCGTATTATGGCAGCACCTCGGTGAGGCATGAACACTTAAAGAGTGTATCTACAAACATCAGTTGTTAAAACCGTTAGATTTCAGACTGTTGAGAATTGTAAAGTTCTTTTGAAACAGACCGCTGTTGACCACTGAATGTACTTCACAAAATGCACATATTTGTTTTATTTGCTGCTAATGAGCCTGTTCTTGGTTTACAGGAAAAAAATGTTTACTTGATTTTAATTTATTATTTATTTGCCTGTCCCTAAAAAATGGACAGAGGTTTATTTATTTATGGATTTATGTCTACTGATGTAGACATAAATGTCCATTCGTTTTAGATCGGACATTTTTATTTAATTTTTGTATGAATCTGCAGTATGTTCAATATAAGATGTATTTTTCATTGTACCCATCTTTCTTGTGTTTCTTATCATTTGCCACATAATTAAATCAACTTCATGCTAAATTTAAGAAAAAATTAATAATTATCCGATTAGTCGACTAATTGTTTCAATAGTCGGTGACTAGTCGACTATTAAAATAGTTGTTAGTTGCAGCCCTAAAAACAAATCACAGTCCACTGTGTTTGTTAAAAGGCTCTTTCAATGAAAGCAGCATAGCTCAATTATTTCAGCACCTCAAAAAGAGGTGTAGAGTGTCTTATTACAACGTGGACTAAATCACTATAGTCTACAAACATTTCTAAAGAGTAGTTTATAGTAATTATTTTCCCATTGCATTGAGTAAGACAAAAGAGAACAATGGTGGGAAACAGTTACAAAAGAAGTAGAAATGCTGCATATTGTTAAGAAATAGTGCCCTGTTATACAGTCGAAAAACGCAGGTGCATCTACATGTGTGACACTACCACCACCTCAGGTAAGGCTGGACGATTAATAGAATTTTAATCTCGATTAAGAATTTGGTTACTTATGATCATAAAATCGTTATAATCGGAGAAAAACTATTCATGTGCTGCATGGCACGGTGTGTATCTGATTTCCTACGCTGCCCAAGCACTGTGAATGCATCAGTGTTGTGTGCGCAGCTGCAGCAAGGGCTCGATGATTAGCAACACGTGAAGAAAGCCGTTTACAAACATGGCAGAAAAGGAGCCTTTAGTTGACAAGAAAGGTAGGACTACTTCAGTCATCTGGAAGCATTTTGGCTTCAAGTCGTTGGACATTGAGCAGAAGGACATTACTTGTAAAATTTGTCACGCCGTCGTGTCCGCTCCACAAAGCAACACGACCAATTTATTTAACCAATTAAAGTTCAGTCACAAAGTGGCCTACGACTAGGTTTTAAAGGACCAGAAGAGCCAAAAAAGTGCTAGCTCGTCAGCTTCAGCCAGCGCCACAACAACAACACAGTCCTTTATTCAGGACACTCTTTACAGTGCCACTCCATATCCCACCAGCTCCCGGAGACATCAAGAGATAACGGAGGCTGTGACATGTATGCTAGCAATGGACATGTGCCCCATCAGTTCTATAAGCAACACAGGATTCCAGAAACTTTGGACAAGCGTTACATGTTGCCATCACGTAATTATTTCAGCAGAGTTGCACTGCCTGGTCTGTACGATAAATGTCGTGCTGAAGTGGAAAAAGATGTCCCCACAGCTGACTATTTTGCCACAACAACTGACCTGTGGTCAAGCCGCAGGATGGAACCATTTCTATTTTTTTTACAAGTTAATTTATTTTTGATTGTTCTTTCAAGTTGTAGTTTAATAAATACTCAAGTTTTGGAATTTTGAATAATCGTGGTTATTAATCGTGATTTCAATATCTATCAAAATAATAATAATCGTGATTATTATTTTTGCCATAATCGTCCAGCCCGAACCTCAGGTTGTATAGATGTGCTGCCACATCTATACAACCGAGTATCACTAACATTACTTCATCAGTTTGTATTACGTCTGTCTTTACTTTTTCCTTTTGGTGTACTTTTTTGAGTTCTTTGTTTTATGCACTGCACTTGCCTCTGTCTTTGTCTTTATCTTTCAACTTCTTTTCTCCAACATCTTCATCACTGGATGACTTAAAGAGCAGTGAAACTTTCTTGATTATTCTTGAATTGTCATCACTTGATGAAGAAAGATCTTTGTCTGGAAGATAACTCCAGTCCATGCAGATGGAGAACTCAGATGAAGAGGAATTGCTCTGAGATTCTTCCTCCAACTGGAAGTAAAAAGCATAGTACAAGTTAGACATAAAAACACTCAATCTCACATTTTAAGTCCTTAAGATACACTTTAAGCAATGTATGAAATTATTACATTGAATGTATATTACTTACTGTACGTTACTGTCCACTGTTTTGATACTTTTGTTGTTACATTAGCAGCTTTAGTATGAATGTTGTCTTCTTAGAAAAATGAAATGCTCTTCTGTCTGTCTAAACCATAGAGTAATCATTCATTATGAGTGTCTACACCCTTGCCTTTTAAATACTCTGCAGGCAAATACATATGTACATCAAGTACAGAGACTAATTCCAATCAAGGAAATGCATGCAACAGTGCAACAAAGATACATGTGACAGTATAAAAATATAAAATCTGAACTAATCTAACCCTGTCATTTCCATGCATGTGGTGTTATCTCACATTAATGGAGCAATAATTAAACAATAGTGCCATAGTCATGAAGGCAAGTGAAGCTTTTAAAAATTAACTCTAGGATCAGATTTCTTACTTAACAAACATTAGAAGATACATAATTGTGTTTCTTTGTGAAATCTGTCTTCCTGCTCTAATGGAAGCACGCTCATATACCTGGGCTTCTAAAACTGGCTGCAGGAAATGAGATCAATGTTATAAAAGTTCTGATTTAGGTCACCATTACCTGCAGCACTACTACAGCTTGAGTTAACTTGAGCCACCCTGTGCAATGTGTCAACTGAAGTGACAGGTACAATCATTTATAATATAGACAATAAGCTACAAAAGCTGGTTTTAATATCTAGCTACTTGGTCAAAGTCAGTAAGTAGTTAAAGTCAGATTGATGACAGCTATATAACCCCTTTGACATATAACTGTTACATGTCAAAGATCTTAGTTATACCCCAGGTATCATTCTTTCAGCAAATAAAAATAATTTGGTTCTGCTACTTGAGAGCATGCATTACAGCTGTATACAGGTTGATACTGAGATCAATCCTCGCATAGCATTATGCTAAAAAATAACATGGGAAAACCCATAGAGATACAGCAAAGCTAGCAGAGTTAGTGCTACCCTTTCTACATGAAAATAAGTAAAAAAAATCTGAAAACAAAGTCTTCATGAACTCATGGTTACTTCAAGAAAGATGCATGAGCTTTACAAGACTAGCAAAACAACTTGGGAGCGAGAGACAAGCCACTGAACACCTTGGTGTAACGCAGCAGTCTGCTAACAGCCTGCCTGACCATCACTCATTAGTTAGCATACGAGCCTACTGCGGTCCTCAGAACTGCGGCAGGTTAAGTTTAAGCTAAAGTAAACCAACATCCCCAAACTAAATAAAATCTCCTGCATCTACTTTCAGGTCAGACCTTATGGTTAAATAGAGAAAAAACAAAGTCATGACTGTAACTTTATCATTTGTATTAGGTTAACCAAACCTCTATCTTTTAAAATCAAAAGTTTGACACGTAGCATGCCAACATTAGCGCGGTCTAAATAAGCTATCATGTCAGAAAAATAAAACTAATATTTTTATATTTCTTACCTTATAAGACTGTGCCTGAGCATAAAATCTCTCACACTCCTCATGATGCCCTCTCAGTTCTTCCATCCTTCTTCTTAATCTCTCCAAAACTCTGCCACCGTCCTCCAACTCCTTTCACTCTGTAGACGTGCGTGTTGACTGATTGATGGGTGGGGGATGGGCACAGCTCACACACAGCACAGAGCAGCCAGGTGCAGGGGGAAAGTCCCCCCTCCCCCTGATGGGCCATTAATTAAGAGTGTGCAGCAGCTTCACACAGACCCCACAATATTCAGCCTCAACTCTGAAGCCAGTTTACAGGCTGTACTGGTTAAAATAAAGCGGTTTTACTTGTTTCTTCGACAAAATACTCATTCTACTATGTTTTAAAATTTATAAACTTAAAAAAATATATATTTTTTTAAAATTCAGCCTCAACTCGGAGGCTAGTGGACAGGCTGTACTGATTAAACTAAAGCTGTTCAACTAGTTTCTTCAACAAAATACTCATTCTACTATGTTTTAAACTTAATATGCTTAAAATTATTATTTTTTTTAATATTCAGCCTTAAATCTAAGGCTTTTTAAAAGGCTGTACTGGTTAAAATAAAGCTATTTTACTAGTTTCTTATACAAAATATGTATTGTACTATGTTTTAAAATCTATATACTATATATATATTATATTTTTAAAATTCATCCTCAACTCTGAGGCCAGTGTACATGCTGTACTGATTAGAATAAAGACTGTTTTTTAGTTTCTTCAACAAAATACTCATTCTACTGTGTTCTAAACTTAAAATGCTCAAAATTATTATTTTTTTTTTATATTCAGCCTTAAATCTGAGGCCAGTTTACAGGCTGTACTGTTTAAACTAAAGCTGTTCAACTAGTTTCTTCAACAAAATACTCATTCTACTATGTTTTAAACTTAATATATATAGAATAAATTATATTTTTAACATTCAGCCTCAACTCAGAGGCCAGTTAACAGGCTGTACTGATTAGAATAAAGATATTTTAACTAGTTCATTCAAAGAAAACTGATTCTACTATGTTTCAAACTTAATATGTTTAGAATGAATTATATTTTTAATATTCAGCTTTAATGCTGAGGCCAGTTTACAGGCTTTACTGTCTAGAATAAATCTTTGTAACAAGTTAATTCAACAAAGTATTGATTCTACTATGTTTTAAACTTAATATATTTAAAAGAAATTATATATTTAATAATCAGCCTTAATTCTGAGGCCAGTTTACAGGCTGTACTGTTCAATCTTCTGTTCACCTGATATGCTTCTCCTCCAGGGATCACTCAATTTGAAACATTTAGTTCAATTTATTTTCACTGATCACGTTTCAAAAAGGATGAACAAAATTCCTCAGAGATGTAATTGCTTTGCAGATATGTTTGGACCTAGCTGCATGACACAAGTAGAACTATGCATGTTTACTGAGCGAGACTTTGATAAATAGTGTGGAATCAAAGCCATGCTGGTCGAAACGTTCAAACAAATTTAGTTGACTAGCTTAAAGTCTGTGATTGTGACATGAAAGCATGCAGGTAGATTCATGCAAGCAACACAAAGGGCAGAACAACTAGTGAATTATAATTAATTTAGGCAAATATGTAATTCGAGACACATTACAGCAGCTAACACGAACACATAAAGAAGTTTAACCTTTAGCAAAATCAACTGAACATTAAGTTACATCTTAATTTGAAGTGTCTGACAAAACAGCAAGTTGTACAGCGCAAACACTGTGGCTAAAAAAATATTACGATGTCTTATAATTACATTATTATTGTCAGAGTTCAGGTATTGTTTTTTGTTGATTTTTATCCTAAAATATTCTAAAGTTTCCACTTAATTAAAGCAAGTAATATTTCATCAAAACTGCTACACTAATCCTAGAGCCTTCCAAGATATAGCCATATCCTCATAGTATAATTACTACCTCTAAAATTTTAAATTTTGTTTACAGGTTATAATAACCTGTTTGATTAACTTGTGTCAAAATAAGCTTAAATAAATAACTTTCAATATCATAAGAATAAATCATTAAAATGCATTACATAAAAGATATACTTTGTGCAATCATGTCTGCTCGAACTTTAGACTAAAAAAATAAGCGTGACAGGGTATCATCAGGTCACAAGTGAAGTTAATTATTAAGTTATTCAGAACTTATGAAAAAAATGCATGTATAGCCTAACATCACCCTACAAACTCCAAGGGCTCCAGTCATGTTGTATTTTGAATAAAAATTAATAATTAAGCTATTTATATATATATATATATATATATATATATATATATATATATATATATATATATATATATATATATATCAGTGGTGGGACTGTCACATTAATTCGATATTTAACGGGGGAAATTAACGGCATTAAAAAAAAGACGCATTTTATCGTATTTTATTTTATAGTCTATATCACACAGAACGGTTCTCAGTGCACGAGTTTCTGGCAGACGGAATATAGCGACGCACTGAGTGATGGATAACACTGTTGACAGCGCCTTGCTTAGCTTGGTGGATGGAAAATTTACTTTTAAAAAACAGTCGGATGGAAGCCTGGATTCACACATACTCCGTGAGCGCCGTGGTCAGCGCCGCGGTCCGTCAGCGCGAGCCACTTCACACTGCATCCGTCTCAGGAGCGGAGCGCAGCTCAGCGTACTCATAGCAGCTGGATACACAAGATCACAGGAGAACCACATGTTCCTGCAGGAATCACACCCATGACAACTACTTTCATGATATTTAGTATGTTAAACTCACCTGCCCTCCCAGAGCTTCATTAATTCAGTCCTTCCCTTTTAGTCTCTGTTGGTGTCCTTATATAAAGGATGTGTTGTATCCTATATAATTATCTGGTTTTCTGCCTCCAATATAAACTTTTCCTCGTCCATGGCGTTAGATTTCCTCTGGGTCTGACCCTCTGATGACTGCTGGCCCTGTGCCAGTGTCGAAGTTTTAATATACGAGGATAATTTTACGATTGACAGGCTGAACATGGTGCTTTATTTTGAAAAGACCGGAAACTCTGATTGTTTTTCGTGTCTGTTTTCCTGTTTGGTACGATCTGCTCTGCGGAGATTGACGCGTTTTCAAAAAAAACATCTTTTGAGCAAAATAAATAGGATTTTGTAGTTTAAGCTTCTGTATGTGACTATTCAATGATTTAGTCTTCTAACAAAATCTGTTTGAAAAGTGTTGCTTCTGATGTTGAATATCGATGTGGTTAAAATGCGATTAATTACAATTAATTAATTACAAATGGCATAATTAATTCGATTAAATAATTGATTAATTTTTTAAATCAAGTCCCACCAATAATATATATATATATATATATATATATATATATATATATATATATATATATATATATATATATATATATATGTCTGTGAACTGTAACTTAAATATTTTGACCAGGTAAAACAATTTTCGACTTATGATAAATACTTCAAGAAGATTTATCTAGTGTTTTTTTTTAAACAAATAAAGTCCCATAAGTTTATCTGGGTGAATTTTCTTATAAATGCATTTATTTTGCCTAATACTGCCTTTAGATCTGCATTATAAATCCTGCTGTCTAGTCAAACACGATTTGCTGAAATTCTCGAAAATATCAATAGGGGGCAGTGTGGAGTCAAAAGTGTGTGTATTTTAATTGAGTACACACACGAGTTTGTGTGGTTTTTTTCTCAGTAAACTACTTTTTTGAGGACCTCTCTGAAACTTTGAGAGAAGCCTTTAAACAATGTTTTAAGGCTATTACAGTGAAAAAAAAGTGAGGACCGGGGTAAATGTCCTCACTTCTGACTTTGGACCTCACTCTGAAGGTTACAAACCCATGGTGGTCCTCACAAAAATAGCAGTACAAACACACACACACACACACACACACACACACACACACACACACACACCCAACCACAGGATTAAATGTGGGGCCCCTTCCTCTTTGTTCAGGGGACTGTATCTCTTAGAGTTAAAGGTGGACCACCAGCAGGGAGGGACAGGCTAATCCTCTGACCCTCCACACAGCCAGGCCCGCACCGGACTCCCAGCCCTACAGGTGTCTCTATTATCCTAGACCGACTGACTGTGGACTCCCCTGGTTTGCTGTTTTCTCACCTTGTAAGACGCTAACGTGGTCCCTTCTGCCTTACTGACCCTCAGTGAACAACTTAGCTATGCGTGAGTGACAACTGGAGCAGAGACTTTCATGAGTTAAAGCTGGAGGGATCTGTGGTGTCATGGTCCATATACACCAGATGCGCCTCCAGTCCCATGCTTCCCAATCCATTGATGAGTCTCTCTCCTGGTTCATGTTGGGCTTTGAAATCTCAAACCTGTTGACTCCGGGTCTGATTCTGCTCATTATGTCAGATTGTTGTTGTAGTCAAAGTAAATAGCATCTGGGTTTTGTTTTGAAAGTCACAGAGTGTTTTTAGGTTATTTCCATGCACAACTTCCTGTCCCGCTTGTTCTACCCTACAGTGAATTGATGCGTCACAGCTCCAGCATCCAGCAAAAATAAGATGGTTGTGTAACTGTTGCGACTGGCCAGAGCAGGGACACAGATGAAGCAGATCCAGGGAAAGTTGACACATTGAATTGAATGGAAACCTATCTCATCCGGTACCATGATGGAGCGGTGCCGAGCAGGAGAAGCTTCTGGTATATTTGGGCCATCAGGGTTTGCTTTGGATGCTTGTGTGTGTACATAAACTAGAAAATGGGACTGATGATTTAATTGACTTTAACTTCAGTTAAACTGAGTGATTCTCGCATTACCAAACGATTTCTCCCTGCCGTTAAACCACCAAGTGTAAAATAAAAAACCCAGTAAATGCTTTGATTTCTTAAAGCGTGTGTTCTGTAGCTTTAGAAAAAGAGTGTTTGATTTATATAGACAGAGACGGGTGGAGCTTATCTTCTCTACTGAAGAAGCCTCTCGGATAAGAGGTGAAACGTCTTCCCAACTATACACAGTCCAGTTGCCTTGTTCGAGTCGTCAGAATAACCATGACCTGGATGAATGAGAATCTACATGGATATATCTTCTCTACTGAGGATGAACAAAGTAAACGCTCCCTCATGCCATCGTAGAGAGCAGGTTTAACATTTAGCATGAGAGTTTTGGCCAATTAAGCAGGCAGTTAGCAGAGCAAAGAAGAGCTACAAGGCAGAGATATAAATATTATATCCAGGTCAGATGGAACAATTTATAAAACCACTTATCTTTGATGCAATCCTAAAGTAACAGGACCGAAGATACTCAACCTCACACTGAGCTAGGTCAGTCTGTTTCCACTGCAGTTGGCCTTGTTGCTTTGTTATTTGAGCCATGAGATGCTTTTTTGCTGTCAACATAGACTAAAGAAGAAAGCCAAAGGTGAAAGGGTTTGGAAGAAAATAATATGAATAACAACTCAGGCAGAGACCTGAGAAAAAAAGAAAAAAAAAAAAAACAATAAGAAATATGAAGGATTGGCAGCTACTGCTGAGATAAGAGGATTGGGAGGTAAGAAGAAGGAGTGGAGAAAGGAAATGGTTGGGAAATGGTGCGTCTGGAGATGGAGTGGTTGGTTTCCATGGTGACTGAGTTGCCTTCATGTGTTTCTTGGCCATATTTTGGTGTGTGTGTGTGTGTGTGTGTGTGTGTGTGTGTGTGTGTGTGTGTGTGTGTGTGTGTGTGTGTGTCTGTGTGTGTCTGTGTCTGTGTCTGTGTGTCTGTGTGTCTGTGTGTCTGTGTATTTGATAAATCCACCAAAAAAACAAAAATAAATAATTTTTTTTCTTTCTCAGGTGCAAAATAAATGTTCTGTATTTTGCATGCAAATTGTTTTTATTTCTGCACATACAGTCCAAATGGTGAATCCAGAATCTATACAGTAAGTCATCTTTTATCCCCTGAATACTCTTTGGAGATTATGTGTTTTGTGTGAGTGTGTGTGTGTGTGTGTGTGTGTGTGTGTGGGCGTGGTGCCAATCAGACGCCGGCGCCTTTCACGCTGGCAGGCTTTGCCCAGGTCAGACGTATCCCTAAGACCCCAAAACAGTAGCCGCGAGCCAACCTGCACTCTCCGTACACACACACACACACACACACACACACACACACACACACACACACACACACACACACACACACACACATTTAAACAGAATGCATAATTAGCTCTCCATCTCTGTGCAGGGTCAGACCACGCAAAAGAAAAAAAAAAAAGAAAGAAAAAGAAAAAAGCCCACAGCCCCCCACCCCCTCGAGGTAGTTTGTGTGAATCCTGCAGACACAGAACAGAAAACACACTCTGAAACCAGCGGGGTCAGACTGAGCCGCGCTGCAATCTGGCTCAGATTCAACACGGGCAGAGGCTGATGTGTTTGTTTGATTTGAAGTGATAACAAGCAAAATGCAAAACTAATCTAAACCCAAGACTGCAGAGTTACAGTGGTGGCTCATGGGTAATTGGCACCCCTTTCTGCCATTTCTAAACGGCCATCTATGAATATGTTTATCAGGAGCAGAGATAATGGTGTGTTGTTTTTTTTCCTACACAGAAACATCTTTGATTACTTATCTCCTCTGTTTACTCTTCGATCTGTTATCACTTATGAAGCCGTCAGCTTGTATCGCTCTTTAATCTGCCACCTTACAGGAGCTCTCTGAGGTAAACGCAGGAGACAAAAGGATGATATGTGTCAACATCAGGGTTCAGGAAGAGTTGGCTCGGCCATTAGAGGGGAATTTCCACCGACGGTGCCTGTGGCAAGAGGAGTGTTTGGGGTTGATCCTGTGCCACAGTTATGGAAATATCTCACCCGCACTGCCCTCATGTTAGCAGCCCCCGTGTGACGGCTGCTACAAAGGCTGAGACGTGGATAGAAACAGGTCTTTGACAAAGAAGACGACTGTTAGGATGCTGCCTCTTTGACACCTGATGCATAAAGATGTGTACTGAGATATTCAGGCAAGGTTTGCATTTTACACACAGCAGTTGTTTGGGTACTCCTGTCATTAACTCAGCCATATTTCAGAGCTCTTTCAAAGCTACTGGTTGTAATTGATCTAAGTTTTTGGAGAATTTTTGCCTCCAATTGACCGGACAGCTGAGGAGAAGACACGAAATGCAGAGAGCAAAGAACCAGCAACGGCCCGCTCGGACAGCAACATGCCAAACAATTTCTATCAAGCACCATGATGAAAACATGTTTCTATGAACAAAATCACACAGTAAGCGTATTCTGGAGTATGCATATCAGAGAGGATGAAAAAAATTAAAAGCCCAACTGTGTGAAGATCGTATCATTGCTCAAGATAAGATCTTACGTGTGCAACAGATTTAGCAACTTTGAATATGACACTTTGGAGAATACTCTTAACCTCATGTCTCAGTGAAGAATCCACACTGTGAAGGACCTGTGAGCAAAAAACAGAACAAAAAAATCTTAAAATATCAGGAGTGCATGTGTAAAAAGCAGAGGTGTCAAAAGTATTCACATTAATAACTCAAGTAAAAGTATAGATACTGGGGTTTAAAAAGACTTCTTTAGAAGTTAAAGTATCAACTCCACCTTTTTACCTAAGTAAAAGTGTAAAGTACCAGTTTAAAAACTGCTTAAAGTATAGAAGTATAAGTAATTTAAGGGGGAGTTTCACTGGTCTTCTAGGACCACAAGCAGCTGCTGGCATGACCATAAAGTATCATTTTTAATAAGATAGTCTGTTGTGGCATGGTTTATCTTAATAGATTTTTGAAGTTTTGTGTTTATTTATTTATTTTAAGGATGACAAGCCGTAATGAAATAGGAGTAATGAGGCTGTTTTTGAATAGTAAGAAGTAGAAAGTACAGATAACTGAGTGAAAATGTAAGGAGTGGAAGTAAAAAGTTGGCTGAAAAATAAATACTCCAAAGTATTTGTACTTTGTTACCTGACACCTCTGGTCAAGAGGCTCCAGTGTTAAATATTTTAAAAATGTTGCTATAGCTTGTATATGGCCTAACCGCCTGTTTATAATCTAATGCCGTAGTCCCAAGTGAGAACTAAAACCTGAACTAAAGTTACAGAGAAGCGAACAACTTCCCAGTTTCAAGCCCTGAGGTGATTAAAGTTCCTTTTTTTCTGAGTCTGCTGTTGTCCACAGTGAAAACACACCATGTGTGAGAGGAACGCTCCCAGCTCCTCACTCTGAATCTTGGTCTCTGAATGACTGATTGCTAAATTTGCATTGTGTTGAGACTCAGAAGACGCAGCAATCACAACAAACAAATTACACCTTTCTCCAGTTGTGCAAAAGAATATCAGATGAAGCTTGTAATCTGAATTCAATTTGTGTTTGCCGCCGGCACATTATCCCAACAAGCCGGTTGCGTCTCCAAACAAATAGCTTGGTGCAAAATCATCACGAATGCTAATCATTTGTTTCTCACTGCAGTCCAACCTTTGCATTAATGACTAAAGAAGAATCATGTGGGGTCAGCAAGGTGCAGCGTCCCTCCTGTTTGCTCAGATGATCTTCTGCAGGCAGAGGACTAATATCTGTGTGCTGTGTATCAACACAAACAGGTGCTGAGCGTCTGCTCACTGTGACTCAGCCACTCGCTGCAGGCTCAGACTTCACAGAGTCATGTTTGTGCTAATTTGGGGTAAACACATTGCAGCAGAAGTCTTCATCTAGAGGCAGCTTGGTGTTTGTTCTGAGATGGAGGTCGGGTGTTCTGCACATTCAGTAGGCAGAGTGAAAGCACAGACGGGCTGCCGTGAGGACGGAAAGGTGTGAGGTGTTCTGCAGCTGTTTGATGAGCTCATACAAAAACCTAAAGAGTGGAAAACCAGCGAACCTCCCCTCTCTGTCGCCATTGATTGAATTAAAAGTCAGAAAGCAGCTCATCGATTGTGAACGTAGTGCAAGGCCCTCATTAACATCACCCTCACAGTCAACAGTTAACAACAAACATTCATACTAATGTACCCATAATGCAATGATGCATGGCCCAGGGGAAGGTCACTCTGACAGGCGGGCATGCCCGGATGAACTCTGCGCCTGGACGTGTGTGACACATGGGGAAAGAGCGGCCGAGAGGTGAGTGAGGGGGCTGATGGGATGTGAAAATAAACCAAATAGAGAAGAGGAGGTGGTGAAAGAGGAGAGGAGAGGGGAGGAGGAGGGGGGGGGGGGTGAATGTGACGGCAGAAAGAATCTGAGAAATGGAGTTCAGGGAGAGGGAGTGTGAAGCGAGGAGAGCGAAATGGAAATTCTTCCAGATAAAAGCAGGAATAAGTAAAGTAATGAAGCAGTAATGGATGTTAGGAAAATATTTGAGACAAGTTTGGAAACTGAGGGCACAGAGCGAGGGAGTCGAGTGAGGCTGCAAAAGGATTTATTTAAAAAAAAGAAAGAAAAAGAAACCATTTTTATAAGCAGTTTTATCTTTTATTTACTCAGTGGAGAAGCAAAGATGAAGGCTTTCACACGCCAGAGTGCAGCCGTGGTGAGATTTGTTCTCAGACCAGTGGAGTGGAGCACAAAAGTGAGTCCTTTAAAAAAACACCCAGAGTATGAAACCCATAAAAGCTCTTAAAGTTATAGAAAAAGTTTTTAATCAAAGAGGAATTCTGGGTTCCAGCTCCAGTGGGTTGCATAAGCCAAAGCAGCAACAAGTCTCTGATGGTTGCAAGATCTCGAGGGAGCTGCACGTCCATTATCAAGAATGTTTTACTTCATAGAGAGGATGCTGATATTGCTTCCCTTCAAAACATCGAGAAAAAAAAGCTGAAGTTGTTTATCTACCACAGCAGCAGTCTGTCCATTTTTTGATCATTGAAATTTGGAATCTGTTCATTCAAACACTGAAGCAGAAAAAAATCTCAAAAACCAAAAAAAGGAAGTGTTTCATTTGATTAGCTAGTCGAGTGTTTTGTAAAGCATGTCACCGTCCATCACTAAGGTCTACCTCTGCTGGGATCCTTACGGTAATGTTGAAAGATACTAATGATAACAATCTGGGTCCCAAAGCTTAAAAACAGCACATTTGGTCTCAAACCTCTTGAAGCCTGTTTTGCATCTGCTGGCCGAAACTCTAAAGCAAGTTCAAAGTCTTTCTTTCTGATCTATTCTTCTCTTTTTGACCCCTAACTGGACCTCAGAGACTGATCTACCTTTGAGGAAAATGGGAAAGACACGTCCCCGTGGCTCCTGGCCAGCATATTTGAAGGTGTGAATTCACTTATTGCTCTCTTGGCAATAAATACACTGGGTTTCTTCCAGCTGGACTCACAGGTTAAAGGGAGGTGGGTGTTGATGAGGAAATATGATTTGTGTGGAGTGTAGGCGGGGGTTAAAAAGGCTCCAAATGGAGGGTTAAACACGGTTTGAGGAGGAGGTTCGGATCACGAGGGGCCTTAGAGGTGATGGTTTACTTTGCACTATTCCAGGGGATTAGGGGCTCCCTCCACATGCGTGGGTAATGCATGCAGAGCCTAATTATTCAACGTCTCGCACAGGACTGATGATCACACACATCAGCAGCACCTCTGAAGGGGAAAACAAGGGAAGCAGGGGAGGAGGAGGAAAGCCCAGAGAGGGATTAACCGTGAGTCTGAGAGGAGAAAATGAAGATGAATAATTTAGATTGAAAGTGGATTTGAGACCTAACATGAGGATGAAAAATTTTTAAAAAAGCGTCACCCCAGGAGGAAGATGAGGAGCACCACAGCAGTGGAGGAAAGAGAAAAGGGGGAGATGGAGGAAATGCTGGCTTTTGATTATGTAAAGCACAGCCAGGTGTGGAGAGTGTGAGAGGCTGTCACCCTCGCATCAAGGACTCACAGGACGCACACGCACTCACACACATTTGACAGTTATATATTAAGCTTAGTCTGGCAGACAAAGAAATGAAATGCATGTGTATTGTGTGTGTGTGTGTGTGTGTATGTGTGTGTGTGTGTGTGTGTGTGTGTGTGTGGGGGGGGGGGGGGTGGGGGGGGGGGGGCTCTTAGGAGACCAAACTAACGCAGAAGTGGAGGCATTCTCCTGGCTCAGTGTGTGTGTGCTGCTCTATGAATGGCTGGCTGCTTAGATGAATAACTGACAGGCTGTAAACTAGAATATGACTTGATAATGAGCTGTCTGAAACATTCTGAACATGTCTGAAGTCCTGATTTTAAAACAGTATCGCTGTCAGTCACAGAGACGGACGTTTGACTTGAATGTAGCTCTTAAAGTTGAATTAAAATAATTAAAAAAAAAAAAAAAATCAAGCAGCTCATTGGTCAGTATGTTTCATCATCTTTTTTCCAGCTATGTTTACATTTCTGTGCATTTTTTAATTTCTCTTTAACAACAATTCAGGCGTCATGTTTGTCATTTAATATCTTGAAACAAGACATTTTCTGGACTTATCAGGTAAATGTGGCTCATGTTTAGTCTAAGAAGAAAATGAAACAATAAGTCATAAAATTTTGCTTTGATTTCATTTTTTTAAGTGTTGTTTGTAAAAACTTTCAGGACCTGCATAAAATGCGTAAAAATGTTTGGAAATTTTATAAACCTCCACAGTCCATATCATTAGCCTAATGGCATAATTGGTTGAGTCATATTTCAGAAGATGATTTTTTTTTTATGTACATTTTTTATTCTCAAATACTATTCATAATATAATATATAGGTTATATATATATATATATATATATATATATATATATATATATATATATATATAAATTATCATTATAAACCTATTTATTTTATTTTGATTTCTTTGACTTAAGCATTTGTGCTTTTAGGCTAACAACACACTAAGTCTATTTTGGGCCACTTTATTAGGCACACCTGTCCAACCGCTCATATGCAACACTTAATGCATCTAGGCATGTAAACATGGTCAAGACAATCTGTTATATATATATATATATATATATATATATATATATATATATATATATATATATATATATATATATATATATATATATATAAATTTTCTTGTTTTTTTGTCTTTAAACTCCTCCTTAACGCTCATGCAGATCTTGTTTGTCAGACATTCTCCCATACCATTCAGGAACCTCCTGTCGACACACACACACACACACACACACGCACACACACACACACACACACACACACACACACACACACACACACACACACACACACACACACACACATATGTGCACACCTATACACCCTGTGAACAAAAGCCCCACTGTAACGCATTGTTCCCCTCCCCACAGAGAAACATGACTCCCGTCTAGTTTTATCTCTTGACAAAGACCTCAGCAGCTGATCCAAAACAAAGGGACACAAAAGCGTGTGTACAGACCTATGTTACACTGGGTGGGGATATGTGTAGTGATGGATGGAACGCACACACACACACACACACACACACACACATGAACTGTGTGTGTGGGAGTGCAGACCTGTGCAGCTGATCATTTTTCAGCCCTGAGGATGGTGTGAAAGGGGGAGATAGTGTTTTGGGAAAGCACCCAGTGAGGAGGATAATGGGAAAGTGTGCTAATGTTATGAGTATTTATTGTGAGACTTAAGTCAATTGTAGTCTATGAATGTCATCTGAGCCCAGGGAAAAGTGTGGAGAGTAATGACCCTGGCTCCACGACATGTGTGCCTGTGTCTCTCACACTCACACATATTACTCACAGGAATATTCACAGGCTCTGATATTCACACATAAAGACCCTCTGGAGGAGTTTGAAGCACACACACACACATGTGATCAGAGAGAGCTTTGTGCGTGATAGACAGACGCACACACATGCTCACAGACTGCACTCAGCAAAATAAAAATCTCATTATGCTCATGAACCTGAAGGTATGAGAGCAGTCTCTCATCTCAACCCATGGCCCAGAATATTAAAAGGCTTTCTGCTCCTCTCCAGCTTCCCGGCTCCCTGCTCGCTCTCCCTCCCTGTGCATACATATGACTGCATCTCTCCGTTTCCACATCGCTTGCCTTTGGGATCAAACGCGCTCATGGTACCCCAGGGGCCCGCTCTGGAAATGAATTGCAATTACAGCTCTCTTTTTCTCACAGTTGCTTCTCTTATTTTTCTCATGTTTGGCTTTCAAGTTTTACAGAAACTGTGGGTGAATAATAACCAGGAACGGTCCATCCATCCATCTGTCCATCCATCCATCCATTAGACTCATAAAACGGATGTCAGTATTAAAAAAATCTAAATTTTCCCAAGATCACCCAGTTGTGTGATGTTAATGTAACTTTCATCTCTATCCACCGATGTTACGTAAAAATCTGTCTAGATTTCAGAGAGTGTTTGGGTTCCCATTTTTGACCAATCACGTGTTGAGTTTTAGTGTAAGCATGAAAAACGGTCAATTCAGAGGGCAAAACCAAGCAGACTGCACACCTGCTGTGGTGCCCTCAGGGCTCACTATGGAAACGGTTTATGATGCAGATATCTGCATTTGACTTCAAATTAGGGTTGCAAAGCGCTGGAAAAATCCAGTAAATTTCAGGAAGGTTTCCTCAATTATCCAAAGGAATTTTAGCTAAGGAACATTAGATTCTTTCATGGTTTTGTTACTGTCAACTTAAATATATTTTTAAATATATATTTTTTAAAATTCCTGGGAAATTTTGTATCTGGTCTTTTTTTTCTTGTCAACTTGATTCAAAAATATCACATTAGACATGTTTACATGCATGTCTGCTCATAACAAACCAAAATGACTGATATTTATACATGTATATGATCAGGTAAATGCAGATAATACAAATTTCTCAAAATTCCTCAGAAATTTGTTAATTTCTGTTTCCATGGAAACTTTACATCAAATTAATTGTGAAATTTCCACTTGAGCAATGTTGTCATTTAGATTTCATGTAATACCTCTGAAATGAATAAAATAAACATTTGATTTTTTTTGTTTGTTTGTTTTTATGGTCAGGACAGACCTGACAAAGCTTGACTTTTTTACTGCATCGAAATGTTATTTCAGCAAACTTGAACCCTGTTACTTGCAGCTACACTGAAAATTCTTATTCAGCTTTACAGCAAAGTAAGCTGAAGTGAAGTCTCTGGAAAAACTCTCTCTCTTTCAGGAATATAATGGGCGAAAAATGATGGTTCCTACATCCAAGCAGCAATGCTGCTTTTTTTCTACATGAACAAAAAGCAGAGAAACAGGCAGCAGCAGAGTTTGCAGTGGCACCCCACAGATTTTACACGTCTGCGTATGTTCTGAGATATATTCTGTAAGCGTGCTGTAAATAAGTGTGCGTACTGTAGCCTGCAGTCAGTTCTTATTAGGAGAATTACAAGGCGAGCAGCTGCACAAACATAAATCAATGACATGCACTGCACAGCCCTCTATCAGCCACATCATTTTAAAGCTTCTTTCCTTGATGTCTGCTAAAGGCAGATTTATGTCTGGTTTTAATGGGAAGATACACTCCTATTTCTGCAAGCTAACAGGTAAAGTGGGTTTACTTTCAACTTGAGTTCAGTGTTCTGTCAGTTCATGTTTCATCACGTGCGACTGTCCTGCGTTCAGATGACAACACCAGATTTGTCCAGGGGCGCATTAAGACACTAAAACCTTTGCATGGAAGGAGCCATAACTTAAAGGCTGTCATGTCCTGACATCCTTTCCACAAAGTGCTGTGAAACCAGGCTGGGACTAAACATGCACTAAATCACAGATTAGCAGCGTCTTTGCAGTTGGCACTCACTTTGGTGTGATTTCAGGGCTGAGACACAGAGGCAGGGTTGGAATCAAGGTTTGGGTGTGAACCAAAAAAGTGTGTGTATGTGTGTGTGTGTGGGTGGGGGGGCATATTGATCCTAAATGACGACAGTCAGGCTCTCTGATCTCAGCCGGACCCCAGGCCCTCCTATGGAGCAATCTGCAGCCGCAGCCAGTCACCATGGCAACCAGAGTGTGTGTATGTGCATGTGTGTGGGATTCATGTTTGAGTTATCATTCCACTCCTCCTCCTCCTCCTCCTCCTCCTCTACCTTGGACTGATCTGTTCCTCTCTTCATGGTTCTCCCTCTACATCATGTCCAAATTCATCCTTGAAAGACCAGGGTTCTCTCTGAGTGTGTTTGTTTGTGTATGTTTTCATATTTCTATCTCTGTGAGGACACATTTGACTGTACGATGAAAAGGCTGATGAGGCAAAGTAAGGGCTTGGAGCGAGGTCACAGGGAATGTGCTGCAGTGTGTCGATAGACTTAAAGTCATATCTCTACTGTTTTCATGTTTGTACATTCACTCTGTTACAGGATATGAGATGAATGAAGAGGTGCTTAGAGTTGTTCTTCAGAGAAGCTGTGTGTTTGTTTCCTCTGGTAGCACCCGTGGGAATAGCAGACTGTATAAAATAAGCTGACAAATGTACAGCTGATGATGAAGAGGAATCATAAACAGCACAGATAACCAAACAGGAAGTGAAAAGTTCACATGAAGAAGATAAATTCCAGCTCCACTCCAACAAAAGTAAAAGACGGTGAATGATGGAGGAGTTTGGGGACTGAGCGACCTTGTCTGACACAGACACAGGACAGAGATAGCAGCCATGCAAATGAAGAAAGATAAGATTAAAATCTATTGATCTGAAAGTTTAAAAAGCAAGTGGACGGTGCAGAGGTTGAAAACCCTGATACACAACCTTTCCACACACACATAAAACTCAATATAAAAGATTCACTCCCACCAAACACCCTTAAAATCTCTCTAATGAGCATGTTGCACTCCTGCTGAACTGTTTAACCAGCAATTAGTGGTTTAAGGGGGAGTTACATGTTGGAGCTATTTTGTTGGTTTTACCAGGTCTGTGGAAAGAGTTTGGAAATTTGTACAAGCTTCACTAAAACAAAGAAAATCCTGCTTTCCGTTGACTCATGTTTAGAGATACGTGGCGAGACGTGTTACAGGCAATAAATGATTCAGAGCTCAGCTGGAGACTTTTGCTGAAGTCCTGTGGGTTGATGTTTGAAAGGACTTAAATCTCTAAAAGGTAAAAAAAAAAAAAAAAAAAAAAAAAAAAAACTTCCTCTAAACTCACAAAGATTTGTAAATGGGTATTTCCATCCTTATAAAGACAACAGTTGGTAAAAGCTTATAAGAATTATTAGACATGGACATGAAATTCTGCAGGTTTTGGTCTGATTATGGTGCCAATTTGGGGCACTAATTTGGTTTTCCAAACGTTTTCATTTAGTGAAACTAAACTAGTTTTGAAGACAAATCCAAGAAGCTTTTTGGACCTTTTTTGTCATTTGTTTGATCGCCACATGGTGGCTGATCTTTTCTTCCTCTGCAAAGGTTATCATCTTGGGGCTGAAAATTGTCGAAAAAATAAATCAAAGTCAGAAAAACACGCCCGTCCTTTTTGTCAGGAGGGATGGTGAGGTGGTGGAGGGGCTGCATCTCTATGAAATCCCACCCTGGTTCCATTCCAGCGCTCTGGCCTTTTCTTAGCCGTCTGTCCTCTCTGCAGATGCCGCTCTTTCATCTGGAGGGTCTGTCTTTACTTCACCACACCAGCCCTCTTCTCCTCCTCCTTTCTTCTTCTCCTCTCCTGCTGTTCTCTTCTGTTTGACCAACACCCAGATACCCAAAAACCGCATGCCATCCTCCAGCCCCTCCTCCAGTGCCTGCATGCTTCTTTGGGGTCTAGTTATGGTTTTCTGAGGGCTGAATAACTTTAAAAAAATAAAAAGAAAAAAGAAAAAAAACTTTTTACAGTGTGTTTAATGAATTAATCACACTGATTAAAAGAGCGTGTGGTGTTTCGGTCTCGTCAGAAACTCGCCTCACTTTTTGGTCAGTAGATCTACAAGGTTATTAACTCAGATCTTCGTAACAACTCTTTTCAAAATGAAAAAAAAAGGCTTTGGGTGTAAAATGATATATCATTAGATTATTCCAGTGTCTTTTCGATAACGAAGCCAAGGACATCTGCAGCAAGGTCAGTGTCAGTTCTGTTCATTCATCAGCTAACAAGAGAAAAGGCTTAAAGGATGTTTTTTTTTAAGGGAGTATTATTTTTGCATTTTAATTTATTTAGTTCAGTTTTTTCTATTTTTAATGTAAAAAAAAATTGAGAGAGAAAGTTCAGCCATGCTTTTGTAGGACATATTGGAGAAAGAAGCTCCGGTATGTTTAATTTTCATGATTTTCTAACACAGAAAAGAACCTTCACCGTCATTATCAGCCAAGGCAAAAAAAAAAAGAAGAAGTGTTATTGATTTCTGGTAGTTGTGCTCGAAGCTTTTTACCGAGCTAATAATCAGCATAGATCAACTTGACTTTTTGTGTCAATTTGTCCTTTACAACTGCAAACCTGTTTCATGACTCAGGAAGTAAAAAACATAATGAACCCCACCTTAAACATACTGATGCACATGCTAAAAAAAAATCCTAAAGATTATTCATATCCTTGAAAAGATGTGACTACTGATCATGTGTTTACAGTTACATACCACAGCAACCTGGTTTCTATCAAAACAGAGGATAGCAAACCTCAGATCTGGATAAGCCTTTTTCCCAGTACTCAAATCCAAAACAAGGGCTCAATCAAACTGTGCAAAAAGGAAATACTATAATGTTAACAGGCACAGAATTTATGTTTTGCAGAGGATGGGTGATTATATTAGAGTAGTGTATTGAATTCATGGGATTCAGCTTTGAAATGATTTATGTTTAAGAAAACTGACATGAAACCAACATAAATGTTTTGCAGGAGAGCTGCATTTCATTTGCTTGTATTTTCTGCATGATGAGCTTTGAGAAGAGTTGAATCTGATGGAGACAGAAAAGCTTTTTGCAAACCTTTCTGCTGTCATGCTGAGTGTCCTCGTCATTTTTCACAGTTTTTGAAGACTGAGAGAGAAATCTTCAGCTTTGTCTCCAAATAAACAAAACCCTGCTTTGCGCCAGCCTTTACAGTGATTTGTACAGGGTGTTTTTTTTTTTTTTTTTTTTTCTGGATGCACACATGTAGATGAAATTAAAATGTCAGTCGTTGAAGGTGTGACGCCAAGACTTTCTTCCAGGTTGGCAGGACTGCAACAGGTTCAGGGATAAATGGGTTTTTATTCCCAGAGACGTCTAATAATCTTCACCTGAAATGAAAGACTTTAAATTCTGTTGGAAACTGTTCAAAATATGAATTAGGTCACCTCAGCAACACATCCTTCATGAGAGTACTGAAGCATCATCAGATTGGTGGAAAACCTGCACACAATCAGCCATAAAACAGCAGATTTTCAATCAAAACTGGAAATAATATCAATAAAACAAACCAGAAAGCCAAGGTCTAGATTTTTTTAATCATTTAAACGTTTCTTTTCAGTATTTCTTTGATGGCCCTGGTTTCTGAGAAGGCAGTACTCATGTCTTGTGCTTAAAGGATGATTTTATTCCCCTAAAAATGTCTCTCAGCTCCCCTTTAGATAAAACAGTCCTGATACTCTGTGCCTCTGCAGTGAAGCTCTGAAATCTTTTTCAAAACTTATCTATAGAAGTTATATTTGGTCCTTTGCCTACACATTCCCAAGCAGCTGAGTGCATCACACAGACACACACACACACACACATAATGCCAGAATGCAATAAAACTCGGCACACAGATGGTAACAGAAGTCGGTGCTTTTGAAAATGTGCAACATAATTTCCTTCCATCTTCCCTCCATCTCGCTCTCTACCTACTTTTTTTTCTTCTTTACTTTGTCTCTGTTTCTTTTTATCTTTTTCCAGCTCTCACAACAAAGTTACACCGCTTCATGAGGGCAGAGTTCAAAGAGAGATCAGGGCAGCGGGCGGGAGCAGAACACCCCAAAGCACCCAGCTCTCCATGGCCACCATGCTTCATTCACGAAACACACACACACACACACACACACACACACACACACACACACGCACACGCACACGCACACACACACACACACTAGAGGATTTAAACGTGACCCCTCACATGCAGACTGGATTTATTTGTTTAAGTGTGGCTGCAAAAGAATAAATGTCTAAATGCGTTTTTGTGTATTTCTTTTCCAGCTCGTGTGTTTCTGAAGGTCTGAGTGTCCCCATGTGTGGCTTTAACCCATGTGTGTCCACATGTGTGTATCCACATGTGTGTCTTATTCCCTGCTTTTATAGAAATGCATGCCCGTGTGTGTTTGTGTGTCTGTGTGTGTGACAGTGTTTATGCGAGACGTAATGCATCACTGCGTTCGTGGGCTTAAATACGAGCTTTTACTGTAAGAGCCTGATGACAGTTCCATTGAAAACAGGTGCCCATACCGCGAGCCAGCACACGTAACGTGCTGTAATGTGTTTTCAGGCTTTGTGACAAAAGCTCATGCTAAAGAAAGAAAGAAGCAGGGACTCTGAAGTCCAGATTTCTATCCATGTGTCCAGATTGAATCTTTTCAAGAGCATCAGATAAAAATAAACCATCCTAAGGCTCAAGGGAGGAAAAACGTCTCTAACACTTTGTTCCCTACAACAAGGAGAGTGTTTAACTGAAATCTTACAGAAATGTGAAACTTTGTACTAAAGCCAAAAGAAAACAAGTAAGATAAAACATTTTTGGACATTTTAGCTCTTTAGTTATGTGAAGTTTCACTCGTGTTTGGTGTGGGTGTATTAGTTTGTTCCAACGAGAGGAGGATTAGATTTAGATTATATAAGATGTGATCCAGTTTCTTGGATAAAGTGTAATATGACCAGATTTTCCCTCAGGGATCAAGATGTAATTTGTGATTCAGAGTTTTTTTTTTTTTTTTTTTTTTTTTGTTCCAGTATAAAAACTTTTCAATTGTATATTTAGGTTTTTCTTGTGCTTACTGTGTGTGCTTAGATCCAAAAGTTAAAGAAAGACAGAGTCCTCTGCCAGGTGCTTCTGCAGCTCTGCGCAAAGAAAATCACCCGAAAACAGAAGACAACACAAAGATTTAACTTGGCTATAACCATAAAGTACGAGGGCTGACTGATAAGTTTGAGCCTCATATTTAAGGGTTTGACTTTTGGGAGACATATTGCATTATTTTTCAACACAATCCCCTTCAGTATCTGTACACTTTTGCCAGCAATGTTTAAGGGCCTCAATGCTACATTTAAAGAATTCCTTTTCTTGACTGTTCAGAAAGTCCATGTATGATGTCATCATCTGACCAAAAATGGGTACAGGAAATGGCTTTTTTCAGTTTTGGAAATAGATGAAAGTCTGATGGAGCGAGATCAGGTGAATAAGGCGGTTGCTCAATCAATTTAAAGCCACAATCATTAATGGCAGCCATGGCAATGACAGACCTGTGAACGGGGCATTGTCCTGGTGGAACAACACACCTTTACTGAGTTTTCCACGGCGCTTGAGTTTAAGATTTTCTCTTAACTGCCGAAGAAGTGATGCATAATATGTGACACTAATTGTTTTTTTTCCTTCAGCCATAACAATGTAATGGACTTTATTGACCATTTCTGGGGTTGCAACAGTGACAGGCCTTCCAGGACGGGCGTCATCCCCAAGGCTCTGCCTGCCACCCACCTTTTCACTGTAGCATATGAAGGGGCATCATTCTCTAGTGTTGCTACCATGTCAGTATGGATATCCTTAGGTATCCTCAGCCCTTGTATCATCCTCATCATCATTTGACACCAGATGAGATGGAATCCTACTTTAAGACACAGAGGGTTTCAGACACACGTTGGGTTTATATCTACAGCTCAGCAATACCTCAGTGACATCATGATGGTTTGTCATTTTCTTCTACAAAGTCAGTTTTTACAGCCTCTCACTTACTCAGTTGTGTGCACTGATTTTGTTCAATAATGTGTTGCTCTCCTTGCAATTTTATTTATTTATATATTCTTATTTTTTCATTTTTTTTAATTTCACATTTTTGGGAGCCTGCACATAAATCAATAGTAGACTATTATATCTGCAGGCTGACTTGACTTAAACAAACATGTTCATTAATATTTGTATAATAATATTAATAGAAACTTAAAGCTCCTGTATGTTTATAATCTGAGTTAGAATGTTAATTCTTGGTGTGATTGTTTGTATTTGCATAATTTTGTATATTTACTCCTAATCATCCTTTAATCATTTCGCTGCTCTGCTTTGGGAATAGGATCCGTCACGCCAATAAAGCTTATTTGAATCTAAATAAAAAAGATTTGCACCCATGTCCTCCCTCCCTGCGCCTTACTCCCTCCCATCTTCACCTCTTCACCCCTCCTTAAACACACACATCACACATGCTGGAACAAGACGCCCACTTTCTCTGGTAGGACAGATGAAAATAGCTCGCCCCGTGGGCCATTCGTTCCAGTTCAATGACTGATTGCAACCAGGGACTCTTTTTTTCTTTTGCTTTCAACTTCAAAACTGTAATTAAAGCAGGCAATGCATCTTATTATTTGACCTGGAGGGGCACGGGATTACACATTAACCCCCCTTTAAAACCTCAGGCCACTCTCTGATTTTCAAACAACAACATCAAAATAAAAAAAAAAGAAAAAAGTTTACACATGCGTTAAAATGCAAATTCTTCTAGAAAGATTTCATTTGCATGTTATATTAAAAGTGACCTACATTACTGCATCTGACTTAATGGAAAGGTGATTCAGGGAATAGAAGAAATTAAATTTATTCACTTTCTGTTGGCTGTCTGCTTATCCAATTAAACATCAGTGACCTGAGGTTACGATCTCTGCTGTGGTTTATTGATGGATCAGGACATATCAGGGTCAGAAACTGAGCTTGAAAAGATTAGGGGTGGCTCAAAAGTTCTGTTTACAACAAATCTAATGTAAATATACTTTAAAAGCCAACTCACCTGTTTTTGTCCTTTGCGATCCTTCAGTAGGAGGAACCAAAGTCTTCCCAGCCCTGGCCCCCCTTATACTGAGGTGGCTCCTGGCTCTTGTTAGTGGGTCTGGAGCCACTTTGTTTCGCTCGGTTTGGGACACGGCAGGCTTTTCATGCACCGGAGGGCTGTGGTGGATCATCTTGCAGTGGCTGAGAGTGGTCAGGACCCACAAAGGACGCCTTTGTCTGAAGAGACCCTTATCTGTCCACCAGCATCAACTTACTCCAACGGCACAGAACCACTCATATAAACCCCCACTTTACACTTCAACCGCACACACACCACACACACACCCAGATGGTGCAGCAACTCAGTAAGAGTCAAGTATGAGGTCAACAGCACACACACTTTTGCCTTCACACAGGTGAATGAAACAGTCAACGTCAGGTCAGTCAGTATATATGAGACTGTGTGCGCTGTGTGATTTTTCAGAAGGTTAAATCATGTTCAGTAACTGCTTTTCAGCCTTATCTGTGCAGGTTTTTGAACCTTAACATTGTCCGGTGAAGCTGAAGAAGACCAAAATAAACGTATGTATAATTATGAATCAAATATCTTCATATGACTCGCCAAAGGGAAACACTCTCCAGCCCTCAGTGTGCAGGAGACCTCAGTCAGCATGTTTACATGCACACAGCAGTCAGGCTAAGGTCATAGCTCGATCATATAGTCACAGCGTGGGGTCTTGCCTCGTCTGTGTATACATGCAGAGAAGAGAATCAGACTTCTGCCCGAGAACGTCTCAATCTGCTTCGAAAGGCGGTGCTGTGTCCTTTATTGATGAGTGAAGCTGCGTGTGTATCTAGCTTTTTTTTAGTTCAACCAAAGAAAAAACAACATTCTAACGATGGTGGCTGAGATGGAGGTAGCTGCAGCTCTTCATGTTTTTATTTGTGTATGTGCCAAGGGGTTTTTTTGTTGTTGTGTTGGAACCATAGACTGTATCAGGGCAGCAACTCTGTTTATCATAGTCATCTGCTTCCTCTTCCGGCTGAACACCAAGGCCTACCTACCGAGACCTGCCAAATCCAACTGAAGCCTGATGGCAACCACTTTATCTAAGGAGTGTTAATCGAGCTATGTGGAGTCTGTATTTGGTCTGGCTAAGCTGTTTACATCCATTTCAATAGTCTGATCTCATGCTGACTAAGCTAGTAGTCCAATTACTAAAGCTGCATGTAAACGTACTGATTGAGAATAGTTTTACTCTGAGAGTACAAGATGTCAGTCCTCCAAAATCTGCCCCCAGACAGCAGGACTAAAGATGAGAAAACTGGCAGACAATGATCTCTGACTTTTATTCAGTCTAACATTTCAGGAGGAGAATGGAGTGTGTTTATGGGCTTCCTCAGGAGAAACAAGGTCATCAGGGTGTGTTCTTACCGCTGCAGCTTGGAGTGTAGGTGAGTCAGAAATAATACTGACAGGATGCTGTGAAACTGAAGCCAGAAGTCAGAACAAAAACAATGCAGTAAACTTCTGGTCCTTGTGTTTTAAAAAAAAACAACACATACACACACACACACATACACAAATGTGAATATTCCTGCACATCATTCCCAGGTGTGTATGTCTTTCCTCTCTGTGGGTGTTTCTATGCAAACACACTCAAGGTGCAGCTTATTAGTGTAGATGCATAAATATTTGCAGCAGTTACACACACACACACACACACACGCACACACACACACACACACAGAAACTAACAACATTAAATGTGGTGAAGCATATGGTCATACTGTACAAACATTAAATTGTCTCAGGTTCATCTGCATGCACACATTTACATACTCCCACACAGCCTCACTTCTTTAGATGCATGCAGATCATCTCCCAGCAATTAACATCCGTACTGACGCCTGTGCAGACATTGTTTGCCTCCTTATTGTTATTCCTTGCCTTTATTTGTTTGTTAAAGATGGTATCAGAACAACAGAGCCTGGAGAAAGTTGTTAATAAATTCACAGGGAGAAGGTAGCTATCTGAACAGTTTTGAGATGAATAAAAGCCATATTAAAGTTGTTGTTTTTTTATTTCTTATTGATATCGAATAGAAGAGATTTATTCTCAACCTAATAAATAAATGCTTGCATCTCTGCAAGATTTAGAGTCTGGCTCACTGTTTCTTAAATTGAAGCATAACCATGAGATTAAAACACAATGTGCAGCAACCTTTGTTATACATTTTAGAATACACAGCTTTTATTATTAAAATATGAGTTAAAGCCGTTTTGACCTTGGGCATGTTTTCTTCACTTTTTTTTTTTTTTTTTTGGGGGGGGGGGGGGGGGGGGGTGTAAAGTCCTGTGAAAATTATTCATATTGATTTGCTCTGCTAAACAAACTCCGATGAGAATTGGTTTAGAAAAGATTGAAAATTAAGAACCTGCTTGTTAGCATCTCCTCCTCCCTTACTGACAAGACAAAGAACGATCAATAGCTTCTCCCCACACAGGGACAAAGACACAAAAGCATTCAGAATATCAGGATCAGTGAATCTTTGTGTGCACACATGCATGAGACCTCATGTGTGTGCTGACGTACCCTTGTATGCTCACCAATCTGTGTGAGGCTGAGTTTGATGGAGCGATCCAGCACAGAGACACCATTAAAGGACTTAGCTAAGAGTTAATTACAAGAATTGTTCTTCACCTTAGTGTACCCCAGAGAATGGTCAAGTCAGGGAAAAGTACAGACAGTATATCAGAGCCAACACTTAGGCCAAGTACAGAGCTGAGAAAAGAGCTCTCAAATATACCTCAGATTCCTCCATGTCCAGTACCATCTCATCCATCCATCCGTCTTCCATACCGCTTATCCTGTTCAGGGTCACGGGTGGCTGGAGCCTATCCAAGCTGTCTTAGCATGAGAGACGGGATGTCCAGTACCTTTTTACCAAATTAAAGCCCATTCTTGCTTCCTGTCTATCTAAAATTGCCCAACTCTTAAAAAATAGCACTGAATCAGAGGGTCAGAGAGATAGACACAGAGGAAAGGGAGATTGTACAAGAGGAAGCTTAATCTTCTTAAATAATAAACAAAGCTTATCTTTGACAAAAGTTCAGCAGAGACAAAATAAAGACATTTTTGTTTACCAAACTGTCCTGGACACAGCTTCATCATTTAATGTATGGTAAAACCAAGAGGAGTCTCCACAGACAAAACAGATCAGTCATTCTGAAAAGCAATTAACGAATGACACCATATCAATATTTCACATAAATATAGCTGATACAAAGCCAATATAATCCTCACCTTACCATTGTTCTGACTATTTTGAACGTGAACTGTACATGGCTTGGATTAGGCCTTCTACTCTCCAGATTTTCATTGGTCAGGTGAACGTGTGACAAGCTTACAATGTCGATCTGAGTCTCAGAAGTAAAATTTTACACACCTGTCATTATGAAACTTGGGTTGGGATTATGCACGCTCACTTTGCCCAGTTTTTCTGCTTTACTGTTTAGGACTCAAGGACATTGCATGTTTATAACCGCCGACTCGACTTTGCAGGTCTGCTTGTGCCAAACTGATGTTCCAGCAGGCCCTGGTTGCTCGTATATGGAAGATGAGCTTCTGTTCCATATTATTTTATCGTTAGGTAAATTAATTTCTTGTGTATTGTATGGAAAGCTAAATGGTACCCATGTAATTACAGTTTTGAGAAAAGTTTGCGTTCTGGTAGCAGTAAAGGACTGAACTGGGGCCCCTGAGAGAGGAGCGCAGCAGATGGTGTAGTGTAGTTTGGGATTCCCCTCATGAACAGGAGTTAATAAATGTTTCCCCAATGTGACCCTGGGCAGGAAATGGACATCATCTGCTCTGGAGAATTATAGCAAATTGTCCAGTGTGTGTGTGTGTGTTTTATGTGTGGATGTACATTGTTGAGGTAATTGACTAAATGGGTATTTAATTGGTTTTGCGCTGAGCACACGGTTTGACGGGGATAAACAGATTTCTTTGTCTGTGAATGTGAAAGATGACAGAGCAGAGATTGTCGAATGGAGCTCCATTTGTTCGATGGGGCGTTGACTCAAGCTGGAGCAAAACAATTAAGAGACCAATGGCTAATTCCAGTTTCAAACGGAGCTGGATGTCTGCAGTGGAGGGGAAATGCTCACTGTGTTTTCTTAGAGGGAAAGGAAATCTAAAAGAATTAAAAATATTCCTTTTAAAAAATCTTACATCAGCAACAGATTTAAGAATTAAGGTTTAACAAACAGGCCATTTGAGAAGGGAAAAAAAGTTAAAGTTGGACATCTAAACAGGTCATACACACAAAAAAAAAACATTGAAAAAATGAAAAAATAGAAAATAGATCAGAAAAATTGGTAAACAAGCTATTTGTTTTTTTTTTCCTTCCTCTTATGTTTCATTTTCTCTGTCACAACATCTCTGTCAACTAATATGAGAGAAGGAGAGTGCTAAGAGATCAATATGCTTCTGAAATACAATCTGATTCTGTTTGAGCATGGATCGATACTGTAAATCCTTCTTTGTTTCACCAAAAGCAGACTCTGTTTCCAATTTTATGAAACCTCCAGTGAGTTACGACCAAACACAATGTGTTGATGATAAATATGGCAGAATGCCTTTCATCTGGTCACAGCCAAGACTCTGTGAGTAGCTGTTCATGAAATTTCCTCCATTGTAAGTTTAATCACTTGCTGAAAATAGTTATTCTGATGTTTTAAAGCTTTGCTCCAGTGCTCATGTTTTTGCCTCCAAATGACTAAAAGGTACGATGAGTTGCTTCGGTAGGTTTTGTCATCAGCAGAATGAAATCACTAACTGTGTTCAATCTCAGCCCTAATAACAGAATTTCCATTTTGTTTTTGTCACTTACAAGCTCAGATTGATACTATAAGAGTCAGACTATGTTACACAAAGAATCCTTTCAGGGATAATTCCTCTTCTGAAGAATAAAATCCTCCTTTCATGACCGAAATCAAGTGAAAATTTGGTATTGATCCAATACCAAGTAAATACAGTGCCAGTATTGCTGATATCGATACAGATACTTTTTATATACATAAGCAGCATGTTGAAATTAATCAAGAATAACAAACAGCCACTTAAACTAATGTTTATGTTATATGGCAAGGTCTCCCTTGAAAAAGAGGTTTTTAATCTCAATGGGATTATCCTGGTGAAATAAAGGTTAAATAAAATACAAAATGTTCATGAATGAAAGTAAATAAGTAGTTTGTCAATCAGAAAATAGTACTGTTCTTTAATTTTTCTGCTTTGTTGTAAACTAGTACATCTGAAAAGTCATGGATAGCAAAAAATATTATATTTTAGCATTAAAGATTATTTTCATCAAAGACCTTGAACATACTGATGGATTAACTATCATACAAAAAATTAGGAAATCAGTAATATTCTGATAATTTGGGGCAGCAGTGGCAAACAACTTATACTGAATTGTGGTCTAATAAATCTGTTAAGCAATGTATGTATAACATTTCTTTATGTAATTGCATTTTTATCATTTACAGTAAAATAATTCAGTCAGATTTATTTTATCTGTCTTAATATATTTTGACTGTCTAAACAGTTTATAATAAATTCGTTTTCTGAAATTACAACCATGAAGACCAAACACTTTGGAGTTATGGAGATGGAGATGACTAAATCTTACTTTCCTTTCCATAAATCAGCTCCCTGGATATTGTTTGTCATGACGAAAAGACTGCTGGTGACTTTTGTCTCTGATCCTGGGGTCTGATTGTAGTTTGAGGATTCTCCTCCTCCTCTGTTTACTTTTCAGCGTGGAGTTCTCTTTGTTGTGTTGTTAGACTTTGTATAAGCTTGTTTCATTACCACAGAACCTTATTCATTCTCTGAAAACATCGCAGCTCGCAGTATTTTTGTATTCAGCTGTGAAAAAAAAAAAAACACCAAATGATGATTCTCTCTGCCATTATGCTGCCAGCAATGTGCAGTAGAGCAGGAGAGGAGGGGAAGGGGTGGAGTGAGCATGAGTGAAGTGAGTGAGAGGAGCACACATAAAGAAGAGAAACTGAAACTTGAGTATTATATTATTGCAAGTATTGATCATTACAACATTGGCATTGCTGTTAATCAATAAATCCACCAGGGGAGGGGTGGGCAGCCCAGAGTCGAAAGTGTATGACAACAACAAACTCAAAAACAAACATGGCGACTGTGGCGGAGGTATTGATTATGTACTTGTTGCATAAAAGACAAAAACAGAGAAGCAAGTTCTTCACCAACTCACTGAATTTTTCTTTAAAAAGTTCTGCCATTGTTATTTCTTCTTCGTTTCTCACTAGAGCTACATATTGGATGGTAACGGCAACACTGCCCCAATGGCTTCCAGTGGTACTGCTCCATTTGGCCCATATCTGTAAGCTTTGTGGAAACGTGAAGAAATACAGACAAAATGAATGCAGAGTATGAACAGAAGACTCCGTACATATCTGTGTCTGTGTTTAATGTTGGGCATATATGGGCCCTAACATGTGATGTGACGGTAATCCTTTCATTTCTGTGAAATCAGGATGATTATTTTCTTAGAGTTTCATGACAGACATTATCTCATGAGCAAACTGCAGCTGTATTCTTCACAGCAAACTTGATGACAGCTTGTCAACACCCGAGCCAAACAGCTGAGATCACATTGGAATAAAATGATAATTAATGAGGTCTACATTTCATCACCAGCATGTCAGAGGGCAGAGTCTGGATTCACTCAGTCTCATCTCTCTGTGCTCTGTTTACTCTCTCTCTCTTCTTTCACTCTCTATCTCTCTCCTCCTTTCTCTCTCTCGCTGGCTGAGCTTCTGAGAGTCGAAGGAGACAGACGGGGTCTTTGACTTTGGGCGGTGATGCTATCATTGCGGGCCATACAGGCCGGGCTTTGTTTTCTTCCTCCTCCTCCTCTCTTCTGCTTTCGCTACGCTCACTCACCAGGTTTCCCGTTGCACATGGAATTTCTGAAACTTGGAATAATGAGAGGTGTAAATCAAGACACAGAAAATCAGCAGTTTGCAGAAATTCTCAGGGGGGAGCTGAGGAAAATAAAAGTAATTACAAAAGAGGTCTGTTTTTTGAATGAGTAGCATAATGTGAGCTTACCTCACCCACTAAGCACTTGCAGTTAGTTATGGAAAGTTACAAAGAACTCAGTGATATTTATATCAGAGACCCTGTGGGAAACCCCCCATGAACTTCTGCCCTCTGTTTATGCGTTCACATCTAACAAACCATATCAAATCTTCCTCACATGAGACTTATTCAGTTATTTCTGCCTCTATAAAGCAACAATATACAACAAGAGTCAACACCCTCAGTAAACTATGCAAAATAAGGCCGATGTGCACACGCCTAGTGGAGGAACAAATATGAAACAGAGTGACGGGTCCCACGAGAAGTCCTGAGAAATATGTGAAAACTTTGTGTAGAATAATGTTGGAAGGACTCAGTTTGACAAGTATTTTGATTTTAAATGCAACACAAAAGCTTCTGAAGATGTGATGTTCAGCCGGAAAGTCTGCTTCAATAGAAGCTGTTGATTGGGCAAAAGATCCACACAGTTGCTGCTGGTTTGTCAGCTGAACATGCATGAAGCAAATCTCCTTTTCCACCACATCCCAAAGGAGCTCTACTGGACTGAGATCTGGTGAATGTAGAGGCTGTTGGAGTCCAATGAACTCATTGCAATGTTCAAGAAAGCAGTGTGAGATTATTTGAGCTTTGTGACATGATAAGCTGTTAATACAAGGCAGTATGGATCCATGCTTTCATGTGGTTTACGCCAAACTCTGACCCCACCATCTGAATGTGGAGCAGAACTCCAGACTCCAGACCAGCCAACGTTTTCAACCTTGTTTTGTCGAGTTTTGGTGAGCCCTTGTGAATTCTAACCTCAAAATCCAAGTACATCAGCAGTTTGTGAAACACTTGGACCAGCCCATCTGGCACAACCATCCCATGTTTAAAGTCCCTTAAATCAGGGGTCCCCAACCACCAGGCCATGGACCATATTGGTCCATGTGTCATTTAGTACCAGGCCTCACAGAAAGAATAAATCATTTATTTTATTTCCATTTTAAGATGAAAGATGTTTTAATTTTGAAAAACTGGATGCTCTTTTGTAACTTTAATGACTGACACCTGGTGCACAATCACTTATTTCAGCTTTCAGTTAAAGAAGAGTTAGTGTTACTCTCCAAATGATCCCCGTAACGTGAAGGAGTGGATCCGTGACCCTTTTATAAACATGCCTGTGGCATCAAGCATGTCCAAGCTGGAAGAGGATCAGCTGCTGGAGATCGCAAATGATGGTGGGCTTAAAAGTATGTTTGAGTTTATAGTACTCTGTGTATAATTTCATTTTAATCCTGCCACTGCCTGCTGGTCCATAGAATTATGTCTTCAATGAAACTGAAGCAAAAAAGATTGGGGACCGCTGCCTTAAATCACCTTTCTTCTCTGTTCTGATACTCAGTTTGGACTTCAGCAGCTGGTCTTCACCATCTCTGTGTGACGAAACGCACCAAGCTGCTGCCATGCGATTGGCTGATTAGATAGTTGAGCTTACGAGCAGCTGAAGAGGTGTACCTAATCAAGTGGCCGGTGAGTGTATTTAGCTCACTAGCTGTGTGAAATACTTGATTCTGATTGGTCAAAAGCTCATATCAAAAAGTAATTATTCTCAACAGCTAAAGTAAAGTCTAGGACAACCTAACTCTACCTGTCGTAAAGTCACCTTAAAATGCTGTGATCAAGGTTATTTTCTCCGGAAAAGTGAAAACTAAAGAAGTCCTTTAAGGGTAGAAGAAGCATCCTTTGTTCATCAGCCTGACTCCACGTAAAAGTGGAGGAAAGTTTCTGTAATTTTGTGCTGCAACAGAGCTTGACACATAAATCAGCCGATGGATTAGTCTTTCTTCCTCCTCTCATAGCCTGCATATATTACTATCAAACTGACAGTTTTGGCCCATAAGTAGCTGTTGTAATATGAGTTATGAGTCTTGCAATGTGAAGATTCCCCAGGTCTCTCCCTCTGTCTGTGTGTCTCTCCCATGCTGCCTCACTGATGCATATAATCTATATGTATGAGTGTACACAACTGGGGCACATTGCACCTCCCAGAAAGCCTTAAATTCATATTTAAACTGGGTTATGCTGGGCTAATATCTACAAGAACTGTCACCATAAAAATGATGTTACTCATTATCTCTGGCATGCATCTTTAAGAGAAGGGGGGGAAAAAAAAGGAGAACCTTTGTTCTGGGATTTTCACGTCTCTGTTTCCCTCAGTCTGTTGCTCTTAAGCGTATATCAAAATTAGCCCTGGAATGTTTTCATTCTGCTTTCAGGATTTAACATAATGCAGATGTTGATGCTGGATTGCATTCAGGCTCACGAAATGATCGATATCCTCTCTGCTGGAATGAGATCTGTGGGAATGGGAATTAAATATCCGAGCGTTTAAAGCCAAGATCAGCAATAGATATAACTGTAATCTTTTAAATCACCTCTTCAGACACATTTTCTCAGACTCACTATAATAAAATAAATAGTTTAAGTGCTCTAGTCCCATTCCATGTGGTTGATTTATTTAATCTATACTTCTGGTTTTAATTTAAATCTGCCATTTGGTTGTCTGCAAATGGAAATAATCCAGGTTATGGGAGTAAAATAGTCTGATATTGTTACTAGTAATCCATGTGTCCTCGTTTTAAGAACTTCCATGCGAGATATAAAGATTTTGATGCAGATCATGTTTGCCCTATCACAGATCCAATGTGTCAGTAATAAAATGATGACTATCACAGTCATTTCCTTTGCTCTGACAGATCATTGGCTGGTCATTATTGTCATTATGGACAAAGAAATACTTAGACTTACACTCCAGGAAAGCAAAGACACACACACACACACCTTTATCCCATCACTGTCAGTTCATGTGGGTGTCATGTTCAGGTCCCACCCTCAATAAAAACACACTCATCCAAAACAAGAGAATAAGTACGAGCAGATTTGTGCTGGAACAACTCCTGTCAGTAATCATTTTAAGAGCTGCTCATCACAGCAGGAAGTTTTAATAAAAACCAAAAACATTTCCAGATTATTCCTAGCTTCTATCTGGGTTTATACCAGATGATTTAGAGGTCAATTTATCCTTCAGTTTCTTGATATTCAGTCAAACATAAGTGAACAGAAAGTAGCATTACTTATTTGTTGTTTGTAGTATTTTATTTGGCCAATGGTTCTCAAACTTTTTCTCCAAGGTTCCCTTTGAAAAATGAAAATATTTTCAAGCTCCCCATCCATCATCATTTACAGTGTTGCTATATAGCAGAGTTTCAGGAGCAGGACCACACCTCAACAGCATCTCCTCAGGTGTTTTTAATGAGCCAAACCTGTCCCTGTCTTCCTATTTCAGGTCCCCTAAACTTCCCCAAACCAGCAAAAGGGAGAAGTTCAACATCAGATTCCAAAGTTCAACATAAAATCAGTGAAGCATTGTTGAATAACATTTTGATGGTGTGGTCCCTGAATTTTGAGATTTGTTTATAACAATTTCTGGCAAAAAAAAAAAAAAAAAAAGAGGAAACCACCTGAGCAACTACACACGAACACACAACAGGAATGATGCACAATGAACTGACCAGGAACTCAAGAAGTACAGAGACTGAATAGACAAGGAACCAATCAGACACAGGTGCATGACAAGACACAGGTGAAGCACATGAGGGGCAATCAAAGGAGGGAAACTGAAGCAGAGCTTAACACCAGGAAAAACTACCAAATAAAACTGAAACACGAAAAGATTACACTAAGGAACAAGAGGAACAAAAAAGGGAAACACCAGGAATCACAAGAGACAATAGGAAACGGGGAAACCCAAGAAAACCAAACCAAACCACCACAGCTTATTGTTAGTAGAGGTGAAGCATTGTCAGCAACAGTCTGTTATACCTTTGAGGGGCCCTCTTTGGATTGTACCCCCCAAGTCTGGGAATTACTGCAGTAGGGCACTATATAATGCCTAAATGTTGAAATGAAGGACCAGATGGTTAAATCAAAATGATTGTCCAACCCACCTACCTACATAAATGACTTATAAGATGTCACCTGAACTTTTACTTTCAAAAGGTTCTGTGCAGGTTTAACCCATCTAGCCTATCCCCCCCACCCGACACCCTGCCCGGAAAGGTTTTATCTTTCTCTCTGCTACAGTACCTGGGATTCAGCTCCTGTTCTAGGGCCACCAATAATCCACACCTGACCTCTAAATAAAGGTCATGAGCTGTTGTATGCTCAGTACTTTTTCGGTGCAAACAGGCCCAAGGAGAAGTACAGTGTCCAAGTATGAGTGTTGTTCCTGGGCTTTGGTCCTTACCCTAAAGGTTCCTCTTCCAGCTGGCTGTGAAAAACACACTGAGTAATTGCAGGAAAATGAGGTAATGTGAACTAAAAGTGATTTGCTGTTTTCACGGGCTGTGGCTGTGAACAGGCTGAACAACAGACTGCAAAGTTTAGAGGGAGAGTAGGCAACATCCCCAGCATGACAACAGGCAGGGGTCTGATCTGATTCCACGAGAGAGGAAAGTCGAAGTCGAGTCATTAGATGTGAAGGGGTCCTGAAATCCTACTGAGCTGTCTGTGGATCCAGACAGATGGATCACTCTGCAGCTCTCTGTCTCTCCACACAAAGGAAATACACACCAGGACCATGTCTGACCCTGTACGTGGTCTCAGTTGGAGAGAGAGACAGAAAGAGAGAGAGAGAGTGCGTGTGTGTGTGAGTCTGGCATAGATTAGAAGGTGCCAGAGCTGGTCAAGAGTGCAGAGAGGATCAATGGTGGGGCTCAGTCATCCATGGCCACAGACTGTCAGACACTCGACAGATAGACTGCTGTTACAGGAGGGGGAGATTCAGACGCTCTCTCTTCAGCCATTTTCAGGTTCAAAAACTTTTTTTTTTTTTAGAACCTACCATGGCCCAAATGTTCGGGCACTGACTTCAGAACTTTTGCTGCTTGAAATAAGACACATTTCTGTTCCAGACAACGTTCCTGTCTTGTGTCTACATTTGTCATCTTAATTTGGATATTTGTTCTTGTTTGGTGTGCGGTTTGTTTTTATGTCTTCATTATCCCCTGGGAATATCACACCTGAGAAAATTTGTTACTTCCCTTTCCTCCAGTCTGTGTGGTGTATTTTTATCCTTATTTGTTTGTCACAGAGTCACTGTGCAAATAAAGTAAAAACTGGGCTAAATTCAAATTGACACTGCACTGCTGTAGGAAACAGATTACAGCCTTGTTGTGAACACAGAGAGGAACAGATACATGATTAAGAGTAGCGCCTCAGGTGGAGGCAGATCCACAGTGAGTCCACAGTGAGTTTTAAAAGCAACGACAACATCTTAAAAACATCACATAAGTCAGCAAAATAGATGCTATGAAGTACATTTTTATAAACATGTTCCCCATTATCAACACAAAGGTCAACTGATGAATGGTTTGAATTAACTCTGTGAGCGACTAATGAACCCAGAATCCATCGTTCAGAGCTTATAAAGCCAAGGTTTGTTAGAGTAAGTCTTAGTAACCTGTCATCCTGCCATCATCTGTCTCTTTTCACCGTCAGCTCTTGTTCCCTCATTAGCCGGGATAAAACTCACAGCTTTCCTGGAAGATGACTGTAACCAACATTTGCAGTCATACGGGTGCGGTTATTTGGAGCAGCTTCCCAGTTTGAATAAACTCAGCATCCTCGGTGTAAAGGCACCATAACTCTCCAGTCTGCCTCTGAATTATTCCCAATGAAGCAGCTCTGCGTTTCATCTCATGGGTCACATCACAGATGAATTCTGGGTCCTGTGGATGGCAGCCTGAGTGAGGACGAGTTGTTTATGTACTTAATAAAGCACAGCTCAACAGAGTAATGTATGCAGACCCAGTTTTGGCCTGGATTATTTTCACTTTAATGTAGTACGGTCGAGAGGAGGGCGACTCCTGTTGAACTGGCTCTTGGGATTCTGACATATTAAGATGTATTTCTCTACAGGATTACATCCACTGAAAAAAGGCCACACAACACCAAGGATGAGCTAAGTATAAATCCATGGCTGTACCTTTATGAAGATCACATTGTAAGGATGCAGCCTCCAGCCCCGGGGACTGAGCTGTATGTAAAGTTAGTCATACATAATGAATGCATGAACGACTGTCCTCTCCTTCATCATCCTCCTCTTCTTGTATGTGCACTGTGCAGTGCTTTATTTATCATGTTGAAGCAATATGTTGGCTCTTTTGTCGGAAGTGTTGGACATTTTTTAACATCCATTTAGGGAAATTTGCATTCAGAATTGGGCCAATGCAAAAGTGCTAGAAAAAAAAATACTGCAGTTCCTTAAATGTCCACTTGAGGGTGGTACCAAAAGCCAACAAGCTACCATTAACACTCATGTTAAAATGTCCATTTTTACCTGTCAAATACACTTTTTTGGTCTGTATGGTTTCACAAAAATGTTTTTAGAGGAATGTCAAGGAACTATGAGAAATAAGTATGGTTATGGCCTATAATGTAACAAAAAAATAAACATTTTTGATGCTTGTAATTTTTTTCCAGGTTGGCTCTCCATGATCTAGACTTCAGGGTTCCTCACTTGTTCCAAAAGATGTTTTGATCCAGGTTTTCTCTGTTTGTTTTTAACCCAACAAGAAGTTCATGTCGTCTCTAATTTCTTGGCTGTCAGATTTCCTTTCTTCACTGTCCACAGTGAATCCTCTCATTATTCATACACCATGATATCCAATTGTCTTTAGCCCTGCGTGTTGTTTATGTGTGTCTGTAAGAGACACCTCATCATCAGCCCATCATATAGATCAGTGCTGATGATCCATCTGCAGCCAGAGGAAAGCAGGTCATTGTTTCTGGACATCTCTCACATCACAATAGACCAAACCTGTCACTGACGCTCTCAGAGCCGAAGCAGCTAATTCATCCATTTATATTTATGTATGCAAAACCTCTTCCACTCTGCCATTAAAACAATGCAAATGAAAGTGAGTTGCTTTGTTAATTTGTCTCTTTTTCCTCATCCCTAATACCCTCAGATCAATATGGATCAGAGTCTTTGTGCTGTAGTTACACCATCAAACATTATGAAATGACAAAAGCTGTTTGAGCTGATAAGGCCAACAAAAGAGGCTCTTGATCCCAGCATTGGGGACAGAAGAGTCACTGCTGTGGCCAGAAAACGATGGGTCGAGAAGAACAGGGACAAGCTGAGACTGGACTATCGATTAACATTTTATTTTTGTTGACTGAAAAATATTTCATAGACATGGTAACAGCTTGCTCAAAAGAGAAGGGTTTGTTGATAGAATAGTCACTTATTACAAAGAAATTATTTTTCAATACAAAAGTGAGACGAATGCTACTTAAGAGACCGTGGGCTTTCATGTGTTTCTATCTGTAAATTTACCCTGCCTTTATTTGGAACAGGCCTCGACAGGAGACAGGCTTTTAATTGCACTCATTGGTGCAGACATATTTCAGCTTTATTCAGATCAACAGGCCGACAGGACGCTGAAATCTGTACTGAAGTCAACACATTTGTGGAAATTGAAATTGGTGGGAAACAACGGGTGTGCAACATAATAGCTATCAAAGTTATGACACTCATTAAAAAAAGAATGTTTGTTTTCAACAAAATTAGCTCCTGGTTGTGTTTCTAGCTGACTAGAGTTGATTATTTGTCAGAAAAAAGCAGCTCAACTTGCCGACCTGCATTTTAAATTGGTTGAGTGCTGCGTGTACTAAATTAACTGGGATAACCAAGGGTATAATAAGCAGTAATCTTATCACTTTGCTTACTGATTTGGGAAAGGCCAACCAACAACAATCCTGATCCCAGTTAATGGGCCACAAAATCAGATAAAATAAAATCAGTGTTTGAGAAAGACTTTGCACTCACAGAACCTGGCTTGTTGGCCCTTTTTATGCACCTTCCTATTTTGCTGTACTATAATTAATGAAATTCATTCACTCAAAGAGCTTAAGCACATGCTCTTTGGACTGTCTTTTTGTGTTGTCTTAAAAAAAGCAAAAGAGATGGAAATCACATTTTTACACCAGGCTTCATGTCTGCTATAAGATTATTCTTAATAAAATGGGGCTTTATGGCTAATGACTCACTTTCGAAGCCAGCCTCAAGTGGCCATTTGGTGAACTGCAGTCTTTGTCACTATTTTGTTTGCTTCATTGTGAACATGGGTTGTTACTTGGCACACATTATTTACATGCAAGCAATGGCCCAATGAATTCCTCTGTGTTTGTCGCTGAATGCATTCAAAGCTATTTTTCATCCTCTGTGTATATGCTCAAAACAAAGTCACAAACAGCAGTGATATCACGTACAATAAAAATAATGGATGTTTACATTCTGCAGTTTTGACATTGTTATTTGGGGAAATTTAAACTTTGAGGTTACTTTTTTAGATATTAGAAAATCCTTTGACTGAGGACACGATTAAAGTGTGCTCCAGCAGGACTAAGGCTTTCTAAGTAATAACATATTGTCAGCCTAAACTGATGATTTCAGTTCCAGGTGATGAGAAAAGTATCAGGAAAAAGCAGGTGGCAGGAAGAATTCAAGCACAGAGTAGGTGGAAGGAATTTGTCTTTTGTCATGATGACACTGAAAGTCGTGCAGGAGGATGGTGTAGGTGAAAGGATACGATTATGTGAGGAAAGGATAACACGAGGTACTTTTAGTCGAGATTGCCTTTCACTCCAGGATGAAAAATGGGGAGTGACTCTGTGAGACCGACTGCAGTAAGAAGGTCAATCTACTTTTTTAAAATGAGAGGAAGAAGAGGCCGGGGGAAGCAGGGAAGTTAAGGATAAGTAGTTCAGCTGCAGCCCGAATAGCATTCCTGACTTCTCCATGCCGCGAGTTGATCCTCTTCGAAGTGATGGAGATTAGTTTTGGAATGGTGATGGAGTGAGGAGGTATTTCAGACACTATATGCTGCAATCCAATTTTTCTATTCCCTCCAAAACTGTGTTGCCGTGGTCACATTCAATTTCAAATACATCCTTACATTCACTTTCTGTCACATTTAATTTCTCTAAGCTGCTTCCAGAGCAGCAGCTTACGCCTCAAATACACTGGCTGCGTCTGCATTGCAGCTTCGCTCTGCTGCGTGTTGACTGCGTGTGTCAACTCACACCGGCTGCGTGTTTAGTCCGACAAGCCGCAGGACTGACAGACAGCTGGCATTGCGAGACCGCAGAATTCCTGTCCTTTCCTCTCTGTTAATAAACCTCTCCTCATGTTGTGCTGTTAAGCCTCAAACCTGTTGACTCCTGGCCTGTCTTTGCTCATTGTGACATTTTCTTGCATTGGTGAAGTTAAATACGATCTATTTTGACACAGTCAGTTTTATTTTGAAAGTCTCAGGCTCTTTTTAGGTAGTTTCCATGCACTACTTCCTGTCCCACTCGATCTTCTCTACTCTGAATTGGCTCGTCACAGCTCCGGCATCTGGCAAAATAGGACGGTTCCGGATTAGCTGAGACCTGTTGGACCAGCCACGCAGCTGAGCCGCAACAGAACGGATCCAGTGTAAGTTTACACATTGACCTGAATGGAAACCTGTCTGATCCGGTGCCATGACGGAACAGAGCTGCAACGCAGACCAACGCAGCCGGTGTATTTCAGCTGTTACAGGGGTCTTAAACGATGCCCTGATAGTCCAGATTTCCCTTCCCTCCCTGTAATATGAGGTTGTCATGTGGATGCTACAGTAAAAACCCTTCACACAGGTTCTTAAAGCTTTTTTACTGCTAACAGAGCTGCTAACATGACGGAAACTAGATTACCATCCAAGCAAACAGGCATCTATCCCAGAGTGGAGCAGCTGAAACAGGCCAAAAGTCCTCTGACTCCATCTTTAACAATTTGACAAGTTTTTCTCTTACACCTCAAATGTAATCTCACTTTACGGCCCAATTCTAGTTGTAGCTTAACTCTTCAGCAGCTGGAAAATATTTTATTGACATCCTTTTGAGTCAGTCAGCCAGCCAAGTTTGAAGCAGCAGAGTTAGTTTAGACAAACAGATAAAGATAATTTCCTAAATAAGGTATTGTTTTGGGTGATTATCTTGCGAGATACATATAAGTTCAGTGCAGAGACATAGACAGGCTTGGAATTCAGGGAGCTGTACTAAGCTAGATTCCAGGTGACATTACTTGTTAGATACAGTGAAACTAAGACAGATGTTCAGTCGCATTACAGATGAAAGAGAGAGCCAGATTGGTTGGTGGAAATTCCTGGTACTAATCCAAGCGAACAGATCATCAAACTGGACACTGGTTGACCTAAAGTAGTATGAAGCAGCAGGAGAGTTTATCCAGAGACAGTTGAGAAGAAAGGATCGTTACTTTCTTAAACTCTTGAAGAAATCTGGGTATTGGCTTTCAGCGCTCAATAATCTGAAGAGAAAATTTTGCCGATAGTTTTTGCTCTCATCAATAACAACAAATATCAGTCACATCAGATGAGTGAAGAAAGATGACTAATGGCTTTGCAACCATGTATTGTGACAAATCAGATCCACTGGTTCACCTGAAAAAGGTTCATCTAAACTTTGATTGGATTGCTAACCTTTCACTTTGAGCAATGTCTTGGATACAAACAGAAACATATGAGTTTTGAGAAAGAAGTTGCTTTGAAGCTGAATACATGGTTGCAAATACCAAAATACCAAAGAACAGAAATTGAAGCCAACAGCAATCTCTAAATGTGCTTACTTTCTCCCTGGTGTTCCAGACTGTCATTAGAGCCAGGTAAAATAGAAAAAAAAGTCTTATGTTGCTAATGCTTCACCTTTCAAGGACATCTGTCTTGTTTTAAGCTTAGCGTCACTGAATTTTAACTCATCCACTGAGATTCAAAAAGCTTTCAAAATACTCAAATGTTCAGGAGGTTTTCTTCGATTTGCATAAATCTCACCCCTGAAAAAAAATAAGTATCCAAACAGAAACAGCCCTGTGAGTGTGGATTTCCAATGTGTTTGTGTGTTTCACCTCTGGGACCGCAGCAGCAGAGCTCAGTGAACTTCAAACAGAGAAGAGGCTCCTCAGGGGTCCATTATGACGGCGCTGATACGCTCCTAATGATGCTGGTGTGACTCTGCCAACAAAGGTAGCTGTGCAGTTCAAGGCGAGTGGAGTCCCATGACAGCAGGGAGATTGACAGGCCTCGGGTCATCTTGGACAGCAGGAGGGAAGGACTCCTGCACTGATGCACTGCTTGATTTCTCGTCCATGAGCGTGATTGACATGTGATGGTGAGACGGCTTCAGAGCTGCTCATCTTAACGTCCGAAATCTCAGCCAGGAGCATCATGACATCACAGACACACTGTTTTCAAACCCTTAGGGGTCGATTCATCTCGGCCTCCTATTTATCAATAAAGGTTTAGTTCACTCAAATTTAGGGAGAAACCTGAAAACACTCACCTTTAAAAAAACAAAGGTTTTCTAACAGTCTTGTAACCCTTCTGTGGTTTCCGCCACACCTGCACTGCATTGTGGGTCTGCCTGTTATTTAGGAGACCATTAGTTGAGGCTGTATTGTGAAAATCTGCCCCAAGAGCTCTGTGAGAAGCTTTCCGGCTAAAACCTGCAGTTAAAAATATTAAATAGAGCATAAAACCTCAGAGTTGAAAGGCACTAACCTTTTTTTCTCCGTTTTTCATCATTATCTAATGCAGCGTTCCGTTCCTTGGCACATCCGCTGTGAGTATTAAAGATATTAAAGCCACTGGCTATGTATTCATCATTTCTAACCACATTGTCTTCACAGGCCTCTGTTTATGAGGCTGCAGCTGAAAATGAAAATATCTTCATGGCACCACAGCCGAGCTCTCGACTGTTTATCTGAAATACAAAAAAGAGAGAGAGGGAGAGAGAGAGAAAGAAAGAGAAGAAGCTGAGAAGCCGTGATGAAAAACAGGAAACAAAACGAGGAAACAAATTGTGAGCCTCCCATCGCTCTCTCTCTCACGGTGGTCCGTCATCTCCTCACATCTCACTCACAAACTTTGATGAAGGAGAGGCGAAGGGGGGGGAGAAGGAGGGGTGGAGCTTTCTGATGTTTTTCCTATTTAACGTTTCCGTGTTATCTCCTCAGCTTTCATGGCTCGGGAAGCGGAGTGCTGTTGAGAGGCGACGAGGCGTTGCGGGTGTTTAATGGGTTTTTTCGTTTTGAGTAGGCTGAAGAGTTTATCATCGGGGAGTAGTCACGTTATTTTGGGGCCTTTAACCTCCCTGCACATGCCTGTAATTTAACATCCAATAGAGACCTTCAGCCAGTGTCTTAGAGGCCCAGGAGGTTCCTGTGTCAGCTGTGATGTCGTGTTAAGGAGGAAGACATCCTCTGAGACTTTGGTTGGAATAGTTTGAGTAGGATGAGAAGTCTCTTGGGGCTGCTTTTTAATGCAGACCCATGTTTGTTGACTTATTGCACACATTTGTTATGTGGGTGTGAATGAAAGAAAAACAACTCCGAACGCTGCACTCTTTTTGCATACTAACATAACAACTTCAAACAGGGAACGTCTACAATGAAAGGAAATGTGTGTGATCCGAGATGTTCCTCTGCAGAATTCGTGGGCAGAAACCCCAGATGCATCTGCACGGATGAGCTCAGTTGAGGAGGTAAATTACTGATGTACATGGTGGTGTCATGTGAATGTTAAATTCCATCCTGGTTTCTGCTGTGTGGAGGGAGTGCAAATATAAATCACAAGGCTGCACCCACATCCTACAATGAGAAGATAATCCACACAGAAACTCTTGATTCCTGCTCTCTGACTCATCCAGGAAAATGGATTCTTTTCCGTTTGCTCGCTTGGGAGATATTCATCATACCAATGAGGATTTTACATAAAGAAAATTGACTCTGGTCCCCGAGGCTTCTCTTGTTATGCATTCCCTCATGTCTCTGCACATGCTAGTTAGTGTGAGTCAGTGTCAGGTCAATTTTATTTACTTAGGTGACATAAAATTGGAACAGAAATTAACTTAGGGCACTTTTCAGTCTATATATTGTTCCTGTTATAACCCACCCTCCCCAATTATTCACATCTGGTGCCTTTCAAAACCCTTATTTTAGCCTTGTCTAAGGCTGTATTCACACCTGTGGCTCGTTTGTTTTGTTCTGATTTAGTGGCAAAAATGATACAATTTTTGCAGTTGTCACTTGGTTCATTTGGGAAAAGTCTCACATTTGTAAACAAATGCCATGTGCGGTCAAATTTTCTCTCATTGGCCAGAAATCAGGGTGGAACTCTGCTGTGCTCGATACAGAGAGCAGAGGAGAGTTGTTAACACACGAATGTTCTTCATGATAAAACAAAATTTTGTCATCAAAGAGCCTTTTTCTCAAAAAACTGTCATGGACAAAGGGTCGTCTTATATCCAGGACCGTCTTATTTTTGTGGTAATCATCGTAATATCACCTTTTCTTCTTCTGTTGTTACTGTTGTTGCATTACTGTCTCTGACTTCTACAGTGTGAACCACAATTATGAGTCAGTTGTGCCAGTTGCTGAGGTGATTGTGTTCTCACTGCAAAGGAACCGCTACAGAACTTGAATGGAAGCGAGTCAAGACCACCCTATTTTGGCAATCTCAATCCGCTTGTTTTGTCTCGCATCTGAGTGCGATTGCTGTGTTCACATATGCTCAAACGAACCGGACTTTAGGTTCATTTTGGAACAAGTGCTGTGTCTTAAAAGCACTCCAGAACCCTCCTCCTCTGTTGCCATGTTATCCAAGTTGCGGTCATTCAGTTATCCAGTGTTTTCCCATTTATATGTTAAGAATAATGAAATGTGGCCGTATATTTTGGACCCTGAATCTGAATAATTTTTTATGTGGAGAGGATTCACTGAACACATATCTCGTGGATCTCATGTAATGCTCTTGTGATTTTTTTTTTAAACAAGTTGTTTTACCAGAGGAGCATGAGGATCACCTGGAGATAAATACCCCACATTTACCCACGATTTGAAACTTTGCCCACGTTTAGTATTGACATCCAATATTTTAGTTAATATTCGAATATTGAATACTTGAATTTAGGTAAAAATGAAAACATGTTTTGTTTGGACAGCATCTCAGCCTTTGGATTCAGAGTTATCTCCCATCATTCTAGGCTTGGCTAGGTGTTTCCTTAAGGGCGAAGGTCAAAGTTCTTGTAACACTTTAATCCATGCACACAAAAAAAAGTGCCATGAACCATGACGAACACTATTTTTTCCGCTCCCAAACTTTCGGGTGGGAACCTTGTTGACATGCCTCACATGTATGTGAACGCAACCAACACCTTCAGCTAATCAGAGAGCAGCGCTGACACACATACACACACACACTTCTCAAACTATGCTTCAGTCCCCTGCAGGTCGAGCCACCCTCACCTGTTTCCTGCTCGGGTATTGTGTGCTCAGACATCAGGACACACCCCTGTCCTTTGTGTGGATGAATGGAAGGTGTCAGCACCCGCAGCTCACATTTTTACGTGTAGAAAAAAAGACAAAAATAGAAACACTGAAATCACTTGATCCCTTAAACATGCAGTAACTCTTCAGATTGCTCCACCTCTTCCTAGTCTGTTTGATTTTCATTGTGATTCTCCCACGTTGGTGTAGTTTTAATTATGACTGTTACTCATCATCTCAAGTTGTTTGTTCTCGGATTACAGTTTAAGGTCATGTGGGTTTGAGTCAGTGTAGCTAACACATGGAACAAACAAGTTTTATCAGAAAACAAGAAGCATTTTTTTTTTTTTTTTTTTTAAGTCTTGATTTTGTTGGACTTCAGGCACATTTTTTTCCTTCAACTTTTATCTAACTGAGATTTTTTTTTTTGTTTAAGACAAAAAGTGCAATTTTTAAAACTGAAAATAAGAACTAAACAGCTATGATGAGTCATTCATTTATTTCTGCCACAAACAGTTGTTGATGTTTTGTCAGGGTAACAATATATTCTGTTTTCCTCTCCGTGAAAAAGCAATCCGCCTGATCATTGGTTGTTATTGCTACCCATAGTCCAATGGTTTGTGTTAACATTCAGTATACAGGTGTCTAATAAAAAAATCTTATTCTGTGCTGTTTCCAATCTTAGACAAGAATCGGAGAAAAAAAAACTCATTTCTCCCAACAAATAAATAAATAAATACAAATAAAATAACCTTGATTTTCTTCAAAAACGCTGTGCTTTAATTTATTTAACAAAAGCCTTGCGCAACCTTGATTTTATTCCCGCCCAGTTTCTCAGAGAGACTGTGAACCAGCAGAACAGTAGAATGTTTGTGCTTATAAAACACAACCATCATTATTCTCAAGGCCATGCACAGGTAAATGTAAAGCAAGGTTCATTTCAGTCACTCAGAGTAATGAACCAATTCTGTGCTGGTAATGCAATTCAGCAAAGCCTGGGGGGTCTGAGGGACTATATGTAGCTCTTAGAAACACACTCTGCTGTTTGCTTTTAGGATTCCTCCAGCTCTGCAGACAGAAATACATCTGAAGTCAGGAGGTCGGGTGTTTGGCTGCACTCAAGCAACCTTAAAAAGCTCCTTGATTCATGCTGAAACTCTCTCCATCTGAAACATGTTTGTTGTTTAATCGGCTCCTTGTGGTTCTTGGATTTAAAAGTGCTGAAAGTTCAATTCACTCATTTAGAAAATCAGGAAAATTACAGTGTGAGTACGTCCAAGGCTGATTAATGTGAACCTGGAGAGTTTTATGTCCTAAAGGCTGAAGAAACATAAGCAGAAACAGTCTAGGAACAATATAAGAAACCTCATTTTGTGTCCAATTTTGCTGCAAGGTTTGCCTACAAAATCAACCTTTTCCAAAAAGCAATTAGAGCTACAGCAAGCAAGTGTTTATGCAAAAATAAGCCAAGACTCTGACCGCCCTAATGCGGACTTGGCTGGAAAGGCTGGCTATCTGGATGGCTGGCTGTCACAGCTATAATCTTGCCTGTTGCTCGATACCCTGGCTTGTGGAGTCTTTGGCTGAATGCAGAGTTAATGGTGGCGAGATGATGGGTTATACGAGCTGATTGGGTGGCTGGCTGACTGCTGCTATCTAGCTCTGGTGGAAGGGACGTCTGGCTTGTTGTGGCTGAGTTTCTGCTTGGTTGTACTCTGGCAGGTTCCCGTCCTGACTAACTGGCAGCTCGGCCAGTTATACAGGCTAGTTGCCTGGATATGTTGGCTGACAAAACAACTAGCCTTACTCACCAGCTTAGTGATAATTTGGCCCTGAGCTGGTTCTGTTTCAGAGAGCACTCTTCATCCCACTGATAGGAAACAGGATCTCTTAATCACTGCCTCCATATTTCACCAACAAAGAGAGAGCCACACCGCACACAGCAGACACACCTTCATCACTCTGTGTGTTCTCCCTGTGGTACGACACAAATCCCTCCTCTCAGACTCAGCAGAGTCTGTGCCAGGTCCACTTCTTTAATCTGGGTTCTTTAATGGTTTCAACTTGACCTGTTGGTTTCAAAAATGTAAATTATTTATCCTGTTTTTCCAAATTAGTAACCAGTAAGTATGTAAATATATGGAAGGGTTGTAGAGCCTTTACAGTAAAGCAAAATTTTCTTCCAAACACATTAAATAGGTCACAAATGTATTTCCTTAACACATGTCAAAGACATTAAACCATTTAGGATTTGATTGTGGGGCTAGGCTTCACAAACTTTGAAGTTTTTGTGTTCAAGATTTAATGGGTCACAGAGCCATAATTAGCATAACCCCGCCCCTTCTGCCGCCGCCGTCGGTCAGCCGAATTGTTGCAAGGTAAAAGGAAACCGATAACCGCCAGAAGAAGTAGTTATCTGTCATTGCAACACCCATAGGCTACTGAAGAAATGGGTGGATTGATAGCCTAACTGTAATAGCTAGGCTATAATGTTACTAGTCTGTAAAACATGTTGCTAAATGTCATAAATGGGAGAATTAAATGACCATTCTGATGGAGACTGTGAGGAACAAGTGCTGAGCACTATCAGTGTCTGACTCAGAGTCAGTTTCTGGCTCTGATTGCTCAAACAGGTAGGGCTGGGTCCATCCAATGGCTGCTAGCACTAGCTTCCATTGTTACTGTAATGTTCTTGTATCCAGCTTTTCCCTTACTACCCATAGTTCATAGCGGTTGCTGGTTTTGCTCTTCTGGTTCAACGTTCTGTTTACCTGGCAGCGGAAACTGGAAGTCGATACCCGCCGGTGGAAGTCAACACCCATAGGCTTCTGAGGAAACAGGTGGAAAGTACACAGAGGCAGCTCCCCTTCTGTATGTGGGCGTGGCTCCAGCACCTATAGCTGACACACCCCCAGTGTTCCACAGCTAAGAGAAGTGCTTATTTTTCCATGATTTTAGCCATTTTAACTTTCAATTTAAGTACAGTGGTCAATGACATGATTCTGTTGTGACAAACTCATAGCACAAATTTATTTCTGCTTTACACGGATTTTGAAGGCCCTGTGAGAAGTTTCTCCTAATAGGACAGGTAATGTCAGACGGGCAGAACTAACATATTTTGTAGATATTATTGCAAGTATTTCAGAATATTTCAGCTAAATTCTTAAGAAGTAGACATGAAGTGGTAGTCAAGGATTTCCTGAAGTCGAGTTATTCTGCAGTGATAAATGAGGTCTTGAATAAGTCATTGAGACTGTCAGATCAGCTCTCTCACTGTCCAGTTATAAAGCAATAAAAAGAGTCATTATTAATTCATGCTGCATGAGAGCAGAGCAACAAAGCACCACGAGCAGACAGCGCGTCCATAGGAAAAACATTTTATTGAAAAACATTTTCAGTTTGTAACAGACTGGTGGAATGTGTGTCATTTATCCTCACTTTGAACATGTTTTAAATTTTCAATGTTAAAACCATTTTTTTCACAGCCTGGCCATCTCATACTGCAAGGAGAGGGAGGGAGGTGAGGGGGCGGGGCTACAGCCACCCAGTAACCGTTACATGACGAAAGAAAACCAGGGGGGACAAACAAACAATGCACATATAATACTGTGTTACTTAAAACTGGACTGAAATCAAATCATAAACTGAACAAAAAAAAAAAAAAAAAAAGAAAAAAAGAAACTAATTCAATAAATATTTATGGTACACACTTATGGCACAAATATGCAGCAGTCGGTTTGGCAACTTTTCTCTCATTTTTTAAACCAAATTACCATGGAAACAGTGCAAAAGGGGAGGGAGTGGGGAGGACACGGACTTTCCATCGAGCGCTAGCTAAAATACATAGCAAAAAATTCAAATTTTATACAAAACATCTTACTTTAAGAGTTTATAAAAAATGTTTTTTTATTGGGTTCTGGTCAATATTTACATAAGCTATTTACCAAAAAAGTAGTATGCTCTGTTTTTACTGAAGTGTACTCCATTTTTTCTGTACTTTTTTCCATTTACTTTCCTAAAAAGGTGAATAAGGCTATTGTAACAACCCAGGATCCATATACAATACAAACATTAATGTATTTACAGTTTCTTACCTACAGAAGTACGGTGCAAAATTACTGAGTCAAGTGACCAAGGGCTGACCATACGAGCAAGGCATTTTACAGTAGCCTGAGGTGCTTCTCCGAGCTCCTGTGCTAAGACTCTCGCAGCATCGCCGCCACTTTGCAAAACAGTTCTGAACCGAACCGGGTCAATGTTGGGAGAGCGTTAGTCGAGCGGCAGCTAAGAAAAGGACGTCAGATTAAAAGAAACTAATAAGATTGTCATATTCTGCCGCAGACAGACAGCAACGAAACAGCCATTTCTTTGTCGTATGTGTGTGTCTTTTCATCTTTTCGTTAATACCTGTTCAGGTGTGATATATATATGCTTTTTAATGGTTTCATTTTTCACAGTTTACCTTTGTACTACGGCACATCGTTTCAACAGAAAAGGTTCAAATAATACTCAAACTAATGCAGAAACCAAAGCTGAACAGCAGGCTTGTGTGACGTACTTTGCTAGTTTTGTGTTTGTTGTTACATCTTTCAGTGGTTAAGAACACTTTCCATAGGTGTTTTTTTTTCTCAGGATTGATTAAAAAAATAAATAAGAATTGCATATTTGCAGATTTTGTAGCCTCTTGGAGGCACAAACCTCAGATCATACAAGGCTTGGCTTTTCGGTGAAATTTGATGATCTTTAAAAACAAATGACGATGGGCTGATGCATGCTCGGGGGACAGCTTGAGTCACATTTATGACCCCAAGCTGATGATATTAATGGATGTGGATCACTGGCTCAATGCACTCACACTCACTCACACACATGTACACACATGCACAGAGACCATGGAGGGTGTGTATGAGGAGAATCTGGGCACTGGGTGTTCATGGGAGTTATCCTTTGGGAGATGCTACACTGAGTGAGTGTGGTAGACACAGCTACTCTGCCCTTTTAGACACCACTGTGAGCTATTCGGGGGTCCTATCACCTGACACCCCAGGGGCCTGGGCCCAGGCTGAGCCCAGAGTCTGTGGGCGAGCTTGTGAAAGTACAGGACTCAGCGGGTCAAGATATCAAATAATCAAAAACCTAGAATGTATAATGTGCACTTATACCATAATATATTAACATTACTTCTTCTTCTTCTTCTTCTTCTTCTTCTTCTCTGTCTCGCCTGACAACACCTGTGCTCTATGTGTCTATCATAAATAAATTCTGCTTTTATTTTTTCATCTTTGTAATGTCCTTTTTTTAAAATGTACATCTATTTAGTTTAAAAAAAAGAGTTAATTAAAAACTCACAATATGGAAATGCTAATGGAGAATGGGGAAACAGTGACAATGTAAGTAAATGTCCCTGTGCTTTATTTTTTTTTTAAAGTAATCATAAACTATCAGCGTGTTCTCACTTTCAGCTCGAGTCATGACTCACTGCTTCAAAATACCAAGATGTGGGCATCAGTTTCACAGGTAAAGAGCTTTGAAGTTCAGTTAGCTTAAAAAAAAGCAAAATCGTGTTCAGATAAGACATATTTGGTGTTTAGGTCCTCATAGATTTCAAAAGATTTGGTTTACAATGAAGCTGAAGTCACTACCCTCACGGCCATTTTTGGATGGTCTGACTGGAGACAGAAAGTTTTCTTTTTTCTTGAGCACATGCAAAACCAAAATCAGCCAGCATCTTCTTATTTTGAAGCAGTGAGCAACGGTCCAATCTGCAAAACTACAAGTCAGAAGTGAGAACGTGCTGGAGTAGGAGAGCACCGATCACACTGAGCCCTCAGGGCCCCCTAAACCATCACTGGACACCTGGGGGTAAACATTACAGTACCAAGAGCTGCTTCAGTCAGCTCCGCTAACCTCAACAAGAGCTCGGGCCTTGTCGTCACCTGATGCGGCAGTAAGGCGAACTGGATTTCTTATTACCTCGATGACTTCCCTGTGTGTGTGTGTGTGTGTGTGTGTGTGTGTGTGTGTGTGTGTGTGTGTGTGTGTGTGTGTGTGTGTGTGTGTGTGTGTGAAGAGTCTGGGCTCTAAAGACGTTGAGGCGGGCCCTCACTGCTGCTGACTCTGACAGGATCCAGCTGCTCTCCCATCTCTAGCTATCACTGCGTCTCTCTCTCTGAAAAGAGTGGAGGTACCAAGAATGGGGTTAAAAGTGCTGCTCTATGTATATGAAAGTCCTCCACTCTTCCCAGGAACCACCTGACGTGCACCCAAGTCCCTACATGAGGGCAAAAATCCACTCCTCACTCCATCTTTGCACACTCTGTCACCGCTCTGAGCCACTGTGGGGTCACTTGACATGATGCAACATGTCGCCAAAGGAAAGAAAATGTGTGTTTAAATGACACACGGATATGAAGCCAGATACAAAAAAATAATCTTCAAGTAAATCTGAATGAAGCAAATTTCTGAAAACATATCTGGGATGAGGAAGAAATGGTGCGATCCACATTAAAACCCAAACAGTTCACATTGAGACAGTGTGTCTGTGTGTGGGTGAACGTGTGTGTATGTGATAGTGGACATGTGGGTGGCAGGGTGAATGGGTGATCTCCGTGAGTCAGTCAGGAAAGTCCCCGAGAGAATCGCTGCGAGGATCTCTCTCCTTTTTCCTCCTCCGCCTGCTTAATCCACAGAGTCTCTCAACAGTGGGCAGCCATTTTGAGAGTTCATGGTCAGCCAATCTCCTTTTCCTGTCCTCCTCACTCTTTTTGTCTCTGTCGCTCTTTTTCCAAGCGGTAGTCTCTATTTTTTTCATCCCCTCCTCTCGTGCCAGGAAACCTTCACGTCCATACATCCATCTGTCCATTTGAGAATAGCAAAAACTCGCTGTGCATCCGTCTAACTTTCAAATCCCACAATCCTCGCTGGCTGCAGTGCACAAAACTAAACAGGGAGTAACTGTAGGGGGAGAGGAGATCATCCTCCATTTCCCCGAGAGCCCCGGCAGCAGTGGCAGCATCAGCCTTCTCCAGCCTCCACCCCTTAAATCCGCACGAACCAGAGCCACAAGGTATCAAACTTTAATAAAGAAAAACTAGTGACAAAACATCAGAGGAGAGGAGGAGGAGGAGTCGACAGAGTGAGAGAGAAAGAGAGCCAGAGTTTGCGGGCGTGCCGGCGGTGCCTGGCGAAATCAAGAACCCGCTCTGCCCGAGGATTGTTCAGGTAAAAGTTCCAGGTCAGACTTTGTAGTAGATGTTCGCCGGACTCTGAGGCGGCATCTCCTGAACTATGTAGACTGGGTGTCCGTAATCACCGCTGACCTTCTCGTAGTGCGGGCAGAAGACGCTGTCAGCAGTCCTGAGCGGGATGATGATGTCGCTGGGCTCCGAGCCGTTATTGTTCCCGCCGCCGCTCCGTTTGGGCGTGGCCAGGGTGCTTAGAGACAGCGTCGCGGCATGCTGCGGCGAGTGCTTGCGATGCCGCCGCCTGTACTTGAGCAGCAGCAGCACCAGCATGATGATGATGATGATGAAGATGACGCTACCCGAGGCGATGCCCACAAAGATGGCCACCTCAGAGCCAATAACGCTGGAGGATTTTCCCCCATTGTCGTTGTCGTTGTCTTCTCTGTGTGCTGCAGAGGGAGAGAGAGAGAGTGGAAACAGGTGAGTAAACGACAGAACGAGCTCTGCTTGAGTTCACAGTTGAAGCACTGACAGTCTGAAAACAGATTAAACACTAAAAGATAAATGCTGATTTTATTAACATCAGGTAACATCTTCACTTTCATTTATAGTTTTTAAATTTTAAAGCCACCTATCACTCCATGACTCTGCCTCTTTGCTTCCTGCGGGGCTTAGCGCAGTTAGGCTCAATTAGTACTTCCAATATGGCGACGGCAACAAGAAAATGGGGAAAAGATTTTGGACTTTTTTTGTAGGTTTTTTTTTTGTTGTTGTTTGTTTTGGCAGGGCTTTATAGCTTTAAAAAGTTAGAAACAGACATTTGCACAGGCAGGTGGTTACTTTTCTTGAGCAGCTGATTGAGGAGCGTGTTAACGAAAAGCTTGTACTCACAAAGAGGCGAGTAGAAATTCTTATTAAAATGGGGAGAAGTGAATGTTTTGGGATTTTCTCTCTAAACGGAATTCATGTTTTTGTGACTGTAAAAGGATTTTTACAAGACCAAAAATTGAAACGCAAAGAGGAGCAGAGGAACCCAGCCAATCTTTGTGTGAAGTTGGCGTGAATTTGGGATTTTTCCAAAGCTGAATAAATGTGATTCTGAGGCAGCCCACGCAGTTTTGACATCAGAAAGGTGTGGGGTCTCCAATCCAGAGACAATCTTTGAGTCGAGGAAAGAACTGGAAGCAGATGCAATGTTTTTTTTATACATCATGCATCTTCTACCTTTTTTTATTCTCCATAATCTTTTAACCATGTCAGCATGTAGGAAGGAGGGCAGCAGCACAGAGGCTGAGGCTGAAGCCTGCCCATAGAAAGCTTTTGTATAAAGGTCACATTCGATCTGTTGGCTATTCAAATTCAGCTGGTGGAGACTGCAACCTTGAAAGTAGGGCGAGCGCTGCCCGGTAGGAGATACAATAGCTGCGGCAGCAACAGGCAAACGGCACTTAAATAAATTGTGATTTAAAAGACAAAAAGTAACTTCATTTTCTTACTTGCAGCCCCAGAGGGGAGAACAACAAGAAAGAAATATTTGATGTCCACATGAGACATGAATTATGAAAGGCAAGCTGTGCTGTGACTCCCAGCGATAGACGTTCTGGTTCTCGTCCAACACTCACACCCCGCCATGCTGTGTCCTCCCCGGGATAGGAACGCAGGGATTATTGTGTCTCCCTGTCTGCTGCCGCTCTCCTGAGGGCCTGAAAGTGCTTTTCTGTGGTTGGGGGAGTGGATGCGAGATGGCAGACAGTGCAAAACCAGGACCCTGCCCATGTTCTACACGGGGATTACGGAGCATCAGACACTCTGCCTGTAGCCCTCCGCCCATGTGCTCCTGCTGGTGGCCAGAATGGAGGGATGGGGCATAAAGAGGCATGAGAGGAGGACAGGATGCTGAAGTCTGCAGGGACGAGTGCCAGAATAGATTTAACCCTTTGAAAAAGGGAATCTGGGATGAACACGGGAAGGTTTTTCATAGATCATGTCGTTAAGTTATCAAAGTTACCAATGTATGCTCTGATGTTGTGATGATTTCTGCAGAGTTCGAAAGGTTAACGGGCAGAATCTGCATGCTCAGCATTGTAAACAGAAGAATTAGGTGTGGCTTCAACCCGACTGAATCTGGATCCAGCTCGATAAACTTGTTTTTGTTCTTAAGCTCTTCCTGTTTCTCTTCTCTGGCTGAGGAAATTGTCAGTCTGATTTTCTCTTCAGGAGTTTTTTTTTTTTTAAACTGCAATATAATACGCGTGATAAGAGCGGGCTGCATGTCTGTCTGAGCTGTGATTGGGGGCAGAAACAAGCGCCGGTCTGTGCTGAGAACAGGTCTTTAAAAAAAGATGGCAGACTGCGATCAGATCATTTTCCTGAAAATGTCACTTCAGCAGCCGTTCGGGCTGGAAAGAGGCCAGCGTGGAGATACCTTGTAAGACCTTAAGAGGCCGCAGATGCCTATCAGCTTTATGGGCAACATTCAATTACTGGCTGATGAATCACTGACCTTTCTTTCCTCCACTTACACACACATATACACACTTCAATGACTATCACAAACACACACACCTCACTTAGCGCTATCTGCTCTTAGCTGGACGAACAATCGTCTGCCCAAATGCCAAATTGTTTCTATAAATCCTCCTCTCATTTACAGCTTCAGTGATGAACAAGCGAGCTCACCTGGCTTCTCTATCACGTCGTTATGATTGTAGGTGTCCTTCTCGTCTGGGTGCTTGGGAGGGTAGGGTACCCTGGTGGGGTTGTCTTTGGGTGAAATAGGATCAGAGGGATCTGAAAACAAGCAGAGACGATGCATCAGAATAAATGTGTGACTCTTTTTCGGTTTGGTTCCTGAAAATCATGCTTGCTTCATGATCGACAAAACAATAATCATCCATAATGAGAAGCTGATGGTTGTGTCTCGTCTGTCATGGGTCCATTTGGTTTAAATATTCAGTCTCTGTGGTTTCTTCAGTGTTGAACAGACTCTAAATGGTGGAGTAATATTCCAAACATCTGCTCTCATAATGAAAACTACTCTCAGGATGAGCGTGATGGCAAAAAAACAAAACAACAAAAACTAAATTCACTGATTTTTAAGCATCTCTGCTCAACATCAGCTCCCACTGACCTTCAGTAATTCCCAGCAGAGCCCAAGATGATGCTTAAGAGAAGGTAAACTGTGGGAAATTACCCATCTGGGTGGTACCAAAGCAGCTGATTTATGACCAATCTTTGGTGTAATGAAGAATAGTGTCTGCTGTGACTCACAACAAATATGTTTGTGTCTGCTAAACCAGATCTGCATGTGCCGAAAGCCTTCTCGTTAAACTAACCCACAGCAGATGCTTGCAGTGCGTGTGTGCATGCAAGCATACTCAATGTGTGTATGTGTGTGTGTGTGTGTGTAATGCATTAGGACTTCCGCTAGATTACATCTCCTGCCCCCTCGCAGCCCCAGGTGTCATGGAGACGATGGAGCAGTTTGCTGCACAGCCTCCTCTGACCTTATTCGGGCATGTTTGAGACACTCACACCCGTTAAGCTCGTGCCTGCAGGCGTTCAGTGCAATAACAGTAATAACTCAATTCTTACTTTGTCCCACTTTCATGATTATCTTCATGGACTTGGTCTTGCACACGCCTCCTTCCTGGTTGTCGATGCCCTCCATGGTGCCATTAGATGTTGCTGCAGAGGAAACAGAGAGAGGAGGTAAGGCTTTACTGCCGCTGAGAGGTGCAGAAAAAAAGATGTGTCGGGGAATTTAAGCACTACCCAAGCAGCTGTGACTTTTTTTTTTCCAACCCTTCAAAGTAATACCTTTCATAAAATAAGATCAAGGCGACTCTGTGACCCCGGCTTTTCTCAGCATGTGTATTTTATTCTGGTTTTATTATGTAGTGAAATGGAAGTTGGTCTCTTTGGTGCGAGATTCACAAAATATGAGCACAGCACTGAACAATAAACCATTACCCAAACTTTATATTATAATTTTGCGTTCAAGGTTGCGCCCTTATTTTGGCGGGACTTGGTTAATCTCTTTAAAGAGATCTCATAAGGACGAGAGCATTTTTATAATCCTTTAACATTTCATTCTGGTATTTTCAATCAATTTTTTTCATCTTTTTTCAGCATTGTAAGACAAAAAAACAAGTTTATTTCTTTGTTTTTCTTTCATATGTTCATGTCTTATTGTTGAAATATTGATTGTTTCAGAAAAGTTTGAGGTATTTAAGCATTTTAACTGTTCAACAAAAGAGTTTGCTTGCCTTTGAAATGCATTTTAATTTTGCTATTTTACATTATTGGCTCAAGATCCAAGAAAATGTTTTATTCTTTTGGAATTAAATTAACCTATCTTCTTCCTGCATTTTTTTGCACTCATTGTTGAGTAACATAAACATTCTCGTCTAAATGGGAATAAAAATGTGTTTCCTGATGTTTTTTCCACCTTTTTTAAGGCTCTTGCATCCTTACATTCTTGATTTATCTTTTCTTTATTTGAACATTCATATTTAAAAGTAAAGCCTGCAGTAAAAGCACTCAGAAAAACAGCCGCTCCTGTAATTGTGGGACGATCACATGTGAAGCTTATCTCAGAAAAACAGCCACTTCCCAAAGACAACAGGAGCAGTGAACGCCTCCCGCCGAGGAGCCGAATGAGTCTGCCCCCCTTTAATAAAATCACAATTCACCTGCTCATCACCTCCGACTCTGCACTCAGGCTGAATATTTCACATCCCCGAAGTCAATTAGCCTGAGTAATTGTGACGGTAATATCTCTAACTGTGCTGATGGGCCTCGTCAAGGAGGCAGTTAAGGGAGGTGTGTTGGGGGGGGGGGGCTGCACACACAGCGGCCATCTTGGCACGAAATTTGGAGGCTTATCCTGCATTAGCGCACACACTCCAGAGAGAGGTATCCACTCATTTAGCCAGAACACTTTAAAAAAAAAAAAAGAAAAAAAAAAAAGATCTAAAATCCAGATCCAGGATGAAGAAAGAGAAAGATGTGCTGACATGAAACATGAAAATCTGGTGTGTTAACACAGGAGGAGGAGAACGTGTTGATTAAAACTAGGGCACTTCTCCAGGAGAGGCAGTGAAGTGAAGGTAACAGAGGGAGGCGATAAAAACCTGGATGGTCCTCAGATAAAGAGAGATTAAAGGATGTAAAAAGCTTCTTTAAAAACAGGAGAAAACAGGAGTGAAATGCTAAACGCTGTGTTAAAGGGACAGCAGCAGCTGTTGCAGGAATCTGGAGGGGCGGAGCATGATGGCTCACATGTGATGAGCAGGTACATGGAGGGACCTCAAGGTAGAAGATTAGTCACTAGCAGTGGTTTTAAAAAGTGTTGTGAAGCTTGATGGATGATTTACGTTATAATCTGACAAATTTATGAGAGGATCCTTATTTAATGTTTACATTCACAGAGATAAGAGTCTGCTTCTATCTGTGCTGCCCCCGCGGGCTCCGCTGCAGAACTGCAGGTAGCTGACAACATCATGAGTTGGGACGGTGAACAGACGAGAGGAAGGGGAGGGCTAAAGGGGGAGGCTGGGGGAGGTGGGGGGAGAAGGGCTTGTGGTTTATCAGGTCAGTAACACAGAGGCTAACGAGCTGCTGGGGCTTAGCGGCTTGGCTTCCCGCCAGAGCGCAGTGGCCCGCATTCACTGTGACCCCCCTCCTCCTCCTCCTCCTCCTCATCACCCCCCACCTCCTCCTCCTCTCTGCTTCCTCTCTTCCTTCAATAACACCCCATCCTCCCTGGTTTCCTCGTCTTTCCACCTTACTGCCACCACCTTCCTCTTCAGTCCCATCCTGGCTGCACCCACCCACGCGTTCTTCCATCATCCTCACAGAGGCTGAAAGGCAGCTGCTTCTCTGAGAAAGAATAAGCTTTGAGAAATGAAGCTCAGCCACTTCCTCCTCCTCCTCCTCCTGCTTGTTGTCCCTTCTCTCTCTTTTCCTCCCTTTCCGCCCTCCCAGCCACCAATCATCTTGATCCGGATCCCTTCCCTGCAATAAGACGGTGATGGGAGCGGACACAAAGAGCATGTTAACAAGGCCTCCTTCCCTTTCCTCCCTCCTCCTCCTCCTCCTCCTCCTCCTCCTCCTCCTCTCTCCCCTGTCTCCCTCTCTCGCTGACCTATGGCTTTCCAACGGAGCCCGAAAAGCACATTACAGACAAAGCTCCTTAAAGGCTTGCGCTCCTGTGTGTGTGTGTGTGTATGTATGTGTGTGCTTGTTTGTGTGTTCATTTCATAAACCTGTTAGCGCAACACTCATGAATTTTACAATCCTGCACCATGTCGCTAACCACATTAGCTCTGTTTACTTTGCCGGCTGATTGGCACTACGTCGCAGTATTTGCGTAGTTGTGTTTGGGTGCATGCATGCTCAAGCGGCTTGAGCCTGAGGGGTCAGGGGTCATCGTGCTGCACAGAAGGTGTATTTAGGCCACTTGTGCCCCCTCCGTTCTTTGTTCTCTGGTCCCGCCTTCTCTTTGCTCGATTAAATCATTTAACACATCAACACAGAAGTTAGAAAAACAGGACCCTCGCCAGGCCTCGCAAAACTTTTCCTCCTTTTTTTTTTCTTCTTGGCTGTAACGTTTAATAGAAATATGAAAAAATATCCTTCAATCTGGAGCCATCTTAAACTCCAAATCTACCCCTTTAAATGCAGAATAAAACGCACACTCTCTGTGCCAGAGCTGCAGTCAGGAGAAGCCTGACTTGGATTTAAACAGAATGTGATTGTTGAGTCGGCTGAATGACTTGGCCCTCCTCAGTCCAGGCCGGTGCGGCTGACAGACGAGCTGGCTAGAGTTAACCAGCTAATCCGGACTGCCCAGGGGGAACATGTTGGAGGAGCAGGGGGGAGTGGGATAGACCTGGTTCACACAAGATCCTCAGAAATATTGCTGGCATTACAGCAGTCAGATAAGACTTAGGAGAAGAAGGGAGGGGAAAGAGGAGGAAAAAGGAAAGAAGTGACGGCAGCTGCAGGTTTTATGTGACCTTATTCTGAGAGGAAAGCGAGAAAAACAAGAGGGGAAAGGAGGAACTCCATTTTAGGGTCTGCAGGAAATAAATGTGAAGGAAAAGGAACCAAAACACCTTCAGAAATGATTTACTGCAGGCTTTGAAGGAACGTGCAAATAATTGTTGTCAGAAGAGCTCTTCCATCTAAACATAAAAAGAATGCATACATTTGATGCAAAGAATTGATCTAAAAACAGGGAAGTCTTCAGGCAAAAAAATCGAAAGCTTCTTCAGTTCGCTTTGTTGAAAACAAGCTGAGTAGCAACCCACGCAGCCGTCTATACGGTGTTAATTGTTCTGAAATGAGGCCCATATGCTGGAATTCACAGAGGGAAGTGAATAGCTGTGATTAAAAGTATGCAAGAAATGAATTTAGCCTGTTCGGAGAAAATGAAAAAAATATCTCTGCTGGATCAAAAATCTTGCTGAAAGTTTTTAAAAGACAAACATCCTGTCGTGGATTTAGCAGAATTGCAGAAACAGTTCGAATGACTTTGGATGTGCTCACTAGGTGGTCGTGCAGGGTCTATTTTCTCACTGCGGTCAAAATGGCGATGTGGTTAACACACACGAAAAAGAATAAATGCCAAAAACAGGTGAAAAAAGTAGAAACCGGTCAGTGATGGCCTGAGAGGCTTTGACGAAAGGCGTCTAAGGCCACGAAATAATTAACTCAAGAGGCTTTTATTTTGAAACCCTCACACACTAACTTAACAACTGACAGCATTAAGTAGTAGTTTTGCTGATTTGATTTGAGTTCATGTTTTAGTTTCATAAGGACGCCGACTTTATGTGACGTGATTTCTGGTTCAATATTTGATCGTCTTTCCAAGCCGTACATAACTCTGAGTTGAAAAAGTGAACCGTCTGTAGTTCATTAAGCCTCGCAAAGCCTGAAAACTTCTCTCTGAAATCTGCTGCTTGAGATTTGCCAAATTCTGTGGGTATAATTAATACACAATGCACCGCCCAAAGACAATGCTGTGCTGCTCATGAATAGTGGAAGAGAGCAGCATGGCGTCAAGAAGCAGGAGAGGCAGAGAGAGAGAGAGATTTAGAGGAAGAAGAGACAGACTGAATGAGGACAGAAAGAGCAGAAGAAGAAGAAGAAGAGACAAAGGCAGCTATGATCTAAATGCTGAGTGTAATTGCCGTCCATCAGGTTGCCGTGGAGCGTGAAGCCATCATCACAGCGCCGGCGTTATGAGCTAGTTAAGAGCCGTCACTGCAGAGTGCACTAATGTGCAAGGACAGGGGGCGCCAGCGTGTTCAGGACCCAGGTGACCCTGAGAACGAGGCCAGGGCATAGCTGGGTCAACATGAATACACAAACCAACACAACGAAGACCACGACAACCGACCAATCACTGCTCTTTGCTCAATAAATACAAAACCATGCTCTAACCAATAAGAGGAGAGGTTTATTATGGATCTGCATGCAGAAAAAAAAAACACACCTCATGTTGTTTCAGCCTTTTCTCCACACTCAAATGTTCGAATGTGGACATAAAAAGCTGACAGCAATGAACAGATTTGAACCTGTCTGTACTGGGGTGAAAATGGTGCAGCTTCCTGATCTCATTTTCAGAAAAGTCTCCTCGTTGCCTCCAGCTCATGTCTAAAAATGTGACTGCCGCTTTTAGCTGGTTTAAATTTGCCACCAAAGTATTTCAGAGTTTCTTTTTTTATTCCTTTAAGTAGTTAAACTATGAACCTTATGTGTTCTGGTAAGTTGACTGCTATCTATGAAGTGTTGCTTCTGGACCATCAGAGCAGTGTGGAGGTGAAAGGTGGTTTAAGTCTTGATGAAATGTTTCTGCTCTGATTGTAAATTCTCATCCGTCCTTCTTCTGCCCTCTTCAGCTCATCTCTGTTTTTCTGTTCCTCACCCTGCCTGTTCTCTTTAGCTCCACCCCCCACCCTCTATTTAGCTCTCTTTCCTCTTCCCTCCCTCCCTCCCTCACCCTCTGACGTCACTCTTTCTGCCCCCTTTCCCTCCTCATTCATCTCCCTCTCTCTCTCTCTCCCTCTTTAGATCATGTAATCATCTAGCTCGCTAGTTTCTCGGCTGCAGGCCATGCTGCCGCAAACAATCACATCAAACTCATCTGCTCTCAACTGGAGCAGCATTGTACGCCGCCACTTTATAAAGGGCGCACACAAACACACAAACACACGTGCATGCAGGGGAAACACACAAACACACCCTCATGAGTGCACGGAGATCTGCACGCAAGGACCCACATGCATGCAAAGTTTGCAGACTTTAATCAAACAATACACCAAAAACACTGTTGCACAGATCTAACACCTGTTATCCTTCAAAATAAAAGCCCAGAATGAAAGTGGAATACTAAAGACTAATGATGCTGAAGGTGTTCGAAAGGGGGGGAGTCTGAGTATGAAGGGGTCAAGTTCTTTCATCTAATCTAGGTCCTTGCTCTGGCACAATACACAACACGAGGCAGTGCTTAATCCAATCTGTGGAGACTCAGATGGGCAGCATTGATGTGCAGGCCTCTGCGATTGTGAGAAGAAATGGAGGATTAAACGGCGGTTAATTAATTACGTATCGAGTGCTCACTCCAAAAGACTAATGAAATCCTTGAGGTGAGTTTTGTGAGGCGGTGTCAAAGTCCGATGGAGCCTGGACACACACATACACGCACACACAGAGGGTGCAAAGAGCAGAAATAAGCAAAAATTTTCTCCTCAGACAGAGAAACGCATCAGAGCATATGTAATTCATCATTATTTCACCATGAAGTTCTCTTTTTTGCCTTGGCGTTGGAATGAGTAAAGCTTATTTATAAATATAAGATGAGGTTCAGTTAGCTTGAAACGTCCTTCAGAGGGACACTTTGAACTTTTCTACTGTGAAGACTTTTTACAGCCTGTAATTTAAACTTTCACTGCAGGAAAGACGTTAAAATAAGCACTCCTCTTCTTTTCTCTGCACGGTTTTCTGCACCTCTACCACCCATGCTGCTCCGCGTACGAGTGGATCTATTAATTCTGATACCTTTTCTACGCCCACCAGCAAAGACTGACACTCACACCACTGCTGCCAACAAAAACATGAATGTGGCTCCACCCACACACACCTCTGTGTGCTCCTCTCATTCTGGCTCTGATGTTTGTGTTTGTGCTTTCCTCCCGGTGTTTACCCATGCAAAGCTGGAGCTTCTCCAAGCGGGCCGCTTCAAAAAAAAAAAAAAAAAAGGGAAACAGCACAGAGTACACAACGCGGCGTCACAATGCAGCTGCAGTGGGCTGTTAAAGCTGCAGGACTGGAGGCCAGAGCTCGCCAAGAAGAAGCAATTAACAGCAAAACGTGACACGCTCCAGCAGAGGAACAGCTCCCTCTCCCTCCTCTTTAGGCTACACATTAGCATTTTGGGATCTGTGGAGGGAGGCGGGATGGCGGCGGCGCAGGGAAGAGGAGCAGGGGGGTGTTTGTGGAGAGAGAGGGGAATTTGCAAGAAGTGCAAAATTGGATTTTTCCAGCCCCTCTTTTGAAAGTTCTGAATTGAACTTTCCCACCGCGCGCACACTCTCTGTTCCAACTTGTCGAGTCGGCAGGCTGATGAAGAGGAGGGCTTTTACAGCAGGCGCTGGGAAATTGAATATTCTCGTCTGCTCAGACTTTGATAGAGAGCCACAAGGAGAATTATATTTCACAGACAGAGAGATGCTTCAGCCTCCTGAGGGACGAGTGTGAGTGTGTGTGTGTGTACACATCTGTGTGCCTTTTAACATTTTCTACAACCAACATGTAGCTGCAAACTGTGCTTTGTCCCATGTTCTTTGTTCAACAAAACTCAGCTGTATGATTCTGTTTAAATCCATCTGCAATTAAAAAAAACAGCTACATGGTAACAAAAAAAGACCTTTGCATGTTTACATTTAAGGAAAATTCAAGAGTCAAGGTCTCACTGAGAACAAACTCCATGCAGGCACCGTGTTTCGACTGCAGAGTTTGCACACTTGCAGGATTTTATCACTTATTCCACTGATTGAGGTTTATTGATGCATGTTATCTCCAGTCTGAGGTCAAACAGATTCTATAACTTGAAGGAATTTAAAGACGGTTACAGCCCTGATCTCACCATAAAAATAAATACTGATGCATGCACCAGCAGACTAGTGTCTGTTGCAGAATCCATCGATGTTAGACGGTTTTTCCTCTCCAGCAATTTGTGATCCAATCGAGCGTCAGGACTCGGGCAGAGCTCAGAGAGATCAGGGATAAGTAAACAGCAGCATCGCCTCATCAATAATTAACTGTAGCGTTTGGGTGGGAGGGTGGGGGGAGTTGGTGATGGTGTCTGCGTCTCTTCAGTCTGGAGCCTTTGTAGTCCTTGAACACACACTTGCACACACCACATCTAATGCTGGATGATCACACAGGTGTATTTATGCTTGCATCCAGCCCCCGTCAGGCATGCATGTATTTTTCATTTGACAGGAGAATGCAGTGGAGTTCAGAGGCGTGGACATTCTTTGGTTTAAATACATTTTAACAGGGCGTTTATTGCAGGGAACAAAGCCTGGGGGGAATTCAGAAATGGTGTCATTGCCTCTTCTGTCAACAACAAAACTGTCTGACTTTATTTAATTATGTTAAATAGTTTTAAACTCTTTGAACTTTGAAAAACAAGTCCTCTGGTGTCCTCTTGTTTATTTTTTAAATGTATCTGATCTCTAGAAACTGGAAAACTCATGTTTTAAGGTTAAATGTTAGTTGGTTTAAGTATAAAACTTTGTAATAAACACAAAAACAGACTGAATGACAAGTCTGTAAATTATTTCAGGATTGAAGACAGAATCTGTTTTTAAAATGTCCTCAATAAAGTTCTGCAATTATCTTTAACCTGCTTTACTTTAAGTCAGTAAGCTTCCTCAGTCTGGTCACATGTCTCACCTGCACGGCCACTTTAACACCTGTTAGACTTTCACAGCCAGACATGCCCTGTCATGCAAATATCCTGCAGCTATGACACATCAGCGACAGATCAGCCACCGTTACTGTTGGATTAGAAACCACCTGAAGCTGAGCTGAATCAACATATTGTGTCAGAGAACCTGTTTTTTTTTTCCTTTTTTTCCAAACAGCTGCCTGACAGATCTCTCTGCAGGACCTCCGAGCACCGCAGAGCTCAGAATAATATTCAAATATGGGGCGGTTTAAAGTACAGTGCAGCTCGTTGTACATTTGTTTAATTCTTCTTCCTGTAGCACACCGAGTATTTGGATTATAATCAGTGCTTCCTGCTTCTCTTTCCTCCTTTCTTCCCCTACCTTCTTCCCCTCAGTCAGAAATATGGCCCTCCACTCTGTGTGACAGCTCACAGATGGCTGTGGCAGAGCCCCACAGATGGTCCTATCTGCAGTGCACCCCCCATCAGCGCCACACAGATGGTTCAGTCCACCTCCCGTGTTTTCAAACCAGGGGGCCGCTGCTAAACCCCATCACAACTTCCTCCCAGGACACCATACGCACATCACAAGGAATCAGTAAAGCGGAGAGGCCACGCCCTCAGCAAGAGACCGCTGAGTCATTTCTACACCAAGATGACAAAGAGTGACAAAGAGGAGCAGAAGCAGACCCTTCAGTGTGTTTCCATCACAGAAGTCTGGGTTCTGCATCTTGTACCTGGTCATCAAAACTGCTCCTCACATGGTCCTCCTCTAACTTTAGATCCACATTTTGATCTTTGGGGCCTAATTTATACATGAGGTGAATCCCAACGGCAGAATCTTTGAAAAACACTCCAGATTTCTGTGAATGAACTTATATCATGAGTTTCACTAAATCTGAATTATTTACTCGTGGATAACCTCATTTGTGGTTGGAATGGAAAACATAAACTTCACCCTCTGCAGCTTCCATCTACTTCAGTTTATCTCCAGTATACCCAATGTGTTAGTGAACTGCATTATGGGAAAGTGTCCCACTGGCTCAAAATGTTCTTCTATTTTTGTTAACAACATTAAAGAAAATAGTTAAGTCTTTTTTTAATCAGAAACAGCCGCCACTAGCGCCATGGTAGCCCTGTAACGTATTTGAAAGTGAAAAATCTTTTGAAAATCAAGGAAGACATTAAAAAATTCAGTTTGCATGATTTTCAGTCTGTACAAAATTTTATCATCTCAGAAACTTTTTTTTTTCATATATCAATGACAGTAAATATCGGTAAATACCGTATCGGCCAAAATTTCCATATCCGTGCATCCCTAGAATCCAGTCAAGGAAGCTGTAGACGAGCAACTCTGGTGTCAGAGAGCTAAAATTTATGTTTTTTAAATTGGAGTTTGGTTGGTTTGAAAGACGTGATTCAACAAACTTTTCTGGTGGAAAAAGCACCTCCCTCTTTTACAAAAAAGATCTCTGTCTGTCCGTGGGGGCCTTTCATTTTTTGTTGTCAGACACTTAAAACATCAATCTGAGCCTGTCAGTGCAAAAAAAAAAAAAATTACATGAACTTTTCAAAGATGTACTTTGATCAGGCACAACTGCCCCCAAGGTTGAAGTTACAGCAGGTACAGCTGAAGACGTCTTCAGGTGAAATTCAAACGGTTGTTCCTCGTAGTCATTTGGATCTCTAAATATGTCAAAAAACAGACCTGGGTTTAAAATTCTGGGATTGACCTTCAAGTAAAACGTAAAACAAACCCGACCCTGACGTTTGACACATGTCGCCAACAGCTGCTGCTTCAACCTTCTTGACTGTTTAAAATGTTTCTTTCCCCTTAAATTATTGAAGGCCTTATTTATTCTCCCCCCAGGCGGAGACGTGTACTTACAGATGATGTAGTAGTCCTTCCCTCTGAAGAACTCCAGGCCCCACAGATTTGGACTGAACTCCTGAAACTTGAGGGTGAACTTGACGTCCTGGTCAGGTTTGACACAGTTGAGGAGCGGCGTGTCGGCCTTGGTGATGGTGCAGCTCTCCAGCTGCTCCCTGGGCACCATGTACACTTTGTAATACTCCACACCGTCACCAACCCCGCCGTCCACGCGGGGACACACAATGTCCAACTTATCCCCGATCTGGGGGTACAAAACCACGCCTTGGCCTGGCACGAATCTGAAAAGACACAGGAAAAGAGCGATGTGAGCGTGCTGCAGAAAAGTGATGAGAAGTCATTCATTATGCATTTCAGATTGGAGTGTTTGCCATTGAGCTCTCTACATCTTGCAAAAAAAGAGAAGTCAGTTCAATTATTGATGTGGTAATTACTGATTGTGTTCATTAATTTTTGATGATGGCGGATAATGGCGGATGGTTGGATGTGTGTGATGAATTTGAGCGTGTGGAGCACAGTGACCCCCGTATCTGGCGTTGAAATCACGGAGCCTTTCACTCCAGCATTGTGGCAGTGTGAGAGACAGAGAATAATTAAGGGGATAAATGAGGAGGAGGCGGCGTTCGTCTTTGCGATACGAGAGAAAAACAGCAGAACAACAGCAGCATACAAAATGAAAATTAGGAAACAATATTAAAAGCATGAGCGACAAGAGGGAGAGCAGCGGAAACGCAGAGAGCTGGAGGGGATTCGTCGGAGAGGAGAGTTAACTTTCCCTTAAATTCCTTCCAAAAGTAAAATAATGTTGTCATTTAGTCTCTGTGTTGTGTGTGTGTGTGTGTGTGTATGTGTGTGTGTGTGATCCCCTGCAGCATTCCTGTGACTGCACATTCTCTCTCTCACACACACAGCTGAGGCCTGAGTTGGCGGTGTAACCTCGTATTTATCAGCTAAATTAATTTGCTGCATGCTTAAAATACAACTTGAAATGTTAACTGTGAGGCCCAGGAAGCTTTTTAAACAGCAGGCTGTGAACGCCGGTGCAGGAAAACAGACAGGAATGCAAAGCACGATGAACGAGGGAAATAACGTGCACATGATCGGTTCATCAGTTCATGGTGCAAAGCTATGATTTCACTCTTTAATGTGAGGGTTATGTGCTTTATGTTAGAGTTTGTGATACCTTCAAGTTTTTCTATTGAATAAAACTCTCGATCTTGTCTCAAGTAAACATTTTTGTAGCTGCAGCACCTGAAAAACTAAAGGGTTAATTGACTTCTGGTGCTGGATGATTAATCTGCAGCACAAAGGTAACTGATGGTTGTGTCCTGCTCTGAATACAAGCTGAGTTAAATCCTCTTTTTTTAAGTAAATATGAAGCTCTTCTGCTTCTGTATTCTGAACAGAAGTTTTAAATTCAAGGACCTTCTGTTTACAATTAGAAACACAAGACAGTGGAGCAGCTTTCGCTTTTAATAATTCATGTTTTAGCCACATTTTCATGTTCGGTTTGGTCTGTTATCATCAAATGGTTTTCACTAACAGTCTTTTAAATACCGCAGCTTTTTATGGCTGTATTAATCTTTAATCTGTTTATTTTCACGTGGTGCAGATATTTAAAGTGTTAATGAGTTTCTGGAGTTCATTCTTGTTTTGTCGTCTTCTCTTCGCAACCCTTCATTCACGTAAATAAAAAGATAAAATGAGCAGTTATTGAAATAAAATGTCTTGGCAGGCTCTGCATCTCAACGTGACCTTTGACCTCTTCTGCGAGAAGAAAATCCAGCTCACATAAGCTCTCCACAGCAGCTCTGAGAGAGACTGAATCCCTTCACTCCTCTCCTCTCGGTGACGACCGAACGCAGCGTAAAGCTCTCACTGGTTTTTCTCCTCCTGACTACAAAGACAGGCACCGCGGGGCAGCAGGGGAGCCTGCACACAGGGGAGCGCTGGCAAGGCACAGTCGATTCATAATTAACAAAGAGCGTTACATGAAAAAGCGGAGGGAGAAAAAAAAAGCCAAGGCATAATCAGTTTTATATATATAAACACGACGGCTGCTCGCTCTCACAGAAACATTATTTCGTCATCCTTTCAGCGTCTCTGTCTCTCACACACTCGCCGTCGCTTAAACGTACAGAAACAGACACATACATTATTTCTCTTCCTCCTCTAACAGCGTGCATCATCTCCACCGCTTAGGGCATGTGTGTGTGCACATGTACACACAAACACACACACACATAGACAGAAACATGCAGCCATGGCAGCTAACTAGGCCGAGCGAATATTTCTTCCTCCCCCTGAGGACACACTCAGCCGTGCAGTGTCCAGTGACACAGAGCGAGAGAGAGAGAGAGAGAGAGAGAGAGAGAGAGAGAGAGAGAGAGAGAGAGAGAGAGAGAGAGAGAGAGAGAGAGAGTGAGTGAAAGGGGATGTATGTCTATGCATCGCAGCATATTACATCTGTGTTTGTGTGAATAAAGCAGGAAGCATAATGTGGAGCTGTACGTTTCAACCGTGTGTGTGTGTGTGTGTGTGTGTGTGTGTGTGTGTGTGTGTGTGTGTGTGCATGGCTGGAAGGATCCACTCATGCATGGACTTGGTGGGCATGTGTGTTTACACAGGGGTGAAAGCAGGCATGCATGTGCTGATTTTACATGATGGTGTGTTGGTGGTGTGTGTGTGTGTGTGTGTGTGTGTGTGCGTGTGTGTGTGTGTGTGTGTGTGTGTGTGGGTGGGTGCAGCAGAGGTTATGGTGACCTCAGTTTATTCAGGGGTTAACGCTGAAACGCTTCCATGGGGTGAGAAGACAGAGAGGTGAGCAAAGGATGACTGTAACACAGCCTGAGCTCATGTTTTTATCAAACATGTTGACTCCTGGTGTGTTTGCACTTCTTTTCGAGTTTCAGTGTGTGTGGAGGGGTTTAGCCTTGGTTGATGAAAAAGACATGAAGGGTTCAAGCGTTTGAGAGTGGCTTTATCTGAAGTTAAAAAAACTTATACTGGACTCGAATACTGGCACAGACTTTCAACAATACAAAGGATTTCAGACGATTTTGGTGGTAAAGCTCTGGAAAGCTGTGAAATCCAAACGAAGACACAGAGAAGAAACTTTGCATATGGACTCAGAAACAATTTTGGTCCTTCATAGAAAACAAATAAAGTTCTGAAAGCTCAGGGTTCAGAACTGATTTTGCTCCTGCAAATGCTCTCTGTGCAGGAAGAGATGATTAGAGTAAACCTACACAAGCTAGGCCACAAAGAGCGAGCTCCATAATGCATCTACAGAGAGAGAGAGAGAGATAAGTCTACTAAAGGAAACGTCTCCCTCATGTCTTCATCTCAGTCTGTCACAGAATCAGAGTGGGTGTGTGTTCCTGCTCCGCTCTTTGTCTTTCTCCTGATGAAATGTGATATTTGGTGTCGTATTGGCTGCATCCTGCTTCATTATTCAAAAAAATGAGCTCTGCCTCAGCCAGGGGCGAAAAAACAAGACATGGTCTCGATTACACTGCTGCGTCTAAACCAGCTGATTTACAGCAAAGTGCTGCGTAATGAAAGCATTCAATAAAAGTGAGGGAGCAGAATCAAAGTGTGGTTTGGGTGTGGGTTTAACGATGAGCTGCCAAGAGGCGGATTACTGATAAATAAAATGAGAAATTCTGGTTCTTCTCTCAGAGAGAAGGACTCTCACTCTGCTTTTTTCTGCGCTGTGTAAATGTGTGTCACGACACCTGGTCCACAGAAAGGAGGTGGACTCAGCTCCAGCAGAGACACAGGGAGGGAGGGATGGACAACAAATAAAAGCCTGCCTCGCTGTCTTACAATTGTAAATGTGTTTGACCTGCACCTTCCTCCAGCAGGCCCCCCACCCTGCTTAAAGGCACACTTGGCCCTTCACCCCTCCCCTCCTCCCCGTCAAAATAAAAGCCCCGTTCTTTGGGAAGACTCCCGGCACCATAAATATTCCTGCAGCAAAGAGCTGAGAGCAGTTTATCACTGAGGTCTGCTGCTGGTCTGGACTTTAAAAGCATCAAAGGCTGATTAATCAAAACGAGGAGAGATGGAGAGGCTCACAGACAGATAAGAATACGAGTTCCATTAATTCACTTTGTAGGCCACAGCTCTGATTAATTCAACACTTTTTACAGCACATCTTTCAACACTCACTTTCCAGCTCACGAGACGGCAGCGGGGATATTACCTTGAAAGATCTCAGCTTGTCCTGTTAAAATCGAACACACACACACACATATGAAGGCAGCATATTGTGTGTTAACAGGCTAATCTCATGTTATTTTACCCTCTGAGTACAGAACTGACGTTAACTTACGAAAATTAAATAAATCAGACAAATACTGACACGTAATTCTGTGCGTGAATGTAAAACTATACGGACAAAATAATTTAATTTTACATGAAGACAAAACACATCTCTGAGGTAAGAACAGTGATAGTAAAAGTAAAGAATTCATTGTAGCCCATATGGAGCAATAAAACCTCTTTTAAATTTTTACAGCACAACAAGTTCGGCTAAAATCTGATGAGTCAGTCGTTTTTATTACAAAATATAAGCATCAAAAGATCCAAAGCTAGAAATTTCCATTTTTTTTTTAAATCAGATCAGCTAAATATGACTTTGTTGAGCTTCTAAAAAAAGTTAATGCTATGCTAATTTGTTATTTGTTCTGATGATTAAAACTATAATTTTCGTCTAACTTTAGCAATGAGGTTAGCAAAGACTCACTCAATCCATGTTTGAGCAAATGATTCATCTTCTTTAAGATTAAAACAGTTAATAAAGACTTCGTGAAACTTTCAGAAACTTAGAGAGAAATTTAACCCGAAATAAAACCTGAAAGGTAAAAAAAAAAAAAAATAATTAAAATGGAGGAAATTTTCTCTTTTATGAAATTTATACACATGAACAATACTTCATGTGTGTTTTTGTCATAAAGAAAGTTTAATCTTAAGTAATATTTAGTGTCAAAATAGCTGTAAAACTTAATGGTGATTGATTAATCTGGAGTCCATGGGCCTTTAAGAAAGTTAGTGTATATTATGATTTAAGTCAAATAGTTCATGTAAAAGCTCAGGGTGCCATTACTTAGTGTTTGACTTGATTCATTTTCATCTCGATTGAGTTTTAATTACTAAAAGAAGTTAAACCCCTCCTGTTTACAAGATTAAAACAATCAAACATGACTTTATTAGACTTATTACGAGCTGTTTTTTGTGATGTTTTTTTCCTGTTTGATTAACTGAGGAGTTATTTGGTTTTAAATGACGACAGCAGAATATTTTTGTAGTTTTATGCTTTGGAAAGATGAAACAACACTTCGTTGGATACCACTTCAGCTCCTCATCATTATTTCTGGGACTAAACTGATTGGTTATTTTCTAAGAAAAAAATATTTACTTTTATTTACTTTTCACAGTTTTCTGTCACACATCTTTGATTTACAAAGAGGGTTAGTATACCAGCACAGGAGGGAAGAAAGCAGAGAGATACACTCCTCTTTTCCTCCACTCATCCCTGTTTATCTCTCTGCTAAACAAACACACCAAAAGCTGGATGACACCGGGAGCAGAGTTTACAGGAAGGACCCGTTTCTGTCAGCTGTGAGCTCGCTGTCGGGCCATTTGGTGGAGGGTGAGAACAGCCACAGGTGCTGAGCTCTCTCCACACAATCCCTACATCTGTGTCAGAGGGAGAAACAAATATAAAAGGTTTTATTTAATGTGAAGAAGATGAGACAGTGAAATCAAACAGCTGTGATTTTCAGCTTTCAGTGGGTTTAAAGTTCTGACTTCTGCCTGGTTTGCTCTTTAGTTCTGCTCACTCTGAGCTTCTTAAAGGTTGAAATGACTTTCACTTGTTTTTCTCCAAGATGGAGAGGCTAATCTTAGCTTTTCACACCAGGTGAAAGTGGAATCAGAGGAGTGTGTGTCTTCTCTAGGTGACAAACTGCTGATTCAGGCGCACAGGTGGGCGACACTCAGGGTGATTCCTGCAGACTTGAAAGTTCACGGCCTGACATCTGTTTCTCTCGTTTATCTTCTAACCAGCTTTCTTCACCTTTAGGTTTGGTGTCTTTCTTTGTGTGTGTGTGAGTGTGTTTGGGGGAGGAGAGAGAGGAAACGTTTGGGGCAAAAGGAGCCAAAGCAGGAGGAGGAGGAGGAGGACTGGGGACCTACTTCCTGAGAGGTTACGACCGCTGCATCTGTCGCCAGTAAAGAAAAAACACAGAATACGTTAACTCCTCAAACCTGCATGTTTTCATTCTCATTTGTCATCGTTTGAAATACTTGGACTGACGAGTCGTCCTGGCTAAATCTGGCTCCCTCCCTGTGGCCCTGAAGTTAAGGCAGCACAGTGAGTGGAGTGGAGGTGAATATTTGCTGCAGATCAAGAGCAACTGTTTGACTCTGAATCCCAGCTGCAATGCAAGGATTCATTAAGGCGGCAGACAAAGAGGCCAAGCCGGGGCATAGTGAGGGTTAATCCACTGCAATTCTCTGCTGCGCCCCGGCTTTCGCCCTCTGTCGGTGAAGGGTAGTGGAGGGGATGGAGGTCTTTATGCTGAGTGTCACCCAATCCCCCCTCTCGTCCTCTCCGGTTCTGTCTGCCTTCGGCCCACCTTTCATCCAGTAATCCCGGCCTGTGGGATCTGAGCCGGCCTAGACATAATTACCCTCCTTCCCTCAAGGGGCCCCCATGCTTTCTTCTCTCCCTCTCTGATTCATTTCTATCATTTTCCCCCTATTCTTTGGCTCTCACACAATCTTAATCATCAACTCTTCTCATCATTAAAAAAAAGACACGTCAACCTCCACGGCCCCAGCTGGGTGAGCTTGCCGTCTTACCCGACAGGATTTCGCTTTCTGTCGGTCGATGTAACTGAATTAAAACAACTGATCTTCCTCTCTGCCTCTCAGCTGAAGAAAAGAACAGGAAGAAAAGAAAATTAGAGGCTCTGCAGGGGGTTCAGGAAAAGGAGGGATAGCCGGAGGAAGAGGGGAGGGCGACGTTACAGCACAAGGCCTCGTCAGTCATTCATGATGGAGCTGCATCTCTGTCTGCCCCCTTCCTCCTCCTCCTCCTCTCTCTGTAACCCCCTCCTATATTCACAAAAGGACCCACAGAGGTGCCCCCGTCGCTGCCCGGTCACAAAGGGTCTTTGGGCTTCTATGTAATCTCTTAATGAACTGCAGTGGAGGAGAGGCAGCGCTCCTTTTACATAAACCATGTAAAGCGGGCCTCGCTTTTGTTTCTCCCTCCCAACTACAAAATGGATTACCACAAGAAGGAGGTGTGTGTGTGTGTGTGTGTGTGTGTGTGTGTGAGTGTGTGTGTGTCTTGGGGAGATCATGGGGAGGTGTTGGGGTCATTCTCTTGTTTTTTTCTCTTCAGAGGTTCATGCATGAGGGCAGTAAAGTAGTAAAGCGCAAACAACAATAAGGTTTAATCGACACAGCCGCGGGCCCTGTGCGGGGATTTTTCTCTTCTTTTTTTTTAGTTGCACACACTTAGCACGCACACACACACACACACACACACTGAGTGTTTCTTTATCCTCTCCCCCGGCCTACACACACAAAGGCATTAGACTGGCCCACAGCCTTCACATTTCTAACATTCATCCTTCCTTGAATAGTCAAAGAGGAGGACGAACACAAACTAACAGAGACAGAGACAGAGGCTGGGACGACTCGGCTGTGGAGCATATTGCTGACCTGCTGAATAAAGATATTCACGCTTTGGGGTTCTCTGTGCTACAGGGGAAGAAAAACAGGCTCTATCACACACACACTCGTACACAGAGGCAGGAGGACTGTCAACAAGCTGTGAAAAGGGATAATAAAAAGTTTGTGTGTCGTTTATTCAGCCGGTACTCAGAGGAAAGTTATTTATCAGACAGGAGCTGAGAGAAAAAAACGAGAGGAACATTTTCCATCCTGGTCTCAAAGTTTGTCATTAACATCTCCGAATCAAAGAGAACAAAGAATGCTGGAGTTGGAGGATTTCATGTGAAAGTATTTTTAAGCCTCTATGAAAGATTTATTTCTGCCAGAACTTGGACGACAAACTGAAGTTATTGTTCTGGTTCAGCTCATAAAAAAAAAAAAAAAAAAAAAAAAAAGGCGAGAGGGACACAAAGGGGTTTTTTTACCTGCAGAGAAAGAGGCGTCTGGTCACACAATGATATCACTCTCTAACCTTTTACCTCTGAACTTCTCACCCAGACAGAACGCAAAGAATGCACACATGCACAATGCTAATTCTGCCGGGAATGTCTGCTGCATTTGTGGCAGCCCCGAGGCCTATATTTGCTCCGAGGGACGCTCTCTCCCTCTCTCTTTCCTTTCTTTGTTTCTTCCCCCAAAATCAAATCTGACACGCCAAGTGGAATGACATACTAATTTACTCAGACTGCAGCTCAAAAGCGGAGGAGGTTTCATGCTCTGTTTCTGTGAGAAAGGTATTTTTTTTAAAGGCTCAAAATGACTTGTTGGGCTGATCCTTGAAAAGCTGTCTGAAAGCAAACTGAACTATGACTATTCATAGCATGATACTTGGAAAAAAAGATCCTCAGCTGTGATCTTCCACTTTGCGTTACCCAGAGGTTATAAAAACTCTCCATACATCAGACCTAAACAAAATGTTCCTGTTTAAACCCTTTTGGCTTTGTTTTGTCTTCCCAGTCTCTCTATTGAGGCCAAACGCTGATCAAATGGCTCTGAATAGGTTGAAACATTAACATACCAACTCACAACACAACAGCTTCATGTCACACAAAGCCTTTTGGCCTGGAAAATAGGTGCGCTAAGTGTCACCTCAGCCTACATTTCTTTTAAAATGACATTTCGAATTTATAAATGAGAAGAAAACGTAACTGGCGCGTCACGGTGAGCACACACTGCACGAAGATGGCCGTGGCAGTCAGGAGGCTAGAAGGCAGAGACACAGAAAACTCTGACCTGTGCACAGCGCCACAAATCATGAATTATATGGCACAACAGACAAACAATGCCGGAGCGCGCATGGTTACACACACCGCAAGTTAACGTTCATTTCCAGCAGTTAAAGGCACACAACAAAGAACACCTGTTAGACAACTCTAACGTCTCCATTGTATGTGATCCACGGATGAAAACGGGAGACAGAGAGGGGCTTTCTGCCTGTACGGGAGCCAAAAACTGAATTATTGAGCGACTAGGAGTTTGGCCGTGACTAAACGGCCACAAAGAGGGGCGCCCCCCGCCGGGCTGAGAGCAGGGTGTAGAGGAGGAGAAAGACACCTTTTTATCTGCAGAAAAAAAAAAGAGTTTAACCGCCTTTCTTGGCCTGATGGAATATCCAAGAGGCGAATGGAGGGAGTAGATGATCTTGATGAGTGGTTTCATATACAAAAAGGCAAGAAGACGAGGAAAACATCTCGGAGTAGCCTAAAGGAGAGGCTGGTTCCCAAATAATCACCCACTGGTGGTCAGAGCTAATGTATTTAAAACCTAAATAAATACTGTACAGAACAGCCCAAAACTCCACGTATACTCTCACATCATGCAGCCCCGCTGTACACGCTCTCTCATCCATGAACAGGAAATGTTTGAAGTAAATCGGATTTATTTCAAAGTTTCAACCCACCAACAATATTTCCAGCCTAATCCACCCTAAAATGAGCTCATTGTTTGCTCTATTATTTCATAATTTGCGTACAAAGAGTTGGAAGCACAGCGGAGCATCGAAGGCCCGGAGCAAGAGCGTCCCAGCAGCAGTTCCATGAAGCCTCCGCCTCGTCATGTTTCCCTTTTCTCTTCAGTTCCTCTCATTAATGTAACCGTCAGAAGGGAGGATAAAAATAACATCCAATAATATTTGATCCTGTACAAACACAACTGTGGGGGGTATAAAGGGAATGTTAATGAGCTCAAAACGGCTTCAAAGCTCTGCTATTTCTGACGGACCTGTTACAGACTGCTATGGTTTGGAAGACGCCCGGTGCAAGTTATGATTGAGGAAAGGAGGCGAAGCGTAAAGTTAGCTTCAGAAATCTATTTGACAGCGCACGGTACGGAAATGAGCGGTGGGTTATTGATTTATGTCATAAATAACAGATATCCGATCAACTGCAAGAACTACTGATGTGTTTCCTCGCGAGGCGGGTTTCTAATGATGAGTGGCACCTTAACGCGCGGCCAAGCGGGGCCTCGCCGTCCACTGCGCGTATACTATTCCCCAACGGCGACGTACACACACACTCAAATCTTTCTGTGAAGCACTAAAGTAACGACACTGATTCCTTTATCTTCACGTGTGTTTGATGCTTGATTCTGCCTTGGTTATTTTAAATAATTTTAATCCTATATGAAGACTTTGGTGTACAAAAACTCGGTCTGAAAATTGTGCGTGCTCATCACCTTCCCACGGAACATTACAATATCCCTAAATCCATCCTCATCGCAGCTTCAGACATATAACCAAGAAAACTGAGTTTAACCAGAAGGAAAGACGAGGACGTTTTTAAATTTTAAATCACGCTACTGTGACAACTCTTCGATCCTTTAAATGTACGCTGAATTGATGGTCTGTTTCTAGAAAACGCATTCATCTGAGCTCCTGTGTGTTTACGCGTTAAAGCCTCAAGCGGCGAGAAAGCTAACACAGAAGTGCCGGATTTTTCTACGGAGTCTGGCACGAAAACGTCCCTACACAAGAGAGCGTACACACGGCGGTACAGGAGCTGGTAATGAGCGCGACTTGTGCTCCACTTACTTGGTATTTGTTGTGTTCCAGTAGATGGACTCCAGGATGAGCGCCCGGCACAGGTCCACTTTGAAGGCAATAAACAAAACTCCAAAATAATATCTCCACATCGAGTCCCCCATGGTGAGCCTGCGCGCCTCCGGCTTGATGCACAATCCTTCTCCGAGAAAAAAAAAAAGAATATATGTCCACTAAAACGGAGGACAAGAGCTCCGCGGCAGCTGCTTCACCTTATATCCCGATCCAGAGGGGATACGCATGGACCACAAACCCAGATCAGACGCACGAGAGCATCTCCAGAAGAGAGACCTGCTCCAAAAACCAAGGGCGCACGGCAGCAGTTCATTCAGCAGACAGTGCGTTAATACTCTCCTGTGTTCAGAGCGCAGGATTCACCCCGCTGTTATACATCCCTCAGAGAAAAAGTGGCGGTGTCCGCTGCGGGCGGGCGGCAGATGGAAATCAATACAAATATAAATCCCCCTGTGATAGTCCAGCAGTGCAGCCAAAATCCAGATCAGCAGCAGCAGCAGAGCAAAGCACAGAGATGGCTGGTGGTGGAATGGTGATCTATTCCCCTTTCAGCTGGTGGTGAGCAACAAACTGTGGGTGACAGCAGCAGAAAAATGAGAAGGGCGAAACAATGAGGTCGGATGGTCAAAATCAATAAAATGAGAAAACATGAGAATGAGAGAAATCAAAGGAGCTGGAATGGAAGTTCTCATACTAGAAGAGGTCCCCAAAACAAAGCACGCGCTGCGGCTGGCTCCTGCAGATCAGTCCCGCTCACAGCTCACAGAGATGATGCCTCAATGCTGCTCCGAAACCTGGATGGAAAGTAACTGCAAGGGACCGCGACTGGAAATATTTGGCGAGGCTGGCCCCGCCCCCGGTCGCAGCTGATTGGTCCACTGGGGAAGTCAGTAGGAGATCTGCTGTCAGTCACAAGGAGGGCAACTGGTTCAATGGTGACTCGTGGGGAGCGAAATGGGAGGAATTACACATAAATCCTACTTTTATCAGAGGACAGGTAGATTAATAGGAATTCAATTAAAATATTAACTGAAAATATTTGTGTGTTCGGGACTAAAAGTAGCCCGAGAGAATAAGATCACAATAATTAGGGTGATTCGGATGAAATGGCCTCTGTCTGAAAAGACTTCATCCAAAGACAAACTTGACAGCACTCCAGTAAAATAATAACTACATGCGCTCCTCGCGTGTTTTTGCTTTCCGTGGAAGTCCCCACAATGAAAATAACGGACAAGCATTTGCTCACACACAGTGCAGCACTGAGCCATAGAGCTGCATGTGTTTCCATTCAGTGCATTAAATGCAGCGGCTCCAGTTTTTTTTTCCGAAAGACACGAGCGCCCACTAGCGGAAAATCCTCCTTGGAAAGCTGAAGAGAGACAGAAGTACAATCGAATTAATTGGACTTTCCGCCCAAATTAAACTTTAAAAATAGTGCATTTTCCATTAAAAGGCGATCATGGAGGAGCGCAGTATTATAAGATGATTTTCTATTCGAAATACAGAGAAATTTAAGAGTTTTGGGAACCTAAAGTCTAAATATCTGATTATTATTTACAGTGTTGGACTTGCATTGTGCTGTTTATCACTGATTAAACATTGTTTTAGCGAGCACTAAAGTTCCTTCAGAGCCGTAATTGAAATGGAGCACATTCACACTCGGTGCAAACACTGAACTTTTAGTGAACAGCCTCTAATTTGACGCACACACCTCTGACAGATGCAGGTCACTGTTCCGCGCAGGTAAAGTGTCAACTCTTCACACTCTCCAAAGACTTAATTCGATCAGATCGTTTCTTGAAAGGCAGGCGCTGTGGATTGGGGCTGTTTGCTTAGCTGATAATCACCATGATGTGGCACAGGGCAGATAATTGAGGAGTCCGCTCCCCACTTTTGGAATCAACACAGGCGCAGCAGCTTTCACCGGCCGCACTCTGGATGTTTATTGCAGCAGCGTGAACTTTTAGATTCATTTCATTCAGAGGCAGCTGAAAGGAAAATGTGCTCTACAGACCGACATGTGCAGAAGCCCCTGCGGAACTTTCTCTAAATATTTAAGTGTTTGGGTTTCTGACTGGCTGAAAACCGAGGACGGTTCTCTCAGATCTATCACCCAGAAATGTGTTGTTTCCGTGGACTTTGACTGCGTAAAATAACTTTACAGAAAGATTCAGAGTGTGGTTTTTCTTTTGTGGTTTTGTTTTATCTGAACAATCTATCCATGTGTCTAAATGATGTCTTAAAGTGGCTTACAATGCCCTTGAATTATATCCTTCCCATAAAATACTTATAAAACACTTTTTGTTTAATCCAAAGTGTCTCTGACTGCAGATTAAACTATTTGCAAGAGATCAATAATCATTTTAAAGTATTATTTTTTAAAACCTTTTTTTTAAAGAAAAACAAAACTTTTTTAAAAAACTTTTTTTTTTCAGCTCAGTGAAAGTTTGAAGTTTCTTTATTTTTAGTTTGGTTAAAATCTCGTCCGTCATGCCTTCGAGCAGATTTTCTGCAGAGCGTCTTTTCCTGCACCTCTGCCCGGCTCACACACATAACACGCAGCCACACGCACGCTTAACTGTGAATCTTCGAGCTTGACTCTTGCAAACAGGAAAGAGGTTTGGAAAGCACTTAAACTATTGTTGTCCCTGTTAGACTTAATGATAAGTAAACAGAAAATCGCCCGAGACAGATTCATGATTTGATTAAAATAAAGGAGAGAGTTTGATAAAAGTTTAAATTTAAAAAAAAAATCGCGGATTGCTTTGAAAAATCTAAATGTACTATCTAGAAGTAAAATGTTGGAGAGCGAGCAGATTAAGTAGTCTATGGAAATTAACTTGTTCCTTCTTTTGGAGAAAAGTGCTCCATTTGTTAAAAAATAATAATAACAAATTAATCAATTAAATAAATACTTCAAATATAAAAACCTTTGGGGGAAAGAGTTGGATATTTGACTTACTACTGCTTTCTCTTTGTTTTTATTCCTTCTCTTGTCTTATCTGAGCCGTGCCGGGGCAGAGAGCGGGGGCACAGAGAGCACAGGCCGCGGCGCAGAGTGTTTATTCAGCAGCCAGAGCGCAGGACCGAGCCGGTCAGCCGGGCACCAGGGGCCGACCGGCCGGGCTCCAGGGGCCGGGGGCGTTCTGATACGACGCTGGGACTTTAACCCGGTCTTCAGGGGAAATCTGACGGATGTTGATGGATGGTGGTGAAGGTTGTGCTACTTTGAAGTACAGTTACTATTGATTCAAACATTTGTGAGGCTTAAAGGAGAGATGTTTCTCTCATCTAAATGAAGATTTCTGTCATGCTGTAATTCTACTTCCGTGCTCTTTAAGACCAGAGATAACCTTTTATTCTTGAATGTGCTCGCATTGTATTGCAACTTCTGAAATCAAATCTGCAAACCACTCTGTGCTTAATCTTTAAAATGTTCCAAAAACTGACGAATTCTGCCTCATTACAACCGTTTTACGAACTAGAACCACATTTTCCTACATTTATTTATATTAAGTGCATATTAATTAGGTCGGGATTAGAATTCTTTTGACAAAGTCGTACCTAACACGTCAAAAGAATGTTTAAATTTTTAATTAGAGTAACACTGTTTTTAGTAATTCTCTTTCACTTGTTTTTATGTGGTCTTGTTGAAAAGCTGATTAAACAAAATGCTTCATGCACAATACTCCATATTTTTCTAAAACAGTAACACAAAATGTAAAAATTCTATACTTTATTTTATTCATTAAATATCCAGGAAGCCTTTTGAATTTTTTTCAATTGGAACAAGCCTCAAAAACTGTATCCCAAACCTTCAAAATGTTAAGTCCAATGACATGTGAACAGTTCAGGAGAGTACTGGTTTTCTCCTTATTGTGGGATTAAGAAGTTTGTGTAGGACGAGGGTTTAACTCTGTTTTGACAGTTCAAATTGGATTGTTCAGGCTCCTCCATTAAACCCATAAATACAGTACTTACTACAATCAGTGTTTGTTGATGCTGTTTGTCATCAACTCTAATCCAATGAACGGGAGCTGGAGGAGAAGGCGTTCCTGCTGATCTCAGGTCAGTCTGCTGTGATCTCATCCAGTATCTGTCACTTATTGGAAATAAAACCAAGGACAGCAGCTGAAGTCTTTGCTGAAGCTGTCATCACAGTGGGCGGTGCCGTTAGAGGATAACTTCATGTTTTTGTGCAGCGCGGCCGGAGGATGGAAAACTGATGAGCAAACCCGACTAGAAAAAAAAAAAGGAACAAAAGGTCCTGGAAAAGCCATAAAAATGTGGCACTATCAAGGTCATAAAAACAGTAAAAAGAGCCAATCAACAAAAAGTAACCAGTTAACCAATCTCAGCTGGGCTCACTCTATTCAATTGTTTAGATGTTGGTAAACAAACTGACAAAGTGATGAAGAGCAGCATACAGACGTGTGTGGAGGCATTCAATGGATTTATTGATCTGTTCAGTCCCTTGACATTTGGGGAGAAATTACACAACAAATTCAAATTCCCACAATTTAACAAAAGTCTTCATACCCACCTGAGGTCGTCACGGCAGTTTCAACCACACACACAACACACACCAACACGCGCATCCATTTCCTCACTCACACACACTGCTGCTGACCTCAAACCTTATCTTACCTGAACTTGTCCATCCTCTACGGATCAAGCGAAGTCGCCAAAGTTTATTCACTACGACAAAACTCAAACAGATCACGGACCAGTGTTTTCTCCCAGAGCAGTCTCATAAAAGTAGTTAGCATTACTGTGACCTTTAGTTTTCTGATTGTGGGTCAATTTCATACAACTCAGGGGGAGAGGGGAGGGAGGGAGGGGGCAGTGGGAGTTAGAACATCACAGCAAAGCTATTAACATTACATCATACAGGAAGTGTCCTCTTTCTCTCTCTCTGCCTTTACCCACAGGGCTCATTATCAAAGACAAGACATATCCTGTTGGAGGTTTGTGGTTTGAGTCACGTGCAGCTTGGGAGTTGAGGTGGAGTCCACCTGAACCGTAAAACACGTTCAAAGTCAAACTCCGAGTTTACTTTTTCTTTGCAGGACAACATGCCTGTCGGTCATTGGTCTGAAACATGAAAAACAAACCAGGTTGAAGCTGTGAAATTTAGATGGCGATCAGGACACAAACCTGTCTGCTGAGCGGGGAGTTAACTGTGCTTTCAACGGCTGCAGCAGCCACTTTGAGACCTTATTTTGGAAAAGAAATCAAAACAGGAAACCACAGGACACGTCCCAAGCTGCACATGAGCGGTTACAAAATGCTGAACTAGACAGAGTCACACATATTCCTCTATATCAGGGACTGACGTCTGTTAACGTTTGCTGGCTGTGGAGACATTTAAGAAGAAGAGCACAGGTGCACAGTTACTTTGCTGTTACACCGGAGTTAAGACTGTAGGGACATGTTAGAGCATTCTACATCAAAAGTTCAAGTTTCCTAAAAAATAAAACCAAGAAAAAAAGCACAAACAAGAGTCATCTGTGTGGAGGGGAGGAGGAAGGATGGAGGGAGCAGTCAGGTCCTTTAAAAGGGGGAGAAGAGCTGCCTCCTCTTCAAGGCCGGGCGGTGGCTCCTCACAGGGACGTTAACACCGGGTCACACCTCCATTTTCCTCGGCCTTCCTTCAGCACTTCCAAAACGAAGCGAGCGTTCCACAGAGGAGGAGGAGGTGACGGGAGAGTGGGGGCAGGATGATGAGGAGGGAGAGCTGGATGTGGGATGAGAGCAGGACGCAGAGGGGGGGGCAGTCTCATTCGGTGGCCTTGAGGGTGAAGGAGAGTTTGGGCCTGGACTTGCCCTTCCCGAGGATGATTTTCTGCTCCTCCTTCTGCTGTTTCTGACGGTCCTGCTCCAGCTTCATGCGCTCCTCGTGAATCTTTCTTTGCTCCTCCACAATACGCAACTGATCCTCGGCCTGTCGGAATCACAAACAATGAGGTCAGAGCGGGACAGAGAACAATAATCCTTCAAACCCAGAGCCCACAGACTGCTGATATTTTCTTTATCCCCCTTTAAGATGCAGCATTACAGTGTCTGCTTTTCTTTTGTGCGCAGCTGTTAGCTCGCCTGAATCGAATAAACACTGCTCTGCAAATTAGTCAGACTTAAGCTTCTACAGCCAACAGGAACAACAAACCCGCAGAATTGTTAACCACTGCTGATAACCATCAATTCAAAACCACTCAATAGAAGTGGGTCTTGCCAAAAGGACTTTTAAGTTATTCAGTTGCTGTGTTGTGGTGGGAGCCCCGAGGTCTCAATTATCAGATTTATAATGAAAGACACATCACTGACATGAAGTTCACTAAAACACAGAGGACGTGTTGTTGGTCTGTGTTTGACACGCAGAACGACTTAAAAGCAGGATTTACGCTGAATTCATCTCTGGGTATTAAAATAATGCAAAAATGTTTAAGGACATCTTGAAAAATACATTCAATTTTCTGTGAAGTATCAGTCTGAGAAGGACAAGTTCTCATTTTTTAGAAAGCTGTACAAGGAAGAAAAGTTTTTACGGTAAAATCTCTCAGAGTTGCACAAAAGGCTGTTTAGTCAAGTGTTAATGCAATCAAACTGTTTCAGAGGGCCTGAAAAAACATTTATATTCGGTATCAAAATAATGAATTAATACCAAACGGGATGGTTAATAAATGACGACCCCATGAGCTGAGAAAAATGAAACCCGTCTTTGTGTTAACAAAAACAAGCTCCTGTTTTCAGGGCTTTTACTGATGAGTAAAGTGTTGCATTAACGAGTGCCTGAATGGATGTACTCGTTTTTATGCGACCACAGCGGCGTGCGAAAGCGACTTAATTGAGGGTTGTGAAAATGACAGAAACGGTCTGGAAGAATCAGAAAAAGCAGCAGTGTTTCTGTGCGCAGAGCAGGGCGTACCAGCTTGGCCTGAGCTTCAGCGATCTTGCGGTTATTCTCCTCCAGGATTTTTTCCAGCTCCTCCCGCTTAGATTTTTCTTCCTCCTAGACGGGTGACACAGTTCCATGTTAGCGCACGAACAGGCTACAGCTACAAAGCACTTTATGTCCATACATACGCACACGCTTGCTCTCTAATTGTCACACGCTTACCACCCCAGCACACATACACACACGCACAAAAAAAACTAACTCCTTGCACCACAGAGAAGTTTGTTTAGCCTCTCGCACTTAACCACACTGCGGCATTCTTTGCAGTCAGCCTAAATTGGTTTAAAAATACAAAAAAAAATGGGGGAAAAGCATAAAGAAACTGGGGGAAGGACCCCTCTATTTTCCCCCTCCCTCTACTGCTGTTAACACCCTCCTAGACAAATTTAATGCTTAGGGCGCTCAGATTAAAACTTAAAGACATGAATTAAAAAAAGGGGGAAACCCACTCATCACACTCAAAGATAGAAGACAGATATAAATGACAGACAATACAATCTAGAAGAAAATACATTTGCTGGGTTTTAACATCATTAAAAGCAAGAGAAAAAGGATACAAATAAAGGAGGGAATAGTTTTGGCTCACCAATGCACGTATACCTACGCATTTTCCTTGCCTGTGTACCTACACAACTGGTGAAAGCTTTCGGCATTAAACGGTTGAATATTTACTGTCTCGTCCGGACTGTGTGGCCCCTGTAGAGACAGAGAAGCGCTCCTGGGGTGGGTGGGTGGGTAGGTAGGTAGGTATGGGGGTATTCTGCCATACCGTGCCCGCGGAATTCCTCTTATAACTCTGATCTCTGTACTGCTTAGCCTGCGCCTGCAGCCACAGCTCATTCTTTGCTTTCTTTTTTAAAATAGTTTATTTCCTTTCTTTACAGCAGCCTCAGTCCCCACTGAGATGATAGCAGAGTGAAGGAGAGTACAGTACAAAGTGGTGTCTGTGTGTGTTCGAGGAGGAGCGGACCACGGTACACTTACAGGACAGGACATGAGTCACGGGCTGAGCTGAAAGGCTGCAGGCCAGCTCAGGTCAAGTGCTAGTTAGGAAGGTTGGTGAGTTGTGTTTCCAAAATAAAAACAACACAATGTATTTACAGATAACAATATCAAACTTAGCAGCAACCCTACAGGAAAAGCAGGTCATGAGTATCAAACACAGTACATTCGTTTGGCTGAGGAGAGAAAGCTCTTTAAAATCATAAATATGAGAAAATATAGGAGCAACAAATCAAAAGGTTAGACCGGAGAAAGTTAACCCTTCAAACAGCACAGAGGAAAATGAATGCAGTCCATTACTGTGTGTCCATGTTAAAGAGAAGGTAAAGGAGTGGAGGGGGCTGGCAAAGAAAACCTGTACGGGACAAACTGAGTTAAACAACATTTCTACACATGAAAGTTCAGAGTGAAAAAGAGAAATCTCCACCCGGGTTCCATTAACCCCGTGTGAGAGGAGAGACGGGACTGGTGCCTTGTTGATCACATCGTGGGCGCCTGGCTAAAGCTTTTTCTTTCTTTTTTTTAAATAATTTTTTTTTAACCCTGCAGTTTTAGAAGAGCCGTGCTGGTTCGACAGACTGTAACACCGTCTATGTTTTAGATCTGGAGAACTAGACAGAGAAGAGTGGGAGCATGCAGACAGAGCATAAGGCAGGAGAGAGATAACCGAAAAAGACCAGGAGGTGCCACCGGACTACATTTCTCACCCTATTAGTACCGAGCCACTGACTGCTCCATGTGCAAGTCAGGGTCACTAGGCTTTAGCTGCCCCCCCTCATTCACAATACATTATTACTGTAGTGTAAACAAATCCCATTTTCTTAATGACGCCCAGGGAGGTGGGGCCCAGACTGCTGTCTACCTTTATTCCTTCTAAGCCTGTGCTAACTTTAAGGAAGCGAAATCTGCTTCTTTGAGGACTTAAAACCATCATAGGAAAGAGCTTCTTATTAGAAGTCACACAAAAGCCAAGCTAACCTAATACATGGAAAAATAAAAAAATAAAACTCTGACTTTATGTAGCTTATTACAGAGATCTATGAAGATCTGAAGTGTCCAGTGATGCACAGAGACCGCAAATGTAAAACTGAAGAGGCATTTAAAAACAAGAACCATTTTTTACAGACATCAACAGAGATGCTTCAAACATGAAAGTAAAAAATTAAAACCAATCTCCATATTAAAAAAATAAAAGTAATGAAGTCAGTCATTTGTTTGTTAAGTTGCCATGGTCAAACTCTCACTGGGGAGTCAGGAACTCTCTTTGAGATGAAACATTAAAGACTGGTGAGATTAAAACTTGAAACAGGCGATTATCCTCCTTTCATTGACTTTATTTCAAGCAGGACTCCTACTTTTAGAAAAAGAAGCGTTTGGCTGTCTGCTCAACAATTTAAAGAGTGGGAGAGCTGACTGTTTCAAATATAGATTAGTGGGTTCCTCTTTCCTAAATTTGAGGGAAAATGCACCGTGACCTCTGTAACAAGTTGCCTTAAACACAAACTGGAATTTAAGACAAGACCAAACAAATATTGAGAGCTTGATGCCTGCTTCATTTGGCTCTATAATTTCACTTTTGCATGTTGCATGCAGAACAGTTTCCGCCATGGCTAGATTACTTTCTAAGAGCTGAACTAGGAGAGGTGGAAGATCACTCCACCATCCTAAAGTCCCACAGTTAGGCACCAGTCAGTGAAGATGATGGGGGGGGTTTGGGGAGAGGGGGGCAATGGAAGGGGTATGTAGGGAAAGGAGGGGCTTCGTTCCAAACGACCGAGCGTTACCTCTCTGGCCTTCTGTGCCGCCAACTCAGCCTGCCGCTGCCTCTCCAGCTCCTCCAGCAGCTGCCGCTCCATGATGCGCTTCGCCTCCTCGACACGCCGCAGCACCTCTCGCTCAATCTCGTCCTTTCGCTTCTCCAGCTCCTCCTCCACCCGCTTGGCCACCAGCTCCTCCACCCGCCGTGCCGTCTCCTCCTCGATCAGCTTCTCCTCGATCTCCTGCTGCCGGCTGGAGAGGAGCAAAGACATCAAACATTGGCTATGATGGTATAAAGAATATCTGAAAACAATCTTGAGCTTATCTCATGCTGACCATTGACACAAAAACCATTAAAAACTTTGTGGATATTACAGGATATGAGTGTAAAAGGAGATAATGAAGCAGAAAGTTGGTTAGATGAAAGTTTGTTGTTTGCTTCTCTTCAAAATACAAGTAAGCAACACCGTATTCCAAGTCACTCATGTGTAACGTCACCTGTCATCCTGTTTGCTTACTGAAACCACTTTCAAATTGTTCTTTTCTGTCTTTGAATGCACTCTGAACAGGAAGCTATTAAGAGTCTGGGGTCATGTTGTCACGTTGCTTCTGGCATGACTGTAAACAACATACCCTCCCTGGATTTGATTTCAGTATGTCAGCCAATGGGGAACAAGAGATCTTACCCAGCCCTGACCCAAGTACTTCCTTATCTACCAAGTCTCAGTGACACGACATTTACATTTGTATGCTTAGTTAAGTGGCCCTGCAGCTACTACATGGTAAAAAAAGATCCACTCAGAAGGCCAGGTGTGGAGCAGCAGCTCAGATCTCAGGTGTCTGTGTGCCCCTGGCTACCACACACACTTTCACAAAGGCAGTTTCCCTGCACCAACAACACAAACCTGCCAGAAGACAATAAACATGCTATGGTTATAATGTGACACCACCAAAGTACTTCACGAGGCAGAGTAGTGACAAGCTTGCACTTTTACAAGAAGTCCTAAAGCAGAAATTTTCCCACTGCAACCAACGTTACATATTGTCTTCATTTTTTAAAGTGTGCTTGAGCATGCATGTGCAGAATTAGTTTACATCATAGCCAATAAACAAATTATATCGTGTTATGTATATTTGACAAATAGGAAATGGGCTTTTCAAATTGTGGCAAATTGCATTTTCACAAAGTTGTACTTCGTAATTATAATCTCAAGAAAACTTGCATAGTACTATGTATCATTCCACTAACCAATTTCAAGCTGATCACCTGCCAAGAATCATATTTCATGTTATTATTGTGTAATGATTTGGCTCGTAATCTGCATCACTGACAATTTATTCAAGCAGGTGGAAGTCAAAATGTTATCAGTTAATCTCACTATAATATCCAGTTTGCATATTTATAAAGTAAGGTGAAAATAATTACAGCCTTACAAATCCGAATAAGTCTGCACAAGTTTCCTATCCTAACCTGAGTTTTAAATTTGCAAGATCAGTAATCCTGACACATGCATTAACACAAGTGCATAATCATGAGACTTCATTCACCTTTAAAGGTAAGATGACGTCGATTTGCAGGATGCAGCACTGACAGGTACGATTATCGTCACTATAAATCAGGGCCCTGTAGAAGCTACCTGACGTTAGCATGCTTTGGCTAATGCTAAGTGCTAACTGAATCTGTTTAGGTGACATGAGCTAGCCTAGCATTTAGCTCAGCACTTAGCTTCTTTGAAGCGACCAAGGTTATATAACATAAACCTCGAGTCTCGAACAGAAATACACTTACATTTTCCTCTGTCTTTCCATCTCTGCCCTTCTCTCTTCCTCTTCCTTTCTCTGCTTCTCGTCCAGCGCATTTCTTTTGCTCAAAGTCCGGCCGAAGATGTCGATTCGCTCCGGCGGTGAGGCTGCTCTCTCTCTGCGGGACGAGGCTGTGGTCGACCGGGAACGAGAGCGAGACTCTCTGCGACGGTTCCTTTTCGATTCCCTGGACTTGGACCGCTTCTTGGACCTTTCTCTGTCTCTGGACCGCGATCGAGACCGGCTTCGTTTCTTGCTGTGCTTGCTGCTTTTGGAGTGTTTGGAACGGGACGAGCTGCGGCTCCGAGAGCGGCCCATGTTGACCACCTCCGCTAGTCTAGCACTTACACCAAATTATGGTATCTTTTCACTTAAACGTGTACTTTGTTTAAAATTAAATCCCACTGAGTACCTTAAAGACATGCAAGGTAGGATATAAGACTAAGTGGAATAGCTTCAAAACCCCAATTTGGCAGGAATAGTCATTGAAATCGGTTATTATTTTCCCCTACAGATTTCGCTACAAAGAAAGATGGCGGTTCGTTGCGTTTGTAGTTTCCCAGCTGGCAATGCGGCATTCGGCATTCTCCGGAGGTCTTCGGGATTACCCGGTCAGCTGCAGCCCACATTGTCAGGTAGAGTGCAATGAGTTCAAAAACATTTATTGAGTTTTATTTATTTACAATATATTGAATAAATTTACAACATCGGTCATTTTTTTGGCACGTGAGTTAGGAAAACCCATCCGACAAGAACTATTCCCAAGTGGGTTACCATAATGGCCTCACTTTTACATCCTTCCTGGAATTTATGGTTTACCATTTCCGCAGATTCCAGATACACCAATGACTTAATTCGCTATCTTAACACATTCTCCCTTTGTTTTTTCCCTTTTTTCTTCTAAGGTAACAGTCATAAAATCCCTACGATTGATGCCAACATTTCTAACATAGCTCTTTTAAGAGCCTGTTGTTTGCCAGATTCAGCAGAAACACTTGGACAGGTTGAGTAGAACTTTCCTCCTTCTTGGTCCTTATGGGCCCCTTAGGTGGGCAATGAGATCAAATCATGAGCTGCATGTTCTGGTGCAGTGTGATTAGGGATGATTTGAGGTTTATTTTTGGCCCTTTAGGTAGAGGATCCCTTGTTCCTCAGTCTGTTTGTCTAGTGTACCTTTGCAGACAGAATGTCATAATGGTTGCTCATCCGAATGTCAATGCCGCACATTTTGAAGTCCATGATGTCATCCTTTCATCTGCACATTATCATTATTGTGATACAGGACCTGCTTGCTGCACCTTTATTTGAATCTGAAGCTTTCCATATCCTCAGAATAATTCAGAACCTGATCTCATGAGTGACATGAACCCCGGCGTGCCATGGTTAACTGCCTTTTTGTCTTCATGTGACTTATATTTAACTTTGTGTCCATTTTTAAAGGTTGTTCTCATGTTTTACCAGTGGCTAAAATGACACTTCTATCAGATCTTATAAATTTAGCTGAGAGAACATCAGATAACAAGTCAAACAGACAGAAGGAAAAAAAAAACACAACATGACAATGACATAGACTTGCACTAAAAGAGCGCCTTCCCCCCTGGTAAAACGAGGCCATTGTGATAACTCTCCCCGGAGCGCAGCGCTTAAAATAAACTGGCATTACTATATTTAAAAACACATAATTCAAAAGCCCAGTGAATCAGCCTTAAAAAGGTCACACTGCTCAAGCTATAAATGAAAGTGTTCAGACTACAGAAGGACTTTTTGTCATTTCGTTTTTTTTTTTTTTTTTTTTTTTTGCAATTACCTGCAGCTCTCAGCACTTGTGTCTAATTTTAGTTGAAAGGGATAATTTGTTCACTTGGAGTCACACTGTGTGCACCTTCCATTGTAGATCAAGAATACTCTCGGTTGTTTTGAACTGATGAAAGTTGTCAGATGAGTCATCTGCAGACTCGTGAAATGAAAAGCACCTTTGAGCCGAGTTGCCGTGCAATCATCTGTGAGCCTACATCGTCACTTTAAGAGAGAGTGGTGCTGCAGAAATACCTCGGAATTAAAGAAAAGAGAGGATGAGGTGATTTTAGTGCCAGAAATTGAGGGCAAGTCTTGGTTCATTCATCCAGGAAACTCTTCCCCTCTCTTCTCTTTTTCTTATTACTCTGCTGGAAGCTAAAGAATCAATTTTCTGTAACTTGTGGTTGTGTTTCATTTTAATGATCCACATATTCTGTTCCCAGAGATGAGAGGAATCAGCATTAAAGAGGCAGAGACGGCTTGTTTTTGCACTTGTAACAGGGCGGCAGAGGTGCTTAAATCCCCTTTTGATGAATAATAGAAAACGTTTCATGGAGGTAGAAAGGCTCCAGAGCAGCTCCAAGGGGAAAAAAGAAGCCTGAATCGAGGAATAAGTGGATGTGTAAATGAAAGAATTTTGCAGAGTTTGTCTACTTGGCTGCTGGGTGGTTTGGGGTGAAGCAATAACATGAGCAGGGAGGAAGGGGTTTCAAAGAGCAGGTTTCATATTTCTCTAATCCATATTTGAAAGGATGCCTTGCAGAGGTAATCCCATGAAAAACAATTTGGATATGTCACCAATAATCGCACGTCAGTCAAGGCTTTAAGGTGTCACAGTGAGACCTCCTGCTTCTCTGCTTGGAGGAGTTTCACTTCAAAATGTGAATAACTTTGACAAATCTTGTCTGTGTCACTGGCTGTATTAATAAATGCCGGATGGTCAAGTGGACAGTCATATGCACTCAAGGGCTACAACTCTGCTCTCGCGTCTCAATATATTCTGTGAATCTTTCAATATAATCTAGGCTTTCCTTCCATCTCAGTCTTACTTCACTTCTAGAGGTAAAGAAACTGAGCCTGGCCTTCCTGGCTCAAGTTAATCAAAAAGTCCATCCCTTTCACATTGTGTGATCAAAGTTGGCCCTCGTCTTTCATGGGCACTTTTCAGGTCCCCTGACCCTGCCCCGTGGTTGCTCTTCAGGGGGAAAAACACTTAACAAACACAGGATCTCTTTTAAAAAGCCCCGCCACATTGTCACATTGTCATGTTGATAGCCCAGGGGTCCTGGCATAAAGAGCCATTGAGGAGGGGGACCTGAAAGCAAGCTTTCCCCCTCTCCTCCCTGAATGGGAACGCTTCTTTCACCCTGGGCTGGGTTTGGGAGAGGTGAGGAAGGAGTGTACAAAGGGGGAGGATGGTGTAAGTTTGGGAGAGGGAAGCAATTGAGGATGGAGGTGAGGAAGGAGGAAGTTGAGAAGTGAAGAATTGTAGGAAGCCAAGCTGCAGCACTGTTCACTGATAGCCGCCAATCATGAGCCCTAATAAGAATCTCATTGCTTTCTTTTAGTTGCCTTGTTAGCCACATTCCTGGTAGGCATGTTGGAGTGCAAAGGTGGAAATTGTAAATGGTGATGGTCGCCAACATGTTGCAGCAGTTCAAATTCAAATTCTAGATGAATTTGTAAAGCCTTTTTTAGAAAGTGGCACATATTTCCCATCCATTTATACCATGTAAAATCTTCCCACAGGCACCTTCAGTTTGTTGAACTCCTTTTTGACCAGACCACCAAATATCCACTGATATACAAACATTTCTAATATTGTAAAAGTTATCCTTGTTTCCCAGGAAAGTCCATGTAGTAGATTCTGAGTTATGCCAACTCAAAGTTTAACCCAAAGACAACTAAACTTTGTTCAAGTCAATAAGTCATATTAAATATTTTCAAATTCAAGTGAAGTTCAATTCTGCTACTATGTCATTCAAAACAGACTATCTGTTGCCATGTGACTACGACATCCTCCACTGACCAGATGTCCATTCTCTAACTGACCATTTCTCAAGAACGTCCATCTTTGGATTCACTCAATTCAAAACCACTAACCCTTAAAGAGCTCTCCATTCACTCGGACCACCATATGCCTAATGTCTTTCTCCTGACAATTTATTTGTGTCAAAGCAGTTGAAGAGCCGGGTCTGTTTCGCATGTGTCAGCCATGTCCCCGTCCCTCCAAGAAATGTAATTAAGTGTTAGAGGAGCTTCAGAGCTGACCTCTGCGACAAAAGACTCAAAGGGAACTTGGCTGTCACCACCACATATATGTGACAAGCGATGGTCAGCGCCTTGGATCATCTTTCTCGAGAGAGCTGAACGGGAAGAGAAAGAGAGAAGGGCAGGTGATTCTGACAGGCCAAAGTGAAGGGTCAGAGGTCAGGTTTGAAGTAAAGGCAGACAGGGAAGCTGATCTGGATAAGCTCTTGTCACTATCTTCATCTGAGACGAGCAGTCTGTGTCTCCTCTCGTCTTGGCTCGGCACCCCGGAGGTCTCTCCCTGCCCAGCCTTTCAGAAGCTCACTGAGCAAAGATTGGGTATCAGAGCAATTATCAGCTGAAATTAAAAACTGTGAGTGAGCACAGAAGGGTAGGCCTATGTTTGCTCAACTGAAATGTTGTTTGAAAGGGCAAAGGATGTGAACACAATCTGCGCGGCGCACCAGCACACCCCGTTCACTGTGGACGCTGCAGTTTAATGTCAAAACATGTCGCAGTTAAGTCTTTCTCTTAAAAGACTCTCCGACATCCTCGAGTGTGTCTTTGGCATATTCTTTAGTCCGAAGGGACTGAGATTTATTCCTGTGACTCTTTCATCCCCCTCCTCTCCTTCCTCTTACACCATCTTTTCTTCCACAGTGAAAGCATGGTCGTGTGTGTGTGAGAGAGTGTGTGTGTTCACAGCATGGGAAGGAGAGCACTCCTGAGAAACTACAAACAGGAAGAGAGACATATCCATCACAAGTACACATCCCCCTCCTCCTCCTGCATACAAACACACACACACACACACACACACATACACATACACACACTGTCCACAACTCATTCTCTGCTTGCTACTGTTCCCAACTGTAACAATGGAGGTTTCCTCAGGTCACAGTGACGTGTGTGACGAGTGGACGGTGTGTGAAAGCACAAGAACTGGCAAATAGGAAGCAGTCAAGGTCTCACTCAATATCCAGCCATCACTCAAAGGTTTTCTTAGGAAGCCTGTGCAACAAGCTTTCATATTCATGCACCGTTTCCTCACTTAAAATTCATCACCCCTGCGTTATGCAAGAATGTCGTAAGGGAAGGTGCTACTCACCAGTTTGCTGCTCTTGAATACAACATTTTTGACAGCACGGAGCAAATCAGAACTCAGGCTAAAACGTTTCACCTCTGAACTTTTTCGGCCGCTGTTCAGGAATCACTCTTTCTCATTCATTCAAGGCAAGTTGAGGTGCACAAAGTAACCCGTGTGAAAACATCAAAACTGCTACTTTTAGTTTGATACCATCAGAGGAACAAGAAGTACGCCAGAGTGAACGAGGTGTCGCGCCCCTTAGGGGTTGTCGAACCAGCTCTCATCTGCAGGAGCTCGAAGTGAAGGAAGCTGCTCCGTCAGTCTAACAAAGCACAGACAGATGTGATGAATAGATGTGTTTGCCATCCTGTATTTATCAACCTATCCCCCCTCCCCCAATCACAAGCTTTCTGTATGCTCTAGTTTGATGATCTGTGTCAAAGTGGATTTTTAGTTCTTCATGTAAATTGCTCTGATCCGTGTTCTCTTGCTGTCCAGCTGCCAAAGTCCTGATGTAAAAAAAGGACTGGATGAAATTAACTCACTTCTCTGTGCTCAGGCTTGATGAGCAGCTTCTCATTTCATAATGAGAGGTAAAGTCAAGCTGTTGTGTGATCTGGTCACATGCCGACAGCTTTGAGTACAGTTGTGAATACACCCAAAAGGCATTTTGAATGCATTGAGATCCAGTGGCTCAGAACGTATTGAGAGATGGTCTGGGACCCATATGGCTGCATTCTTTCAGCATTGTGTGCGCGGATGAGTCCTAGTCCACAGTGATGGACCACCCAGCCCAGAAGAAAGGAGGCTACTGTCAGCTGTAAGAATTTTTTAGTTGCTCAGGAGACAAAAAAAAAGAGCCAAAAATTAAACCTGTGTGTAGTTCGTATAAGTGTTTGACTGTCAGAAATCAGCAGAGGACTGTGTGTTCTTGAAATTTGGCAACACATTCATTTTTTTATTCTTTCTGACAGGGTTCAACAAATTCAGCATCTCAAAAAAAAAGAAAAAAAAGAAAGAAAAAGAACTCAGTTAACAACAAAAATGAACAAAGTGTGTTTGTTTGTTTGTGAGACAAAAAAGGTAGCTCATGATCGAGACTCACTCAAGAAACAGGATTGGTTGTATTTAAGCGCAATTTTGCAAAATATTCAGAAGGTTAGGGTGGGTTCTTATCTTTTCTCCATACGTAATAAATTCAGATTTTTTTTTCTGTTTTTATTCTAATCTACCTTTCTCCAAACAGGAGGAAAAACAACCGGGCTAAGACAGTCAGCAGACAGTAAATAATGTTTGAGATTTGAAGTTTGGTATCTTCTCACTTCTTCCTTAAAGGCCTCCTAGATTTTTCTTTTCACCTCTCGTGCTCTGCAGCTCAGGCATGTGCTTCTTACCAATTTAAATGTACCTCATCCTCATTCCATTAAACAATAAAGATTCCCATCAGGGGTTAAATGTGGTCATAAAGAGCCTCTAGCTTTGCTCTGCCCTCTCCTCTCCTCTCCTCTCACCCCGTCCTCCGCCCTCCCATCTTACCCATCATCCCCCACTCAGTTTGGTGACTGATGTCCTGATTAAACAGAGAGGATGATTGATCCATCATATCCATCACTCTGCCTGTCTCTGGCACAGTATGGAGTCATCCCTTGAGTCTTTTGTGCCGAATTCCAACCTTTTGTGCTGCACACGTGTGTGTGTACATGTGTGTGTGTACATATGCACTCTCCATTCCCATGTGTGTGTGACAAATCTAATTGGTCATCATCGCCAGTGGTAATCTAATTTCTTCAGCATATGTGTTGAAGTGTTTGGGGACACCATATGTTCATTGTGTGAGCTGGAGAGGTGCTGAGGTGCAGTGTGCATGTGTCACACACAGTCTAAGATGTAACTAAGCCTGAGCAGAGTCTCCTTCTCTGTGTGTTTCCCCCCTCATCCATCTCACTGACAGTGGCAGAAACAGTAGCCTCCCCGAGCGCTCCTGCGGGGCCCTCGGCTAACAGTTGGAGGCCCCGCCTGTTATGTATGGAGGCCTTGTGTGCTGGAGGAAACCTGTTTACAGTCGGGTTAACTTGTTGAGGACACCCCACCGTCAGTGGGTCGACCTCTTTATGGACCTGAATTGAGCTGCCAGGTCTCGAACTCATTTGTCTGCTGCGTGCTCTGACAGCTCGCCGTGGCCTTTCACCTTCAGTCAGAGCTGAAAATGAGACTAATACAAATGATCTGACAAATCCATCCTGTGTGCTGTAAAGGTAACCTTAAAATATAAAGTTACGCCGTCTCTTTGTGTTTGTTATGTTGACAAATCCCAACGTATAAGAACGTAAGCTGGGTTAAATGGCATATAGGGGTTGCCTCTGTGTTTCTCTGTGCATGTATAACTTCAGATCTTTCATAGTGATGTAAAAGACACCACCAAGTTTGTTAAGCAGGGATGAGCATCTTTCTTTTGCCTCCTTTGGAGACCTCATCAAAATATAGGCAACAACTTTGTGTGATTCAGTTCGGTGCAGTGCAATCTGATCTTATCAACTGAATCCAAAGCTACTGGGGCTCAGGAGGCTCACAATCAAAAATAGGATTGGTCTCATACGATTTTTTTTATTCCCATTCACTCAATATTTGACAGTCCTTGTTGAAGTTCTTGCACACTGAGTAGAACTTTTTGCTTTATAGTCTGTTAAACACCTTGTGTAGTGAGTGATGATAAGTCTCTAAACCACTGAAACACAATGTGCTAAAGCTGACGTGACAACCACAGACTTATGGAAAAGAGTTCGAGTGCTTGTTGAGTGTTCAAGTATCAGGTCTGCTAGTTCTATTGCATACTAATCCTTACACAAAGTTTGCCATGCCATCTCACCACAAGGCAGATTTGGCTTACTGTTATCATAGCTGCAGTTTACCCTTCTGTGACTGAGCTGGAGCTAGTGCTAGTTCCAGGCTAGTGCCTGGGTTAGCACCAGTTCTCAGTGTTTCCACCGGCAAAGCACCGGCTCCAGGTGCTAAAAACTGGTGCTTTGCAAGGACAACTCTTTGCTGGGCCAGAATGAAGCACCGACTATGTCAGGGGGTTACTGTGACCAATGATAAGTGGTGGAAAACAGACCTTTTTAAAAAGAAAAGCTGCAGAGTGAGTCGTCTGTTAATTTGTGGGAGTTTCTCGTTCAAAACTTGATATGGAGGCAAAAGTGAAGCAGCAGTACATGCATATGATAAGCTCCTCCATAGTTGCTTTGTAGACTTTTGTACGACGTAAGCATCCTTGGGTAAACAGCCTTGTATGCAGTGACATGCAAATTTTACGGTGACGATGACATGGCTCTAACTTAGCAACCAAAGGAAAACCAAACTGGTTCTTAAGAAGAACATGATTGAAACCAACTAAGCACAAGCACCGAACGAGCACTTGGTTCTTTTGATGGAAAAGGGGTATTTGAGGCTTTTGGACATGTTCCTTATCTCATAGCTCTCTGTTACTCTTATAAAAAGGTCAATGTCTGGGTCTCGTAACACTGAAGACACTGGGCACACAATGCTAAATAAGTACTTAAGAAACAGGTTATTAACTGGTTGGTTTACAAACACAGGGCTAAAGTGACCAACCTACTCGCATCTTTAACGCTTAACACTATAACCAGCTCAGTTGGTCGTGATACTCCTAATTTTGAGACTAAGGGTGTTCTGGGTGTCTTCACACAGAATTGTTCATGCTTTCATCAGTGTAACACATTTTTTTGTTTTGGTCGCCAAAGGTCATGATTCTAGGGTTGTTATTTGAGTCATACCAGGCCACATGACCATCTGTGCAGTAAGTACTGAGATGCTTTAGACTGAACCAAAATTGTTTACTAGCTGCAAGTTACTTCAAAGATCTTTTACAGGTTGAGCAAAAAAAAATTGGATGCTGTTTTTTGTTTTCATCCATGAGATTATGGTAAATTAATATCATTCTTGTACTTCAAGACTAAAAGCTTTCAGGTCACTTCACTGTCATAAAACTTAAGTTATGTTGTCTCACTGCTTCCTTTCCTCATGGTAGAATCTGACATAAAAGATTATTTGAACACACCAAAAGAGTATCAAGCAGTCCTGTGTTTGCATCATTCTGGGTGTCCTTTCTAACAGGACTGGAGTGCCAGATGGGTGGGGGTTGAAAAACAAGAAGACAATACAAGTGCCAAGCAATGAGACAATCACAGGAAAGCAATTGAAAATCATTCTGGCAGTTTTGTCGTGACCACACATTGACTGTCTTGTTGCAGTGTTACCCACACATCTGCAACTCCCAGCTGGTTAAAATAATATGAAGAATAATTTAATAAAAACGTATGTGACCCCGGTGTGTTTGGAAGGCTCGGGTTGGTAATGAGTTCCATAAGAGTGCAGAGAGAGAGAGAGAGAGAGAGAGAGAGAGAGAGAGAGAGAGAGGGGTGCAGGAGGACAGGGACAAATGGAGGATTGGAGTTGGAGAGCTGTCATCAGTCTGCAGGAGGCTGAAACATGTGAGGCAAATTTTCAGCCCTAAGTCGGGGTGTCGACTTAAGATATTTGCAGCAATAAATCAAACTGAAGCTCAGAGTTTGCCTGTGAAGCCTTTGCTCTGATAGATCTTGTTTGTATTCTAATTATCATATCAGGAGCATGCAGTTAAAGCTTTTCATTTTCAGAGTCCCTCCCTGTTGCTACAGAGAGATCAGCAGGGTTGATAGCTGGAGACCCAGAGGGCTGCTAACATCAGAACATGAAAGACAAGCTATTCTTTTATCTAGACAATAGGGGTGGACAGGCCTCCGCCTTAATTCACATTCAATATGCAGCTAGCTGCTCCTGCAGGAGGTGACTTCTTTTATCAAACTCTCTGGTGAAACACTCGCTCCCTCTCCAGGGTGCTGCTAAACTTAGCTGACCCTTGACTCTGAGTGTAAAACTTTCTAAACCCCCAGTCTTATATGTGGCTCATGCTGGTCTCGTTAATGTTGGACAGAGGAAGAAAAGTGAAGATCTGAGGGGCTGCAGTTCAAGGATGTTGATGTTGAAGACAGTTAATTAATGCTTGTGTGTACAAAAGTTCACAGACGTCCACCAGTGCTTGTAAAAGTCAAAGGACAGGTGAACCGGAGATGTTGCTCGTGGGGCAAATGACTGATGATGGATAAATCTGCAGACTATCTGACAACCATCGAGAACATGTTTGAATCCAACAAGGAGTTTGAACAACAGGTGTATTTTATGCGTTTTGGTTTGTTTGCACGTTTTATATTTGGACTTCTGGATTTTCATTTGCAATCACAATCAATTTAAAACCACAGACTACGGTGCTGTGCTGAGTTAAGATCGATCTGTATCAAGACAAGATGCAGTCTCGAGAGTTGTTTTGCTTATAGCTACATCTGTTGAGTGTGTGAGCTTATCCAATGTGAAACCTTAATCTGAAACCTCAAAGAATTTTGTGGAGAATGCACTGATTGTTTCAGCATCCAATGTTTTCCATCTTCTCTGAATACACCAAGTCTTCCTCTCGACCTCCTCCACAAACAGGAACTCCAGGCCCTTGAGACTGGTAACCGCTGACTAATCAGTTCTTCTCCCCCAGACCTCACACCACACGTCCATGTCTCTCACTCTCACACTCCTGATTCCTCCCCCTGGAGTTCTCAGAGTCCCCTGCTCTCCTCGACACGTCCTGGATCCCCACAGGACGAGCCCCTGATCCTGATCCTGATCCTGAAGCTCGACTCAGGAATGTGATGAGCCAGTGTTTCCCAAAGACCTAGCATCACTTCACTACACACACATACACACAGAAATACTCCATGACCTCCTCCCCCTCCCTCTTGTCTTGTTGAGGTGGGGCTGCTGTGATTGACAGCTGCATTGAGAAGGATGAGTGGCGTGACACCGACTCTTAAAATGTTGGAGCCTAAATTGGGCATGCCCAGTGGCCTTATGACACCAAGTCAAATGAGTATGACACCTCCTGGGTGACACTGAGATGTTTAGCGCTGTCAGCCCACAACAAACAAGCCCTCAAACCGCTGACTTCTCTTTCCCAGCTCGTCAAAAACAGAAGCTATCAGTGGCCAATGACTTAAATAGGACCATTCGGCTTTCTGTACATGTTGTGTCCTCAAATCAGTCAGAAGTAAGGACATTTACCCAGAGGATGAAGATTTGTTCCAATGTAATTTTAACAACCAACTCAGTCATTTTGGCAGGAGACACATTTTTAGTTTTCCAAGAAGCAGCGTCCCCTCTCCCATCGGTGCAGGTCATATTTAAATCAAGACAAAGCCAATCAAAGTGCTGTACACAGTCAAAACAGAAGGATAGAATCATCAAACATGTATCATATTAAGCAAAAACAAGACATAACAATACAAAAAATATTAGAATGCAGAACAAACAAGTATATACAAATTTATTACGTTAAAAGAGTTGAGCTCAAGTTGAGAAGAAATGATTGAACATTTGAGAAGACGGCAATAAATTCAAGATAATTCAACAACTATTTTCAAAAATCTTGGTGACTAAGAAAGCATCAGGTGGACCAGGAGCGAGTTCCAAGTTCCAAGATGATCCTCTTCCAAAAATAAAAGTGGCCTTCGCTTTGGGAAATTAAACCAGAAGACAAAGCTGAGTAAGAAAAGTAAGATGACAATCATATTTTGAGGAAGAGGACAGATGACCGAGCCGACTGTTCAAAGAGTCAGGAGTAAAAAGGTGCTGACGTACTCTACATGCACACAAACTCAATCCTCTCCCTCAGTCCTGCAATTTTTCTGCCTCGAAAAGACGTAATTTGAAAAATGCCAGTTGTCTTCAAAACAAATAAGGCCATTTATCACTTGAGATTTAATCAAATGAAACCACATTTCTCTAATCAAAAATCATATTTGCCTCTTCTTGATGTATACGCTTGGCAAAGTCAAAGTTATCTAATTAGCAAGTAGAAATCTCCAGGCTCACTGGATGCCAAGCGGTGCCACTGTAAATACACTTTCACCATCTGGAGTGTGTGTGACTGTGCTTCTCTCGCTCTTCCCTGTGACCTGAGATAGCCTCCTGCTAGGTGGTAACAGCATGCCAGGCATTGGACAGCTGTCTCTGTCTCTCATTTCCCTCCTGTAGTCTGCCTTATAATCAGCAAGTCATCAAAAAGTTCTCAGTTACTTCCAGCAGCACAGCAAACTTCTGTTCTACCATCGTCGCTGTTGAAATCTCAACAAATGGATCCTTCTGTACGTTTTGCTTCCCCTCCCTCCACCTGCACTCTCCAGGTCGAGCCTTTCGCTACTGTAAGATGACCCCCACGCACTCACGTTGTGTGCTCCAGTATGCGGCCTTGTGCTGACCCTTCAACCGCTTTCATGTTCCAGGTTAGCAGCTCAGCCTCTGGGGAATGTCCACCACCCAGAACTCTTACAACCTGCAGCAGATAAGGAGCTATCTGCTCCAGCCAGCACATTCCTCAGGTGTTAAATTAGCAGTTAACAAGCACTCTTCATTAACACTGACAGGAGGGTGGCCTGATAATAACAGCTGTTTCAAACGACGACTTCATCTCCTGCTTGTGCACAGTGAGTCAGGAAGGTTAGCATATCAAGAGACAGTCCCTGCCCTTCAGAAGGAAGGTGATAACACCAAGCTGGAGATGTTATAATATCTTCATAATATAATCAGCAAGAGGTCAGATTCAATATCAGTTTGAAGTCCTGAATCAACAGATTCCTGCAGGAAATGCCTCAGTGTAAATATTTAAACAGATCACAGCAGTTTTTCTGGTTTCACACAGTCGATTTTCTGCCTTTAGTCTGGTTGTAAAGACTCCCCTGGAGTCTTGGAGCTTTCTTGTCGTTTTTGTGATGTTGTCAGACACTTATGAAGACAGACTGGATCTGTTTTACAAGAATAGTAATACACACATTTATGAAATACACAGCAACTCTCAAGTTCTTCAAGCTAAAGGTACCACCTTTCCGTGGAGTCTTGTGGCTTTGAGGGAGTGACCAAATATTAGGAAAAAGCTGGATTACAGCAAAGTCTCATTCACAATGCAGTGAGATTTGTACATCCATTCTTATAAGACATTGTAAGCATTATCATTTAAGATGTTCATTGTTGTCTCGCCCAAAGCGTTGAATCCCTCAGAATTAGATGGTGCCATCTGGCTGTGAAATCATGCATATTCACAGATTAAAAGAACCTGACATAACACCCCCCAGCTTTACTCACTGTTACCTCTTACTGAACCACAACTTGTCTAAAATGTATGGATCATCTTTAAGGCATGACTGGAAAGAGTATGGGGTGGCGGTAAACAGTGTGTGTGTGTGTGTGTGTGTGTGTGTGTGTGTGTGTGTGTGTGTGTGTGTGTGTGTGTGTGTGTGTGTGTGTGTGTGTGTTCAGGTTTTTACTGTTTTTAAGTGTGTTGTTTTTTCATTGTTTGAACAAGAAACTCTTTGTGTCCAATGTTTATTGGTGACCACCAGGGGGGTCACATGAGACCCCACATGCACCACTTCAGGGGATCACCCTGGTCACACTACCATCTGGTGTTGTCAGTCACACACACACACACACACACACACACACACACACACACACACACACACACACACACACACACACACACACACACACACACACAGACTTGCAGGGAATGAATGTGTCACATCAAACTCTCACTCCTCCTCAGCTCTCAGCATGGCTGTTATGTGATCTACATTTACCAGGCTACATGTTCTGCCACAACAGGAGGTGATCGTGATTAAGGCTGGAGATGCTATGGCAGATTCAGCACCTTGGTGAAAAGACATAATCTCTTGACCAGCTGGCACTGCCCACTTAGTTTTTCTTTTTTTAACCTCCGTAACAGCTACACATTGTCATTCCAGGAACATCACAAAGACATCTAAAAGAATCTCCAATTGCCCTGACGTAAAATCTTATTCAGTAAGATTAAAGAACAGAATAGAATAAACTTTGTTAATCCCCAAATGCAAATTCATGTGTCTGGCAGATGAAATTATAAAAATAACATAAAACAAAAAACTATGAAATAACATCGGTCAATGTCCATGCTGCTCTCATCAGTTTCCAGCAGTGCACTCCAATCTGTGCATTCATAGCAGTCCCCCAGAGCCTCACCAGCCTAAGGTGTCCATCTCCTGGCTGTGAGGGTAGTTGTAGGCTGCCTCAGTCCACAGGGTCCACAATTGGTCTGCAGGAAGTTTGTTAAAATCTGTTATTTTTTAGGCTTTAGACTCCCAGTGGTATCTCCCTTGTAGCTCTAGATGATTTGCAGCTCAAGAAAATCCCTGGTATTTCAGCCTGTGTCTGAGGCATTTTTTTTAAAGCTGCTGTCTGTTTAAAGCTTGGCTTATGCTTGACACATCCACAGCCATGCCCCTCGGTCTTTTTCGCGCAAAAAAAATTGCCCACTCGCACACCTCCGAAAATTTCTGACTTCTACATGGACAAACATGCTGCATTCGTGCAGAAATCATAATGTGCTACACAATTCCCCCTCCCTCTAGGAAAATACCTTAGTGTTCGAGGCACGGAACTCCAATGTGTCACAAACCAGTTGGGAAATCCATTTGATGACCTCATCGTGTCAGTAAGTCTCATGAAGATCTCGTGTTATTTTCATGTGGAGTCTGTCGCAGCAGTACGTTACAGCTACTGAACCGTCCCTGTGTACGCTTGGGTCCTGTTACTTGTCCACTCAATACATGTGACAAAGGAAGTCAAACAACTTTTCTTTACTCTCCCATCTTTTGGAAAATCATCAGCACTGCTTAACAAAGACATCTCAGCTTTATGGAGAATTGCCAACACTGCAGCAACAACATATCCGGTCTGAGTTCAGCCTGTAGCCAGCAGAGAACTGGCAAGAGTGTATAACATGAACTCTAAAATGTAGTTTATGCCAACTTTTGGAGAAACTAGTCTTCAGAAGAAGCTTCCTGTGCCCCTAAGCTTCCTCATTGGCTGATTTGTTCTCACTTTTTGCTGCTTTCCAGCTGATGATTACTCACCCCTGACAATTACACCAATGATGGATCATCAACTTTAGGACAGGCAGAGATGGATTAACAGCTTTACAGAGAGCAAAACACATTTTCTTAAGAGCTGTATCTCACACTGAGTGTGCAAGTGCCATTGCAAGTTATCAGCCAATAAAAGGTTACTGCCCAACACTCTCAGCACTCAAGCTGTGTGGGTAGCAAACATACTCGCACCCATGAGCTAGTTGGTTTCAGTGTGAGGGTCATCATGGGCGGATGAAAATCAATATTCCGCGGAAAAGGATTGTGGCACTGACCTCCAAATAAAGTCTTGGAGTACTTTCCTGCAGTCAAAAGAAATCATCACTCATAGGGCAAAATGCAAACCTTTTTGGTTTACGTTTACACCCCCCCCCCCCCCCCCCCCCCCCCTCCTTTATCTCTGTAAGCTTCAGCTGATGATGCTGCTTCAACATTTGTGTACTCAAGGACATACCTATCACACATGAGCGTATCATTTGGTTGAATCTGGCAGCTGAACTGCACCCTAAACCCTGATTATACACAGTTGAAGCAGAGGAAGTTGGAGAGGCTTTAAGTGCACTTGACACCCTGCACTTCTGATAAAACAGCCTTTAATTGGTTAAAGTGTAGATGTGCAGAGTTTGTTTCATAATGTAATACTTAATAGACTATGTCATTACAAGAAGCTGGTGAGATAGTAGAAGAAGGAGATCCTTGTGCAAAGCTGAAATCTTGCTCACAAGGTTGAAGCAGTGCTGCACACAAAGCTGCTTTTATTCCCATTAACTGGCATTTAGTCACATTATTGATTTCCTGAGTGTTGCAGCCAGAGTTTTCCTGCAAGATCATCAACTTTCTGACTTTGGGCTGCAGGGAGGTGGGAAGGATTTAAGTAGGAGAGAGAAGGAGGACAGAGGAGAAGGGACAACAAATGGTAAAACAAAATCAGAAACAAACAGAGAAGAAGAAATAAATGAGCAGAAGAGGAAATTTTAAGAAAGAAGGGGAAATTAAAGGAAGGATGGTACTGGTTCAGGAGGACGAGCAGAGGAGACTGAGCCGTGATCGATAGAGAGAGGAATCAATCTGCTGTCCATAGAGGAAGACTGATTAGGATGGAGTGAGCATTCATCATAACACAAGCCTGATTCACACACATATGCACACCCACATGAAAACAAGGAGTCAGACAACGCTCTCATCTTACAACCAATCAGCAAGCATGAGGGAAAGTGTGTTTTCATTTGAGTGCCTAAAAGAGAAAATCCACTTCAATCCCTCCTGAAGCTTTATCTCTGTGTCATCATGTTGCCTCATCAGCAGCTGTAGTTTCCTCCCACAATCCCTTGTTTTCATGACCCAACACCGACCTCCTCAGAAACAATTAACCAGCCAAATATACTACATCAACACGAGGTGCTCCCCCAATCACAACAACCCTGCTGTGACCTCTCTGTGAGCACACCTCCTCTCTGCGTGCAGTGGTATGCTCCATTTCTGCAGAGCTGCTGGAGACAGACAGGGTACACTGTCACAACACGAGAGAGAGAGGGCACTGAGATAATGTCTAACAACAAGAGCCTGCAGTTCACACCTGTGTCAGGTTGTTTAAGTGGTTCGTGGAACACAAACAGAGCTTTTCATTACGGTGGGTGGTCGTGTTTACGATTGGCCACGAGACAGGCCAACACATGCACATTTACTTACACTTTGGCCTTGTTGGTTTCCAAGCTGGCCAGCTACTGTGCTGGGGGGTGTTATTTGTTGCAGCATTAATGAGACATGCTCAGGAACTATGATTTAGTGTGGGCCATGAACTTACTGCTTCCAGGTTATACTGATTCTATGGCTCTGAGAGTGAGACTCAATAATGCAAATGTTTTGTCCTGCAGTAATACAGCTCCCACACACATCAACAGACGAACAGTAAGTCCACCTTCCATTTCGATCCATGTTTCCAAACACAGAGGCTTGGCTCTGATTCCAGAGGATGAAGCCTTTGGCCTTGTTTCGCTCAGTTCCCACCCCCCTCCCTGTCCGTGTTTACAGCCGTCTGACGGTATTTCCTCTCTGTCGGCTGTCGTAGTCACAGCCAAAGGTTAATTATAGAAGTGTGGAGCCGTGCCCATCGCTCATCGTCCTCCTGTTTTCAATCACCTTATCTTGTGTTGGATTGTCAACCCCAAACAATACTCCACTGTCACTGTGTCTGCTTTAGATTATAGAGGTTTATCTTTACTCATCGAGCCAGCTATGACACAATTTTAGAGTTTACACGGTATTTTAAAGCCTGCATAGCACAGACGCTCTAGTTCGCTGTGAAGTCCTTTGAAAATCTCAGAGTTTCTCCAAATTTCATCATTCAGTATCTAAGCTCTTTCTGCAGCAGCTTCACTGTATCAAGTATATGTTTTCCCAAAAAGGAAGTACAGCATCTTTGAGAAAAACTCTTGAAAATGTGCTCAAACCACAGTAAAAAAAGAAGTTATTTCCTGAGCATGGATTCTGCTGAATCTCTGTGGCTGATGCAAGTTTTCTCTGCCTTTTTTTTTTTTAAGCCCTTGGTGCAGAGAATATATTCAGCTCTCGTAAAATGAATTTCCCACCAGTGATGCTATTTAAAGATGCTGTTTGAATGTTTTGTCAAAGAGTCTGATGTGTAACTGCAATAACCCATGTGAGGACGGATTTATTTATTTATTTTGGAGTGTGCACCTGATTTTTAAAAATGCTGCAGTGACTCAGAGACGGAAAGGAAAGTTTCCCACAGATGCTTTGTGTTTCGGCGTCCTAGAATTCAATTTTACAGCAGAAATGATCTGTAAAAGTGAGTCACACTGTGTGTTAAGAGTAGTACTAAAAAAAGAAAGCTTTATAAAGAGACCTTTCTGCCACTGACCAACCTGTTGTTCTTTCAGAGACAGAGACATTTAGATTAACATCTTTGACTTTGAAAGAAAAATCCCCACTGTCAGAGGTGAATATAAAAAAAAGAAAAGTTCACTTTAAGTTATTGCTGCACTGTATCATAACCAGATGGCAGACAAAGAGCAGACAGGAGATTAGCCTGGACAGCAGACAATAGTCTGGATGGAGAATTGTAGTCTAATGAGTCAGAGCTGATGTGGATTAAAGATGAGAAAAAGAAACATGGGAAGGAGATTTGTTCAGAAAGCAGATATAAGCCAGTATAAAAATCTAAAAGTATAAAAAAATATACAGACACAGTTTGATTCTCACCAAACACACCTGAAAAAATGCTGCAGTCTGTTTCAGTTATGTGTTATGCGTCTAAAGATGTTAGCACTTTTTTAATAGTAGTCGTTTAGTCTAGTCCCCGTGGGGAAAATCAAGTTGCAGCAGAATTGACACAAGGTATTTTAAACATGCAACACAGACATCACTGGGACATGACATGACAAGAAAAACGTACATAAAACCAACATCAAACACTGATTTATAGGATAAGAAAGGACGCGGTCTCACCTGACCAGTTGGTCTGTCATATGGCTCGAACACGTAGTCATTCATAAGGAATTTGATATGGGAAACTTTGGGGTTGCATTATGGGAAATGTAGGATTATGGCATGACTAAGGACACCTCCAGAGCCAGATGATACATGACTTTTAAACTGTTATTCTATCTTTAAATAGTCACTGGCAAATTTCCCAGCTCTACCAAGGAGTGGCACTAAATCCCTCCCTGTTTAAAGGCGGATATGTGATACAATCAAACCAGACATGACACAAAAGCAGAAACACATCTGAGTACAAGATAAAAGAAATGAGTTCATGAACTTCAATAAGTTTAAAACATATTCATCGTATGTGAAGTGAGGGAGGCAGAAAAGTGCACATTTCTCTTGCATCAGTGGTTACTTTGTGCATGTTGTTGTGCTTGCTGGCCTAGAAAGATTGGCATCAATTACAGTCTGCGTTTTACCATTTCTGAGCAATCAACTGAAGCAATTCAAGCTTTTTTTGTACCCGTTTTTCAAAACATGTCAAAAGCAAAGCTTTGGATCCAACACTTAATTACAGATCACACAAACAGCTTAAAGCTCCTGTGTTGAGCTGATTGTAGCTTCGCTCTCATGAGTATTGATTTTAAACTTTTATTGTTTGCTTTTAATGCCATTCACTGCCTTGCTACTCTCTGCTCGTCAGAGATTTTAACTATCCGCGATCATGCACGAGCCTTACGTTCTTCTGGTCAGCTTCTATTAGACGTCCCAAGGTCAAGATATAAACAGTTGGGTGACTGATCTTTTGCTATTGCTGCTCCCAGGCTGTGGAACAAGTTGCCCCCTGAATACGCGTCACTACTGAACTTGGCTTTTATAAGTCTAAACTGAAGACTTACTTTTTTAGAATGGCTTTTAATTCTGACAAGGGCTACCCTGTTCTGTTCTGTCTTGTTTTATCAATTTTGAAATTTTTGAAATTAAATTCTGAAATAATATGGAGGTTGACACAGACGTACATGCAAAGCACAAGCACACACACACACACATACACACACGCGCACATGCACCTCCCAACACATTGAGAACAAGTTGTGTTTGCTGACAGGTTGTGTTTATGACTCAATCAGCTGATAAATGGTGGGAATCTCTGCGCCACGCTCACAAGAAAACAGAAAGTCGCTGCTGTCATCTTCGGCTGCTGCGGTCATCCTTTGGTCAACATGTTATTTTCATTACTGGACTTCAGCCAACTGCCCAGCCAGAGACAGCCACACACAAACACAGACAGTGGACACACATTTACACACACTCTCACAAAGACACGGGGGGAGCTCCTTGTCCAGGACAATAGACATAAATATAGCAGCCTCTGGGAAAAAGAATACAAACGCTGTGTCCATCCCTGCACCGAGGACTCACGCCCAGCCCTGAGTTTCCTGTTCTCTGAACCTCACACAGAGAAGTGCATTGTGGGAGAATGGAGCCCTCTCTCTCCCACTTCTACCCTGCAGATCTGAGACAGAAATCCTCCTCCACATGCCATCAAATAAGGAAGACTCCCATCCCAGCCTTTTACCTGGAGTGTGTGTGCATGTGTGTGCATGTGTGTGCATGTGTGTGCATGTGTAGTTCATGAACAGTGACGGCTGAGGTCTTTCTCCTGCTCTCCCTCCAGTGAGATTCAAGAAGTGGAAAATCTTTGAGGTGAACAGCTCCATGTTCTGACCCGTCTCTTCCAGAGACAGACTCACAATGTTCACAAACCCAAAGGACCCGTCCAGCTGTTTGCATGTTTGGTGTTCACACTCGAGCAGGGGAACATAAATCACAGAAAAACCTTCACCACACACGGGGAACGCTCTGTCTGGATCTAAGAAGAAGAAGAAAATGAAGAAGTTAGGTCTTGTGGGTCTTGTGTGGATATCAGGGGGGAAGGTTGAGTTGGCAGCAGGCCTGCAGGATCTGTGGGGGCGGGAATGAGCCCTGTGGGTTGTAACCTTTACTTCAGAGGGTCATGAGGTCAGAGACCAGGTGGAGCTGCAGAGCACACCTCAGCAGACGAGTACAAGCCAACAGCCCCAGGACAGACATGCGGAGGAACAACAACACAAATCACATTTGTTTCAAACATGTTGTTTATTATTTACATCCATACTGAGGCATCTTCACAGATTCCAATCAGGTTTTGGCTTTCTTTCATCGTCCTCGTGTCAAATCTGCTCAGCCAAGTCATCATGAGTGCACGATATCTGCCTCATACTGATGTAAGATGCCCTCTGGAGTTAAATGATGTAAGATTCAATGTCAGATTACCAGCATGGGCCACATGGCTTCGATAGCTGGGAAAAATGGGCTATCAGATATTCAAAAAGAAAGAAGGTTTGTAACTTTTAAGAGCAAAACAACACATGGCACAAATAACAGAAGAATTTCAGCTCAAAGACACAGATGTGTGAAGGGGAAAGGCTGGGTGGAGGTTTCTGCAATGTGACACTGAAGAAAACAAATATTCCAACCAATAAAACCCAAAACAGTCAGAAGAGCAGAAATATTCAAACAAAAATTAGACAATACAGCTCTTGGGTTAAACAAAAACAGTCTTCTTATGTTTGCATTTATACTGCATCACTTGTTAGGACAAGTGCAAAGCCAAACATGAAGATTCACACCAGTCCTCTCTATATTTTACTTGAGACGTATCATGGAGAGTAAAAACATGGATGTAGTCTCTGAGGGCTAATCTTTGGTTTCTGGTAAGTGACTACATTTGACTTTCAGTCAGCCTAGAAACCCCAAACGGCTGTTTTCTTTCTTAGTAACATGCCATGAACCTGATTAATTAAACATGTAAATAAATCAGCATATGTAATGAATATGTTGTGTAAACAGACATTTTAAGTGGACTCTTGCTTTAACCAAGGAGCAACCTTCTGTTTTGAGGAATGATCTCAATGTGTAGGTACAAACACCTGCTCATCCTCCAGCTCTTTGAACATGTTGGGACCTGAGGCTACCATGAAATTTTAGTCCAGCGTTGATTTTGTCTGCAGGATCTGCCACAGTGACCCGTAGAGTAATTGAGTCGGAAAGCTGGTTTACAGTTTTCCTGTTTGCTGTTTCCAAGTGTTGGTACCAAAGAACTGAGGACCATGACAGCAGTAGAGATCTAAAAGCAGAAGATACAAATTCTTTAAACATAGCTGCAACCGACTTCCAAAACTTTTGGGCTCAAAACCCACAAAATGGTGAAGCTGAAGACCAGCAGCCCTTTCATTTCTCGACCTCTGTATCATTGTTTAGCGACCTCCCAGGGGGTCCCAACCCCTACTTTAGATACCACTGATTTAAACAACACTTTATTCCTTTTTTAACCTTTATATAAAGTGACTTAGCAGTTAGTCCACCCCAAAACTGTAACCCTAAAGTTTTTTTCACATCTGCTGCCACTTGTCAAATCCCACATTAAAACATCAATTTTTCCATCAGAATTATTATTTAAATAAAAAAAAAAAATCAAAAATATCTAAAATCATGTACCTATATATTGTTTTTGTTTCCCTCTGTTTTAGATTTTGTTGACCGTCACTTATTGTCTGGTGTTCGCTGAATGCAAAAGCATGTGTGTTTTTATTTGTGTGTAAAGCGTGTGTAAGTTAGTGCTTTGAGCCCGACGTACCTGAGGAGCCTTCACTCCGTGTGTGTCTGTGCTCTTCTGTGTCTCTGTCAGAGGAAGATCATTGTGCTCTAAAATAGTCCCTTTGTTGCCTCAGGAGGAAGTTTTATTGTGGCGGAGGGGGCTGAGAAAAGAGTGAGGTCATGAGGAGGAGAAATGACCTTGGAGACTCTCACACACTCAGGTTCCCACTACCCCACACACAGCAGGAAACACACACACACACACACACACACACACACACAAACATACACGAAGACCTATGCAGATATAAATAAACAGTTGCAAATTCTTAAATTGTTACCTGTAAAGGTACAGCTGTCCTGGCAGAGGTGTTTGAAGTTGAACACTGAAGGAGCTGTTACCAACTTCACATGTGAAGGTTTTTTGATGCATGTGCTTCTTTCCCATCGTAGGTTTATCACCCACAGGGGATCGCAGTCAGTTCGGCTCTTTTGTTTAATAACCAGCCTGAGAAGTGACTCAGAGTGTTTCATTCTGAAAGTTTTAGGCTGCTTCAGTGTCCAACTTCCTGCAGAAGCCTTGTCTTTCTAATCTGGATGGCCTTGACCTTCTGAATTGGAGATTTCATCTCCAAGTATTGTCAATGGTTGCAGCTCAGCCCAGCTAGCTAGTTTTTACTCAAGTCCTGCCTCCAACAAGAAAATAGCCAATCAAATCTTAGGATTTTAAAGCGGCATCTTAAGCCTGGTTTATGCTTGATGTGTCCACGAGGTCTGCACGGCTTCATGAGGACGAATGACATCATTTTGCAGCCTTGCCCCCTTGTATGGTCCTTTTCACGCAGAAAATTTCAGCATTACACTGCCAAGTCTTTTAAATGATTCACCACACAGAGATCACCGTGATTATCATGGGATTAAAAATTCCTGGTGAAAAATTATGGCCAAACTTTGCAAAAAAGAGGAATTTATGAAAAAAAAGGTTGAAAACAGTGTAAACGACTTCTTCTTCTCTAGTTGAGTAGGAGACGTGTGGGAGATGTGTGTTTGCAATACACCGCCCCCTGCAGTTTGGGAACAGACATCACACAGAGTGTGATAAAGCATAAAAGCCACAAGTGGTCTCTCGTGTGGATCTCAAGCATCACGTTCTTGCGGAAAGCATAATCAGCCCATTAGTTGGCTGATCGATTTGAAAAGACAGGACATTTTCCCTGAGCACACCCTTGAAAATGCCTCGTGGAACCAAAGGAAAAAGGATCTTACATTTTCCTTGTCTGAGAAGTTTCTATCTCGATTTTTTCACTACTACCGAAGCTCAACATGAGATCCTAGGCCTGAAGATAAACAGCAGACCCAGCTTTAGTTTGACTTCTGTATCTGTTTAGAAATCAGAAAACAACACACTGCCTCTTTCTCAGGAGCGTATTGTAAGTGTTCTCAGTATGTGTGTGGAGGAAGTGGGTGTGTCAGTATCCAGGGTGCTGTCAGGGAATATCTGTCTCCTGCAGCGACGGCTCTGTCACTGTTCTCTCTCTGAGACCGCCTCCCCATCCATGTTAGCAGCTTTGGAGAGCGGCCACCTGCTGTGATGTCACCATCTGTGATGCATTTACCTGTCATCAGCACACACACACTGACACACCATGCAAGCACGCACTCACATACTCATAGTCGGAGAGGAATAAACTGCAGAAAGAAGTTCATTTATGAAGATGTGTGTTTTGATTTTCGTTATTTTCTGTTCATTGCTACAAAAAGTAACAACGTCATACATTGATGTTGACAAATACAAACAGTAAAAGCACTAAAGCAACCACCCTGGTCAAATACACACACACACACACACACACACACACACACACACACACACACACACACACACAAACACACTCACAGGTTGTAATTAGTGACATCGAGGTGATGATGAGGGGGAGGGATTCACACAGTGCTGGTCTGACAGCTTTATCAGTTCCACTGTGGTGAGGACAGATGGCCCAACCATCTCCTTGCTCTTACTGCACACACACACTCACATACACACACACACACACACACACACACACACACACACACACACACACACACACACAGAGTGCTGCACTCATGCATACACACAATGAGCTTGGCAGAGCTGGCCGTGCAGCGTGTCATACATGAAGCTTATAGAAATGTAAACAGCTCTCACAGTCTTTTCGGTAGCAGCAGATTCACACAGACTGAGATTCATGCTGTCTGTGAGAAGCACATGTTATTATGGGATGGCTGCTCAATACAAAGTGGGTGAGGTGAGGGTTAAACTGGTTAAACAGACATGTCTGCAGAGAGGAAACACAGCAGTTTGACTGCTCCAGAAGTCTGGAGATAAATATTTATATATCTTATAAATTCAACATTAACACAAAAAGAAATCCCGAATATTTGTTCAAATCATCCGATAGTTTCTACGACAGAGGATCAGGGCCATGCCTAAAAAAAAAGATTTACAAGAGTAAACTTATTTTAGTCTATAGCTTCCCTATCAAAAGAGCAGCAGCTTCCTGTTCAAAAAAGAGGAACACAGAGCATCTTAAGAACTTATACTTTAGTATAGGTTTTAATGGGCCCAAATCCTCCTTCGTAGCGTGGTAGCCTATGGTGCTACGCGACTGAACTGCCTTTGTTAAGAAGCTCTAGGCTCTTACACAAACTGTTGGATACTGTTTTGAGAATCCTATTTGTCAAACCTGTAACTCAACACGACTTTAGCAAAAAGGCGCTCTCATTTCACCCTCTTTGCAGAAGTGGATGGCTGCTCTTATGAAACAACCTTTCAAGTTTGTTTTAACATAATTTAAATCGATTCATGAATTTAATCACGTTAATTTCTGACTTAATTCTTGTTAATACATGACTTATTTGTGTGAATTTATGATGTATTCTCGTAATTAATAAATTTATAACTTTATTCTCTTAAAATTACAATTATTTATTTATTTATTTAACTTGTCCCTAATCCTCTGTTGTAATTTTCTTTAAATGATCATGGAAAATGTTTCATTTGCTCTGGAAGGATGCTTGCTGGGTTGTTAATAGATTTGTTTACTGAAAAGGAATACAGTGTTTACTGGACAAACTACATCTCTGATATTTATCCTCAAACAGGAAAGGAAACAGACCCCGATGCCTCCACAGTAATCAAACTGTTTTTTTCTTTTCTTTTTTTATGATGTAAATCTCTTAAAAACACAGCAGTGATCAGTAGATAGCAGCTTTAGCCTTTCCCTGACTCCTCTCGGTGGATATCAGGAAACACATCAACATCAAAGGACACACAGTGAGCTGCAGAAATCAATCACAGATGGTGTGTGAGCCTTTCAGCTGTCTGAGAAATGTTGAAGTAATTAACTATTAGCAGTTCAAAGAGGAGGTGAGTGGCAGCAGCAGACCCACCTGAACTTGTGTGCTTGTAGAGTGAGTGACAGTGTGTGTGTGTGTGTGTGTGTGTGTTTTAACACCCACCTTTTCTAAAAGCTCGGTGTAAGAGCCAATCAACAAACTGCTTTTGTTTATTTCACAGCTGATCTTAGTTAGAACAACTCTAAATGTCTTCAGGAAGCACATTTATAACAAATCAGCCGAGTACACATCGAAACACATTTCTGCAGTCTGCCCAATGAAGTCGAAGCAGATCAGATAAAAACCTACAGCTGTGGTCTCAAATACCAAAAGAGCATATCCAGCATATCTCAGGCTAGGATATGAGTTTTAATAGTTGGATGTTTTTATTTTTCCTTCAGTTCTGCTTTGGTTTAGCTTTGATTTCGTTTTAAAGCTGGTTTGTTTGTGTTGCTTTTGGTTTTAATGTTTTGAAAATACTTCTTGTTGAGCTTTTTGTACCCAGGGCAGTTGGGGGTACATTGCCTTACTCAAGGGCACATTGACACCTCTCCAGCTATCAGCACAATTTTTGTCCATGCCGGGACTTGAACCAGCAATCCTGGACTGAGTCTCAAATAGGTAGACATGGATACAGCAATACAGTCAACCCCCCCAGCTCAGCTCAGCTCTGATCTGATGTGAGACACGTGATACAAATTTCTAAATTAAAATAGCTTCCTCCCGAGAACAGAAAACTTTATTTGTAATGACAACAGAAATCTTTAAGTGTAACAGTGATCTTTCAACTTTGTTTGGGTGTCAATACTTTGCAATTAAGTTATGTTATGTTTTGTTATTCTCCAATTGAATGCATATTCATCACTCAGTGAAACATCTGCCAGTGAAAAGAGGGACATATTTGTGATGCTTTTAAAACTTTGTGTGTTTTTGTCTCATTTGCACAGGTTTGGTGAGTGTAAAGCTGCTCAATCCTTCCTGAAGGCCCCCTGCCTTTGAAAATTTTAAACTGTGTGACTAACGTGAGAGGGCGTCAAACTTGATTTGTTTATCTAGATTTTAAAAGTCTTACAAAGCATTTGGTCAACATTAGTCACGGTGAGAAACATTTTCAGAGCTCATGCTTGTTTTGAAGATACACAATGCCAAACTGTTCGAATGTGGATGAATGGGAACAGAAAACTGCATGTCTTTCCTGCCTCTCTCTATGAAACTCAGACATCAGCACCCCACAGCACCTCCTAAAGGTCCCCTCAGGTCATTGCATGTGTGAGTCCAAACTCACGGTCACATCACAACCAATTTACTTCTTCAAGATTTGAGATAATACTGACAAATTTCATATCTTAGATGTTCCTATTGTTCTAGTTGTTTCCCTTTCAAATTACTTCTGGCGATTTCCCCTTCCTGCTCCACAGACTGAATGCTGATGACTTAATTGTTTTCTTACTGGTTTCTAACTGCCCGACACGATCTGCCCCTGGGAACCCGCCATGTCCACCATCAGCCTGAGGGCATGGGATCCGGTGACACAGCGTGCAAGTGTGTGAATGTCTAGAAAATAAATGCCTCCATGTGTGTTTAGTGTGATTGTGTGTGTGCTTGTTCACTACATGAGTGGCAGGCGTGGTTAAGCCCACTTTGTAACCATGTGTGGGAAGCCAGCTGAGAGGGCTTCCACCCTGTTTTCACAACGCCAGCGATTACCAGCCGCGGAAATGCTAATGGCTGTTTTGATAGCCACGGACAGGGGCTGAAGCATTTGTTTTACTATGTAATCCACGTCTGGCCTGCACAGCCTCCAGCCTGTTGATTTTAAATTATGAAGGGATATTGCTGCCCCCGCTAAAGGTACCCATGAATCCCCCCAAAATTCCCCTGTTCCCCTCAAAGTGCTGAGAGATTCGAATTAGCAAATGTAGCTAGCAGCTTTGGCGTCTTGTTGTTGAGATGATTTATCCTGGAGACATTGTTGCTGTGGCACACACAGGGAGGACTTCAGTAAGCATTCGCTGACAAATTAGCGACATTATATGTAGGACTGTAGATGGAAAACATGCTGCGTGTTGTGTCCAGGCTAACGCTACTAGGCTAACGGCTAAAGGTGGTGAGGGCAAACAACAAAGTATGAATTTGCTGAAAGAGGCAGTGTGCAGGATTTTTAATATGCAAGAGGAACACTGCAGAGGGGAAACTCAATCCCTGGCAGCTTGTTTTTCCAAACTGCACATTAACCATTAAAGATGCTTCTTTTGAACAGTGTGGTTCTCAGAGAGCTGTGGTTGTGGTGTTAGCCAGCAGCTACATTCACTGTTACTTTAATTACAAACATTAATGAGCAAACCTGTTCAGCTCTGCACATTCCTCTAAATTAGGAGTTCTGGGTTTGGGTTACAAACTTGTGCCTCTCTGATGAGTGTGTATCCTCTGGTCCTGTTGTGTGTGTGTGTGAGTGTGTGTGTGCTCTCCATAATAAAACACGGCTTAGCCAACTGCTGACTCCAGAGAGCATCTCAAGGGTCTGTCCAGTTTTTAGCTGCTCCCTGAGTAAAAATAAAAATAAAATAAAAGCTGTTGTCTGTTATATTTCTGTGCATCATTTTCAGATGTGAACATTTGAAAATTTTAAAAAATTATAGTTGTTGTCCAAAAAGGCAAAAACACAACAACACCAGTGAAAATTATGAAGTCAAACATAGCAACACTAATGCAAAAGAAAATGTTTTACTTACTTTCACAACTTTTGTGTGTCCATTGGGATAACCGTCCATTAGAAAACCGTCTGTTAGAAAACCGTGCGTAAAAAAACGCTAAAGTTGACCTCTTCTAACTTCTCTGGTGTTGTGGCTTTAGCATCCTTTTTTTGTTGGTGTGGTTGTGAGTTTTCCTGTAAAGTGTTCCTTTTGCAAATCTTCCAACACCTACCAGCCAATTATGAATTACAAATGTGACTGTAATTCACAAAATGACCATCATGCAGTACAGAAGAAGACCTAAAACTAGAGACTGAGACCTTAAAGTGCCTGCAGAGGGCGAACACATTTACAGTTGCCCTCTGCAGGACACTGAAAGACTGCAGACATGTGCTCTTTCCCAAATCACGTACTTCTGCACTAACTATTCTTACTGCATAGGTGCGTTCACACTGACAGTATGGGAAAACGCAGTACACTTTGATTTTTCAGCTGGGCAAAAAGTTGAGTGCGGAACTGTGGACACTTCTCACTGTCAACTGTTGCCATATTGGCTACGTAGACGAAGGGGCGGAAATGAATCAACAATAGTTGATGGATGTAGTCAGTACGTTAACATGCACGCAGCAGCCCGTCTAAGGTCATAGCTCGATTGTATAGTCACAGCGGGGGGTCTAGTCTTGTCTGTGTAGAGAATCAGACTTCTGGCCAAGCAACTCTCCCTCCGCTTTGATAGGTGTGTGTCCTTCTTTGATGAGCGAAGCTGGGTGCGTATCTAACTAGTTTTGGTTCACCCGAAGAGAAAACAACAGTCTTGCAATGATGGCTGAGATGGATGCAGCTGTAGCTCTTCATGTTTTTATTTATGTATGTGCTATTGTGTTTGTTTTTTGTGTTTGAGCCATAGTCTGTATGAACTCAGTGACCCTGTTCATTATAGTCATCTACTTCCCCTTTGGCTTAACGCCGAGGCTTACTGAGACCTGCCAAGTCCTGCGGAATCCAATTGCAGCCCAATAGCAACCGCATTATCTAGGTGTGTTAATCGAGCTATGTGGAGTCCGTATTCGGTCCAGCTAAGCTGTTTACCTGCATTTCAATAGTCTGATCTCATGCTGACTAAGCTAATAGTCTGATTTCTGAAGGTGCATGTAAACGTACTGACTAAATAACAGAAGAACACCTGTGAATGGTTGTGAAATGTGGCACTGCAGTGTTTGATTTGGGACAAGACTACCCTGTAAGATTTCGTGCACTGTTCCAGTAAGTGCAGAGTGTATGCAGTGCACTTCATGTGAGTGCACTTAAGAAAGTGTGCGATTTGGGACACAGCATTGGTTTGCCTTGATGACAGATCCATCTGCTGCTAGTTTATGCATATTTTGATGTAACTTTGGGAAAAGTGTGATTTGATTTCTTTAAAATTGGAGTATTTTCATCAATGCACAGAATGCAGTTACTTAAAGTGCCTCATTTGTCTTCAAACAATCTTCAAGATCTCTGTCAGTCGCTTATTGCACCCCCAACATGGCAACCCCATCACCCCTTAAATCTGAGGCCTTGCTTATTTATGCTTGTTCACATGACATTCCTCTGTTCTTACATCAGCTGATCCAAAGCTAGATCTCGCTCGCGTTTTCACCCTCTGTGTTCGTAAACCACTTCTACTTAGTGCACCTACAGGGAGCAATTTTGTCATTACATGAGAGCTGTTAAATGACTCTTTAATGGGCTCCGATGTGGAGCCGTGGTGAGCGCGGTCCCAGGCTCTTACCGGGTATCAGTAATGATACATCAGCTTGTGTGCTGAAAGGTCACCGTGCTAACAAGACTCGGTGATGAGTGACAAAATGGAGTTAATGTGGCGTTCAGAGTACACTGCTCAAACATAAGTAAACATATGTACGTGCGTATGTGGGCGTGCGAGGGGTAGAAACAAAGAGGAGAGGGAGTGAATGAAAGCAGAGAGTGATTAAAAGAAAACAAACTTTACTCTCAGTGAGCTACATTAGAAAACAGGCACAAAACAGGAATATGAGAAAAGACTCCCCCACCTGTTTACTCAGAAAGTGTTTCAGTTTGTTTCTGACTATTCAACATAGACAGACACTTTATTTTCTGAATATCTGACTTCAACTATTTGATTTGTATGAAAGGTGTGATAGCAGCAAAGCTCCATTGATCCATTGATCTATTGATGTGGACTAGGAAAGAATTTAACCCTTTCTAGGTGATGTTTATCTTGAGTAACCGTGTTAACCTGATCCCTCACCACCGATGTCTGAGACCTGGACTCTTGAATTTTCACTGCAGAAATCTAATTTGTGCAGAAAGCTGACCCTAACGTGGTTATGCAGGGAGGTCTGGAGATCATCAGCAGTAACAGGAAAAACAATCAGTCATTTTATTTGTACTGAGCGCCAGAAACAGACTGTGTTCACTGCATTTTATGAATTTCTTTTGAAAGGTTGATGTTTCATCTGCTAACAAGAAACAAGATGTAGAGGGGCATAAAATTAAAACTTGTTGAGAGTTAAACTCTGCTTTCCAGGTTTGTCCTGAAAATAACCCGCACACTTGTGTTTGTGGGGGGTAAGAATGCTATTTGGCTGCATTGTCCCTTTACATCTAAAAATCAAAGCACAGATATGATGTAATCCTTTCTACTGACAACATCTTGGAAAAAAGCGTTTAATCCATTGATTGTATATAGAATGGACAGCGTGGCTCCGCCTTTCACCATTGTACGGCTTTGAAGCTAAAAAACCATTCCAGAGTCACAGCCAGAGTCTGCGCAGTAGAGACCATGAGGTAATTTGAGTGGAAGCAGGTGACAAAAATATATATATTTTTTTTCTGTCAACAGTCAAATCTCTTCTTAACTCTTCTTTCTGATGTATCATACTATTCCCCCCAAAAAACTAAACAAGAATGACAGCTGTCAATCATTGTTAAACGAGACATAAAACCCTGTTTTTAATGTCTAATAACTAACGAAAAAGAAACTTTTCAGAAAAAACAGGACTTGAACACAATGGAACCCAAGAATATCTATATATCACCACAGCACACAGATGTGAGAAACATTTCTATGAGGTGTATTAATTTTTTATAGTGCAACCATAGCCCAGCTGGAATGAATAGAGAGGTGGAGTTTTTGACCTATACTGCAGCCAGTCACCAGAGGGGGAGGCAGTTTTTGTGGCGACCTCAGTTTGAGCAGAACGAGATGACGTCCATTTTTTTTTTTACAGTCTAGGGTTTAACCCTTCCAAAAGCCAACCACATTGTTTCATCAGCAATTACACTGAGTACACTTTTTAGTACCCTTCAGTAAGCAGCTGACCAAATCTGTCATTACATCCAGATAAAGCCTCCCCTCACATCCCCCGCAGCTCATCCTCATCTTCAGCTCATCCTGCTGCAGAATTGCACGTCAACAATTGTTCTTCATTTCCATTTAAAAGCAGCTTCAGCCTGGTCAACAAGTTGAGGGGGAGGACATATGCAGCTTTTCTTCACTCTGTGCCTGTGCTGCTTTGCTTTCAGCGAGTGTGTGAGCTAGAAGAGTTTCTCCCCCTGCTCAGGCTTAACAGCATGACTCCTTTCAGGTGCAAATAGAGGTTGAGGCACGCAGCAAATTTACAGCCCGGCTTTACGGCCTCTAGTGGATTTCTACTCTCTGCCTGCAGCTCTTTGGGTGGCTGAGGGAAACATCTGGAGGGGACAAAGGCCCAGAGGCAGCCGCCTTGGAATCGCACACGCCGTTGACGCACACAAATCAAACGCACTCACCGTTTGTGACTCTGGACATTTTTACGGTCACACATGTCAGGTGATGTGGGCGCCATCATTCACAGCAGAGACAAAGAGGGGAAGAAAATGTTTGACCACTAACAGGCAGGCACACACGGCATAACGGGAATGAGACTAACAGATTTGATCTAACGCTCGTAACCCAGCACCGATTCTGCCAAAAACACAGGGCAGGACGTTGACATCATTACTGCAGGGCAGCCATGCCTGACGCCTTATTTGTGCCGGTGCAACATCTACATCTTTGGTGCTGCAGACACTACGTCAGAGCAGGAAGTGAGAGGAGGCTTTCTCTGAAAGCTTTTCAACATGTGTGAGCTGTTTCAGGAATGAAGGTGCAGCTCAGGACACCTCTGTGTGGACAGATTCATGAATCATCCTTGTTTTGGGGTTTCACGAGTGGTGCACGAAAAGATTTCTGTGAAACCTTCTGCAGTCTTCAAATACTTGTTGAATTTGCACTATTTTTTTTATTCTTGTGTGTTTCTTTTTGCTAATGCTAGCAGCACCAAAAGCATTTTGAGGTTTTAAAAGCAAAGTGCAGTCATTTCATTTTTCAAGCTCAAACCGGCCTTGTTGAATACAAAACTACATATATACAAACACAATAAGGATCTGCATACTTTAACTCAATCTGGCTCATTCAGGCATTTTAAATCTGTTTATTGTCTTTGTCTCGTCACTGAAGGTAAAATCAAACGTAAGAATTTAATATGCATTAGATTTGATTCCGTCTTATTAACCTCAGCGATGGCTGCAGGCGAGGATGCTGGCAGACGTGAAGCTTTTGTGAGGAAAAGAGCACTTGGATGAAGTGTTTTATTTCTTCATGTCATCAGAAGCACCTGGTGAGCACTTATGACATGAATGAATCAGAGCAGGGTCACAGCACTCATTCAAACACTCGATGCATTCAATTACTAAAGGCTATATTAACACCCGAGTGAAGCACCGACACATAATTTCATTTACCAAAGAAATGAACTGACATCACATCCTGATGGTGTTCATCTTAAACTGGGACATTCTGATTTCTATCAGGAGAAGAAAACAGAGGAGAAAAGAAACTCTAATGCCCCGTTTATACGACAACGCTTCACAGCGTTTTACTCACGTTCTCAAAAAACGCAGAGAAAAAAAATCTGCGTTCACACGGAAATGCTGAGGAACTGAAAACGCTGTAGTACAAGGCCTGTAGGTGGCGATATAACTGTAAAATCTTTTGGTAGTCTGCCATCGAAGAAGAGTTGGGCTGATCATCTGGTGTATATATTAAATGCATCTTATCTGAGTGCAGAAGTGGAGCAACAGATGCACATTTTGTTGAAAGGCAGTCAGCAGATTCAGCAGCACAAGCACAACACTGTAAGTCCACCATTTAACCTTTGTTGTTGTCCCATTCGCAAAAATTCCCACAACAAAAGTGGAATGGGCACATGCAAAACAGAGCTTGACATCAGCATTTTCAGTGAAAACGTTTCCATAAAAACGAGAGGCCGAAAAGAAACAAAACTTTTGCGTTTCATTCTAATACCGGTGTCGTATAAACTGGGCCTTAGACAGTTACAGGAGTATTGATCTCACTTTACAAATGATACATAAGAACGTAGACTCTTCACTCAGCATTTCAGATGGTTACATGTTTAGGTCACTGATGGTTTAGGTCACTGAAAACTGAGTTTTTGGAAAACACCACACGAGCCCGTGGCATATGGACGGTTTCAACCAGCTTCTCAAGTTTCTGATTAGACTGTAAAAATACCATGAGATCTTCACGAGATTTGTTGAACAAATGACATCATAGCATAAGGATCTCCTAAGTGGGCCTCAAACACTAAGGAATGCCTATAGCTCTGTCCCCGACAGGCTTTTAGAGGGCTGACCAATCAGAGAGAAGGGGGGTTGTGGAGTGGTGAGCCTTAAGAGCTGATTATGCATACACACAATAATATTTGATTTGCTTTTATGCTTTTCCCCACTCTGCATGGCGTCCATTTCCAAACTGCTGGGGATGGTGTATCGCAAATGCACGTCTACTCTGAACCAGAGAAGAAGAGGTTTTTCATGTAGTTTACAACATTTTTTTTTTTTTTTACAAATTCCCCTTCTCTGCCAAGTTTGGTCGCAATGTCATGCCAGGAATTGATAATCATGAGCTTATCAAGGTGATCTCCGTGTGTTGAATCGTATAAATGCAACTATTTGTCGCATCTCCGCACCGAAGTTAGACATTTTTGGAAGTGGAAATTTTGGAAATTTTACTTGTGAAAAGAACCACGCAAGGGGAAGAGTCTGTTAAAATTACCTCATTTGTTGTACGAAGCCACGGAGATGCGTCAAGCATAAACCAGGCTTCAAAGAGACAGCATTTTAAACAAAACATTTCGAAAAGAAGCTAAAATAAGTGTTATTTTTAAAACAGGGTAAGGAAAAATTAGATTTTTTGGGGGCTTTACATTGTATTAAACTACTACAGGGTACCAGAAGGACAGAATAAAGATCATAATAGCCCCTCTTTAAAATTAGAATAAGCCCATCATAATCTCTTGAAGAGTAATGTTCAAAACTGTCACAGAGGATTTACTTATTGTGATATTTTGCTTCATGGCAAAAGTTAGAAGATAAAATCTAATCAATTTAACACTGACAGGGTTATTACTTCTTTCCACAGGCAAATAAAAACTTAAAATAATAACATTTATTTCCTTTTGGGCTCCACAAACTCTGACAGTAAAGCCGTTAAACCAAAAAACAAGCTAAAAGATGATAAAATGATCTACAGAGTGACACATTTAACAACACACACATCTGTGTTTATATTAAAGAAGCGATTAGTGCAGCTTTAAAACCATAGTAAAGCTTTTATGGAGCGTGTTAACATGATGATGTTCTGTTAATGTGGAACACACTCAGCCTGTGTTGTATTAAACTTTATCAGAGTGAATTACAATCCCCTCTGGATCTTTAAAGTTTCATCTTCTCATCTCTCCAATTTCCACGTTTTGTTTTACAAGAGCTGTTTCTCCTCGGGTCCTTGTGAATTGAAATGAAAATAAAACAGGCTTTTCAATCTGAAGCACATTTAATATCGTCTCTCAGTACCGTTATGCTGGGACACACACAGGGGACTAATTCAGAGGCGCATGTACAGAGGTGCAGAGGGATACACACACTCACACACTCTCACACACTCAGCACTCGGCCTCTAATCTGCTCTTAATTCAGTTCTGGCCTTGGGAGACTTTAACTCAATTACACTCTGCTCCCCTTCGTCTTCCTTCGTTTCCCTCTCTCTCTCTCTCTCTCTCTCTCTCTCTCTCTCTCTCTCTCTCTCTCTCTCTCTCTCTCTCACACACACACACACACACACACACACACACACACACACACACACACACACACACACACACACACACACACACACACACACACACCTTAACTGAGCTTTTCCTCCTCCTTCTTCCTTTACATATTTATCAATCAGAAGATTCTGCAGCTTTTCTGTTGGACTGCGCTAGAGTTTGTCCACAGATGGTCTGCAGAGGGACTCTGAACACAAAAGGGAGGAAAACGAAGGTAACATCTCTCCTCATTTCCCCACCACATTAATCAAACTGTGATTCTCATTACTGTAATATTACACAGCTCGGTACTTCACAACAGTACTGCACCGTTAAAGCCTGAGTGATCCGTCAAACGGAAATCAGCCTGTAAGAAAAAAAGTGTACATGTGGTCTAAAAGCTGAGAAACTGACTAGAAAATAATGTCTACGGATGAAAAAAAACAGAACTAAGAGATCCTACCCTCATGTTGTAAAAGAAAAAAGAGGACTCTAATTCGATGACCTTTCTGCGTCCTGTTATCTGTTAATTGATTTAATATGCTGGTGTTAAAAACTGACCTGCTGCACTCCTACAGAACCTCCTGCAGTGTCTGCAGGTATCTGATGAATGTGTGGAGCTCTGAGCTCCTAATTCCTGGTCTCAGCGGGCCTGTGCGGGGAGGAATTTGTCTTTGTAAATGCCAGGCGGTTCAGTGGAGCAGTAATGAGAGTTAATGTGTTGGTGGGGAGCGACGATCAATAAAATGTGTAATACCTGCGGGATGGACTCTGTGTTTCGGCTGCAGGGCTGACAGTGCAAGAAGTGTGGGAGGCTCATTGTGCTGCTTCTTTTCCCCTAAAATGTCTTCCAACAATTTTACTTAAGTTCAAGTGCTGGAGGGCAATTTTCAACACATACATGGTCATGGTCACTCCCTGGTCGTGTCCCTCATCTCCTCTTTTCCAATGCTCTGTTGTGACAACGATAAATAACGAGGTGCATACTGAAGAGAGAACAAGATTCAACCTTTTAATGGATCATTTATTTGTTTTTTAGTCATTTACCTGTTCTCTGTGTGATTTGCTCAGAGGCCTTCAATCTACCAAGATTCATCAGTTTCGTTCTGTTTTGCATCCTCACTGTGCTGTAATTTTTTTTTGTTCAGCTTTTTTTTTGCCACAGTGTTCACCCTCTCCTTCTCTAGCTTCTCTCAATACCAGTTTATTTTTTCTCCGCCTCTTTTTTCTCGACTCGCAGTGAGCTCCAGCAGCACATAATCATGCTTTACGAGGCCATTGCAGAGATTGAAGCAGAGCCAGGAGTGCACGGTGAAGGTGCAGGGAGGAGAGGTCAGAGACAAGAGGAAGTGTGCAGGAGGGAAAGAAGAGGAGAAGATGTTAAGACTTATTTTCTGGCCTTACCGGCTGAATCCAGCTGAACCCTGAGAAAAGCTGCAGCTCTGAGCGGGTGATACAAAGACGATCTGATTTCCAGGAAAGGAAAGGCGGAGAGAGCAGCAGCTGGGCACTCAGTCTGTTTTTCTCCTACCATTTTCATCTTTCTACACTCTTATGATCCTTTCTTTCTTTTTTTTTTTTTTTTACACTTATTTGCTTCTAATCGCCTCCTTGTGGTTCTGGCTCTGGTGTGAGGTGAGTCAGTCGATGGGGTGTAAAAGAGTGAAGGAGCTGGCCGGACTGGAGTGCCAGGAGAGGCCCACCTCACAGCTCCACATCCAAAACCGCACACTCACTGTCAGAGGAGCCAGTAAAGAAAGTGCTTTTATAAGTGCAGGATTGCAGTTACATCTACAAGCATGAAGGCAACGAGAGATCCAGCAACCCTAAAACATTTCCTTACTCCCATTAAAACCTTCAAATTAGATTAAAGGGGAGGAGGGGAAAAAAAGAGGGCGACATTGTGATGGGGTTTTGGTTTGTTCTTGATTCAGGGCAGAAAATCCTATTTCATGGTGGTGTCCAATTCAGTTCCCCAAAAACTTTTTATCAGCTTCCTCATCTGACTTTCTGGGGGAATTGTTCTAATCTATCCCTCCCTCTCCCCTCCGTCCTTCCCACTTATCCTCTCCTCCTTCATGCAAAGAGCTGAGAGCGGAGAACAGCAGACAATACTCCATTTCCCAGCATTTGTTCTTGATTTGCAGCCATTGAAGGCTTGCCCGTGTGGGTTGATTGTATTACCAGGAGATACAGAGTAATTGAAGAGATTAAAACCTCCCCCCGTCTCTCATTTGATAGTCTTGCAGAAACCAAAGAATGTCCATTAGGGCTCTTGAATGTTGATTAGAGAGACAAATCTGATGTCCAGATAGCTGATGATAGGCCAAGTGGATTTTCTGTGGTTAAATGTTTCACGATGTCACGCAGCGCTCATTGGAAAAAGGAGGATTTGATTTGGATGACATGGTTGTGACGTCATGTGGAGCCTTCAGATTTTCTGGAGGAGCATCACAGGAAGGACGGTCACGGGTATGAGCCGGAGGGGAAGTAACGGATTTGTCTGATGTATGGCTCAGGCAGATGCTGAAAGACGAGGGGAAAAGATGTGATTGGCTCTAAGTTGTAGACATGCTGTGAATGCCAGGTTGTCTTCACATCCTGATACAGCCTTTGAATGTAGAGACTTTGATTAGATGAACTCCAAACATTAAAGTGTCTATGGATAGACCTGTTAATAGAGACATCCAGCTGTTTCTAGACTGAAATCATGTGTGCAGGTTAAATGTAAAACCAAGTCTGTCTGCAGTTCAGGTTTTAAAGGGGTTCTACTGTCCTTAAACCTGGGTCCTGAATGTTTTTGCATCAATTTATTTCAATTTGATCAGCAGACACCACCAAAAATAGGATTAGAAGAGAAGAAATGTGGGATTTTTGGTCACAGCTACACATCTCTTTCTTCTATCCACAGTGCCAAGTTATAATCATCATTTCCCTCACTATGAGATAATGGTCACAACACCTGTTTAATCCAACTGGAAACAAGAGTTGCAACTTCTGACTTTGGGTAGCCAATTTACCTTTTAAAAGAAAATATGTAAAATAAGTAAATGAAATAATATTGAAAGAAAGAAAGAAAGACGGAAAGAAAGAAAGAAAGAAAGAAAGAAAGAAAGAAAGAAAGAAAGAAAGAAAGAAAGAAAGAAAGAAAGGATGGATGGATGGATGGTGGATGGAGCCTATCCCAGCTGTCTTAGGGTGAGAGGCGGGGTACACCCTAGACTAGTCGCCAGTCAATCACAGGGCTGACACACACAGACAGACAGACAACCGTTCATGCCCACACCTACGGGTAATTTAGAATTAACAGTTAACCTGATGAGCATGTTTTGGACTGTGGGAGGAAGACGGAGTACCTGGAGAGAACCCACGCATGCACAGGGAGAACATGCAAACTCCACACAGAAAAGCCCACTGGGCAAACCGGGATTCAACCTTGTGACCTTCTTGCTGTGAAGCTGCAGCACTAACCATTGCCCAACCATGCAGTCCACAATAAAAGTATGAAAAAGAAATAAATAAATCATAGACATTCTGTACTGGGCAGGTCTGATGAAATGCATGCACTTATTTTCTGGAGAAAAATCTGGGATTGAGCTGGTTGAGACTTTCAGGTTTTGAGTGAAATGCTCCTTTCCCAGTAAAGGTCTGAGCAGTAAACTGAAGAAGCACATGCTCATATATATTCAATCATTTACTGAGCGAGGAAAACACACAGCACACATAAAACACCTCCTTCCTCCTTCGTCCTCTGCCTGTCCTGTAACTGCTGCACGACCTTTGACCCTGACTTTGGAGGTCTGTGGCGGCCAATAATCCTCTCAGTCTCGCTCTTAGCTCGTTCTCTCATGCCTGGTCATGCACAGCAACACCAGCCAACTGACACTCCTGCCAATATCTGCCTCCTTCTGCTCCGTCCTTGTTGCCTCGGTGCACATTGCTCTCGGTGAGGAGATACTGCAGCTACTGTTGCTTTTACTAAAACACAGCCGTGTCGAGAAGGATTATAGGCAAATATTTTGAGTGCTGTGTTTAGTTTTCCCTGCACAGAGAGCCATTTGGGTTCAGAGATAGTTTTCATGCAGGGAGGAAGGTTATTCTAAAGATTTAAATTCTTCCCCTGACAGATGTCTGAAGGAATTCAAGCTACGTTGAATAATCTGACACTTTTTCTTCCTGGTGTATGGTACTTGAATTTAAACAACAACAATCTAAATGATATCCTCTTGCAGGCTCAAACCTCTCCACTTCCCTTTGATTTCAGCTCCACTCAAACATCTGCCTCGTCATACTGAAACTCCTCCATGTTTTTATTCCTTGCACTCTTTCTTTGCCTTTCTGAAATTCAAACTATTTCATCATACCCTCCATTTTTGTTCCCAGCTGCCAGCATGAAGCTCCATCTCTTCTTCCATTTACTCTCCACGCTCGGCTCTCTCCGTCCCATGCGTTCCCAAGGTTAATCATGACTTATTTTACAAATGAGGGCTCTGAGACTGAAACAGAGAGGGGAAGCACATCAGAAGTAACAAAGGACTCAGGAAAACGATGAAATAGTTGGACATAGAAAGATAAAGAGTCAGGAAAAGTGAAAATAACACACTTCTGTTGGTTTCTGAATCTATAAGTGTAAATCCACAAGTCAGCTCAGGGACAGCGATCGATAAAAAAAAGGTTTCTCCATTTGCAGCTGCATGCAAACACATTCATCTACATGACCGGGTTAATGAGAGCAGAGAGGCTTTTGAAAACCACACACACACACCACATCACTTCGGTCTTAGCTGGATATTTGCATTTAAAATCAAGGGTGGAAATCAAAGTGGAAGCTTTTTCTCTGTCATCCAAAACGCTGAAAAGTATCCAAACCTTTGGCCATTTCTCTCTGAGAGGAGCGAAAAACTTGCTCCTCTTTTATCAAAAATGTTCTTAAAGCACCTCTCTGCTCTGCATTTAAACCCCATGTGTAGCTGCTTCAAATCAGTTTAACTTTAACTTGGCATCAAGATTTATTCAACACTTGAGCCATGATCAGACAACAGGTGCAGATATCGATAGAGTCTGACGCAGCAGTGAGGGATAGCTTGTGTGCATGTAGCAGCATTAGCTGTGAGGATTAAGAAATGCTGCCGTGGAGCAGCCTCTCAATAACAGCTAATAACGCTGGGTGTCAATCGGTCTTAAAGTATTCCAGCAGGTCTAATTCCGGCATCGATAACAGGTTTGTACAAACTTATTTCCTTTACAAATAAACTGTGAAACATAAAGGAATCCAGTGTTTGTATTTTGGGTCCATGTGCCAGATTTAATCAGTAAAAGTCAAAGAAAAAGAGCATCAGACAATCCACAATAGACAAATCTTTAATACCGTCATTCTGCTCATTTTGTGGGTCTTCCGTCGCCACTAAAGCAGACGGTAGAGGTCATGAAATGAGCAGGCAGATGGTTTTGACAGAACTGTTCAGATTCACGATTCATACCCAAGACAAAGAAGAGAGGATGAGCTGGAAAAAATGATTTACTGGGATCATCAGTCATGTAGTAACTGCAGGGCTAATTTCACAACCAACCAAAAGTCTGGTGATGATGATTATCAGGACAGCTGGAGTGAACACCAACATTTTCAGGGCTTTTTGTGTGTTGAGTGGTCTCATTGGAACTACATTTTCTATGTTGCAAAAGACCTGGGTGATTATTTTTTTTACCTTGACATGTTTCGAATCGAAACTTCTGCAGTCTTCCTCAGAAGATTCATGTGATGTGCCTGATCTGTCAGCTGATTTATAACGGTTTGGTTGTCCAACCTGAAGCAGTAGCAGGGTCACGGCCTCTGTTGTCAAACACGTTTCAGTAGAAACATGTCAAGGCAAAAAAAATTATTAATAAAAGAAAAAAAAAGAAAAAATGAAATCACTTGCCCAGTTACAAGAGCTATCTACCAATAATATACGCTGTTCGGACAAATTAAATATTTTGGACTCATCCAGTGAAAAACTCCAAAAACAGGAATGGAGATTTTTCTGAGCAGCAGCAGGTTTGGGGTTTTATTTATTTATTTATTTATTTATTTATTTGTTTGTTTGTTTGTTTGTTTGTTTGTTTGTTTGTTTATCCAGAACCTTTAAACAGACACGACTGCAGGACAGAAGATAAGTGGAGCTGATGTGTAGATGGTGAGATAAAGGAGTGTCAAAGGGCCTCTAGTGGACAGGTGCAGAGTAGCACAAAAAATGTTTGGAAAACAAAACGTGTGGCTGGAAAGGAGACAAAATGGAACATCCAAAGTAAAGATGTTAACAGATTCATGAGACCTTCCAACAGTCATTTAGGGTTCAATCGTGATCATTTTTTATGACCAAACCAGAGTTTCAAGACAAAAGCACTCCCTCCATTCGGATTGTAAAGGGTGTTCTCTAAAATGCAAAGTTAAATCAATTCGCACCTTTGATTTTTCATATTTACTTTAGCTACAAGCTCACCTTGATGTGACTGTGCACTCTGTCTGCTCTCTGAAAACATCCAGATCCTCTGCTCACACCTCAGACCACCTTTACCCCCCTGAACAGACAGAGTTACTCTCCTTTTCAGATTTCTCACTTCTGTCTCTGTCTCTCTGTTAAGATATTAAGTTTATCTTTATCTGCTGTCTGAGGTTTTAACACCACCCCCGCATTCAGTCACATCTCTGTTTTTTTCCCACATTAGCGCTGCTTTAGCTGCTGTTATGATAACAGAGCCAACCCGACCTGACCAGCCAGCCTCTTCCTCCCCTTCAAGCCTTCCGTGACGGAAACCTTTGCCCAATTGTTCCCCCTCTCTCTCTCTCTCTGTCTCCTGTTTCTGAGCTCCTGCGACTTTCCCTTTTTTCATCTTTCGTTTATTTACTTTGGCCTTCAGAAGAGAACAAGTGCTGCCTATGTTTAAGGTCAGAAATAGCGTTGCAGGCAGAGGAAATCTCAGGGTTGTTGTGGAATTTGTTTTCAAGGTAAAGAAATACTGCCGGAGGTTATTGTAGAAGCTGATAAAAGATGTGTGACTTAAAAGAGAGAGAAAAAAACCTTTGGCACTCAGAGTTTGAATGTAACATGAGACTCAATCTTTAACAAGCATTGATGTAGCCTCAGACCTTCAGACTCATAGATTTTGTCACATTGTGCTCAAAGAGCAACAGAATTCCGACTTTTTTGCCCCTTTAACTTGTCGAGATGCTTGAATCTTAAACTCCTGGCCGCTGAGATAAGAGGATTAAGACTGTCTTTAGACTCCGCTCTTATCATCCTGTATTCTGTTTCTCCTCTCATCCACCTGATACCCGTGTGTTTGTGTTTACAGCACAGCTAATCCCCTCTCACTCTTCCACCTGCACCTTTTAAAAAAAGGCTCTAAGTGGTGCTGGCTGTAGGTGGGCGTATCAGATGTGATATGTGATAGCTTAAAGCTCAGCACAGGGAAATAAACTCACAATGAGACAAGAGGAAGGCAGGGAGGAATATGGAAATCCGGGAGAATAATAATTTACTTTAAATCCACACTTTTAGAGATCAAAAACTGTGAAAACCAGTGATGTCTTATACCTCAAACCCCATTAAAGCTAACTTTAAGAGAACTGTTTGTGCTCCACATTGTCTTCAGACATGTTGACAGAGCTGCTGTACTCCAGCACAGCGAAACTTCAAGCCAACAAACCAGCAGACGACTGCTGCACTTTTCCCTCCCTGAAAGTGTTGTGCTAATTTGTGTTAAATGAGCGCATAATACCCTCCATCAGTTCTCTTTTTCTCTACTCATGTACCTGAAAAACTCCAAACACACTGAATCGTGCTCCTCATCAGCTCGACTTCATTAAAGCTCCATGAATAACGTTTGAAGTACACGCCATCATCCAAGACTGACCCGTTTCATCACTCTAATCAGTGCTCTGAGTCTGGATCCAATCAGGCCTGCATCTGTCTGCTGCCAAACCACACAGTACACACAAACACACACAAACACACACAAATACACACGAATGACTGTCCCTTGATAGAGTAAGGCTTTTTGTATTTGATCGAGCATTTCAGAAGAGCATTAATCCAGGTCTAAAGCCTGCAGCTGGCTCTCATCTGTCTGCAGGAGTGTGTATCACAGGTTAACAGAGTGTTTACTGCTCAAAGTGGGAAATCCAAGTTTGACTCAACACTGTTGCAGCATGTTTGTGTGCATAAAGGACTTTGTTTATACTGTATTTGGCTCCGTGTAACATGTGTATACTGCATGATTTTGCTTCTGAGTGTCATAAATTTGTGAATAATGAGGTCTGCTGGAAGTACATTACTTCCATCAGTCATTTTAACTCCATGGAGACCGAAAGCCTTCAGTTGGTTTAATGCCTCCCAGTTTCAGTCCCACAAATTTGTTTATTTTTGCTTTATGAATTTCATTGTGTTTTGTTTGGGCTCAGTTGCCAGGATTTTAAAGGAATATGTAAGAGGGTATGTATAGTGAGTGGGTGGTTATGCTGACGAGTCAGGGGTGAGTCCTCATCATGAGAGAAGGTGTTTAAGTTTTGAAGAGTCTTATTCATTTGTGAGGGTGAGGTTGACAGATGTGTCAGAAGTACTGCAGGTATTCTTAGCCGACCTAAACATAAAGACGACTGTGATCACAAAGCTTTTGATTCAACACTCAATCTATGTTACACTATTTACTTTAGTAGTGAGCTTTAGGAAGTGACTGACTGAAATAGATTGGGGATCATGGTGCATTCTGGGAACTACATACTTTGCAACAATTTGTCTGCTTTGTTCTGCAGTGCTCCTCCAAAATGCATGAGGGCACTGGCATCTGTACGACTGTCAAATCGCCTGTTTTCAGTCCTGCTACTTTTCAAACTGCTTTTTCACTGTGATTTTGAGCGCATTACTTTATACTTAAGCTGGTACCCTTTGCCATTTGTCATTCAGCTCAAATTAGGAGGAAAAACAAAGCGGAGATATAAGAGGAGATTAAATTTTTGGTGGTTGTGCAGTAAATCCAGACATGCTGTCAATACAGGAAGTACGATCTACTCCAGAGAACCTATCTCAGGGCTTGCAGGAGGAAATGCATGACAGGCTACATGCGTAGGCTTCTGGGTCAAAGAAAGGGCTACATAGACCCACGGCTAAGGGAGACCCCATTGATTCCACGCAGAAGTATAAAGCAGGCTTTAGAGATCAGGCCAGAACTGAGAACCCCTAGGAAGCTCCAACTAGAGCTGTTTCTCCTAAAAGCTGCAGCTCTCAGAGCCAATGCTTTGCAGTGAATCAGAGGAGCCAGCTCCAAACTTTTTCTTAGCTCTCACTCAGTCGCTACTCAAAGCAGAGATTTTTTTCGATTGACAACATGGCTGCCATGCAGCCAATCACATGTAAGGATATAGGAGCATACCATTATGTGATAGCAGAGAGGGGGACACTCAGTCAGGTAAAGCATATTGTCCCAATTCAGTGAGTGAGACAGCAGACAGCGGTGGAAAGGAGAGTGTGTCAAGGAGAGCCAAACTTCCCATTATTACTCACAGCCCAAATACACCAGATGCATCTTCGGTCTGGCTCCACTCCGTCATGGCATTGGGTCAGAAAGGTTTCCATTCAAATCAATGTGTCACCTTATACTGGATCCGTTCCGTTGTGGTCTGGCTGCTACCTTCTCTGGCAACTATCTTATTTTTGCAGGACGTCTGAGCTGTGACACATCAATTTAACAAAAAGGAGTCAACAGGTTTGAGGTTTCACAGTCCAACATGAACCAGGAGAGAGAATAATCAATGGAGTGGGAAGTCCAGGAACTTCTCGTTTTGTGACTCCAGCTGTCTGTCAGTCCTGTGGCTTGCCGGACTGAACGCACAGCCAGTGTGAGTTGACAAACAAAGTCAACACGCAATGGAGCAGAGCTAGATGCGGATGAATGTGTATATGAGGCGTTATCATCTAAAGGAGACAGAGGAGGGCATGGGATGCAGATGGATGTAAAAGGCTTAAGTTCAGTTTAAAAACTTGCTTATAGGAATGTTTCTCTGTGCACCGTCCAAAACAGTCACAATATGTTGTGAGCATATTTTTGCGATGTGTCTCCCATAAACTGGCTCAGTCTGATCCATTTGTTTGACTTTTTGAGATTCTTTTGTTGTGTTGTACTTTTGTTGTTGATGTTATTTTATTGTTTGAAGTAAAGATACAACATTGTTGAGCCTTCTCATAAACAAGAGCAGACATTGCTGTGTCCGTCGTCCATCTTGAATGCAGGTGTTCCTGAACCGCATTCAGGTTGTTTCATGAAGTTGATCCTACTTGAGAATCTTATAAGAGACTTTCACTGTTAAACTATGACACACTTCTCTGGAGGATAAACAGTCTTTACACCAAATGAGATCATGCTGACTGACAGGAAAAGGCTTTTTGTTGGATCATACCTCAGACTGATTTACACATGAGTTTGCAATCAGTGCTCACTGACCAAAATTAAAATGAAAAACATGTCCATGTGCAAGATTTCAAATTATGCTTCATGACCATGATGGAAACGGTCAGTGTTGCTCCACATGTGCATGTGGCTGCGTGCCCACAGACAAATCACTGGTATGTGCAAGTTGATTAAGATGCATTTACTCACACATTCATGTATGTATACAATGCTACACGGTGTGTGTGTGTGTGTTCCATGCACGTGCAGACCTGTGTGTATTTGCACACCTTCCTCTCCATCATGTTTGCTCAGAGATGAGGATCACAAAGCAGCTCTGTCAGCTGTAAAGAGCCAGATTAAGCACCTCCACACCTTGACTACACACACGCAGCCAAGCACGAACAGGAAGGTACACATGTCAAAGAATGAGCAATTACACAAACACATTCACCGTCAGATCATCATTTCACCTGAGAAGTCAACCTATAATCCAGGCTTTGGTTGGCCTGTGACCTGGAGAGGTGCGGGGCAGTTTGGTCTTTGAATTAGAGAGATTTCTGTCACTGCAGCTTTAAAAACAGTGAGGCAGACAGGTCAAACAAAACGCTTTCTGCAGGGTCACACGAGAGGGTTTGTGTGTGTTGTGAACCTCACCGGGAGACATTTTCCTGTAGATTAGTTGGATGACATTTGCTCTTCCTCAGCCTTGTTCTGTGTATCAGGAGAATTGTGTTGGATTATATGGCAAATAAACCCTCAATTTGATCTGGAGATCTATATCCCACGTTTTATGCTGCTGGAAACTTGTGGCCGGCCTCTGGAGGAAGATGATGTTTTCCTTTTTCTGTCCGAAGCACTTCATCATTTGTTGGATGAATGATCCTTTTTTTTCTTTAAGAACAGATTTTGTGGGGTTTGTACTTCTAGTGCAGGGCGAATCATGCAAACATTTCCTTTCTGCTTTCAGGCTGTGAGTTTATTTTATGATGAAACTCTGATTCACAAGCTCCCCCAAAGACTCACAGAGACCAAAAAGAAATGTTTCCTTCCTCATCTTTGACCAGTTTTTTTTTTTTAACATAATCTGGAAACCATGCTGAAATTAAGATGTTTTTTTTTTAATTCTTAGAAATTTTATCTTTGATTTCTGATCTCAGCAATCCCACATTTACTAGCCAATGTCCTTCTTCATTAATTTTCCAAAGAAGACATTTTCTGCCAGAGCTTCTTTTTTCTTCTTGGCAGTGTTGGTCAAAAGAAAAAGTTGATCTGTGTCTGCAAAGAAAAAAAAAAAAGGGGGGGGGGGGGGGGGGCATTTCATAAACAAAACAGGCTTAACCAGCCACCCAGTCATCCTTTCCTCCTCTGTATCTCACCATCCTCATCATCGATCCTGCGCTGTGAGCATATTTGCATTTACATCCCTCCTCTGGACCCCCTCCTCCTCTCCATAAACAGACACACTGACCTGCACACACACATCCACCAGGTGAAGAGCTCACACATCTGTTTCCTAACTCAGGGTCTCCTGGGAGATCTTTAAGGGGTTAATGGTCTGCTGATGCAGCTGATGGTCTGATAACGTCCCACAAAGGAAACGGACCTTTAAAAAGGAAAAGGGCTTCACCATTAGCCTCCATTGATTTTTATTGATCCTGTATTGATTGTTATCAGGAGGCCTAACAGGCTGGGTACTAACCAGGCTGTGTTTTAGCCCAGTCAAGCCTGAATCCTCTGTCTCTGTAAGTGCTAAAGCTGCTGGTTGTCATCAGCGCAGGAGGGGGGCAGAAATGGATGCATGTTTCTGCCTGATGTAACTCTACACTAAGCAGACGGGGGCTCAGAATCAAAGCAGAGGTTAGCCGTACTCTGATACAGCTGATCCTGAGTGTTGTTAGGGCGCTTTCTGCTGACCCCAGACTCCTGACAAACAGAATATGATACTGAGATGATGTGATAGCAGGAAGGGGTGTTTAGCTGCCCATTACTCAGGAGAGTCTGGGATGGAGAGGATGCAGAAGAAGAGATAAAATGAATTCCTTCGGGAAGATAAGACTGTAAGACTGCTGATAAATAATTTTTTGACACAAAATGTGGAGTGGAATGAGTCGGAGCATTCAGGAGCAGCAGCCACTGTGACCTCAGATCTCTTCAATGATTTTACGTTACGTACAATGTTATTCCAACCTCTCAATCATTTTTCTGGCTGTGATTCGTGACTTTCCTGTCAGGTATGATTGTGGTGTGCTGGCTTTCTATGACTGCTTGTGTACAAACTTCAGAAATGTATAGCTCTAACCTGCCTTTTCAACTCAAAAAAATACCTCGAAGAGCGATTGAAAGTCCTTTGAAAACCTGTTTAGTTTCAGAGTATTTGTTTCAAGGCCAAACATCACGGGGCACTTTCCCTCCGCTCCTATGGCACAGAGAGCAGCCAACACAAACACAGAGTGTCAAATAGTGGGAAAATGAAAAATGAAATCACTTTTGGAAAGTAGAAAGTAAATATTTAGCCCCTTGAAAAGAAACAACATGAAAGGGTCAGAGCGCATTCAAGCTTCAAAAATGTAAATACAGGTCTGTTTCCTGACGGAGCGCCGAAAAATTTCAAATGTTAGACCTTATTTTTCTGCTTCGGAGGCAGAGAGGATTGTTTGATTCTCACAGGCTCCTTGGAGTGATTCTACTGGTTTATATTGGAAGATATCACAACAGCTGGATTCGTACCTTCTTATCTGTGTACGACCAAATTCATGTGGAAGTAGCTTCAGCATATTATCCCAAACAATCTGATTTGTGTCTTCATTCCAGCACCTCAGCTGTCTCCATCAGGAGCCAGAAGCAACCTGATTTGTTTAAGAGCGAGGAGGTTGGTAAATAACAATATCACAGCTTTACCGCTAACATCAGGGGATTTTCACCCACATGATTGTGTTCATGTGATTTTCATTGTGGCGCTGTCTGAGTTGCGTGGGTCCTTGCGTAGCTTCAGGCTGCTCTCTGACGTCTTCGAAGCTAGCCGTGTTTCCCTGCTCTCGTCCCTGGTTTTTCAACAGGATTCAAGATTCAATACTTTCTTTTGTGTCAATGGGCATCACATACTGAGGAGGATTATCTCAATCCTGGAGCCACCCTCTGGTGGACACTGGAGGAACTGCAGTTTTTGGTGCTTTGTTTTATATTCAACCAAGGAGTTCCTGATTGATGTACGAGATTTTCACCTCTAGATTCAATAATAATGATAATTATAATAAAAAGCCCTCAAAAGTGAGTGCACTTGATTTTTATTAAACTTCACACCTGTGCCAACTCTTCTGGTTTCTTTTTCTACTACTGTATTCATCCTGGCTTTTCTTCTTCATCCCTCCATTCCAAACTCGGCAATCCAGAGCTGAGCAAACAGCCCGACAGAAGAAGGTTGAGGGAGAAGGAAAAAAAATGCAGAATAGGGAAAAAAAGGCATCAAATGATGGAATGGCAAAGGGGAAAAAACACCATCCTCCCTTCAAGGCAAGACTCAATGTGAAATTAAAGAGTAGAGAAAGGTGGATGTGATGGAGGAGGGGCGAAGAGAAAGAAAAACAGCAGTGATTGACAGTTTGGGACTAAATCCCCTATCATGGGCTCATGGAGAGAGAAAGGAGCCTCACAAAGGGTAGGGATCAGTGGCAGGGAAGAGGTGGGGACCTGAGCAGAGAGGGTTGAGAGGAGAGAAAGATGGAGAGGAGAAGTTTCTTTCAAAGAACAGCTGTTGTGTTAGAGACCGAGCACCGTCTCATACTGGGAGGATTTACAGAATATATTTCTCTTTCAAGCACCGGGAGGCCACAGAGAAGAGGTTAGAGTAGAGGAAGATCAGCCACGTGTTTCAGCCAGAGAGGGCTGAGAGATATCAAACCTCTTAATTTTTAGATATGACAGTTTGATCAGTGGCTCAAAGGTTTAAACAGATAATCTACATTTTTCTTCTCTATTTAAATGCTTTGATGGGTTCGTGAAGTGACAGGTTCATTTCACAGGTCAAAAGTCACATTTTTTTCATCCAGCAGAACCAATTTTGATCCTGTTACAAAACCTATAGATGAAAAAGTTATGCCAAGTACAGGTGTTGGTGCAAAAGTACTCAAAGAACCAAAATGTTTTATCTTCCTTTTGACTTTTTTATCCCTGAACTTGTGAAGTAGAATGCAAATCTGCTTCTTTATAATTCTGCAGACTGCTGCAAATGGTCTGGAAACCCGATGTGAACCGCTCTCCCTTCTCTTCAGTCTCTCATCTCACTCAGGCTCCTCTTTGCAGGATCACCAGCAATTCCTGGACTTTCTTTCTCTCTCTATCCCTCGGCTTTAGGTGCCTCATTCCATATGTTTCAGATCTTGAGCCAAGAGATTCAGCCTCATCTTTTCTCTCTCGTCTGCCTGTCCTCCTCCTTTTTTTTTCTCCTGAGTGTATTTCCTCTCACCTGACTGATTGTGTGCTTTAACCTTGTTCTTGTAAATCCTTGCAGTTATCACTCGTCCAGGTTGTCATGTTGGATAGGTGGTCTTGCATCTCAAACCTGGAGTTTCTCCCCAAGGATCTATTCCTCATATCTGTTAACAACATATTTTGTCACATTGATTGTCTTTACTTTAAATTTGCGACATCTGTGTTGCTTGTTCCACTCGACATCTGTTGCATATCCATCAGTACTGAGAGACAACAGACAGGTCCCAAAAGGCTTCCTAAGGCCGGCTCTTTTCATAGCTTTTGCTTTTGAGGATATTTTTTTCTGGGGCTAGATTTTAAGTCCTCTTTGTGGTCTAAATCAAGATCTGCCTGAGCAGTCATTAGGTCTGTCTTCAGGTCCCAAAGACAGAGGCTGCCATAGCTTGTCGTTAAACTCTATAAACTGAGTTTAATGATTCAGTCCATGCAAAGGAAAATCTTTGAAAAAGTGTGTGCCAAGTTTGAACCCAGTCTTCAGATTTGAGACTTTTCAAATTGCAATAAAAAGTCTTTTAATATAACTAAAAACCATTCATACACAACTACACAATGTAAAGCCCTTATGTGTCCTTCGCTGTCCTGCCAACTCAAGCTCTGCCTGCCTGCACACCTGCTCCTCCTTACCTGATCGGCTTGCCTACTTTTGCTGCCATATCAAATGCTTGTGTCTTCAGTCACTCGTTGGATTGAAATCCAGATTTACCAGATCTTGCAAAAAAAAAAAAAAAAGTGGATCAAATAGTCTCTGAGTGATCTGATCTAACACTTGGTTTCCCTTCCCCAAGCCTCAACTTAAGGACCGGAGAATTACGGTAGGGATAGTGGAGACGTGGGGGGTGGAGTGGAAAGGAGTGAGAGGAAGTGGTATTGACTGACACTTGGGGAGATAATCCACTCACAGTGGGGTCTGAAGATGACATGTCAGAAATAAGTGAGGGATTGTGAGGAAAGAGAAGCAGAAATAAGAGAGTGGAGAAAGCAGGGATGGAAAAAAGCTGCACAACTCTATTCATTCTTTTGCTGTCCTTCCCAGGTCATATTCTCTGGGCAAAAAATGAGACCTGTACGGGAGTTAAAGCTCACACAATTTAGCCGTGTTTCTCTTAATTGGCAGCCAGATCTTCTAGTCAAGTCAATACAACTGCTGAGTGTCTATGGGATTACCCAGGTCCTCAAGCATACAGCCAACACATCATCCATGTGTCTTTAGTCAATTCCATCAATGAAAGCTCTAATGTCTCCACATCCAGGATCCCAACACCACACTGGTTTAGTGATGGCCAGCTGGTCTTTGCCGTGTTACATCTTTTGCATATTCGCCATAGGGAGGGAGTGCAGTCAATTGTTCCTGGGGTTCTGGCAGGGACATGATGACGCCTCCCTTGATCTCCAGATTCAACTTTTGTCATCCTGAAAAGATTGGAGCTCAAAAATCATTTAAATGTCAACGTACTGCCTTTTGTAATCTTTCCATCCACATACATACATATCTTTGAGTGCTTCCACGTTTCCCCCCTCAGTTATTCTCCACTCGACTTGATATCTTGCCAAATATATCAAATAAACACTCCTTTACTTCTTTGCAGTCAGTGTGTAAAAGGCAAATCTTTAAAATTTTAACCTGACACATAGTGCCTGTTGCTGCTTCTTTACTCTTCATTTTGGACCAAATCTAAATCTATCCAAACTGCAAAAGTTTTTCTTCTTTTTTTCTTTTTTTAAAGGGACTGTGAGGACTTTCTAAGTGATCTAGAAAGTCTCAGATCTATGCCTCATCATAATCCACAAGTTAAAATGAGATTATCAGTGCCGTTAAAGGTTATTTCTAAATACTATGTCTTAGCTTCCCAGGTCAGACAGGACCGGATTGATTTACAGCACATTGAAGTCTCTATGACAACACCACACTGGCTGGTAAAGTTTAGTGGTGAGAAGAGTGATCTGTTTTTCTCTGCTGAAAACAATTTCTATGATTAATTCAATAGTGATGATGGACACGGGAGCTGAACTGTCAGATAGAAAAAGGACAGAAGAGAAGAAGAAAGCTAAATGGGAAAGTGATAGCGCAGGCTAAAACAAAAGCTAAAGGCTAAAATACAGGCTGAACTGTTTGTGATAATGTTAATTCCAACCCACATGAAGCAGTTATATTGCAGTGATCTGATCAAACTTGAGAGTCTGTCAATGAAATGAAGAGTGAGGTTACGTTAGCTCTGCTTGGTAGATGAGCAGGACATAAGGATTCGCTAACATTACACATTAGCCTATGGATACATCTTAGACCACCAGGCTGCAAGTGACATTTAAATAGCCAGATACTAAATTACAGTATAAATTGACAAAGTTTGCTTGTTGTCAAGTTTGCCTACAGATACCACTCAGAGCACCGGGCTACCAGCAGCGCTAAATATAGTTGGCTACTAAACTACAGCACAAACTGGCAACGTTTGCTTGTTGTTGTGTCTCAAACAACAGTACTGTGTAACTGTTGATAAATACCTTACCTTGTCTGTGTATCCAGTAAAATGTTGTCTTAAACAAAGAAAATTAGTGTTAAAAAAGAAAATACAATCCCCTTTCATTTCCAAAACAAACACGCCTTATTAAGACTCATGTCATCACAACAGTGTGTGTGCGATTCCAGCCAAAAGGTGTCACCGCAATCTACTTTAAACAGACAGTCCTCACAGTCCTTGAAAGTAAAAACACCACACAGACATTCATTTGCTTCTTTCCAGTGTTTGAGAGACATTAAAGTCTAGACAGTTCAGACTGCTCTTTGGGTCAGATCAGTATCAACCCACACTGTCATAGCTCGTGATGCTCTTTTTGCAAATGTTCTGAAATACCATCTATCCTCCAAATAAAAAAACATTAAAGTGGCTGTTGGATTCCTTTATGGTGTCGAAGCCTCTTAACATAAATTCTGAGTCTTTGTACAAAGTGTGCACACCCTCAGAGGCCCTTACCCTGCCTCCGACTCTGTTCTTTCTTTTTTAAAGACATTCAGGCTTATAGGGTCACTTGCAGATATTCCACAAGCTCACAAACACACACTATAGTCACACACACACTCACACAAACACAAAACATTGGGCCTCCCCGTGGACTCTATAGACGCCATTTCACACAGCATCTCCTGCTAAGCTGCAGGTCGATCTAAAGCCATCAAGCACCATTAACGATGCCATACTGGCCTTTATGAAGACCACAGGGGGGCACATCCTGCTGGTGCCAAGCCTCATGGCTCGGAGGGCCGGGGGTTGGACTTTAGAGAACCTTAATGAGGTGGAGCAAGTTAATATTTTAACACTTGTGGCTATTGTCGAGCCATATGGCCCTGTCTCTGACATGTTATTCTGAGGAGGGATACGGAGACAGATAGAGAAAGGAAGGAGGAGTCAGAGGGTAATAAAGAGAGGGTGGAAAAGTCTAGGAGCAATGAAATGTTGTATCATTTACATTTAGCACAGCAGCAAACCATCATTTGATGGTCTGTGAAATAGTTCTATTGGTACCAAAGTAGCTTCTTCGGGGCTCCAAACCAAAATAGTGGTAGAAAAGAACACAGTAAGTCTGATGTCATGACAGCCCTTGTTTGGGATATGATTTTTATATCAGTAGTTTGGTACTTTTAATGGGTTAAATCAAAACAATACACTACACTTTATTTTTTTGCCTTTTACAAATTGTAGGTGGTCCTTTGCAGAGTTGGGTCTGTTGATGATTAAAAGCATGAGGTGTTGTCACAGACACTTCAGGAGTACATCCTCTTCTTATGGCACCAGAAACAAGAACATCTGACAACCTTGACTGCCAATTTACACCAGTGAGTACGCTTACAGTAAATAACTGGAAGCTGTTATTTCGTCTGGCCTCAACTAAAGGTTGGACACTTGACAACTGAACTAATAGCGTTCTTTATTTCACATTCTTTACCTAACTTAGTGCCCTGGATGGATGACCCGACTGGGTTACTGTTTACTTCCTAAGGCCTGAAAGACTCTGAAATCACCAGTAGCTGGAGTCAAAGAAAGAGCAGGGGAGCGTAAAGATGGAGAAAGCCCTTCATAGGATCCAAGATATGAGCTTTGATGATTTGGGACAGACAGACAAAACACCTCAGGGGAGGAGCAGAGAGAGAAGAAAGGCAATGAAAGAAAGGAAAAGAACCTTTACATCTGGAGAGGACTCTGACAGGAAGCCACCCATCTGTGGCCAAACAGCTGGGGGCCAGACTGAGTGGACCCTGTCAGCATGAGTGTGTTTAGTGTGTGTTGGCTTGTGATGAACAGGTGGGGGTGGAAGAGAAAGGCAAAGTCACCGGTCTGGAACGCTGGATGTCACAAGATGTCTTCACGGCACCAGACTATCCAGAGCAGGGCATTTGGAGTTGGGAACAGACAATTAACCTGTTGGAACAACTGTCTTCACGGCTCCTCACAACAAGTGTAGCTGACAGGTGCCCCAAGCCCCCGCTAATCCCTCAGTGTTTTAATTTCCCGGCAGCATCTGCCAGAGATTACCCCCGACTGCACCGCAGGTATGTGTGCGAGATGAAAAATACTGAGTATGGATATCTGGCTCACCTGCGAGGAGATGAATGGATCAGGCCAGATTGTATCCATCAGGGCATCTTCAAATCTGCATATTTTGGGTGTTTCCAGTCTGTATGGGTCAGTACCATAGACTGTATAATTAATGGACGTAGTCCCCGTGACGTCACACATCTGTTTCTGAAATAGATTTTTGAGGCAAAACGGCCGGTGCGGCCATATTGGAAATGAGGCGGGCTGTGAGTCTCCACATTAACAGCCATAGGGTACCCGGCAGTCACGTGAGCTGAGCTGTACCTCTGGTTGGACAAACTAGCTATCTTAATATTGTCGAAGCTGCCGAGTTAGTAAAAAAAAAAAGCCCATGTACTTGTTATGTACAGGCATCAGCATTTGGATCAGCTTGGTTTCAGTGGCTGTCTCAAGTGCTAAAATTATGACTCAGCAGTTTGTGCAAAGTGCCAATTTTTAATTTTCTGCTGTAAAGTTTTAAAGCTGAAATGAAATTTTCCTCTCTAGTCCTTGGATAAATTCGACCCCCATGTCTGTTTACTTTCTCGTCCCTCTACAGGAATTCTCACCTACATTTTACCTCTCATATCGCTTACCTTTCATCAGCTAAAATGTCTGTGTGATGTATTCACTGTTGCTTTTGTGGCGACTCATTCACTTCAACTATGCAAACAAAATCAGCCACAGAAGAAGCCGTCAGTCCGGCATGTCTATTCACGACTGTCAGCGTTTAAACGTGTGCAATCTACACCTATTCTGTATCTGCTCCTCAGAATAAAACAGTGACAGGCCTCTTTGTCCTCACATGTCATAACATTGCTTGGAGCCAGTCAGGGTGATGGGACAGCTGCTGAGGACTTGGATTTCCTTCTTTTTAAAAGGATTTTTCGCCCCTCAGGTGGGTGTGTGCGATTGTGTGTCTTTGTGTGTGCGCACATGTGTGTGTGGTTTCCTCCTGTGTCGACTTCAAACATAGAGGAGTTTACCTCCGGCAGGTTTTTCAGTTCTGACACTTTTTGTGCCCTTGAAGTCAAAGAGGAAAAAAGTGTGTTTAGTGTGTGTGTATGTGAGTGTGTGTGTGGGTGTGTGTCTGTGTGTGAAAGTGAGTGAGGGCTTGTTCAAAGTGAGTGATGATGACTTGTGACCGCAGCTGAAACTTGATCAGATAAGGTCTGCAGAGACCAGTCTTTGTGGCCTTTTAACGTGTTTTGCAGGTGGCACACACACACACACGTACACACATACACAAACAGATAAATGTCTGCTTTTAAGATTTAAGTGTCTCGCATGGACATACAAACATAAATGCTGCTCCTAACCATCAATAAATGGCTTCAAGGTGGTCGATTAGAAATTAAGAAAAACAGGAAAAAATGTGCAACTAACATGTTCATAATATTCAATATGCATAGACTTCTCCCTCTGTCTTACACACACACACACACACACGCACACACACACACACACACACACACACACGCACGCACGCACGCACACACACACACACACACACACACACACACACACACGCACACACACACACACACACGCTGTGGTTCTGTTGTATAGCAGGAAAGGACTGTTACATTTTCCCAGGGGAAACAGCAGCACAGCCGTTCAATGGACATTGTTATGAGGCTGTTTTTCTTTAGGCGATCCTCCCCTCCATTCCTCTCTCTTTCTCTCTCTCTCTCTCTCTCTCTCTCCACCTCGCCCCTCAGCTCGGGCTCCAGCAGGTGATTAATGCACAGCGGCGACCATTAGCGATTTGCTCATCAGCCCAAAAGCACTTTGCTTAAGTGAGCAAAGTCATCCAAATGGTGTTGCAGTGTAAAAGAAGCTCGGTGTTGTTACCAGGTCAGGGACTTTATGTCAGAGCCGGTGTAAGTGGGAGACTTTGTAGACGTGCCCCTGTTACAGCTCATCCTGGATCAGGTCATTCAGAGCTCTAACTGTGTGAGGCTCTCAAAGTATTAGACCAATACTGATGTGTGTTCACCAAACATACTTTTATTTTGAAAGGCACTTCCATTAGATCGTACAGTAAAGTGAGTAGATGCAAACAGCTAAAATATGGATTAACTGTAAAAATGCTGAAAGTATAAACCCTCTCTGCAGAGAAATAAACCCTAAAGTTGAGATGCTGATGATGTCAATCAAACCATCACCAACCAATCACACCTGTGACATCACTCTCCAAAGCCTCCTGTCTCATTCACAAAAGCAGCTATTATAACATCATATGATGTTAGAAGTGATCATGAGACACCTTACTCTTCCTCTTTGAGATATATTGACGGACAGTCTCACACACACACACACACACACACACACACACACACACACACACACACACACACACACACACACACACACACGCACACACACACACACACACACACACACACACAGAGTCTCAGGGCTAATGAGGGTATTTCTCAGCCTGTGTTTGGTGGATTAAACTCAGAGCAGCAGAATGGATCTGATTGAGAGAGGAAACCAGCAGAGGGAAGAAAATGGAGCGAACAGAGCGAAGGGGGGAAAAAACAGCGCTGAGCCATGGGGGGTCGGGCCCTCTTTCACCAGCTCTCTCCCTGGGAACCCACTCTCTCTCATTCAGGCCTGTCCCCTACTCTTCACCTCATCGCACCACTATCTCCCAGCCCTTTGGGATTCAAATGATATCTCATTAGCTCTTATTGGATTGAAACTTTCTCAAGATGCACAGTGTTTCACTTCTTTTTTTTACTGATCAATAAAAGGACCGCGGTGTCTGGAAGAAAGGGCTCCTCTTTCTTTTCCTCCCCTCATCGAATGTCTCGCCTAATTTCCGCTTCTCTTCTTCTCCTCATTTTCACCCTCTCTCTCTTCCTCTTCCTCTGTCAGTAAATATCACTCTGCATCTCTTAAACTATAGCCAACTTGTTTCTTTACTTCCAGGATACGTGGTCTTCTGTTTCTCCTCTCTGGCCTCTGTGCCCACAGGGTGTCTTTGTCTGTTTCTAATGTGCCATTAACTCGCTGTGCTCGTCAATGGCTGAGAGTCCCAAAGGCCACAGAATTAACAGAGAGAGAGGGCACAGGGAGAGAGGATCACTTGTGCTAAGAGGTACTTATTCAGGGTTGATAGGAGACAAAAGGGACATTACACCTAATTTAGGGTTGATAGAAGCAGAATTATACATTGATGGTTCACAGATCAAAAAACAGGAAAAACCCAGAGCCATCAGAGCAGGAGAGAAAACTGAGCCTTTAGGATTGCAAAGGTCTACTTCAGTCGAACTTTAAGTCACAAATACATTACTTAAATTGAGCGCAAATGTGCAATGAACTCCAATTCTTCTGCTGCATGTGGAAACGTTGATAAAACCAGGACACAAATGGTGTTCACAAGTGGTCTGGTTTTCTTCAGCAGTGTAAACTCTGCTCTTACCAGCATTTCAAAATGCCAAGTGTACCCTTTGGTGCTTCCCATATGAAGTGTGTTGGCTGCGTAACAGCTCAGTCACAGTTTAATGTACATTGCAGCGTATGTTAACGGGGTCAGACCGTTCAATCTGCTAGCTTGTGTCTCTTGTGCCAAAAATCTAGGGATTAGGAGAAGACTTTTTCTGCAAACAACTTGGTCAAAAGATAGAAAATTCATTTATTGAGGTCTGAATTGGTGTTGTATTGGCAAAATATATGACCTAGAGCTTTGAAAAACTTCAAAAATGCTTTTCAAGCAAATGCCCAAAGAATTGTATATTGCTTTTACTCTGAAGTTGTGTCCTCTGCGGTTTTTGGTTAAAGAAAAAACAAAACAAAAAAAAAAACCCTGCTTAAATGTTTTATTGGAGCTGGCGATGATTTTTCATTGGAAAATAATTTCTTATCACGTTGGCTGTATGAAATCTTTATTATTTAAAAACATGAGGTTATATGGAATATTTTACCTTATAAAATCTTTCTCTCTTATTGAATCAACATCTGTGTCCAACTTTATTCCCTGATGTCAATAAAACATTGATAAAACAGGGTCATCATCATTTATTTGGGTACTTTTTGTGACTCTTTTAAGTGGAAACATGAATAGCTGCATATTGTGCCAGAGCATCTTAAAGGACACTTTTTACACTCAGTAGCAGCAACCAAACAACTGCTGGTTTGGGCATAAGAAACTTCCCTTGAATCCTCCTGTAGAGTTAGAATCGTTGGTATGAAAACCTTTGATTTCAGAATCCTCAAACTAGATATTAAAGGTGCAGAGACGACACACATTTATTTATTTCCGTGTTTGTCTTTTACATGATTTATTCAGTGTTAAAACCAGAGTAATAATTCTGCCTCTCTCCCTTGATTTTCTCATTATTTTATTTACTCTTTGTCTTGCTCATTGTTTCTTTTCCATGCTGTCTTTCTTCTTCTCTGACAGGGGGTCTGCAGGATTTAACAGTCAGTTTAACCCTTTATTCCTTCCTTCTTTCCTCTCTGCAGCTCATCACGTGTCGTCTTTGTTTGTATTTCATCCCCAAATAGAAACAACACAAGATCATCCAGGATCAGCGCAGATATTCAGAGCTTCTCCGGCTTTACTTCTTTTCTTTTTAAAACAGAAACAAAGAAAAACAAAGCAGTATTTGTGAAGGAATTCAGTGACTGAGTGAGACGATGGTCTAAGATTGGTTCAGTATAAACTAAGGTTGGTTTACAGTCACAGAAGAAAGTAAAAGCTTGAGAAAGAGTGAGATTAGCACCAAAAATATTCTGGGGTTGATGTTGAGTCTTTTCACGTGTTTGCACAGGTATAAAAGAAGGGATGTCGCTGGTATGAAGTCAGCTGTTGGTTTGGATGAAGGCCACAGCGGTTTTGTTACCAAACAGAGATTCTGAACCCGAGATTTGGACGCTTTAGTCCATGCTGTGAGTTTCTTGTATCCGCGACCTTTCAGGATTAAGTACCTTCTTTGTGCAAACAGTGTTTCGGATTCAGACAGCTAAACATGGATGTTAGCTGAGCACGTACAAAGCTGGTGTCACTTCTGCTCAGAGCGAGAGAATGAGTGTGTGTTTGTAAACCAACAGATAGTGACCCTTACTCTTTCAGAACCGACTGGGCAGAAGTGATGAGCGCAGATTTCCACCGACAGCTTGGGATCACAGGGTGACGAGGGAGGGAGAGAGATGAAGAGATGAAGAAATGGAAGACACACTGTGGGAAAAGGAGGCGTGGATGTACCGAAGAAAGATGGAAACTTTAAAGAAAACATATTTTATGGAGAAATGTGTGAGTGTGTGTGTCCCATAATGCCAGCGCTCTGTTCTCAGGCTGACTGTGATTTGACTAAACATGGTGTGACGGGTCAACGAGGCACCAACACTAACATTTACCCAACACCGCCTGGACACAGCCGGACGAACAGGAGACATGTGAGGAAGAGGAGGAGGAGGAAACATGGCAGAGCAGTGGATAAGGAGTGGGAGGAGAGCTTGTTAGTAGAGGGGAGAAGAAGGGAGGAGGGGAGAGCAGATTCGAGGGGAAAAGGGGAGGAGAGGAGGACTGGAGGATGGAGATAAAGAGAGGGGATGATGGGGGATAAACGAGGGAGGGAAAGGAAGCAATGAAGAGTGAAAATGAATTACTTCATGCTGAGATAGATAGATAGATAGATAGATAGATAGATAGATAGATAGATAGATAGATAGATAGATAGATAGATAGATAGATAGATAGATAGATAGATGACGCAGACAGACAGGAAACTTTTCGTGGCTCCAACAGGCCTGGGAAAAAGCCAGTTAACCTGTATGTGTGTGTGTGTGTGTGTGTTTGTGTGTGTGTGTGTGTGTGTGTGTGTGTGTGTGTGTGTGTGTGTGTGTGTGTGTGTGTGTGTGTGTGTGTGTCCGGAGCCCTTTTGTCCCTTTGTTGATCCCACACTGATAAAATCTGCCCGAACAGGAAGCAGCACAATGCCAGGCAGGCCCTGAGGAAAGGCTGGATCAGAACCTCTCTCTCTCCCTCTCCCTCTCTCTCTCTCTCTCTCTCTCACACACACACACACACACACACACACACACACACACACCTACACACACAAACACAAGCATATAATCTCTCTTTTAGACATAAACAAGTCAGATGCATACACGCAACTTCAGACCTGTAGCTCTGGCTGTGATGTTTGTTCTGTCCAATCAGAAGCGACCGTTTCAAACTTTGGCTGTTCATTTATCAAACCACACACCTCCACATGAGCTGTCATGACTCCTGGATTTTACTGCTTTACCTCACCTCACCCCTGCAGCCTCTTTGTGGCCCTGGAAAGCCTCGTCTGTGTTTCTCTGTGTAAGGTATCAGGGTCCCTGGAGATTAACGAAGAAGGACTTGTGGTTATCAAGGTCACTTCGGGGTTAACTCAGGATCAGAAATCATCTGAAAATCACTGACAACTAACCAACTGATAATCTTGAGATCTAGAAGAGGGGCTGAGGGACGTTTTCAGCTCTTAAATATCAGCATAGGCAAGATATTTACAGGTTGCACCTCATCTGCAATACATCACACGCATACACACACACACAGGCGTATGAAAGCCCTGCCTCTGATCATCCCTCACAGGTCACCATGACAGCACAGAGGAGGGGAGATGGTAACAATATGTAACAGCTGAGCTAGCAGACTATAACTGGTAGGGCTGCAAACTCAAAAGTTGGAAATGGTCCTTGGTAATAAACATTTTGGTTTGTTATAAGAAGAGATACATTAAAAAACATGTCTAGTGCAATATTTTTAAATGAGATTATAAACAAATTTTCAGGGAATTTTCTCTAACTGAGTCTAACTGTTATAAATAGAGACATTAATATCTGTCATAAGCAAACATACACGCAAATATGCCTGGTATAACATTTATGACACTAATCAGTTTTAAGAGCTGTACAGCTTTAATGGAAAAATAAAATATATAAAAAAAGATCTAGGTACAATAACCCAGACATATTCCTTATGTCCCTTCAGCACCCCAAAAAAAGCCCCATTCAAAAATGTCAAAATATGTAGTTTAGCTTCTCTTCAGACCGTGCTTTCATCCCATCCAGGACCTGGAACTCGTCCTCTTTAATGGCTGCTGACTCATTATGACTGCTCTTCATCTTTAATGTCACAAAACTGTTTCTTTCATAGAACAATAAAAACCATGTATGGTTTTTAAAAAATGAAGAAATAATACTTTTTTTAGCAATATTCCTGGGATAAAATTCTCATGGGAATTTTAAGGAAACTTTTCTGAAACTTACCGGAAGTTTCCACCCTTTTGCAACCCTAGGAACACCAACATTATGTCATTGCAGAGTTCAGTGTGTTAGTGTGAAAAAGTTGTGATGACTTAAATGAGGTTTGGTGTTGCTGCCTGACTGAAGTGTGTTCAAAGCTTTTGTCTTCACTTTGTCAGGTCGTCTTTCAAACCGTCTTACACACCTTAAGAACAAATCTGAGCCCATGATTGACTTTATAGTTCTTTATTCGTGCTTTCACAACTGGTGTTTTCTTACATTTTGGCTTCATTTTTTGTAGTTTTCCCAAATTTTTGTCTGAATTGTGTCTTTTTAACTACGCGTGTCACATGTGAAGAGGTTATCAGGCTGAAAGATCAAATCCAGAGTCAACTCAACTCCAATAATCAAACTTTGTGTCGATGTCAGGACATCCAGGTTTTAAAAGCTGGAAAGAGCTTTCAGCCAAAGGTTTTCAGCCAAAGGTTTAGCCTGTAACTCAAAATACTCAGTCATGATGCGTCATTTTCTTTGCATCTTAAAATAAAACATGTTCCTGGGCTTAAGAGGGGAATGTGGCTCATATTAAGACTTATTAGACCATTTTAACTAAAATTTAGACATTAATGCTTAGATTACAGTTTTTGCAGTGTATGAAGGACACATGACTCCTCCAGTGAATCCAGCAGTTAGCGATATTAGATATCAGATATCACCCTGCTCCCTATTTCCTGCGTCTTTGTTTTGTATTTATTATGTAAAATCAACACTGATGTCAGGATGCCACCTATCTGTGGCTCATGATTCGCCTTCCTTCCTCCGTTACACACACTCTCCATGTCAGGCTGTTTTAATCTCCACCTGTAATCTCTCCACCCTTCCTCGGAGCTACTCTGCTCCTCCTCTTCCTCCCCTTGTTCCCTTCATTAGCCGCCATCCGTGCGTACCACATGACCGCTTTACGCCTCGGGGAGAAGCAAGAGGGCTGTGACCCCTCACCGTGCTGGACCCTACAGGCATCACACATACAAACACAAACACTTCAGCTTCTCGAGCCCTCACTGGGTCATTTAGAGAGAAAGTCAGGGAGGATGGGGGAAGGGCTGAAATGTCTTCACTTTTGTTTTGCAAAGAAGAAAAGAGGCCAAAGAAAATAAGGTCCTTTGTTAGTGCACTTTAATTTTGTTTTTGCACTTTACTGGGAGCTGTTGTTGTTTTTAGTGAGGGAGGTGGAGGGATGGAGACAACGTGTGAGAAATTCCCAGAGTTTAAATTGACACGGCTTTAAATTTTCAAGTCGTGAGGAAAAGGATGACAGAACTAAGTGGTGCAAAGAAACAGAAAATCAACAAAGGTGGCAGTGAATGCACCATGGCTTTAATTAAAAGTCATAGATAAGTGTTTCTGACGCCAGCGTGTATAAAATTCCCCTTCCAGTGCCAGCTTTAAGTTATCTTTATTTCCAAACATGGCAGAGTAAAAAGGTCCTTTCCCCGTGGCACAGTGCCCCTGATTGTGAGGCATGTTTGTGCGTGCGGATAAGGTCACAAAAGAGCTTCTCATTGTTTGTGCCTGAATCTGTGGGCGAAATAAACTTTTTGGGGAACCAAACAATCCTGGGTTGACTCAGAGCTGGCACAGCGTCAGCGTGACAGAGTCATGTGTGAGGCTGTGAGGGCACGACAGCAATGATAAGATGGGAACTGAATGGGGGGGTAAAAACAGTGGAGGAGTCAGAAGGTTGAAGTTTATAATGACATTGTTCAGTGATAAACAGAGCGACGGATGAGCTGGCACAGAGGCTGAAAAATCAGTGGAGGAAAGAAAGGACTTCAGTTCCCATGATGGAAAATATAAGTGTTTATAAATCACCGAAACTGCAAACACGGATCAGCACAATGAAACATTCCAGAATCAGATTCAGGAATCTTTAAAAATGCTCTCTGCACCACGTCTCTGAATCTCTGAACCTGAAGAGCTGAACTGTGCATGATGGGACGATCAATGCAGCAACTTTAAGACAGGAGACTTACTTTTCCTCTCCGGGATGAAGATCCTAAAGAGTTAAGCACTCTGTCATAATGTGTCACATGCAATAACGTCCACTTTTAGGAATCATTAGCGTGTCCGCTTGCTTCCTCGGGGGCTGTTAGTGGACTAAAAGGACGTCTAAACAAACAGACGTACACAAATAGAAAAAGACAGCAGCTTAACGCCGACCCCGCTCCTCACACACTCACACACATCCGGTGTGTTTGTGCTGTCTTAGCTCTTTATCAGGCAGAGATAGAGGCAGCAGGGTGGACTCTCTCAGGACCTCTGCTGAACTTTTGGACCCGGAGGCTGCTGTCATGACCTCTGACCTCTTACCCACATCCACACACACACACTTACACTCACAACACACACTGATAACTTGATAGCAGAGTGCTGCAGAAAGTTCACGTGTGTTTGGTCACTCAGTCATCGCTGTCACACTCTCACAGCCTCACACGCGCTCACATCAGAGTTTGCACCAAGTGTGACACGACTGACATTACAGACTTTCGACGTGCTGCTGATTTCATCAGAAGAACTCTGGGTTTGGTTTCAACAATGACATGTACACCTACGTTTTTCTTGCTGACTGATTCTCTCAGATGTCACTTTTATTCTCCCCAAGGAAACATTTGTGAAATGAAGCAGTGACACACAGCTCAGTGCAACCTGATAGGATCAAAAACCAACAGCAGCAGCAAAAAGTAGCAGCCATACGTAAGACTCTTGGTGACTGTGTGTGCAGGATGGGTATAAAACACTTGAATGTGCATGCATGCATGAGGTGGAGTGTGTTTGTCTGTGTTACGGGTTAATCCGTCCCTGAAGGCGAGCAATAAAGGAAAAGGAGTGGTGGCCAGATGGAAAAATACACACAAACACAAACACACACATCCTGTTCGAAGGAGCACAGCCTGCTAGCTTTTGTTGAATAGTTTGCAGCCTGAAAACGCAGACAGTAAAGTCAGCTCTGAGGAAACCCCCCCATTAAGAGCTCGAATATGACCAAGGATGAAATAAGTGAGTCCACGTGTACACCTGATCAAACCCACGCGTCTCCTATTGCTTCTCTTCAGCGCTAACTCTCCTGATAGATCCCATTGTTTCCAGACCTCTGAATGAAACAGGTCTTCACACACACTTTGTCAGGTCCAAGACCGTAAACGACGAGTCCCTGTTTCATCTCTGCAGCCTTCCAGCGAGCAGCAAACACTGCGTGCCGAGGCCTCCAGATGAAACTTCTCTTGATCCAAACATTTCTCATCTTCATCCGTGAGGCAGGAGGCTCTTGGGGGGGGGGTGACGAGGGGAAGAGAGCGAGGCGGCTTTTACGTCTTTGATCAGAGAAAAACATTACACATGAGAGGCAGAGAGGTTTTCAGGAGGAGCAGCATGTCGGAACAAGTAAAGAAACCGGCAGGAGTTGTGAGAGGAGATGAAGAGGGAGATGTGGAGGAGAGATTACACGGATATGATGCACGCCGGAGAGAGAGGCTGCAGAGATGGAAAAGTGAGCTCACAAGAGGTGATAGTGAGAAGCAGATGAGAGAGCAGAAGTGTGCCGACAGAGAGGGGATGACTGAGTTTTTATCATTTTACTGGAGAAATAAGTTTTGGGGATTACTACAACCAAACTCACAAAGATGTCTCCTGTTACAGTGAGCTGTTTTCACAGATCTTCTGTCGATAATTGTAATGTTTGGGTTTTTAAATGGTTCCAAAATGGACCTGGTTTACATTTTCTGCAGCAGGTATTTATTCAAAGTGACAGATTTGACTGTTAAAAACCAACAGAGTGAGATCTGATGGGTTAAAATGATCCTGTTGGCTCTCTCTCTCTTTACATCTGCTCCCTAACTGACTTTCTCCTCGTCGTATGCTGCTCTTATGTTCCTGCACCACAGCACACACTGACAATTAGACTACAAGCACCCAGCGAGTCTCCATCATCACATTCCTCTCATTCCTGCAATTAGAGACGCGGTGCGTGGGGCCGTGAAGAAACGAAATCCTCTCCCTCTCCTCCCGCTTTGTTCTTTCTCACACTAAGACGACTGGAGATGATTGCCCAGACGAGGAGGGGGACCAGACTTGGGACTCCTCCTCGTTTCTCTCTTTTCTTCTCATCGAGTCCTCTCTCTCCCTCTCTCTCTCTCTCCACCTCCTCCTCCACATTCCTGAGGCCGGAGCATTACCCAGCGAGAGAGGAGGAGACATTCCTGGGATCTTTTGTTGGGCTCGAGATGCTCCTCCTGGTGAGAAATGGAGGGTGGAGAGGTAATGATGGGATGTTATCCGTCTCATGTCTGTTCAAAGACTTGAGGTGGTGGAGAGATTATGGGTTATAATGGCCTTTTACTCTTCACTTACCGTGGGTTCAGGGACAAAGATTGCACGTCTCTGAAGGTGACGTGTGGAGACGAAGTTTCACACAAGTGAAGCTCTTGAGATACCAAACATTTTCCTCAGTGTTGTTTAAGCTGAAAGGTCTTAAGAGTCTCTGGAGAAAAGAGCCTCCAATCTTTGAATTGATTTCACCTCCTATTTACACCATCGAGTGTCATTTGTGGAACTATTAAAGGTTTAATTCACCTAAATACACTCCAGACAACAAAATCTAAAGACTAGGAGAGAAACGACAAGTATTCACATTTTGCAATGATGGATCGTGAGCAGGTTGTGAGAAATCTGTCTGTAATCTCATGACCTCCTGATGGCTTTACGAGGTACAGATTTCTCGACATGACAAAAACGTTGAACACACACTCAGTCCTCGTGGTAAAGACTAATTAATGTGCCTGTGAGCGTATCGGTCACTCAGACTTCACAGGCTCAACATTTACACCGAGCATTGTTCAGCTCCATTAATCTGACCTGCCAGATTCTTTATCCTCCCACTTCATCCATTTTCCATTGTTCTGCTTTCTGCCCTGATTGCTGTCCACTGCACACTCACATTCCTCAAACATTAAGACACACACACACACACATAAACTAACACACACATCAGCCGTGTCAGCAAACCTGCAGGTTGAACGCATATATACACAAAACTCTCACACGCTGTTACTGTCGGATATGTTGTTGGGCGCTGATAAAGACGTGCAGTCTGGTTCTCAGGCAAGACAGTCCAACATCCACACACACACTCGGACACACACTCGATCATCTAAACCGGTTCTCACAGTCCTCCCTACAGCTTCAGAAAAAGCTCAGTCAGCTTTGAATCTTAAAAATGTGTTGCAGTCATCTACACATGCTCCACTTCTCTCTCTCTATTTAAAGAAGTACGCGCCTGGTTCTGAACAGAATTAATCATTTAAACCTTGCTCTGACTTTGATGCACAGAAATATCTCGCAGCGAACTTGAGTTCAGTTATATCATCAATCACAACTTTGAATCAGCTGACATGGATATCTCAACTCCCGATCTGACACATTTGAGTCTCTACAGCTCTCAACCGCATCACATTAACTTTAGTTTTATGTTTCTGTTGGTTTTTTGTCAAGAAGTCCAGGTCTTTTTTTTACCTTTTTATTCTGTTCAACACTTCAGGTAAATTTAATTTGAAGACATCAAGGGTTTTCCTTCTGTTTCTACGTTTCAAAGTTGGATAAATTTAAGTTAAACTGATCAGAAATAACCTGCAAAGTTCCTTTTTTTTCTTATTTATTCATCAAATCTCAGCTGATTCACAGATTGTGTTGTTAACTTTCAGCCATCAAATAAAGGCTGATTACTTTGGTAATTATTGTGATTTCCTGAGTTTTTATTTGCCCATTCCTCAGTCTGTCACAGCAGCATATGAACTTCAGGAAAATGGACTTCAACATAAACACAGACACCTTGAGGAGCTCTCAGTACCTCACCCTGTGGGAGGTGAGGCCCTTTCCTCATCACTTCTACCTTCAACAAGACCACAAGAAGGTGAGAAACTACCCGGTTTCCCTTTTCTTTCCCTCTGAGTGAAACACACAAAAGGTCTCACAATATCCTGCTTCCGAGTGCGGCGGGATCCCTCCATGCTCGGCTGGAGTCTGGGAGGGAAAAACAGTTGTTCATGTGAGAAAGGGCTGCAGACGGTTCACAGGCCTCAGTCAGGCCTGGCATTGTTAGCACTCTCTGAAGTCTGAGTGGTTTACGTCTGGCGTAAGAGCAGTTACCGATAATGGTTCAAACTCAAAATAAAGAGCTTGTTATTGTCTAAAAACTGTACGTCTTCCATGGTGTCTGATTTCCTCCGGGTCTGACCTGCTGGTGACTCGACCTGTACCAGTGACGTTGTTTGGTTATAAGAGGATAAATTTACGATCAGCAGCCTGAACATGGGGCTTTATTTTGAGCTGACCGGGTACTCTGATTATTTTTTGTGTATATTTTCCTGTTCGGTACAATCTGCTCTGTGGAAATTGATGCATCTCTGTAGCATAATCTGGCAAAAATGGACTCACAGCGGAACAGCTTTGAGCAGCCATTGGTGGCATGCACCAGAGATGGACCGCAGTGGTTTCTAAGGGGTTGGCGCTGACCGACTCACGCTGTATGTGTGAACTGGGGGTTAATGCACCTTTACAGACAAACTTCAAAACGTACCCCTCTTTTCGTTGTGGTTGTAACCGGTGGGAAGCAATGTGTACTATTTGTAAAGCTGGCGCCCATGTGTCACTTGCAAATTAAGGTTCTAGAGGCTTGGAAAACCACATTGTGGTTTATAAAGGTACTTTGTCGTTTTTGTGTTTCTTCGTGTATTCTTGCAGTGTCTCCATAATGCCAGGTAGGGTGTCCTCTTTAGGGGTTTTCAGAATATGGTCACCCTAGTTAAATATCTAAAAAGAATTCAGCTGAACACTTTTTCCATGCAACCTCAAAATCTGACACATTTTATCATTTATCTATTAGCTTTGCAAACTGATGAGACAGTAGATGTGAATAAAATTGCCTTACATGAATAAACGTTAAATTAGAAGCAGAACTTGGATTCTTTTTTGAAACATTCATCTTTCTGTACCTGAGTCAGACGTCTGATCCCTGAAGTTTGTTTTTCTTCTCGTGTAATTCTCTCTGTGTGTGTCTGAGTTAGTTCTGATGAGCTGCAGCTGTCTGGAGGTCACTGTCGAGTCATTTGAGTTTATTCAGAAACTAAAAACTTTGACGTCTGCACAACAGGGACGTCTCGCACCCTGGAATTTCCTTAACTTCTATAGTTTCAGGACCGGGACATCAAGTTTGAGCACCTTCACCCACGGCATGTATCAGGTTTATTTGAAGTGGACATTAACAGCAGTCACTATCTGACTTATGAAGCCGCAGAATCAATCATGCTTCTAAAGCTCTCCATAATCTCAGTTTTCTCTTCAAATAAAGCTTGAGAAATCAAACCCCGCTCACTTTGGGAGACACTGAATAAATGTTTGACCTGATCAATGATCGGCGCTGCTCTCCACAGTGCCGTCGCTGCCTCTGTGTGTCTGCTGATAACAGAGCATTGTGAACCGTCTCTGAGGGTTAGCTGGCTTTGTGTATCTGTGTGTTTAATGTTAAAGGATCAACAAAAGGAGACGGAGGGGAATCGTGTCTTGATTTCAAACCCTTCATACAACATTTTACAGCTTATTTTCTGGACAAAACTTCAAGTTGAAGACAAGAGAGTCAAAGTCCCTGAAAATACCAGGGCCTAAATGTTGTGAAATAATCCATAAAAGTCAGGCGTGAAGAGAAGAAAGCAGAACTACAAATGCTCCTACAATCCTCTCTAACCTGTTTCACCCTCGACAGCAAAGAGAACTTTTACTGCAGCTTTTACAGACGCAGAGCCGCCTCACCTCTCTGACCTGAGACGGAATAAAAGCTGTGCACCTGTTTTCCATCTGAACCCTCCTCTTGGTTAAAATCATTCTTTCCCATGGAGATGATTGCTTCTGTAACTTCTGATTTGTTTTGAACAAAACAGAAAACCAGCTCCACAATCAGAAAGATACGAGGACGAGTGGGAGGGAGGGAAGAGGGAAGGATTTCATGGTCAGGAGTGCACACACACACACACACACACACAAAGAGAGAGGGAGAGAGAGCCCATACAATGCTCATGTCTGGTATTTACTACTTCCTGGGACCAGAACAAGAGAAGTGTGTAAAAAGACACTTTTATTGATCCCTTTGTGTTCATGTGTGTGTGAGGACATTAAATGCTGTCAGTCGTCACACTGTTCATTGGAAACAAGTCATCATCCTTCCCGTTTCAGCCTTTTACTCTTAAAGAATAATTCCACAATTGTCATACCTGTAGAGTCAGAGGCAAATGCTCCTGGTTAAGACGTGACTACGGTGGCCCTGAGAGCTCACAGCACTGCAGCTTAAGAAAGCCCATGCAAAAAGACCAAACACAAGCAAATTAAGAAAACAGCTTCATCAATTTAACAACAAATGAGCAGCTGCAAAGCCCACAACACAACACATGAGAAAAACACACTGCAAATAGACCGCAACACAACGGAAGTGTTTCCAGAGGACACTTAGAAGTGATGCACACGCACCGACACGCTTGTTGTTGACGCGGTTTTTCAGTCACAGCCCTATTAATGATCTATTTAATAACGTGTGCATCACTTTTAAGTGTCCTCTGGAAACTCTTCTGTTGTGTTGCCGTCTATTTGCAGCAGGTTTTCTAAATGCTGGGAATGTGTTGTCAAATTGATGGAGCTCTTTTCTTAATTTGCTTGTGTTTTGTCTTATTGCATGTGTTCCCTTAAGTTGCAGTGCTGTGAGCTTTCAGGGCCACCGTGTATAATCACTAAAAGTTTTTGTTTTTGTCTCTAATGGGCTTAAAAAGCTGGGGGGGGGGGTTGGTTATTCGTTTGTTTGTTTTGTTGTTGTTGTTTTTGTTTTGTTTTGTTTCTTTTTAGATGCAAAATGAAAAAGTCTCTCTGTAGGGTTGTCTTTGCATCCACAGGAAGACAGAGCGGCACGTGTTTGTGGGATTCAGTGGCTAAAAGAAGCATTAAATGAGACACTTTCTTTCTTTTTGTTCAGCCGTTTGGGGCAGTTCATGGCGCGTGTAAATAAAGTTCACATGTGACATTTACACAAAGATTTTATCCCCTCCACAGTCAACCGCTCTCCAACTGCAGCATAACTCACGCTGTCAGAGAACAGTTGATGTAAATACTCTTTATTAACCGTTTTACATAACAAATGGAACCTGTTTGTGTCGGCACATGTTGGTGTGTTTAGGATGATAAAGTGTTGAATGTCCCCAACAGCTCACTTTAAAGTCCACTGCTGCTGCTGCTTTATGGGTTAGCCTGAGGAGCTACCACACACGCACACATGCACACACTTGTTTAGCCTGTTAACTCAAAGGAGCTGTTTGTGTGTGTGTGTGTGTGTGTGTGTGTGTGTGTGTGTGTGTGTGTGTGTGTGTGTGTGTGTGTGTGTGTGTGTGTGTGTGTGTGTGTGTGTCACACCTGGTCTGGCAAGATACACCTGGTCTCCTCTCCTCCCCTTCACCTGCCGTTCACCCTGCCGGCCACAGGGAGAGAAAACCCTCCAAGTCCCTGCTTTATAAAGCCACGAACAACACACACACACACACACACACACACACACACACACACACACACACACACACACACACACACACACACACACACACAAATACTGACTGAAGCTGAGGGTGTTTGGACAGATGTGTCCCCAGTCTTTCATCACACAAACACACACAAACACACAAACACACACACACACACACACACACACACACACACACACACACACACACACACACACACACACACACACACACACACATTGACATGGCCTGGGCTGCCAGCTGCCCCACTATGACCTCCTCTAACCTTGACCCTTTGACTCTTGTGACATCTTGTTCGTCTGTTTTTGAGCTCATATTTGTGAGTTTGGTTGAATCAGAATAATCTCAATTTTCCAGCTCCAGCTCTTTCCAGGTGTCTTCACCACCCTCTCTTATCAGTGTCTGATCCAACAAGCATCCCACCCGCAGCTTAACTGCCTCAGCTCCCACCTTCCAGTAGTTTAACATCACTTCTCTGCCCATTATTCCCAGTTTCCTACTGTTCCCAGTATCCTCTTCCTTCCCTGCAGGGATCAGGTGGGAATGATGTCTCTCTCTGCTCCCAGCTCCTCTCCGCTGTGAGCCAGAGACGGGAACAGGAACAGGCAGTGAATGTTGCTTTTCTCATGACTGCATCATTTTGCACTTTCTCACAGACACTCAGAGAAGAAACTCAGGAGGAAAAGGGAGGAAACTTCTCATTCGTTATTGACTTCTGAGCACCTGGGTCACAGGATCAGAAGTTATGAGAGACTGAAGAAAAAGAAAGTGGAGGCTGCAGTCATGGTTTAAACTGCTGAACTTGGTTCTCCTGAATGTTTTAAAATCCTTTGAGACATCTTTGAGCACTTTTTTTGCAAAATTAATGACCAGCTGTTTGAATGTTTTCTTTTTTATAATCTTCTTTATGACAGTGCGTTATTTTGAGTTTTTGTGACTATGTGCAGCTGTTGTCTGCAAATGTCTGCATGTTATAGGGTTTGTGTTGTACGCCTGGCTGAGAAGAAGAGCTGAAGAAGAAATCTGAACATAAATATGTCACTTTTAAATCAATCAAATCATCTTTAGATTGATATTTAGATTGAATTGAATTGTAGTGGAGTAAATTCTAATGAATAGAATGTTCTTGCAGACTAGAACCCTCATGGTCCCGTTCACTCTTTTCTAATATGTGACCATGTGTCTTCGTCCTTCTGCTTGAGAGCTTGAGCGCGTGAGGGCGCGCATGTATGTGTCCTTCTTCCATCTTGCTCTTTGTGAAGCACTTTGTGATTTTATCTCTGAAAGTTGCTAAACAAATAAAGTTTCTTCTTCTTCTTCTTCTTCTCCAAATGCTGCAGACAAAAAGCTGCAGAAAACTGGTCAGGAAAAAACTGAACAATCTAAATCCACATACACACACACAGCATACAGATAGTCCAACACTCAGCCTGATGTTTTGGGGCCCATAAATCCGTCAGTCGGTCAATCAGGAGGGTGGAGAGCTTTCACACACAAGTTCTCACAGCTGCATGTAGATACACACACTTCCCTTTCAGGACTACCACTCTTTTATGATGGGATGTCCTGCTCTGAGAGTTCATCTATCTCACTATCTAAGTCCCAGCACACATACACACACACACACACACTGGAGTGAAGAGGACAGCTTTGTTTGTACAGCACTGAGACTCAAACCGCTCCCTGAAGAAAAAGGTTTTCTTTTCCTTTTTCGCTTTGTTAGGTTGGAGGTCAGAGTTCATCTGCTAAAGAAAGGGGGGTCAGATGCATCGATTTGGCCTTGTGACATCAGACTGTGGTGGAAAGGGGGGGGGGGGGGGGTAAAAAGAGGGTTGGAGAGAGAGGAGGGAGGGTCAGGCTTTGGAGGAGAATGACCCCTTTAGTCACTGTTGCAGTTTTGCGTTCTGGGACCGGCTGACACTGGCGGTGTTTATTCGAGCAGTGGGGGGACTTGGGGGTATCAGCTTACCCGGGTGCTCATCTGGGAGCTAACCAGGCTTCCTATTCAGCCCGCACTGTCAGTCAATATCTTCCTCTATTCATAAAAAGGTCAGCGGCCTGATCCCAGGGCAGGAGACTGGCTGGTTCTGTGGACTGGGAGCGTTCCTGAGGTTTGTTTATGTGCTCACTCTATTGTCCTGAGATACAGAGTGTAGAAGTGGATTTAAGTCCTTTTTAATCATTTAACAGAGAGAGTAGCTTAAAGGAGCGGCCTCCGACTCATCCCCTGTGTAATAATAAAAACATAGCACCCAGGAAAAGTAATCCTCGGTGGAGAGATGTGAGAGGGCGCTGACAGGTCCAAAAGATTTGATGCATCAGTTCATCCCAACATCGAGTCACGCCAAGGATTTAACCTCCAGAAAATTATCTATGGATTTGTGTTTACTGAGACAAATTCACATTTTTCCCCCTCAGTAAGTCAGCAAGAATTTCACACTGTGCTTCAATGGGAGCATATTTCAAACCTGCAATATTCCAGTCAGTAAGTATACATTATATGTAAAAATTCACCACTGTGTGGCACCCCCTATAGGCCAGGAGCACTTCTGGTGTGATGACTGGATTTTCAGTTTTCAATTTGTTTTTATTTATTGATTAATTTATTTATTTCTATCATGACACGTTTTTATTAATACACGTCCATTCATCCATTTTCTACCGCTTATCCTGTTCAGGGTCGGGGGTTGCTGGAGCCAAGCCCAGCTGTCTTAAGGCGAGACGCGGGTACAGCCTGGACTGGTCTCCAGCATGTTTTTGGACTGTGCACGAGGGAGAACATGCAAACTCCACACAGAATTCAATTCAAACCGGCGTCACTCTTGCTGTGAAGCTGCAGCCCTAACCACTGCACCACAGTGCAGCCTTGTTGCATGTTATGACTGAGTTTGTTCATGAACGTGCATTATTTCTAAATTTGAAGAATGTTTCTCCTACGACGACTGTTGAGGTCGTTGGTGCTGTTGGCCACCAGAGTTTGAACTGTGAATGAATTTTTAACCTGTTTCTCAATATCAAAAATCTTCTCTTTAGAAGATAAGCCACTTATTTTTAAGTCAGTATAAAGTAATATTTATATATGAACATTGTTTTCTCTACAGTTTGTAATATTTAAAGAGGCTGTGAGGACTATCTGTTTAATGTGGATTACAGCGACACCTTTTGGCCGGATCCTTGCGCACTCTGTCATGGTGACATGACTATTAACAAGGTGTGTTTGTTTTTGAAACGAATGGAGATCAGATCATCTTATTAACACTACTTTTCTTCGTTCAAGACAACTTTTTACCAGACACAACGTGACGAGGTAAGGTATTTATCAAGTTACACAGCGCTGTTGTTTGAAATGTGACAACAAGCAAATTTTGCCAGTTCGTACTGTAGTTTAATAGTCAGCTATTTTAGTGCTACTTGTGTTTGACGTATCCTTAGACTAACATGTAACGTTAGCAAATCTTTATGTCCTGCTCATTTACCAAGCAGAGCTAATGTAACCTCACTCTTCATTTTACTGACAGACTCAAGTTTGAAGAACATTTTCAACAGAGAAAAACCCAGATCTCTCTTCTCACTGCTAAACTTCATCAGCCGGCATGATGTTGTCATAGAGACTGGTGTGCCATAAATCAATCCAGTCCTGTCCAACCCGATCAGGAAGCTAAAAAATAGCATTTAGAAATAACCTTTATTGGCGCTGATAATCTCATTTTAGGTTGTGGATTAAGATCAGGAATATATCTAGAAGTGAGACTTTTTCAAGATCATGTAAAGTCCTCACAGTCCCTTAAAAGATGAACCACAGTAGATTTTGTCATTTCTTGTTTCAGGGCACATTTCCGTCATGAATCTTTAAAGGTTCAGATGATTCAGGATCTTAATAAGAAACCCAGAAAAGAAAACCAAACATTTTGTACAATGAAGAAAAACTTTACTGGGTCGCTCTACCCAGCCAGGAGTTTGAGAGTGTGTATCACAGTGTGTTTTCTTCTTGACTCACATACTTGTTTGGCACTTAATCTGATTGCAGTGAACGTGTTTGTGTGCCTGAGAATCAAAGGGAGAGGCTTAAAGCAGGACATAAAGGATGACCCTGAGACTGTGAAACACTTTCTGACAGGACAACAGGGAGGGCACATCACCACAAAGTCACCACAGTGTCTCTGTGTGTGTTTGTGTGAGAGTGTATTCTCATCTCTGAGCTCCTGCTCTCCACAGGATATCTCTCTGCTGGAAAGGGGGGGGGGGGGGGGGGGGGGGGGTCTTATCTGAGCTGCATTCACACTGAAACTTCTGCTGCTAATATAAAGGTTCATAACAGAACTGTACGAAGATTCACTTCAAGCAGAGTGGGAACAGGAGAGCTCAGGACTTCTCATCAGCGAGAGTCATTCTAACGATTCCTCCCCCACCACACACACACACGCACGCACGCACGCACACACACACACACACACACACACACACACACACATACACACACACTGTGCAGGATCAAGAATGAGTGTGATGGAATTTTATGGTGAAGGCTGCCCTCCAGTGGACAAATCAAACATGAAAAACATGAATCCCCACTTCCACAAGAAAATTCTTCATATGTTAAGAAAAGTCTGATCTAAAGCTGTCAATATTTATGATACTCCAAGACCTTTTGATAGCGTACAATTCAAAGAGTGCATTTTTTTCCTCCAACAATTTTTATTTTCATGTTTTATGGTATCTAAAAACACCAAAGTTTACTCAAAAAGTAAGTGCGATGCCTCTTCCTGTCTGCTGTGTGCCTCATTGCTCTGCCCTCATTGACATTTCCATAAATCTAGTTTGGTCCAATATAAAATTGCAAAGCAAGAATAAATGAAACACTTATTTCAGCTAAACAACAACCTCTACTGAAATGTGTCTTCTGAGACACATTTCAGTCTAACTTCAGGCTCTAAACAGGCTAAAAATCATCATGTTGCATTAAAAATCCCTTGACTGCTTGGTAACACCACTGGAACGATATGGAACCAATTGGGCTGAAGTGACAGAGCCTCCGAAACACCTGCATCCCCACCTTTTAAACCTGTCAGTCCACAAAGTAGGATTCCTATGCCGCCCCTCCCTCCGCACCAATCTTTAAGAGCCGCTTGGTCCCTGGTTCCCATGTCTCTGCCGGGATTAATCCCTGAACCACAGGTGTGATAATCCCAAACAGAATGGCGCTGCTGAACACTGGGACTGACATCACTCAGGCCCTGCTCAGCTTTGATCAGGGGCCCAACAGCTGAGGTCCTGTTGGTCCACAAACTCAGGCTTGACCTGCATCTAAAGAAAGGAGACTGTGTTGTTCCAGAGACCGTCTTGATGCTTGTGTGGAGGAAATATAATGTCCAGACAGAAATTAAAAATAAGAAGAAGCAAATGGAAGAAAGAACTATGACTTCACCTTCGACAGACTAAAATCCAAAAAGAGCTCCGCTTCCCATCGGGCTGTAAATTCATAGTTGGGACACCTGCAGTGTGTTCCCTTCTAACATGAAAGCTTTGAAAGAAGTTCAACAAAAAAAAACAAAACCTTACAACAAAGACTGTAGCAAAATAACCGTTGCTGGCTGCTCTATGAAGCAGGTCATGTAATCAGCAGTCAGCTGTCTGCTGGAACATTCAGAAAAAGGAAATAATTAATAACACTTAAAGCTAATATGGGGCTGATTTGTGTCTTTAAGGGGGACGGGAAACTGAATCTGAAACAGATGAAAGGGTCAGTAACATGTACACGCAACAAAAAGCCAAATGATGGAAGTTCGACTCTGGGCTATCGGTTTGAAAACTACAGCCTGACTAAACTGGAGCCCTGAAGGATTTTATGGAATGTTGTTAAAGATAAATAAATGTGGGTTTTTTTTCTTTACCTTTATTTGATGTGACAGCTGAAGTGGACAGGGAGTTTGTGCAGTTGAGAGTGTGTAAAGACATGCAGCAAAGGGTTGCGGTTAGGAACCAGAACCAGAACCGAACCAGCACTAACATTTATTGTAATCTTTGTGTCAATGAAGCAAGTTTACAGGAAGGTAAAACATATTTATTTATTTATTTTATTATTATTTATTTATTATTATAATTATTTATTTATAATTTAATTTTATTTTATTTTATTTTATTTTATTTTATTTTATTTTATTTTATTTTATTTTATTTTATTTTATTTTATTTTAGCCCATTTTTTGGGTCCTCCTTTGGTCTGTTTGCCTGAAGCCATGACAGAGGATGACAGGAGTCATGTTCATCATGATGGCAGAAAACCTTCTATTCAGTTATTAATGTGGAAAATCCTGGATCTACTGATGGAATAGATTTGAAGGAAGTCAGGCATAAAAGTTTGGCATAATTTTACTGGAACATAACAAGGGCAGCATAATTATACTATATTTACATTTTTTTAGTGCCTGAATAATTATTGTATCTTATTGAATCTCTTCAAACATCTTAATTTAGTCTGATTCACATATTAAACTTCCTATGAATCCAGCAAGTTATAAAGTGGTTTTTGATAAGTTTCTACTTTTCTCCAGCATATGAAATAAAATTTGCCCCAGAAATTCATTCCCTTCATATTTCTTCATGCCTCAGAGGCAGCACCAGGTTACAGCAATATTAAAAAACAAACAAACTGGCAGCGGAAGCTGACTTTTATTCCATGCACACAGCAGCTGATGGATGTTCATTTTGACTAAAAGCTCAGGCAGGTAAAGTTTTCCCGATCGTTAGTGACCTCACACACCCCAGGTGCGACCCTGTCGTGTATTTGATTGTGCAGCTTTTCCTTCCTCTCTCTGAGCGTGCAGAAAATCCTCTCCTTGTTTGTTTAGCTTGTAGGAAAGGTATTTCTCTTTCTGTGCCAGTTTTTCTAACAGCTTAATGTCTCCAGCTCTCTTTACTTTAAAAACCAGCAGCTCTACCTTCAAAGCTTATGTCCATCAGGCTCAGACCCACCCACTTTCACAAAATCCTCCAAATCAAGCTCCTTAGGGCCCATTAGCCTGTTTGGTCCCTTTACTCTGACGCCATTAAACACTTCTGCACCCACAGCAGACAATGGCCATTCTCCATGCCATGGAGCAAGATTAGGATCTGGCGTCACATGGACTAAAGAATCAAACAGTTTAAGTAAAAGCTCATCTGAGGAGGTTTTAGCTGATTATGAAACTGACCGATAGTAATACTGACAATTAACCCTTTATTACCAAACGCCTCATATTTGATGCATGAGTTTTAAATACCTTTATCTCATCAACATGATAAATATACTGAACAAAAATATAAACGCCCCATGTCACTCTTTTCAGCTTTTATTACCATTACAGTTAATCAGCACATGAAATCAACCAAAATTCATTTTGTTATTGATTAACGTTCAGATAACAGTCCATTCCATCTTGGTGGTGGCATCTGAAAATGAGTGGCATTCAGTAGAACATGGTGGGGTCAGGGCCAAGAAATTCACTTTTCAATATCTTGTGTGTCCACCATTTGCGTCTCTCAAAGGAAGCCACACATCGTCTTCACATGGAGTTGATGAGGTTGTCTATGGTGGCCTGTGGGATGTTATTCCACTCTTCCTGGAGGGACACACGGAGCTGTCGCACATTCCCCGGTACTGGAACACGATCACGGACACACATGTGGCCGACATGGATGAGGTCGATGTGCAGTACTGCCAGTCTCACGGAAACGAACTCTTAAACGGCCTATCGTCGAATAGTGAACATTCAGCTGTGCAGCGACTGCTCGGGTGGACATCCCTGCATCCAGCATGCCAATGGCACGTTCTCGCATTACTACAGACATCTGAGGCATGATTACTTCTGACAAAATTGGACATTTTGGGGTGGCCTTTTATAGTCCCCACTGTAAGGAGTGCCTGAGTACTAATCATTCTGTTTAAGCTGCTTTTGTGTATCCCACACCCAAGTACTGAGAGGATTCACTGCATCACTGAGCAAATGCTCAATGACAGAGATGGACTCAAATGTGGCACACAAATCAAGAAAAATATTCATTTTGTACAAGTACAAGACAGTATATACTCACTCAGGGCGGTTCAATTCATACGTCTTCAGTATTTGACATGGGGCGTTTATATTTTTGTTCAGTGTAGTTTCCTTAAAAAAAACCTGATTCATGACCTGATACATGTTTTCTACCCCCTTGAGGATGATCATTGCACTACAGGCAGCTGAGGTTGTATTTTGACCATTTTCAAAGTGGCTGCGCTCATGAAATCATCCACAAACTTTTTCAGGAAAATCTTTGCTAATTTTCAAGGGATTGCAGTAAGAATAACATCTAAATTGTTTCTCATTTTTTTAAATAAGTATTTTCTGCGTTGAATGAATGCATATCTTTTACTTTTTAAGGGAGTTTACTTGATAAGAAATCTTGAATAAAATGTTTAAATCTAGTGAGAAATGGGCCTTGAAAAGTATTCCCAAGTAGTCAAACAAGAAGAAAATGCTCGTTTTAGAGAGGAGCAGGACAACAAGGTAAAGGAGAGAGAGGAGCAGGACAACAAATTATTTTTAAAAAGTGGAATATATGATTGTGCTTTACTTGGCCCGTCATTACTTTAAAAAATGCTCCAGTAATAAAAGAACAATAAAGTATGGCAGATATCTGCATTTGCACAAAGGACAATAAAAACTATTAACTGTCCTGTTTAAAAAAACAAAAAAACAAAAAACAGTCTATCATTCAGGTTTAGGTTCCATTTCTGAGGTTTATGTCTCACAGGCAAAACGTCTCTTTATGAGGTCAACCTGAGATAGTACAACTGACTGTGATTGGTGATGTTTTTGAGAAACATTCTAATAAAAACTGTGAAAAGTGTTGAATTTTTTGCAGTCAATAAGATATATATACCGTTCATGGCCTTAGTGATTTTAATATGTTCCAGATATCTGATAAAACCATCAGTTACATTATGAATTAAAGAAATACAGTCACAATTTATGACTCATTGGATTCTGGTTTTCTTCACAAATAAAAGCCTGCTCTCCTCTGGTTGGTGGGTCACACAGGCTGCCCACCAATCCAGAATTTCCAATCAGCACAGGAGGAATGACATACAACTCAGCCAAACATGAACAAAGACACACACACAAGAAGAAGAAGAAGAAGAAGAAGAAGAAGAAGAAGGAGAAGAAGAAGAAGAAGAAGAAGAAGAAGAAGAAGCTCACACCTACAGAAGAGAGGGTGTATGATTAAATAAGAGGAAAAACATATTAAACCTTTTTAATCCATTATCCTACAGAGAGGAAAGGTGACGTCTTCAGAGGTTTGTTAAAGTCAGATGGTTTCATTAGAGGAAGTTAACAATATGTAATCTGTGCTTAAACACAGGTTATTATCTAGCAGAGTAAAACTAAGGCCTTTTATTCAACTGTTAAAAGCTAAATTAAATAAATACTAGGACAAGAACAGATCAGGCTTTTGGATTAACGCTTTTTGAGCTGAAACAACCAGTCATTCACCATTAATGATTTAAACACATGCTTAAACCTTAATTTAAAGTCCTGGGAGTAATAAAATGTTGAGCGAAGATGTCAAAAACACCAAACATGGTCTGATGTGCTAGATTTTGCTTTAATCAGACATGGCTGTTTCCTCTGCTGCTTTCCCCAAAGTTTCTTGTTCTCTTCGATGAGACTTGATATCTTATCTCATATCACAGTAACAGTTTCATGGTTTATGTTTTTAGAAAAGGTTAACTGATAGTTTGCCTCAGTGGCTGTGTGATGGAATTCAAAAAGCCTTCAGTAAACAGTTGCAGTTACAGCCTCTGGCCAGCAGAGGAAGCTCAAAGCCTGATGAAGCTGCAGAAGACTTGAAGCAGCTTCCAGTAAAGTATTCAAGATTCATTTATTTATCGGCATTCAGAAACTGGACTTGACGTTCATTAGAGACGTGGTTGTCAGGACTCAGAAATGGGTCAGAATAATGGGTCTGAATGCTGCAAGTAAACCAACCTGGGCTTTCATAACACCTGAGAAGAGCCACAGCTTGATCTCCTCCATGACTCCCCACACTGAGGCTGTAATTCATGTTAAAGGAACCCAACCAAGAACTGAGTGAATATAAAGGAACAAACTTATGAACCCGATCAAAGCCAGGACACTCAAGTTCAGGTTAACTCCGTCAATAAGAGGTTGGTGGTCACCATGTCCACTGTCATATGTGGAAGTGAGTCGACACTGAGCCCCACAGTGCTGCAGTGACAATCAGCAGCATCAATACTGCATGAATCCATGCATTTATTATCTCTGAATAGATCTTCCTGTTACATATGCTATAAATACTAACACAAAGAACCCAAGACCAGACTGTGACGTTGGACTTCTGCATCTCAAAGAAACTATGCTAAAAGAAGAACCAACAAGAGGCTTTTAGTAAATGTTGGAGACAAAAATGAAAGATTTCACATACAGGAGACATACTCTGCAGGCTGAAATTTGATCTTCAAAGACGGGAATGGTCCAAGACAACCGAAAGATTGTCCTAAAAAATACTGTTATCAAACTGTGACGTGGCTTGAAAGCAAAGCACAATACAAAATCTAACAAGTACAGGAAGACAGATCAAAATACAGTCCAAAGGGAAGTGAGTTCATCTGGTCCAGACACACAGAAATACAAAAACACAGGAGAGAGTTTAATCAAAACCCCTGACCTGAGTCGTGAGCTCAAACTAATACCACCAATTTTTTTTCTGATCCAATACTGAGTAAAACTCAGGCTGGTATCAGTGATACTGATCCACTACCGATTCTGATTGCACCAACTGGTTATGGACTGATTATATTTGACCCAATACCATGGCTGTTTAATGACTCCTAGCCCATGTGATCAACTTTAAATCATCAGTTATTAAGGAAGCCTTACCTGAATAAATCTGGGCTATTTTTTGCCCATGTGAGATTATTTCAATCATACTCACATTATTACTCTGAGCTGAACTCATGCAGCTACTTGAAGCATGTATTTATTTTGTTGTTACACCCCTAACTAAAGGCGGCCCTGTGGGGCTAACAACAATCCACAAATGACCCATTAAAAAATATTAAAAACATCTTAAACAATTAGAAAAATGGGATTTATCAATAAAACACCAGGAATTAAAGCGCACAAACAAAACAGAGTAAAAATCCCCTTGAAGAGGCAGCAGGGCAGCAGTCGCCAAACCAAAATACCTCCCCCTGCTGCAAGCAGCAGTGAGCTTTTAAAGACTGAAACCAGGTGAGCTTCACTGATAATCAGCAGTCTCACATGGAAACAAGCGAAGGGGAGAGAAAGGAATACAGAAAGAAATGCAGCTGTAACAATAACCACATTAAATTGAACAACCCCAAAAGCAACAGTGCTGAGCATCGCTTAAAGCTCCACATTGTCTATCCCCTCACAATATGCTCTCCTCCTCTGTCCTCGTCATCATAAATGCCTTGTACTGAGTGATGTGGTTGAATCTGAGGCATTTCACGAGGTTTGTTGTGCTGCCAAAACTCCTTACCATTTTTCTACAAACATCACAAACTTCATCTTGGCTGTTTGTGAAGCTGAAATAGCTCCACTCATGACTCCATTCAGGCTCTACAGACTGAGACAAAGTGACTCACTGAACAGCATGTTGCTGTGCTTACGCATTATGCACTTAACCAGGCTAAATAATTTTTTTTTAAAAGTAGTTCCCACCAACCGCAAATCATTTAGACAAGAAACATTACTTTAAAGTCTGAAGAATTAAAAGTATCAATATCTGGGTGGCTGGTCTCAGACTACCTTTGAGGTAAGGATGCTGAATGTGGAGGTCTGTGACTGGTGTGGTTACACGTGGTCTGTGGTTGTCAGGCCAGTTGGATTAAATAGACACCTTTGGAAACAATTTATGGTAGAGAGATGAACATTGGCTTCACAGGTAACAGCTCTGGAGGACATCCAAACTTGTGACATCTGTGACATCGTGCTGTGTGATCAAACTGCACATTTTCAATACCTTTTATTGTGTCCAGCCCGAGGCACAACTGTGCAGTCATCCTGCTGTGTAACCAGCATCTTGACATGCCACACCTGTGACGTGGATGGATTATCTCAGCTCACTGACCAGATTTAGTCACTTCTGTGAACAAGATTTGGGAAAAATAGGCCTATATGGTGTACGAAGAAAAAGTCTCTGATCTTTGAGTTCAGCTCATAAAAAATGGGAGCAAAGACAAAAGTGTTGCGTTTTTATTTTTGTTCAGTGTCGAAGAAGGATTATTATAATATGTGAACCAACATGCCTGAAGCAGAGTGTGTGTGTGTGCGTGTGTGTGGTATGCTGTGGCCTGTTTAACATTTCAGTACCTGTACTGAGCTTCTTTTGTAGCACTGTAACACATTCATTACGAGATGACTGCAGAGGTAACAGGCGATATTTTTCAGGTCCACTACACCACGAACCTGTCTTTGATCAGCCTGTCTCATATTCAGACTGTGCTACTTCAGGCTGTATGGTTTCTGCAGTACTTTGATTGTGCATTATGTGTAATATGGGAACATACGCTGCGTGTAATCAGTATGTGTTGCTTTCATGTGGCTTCTTTGATTACAAGTGTTCACAGTGGTGAAAGATCAAGTTAAATGCATAAAACTCCACAGTTAAGGCATTTTGGACTGCATTGTGCTGTACTTCATTTTCAAACTTGATTGTGTTCTGAAGCAACATGTGTTCTTTCCTGCAGGTCACCGTGGAGATCTCACAGTTAAAGGCCTCTGTTCATTTTCAATTCTTATTCATTTTAACCCCGTAAAGCCTGACCCATCAAAAAAAAAAAAAAATACCCCAAACTCTAACTTTTGGAACTGAGATGTTTATTAACTTTTTTAACAAAATCCACAAAAAACATTGCTATATCATTTTGTTTATAATATTTTTTTGGTGTGTATATGGCCTTTTTGTCATGCAGTATTTGCATGTCATAACCCTAACCTCTGGATACCCTTTTGCAAAAGATCTTTAGAGATGGTTGTGAGTTTCTGGGTAACACTTCACTTCGTCCTGTGAGTGCATCAGTATCATCTTTTAAGAGTCATCAAAATAAACCAGGAGGCTTTGATAAAAGTACTTTCTATAAGAATGTTATCTGGCCTCCTGCAAATGATTGTGTTTTTCATTTGGTGACTGAAATACAATAAACACACTCAGACAGATCTAACAGATTGATTTTAAAATGAAGGATTAATTGGATGGATGAAGATAGATGAGGACCTCCTGGGAGGTTTAGGGAGCTGCAGGTGATTCAGCGACTAAATTAATAATGGCTGAACTTGGGGAATAAGAAAATGAGACGGCAGGCAGATGGCAGCTAAAAAGAGCAAGCAGGAAGAAGTTAGTGAAGAGAAACAGATAAAGGGAAATAAAGGGGCCATTTACACAACAACGTTTCATCTGAAAACACAAAAACATCATCTAGTGTATATGCTGAATGTGTATTTGTTGATGCAGAAGTGGTGCAATAGATGCACATTTTGTTGAAAGGCAGTCAGCAGTACAAGCAAAACATGGTAGTCCACTGTTATTCCTGTTGATATTGGCCAGTTTATGCATGGCAGTTTCAAAGCGGAACGTGGCGTCAGCATTTCAACTGAAAACTCCGCTGTTTACACGGCAACGGTGGCTGCAGCGTATCAAAAAACTTCCATTCTGGAGGGCGTTTTAAAAAATTGCATTTTAAGTCGGCCAAAACGTTGTTTCCATGTAAACAAGAGGCCAAAATGAAACTATACTTTTGCGTTTCATCCTAAAACCGTTTGATTCATGTTGGCTGTAAAACCTCAAACCTGTTGACTCCTGGTCTGGCTCCGCTCATTGTGTCCATTCGTTGTTGTCGTCAAGATAAATCTGGTTTTTGGCACGCTTTGTACTATTTTGATAGTCACCGACTGTTTTTAGGTAGTTTCCGTGCATGACTTCATGTCCAACTCGATCTGCTTTTGGTTAAATTGATGCGTCAGTTCTGGCATCCTGTGAAAAAAGAATTATCTGTTGCAACTTGCCGGAGCAGGGATGCAGCTGGACCACGTGGATTCAGCGTAAGGTGACACATTGACTGGAATGAAAACCTATCTGATCTAGTGCTGTGATGGCGCGGAGCCAGACCAGAGATGTATCTGGTGCATTTGGGCCATTGCATATTTTTCATAATTCTAACTTCTCTATTTTTGGGGAAATTCTCTGAAATATTTGTTCCCTATCAGAGCCAATCTCAGTCACCGTGATAATAATGTATTCTGAATCAACTTTGTTTGTTTTTTCAAAAACATAAAAAAAAGAAAGAAAAAAAGAAAAAAGTAAGGGCTGGCCCCCACAGTTTTTCCCCCATGCAGCCTCCAGTAGTTCTCAGTTACTGATATGTATATTTTTAATTACCGTGTCATGCTAGTTAAAGAGTCTCGTGTAACGTCATTGTGCTTCAGGTGCTATTTTGCAGTGCAGGACGGTAATTACAGTTTTTCTCCATTGGTTTGGCTCATTTCTTGAAACAGTCAGTTTATCAAATCTTCCAAGAAATTCATATATGGTTTTCATGGTACTATATTCTTGACTAATTTTGACAACTGAACAGATTATTGTGCATGTGATGACATACAATGAAATGATGCTGACATGTTTTAGAGAGAACAACCGTTAGACTGAGAATCAATGATCAGTTTAGATCAACAAGAGCTAATCACTTAGAAATTGTGCTAAATGTAGGCTAACTGTACTTAATCATTTGCAAAGATGTACTGAGACATTGAGACATGTACAAAGACATTTGCAATGGGATGAAATGAATGAGAAATTCAATTGTTTGAACAATTGTCAAGTGGTTTGATGGTTTGTCCATGTTATTTTGAGAATGTAATTCCTGTTGCAAGAAATGAGCCAAACCAATGTAGGAAAAACTGTAAGCTCATCTGTTCTCCTCCTCTCATTTGTGCTGTAAAGCAGAGGAGATGAGCAGCCCAGGGCCAGTTTATCATCCTGCTGCTCAAATTGGGCTCAGACTGAAAGGAGCTTTAAAATCATGAGTGATATAAGAGGCTAATGCATCAGGCACACAAAGAGACCTTTACAAACACTCCTTCCTTCACACCATAGAGATGAAAGGAAACAAGTGTTGTGCTTCATGTTTTAAGAGTATTGATTATGGCTGAGAGAGACAGGAGTTTGGTTTGATCTCACAGGGAAACAGGTGGAAGCAGAAACTGGATTGAATTTGTTGCAGGAAGAAGAAAACAGAAGCAGAATGCTGAGGAGAAACATTTGGGTCCACTTCTCCACTATCTTATATGATGGATTTTATTAGTGTTACAGGTCCCAGGCTGAGGTCCTGTGAACAGATAAGGATCCCATAAAAAACAGGAGAAAGATGAGTCAGGCAACACAAGGCTTCTGTTTAGTGCAGCTTGATGCCATAGAATTCATCTTTACATCATTTCAAAGTCATAAACCTTTTTTTTTTCTGTAACTATCAGTATTTTCTTAACTATGAATCAAAACTCTTGAGGTCAAATCACTTTACACTTTTAAAAACAAAGCACCAGTTTCTCCCCCTTCTGTTTAAACCAGTATAGAACTAAAAACCTTATTGATCTTATTCACACATTTAAAGAAATGTACGTTAGCATGTTGCTACTCAAATACAGAAGTGTAAGAGCTGACCTCTGACAACCGTCACCTGTTCAAATGCCTTTAACACTTAAAACACACACTTATGACTGTGATAGCTAAGAAATTAACTTTTAGAATAAAGCATCACATCATAAACAATATTTTAATACCCAATGAAATGTTTTGGAGCCAAAACTAAACCACTGTTTTTGCAATTGTCAGAAGACATTTTACTTGTTCGCGCCATTTCAGCCTGATGGAGGCACAGAGAAAGTAGTCTTTACATGTTCATGAACTAATACACTTTAACTACTTCTCAGCATTGCACAAACTCAGATTTACTGTAAAACAACATTATTCTTTTAATGTATATACATATTTCTATAACTTACAAACCTGTATAAAACAGGAGAAAGATGGGACAGGCAACACAGTGTTTCTGTTCAGTGTTGCTTAGCTCCATAGACTGAGGTAGCACGGCAAGAGTCCGCTATTAAAGATAGTCCAAGGGGAGAAGCACAGTGTCACACTGCCCCCTGCTGGCGTGGTGCATAATTACATTGAATTCTGAAATTATTATTGAGTGACGACACATTTTCACCAAGGGGCAACATCCGGTAGAGAAAAATGAAGCCTACGCAGAAGTGCTAAAAATTGCTGTTCATCGAGAATCCGCCAGAGGCTGGCTGCAGAAAGACCGGAAGTCACGTACACATCAAGCCAAAAAACAGACTCTTATATATTAAAAAGCATATTTACAGCCTCATAAAACAAACAAACAAAAAAAAACAGCTTGTGTCTGAAGTGCTAATTTCACTATTGGCACACACTTTACGGGGATAATTTTTTTTTTTTTTTTCTAACTCGGTGGTTTAAAAGATATTGATAATTTATACAGTCTATGTGTGTCACATTTGCATAAAAGGTTTCATCGGTCTCATAGCTAAAATGGTAGTGATGTTCCAAAGTTCATAATCAACAGGCTGTTAAAACAAAAAATCTAAATTCTGTTTAGGAAGAAAAACCGGATGCAGATTCATTTCCACAGCCAACAGAAAAAACTTTGTATAATAAATTTTATATTCTGTCTGAAATGTTAATTTAGTGTTAATAGATCTATTACCGTCCTTCATGTAAACATTTCTGCCCCGAGCCTCCGTCTTTTCAATCTGAATCAAATTCAATCTTGTCTTGACCTCAGTGCAGACACTGTAAGCCAGCTTTTGTTGCCATGGGTACCAGCAGGAGGATGAATTATTATTCAGGTGGTAAATAAAACTGACTTGACTTGAGGGCAGTTTGAGGCATGATGTGATACAAAGACACTGCTCAGTGACTCACAGTCATGTATAAGTAATTTTAATACTCAGTTAGATGGCTGAGATAAGAGCTCATTAAATAACGCTCTAACACCAATCACTCCTCGCAGGAAAGTTTTTGTTTCTTCTAGAAAAAAAAATGTAAATCTGATTCCAAAAGGCTGAGGAGTTACAGAGTACATTATACACCCATATGTGACACTGATTACTTGTCATGTAGCCTCTGCTTCACAACAATCGCTAATTACAGTAATTTACAGCCATTTGCAGCCATCACTGCAGCAGCCGTACAGGAAGAAACATGGGAGGTCTGTGAGATGTGATGGAGGGAAGCAGCAGCAGATGACAAATGTTGGGTTGTAAAGGCTAGCATGTACTTCTGTATGCATATTATATGATTCAGTCTAAGCATTTATGAATGAAGCAGCTGGTGCTGTGACAGCCCTCTGCGTCAGGTTAACTGAGAGGGGGAGTTAAGGCAAATGACAATGAGACCTTGCGCTGCTTTCCAACGTTGCTCCCTCATCTGAAAGAATTCATGTCAGACTTTGGGGGGAAAAAAACAAGCAGGATTCCACTTATTGTTTCAAATCCTGTATTGGCTGAGGATATATTTCGCACAGTTGTTGGGTTGCTTCAAGTCTTACATGAACCTGAAGAAAAAAAAAAATCAAAGTGATCAGAAACACCCTCAAATTAAAGATTTAAGTTATTCTGATCAGGTCAAAAAACGATTTAACTCGAAATATTTTTTTGGGGAAAAATAGTAAAATGTTAAAGGGTAGGATAAAGAATAGAATAGAATAGAATAGAATAGAATAGAATAGAATAGAATAGAATAGAATAGAATAGGAGTAAGAAAATTACACTGAACCAGTGTTCCATTAACACTTGTTGGTGTCCTTCACTTTTTTGCTGAAATTTTCCCTGGTATCTTTTTTTTTCTACTAATGCGCTGTGACAAAGAATAAACACAGTTGGAGTTAAAGTGTGTGAAACCTCCCAGTGTTAATTCTGTCAATGTACAGTTGAGCACAGACAGTCGGTCCATCCAAATGAACTGCAGCAGGGTCTGATATCCACTGAAATGCCTCCTCACGCCTGGTTACAAAACACCATCATAGCAAAAATTCCTTTGCTAAAACCATTTTCTTAACATGTAATGGAGCAAATCCCTCCATAAGCTTTAACTGGTCCAGAATTTTGCATCACCAGTATCCCTCCAGCAGCTTCACTGGCTGCTGGTCAAATTCAGAATCATCTTCAGAATCCTTTTGCACACATTTAGGGCCATCCACAAAGCCCCATTGCCCTTTTTTTACTCTTTTTTTTAACTGTGTTTTTATTCAATTGTAAAGTGACCTTGAGTGTTCAGAAAGGAACTCATACATAAAATGTATACCTATTATTTATAGAAAGACAGGAAACCCTTGTATGGGCTGTATTCCAAATGTTACAGCAGTAAGGCCCTTGTTCCTTCTGCAGGAACATGTAATTATGAGCATATAGCTGTTCAGAGCGCGAGAAACAGCAGGCTCCTGTTTATACAATCAGTCTCACATGGTGAAGACTGTGGCCTCTGTGCGTCAGATGCACCTGCTAACAGTTGGAAAAGAAATCCAACATCCCTGAAGTGACTTTAAAGAAGTACACGACTTAAGTTGCAGAATCAGGCTTTTGTTCTTTCTTTTGAAGGGAAAAGAAATAACAGAATAACAAATGGTGGGTCATTCCCCCCAGCTTTTCAGTTTTATGACCTTTATCCTTCTATAATTAACTTCACCTGCAGATAACCTTCAAAGAGCCTCTAACTTATTAAATAACCTCGCTCCTCTTGCTGGAAAATTGGTTGATGACCCCGGCGATTTCTTACAAATGCAAGTCAACACACACACACACAAACGGAAAAGGTGTTTTTTATTATCCAGTTTCTTGAGTTCTGTTTATCTGTTGCCACCATCTTGAGCTTGTTTTTATTTACAGGACATGGTTTGCAGAGCCTGTTACACACAAGGACACAACAGCGTATGAGACACACACTCACAGATGAATTATGAATCTGTGCTCTGTGTTTTTTTTCCCCCTCAGGACAGCACTGCATCCAGAAATAAGCTCTGTAACAAACAAAGCATACGCAGATGTTTATCTGCAGCAAAACTCAAAGTAATGAGTAAAAGCTGGAATGGAGATCTGTGTGTTGACTCCCGATGTATGAGGAATGAGAGGGAGATTATTCTGTTTCTCATCTGGAGCAGAGTGGAGGGAGAAGAGCTCCGACAGAGCTGAGGGAAGCTGTAGACCGGAGATATAGCCTCTGATTTCTTCTGCAGGAGCAGTTTCTGACACCACGCTGAGAATTTAGCACAATACAATTAAAACCAAACTCATTTTCTTTCTCCAGAGTTATGCACAGCTCAATGAATTCAAGGAACTTCGAGTCTTGGTTGTGATTCTTAAATTTTCAGCTCAATAAGATTTAAAAACCTGGACTCACAATGCACAAAGACGTACATTCACATTGCTGTGTTGCTGATGGTCTTATGTTTCAATAGATGATTAAATGTCAGTTTTCCTGCTACGGGAGCCGTCACCAGGATCTACTCAGAGCCTGAAAGCTCCTGATTTTTTAACAAGCAGGCGTCATGTCTGGTGTCCTCTCAGGGAAACAGAGTAATGAGACAAACTGTCAGTTAGGAAATATCAAGACGGGAATCAAATGGTCTTCCAGCCAACCAGGAATGACCCTGAATCCACCCTTAAGTGGTTTCATTAAGAAATCCAGATTTTCTTAAGCTGCAGAAACACTTCCAAAGATGTCACCGGTAACTCTTGTTGGTGATATGACTCTCATTTGATCCATATTCTGTGACTTGCTATTATGGCTCTGTCTGAGGGAGGCTGCAGACTGACAGATCGATTCCATTAGTCCCCTCATCTTCTGGCTGATCACAACCATAATCCAGCAGCCACGATGAAAAGCATCACAGTAATCCGCTCCCTTTTCTCCTTCCTCAGTCCGAGCTGTGTCTCATGCTACACCTGCTCCTCCACCTTGTTCGGATCCACGTCCACCGTGGGGGCCACCTGCATGGGTTTGCAGCAGCCGCCACAGACGTACTTGAGGAAGCAGAGGTAGGCACTGCCCGACACGATGACCATGATGATGATGATGATGGTGGCGCCGAAGGCTGGTGACATACTGTCTTCAAGGACAGACTTCAGGCCGCCCATGTTGATGCCACCTGAAGCTCCGCTCAGCGGGTTCTGATCAGGGTCTCTGGCGGCTTGAGCTGGAGCAGAGAGAGGAGATCAGATCAGATCGAAGGTCAGAACTCAAGAGGCTAACGTGTGCAAAATATTGTTTATATGTTAAATACATTTTTAAAAAATCATATGAATTAAAGTGTTTTGTAAGTTTTGTTTTTAATCTACAACAAAATATAACCGCTTTTCAACTTGTTAACTGTTACACACCGTTCATGGTCATAATTAAACACTGACATCAATACTTTATTTCCTCCCGTTATTGGCTCTGAAGCCGAAAGGTCGCCTCCATGGGTGTCAACATTCATGCTGTTGTCATCTGGTTGTTAAGCAACCAGGCTGGATGTGTCACAGGGCTGATGTCACACCAGTGATGCCAAACAATCAAAGATCCATCAAGTGTGTCTAATCCACAGCAGAACTGATTCTTGTGCTGATCTGAAACAGACACCTCTGGCTCTCAGTTCATCAGCTGCAGTATTCCAATATTCTTCCTCTGGCCGTGCAGATGTAAAGTCTTATTTCCAGCAACAGGGCCAAAGCTTTCATTTTCTACAAGACAGTAATCTGAAACCAATCACAGTGCAGCTTCAGTCCCACACCAACACCAACACTTTCTGTCTCACTGCTAAATGAATCGTAGATAGTGAGATAGTGTTGCTAATGAGAGGCAGACTCGGAAAGAGTGTGTGCACAACTTGCATTATAACCAGGTTGTCTTAGTGTCAGATGATCAGCAAGTCAGAGAGGCAGCAGAGAAAGAAGAGTACACAAACAAAGGGGTCAGGGCTAACGACATCTCTCCTAACTGTGGTTATAAGAAAAACAAAGTGAGTGCTACTGAGGGTGTTACATACGGAAGCCTATTTAAGACATAATTCAAATAAAAATGAAAAATATGAACACATAACAGCAGCATACAGCGTGGAGGTAATATCAAATAATAACAGCTCATTAAAAAACACTGTCATGAGGGTCACTGCCCACTAAACAGCAGAAGACTGATGGACGTGCAGAAAAACAGCGCACTTTAATTTCTCGCACTCAAAATGGTCAAAAGTTAAGTGTGGAACTGTGGACACTTCTCACATTCAACGGTCGCCATATTGACTACGTAGAGGAATGTGTGGAAACTAATCAAACGATGGTTGATGGATATAATCAATGAATAACAGAGGAACACCTGTGAACTGTTATGAAATGTGACCGTAGTTTCCAGTTAGTGAGAAGCCGCAGTGTTTGATTTGGGAAAAACACTACCCTATAAGATTTAGTGCACTGTTCCAGTAAACGCAGAGGATATGCAGTGCACTTCATGTTAGAGCAAAAGTGCGCAATTTGGGACACAGCACAACTCTGGACATCTGTACAACATGCAAAATCAGGTCCAACATTTGGATGTCTAACCATGAACCCACTTGGAAGTCAATTTGCAGTTTAACATTTGAACGTTGGCTAGGTAAATTACTTTGGGTGTCAGGTGGACATCTAAACAGGAGTGAGTGAGTGAGTGAGTGAGTGAGTGAGTGAGTGAGTGAGTGAGTGAGTGAGTGAGTGAGTGAGTGAGTGAGTGAGTGAGTGATTATCACAGTGTCATGCACCAAAGGTAGACAGCCCTTAAAAGAGATTAATAAAATATATGTATATGTGTGGTACATACTAAAGATAAGGTATTATTTATTGATTGTATTTTACTTCTTGTGGGGATTGCTACGTTTGGACTTCAAGTTGATGTTCTGAAGATGTTTCTTTGGTGCAGTTTGCCCTGTCTCTCCCTATTCTCCACAGAGATTGGGTGGCTCACACCTGCACTGACTCCCTCCTGCACCCGCACACCTGCAACTCATCACGCAGTCACCACCAGCTCTTAAGCCCTGCTCTAAGTCTCTTTAACTGATTGCTTTTGGGTCCAAGCTGTAATAATTGGTTACAAACTCTAACACTACTATTGTTACTACAAACTTAAAAACAATTGGAACTTTATCCCACCTTCAGAAATGGGAACACAGTTATGCACAGAAACTAGGAGCAGTTTAAAAACAATGTCTAAAATTGGACATAGAAAAGACTTCTACAAAAACCACATTTGGACAACAATTAGCTCCAATACAGAGGTACTATGGACATCATTAATGGCGTTCAGTAGACGTTGGAAAAGAGTAAGTAACGGTCTGCACCTTCAGGGGACCAAAAAAGACGTCCAAAAATGACGTTGAAAGGATACCCTTTGAATGTCTCTTTGCGCAGTGGGTTGGTGTTCATTAAAAAGTATTCAGTATTTTTGGACGCATTCACAAAGTCATCAAATAAACGGATCAATACTGAAAAAGAAACACTGGCAGAGGAGACCATAAATGCTCAGTTCTCCTGATTTTCTTCACTGTGCTGCGCTGACAAATGTTTCATTATGTTAGATGACGACTTCCGATACCTTGGGGGAGGGGGGGTTAGCGCTAACTGCACCTTGTGACCTCTTTGTTCTGCAAGACATGCTGAATGAAGTGGAAGCTGTGATAATGGAACCTGTAAGCTCAAACAAATAATGTCAATGGCTTAAACTGGCTGGAACTGGATCTCAATTATAAAGCTTAACAGTGGCAATTAACCGCAGAGCAGCTTTAATTTCATGATTCTACCCTGAGGAGCTCATTAGACCTCAGTTCATTTACAAAAGGAAAAAAAAAGAAATGATTAAGAATTAGAATGCAGCACATGAAATTAATGTGTCAGGAAGCAGGATTATACAGACAGGTTGTTTTTTTTCCTTTTGGAAAAGAAAACATCAAAGACATGTGATGAGGCATACTGCAGAAAAAAAATTAAAGTAAGTTTTCACTGATTTTTTTTTTATTTGAAATACCCTGACAAATGTCTTCACAGTGCATGCACATCTGAGTTCTCCTGTTTTTCTCAGCCTTTTATCAGCCAGTCTGTCTCTGAGCAACGCCACCCCTTTCTCATGACGCCAAAATCCTTTGTCTTCTATCCAGCTGGGAGACTTCAGTAGCAGTGGGAGGCGTTTTTTTTTTTTAAAATACAACAGGGCAGATATCCTGTCTACTTCTGATCGCCTGTGGCTGTGGAGAAGGATTGTAACAAGTACCATCTCAGTGAAACCAGCTGAGCAAACCTTCACACCGTTAGCTGCTTTTCCAATTAGCAAGAGTTCAATCGAAGCTTCAAAAAAACCTGTCTGGGATCAGAGGAGCTGAAACAGCGAGAGCAACTCAAAGACACCGCTCATTACTAGAGGGCGTCAGCTACGACTGCAGCAGCATCTCACACCTGATCAGCTCGGACTCTCCAAGCTTTATGTTTCTGGTAGAAAAGCAGCAGCATCTCTGCCTTCCAGCCTGAATCTCTGACTCATTTTCTGCCTGATTAAATCTTTTTAGAGGGAGATCTTTGTGGGTCTACAATTTGAGGCAGATCGAGCGATGAGCTCTCATTAAAACAACCATCACCCATCCATCAAGCTGTACACACATTCAGAGCAGGCTTGGATCATTATTTCCACCAAGATGCTCCAATTACACATGGCTGAGTCAACTGCAGTCATCACAAACACACACACAGGCAAAGGGTTTTCCTCTTCACAGGTTTTAGTCTTAGTAACACAAACAGAAGGAAAACCATCCAGAGGCCTCATACATGTGAAACAAAAAGCTGCAGTTTGATGAATTTATCCACTTGTCTCATCTGTCATGGACTGAAATGTATATTTCAGCAACAAACGATAGTTTGTTTGGAGTCTACGCTCTTTCCTCATCATTTCACACATACTTGCTTGACGTGAAGACATTTGCTGACTAATGAGATGCGCCTCGTGGTCAGAGGACGCCGGTGTTGGAGCTGAAACTATGAGCCCTGTACAGAAGCAGAGGCATTGACAGCGCAGGAGCAATTGGCAATTTTGGAATCTAAATGGACAGCCAAATAAGGAAGTGCAAAAAATAAATAAACCTTGCGGAAGATTGCAAAACTGTCACAAATGGAATTTCAAATTACATTTTGCCATTTAACCTTCCATTCATTTATTATCTTTGTCTTCTTTTCTCTCTCTCATCCAACATTGAAGCTCAAAACGGTGAAGCCTTCATTCCTTTCAGATGTGATGGTGCTCATTCGTGTTTGCTGTGCACTTTTGCAAAGTGACAGAATGCAGGATGAGATCTGGTGAAAGCATGAGATCCTTACTTGCATCATCTTGCTATTCACTGCAAGAATGTATAATAAGGAAAACACTTCAGGTTCCATTTCCATCAGACTGTATAAAAACATCTACACGTGGCACCATCTGCTCCCACTGTATCAACAATACAGACAAAATATAAGCCTGACGTGCTCGGAACATGTCACGGTAAAAAGAAAACTGAATTTTCCTAAACACAAAAAGTAGAAAGATTTGTGTTTGGTAGACTATTTCTGTGTTGTAACAAAACTTTTTTGGCATTAGATCTCAAACTGTTGTAAAACCTGTTTATTTTATGTTTTTTAAATGGTGCCAAATCAGATAAAGGTACTAGAGGTATTTGAAATCACACCTAAAATAACTCTGCAATGAGCCAAAATACCAGCATTTGTCTAAAGTTTGAAGGGTCTTGAGTTTTGTTTAAAATTCACAAAGGTAACTTTTCTGAATGAGCCTCAAACACAAGGTCAAAGATACTAAAGCAAAGAAACTAAGCTGTGTTGTGAACTAGATAAAAAGTAAGAGTGCCTTTTCAGATGTTCAGAGTGGTTTTAATTAGGGTTGCAAAGGAGTGGAACATTTCTGGTAAATTTCAGGAAAGTTTCCTGAAAGTTTCCATGTGAATTTTTTCTCAGGAATATTGGGAAATTTCAGGGTTTTGTTGCTGTCAACATTGATGAATTTTCTAAAAATTCCCATACAATTTTGGATTTTTTTTTTTAATGAACTTGAATGACGTGTTTGCATGCATGTCTGCTTGTGACAAACCAAAATGTTTAATATTTATATAAGACCAGGTAAATTAATTTCCATAAAATTCCCATGAAAAGTTTCCAATTTTGAAAATTCTTGGAATTTTGCAACCCAAATAAGAACCAAAATGTACTCTTCAGTTAAGCTAAGACTCAGTGTACAGATTATTGATGATTTTGTGCTCAGGATGATGAATGGGGACAACAGCAGGAGAATTTCCTCAGACTCCTCCGTTGGTAAAGAAAGGTTACTGAGATGATTCAACCATCACGTCCTTTTTAAGAGGAAGTCAAAGCTTTAATTATAGCTACAGTCAATATTAATGGAGTTAACATTTCATCCTGGCAGGTCTCAAAGCGTTAGTGTCATTATTTTGGCTATAACAGACTTTTTCTTTGGAGCCAGGTCTCCACAGGACCAGGTGGTCAGGTGTTTCTTATTGTGCAGCATTTCATCACATGCAAACTGAGATGATGTCCCTCATTGGACTCATCTTTTAAATTACAGGACTGTTGCCTCCCCAACCAATTTCTGCAAGAAAGAATAAGAAGAATCTCAATCAGCACACACATGTAAGGTCAAGAGCTCAGTAATGTAATTCATCTTCCATGTTTACGCCCCACTGACTCAAACAAAGGCAGGCGCTGCAGACGTGCACTTTATTTCCCAATCATGCCAAGTGGACAGCATGATTCAAAGCCATACATGTTGTGCTTGACATACAAGAAACAGCTCTTCAAGAGAAATAACTATATGGGTATGTTCCTTTAGAAAACTGAAGAAGAAAGCCGGGACAGAAAAGGTCACAGCAGCAAAAATAAAAGCCACAGACCACAAATCCTCAGGTTTTTCTGTTTACCATAAATCATGACACATATTCCACTTCCTCAGCCACACAAAGGATGAGTCTTTATCAGCCTTGACTTGAACAGCATGCTCTCACAGCAACATCTTCTCCTTTTGTAACAGCACTGTCATTACTCTTTTTAGTCCTTTTGTATGGTTTAATTACAGAAAGCTGAAGAAATGAGAACCGATTCTTGGTTTCTAACCTGCTGACAGGTATAAAAGGCAGTCATGGAAAGAGGAATACTTTCCGGCATCATGTCCATAATTTTCTGCTTCAAGGGTTTATAATTTGGTGTGTTGTTAGTTATCACCAGAAAATAAGAGCTGGAGGCAAAACAGTGAAGTAAACACATTTACACTACATTCAACCATCAATTTTTGATTCATTTACGAGCCGGGGACAAACATCTATAACACTCAGGTGTTTAAACAATGTGTGCGTCATTCTTCTGAATCAATTTCCTCCTTGTGCTTGGTAAAGAGTCGGTTCATCCAGTTCTTTATAATTAAGAGACGCTGAATCTAATTAGGCTCCATGTGTCAGAAAAACAGACAAAGGAAGAGTGATGATTACATTCTGCACGGCTGAAGCAACATGTTCATCCTCTCTGTCGAATGTGCAGACAATCACAGAGAGATTCTCTGTGTAACGTCTCACACTGGGAACACAGAGGGACAGGGGAGCAGCGTATAAATGGGAGGAGGGACAGAGTGTGCAGAGGAATATTTTATAGGATTATCTCCTGTTTCTGACATGACTGCTTCGCCTTAACGCTGATGGATGGTGCAAGGACAAGAAAATGATGACAGTAAAGAAAACAAGAATGAATGAATGGATGGATGTATGAATGAATGGGTCTTTAAACATCCTCAGCCTTTAGTCACATCTCTAAATGCATCACATGACTCATCCAGCTGATTGTGTTTCCTCGTATAAAATGATGATAAATTTTGGCACAGAGCTTTGAAGCTGTCTGTTTTTTTCCGTGTGTGACTGCATTATTATTTCTTCTTTCAGTTCTGTCCGACTCAAACTCCTTTAATTAATAACCTTTACAGAAAGGTTTGGAGTTATAATAAAACAAAAGGTTGACAGCTGAAAAATTAGTAAAATTACATAATGAGTACATGTGAGAGGAGCTCTAAATCACTGAGGAATGATCACTGATTGCACGCATCAAGCAGGAGAAGACGTCATTTTGAACATTTAGATCTCTGAAACAGATGGTAGAGACTTTAACACTCATGCTGACGTCTTGACGATCACACTTTCTACACCTAGTAACCAACCTCTCTGTGCATTTGCCTTTATTTACTCACACATCATATCACCCTGCATGCATAGAACCGAGTTCAAAACCCTGAACGCCTTCTAGAGAAATCTGTCCAAAATGTGCACAGTTGTTGCATCACCACCTCAGGGCCTTTTGCTGACACTCACTGCCAAACAAACGTCAGGATCTGAAGCATGCCATCCCTTTAAGCCTCCCTTTGTGTCAGATCTTCTTGTTTTCTGCTACAATTAGGAGAGAAAGTAAATCTTTGCCTCCAATTATCCTGTTTTGAAAACTGAACAAAAAAAAAAACAGCCCTTCAGCTGCAGAAGTGTAAAGTTTAAAGTCTGCACAATGGATTTATCAGAATGCTGCTTCTCTCTCTCTTCTAATTGTAATTGCACATTGTGTCTTTTTTTTTTTTTTTACATTTTATTAAGTTTGCTTTTTATGGGAAAGCACCTGATGTATTTCATTCCTTCGCTAACACACTTAGAGCTGCATTTCTGTAATAAAAGCTGCATGACCAATAACAAAAGAATGACTCATTGTGGGAGGATGTCCTCTCTGCTTGCAGCACCTTATCTCTCCCCCTACTATTATAGTAAACTACATTTAATACATATTTGGACATTTCTTTGCATATGATTTCATATTTTTCTGAGTACAAATTTCTATGAAAATTTCTTAAGTTTGTTCCTTTTTTTCACATTTACATTTCTGCAGCTCAGACTCTCTGCAATAAGGAAACCATCTCCTGATGATAATTCTGTCTGTTGCTCCTCTGCAGCACGGTCTCAACCGCGATGTAGAGCAAATAGCCATCACAAAAGGAAAGCACCGCCTGTACCTTTCATCCAAACGAGCTGCTCCTACAAGTTTTGCTGTTAAAAGTTCATAAAAGGACTTCATGAATGAATCTTCTTCACTTCATCATCTGCATGTGGGCAGATTTGAGCTCCATCTGGCTGGAAGCACATGGCACAGCTCCACGCTGCAGACGGAGGTGACACTGACTGCTCATTTCCACAGAGCAGACACATGGAGCCATTCATGTCTTATTTTTAGTGCCTGTGAACATCACCTCGGTCTGCTTTCTTGGTTGCTTGGTTAATGGTCTTCAGTGACAGCCTGGTCGGTGATCTTTGAGGCTCTCAGCTGGGTGTCAGCTCTGGTAACAGGCATGTTATTTAGTGATAGTGCTTTTCAAGAAACTGAACCCAGGAACAAGGGGCTCTTGGGTAATTGTTGTACCTCTTTCAACAGCTCTGCCAATATATGACTATAAGACAATCTCACTTCCTCAGATGTATTTCAAGACACATCGGTACGATGAAATGATCTTGGGTCTTAGAGTTTGCTGTACAATAAGCAGATTACAAAGTCATCTTAGGAGTGAAATACGAACATTATCTGAAATTGTCTGAAAATGATACAAGAATCAAATTGTTTTCTCCCAATGAGACATAAACACGTCAACTTAGCCAAGTTTTTAGCTTTCATTCTGACTTCACTTTATTTTCTTTCATGAAGGTCGGCGCTGTCTTTGTTCACTTTTGTGTTTATCCTCCTGTCAACAGAGACAGCAGGACACTGAATCCCTGAATTCAGCTTTTAGACTTTTGTTGTTGTTTTTACTCCAACAAAACAAATGAAAATGACATGGCAGTCCTTCAGAGGAGCTGCACTCTCTTAGTGGCTGGAAAAAGGAAATGCCTATTCAGGGTTGCGGGTGGCTGGAGCCTATCCCAGCTGGCTTTGGGGTGAGAGGCGGGGTACACCCTGGACTGGTCTCCAGCCAGTCACAGGGGTGACACACAAGACAGACAACCTAACCACGCACACACTCACACCTACGGGCAATCACCAATTGAACTAATGATGAGCATGTTTTTGGACTGTGGGAGGAAGCCGGAGAACCCGGAGAGAACCCACATATGCACAGGGATCCACACAGAAAGGCACACAGTGCCCGAACCAGGATTCAAACCTGCTACCTTCTTGCTGTGAAGCAACAGTGCTAACATCTGCGCTACCGTGCAGCCAAGGGAATAAAAAATAGAACATTATTGTCAAAAAGCTACGGAAGAGGATTAGGGCCACTGGAAATCAGATATTACGTCCAATTAATTTTTTTTATCATTCTGAGAAAAAAGTCGGAACTCAGAGTTCTGACTTTGATTTCTGAATTCTGACTTTTTTTCTCAGAATAATAGTAATTCAAAAAATTATTCAATTTTTTGTGTAATGTGTGTTTTCAGTGGCCTTAATCCTCTTCTGTTAAAAGCAGTTTCTGAAACGTTCACAGGAATGTGTTGAGATGTGAAGCAGCACAAAGCAGAGGATTACAGCTCTATGAGTTTCCATTTGGTTCAAAGTTGAAATATTTCCCTGGTTTTATGTTCTTGTGTTTCTCTGGGTGCTCCTTCAGACTCGTCTTTCTATTGGTGTCGATTTGATCTCATTGAGCTGGAGCTCTGCGCAAAAATTCCAAATTCCAACACTCAAACGGTCTCTTCTTGCACAGCAGCTTAAAGACAGACTGTGATGTGCTGTAGCAGGAGCCATCTGTGCCACTTTCAGGCCTGTTTTTCAAACCTGCTAATGTGCTAAAACAAGATTGATAATGTTAGATAAACAAATCAGTCATTCAGACTGCTCACAAAGGTGCACAGAGGGGTGTATAGTCCTGAAATCCACCTGTAGAATTCTTTAGCTTGGCTTAAAAGGATGGACTGAATGAAAAGCTCAAGAATGAAGAATGCTTTTATCTTTCAGAGCTGACAAATCCATTTTTCCTCCTTCACCATCATCATATTTTTACAGCCTTTGCAGGAGAAAACTATGGATGCTAGCTGAGAGAAATGTCCGATGCTATCCTCTCTGTCCAAACCTGCCTTCACAGATCACAGTTTACACCTTCCTCAGACCTGTGGAGCTTTAATGACCTCCTGAAGCCTCCAGCACATCAGCTCAGGTGACAGTGAGTAAGTTAAATGATCACTTGGCCTGCGGAGAACAGATAACACCCTGTTCGAACTGCATCCGCTTGCCTTTTGGTGACGGTGACCCAAAAGAGACTGTCAGTCGATGGAGCAGACAGGAGGAGGATATGTGGAGGTGAGCTGATCAATCAGTACAGCCTTTTTTTTAACTTTCTTTCTCTCTTGGGTTGAGTTTATACCACACACTAAGACCCTCCACACCAAGAACCAAAACTATAACAGAAACTACAGAAGTGTGTGAACATATTCAAACTAAACAGCATCTGTATCTTGCTCTCTCCTCACCTTGGTTGTTCATCCATCTATTATCTTTACTGCTCTTCCATTTCAGGGTTGTGGGGAGCTTGAGCTTATCCTAGCTGTCAAGGGGCACAAAGCCAGGGCGCCTTGAACTGTTTTTTTGCTGTCAGCTGTCAGTGCTTCTGCTGGAAGTGATCCCAAAGGTGCTGTTACTATGAAAAAAAAGTTGGCAATATAATAAGTACCTGCAAGCACGCTTCAATCCTAAAGTGTAGTTCATTTGGCTATTTTTCAGGGCGTTTCTCTGTTTCATTGTGCTGACTCCGATGTGTGAGGTAGGTTAGCACACATGAAGCCTCTTCACGCATGCACAAGACTCCAGAAAATGTTCTGTTTTCCAGTTTTGCTGCATGTGTGAGCACAAACTTCTGACTTTTTGGTCTAATATTTCCCTACAGAAACTCTGCAATATGTTTGTCCGAAGTTTTATTCGAATGTCTGGACTATTTTTTGATTTTGTGCAGTGGAATCACTTCTTTATGTGTATGTAAGAGAAATGTGAACACAAAAAAACATCACTCTGCTACTCAGCCTCTCTCTCCACACAACACCAGAGTGTTCTGAGTTATGGGAGCACATTCAACACGGACGACCTCGCACCATGATGTGCATGCGTGAAAGTGTTCCTCAAATACCACAGCCTTGTTGTCCTGAAAATATGTAAAATGTTTGAGTGCATGAGGACAATTGGCTGTATATTTTTCTTCTTTCTGTTACAATTCTTTGGACTGAAAGCAGAATGTTCTTGATGTAGATCTGAATTGTGTTTGGAGTTGTGTTTGCAGTTGTTTGGAGGGACATTGTGCAACAAGAGGTTGACATCCTGATGGCATCCAAGGATAGACTGTATATAGAATGGACAGCGTGGCTCCGCCTTTTACCATTGTACACACCTCCGGGCCACCATTGTTCAGCCAGAGTCTGCACAGTAGAGACTATGAGGAACTCTGAGAAAATCTGAGTGGAAGCGGGTGACAAAAATAGTTAATTTTTTTCTTTCGACAGTCAAATCTCTTCTTAAGTCTCCTTCCCGGTGTATTTTACTATTCTCAAAAATAACTACACTAGAACGGCAGCTGTAAGTCATCATTAAACGAAACGTAAAACTCATAAAACTAATGAAAAAGAAACTTTTCAGAAAAAAAGAGGACTTGAACACAATGCCGCCTAATAATATCTAAATATCACCACAGCATAGGGATGTATATGGAGAGACAGAGTTTTTGAGCTATACTGCAGCCAGTCACCAGGGGGAGCAGTTTCTTTGGCCACCTCAGTTTGAGCCATGCACGTCGATTTTTTTTTTTTCTTTTTTTTTTACAGTCTATGTTTCCAATGCCAGGACTCCAGATATCAGTAATGGCATTTAGATGAAATGAATAAAGGATGATTATTCCTGAGTGAGAGCTGTAATTAAAGGCCACTCAGCCAGCAGCTGGCCAACAGGCAGAGTGATTACATCCACAGATGAAGGCAGGCGGCTCACACCGACGTTTACATCTGATTTACTGAGGCACAGACGCATGTGTGGGAGTCAGCCGATAATTACTTCCTTCTCTGTGAAAGCAACACTGTAGAGAAGGCTTTCACACTGGCACGGTTCTGGTTCTGGAACTAATTCCGTTCTGGATTTCCAGAATCTTGGTGCTTTCTAGTGAACCAGCCTGCGTTCATACCAGTTTAAGTGGAACGGAAGTGGGAGGGCATTATTCTGTGTTATTCAGGCAGAAGTAAACAACACACTGGCTAAATGGTGGAGTTTTGATGTTGTATAATTTTTGTTCACTATGTGGTTCCTTCTCCGCCATACATATCTTTTATTTCCACTCCATAAGCAGCCAGCTCTTTTAGTTATTGTGCACTGATTTTTATATATAGAATGGCTGAGAGAGCAAAGAGTTTTATGAACTACTTTTTCAGTCTTTTTCCAATACACTTGAACTTAAATCAGAGAACAAATGTCTGCTTTAGAACGAAAAAGTTACAAAGATTTTGTCTCCTCACTCAACCACTGCACGCTCGTCTTCTCCATTTTCCTTGACTTCCTCAACTTCCTGCTCATCTACACAGAATACCACACACCCACAAATAATGTCATGGTTTGTGAGCTGAAACCAACTTTTTTCTGGTCCTGGCGACCTTTTTTTTTGGAACCAAATTTTCAAGGTTCCAAAACAATTTTTTCTGGTCTGATAATGCCGGTCAGCTCTGGTTCAGCATGGTTTGGGTTTGGTGTGAAAAGCCCTCTGAAACCAGTGCATCCATCAGAAGTATATCAACCTCTTCTCATTCAATGATGATTATAAGAAAAGGTTAAACTTATCCAACAGTGGAAAGGCACAGGGATACATTATACAGCATCAAGAAAAGTGTGAGAAAGAATGACTTTACACTCACAGTACGAGGCAGGTAGCATCATTAAGAAGAAAAGAAGACCAGACATGAGAGAGAAACGCTCCTGTGACATCCTCCACCAGGATCTGTGTAGGACAGTTTAAAAAAGTGACAAAATCAAGACAAAATTACAAGAAAATGACAGTCTTCACAGAGATAATACAGCATCACAATCTAAGCATTATCATTTAATACTCGTGCAAATTCAGGTGGAAATGAACTGTAGCTCTGTTTATTTTATTACACATTAGTCTTTTCTAATTGGTCAGATGTTGGATATCTGATGAAGTATGGTGCATAAAAGCTCCAAACTTTAAAACATGCATCCATAAATAATCATGCATTTCACTAACCTCAGTTCTCCTCAAATAGCCTCTGTGTTGTTCCCGTCAGGTGATGTAAAAAAAAATCTGCAAACAGAAGACGGAGAAACAATTTGTGCTGCATTTCAGAAGAGATCCGGATGAGAACTGAATCCCAGACTTGAGCTGCGGAGTCTGAGCATGTCTGAGAGAGAGAGAGAGAGAGAGTGAGAGAGAGAGAGAGAGAGAGGAGGGGAGGGGGGGGGGGTTGCTTTGGAGAGACAGAGAGAGAGAGAGAGAGAGTTTAATTAGGATCTCCCTCTGCTTCACCATGGGGAACACATTCATGTGCTTGTCATCACCAGATATTTGTTTCCGGTAATTTGCCTCTTGTCATTATAGGAAAATGAGGGAAGATGATGAAAAACAACAGTTCTTAATCAGCAGGTCCTAATGTTGTGCAGTGTGATGTTTCCATTCAGCAGTAACACCAGCAGAAACACCAGGGACAGTGCAAGGATTTGTGAAGAAGAGGGGCCCAAGCCCCCCACCCCCCTATATATTATATATGTATATTGTTTTTGCTGATGTTGCCCAACATGTAAGCCCTTAATGGACATAAATGCTAACATTTTATTTACAAATAGTGACAGAGATTAATCTCCATGTTTTTCACGACACTGGGGCTTAACTCGTTTTCCTGGCATAACGAACTTGTTTTCCTGATAAAACACATAAATTGACCTCAGTAACTACAGCAGGAGTAAATCTGGGAAAACACCAGCCAATCCTAGCGTTGTTTGGGAGCAGGCGCGGGCTAAACAGAGTTGCGAGGAGATACTACATTCAAATTCATGCTAGTTTTCTGTGACTACAAACCCTGCCTTGAACACAGCCAAAAGAAATAAAAGCAACTTTAAAAATAAAAGATTCCTTTCAGGACTGTTTGCCCTGAAATTTTTTAAAGTCTTGTATTCATATGATTTATAGCATAGTTCGTCCAATCAAATGGGAGCAAACTGTGGTGTCTATGGAGGCAGAACGTGACATGAAAAGAGTGCTATGACAGTCAGTGAGTCATGTTTACAAGTGGTTTTTATAGCTAAATTTATAGCTAATTTGTCCTGTACTTGTTGTCATACAGTCCTCTCAGGAGCTTTAATGAGACGTTTCAGATAACCTCACAGAAACTCTAAAGTCTTTTTCATTCCCTGGATGTTTTCTTACACTTGTCTAAATTACTGAAACAGAAAAAAACTGAAATGGGCTTTAACGTATCTTTTTACAGCCAATTTCCTTCACACTATGGGAACTGTTCAGCTTTTTAACAGCGGGCTGAGGATAGTTCTGATTTTGAATCAAAATAATTTCTTTGTGAGATGACTTTCTGCTCGAAGGTACTGGGCATATATTGGTGTGGACAGATGATTGTCCAAATTGTCTTTCAAACACGTCTGATTTCTGTTACCTGGATGGACTGGCTGCGCTGCCCTCTGCATGGCGACTTTGCTACTACTGCATGAAAATGACAGGAAGGGTAACTGGAAACGCTTCCAAGAAATTTATTACAGATCTGTATTTTATTGAAAGGTGCACCTACTGGCTGAGTGTGTTAGTGAGAGGCTGTGATGGTTGAAATATGACTGAGAGGAGGTGTAAATTGAATTTCTGGAGTTAAAGGAAATCATTCAAACACTCTAGTTATTACAAGTCGATTAGTGTCCATAATGCAACAGCAGAATGATGTAAAATGTAAAAGAAGCTCTGCAGGAAGGGTTTTTGTTCCAAGTTTAAACCCTGTCATGATGATTTTGGACTCATGATTCATTAAAACATGACTGATGGTTTTATGCTGTCTGAAATGTGTGCTCTGCTCATAAAATTGTGCTGCACATCAAATCAAGCGCTCCCAGACACTTTTAAGAGCAGTACATTGATCACTGCATCATGAGCTGATGAGGTGATATGAGTCCCTGGGAACAGATGGTAACATTTTTGGCTGTTATAAACCAATTTCCAGCCAATGCATCTTTCCCATGCTACTTTTGAATCAGCAGTTGAAATTCTGTCATTTCATGGTCTTAATTCTGAATAGCACACAGACACAGAGAAGCTTCACTAATGCTTATTCAAGCAGTATAAACTCAGAGAAGAAAACGATTTCCCTGTGATTTACAGTTCGTAAGTTAACCAGAATCACAGCATCTTTGTAAATGTGAAAGCCCTGTCAGGTCTGTCTTTAAAACGAGAAGAAAACAACCCTGAAAATGTTCATTTGTTGAATGGATGCATTAAAGGAAGTCAGGAAATCAAAACACTGATTGTCTTCAGTGTCTCAGCATCTCTCGTATCTGGGTTTTTGCCTGTGCTGATGTTTTACTCAGATATTGGAAAAAGCATCTCATTTACCAAGTGAAACTGCTCGATGTTTTATTAAATCCATTTTACATGATTAATCTACATGTGAGGAAGGTTTTAGTTCATCACTTTGTGCATGGAACATTTTGTTACATTAAAGGCAGGGTTGGTAGTCACAAAAGGTTAGCATGAATTTGAATGTAGCATCTCCTCAGGACTCAGTTTAGCCCCTGCCCGCCCACACTCGGAGCTCCTCCAAAAGGACGCCCACCCTCAGATCATGTCTGATTTAAAACAACAGACTCCAAACCAGTCCTCAGCACATAGTTTTTGTTTGCACTATGTTACCAGTAATCAGGGTATAGGTGGTTTTTCTGCCGTTCTCCAGTGTACTTGGATCCCTCTTGGTTATGCCCATTAAATCAGGGCTGAATCAGAAGGCGGCCAGAACAGCAGGACAGGATTTGATTGGTTTAACAAATTGGCTGCCAAACGCTAGGATTGGTTGGTGTTTTCCACGTTTTAATCCTGCTTTGGACGGTGGATATTTTTCACTCTATTGTTAGAACACATCATACATTGATTGCCTTCAGGACATGAAGATCGTTTTAATGAGAATAACAAAAAGTGTACCAACACTACCTTTAAAAAGAATGCATGCATCTGAAGGCTATCTGCTCTGCTCATATTATAATGTTACTATCATTTGTTACTGTTTGTTGGGTCATTACAATTCTGCTGCATGCATGTAATGAAAGGTCAACTTGAGTGTGTGTGTGTGTGTGTGTGTGTGTGTGTGCGTTTTATTTATTATACAAGAGGTTGTCCTTCCCTGAAGGACAGACACAGATCCAGCCTGCTCATATAGGTTCATATTTGAGCTCTCTCTCTCTCTCTCTCTCTCCGTCTGTCTCTCTCGCTTTTTGTCTAAAAATGATTAAAGCGGTTTCATAATTTTGTTTAAAGAAATCTCAAGAAGACGACATCGTTCAACATCACAGGGTGACATTGAATTAGAAACAGGTGTTTGGAAGTCAAGTGTTTTTTTCCTGAAGGGGAGCCTGCTGATATCCATTAGGTCAATACCCTACATACACACTACATTTTCATATAGATATAAAAGATGTTTACAGAGTTCAGTGATTGAATCCCTGTGGTGGTAAACATTTATTTTAAGAAAGCTTGTCAGAGACACTCTCAGGATCAGCCTTCTCCTCTTCCTTCATGCTGACATTCTTATTATTGTGCTCTCAGAGCAGCCGAGAAAGAGAAAACTATTGGAATGAGAGGTCAAGGGAAGAGATGCAGTGAGCGAAGAATAGCTGGCTGAAGAGATAATAGCTCCAAATTTCAGAGTCTCATTCAGAGACCGAGATGTTTGAAAATGTTAATGAAAAGGAGTTCAAAAGGATCTGTGTGGAGCTGAATGAGTAGATGTTGACATTGCAAGAGAAGACCATGAGGCCTTTTACAAAGACTTTCCTGGTTTAAATTTGATTTTTTTAAGAGCCCTGATTCTCAATCCAAGGCTTGTATCAGAAACATGCATCGATTGTCTTGTGTCAAATAACCACAGAGTCACACCATCGACCGAGACGGTTTCCTGTTAGATTCAGACAGAAGTGTTAGTTTTGATCTGCAGGGATTCATTTTGCACCTTTGGTTTGTTTTCTCTGAGGCGTCCCTTCCCGTCTTCTTTATCCGACTGTTCTTACCATCTGCCCATCAACCTGTTTTTGTCTTTTGTCTGACACAAAACAAATGCAGCAGTTTGAGTATAAATGAGTTTCTTCATTACTGTAGTTTTAAAAATATAGCCAAATGTTATTTCCTATCAGAAGTATAAACTGAAACTTGACAAAATTGTGAAACTGGAATGAGTAACTTTATTAAACGGTGGAGTCACTCAAAAGAGAAAACATTGACGTCAGGTAAACATAAAAATACCTCTTCTAGAAATCAGTCCAAACTGGATTTAGTCCTTTAAAGAGTTCATAGAGAGTTTCACATCTGAGCCTGCGGTGTGTCAGAAGAAATCTGCAGCAGTGGGTCGTCGTCGAGGTGTGCTCTTGGGAGGATTACTGCTGGTGGGGGTCTTCTTGTTGCTGGTAGGGGTCTTCTTGTTGTTGAGAGGGGTCTTCTTATTGCGGAGGGGGGTCTTCTTGGAGCCAGTAGGGGTCTTTTTCGATTTGGAAGAGAGAGGGGTGGGAGGAGACTTCAAGACGCCGAACTTGGGTTTCTGCTCAGGGTCGAAGGGGACTCGAGATGAGCCGTCTGGACTCACCAGGAGGCTTCGGTCTGTCTTCCTGAACTCTGTAAAATATTGGAAAGAAATCAAGATTCATTCAAATATTCACAAAAAGGAATTAAGTTTTTAAGACGTGAAGTTATGCACTTATCAGTTAATTTTCATTTTCCTCTGAGAACCATAGAAGACGTGATGAAAAATTTGGCCTCAAAGGTTTTTGGTTTTCAATTTCTGTGATGGACTGGTGCTCTCTGGTTAATAAAAGGCCGCCCTCTGAAAGTCAGTGACTGAAACCATCAAAGTCAACCTGCACCTGCAGTCGCATTTCGGCACACATTTGCTGCTGTAAAAACAAGCATGAGGAGGTTTGCAGACTAATCCTTCCAAAATGAATCTCAAAAATATCCTTCATTATTCGAGAGCTGTTCCTGTGAGGGGATTGAATTCACTTCCTCTCCTGAACAGATGATTCAAGATGGTAAAAAATGCTTCATGTTTTCGGAACAGCCAGTGCTGCTCCTTTGCTGTTGCTCTTCTCAGTGTGCTGCTAAAAGGATTTGATGAGGGTACAAAATAATGACACATTACATAACCTTCCTCACAGATGCCACTTTTGTTCAGTTATTCAAGACTGATATAGAAACCATTATAATTCCAGCACAAAAGAAGTTGTCTTTCCGTTTTCAACAGTCTTTAGAGCATCTTTCAGCTGCAGCTGTGATGCCGTTGGCAGCTAAAGGCCTACATCCATACACGCACCTCCCAGATAAACCTTTTATTATTCATATGCCATGTTATTGTTGTGTTATTACAACATTAGTACACGTTATCATATGTCTCCCAAACAATCTTTATTGAGTTAACTTTAGGTAACATTACTAACAGTGTTATCCTTCCTCTAATAATTATAATAATAATGACTGATACATATTTCAGACACATTTATATTTTAATAATAGCTAAATGCTATATTAAGTCCGTTTATCATAATTAATCATAATGTCATGGAACAGGGTGTCCCAAATTAATACAAAAGATAAAAAAATAAAATAAAAAAATATTTTTTGAATTTCACAGCAGCAAAAAAATACTTTTTGTTGTAACTTAAGTTTGTCTTAAAATTTCACAAAGACATCAAAAACAGTCAAAAAAGGATATAGCCTAAATATTAATTATTAGTATAATAATTAAATTTATCAGCGTCTGATCATCAATCTAGCCTGATTAATATTTCCAAGTTAATTAACTTTTAGTGTTTTATCCCAAGAGGACAGAGGGTTGTAGCTACATGTAACTAAAAGCAGCCACCCCCATCATGGTGCTGATCCAGAGGCCTGTCTCAAGAGACAAACCACCAGGCACAATTAGCGATGCACGTGTTCAGCAAGTCGGCATCAGTGCAGACTCGCTCGGGGAGGGTTTGCTAGCCCCCTACCCCTCCCTTCTAACCAGTTTGGGACAAACTTCATATGGCAGACCCTCCACAAGGATGTGCAAAAGAGGGGTAGTGGGTAGGGAGAGTGTGTAGTGGCTGGTTTGAAAAAGACCCTCTGTTAACTTCGTTGGTGTAAACTCTGTTATAATAACTGTTAACAGAGTTGACGATGACTACGTAATGAAAAATCTGTAATTCAAATTATTCCATTCTATATTCTATTGTCTGGATTAAATGATTGTTTTTAAATTGAAACTTGTTTTAAAAGATTCGTAGGCAGAAAATGTTTTCCTACATCTTCAAAAAATGTTTCCAGTATCCCTGAGGACATAGAACAAAAGAACACTCATTCTCAATAACTACAGGCATCAAACAAACAAACACAAACACACACACACACACACACACACACACACACACACACACGGGGTATCTTGAACACGTCTTTCTTACCAGCCGTCTTATTGTTCTTGAGGCCAAACGTCACTTTCTTGGACTCTGATTTGGGACTCTGATTCTTCTGCAAAAAAAATAAATAAATAAAAGTCAGTCCTGAACACCAGAAAAGACAAAGAGGTTGTTTTATTCTAACAGTGGCTTTTAAATTGTATTTAAAAAAAAAAAAGGTTTCTTGTGAATAAAGACAAAATCTCTCAGAAGCATCTTGAAATCTGTGTATTTACAGAAGTTTTCCTGTTCAAAATATAAAACACTTGCTTTTAGTTTTCAGTCTTCCTAACAGACCGAGTAAGTCAGGAGGGGATGGGAGCTGATTCGCCACAAATTGTACAAATGCATCTGCTTCCCACAAACCATACTGTGTTCATTCAGTGCTGTCTGTCAGACACAGTGTATCAGAAGGGTGCAAGCAGAGCTGCTGCAGCTTCTTAGAAATAATCCTTAACCTGAAAGAAGACACCTACCGTGTTTGTTATCCTTGATGTTCTCAGGTCAACAGCCTGTCTGCTCTTTCTCTCAAAAGCAAGAAAACAGACTCTCTTATACGTCTGTTATCGCATCTGTTGTTTTTTTTCTGCAGTGAGGTAATAAATTAAAGTAATCTATCCTGCTCTGTCATTTCTGCCTCAACAAAATGAAAAAGATATTTAGCACAGGATGAGCACAGCAGTTTTGTTTTTAAAGTCAGCGTCTATCTGAAACGCTTTAGATGGGATGTGGTTACCATGGACCGAGCTGCTCCTTAAGATGACCTAAATCCTTCAGAAAAGATGATAAATTAAAAAAAAAAGACTATCTCAGATTGTGAACTGGCCCTTTAATCATTTTTTGAAACCACCATTACTAACAGATGTAAGATTTGTACAGCTGCAGGCTTGTCTGAAATGAAGTCCCTGGCAGTCACGGAGGATAAACGTATAGCCGTCCACAAACAGATGATGATGTCTGGGTTTAGACACCATAGTTTTTCTCTACAGTTGTTTGTGACTCATTTCTTGCTGGTTTGAAAAAAAAAAAACTTCAGCGATAAGACAGACAAGTCTGTGCATCAAGAGTTAGAAAAAAATATCGAGCCACTTTCACAGTTTTATTGAACGGTTTTCAACACTGTGCAGTCATTATAAAACTCTGTGGGAGTTTTTTCACTCTGACACCACTGGTCACCTTCAAAAGCCTTTTCTGGTTCTTATATAGGGATTGACTGAAAACGACTCTACTTTCAGGCATTCTAACAAATAACTGAAAAACTTCAGATAAACCTTTCCAAAATACACAACGAATAGAAAGATGGTGTTGAAGGAGAAAGGTGAGACGGGATTTACTTGAGTGCCTGGGTTGAATTAGGGATGTGTTCATTTTTGTGGTACAGATAATGGCATTTTGTTTGATGTCTTTCCAGAAGCTTTTTTTTTATTCAGCTCTTGTGTTGCCCTGTTTGCTCTATCTTTTTCCCTCTTTGAGAAGCGCCAACAGGCTCATTTTTTCAGTTTTATCAACGTAACCAAGCAACAACTTCTGGTGCTGTCGAGTGTTCTTACTATGACTGAGTTGATGTCCTGAAGACAAGACTCATGCATGGATCAGTATGAGTTGAGACTTCATTGATGGGTAAACTGGGTGTTCAGCTCATCAGCTTCTTTTTCACTTTCTGATTTGATGGAGTAAAGTTGAGTCAGTGTTTCCAAAAAGGCAACCAACAGAGCTCTGCTACAGAAACTAATGGCTGTTTTCACTGAGACTGTGGCTGTTTTTTAAACTGCTTATTACACTCGCAGTGCCTACTGATTTGGCTAAAATTCAGTACGTAGTTGGCAGTATGTGAAAACCTGCAAAATCTGCAGTGCCCTGATGCTTCCACTGCGAGCTAACTGCTTTAAGTGAACAAGTGAGACACGGGATGCTGCTGCGTAGATGTTGCGGTGTTCACTGTGGCGTTTACTGCACCAGCTGTGGGGTATATGAAGCTGGCTTGTAACTCAAATTTAAGCTCTCAACCCAAAGCAAAAAAATTGTCAGAGAGGCGGCTCGAATATGGAAAGACTTGTTGGCTGGGACACTCTTAGGTCAAGATACCACTGCACAAGAAGGATCACAGATATGAGATGCTTTCTTTTGACCAGAAGCATCTGCTACATTGCTTTTCTCATGGCATTGGAAAAAAAGCAGGTTTTACCAAATGCTGCACATCTGTTACTGCCTAAACTGGTTAAATTCTTCTTGATATTTTAAGTGCTTTACAATTTTAACATCAATCACAACACTACACACAAAATTACACATTGAGAATGAGACCGTCACAAAGGAATCAGACTGAATAAAAAGAGTTTCTATTGAGCTGCCACCATCAGCGTCTCAGCATTCTTCTGAGAGCTCATCTTCATTTAATTAAAGGTGTCCTTCAACATCAGCACAGGCTCCACAGAGAACTCTTCTTCTCTAACACAAAGGCACAAAGTAAATCAAACCATAAAATTATCTGGAAAATTGCTTTTCTTCAAAGTTCTGACGTGACTTAAAGAGTATTAGGAAATCTTTCTTGTCTGTCTTACTGTTGATGTTATAAAAGTTATAAAAAGTATTTAATAAAAGTATTTATCTGTTTTTTTTCTCTCTCTCATCAACTGGAGGGAGGACTTATGATTGCTGCTGAGGCTCAGGATAAAAGAGATGTGCCGATCTCAACCCTGAGAGGAATAAATGTAAGAGTCTTTATTAAACCTGTTAGCACTGTGCAGATTCTGTTAGTGAAGCAGTCGGGGAAAGTTAATTTTCTGATTAGTTTATCAAACTGTGCCTGGTCTCTTCTTTGTGTGATGAGTTGCAAAGTGAGCACACAGTTTATTAGTTTATTAATTACTCTTTCTCCTGTACCACCCAACTGGAGCCCTGAATAATGCAGTTGACACAAAGTCCATGTTCAGAAACAAATGAACGATTATCTAACCTGCCCATTGCTACTATATTAAAAACTACTCACATTAGTAATTCGTTTTTTTTTTAACATTTTAAAACCTCAAAAATCTTTTGTCGTCATCTCAGGCTGCAATGATTAGTCAACTCAAGTGATTACATAGACTACAAAAAAATTGTTGTATTATTATGGCCCGAACCCGCCAACTGCAGGTGTGGAGAAGGCCCTCTTGAAACCCTTGCGATTATTATTTTTTTTCTGTCTTTCCCCTTTTTAACCCCAAATTGCGTGCCTTCCGTTTGAGAAAAACACGAACGCACCTAGCCACAAAAATCAGTCATGCCTGAAAATTTATGAATCCAGTGTTTGCTTGAAAATACGTGCTCCACAGCGCCCCCCTAGTGAGTTTAAACTGCAGCTCCACGGACTACTTTGAGTTCCAGGCCTAAAATTTGGTGTACATAATTATCATACCAAGACCTACAAAAAAGTCTCTTACGACCATGGTCAATTCTGAACAGAAAGTCTGGAAATTGGAGTTGAACATCCAATTTTTGCAATTTTTAGAGTACGCATTTGATGGAACTTGTCCCCCAGTTTTCTTCTGATCATCTTCAAATTTTGTGTATACTAGACCCATTGACAATTAAAAGTTATTAAAAGGATTTTTTTTATCTCAATGGGTCTGGCCAGGAGAGGTCGCCAAAGTTAGCAATTTTTCTCAAATATGAAAACCTTCATTGCATGTAAAGTGTTAGATCTGGACAAAAACACACACCCATATTCAGTGTCACAGCCTGAATACATCTATAAACTTTTTTTCACCTAAAACTACAGCGACCCCTATTGTACAGCAGGAAGTCATATGTTTTAATCTGATTAAAAACTCTTTCACGTTTTAAAACATTTCTTTCTATTCTGCACTGTAATGTCTTTCAGGCCTTCAAGAAGCATCACTGATAGGTCATGTTCTGTACTTACACAGCGTGTCCACGGTGACTCATCAAACTCGGATATCTCGCCAGGAACTTATTGCAGCTCCTTCATTTAACCTCCAATCTGATTCAAATGTCATACACATGATCAAGGTCCAGTTCCCAACACATCCATATGCTCAAGTCTCTGCTACTGCAATAGCGCCACCCTCTGGAAAATGCATTGTATTATCTTCCAGGTAGAAACTGTGCAGTCCCTCTCTGGACTCATATACACATGTGCATGTGCTGATATTGTTGCACATGCGGCAGCTACAACACGCCCCAATAGGCGCACGTGGGCAAGAGCCCGCTTATCGCCGCTTGCGGCTTTATTTGTTTTTGTCCTTGGTAAAATCAAACACAGCTGGTTAAAACTCAACGGTGCTTGCAGTTCACTACAGCAAACTCCCACATTATTCACAATAATGGAGAAGAAGTAGTTCACATAAGTTACGGCCCAGGGCTTCCAGAGCTTGGAAACAGTCAAAAATAAACTGGCAAAACACGTTAAGAGCAAACTGAAAGTGCATGTTAAAGCAGGCAAGGTCCAAAACAATACGCCAAACAATCATGATTAATCGACTAAGCCAAAAAATAACCAATAGATCAGTCGACATAAAAAATAACCATTAGTTGCAGGCCTGCTGTTATCTGTTTTTAGAGACTCTTCAACATTAAAATCTGAGTTTTACCTTCTTGTTGGAGGGCGGAGTGTGAAAGCCTCCCTTAGTTTTACAGAAGAGTGGTGTTGGAACAGCAGCGTTGCTCTGAAAAGTGACGAAATCCGAGGAAGCCTTCGCTGTTTTCTGAGACTTCTTAGAAGTACGAGGTGTTTCCTGCTCCCCCACATCCCCACAAAATGAAAAATCAATTCACAAGTCGCTCAGTCACTGTTTTCAAATAGTTTTGTCTCATTTGAACACTTTAACCTTTGTAAACACTCACGTCGCCTCCGTTTTTCTCCTCCTGCCCAAGGCCGTTGATCGATGCAGCCGGCTCCAGCTCATCAGCCTCGAACTCGAACACCACAGGGATCTTCCTCTTCTTCTTCTTGGCTGCTTTCCCTGAGGAGAGCTCTTCAGATTCTCTCAGTGGGAGCTCTTCATCTCCACTGCCAACTACCTGCGACTGGAGCGGATCTTTGATGTCGTCTACAGGAGCTGCTGCTGCAGGCTGCTTTGCTGTCTTTTTCTTCTTCTTCTTTGGTGGCGGCTCACTCAGCGGTGTCTCAGTATTTAATACTTGGACGGTTTCTGTACCCACTGCTGCTTCTTCTCCTTCCCTCTCCACTGCAGCTTCTGGTTCTCCTGGGACATTTTTGTGTTTCTTCTTCAGCAGGGTTGCAGAGTTGTCGTGAGCAACCTCAGCTGACGTTTCCTCTAACTTGCGCCTCTTGTTTGTTTTCTTTTTTGTGGGCACGGAGGTTTGATCCTGTGACGGGGTTTCAGCATCTGCCTGCTGCTCAGCTTCTTCAGCTGTAGTCTCGACCTTTCCTTGTTCCTCATCTGCAGCTTGCGGTTTCTTCTTCTTTGTCCTCTTTGCTGGGGTTGTGGAATCAATTACTCCGTTCTCCAATAAACCTGTAGACGAGGCTTCTGTGGAATCTGCTTCAGTGCTTGCATCAACAACCTGTGATTCACCATCAGCCTCTTTGACATCCTCCTCAGGCTTCAGGTTCTTCTTCTTTGACGTCTTCTTGGCGGGAGTCTTTCTACCAGTCTCTGGTGTTTCTGTCATGTTCTCTGCCTCATCGCTTTGTGACTTCAGACCCATCTTTTTTTTCTTTTTTTCTGAAACTGCAGATTTCTCAGTTTGGTCCTCGTGGTCGTGAGTCAGTTGGCTGGTTTCTTCTTCTGAGACTGTAACCGTCGGCTGTTTCTTCACCTCAGAGAGAACCAGAGTTTCTGTCTGACCCTCTGAAGTCTCTGTGACTGTAACAGAAGAGACCAAGCTTTGTGCCGCCGTTTCTTTTTCTTGTGATTCTCCTGCATTTTCTCCGCCAGTCTCTTCATTTGCAGCTTGAGCCACAGTCTCTCCTTCTTCAGAGGCCTTGCTGTTTTCCTCACTGTCTGCACTAACTACCTGCCCAGCTTTCTTCTTCTTCTTCTTTTTCTTCTTCTTCTTCTTCTTTTTACCATCACTTTCCGTCACATCGGCTGCTTCACTGTCATCTTTTCCCGAGTCTTTGTTTTGCTGCTCTGCTTTGGGAGCCTCCTTTTTCTTCCCTGGAGAAGCACACAGATCCAATATGAACCATCATTAAATAAAGCTTTAAAAGTGGAAAATTCTCATTAACTTATTCATTTGTGGAAACGAGACAAAGGGAACCTCTCTTTGGAGGTGAAAACAAGAGTTCAGCATCTATAATTCATTTTTTTTTAAATTAGTATAAATTATTGAACAAGCTAAATTCTTTATGAATTCATTCAGTTTTTTTCTGACAACCTGTCACCTCCTGTTTAATCTTTCAGAGCTCCTTCAGGTTTTGACTCAGGCGATACCTTTATTTTTCTTTGCAGCTGGGGCCTCCTCCTCCTCCTTCCTCTCAACCCACTGCCTCTTCATCCTCTTTCTGCTGCCGAAATCATCATCATCCTCGTCTGTGGACACCTCCTCTGGATACTCGTCCTGAGGGAACACACCTGACAGAAAACCAAGAAGGAGACGGAGTGAGGCCAAAGGTCATGGAGAGGGATTCTGTTTTCATAAATTGGGTGCGAAGAAAGGCTCCTACCTTCACTGAGGTCACGCAGTCTGAAGAGGATAAGGAAGAAGAAAGATGTTAGTTTGGACTTAAAAAGACACGAGGAATCATGAGCTTCTTTGAAGTGCATCAATTAGGCACAAAGGTTGATTACTGAAGAGGAGACGCAGCAAAAACACTTTAAAGTTTTAAAACCACGGTGCTTTTTAAAAATCTGAATTTCTGATTAGTTTTCTGATCAGGGTCAGTTCACTGATTCTCATAAACACACCCAAAAATCCGACTGTTAGTCACAATAACAACTGATACCAACACAACAGTCCAAAAACTCTTTCGTTATTAAAACCAATTAATAAAAGAAGAGAGCAAAATCTCTCAACAACACGAGAAAACACACTCCACAGTGAACTCTTATTTTTGTTTGGCTTTTACATGAGCTCATGTAAAAACATACTGGAGCAGAAAAACAGAGCACACACACACACACGAGGGCACACAGCGTGTACTCACACTTTGATGATCTTGTAGAGCCTCTTTCGGTTCCGGCTTGGTATGCTTTCCCGGCTGGCAAACGCTAACAGCTTATCTGCCAGGGCTGAGTAGTCGAACTACAAACACACACAAAAATCCAAATCACTTCAAATTAATAAGGTATCATCAGTTCTATCAATGCAGCATACACACACCTGATCAAAGTTTTAAGACCAGATGAAAAATTGCATGAACTTACATTTTGCACTGTTGGATCTTAAGAAGGTTTGAAGTAGAGTTTCAAAATGCAAAAAGAAGAAGAAATGGGAGCGAGAGAAAAAATGTGGCTTCAGTGTGATTTTCTGTCAGGTATTCACTCTGTCATGACCTCCTGATGGCAAAAGCAAAAGAGGTTTATCTCTTTCAATCTGGTCAGATTGTTGGGCTACATAGGCGAGGCATTGGACGCAGATTGGACGCAGTATGACAGTCATTTTGAATTTCTTCAAAGATCCTGAGGGTTAGGGAATAAAAAAGTCAAGTGGTAGACCCCCAAAAATTTCCCTTTCGCTGAGCCGGAGGATCCAATTGGCTGTCTGTCAAGACATGGGACCCAAATTGGGGCCATTACTGGTGTCAACTGTAACCCAGTAACCATCAGTTGGTGTCTGAGAGAAAAGAGCTTAAGGACAAAAAACATTTTCAAAGGCCTTGATTCCTTCAATAGCACAAAATCGCCCATTTGGACTTTGATGACAGCAAAAATAAAATAAAAAACATGGGACACTGAAAGGTGGAGGAAAGTTTTTTTTCTCTAAGTTCCTGATGGCTTCCAATGTTATTGGCATCCCACTGGAGATGTTTTCTAGGCAGCACAGTGGAGGTGGAGCCCTCATGGGGGCGTCAAACATTGGCTGGCTATGTGGAGATGTTGCAGGGGGTGTCCTTCATGACTGAGGTCCTGGTCTATGTGCTCATAACTGGGTTTTTCAAGAGGACAACACTGCATTTCCCAATGGTTGCCTGACAAAGGACTTCTTCTTTGAGGAATAACCTCACTCTTTAGGACCATCCTTCGTGTTCCCCTGATCTAAATCACATGGACGCCAGCTCCAGTTAGCGGATGTCCTTTGTGAAGCCAGTATAACAGATGGAGCTAAGTTTCCACGAGCCTCCTGGAAACCCTCACATCAAGCATGTCCACACCAATGTTTGAAGTGATCTTCAGAAATAGTTGAGCTCCTTGTTACTGAGTCAAACTTTGATTTCTACTTAAGGTGTTTTCAGGGTATTTTTGGTGTATCTCACCCCCATTTCTTCTTCTTTTTGCATTTTGAAACTGTATTTAAAATGTAAATTCATGCAAGTTTTCAACTGTTCAAGATTTTTATCAGGTGTGAACTTTATGAGCAAAACCTTCTCAGCAATGATTCAACCTGTTACATCTTCTTATAAAAATAATCACTAAATCCCAGATTACATTATGACAAACTGAAACGGCATCATTTACTCAGTTTTTGAAAACTTTGTTAAATTTTTTTTAACAACTGCCAAATCTAGTTATGCTAACCTTTAAGCATAGCATGGTTATGCTAATCTTTAATCAGGTGAAACAGTGTTTGGAAACGGCAGGGGCACAGCTAGTGGAGCCAGAGAGACCTCCTTAGGACAGTCGACTTGTTCCTTAAAAGTTCTCGCTCAAATTTGGAACAAACTGCTTCCAGAAGCTAAAGCAGAATCAGAGCTGTGGACTTTTTGGCTGACAAAGGAGCGATGTTACTACAGGGCCAGCAGCTCTCACCTGTAGCACTGGTCCAACGTCTTCATCATCCATCATCTCTGTGTCCGAGCCATCCAGGTGAAGAAGCTCATCGTCGTCTTCATCATCCTCGTATTCTGAATCATTCGATTTTTTGCCTGAAAGCGAGGAGACATCACCTCTTTAATACTCTGAGCGTCTTTACAGCCTTCAAGTGTTTCACTTCATTAAAACATGTCCGTTCGACAGTTTGCAGAAGGATTTGTTTCCTCTGAAATTTTGCTTAAAGCTTTTAATTCAGTCAGACATTCTGTTCATTATTCTACTTGAGTGAGAGCTGTGGAACAATTTGCTCTGAGAAGAACAGACAAAGAGAAAAATAATACTGCTTTCAACCATTGTTGTGACACATTGTTTACCTCAAACCACTTCCAAATTTGTGATTTCCAACTTTTGTTTTTCTACCTACAAAGTCAGCTCAAACCTTTTTCCCCTGAGAAACCCTGAAACTATCCACATTTTCTGAACCTGTGACCTTTATTCCTAATTTTAAATAAGTTTTGCATTTCACTTCCACCTAAAAGTTCATTTTTCTGCTCGACCTATTAAAAAATGTGTTTCTGCAAAAATCGGACACTTTCTGAACCACAGGAAAGAAAAATGGAACAAACTTGGAGTCTTGGTTTTCTGGATACATACCATTAACCTGCTTCCCTTTCTTGCTGACAGGCTTGCTTTTTGTCGCTTTCTCCTCTTCATCCTCCTCTTCGGATGCCTGTCCTGAGTCTGAGTCATGAGCTGCTACCTCCTTCATCAAATCTGCTATGGCGAAGGGAGCCTGATCTATGATGGTGCTGAAGATGCTGCGACAGATAGCTCCGAAAAGTGTCCGACTGCGGAGTAAACAAAAAGGAGTGATGGATGACCCGAGAGGCAGTAGGGGGGAAATAATAAAAGCTCATGATGCATCACTGAGATGTTAAATATTCTGTGATAATGTACCAAAATGCTGAGATGCAAATCTGTTCAAGCATGGCACAGGTTTTTATCCAACACTAAGTGTACCAATTCAACAAACAGAAAAAACATGGGCACAAACATTTCTCTCATTGAAATCAGACTGAAGATAAACAGATGCAGACTTACTCCTTTGTTTTTGCAGCTGTTTTGCAGAACGGCTCAATGAAGACGAGGTTCTGATCAGCAGTGAGCTGAGAAAAGAAGAGCAAAACATCAAACTGAGCAAAGAAACACTGATTGTTTGTATATATGCCTCTGTGATGACTTTTCAGTAATCATAGTGTCGTAAAGCCAAGCCGCTTTTCTGTGCAAGGTACTTCTTACAGTCCAAGCAGTGGACTCCCCCCAAAGTATTTTAGTTTTTAAGTCTCATACTTTAATTTCTGAATCCCCTCTTCTCTAAATCCGTCAGATGCTCACCATGAGGGAAAGAATAAAATGTGCATTCGTCTCTTTCATAGTTTGGAAATCTCCCGTCAAGCTGCTGACAGCTCAAAGAGGTATCACTGACAGACAGCGATTGAAGGACCGGCAGACAGACAGGAATCATGTCATGCCTAACCGCCCTCTCAGCTTCAATCGCTGTTTGTTGTATGTTTTTGGCAGGGCTGTCATGTTACCAGAATTTAAACTTTGAAGACTATCGATGCCGGATGAAAAACTGCAGTGGCTAAAGTTGAGCTCCAGGAAATGTTCTGGTTTTTAATTTCTAAGCTGCACAGAAAGAGCACATGATAGGATATTCTCTCTCAGTCATCATTTATAATTTAAAAGAAGTGGGTTGTGGTGTCCGTAGCTTCCAAGCCTTTTCTGTTTCTGTGTGCAATACCCATAATTAATGTCAGTATCTGTGCAATAACTCATATCATATGTCATTATTTATATACCATATATTTCCTAGTAGAATGTACATGCTTAATATTTACAATTATATTTTGTATTTTTCCAATTTTTGACACTTTTTTTAAAATGTGAGTAACTGTAACAAAAATGCAGTTTCTACTAAGGGATCAATAAAGTATTTCTGATGCTGATTAATTCAGACTTTCCATGTATGAAAGGAGACATTAAAAGGTGTTTTTCCAGGATATTCCCCCCTCGCTCCAAAAGTAGAGGAAGACTAAAATCCTACAGGATTTATCTGCCAGCCAGTAACTCCAGGCTAAAAGTCAGGGATTAATTTTCGTGGATTTATTCAATTTTTTCCACCGTCAGGGACCACTGATCGAGGAAAACCTAATTTCAGACTCTGCCAGCTGAAGATCAAGTTCTGCTGCAAACTTTACAAGTTACATGCTCTGCATCACAATCCTCCACATTTGCTTTGAGCTCCCTTTCTAGTTCCTTATTTAGCAACTAAGCACCACTAACTAATGATTCTGATTCTAACTAGGATATGAGATATGAGATATGAACAAACAGCTGGTGTCCAATTTTCGTGCACAGATTTCATCCTGATCATGAAGCTCCTTTCTGAAGAGTCAAAACAGTCAAGGGTTCAAATACAGCACAAAATCAGAAAACAAAACTGCAGAGTCCAGCTTCAAACTAGCTCTCCTTTAACAAAGCTGCAGTAACAGACTCAGCAACCTCAGTTTGGAGAACAATATTGGTGGAATTGTACCTCAGCTGAACCCACAGCTGCCAGCTCAGTCATGTAAAGATCCAAGACATGGAACTGCAGCCCGCTGGGTGCTTCACAGCCACTCTGCAGGAGCTGAGCCGTCAGCAGCTCAAGAAACCTGGACACGATGCTGAAAAGAGAGAGAGAGAGAGACAAGCATCAACATCAAGCTACTGTTGCTGCTAGCTGCTCTCACACAGGTGTAGACGTGAGCGTGTTTGTGTGTATAAGGTCCACAACTTGACAACAGTTCAGTTATTGTCAGGCACACAGTCCATGAGAGGCTTAGAGAAGTGGTTTAAATGCAGAGAGAGAGAGAGAGAGAGAGAGAGAGAGAGAGAGAGAGAGAGAGAGAGAGAGAGAGAGAGAGAACGTGCACAGCTATTCACCCCAAAATCACATCAAATATACACATTTCTACAAGTTGATTTACTGGAAGACAAAAACAACAATGAACCCAAATCAGGTCGTGCCCCGATCACTGGGGGAGTCAACTCGAGTCCTAAATCTGTCTTAAAATCATCTAGTGGGTCTTGATACCATCTATTACCTTTCGTCCCAGTTTTTCTTCTTCAGCAACTCAAACGTCTGTCTGAACATGAAGCGAACCAGCTGCAAGAGACAGAAACTTTATCAGTGTTTGTCACAAAAACAGTCATCAAAATCATCAAGAGACGCCTTTTTTACAATCTCAACCCAACAACAGCAGTGTGCTTTTTTCCCCATCTTTTTCAACTAATACTCTCACTTGTTTACAATACACAGGGAGATCAACCTGCCACTTTTTTTTAGATTGAGAACAGACAGCAACATGAGTCAAACTCTAGACTGTCTGGCCTCCTGCAGGTATCAACACTCAATGAGAAAAAAAAGGCAACAACAAAACCAGAAACACTTGGGTAACGTACATAATAGGAGCACTGGCGGTGCATTCTCAACTCTAAAATCTTCATTTGCTGCCATCATGTTTGTAAGTATCAGCTACAGACATTACAGACATGCTGACATCCAACAGGATGAGCCATCAGTAGATGGCGCCCTCTGCTGTTTTTTTAATCAAAGCAGTTTGAGCGCTTACTGTTTTTAGTTTCTCATGTGGAATGATGAGAACAGATCAAAGCTTCACTAATTAAAAAGATGCTACATGGGACTTTAATTGCTCCTTTTTACAGTTATTGATCATCAGTACACAAATTGGAACAAATCTGTGGCTCTTGGTATTTCTTCTTTTTTGTTAAGGAACAAAAACCTTTTTATAATAAAGTAACTTAAATTAAGAGAATTCTCGCCTGTAGGTCATGAAACTACAGCTCATTTAGCATCCTCTTCACACTCACCTGGAAAAATTTGTCCATCCGCAGCCGGTCAATACCTGTCCACTCTCGTTTGAAGGTCTGCAGGGAACTCTCCAGGAATAACATCTCTGTAGGAAACAGCACAGCATCTCACCATGAGCTGAACAGGGTTCCTCTCAGTAAAAATGACCTCATTCTAACGCTCTCTCTCTCTCTGTCTCTGTCGCTGTCTCTCTCTCTCTCTCTCTCTCTCTCTCACACACACACACACACACACACACACACACACACACACACTAAAATAACAGGTTAATAAAACCTCTTGAGGCTGACTTACGTCCGTCTACATGATGGAAGCTGTGAATCAGGTTGGAGATTTGGTTGGATAGTTCCTCCTGAAACATGATAAACAATAAAAATCCCACTGGAGAGGAATGGCTGACCAAATACGAGCATGATCATATAAAAACCATCAAACAGACATGTTTTTCTCAGCAAAATCAGCACAGCACTTTGAGGCTGGTAGTAAATAACGTATTTGACTGGGTATTTCTTAGTGATATTTGGTTTATATTGATAGTTAATCTCATAAAATACATACAATAACTAATGTTAATGATTATTTATAAACTGTCAGTAATGTAAGAACCCAACATGAAGGGTCTTGTTTCACACTTTTGGGACTATTGGGAATTCTTATAATCACCCAGTGAATACTCATCCTCCCCTACTTAAACTAGTTGACAAATATGGATTAAAATTTTGGTTTCTTTTGTCACCAGGAAAACCACCAAAAACAGAGCTGTTAGAAGACTAAGAAGAAGAGGAAGAAGGTGGTCGTGCCTGCAGCAGTGGTTTATCCTGCATCCACAGACAATAGAAAAGACCCTTCCACAGCTTGAGCAGCTCATCACTTGAGAATCCACCTGTAGAGAAGACCAAAGAAAAGCTTTAGACTGATGATACACTGATTTCTAACAGTGTACATGTTTGTCTTCAATCCAATATTATACAGGATAGGAAGCCATGAACACACCATAACATAGGTTTTAATACTAGGTCATGTACATGGTGGACAACTTAATGTTATGGAAGCCACACAACGCTTCATCAGGTAGAATTTAAAAGCTATCATTGCTTTAGTACAGCTGACTACAGCCTAAATATACCCAATCCGCAAAGCTAACTTTGACTCACACGTGTGTATCAGCTAAAATAAAAAATCACAAATTGCATCGTCAAACTGAAACTACACCGTTTTGCACAAGATTTGCTGGTTACAAAAACATGTTCATTTCTCTTTTAATACCCAAAACTTCGTTATTCGAGCTGAGTTGGTGACGATTCAAAGTGTTGTTGCTGTTAGCATCACACACATATCCAGCTATGAAACGAAGACACGCTATCTTACCTGCTTCCTTCTGGGACCGGACATTTATATACTTCCTCAGCTTCTTTATCGCCTTGGTCCGAATGGGCTTCTCGTTGGCGGCTAATCTCTGAGCGAACTGGATCTCTGGCTCTTGAATCGACGCCATGATCACATCAGTTCACGTGGAAACGCTTCACTTTGCTTGTCCCCACGTTTCCCCTGCACGACGCAGACTGATGACCTCAGCAGAGGGCAGTTTGCGCCACACTCCACAGCTCCACGCGGTGGCAGCATCTCTCTGCTGAATCAAGATCATCAAGCTCTTTTATTTGTTATTCATTTTATTGACATATTTTCAATACAAACAACAAGGCAAAATTCTTCGACAATGTCAATCGCTGGTGCTGATGGAAGGTCAAACAAAAAACGGAAATAGAACATATTGTTAGAGTTTTATTGCAATAATAATTGTAAGTCTAGTGAGGTAGCCTTTCTCCTGAATGAAGTGACTTTGAAGGCTTTCAGTTTATTTTTCCATCTTGCAATGTGAGGTTTGATCTATACATATTTGCATCTGTGAATAAAATGTTTTCCCATCAACACCATTTTATTATTATATATTTTATATATTATATATTTTATGGTGTTATTTACCAGAAACTCTTTCATAATTATTCCAGTTTTAACTGACATCACTGCTAAAGGTTGGAAAATAATACCTTAAAAACTGAGCCACCCCTGAAATGCAAGCCAATTCATGGACAATTTTACACTGAAAGAAAACACGCTCTGCAGTTCCAATATCCCCTTCACAGAACTCAACTTTGTTTTCCAAATTAAATTTCATATGAAGGAATAAATATAATTCAGAATTTTAAACATAACTTATTTGGCTTTAGGTAGAACTGGAAACATCAAGATCTGTTTGGTGAACTAAATCTGGCCCCTATTTTTTTTTTTTTTTTTTTTTTAATCAAGCAATATTAATATGTTTTGGTTTTTTACTCGATCAAATGTGCCTCAATCAGGGAAGAGCTATGATACTTTCATACCTTATTATTAAAGTAATGACATACACCCTGTCTAACCCTGAAGCTCATTTGTTATAAATTACTTTTCGGGACTTTCTGAGCAAATTGATCACAACCATGAGAGAGCTGGTAAATTGTTCGTATGACACAATCAGACATAGTTTTTGGAGTCATCACAAAAAAAGTCTACGTTTTGAGTGAATAAGTCATAATATCGAGAAGTTATTTTTCAGATTTACTGACAAATTAATGGATTTTAATGTTATGTTTGTTTGTTTGTTTTTTACATAAAAACATACATTGTATTCTGCCCATTGACCAGGACACTATTGAAAAATAGTTTTTCATTATTTCTGCCTGTACATTTTAATTATGAGATAAGTCATGAAGCCCTATTCGCACAGGATTTGTTTCACCCGGGGAGTTCTGATAATTTGTAATAATTGCGGAGGACGTCTGTGTTTTTAATCTCGTGCGAATTAACAATGTCAATTTCTAAAGTAAAAATTCCAGGGCAAATCACCAACCATATTTCGAGACACATAGGTCCTCTGATAATACTAATCGGCATCTCTGTAATTTGGGGTGGTAATATTATTTTTGAGTCGGTCTCTGCAGCTTTTTCTGATCATTTTCCGGTCAAAAATGATTCAGACAGCCTTGGTCATTCTAAACGAAGGTTTTAACAGCACTTTGGACAGACGTGAGATGGAGGGAGACTCTATGTACCCTTACGTCAGAGGTAAATAGTCTAATTTATGAACGTAAATATAACAATGAAAAAAACCGCACGTCTCTTATTTAATGTCACTATACACTGATATTATGCGAACACAGACTTGATTAAAATAATCTCATAATTATGACACCAAATTATACCTTGTTTTTAACTGGAATTGCCTTCCATAATATTCTGGTTAAATAAATGTTAAATAATAATAAAAAAAACTATGTGGACCTATGGTGGACCACTGTGAGGTCAGTCTCCGGTTGTGATCACGGATCAAACATCCCATCAGGCAGTAGAGGGAGTCAGGTATGACGTCAGAGCAACCGAGAACAGCGATCTCTCCGCGGCCAGCCCAGCTGTGTGTGTGTATGTATACGTGTGTATGTGTGTGTGGCTCTGAGGTGACAGTCGCTAGCTTTCACAGTAGACAAGGAAGTGGAGGAAATGTGGCCACACTGACGGAAGATAAAGACAGAAAGCCGTCGACTTTTCTGTCATGAGGTAAGAAAATCAGCGGAAACGGAGCCTTTGTTACGAATTTGGTCTGAGCACGAGACCGAGCGACGGTTAAACGTCTGTTCCAGCCGCGGTGTGGTCTAGCTAGCTGTTGTTAACCGCTTTACTGTTTTCAGCCAGTTTAATTCACGGAGTATCTTCTTTGTAAGGATAATGATTCGACAAGCGATACATACACTGAAAATATTTGAAATGTGTCCATCTTTTATCGCTAACGCCTGAAGTTTCAGATGCTGCTCTCAGCCTCAGCAAACACTGAAGCCCTGTTGGATGAAAGATGTGTTAAAGGTTGCGTTTCTCTTTAGAGATAGGTGTTGGTTCTAAATGGAAATTACAGCTGTGATCCAGTTGATCTGACTAACATGCCACAGGAACTACTGGTTTGGTGAGGTTACACCTCCATTGGGCTTAAGGTTTGGAGTTACCATGATGTGAAACGCAAAACCAGGAAGCTACTTGTGACATCTGAGATTTGCTGTTTTGTAAATGCGACATATGTAACAGCAGCTGGCACTAAGAATAAAACTGTAGGGACTGAAAGGCATAGACCTCCAGACTGTAGCTTGGCAACCCTCCCTGATTTCATGTAAAGCAGACAAAGGAGTTTTCATGCAGACCAGGGAAGTTCCTGGTCCATCATGTTCCCCCTGAACAGCATGAGGGCTCCCAGAGTGTGCTGCTGTCTCGGGAAATGCATGAGCACAGTGGCAGATACTGTGTTAGTGTTCTGAGCAGAACATAAATCCATAATATTTATACTTTTTCACATTTTGCTGAAAAAAATATTATAGATGTGGATGTGTTCTGTCATAATAATGAAGACAAAAACCTAACAGTCACTAACTGATCAAAACGATGCATCCCAAATAAATGTTTTCACAAATGAGTAAAAACAGGATTTTTTAAATGCAGATTGGTGATCTTCGTATACAATACTGATAAATGACGACATAACTGACTAATATAAATCAGATTTATATCATGCATCCATTTAATCAAAGTCTGTTATTAAGAGACCGCAACATCAAGTGCTTGTTTGATCGTAAAATAAGAAACTTTTCACCTTCACTGAGGGTTTAATGTAACACGTGACGTGGAATTTAAACTGAAATCTAAAAAGAGACTACAAGTCTTATCTATGCTTTTCAAAGCAGCTTCTTTACATAAGAAAACATTGCAAATATGTGAGTGACTAGGATTCCAGTGAACCTGATCAACAGGTAAAGACATGGACTTCCATCAGACTTGTTTGTTTTATGCAAAAGAAGCAAGAACAAAACATCAAAGTTGAGTGCTGTCACGAAATAATATTAGATTATGTGATATTAGGTATCAGGTTTGCCCAATAAAAGACTTTAAGAAGTAATCAGTGTAAATATTAAGATACATTTAACTTACTCCTTGATTGTCTAACCCTTTCAGCTCTACAGTTTGAACCAACACCTTTTGACTGTACTCCATATTTTTAATTTTTAATCAGATTCATCCTCTGTGTTGATGGAAAACAGGTGACTGACACGTATGTTACTGAAGTGTTGCTAAAAGATAGCTTCTCTTTACACTTTCAGCGTCTGATGGAAACCCCTGAGTGACACTTTTTTCTGTCTCCAGTGTTCTTTGCGTCAGCCATGTTTCCTCCAGCCTCTTGTGAGATGGAGATGAGAAAAGAGATCACCACCCCAACCACATCTGCAACCATCCCATCAGCCTGCTCAGCTTGAGCTCACATCCGTTTCTCGTCTCTCTGACTGTCAGTACTGAAGCATCTAAACATGCCGGCTATTCCTCCTGGGATCCGCCTGTTGGTGTCCTTCAACAGGGACCAGTGGTGAGTCTCTTGAAATGTTTGTATGCCAGTGGGTTGTCTTTCCTCTGGATTTTTGCTCCTTGTCCATCCTGAATTTATATTTCTTTCTTTTAATTCCAGACAATCAGCCATCAACATGAACTTATCTTTAAGTGTAAAATGGATTCCAGGCCTGTTTGAGACTTTATGTAAATGTTTAATGAGCTTTAATCAACCTGTGGAGTTTTTGTGACCACTGCTATTTCAACAATGTTTCTGTTGAAGAGCATTTCCCATCATAAACTCTGTGGACTTTCAGTGCCTGAAGCGTTTTTCAAGGGACTATGTTCATGATCACACTGCTCATGGTTTTAAGATGTTAATAAGATTACACTCACTTTTGTTGTATTATTCTAAGGGCTTTGTTGATAAAAACTGACAATGCCACTAAGATTAGTTGTTAAAATGTCAGATATTGTCTACTCTTACTTCTTAATTAACACTAAAATGAGGTACAGTGTATCCAGAAGATTCATATTGTACCTTATTTCTAACAGTAAGGAAAGTTTAGAATAGCAACTTTGTGTTATAGATTAGATTTCGAGATTTCAAGTCAGCAGGTTAATATGTAACAAAACTGGACTCAACTAGACTGTTAATAACTGAGGCAGTGAGGTGACCCTGTAATAGGTCAGGCATACTTACAAGAAGAGGATTTACTGGTTAATAGGTTCCTGCTCAGTGCTACGTAATTATATTACTTTTGTAAGTAATGAGTAGTGTAACGAATTACTCTTGAAATTCCAATAATATTTCAGTTACTCACGCAAAAAATAACCCGTACTCCCTTACTGTTATTAATCCTCTAATGATTTAAAATACAACAACAATGCATGTCAGCTGAGCAGCAAGGTAGCTCACTTTATGTTTGCCAGGTATGTGGTTTTCTTGCGGAGTTTGGCATCTTTTTAGTCATTGCCATGGGTAGTTTATTATTATTTTTTGCCGATAGGCATGTTTTTCAGTTCTTGTCATGCATACCTTGCAACCCTGGCTAGCTTAAAAGATAAAGCGGTACACGTTTACATTCAGCGGCTGGAAATAAGCCCACCATGACAGCGGTGTCTTAGCCAAGGTTTAAACTGTGTCCTGGCACTACGTCTCTTTCAACTCAGATCAACTTAGACTGGATTCCAAAAATTGTTTCTCTCGTCTTCAGTTGAACTGGATATGTATTTTAGATAGCTTGTAACTTTGATGCTGTCATAGGCTTTAGAAAAAAACGTGCCTGTTGGCAAATTAACGTCTGACGTTGACACAGAGGGCATGTGCAAACTCAGAATCACAAGGAGAAAGGACACAATTACCAATTTTATTGGATGTAAAGAAAAGTAATATGATTAACAGTGTAACATATTACTGTTGGCAGGGAGTGATAAGTAAAGTAATATTACTTAAATATTAAGTAATATATTACTTTTTTCAGTAACAGGCCCAACACTGTTCCTGCTCAACGCTCATTTACTACAAGCATTTGTTTGCTCAAGCAGGGAGTTTTACTGTATTGCAGTTGTCTTCTGGAGCAAATAAATCTGCGTGAATGAGACCCAGAAAATGAGTTCTTCTTAAATGCAGCTGAAATCAAGATTACAAAGTGTCACAAAACCTGCTCAGGTGAAATACCTTTGTTAGTCAGGAGGTAAATTCCACATTTAAAGGAGTGCGTGCCTCTCCTGCTCAGAGTATGACAGAGCATTCCTATAAGTCAGCTCCCTGAGGCGCATACAGTATCCAGTATAGAAATGAGCACCTAAAGCACAGAGCTGAGCGAACAGGCTGCAGCAGCAGGATAAATGGTGCCTCTGTGTCTGCAAGATGCTTCTGTGGATTAACCTATAAGCTTGGGCAACCATCCGTGCAGGGACACGAGTTTTGCTCAGGCTCATGATCAGATCTTATTTCACATCTTGCAGCCCCTGCTACCATGACACTCCTCATCAATCATTCAGAGCTGATGTTCTTCTGCTGCCTGTAACGTTGTTTGAAAGTTAAAAGAAGAGACTTTTCTCCCTAAAGCCTATCTAGGAACTTAAGGATAGATAGATAGATAGATAGATAGATAGATAGATAGATAGATAGATAGATAGATAGATAGATAGATAGATAGATAGATAGATAGACATGTATTTTAAAATCTTTTAAAAGGATATTTGTGTCCACAATCTGTAAAAATCACACATTTCAGAAATCACAAGTCACTTCAGTCCTCACATTAGACAACATGAACATGACATATACACACACACCCAACTGTGTACCGAGTGGCAAATTTCCCTCCCAAAGGCGATGTCTCTCATGAGTATCAGCTGACACTGATACTTTGCTTTTAAAACCAGAAATGACCTCAGAGAGTACTATGAAACTTGATCGCTCCCGCTGTTGTTGTCTGGCCTCTGTATAACAAAAAAAACACATTAAAAAAACATTTTCATTTGTTAGATTGATGTTTTGTAAATGCGTACCGACTGTTGACTTTGAAGTAGGATCATCGGAGGCCACAATGATGCAACCTGCGTTTAAAATCGGTCTGGATTTAAAAGCTGCTGCAGTCTGAGCCCGTCATTCGAGCACATCTTGCCACAGCTGTCTGGTGACCAGCAGACATGCTGACATGCACTGGAACAGGCTCACAGCGTGCTGTCCAGCTGTTACATAAGAATTTGTACAGTTGCTTCTGATCCATCTGAAGTGTCCACTGCTGAGCCCTTAAAACCACTAACTGCTTGAACTACAAGACAGATCTCCGCTTGGAACTGTTTGCTCTCCTGCCAGCTAATTGCCACACCATACTCTTCAGCCAGCTAATGATCACTGTGCAGATTCCCGTCAGCCCTGAGCAAACACACACACAGTGATGCACAAATAGCAGGTGAATTTAACTACCAGACCCATAATTTCTGTCTTTGCACAGACGAAACGAGAACACTGGGTAAATCTAAAAACCACAGCTCAGAGATTGTGTGGCATGAGGAAGATGTAAAGCAGCTGGAGTGTGTGCGTCACATTTACGATAGCTGGTGATAGCATGTGTTGAACTGTATTTGCTTGTTACATAATAAGAAAAGTCAACAAGGCAAATTTAAGTATCTGTTAATGTTCCACAAACATCCCTGCACATCATCAGCTACTTTTTATACTACATCTGAGTTAGGGAGTGATATCAGAAAGCTTTGGAGGGACTTATTGGACTTTTTAGAAATGAGATTAAAAGTAAAAGCTTACTGTATGCCATCAGTGCCTGCTCAGCTCTCAGTGCTGCCCTCTTGTGTCTCCTCTCTGCAGGTACAGAGCTCTCACCTTCATCCTTACCTTCCTGCTATACACCAGCTTCCACCTCTCCAGGAAACCCATCAGCATAGTTAAGGTACTGATGCCACACATGTGCAAACCCTGACGAGCTTGTACACTATTTTACATGTATTCTCAACCACCCATTGTTTTCTGTACAACTGTATGTTATACTCGTCACTTTGATCTGCAGAGCGAGCTTCATAAAAACTGCTCATCTGTCAGTGAGTTGGCTACCATTGCTTCCATCAGCAGCCAACAGACCCCTCTGCCATCCCTGCACACAGACGTGGACTGCAGCTGGAAGCCTTTCGGTTTGTTTTGACACCAGTTTCTACACTAATCTTGACTTTCCCCCCTGAAGGTTGATGGTAAATGACTTTTCTTTGTTTGATTTGCTTGAGCCGTTTTAAACACTACTGCACTGCCTTTAAAATCCTCTTCCCATTGCTGCTTTGAGTTTCTGACGTGATTATTGTGTGATAATGAAACTTAAAGATTCAGACAAAGAAGACGCACTCTGCTGCATTAAAACATTCTCTTTTTTTAGCTTTGGTCAAGCTGTTGAAATAAAAACAAAGGGCCACAGCTGAGGATCACCTAACCTGGACTACACTTTTTTTCTTAGATAAAAGAAACTACAAACAGCTGCTAGGAGCTATGGACTACTCCTTCCTCTGTGCCTATGCAGTAGGAATGTACCTCAGGTAAGATTAGCCGAAAAAGGATGGCAGTCTTATTTGTTACAGGTAAAAACATTATCTGCATCATCGGTGTATATAGTGTTGTTGTTAAATGTGTAGTAATTTTTGTTCTCAGTAGAACACATTTTAAATGTTAGAATATGAACACTTGCATGAGGACAGCTTTATTATTGAGTGTAATGTGGTTCATATGATGTTATCTCTTTGCAGCGGCATCATTGGGGAGCGCCTGCCCATCCGTCTGTACCTGACTTTTGGCATGCTGACCAGCGGCCTGTTCACCTGCCTGTTCGGACTGGGATACATCTACAACATCCACAGCCTGAGCTTCTATGTGTCTGTTCAGGTTAGATAGACTATATTGGTTCTCAAAATCTCTAATACACAGATACACAATGACACACTTGTGTGTTTCTAATTCTCACTCCTCATGATTTCAGATCGCTAACGGTTTGGTCCAAACCACTGGCTGGCCCAGTGTGGTGACCTGCATCAGCAACTGGTTTGGGAAAGGAAGGTACGATCTTGTTAAGGAGGGGGTTTATTGCAGCATTTGAGTCAGTGGGGGTGTGATGCAATACTCTGTTGCAAAAACATGGAACTGTTCGACTGACAGACAACTACCAAAGCCTCTTACACCTCATCTGCTTCTGTCTGTCTGTTCTCCCTTAAAGGCGTGGACTCATCATGGGACTGTGGAACTCGCACACCTCCGTTGGAAACATCCTGGGCTCTCTAATCGCTGGATACTGGGTCTCCACCAACTGGGGCATGTCCTTCATTGTACCAGGAATCATCATCGCAGTCATGGGCATCGTCTGCTTCCTCTTCCTCATTGAGCGTGAGTGAAGCTCATTCTGCCTTTACTGAAGTAGAAAACATGAATAAACAATAGGCTAAAAATCTAAAAGTTTTGCAAATGTTGAATTCTTTACTTGAATTTCTTCCCTCTCCAGATCCAAATGACCTGAAGAGCATGTACGCTAAAAGTGTTTCACCAACCATGAGTGTAAGTACCAGAGAATAAAACCAGATCCTTGATTAAATGAGAAATTAAGTGCATGTTTAGATAATAAAGACCTCTAGAGTATCTTGCATGTGATGTATGCTTGACCTCCTGGTTTCTCACAGAATAAATCACTGTTGGATTAGCTCACAGTGAGAAACGTAGAAAAAAGCTCCTGACTTATCCTTAAATGACGTGGCTTGACCTGACTTGAACCTGAAGTGTTTGAATAATGTGTATGATTATCTCTTCTAGCACACTCCAACCAAGGGTTATAATGGTGTAAATGGACACGCTGAGGTATATCTGCAGTACAAGGACAGTAAAACACAGGTGTGTGTGTGTGTGTATTTTGGTGGTTTGAGTGTTGACTTTTACCATCTCCTTGGTGGTTATGAGATGGTTATTAAACAGACAGAAATGAATACTGATTTTATTTATACAAGCTAAAGAACATCAGCATGAAAATAACTATTTTTAATGTCTGAAAGCAAAGGCAAGAACAGGTTCCAGCTATAGCAGGGTTCCCACAAGTCCGAGAAAACAAGTGACAAATTTTCCAGTCACGGAAAACGTATGGAAAATGAGAAAAAAAGGTCAAATTTCCTGGAAACTGTGAAGTTATCCTGAAAAATGATTTGTTATTTCAATCTTGTGAGCTAATGCAAACGGGTTCAAACTTGTGTGCTTGCATGTCTGTTGTCACCTCTTCTGGACAACATTACAGCACAGCGTTTTTCTGCTTCTACACGGGCAGCACCCCATGTGATGCTACCAGCCAATCAAATTTGCATTTCCGTTTGGAGCAGTCCTGCAGCACAGTGCTTCCAACTGACTTTGACGCCAGATATGGTGACTTTTCAGACCCCGTTAAGGACTAAGCACATAGAGACAAAACTAGACACTGTACATTGAAGAATGTTGCTAGTATTGGTCCACGAGTCTATTCCTGTAGCGATACCGGTTCCTGAACGATACTTTTTCAATATCAATTTTTATATCAATTCTAACAAAAAAACTTTCATTACATGTTATGGTATAAATCTTGAGTCTTATTTTTCATCTACGTCTAGTTTTCTACTCTGAGCAGTTTGCTTACATTAAAAAATAAATAATTGCCGGTGCAAAAGAACAGCTGCAAACAAGTGACAGGTCAGACACTGAGTACACAGTAAATGTATTTATAACTATTAATGAACTTTCTTCTGTCGATTTTTGTTTTTGTCTTAAAATAAAAACCCTCCTCCTTTATCCGTGCTTTTGACCGGCAAAAGTGACCGAAAAGAGAAACATAAGCATGATTCATTTGCATGCAGTCGTCTGCTCTGGATGCAGCTTGGAGAGACTACTGTGAGCGGAGGAGTCTGTGTTTTGGAGAGGGGAGGGACTCAGCGCCTGCTGCTCATTGAGAAGCAGAGATTGAAGATCAATACATGTGGCTGAAGATCAAAACTTGTTTTCACTCCATTCCAAACTCCAGAATAGTCGCTGCATTTGTTGCTTTTGAGAAAAAAAGTCGTTAGAGTGGTCTGAACGCCACTAAATATAGTGACAGATATTGGCTAAGTTTACAACACTATCCTGCATACCACAACCACATGTAAAGTTACGGTTTCAACAAATCACCGGTGGTATTGTCAGATCTTGATCAGGTGATCTTGATACCGAAACTTGGCACCAAAAAACAAGGCATAATTTGATACTAGGTACTACCATGCTGAAGCATTTCAGTCGGTGCCATAAAGAACTGAAGTTCGGTACCCAGCTGAGGAAAGAGTGGGAACCCTGTGTAGAGATTTACAGCACATGTCCAAAACAGCCTTTTTGATCCTCTCTGTGACAGAGCTTTCTACTCACTCATAACACTATGAACACCGACAGATGAAAGGAATATCATTAATAACGTCTGTACAATGACACCTATCAGTGGGTGTGATATGTCAGGCAGAAAGTGAACATTTAGTGGCGGAATTTTATGTGTTGGAAGCAGGAAGCATGAGATCATAAGATGTAACACTAACACAATGAAAGATTCATGTTGTATAAAATACACTACTTGAAAAATTGTTCCATTTTAAACACAGGGTATAACTATGTTAGACAGTCTGATGGTGGATTTTCCTACTTTATAATAGAGCAAGTTTCCCTTTAATGTGTTGTTGTAATCCATTCAGGGCTACTACTGTTACATGGATAGTATTCAAAACAGGAAGGTCAGTTCTCTTGTTAACTTCAGGCTTTAAGCGTTGCCTCAGGTGCAGCTGATCTGTCAGATATTTTGGGACGCTGGATGATTATTTAAAAGAGACTTTCAGGCTGAAGACAAATGTCCCCCTTCTAGACTGGGTAGCGCATTAGTACTGTGAATCATTGGCTCTGTATGAGCTACAGAAAGAGCATTTGTAGCACATCTGAAGAATTTCTTTTGGATTTGCACAGCCCAAAGCCTTAAAAGTGTCAGGAAGTGGGGACATTAGGATTTAGCCTTGGGGCTTCCTTTTGCAGGTGGTTTTCATTTGGAGTGATAGTTGGGTTGGGTTTTTCTAATGCAAACATCTCTCACAGTTAGACATGTTGTTTTTAAGTCACAACAGTAAAAAAACCTTCCTATTTATCACTCCATATTGGTTAAAACAAGTAACCTTTCATGTCAGCAGGAACTTGATGCTATCGTGCTGGTGTTTGAAATCCTCTTCTCCAAGAATCAAGAATAACAATCATCGAATTCCTCATTAAAATCACAGTTTGACTAATTTATCTTCGTCCTTTTTGTTATTCATTGTCAGAGGTCTCCATTGAGTTTTCTTAATCAGGTAATGAAGACCTTTGGGTTGAAAATCACTGACTCTTAAAAATGTCCTCCCACTGAGAGAGCTTGGCTTTTCGCTCTCATTCAGTTTGGCAGGCTGGAGAAAATTTCCCCTGCAGCTCCTGATCATCACACTACATCTCTTGATTGTTCTCTCTCTTTCTCTCTCTCCTGCAGAGTTTTGACACAGAGCTGTTGTTACCAAGAGACAGCGTGTGTGTCCCCGTGCAGCCGGTTGTGGTGGTGAAGAGGGAATCGGAGCCGTCTGCAATCAGCTTCATGGGAGCTCTTCGGATACCGGTCAGTCAAACACTCGCATAACTTCTGAAACCATCAAAAACATTTTTGTGTTATTTTATTCCTTCTTTATTTTGTTTTAGAGAGCAGAAACAAATTTTAAAAAACTTATCAAAGGGATATCTCTTGATGACGACACTAACCTCTTCGTATAAACGTACTTGCCGTTTGTCTCTGCAGGGAGTGATCGAGTTCTCCTTGTGTCTGCTGTTTGCTAAGCTGGTCAGCTACACCTTCCTCTTCTGGCTGCCACTCTACATCACCAAAGCAGGTGAGGCCCTAACACACGTACAGATATTTATGAACCAAACTTAAATCTGTTTTGAAGTTTGACGTCCTCAGCCTCTTGTTGGAAATATCTGAGGGGACTGAATAGAAACTGATCATAATGAAAATTTAGTGCATATTTTTAGCCAGGTAAACCTTGATTTAAGAGCTATGATTTGAAATGTCTCTAAAAGAGAGCTTTTACATGCTGTGCGATGAAATCCACCAGCTGATGCAGTAACTGTTAGTCACATTGTCCTGCTCTGTTACAGCGTGGAGGCAGACCAGCCCTTTCTATTGTGTTACCACCGCTTATGTGTAGGACTAAAAGCCTTGACAGAAAGAGAATTATATGACGGATAATAATGTGTGTCTTTGTGTGTGTTAGCTCATCTAGATGCAAAGAAAGCTGGAGATCTCTCAACCCTGTTCGACGTGGGAGGAATTGTGGGTAGGTGCTTTTAGCGTTTTCCTCTTACCTTGATACACGCCCTGCATTAACCTCATTTTGTGCATTATTATTAGTATGAGAGATTGTTATTCTCATGACTCATTGTGTCTCTAAATGGTGTCTGTGTGTGTGTGTGGGTGCAGGAGGGATCCTAGCTGGAGTAATCTCCGATAAGCTTGGGAAGAGAGCCACCACGTGTGCAGTCATGTTGCTTCTGGCAGCACCTACGGTAAGTTACATCAGGCCTGTGGAGTTGGCTTTGCACAAGGCACGCTCCACAAAGTCAAGATCAACTTTGAGCTGCAACAGACAGACAAGTTCATTCAACCCCTGCTGTAGCTACAGCAGCTCGCTCTGCCGCTGTGTAGCACTTAAAGTAAAACTTTGTCATTTTCAGCAAAAGGTGACTGAAAACGTGCGTTTTAACCGTCATGTTTGTCTCTGTTCTGCAGCTGTACGGTTTCTCCATGATCAGCGAGTTTGGTTTGGGACCAACCATCGGTAAGAACTACTTTACCTAAAAAGACTAACACTAGAGCTAAATATCCCTCTGTGTGGAGCTCCAGATAAACAAGGTTACATGTCCTGGTTAAATCTATCAGAGCGGGTCATCAGCTTTGATTGGTTGATTAGTTGAGCATTAATGATCCTCTGATGCTCATTCAGAGAAAACTCTCTGGCTCGACTAATCAGAATCAATTCATTCACACCGAGCTCCTGATGGTCACAGCTGCTGCTCATTATCTCCACAATATGCTGAGGGGAATCTGAAGATGTCATTATGGCAGGCAGTTTGATACAGCACACGAGGAGCTGCTGTTGCTGAGCGACAACGGCAACTCTAATGTCATTATCATAACACACACACTGTCTTCCAGTAAGGTTTTCAAAACTTCAACAAAGTCTGATATTATCAGCTTGAGGGGAACATGTGTCCCAGGATGAGGACCTGAAATCGTGATATCTCACCTCTTCTGTCTTTTTCAGGCATGCTGTTAGTGTGTGGAGGCTTAGTCAATGGACCGTACTCCCTCATTACCACTGCAGTGTCGGCCGATTTAGTAAGTCTCTTCAATTAAACTGCACTAAACTCCTATTTATTACATCCCCTAACATCTCTCTCTTTCTCTGTTTTTTACCTTCGACCCCAGGGGACACACAAGAGTTTAAAAGGCAATGCCAGAGCTTTGTCTACCGTCAGCGCGATCATTGATGGCACTGGATCTGTAGGTTCGTGTCACTGATGAGAATACACTTATACTTAAACCATACAGAATCCAGCAGGTACCTTATCATGGGAAGTCACTGTACAATATGAGGCTCTGAAAATTTAACAAAGAGCAGAATAACAAATGTCAGGTGGCCTAACTGAAAAATTGCAATGGTCAGAATGTCCCTAAATACTTCTCCAATGTGTTATAGTCTGTTATATGTGTTAAACTTTTTGTTTGTGCTTTCAGGTGCAGCCTTGGGCCCCCTGCTGGCCGGTGTGTTGTCAGCAGGAGGCTGGAATCAGGTCTTTTACATGCTGATGACCGCTGACTTTTTTGCTCTGCTGGTGAGTCTTTCACAAACCAAACATATCATTATCTCTAAATTTGTTTTTAATTTTTTAAGTATGTTTTTTTTTACTTTAAACTAAACCAACATATTTAAGTTCCAAAAAGGTGAAAATCTGAAAACTGAATGTAAACTGACTTTGTTTTTTGTTGTTGTTGTTTCTTTGTTCAGCTTTTGCTACGGCTTGTCGCAAAGGAGCTGGCTTCGTCTAAATCCCGTCCCATTTCTGCTGTAGAGTGAGTACTGGCTTCATTTCAAACTCTTTGACACCACATTTCTCACACAAACACATCAATGCAAGTTATTTGATTTTATATTTAGATGATGGGCATAGTTATATACAGATTTAACTGATTTAACTAACTACTTTTTTAATTGTTTATTAATACATTTAGTTTTTAATTGTTTATTTTGTGATATATTCATTTGTGAGATGTAATCCCCTTGTACACATGGACTACTGACATTTTCTGGATCATTTCAAAACACTGAGACATGATATCAGGAACTTCCCTTTTTCATATGCACCTAACAGCAGATTATTAAATACTTCTTTATAAAAGTTAGTTTAAAGTTTTGTTTCTCAGCTGCAACGATAAACCATCACTGCATCCTAAAAACAACAACTTCAGTTTTCATGTGTCATAAAACTTAATGACAACAAACTCATCGAAACAGTGTTAATTTTTGTGTCTACTTCACAGGTTGAAGGAGCATTGAGCACTTTGGATGCACTGCCATCATGCAGGACAACTCTCTCTTCTCTCTCTCTCTCTCTCTCTCTCTCTCTCTCTCTCTCTCTCTCTGCATTTAAACCACTTCTCTAAGCCTCTCATGGACTGTGTGCCTGACAATAACTGAACTGTTGTCAAGTTGTGGACCTTATACACACAAACACACACACGCTCACGTCTACACCTGTGTGAGAGCAGCTAGCAGCAACAGTAGCTTGATGTTTAAAGGGACTGTATGTTTTCATAGAGGAAGAGTTGCAGCCAGAGAATCAAGCTGACCTGCAGGAGTCTGAAGGATCCACCTGAACCCTGAACACACTGATCATGCACACAGAAATGCACCCTGACTCTTCCTCTGTTTAACTGTTTTCTTGACGGTGAACACACTACCTGCCCAGTCTTGGAGGACTGGCAGATATTCAAATTGGCCTTACTTTGATGTGTATATAAGGACTTTAGATGGATGGTTATTTATTCAGAAACGTTTGAAGCAGCAACTTCCACAACTGACTGCCATTAATCCCTTTGATCCTGGTTTTCTCAACAAACTCTTGCATAATTGTAGCATCCTTAGCCGTCAGATCAGGATCTCATTGTCACCACATTGACACACGAACCATGTCTGACTCACCTAAAACAGTAACTGTTATTAAGTGGATGTAGCCAGAGTGAGGTCACTCATTGCTCTTTGGCTCCAGATGGGACCCACATTAACTAAAAGAACATCACATTTGAAGAAAACTTGAAACTGAAGATTAAGACCATGAGCTCGTAATTGGCTCTATCAGTCAGCTGTGATGTAGTCCCGCTTTTTTATTCTCGCTCCACTCTCACTGTTCCTCATTAGCTCTGATAACCTGGTGTGAACAGCACCGCAGGAGCCTTATTTTTCAACAGAGCTGTCAGTCATGACACTACACCCCCTCTCCTGTAAAATAAATAATATATAAGAATGAGCAAAACTTATGATGAAGATAGGAACCATTTTTGAGAAAAACACATTTGACGTTCTTTTTTATGACCTGTACTTCAGCCAATCACTAGAGGGAGCTCTAAATGTTTTGGCCTCACTTCTGAGGAGTGTCATCCCAGTTAATAGCCACATGTTGACTCATACCCTTAAAAAATCCTTAATATCAGATAATTCAGTCCATGATACTCGGCATTATGTGCACTTTCCCAAAAACCAAACAAAGAAAATTTAATCCTCTGTGCCCCCTTTATTATATGAATCTTAAACCTGTGGACCAACTTTAAAATTGGTGTAATAATACTTTTATAAACACAAATACTACCACTACAGCACCCCCGCTCTGTGGAAGTTGCTGATTTTAAGCTTCACCTTTGCCTTACTGAACCAAAGAGGATCATGTTGTAATTTACTTCTTTTTTAAGTTATTTCTGTTAGCTCTATGGTGATTGTTTTCTGATCTGTTTGAAATGAAGGCACCAAAGTTGTATTTTTATATCTAATATGTGATTAATGATGTTTGTGTCGGGAGTTATTCTGAATGTAAGTTTACATCAAACCTCATATGGGCATATATTTTTCAGTGCAATGCTGTTAATATGGTGTTTAAATTATCTTTATATATATATATATATCAGTTAATTTAAGTCTGTCATTATCTGATCTTGTGGGGATAAAAAGTCGTCAAATGTTTAAATTGAGGATGAAAAGCAGATTATTGATGATTATGTTACAGGTTTGTGTATTATTTAGACCTAATCTGTTAATTTATTTGCTGTGATTTGTATGAGATCCAAACACCAGAAATGTTATGTTCATGTTAATCTCTGGGATTATTTCCGTTAAAGGGGGCAGCATTTTGAAATCAAGCCTGTCTTATAGTACAGATGACGTGTTGTGTGTATTTATGATGTGTTAGTGATAGGCATAGGACTTGAAACATTGTGTGCCTTGTGCGTCTTTTTTGCTGGACTGATTTTGTAAAGAAAAAAAATCCAAATGGTTCCTCGTTTCTTTGTGAATGAGCCTACTTTAGGGTCGGTTTGCTCACAAAGCATTCTGGGAAATAAAAAATAAACTGTTCTCCTGACTTAACTCCTACAGGGTTGTGTTTTTGATGGAGACTTACTACAGGAGGGCTAAATCAGTCTCGCTCGTGGCATGGAGGAGGCTTCAGACTCAGCTGGAGGTGGCAGGTGTCAGCCCAAATGGTGAGCTCCTGACAGTCAGAGATCCACTCAGTGACACAGGCAGGCTAAAAATCACACATACACTCACATACACACACACACAAACTGAGTCAGACACATTTGAAACTCCACTTAACACAGAAAGCAATATTTTAGCTAACTGCAGGCTAGCTGTGATAAACCACAGAGATGTTGAAGCTATGATCATGCTAGCAAAATGTAACATGGTGAGCTGCACTAACTCTGCAGCTTATCTGAATCATCACAAAGTGTTCAATTCAAAGTTTTGGAAAAACAGACTTAGTTCAACACCTCAGATAAAGATAGTAAATCAAAATGTTGCACGCCAATATGGGGAGTTTCTAATTGCAAAGTCAAAGTGTTTGGGATTAATCCCAGGGTTAGACTGCAGGCTGCTCTGAAAAGCTTTGCTCAAAAATCCTTTCATTAATTTATCTTCCTGTGACCTTTTTTCTCTGGTAAGACATTTGCGAAGCTGCTGAAGCTTTAAACATAACACAGATGTGAGGCTATCTATTGGAAGGACAGTCAATAAGCAAGTATTAATTTGTTGCACTGCTTCTTTGGCTTCCACAGCCTTTTTCAGCATTTGGTTTTAAAACTGAACAGATTTCCATCTGGCATTGGCAGTAAATGTTTCCAGTTCAACGAGAATTTAAAAAAATGCCTTTAAGTGTCCAACTCAAAGATAAATAAAGGTTTTCATAAAACAATTCAAAAGCACAAAACGGTTACAAATCCTAAAAATATTTCAGGACATGCAAAATTTCACATTAAATATAATTTTTCTGGAGATGCGAAACATTTCAAGAAATGCAAAATTATTGATTTCTAAAATATTTGATTAAACAAAAAAACTTTTTGTAAAATGCAACAAAAAGACCATGAAACGTTTCCCAAAATGTTTGAATATTAAATAAAACATCAAAATGTTTCATAAAATTCACAAAAGTAAAACATGTACCTCTTCCATAAAATACAAAAACATTTCACACCTAACAACAGCTGTGACCAAACTCAGCCTCTCTCTGCTTTTTATCCAACCTTGGAACCAACGAGCAGGACTGGAACAGGATCTGGTTCGAAACTTATAAATCTGATGCTGCAGTGATGGAGTTTGTGAAAATGCCACGAGATACGAAAGACTTGTTAAGAGTCTCTTCTAGGGAACACCATGGGCATTAGTTAAAATGGAGTTTCTCAGAACTTGTCAATAAGTGTCTCTTTAAAGGGTCTTCAAATTACTCATAAAGAAATGTTGAATGATTAACTCTTTATAAGCCTTTTACTTTGGCTGCGTTTGGTGGAAAACATCTCAAAATATGCAAAAGAGGGAATAAAGTATAACAAGCTCACGTTTAAATTTAAGAATCAAAATCATCATATTTGTTTCCACATCTGAACTCTAGCATCAGTTCAAAATCATGGACTTAGCTCTGGGCATGACGTCACACCATACCTCTCTCTGATTGGATGATTCCGCGGGCATTTCTCACCCTATAACTTAGACACACCGATAAACATACAGAAGGACGTGTGTTATGTACTTTTGCCGTTCAGTTCAAGTGTGTGTCGGTGTGTCGTTTGTGTGTGTGTGTGTGTGTGTGTGTGTGTGTTTGTGTGTATGTGTGTGTGTAGGTGAGCGCGCAGCCCCTGAAGGTGTGTAGTGAGTGAGGACGGGGGCGGGGGCGCGCGTGGACAGGCTGTATGAGATGCTGGTAGAGATAGAGCGAAGTGCCAGAGAGCAGAGAGGAGGACTCGGAGGACAAAACACACACACACAGAGAGAGAGAGAGAGAGAGAGAGAGAGAGAGAGAGAGAGAGAGATTGTACCGGTGTGTCACTGACAGGTAGACTAACAGGTGGGATGTTGCCGGACCGCTGACTCCGCTGTCACCCCCTTCGGTTGATTGCTGAACGGTGGTAGGAGTTGGACCGGAGCAGCGACACGGAGCCCGGAGCAGGAACCGCACAGCGTCGCACTGACTCCGGGGAGAGGAGAGGGGGACCATGGGCTCCGCTTCGTCCTCATACCGGGTCATTTACTTGGACGTGGACGGTAGAATTCAAAAGGTAGGACACACACTCACTAAAGAATACTTTAAACATATTTCTACATGCAAATTACACATATTTTATGTAGAATGATGTAATATATGAACACCTATAACAGCAGGCTTTAAATCCAATTCATTCAAACTATTCTTGAAATATTTGTGTAGGTGTTTTCTACTCTTATATCAAATGATCTATGAGATATTTTTGGATTAACAAAGAGAAAATGGTGAATAATAGAATAAATGAAGAAGTTTTATGCAAAAGCTTTCCTGTACTTTAATGTCATTACAGAAACACTTCATCTTTGTGCCTCCAAATTTTAGCTTCACCTATTTTATTTTATTTGGTTTACAAGGAGCATTGTTTGTGTTTGCTTCTCTGATGACTTGATGGTGAGAAGTTCTGTCATCAGTGAATCAATTAGGCTCCAAGCACTGAAAAACAGTGTGACACTTGAAGGAGCATCCCAACAGACTTATTATTTCTGATATCAAGCTTTCTTTGTCTGTGTTTGTGGAAAATTCAGCCCTAAAATGTGACAAGCATTGTTAGTGATAGGAGCAAAATTCTCCTAAATTGTCACATCTGAAACATATACTGAAGTTTTGGGTTGGTACATGATTGTTTTTGTTATGAAGAAAAAGTTTCAACCATTTTTTTAAATGATGGGATTTAATTTGATTTCAAAACAGGAGGAAATATGAAAGTTATTTAATGGTGCAGACTCATATTCCAGAAATGGCTGGAGCTCAAAGCTCTGAAGAAGCAACATGAGCTTACAGAAATCATTCCTACATCAGACAGAAGCTTCTAGTCTTCTATTCTGTAAATTAATTTAACAGCATGTTAGGACTGTCTTGCTGTTGTAGAATATGTCCACTCTGCTCAAGTTAGGGTTGTTTGGTTTGCTTGTAAATATTTTCTTGCAAAGGCACAAGTATAAAAGTGAGTGGGATTAGAGAAAAATGTGTGGAGGAATATTTCTGCACACATTTTCAGAACTAAGTCAAAGTGTTGACATTTGAGTCCATCTTTGAGTATTTCTCACTGGGAAGGTGTGTGAAATCTAAATGTCATTCCTAAAGAGAAAAAGGTTAAGTTTAAGATCAGATGTCAAGAATAAACTTCAGAATAATGTCAAAATGGGTGGAAAGACAAAGACAAGTGAAAGACATTAAGGAGGATTTTCCTTCTGCCTGTTGAGGATGAGGAACTAAAAAGAGATGAAGGAAGTGGAAATGTCATGGAAAGGGTGGAAATGTTATGAATAAAGTACTTTTCAGCTTTGGTGCAAGGTTTAAGAGAAAAAAATCACCTGCTGTTCCTATTGGTTTTGCAGTTTGAGCCTAAAGTCGTCTTAACGGTGATAATCGGATACCTGACACCAAAAAGTTCAACTTTTATTGATGGAATGCAAAATTTTAAAGGAAAACTTCTCCTTCTTTTTAAATAAATAGCTTTTTGTTTATTTTTCTAACATTTTGATCTGAGTTGAGAGCTCTTCACATTTACTTTTATCATTATTATCCTGTTTATAAAACACAAAGTAACCATACAAGGAAGAGTGGACCAGTAACTCCCTCGGCCTGTGAGGTAAAAAAAAAAATCACTGTTTTGCCAGTTTGTTCTGTTTCTAATTTCAGTTTCTGCTTCAAAAGAAGCATGTTCCTCTAAAAAAAGTTCTGGCTCTGTAGGGGTTTATTTCTGTAAAGTTGTCAGACTCTTAGAACAACAACCTGTACGGACTGAATAATCCCACAGGTTATAGTGGCAGTCAATCTGGGTTGTTTCTGCTCCACTGCTCCAGTTTAATAGTAACTTGACCTCTAAATACACTTGACAGTTCCTGCATAACACACTAACATACTAACACACACATTAAATTTAACCCATCACAGAACAATGGGATGGAGCACCCAGGTTATTGATTTAACAAACAGACAGCTTTTGTTTTAATACAAAAGACTCTTCTTTGGTCAGCGGCTGATGACCTTTCTGTTTGATGAAGATGCAGCAGAGTTCAAGTTAAGATTAGAAGAGAATAAAACTCAAATCTTTTCAACAAATTAAAAATATGGTCCAGGTTTACTGAAAGCATGAACTCTTCCTTTATTGAAAACTTTAATTCTACTGTCTCTGTTGTAAGAATCTGATTTCCATGGCCACATTGTGTGTAGCTATTCTTCTACGCTCACACACACTGAAGAGCTGAGCACACCGAAGCTAATAGTTCCATTATGGCCCACAGAGCAGCTCTGCTCTGCTCAAGTCTGTCTCCACGCTCCAGCATTGCTTTTCACTTTGTTTACATTGACAAACCAGTAACGGAGGACGAATGGCGGCTCATAAAACTGGTCATATAACACAGTTTATGCCTCACAGACACTTTGCATTTATTGTGTTGAGTCTTCTTTATGGAGTTCACATGGAGCAGGCAGAAAGTGTAGATTATTTCTTCATCCTGCAGCAAAGCCAGAAGATGTTTAGTAAATGAAATATGATTAAACACAGATTAAGTTTCTGTTACATGTCTGATGTGGGGGCAGTGGACCAGTAACAACCCAAAATATTTTCATAATGAAAAGCAAGCTGCGAATGCTAGAACAGCTGCTTATTATAAAAAACAACTCTAACACAGTTAGGTCTGGGGCGAGTTTACCATTTTGTTGCATTGCTCTGTAAATGTTTGTGAACCCAGGATACCAGTTTCTGGAGTTTAAATAGTGAAATGTTGTCCCGTTCTTGCCTGATAAAGAATTCAAAAGAAAACAGATGAGAAGTCAAGACTGCAGGCGAGCCAGTTCAACACCTGGACTCTTCTACTACAGAGCCATGCCGTTGAATGTGGTTTGGTATTGTCTTCCCTGAAATATGTACGGTCCTCTCTGAAAAAGTCTGGATGCTCTTAAACCTGTGTGCAATGTTCAGCATTAATGGAGCCTGAACAGATGTGTAAGCACCCAATGCCACAGACACTTCTGCATGTTTCTCTCTGACTTCATCCCTGTGCGCTCAGGTTCTTCCTGCAGCAAATCCTCTGTGTTGATTGTCAATAATATTGAGCTGTGGGTGGGTTGTCACTTGTTGCTCGGCTGGAATTGCATGCACACGCAATGTAACCGATACGACCGCTCAAATCAGGTTTTAGGATCAACTATTAGATTAGTGTTTGGATTCAGAAGGTTACGTGCATTCATTTTGATGTAAATTGATGAGGGAGTGGTTTAGAGATCAATACAGTGAGCAGATGCTCCATGTTTTAATACTCCTCTGCATACAGCTCTGTTTTTCAGCACAAAGCTGTATTATTATCACCCTCTGAGCTCCACCTTCATCGTGCATTCAGCGTGTTTTTGTCCCTTTTGTTGTCAGAGATGGGAAGGAAGCCTGGACATGCTTACCAGAGTGTGATTACAGCAGCTCCAGCGGCAGGGGAGTGATTATGATGAAGTGGGGTTTGTTATTGTAATCAGCTTTGGCATCTTAAAACAAGAACCTGCATTTGTTTCTCATGACAAGGACAAAAATAAAAAATTCTTTGCTTTTAAACAAACTGCAGACTCTGTTTTTCAGCTGTTTGGGGCAGAAACACATTCAAAGTTCTGTGTTTGAACAAAAAGAAGAATAAAAGAGTGTTTGAGCTTCTGTCATCATGTCCCACAGGACACACTGCTGCTGCTACTCTCATTTACATCCAAACCGCTCTTTCCTCATCATGTTATTTCCTTCTGAAGTTCCTCTCAGGGTCCCATGTTTTTTTGTATGAAAGTGAATCTCTTTCCTCTATTTTATCACTCATGTTCAAATTTTTGTGTGACGTTTTTGTCTCTTAAATGGACGTTTAATAAGTAATAAAACCGGCGCTTATTGTCTTTCCAGCCTGTCCCTCTGTTCAACCACACGTCAGTGTCCTGCTTGAATCAAATCAACTAATGCTCACAAACTCTGCCAGAAATCTGGGTGTCGTGATTGATGACCAGTTGACCTTTAAGATTCATGTGGCCTGGATTGCTCGGTCCTGTTGATATGCCCTCTATAACATCAGGAGGATCAGACCTTACTTGACACAACAGGCTCTTGTGATTTCACACATTTACTACTGCAACTCTCTTCTGGCAGGATGCAGCAGCATGTCTGGTCTTTAACCAGCCTAAAACAGCACGTCATCCCACTGTTAGGCCACAGTCCCACTGGCCATCCAAACCGTGCTGTACTTTAAGCACAATTGCTCTTCTTCACTGGACAGTTCGGCCCGCGGTCACGCTACTCCAATATGAATCAGACTTTAGGCACATGCTTGGCCCGCCTATGACACTGTGAAGCGTCTGTTTACATGAAGCGCGGTCTCATCAGAGTCAGTGACATGAGAGACATGAGAGAGAACGTGGCTGCGACTTCAGTGACTTTTTGACTTATGTTAAGTTGTTTTGGTCAGACACCGCCCTCTAACTGCCCACTTATTGTTTAAAATGACTTTGAGAGGAGCAGTCATGGGGATCGTGTCCAAGTGCTCATGCATGAACTGTACCGTGCCGAACACACTTCTCCAAAGCGTGCCAAAGAGGAGAAGTGAACCGCATACTTGCAGTCACACTGGCCAGGGTTGAAGAGAGCTCAAGCATGGCACAGTTGGCCAGTGTGACCCCACCATTGATCTCTCCTCACTGGCTCCCACTTACAGCTTGAATCAAATTTAAAGCTCATCTTCTGGCTTGCAAAACCAAACGATCCACAGAGTCCCTTTCTACTTTTAAGAGACATCTGAAGACTCACCTGTTCAAAGAACTTAATCTGACTCTTCTCCTCTTTGTCCTCAGGGGTCGAATGAATCAGAGGTTGAACACCCAGCTCTTAATGAATGAAAGCACTAAATATTGAATGTTAATCAATATTGTTGAGTTGAATTATAAGTTGTGGCTACATTAAAAAAGGCACTTCTTCTGGCACTTGATGGCAGCAACTGTGGCCAAGCAAACTTAAAGCATTTTGTTGCACTTACTAAGGTTTTTTCCCCAGATCTAAATTCTTGCTTGTTTTGTATGTCGCTTTGGACAAAAGCTTTAGCAACTGTGTTTATCTTTTTGACTGCTTTTAGTCTCGTCCTGTTGATTTATCTGTGATCTATCTATTATTCATCTATATTTCTGATGACTGCAATCTCATGTGTTCAGGATGTGTTGTTTGTTCTTCTGGCAGGTTTTTATATATATATGTATTTCTTAGTGGGAATCTACCAGTTATTGGGGTCAATATTTGGTGTTTCCTCTGTTGTTGTCTTTTTTTTAGGTGTTTGGGTTGAATATGCAGTTTGGTCTGTCTGTGACTGATGGATTATTAGATTGCTCTAGAAGTATTGTTTGTTTGGCTTCCTCTGTGGATGAGTTCTCATGAGGTTTGGGCTTATTTTGTTTTTTGACTTGTTCTGCTTTTCTGATTAGGTTTGGGTTTTTTTTCCCCATTGAATTTGTATTATTTATGGTTTATGATGTTTTGATTCTTGTATTGTTTGAATTAATTGTGTAGTCAATGCAATCTTCTGCTTGAATGTCATAGAACTTTGTAAACCCTGTTCAACCGTATCACAAAAATGAGGTCGTTACTTCCACAAGCTGTATAACCTTTAGTGAAACTTGATCAATTTTTGGGCTAAAATTTGAGCAGGTATGAAAACTGTTGAAATGTCCATGGGATTCTTTCTTTAGCTGTAAAATAGCCTGTAATGGCTGCAATGAAGTCTTTCTACTTTCTAGTAGTTAAACATTTTTATTTTCTAACAAACAAAAAAAAATGTATAAAATAAAATCATCTGAGACAGAGAAATCTGCCTGACCACATCACCTCCCTCACTTGAATAAACATACTGAGCCTGTCATCAATAATATCCTGCAAATAAGCATCACAGTAATCCCTCATTCATTCATTTGTTCATCCTCACACAACCTCTCCAGAAGTTAGCATCCTGACCCTGCATACAGCTGGCAGCTCATCACTGCTTCCTGCTTCAGCATCTCTCTGATGATAATGAGGGACATCCTCGTCCTTGATTAATCAGTGCTGAGCATGTGTTGGTTCCCACAGTTGTCCATACGGTTCCTTTATGGTGACACAGGCCTGGTTGTGGTTTAAAGCTGTCAACTTGCAGAACAGACTCCACGGCTGCAGACAGAGAGCCGAGCTTTGTATGTCGACAGCGGTCTGACTTCCACGTGCTGATCATACTATAGAGCTTCACTTTAATATCAAGCCCTAGAAGCTAAGCTATGTGCTAAGATGTTTAAAGTCATTGGCCTCTCTCAGTTCAATTCATGACTCATCATTTTTGATATAATGTATGTCTCCCAATGATTCTGTGTTGGAACCAAAATAACCATAAAAAAATGGAGTGATGGAGCAGTAGATCGAAGGAAAAATGATTGTTTTTGTCAGTGGAGTGTGGCGGCTTTACAGGATGGATGCTGTTCTGACTGAGTCTATCTGCAGGGATCAAACCTTAAAAATGACAATCTGAGTCTGTCAGGGACTAAGATTAAAACATTTAATGACTGCTGCTTGATGCTAACCTTTTAGAGCCCAAAATATGAAAAAAATATGTTATTCTGGTGGTTTTAACAGTTATGACTGCAGGCTTCAGGAATGCTTTTGTGCTCTGCATGTTTGAAGGACAGAACTGCTGCTTTTGTGGCAATCAAAATGATGTAGGAGGAAATAATAGCCCAGCGCTGAATCATGCAGGATTGTGCAGCATGAAATGAATCGAACTCTTAGATATAGAAAAATATTTCTGTGCCATGTTCAGTGACTGTGTTTGAGAGCAAAGTGAAAAAAGTCAGCTGTATGTTTGTGACGTGACCTTCACCAGCTGCTGTCTGCTCCATCTGTGACAGGCTGCCACTGCCAGACCACTGAAGTGCTCTTTGACCTCTCTCTCCTCCTCCACAATCATCTCTTCATTCGCCCACCTGACAGCCCTCGTTAAACCGCCTCCACCCCCACCGCCCCGGTCACCTCTCACTCCCATTCGGCTGTTTGTTGCTCTAAGATGCAATCCCGTGGAAATGCCGACGTTATCTATGTGGGTCATCCCTCGCTTTGTATGTTGCGTTGTGACACAAATCATCGGTGTTGGGTGACTGTGGAGGGGATGAAAAATGTTTACTGTCACCGAGCTGCAGCATGCACGGGCTGTAATCAGAGGAAGAGCCTTGAGCATGGGGAGCCCTCACGTTTCGACTCAGAGTTCGTCCCCAGTGGTTGAATGCTCCACTTTCACACGATGATGACTGCAGTTAGAGGAGGAAGAGGGGCTGTTTTATCCTGCTGCAGGGGGGCGTCTGAGGTTTAGTATGCATAGCACAGTGATATCTCTGCATATTAAAAACCCAAGATTTCTCATAGAGACTGTGGTGGGGTTTAAAGGGCAGGGGTGGGCATTTAATTTTTATGAGGGGCCAAATGAGAAACCTGAATTGTGTCAGAGGGCCACACAAACAATAACGTGACCTCAATTCTGCTCAATATGAACTTTTTCCCATTGTAAAATGCACTTTACGTATATTTTGATTAACTGCTACTAATAACCAGAAGATTAAGGATATTCTGTAAATATGTGAAAATAGGCAAATACTACAACAGAAATAATAAACAGTAAAAACAAAAACAATTACTGCATGATTTTATATTTAGCTTGTAAGTTTCCACAAACACTGAAAACCTTTATAACAACCATAGTTTTGCTGGACCTTAATGTATTCTACTGAATCCTTTTATATCTTTTCCAATCCTATTGTAAAGAACAGGGTTCCCAAACTTTACAGCTGTGAAGATTCTTAATTAGTTTAGCTGTTTGATATAAAATCAGACTACTGATGTGCACATTGCACGTGTTTTCTAAATCAACCTGTCTGGACTGATACCATCATTATCCTGGCTTTGTGACCCTCAACAAAGAAAAGTGGAAAACAGATCAAATATTTTTTGTTTGCATGTTTGTTTTTTTTTAATCTAACCTATATTTGTATTTATTTATTCACAATAGTAGATGAAATGTGCATTTGGAAACAGTTTTTGATTCTGGAAAGCATTGCAAGACCCTCCTGTGTGTGTTTCACAACCCCTGAGGGACATTTTTTAAGACTCAGTGGTCCCAAAAAATGTCAGTTTGAAACTTCATGGATGGAAAAATACAAAGCGATCTCAAATCCGACAGAACTTAAACACATTCTCTGAAAAAAAGATTAATATTTGACAAAAATATCATTGTGCAGAAATGTGTTAAAGCTCCTTTGGTTAGTGCTGATTTTTGTGCCCCCATGTGGATGAACTTATATCGCTCTCCTCTTAACTCTGATTTTGTCCAGCACTTCTATAAGTTGTGTTTGGGTGATTAACTAACTAAAGAAGAAACGGTATACATTTGATTTATGTAAGTCATGCTTTTTTATTGTTTGTTTGTTTGCGCCTCAGGTGGTGTTCAGTCGATTCTGCAGCCCGTGTGACATTAAGGAGCTGTTCTGTACCGCACTGGGTATTCCAAGGTAACACACACACACACACACACACACACACACACACACACACACACACACACAAACACACACACACACACACACACACACACACACACACACACACCACACACACCACACACACACACACACATTTATACCTCCAGCTGCCTGGTTAATTATCCCTGTCAGTCTGTCAGCAGCTCAGGCATAATTAACACCCATGAATTAAACTTCCCTGTTTAATGTCACTGGACTCGAATCATTATGTGACACAGTGAGCTTCATAAGCTGCTGCTGTTTATCAGTAACATGTCACCCAGTCTGTTTTCTTTAGTTCATGTTGAACACTGATTTGTTGTTGGTTTTAAGCTTTAAGTTGACTTTAAATTTGGGTTTTTCTGGTGTATAACTGGACTGATGTCTCTAGTCTAAAAATTTGGTGCACACAGCGCTGCAGGACCCTCATTGGTCAACATAGCTGTCAGTTAAAATACATTTAAAATACATTTTAATCCTTTCTCTTTCAGTGTCACCACCACCCCAAACAGCATGCTGGCTCTGTTTTTGATTTTGTGAAATGAATCACATTAAAATGCAACTCTCTGTGTTTGTTCTGTGCGCATGCAGGAACACGAATCTGACCCTGCTAGATTCCTCTGGAGCCATGGTGTCCATCGACCCCACCATGCCGCACAACACTGAGAGGTATTGGAAGAGCTGCAGTAGCTCTGATGTCTTTATTGATGAATTGATTGTTCGACAGATCACTCGTTCAGTCCAGCAGCCAGCTGCTAAAATGAAGGACACATTTGCTGATTGACTGTAAATCCCAGCGTCCTCTGCTCTCCTTGGCTGTTACTCAGTCTACAAGGTTTGCATAGAAACTGCAGTACTGAACGAGTTCAATGAAGGCTCCACGTGCGCAAGATGCTAGTTTTTTTCCTACATTGTTCAGGGTGTGAATGCAATCAGAGACCTTTCACGTTTTGCTCTGCTTCTTAAGACCCTCCTTCCTCTCTCTCTTCCTATCTGACAGCAAAAACTTTATCAGGTTGCTTTAGCCAGTGGCTGAAGCATTCTCTCTGTCGTGTTCTTACGGAGCAGGTCTAGATTTGGATTCTTAGAAATGTATCATCTCAATTCTGATTTTGGGTGACTGTTTTACATTTTATGGAAGACTTTATTTTAATATTTGAAGATATTCAAACATCTAATATCTCTAAAAAACAAAGCGAAAAACAAGAGAGGGAATAGATCCAGAAAGAGGAACTGTAACACTTGTTTTTGTACAATCCAGATTCTTAAAAATTAAAATCTAAGGGTAGATAAAGGATATGAACCAAACATTACAGTGCCACTGAAAATTGTAGGGGCAGCATAGCTAATCACTCAAACTATAGATTGTAGAATAGAAAAAAGAGGAGGGCACTTTAGCACATGCTTTTACCTCCCAAGACGGCTGTATATCATGTTTTAACCAGCCAAGGGGGCACTTTAGGTCGAGTTTTTCACTGGTTGCACATCCCATGAAGCAAGTCCTTTTGCAGGTGGCCCAGGTCCAGCCTATGGCATCTGTCCTGCATGTCCCTCCTCACTCTCATCCTGTTTCTTTCTCTGTTCACTCTCTTGTCCTCTCTGAAGGCATAAAAAGCCAAAAAAGGAGATACTGAAAAGAGACAACATAGATTGTATAAGGTGCCAAACTATCTCTTTCTTCTTTTGGGGTAACTTCTAAATTTGAGTGGCGCCCTCTGGTAGATACATTGCTTAACGTTCATGCAAAGGATGCAGGATTTATGACAGTGGTTCTCGAACTTTTTACACCAAGTACCTCCCAAGAAAGAACTTGACTCTCCTAGTACCACCATGATGACGTATATTAATCAAGTAGTGCAGTCGGCCTGAGTATTCAGCTAAATCTATACACAGTTCAATGATGAGTTGGAGGTTTTATTCTCAATAAGCATTTTAATTATTTCAAACAACAGAAATACACAGTTTGAACCGTAACACCATGCTTAAACACAAGACACTAAAGGAAACTGTACCACAAAAATGACTCCATTCAAATGTAACTTAAAAGTTAAAAAAATATACTTGAGTAGATGTACAAATTACTGTACATAAATCCAAAGTTAATGTAGTTGGTGTGATATTTCCTCTCTAGGTGGTATTTGACTGATGCTAACGGTACTACTGTTAGCACCTTTGCTCGGCTCGCTCTCCCCCTCTTCGGTTTTTGATTAATTGATTCCCAGATTGAAGCCACAGTATGAGTTCAATGATTCTGCCACCTCTACCCTTTACCATCCACCTCATCCAACACAGCCTGTATGACCATGCATTGCTGTAATGGTCAGTGTCAGCAGCGGCAGCTTTATTTACAAAACTGCTGTTGACATCGGCATTCATTAAGACTCGTACAGAGGTATTTTATTTTCATACATGAACTCACTGCACTCTATTATATTTGATGGTATTAAATGTTTGAATTTTAATTTATTTTATACAAATTTAATTCTGTGATTCTGCCGCGTACCACTAGTGGGAGCCTGAGTACTACTAGTGGTGAGAAAGTTAACGAAAGGCTGATTTAAGAGACCTAAGAGACCATAAACCCTTTCATTATTTCAACCCTAAGATGTCCAAAACTGAGTCCAGGTTTCAGATAAAGTACCAGAACCTTCCATCACAGCCAGGCTGCTCCTTTATTTCACAAAAGCAGTCATTTCCACAGATGACACATCCAGTTTCATTATTTGTTGAGTGGAAATTCACAAAGAAGCTGCTGCTGCTGTTCACAGTGACCTTCAGAGGAGGAGGAGGAAAAAAAAAACTGCCGTGTCATCCAGAATTTTCCACTTTGAGCAGAACAAGAAGAGCAAAAAGTCTGAATGGACATAAACTCGACCGGGTTAACTCAAAACGTGAAACTTGAGACCTGACGTCGGTTTGCTTAAGCTTGACGGACATAAAGGGATGAGTGTGTGTGTCTGTGTCTGTTTCTGTGTATGTTCACGTTTGCTATCTTATCCGTCTTATCTCAGGGTAAAATCTCAGACCTTCTGTTTGTCAAACACCATTTGAATGTCCATAATCTGCCTTGTAAACAGTGTGTGTGTTTGTAAGTTGGAGGAAAAGTACAGAGTGTCTACTTTGTGGACAAACGTTTCAGCCTAACACCAGCTCCACTCACATAATTAACCTGTGTGTGTTTGTGTGTGTGTGTGTGTCCTGTTGTGTTGAAGGTCACCGTACCGTGTGGTGCCAATGACTGGAGGACAGCTTGCAGGTGAGTTCCAGGGCCTTTTCTTCTCAGTTTTGTTTGGAAAGTGAAGTTTCGAGCTGGAAACTTCACAACAGGCAGAAGTTAAATGAGCAAAACTCGTTTGTTAGATGTGCTGGTTGTCTCTGCACACCCTTCCTTCAGGGTGACAGGTCAGAATCAAACATTAAGCACAGCCGGGTTTCAAAAGAGGAATACCTTCATGAATAAAGCCCACACAGTTTTCTCTTTTTATCTAAATAGCCACATTCACACACACATAAACACACATCTCCAAACTTCTATAAAAACTACTGATTTACCGCTCTCCGGTGCTTCAACACCATAAAAGTCATTTTATGGAAACTTAACAGGACATCAGTGACAGCGACAAGCTCCATCACTGACCTCCTCAGTCCGTTCACAACAAGCATAATCATAAAAGACTTTATGAGCTAGAACCAAGACTACCTGATAATGTTATCAGATAATGTTTATCTTCATATTAAAGATTTAAACCACGGAGCATCCATATAAAACTCTTCCAGCAGTAAAAAGACGATCAGAATTTACATTAAAAACATGAAATAAACTTGTTTGTGCTCAGTGTTTTAGCAGGACAAAGTCTGAGTCCAGGAGGGACCACCATGCCCACCTCTCTCTGCCTACTTTATTTAAAAAGTTCTATACATTTCTCATATATTCTGTGCAGTTCAGTGTTGTCTATAGCAGCGTTAAACTGGTTCATGGTGGATCACTGAGGTTAATGTTTGGCCTTTATTATTGGACCAGCAGCGCTCAGCTCCAGTCTCCTCCTCCTGACAGTGAGAGTCAAACACAAATCCCCTGCATGGCTCTTTGATACCAAAACAACGGCGCCATTGCAGATTTTTTTTTTTTTAAATCACCAGAAAGTGCAGACATGTTTTCACAAACGCTGCATTTTAAAAAAAACATTGCAGACCCTCTAAACTTTACAGATTAGCTCTCATAAATCCTGCGTGTTTTATATTTTCTGATTCCTTCATTAATGACTGCTGAGCTAGTTAAAAAAAAGAAAGACCAGAAAATCAGGTGTTTTTGTGAACAGCGCTATAAGAGGGGCCTGTTTTAATTTCATCGTTTGACTCACATGTCTCATCTGTTCACATGGAGGAGGTGGGCTTAATGAGCCGGTCAGCAGATGGAGCTCTGGCTGGTGTATCTGTATCTTAGACTGTAAAAAAATGGACGTCATCTCGCTCGGCTTAAATTTAAGTCGCCACAAAAACTGCTCCCCCTGGTGGCTGGCTGCAGTATAGGTCAAAAACTCTGTCTCTCTATTCATTCCAGATGGGCTGTGGTTGCACTTTAAAAAAATTATTACACCTCAGAAATACAGTATTTCTCACATCAGCATGCTGTGGAGATATTTAGATCTTATTAGGCTGCATTGTGTTCAAGTCCTCTTTTTTTTCTTTTTCATTAGTTATTAGATGTTAAAAATGGGGTTTTACATCTCATTTTATGATTGACCACTGCCGTTCTTGTTTTTTCGGGAATAGTAAAATACATCAGGATGAAGAGTGAGGAAGGTATATATTTATAGTTTTGTTCCTAGTGGCTTTTAAAATCTCAATCAAGAACAATAACTCATGTTTTCTTACATAGTACCAAATCATAAGAAAAATTTACTAACAGGCATGTTTTTTTGCTCGAATGAGAACAGAGACCAGAACATTAGATACCTTAACGTAGTCCTGCTCGTACTGAATCTGTAGACCGTTTTGTAGAGTCAAAGCTCTGGGTAAGACCATTTTTTTAGGTTGCTTTTGCAGCTCATTGTTAACCACAGATAGCGACACTGGAGTATATTCTGCTTTTCAGTCTATCAGGGCCTGAATGGGAGCAGAACTCACCAAATGAATATCATGCTGTGCTGAAGAGGACTTGAAACTAGAGATTGAGATTATAAACTCATTAATAAAATGTTTACTGAGGGAATAAATAAGATGAGAAGACTTTAATGTGCTTAGATTTCTTTGGATCCAGCAGACTGGCCCCCTGCTGGCCATGAAGAAGAGTACAGTTTTAAGGCCACTCTGCAGTAACTTCACTTTCGAGCTCCAGAGGCTTAAAGAAATAAAGCAGGTGTTTGATGTGTCACCTGAGAGCTGCATGCCTGAGGTGATCAGGTCGCCTTACTCACTCGCTTAATTAATCACAGAGAGGAATTTTTTAACAGCATTGTTTTGAGCCGGCAGTGACCTCTGACCCCTGCGTGAGAGATGTGAGTGACACAATGTACAAACCGTGACCGGCAGAACAAAACCCTTTCTTCTTCCTTTTTTTTTTTTTTTTTTTAACAGTTTCTCATAGCTGAGGTATTACTGGCACACTGTGTTGGACTTTGCCCATAACAGTGCAGCTTTCAGCCAATGACAGGCTTTGTTTGTGTGCTCTCGCTGTGTGGGAACAGAAATTAGAAGTGGCTTGTTAACACATCAAGCTGTCAGCCGGTTCCCTCTCGTCTGTGCAGGGCTGCTGATGGTGGGAGCAGAGGAAAGGAGGCACATTTTATTTATCATTCGTCTTCTCACTTTCCAGCCAACTGTTGCTTAGACAGGCTGGTGCTGTGATTGGCTGAAACGAGCTCTGTGTGTTTTCATGACGGTATGTTTGTGAGGGAGAAGCAGAGTGAGGGGCATCGATTCTCTGTGCTTCTGCTTTTTATTGTGTTTATAGTGATAAATGTGGCACGGTGGACCCAACCTGTTTACACCTGTGTGTGTGTGGTCCTGCGGTGTGTGTGCATGTGTGTGGGTGTGTTTATATGTAACAGCTCCATGCTTTCTCTCCACAGATAAAGAGGAACTCTTTCAGAATGTACTGACGCAAGTGGCCGAGCAGTTTTCAAGGTAAGCAGCTGACTGATTGTGTTCACACTTTCTCTGTTAACTCTTTCCTCTGGAGCTGCTGAAGGAGGGACTCAGTTTCTTCTGTTTATTCCTGTAAATCTAAAGTTTTAAGGTTCCAGTCCACTTTTTTTCCCTCTGTTTTAATCAGATTAGTTGGTGGTCTTTCTGGGGCTTTCTGACACCACATGACAAAGGGGTTAAAAATGGATGTTTTTTTAAGTTTACTGCCGTGAAACTTTGCCTGGACTCTTTTACAAACATTGAGAGCATATATTTGTGAGCTACCAGAAAGATTTTACTGTAAAAGTGCTTTAGGAAAAAAAAGCAAGTGCCTGTACTTGTCTTATTTGTGCAAACTTGTAACTAAATCATTAGTTTTACATTCTAAAGAAGATAATGCTGTTTATATCTCATTGAAAACAGCCTCTCTTCAGCTTGTGTCCTCTTTGTGCCCTTCTGGAGTCTGGCCAACATCACTGTCATCTTCTTTATAACCAGAGATTCTTTGTTTTTCCAGCACTGTAGAGACTTTTGCATTCGTTTGCTATTACTCATTGGAAGTAACACCTGCAGAACAGTGCAAGTGTCAGTTGTGTGCCATGGGTGATGAATTTTAGTTACCGTTATAGTTCGAAAGATAGAAAGTGTTATATGAGGAGGACAGGAGAGGGTGCTGACAGTCCCAGGATATCAAGAGGTGTTTGTACTCATACTGGAGCGTATCGGTCACTGAAAGCACCGTGCTGTACCAAGTTAAAGTAGAAGGAGAGAAAGTTTTGTTTACTCATAGAAAAGAAATGTTTGCATTAGCTCTGTGATTTAAAAAATGTGATAAACCAGAGCCACTCAATTGAGTAAACATTTAGAGGAATTTGTGGAAAATAGTCTGACTGAATTCCTTTATTTGTCCCTGCACGGCTGAGTCATGATGATTTAGGATCTCCGCTTAGCAGTTTTATGCAGTGACCACAGAAAACACTTAAATTTTAACACATAAGTATGATTTAAAGGCACTGTGAGGACTATCAAGTGATCTTGAAAAAGTCTCACTTCTAGATACATGCTTGAGCGTGATCCACACCTTAAAATTAGATTATCAGCACCAATAAAGGTTATATCTAAATGCTATTTCTCAGCTTCCTAATTGATTGATTGATTTACGCCACACTGAAGTCTCTATGACGGCACCACGCTGGCTGACAGAGTTTAGTAGTGAGAAGAGAGATCCCTGTTTTTCTCTGCTGAAAACGATTTATGTGATTAATTTAGTAGTGATGATGGACACTGGAGCTGAACTGTCAGACAGAAAAGGACAGAAGAGAAGAAGAAAGGTAAATGAGCGAGTGCACAGGGCTGAAGGCTAAAACATGGGCTAAGCAGTTCGTGATAATGTTCATTCCAACCCACATGCAGCAGTTATACTGCAGTGATCTGTTAAGACTTGAGAGTCTGTCAGTAAAATGAAGAGCAAGGTTACGGTAGCTCTGCTTGGTAGATCAGCAGCACATAAGGATTTACAAACATTACATGTTAGCCTACGGATACATCTCAGACCACCAGGCTGCGAGTGGCACTAAAATAGCCAGCTACCAAACTACAGAACAAACTGACAAAGTTTGCATGTTGTCAACTTTCAAACAACAGCGCTGTGTAACTGTTGATAAATACCTTACCTTGTCAGGTTGTATCCAGTAAAAATTTGTCTTAAACAAAGAAAAGTAATGTTAAAAAGATGATCTGATCCCCATTCATTTCCAAAACAAACATGTTACGCCTTGTTAAGAGTCATGTCATCACAACACTTTGAACATATTTCTGAAAGCAGAAGCTTAGAAGTCACAAAAACAACAAAGAGCCAAAGAAATGAGACCAGACAAAATTTAAGGTTTATTTATGGAGCAAATTTAAAAAAACGAGTCAGTTCATAGAGTTCTTGATAAGACAGCAAACACATTGGGACATTTAGCTTGGCCTGTTGTATCCTATTTAGCTGTCATGTCATATTGTATTGGATCATAACATAGCTCATACATACATGAGATACCTCTACCAGAGGCCTGGGAGCCTGAGGGTTCTACGCAGGCTCTCCGCTGTTCCTAGGAGTGCGCACTTCTGGATGGATATCTCAGTATTGCGACGTTGCATTTGATCCTTTGTTTGGGTAGAATATGAATCAATAGGCATTAGTGGGATACAAAGGTCATCTGAACTGCATCATGTCTTGACGCAGTAAGTTCCAAATTCGTGACAACAATGATACAAAAATATATCATAAACAAAATGATATAGCAATATTTTCTTATGACTTTAATTAAAGGGTTAATAATCATCTCAGTCCTGAAAATGAGAATTTTCTGCCTGTTTTTTGATGAGTCAGGCTTTAAAGGGTTAAAACAGAGAGCAATAGAAACATGAATAGCAAAGTGGTGGAGAAATAGATATTTTGATAACTAAATAATAATATTTTGCTTAACTACATAATACACAGGTATTATAGATATAAAGTTACAACAAAGAAAACATCACACTGATTACCAGCTCCCCATTATCAGTATTAGCAGATTGATGTCACCGCTGGAGGAGGTTTCCTCTTTGTTTCATAATCACATAGGTCTGAAGGACGTCCTTCACTTGGACTGGAGCAATTAATCCTTCAGTATAAGAGTTACAACATTTTCTCGGCAGTACTGCAGCGTTTCCTCACTGACTCTGAATATTTACAGCTTCAGCTCTTATTTAACCACGGCGTACATGGAGGCTAACTGGGTGACGCTGCTTTTCTCAGGGTTAGTGGATCAAAATCTATTTTAAGTAAAGTACGATTTAATCTGCTGCTGACAAGAATCTTTGCAAGTCAGTTTCTTTTTCAAAAATCAATCTAGTACTCTCTGTTTTTCTTTACTTACTTACTTGGGCATATGTATTCCTTTTTTTCCTAAAAAAAGAAACCTGGTTGCCATAATAAGCTGTAAAAATGTTAAATTTTTGTACAAACAAAAGCTTGAATAAAAAAATAATCGTTGTGAATTATTAAATAAACTCTTGTTGATTTTCAATTCACAAAATTTTAATCTAACTTTTGCATATGACTTTGTCAGGTGTGTATGTTTGCAGGTTTAGTCTTTGTTCATATCAGAACAGAAAACCTAAAGTAGAGCAGGTCAGACATGTTTGAAAAGACACGTAGTAAATATCCTCCAGCAGTCAGGAAGGAGTAAAGATTCACAACAACAGTTTATAGCTGTCCAGATCAAAGTCTCAGACTCTGATCCTGTCTCTCTGAACTCATCTCCTTCTCTCTCTCTCTGTTTACCATCTGCAGGGCGTTCAAAATCAACGAGCTGAAGACTGAGGTCACAAACCGCCTCGCCATGTTGGAAAAGAGAGTTGAGCGTAAGTTTTTCAAACATTCACCAGAGAAAAAGAGACACTTTATTTGCACAAAGTGCTCAAAAAAAGTTCATGCTTCAGGTCTGATCTTTGAATTTTGGATGGTTTGATGCACAGCAGAGTGGAAATGCTGACAGCTCATCTCAACAATCAGATGCAAAACAAGAGGAAGAGCTGCAGAAGTGATGAGCCTGTTTGTGTTTGAGTTTCATTCAGGCAATAGTTCTGCAGTGATTTTTTTTTAACTAACTTGAAAAACTTCTGCCAGCATCTCATCTTCAAATCTCCACACCGTGGCGTTACTGATGACTCTGCGTGAGCTTACAATAGATACTCGTGCATGCCTTCAGTGCATGCTGTCTGGACCTGTGTTCCTGCACAGTTTATGGCTCTGTGATTAGATAAGGTACTGCCGAGCAGGTTATGTGGTCTGCTTACTCTCCTCCAGAGGCTGTTAACCTGTTGTTATTAGATCCCTTGAACATTGACCGCATTTTAACCTGTTTAAAGTGAAGTTATAACTACCTCATCACTTATACAACACCCAGCGCAGGGTCTCACTCCTCCTCAGCTGACCATTATCACTTTCTCTCCTGTTTTGTTGTTTTACGAACTGTGAGGAGGAAGTTTGCTCTTCTGAGGCTGCCGACCTATTAACTCTTCGGTACAGTTTGTACCTGCCTGCATTTCAACACCAAGTGTCTGAAGATCATTTAGTTATAAAGTAAAATCATTAAAGGTGTTATGATAAATCACTGGGCTTTGTTCAGTGATCTCCCATCATTTTTTTTTACATTAAATAGGCCTCAGTGTTCTCAGCAAGCCAGCTGATGTAATGTTCAGCCGGGGACATTTAATCAGTGATTGTTTTATCAGCATCACATCCTACTTTGTACGGCTGTGATCAGAGATAAGGTGAAGTTAGTATGTTGGTTTAACATCAACTCTAAAGAATCAATGAAGCTTAGCAAGCTATCAGTTGTCTTCAGATAATTTGGAGCTAATTTTTTTGGTGAAAGCAAAACAAAATATTTATCCTTTGGATTTATTCTGGATTCAGGAGATTCTGCTAAGAGGAAAATCCCCATTAGGGTGTCAGGGAGAGGTTGATATGACGTAATACAGCTGGTGTTTCCCACACACAATGACCATGTAGGCAGAGTGTGATGCCTCATCCCCTCATCACGCATTCGCACGACAGACTGCATGACAGCAAATGTACCCTCACATGTCAGAGAGAGTCTAGCTGGGATCTCTCACTCTTCGGTCTAAAACATGGCGCTGCCCTTTCATAACAACCCCTCACAGCATCACCTGAGTCTTCTTTCTGCTTCGCTCACAATGATGATTTCTTGTTCCCTGTTAATTCAAACTGTGAACTCAAAAAAACACAGAAAAACAAGAGACGAGAAACTTATTCATATATAAATCATACGAAGCCAGCCCTGACCTTACTTATGCGAAACTCATGAGTTTACATCTTCAAAATAATGAATTGCAAAACAAGCTTGCCTCGCGCAGTTTGTGCTGATAGAGAAATAAGAAATTAAGACCTGAATCAATTCTTTAAACCAGGCTGTAAACATTTTTATCTGTTGTAAAGATTGGTGTTTTTTTGAATGGGTGTGTATGTGGTTTCCATTGCTTTTGGAGACAGCCTCTAGTGGACGCTCAATGAACTGCAGTTATAGTACTTCAGCATCAGCTTTATATTATAGGATCATAGGTTGCTGCTTGGTTTCAACTCATTTAAATTACCAGATCATTTTGTTTTGAAAAGAAAACAACTCTTAAAACTGGACTCTGAGTAAAAAAATCTTACAATTAGAATCTTAAGATGATTTTGTCACTTGATTTGGATGCTTACAGCTAAAAACACAACTGTTAAAGAAGCAGGCTTAAATGATATGAGTCAGTTCAGGTTTGTCAGAATTGATGAGGCTTATAGTATAATAATATACAAATAAGAGGGATATTTTTGTATGTCTAACAAACAGAGTCAGATGAAGAAGTACTTTCTTGAATGAACAGCTGCTCTTTAAACAAGGACGTGTGTGAATGATGAACCCTGCAGAGACATTTATCTCTGAATTTTAACGCAGTTTCAAATCTAAGGTGCAGAAACTCCACTGACTGAACTCAAGGTTAATTTTAGAGAGAAACTCCTTTTAAAATGATAAATAAAGACAGAGAAAGCTTCCCAGCATCAAAGAGGACTGAAATGTCCCTGACATTTTCCATAAAAATAAGAGCTCACTGTGTTTAAAGTGCTGGTTGATGTCGATTGAGCGCTTTAAATTCCTCTCCTCTGTGTTTAAATAAACTCAAGCAGAAACCTCCAGAAGAGAAACTCACATCTGATGCACAGCCACTTCACATGAGCACGCCAATTGCCTCCATACCTGGTTGCTGCAGCAACAGCGTGGCACCCACACACATCCTCCATCTCTCATCACTTTGGTCGCCATGGTCACCAATTCTAACGGGTGCTGGAGTGTTGTCGGCGGCAACCTTTACTCTCTAAGTAGGAGGAGGAGGAGGACAAATGAAAGAGTGAGGAGGCCGACAAAGGGGGACACAGAATCACGGAGAGTCTAATTAACCCACTCTCAGACATCCTCTGGCCCCCCGCTTCTCCTCTCAGGCTTCACTTTAAAGTGAGCTCTCAGAGACACTCAGAGTTATCTCAGCAGAAAGTTTTCATCTTCATCTGCTGCTCAAACATGCTCTCTGAAGAAGTCACACTCCAGATCACAGGCTGTGTGAAAAGATGGACGACATGAGGACGAACTCCACCCTGAGAAAGTTAAACCGTGGGTGTTTGCAGCTCCACGTGTCGGGACGTAAATCTGTTCGAGTCAACATTAAGAGCTGTGATGAACCTCTTTTTCTCTTTGCAGTGGAGGGGATGAAGGTGGTGGAGATAGAGAAATGTCGCAACGACATCAAGAACCTGCGGGAGGAGATGGCGTCCAGAAACAACAGGTAGAAGTTTTCCTCCATCTCTCTCTGGTGCGTTTATCAGTGAGACATAATCAGCGCAGAATGTGCAGCTCATTAACACACAGTGATGAGATATCAGGGGACAGCTGATCCTCATCACATGACCTGCTGTTTGGAATCAGATCCTGATTCTCTTTGGAGGTCTGCTCCACTTTACTGAAAGTAATTTGCACGATAGATTAAGATTAAATATCTTATTTGTAGTTTAATCAGGCACTTGGGTAATCCTGAAGGAGATTATTGACTTTCATTTTTGTTTCCTGATTCAGAAAGATGACTTATTGATAGAGCCTCTTTGTTTCTGCAAAGTAAAGATTTTAATCTTGCAGGCGCAAGTAATGAAGACAGTTTACTAATTTGAACACAAATTATACTGTTGTTTAAGAAAATAAACTCAAAGGAATACATTCTCTTTCTCTCTCATGGTTTCTCTTTTGGAAACAATCAGCATGTAGAAACAAATCATAATTTTTTTGCACGAGCTCTGATCATTTAGGACTATGTTACTTAAGCATTCAAGATCATTTTTTTCATGCATGTTTTTTTTTCTCTTTTTGAAATTTTCTCTGTTTTTATTTTATTTTTTTTTAACATTCTGAAGTTTTGTTTTGTTTTTTAGTAACTTCTTGGAAGACAACAAGAAGCTGACTCCTCGCAGAGACGTTCCCTCATACCCAAAGGTGAGTCTACACACACACACACACACGTACTGTTCACCTTTGTGTGTTTAGACAGGTGAGTCTTCAGATTACAGGTAGATAAATTACTGTACCTGAAACTCTGTTTTCCCTAAAAATACACAAAAAAAGAGAGTCCCCGAAAGGTTTCCTGTAGTAAAACAATGGGGAATATTTAGAGCTTTTAGAAAATACCACTTACAAGCAGGCACCTTTTGGGGGATTAAGCACATTCACAGGACTTCATTTTGGCCCAGGTCGCTGCAGGTGATTACCTGCTCAAGCTGCCAGTATCTTGCGGTGGTAAACACAGATGTTTCCAACTATTTGTGGAGACTTGGGATACTTAAAAAAGCAGCTCTTCTTCTATCTTGAATGTAGTGTAATAGGTCAATGTGAGTTAATCATTTAAACAGTTTAAAACACACTCAGAGAACGAGGAAACGGGAAATGTTAGCACACAGTGACACTATGACCGTGAGCACTTCCTTCATCTTTGTCACATGACTGTTACACACGTGTGCAAGAATTAAGGACACTTTGTAGGTGTTACTGTAGGTGTGTGTAGTAGTCTGTGTGCTCAGGGTCAGACGGGGTCAGACAGGGTTAACTGCGAGCTCTGTTGCCTGCAGTACATGCTGTCTCAGCAGACCATAGAGGCTCTCAAAAAACCCGCCTTCAATGCCTGGCAGTGGGAGGCCAACGAGGTAAGACTGACCATCCTGCTTGACCCGTCTCACCCACACTTCCCCTCTCTTCTCCCCCCTGTTTGCCCCCTCCGCCCTGCTGCCCTGTGTGTGTGTGTGTGTGTTTGTGTGTGTAGTACCACCTCTCTACAGAGACTATAGAAGCTCTTAGGTTGCCTACATTCGATGCTTGGCAGTGGGAGCCGAACGAGGTGAGACAAACTGATAAATACACCTGTATGTTCTTATTCAAGGTCGTGACTGTGAATTATGATGGATTAATCCACTGATTATAAATCAGTAAATAATCAGTCTGTGATCTTTATTACCTCAGAGTGTTCAGTGTTATGTCATTGGCAGTAAAAGATTTCATGACAACCCTGAACTGATTGAAGAAAAGTGCTGCTGCAAGCTTCTAGTGTAGTTTTCTGACGCTAGTTGCAAATAGAATCATGAAAATAAGAATTTCATAGACAAATTATTTAAAACTGTGAATGTTAGATTGATTCTGAATATTTATTTGACGTTTTTGTGCATGCATTTTAGCCTGAGATGCAGAAAAACAGTTGTTGTAGCTTCATGGGGTGCATGCTTAAACCCTTCATTAATTTAATTATAAATGTCTTATTCATGTTCTTTTCTACGATGCACCTTGATTAGTCAGTGAAACAATGTCTAACAGTTTTACAGCCTGTAGAAAAAAAAAAAAAAGAAGTGCTCCTGAAGCCCTGTAAAGATGACCATTTTTAGTCTGTGCACACAAACACAAATCATCTTGTAACTATAAACAGCGATAATCTTTGCATAAACACATGTTTGGCTCCAATACAGTGTTTATTCTTGCAACAGCAGAAATGTGTGAGTCCTCTCTCAGCTTCCTTGTAATATGGTGAGGAAAAACCCTGAGCATTGAACGCAATGCTTCCACTAACTTTTGGATAGTGTTGCTCACAATGAAGATAAATACATTGGAGCAGAAATTATTCGGATAAAAAAAACATCCAACAACTTCAGAAGTGATTCTCTTAAACACAAAAAATGGATGGAAAGCTCTTCAACCAAGAAAAAAGGGATTTAATTTAACATATTCAGACAGAGCTAATAATATATCAATACAGCGTACTCAGCTCTACACAGCAGAGGGCGCTAATGTTGTTAACAATAATCCAGCTTCAGCATAACTTTTATACAAGTATATTTAAAAACTCAAGTTGAATAATATTAATAATAAGAATTTCCTCAAAGTATAATGACTCTTGTGCACAACATTAAAACTTGTTTCAAAAATAACTTATGCACAAGTCACTCATCACCTGTTTCCTCATCAATGCACCCACGATATCTCCTTTTGTCATGACATAGTACTTTGAACACACAAGAAAGCAACCTGTGCACTTAAGATAACAATCACTTTTCACAACTGCTGAGTTGAATTGAGAGTCTGAGAGAGTAAAACAGAGTGGACTCCGTTCAGACATGGACCGTTTAACATGGAGGCCGGAGCGGCAGCATCCACTTGATACTGGGCGAATCTCAAAGCATTAAACTACAGTCTCCTCTCTCCCCTCTCCTCTGTGGCACTGGAAGTACTTTCTGAGCCACCATATCAAGGCCCTGTTTACACAACAGCAGTTTTAGGACAAAAAGCAAAAGTATTGTTGCGTTTCGGCCTCTCTTTTACACAGAAACGTCTTTAATGGGCCCAAAACGCAATTTTTTTTAAACGGCAGAGGGCTACCAAAAGACACTGCAGTTGTTTCACCACCTACAGGCCTGGCATGCATACTGCAGCCTTTTCAGACCCTTATTGTTTCTGTGTAAACAGATTTTTTTTCTGTATTTTTTATTTTCAAGTGAAAAGCTGTGGAACATTGTTCTGTAAACGGGACGTGAGTGGCATCCCAAAGCGATAATCGTGCTCGGAGGATAGAGGAGAGGGCTGATTGGAGGAGTGTGGAAACACAAGAGCAGGCTTCGGAGAAGTCTTTTCACTGACAGACACGCCCTGAAATGGAATATCGCTCACTGATTGGACGCTGCAGCGCCTCAGCTCTAAAACTTCACATCACCGGAGTTTAATGAGAGCGGAAAGACAGAGCTGAAAACAGTCTCAGAGAATAGCCCTGAATTTAGTCACAAAGCTGGGATTAAAAAAGTGTTTGATATGAGTTTTAAACTCACAATATTGAGCGCAACCGTCATAAAATCAGTACAACAGAGGATCACTATTCATATAGTTCAATAATATAGAAAATAAATATTCATGATCAGTTATTTCTCTCATTCCTTTTCCTGTTTGTTCTCTTTTTGTTTCTGAGAGAAAGGTGTGACGGGAAAAAAAAACGTGAAGCTTTCTTTAGAGGTCATAAAGTTTCATTCATGAGCATGAGGTTTGTAAAAAGTGGCACGATTTCTATTTTCCCTGACATCTAATAATTAACTAAAAAAAATATCCAGTGTTCCTGAGACATCATAAACTAGGTTATATTAATAAGTCTCAGAGCTCACGATCAGATACGCTCCATTTAAAGGCTGAATAATTAATAAATAATCCAATATTGATGCATTTACTAGTAAAGTGCTCCGTGTGCTTCTAAATAGAACACAGAATAAACAGAGGTCAGGTCTTCTTCGTGTGAAAGTGTTTTTTTAAACAGGTTAAAAACACAGACAAAGCTCTGTTACTGTTTTTATTTTTTATTATTGGAGTTATTACAGCGCACGTGTGAAGACACACAAACAGCTGTTAGAGCTGACTGACGGATGATCCAGAGGGAGAGGACGTCTCATTCCTCTTTAAAAATGAATCTCCTCGTTTCCTCTCTCCTCTCTTTATTTCCTTCATCTCTCCCATGCATCTCTGGTGGAAGGGAAGTTGACGACGCAAGTGGAGGAAGGAAGGATGAAACTTTGGAGCTTTGAGATGCACTCTTTATCAGGCGTTTGCAGGACGCCTCCTCCTGATTGGCCGTTCCATTCAATTTAGTTACACTAAAAACGCACTAATAATATACTTATTGTTGTCTGTGAGTGGTTATTTGTTTGTAGAGGAGCATTTCTTTTGTTTTAGCTTGTACAAAAAGTAATACAAAAACACATCCTGTCAGCTTTTCAATTTTGCACCAAAATTTTCTCCTCGATGTTCTGTGTTTGCTAAATGTTTTCAGAAAGCAAAATTATTCACCAAGGTCTTTCATAAACAACATAAAACTCTGAAAGTGCAGTTTAATCCTAAAAATCAGAAGATTTTAAATGCATGCTGAGCTTAATACAACCATGGATCATAATACTCAGTTAAATGTGAGACTCAGTTCGACTGGTACAAGAGAAGTTTGAAGCCAATATGAAAATAAGGAAGTGAAGTAGCCTACAATTTTTTAATAGAACAGCAGAAGATTTTAACAAGTGTGTTACAGCTCTATTGAATCAAGCTGCTACAGTATAGCGTTGCATCATCTGTTCCTGGTTCCTCTCAGATGCTGAGCTGTCTGGAGCACATGTACCATGACCTCGGCCTGGTCAAAGACTTCAACATCAACCCCATCACACTCAAGAGATGGCTGGTGAGACCTCTGCAGATAAAACACACTGTGATTTATTCATCAAAACACTCTCAAACCACTTTTATTTTCCTCTCTGCAGCTTTGTATTCATGACAACTACAAGAACAATCCCTTCCACAACTTCCGCCACTGTTTCTGCGTCACTCAGATGATGTACAGCATGATCTGCCTCTGCAGCCTGCAGGTAATCAGCCTCAGACGGCCCGGATCTGTAAACTCTGTTTACAGATCCTATGATGATAGAAATTAGAAATGAAACATGTGGTTGTGCTTCTTTATTGGATGAGAGCAGGAGATGAGCTGCAGAGACATGAGGGGGTTGAGAAAGCTCAGGAGAGAAGGAAAGAGAGGATGAGGAGGATGGGAAAAAAGAAAGAGAGAGAGGAGCTCCTCTCTGTTGTTGTTAGGAGCGACTATTCACCAGAGATTTAATTATCTGAGCTGATTATAAAGGATCGGCACCAGTATGTACTAATGAGGTCTCACACACACAAGCACACACACACACACACACACACACACACACACACACACACACACACACACACACACACACACACACACACACACACACACACACACACACACACACATATACACACTGTAACAGTCTCTATGGCAGCTAAAAGGAGGAAGACAGGAGTCTACACACATAATTAGACTGAATTGATGCATTTATTGACGTAAAATTGTCTTTCCAGGAGAAGTTCACACCGATCGATCTTTTGATTCTAATGACAGCTGCCGTGTGTCACGACCTCGATCACCCCGGATACAACAACACGTAAGACACACACTTTTTCATTTTTTAACTCTTTGTTTTTCTTTCAAACAGCTTGTCTCCTGCTTTTATTTACTGGATCCAAGAAAGTATTTAGAAGCATTTTAAGATTCAGGAAACTCAGATGGATTATCTCTGCAGGATTAACTGTTTTTATGTGTTTTGTGAATCACACAGTTTCCTTCAAGCTCGTTTGGGTTTAGAGGATGCAACAGCTGTGCAATCTTTGTGAATCAGGCCATAAAAGTGATAGACAGCAGGAGCCACACTGGTTTAGTCACCAACAGCGGTCTCATTCTTCTCCTCCTCCTCTCTCTCTCTCTCTCTCTCTTGGTCTGTAAGGTATCAGATTAATGCCAGAACGGAGCTGGCGGTTCGTTACAATGACATCTCTCCTCTGGAGAATCATCACTGTGCCGTTGCATTCCACATCCTCTCTCAGCCCGAGTGCAACATCTTCTCCAACTTTGACCCCGAGGCCTTCAAACAGATTCGTCAGGTAAGACGTCTTTCTCCACTAACTTTTTTATAAAGTTTTTAGATGACAAAAAAAAAGTATTAAACGTGTAGCTGATGCACAGGACTTTGGATTTTAAACTTGGTTGCGTAGGAATGTTTTGTCCACACTGCTTAGAAGAACCGCTCGTCTCTGTCTCTGTGCGTCCGTGGATGTGTCGTCTCACCTCCTGCTGTCTCTCAGGGAACCATCACTCTGATCCTGGCCACAGACATGGCTCGACATGGTGAGATCCTGGACTCCTTCAAACAGAAGGTCGACAACTTTGACTACACAGACGAGGAGCACGTCACCTGTGTAAGAACGAGTTTCTGACCCAGTGGTGATGCATACACTATACTGTAATCCGATCTAGTCTAGTAATCCGATGGATGAGTCTGGGTTTGGCAGTTGCCAGGGGAGCAGTACTGGCCTGACTGCCTTGTGCAAAGTTTAAAGTTTGGTGGAGGGGGATTATGGTGTGGGGTTGGTTTTCAGGGGTCAGGCTTGGCCCCCTTAGTTCTAGTTAAAAGAAATCTGAGTGTTTCAGCATTACGAGACTTTTTGGACTATTTCGTGCTCCAGACTTTGTGGGAACAGTTTGGGGACGGCCCCTTCCTGTTCCAACACGAATAAAGACAGATGAGCCAGTTTGGTGTGGAGGAACTTGACTGGCCCACACAAAGTCCTGACCTCAACCCAGTAGAACATTTTTAGGATCAGTTAGAGTGGAGACTGTGAGCCACGCCTTCTCATCCTACATCAGTGCCTGAACTCACTGATGTGCTTCTGAAAGAATGATCAAAATTTCCCATAAACACACTCTTAAACCTTGAAGAAAGTCTTTCCAGGAGAGCTGAAGCTGTCGTAGCCGTAAAGGGTGGGCCAACGCCGTACTAAACCATACAGATTAACAATGAGACGTCATTAAAGTTCATGTGTGTGTAAAGGCAGATACTGTCCTGATACTTTTGGCAATACAGTGTATATGTGACACAATTACTAAATTTGCATTTAATAATCCACCCACTCACTTTACCTCTGACCACTGTGCAGCTGAAGATGGTGCTCATAAAGTGCTGCGACATTTCCAACGAGGTGCGGCCGATGGAGGTGGCTGAGCCCTGGGTTGACTGTCTGCTGGAGGAGTATTTCATGCAGGTGATGTGAACAAAGGATGGAAAGACGTTAAACTCAGACAGCTTTAAAGGATTCCTGTGATTCATGATCGTTGATCCGATAACTGTTGCTGAAACTAACTTCCTCTTCATTCTCTGCATCTTTGCTTCCCTCAGAGTGACAGAGAGAAGGCCGAGGGGCTTCCTGTGGCTCCGTTCATGGACAGAGAAAAGGTCACGAAACCGACTGCTCAGATCGGCTTCATCAAGTTCGTCCTCATCCCGATGTTTGAGACCGTGATGAAGGTGAGCATGCATGACGACAACACCTCTGCCGTGGGTTTGTTCTCCTGTTTCAGCGTTTACTGCTTGGTTAATGAGTGATGTCTGTACCTGTGTGTGTTCCAGTTATTCCCACAGATTGAGGAGGCGATGGTGCTTCCACTCAGAGAGTCAAGAGACCGATACGAGGAGCTCAAACAGATCGATGACGCTATGAATGAGGTCAGAGGATCTCTGTGATATTTAAAAAGAAGTATTTAATCTGATCAGACCGATAATGAAATGTTCTTCTCTTCAGGTGCAGAAGAAGAAGACTGAGAACCTGACCATGGGAGGGAAGAAGAAGTAAACATGAGAAGGTGAGGAGCAGAGTTTTCAGATTAAAGGTCTCAGAGATTAAACTCCATAGATCTCATGGACGCACGTGTTTCAGCAGCAAAGAGCACGAGTGCAGCAGTGTGGTGTGAAGTGAAGATGTCAGACACGTCGCTCCTGGTTGGGCTGTCCTCTGAAGACGAGCGGGGGAGCAGCAGGAGTCGGTGAACGTGTGTTTGAAGCGGCAGATCTGAGACGGCGTTACAAACCACTGACGGAGCGACCGACCGCAGGAGCAGACAGACAACCCCAAGCATTTCCAGAAAGGGTCGACGTTTGTACAGCACAGACACCTCAATTAAGAATATTTAGATACAGAACATTGTTTTTATTTGAAAAGTGTTGTTTTTTTACAGATTGTACAGATTTTTAGTGACTTTTGCTCTTTCCTACAAAAAAATAAAGAATTACTTGAAATAAAAAATCTAGTCTCTGTTTTTTTTCGATGTCCGTTCTTGTTTCTGTGAAACAATATGTAAGGAGTTGAACCTTTTTGCTAACAGTTTGGAACCTGCACATCCGGCCTTATTACAGCAAACTACATGTTTTAATGAATCAGAGCCGGCAAAAAGTAGTCTCATCAACACAGTTAGAAAAAACTGCAGAAAAGTCTTCAGATTATTTATATCAAAAGATGGAAAAGGTGTTTCTTGGTTAGGAAGGAATACAGGATGCTAATATTTACACACTTCACAGCTTTCCTTTTTTTGTTTTTCAAACTCCATGTGTTGATAGAAACATCCTTATATGACGGAAAACTGCAGAACAGGCCAAAGTCAGTCAAAGAGCCATAGCTACAGCAGCTGATTGAAGGTTGAGAGGAGACTTTTTAAAATCCAGGAGCTTGTTTTTCAAAGGTAATGCAGGTGTTAAGGGGAGGGAAGGAGGGGGCTTTAACTCTTCAGGACTCAGTTTGATTTGATTCTAGTCCAGATGTGGGGATCTTTAAAAGTTCTTTGCCAGAAAACCAAAAGTAAGATGGATTAATGGATTCTTGGAAGTAGAGTTTCCTCAACAGGCCCAGATCTTTAAATGAGTGTGTACTACACACTTTGTCCACATGGGGCACCAAAATTCACACAGACTGAAGTATATTTTATTTTATGGTAATGCAGCCTGGATCCAGTCTTGGTTTGGTTAACAACCCTGATTTGGTTATTTAAATTATCTTAAACCAACTAAAAAGATTTAACAGCACAAATTAAAAATATATCAGGACAAAATCACAACTGGATTACCACACATAAGGGAGTTTCAGTTCCTCCTTTAAGAGTATAAAAGCTCAATATTTTGCTTTTTTTCATTTCAAAACGATCCCTCAGCACATTCCTCCCCCTTTCTGATTCAGATGCACTCATTTCTTACGTTGTCATAAATTATGTGGCCGACATGTAAGCGCAAACTTCCACAAGCAGAGCTGCAGCCATGTTCAAAAAATAAAATCTTTATACAAACTTCAGACTCACTCTCTTCTTCACTCTTTGTCATGGGGATTTTTTTTGCAGGCAATAGCAAAAAAAGAAAAAAAAGAAAAAAAAAGAAGAGTTGAGAACTCCAGATATCCAGATGCAACTTTGTGACATTTAAATTATACTGTATGTTCCAATGAGAAACTTCTCTTTTTTTAAAAGTATTATCCATCAACAGTTCATTAGAAAAAACTACATTTTTGTAATTTTCATACTAGTTTATGTGTATTTAGTCGGTTAAACAGACTGGCTGAATTTATTCTCTGCACAAAACCTGTTCAAATACGAAGCTTTTTGCAGGAAATCGTGGTGCCATATGGAGCAGAATAACAGACAGCATGTTATATCCAGCCATGAATGTGGAAACAGACGTACAGCTGAATGTTTATTCATAAAAAAATCAGTCAGAAATTAGAGCCAAACATAAAAAAATATCAAACAGAACCAGAGCTCTGCACAGTCCTCCAGATTTACATGTTTAACTCAGATTCATCAAATGTAAAAGAAACTAAACCTCTCAGTTTTAAGAGTCGGCTCAGGGTGAGGACCGAGTCTTTGTCTTCTTCTTCTTGTTGCCATTCCTGCTCTGAACCGTCTTCCTCTTCAGCTGCTGCTCCTCCAGCCTCTGCTGCTTCTTCTGCAGGTACGTCGTCACGTTGTCGAAGACTACTTTGTACAGGTGTTCGTACCGGCTGCTGGACTTCATGGAGGCTGATGTGTGAGAGAAGAGGAGGAAGAAGAAAACGATGAGAGGGTAGATGCACATTTTCAGTTAATTTCACAAACGCTCTGCAGGGGATGAGACTGATTGGTAAAACAAAACTTCTGGTCTGCTGCTGCTCCCACTGAGTAAGTTTATTATTCTCATTCTCTGCCCTCATTTGGATGTTTCCCCGCGTTATTCCCACAAGATGTTTTGGGGGAGGCAGGGTGAGAGCTCGTGAGACTCCATAGGTTATTTCTGACTGCTGGGGGCGAGTGAGATGAGGAGGTGAGAGGTGGGACAGCGAGGAAGCTCTGACGAGAGGCTGAAAGGTGGTGTGGAAACGTGGATGAGTGTGAGTGACGGATGACTCACCCTGAAGTGTCTGACTGTGAGGCTGCAGAGCGTCAGTTACTCGGCTCAGCTCTGGGCTCTCTGCAGAACTCTGGAGTAAACAGGAAAACACAGGATGAGCAAAAACGACTCTGATACAGTACTTAGGTGTTCACCTGAGAGTGTCTAGACCGAGTTCAACCTCCACATTTCCTCTGAGAATCTTCATCACTCACTTAACTTAAAGAGGAGAAATCTGGTGATCTATTTTTTTTTTTTCACTAATCAAAATTTGTCAATAAACAAGAAACTGATGACAACAAAAAAATGTAAAAGACTGAGGGTCGTAGTAATGCCACGTGCTGAATGCTAAATGGCGTAAAACACTGAAGAGAAAGAAAGAAAAGGAGAAAAAAGGAAAAGAAAAAACAGTTAACAAGAGATGAAGACGGGGAGCAACGAGAAGAAGTAAACGGAAAAGACAGATAAGAAAAAGAAAAGGAAGGAGATGAAAAGTAAGATAAAGATGAAAAAGAGGACAATAAGAAAGAAAGAGGAAGAAACAAAGAAGAAAAAGAGGCAGGAGAGATGGTGAAGAGGATACAGATAAAAAAAAGGACAAGAAGAGGATTAGGAAAAAGAAAGAGTGAATGAGAAGATAAGGAGGAAGAAATGGGAGGACAAAGAAGAAGACAAAGGAAGAAAATGAAGACAACAAGGATAAATAAAAAGAACAGTAAGGATTCAGTCGAACAAGAAACAGAAGAAGACAGATAGAGGTTTGCGAAAAAGAAGAAGTTATCGGCTATTAAAAGAAGAAAAAACAGGAGGAAGGAGAAAAGGAGGAGTAAACCAGGTGAAAATGAAAAGTGAACGTGCATTTCTGAGACTGACTCATGAAACATCTTTAAATCAACTAAACACCGTATGGATGTCATGGTTACCTTTTTCTCCCCTCAGTGAGTTGGTTACAACAAAAATTAAGATTTGATTTCTGACTACTTTCTGTTTCACAACCATCAAGTATTTCTACTTTGGTATGAAACCTGTGAACTTTGTCAGCTTTTAAACACTGAATTCATGCAACTTACTCAGCAGCAGGTTCTCTGTCTGCAGCTGCAGCAAAATGAATTCGACCTCAACTCAAACAAGGAACGAGAGCTCACCTCAGTGTGCCGTGTCCATTAGAGACATCATTTACACGCATGAACAAAGGACAGTGTAAATAAAATGATCAATCACTACAATCATAGTAACAGAGCAGAGTGTGAGTCTGCAGCAGCATAATGGTGTTTTTGTATGTGCGTGTGTGAGTGTGTTGCATCTGGGGTGAGTCATGTCCTTGTTTTGGATGTGTAGAGATCTGAAGGATTCGCCCACATAGAAAATGTAAATAATGTGTGAGAGTCAGAGGAGGAGTTGAGAAAAGATAATTGACTTCATGAACCTGAGGGGAATTTGTCTGAATACGTCTACAGAGTGAGATGTTTAAAAAGAGAACATTAAAAGAACACGGTGGATGTGATGTTTTAGAGGTTTGAACATCCGGCTACAGATGGAAGATGTCAAAGGGAGACAGCGCCCTCTCAGGGTTTGAGACTGCGTTCAAAATGTTCCCATATGCGACCTTTTGCTGATTATTGAAAAAAACAAAACGATTAGAGCGAAGAGGAGGCTGGTGGTGAGGGAGAGCTAGCTAAAGGAGCTAAATCAGATGGTGCTGATGATGAAAAGGACAGAGGGACACCGGCCGAGCAGAATTATGTTCTTTTTTTTTTTTTTTTCAGATCTTTCAAATGTAAATTTTATTGTTTGAATGGATCCATATAAACATAAAGTCTAAATTTTCGCACATTTACAGACCATAATTAGAGTGTATAATTGTACTCATGAAATGTGACACTGCTCTGCAAATAACTTGATTTAGAAAACGAACACTGGAGGCTCAACTTCTTTCCGGCTCTAATGTATCTCACTGAGAGCCTAATGTTCACGTCAGTCTTAGTAATGCAATGTTAGCAACAGTAGCGTTTAATGTTAATGACGTAAAGTTTTGCCGTCACGTGTTCAAAAAAAAACACAAAACTGAAAACATGAATCTGTGAAACAGTACCTCCCAGGAGTCTTGTCTCTGTGAGTAGATTTGGACCGGTGTTTCCCTGGAGTCCATTAGCACCCACAGCCGGCCCTTGGGGTCAAAGGTCATATCTACAGGGCATTGTGGTAGAGAGAGCCTGCTATGTGGGACAACCTTCTCCTCTCCCTCTTTCAGAGCGAAGAACTGAAGCGTGGACACTCTGAGGACAAGAAGAGACATGAAACAGATCAGGCCATCACTGTTAGAGGAATTCAAGGCTCCAGCCTTTGACCTACATTCACGACTTACAGTGTGAGAGCCTCACTGTGGCATTGTGCGTCCATACTGAACGTCCAAAAATAGACCTCAACTCAGGAGGTGAAAATAACTTAAAGCCAGCTGACATGCTACAGTGACATGTCCGAGTTAATAAGAGCTTTGAGGGGGCATGTTACACACACGCTCCAGGAAGAAAGATCTGCAGTAACACTAGAAACAACACAGTCTTAGAACATCTACTGTAAACACAAGCAAGATTTTTTTAGATTCTTAAAGAGGAAGTATTCTGCTTATCTTCAGGCTTTATATCATCTTCCTGATAGCTCTGCAGCACTTTTTCATGATTCAGAGCTCTAAACCATCTCAACTTATCTTGTATTAGAGTCTTTCAAACACGTAACTCCAGCTACTGTCTTTTTCTACTCTGGATACCAGCATTACGGAATTCTCCTCCACTGTTGCCATGCTACAAAGTGGCTGTCCCTGAGTAAACCGGTGTTTCTCACACTCACCTGTCACACAGCACAGCTACATGTTGAGCATCAGGTGAGCTGCTGATGCGACACACAGTGGGCTTCTGGGAAATAAAGGAAAAGCAGATTTAGAGGATGAGTATTCTCATTATTACGTCTAATATACAGGATTTAAATATCCCGGCTTTCAGCTGCAGGATCGTGGGACAACATTAAAGAAAGGAACATTGTAACGAGTAAAAAAAGCATCAACCTTTCCAGCACTTTTATCACCTTTTATTCAAACATCTGAATAATCAATTAAATTAACCCTAAATGTGAACGCCAATAATAACCCTTGATATGGGGAATTGATCTGCCAAGAAAAGACATGTAAATGCAGATTTGTGAAAAAGAAACCATCTTTCTCAGAGTCTGTGTCAGGTGCTGTAGCAGTGTGTGAGGACAGAAAACCCACAGACAGAGGAGCTTTGAGTTACAGTATGAGTGTTTGACCTGTTTCTCTCTCTCTGCCACAGCTCAGCAGAGAAACACAAAGAGGAGGTTCATAACAACTAGACAAAGATGCTGAAGCCATGCCAGCTGCCCAGCAGGGCTTTCAGCTAAATGCTAACATGCTAAAATAAGCCAAAGTAATACGTCGATGGGGTGACTGGTGTTGTCATAAGGAAGCGCCAGACTCACTGAAGGCATGGAGCATGTTTACAGAATATTTGAGTCCATATATTGACAGAGTTAAACTGTTCTTACTGTCTGTTTGTCAGTATCAGGGGGAGACATCTTGTCCAGCTCACTGAGGTCAAAGCTCTGCAGGTTACGGCCGGATTCAAACTCCCACAGCTTCAACGTACCATCCTGATGAGAAATAAAAATGTCCCTTCATAAAGAAACCAACCAGAAACACTGGCTTTGACTGTTCACGAGAGAAAACTCTAATCTAACACTGACCAAAAAAAAAACTTTCAGTCCCTTGAATCAGTTTTATTCTGGTTCCAATTTCTGTCTTAACTTCTGCTTTTTTTTCCTTCACCTGATGTGGAGAGTTTACTGTCAAGATTTCATTGCTTCTCTTTAGAAATTAAGATTTCTGAGCAAATGTGATAAGATGAGGATATTACAAAAATCTTTTGAAAGACGCTCCTGAGCAAAAAAAGAAAAGCATGGAGCAGACAGAACTAGGAGCTTAACAGATCATCTGCAAACCTTTCTAAAGTTTGCAGCTCCTTTGATCTTATTTCTTTTTTTTTTTTTTTTAAGGGATTAACATGTTTTTCTGCAGCAGTTAGACTGCAGAAAAACTAATCTAACAGCTGAAATGCAGTCATTAGTATCTTTAAACTCACATCATCACAACATAAACTAAAAGATAATAAATGCTGTTGATGTCTTTTTGCATGTGCACTGGTGTGAAGATGTGTATTTATTCAACACACTCACATACCCCTGAACCAGACAGCAGCCAGTGTGGATGAGCTGCAGGGATCAGCAGAGCGCTAACAAACCTGAGAGGAAGCAGGAGAAAAAACAAGAACACATATGATGAAATAAAGTTTTAAATCTGTCTCTCCTGCTCTGATTAACTGTTAATCAGTGATCAATAGAGCGAAGCCCATAAACTCACTGTTGGTGTCCGAGGCAGAAGGACTGGATGTTGTGCGGCGACTTGAGGTGGCTCACTCTGATCTTCTCATCACGGTCGGCTGTGATGATGAACTTGTTGTTTGGAGACACAGCCTGAGAAAACCAGGAGAACCATGAAATAAATCATGTGTATGAAAAGTCTTCCATTACATAGTGCAGTGTCTTTAGCAGACTTACTACAGCCAACAGCATGGACAGGTGACCCATCTTCAGCTCTCCCTCCTTCTGTGTCTCTGTCATAGAGAAGGAGTAAACATCCCCTGATTTGTCAGCTGCCAGCAGCTCCTCTTCAGTCTGACTGAACAGCAGGGCTGTGCACCTCCTCACCACCCACCTGTGCAGCACACACACCTTGCATAAATGTCCACACAGTGCACAGAGCTGCTGTAACAGGAGGACAGAGTTTAAGTCGTACCTGACGCTGACACACTTCCATGAAGGCTCAGACTGGAACAGGACCAGTCTTTTGTTGTCATCCGTCAGTGCCACCAGTTTTCCAGACGGGGATACGGTGAAGGCGAGGACTTTGTCACTTCCAGTTTCTTCTGAGGCACCGCCATCACTGATATCAGAGGAGTGAAATTAAAGATGAAGACACTACAGTTGGGAGCAAAATTATTCAACCCCCCTGGTGTGTTGGGGTTTCAGGCAAAACATATTACTTTTAAGCTGTTTTAAGTCATGAGATCTGAAGAGATGTTAGGAGACTTAGGTTGCAATAAATTAACAGTATTCATATGCTTCCAGGTTTGTGTGATCAGGGAATTGTAATGCTCTGACCTAGCCAAATATACCTAGGGTGTGTGGGGGGTTGAATAATTTTGCTCCCAACTGTATGAATGGACTGCTCTCATATGTATATAGTGTAACTCCATTCTCTGATATCATTTCACCTGCTTACTTTCTGTTTACTATGTTTTGACCTTATTAAAGTAAGTAAGTCATTTTGCCTGCCAACAGTGACCCTGTTATCCCAGTTACAAATCATACAGACTCAACATTTTTGGCTCATCTCCATGTTTCACCTGCTGTTGTCATCTCCAGTATTTTTCGGCCTCTTCTCTGCAGAGCTGCAGTCAAACACAAACGGCTCTCTGGAAGGAAAATCATGAAAGCAGTTCAAATTGTTAGAATGACGTGTTTACCTTTCCATATAAAGTGAGTAAAAAAATCAGTGCTTTCATATATTCTAAGGTTCAAATCCAACTCAATTCTTAAGTAAATCTCAAAAATCTGGTCTGAAGCATCATATACTCCAAAAGAAATAGCTATGACTTACACTACACAGAAATCAAATAAAACAATTTCACAAATAAAACAAGAAATTCAATGACAGACTAACACTCAACAATAAATGAACTAAAATTATGATTATATTAGTAGTAACATGACCTTAGTTTGAATTCCTGACAATAAAGATACTTACAAATCAGCTCTAACATCTCAAATTGTTCTCAAAGTCTCTACAAACTCTAATATTCATGGTCACTAACAGCCTTCACTGTGGATGACAGCAGTAGATAGTGCTAACACTGGAAGCTAACAAGCTAATAAAACAGATAAAACAGACTGAAACTCGTTGAAAAATAAAGATTTAGATATACGATGTGAAACACACCTGTCTTCTTTTGTATTAACTGCAACAAGTTTGGTGTCACAGCTGAAAATAAACCACTCTCCACAGAAACTCACTGCAGACATGATTGTTATGTTTGTATCATGCGACGGGAGCCCACGAGGAAAGGAAGTGTGCAGCGTGTTTTTAGTCTCGCGATATCAACGTCACTGCCAAAAATGACACGCCCCCTTTCGAAAAAGAACAGAATGTACACAAGAGCTCACAATGAATCAGAGCTGCAGGAGAAATGAAGTTTATCATCAAATAACAGCGGAAAAACAATATACAATAAAAAATATTAAAGAATTTGTTTGTTTTGGATCTAGATCAGGACAATAAAATCACGTGTATTGATTAAATTTGGTCGAAAACTTTGCCATATGTTCTCATCGATCTGCTTCTGCAATTGATACGGGAACACGTTGCTTTAAACACGGACGAATAGTGAATTAAAACCGAATAAAAGTTGGAAATAGTCAAGAAAATGCAAGAAATTGACATTCCTAAGGGGGAGAACACATGTTCGTGAGGAAGGGGGCGTGACTGTCACTTTCCAGGGTTACATAAAGGCTGATAATTTGTACCGAGTTATACCCATGCTGCTGTGAGAGAGCTGCCTGTGGAGACCGACCACCAAAGAAGCGTAAAAAGCCCTATTTAACACCAGGTAACGAATATGATGCACGTTTATTCATTATATTTATAAACAGCGTTACATGCCCTGCAGGCAGCTGCTGATCTCAGAGAGGCAGAAACTACATCTCTGATGCTACTATTATGTTTTATCGCGCGACGCTTGTAGAAGTCTCAATAAATGCAGAATAATTTGAAGCCTTTTGTTATTATTGTGTAACAGTATGAAAGATGTGTAACGTTATTCACTGATGCCCAGCAGCTCAGGCAGACGGCACAGAAAGATGGCGGCTTCCCTGCTGAGGATAGGACGACTGGGTTGTGTCAAGGTAATGCAAATTCCTCCCCACTGTTTCTCTACTTTATAATCGTGATTTTATTGAAGATACTCTTGGTACTAAATCCTGATAGTTTGGGCTCAGCCACCTGTTGTTTTCCATGTTTTCTGCACTTTTTAACCAGTCTCGTGGCAGGACTATTGTTACCCTGCAGCGTGCAAAGCCTCCAGCCTCACATTGCTCTTTAAATTGAAGTTTAAGGATTAAAGCACGCTCTGTGAACTTCCTATGAAGCAATTTGTGTGTTGCAAACTAATATAACCACACACCTTACTGAAATATCAAGCTAGAAGCAGACACATGGGCCTGGCAGCTGAAGCTCCTTGACTGCAGTGAGTGTTGACCGACATGGGAGGTGTGGTAAATCTTTACATGAAGCTGTAGGTTGTGTGAGCATGTTTGTGCAAGGTTAGAGGGCCCCCACCAGTATGGAGTCAGTGGTCAGACTGGAAATATTCCATGCTACAAGTGTTAATGGTGCACATGTTTACTAGCTAAACAAGGTTATATATGAGAAGTTTTGGAATGATTTGAAATATAATAATGAAAAATGTAGCAATACTGACGCAAATTTGTGAATATAAAAAAGCTAACAAGAATTTAAAGAAGCTATCAATTGCTTTTTTTCTGGGTGTCAGATGAAGTAAGAAAGCGGGACAAAATCAGTGAACAGATTTGTCCAAAGAGGGCACCAAAATCAACACTAACCGAAAGTTCCTGACTGAAGCTTTACTGTAAAGCGCTGATATGTGGAGGATAGAAAATGTATAAAGTATCTGCATCGAATGAAATATCCTTGGCGTGTTTAGCTTGAATGTATAGACACATTAAAAATGTATTGTACAGTTTTAAAATGAACACTTTCTGTCTACAGAGGGTTGCTCTGCTGTAGAGTCTGTTATCTTTGCACATGGTTCCACAGCAGACAAACCAAACACCAGCTCCAGAGAGGGTCACTTATTGTAGTTGGCTACATGAAGCAACCATATGTTCCTTATTTGTAAAAGAACTCAAACTGAACCATGATGGTTCTCTCACTAGGAGAATAAATCTGGTTTATCAAACTTATACATATAATTATGTTACATATGTTTTACAGTTCTTGTAGGAGTAATGCATGCATAGTATTTCTAAATAAATGTGTAGAAATCTCAGTAAATTTGTGCATCCTTGGCAGGGAAATGGATTTCTTGTTTTAAAATCACAGACCCATGTGCATGGAAGGGTGCAAGAGCCGGCTGCAGTCTGCAGCCTTAACACTAGATGTCCCTAAATCCTTAACACTGCTCCTTCAAGTTACAGAAAATAAACAAATAGTAATTCATTGTACCACTCTGCCCACATTATGCTGTCACTGGTTTTAAGAAGCAAGAGGAAGAGTCTGATATATTTCTACCAAGATGTTAGAATTTGAATAAGAGTAAGACATAGAGCTAGCACATTTTACATGTATAAAATGTGCATGTTGAAAATGGTCACGTGCGTAATGCTCCTTCTTGTGTGTTTGTGTCTTCAGTGTTTGCAGGCGGAGAGCTGGAGATCTCTGAGAAGAGCACCTACTGCAGCTGCCGCTTTTAGCTCAAAACCCGGAGGTTCCAAGAAGTCAAAAAAGAGCTCAGGTAGGATTTAAGAGAATTAATGCTTCTTTCATGTCATGTTGCCAAACTTCTATCTGCTTTTGCTTTGACCTCCTCCTTAAAATCTTGGAACAGATCTGACAGATTACAGAGTTATGTCTTCCAGTAGTGGTTTAAGCTTCAGTGGTTTGACTTTTTGTAGTCTGCAGCACTGCTAGATGAAAACCAACGGGCAGAGGCAAAGGTCAGGAGTGATATTCCTATGGAAATGTCTGCCATGTCATGGTAAAGACAACAACAGCTTTGTCATAGCTGAAAGGTCAAAGTGGAGTTGTGTAAATAAGAAGACGTTTAAACTCACCTACAACGAGATGCTGAGGAAACTTCTACTGGAGTTTTGCTGTTTATAAATTTTGTCCAGCTTGATGAAGAGATTACTATGAAACAGGTGTTTACTGTGGATGACACTGCTACAATTTAAAGTGTTTATTATTTTGAAAGTTGAAAATTTAACTTTAACTCAACACAAAGACTTGTGATGTAACAGCACTGTTTTTGAAGAGTTTTTTGACCCATCAGGTCTTTTCTACTGTTTATCTAAGGCTAATTCAAAGATCAACGCTGTTTCTATTTGATGTTTTTCTGTTCTGTTTCTCTTCGCTTCCTGTGGAAAATGTTTGAGGTTTTTGTGTTTAAAATGGAGTTTGTGGTCCACTGTGTACATATGTTTATAGGTAATAATCTACCTTGTCTTTCTGCACTCGTCCCAGAACCACCTCAAACATACTTCGATATAGAGAAACTTGTTCAGCACAAGGCAGTTGATATTTCCAAGGATGTCTCTCCAGCAGTGGTCGCAGCAGCTGCAGAAGCTGCAGCTAAACCAGTTGCAGAGACCACAGCCTCTGCTGCTGCACCAGAGGCTGTTGCACAAGCTGTTGAAGCAACACCTGTGGTAGAGGCCGTCGCAGAAGCTGCACCAGTGGTTGAGGCTGTCGCAGAAGCTGCACCCGTTGTTGAAGCTGCACCGGTAGTCGAAGCTGTCGCAGAAGCTGCACCGGTAGTCGAAGCTGTCGCAGAAGCTGCACCGGTGGTCGAAGCTGTCGCAGAAGCTGCACCGGTGGTCGAAGCTGTCGCAGAAGCTGCACCGGTGGTCGAAGCTGTCGCAGAAGCTGCACCGGTGGTCGAAGCTGTCGCAGAAGCTGCACCGGTGGTCGAAGCTGTCGCAGAAGCTGCACCGGTGGTCGAAGCTGTCGCAGAAGCTGCACCGGTGGTCGAAGCTGTCGCAGAAGCTGCACCGGTGGTCGAAGCTGTCGCAGAAGCTGCACCGGTGGTCGAAGCTGTCGCAGAAGCTGCTCCAGTGGTGGAGGCCGCCGCAGAAGCTGCACCAGTGGTGGAAGCCGTTGCAGAAGCTGCACCTGTCATTGAGGCTGTGGCTGAAGCTGCACCAGTAGTAGAGGCCACCTCAGAAGTTGCTCCCGAAGCCATTGCAGAAGCTGCACCAGTGGTGGAGGCTGTTGCAGAAGCTGCACCTGTAGTTGAAGCCGCTGCAGAAGCTGCACCTGTAGTCGAAGCTGCCGCAGAAGCTGCACCTGCACCCGAAGCCGCTGCAGAAGCTGCACCCGAAGCCGCTGCAGAAGCTGCACCCGAAGCTGCACCTGAAGCCGCTGCAGAGGCTGCAACCGAAGCTGCCGCTGAAGCTGTTGCAGAAGCTGCGCCAGTCGTAGAGGCTGTCGCTGAAGCTATTGCAGACGCTGCTCCTGTTGTTGAGGCGGTTGCTGAAGCTGTCGTTGAAGCCATACCAGTGGTTGCTGAAGTAGTGGCTGAAGCCGCACCTGTGGTTGAAGTTGTCGCTGAAGCAGCAGCAGTTATAGCAGAAGCTGCTGCTGAAACTGCTGCACCAGTTGATGAAGTTCCCGTGGAAGCTGCACCTGAAGCCCCAGCTGCAGAGGCTGCCCCTGCTGCTGAAGAACCTGTGGAAGCTGCTGCTGATGTCCTAGCTGAACCAGTTGAACCGATTCAGGGTACACACTACAACCTCCCCCTTCCCCCACAATCCTTCTTTCCTCTGTGGACCCTGCAGTCTACCAGCAGTCATTTTTATCACCACTTAAAGAGTACTGAGTAGCCGTTTGTGATGACGTTAAAGATAAACTGTAAAGATACCGGAAATCACAAACGCACTTCTTTGGTTCTGGCCTTGTGCAACTCGTTCCTCATAGCCTTTTTTTATGTTATTTAACTTCCACAACTAAACAGTCGTTTTCATTTTCCCTCCCTGTTCACTGTGCCTTAAACACCACTGCACCATGGTTTTTTTGTCATTTTCCTGTAGATTTAGTCCAACTCATCAGCTTATGATGTTGCTATCCCAGCCACTCTGTTTGCTGCATGTACTAACTGCATAGCATCTAGCATAAAGTTTAACTCACGCATGTTTTTATTAATCTCTCACTATCACCAGCTAAATCCATTCATTACTTCTGTTCTTGGAATTTCTTTGCACCCTCCTGTATGTTTCAGAGCTCATTTTTTCCCCCCATCATGTTTCTAATGTTTCCTTTGCTTTTTGGATTCTCAGTTTCATCCACATTATTTTTTCCCCCCAAAATAGTTTTTCTAACACGATAGAGAAAAGTTCTCCCTTTTTATTGTGGGTTGTTGAACTGATTTTGATTCTGTATTTGTCACTGTTAATGTTAATGTTAAAGGTACTGTGTCCACTGATAACAGTGGATGTTCTGGTTGCAGGCATCACCTGTCATATATAATTTATTTTTTTGTTCTTAACCTGAAACTTTCCTTCCTTCCTCTCCTCACATTTCTATTTCAATGGCATGGTATAAGTATTGTGTACTGGCTCCTTCCAGGGGTGGTGGGATTATTTGGTGTATTGTTAATGGATAATGTGTAAATGTAAACATGTTTCTTGTTTTCTTTTTTTCATGGTAAAAGTTGTGGGTTCTTTACCCTGGTTGCTGTGTGAATTCAATGTTAAAGCTTTCAAGTGTTTTGTGGACTTTTGAACGTACAGCAGCTCTGTCAATGTGTAGTCTAGCATGACCTCTCACAGCAACCTTTTTAACCTTTAAAATGACCTGACCTTTCACTCGTTCTTTCTTGCCTTTAGCTGGCTACTTTTTCTACCACCCCAAGTCTTGTGTGCATGAGAGTTACTCTTAAAACTGGATCATTAGCTTTTCGTTCTGCTCAAATGGACAGATGAGATCCAAACGTTTGGTCCTGGTGTATGAACGTTTGTTGTGAAGCAGCATTAACTTGTTTTTGTTCTCCTTCTGACTCTCAGTTCAAATGGACCCAATTCAAAAGCTCTTCTTGGACTCCATACGTGATTACTCCTCAAAAAGCCAGTGAGTGTCACTATCTCCACTGCTTGGGATTTTTGGATATATCACTGGAAAAGCCTAATGAAATGTTTTTTTACATCACAATATTTGCACCATTCAACTGAAATTTCTTTGCAGATGAGACAAATTTAACCAGTGAGGAAATTTACTGCGACTGTCCTCTTTAATACACTTGTTTTCTTCATCCTGTAGGGCCACTGGGGGTCTGGTTGATGCAGGTGCAGAGTATGAGAAAGCTCTCGCAGAGGAGGTAGCAAAGCTTCAGAGACTCTATGGTGGTGGAGACCTCACAGCTTTCCCAGAGTTCAAATTCACAGGTGAGTCAAACTGATAAACAGGAAGTCGATGTTATTTATTTTTCTTCCTTTAATGTTATCTTTTTATAAGTTTGTTGATAGAATAAAAGGGATTCTGCACTTTAAGATGTAAATTGTCAAACATTCAGTTAATTTCTCTTTGTTTTCCAGAGCCCAAGCTCGATGAAGTTGCCCAGAAGTGAACATCAGCACTTTGCAAATAAACTTTTCTACTGTCGCCTTTCTGCCTGTACATCTGTGCTCCATGGTGGACCATGCCAGAGTTACATCAAACCCCTGCCTCCAGCTTTGTTGTGAGAATAGAGCCTTTGCAGTAGCTAGATATTTTATGGTAATGTACACTAGAGTGAGAGATGTACATTTCTGTGAGACAAGGGAATTATGAGCTGTGAAATAAGCTTTGTGTGTTAAGCTGAATGTTAAGGGGAAAATAAATAAATTCCAGTTCATATTTTGTCATTTGCATATTTGTTTTTCTTTTGTCAGAGAGACTGATTCTTATTCGAACAACTGATGTGACTGAAAACTGGTACTAGTATCAAGACAAATCATAAATTGAATAATCTTCTGTCACCAAATAACAGGACTTCATGTAATCTGGCTACTTAAATGCCCTCTTATTTATAGAAACATTTCTTAATGTTTTTAAACTATTGTATGTGAAAATACAAATATAATTGGTAATTTTTAGCTGGCAGTTGAACAGGAGTAGGACAGAACGGGCACACTGGATTTTTTGGGTGTATAGCTTGTGTTCAGGTCTTTTCAGTAATTAATACAATCAGAATCAGAAAAGCCTTTATTTGCCAAGTATCTTCATAAGAATACAAGAAATGGGACTTTGGTTTGAACTGTGCTCTTTGTACAACATATGAATAACACTAAATATCATTGATAAAAAGAGATTAAGTAAAGAGAATAAAGGAACCTATATACAAAAAACAAGTAAAAATGACAAATTAAGTTAAATGGTGCAAGAGTATTAAAACCATGGGCTAAGTAAGGAGACAACCACAAAGAGACAAAACCGAAGTGCTAAGGTTTAAACTGGGCAACAGAAGAGAACAGCACCAGTGGTTCAAACCCTCCGTCCACCAATGGTACAAGATGAAATTCAACTCTCAGTTTTTGGGAAGTAACCACAAACCACTTCAAACTATATGCTTGAAATGTTACAACAATGCTTTCAACTAATTTGACCTGTGTGATGTTTTTGTCTTATTGTTATACAGTATGGAATTGTTTTCCTATACTACACCCAGCCACCAGGGGGTGATCACGGGACTTTGATTACGGTTTGGGGGGCGTTTTATCCCGTCGATTTAGTCTCCCCACAACAACAGCAACAGCAATATCAGTGCGACTGACTTTAATTTACTTCATAATGTTTGGTGTGTGCGTTTTTACATTAACTCTGACGTGTGTAATATTGAACCAAAGTGTAGCTCACATCAAGAATGCGTGATTATGTGATTTATATAAACATCTGGTCGAAATTCGCACTTTAAATCGACTACCACCGCATCCACACATTCAGAGACCTACAGTATAGAGGGGTTTATGTGTCAAAAGCAGAGGACAGCGCCCGTGGTTTGAACCCCAGGCCCGCGGACCATTAGAGCGAGAAATACGTCAAGTAGAAGTAACCACTGAGCTAAACCTCCGCCAGTGACTCCTGTCACAGAGGCGCGTTATAAAAGTCACAGTTGACGAGAAACGTATGACTGGATTGATAGGCCTACTGATCGACAAGAACACCGTCATGTGGTTTTGGATTCGCAACACAGGAACCTTAATATTAAAGAAGATGACGAACTTAAGCATTTATGCTTTCGAATGGTTGTTTAAACTGTCAGAATATTGTATCACATATATCTTTTAAAATAATCATTTGTGGACAGGGGTGTTTGCCGTTTGCATTAACTACGCCAAATAGCAAAATGCAAACTAGTGCAATAATTGAGGGCATGAATGCTATGAATGTTTATTATTATTGTTTTTTATTCACTGTTTATGTTCTGTATTATCTTACATGTTTGCATTTCAATTTCTTTGTACAATGTACAAGGCACAACGTTTTATATTTAATCATTCCTTCAAAGCACTGTTATGATGGAACTACTTGCATTAAAGAAAAAAAGTGTATGTGTTTGTTAGAAGTTGTTATGGGTTTTTATTATTATTTTGCAATAAAGCTGCACGAAGAAAAAATAAACATTTATTTTTGTGGGACCGGAGTGTTAGTTTCAGTTTCCAGACGGAGCATAATATCGGGAACTCGAAATGGCGACCTCCTTGCTGCGGCTAGGGCGACTTAGTTCCCTCAAGGTAATATCACCTGTACTGCTTCAAAAATATGTTTTATGTCTCATTACTTCAATACTGGACTTTTATAGAGATCATTATTCAGTTTCTTTAAAGACAGCGGGCGTAAATTGTTTAACGTCAGCTCGGAAGTTATTATTCCTGACCCTGAACGCACCACCGAAAAGGACACAGAGCGATGCACTTGTCTTATCTCCATCTGAAATACCTCACTTTCTACATTCAATCCTTTTTATTATTGAAATGTTACAAAAATGAATGTTAAGCCTATTATCTACGTGCTATGACTTTTATCGTAGGCTGATGAACAACTAACGTACAACCAAATAACATTGATGTGTTTCAAGCTTTATTTGGTATCAAAATACGTGACAGTTTCGAACACTTTGGCAACTCTAACATTAATATTTCACTAAATTAAATTTTTATCAATCAGATTTTACAGTTTTATCATCGACATTTTTATTTTTAGTCCCTAAACACAACAGAAACCACGTCTCTCATTGATCGAAAGCTTTGTCTTCAGTGACTAACGCACCAAACATTTTTTTAATCTGCCAAAGCTTCTTCTCAAAGTGACTTGTGATAAATGGAATCAGCATCCCAAAAGAGTTAGATGCCATCAGACTTGAAAGAGAGATGTTTAGATGAAAGCCACAGATCTACAATCCATGAAAAACTGATTAATTCACTTTTATTTTTTCCCCATTACCTTCCATGTCGCTGTAGTATTTTTTCTCATGTCGAGTGCTGACCTAAGGTGTAATCATGTAAATTCAGTTCTGATAAGTAAAACGTCTTTTCCTCTTCTGCAGTGTCTCCGGTTGGAGAGCTTGGGCGTCCTGAGGAGTCGCTCAGCTGTGCCATTCTGCACTCAGGCTGAGGAGCCCCCAAAACCACCAGCAGCAAAAAAAACAAAGGCAGCAAGTAAGAGTAAGGACTGTTTGAGTCTGTTTTCTTTCTAAAATGTAACTATAAGGGGGAAAGTTTTAATGAGTGAATACTGTTTGATAAACATAAGTGTAATCTGTTTTTGTCCGTATTGTTACATTCTGTAGATGGTAATGATTTTAAGTTGTGCTCATTTTGAAACTTAACGTCATTTTTTTCTTTACAGTGCAGAGAAGTCCAACAGATCTAAAATACTCTTTCTTCCTGTCACACAGATTAATAGTTGGATAAAATAATGTTTAATTTTAGCTGAATGCAGCTCAGTCATAAAAAATGCAACCTGCAAAGAGAAGGACAACCAAAAGACCACCCTCCTTCAGTTAAAGCACTATGACTGTTTATAAGGTTAAATGTAATTTGATAAACAATTAATGTATTAAGTTTTCTTTTTTTCTCTTCTTTTTGTTGTTTGAAAGGTAAATGACAGATGGGTTTAGGATCATTTCCCTTTGAAACTCGTGCTTCTTAGCTTGATAATTTAACCCCTTTTGTCCCATTTACCATTTTCCTCCAGCAGCAGAGGCTCCAGATGAGAGAGCAGCATTGCTAGCCTACAAGACCGCAGTTGCCTTCCCAGTTAGACTTTCAGATCCTGGAGCTTTGTCCACACAGTCTGAACAACTTTCCAGCCCTGCTGCTGCTGCTGTTGCTGCAGAGGCGATTGCAGCTTCAGCACCTGAAGCTGCTACCAGTGAACCACCTGCGGCTGAGCCTGCAGCGGCAGAGTCTCCAGCTCCAGAACCAGAAGTTGCTGAGGTTGTAGCTGACACAGCCCTGCCTGTAGTTGAAACAGCATCCCCTGTGGTTGAGACGGCACCACCAGTAATTGAGACAGCACTTCCTGAAGTTGAAACAGCAGCCACTGTAGTTGATGCAGCTCCACCTGTAGTCGATGCAGCTCCACCTGTAGTCGATGCAGCTCCACCTGTAGTCGATGCAGCTCCGTCTGTAGTCGATGCAGCTCCGTCTGTAGTCGATGCAGCTCCGTCTGTAGTCGAGACAGCACTTCCTGTAGTTGAAACAGCTTCACCTGTAGTTGATGCAGCTCCCGCAGCTCCCGAGCCTCTTCTTGATGCAAGCACTCAGACCCCAACAGAAGACACTCCCCCTGCTGCCTCCACAGCTCAGGATGAAGTTCCCGTCACCACAGCCTCCTCTGAGCCTGTTGATCCTGCAGCTGATGCATCCTCCTCCTCATCATCCAGCGACTCAGACTCCGACTCTGACTCAGATTCTGACTCTGAAGATGAAAAGTCAGAAGCAAAGACGGCACCCACAGAAGCGTCAGAATCCGCTGTGAAAGAAGAAGTCCAGCAGGTGAAGGAAGAAGTTGTTCTGGCTTCTGCCGCTGAGGCCGTACAAGAAGCCGCACCAGCTGAGGCAGTACCTGCAGAAGAAGCTCAAGCTTCAGTGGAGGCACCGAGTGCTAGTCCAGAAGAGTTGGTAGACTCTGCTCCTGAGATCTGTACTGCCACTGAAGACACGCTAGAGGGCACCGTGAGCAGCCCAGACGCTGCTGCAGAAGCTGCAGTGGAACCAGAAGTAAAAGAAGGTGTTGCATCCCCTGCTGTCACTGAAGCTGCAACTCTAGAAAAAGCCAAAGTTGAAACAGCAGAGCCCGAAGTCCCAGCAGAGTCTGTAGTTGAGCCCACAGAGGCTGTTGTTGTCCCCCTGGAAGCCGTTGAAGAGCCTGCTTCTTCTGAAGTCCCTGTAGAAGCTGAAGCTGCTCCTGCTGAGGCTGCAGCAGAGGTTTCCCCTCCTGTGGAGAGCACAGAGGAATTGGTGGATCCTGCTCCTGTCATAGCCGAAGCTGCTGCAGAGCCTGTTGATGTAGTCGAAGCTGCCCCTGAAGCAGAAGCTGCCCCAGAAAAAGTTGAAGCTGTGCTCGAAGAAACTGCTGCAGAGCCTGTAGATGTTGTTGAAGCTAAAGCTGCCCCAGTAGAAGTTGAAGCTGCACCCGAAGAAGCTGCTGCAGAGCCTGTAGATGTTGTTGAAGCTGCCCCTGAAGCGGAAGCTGCCCCAGTTCAAGTTGAAGCTGCACCTGTGGAAGCAGAGCTCGTAGAAGCTGAAGCTGCCCCTGTTGAAGCTGCTGCTGAGGCTGTAGCTGAAGTTTCTGCCCCGGTGGAGAGCGCAGAGGAGCTAGTGGATCCTGCTCCGATTGTGGCTGAAGCTGCAGGAGAGGAGCTGCAGGCGGAGGCCCCAGTTGAAGCATCTGAGGGTACACACGACACCACCCAGTTCCCAAAATCTCTTCCTCTCTCTGTCTCTTTTGTGGATCTTTTAGCGCTCACAGATGACTTCACCTCTCTCTCTTTCACTCATAGCAGATTATTTGTAAAGTTAAGGTGTTAACTTGTCATCACATCTTACCATAACACAATTCATATTGCTCTCACACTGTTTTTCTGCTCTTTCATATTTAATCTCTCACTGCCTTGGTTTAAATTTTTGTTTTGCATGAAGTGGATTCGGGGCATGTGTATTTATAGAATGCTTGCAGGACTTTCGGTGCTCGGATTTTCTTTTTGCATGTTCTGAATTTGACTTTTTCTTTTCTTGCTTGCATTTTGTAAACTGAAATTAAGACTCTTTAACTCATCCTTACATAAATGTTAATCATGCTTGTTGAACCCTCTGTTACTAATCCATCTCATGTTTCCACCTTTAACTTCTCATTTTCTGTCACAGGATACTCCTTTTTATCCCCTCCTTTAGCCTCCTCACTGTTTGCAAAACCATCTTCACTTTCAGTGAATTCGTGCCATATTTGACTCATTCTTTTATGACATCTTTTGCATGATTTTGCTCATTCTCTTTTTTTATGTAAGATGTCTCTGTTTGTATGAAATAAGGCTGACAAGTTTCCAGGTAAATGTTAATGTTACAGGTAACTGTTTCTCTGTGCCAGGTAATGCTATTGCTAACAGTAATGTTAGAGTGCACATGGTCATAATGTTGTTACAGTGAAGACGTGTCCCTGACGGCAGCTGGACGAGCAGAAGCTGGGAGTGTTGGAGTCAGTGGAACTGTTTCAGGAAGCAGAAATATTGTAGATGTTTCAGTCAATCATATATTATTTAAACGGCTGTTTTTACAAGCCTGTGTCTTTTCATCTTAAAGATAAACACACGCTCTGAAAAAATTCCATTACGAGTAAAAGTCCTGATTGTAGCTGCATTACCATCAACATTGAATCAGAGGCGTTATAAAACTTACGTTTTGGTGTTATATTTGCTCGAATGCTTGAGCCCAGTCTGAAAATTGGAAGTTTTTAAAATAAGCAACAACAATAAAAATATCCCCAGAATTAATAATGCAAACTGAACTTTTAGTGGATTTTGTTGCAGCAGTTTCAGCTTTAATTCGATCAAACCCTGAAGCATGAGCCTGAGTTTAAAAACACAGAGTTCAGCTGTTAGAATTAGACTTCAGATGAAACATTTCTGTCTGCAGCTCTCTGTGTGGCTTTTTGCCCCACACCTCTGAGACCAACTTGGTAACTCTGCTTCCTGAAACAACCCCCCCCCTCAAAGTCCCAGTTGTTATTTCACCACTTGTTCATTTCTCTCCCTTTTTTTTAACTCCATAAATCTTCTTTTCACACAAAACCTTTGGGGATAAGCACGGTATTGATTAATGATACAGTGTGTTGTTAATGTTTTTTCTGTCTTGTATCACATAAGTTGTCTATAACCTTTGCAGCATGTTGACGGGTTTCCAGACAGAATCAAGTTAATCAACGATCCAAAGCATAAAAACCTTGTTTCCAAGTACACAAAGATCTTGATTTGTTGATCTTTTTTTAGAAATCCCTTCCATGCGTGCCTCGGCCCATATGATTTCTGGCCTGTCTTTACTCTTTGAAAGCATGTTTACCTTCACATGCTCTCCCCTAACAAACGTGATCTGTGGGGTTTTTCACACCGGTGTGTCTCCACACTCTGTTGGGGGTCATGTAGCCTGCCACCATAGGAAACGTCCTGCCGTAAACCACCTTTGTCAGCATGTGTGAAAATGTAAATGGGCTGTCTGTTTGAGAATCTTCTAATATTGAAAGAGCAGGCTAATTTTAATGTCCAAATCAAGGTTTAATTACAGCTTTTGACTGATAAAAACCAGTGATAGTGATACAAACGGGATTTAGGCTGTTTATTTCACTTTTAAGGCCTTGAACCCCAGAGAGATGCGTTTACCCACTCTTCTTCCAGCTTTCTCTAATCTTTCTTTGTCTCCCCTCCTTCTGCAGAGGCTGCAGCAGCAGCACCTCCAGAGCCCGAGGAGCCGTTTGACAACAGCACTTACAAAAACCTCCAGCACCACACCTACACCCCCTACACATTCGCAGACCTGGATGTCGAGATGGCAAAGTTTCGTCTGCCTCAGCCGTCCGCCGGCAGACTGTAGAGGAGCTCTCTGCAAACCTTTATAAATCTTAAAAATTATAAAAGATGATGATGATGATGGAATTTATGTTGTCCCTCATGTATGTATGATCACCCCCGACCTGTCAGATCTGCATGACATTCTGCTGTTCTATTATTGAAATACACAAATGAGAAATGGAATCTGTGTTCCTGCTGTGATTCTTTTTTTTCTCATCTAGAAGAAAAGAAACCGGTATAAAAGGATCGACAAAGATCAAAAGCTTCTTTTATGCTGTTTTCTGCCTTAGGGGGTCATGTGAAGAGAGCTGAGTGTGCAAGTGGTTAATATGTGTTTCTATTTTAATGAGTACAGTTTTCACTCCCTTTGCCTGCCTGCTCCTTTATAACGGCCTAATTATCTGAGCTATATGCCTTCTTTTATGGGGAAACAATCAGCATCTGTTTTTATGTTTGTGTATATGATGAGGGAAACATAACACTAAAGATATGCAGGAAACATCAGCTATATAAAACTGGGGCAGTGAATGACAACCCCCAGCAGAGTGAAAAAAATATGACTGATTACATTCAACAATCAATACTTATTTCATTTCCAAATGAGATGTACACTTTTATGTTTTACCAGCAACTAAACTTGATGGTAAAACAGTATTAGCCAAGAAATAGAGGTGAACATAGATGTTATGTATGAGTACATGATTGTTTTTTATCAGACAACCACATTTGAGCCATTTTTGAAGAATTTTCCCTGTCCCTTGTCTTCAAAGGATGTCTTCCATTTAATAGACCTTTGATTAAATTTAGCCATATGTCTTGGTACAATACGTTGGATAACAGTTTCTTTGTTAGGAACAATATTTAGCATAAATTTAAAAACCTGACTACAAGTACACTCCTAAAAAGGTATGGTATTGATCCTTATTTGTAGAGACAGAAAGTTGAATCAGGTAACAGGTCTCTCACCTTGCCAGTAACCTGTTCTCCTCCCAGTTTAAGTGTGCAAAGTATTCCTCACAATATAAAAGCAGCTTCATTAAATTTGTCTACTTTTATACTCAAATTATGAATTTAATCCCCTTTCTATATTTTTTGTCACATTTTGCCCTTTCTTCAAAATACACACTTGACTAAACACCTAAGGGAATAGTATTGAACACTCTCTTGGGAGTAAATGAACGTTACAAAAAAAAAGAAGAACAAATAACCCTCTTCTGAAACAATCAAGGAGTGATCTATAATCAGCCCATTACTCAAAAATAATGATATATGTATTAGACCTAAATCCTAGTTATTTCAAACCCCAGCAGGGTGCAGAGGGACTCTTCGGGCAGCAGGACGTCATTTCTCCGCCCACCTCATAAATATTCATGAGCCGAGCGCCCCTGCGTGCCCTTACGCGATGACGCAACGCGACAACTGCGGGTCCCGATTGCTGCAGCCGCTTGTCAGTGTGACGAAGATTGGCACTCAGGTAAGCTGTCACTCAAAATCCCTCTTTTTCCGTTCCCTATCAATCAAACAATCTGGGCCGCACGCAATAATGCCCCGGGGCGAGGAGCGCGGACCTAGTCAGAGCAGAGGATGGTGTTTTCGGAGGGGAAGCAGAAGCGGCAGAGCTCCGGGAAGAATTAAAAAAATCTGTATACAGGGGACGGGGGGTAAAAAAATATGTCGGCGTTTTGGGGGCAGAGGAGGATAGAGGAAAAGCAAAGGGCGAGCGCTAGAAACGAGGCCCGACAGTTGTAACGTTAGCGCGGAGGGGAGGGGAAGCAGAGGGCAGCTGTCCCCGCTTGATTGATTGACTGATGTGGGGGAGATTTGACGAAGAGCCGGGCTAGCCTTGTGTACCGCTGTGGCTTCTCTATGATTTTGCAGTCGAATTACTTTACTTAACCAGATAAAATGCATATTCATTGTAATGTTAATTCAAATACGCTAAAGCGGCCGAAGCGTTGTTTGGCCATTCGGCTTGCTTCGTATCAATCCGCGGGGTCTTTTTTTATACCTGGCTAGCTGGGTTAGCTTGTGTTTTGGCACTGATTCCCCCCGTGCTAAATATGGCGCTTTGCATTTTACCAGCATGAGAAACACTTTTAACTTAGCTACGATGCTAACGTTAGCCGTGGCTCTTTATCAGTGTACCTCAAACTGGCGAGCCACCGATTACGTCGCATTAATGCTACGAGCTAGCTTAATATTGTGGGTAAACAAGGCGGCCTTCTTTGTCTGTAAATATTTTCATCGTTAGCCCAGAAAGGGGACAGTTAGCTCATACTGGCCCAACGGCTTCCATAAAGTTTACACTCCTGGGTCGCCACAAACGGCTAATAGGGGGCTAGATGCTAAGTTGATCGTGGTGGGTGTGTTAACATCATTTGCAGGGTACCGTTAACACCAATTCACTGTTTATAACAAGAAACCCACTGTCTGCGAATTGAAGTCCTCACATTTCCAGGGTTCGTGAAGTTCTAATTTAATAGATAATAGTAAGAGGGATGGAAATAAATTAGTCCACTTAAACCTTACTCTTCTGAAGCAGTTTAAGACGACGCTAAAGTTAGCAATCTTATCTGCAGCTTCAGCTATTAAAATGAAAGTAATGGGGAAGAAAAGACGTCAAAATCCAAAAACACTATCTGTAAATATATAATCTGACTATCAATATAATCTAAGGGTACATAAACTCATTTAAACACACTTTCAGATATCTAATACATTTTTTTTCTGTTTGTAAAAGTCCGAAGGGGTCACTTTCACTGTTTTTCACCTCTAGACCTCATTGGACCAGGTCCTGAGCAAGAACCACAAAGAAAAAATCAGAGTGGTCTAGAGGTTAAAAAAAAACAGGTGATACCTTCTTTTGAATAATTTAGTCCAGCTTGGAGAAGTGTAGGTATTGTAATTTTGGATCAGGACCTGGTCCATTGTAGTCTTAAAAACGACAACAAAAACAAAAGTGGTGAAAAAAACTTTTTCACTTTCACAAGTCAAATAAAAGGTTTCACAAATTGTGTCTGAGGGAGTTTGTTGGCTCTCTCGGCTACCAAGTCTAGTTTTTCCTCAAAGCTGCAAATTGGAAGCTGCAAAGAAGACCAATGTTGTCAGTTGATATGTTCATTTATCATCACAGAACATTTCTGTTTTGGATTCATTCTCTAAGCCTTACATTGTTTTTTTTTATAGACAAGTTTCTGTCCTATATGCTACCTCACATAAAGCATAATGAAGTAGCATTCAAGTTTTATATTTGTAGGTTAAAAATATTAGAAAACTTGTTTCTACCCTCCTAAATGCTTTATTAACTGATTTTAAAAAAACAATTGACATAATTCCCATGGGTCATTCTGATCATTTTCTGCATTTAATTTCAGTGATTAAACTTTAACATTCAATTCAACTGATCTGTAATGCAGGGATAGGTACAGCACAAGGAAAGAGAAAGGAAATGAGAGACACATTAGGACACAGAACTCATGTTTCTGTTGATGTAAAACTGTTTTTTAGAACACCAAAAGAGAACACTTCTTAAAGAATGACTTTTATAAAACACACTTGCAAATACGACTATAAAGCCTGCCATAAATGTTAATGTTTTTCACATTCAGGATGAGAATTTTCAGAAGTCTTTTCAGTTTTAATTTGGTGAAATGAACAGAAAATAATATGATCACACAAGGAAACATTTGATTATTCCATTGCATTACATTTTTTTAAACAACTTCCTCTGTGGTTCAAGTATGAATCACACCAAGCCAGTATACAAAGCTCCTGATTGTGTTTCATTCTGACATCATGCAGTTACATTATTCAAAGCTTCTGTGCATCGTACACCGCTGGCATCTCTTCCAGGTAGCCTAACTGAAACTGTGTGTATTGTGCAGGTTGGCCACCTGTCCCTCCCGCTCTCTATAATGCTCCAGTGTTTGCAGCATCTGCAGTGAACGTGATGGCAGCCAAGTCGGTTTCCATAGACAAGTACCCAAAGGGAGAGCAGCAGGTGGGTGAGAGGGACCTCGAGCCCACACAGTCTGCTCAAACTGCACCTTTTCTGCTTGTTTGCTTCAGTCACTGGAAAACAACAGCTCAGAAAGGAAGGTGTTTATGATAACAACATGCAAATGTTAAAGCTACCACTTCAAGTATCCACATCCAGTTATTTTTAGGGTTGATAAATCGCTCTGGATGGCCTGACAAACAGACACTTTCTGCATGTAACACTAGAACACAGCATTACATCAGTTCTAGTAATTTGTTGGCAGGGAGCTTGTCTGTCTGAGGAAGAACACCACAAATAAGTCACTGCATGAGAGAGACACTGGTGCACTATGAAGACTGCTCTGCCTGGTATTTCTGGGTCTGTGCTTATGTAAATTGCTTACTGAACACTTTTATTCATGTGCCAAATTCGGGGGTGTCCAGAGCAGAAACAGGATCTATGACTAATGAGAAATTTTCCGCCCCAAGCAATGATTATTTTTAGCTTGTTTGCACTCAATCTAAGTCATTGTTTGGCTCAGTCACATGGTCGGGGATGGGATTTGTGCTCTGCATCGCTGGTAGGCAGACGCTGTGAGAGAAAGGAACAAAAAAGAGAAGAAACTTGGCTCTTAGTCAGTGAATGTGATGTTCCTCTGGTGGAGTTTGGGAGCTTCTGTGCCAGTGTTTTAATGGTAGCCTTCATTTGCATCAGGTGACAGATGTGTCTAATTTGCAAATTGAATGTAACAGCAGAAGGTTGTGTTTAGGTTTGCATTGAGACTGAAACACGACACTGTCTGGACTCAGTTCAACTTCAATGTGCGAACAAAGTAAAGTGTAGAGAGTGGAGGGGGCGAGCGAAGGCAGACTGTGCATCTGTCCACTGGAGATACATTAATAGTTTTAATTGTTCTCAAAAAAACTCGTTCACAGATCCAGATCTTTCATAACACTTTGGAAATATATGTTTTTTTTTATTTTCATGTCTCCACAGTGGGGGTTGTTTGCTTGCTTTCCTTGTGTCTTTTATTCTGTTTATCCAGTACTGTAAGCAAAAACAGACTGATTCGTTTTGTGTTTGCCTTCTTAGTCTTTATTAACTCTGACTCCAAACCTGCACAAGCAAAGGAATAACGTCTCAGAGAAATCAGTTTGGCAGTGGCTTGTAGAGAACTGTCCACTCCTGACTATCTTTCCACCTTGATGATCTTTTTGGTGTGCTATGACAGATGTATTGTTCTCAGAGTCATTGGATTGTCCCATGACTTGCAGAATATTGAAGCAAGGCTTTGTTGAGCTTTTCCCTCCAGCTACTCTTGTATCCTTATGATGTCCTCACATGTCTCATTCCTCACCTTCCTTCATCTTTCTGCTTTCTTTTTCTTATTTCTTTGCTGTGTATTTTTCTGCAGATGCAAGTAGTGAAGATAGACAGCGATACGGAGCAGGCGTTCATTGAGGGGACGTTGGCAGAGGCGCCTAGTCCAACACCCGCAGAGCCACAGACACCCATGGACGCGGACAAAGCCTCCATATACCGGTACAGCACAAACGGAGCGTTATAGATCTCAGAGAGTCAGAGTACCACCCAGTCTTCTTCAGTACTTCAGATCAGATATAAAATAAACCATCAGTTCTGTGAAGTTTGTCCACACTGCACACTTGAAGCTCCGCATAGAGCCTTCAAATCAGAAATATAGTTTATTGGATGTAATTCAGTGTACTGGACAGAAAACGCTTTGGCCTCATGCTTACACGGCTTATGGGTGGGTGGGGGAGTGCACTAAGCAGTAGTGTCAGTTTGCAGTGCATTGCTATTAATACCATGTGAGTGAATACAAAATATTCACACGCTTGGTATTTAAAGACTTCCATCCACCGTTTAAAACTTGACCATTCTGAGTGAAGATGATTTGCTTATTTGTATAAATATTATTGTTCTTATTTATTGTGATAATTGTGCAAACTTTAGGGAATGCTTTTTACAAACGCACAAATCTATAAGTGAGACGTTTAGCCGTCTTTTTATTTTTGGAATCTTTTAACAGCAGGAGGATTTAACACCTTTTGTTTTTGTCTGAACGTATAACACGTCCTCTCTGAAATCAAACCCAGCATCCTGTCCTGTGTTTATCTGCGTGTGGGCGCACCTTTCACAGGCATCCCCTGTTCCCTCTGTTGGCCCTGCTGTTTGAGAAGTGTGAACAATCCACGATGAGCTCAGAATGCATCACCTCAGCCAGCTTCGATGTAGACATCGAGAACTTTGTGCGCTGCCAGGAGAAGGAGGGGAAACCTTTCTTCAGTGAGGACCCTGAACTCGACAACCTGGTGAGAGAACTCAGAGGCTGAAATCAGACTGTTTGGAAATACATTTTAGTCTTTGCCAGACTTAAAAAGGGACACAAAAGAAAAAAGCTGTTTGTTTATATTTACCTGACTCTTGGCTCTAGTAACGTTTGATTTTTTTTTTCTTGAGGGGGTCAGTACCAAAATTCAGAGATGGTTTCAGTCCTGAGGAATTTGACAAAACTAAGTCAGGCACATGAGGCATTTCTCAGGAAAAGAGGGTGTGAGCAGGAAAGCTTTGCTCCTTCACTCACCAGTCATTGACCTTTAACCCCAGCAGCAAGGTGACATACAGTCCTGTTAGCCGTTGCTGCTGATGACCTGACGAATTGGAGAATAGTCCTGAATAGAGTAATTTCATGCCACAATCAGCATGATAAAGCTGGTGAATATAACGCTGTGCCAAGTTCAATATGAAAGTCCAACGGTGGTGTGACAGCAGGACTTTGTAACAGCCTGCTGGTAAATCAGCCTCTAAAAATATCGTTTAAAGGAGAAATGATTTGAATAAAAAGTAAAGCTTTTTAACAACAAACTGTCAGACATCTGTTTCATCTTCATCAGCTGCCAGTGACCTTTTCTCAAATGCCTCATTTATCCATCTCAGATGGTTAAAGCCATCCAGGTTCTGCGGATCCACCTGCTGGAGCTAGAAAAGGTGAGTGACCTGTGTAAGGATTTCTGCAGCCGCTACATCGCCTGCCTCAAGACCAAGATGAACAGCGAGACTCTGCTGAGTGGAGATCCAGGAAGCCCATACTCCCCTGTCGGAGGCCAGGTTCCCAGCTTCTCCCCCACCAAAAATCAGGTATGACACCTCGCCAACATAACCCATCAGCTGTCTTATTGTCTGTTTGCTCTCCACGTCATTCCAACCTCTCCTGGTCTCTGTTCTGTAGACCCCCAGCTCCATCTCGGGGACCATCAGCCCCCAGGGTCAGATTGTGGTCCCAGCTTCAGCACTGCAGCAAGGGAATGTTACCGTGACGGCCGTTAATCCCACCCAGGTGGTCGCAGGTATGTCACCATGGCATACAACTCCTCCCTCAGGTACTGAACTGTTAAACTGCAGCTGACACACCGTCATTCACCAGTGGGACGCTTTGATTGGGGACTTTTCTGCAGAATGCACCCAGCAGGCTACATTAAACTGAACATGTGTGTCTGTGTGTGTTTACGTGTGTGTTGCATCCAGGTGGCACAGTGTACCAGCCTGTTGCAGTCGTCACTCCGCAGGGCCAGGTGGTAACACAGGCGCTCTCCCCGGGGACATTACGAGTCCAAAACAATCAGGTCTGTGTGGTTAATCTAATCTGTTTCAATGTTGTGGTTAAAATGTCTGCAGCATAAATTTCAGAAACGTTTCTATTTTTAAAAGCTTAAGATTTAAATGTAAAAGACAAGACAGGCGATTTTCTGTCAATGTTTTACACTCCAGAGTTCATTTTTTTCCCTACTTTGGGTCAATGATTTCAAGATTTAAAGTTGAAATTTCAGTCGTGTTGTAAAGTGTTTGTTCTTGTCACACGGACAAACAAAAAAGTTGCTCAATCTCCATCTCCCCACTCAGCTCCAGCTCCAGTTCCACCAGGATCTGAACCTTTTCAATCACGACGACAACTCAGCCAAGAACAAACGTGGAGTTCTACCCAAACAAGCCACCAACGTCATGCGCTCCTGGCTCTTTCAGCACATTGGGGTTAGTCCTGGCGCTTCAAATCTTTGTCATCCAACACTTCAATCATTTGAGTAGTTTTGTTTTTTTGTTGTTGTTTTTTTAACGATTTTTTTCCCTCTCTCTCCTCCAGCATCCGTATCCAACAGAGGATGAGAAGAAACAGATTGCCACTCAAACAAATCTGACGCTTCTGCAGGTCAACAACTGGTGAGTTTGGCTCTTTTTCAGGCCTTGATCTGTAAACCAGTATAACAGAGCTGCTCCAATTATCATGTCCCAAAGCCTGATCAGGTTGTAAAAGACTTTAATGCAGGCACTGAACCAACAGTTTGGTGTCAGAATAAACTGGTTTGTCTCGTGCCTCCAGGTTTATAAATGCACGGAGGCGGATTCTGCAGCCAATGTTGGACGCCAGCTCGTCTGAGACACCGAAAGCCAAGAAGAAGACGCCTCAGAACCGACCTCTGCAGCGTTTCTGGCCCGACTCCATTGCTGGAGGAGGAACTCACCAACAAGTTACCATGCCAGATGGTACGCAGTGGAGTTTATATGAACAGTCTGAATTAAGGTCATACATAGAAATAATATGACTGAGTTGTGCAAAGTGTAGAAGGCATGCAGGATAAATACTGAGGGATCAGAACAGAACCTGTGAATGCCTCAGGAGACATCGAGCCTTCATTGGTGTTTGTCTCAGTGATTCAGTTTCTCTGATAGGTCTTTGATGCATCGCCTTATCGTCAGGGTTGTCTTATATTGTGAGCATTACAGTAATTTGTTTTGTGACTCTCAGGTACAATGGTGACGATGAACGTGGAGGGCCTGCAGAGCCTGACGTCAGACGGCGCCACGCTGGCGGTGCAGCAGGTGATGCTGGGGGGCCACAGCGAGGACGAGTCGGGAGACAGCGTAGACGAGGACGACGACGCGGACATGGCTGGGCTGGGCCTGGACAACAGCGACTCATTGCAGTAGAGGACACACTCCCTCACGCTCTGATCTACACATACAAACACGGCGTGCATTAGCAGGTCTACAGAATGAATCATGTACACACACACATATACACACACACACACAGGTTTACACTGAGCACAAATCTTCAGGACGTCTCGGGGACGCTCCTGCACTCTTCCAACCCTCCACCCTGCTGAACGGCGGTTTATGCTGCGTGTGTGTACATCACGAGTTTCATTTCAGAAACCGTTTTTTAATTATTTAGTCGATGTATGCGAGTGCACTTTTTTTGTATATTTAAGCTCAAAAAGATTAAATCAAACAAATAGAAGAAGAAGAAAAAAAGAAGTGTTAAAAAACACAGGAAGCAGAGTTTGTATGCTCCGTTACTAAATGTTGACTGATTTCTGATTTGTTCCCCTCCCCTGTTGAATTCTCATTTTGGATGCCAACACTTTAAAGTTGTATCTGTAAGGGTTTGTCTTCACTTTTTGCATGCTTGTGTTTTGAGTAGATGTGTGCACTCTTACAACTGACTCCACGTGGAGCGATTCGGGGGAGGAAAAAAAAATGAGAGAAGCTTATTTTTATAAACAAACATATGTAATTAGTGTTTTTTTTTTGTTCCATTTTTTGTGTTCTCCTGTTTTGTAAGGAATATTTATGTACAGATTCATAATAATGGATAGCGACCCTGTTTTCCGGGGTTCTTTGAAGTTTTCTAAAAAACAGAAAAAGAATTGAAAGCTGAAGAAATTGCTATTTAAATTGGTTTTAAACTTACAATACTAACAAGGCCTTACACGTGTTCTTTTCTAAACAATTCTTGCCAAGAAGCACAAAAAGAAAGTCCAACCCTTGCTTGGTGAAATAGGTCAAAAATGACACTAAAGTGCAGAATGTGTGTGTGGTTCTGCAAAGCGTTGTTAGTAACTTTTCTTTGTGTTCTGCTATCTGAAGAGTTCCACCACAGGAAACCGTCTGTGGCGCTCAGAGGTTTTTAAACGCAGCTCCACTTTTACCGTCATTGTGTATATCATACAGTGCGTCTTTTTAATCATTTTACAGTAGTAGTTTAGGCGTCACTTTCTCAAATGCACAATCCAGAACACTATGCTGATCACACAATCACAAGGGTCTGACGTGGAAGCCCGTCATCAACAAGAAGCAGTGGACTTTTTGCACGCATTAAACTTTTATTTATGTACATGCTACTGCGCTAAAACAAAGAGCAGTTTGGAAAAAGTTGGATTCTTCATTCATGGGCTGCCTGAAGGACTGGGTCTGAAGTGCTGCAGCCTCTGTCGCTCTCCCTCCACTACACGCGTAGTGAAACCATCGGGAATCTTTTTATCAACCTGTTGATATTTCTGCACAAGTTGGGGTGCCTCTCGTTTGAATATCTGTCATATTGTACTGCAAACCAGTCGTCTGTCAATAGTTTGAGTAATCTGGTTTGTATCCCTCCTGTAAAGTTGAGACTTGAAATTCGAAGCAGCCGGGGGTTTGTGGTGAGTCCTGGTGGGCCCTTGCTGAGCTCTCTGTTCTTTACTTGCGTCTGTCTTGCTTTTTATGAAGTGTTCTTCACTTTTCTCTCGTCTGTTTTGCCTTAGAGCTTTCTATTTTGGAATAAACGATGCCTAACTCTCCGCCGTGCTCCGTCTCTTTTCTCTACAGTGTTTTCAGTTCTTATGACAAGTGAGGAAAAGTCCCAGTAGAGAGGTTGTGATGGTTCAGTTGTCTGTGCTCACAGTTGGAGTTGGGTGAGATTCTCCTCTCTGAAAGACCAAAAAGACGAGTTAACTCACAAGTGAACACACTCATGGAGACATTTAGAGGTTATAATCTTAGTGATCCTGCAGTCAGCGAGAGATTTTAACAGCTAGTAAAGGCTCGATTATATCAAACAGTTCAAATGTCAAAAGGAAGTTGATGTTGAGTGCAGCAGTTCAAAGATTTTTCCACTTAAAGACAGCTGGAGTATGAGATATAAGAAGAAGACATTCCTGCTGCCAGCTGCTGGACTCAGATCCTGTTAATGAGGAGAGCCAGCTGTCTGTCCAACATCACACAACAGTCACCAACAGCTGGTACTATAAGGACTCATCCATTAGTCAGGGTTTAACAGGAAACAATGGATTGTTTGTGGAACCGCGCTCCTTCATGTCCCACTTTAAAATGTAGTTTCTGAAGGAAAACTTTGGTCTAAATGAGTAACAGGTACAGAAAGTTTTGGGACGTTTCCAACAGCTGCAAATCAGGACTTTAGAGCTGAAACATGATCCTCTGAGTAAAACCTGATCACAGAAAGTCTACTTAAAGTTCTTATTTTGTCCCTCACAGGCTCAGGTTGTTATTCTAAAGAGTGACTGAAAGGAGGGAGACCTTTGGTTAAAGAAGATTATGGTTGAACACACACCAAACGTCATTCAGCAAACTAATGATTTATGATTACACAGGCTGCTGTCACAGGCTACTATTTTTGTTACAAAAACATTTTGTTGGATCAAAATTTGAGTTTTATAATACTAAATTTACACAATAATCCAGATGAAGTAACAAATGAAGGGAGCTGTAGATCAGAACTTGATTTTAAGTGTCTTTCTAGTGTTGGTGTGCGTTTGGATTTGCATCTCTTATGCATCTGCAGTGTGTTGATTTTTACCTCCATCTGCTGTCTGATCCAGCTGAGCGACCTTGTAATACGAGTGTAAACTCCTGGTTTGTTCCTCATCGCACAGCCCAGTCCCCAACTCGTGGCCCCTACCAGCTTCCACACAGATGAGTCCTCACAGGCCAGAGGACCTCCGCTGTCCCCCTGAAGACACAAACACACACATTGTAACAGGGCATTTGTGTACATTATTAAGGGTTTCCTGAAAGGTAATGTTTTTCAGACATTTTAAAAGGGATTTAATTAGAGTGTAACTTTTTATGCTGACAGTTTACAAACGGGTCAGCAGCAGCCCCGCTCACAGCTGCTCCTGCTGAGACAGTCTTCATGTGAACTGGCTTTGTTTAGGGTTTCTCCCAAGTGTTATTTCAAGGTCTGTTTAGGAGAGAGGGAGTCCTGGATAACTGCAGAAACACTGAAGAGGGATTTAGAGACTCTGTTTTTCATCCTGTCCCGCTGCTTCTCCAAGAACACACGGCAAAAACTAAAACCTCACAACGTCTTATTTTTAGTCAAAATTGTCTCATTAGACTTGAAACTCAAGCTGATTCAATGTGAACTGATGTGGGATTTCCTCAGATTTTCATTGGAATGATGAAACCTTGATGTTATAATTCATATCTTCTAGATATGTAGTGATCCTTTCACTGAGTCATGTAAAGAAAATGTTTCTCTGTACCTGGCAGGAGTCTGTTCCTCCCTCAAGGTATCCTGCACAGATCATCCAGGCGGAGATGTGGCCCTGGTAAACCTCGGGCTGGTTGCAGGTTTTGGAGGAGAGGAGCGGCACCATGGCCGAGCGCAGAACCACACTGGTCTCTCCTGGAGGAAACACACACACACACACACACAGTGAGGACTACAGTACACCACAGGAGAAATTTACTTCATTACACCTGATTGAAGAGGATCTGGGACTCGCCTTCATCCTCAGTCGCACCCCAGCCAGAGATCCAGCACATGGTCCCCTCCTCAAACACCTCCCCGTGGTTAGGTAGACAGATGGGCTCCACGAGGCCTACAAAGGAGGACATGGTTGGACTACAAGTGCTAAATAAACTACATTTACCAGAGAATTAGGTCAGTGTTACTGTGTGAGACTAATAGGCTGATGATTGGACTCAGACTTCAGACAGTTGATACTGATAATGAGACTGAGCTATCAGAGAGGAGGAAACCTGAGAAGGAGGGACGAGGACTCATCTCACCTGGATAAGAAGCAGGGAGGTCTGACCCAGTGGGACTGTCTCAGTACCTCACTGTGCCACCAGAGCTAAAAAACAACTATTTTTCTGTTTTAAAAACTCTTCTTTTAGCCTTTGTCTGAAGTTCTTTGTTTTAGCTGTTGTCTCTTTAAGGCTCCCCATGCTACAAACCCCGATCTTTCTGATTGGCCAGCCCTCTGGAAGCCTGTTTGGGACAAGGTTATGGTTAAGCTTTTTAGGCCGACCCATCTAATGTGTCATAAACCAGTTATGAGACCCCGATGTGATGACATTATCATTTCAGCAAATCTCATTCAGATCTCGTTTAGATCTCATGAGATGATGTTCTGAGAAGGGGACAGGTTTACCATTAAAAACCAGAGGTGCAGACAGTTTCATGAGCGCGATATCGTAATCCAGTCCTTTGGGTCTGTAGCGTGTGTGATAAACAATCTGCTCCACAGAGAGAGACTGAGCCCCGTGCACCGGCTGCTCCGTCAGACCCACGTGCACCGCCCACATGGAGGGGTCTGCAAACCTGACGGCAGACAGCAGAACAGAGGAGAGGAGAGGAGAGGAGAGGATCCTTTAAAAAACACTACACTTCATTTAGTATCTGTCGTGTGGATGTCGCTGCGACTCACCCGTACACACAGTGAGCTGCTGTGAGGATCCAGCGTGAGGTGATGATGGAGCCTCCACACAGGTGTTCACTGCTGAAGTGCAGACTCACCTGCCAGGGGAACTGACCCGGGCGGGAGATGTTCCCCCCAACGATACGAGTGCTGTACTGAGGCCTGGAGCCACACTCTGAGGACAGAGAGGAGATGCATCAGTGCTCAGTGTCCGTGTGTGTGTGTGTGTGTGTGTGTGTGTGTGTGTGTGTGTCTGACATCTCTGTATCCACTTTGTTTACTCTTCATATTTTTACTGAATTATAATTTATTCACTTTTAAGGAGGCCCTGAGGAAATCTTCACACTTCCATATTACATGTACATACACATGCAAGAACACAATAAACCCACACACTCATGCACACACTCAACTCAACTTTACTTATAGAGCACTTTAAACACAACCACAGCTGAAACAAAGTGCTGTACATAAAGGCATTAAAACTAAATTTAAAAAAATATAATAAAAATAAAACAATAGCACTTAAATAATTGTTTCATTGTTTTTAACCCACATAAACACTAAAAACAGGAGCCGAGTCTCAAGCTGGGTTAAAAGCCAGGGAATAAAAATGGGTTTTAAGACGAGTTTTAAAAACAGACAGTGATGGGGTTTGTCTTATGTGGAACTAAAGAACGTTCCACAGTTTAAGACCGGCAACAAAAAAGGCCCTGTCCCCTCTGAGCTTCCACACAGCAGATCCAGACCAGTCCACACACCTGCGCACACTCCAATAATAATTCAGATAGAAGAAAACGTGCAAGCCATGCAGGAAGAAACACGAGCACCAGCTGCTCATGAATCCGTCTTGATTTGAAAGAAATAAGAGTCAACATCATTCAGCCTGCAGTTTGTTTTCTCACCAAGACATTTCAGAGTGGTCACCTTCCCTGAGTTGCACTGAGATTTACTGTGAAGAGGAGAATTTTCATGTTCATTTACTCATGTTTTACTGCACTTGATTTTCAGGCTCAGGCCCTTTCTGTCAACATCCCTCCCTGAACTAGCAGGTGTCCCTGACCTTAAAGAAGGGGTTTGCATGTTTTGTCACTTATTCAAATGAGAGATGAGCTTTCTACCTGAATGCCGTGGCGTTCTGCAGCTTAATGATCTCCGATTGGCTCAGGTTGATGGACACCAGGTGAAGCTGGAGGTCCTGCTCGATGGAGGTCAGAGAGACGAAGAAGGACTCCACGTACCTGATGGAGACACAACAGCACAGTGGAAGATTAACCTCAAGAATAAAAAAAGGGAGGAGAAAAACATCCCAAAAAAACCAAACCTTGAGTATCCGAGCTGTCTGCAGGCAGAGAACCCCAGCAGGTTGTTCCAGCCCTCTGAGCAGACCGTCCTCCAGACTCCTCCTCTCTGGACCTGCAGGACTGAGCTGGCCCCGCTTAGACGCACTGACACAGACAGAGACGGTGATTGATTTCTTGGTTTTAGAAGTATTTTTCTTTGTATTTCTATATTTGAACTCTGTGTTTATAGAGTTTATCGCTGGACCCACCACAGCCGAGCTCGTCGTCTCCGTTGTCACAGTGAACCTCTCCGTCACACTGATCTGAGAAGCTGATGCACTGAGACGAAGAGCCACATCGAAACTTCCCTGCACAGCTCAGACCCACTGTAGACACACACACACACACATGGATCACACCCAGATTGAGTCTTAAATTACTGATCGTTCTCCCAGTAAACAGTAATTCTGTTAGAGATCAACGAGGGATTAATGTCATCAGAGATAATTACATTCAGCTCAGTGGTTTTGTGTTGTGCTGCTAGATTTCAGCTCAGTGTTTGTTAAACATTTGATCTTCTGACCGTGAGAGCTGAGATCTCTTAGCAGCTGTGACAAAACAATGTGACACCAGCTGAGGTTTCTTCTCTTTATTTCTCTTTACCAGCACATTGATCTAAAAATTGAAATTCCTTTGTTGAATTTTTTTGTTTCAGATGTTTTCAGTGAGCAACAATTCAGTTCTGCAGGTCGATTCATTCCTCTATAATATTGAATCAGTCTCAGAAAGTTGTGTCTACTCTGTTCAAGTCGCACAACAGACCATCACATTAAAATTGGATATTGGGGACAATGTGTCGGTGACCTCAGGTGTTCTCCATGTGGGCTGGACTTAAATTATATAACAGGTAAGAGCTGCATGGAATATTTATGAAGCAAAGGCATGCCATGCTACAGCGGCTCCATTATGAGCTGCTGGTTCACTCAGAGTGGAGCTTCTTACCTCCGAGACCGATGCCCAGGATGAGGATGACGGCCACGATGACAGAGGAGAAGATGAAGAGCTCCAGACGATGTGCCAGCAGCCTGCTCTTCCAGCTTTTTTCCAAGTCATCCTCTGTCACACAAAATGAATTAGACGCACATATCATTTACAAAACATTGTAAGGCCAGGGTTTTTGGTATGCCTGCAGTCAGAGGAGTCTTTGGTTTATCTCTGTACTTTAGTGTCTGCAGGAAAAACAGTCTGTATGGAGAGCAAAAGCAGGAGGGAGGGACACAAACCAGAAAAGATCCACAAGATCACCAAAAAGGGAATCAAAAATTAGTTTCCTAGAGTTGGTTTGAACATGTGATTATTTCCCAGACAAATCCAATAATTGTAGGATTCAAAACCTCATTCTGTCTGAAACTGCTCTGTAATCCCAATGCCCAAAGGATGTGTGGATGCTGCAACTGCAACCCAATTTCTACAAGGTGTAAGGAAATGGTTTATAGACACAGCTATGCTAAGATTTAGCATCTTCACTGTGGATTAAATATTAAACCTTCTCTAAAACAGCTTAAAGCGGAATAGGAAGTGTCTAATGTGAAAGTGAGGAGGACAATGACACAAAGAGCTGAAGGCTGCAGCTCAGTAGAACTAAATCTGGGACAGTTGTAGTTGTATTATCCTCATCACAGTTTCCTCTTACATTCCAGTCAGATCTCACTGTAACTCAGCCTCTGTACACTAACCTCCACTTGCTGCTCTTACCGTTCATGAAGGGCTGCACCTTAGTGATTGGCATGCTCGGACTGGGTGCTGCAGGAGCTTTGGGCTCCTCGGGTTTGGCAGGTTCGTTCTCTGATTGGAAGTCAGCTGTGAAGCTGCCCAGGGGGCTGACATTCAGTGTGTTGGGGGTCTCAACAATGGGGAGGTCGTCCTCTGTCACCGAGACCACTTCTATCTTGGAAGGGTCCGGTTGCTCTGGGGCCTCTGCCTTGGAGTCCTAACAGGGATGCGGAGAGAGAAACGATCTTGAGGGCTCTGAATCTCCCAATCTGAGGTAATCCAGTAAAATCCAGGTCTGCCACACACTGCCACACTTTTGTCCAGGTAGAAGATGTCAAAGTGCAAACTACTAAATATGAGACATAAATGTATTGTTTTGATCCCAAACTGAAGTTTATTCATAGAACTCCATTCATGCCAAGAGAGATTCAAGGTTTGAATGAATTCAGTCCACTTACTGTTGGGGGAGCAGCAGTGTTGGCATCAGGATCTGAAAAGAAGAGGTGAAAAGGATAAGTGGAAAGGATGTAAAAAGAAGACAGACAGAGATAATGGATGAAACCTGAAGCGATGTCATAATGTAGAAAAGACAGAAACAACCAGGAGTCCTCTGAGTTTTAGTCCTGGTCTGAAGATAAATCCAACGTACTGATCTCCACAAAGCTCTTCGTCATTGTGCCATTGTCCACGCTCAGCTGTGCGTTGTCTAAGACCATATCCCCCAACTCCAGATATCCCACTCCCCTTTTTTCCTTTTCTGTCTCCTCCTTTCTTTCTTTTCTTTCTTTCTCTTCCTGCTGCGTTCCTATGGCGTCCCTCCTGTTGGGCATCCACTTTGTTACAAACAGACACCTGAGCAGGTGATTGCTGCCTCTTGGAGTGGGGATCAGGTGGCCCTGCACCTCCCACTTTGGGGGTAGGATTACAGACTCTTGTGTCCCCTAAGTGTCCGTCTGTGGAGGCAGGTGGAACCAGCTGGAGGAGGATGCTGGTCACTGACTGGTTATCGTCCGGTGACTGCATCGTGCAGATGCTTCCTGCGGACAGAAGATATGAGTCAGATGTCTTTAAATGTTCTTCAGATGTTCACAAACATGAATATATTTGTGGAATATGGCACCTTTAACATCTGCCTGTTGACACTGTGGCAAAAACTCTGGTTTTTGTTCCAGAATAAACAAGAATATCAAACTTTTTGGATCCTTTGACACGAGAAGTGAAAGTGAATGTGATCGATGGGGATGACTCTCCTTGGTTTTAGTAAAACCTGGATGTTTACTAAACCTGCCCACTGTGCAAAGATCAGAACCTCAGTTGTACCACCATGGGTCAAAAAGTCCAGCTCCGCCCCTGAGATAAACATAAAGTCTTCATCTGATCAGTGGATCTAAAAAAACAGTCCACTGTGAAAGAAAATACTTGAACAGAATGTTATTATAGAAAAATACATTTTTATTCTAGTTTGGAAATAAATAAAACTTTACATCCAGAATAAGTAAGATTCTCAAGACACATAATAACAACTTTCTAAATTTCAAAGAAACTAGAGACTGAAAACACAAACTACAAACTCAAAACATTTTCTGAGGGGACGAATCGACCTGAAAGTAACTGAAGTGTCTTTCTCCTCTCAAGTCTGATTGTTGTTACTTCTTAAGACACGTGAAGGGATGTTAAACGTTTGGCTTTGGAGCAAGTTAGCGAGTTTCCACCATAGGTCATGCAAGCTGTTGCAAGAATGAAATGATTTCATCAGAAGCAGGAACACGCATCCTGTTGGAAATGGTGCCTCAACCTAACTTTGATCAGTCTAAAATCAGATCAGGAGACGGGGTTGAAGCAGCTACACTTGTCAGTCAACTCATCCAGCACACCTTCAATGATGCAGCTTCCCGTATGACTCCCAGTCCTTTACAACAAAAAGAAGTCATCTTTGAGTTCAGTTCCATGTCCTCTTTTAAAGAGAAATAATGCTCCAAATAATCCCTCATATGTGGTACTGGTTTTAGTGACATTCCTTTTAAGTCTCCTTTTTCTTAAAAGTTGAAAGTTTTATCCAGATTTCCTCAGGTTTTTCAGGTTTCCCTTTTCACGGTGTCTTCCGAGGTAAGAAGTGAGTACAGGACTGGTGTCGACCCACGCTGTTGCCCTTCTTGAGCTCTCCTTTAGGGGACAGAGCCAGATAGAGTCCTGGATGAGACACAGAGGAGTAGGTGGTGTAGTGATTCTCCTCCAGGTTCTCCTTCAAGAGGCAGTCATCAGAAAACTTCTCCTGCAAAAACAACAAGAAAGACAAATGTAGGATAAACCCTTCCTGTCTGATCCAGGTTAGAGCTTTAGGCTGTGCAGTGAGCTACATACCGCTCCATATGCAAGTCCATCTTCTTTCATGCAGAGGTAGAGGCCACTCTTGACACCTCTGATTCCCACGACACCGTGTTTCATGGCAAACACCTTCAGCCAGCCTGGAGGATCCATATGTTTTAACATAAAAATGGTTCAGACATAATGAAGACTTCAAACCAGAGAATCTGAATGAACAAAAAGACAGAGAGAGAGAACCTCTGAACTCACAGAAGTCACTTGGTTTGTGAACACCTCCCACAGAGCCGCTGGGCAGAATCTGCAGATGGTAACCGATCCCGACCCGGCAGTAGAGCAGCTGCTGTTTGACTCCGTCTTTGACTGGAGGAGAACTTGAACCTGTTTCATAAAGAGATGATGGAGGACATTTAGACACCTTCTCCAAATTACCTGATCATAAAAAAAAAAGAGGTCAACATCTCAAAATGACCTTTAACCCTTACAGATTAACATTTGTTCTCCTCAACACCGAGCAGAAACATATATGTAAAAACATAAAAAGATTACTGAGTCCACTCTGTAGGTGGTGCAGACTGTCTCACCTTTTCCTTTCAGCAGTGTGTCCCTCATGTGAAGCCTCCACAGTCCTCGCAGCCGGCTGCCGTGATCCTCAGCTGGAGCAGCGGCCTCTTGTTTCTTTGTTTCCACGCTGAAAACCAGGAGCAGCAGGAGTCCAGGCAGCAGCATCAGAGAGGACTCATACATACTGAAACATATCAGACCCAGAGAGATGAAGTCCTTTCAACCGTCATATCCACTGTTAGACCTCTCATCCCCTCTGCTCACACTCCCAGCTTTTATCTCCTCACGCCTCTTCTTACAGTGAAACTCTGACTGACAGGAGCGCAGAGAGATACTCGGCTGTACACCATCGTTATCAGAGACATATCAGCATCAACACATGATGCTCTCTGCACAAACGAGCTGTTTGCTTTCATCAGAACATCTCTTCCTCTCTGACAGACCCTGTTTAAAGTTTTATCACTAAAGGAAGGCGGAGAGGTCAGAGAGGTGAAACGTGAGGCTTTATTTATACGTTCCTCAGCCCACGTACATGAAGATGTTTGTATTTCGTCCAATCAGGCCTGTGACGGTGAGAGACATGCAAACTGTCTGTTCAGTATCACAATCTCTGAGATTGGAGAGCGAGTGGGGCTGATAGCGTGAGCTGCAAAACATGTAACACACTGAGACGAACACACAAGTTCAGAAATTTGACCTCAATTCAGTCACGTTTTTTTTTCAGTTGTTCCTCATTTCTAATGTGTCTCATGGACTCTCAAATATGGCCGATGAACGTCTATGAAAAGGTTTAAATGAACAAAAAGCAAACGGATTGTGTGAAAGAGCTGCTTGAAACCTCTGCTCCTTCCACCGTCCAGCAGGGGGCGACACTAATAGTTTGTAATAAGAAGTCAGATATAGAAGTCCATGAGGAAATGGTTCGATTCCCATCACAGATTGAATAACAAATGCATGTTATGGATGCTGGAAATGTTCAGCTCAACCTAAATTTGTTCAGGTTTGGATGAGGTAAAGAGGCGGACCTGTTGTAACAGTCCTGTGATTATTCTCAGGATGTTTCCTCCATAGATGCATCGTGTGATGTCTTCAATCAGCACACAGTGTCTGACAGAACACGTGCTATCTAACATGAGTCACAGCAGAGGCTTTAAAGGGTTATTACAAAGTTTTATTCAATACTGCTCGTTCATGGTCAGTGAGAAATTAAGACATGAGGTGATTCAAACGTTACATCAGGCACAGAAGAAAAACAGTCATTGGCAGAGAAATTCAAACGGACTGACTGCTTTCTAAAACATAAGATGAGAAAAACTTCAGCTTCTTTGAGTTTTAATCTGTTTCTCAGTCAGCTCGATTTGGCAAATCTAAAGAGTTCAGTGCAAATCTAAGTGCTGGATTACAAAGGCAGAACGATGAAACATGTCATGGAATGAATCTGTGATCAGTTTGCTTAAACAGGTCTGAGAGTTTGTTTCCAGGTGTAACAGAGGCTATGAGGCTCCTTTAGCTCTCAGCTTAGACAGCAGCATCTCGTTCTTTCGACACTCCTGGAAACACAAGAAGAAAAAGGGGGAAGTTATTAAGCTGGTCAGCCAGTGTTCACTGGAGATATGATTGTTTTCTTACCTCTTTAAAGTCTTTGACTGTTTTGAAGTAGAGCCTCTGTTTGTCGAGGAGCTCCAGATACTCGTCGTTCAGCTGATCTCTCCTCATTTTGTTCTCCTGCTTCTTCTTCTCCATCTGAGAGAGCAGACGGGCACAGAGTGTGTTTAAACAAGGTAACATCTGCCCCTGTGTTTCTGCTTCGACCCCTCCACGCCTCGACCTGCAACCCTGTGAAAACAGTCTGAGTTTACCTTAATGCGGCTCTGTTTGATGCCCTCCACGATCTGCTCCATCTGTCGGAGGAACTGCTCCTTAGCTGCTGTCGACGACATCGCCCTGAACGACAAGACAAGAGTTTAAAACTGGTGACTGGAGGTTTTACACACAGGAGTTGATGGGATGTTTTCAGACTTACTGCTGGAAGTTGTCATGAATGGAATTGAGCAGATTGACCTGCAGAGATGAAAGCAAACGTTTCTTAGAAATGACCCGGTGAACATGATCTCCTGCCACTATGTCATCATCAATTTTAATGGAGAGATATTTTTATTTTGTTAACATGTGCTGAAATTTTTATGCCAATAATCTTTCAAACTAGTAGATAAATGGGAATTTGTTCCCGACCTCCTTCTCCAGGTAAACCTTCTTGTCGTCTAACGTGTTGTACAGAGTGAAGAACTGTTTGGTCTCTTTGTGCGTTGCAGAAACTGGAACACCAGAAAAAATAGCAGAATTTAATTACTTTGTTTCAACATTTTTTTTTACATATTTTAATCCCAGACATCAAGGAGGAACCCACCCTGGCTGTAGAGTTCGATGAATCTTTTCTGGTACTGAGTCAGCTCCGCACGGCTCGGCACCTCGTCGATCTTCCGCTGCAGGATGGCGATCTCACGGTTCCTGCGAGCCTGAACGGAGGGAAGGGAAAAGAAGACGCCTGAAGCTCATAAAGTTGTGCACAAAGGAAATAATCTTGTTTTTAACCAAATACAGAAAAATGTTTGCCCATATTTTGGTGTCTGAAAATCTATTAAATCTCCTCCAGAAGGCGACCATTCCTTTAATAAAAATGAGTGCAATGATTTTCTTCTCCTAATAATGAGAATAAGCCGTCCAGCTTATGAGCACACGTGCAAACACATCAGTCTAAGGCTCCCTCACAGCCGTGTTTGTTTGTTGTATTGTTCTCAGGACTCTCATTTCGTCTTATCTGCACTCTGTTATCTGCAGCTCTGACCTACTTCTCTGCAGCTCCATCTAATCTAGCGTCATGTAATGTGCAGCAGCAGTTACCATGACCAGGCGGATCTTCTGCAGTTTCTCTCTGTCTGTGTTGTACTGTTTGTCTATCAGCTGGTTCCTCTCCTGAGAACAAACACAAAAAAAGAAGAGGAGGTGGATTAAACAGAGAGGAAGCACACAGGTTGAGGAGTGAAGGATTGTTCACGACAGAGCTTTAAAAACTTTGGCTTTAAATTGGAGGTAAACAATCTGTGATTGATGGTGGATAAAGTTACCTTCTCCTCCTCTGTGTCCTGTCCAGATGCAGACTTTAGCTCCTCGATGTTCTGCTGCAGGCGGACCATCTCTTCCTGAATGAAGTAACATCAGAAAAAGGGGAAAAAGAAACATCCATTCATTGTGAATATTTGCCTCAACCAGCCAGTCAAGATGTAGTTCCTGGATAATTTAATTTGATCAGCTTGTACAAACACAAACACGTATCATTATCTACAGCAAAGAGAATACAGGTATAGATATAGTGTGTGTGTGTGTGTGTGTGTGTGTGTGTGTGTGTGTGTGTGTGTGTGTGTGTGTGTGTGTGTGTGTGTGTGTGTGTGTGTGTGTGCTACTCACTCTGCAGTGTGTGCGGAACTCCTGTTCTTGCTGCTTCAGGTTCTCGTTCATTGCCACCAGAGCTCTAAGCTTCTCCAGGAGGCTGATCAAAACAGAAAATGATGAATCAGTCAGACGTACGGTTTTAATTTGGAGAGTCAAGTGGGGTACACACATAACGATTATTGGGCTGTTTTTGTCTCGATTTTCCTCCTTCCCGACCAAGGACAGACAACGCCCAATTATCTTATGTCTTATAAGATTATCCTTTGGTCTGAGGTGTATTAAGAGTGAAGGGTCCGTGAATTGTGACGTAGAAGGGAATGTAGCCAATTAGAAAGCAAGCTGACTGAGGAACGAGGAAGCAGACATAAACAAATCAAGCTTGGCTGACCTGACACAGAAAGTTTGAAGGGAAAGTCCTTGTTCCCACCGTCTCCAGGATTTTTCCAAAGTTTTTTCTTTTTTGGTTTGGGAATATTCTGTTAGAATCATTCCTTCTTCTATGTCCTCTTCCATGTTGCTGGTTGTTGCTATCTGTTGCTATGTTTCTTCCTCTATGTTTTTGTAGATCACGTTTGATCACACTAGATTTCTGTCCTGGAGGACAAGATTCTAGACGATCAAAACTGTTCAATGTTTGATTTTTATCTTTATGTGATGGGTCTCTGACAGATAAAGAAAGAGATAAGCGTTAGAAAATTGTTATGTGTGTACCCCACTTTAGATGTACCAGAGCTCACATGTTGGCAGCGTGTTTCTTTAAATGTTTTTTTCCTGAGGGCTGAGGGTCTCAAACCTCAGAGGGAAGCTCACTGTATCATAACAGCTCCCTTCAGCTCACCTGCTGTCAGCTTGCTCCTCCATCTCCTCCAGTGACTTCAGCTCCTTCTCCAGTTTCTCAGACTGCTCTGTAGCCTAAAGAGACACAAAATGCACTCATGCATGACTGGTTGTCACTGAATAGTTTGAGGAGCTTTGTCTAAGGAAGCCGACCTCTGATAGTCTCAGAGTTCAGATTTGTGTAAATAAATCTTTCTCAAACTCACAAACCGGACATTCTTATTAAGTTGCAGGTATTTCAGGTAAATCTTACCTCCACTAGTTTCCTCTTGGCCTCTTCAGACGTGGCTTTTACTTCTGTGTGCTTGGCTTGTAGCTGTCAAAAAACAGAAGAGTCCATTTTGTGTGTGTAAAAAGAACAGAAACACTGCACTCTTTATAAACCCATCACTTTAGATCTTTGCAGCAGGAAATCTGTTGTTTGCTATAGTGTCTCCAAAAAGAGCCATCAAACAGCACAGATTTCACACCTCAGGATCACAGTGTCTTTGCTCACAGTGTGAACCACCACTGACCTCCTCCAGCTGCTTGGTCTTCTGCTCGATCTGTTTGTTGAGAGAAGCCACAGCTCTGCGGTGCTGCTGCAGCGGGCCGTAACGCTCTGAGCGCTCCTCTGAGGACAGCTCCGACTGCTGCAGGGACACATGGGGGAGTTTATGACAACAAGACGAAACCATGCTCGAATAAAAATAACAAATTGGTACTTTTAATGGTTTAGTCTAGAACTGCTCAGGAAGACTTTCTCAGGGGATCAGAATTCAAAAAGACTAAAAAAACTACAGATTAATCCAAACAGACGGCTTCAGGGAGCCTGCGTTGAACGCATGTTTAGAGTGTGACTGATCTGTGCTCACCTTCTCAGCGTACTCAGAGGCGATCTGTTTGATTTCCTCAGACTGAAGTCCAACGATCTGACCCACTGCACTTGCTGTCAGCTTCCCCTACAGAAAGAAAGAAATCCAGCTCAAACCAGATGTTAATGCACAACAAGACTGAGCTGTTCAGTCACGGACCTCTTCAGTCGCCATGGCAGCCATGCTGGTCATCAGAGTTTTTATTCTCATCTGAAAGAAAAAGAAATCAAACACAGTTACATCTCTTTTAGGTTTTTCAGCCTTGATTATTTCTTTTACGCTGTTTTTTTAATTTTATTTATTCCTCCAAGGTGTTTTGATTTGTCTACAGTGTGCGAGGCTCTGACCTCCTCGGCAGCCTGCAGGTCGGCTTCCTCTGACACCTCGGACATCCCTGGAGGAGCCGACTGAGAGCCGCTGGTGAGCAGAGCCTTCCCCTCATCCACCTGGAGGGAAACAAGGATGGATGAGAAAAACACAGGTCTTAAAGCTTTAACCTGGAAACACTTTATGTCAACAACAGGGAGGGAATAACGCAGCCTGTTCTCAGGTCACATCCCTTGAAGCACGTACCTGGTCTTGTTTGGACTGTTTGCTGAACCCATAACGCCTGACAAAAGAAAAGAAGGCTGTGAAACACTCGTAAAAAATACATAAAACAGCAACATCTCACTTGGCTTACTACAAAAGACACGTATGACCATGCCACACTGCAGAATCAGCACATCATACCGCATTAAAAGGATAAAACAGACCCTCATAATCAGGGCAACCAAATGTTCAAAGAAATAAATACAAAAGATGCATCAAAGCAGCTCCACAGTTTGCATCCATCATGCCTGAACGTCTGTTTTCATTCATTTATCAACACTGAAAAAGAAACAAAAAACACTCTGGTGCTGGAGAGAAAGCTTCACACACTCATACAGTACTTACAGCAGGAAATCTGACACTCTAGTGTAAGGATGGAGATGGATGGATGAGAAAACGACACGTCAGACAGATAATGACACTTCACAGGAGTGGAAAGGACTACAGAGCACATGATATTACATGTGTGATCACTTTATATTTGAGTGAATGCAAACAGACACTCTGGACTCCTCATCCAGCAGCTCTACTGTCATTTTTCATGGAAAGAAAAGTAAACTCGTAGAGGTCATCTTGAGCCTCTCAGAAAAGGATTATTTCCAGAAGAATGATGGAGCATGCACACACTCACACACACACATGATGTGCACTTTGTGTGAAATCATACCTGCCGTATTCCAGCAAAGTGGAGTGAACTCTGGACTCCTCATCCAGCAGCTCTCCTGCGTCTCTCTGCCTCCTGTACCTCCTCTGGGGTTTGTACACCTCCTGGTAAAGAAGCAACAAATGAGCAACACACACATCAACCAAACAAGGCTTGAACTTTGTGCATTGAGTAATTACATAACTGGTGTTCCATTTGAACTCACCAACACATCCAGCACGGCCTTCACAGCCTTGTCTTTCCTCTGATTGAACTCTTCATCCTACAGCAAAGAGTTTCACAGCACATGTTGAGAAATCATTGAACTGGTGCAGTGATGCAGATTTATGTTTTGGTTATGGTCTTTATTCTGTTACCTCAGGAAGGCTGTGGGTCTTGTTAAACTGAGAAATGGAGTACGCTCTCACATAGTCGCCCATTTCCTCCCTGGTCTCTATGGCTCTCTTCACCAGCCACTGACAGGAGACACAACAAACAGCTGATTGGTAAACCCCAGACTCATCACTTAAACACAACTTTATCAACTATTTTCAAGAGGCTGTTTTTGACAGTGAATATTAATACAGGATGAGTCTCTGTCTCCGGTCTTTAGGATGGATTCTCACACCTGTATCACTGGGAAAATGTGGATGAAATCCAGCCCTTGGATCTGATGGGGCTCCAAGCGATGAGGACACTTCATTTTGGGTAACACAGACACTATTTTCTCCGTCAAAGATCTGCAGAGAGAAAGAAATACTCATCACTGACCAATCCACCAGGTTTCCACCACAGATTTCCAAAAGTATGTCAGTCAGTTAGTCATTTGCTCTGCAGAAGCTTCCAAACTCTGATCTAGCAGCTGAGCTGATACGCACAGGAGAGGTGCCGGTGCTTTAATTATAAACACTACAAACAGCCGACATTAAAACCTACATCTTCTGGCCAATGGTTGAGTTTTCTTGGAAGAGAAGATCCACATCGATGTCAAAGTTGCATGTGGTGATGCACCAGGTCATGCCGCCAACCACCTGAGGAAAAGCAGGAAAGCAGGGACTGCTGATGTTATGGTACATGAGTTCTGCACTTTCAGATGTTTGTGTGCATTTCTAAATGTCAATTTATCTATTGACTAATGTGTCCTTGGTCTATGATGGAACTATTATAGGTGAACAAACTGGTCTCTGTTTTGTGTACCTTATCAAAGGGGGACAGCCCTTTAATCCGAGCCCTGAAGTATCCAGCAGCCAGCAGGAGCTCCAGGATCTCAGCCAGCTTTACGCTCTGCTCTTCATCCTCCCTGGTCTCCACCTGGGGGACACACAGACCATCATCATTATCCATACAGAGCAGTTTTTTGGGGGCGGGGGCTGAACTACACAAATAGTCTGCTGTTCAAGGTAGGTATTTTTGATGTTTTTACTCGCTATCTTTCGCCACACTCCCTCATAATTCACTACGGAGACCATAAATGAGTTAGGCGACGAAAATACGTGCATTTCACTGTTAAAAGCTACTATTTCTCAACCGTAACTCAGCCATTAGCGAACGTTACCGTCTCTGACAGTAACGTTAAAAAGCTGTTTCTACAATAAAAGCCCCGTTTTAATGTTCCTGATTTTAAGGAAAGGCTTTCGACCGTTTCTACCTGGATGAGGTTTCCGTCTTGGTCATACTGAGCTCCTATTTTTGATCCAGTTCTAACTCTGTGGAACACAGAGGAAGCCGCCGCCATGTTGAACTACTGTTGACAAAGATGACGGGTCACATGACAAACGTAACGTAACACGTGATGGTAGAAGCTGGGCATGTAACGTCACTAAAGACGATGTGTTGCTTTTTTGTGAAATTATATGTTGAAATAAAATCAACCACTAAAGTTGAAATACAGAGCATTTTTCTGAAGGAGTTTTTTGTTTGGCATTTGTTACTCCGCATATCCAACTTAACATGAATAGTCTTAGTTAACACCCCATGCAGTAGGTGGCGGTAGAGCTCCTTTACAACCCTAAACGGGGAAGAAATAAGCTGCTTTGCGACAGCTGCTCACTTTACGGCACACGTGTATACAGTTCTATCCTGTGTTGGTGTTTAACTCCGTGCAGCATGGCTAAAGTCACTTCAAAGAAGAAAGTAAGCAAAAAGAAAGTCAAAAAAGTCGCCAAGGTGAAGGATAGCAGCGCAGAGGTGAGCACAGAGGTGGTTTACGACGAAGACGATGAGGAAGATTTGAGTAAAGCAGATGAAGACATTACCAGTGATGAAGATGAAGATGAGGACGGCGACGATGAGCGAAAACGCCAAAAGCTTCTTGAAGCCATCAGTGCCCTGGGAGGTAAGAGAAAGATTATGCTGGGAGAGAGATCAGAGGCGTCTGTTCAGATGTCCGAGTTCGGGGTGAACGCGGCGGGAGAGAGTGATAAAGTCAACCTGTCCGACCTGATCAAGACCGTGGAGAAAACCCCTGCTGTGTCAGCCAAGACCAAGAAACAGCTGAAGAACCTGCAGCTGAGTAAGAATACAGTTGAGTGTCCTCTCAGTAAGCAGGAGAGCGAGAGGATCCACAGAGATGTTGCTTTCCAGAAGGCAGCTTCAGAGGTGACCCGCTGGAAAGGTATCATCAAGCAGAACCAGAAAGCCGAGCAGCTGGTCTTCCCCCTGAACCAGGAGCCCTCAGGACCCAAACCCATGGAGAGGGTGGTGTTAGGTTGGAAGTCGAGGACCCCTCTGGAAGAGGAGATCTTCACCCTCCTCCACGCCAACAAGCAGCCCATTCATGATCCAGTCCTAACCCAAGTAGAGGAGGCATCCATAAAGGCGATGAGTCTGGAGGAGGCAAAGATCCGGCGTGCAGAGCTGCAGAAAGCCAGAGCGCTGCAGTCTTACTATGAGGCCAAAGCGCGCAGAGAGAGGAAGATCAAGAGTAAGAAGTACCACAAGGTGCAGAATAAAGCAAAGCGTAAAGATTTTGTGAAGCGGTTTGACGAGATGGTAAAGTCAGACCCTGCTGCCGCCTTGGAGGAGCTGAACAAGATGGAGCTGGCCCGCATGCAGGAGAGGATGTCCCTGAAGCACCAGAACAGCGGCAAGTGGGCCAAATCCAAAGCTGTCATGGCCAAGTATGATGAGGGGGCTCGTAAAGCTATGCAACAGCAGCTGGAGGTGAACAAGGACCTGACACAGAAGCTGGTGACATCACTGGAGGAAGAGGAAGAGGAGGAGGAAGATCCAGATCCAGAGGTGCTGCCAGATTTTGTGAACGATGCAGAGCAAGCAGTGGACTCTGCTAACCCCTGGATGAGAGGGAAGCTGTCTGAGGAGCCGATGGAGAAGGAGGTGAACGAGACTGTGGATCTGACAGCAGAGCAGGCGCCTGCTGCTGAGGAAGAGGAGGAGGAGGTGAAGGAGACAGAAGAGGAAGCACTCCTCAGAGAGTTTGACAGCAGGAGGAAACAGCGTCAAGCTCAGGAGACAGAGACAACACCTTTGCTATTTCTAGATGATAAAGAGGAGGAAGATAAAGCTGCAGCGGAGGAGGAAGATAAAGCTGCAGCGGAGGAGGAAGAGGAGTCGGACAAAGAGGAAGAGCAGCTCTCAGAGTTCACAAACCTTTACAAAGAAATATCCTACAGCAGGCGGGAGGCTGAGGCTGAGATGGCAGAGGCAGCAGCAGATGCCAGTCAAGAAGACTCCTCAGTTCAGCTGGAGGAGTGTCTAAACAGGATCAGAACTCTGGAGGACACAGAGGATCTCCTTCCCCAGGAGGAGTCAGCCACACCTGTCCAGCCTCCAGCTGCAGAAATCCTGCCACCTGAAAAACAAAATGAAAAGAAAACCCAGAAAAGGAAGCGAGCAATCCAGCTGAAGGAAGTCCTCACTAAAGACACAAAGACGATCCAAGTCCCACTTACTCAAACCATCGAGGATGCAGAGGACTCAGATGAAGAGATGGACCAGAGAGGGCTTATCAAAGAGGCCTTCGCTGGGGACGATGTCGTCTCTGATTTCCTGAAGGACAAAAGAAAGCAGGAGGACGCAAACAAGCCGAAGGTGCTGGACCTGACGCTTCCTGGGTGGGGGGAATGGGGTGGGACAGGCCTAGCTCCATCCCGCAAGAAACAAAGGAGGTTCAGGATCAGGCAGGCGCCACCTCCACCCAGAAAAGACCAGCAACTCCCGAGCGTCATCATCTCAGAGCAGAGGAACAGCTCCATCACCCCCCACCAGGTCAACACGCTCCCCTTCCCCTTCCAGAACCACGCTCAGTTCGAGAGCACCATCCGCACCCCGCTGGGACGCACCTGGAACACGGAGCAGACCGTGAAAAAGATCAACAAGCCCAGAGTGTTGACTCAGCTGGGCGCCATCATCGAGCCGATGGCGAAGGAGGAGCTGATAAAGGAGGAGAAGCAGACTGCTGCTGCGAGTAAAAGAGTGGTGGAAGGGTCAGGGAATAAGGGAAAGAAGTACAGAAAGTAATCAGACTGACTGAAAAACAATGAAGAGTTAAGACTATCCTGATGACTGTAACTTCTTTACCTGCAGATTTTTTTGAAATATTGTACATTTGATATCAAATCTGTTTACTGTTTAATGTCACTGAAATCATCTTGAATAAATCTGCATTTAGAGTTAAATTGAGAGTTTTTTAACAGCTCTGTGTCTTTTACTTAGTAGGTCGTTGCTGCAGATAAAAGTAAGAAATGTAAGAAGATGGGGAAAATGCCTTTTGAAAGACATAATTTTGGATATGAGGGTAAATTTTCTACACCTGGGTTAGAGGCTTTGTTTTTTTCCTTTATTCCTAATAAGGTTGAATTTGATTTAAAAAAAAGGGTGCACCAACCCTAAAGATAAAATTTAAAGACAGTGACTCACAGGTTAAGTATCTCAGGTGTTTATAAGGAGATCCAGACTAAATCATATAACCCTGACATGTAGTAATAAATGCAAACAGCCACATGCTTCCAAAATCATTAAGTTTGATCAGTTTCTGAAAATTCACAGTCAAACTCTGAGGTACCAATGTTTATGCTTCAAGGGGAAAAAAAAACAAAATCTGACACTTCAAGCATGTTAGTCAAAGTTAGTCTTTTACATTTATCACATCATGAATTGCTTTATTTTACATTAAGTGGTTTTTATTTGACAGAGTTCTGTATGAACTGTTTGAGGTTCAGACTGGTTTTGGGAACTTGAGTGTGAAATCAGCGCCCCCTGCTGGACAGAGGTGAGGTGTGATTTGTAGCCTTATGATTTGTTTTTGTTTTTTTTAAATCAACAGTAGGAGCATGACTTAAGATGAGGTTAAACTGGTTTTTTTTTTATAATGTTTTTGATAGCTGGATGTTCTTACGCTGTGTGGTTTAGGACACAGCGTGTTGATAATGTGGCATTAAAATGATCTGTTTCTTTGATTTTTGTGAGTAGTGTATATTTAGCCTCCAATCTTTATCACTTATAATCCACTCCTCCTAAGCGTTGGAAATGAGCTCTAACATTCTGGTATTTCAGTCATTTCTATAACATTTCATTGAGCCCTATTTGAATGATGAAACGCTCCACGGCTCACTGAGCAGCTGGTGTGTATGCATACACTCTGGGGCTGCATCACACTCAATTCAGCAGCAGTGCATGTGTGTGTTTTACTGCTGCTCTGCCTTAGAGAGTCAGAGGGTTGCAGTTATGAGATGAACACCGTCTTACAACAGCCCCGTTTGTGCACGTTTGTGCTTGACTTCCTCCCCTCTTCTTCCTCGGCTGCTTCTCAGAACATCTGTAAGGCCGAGCTGCAGCGTCTCAAAGAAAAGCCATTTGAGTTGGGTTAAACCTTCACACATGGGTGAGAGTGCATTCTCTGGCACCTGACGTCTCTGTATTTCACATGACAGACACTCTATTAAAGGTGGGGGGATCCTGTAATGGACTATGCATCAGTTCAGGTAATGGCTGTCAGGATGAGAGGCAGCGGAGGATTCCATTAGAAACCTTAGACTTACTAAATCACTCACTCTCCTCCTTCCTCTCTATCCTGCTTTCTCTTTGGAGCAATTACTACAGCTTCATACAGCGTTCAGCCATGAAAAGAGACCCAGTCCTTGGACCCGTGTCTGCTGGACTGAGACCGGATCAGACAGTGATTCTCACTCAGATATATGAAGCTGCAGGATTGTGAATCAGAGGACTGCAGTAGACCTGTGATGGAGTGTGCTTTTACCCAGAATGCTTTACCAGTGATATCTGCTTACAAATGCATGTTTTTATTTATCTTCAAATCTTTTGAACAAGGAAGACCCAGTGTCCTTGCCAAGACAGGCCACAGGACATTTTAATAGAGCTGCACTATAGAAATTGTTTGAATTTGATCAGCTAATGAGGATCCATTAATTATAATCCTATTAAAACTGTTTTAACAGATAAAAACAATCAACAAAAGTTGGAGGAGGATGTTCCCTGGCATAGAAGTGTGATAGAAAAAAGAAGAAGCATGTGTTCTTACATTAATGTTCCTCTGCAGAACTATGGAGATGTACCTCGGGCTCATTTCGTGAGTTTTTGCAGAGGACAAGGTTATCTTTAACACCCCTAACAGCGACTTTCTCCTCGTCTTTAAAGCTGCTCCTCTGAGGTCTGAGCACAAAACAATCTGATAAAAGACTCTTTCTCATTTCCCCTCCAATCCAAAGGCCCAGCTCCATTCCCTCCCTGACAGGTGTAAGATTAACTTAGTTAGGTGCAGAGCCGCTCATGCACACCAAATTAAATTAATGGAACAAATTTCCCTCCTAATTAAGATGAAAATACGTGTCAGTTGTAACCTTGCTGAGCACTAATTATGTACAAATGATTTATCATCTGTTTCGTCCTGAATAGCAATGGGTTCACCTCTCCGATAGCCCTGGCTGCCTGTTAAGAGATGGCTGCTGATTAACTGTGACAGGTTGTGCTGCGGAGAAGCTGCGCGTCGGCCGGCGGCCAATCAGAGCCGGCCGCAGCTCAGACTCTCCTCCCTTCCATTAACCTACATCGAGTGTGCAGCTGAGCATCACTTTTCCTCGGCGCTCCTTCTTGTTTCTCTCCCTGGAATGAAAATAAAGTACATTCAGGGAGGAGAGAGGAGGAGGAGGAGAGGAGAGTAAAACAGCCCTCCACCTTTGATGATTCCTGAATGTACAGAGACTAAATTAATGTTTTCTGCATGATCCAGCAAATAAAGGGAAATAAAGTGTTTTCAAACAGACTCACCAGCTTGAATAAGAAATTGAATTTTCCTGTAAGCAGCATCCTTACAGCTTTGTGCATGCAGGTCTGTGTCTCATCTGTCGTGTCACCTACAGGGAGATACATTTTTGGGTTTTAGATGCTGAATCAGTAACAATTTCTCTGCTCTTGTCTCCACTTTGTGGTACTAAAACACTAAAACTCAGCAGTCTTTTAGTATGGCAGTGTCAGGTGAAGCAATGTTGTTTCTTCAGCTCATTTCAGCAACAAGGAATATCAAAAAGCTTCACATTTTCTAATTAAAATCTTTATGACAAAGGGAAAATAATAATTAAAGACACTATAAGAGCATTTTCAAATCATTTCAAAACAGACAAACCTCTTACCACCACCATGGGGACAGAAACTTTCCATTGTTTGACGATAAAATCACAACTGGATGACACTGATCGGACAAAAAACACACCGAAAGGAAATGTACTGCACAACTAACAGAGGGTAACATCCTCACAAGCTTTCATCATGCAGGTAACAGTCTGAGGCCAGCAGGTGGTGCACTAGGCTCAGCCTGCTAGCTCCCTGCATGAGCATTCCTTGAGGCTGAAATATCAAAAATAAACAGGGCCTCATTCCACAATTACAGCCTAACTGGGCTATTCCATCTTATTTCCTGCTGCCTTGTGAGTACAGATATATTTCAGTGGGCAGCCGCTCTGATTAGCATTAGAATCAGAGTCCCTCGTGATGCTGAGGGCCACACTGGCCAATCTGTAATCATTGTTCCGCAGGCGTGCTCACAGGGGATACAGGCCGCTTTGTCATTATCATTCAATATGCCACACACATGCTGGCAGAGCTGCTTCACTGCCGGGCATTTGCATTTCCTCCTCACAGTCCTGAGTGTTTGCAGAGACAATGATGCACCACAAATGAGTCCTCTCTGTTTCCTGAGGATGATTCCTCTCCTCTCTGAACACCTCTCTGTCTCTGCTCCTCTCTCCCTCCTTGCTCGCATGATTCTCCTTCTTCTGCAATTGTCTGCCCTCAAATGTAATTATGTACAGGTGTCAGCTCCAGCCATTAGGGATGATTTGACTTTCTATTGTGCTTTGGGGTTATTTAGCAGACAAGCTAGCGCTGCCACAATTAGCTCTGCTGGATGTTTCATTGTTGTGCTAAATGTCAGCATTGCTGCACACAGGAGAGACTCGTGTTCTGCAGATCATTTCTCTTTTCTGCTTTTAGCCGTGCGGGTCTGCACGTCTAAACATGGTTGAATGCAGAATCACAGCGTGTTAAACACACACACAAACAGAAAGGGTGTGTCACACTCATTGCAGGAGGTGTGTGTTCTGAGTGTGCACGATAACATGAATGATTGTAATGAAAAACATCTGCCAACATTGGAAAAATGTGATGTAATGTGAATCTGATTCTCATAATTTTCAGAAATAAATTTACATTTTAACAGATTAATTTTATTTTCGGACATAAACTCTGTCTGACCCTGATCCAAATATTTGTTGGAGAGAAAAATCACGATTTTAAGGACTGATTTAAAATTGTGTAGTTTTCAGGTACTCTCTTTCTCATCTCTTTTAAGGACAGAATCAGAGATCATGTAGATCATCTGTTTGAGAAAATTTCATTAGTTTAGATATTTTCTCACAACTGGCTTAAAAGCAAATTATACATCCCAAAAACAAGATTTTTTTTCTATATATATTTTTGACCTGACTGTAATCTGAGATAAATCTATAATTTAAAGGATAGAGACACATTTTTGTGAATCTGATTCTCATTGTTCCCTGAGATTAATCCCAATTTTTAATCAGTTTAATACTGAGTTTTAGACATTTAATACAGTTTGCTGCATATTTGACCTGTTTCAAGAATCATTTAATATTCAAGTATATATATAAACAAATCTTAAATTGATGTGCTAAAGATAAATTTTAAAAGGATAAAACACTTTTTGAGAGTATTTCTTGCTCTGATATTTTGATGATTCTCTGAGATTTTTGTGCGATTAAAATGAGTTTCAAGGTAATCTGACTTTGAATGACTTTAATAACAATTTAATGATAAAAAAAAAAGAGGTTTCTTGTTTTTCTTTTTTTGTTTTTGTTTTTGTGAATATATGTGTCCCCAACTCTTGCCTTAATAAAATATAGAGCCACAATTCTATGGCTAGAATTGATTTGTGATGTTGAACATGTCACATTTCAGGGATAAGTTTATTCTCATGAGGGTAAAAATACATTTGCTGGATCAATCACTCTGAATCTAACCTGTCACAAATATACCAGTAATCTTATCAGGGTATTAACAACCCTTAAATTAATCTCCAAAAGGTACTTTCTGTTCTAAAAGGATTAATATTCATATTTTTGAATATTCACAGCTCTGATTCTTCTTTTCTCAGAGACAAACTCAGGATTCTTTAGGGTGAATTTATAGAAGATTTCAAAACCTGAGTGTAATCTGTTACAGAAATAAATGTTTAATTTCGTTTTTATTAAAATGCTTTCTCCATGTAAATATTCACGACTGATTCTAATTTACTATTTAAGGCAGAGAAAAAAAAATATTAACGTTGTCTTCATGACCCTAATTCTGATCTGAAAGGGATGCACTTTATAGGATGGAGATGAATAACATATTTATGTCACTGGTGATGAATTTCGAGCCTCAATTTCAAAAATAGTGATATTTTTTGTCATGTAATTCAAAATGTTGAGGTCAAACCAAACATGTTCTTATGAGAAGACCAGCAGCCATTTTCTTTTGTTTCCCTCACACCCTTTTCCCCAAATCACGCCTCCTCCTGCAGTCAGACCCCAGCATCAGCAGCATCCCGGCTCTGCAAACAGCCTTCCTCACATGGTGTCTGTCTGGGGATTGGCAGATGCAGCGGGGAGGGAGGGGGTTAGAGGTTAATTATAGACAACAGAGAGGTCACAGGGCCTATTATTTTGGAGCCAAGACCTGCAACGGTCCAATGGGGATGACATTTACGACGAGGGCCCGGCCCCACCCCTCCATCACATCCCACTCCTGCAGCCCACCCTGTGCACGCCATCACTCACGTTTATCCTGAAGGGGCCGACAGTGGGACTCAGCGGTCTGATAATGAAAAGGCCCTTAGCGCTCGGCGGAGGCAGGATGATGAATTGAATCCCTGGATGTTCTCTGGCTGCATCAGGGGGCCTCTGTGGAGCCCTTGACAACTAATTGAAAGCCCCCCGTACCCTCCTCTTACCTTGCAGACTTCCTTTATCACTCTAATTATTAGGGTTAAGTGAGTCTCCCAGGGGATTGTTGGTAGTATGGGTGCAGTGTCGAACCTGCAGAGTCATCTTATCTGATAAAAAAGAAATAGAAGAGCATAAATAATATGTGTTAGAACAGTGAGTTGTTGCTATGTTCGGGTTGTTCTCCAGGTTTTTCATTTGAGTTTGTAGACAAATCCAGGCCTGCACTCTTAGTGTCATACAAGCTGACATGCTAACAAACCTATGAGTACATGTCAACTGTTATACTAAAAGGTGTGTGGGTTTGGTTGAGCCTAAATATCAGTGCTGGGATGGATACTGAATATTCCAAGTGTTGCAAATTTGCATTTGTGCTAAATCACTCAAACAATGCATCTGGTTTGTCCAGTGTAATTGTGATGTCCACATCAAATAAACAATGAATTAATTCATATTTCAGTTAGCATTGGCCTGCTTGATGTTAAAAGTATGGATGCAACAGCAGCTGACATCACATCATACTTTCCTCAGCAGTCCAAAGCTGTGTAGGTTGAAGAAAAATCTGGACCATATATTGTAAAAAAAAAAAAAAAAAATGGACGTCATTTCGCTCGGCTCAAACTGAGGTCGCCACAAAAACTGTCCCCCTGGTGACTGGCTGCAGTATAGGTCAAAAACGCTCTCTCTGTTAATTCCAGATGGGCTGTGATAAAACCTTAAAAAATGAATACAAGTCCTCTTTTTTTAAAAAAGTTTCTTTTTCATTAGTTATTAGATGTCAGGATTAGTAAGATACATCAGGAAGGAGAATTAAGAAGAGATAAGGCCGTTAAACGAAAAAAAAAAAAAAAAAACTATTTTTGTCACCCGCTTTCACTCAGATTTTCTCAGAGTCCCTCATGGTCTCTACTGCGCAGACTCTGCCTGCACAATGGCGGCTCCCGTGACGGAGGTTTTTTGGCTTCAAAACTGCAATGGTAAAAGGCAGAGCCACACTGTCCATTCCATATACAGTCAATGGTGTAGACAGGAACACAGTCCAATTTTATATGTTGATATCAGGTTCAGAGGTCAATAATAATAATAATAATAATAATAATAATAATAATAATAATAATAATAATAATAATAATAATAATAATAATAATAATAATAATAATAATAATAATCAGCTGGCACACTTTTGTTGCTCTATCTCATTCATGGGTTGTTGCTTGCTCTAAGTTTTCTCTGTTGGGATTTTCTGCTGCGTAAACCATTAGTTAACCAGGATGGACTCCAAGCCATGGTGGAAACGAGAGAGCACAGATAGTGTTATTGTGCAGCAGAAATAATCCCTGAAACCTGATGAACAGCCAGTCTCAGTATGCTGAATACAAAGCGGAGTGTAAATGGAATGGAGGATTATGATGGATCCACTCCACACTGTGACTTTCTCACCTCTGCTGCTCTGTAAGCCTTTTAGAGCATGAGAGCAAATCAAAAGTGTTGTTACAGAATATTCAATGTGTATGTGAGAGAGAGAGCATGAGGAGCACACAATATGTCCCCAAAATACACTGTGAAAGATTGCCACAGGAATTAAATGAAAATATATCCTCCAAACTATAGACAGGTATTTTGTGATGGTTAAATAGATTGAAAATTCTGTTGCAGGGCTCAGGGAGCATAATGCATAACAAAACAAAACATCAGCCTATGAATAAATACAAAATAAGAATATATGATACAATAGAATATAAATATCAGAAGTAGAAGTGCATATTGCATGTTACTTCAATGTTGAGTTCAGCTGTGTGATGGCATGGATGAAGACATTGTTACAAAATCCTAAAATCTTTGTCCTTGTGCTGCTGAACTTTCTCCCAGAGACCAGTACTGAGAGCAGTCCATGTTGGGGGTAACTTGGGTATTTGATATTCTGACTTTCCAGACCAAAATCTTACAACACCCTAACCAGAGATACAGCTAGTGAGAATGTCACCTATGGCATTCCTGTATGAACTGGTGTAATTAAGTACCTAGGCTCGCTGTATTTTCAGGTTACAATAATTATATTTATATAAAGTTAAAAGATGTAAAATTCCTCCACTAATAACTTTATTTTGGTCGTTTAAATCCCCACAGAAAGGGACACTGAGCTGGTTCAGTAAACTGACTGATAATACAGTTCTGTAACTCCTATCACGTGATTTTGTGTAACGCGTTGACGTCATGGCTATTGACGTTGATGTGGGGTTCATTCAGCTTAGGCTGCCGGAAGTTTACTCTGTGGGAGAGACGGCTAATTACCATTTTCGTGTTTTGTAGCTCAAAATCTCACCTTTTGGTTAATTTATTTCAAAACATGTAATCGTATGCGTCGAATGTCTCTGTCAGCATAAGGTAAGAGTCCTATTCATCACATGAAAGGGTGTTTCAACCAGGTATTAGCTTGACTTTGTTTACCTTGTAGCGGCAATGCTACGCTAATCAAACGTTATAGCATCTCAGCCTGCTGTCTGAGTTTTGATCTGTTATGCAGAATAAATCTTGCTGAATGAAATATATTTAAAGTTGTGGCTCCGATGGTCAGACAGTCACAGAAGGTAAGCTAGCTGCAGTGTTAGCCTCTCATGTAACGTTATTATGTTTGCCTGAGGCTCAGAGAGGGGCTGAAGGTGAGTGAACTCTCACGGTTACCTAACGCTGCATCAGCTCTAGTTTTGAAAAGGTACAAACAGTCTCATTTTAACGAGAAAGACTGATAGCTGTAGTGTCATTATTGAAAATGTGAACAGAGCGAATTGGAACCTATACTGGAGGGAAATACCACGATACTTAAGAGATGATACAGAATAAGACTCCCTATTTCATCACACAAAAAAAGCCTTTTATTCTATGGTATTATCCAAAGCTGTCCACCTTTAATTCTCAGCCATGTTTGTCTGTAAATGTGAAGATGATGAGTGTTTCTGCATTTGTGTTATTAGTCTGTGCTTAAGCTTCCTGATCTCTGACCTGTTTTTATCTTTCAGCTCGGTGTGGGATGTTAGGGGTAGACATTAAACTAACTGTCGGGTGTAGATGTCACAAACTGTCCTCTTTTCTCCTGACCTAGGCTCACGAATGTCCCGAACACTGACAGCCATGAGCGACAGCATGGTGACCGGCGGCCAGCAGCAGTGGTCGGGGCCTGCACAGACGCTGCAGCCTTCCAGGGGACCCTTCATCTCCATCTTCACTAACAGGTAAGCTGAGGTTCTTTCAGCTGCAGGAAATGAACACACAGACTAAATAAGGGGATACCATTTTTGCCTTTGTGTTGCTGTGAATCCCAACAACACTGGGATTCATTTTCACATTTATCTAACTGCTTTCTTTTTCTTTCATGTTACTTTGTAGGACCACTAACCTGTTGATCCGTGGGGCCATGCTGTTCTCTGTGGGCGTCTTCTTGGCTCTGGTGCTGAACTTACTTCAGGTGCAGCGAAATGTCACCCTCTTTCCTCCAGATGTCATCAGCAGTATCTTCTCCTCAGCCTGGTGGGTGCCGCCCTGCTGTGGCACGGCTTCAGGTATGTTAGCACACTGGGGTTTTTATTTTAAAGCATTAATTCTTCTTAAGCGGGGTACACACATAAGGATTTTCTAAATCTGAAGAGATTTTCTATCTGTTAGAGACCCCACACATGAAGATAAAAAATCAGGCATTGAACAGTTTTGATCATACTGTGTGTGGGGTGCTCCAATAATCTCAACACAGCTCACCACACACATAACGGTTCTGTCCCACCACTGATCTAGAATCTAGGCGTCAAAGATAGAAATCTTGCGTGACCAAACATGATATAACTAAAATGTAGAAGAAGAAATATAACATTGCATAGCAACAACCGGTAAACACAAAACATAACATGGAAGGGGACAGAAGATGGGGGTCTTGGAACTATTTATAACAGAAAATTACCAAACCAAATAGAAAAAAAAAAGAATTTAGGGAAAAATCCTGGAGACGGCAGGAACACAGACTCTCCTCACTAACTTTCTGTGTCAGGTCAGCCATGCTTGTTTTATGTTTACCTCTTCTTCCTTGTTACTCAGTCAGCTCACCTCCTGATTGGCTAAATTCCATTCTACGTCACAATTCACAGAGTTATGAGTCAGGACTCGTCGGCTTTCCCCACACACATGAAGATTTTTGGTCATAAATATTGAACAAGTTTAATATTTATGTTTGTCGGCCCGACCCATTTCAAAGTGGATTATCGGGACGAATTCACTCTTAACACACCTCAGACCACAGCATAATCTCATGAGATAATCTGATAAGACATAAGATAATCGGGCGTTTGCCGTCCTTGTTTGGGAAGGAGGAAAGTCAGGTCAAAAACAGCCCGATAATCTCTATGTGTGTACCCTGCTTTAGTCAAACCTGGATTATGAAAAGCTGATATAGATTTACACAATATAACGCTGTCATTAAAACTTTCACACCTTTCACACCTTTGGTATTAAGGAGTCATTGTTTGCCAGAACTAGAGCAGGGGGCTTCAGACTGCAAGCATAAGTCAGTTTTTAGAGCGAGAAACAGCCTTGTGCTTTACAAAATTTTTAGTTTCAAAAGTAAAACCATACATGGAAACTTGAAAGTAGACTGACATCTTCTCTGGTGTCTGCACTGGAAGGCAGAGTGAAAGACTAACTTGTCTTACAACATTTAGATATATCTGCTGCCTTTGTTTGTTCACTTAGAGTGACTTCAGATAAACCAGACAGCTCAGCTGTCACTGTTACGCAGTGCTAAAACACAGTGCAGAGGACTTACAGGCTAATAATGTTACCTCAACTTTTAATGTTTGTGTAAAGAATACATTTGGAAAACAAAACACAAACCTGAATTTAATTTTAAAACAAAGATAATTAATTAATTGTGCATTATTAAAGAATACGAATAATAATGTCTGAATGAAAGGATTGTTCTTCGTCTTCTAAGCTGATAATTTATCTTTAGAAACCCATTAAATCTTAGATGTAATTAGTTTGTGAGTTTTGCCCACAGCTGTTTAAAAACCGTAATGGACCACGCAGCAGTCTGAGCACACACACATATAAAGCCTTCTGCCCTCCAGCATGCAGCAGAGTAGCCGGTGTTATTATAAACCCGTCCCCTGGGTGTGGAGCCTCTGCTCCTAAGAGACTCAGCGGGAAGCACAACAGCCTGAGGCTCTCCTCCTTCCCAGACACACGCTCACCTCCTGCAGGACATCACTTCCACTTGTTGATGACACGTTACTCTTTTTCTCTTATAGGAGCTTTTCTCTGCTAATTTCTGTTGAGCATGCAAAAAAATTAGGGAGGTTCTTGGTTATTATGTAAGAGGAGCTGTACTGACAAACTCTGCTGATAGCAAAATACCCGCCGGCTGCTCTTGTTGTTTTACTTTCTATTGACATTCATTAGACCCAGTCACTCTGTATATAATGTTAAAACTTTCTATATAAAATGTTTTTCTTTTGGCTTTAAGTGATTTAAATAAAGTGGAACCAAAGTGGTTTGAATCCAAACAGGTTAAAAACAGAGTTCTTCCTGAGTGTGTGCATGTGAGGCCCCCTCAGTAATCCCTTTGTGTCTGAAAGCCTGTTCTCTTTACAATGACACAAAACAACAGACATGTTGATCGTGCCACCTCTGTGAACCTGAAAGCTTGTTTTTCTCCTCTGTACTCTCTCTCTCGCTCTCTCTCTCTCTCTCTCTCTCTCTCTCTCCTGCAGCGATGATCGGGCTCCTCTACCCCTGCATTGACAGATGTCTGGGTGAACCACACAAGTTCAAGCGGGAGTGGTCCAGTGTGATGCGTTGTGTGGCCGTGTTTGTGGGCATCAACCATGCCAGCGCTGTATCCTTCAAACTCTTTAACCAGTTTCCAGTTTCTTTTTGCCATCACATTTTAAAATTAGATCCTGAAATCACTGTTGATCTGTGTTAAAGGTTGAGTGGCACATATTATCATCCCTCTCCTGCAGCACTGTAACACTTATGTAAGCAATTTTTTTCAGACCGCCTTAATCCTTGACCTTTGACCTCTGTTAGAAAGTGGACTTTGCCAACAACGTACAGCTCTCTCTGACTTTAGCGGCACTCTCCATCGGTCTGTGGTGGACGTTCGATCGCTCCCGTAGCGGCTTTGGCCTTGGAGTCAGCATTGCACTGCTGGCAACGCTGGCGACACAGCTCCTGGTTTATAATGGAGTCTTTCAGTAAGTTCACACAGAGTGAAATGAGAACAATGGAAAATGTAGATTACCTTCGTATATGTCACTTCAACCTAGACAGCAGGAGTAGATCTGGTTGAAAGTGATATTTATTGTCTATTCACAGGTATACATCTCCAGACTTCCTGTATATTCGCTCCTGGTTACCTTGCATCTTCTTTGCTGGGGTGATAACTATGGGAAATATCGGGCGGCAGCTAGCCTTGGTAAGAAAACGATGCAAGAATGAAAGTGTTAAAAACTGTGCATCAGTGTTATCCCTGTCGGCTGATGTTGTCGTACCCGTTTGTTTTTGCAGTACGAGTATAAATTCATTCAGGAGAAGACTCATCAGGACTGAGAGATCTCCATCTGGACTCATCTCATTAATACTTTGCATCACCCTGAAGCCAGATGCAGGTAAACACAGGTAAACAGCCCTGACCTGCTGACGCTGGATGAGCACACAGGAGGTGAAATGACGGACTGACAGACTGACTGACTGCTTGGTGCTTTCTGCTGGAGGACAGTATTTTATGATCGGTTCTTGTCTTCTTGGAGAGTGGAAGTGAACAATGAGAGCCGGGTTTGCTGTGTTTTCTTCCTCCCTGTGGTTTATCTCTGCTCACCTGGAGAAAAGGGATTAACGGCGAAGCATTTATCCTTCTGCAGATCAGCTCGAATGTTTGAAACCTTTGGCTCCATTGTGCCAAACACAGACACACGTGGGATCAGTTTTAATATCTGCTCTTATCTCTGGATTCTTTCACGTATCGGTGGAGAACACACACAGACTGTGAACTTATATCTAGACAGATATGCATTCATTCTCCAGACTTTTATGAATATTAGCTCCTGTATTTAAAATTGGATCTTCTTGATAAAGGAATGATGATGTGACTGTGAACCTGTCTGTTTCTGGCTGTGAGGACTCAGTGTTTTCCTGCAGTGAGTACTGGCCTACGGGTACAGTATCATCGGATCCAAAAAGTGCTTTCCTATCAAGATGTTCAGTTGAAAAAGATTTTTTTAAATTTAGAATTCATAGGAGCAGTTTAAAGTTAAAAATTGGGGCTTCACAGACAAATGAAGTGGGGATAACATTGCGATTGTGTCGCTTTCATGATACTCGGCTGGAGGAAGTAAAAATTGACCCGTTTCATACAGAGAACGGGCGTTTCACTGAGCCATCCAGAGTCCTTTGTGTATAATCTGAAATGTCCTCTGTGAGTCCATCCAAACATGTTATAATGCATCATGTATTGAAGCAAAAATACTTTTTACCTTTAAAGAAACTTTCATTTATAGATTTTTTTTCTTCTTGGTAGGAAATGTTCTAAAATAACATTTTTTCTCCTCAAAAAAAAAAAAGCAGGAAACACCCTCACTCATTTTTTGTCACAGCTCAAGACTCAAACTTTGTTTATCCTCACTGAAGTGCTGAAAACCTTATGGACACATTAGTCAGTATATGTAGACTTAATTAAAGTAAACAAATTTAAAGACATAGTCACATAAAACTTAAACTGCGTAAGCCTAAAAGATTGAAACAACAGACTGTCATCTGTGATTTTCACTGTGCTACATGAGTACTAATCGTGTTACGAGAGCGAGGTGTTGTCAGGATAAAGATCCTGTCTCTTGAGATGTTTTTACAGTAATGAAAATTTTCATTTTGCTCTAAAGCTGTTAGGATAAATAATTGTCTCTTTAACTCAGTGACATTCTTGTGAACAAACTCAAAAAGGAAACGCACACATGCAGTGTTTAAAGTCTGTTTGAAGATCCTCTCTGTTCGCATGCAGTGAGTGTTTTTCGGAGTGGACGGATCTGTAGAAACTAAACAATAAAACAGAAAAAAACATTGAGAATAAAAGCAGAGCGTGTTTGTACACAAATAGGGACTTTTTTCATGATAATTTATAGTAAAACGTGATAAGATTTAAGAAAGTACCCAAAATTCAGTGTTTTTGTTGGAGTCATTGACGTCTGTTACAAAATGTGGAAACACATGAAGGAGAGTTGGTTTGCATCTCTCTTTGAGACTGGCATGTTTTCTAAGACTGTTGAAACTTTTTCCAAACATGAGAAACTGTCAGTTTAGAAGTGTATGAATGTGGATTATTAAAAATTAAAAACCCATGTTATTGATATTACAGCCTTCTGATATCTCTGTTTTCTGGCGGATCAGTTGTGTCTTTTTGGCTTTGTGAAGTTTGCTGCTGAGAGCCTGTTTTCTTTCTTTTTTTCTTTTTTTTTTAAATCTCTGTACAGATTGTTTTCCTGCAGACACTAAACCCTAATAATACCCGATTTCTAAAATTCAGATCATACAGTGCAGGAACCAACAGTTACCAACACCACACAGATTTGTTGTGCAAGTTGTAAATACGGATACATGTATTCAAAGGCTCTAAAAGTGAATGATTAATGTGACAGGTCAGTTTATATACTTACTACTTGTGTCTTTGTCATCATATATGCACTTTGGATAAAAAGCTTGAGATGCAGCACAAAGTTAGCTGTATGTGATGCATAAACTAAAAGCTCTTAAATCTATTAGAAGCTGCAGCTAATTAAGTGGAGAGACAACATATCTGGCACAAAAGCTGAAACACAGGCTGCAGAACTGCACACATCATCCGGTACAGTGTTCTCTGCTAATGTGGATTAATGTGTGCTGTCTGTTCGCAGCTCCCACAGACACACACTCTTATAGACAAAAATAATTAAGATGAATATTCAGGATTTAAAGAGCCTTTGTTTGCATTCTTGCTAAACTCCAGGATAAGAACACCATTTCTGCGAGCTTTACGCCGCCGTGTGAGCCAATTTGCTGTGTGAATGTTATTGTTCAAGGCTAACTAGCTAGTAAAACAATAGGCGTGATGTGTCATAGCAGTAAGTGCTGCTCCGAAGAGCTAAACTCCCCACCACTAATGAATTCATTAATCTCTCTATTTATTCCTGACAAGCAATTATCTCCTGCTGCAGAATGAGGGTCAGGAGGCAAGGTTGAAAGCTCTCACACACCCACTGAGGAGGAAACATTAAACACTGCTGTCCTCGTACACCTGCTGCTAAAAGTTGTTTTCATTTTGCCTTAAAAAAAAAATCCAGTTTTTCCGTGGAAGTCCATCTCTGCCAGTAACAGAAATAAGATTAATCAGGCCTGGACTTCATGGGAAAAAAACTCAGGTGAAGTCATTAAGCTAGTAACTCATATGAATGCCAAGTCAATATTTTGAATACTTTGTCATAAAGTATATCTTAAATATCTATAAAGTAATAAAATAATAAAGGCTTGAACAATTGACTCTTCCCAGAACTGTGACATTTTATCCCCTAATTTTGACATTTTGATTCATAATTATGATTTGTTGTCCCAACAGCTAGACTTTTATCTCCTAATTTCTGCTTTTTACCTTTCTTTCCCTGAATTTCAGTATTATCTCATAATTTGACAATTTTGTCATAATTTTGACTTTTTATCTCACAAATATGACTTTTCATCCCATAGGTTGAAAATTACTATTGTGTCTTTGAATTTTTATTTCCCAATCTGAATTTTTGTTTGATAAAAATGACATTCTGGCTGTTTTTTTTCTTGCACCAAAAAGTTTTATAGTCAAGGTGTTGGTTTCCAGCTTTTATCTTCTTCAAGACAGAGGCCTGACATATCCCCATTGGTTTTTAATAGAATAGAATAGAATAGAATAGAATAGAATAGAATAGAATAGAATAGAATAGAACAGAATGTATTGTATTAATCCCTGAAGGGAAATTCAGGTGTCTGGCAGATGAAATCATAAAAATCACATAAGAAAAAAAAAATAAAATAAAACAAACAACTACAACAACAACAAGAAACTCAGGTGTCTTTTAAGGAGCAGACTTTCAGTTCTTCAGGACAAAGCAGCTACCAAAACCAGACTGACCCTTACACACCACATCCAACCCGGGCCAGCTTGCATTGTTTAATTTTGTTATGTTATCACACTTAAAGAATTACTTTTATTGCTGTATACACTGATCCACTGGTGCCTGAATTGCAAGACAGGATGTTGCTCCACTTTTCTCTACTAGAGATGTTTGGGGTCTTGTTGCTCCTCAGGCTGCTCTTACATCTCCTCCCAACTTACTGTCATTATTTCTTCATTCTGAAAACCAACCTGGGATGACACTTACCTGAAATAATTTGTGCGATCTGTTTCATAGTGTCGTAATCAGATTCCCTCCCACTGACATGGCTTGCAAGTTAGTTACAGTGAAACTGAGACTCAGTGGAGAAAGATGAAAATCTGAGCACAGACAGCATGTGTTTGGTTTCCTAATGTATCTAGAAACACACATTTAGGTGGCTTGTTTGTACCTGATGATAATTAACACAACATGACACTGGTTGGGGGCGGTATGGAGATAAGTTTGTTATCCCTAAGAGAATAAACATCCTGCTGCATTCTCACACTGTAGGCCTTAAATTTTTCGTGCTTCAGACTTTGTTATAATCGAATAAAAGCTGCTTTCAAGTGGTGTTAACATGAATAATACACCTTCCTGCTTCACAACCAGCACTCATTAATCATCTGCCTCCACAATAAAACTGAATTCTATCCAGTTTCAGGTGGAGTTCTCTCTCCTCCTCTGCTCTCATCAAACCAGATGTATTTTAATGTTCCGATTTACATTTTTACAAGCTAATTTTTACACTGAACCACCAAGACCTCCTGCCACATTTCTGACCCTCTGTGTTAAACTTGCTCAGTCCTCCACTGGAGCTAGAACTCATAAAGTTTGACCTTGCACCCACTTATGTGTTTTTCACACATAGCAGAGCACAAAACCTATAAAGGGCGTGCAGTAATGGCTGAGGACAGGCCGAACACGATGAAATAGGTGTTAGCGGGGAACCACAGCGCTCCATCTCACGCTCGTCTCTGAGGGATGACCATCTAAACTGGAATAAAACCCTGTTAAACGGTGTCACAACATGAATCACTGCCCCAGGGGACATCCATCACTGCTTAAAAGGTGACCACAAATGATCTGTGAGCCACTAGATATTGATTACTCATGTGCTGCAGGTGTCAGGTTTAATGTTGCAGTGGCTTGATAGCGTCGCCTCTGACAGCCGCTGCCCTAACTCTCCTCTGATAGATTTTAATGGTGAAATATTGATTTCTTTCTGGCCAAGGTCTGCCAGCAAGGGCCAGATCATTTGTTGGGGTAATGCAGGACACTCTCAGCCCTGGTCCCAATCAATCATTCTGACAGGGAGCACCAAAGAGAGAAAAAAAGCTGGTGAAGCTGCAGCACATTCATCCAGGATCAGGAGTTAGAGAAAAGCAGAGAAACAGAGGAGTGTGTGCCGTTAATATGAATACTAATGATGTGTTTATTGAGTGGGAATGCTCAGCAAATCACAGCTGACGGGATAACAGTCGGAGAGGCTCGAGCAGGGAATGAGGATCTCTGAGAGAGGGTCTATATTTTATTTAAGCGTCTCTTTAAGCGGGGCTGGGGAGAGAGACTCAGGTAATGTGTTGTGTTACAACTCAGTGCTCGTTCCCCCCAGCCGGAGCGATAACACACCCGCTAATGGGAAGCCATCAATCACAATCAGCCTCCTATTCCACCAGTGTCTGCGCTCTCCTCGGCTCTGTGAGAGGGAGCTGGAATCGAGGTAATAATGGAGTTTTGTGGCTTAGCAGCAGATCCAGGAGTCATATTTCCAGCAGAGCTTTGCCGTGTCAGCACGTCGTTTAATAAGAGAGCCACAAAAACGGCCATGAGGAGTAGTTAGAGCCTGGATGAGGCCTTCACAGAGGGGAGGGCAGATTTAATGCACAGCAGGTCTCAGGTGGGATGAGTGTGTTGGATGTTTGGTGCCAAAAGCAGCTAATTGGTTTTTCATTACACTGTGTTCAGTCTGCTGTTACACACACAGAGTGCTCAGAGCAGACAAAGGCTGGAAGAAAGAATGGAGGAGGGAGCGAGCAAGAGAGAAATCAGAGAGATTTATAGGCCTGTGTGTCGCAAAAAAACTAGAGATTTAGGTGTATCACAATCATAAAAATACACCTGAAGCATAACAAGGGATGTTTGTGTTTAGCTGAATAAATGAATAGCAATATTTCTGTACTTGTAGGCCTGAAATGTCAATCATAGGTTGTGTCTCTGTAGTGCAGCCATCCTCCACTAGCTGGAGCTCTGGTTAATGTCTGCTGACATAATACTATAATGCTCTACTACCTGGATGTAAACAAGCACAGCTGACAGATGTCATCATGCAGTGGGGTGTTGCTCGTCAGTATGTTGATCAGGCAAATGCAGTTCTATGAAGTCTGTCTTTTTAAACTCAAGCAGAGGAATGAAGAACCAGCACAAACTGAAGGCTGTGGGTGCTAATTCTGCTAATGTTAGCCATACTCTGCAACACATTTTGGCTTTATTTACTATATTTAATCAGTATTTTTTAAAATAAACTGTACTCAGTTTGACTGTTTTTAAGTCTTCTCTTTTCTTTAGATTAGTGGGCTGTTAAGAGTTTTGTTGTTAGTTGAAATGACTGCTGGGACAGCCCAAGTGTCCCAGCAGGACTCACTTTTAGTGACTCACAATAGTTATTTTAATTTGGAGTGCAGATGTTGAACATCTGATGATATTTGTTGACAGACATTGGCTCATTTGCAAAAGAAAAAAAAAGAACCCTCCATCGATGCCAGTAGTTTATATGAATCCTATTGCATCTTATTTTCTCTCTATTTCATTAAAACACAGTTGCACAAGAAGTCACCTGATGAACAAAGTATTACACCATCTCTGAAAAAGATCAGGGACATGCAGTTTGTACAGCAATTTCTAGTGACATTTTAAGACAAAAAACTACTAGCAACAGTTTGAACACATCAAAAATCTTTTTTAAATCATGAAAATAAAACCTGTCTTCACTACATACAGTCATAAAATGATTTTACATGAATTTAAGGAAAAAGGTCACATATTTTCTGTACAAGAGCAACATAAAGTCAACAAAGTCAACAACAGTTCTTAAAACATATTACCGCTTTTCAGAACTGCATTTTTGTTACCTGCAAAACAGAAAAAAAACCTATTCTGTTTAAAAATCATGTTCTTTTTATCATAAAGCACTCAACATTTTTCATAGCCATATATTTGCATTTTGAAAGGAGACATTGTTTTTGTCGACAAACTTCATAAAAAATAAAATGTTCAGTTTTCACCAATTTACAGATCTTGTCTGATCTGTTTTGCTCTTGAAAAACTTCTAAACTTGATATACAGAACAGTCCGAACAATTTAAGAAATGTTAACAGACTGATTAAAAGAATCAGGCTGAGCTGATTTTCTGTCACAGATTTATGAATGTAGAAATGTTACATGAATGACCAGAAGGGGGCACACTACTACACATCTCAACCAGCCTCATTGATGTGTGAACTCATCATCACAGGAACAACCTGACAGAGCTGCATGAGGAGATATAGGAGTTTTAACATGTGCTGTATTATGGCCCATATTTGATATTAATTTCACTTTTAATCCAAGCAGATTGTCCCCTGCACACACACACACATACACACACTCAACTAAAGACGCACGCTCTCTCACAAACACACACACAGCTCAGGCGGTTAAAGATTTGTAAGCGGACTAATGGCCGACTTCCTCTTCTTATTGTTTGTCGCTCGTCTTCGGGCTGTCTGCCTGCAACATGTCTGTCAATCACAGGGGGGGTCTGCATGTGGCACCACGTTACCATGGCAATTTGGTAGCTTCACAGCAAATGTCAGGACCCCGACCGAGCAACCCACACAACCCGGACACCCAAATACAGCAGGGGCCCCCGGAAAGGTGTCATCCTTCCAAACATGAGTCTTTACCAGAAAAAACATGTAGCTTTGATTTTCTTTTATGAGTTTTATTGAACAGCTTGTCATACTTTATTATGTTATTTTATTTTATAGACTTAAATAGCTAAACAAAAGTGTAACCTGATGCTTGGTAGTGCATCTTAAACTAAGTTTTGCTTCACATTTGTAGGATTGTAGTTAATATCCACAGTCGGCAGGAGTCACACACATCAAAGTGTGGACTTTGTGTTCAGGAGGACAATGGTCCGGTCACACATGAAGAGCTCCGCTTTGTGCCAAACGTTCAAGTCCCTGAATCTCCAAAGACGTCCAGCCGGTGGGGATCCAACGGACTGGGGCGCCGCTTCACAGTCGGGTCAAGACCAATGTCAACAGAGCAAAGAAAAATCAGACGGAAAATAAATCTACAAGTTTGTTCACAAATGTTCAGATGCAGCTGCTTTATCGAGGGGCCTTAAACCTCAAAATATCAGTTTTCAAATATCAGAACGCTTTTGCTCTTCATACAGAAACACCAGGAACTGGACCACAGTCTGCTGGATTGAAGTCCGTCCATTCATCGCTTTAGACTTTTCTTTTCCTTCCTTTACATCACGTAGCAACCACATCAAATATTTAAAAAGACCCTGTCTTGATGAGTAAAGCCTCTGACTAAGCTGCTGCATTTTTTGACGTGGGAGTGACATCAGGATGCAAAATCGTCTGTAAAATCTCGACAATAATACTTGATGAGGTTAAGATTCTACAGGGTGAAGAAGCTGCGACAGAAACTCCCAGGATGTCAAGAAAAGAGATGGATCTAAATCATGTCTTAGAGATTTCAGAAAGGTGTCGGGGGAGCAGTGAAGGTCTTTCATCAGGACGCTCGTCATCACCGCAGCCATGGAAAAAAAAAAAATCCTCCCTGCAGAACAAAGAGTGACTGTACTCATCCTCTCACACACACACTCACACACACAGTCAGTTTACGTCTAATCACACATGGCGTTGTCATCATACAGTGATTTCCTGCCCTGACACAAACTCCACAGTCACTCGGTCATGGAGGTCAAACCGAATTTTCTCAGAGAGGGTCTGAAGACACAAAGGCACTGTCACGGTCCCCGCTGTGATTTGGGCTCCACTGGGAGGTACACGGAGAAATATCGAGCAGAGATGAAGTTCGTCACTTCTGGGATGGAAGCAAAGAAAGAGTTTGAAAAGTTGTCATCTGTAGGAAAGGTCAACATTTTAGGAGACTAAACACTTGAGATAAGTAAAAAAAAAAAAAAAAAACTCAATCTTCGGACTACGATTTGCTTTTGGTGTCTCTGTTTGCGATGAGTTATATAGAGAAAACTTTGGGTGGATTGTATCTTTAAATGTGTTCAATAGTTTGGTGTTTCTATCCCAGGATCAAATAAAATGTAAAAATCAGTTTTCCCTGGTATTTAGATTATTTACTGAAGTCCGTTTCTGTGCAGCAGACAGATTTCCTGCGCCATAATTCATGACATTGATTTGTAATCTGTAAGTTTCATCATAAAAACATTACACCTAAAATGTGCTTCGGATAAATTGTGGCTCGCTAAGAAATCTCAGCAACATGGCGGCTCAGTGTCAGACAACAAAAGATGCTGCTGTTTCTCTACACGCAGAAATCTGAAACCTGAAATAGAGACTCAGATTTCTTCCTCTTATCTCTGTTGTTTGATTCTGTAACTTTCCCCCACGTTCAGTCCGCTCTCCTCCTCCGTCCTGACCTGTTAGCCTGAATGCTGACAGACACATGTGACATGCTAAACCACTGATGCCATTAGACATGCTCGCTGACCAAACGGATGACATGCTCGGCTCCTAATCCTCAGTTTGAATCGCACCGCGCGCCGTGACTAAATGCTTTTGGTCAAACACAAATCATCAGTGTGTAATCCACTTAGCTTTATGTGTGTGTGTGTGTGTGTGTTCGTATGTACGTGAGTGTGTGTGAGTGAGAGGAAAAAAGAAAGGTAAATGTGTGAGTGTGTGTGGTCTGAAACAGCAAAACAAACTGTAATGTAGCAGCTTTAAGGTTGAGCATTTACTGCAGCTTATGAAGAAGCTAACGGCTAATAGATGCAGTGAACAGATTAGCAAAATGCTAAAGCTCCAGTTACAGTAAAAGACGGGCTCTTCTCTTTCCTTTTCGCACACATTGTAAAGATTAAATTAAACGTGGTTAAAGATTAATTATTTGATACCTAAAATTTCAAAATTTGGTAACAATTATTCTGAAACTGTTCATTTTCCCAACGCAGTTCTTCACAGAGAGGTGAAAATCTTTCCATCTTTCCGTCTGAGAAACTCAGCCTCTTTTTTTGTCCCTGTACCAACTTTCCTCAAACATGTTGCTGGCATCAAATAATGAACAAGCAAACGTTATTCAGCGATAGAATTTTAAGTTTTTTTTTATTCAATTTGTTGTCTTTTTGTAAAGTATGGAGTTTAAATGATTTTAAAACAACCAAACATATCTTTGTGTGTTAGTTTGATCCCCAAAAACATAAGAAGTGTGTGTTTGTGTGCATGCTGCCTGCTCTGTGTGAAGAGTCTTCATGAATATCAGGTATTCAGGAACACTTAAAAGCTTTAACACTGCGCTTAATCCCTGCTACAAGTCCCCAGAAAAACCAATTTAGGTTCCATAAAGGGTCGGCGTCTCGTCCTCAGCTCTGCTGCCTCTTCCTCTCTCCCAGTGATGGAGATTAGGCTTATTAAGAGGGCTTATTGTCTGCGGAGTCATGGATACCCAGTGATTACACACTCTGTGGCTGCTCCTCCTCTGTTCGCCCTCAAACCTCGCAGGGATTCGCTGCCTCCAAAGTCAAATCAATTATTCCCTCCACCTCCAACACCCCCCCTCCACATTCACCTCTGATATCGTGCCAGACAGACTGCACACTTCATTGTCAACAAGCAGAGACGGTGAGGCGGAGGGGAAAACTGAAAAGAGGCTGTGATTGGGATTACAAAGTGTGAGTTTCACAACGAGGATCATCCTCATCTTTAAAGAGAAATCTTCACTGCTGCTGATTCATTCACAAGCAGGTTCACACCTTTTTTCCACTGATACATGACTAGAGTTCAGAAAATAAATCCCTGCATTTCTTAAATATGAATGAAAACAGATATTTGATACGCGATAAAGAAATGGTCCAAGAAAGATTGAACATCCAGCTGTTACAAGCTTTGACAGAATGTTCCTGTCGTTTCTTATTTCACACTATGAAATGAATAACAAATATCTCCTTCCTGAATTGGAAGTGATTCGACCTTTGACCTTGTAGTTGCCACCACAGTGACGGGGAAATGATTTGTGTTTGTCAGGAACTTCCTGCTGCTGCTGTGTTCTCTCCGACTGGATGTAAAACTCCCAGGAGGTGTGTGTTTATGTGTGTGTTTTGAAGAGGGCAACCCAGGGCCCACATTGAGCCCCAGTGGACCCAGGCTAAGGAGGGTGAAGGGGTGATGGGTTTAAATGTTCCCCTGCTGCGGGGGCACTTGACCCTGGCTGCCCTTACACATGTCTAATGTCGTGCGGCTTTTCTTTAAGTGTTTCCAGGAACTTTTTGTGGAGAGTCTGGATTAATCTAGCTGTAACTCGTAAGAAAATGATTGTCAGGGCTGAAAAAGCTGCTCATCTTCTGTTTCCAGGAATGACTTCATAAATACATGTCTGTGGAGCTTTGACAGGCATCCTGATGTCTGACTAAAGCTGGATCTGAGTCAGAACTGTAATCCTATGTGAGCTCAGGTTAGACAGCACTGATGTTTCATTGGTGAACAAGGTGGCACTAAGAGTCGACTCCTGCTGCTTTATTGAGAGCTGATTCTCCTCCTTTACGTCCTTTTTTCTTCCTGTTAATCAATACAAGACCAAACACAAGGTTGATCCATTAAGTGTGTATTAAATCCGATATGAGAAAATCTTATTTTCGTAGAAACAGGGTGAAGAAACCGCTCTCTCCTCAAAGAAAATATTGGTCACATCTCCCTGTGGTTAACAGCGGTTTTAACATTCTTCAACATCTTTTTGACCTTGTACTGTGACCCTCTGAGAGGATGAACACTGTGATTAAACAGAAAGGTAAACAGGTGAGAAATAAAAGGCAAGAAAAAAAAAAAAACCTTGAATGTATAATTGAGTTTGAGCATAAGCGGGTTATCTCTCCTCGGTAAACCCTGAACACAAAGGTTTCGGCTTTTTGTGTGAGGAAACAGAGGGAGGCTTGGCCCATGTGGGATGGTGGTGTGTGTTTGTGTGTGTGTGTGTGTGTGTGTGTGTGTCTGTGACCAGACAGCAGAAAGGTCTGGCTCACAGGAGACCCCGGTCACTGATAGGCACTCATGGAGCCTCTTCAGCAGGTTAGCAGCGACATAATTAAAAAGATAAACCTTATGAGCGGGGCACAGAGATAAGGAGTGTAATGAGAGCGAGCAGGGGAATCAGCCAATCACAGGACAACAGGGGGGTTAGGGGGCGGTCCCAGGGGAAATAAACTCCGACCTGTCAATCATCTGACAGAGATAAGTGAGGATATGGAGCCCTGGAGCAGATCTAGGAGAGCATGATCTGTAGCTTAATGTAGTCAGGGTCTCCTCCAATCAGGGTTTTATAACCTGAAACTACCAAGAGGACAAACCTGATGACACCTAACACCTGTACAATCTGTTAGAAAGGTTGTTCCTCTGCTTTGGAGGTGTGAAAGTCTCATTTATATTTGGGGATTTCTGTGCATGTGTCTGTGTGTCTCTACAGCAGGAATCCTCAGATAATCTAAGCGTGAGCTGTTTAATGCAAAGATTCCTGCAGACTGAAACATGCACACAGAGCTCAGAGACATTTTAACATCGTCGAGCAGTGACTGTTTACAGATGAATGACGTGACAGGTGCTGACATCTTGAGTTGGTGGAGTCAGTGAGTTCGTCAGACTCCTTCCTCTAACACAAACACAAATTTAATAATTTACACCTCAGAGATCCCTCAGAGCAGAATCCTGGGAGCTGATGAGATTAAAGTCAAAATAAGACGACAGTAGTTTTTCATATTTTGACTTTTTTCCTGCAATTTCAACTTTTTATCACAGCATTGGGAGTATTTTATGATTTTTATTATTTAACTGCATCATTTTTTATCTTGAATCTTGACTCACAGCATAATTTTAACAGTTTATCTCATAATGACGTTTTTATCGCATCATTTTGAATTTCAATCACATAAATTTGACTATTCTGCATAATTTCAACTTTTTCATCATTTTGTCTTTTGGTTTGAATATTTATCTTGACCTTCCCCATGATTTTGGCTTCTTTTCAGACAATTTGACTTTAATTAATATAACAAATATTTTCATAATTTTGCCCCTTTTTTGTTTCAACTAACTTTTATCATATTTTATGTCAGTATGCCCCCCCCCCCCCCCCCCCCGAAATTATAACTTTTTTCATCATGACTGTTTTATTATTACCCCTAACTTAATCTCTTTTAATTCTTTTACACAAAATAATGACTAGTTCCCTTGTAAATTTGACTATATCAAAATTATTAATTTCAATCTCATTAGTTGCTCTTTATATTCCATGGTCATCATTTATCATCATGTTTTTGAACTCTTTTGAACTTCATAATTTCCAATTTTTATCTCATTATATGACTTACCGTTTTATGTTTTGAACCTTTTATTTTTTAGTTTTGTCTTTTTATCCTATTATTGTGACTTTTATAATCTCATAATCCACTTTTAATCTCATACTTTCACCTCAATGTCTCATATCTATGACCTCTAATCTTGCTCATAAAAATAACATTTGGCCTTTCATTCAATGAAGTCTTCTTATTTGCTGTTTTCGCCCATTATTCTGTGATTTTCATCTTGAATGTTCCTTTCTGTATTGCTGCTGAAGCTAACCTGTAATAGTTCAGTGTTTGTGGTACCAGTGTAGAGAGGACAGGTCAGGAGGGTTCATGTGTGTGTTTGAACTCACGATATAAGCTGTTGTTTGGCTTCTCTTGCAGCGTCAGTGGACTGTAAGAAAACTAAACGTTCCCAATATTTTGCTCAGAAGCATATATGATGCCTCACTTCTCTATTTTCCTCCACTTCCTGTTTTATTAAGACCTAAATGAACTCCAGTCTCTGCTGCCTTTAAAGGGTCACTTCCATCCAGGCAGAGCAGCAGTGATCCAGCTCTGCAGAGGCAAGGATGTGTGTTATTGCCCAGAAAGAGTCGGTGCCTTCACGGCCCGTGGCTCTGCAGCTCAGCTCTCCCAGCTGCCTAAATAACAGACATGTATTCGTATAGCGAATAATTCCCAGCCTTCAAAACACACATATAACAATCTGTTCCAGTTGCAGACGTACGACTCTCTCCCACTCGGGTGTGTAAATGATGTGGGAGCACATTGTCTCTTCCTGCTACAGCCGAGCATGTGAGTGCTGCACAGGCGGCTGCCTTGTGATTGACAGTTCGCTCGTCTGTGCGACACTCGGCTGCTCATATGTAGAGTTCAGAGCCGTGAATGCAGGCGTCTCCTGTGAAATGCTCCCCTCTCTCCCTCTTCCTCCCCCTCCTCTTCTCTCCCTTCTCTGTCTTTGACACCCCCGATTAGAAGGGAAACCTTCGTGGAGAGAATGCATCTCTAACAGGAACAACGTGTGGTGCTGTGAGCTGGAAAGTGAGCTCTCTTGTTACTGGGCCTGCAGTCGAGGTTGTTTACATGAGCACCTGAGGAGGAACAGGGTGTACAGCCTGACAGCCGCTGCTGCTTCATCTCTAAGGAAGGCCCCCTCTGAAAGAAGAGCAGGAGGCAGCCATGATGCCTTTTCCATGCCGTCCTGTAGCCTTATACCTGTAAACTAGAGGGTTATTGCTCTGTGTGTTTGAGAATCATCAGTCCTAAATGTTGAATTTATGATATCCTGAGTTGTACGATGAGACAAAAACATGTTTTGGGGGTAAAAGGTGTTTTTTTTTTTTCAATCTGATACCTCTGCTTTTAGCCTCAGTTTGCTCAGCCTTTAACTGAAATTTACATGATACAGTCTTCAAAGCTGAGATGTATGATTTTCTTTGTCCGGATTGCAGGACAGGATGTCAGGGTCCAGTAGCTCCTCAGGCTGCTCTCATTTCATTTTGTATTTTGCAGTTTACAAAATTGAAACTTTTATCGTGTAATGATCAACTTTTATTTGAAGCACACATGGCAAATCATGAAGGGAAGTTTGGGGAATTACTTTAAAATAAAACAAATACAGAGGAGAATAGCTGCTTAGTTTACATGGATGAAACAAACACACACACACACACACATGTACATACACATTAACTTCAACCATGATGGATTTTTGTGTATGCTAAAGATAATTGTGGAGTGAGATATAATGGGATATCTTTGTGTGCAGTAAAGACCGTCCCTGTGCGATAATACTGGCGTAATGGAGACAGTATTTAGCCAACAAGCTGTAGCTCCTGACAGATAATTAGCTTTGTTCATCAGAATAAAGACGCCATAACGACGTTTTGAGAATCTCTCTTCCTAATGAAACACGTGTCGTCTCTTAATCTGCTGCTTCTTTATTCTCATTAGCATCATAAATAATCCTGGAAACATCCACTTCCTCTTTGTTTGGCTCTGGAAAAATGACTGAATCAGGAAACGTTGCACCAGGGTTGTTTTTTTCCTCTCAGCTGATCACTCTGTCAGTATTTGAGAAGGTGACATTGATGCTTTATCGATCAGCTCTGGTTGATTTGTTGTCGGTAAAAGGTTATCCGACACGGTGGTGTTAATGAGCTTTTTACTGAGCAGAAGTAGCGTTCAGAGCTAACACGTCTATGATTGGAGCTCAAAACCTGTCGATCAGAAGAGAAAAAAACTCACTCAGCTGAACTCAGCGTCCTCTGGGAGCTAAGTTCATCGTCACTGTCTGTTAGTGTTTACTTCACTGTTGCTCTCTGAATTACAAACAGTTTTATTCCAGATCTAAATTTACAGCAGACAGGCCGCCATGTTGGATCCGTCATTTCTGGGAACTCGGAAGGATCTTCATTATCTTGTTTATTGTGGTTTGGCTTTTTTCTCCACAGGGCACCAACAGTTCAACATGCAGGCTCTCCTGGAGTCGATTCGCCATCCATGGAAATACAAAACGGATTGAAAGGGGGAAACTTTACAGATTTAAGACACCACATGCCACATTAACAAACATTTTTATTCAAAAACAAATGCTTCAAACGTCAGGGGGCTGAACTTCATCTTGGCTCAATGGTATTTAAAATATGGCTAAACCAAGGAGAAACAGCGCAGACGATACAAAGATATTTTTGTTGTTGTTGTAAGGCAGAATTAAACTTGAGAATATGAAAATATTTGCATTTTATCAGCAATCACTACAGCTTTTAATTGACTTTTTTCTTTTAAACTGCCCACACACTGTAAGCAAAACTTTTTTTTTTTTTTTACTTTTTACAGACGGGGAAATAAGTTCAATGTGACGCATTTCACTAAAAGTTTATTAAGAAAAAGTTGACAGAACACCATCTCTGCATTCCAACACTTTCTGAATTATAAATAGTCACAAATAGAAAACCTTTCTCAAGAACAAACACATTTTGCCCTAGAGGAAGGAAGAGTCAGTTTTACAACAGTGTTTTAAAAGTTGTTCACTTCCAACGCTTTAACTTTGCTTAAACTCCAAACACAGCAACACAATAACATACCAGTTCAACACAACTCTCTGCTCAAAAGTACTGTATTTTCTATTAAAAAAAGAAACTCTACACATACTACAAAAACTTTCTTTATACTCTGTCCAGAAACATCTCATTGAAAAGAAACAAATCAAATTTACATCCAGGAGGAACGTAACTTAGAACTATATTAGTTTTTTTACCATTTTAAAAATAAAATTCTGGTTCAAATCTCACAGTTTGGCAAATAATTTTAATAATTAAATAAATGAATAAATAAGTAAAAAAAAATAAACACTGATAAAAAAATATTCCATTATTCCCAGGGGTTATCATTTAAGAGGATAAGTGCCACTGAATTTTTTTTTTTTTTAGTTCTTGCTCCTTTTTTAAAGTTTCTTACTTTTTCTCCTTGAATTTTAAAATACAAACCATGATTTTTTTTTTTAATTCAGTTTCAGTTTAAAAGAAAAATTCTATGATTGAAACATGATTATTGACATTTTCCTAGTCCAACAACATAGAAGTAGCTCTTTCCTGCTTTTCAACACTGCCATCATTTTTTTCAGAATATTTTTTAATGTCTGTTCATTTGATGTGTGTGTGTGTGTGTGTATGCACGTGCGTCTGTGTGAAGTTATTATCCAAGAGGAACAGTGCCACATTTAAAAAAAGACGATTTTTTAAACCTATACATTTTATTTCCTCAAAATTCTATGAAAATAGTCAAACCTGAACCACAAAACATAAAAGTTTTATTTCTCTGATATTCAAAACATTTGTAGGAACAGAAATGTAAGCAGATTAGAAACATGTCAGAAAATGGCATATTAAACCAAAACAGCTGTCAGAAACAAATCTGTGTATTATTTGCTTTGAATCAACATTTGCAGCCTAACTTTTGAGAACAAACTAAATTAACAGCTGAGCTTCAAAATTTTTGTTATCAAAGTATTTTTTAAGAAATATTTTAGATTCTCTGCTTCAGTACAAAAAAAAGTTTTACACTTCATAACAGCCATATTTACCCATCAAGTACAGATATAACATCTTATGTTAAGAGATTAAAAGCCAGTAATTAGACTTTGAAGAGTAAAAACATCCAAAGCTGCAAGTAAAATGCTCTTGACATGATCATTTGAATCAGGTGTAATACGTGTTGTAGGTGTGATGCGCTTTAAACATAGCTTCATGCGTTATAATATTTTACACCTCATCAGAAAGTCCCTGTTTTTAGCACAATGACATGCGTGACTTTATCCCCAGAGCAGGAGATTGATCCTCTCACCACCTGGACATCAGTTACAAACGTCTCATCTGAGCCCTGAAGCTGTAAAGCAGAGGATCTCACAGTCTGAGAGCTGAGGATGACATAGCTGCTTCACTATGTGGCCTCTCACCGAGCTGAGAGAACAACTGTGGGATTGATAATTTATCTTCTTTCTGCACCTCGCAGGGTGGAGGGGTGCACAGACTGATGCATTATGGAGCAGGATCGATGTTAGAGATACCCCACACACACACACGGTCACAACGTTTAACGTCCTGAAGAGGTCGGGTTTAATGTAAATGTGAAACCACTGGAACCCAAACAGTCTTCTAACAGAGGAGTGAGCCAGGCAGCAGCTTTACCTGCGTTACTTTTTAAAAACATCCTTCTAACTATTTTTGCAGCTTTCCTGTGTTTTTTTTATCTTGCTTTAAAGAGCCATGCAAATGTAGACATCACATTTAGAAGATAATGCAAAAACCAACCAAGGTTAATCTGCGTCGGAGAAGATGTTGATGTTATTCACGTTGCTTTGATCCATATTTTTTGTAATTGTTTTTAAAGACTCAACTTTCATGCTTCTTGCATATTTTTAAGCCTGATTTCCAGAGTCTTTAAGCAAAATCCTGGCTAGGTTGATGACAAATGCAGCTCAATCCACATTCATGATATTTAAATTAATCAGAAAATTTAAAATTTAACTTTATTAATCTATAAAAGTTAGCAATTTGTGGATAATGGGCTCCTGACATACACTGGTGTCTGAAGATTTTAAAGAGGTCAGACTGTATTCTGTCCTGTGCAAAGAGCTGCTCTTAAAGCACCACAGTTAGATCCCCTGTCATAATCTCTCCAGAATAATTACCTCAGTGTCCTCCGAGGTGCTCTACTTTCTGGGGATGGCTGGTTTGTTTTGAGATCCAAGCAGCAGACGAGTGAGTGTCTCAGCTTGCTAGTCCACCGTCGTGCCACTAGAAAGTGCTCTTCAGCAGCTTATCATTCATCTTACACCCTCCCTCCTACTCCTCTGCCATCCCTCCGTCTTTCACATCCCCATCTGTCTCTCTCTCCTCTCCTGCTCCTCAGACAGAAGTTCTGCTTCTAATTTTGCAGAGAGCAGGCAGAGAGAATGTGATTTAAAGGTGTGAAGAAGACGACTACAGCCTGCACCACTGGGCCTGCACACCGTCCCTGGAGTCTGCTTCTCCGTGTGGTCGAAGAACACACAGGAAGGGAGGAAATGTGTCCGCTGGGAGCCTCTACAAGCTTCTTCTTCCAGTTGTGTTCAGATCATGTGTGTGGGAGTCTCAGCGAGATCTTCAGCAGGTACAAGGAGGAAAACACGGGATCCTGCAGCAGGAGTTCAAAGAGCTCTGTGCCTGAAGAGTAAAAGTAAAACACGAAAGCAGAGAGTCCTATCCAGCATCTGCTCCCCAGTAGCAGCTTTCAAAGAGGCTCCCAACGATAAGTGAGTCTAAATCACAGAGAGCGGCGGTGTCAGAGGGGAAGACAGAGCTCTTCTACCAGCCAAACACCTTGAACTGTTCATTCCTGCTTATTGGACCATAAGGACGCCTGGCAAGCATTAGCAACCAATGTGGAAGCCTTTAGAGAACATTTTAAATATGAAATCAAAGCAAATTAACCCCAAATAAAGAAAATAAACCCAAACATCAACTCTGCACTTCTTAAACACATGCACAGCACAGGCCATTTTTGTTTTTGATGCTAATGCTAGCTGCAGCTTCTACTGCTTTGTGTTTCCTCAGTACAACTTGACGATAACTTTACAGATTACTTAAAGATTTGTTGGGTCGAAAGTTGAGGACTTTATTCAACAATAAATATATGAATAATTCATAAATAGAATAAAATAAAATTTATTTTGAATGTGTTTTGAAAAGTAGTCATTCACGAGCGCTCGAAGGAGGATGTCGTAGCTTCTTACCCTGTTTTGCTATTAAGCAACATCTTTATTGTATTTCCCCTTCTGGGGATAATTTAAGAATTGAGCCCAATTTTCTCATAAGTGTAGGCTGCCACTTTTTTGAGAGACAAGAGCAGATTTATGGACTAAACGTTGGTGACTGAAATTTCACTGAAAGACAAATTACTGGGGAAAAAAATGTAAGCTAACAGCAGCAAAGTATGATGCTGTTAACGGCTGATAGTTCTCAAACAACCAGAAGTAGAAATTTTAACACTGGTTAGTTACACATCAGGATGCTTATTCAAGAAATTCACAACAAGTGAAAAACAAAAATCAAGTCCCATGAATGATGATGTTAAAAGATGATAAGCGTCAGAAGATATCATTATAAATTAGCGAGGATAAATGCTGCCTGTCAGGTGTCTAAGAGTTCCTCTAAAGTTTGATGTGCCACATTCCAGAGTGATAACTGTATTTACTGATCAGAGTTAGGAGGTGCATGTACAATATTTCTTATTAATGGTAAGAGCCTGTGCAACACTTACTAATAACTGAAGCTGCTATATTGACAACCTGAAAACTACACAACAAAGATTCTGAAAATTAGAAATGCATGGCCCATTTTGATTATACAAACATGAGCTAAAAATGAGCTTTTTAGTTGAATGAGAGAAAATTCATTCATGAAAATTCAGCCCAAAGCAGCAATAAAGGCATGCGGTGTAACCTGAGTCATATATCATCCAGCCTTTTAGGCCCAGATGCTGAAGGTCCTGAACCCATATTGATACATGCTGCCATGCCCTCTGTCTCCTCCACAGTAATAAATGTTAATGGCACATCAAGGGGACATTATGGAGTCATGCTACAGCGAGTCTTCATTCAGAGCCTCGTATGAGCTGAACTAAAGGCCAACTGTTTTAGCCGCCCTGCCTGCTGACCTGTAAGGCCCAATCCAGTCTGATTAATTGGATCTTTTAACGAGGATCCTCTGACAATTACATGCGCTCCAGAGGGAGAGCTGCAGGATGTTAGGGTGGGTCCCCTGTGGAGTGCTGCTTCACTGGCCCCAGATCCTTTCAGGGGCCCCCTGAGAGCACTGGGGCCCCCTCCCTCATGGAGGAAGAGCAGCAGGCTGGGGTGAGATTAGCACAAAAGATGGCGCGGCCTGGTCTCAGGGGAAAGGAGTGCAACACTGTGACTCATTCATATGATTAAATGTTTATCAGGCTGCCGGTGGAGGGATGTTCAAACATTTTATTACACAGCACTTTCTCTGATATTTGTACATTTAAGCAGAAATCTTTAATCAAGCAGTAACAAACGGAAGAATTCAAAGGTCTCAAGTATCATTCCAGGTGGGATGCCAGGAAATAAATTAACATCAGGAAAGCAAACTTTAAATACTTGAAATGATAAAAAAGCAACCACAGAGGACATAAGGAGGCATAATTTGGATTTTCCAGCTAATTAACATTTATAATAATGTTTTCAAAGCTTTAAAAGTGTCAATATGTGAGAAGAATCAATCGAAGAACAGACTGGTGGCATTATTGGAGCATGCAGGTTAAGTCTCAGAGCGAGAGGAGAGAGCGGTGATGGATTCAATTACTCCTCCTTTGTCCATTCAACAAAGAACATAATTAGCACTAATGGTGATAGCAGCAGCCACAAACTCAGCACCTCCTCCCTGTTTTATCCTTCTCTTACTCACACACACACACAGATACACCAGAATCAACACATTACAAGGCTCAAACCCTGCAGTGCTCTAAAATATATTTTTAGAACATCTGGAAAAGACAAAGCACTGATAGAGTGAAAGTGTTTCATCCTTGTAACAAGATTGTCACAGAATGATTAGTATGTTTTTTCCTACATGACAAATGATGTGGATTGTATTCATACAAACATTTAAAAGATAACTGAAGTTACTTGAGGTAAAGAGAGGAAAATACACATCCTCTATCAGCTACATAAATACAGTAACTACCAATGAGAAGCACACTTACTTATATAGGAAGTGAGTGAAGCAAGTAATTGTTTAAAATGTAAGCTCAACAAATGGAAGTTCAATCAGACAGCCTACATGCAACTTTATCTGTCATCTCTGCTTGTTTACATCCAGGTAGTAGAGCATTATAGCATGTTTGAGGTAGCCATTCACAAGAGCTACAGCCCCAGCTAGTGGCAGGAGGATGCCCTACAGCTTAAACACAACACATGACCAAAATGTTGAGCCTTAAACATAAAAAATACAATTTCTTCAACTTCCTGTACTTAATAGCAAGAATGACAACATTTTATGTTCTAATGCAAACTAAGTGAAATAACTTCCATTTTTTCCACTCCTAAGACTGTAATAAAGCCTTTGGAATAAAAGCTTTTGTAGGATTTTCAAAGTCATTGCAGAGAGTGACTAAAGAGTAAACCATGAATTTATAATTTTTTATCCTCTAGTACACTTTAAGTGTCCCAATTTTACAGTACAGTCATCACAAAGCTGCAAAAAACACATTGTTCCGCTTCTTTAAAAACACCCTTAATTCAGTGCGAAGCATCCAGAAGGAACAAAAGGATCATTTTAACAGTTGGCAGGCAAATATTTTGGCAAATTGGCTTTCATCAATTCAATCTGCACTGTTGGCTGTCTCTGGCTGCTAAGGTTGGCTAAATGAACCTCTATGATTGGAATCAGCAACCTAACAGATCCCAGTCACGGCCTTTCATTTAGCCTGTGAATGATCCCAGCGATGCTTCAGTGTCTGGCCGGCGATAGCAAACTCTTTCATTGACGGGCATAATGGTGCTCCTGAAAGACGTTAATTACTGTGATGGTAAGATATGGATAGGGCACTATACGGATGGTAATTGAAGAGATGTGTGTAACCACCCCCGCCATTATTAATCCACATAATTTCCTCTTTCATTTCAAATTAATTGGAATAAAATGCTTGCTACATTAGCCTCATAATGAAAGGCAATAATCTACGAAAAAATGAATAACAGCAAGACCTTCTATGCAGGTTCAAACTAATTAAATTCCTTTTAAGCCGTATTTCATTAAAACGCTCTCATTTCAGGGCAGCCAGTATCGCGCCCTTCGTCATTCAGGAGACACTGACAAGAGGCAGAAAAAAAGGTGAATTGTTAAGAGAACCCAACTGTCAGCGAATTTAGCTCCAAATTAATTATTTCAGCCCGATAACCCTTTTCATCTCTTTTGACTCACTTTATAGAAAGAGCCAATTAATTATGTCAAACATGCTCTCTCCTTTGGCTCCCCAGAGTGGGCAGGCAGGCTGATGGGGATGTTTACTGTATGAGGATGGGGTGATGGTGTGTGTGTGTGTGTGTGTGTGTGTGTGTGTGTGTGTGTGTGTGTGTGTGTGTGTGTGTGTGTGTGTGTGTGTGTTGGGGAACAGCCCGCCCCTAATCTCGACACACCTGTCAGGCATACAGCTCGTTATCAAGGCACTGAGGGCCCCGGCTGGTTTTGTCAGGAGCCGGGCTCTAACAACAATCCAGGAGAATGTGCCGGAGCTGAGTGCGCGTGCGTGCACACACACACACACAACCTCTGCAACACACACTGTCCACTGTTCGACAATTCACTCAATTAACCCGCCGCCGCTGCACTCAGCCACAGCTGTAATGAGCTGGGGAGAGGAGAAGACGTCCGGGGTCACTGGATGTTTGTTCCTCTCCGAGACGTACATCCGTGCCGCAGTGTGTTCTCATCATTGCGGTTTTGTTTTGGTGAATCTCAGAGTGTGTGTGTAAGAAAACAAATCATGCAAGAAAAGGCCTGCCTACTAGAAAGGATTAGAGTCACCTATCTTTTTTCTAGTCTGCCTTTTTAATCCATAAATCAGAATTTTAAATAAATAGCATTCTGCTTCTGGAAAAGTTTGGGGATAGGTTTTCTGACATTTGTCCAAAATTTTTGACTTTTTCCCAGATTTTTGAGATTTTAGTTGGAATTCTGCATTTATTCCATTATTTATCAAATTAAAAAAGTTGGATATTTCCAGTTTCTACCACGCAGCATGACGTGAACCAGTGAGAGGAAACAGAACAAACACTAAAGGGAAGTGGGACTTAAGATGTACTGCAACCAGCCAGTAGGAGGAGCCCCAAGTGTTTTAGCTTCACATTATGAGCAATAAGATTATCCGTCTACCAAACGCCATGCCCTCCACATGCTCAGCTGCAGCTCCTGCAGTAAAGAGTAGATATCCATCTCCACGTTGCAGATTACACACAAGGAAAAGAGACATTTCTGAATGAGCTGGAGCTAAAAGGTTTTTGCTGAAGAAGAGGAATGTGTGATGTTCATTCATCATTTTTAAAATGTCACAGCACTTCTGTGATTTCAGTCAAACTGAAAAAGTGTGAATGTCACAGAAGCTGAATCACAAAGTGCAGAGGAGTCTCTCTCAGAGCTGTTTTCAGTCTGACTAATCTCGATCGTAGCCGGTAGCCCCTGAAGGAGTTTGTAAACCTTTTACACAAGTTTAACTGTACCTGTGGTCCGCTTACCTGACAGGCTGCTGAGGTGTTCACTGTCCCACCTCTGAGTTTGTATTTTTCAACTTCATCTGCAGTTACTGCCTGAAGCTCTGCCTCCACCGTCTTGTTTGCGGCAGCTGTGTGAGAGGCAGGTAAGTGCTGGCCTCTCACCTGGCTGCTGAGTGACTGACGTGGCATGACATCAAAATGAGAGCGTGACAACGTGGAGGGGCGTGTCCTGTCCGAGCCTGTGTCCGCGGCTGTGACACCTGGAGCTCTGAAGAATTCACGAAGTGCTGATTCAAGCCTGCGGCTTCACCGGTGGCTAAAAAGTCAGAAAAGAGCCGCAGATCTCAAGTTTAAACATACGGTGTGTAATTCCTTTAGAGGGAATTCACGCCCTCTCATCCCAGAGGCCCTTCTGCATAGTTGTTATGGCTGACTGCACATTGTCAGTCACTGTGAAAGGATAGGTGGTATCAATAGTCCAATCTGGGGACACAGAGGTGTCGAAACAGCTTTTCACCTTCACACGACAGCTTTTTCTTAGAGCTGTGCTACTTCCTGCCTGAATTTGTTCCCTAAAACCTTAAAACAGCTTTGTCTGTCCATTTATCATAGCTGTTTTAGGACAGTTTAAGTTATTTCACTCATCTTTTGGTCTCCACCACTCTAAGGCTTTAACTTTCACACTTTATTCAAAAATTAGTCTCTAAAATCTCAAACTAATTTGTTAAAGTAGACTTAACCTTTGGGCTACTGCTTATTAGCTTCTAGGCTATCACTCTGTAGCCCTAGGTTTTGGAATCTGGATTCTCATCAGTTCCCACACCTTGAACTCAAGACAGGGTTCTGGGTAGCCAGGACTCATTGATGCCTGCTGGATCAAAAGGATGGCCCATGTGGTCTGATCCAACCATAGACTGTATAATTAATGGACGTAGTCTCCGTGACGTCACCTGTCTGTTTCTGAAATGGACTTTTGAAGCAAAATGGCCAGCGTGGCCATATTGGAAATGAGGCGGGCTGTGAGTCTCCACAGTAACAGCAATCGGACGCCCCACAGTCACATGATCTGAGCTGTGCCTCCGATTGGATGAACTGGCGATCTTTATGATGTTGAATCTGCGGAGTTAGAAAAAAATTCACCCCCGTACAGTGCGTGCCGTTAGCAAAATAAGCGATTCAGACAGGAGACATTCTTTGTACCAGGCTAGAAATGTGCTTATCTTGGCTGTGAAAATGGCTTTTTTTTTGCCTTGGTGTGTATGTGACTTCCGGTACTTCCGGAGCCAGCCTCAAGCAGACACTTGAGGAACAGCAGACTTTACCACTTTCGCATTGTCTCATATTTTCAGACTGGAGGTTGCCACTTGGATCCAACAGAGAAGCTGCTTGGGCTCAAAGCACCAAAAGTTAATGCCACACATCAGTCAGGGTGTCCATGCTGACCCCGGTTCACAACTAAAAGCCCCACCAAGGGGCCCATGAACCTCAGAACTGGACCACAGAGAGATAGAAGAAGGTTGTTTTTGGAAACACAAATAATTTAAGGTATTGACTTTGTCTCCACATTCCCCAGATCCTAGTCCAATCTGGCATCAGTGGTACAATCTGGACAACCAAGTCTGATCCACAGGGGCTCCACCTCAGCATCAGATCAGTGATAACTGCAATAACAGAACCGGTGTTGGTGTGATGATATCATTTTGTTCTTTGGGGGTTGGATGTTTCATCCAATCCTTTAAAAGTGAACCAGACTTCACTTTAAATCTCCTCCTGTTTGGAGTTTGAGAGGCAACTATAGTTAAATGATGGAGCATGGAGGAGAGGGTGCAGGTGGTCGTTCACAGCAGCCTCTGCTCTCCTCCATTAGACCGAACACAGAGAACTTCATATGAAACGCAGGCTGACATCAAAGAGCTGCAGGGGCAGCTGGGAGAGCCTGAAGAGAACCAGGAGAGGGTTTATATATGAAACGGACTGCAACAGCTCCAAACACAGCATGAGCTCGACACACACGCAGAAACCCAGACGATCACTTTACTTCACTGGTGTGTGAAAGCTGTGAGCTGGCAGATGATTTTCAGAGTTGGGACGTCTGATGTGTGCAGGATACGTCTGTATGAGGCCTTTTAAATCGGTTAATGTTGGGTTTGATCTCGGTGTTTCTCTGTTTTGCAAACATCTTAAGGAGTAGGTTTCATGTAACGTGATCTGGACACTCGGTCTCTGTAAAGAATGCAACGTATGCAGAGGAAGTCATTGCTGTTTATCACTAACCACTGGCTTCAAAATCCATCTCAGTCACTCTCTGTGTTCACAGATTTGTTTTCCTCCCTTGGAGGAAGCACTGTTGATGGGCAGACTCTCTCTTTTTACAGTTTGACATTCTGAACTTTATTTAGAGAGCAGACTCCAAAGACCAAAGGTCACTAAAGTTTGCAACCTTTTCAAATCCACCTCCAAACCTGCACCTCTGTGGTTGATTTCCGTTGTAGTTCAACCCATTACGAGCTCCCAGCTATGATGAATTATTCCAACAATCTGATGCTAAATAATAAACCATCCAAACAGCTAATTATTCAGGAGCAATGTGAAGCGTAATGACCCCCCTCCTTCAGCTCAGAGAGTCCAAAAATGGTGAGATGATCAAAAAAGAAAGAGAGAAGTTGTCAGAGCGCTCCTTTGCCTGATAGAAAATCCTAAAAATCCATGACAGATGATGCTAAAAATCATTCTTGTGTTTATTTTGTGTGTGTGCCGTTCCTGTGTGTGTTTGTGTGTGCGTGTGTGAGATAGCTTTTCGGCTGAGTAGAAGTAATTCTCCTTGATTCGTTCCCAGTCACACATCCAAATGAGTTTGGATGAGAAACACAGCGGGGGAGCCTGATGGCCTCCTGAAACCCAAGGCCCGTTTCTCTGCATGGAATCGCCGCCCTCTCGGCTGAATGTGCGATGAGTTTATGCATCGTAGATGTGGGATTTGATATTCAAAAAACACACATGACTGTAAGCTGGAGTGAAAACAAAGAGAAAGGCCTGCAGGGTAAATTTTAGATTGGTCATGCTGCAGTGTGAGCACTTTGGTGTCTCAGCTCATCTGAATGAGTCTGCATGTGGGTTTACAAAATCTCCAAAAAGTGGCCTCAGAGACAAAAGGCAGGGTTTATTTGACCTTGATTCTTCCCAACAGAACCTTCTCTGTGTGTATAACAAAGTTGTGACACTGTGATGTGACACATTTGACTTATTTAGAGTAAAACTGGGCATAAATAATAAAAAAATATGATCACGTTTGTTTTTTTCTTTTCTGGTCCACAATGAAGTTCTTTACCAGGTCTGACAGCTTCGGATTTAACAGCTGGTTCCAGAGAAACAAAAATGGACTCCTTGGTGCATCTAAACATTTCTGTCCCTGAATTTCGACTTCTTCATTTTCATAGCTCCAGCTAACTTCGTAACTTTTCCTTTTTTTCTTTTCTCAGCACACAAACTGTCGGAACTGCTGCCTCCTCAAAGCCGCGTCAAACTGCAGGTGGATGCTTTAAGTACTGTGGCTCCATGACCTGCCCTTTGCCCATCTCCTGCTTCCCAGAGAGGTCAGGTGTCCACACACACACACACACACACACACGCACGCACGCACGCAGACACAAACACACACACACACATACACACACACACACACACACACACACACACATGGTCTCAAATTCCCATGTTTAACAAACAGAGCTGCTGCTATGGTGACAGAAAATGATCAGCCTGAGCGGTGAAGTGTACAGACTAAACGTATCATACAAGATTTAAAACCAGCCTACATTAAAAGTTAATTTTCTCTATTTTTTATAAGTTATGCAGGTTTCAGGTTTGTAATTTTAACCAATTTTAAAATGTTTCTGCATAAAGGAGCAATTTTCAAGCAAACTCACAAACTGTTGAACTTCTACATCTTATGAAATAGTCACGCAAAGTTTTCTAGATGAAAAGATTTTCCCACTGGGATTAGACAGTTACTTTTAAGATTTAAGAAAATCAGTAAATTTTGTGGTAAACGCTTCAACTAATTCCTATTTTTGAAGAATAATTTATTCTTGACGGCATTTCTGTTTTCTGTTCGTTTTTCTTTGTTTCTCAGCTTCTCACGTCTTTCTTTTAAGCCAAACTCACCAGTGAGTACATATTTTATATCTCTGAATGCCGAATTTATGTTTTTGGGACATTAAAAATAAAACATAAGAAAGAATAAATAATAATCTAAAGTGTTAACGAAGTGCCAAAAAATTTGATTCACCAGTCAGAAGTGAGAATTGACACCCAGATATCAGAGGAGCTGGTGTTGAAAACAAACAAGCAGGTGGACAATGAAAAGCTCTGATTGTATCAGTTGCTCATTTGTGATAAACAATAGGAATCACTTACACAGGGGTTAATGAAAAAAATTTCCATGACAAACAGAGAAGGTCATTAGTGCATCTCCTGGAATCTGAATGCCCAGCAAAGTGTGACGTGCAGCACAAACAGTAATATAGATCAACTTTTCTAGTCCATTTGGACATCACGACTGTTCGCTGTCCCCTCGTTGGATGTGAATGTGATGTGAAGCTGTCAGAAAGAGTGAATCTTTCAGCCTGGAGCTACAAACATCACTGTCTTTGGATGATGAACTCTGCAAGTCACAGGATCCCAGACAAAGTTTGTTCAACTTTAAACTTTAAACTGCATGAATTCACAGTTTTCTTGTCCAGGCATCAGACGCGATGGTGCGGGTAACAGGTTGTCCACATCTCACGGAGCAGCTTGTGCAGGTGCGTCAGAGGTCAGAGGAGGTCAAAGGGTCTGAAGCGGAGGGGTGAGAGGGGTCACATAGTCTGTTTTAAATGGTCCGCTCTCCCCCCCTCACCTTTTTGCTGCTGACACCTGTCCTGTCTGTGGGAGGTTTGCACTGTGTCCTGAGTGGGGTCAGGAGGGGCGGTCAGCAGCTCTCTGGACACTTTAGGTCAGTGAGAGGTTATGTGTGGTATGTCCAGACTGTATGTGTGTGTGTGTGGTTGTGTGTTAGTCAGAGCACCTTACCCTGCTGCATGCACCTGTGTATTCAGTTTTTGATCTGAGGCCTCAGGAGGAGAGGCTGATGAATCCTGGAGGAGTTTAAAGTGGCTGCTGTCATCTCAAACCAATCAAAAGATCACAGAAAATTCTAATTTACAGGTTTTCCAATGTAACCCGTCTGTTTACATGAGGTTTGAGGATATTTATGTACTTCTACTTAATTAAGATTTATCCTAACTCAGCCAAAGACTCCAGTCGGCTGTTTGCTCCAAGATTTCCCAGGCTGTCCCCAGTTAACTCATCCCCAGCCTGGTTTATCCACCTTAAAGTGTCCCTCAAACACACACACACATGCACACACACTCAGTATATATGGACACATGCAAACATTCCTGTGGTAGGAATGTGTGTTTACTCTTTGCTGCCAGGCCACACCATCGCAACACCAGCTGGACACCTGGCCTCTGGCCTGTCTTAAATTAGGCACCCTCTCAGAGCCCCCTCAGCCTGGACTTCACCCCCACCCAGTTCCTGTTCTCCATTATCCCCCACTGCCCCCCCACCACCACCACTGCCATCGGTACCTCAGTGTGTATCTCTAACCTGTTGATGCAGAAATGACTCACATTGCAGCACAGTCCTGTTTTGGATCTCAGCTCAGATATTTCAGTCAGCTGGCATGAACAAATTGTTTGGCACATCTGCACTGTTTCCTTTTTATCCTTTTTATCCACACTTTTCATCTTCGTCTTGTGTCCCGCTTCATTCTCTCTCACACCTGTCAACAAGATCAATTTCCTGCTGCGCCGGGTGTCTCGTCCTGTGTCCACATTCAAACCTGGCGATCTGACAAGTGAAGGAGATTTCATGCACGAGCCTGAACATTATTAAACTGGATCCCCTCACTAAAGAAAAGCACATCAAGATTTCATGTCAGCTGTTTGTGTTTACAAATGGTATCACACATAAAGAAAGGAATCAGTCATAATGTGGAAGATTGTGAAGTAAATACACAAAGAGAATCACATCACAGAGCTCAGAGAGCTGGTCCAGCCTTTTCTGAGGTTTTCTTATCAGGAGGCGGCTTCCAACCACCTGCGAGTGTTATTTGTTTATATGGTTTATATTTGGGCTTTTATGCCTTAAATGAGAGGATATGACAGCAGAAACTGGGAGAGAAAGTGAGGAATGAAATGGGTTAAAGAGAAACATAACCTCTGCACATGGTGCCAAACTTTGCTCCCCTGCATCTTTAAATTTCTTATGTGAGAGTTAGCTCAGAGATGCTCTTGCCAGCTTTGCTGTCGTTGTCTGGATTGCAGGACAGGATGTTGCTCCACTTTTCTCTATCAGAGATGGTTGGAGTCCAGTAGATCTCGAGCTGGTTTCACATCTATGCCGCTGTCATTATTTCCTCACTGAGACCAGCCTGAGATGAAGCTAATGATATTTTTACCACAGTGTCAACAGGCAGAGGGGAAATGTGACAAACTACTTTCTGTGGATTGATTTGATGTGTGATCAGGTTGTCTTTAGTCTGTCTTGTCACATTTACTGTTGATAATTTATTTCCATTGATTGGGGTTTTATCCCTTTCCAGGTCTCAGATTTAATGTTCGTTCTATAGAAGAATCAGGAATGAGTCTGAAAATCAGCTAGGATGGCGAAAACAAAGGCACATCAGCCATTATTAGCACAACACGAAGTCTTGTCCTGAACTTCTTGTCCGAGTACATTGTATGAAATAAAAATGAAGATAAGTGAGAATGTTTTGCATGTTCAAAATCTCTGATTTAGAGAACTTAATCTTCTTTTTTCATGTGAACAAGAAGCCAAGTCACACAAATAATCTAACTACAGTAAATTGGGGGGAAGACTTCCTGGTATGTCAGTAGATTTTTGCAGCTAGCTTGATGCTAATAAAGGTGTGTTCCCTCCTCAAACCTACCAAGTTTTGTACCATTTAAAGACATATTCATGGAATCAAGGCCTAAATTTTAGAGTGTTAGAATGAACAATGGCAACGTCAGGCTATAAACTGAACAAAATAAATAATTGGAGATGTTATTCCCAGTTGTTGTCACAAACAGTAAAAGGTCATTTTCAGAATTTGATTGTGTTGTAATTTATTAGAGAGAAAATTTCATAAACTAACACAATTTGGACAAGATGTCAGGACTTTCATGTCTGAAAAGAAAGAAGCCGTCCAGCAGTTTGTTTGCCAGCTGTCTCAGTTTGGTCTGCAGAAATGGCAGCAGGGTGCAGGTCAGGAAAAGGAGCTGATTTCATCACCGTCAACGGCCTGAATGAGTCATTCAACAGCGGGGCGAGTAAGAAGATCCGGTCGGGCTGCAGAGGTTTGAAATGCCGTCAGATAAACAAGAGATTTCTCAACTTCATGTTTGTAGTGACAGCTACATGTTTACGTTTTTTACTTTTAAAGCACTTAAACGTTGTCTGACTGCTGCTGACACCAAGGAGGGAATTTATGTGTGTGTAAACACACATGCAAACGAAAACAAATGTACCGCCATATTTGATGATTTCACTGACCACATGCTGCTGTCTATCACATAAACACACCTTCAGATTAAAAAGCAAAGCTAAGGAAGGCATACACCAGGGTGTGTTTGAGTGTGATGGAGGTAAAGAGAGAGAGTGAAGAATTCAGAGAGGGTCAGGGACTCTGTTGGAGCTCTGACATTCTGTGAGTGTGGGTGGGCTGCAGGATGAAGAGTCCTCTGTGACAATCAGCTAACCTGCACGACACCACCTGGTATACTGGTCGATGGTTCAACGGGAGAAAACAGATTGTTTTTCCTCTTGGTTTAGGATATGTGAGCGATTGAAGCACACAAAACTGTACTGCAAAAGAATTTAAGTAAAACAAAAAAGAATAAACGTGAACAATTTGGTTTACGTGAGCTGAACTTTAAGCTAACTGCTTTTCAGCATGTGTCTAAAAGTTTTCCGACGACAGTGGTCTGTTATTGTGGACGGCTTGTCTAAATGACTAAATAAACAGAGCTACTGTTATGAATGCAAAACAATGACTGATTAACAAACCTCATAAATAACTTATTAATTTGCTCTCAGGCAAATTCCTCTCAGTCCTCCAACAATTTACAGGAAGTGTCTCTCAAATATTTATAAGCTGGGGTAAGTGGGCAATTTATGTCTGACTAATGACAGGAGCATCCCTCTAATTACTCCAGTTGAGATGGGATTAGACACTTCTTATTTCTTAAAGGCCACTGACGGGCACAACCAGCAGCATCAGTGAGAGGCATCCAGCGCTGACAGGAATGCGCACCGCCATTACACGCCAGGCTAATAAAAGTGTGTCGTTTAATTAAGGCTAACGTTTCCTCTCGTAATAAAGCAGCGCGTTTGAAGAGCGAGGCCGACCTATCAGGAGATTTGTACTTACTCCCCCACACGTAATTAATAAGACAACAATATTGCAGAACGCCTGTGGTTCTGCATTCGACTCGCAGCGCTGGCAAACACACAATGCCGCTAATAAACAATATGGAAATGGAGTTCCCTGATGACCTCCGCAGGGTTTGAGGAGCTGCACGAGCTCGTGCAAAACGCAGAGTGCACAGAGGACAGTGAAAACCCTTGTTGATGCTTCCACATTTATTTCAGTCCCCCAGCAGTGCGACACGGCACACAATCAGAGAGAAGCTACAGTACAAACCCCCTGTTTCTGTTCCTCCACCCCACACAGCCCAGACAGAAGGTTATTGCTGATACGGCGAGGCTTTGAGGGCCATTATCAGACAGCACAAACAATTAAGGGTGTCAATAATGAGAGAATAAGAGGGCTCTTTTGTGGACGGCCTTTTGTGACAGAGGCCCCTCTTGCATGAAAAGAGCGAGACACACTGTTGGATCTCCCCCTCGCTGGTGTGCCGATGTAGTCATTAGCTAGCGATAAGCTCAGGGAGGAGGCGCTAAGAGATAGAGCGCAGGATCCAATTTTGAAGGAAGAAAAGACGTGTGAGCTGCAAACCTGTGGCGTAGATTCTCCTCTGGAATCAAGATCAGACATATTATTTCACATTTCAATGGAGCCTTTGGACCACAGATTCCTTGAACACACAATATCATGTCTGCAGTCCAGATAAATATTCAGCCTACAGTCATTTTTTTTCCCACTGTCCTCCTCTGTCCATGATTGACACCTGCATCCGCCCGGCCTTGGAGAGCAGCCAGCCGTTCTCTTGTGTTGCAGCTCCGCATGGTCGATCACGGGGGTCCCGCCCTCGGACCCTGGCTGACGGGGGCCCGACGGGGAATCGCTCAGCCCCCCGATGACATGTTTAGGAAGTAGCGCTGGCCGGTAATTGTCCCGAGCCAGCAGGGAAGATGGAGGGTCACAGGGAGGAGACAAAAGGAGGAGAGGATGAGCGTGAGGGGACGAGGCCCCCAAGCCTTTCAAGGAGAAGAGACGTCTAGACATCAATGCTTTCACAGGAGAGACCGAGTGTCTTTAATGTGACTTTGAGAATCTTGTTCCCCCTTAAAGATGTGAAGAGGAGGCTGGTTTGTTCTTCAGGGGGGAGGAGGTGGAGGTCAGATAGATCCATGATAGGAGACAAAACTAGAGCTTGACCTTGTTGGTAGGACTTGATGCCAAAGATGTAATAACATTAGTGTGTAACCAGAGTTCAAACTGCAGGTCAAAACACTCAATTATGATGATTCTGATCACATCTGTTGAGTTTTTGTAGAGAATATTTGAAGATAAAACAACATTCATTTTATTGTCAGATTAAACAGCATGTCTTTAACTGTAATTTCCTTCAAGCTGCACAGCTGTAGAGTTTATTTAGTGCCTGGCTGAACCACAACACACTCAACCCTCCTGAACAGGTGCAATGTGCCTGTGAGTGTGTGTTGGTGTCTGTGCTGTGCTCATGTACGCATAGGGTGTGTAAGCGTGTGTGTGTGTGTGTGGAGCAGGTGGGGGGTGGGGAGAGAGGGTAATGGGTCAGGGCTCTATTTTGAACAAGTACTTACTGGTTCTTTAATAAACCTTTGACCCCCCCATGGGGTCATATATCCCCAAACAACTGTGCAGCCTGCCACCCACAGTGACGAGCTGCTGGTGTGTGTGTGTGTGTGTGTGTGTGTGTGTGTGTGGGGGGGGTATCTCTAAAGACACTACACACTGTCCACATTTACCCTTCAAACAGCCCCTCATCACCAGAGTGTGAGCATGCACTCGTGTGTTTGAAAGTTTCCTTTATTCACTGAATGATCCAATTATTCTTATTTTTAGAACATGAATCCTGCTGGAGTCCCACAAGGCTCAGTCTTTGGCTCATTATTATTCTGTACACAATTAATGGATCCTGATGTCTCTTTAAGAGGCTGTGGAAACCGTCATTTCAGAAATATGCTAATACATTGATGCACTTACTGATGATGATAATACATCGCAATTATTAAGGATTCTTAACAGTTTTTAAGGATGAGCATGATGAGTCAAAAAAAAAAAGATTAAATGATTTTTAACACTATTAAGCTGAAATGCTGCTCTTGTCATGTCTGAGCTAATAGCCCTGCTAAAACCTGCCTTTACCTGGGGCTGTAGCTGTGGTAGGACCCTATCATAATTCCAGGATGCTATACAACCTGGATGTAAACAAGCGCAGATAACATATGTCGTTTGGTAGCTTGGTGAGCTTTGTCAGCATGTTGATCTTGAAAAAAGGAGATAAAGTTATCAACCTGAGCTTGCGAGGACAACTGAAGGCTGCCAGTGCTAGACTGAAGCAAACACCAAAGTGTAGTGTGAGGACGAGGAGCAGTCTGGTCTATCCTCAGTTTTATGTGTTCTCTTGCAGTCTATCTCAGAGTCTGTGTTTGCTCCCCTCAGCTCTGTGACCCCTCTCTGATGCAGGCCGGGGGTCAGGGGTTCAGCCTCATGACAACACCTCCTATCACTACAATGTCACTCACAGGCTGTCACATTACCCCTCAGCCACGAGGGCGACAGCACCCTGAACAATAATCTAATTAAGTATCAATGAGCTCCGCAGCTCTGAATGTAATTGGCTTTTTATGGGCGGGTGTGGAGAGGGGTGAGAGGAGGAGGAGGAGGAGGAGGGGTGAGAGGAGGGTGGTGGGCGTGCAGATGGTGGTAGTAAATGAGACAACATACATCCTCATTTTTTAGCATTAGTAAGTGTTTGGACTCACAGAGCATGCACAGGAACATTTTTTAGATGGAGTCCAAACAGCACTTTGTGAATATATTTAAGGGATTAGGTCTTATTTTTATCCTGATTTTAATTAGAGAATTATATTCATTAATATACAATTACCAACTATTAATAAATATAAAAGAAGGTCAGAATAAAATGATACATGTTTTTTCGTTTATCAATAACTACAAGGCTGATGAAAATCTATTGTGACTAAGTGTCAAACTTTGGTGTTACAATATGAAATATGATTTCTGCAGTTCTTCAGGTTTCCACTAGAGGCTGTCTTCAAAAGTGATTTGGTTCCCTTAGAGCCCCATGTCAAAATGTTACAGCAGCATGTTCACAGCCTGGTATAAAAACAGTTTGGGTCTCTGTAGCTTATTTATCCATTCATGACAACTTTATGAGCTGAATTTATACACAAATCACCTGTTTACTAAGGGTTAAGGGTTAAAAGTTATGAACGGTAATGGGAGTGGCCTCTCTGAGAGACAGGCGATGATGATGATGATGATGGTGATGATGGTGATGGTGATGATGTTATGGGTGTATAGAGGCTGTCCTTAATTAGCTCCTGCACTCAGACAGGTCACTCATATCCTCCCTGTCGCTCTCTCTCTCTCTTGTCCACTCCCTCCATGTTATCTCCCCTCTCTAGCCCTGCTCCGTTTTTTCCCCCCTGAGCTGGTCACACCACAGGCCGCAGCCTCGACGCGCTACATTAGCTCAAAGAGCAGGCCGTGCTAATGAGACACGGACATGGGCTCTGTAGCTCATTCATCATCCTGCTCCCTCCAATCCCAGGGCCCTTTTATCAGGCCCCGGCTGGGCCCCGCGTCCTCTCCTCCGACATTAATCAGCTGTCCGGCCAGGCGGGGGCCCTGATAATGCCCTATTAGCCACACAACTCCGGAATCATTACAGGCCAATGAAAAGGCCAAGGATTACACTCCCACCTTCCCCCTCAACACCACCCACCCTTAAAGAGAGAGAAAGGAAGGGAGAGAAAGAGAGAGAGAGAGACCTCTGGAATCAGCATCCTCCGAGCAGAAGGCGGAAATTAGCAAAATAGCTCGATGGCTCGACCTCAGGAAGGGTTTGTTCGACTTTTTTTTTTTTTTTTCTACGCTCATGCCCTCCTTCTAACTCTGTCTTATACAAAAAATACATTTTATTTATTCCGAAGCAACATTTCTCTCATGGGATTGCTTGCTCACTGAGGTGTACTCTGGAGATCTGAAGGAGGTGGTTGTTATTTTTGCTAAAATGTTCTTTAAAAACATTCAGCCATTTATTAATCATCATATGTGTAACACTGATAAATTAAGATAAAAATGTAAATATGATTCTGATTTGTTGAGAGCCCTTAAAGATATAATGTAAGCCTGTAGTGTTTCTGTGACGAACACCAAAGAGCAGCATTGTGTTTACCTCTCTATAAAGACTCTTTCTATCACACAATACTCTGCCCATGTCAGGGGGAGCGGGATTAAAAACATGCTGTAGGTGGCAGAAGCTCCGTTTTAGAGGATTTTATTCCATTCTGAAGGCTTACAGGCAGTGGAGGAGCTTTCTTAAATCTGACTGTAAAGCTTATCTTTAGCATCTCAAACGCATGATTGAGCCAGATTTCCCCAAACACACCAGCTCTGATACAGCCTGTGTGTCTGTTGGCTCACAGAGGAATGAGTCTGATCTGTGGGGAGACCTGTGCTCCCACAACAGCTTCAGTTTAACCCATATATCCTCCCATTCCCATATCCAGGCAGACACCTGCCATCAATCTTCAGGCCTTTTGCCATAACTCATTTGTTATCACCGCTGGGATCTCCACAGTGATCAATGATTATGAATGTCATCAGAGAGCCGGCTGCAGAGCACCAAAACCCCTCGGCAGTAATTCGACGGTATGGATCATAATCGTAATTATGAGATATGCTTTCACTTCCCTTTCTGATTATGTGTCTGCATGCAAGAGCGCGCTGGCATTAGAGGCAGAAAAACATCCATCATGTGCAGACGCAGGCAGACGAGCGGGGCCAGCCCGGTGATAGATCAGCTCTGAAAAGGTAATGATTAGCTCCCTTAGTGTCCGTGGAGCTGGGCCTGCTGGTGTCACACACTGCCCTCCACCAGCCATGCAAAGTGGAACAGATGAGGAGCCATTTGTATTCATTAGAGCGTAGAGTGAGCTCGGAAAAAAAGGTACTCCTCTTCCTCTCTTCTGTGTCTGCTCCCATCTCTCTCCGTCTGCCTCGGCACCAAAAGAATCAATTCTAAATCAAAACATTTGTACAAGGTGACACGACGCTGAGCGACAAAACATGCACAGGTGAGGCGTGCGCGCTCTCTTTGTGCAGAGATAGAGACTGTGGAAAGGCAGATGAGGGGAGTGGAAAGCATCAGAGAAAGATGATGGTGTTCTGTGCACAGACTTTTTGAAAGGCATGGGCGAAAAGAAAAAAAGGCACAAACAGTGCGTTCTTGTGCGTTCTGTGTATTGGAGGGCACTTTAGTACAAGATTTGGCTCCCAAGTGGGCACTTAAGCATGTGTTTTTCAACTATTGAGCCACGAGGGGCAACATCTCATCCCCACCCCCTGTGCACACCCCTGCTCAATGAAAAAAAAAAAAAAAAAAAGGAAACATCATGAGCTGCAAACCCCAGGCTGAATTCCTCCAAACAGATTATCCAATGGCTGAGCTTTGATGCTAACAGCTAATCTCCACGATCAGTTGCAAAACAAGAGCAAACAGCACAGAGCTGCAGAGCTTTATGGGCGTGTATGTGCTTGAGTATTATTACAGTAATGTCTTCTGTGACTTGGACCTTGAGTCAGTGCAGCTAGCGGGGGAAATGATGAACATTTTATGCAATTAGCAACAGCAATCCATTTCTCGTGAACCCACCCCTTACACTGCAGCATGTGTTTACACAGGACGTCAACAACAAACTTCACACATGTGAATTTGTCGCTTTGCTTCTTTGTTCACCTTCACGTTTTTGTTGAGGTGAGACAAGAAAACATGTCAGCCAATTAACAACCTTTGTGTCGACATGATGGAGGTTAGACGACACGTTTGATGTTCTAATTAGTCCGGCGGGGTCTTTAACAACATGTTGGTTCCAAACAGATGACTCTGATGACACAAGCGATGAAAACAAACTGCAGCTCTAAAGGAGCAATTCACTGAAATGCAGAGCATTAAAGGCAGAGCTGTATTTCAGGTCAAAGTGATCTTGGACAGCAGATAAAAATGGGTTCGTGAAATACAAGAGTCAAACTGATGCAAACTGTAACAATGAACCTGTGACCTCGACATCATCTGACACACCTGCCACCAGTTTACCTTTTTAAGGCTCATTTAGACGCTGACAGCTGGGTTTGTGGAAGACAACGGTTTAAAATAAAGGATTAGACTTAGCTTTGGATACCCCTGACATCCGCTCTTCCTTCAGATGGGTGATAACATGTGACTTTAAATGCATCTGTTCATTCTCAGCAGGAGAAAATAACCCTGAGGCTGCTGTCGCTCCCTCCCTGCCTGCCTGCCTGCCTCTGTATTGACAGTGTGATGATGGTGTCATTGTAAATCAGTGTGGCTGCAGTGTATCAGATAAGTGGCACAGAGCTACATGAAGACGGAGTGCTGTAATGAATGAGGGGCCTCTTTAAATAAATACTTGTTTGACGTGCAGATAAGAAAAGATCAGAGTCAGGTAGCGATGCAGCTGAGTGGACAGCCGTCTCTCACACACATACATTATATTGGCAGCAGCATTATAATGCACTAAATTACTCTGACAGTCGTTGCCATTATTCCCTCACTGCCTGTCTCGGTGGTGAATGGGTGTGTCTAATTGTGAGCTGCTGTCATAAAGTGGGGTCACTGTGTGTTCTTGGTGTCACGTCAGCACCTTTACAGAGCCGGGCCCTCAGATAGGATCAGCATCCGACACAGCGGCTCTCTCTGCAATGATTTATGGGAAACAGAGGATGTGGTGTCGCCAGGGTACAGACAGCAACAGGCGTCTGGATGGGAAGAGGAGGACGCAGAGACCTGCTGGACAGTGTGACGCCCTTTAATACCCCCTCGCCTGTCCCATAAAGGGGTTAGGTGTGTCCTTAGGCCTCTATACAACCATACATGTAGTGTTCTTCCTCTCCTGTTAACTTTTTCTAAACTTTATCCTGTGAAAAGGTCAGTGTCAGCCTCTGTGCGTGGAGAAACATCGCCTCGCTCACAGCCTCTCAGAGAGGAGATATTTGGGAACAGTCTGATTTGAGGAAGTATTAAAGACGGTACCTGAGCACCCAAGCCGGTCTGGAGGAGGCTATTAGTCGTGACCTTTGCAGCCGAGCACCTGAAGCTCCTCCATTAATTAGCCATGTCATTTTTTGGCTGCAGCTATGCAGTAATCCGTTTAAAACCGGCGTTTATCCCGCAGCTTGTCCTCGTAAAGTTTCCGAGTTTCATATTTGGCTTCTTTACGGCCTCCTCTCGCCTGCACAGCGTCAGGGTGTCTGATGGAGGGAATTAGTCCTGACCTTTAAGGAGGAGGAGGGGAAGGCCTGTCATTAGCCAGGTACCAGGAAGACATTACCCCGCCTCGGTGACCTACACAGATACTGCTCAGATAAGGGATGAAGAATCACTGCGCTGTCCCTGGAAGCCCCCAGCAGGAAAACAAATGTCTGCTCTGACCTGCTGCGTGTTTCTCCTCCACTGATGTTTGCTCACAAGCAGAATGGGTTTGGTTTCTTCTTCTGCATCAGAAAGTGATGCTTATCTACTGTATCTGACTTTGCTTGGACATATTTACATCTAAGAAAGGTTGTTGTGGTTGAGATGAAATCACACCCAAGTCTGGAGTCTCTAGAATTTATTTAGCCAGAGGGACAAGATCAGGATGTATTAAGAGGAAATGGGGTTTTGAGATGATTTTAAGCTGCGGTTGTACCGTTGTAAAGACTACACTTATTTATTTATTTGTTTGTTTGTTTGTTTGTTTGTTTGTTTATTTAATCTTATTTTATTCTTTTATTTTTATTTATTTTTCTACCACCTGCCTGTTTCTTTCAAGTAAAGAACAGAAAAATAAGCTTTTTTGAAGTTCTGTTTAAGACGGGTTTCAGGTGACCCAGTGGGACTCGCTGTCAGACAGACAGAAGCTACATAGCTGCTGATTGTTGGTATTCATCATAGAAATTTGGCCGCTGACCAAAGCTAACAGGTCATGAAACTGGGCACTGGTTGAGGGGGGGAAGCCGCAGGAGAGTTCATCTGGACTCCAATTCATGAGGCCAAACCTTTCCTTCAGGTTATCTCAGCCTCTGGGCATCATTTTGATCTTCCTTTGTTTTAACTCCAGTTCGTCCCTAAACTTTCTCTTCAAAGTTCTGCAAGATCAACCTGTTATAATAACTGGTAATGGTTTTCTCAATGCAGAGATACATTTCCAGGATTTTCCCCCCTCGGCGTCCGTACCTGTTCCCTCTTCTCAGCTGGGGCCGTCTTTGAGTCTGCATCAGTGCCTCACACAGCGACTGATTCACAGTCAGCAGTGACAGATGTAATCGACATGCATCAGAGAAGTGATGCAGAGCAACCAGGCCAACATGGAGGATGGCGGTGGGGGGACGCGACGCTGTAATGATCCCATCCAATGGCTCCTGACGCTTGCTGTGTGAGCGCCTCCTCTCTACGAGGAGAGTCGCTGTGAGCATCCAGGCGGCGGTGCCTCATCACGCCCAGGGAGGAGACAGACACCTACCGTCTGCCTCCTCTCTCTGTCTGAATGCTCCATCGCCCCCTCCTCCCCACACCTCCTCCATCCTGATGAGGCTTCCTGAGGATAATTAGTCATTAGTCAGGTGAGAGAGAGAGAGACAGAGGAGACACTTCAGAGAGCTCAGAGAAAACTGAACATTTAAATATTTATTATGCAATGAGAAGCTGGGATGGTCTTCAAAATCTACTTCTCACGTGACACCTGTCCTTAGATCCCCATTCAGGTCACTGTCGCTACATCCAACAATATCGCTGCAGGAATCGACCATGTGACCTTTTTGTCTGCTTTTTCAAACGTTTTATCCTCTTCTCTCATCCCTCCCTCCCTCTCTTTCTGAAATGAGTGGGAAATTGGACGTGAATACTCCGACCTCTGCGTGTGTTACCTCACACACCTTCTTACCAGGATCACGACCCACCACTGAAAGCTAAATTCAATCAAAGGCAAAGCCACTGTGATCAAGGAGCTGGTTTCTCAGTTGCTTTTGGCTCAGACTCTGTGCGCTTTGAACCGAAGCCTCTGAAGGATATCGAGAGCTAGACTAAATACACACACGGAGTCCCTAAAGGCTCACTGGCAAGCCTTTTCTTGTTTTTCATATATTTTCACTCTGCGTGAGCCAGGGGTACGGGAATCCTACGCCAGAGCGTTTATTGATCCTGTGCACGGTCCTCCAGAGCCCCTGCCTCTCTTAACATTGAGCACATATGAACTAACACAGGCGCTGCAGTTTTTCATTATGTGAAATGTAGATGTGATTGAGAAATTCTGTCACGACGGGCCTGATTCTGGGGCTGGAGGGGGGGGCCCTGAAAACCACACTGTGAAAGCATTCCTGAAGAACTCGCAGAAAGTACGCAGAAGTGAAATTGCTGACAGACCCTCCGCAGATTAAAGATAATAACAGAATATATTTGGCATTTGTGCAAACATCGACCTGTCATCGTCTCCACATCCTGTGATGATGTTACAACTTAAACTGAATGTCTTCTTTCCTTTTGTTTGTCAGCAACCCGTTGATTCGATTACACTCCACACTTTTGGGAATTTCTGAACCAGTTAGATATTTACGACATGCTGACCTCCGGCCACTGGCAACACCCAGACCTTAAGATAATCTGGTCCAAACCAAAAGCGTTCCTGAGAGACGGGATGTTTTTATAAATCCAAAGATAAAGAGGTTACAAAGAGTAGGGATTCAAGACCTAACAAAAGGTGTAGTGCTGCTGGGTTCTGTTAAGTTTGTTTTTTAATTCCTTCTTCTGTGGATTTGTTAGTCTCTGTATTACATGAGTCTGGATCTGGTCTTCTCTGCCTTTAAACCTCAACTTGATACTTTTTCGTGTTACAAGCTGTTTCAGCTCTGCAGCAGAAACCAGAATATGAAACGTCACTGTGGGAGCCATCCACAGCTTTTTCAGTCTTAATCAAAGCAGTGGGGTAAGAGTCTACTGAGGCCTTGGATGGAGAGCAAAGAGCTGACTTCAGTCTCGTGCCAGCAGTGCTCTAATGTGGTTCCTGGTCTGTATTTGTGCACTATATTTATGCGAATATTTCCCTTTTTTCCACTTTTTCTGTTACAGGGAACTGAAGTGATGGATTAGTTTGTCAATGAGCTCTGAGCATCCAGAGAGGCTGTGTAACTTTGACACAGCATTAGTCAAAGAATGCTGTGCGGGACCATATGTTGGTGCCTGAGCCGCTGTGTTGTACATGACAAGGCATCATGGTGCCAGAGAACTTTGAACAGCCTCTTTGAGGACCAGGCTGGCTGCTACATCAGGAAGGGAAACATGCAGCTTGTTTTCTAACTTCACAGTCACAGAGCTGATGCTGCACAACTCAGTCCCAGAATTAAATGGCAAATATCCAGTGAGTAAAACAGATTTAACTTTTTGTTTTCCTATTAAATTGCATTGATGGTTTGTGAAGGCAGAAATGGATATATCACCCTGTCAGCTGAGGGCAGATTATTTCTGAAGGCAGTTAATAACGTGGATTGTGCCCGTTGGACAATATGTTTTTCGAGGCTGCTGTTCCAGTGTGGGAAATAAATGTGTCTATCAGGCTCCCCCTCAAGTACAAAACCATTAGAAGATGTCCTAAAAGTTTCATTTCCAGTTAAATAAGGACAGAGAACCAACTAGCATCTTCTTCAGGATGCCTTTTAGTGGAGAAAACATGAAAATATAAGTTTTGTGGAGGAAAATATCACCACAAGCTTTCAGGAGGCCTATTAGTAGAAAAAACAAGACATCAGCTATAAACAATATCATACTCTCTGTAGTGTGCATACTGGGAAAGAAAATATGCCCATACACCCCACATGGTTCCCCTCCAGTGGAGAAAACCTGACGTTATGCAGACATTTAATGGTGGGAATACACCAGATGCATCTCCAGTCCGGCTCCACTCCATTGCATGTTGACTGTGTACTTCAACTCATGTGTTCAGTCCAGCAAGCTGCATGACTGACAGCTGGAGTCCCAGACTGAGGAGTTTCAACACTTCCCAATGTACTGATGAGCCGCTCTTCTTTCTTGTTTTGGCTGTAAAACCTCAAACCTGTTGACCCCTGGTCTGGTTCCGCTCATTATGTCAGTTTGTTGTGGTCAAGCTAAATACCATCTAGTTTTGACACTGCTTGTTTTATTTCGAAAGTCCCTGGTTTGTTTTAGGTGGTTTCTGTGCACAACTTCCTGTCCTGCTCGATCTTCCCTATGGTGAATTAATGCATCACAGTGCTGGCATCCAGCAGGACAGTTGTGTATATACTGCAACCTGCCGGAGCAGGGTTGCAGCAAGACCACAATGGAATGGATCCGGTGTAAGGTGACACATCGACCTGAATAGAAATTCTGATCAGGTGCTGTGATGGAGTGGAGCTCAAACAGAGACACATCTGGTGTATTTGTGCCGTTGGTCTGTCCATTGGAAAAGTCATGACATTTTGCCATCGAGGACACGGTTCCAGGAGAAAACTGTTTTTTCTTGTTAACTCCCTTTTGGAGGAGATTCTTTCCATCAGAGTAAAAATTGTCCTTCTAGTGGAGAAAATACAAACATCTGATCTATAAGTTTCCCCTCAAATTAATGAAACAGGCAGATGTGTCCTTCAGGCTACCTCTCTTAGAAAGAAAAAAAAGGTGTGCTTATCCACTTGTTTCTTCAGAAGCCTATGGGTGTTGACTTCTGCCTGCAATTATCAACTTCCGGTGTCCGTCGGCGGCAAGCTAGCTTAAATCAACTCACGTGAATTCATTAATGCTAGACAGGGCTCAGTGTAAACTTTTTTAAAAACATCCGCACTATGACTCCACCTCCTAATTTTGTTCATTTTGTTGCTGTCTTGCTTTTAAAAGCCAGTTATTAGAGCGAGTATGACAGCTAGGCTAACATCATCAGTTTTGCGTTTTCTATGAACTATGGGTAGTCAGGAAAATGGATAGTGGAGAAAACATGACTGTGTGCCCCCTAGTCTGCTGTTCCAACAGAGAAAATCTGGTGATGCTTCATTGAATTGCGTCATGAATTTAGCATTTGCATAAACTGTCATCCCACCTTTACTGTTGCGTCGTTGGGATGATATTCTGTCATAATCCCAACAGTTGTGAATTATTAACACCAACCCACATAACATCAGATGCACACAGCACACTGAACGCAACGCGCTGACTCTGCTCTGCAGTGTCAAGAGTTCAGTCCACAGTATCAGAACATTCTTATGGTTTTGTTTTTCTCTCCTTTGATATGTTTTTTTTTTTTTTTTATGCCTCCGAGAAAGTGTGTGCATTTGATTCCGGAGAAAATAAAACACAGCTTCCTCGGCTGAGCAATGAGGTGTGGTATGCTGGGCCGACTGGCAGACCACAGAAACACAGGAACTCAGATTTTTAGCTGAGGAATGCTGTGTTTAAATATAATCCGGCTACACGCAGGAGATCTGCAGAGGGGAGAGGACAATGTCTTCATAGAGTTTCCATCAAGTTTGATCTTAACTCAGTCAATAAAAATCAACCCCAGCAAAGAATTCTGGGAAAACTGTCGACATGTATGCACATTTGAAGGCAATCTAATGGATATTTTCTCTTGACTTAATCAGGTCTTTTCTCTCCAGCCCTGAATTTGTGACCACAGCAGGAAAATGTCTGCCTCAGTTGACCGTTATGTTTTCTACCGCTGTGTTTGCTTCACAGAAATGTCCTCATACATGCTATAACCAGCGGCCTGCCTCACCTAAACCCAACATAGTGTTTAACATTGTGAGAAGGCGCCTGACGCAGATGATCTCCTGCTGAGAAGGGTTTGGGTTTGAGCAGCAACTTCCTGTAAAAATCAGATGCTTGAACTATCTGGAAAGTGTCACGAGTTTGTGTGAAAGGGCATCAGAGGAGCAAATCTAGATGCTTCCAGATGTGATGCTAGCATCAGCTATAAGATCACAACACACACACACACACACACACACACACACACATACAGGGACAAACACACTCCGCCGGTCTGTCCCTGTCAGACAGACGTCTGGCCCTTGCAGACAGGAGGTTGGATGTGAGCAGCTCTTCATCTCTCCGCCACATTAGAGCGACACATGGAAACGAGGCTCCCTGGGTGTTTGCGGTGGCTGCAGCCTGATGAACTCTGGCTGAACTTCAGCCTCTGACGGCCTCCAGCAGGTCAGGACTGAGTCTGGCAAGCACAAGCTGTCCATCCAAAGGACAGTTTCCTCACGTCAAATTTTCAGTGATTGAATAATATTTCAGTCAAAATTCACATTTAAACTCATAATTTTTGATCTTCTTAAATAAAATTAGAGTTTACTTTGATGCACTGATGCTGTGTAGCGGTTGTTTAGTCAAAGTATCTACATGTTTCTACTTTAGTTTTGATTAACCTGCAGTACGTGCTCATGAGCTGACATCATAGTAAGAGCACTTACCCAGCACATATCTGATATAACCACACACACACACACACACACACACACACACACACACACACACACACACACACACACTCACAGAACTATGCTAACAGGTCTTACTCATCCGTTACTGCCTGCTGGTTGCCTCGAGCGTCCTCTTCGGCGTGATCAATTTTCAGATGGTGGCGGTTCGTGATGCATTTTGTCAGAGCGCTCGGATTGAGACGTACGGCTGACTGATGGCGCAGGAATGTTCGATCCCTTCAGGTGAAGTCAGACCTGATCAGGGCAGGATCCTCTTCACTGGCTGTACGTCAGCGGCTGCAGCGTGCAGAGCTAGCGTGTCACTGCATGCTGTGCGTGTGTGTGTCTACGATGGGAAGCTGTTCAACCCCCAGCGTTTGTGAGCGTTTTTGTGTTTTGTTTGCATGTTGATGCATGCTGTGAATGTGCGCGGGTAAAAGAAGATTGCATGTCTGAGTCTAAATGTGGGAATGGTTTTATTTTTTACTTTGGCGTCTATGTTTCCAATAAAATTCACAGATGTTGAATGAAAATGTTGCTGTTGAGCAAAAATCCAAGAAAGAAAACAGACAAAAACCTAAAGAAATAGTGTTTTTATAAAGATAAAGTCTGAAGGTTCATTATTTGTTTGACTTGACCTCTGGAGCTTTTGGCTCCAAGTTAGAGCTCTCATGGAATTAATGTTACAGAAACACACCAGTTCAAGTATTGAGACCAGATGAAAAATTGCATGAATTTAAATTTTGCATGTTGGATCTTAAAGGGACTGGGAGGACTTCCTGTGTGATCACTTCCAGATATATGCCTGATCCTAAGCCGCAATTTAAAATGAGATTATAAGCGCCAATATAGGTTATTTCTAAATGCTATTTCTCAGCTGACCAATTGGATTGGATAGGACTCTATGACAGCACCATGCTAGCTGACAAAGTTTTAACCCACATGCAGCAGTTATACTGCAGTGATCTGATCAAACTTAAGAGTCTGTCAATAAAATGAAGAGTGAGGTTATGTTGGATCAGCTTGATAGATGAGCAGGACATAAGGATTCACTAATGTTACACATTCTCAGAGCACTGGGCTGCGAGTGGCACAAAAATAGCCGGCTACTCAACTACAGTACAAATTGACAAAGTTTTCTTGCTGTCAAGTTTCAAACGACAGCACTGCGTAACCGTTGATAAATGCCTTACCTGGTCAAAAAAATTTCTTGAACAAAGAAAAGTAGTGTCAAAAAATGATCTGATCTCCATTCATTTCCAAAAAAAACTTTAAGAGTCATGTTGTCGCAACAGTGTGCGTGCGATTCCAGCCAAAGGGTGTCACTGCAGTCCACTTTTAACAGAAGTACTCACAGCCCCTTTAAGCAGGTTCAAAAAGAGAAAGAGTTTCAAAATGCAAAAAGAAGAAAAGGGAAGTGAGACAAAAAAAAAACCTTAGCAAGCAATTTATTACAACCATTGCTGTCTTCAAAGTCCAAATGGGCGATTTTGTGGCGTTGAAGGAGACGAGGCCTTCAAAGATGATTTTTGTTCTTAAAACTCTTCTCTCTTGGGTGCCGTCTGGTGGTTATTGGGCTGCAGTCGGCACCAGTAACGGTGTTAATTTAGGTTGAAGATCACCCCGTGTCTTGACAGACAGCCAATAAGATCCTCCAACTCAGCGCCGGTGAAATTTTTTGGGTCTACCACTCGACTTTTATCTTCCATAACCCTCAGGATCTTTGAAGAAATTTAAAATGACTGTCTTACTGCGTCCAACCTCAGCAGTGATGGCGTGTTGTTAGAGGCCTCGCTTATGCAGCTCAACAATCCGACCACAATCAAAGAAAGAAAACTTTTTGCCTTTGTCATCAGGAGGTCATGACAGAGTGAATACCTGACACAAATTCTTACTGAAGCTAGATTTTTGTGCAGATTTTGTCTTTTAACGGATGTGGTCTTAAACTTCTGCTCTGATAATGAACAGAATAAGTCTTGTAATGTCAGTAAGGTATTAAATTTGCAGTAAGAAGACAAACAATGTGACTGAAAACTTCAGAAAATGATCTGTTTAAGCAGAAGTGTACAGCATGAAAGGACTGAGATGAGGAATATTTCTTACAGGAGGATACCAGCTCCTATTTTGCAGCTAGTTTCTACTCAGACACAAAATAGAGATGCTGTTATCTCTACTTTTTTTTCTTTTTAGCTGTTTTAAAAATATATTTTATTGTGTTCTCAGTCTCTTGAGAAAATCTCTCCTGGCTCGGCTGAGTATTTCATTTTACTTTCATTCCTCTGGAACATGATGGTTTTGCAGCAGCTGCATATGTTTTATTGCACCCGCCAGGATTGAGGCTGGCAGCTTTTGGAGCACATGCGTGTGCGTATAAATGAATAATATTAGTATGTGCGCTGACACGTCAGTGATTCAAACTGAAGTCTGAACATACAAGTAAAACGCAGGTATTCTTTTGTACATTTGTGTTTATTAATACCTGTTTTGTAGGACAAACATTTTAAATGAATGTATTGTGTACATGTGTGAATGAAGCATGAGTATTATGTTTGCTGTAACATAAATATGCATTCAGGAATCTGTGTTTTGTTGTACATACTGTTTGGATTTAAGAGGATGCTGAGGAGTGTGTGTGTGTTGATGTGTGTGTGGTGTCTGCTGGTGTTCAAGGTGAGGAAGCGGTGAGAAGCACGCAGCATGCGGACAGGTAAAGGCCATTAGACTCGACTCAAACGGTATCCGACATGGTCAGACGTGCACTGGGTCTAAAGCCTAAAACTCATCCCGTCTCTGTGTGACCTTTGCCACGATCACAGCGCGGCAGAAGGTTGAGGTCGATTGTTAAGGTTGAAGAGCCGCACAGACTCGCTCTGTTTCTGTCTTTCTGCATTTAAAACAGAAATCTAACTCTGAGAGCTAAAGAGAGGACAGAGTCTGAGATTTCAGAGGAGTCGTGCTCAGAGTATCAGAGGTTCACCTGTGGGAATAAAGAGCTGTGTGTTTGCTCCAGGTTTAACAGCAGCTCTGTGTGGAACAGCTCGGCGGCACATATGGCCCTCAGCGTTTCCTGGCAGGTAGCAGTCTGCTAATACACCTTAGAACAACTGGCAGGGTGATACACATTAGTCTTTGGAGGATAAAACATTAACAGAACATCACCTGTACTGAGACAAAGTTTGGTTCTTACCTGAGGAGAGATGGAGTCAAAATCTGAAGATATGAGGGGCCTTTCTCCAAGTGTTTATCTTCCAAAGTCACGTTTGGCTCATTGACTGTATATAGAATGGACAGCATGGCTCCGCCTTTTACCATCATACGGTTTTGAAGCCAAAATTCCTCCGTCACAGGAACTGCCATTGTGCAACAAGAGTCTGCGCAGTAGAGACTTTCGAAGGACTGAGAAAATCTAAGTGGAAGCGGGTGACAAAAATATATATATATTTGTTTTTTCTTTCAACAGTCTAATCTCTTCTTAACTCTCCTTCCTGATGTATTTTATTATTCCTGAAAAAACTACAGAAGAGCGACAGCTGTCAATCATCATTAAACGAGACATAAAACCCTGTATTTAAAGTTTGACCACAGCCCATCTGGAATGACTAGAGAGTTTTTGACTTTTTGACACTTTTTGTGGCGACCTCAGTTTAAGCTGAGCGAGATGGCGTCCATTTTTTTTTTTACAGTCTATGGTTTGTCCATGCAAGCTTCTGAGAGAGCGCTCGTCTACAGTACCATTCTTACAGTTATGTTAAGTTGATGAGCAGTCTTACAGAATTGTTCATCGTGTGTGAGCCAAGGATTGTCCCGTCAATCTTTGCATGGTATCCCAGAAATTTAAAATCAGTTTAAATCTAAATGTCGCCCTGTGTGGCTGACCTTACGAGACAAATATCCTATGCTTTTACACCACCAAGAAAATGTTGGATTACATTTCTTTGTTTTCTCTTGGTTTTTGGGCTTCCTGGTGATACTTCTGGTCAAATGAAAGTGTAGGGAAAGAAATAAAGGGTTATGATAATTTGACTGGATAAGGTCAACAGAGTGAGATCTCCTCTGTGGACAGGATGGAGTGTAGGTTCCCAGGCGGGGCACGTGAGGTATATTTAGTTTGTATTTGTGTGAGAAGTGTCTTATACGATCCAGATGCAAGGTGCTGGAAAGAGACCACACAGAGGCTCCTCTTGACCTCTGCAGACTCACCTCGTCATCTGCAGACGCCACCGTGAATCCTCCAGGAATAGGTGCGCTCCACAAACCCCTCAATGTACTCATTTAGCGAGCGGTTTCCCTGCGCACACGAAAACGCGTGATGACCTCTCCCTCCATTCTCTCGCCTCCGCACCAGAAGACAAGCTGAAAGCAAATCTGTTTCTTGCAACTGTGTAATCGTCTCCATATGAGAGTTCTCGGCTCCAAGTCTACCACTAAGAGAGCCCATAAACCTTTGAGGTGCACACGCAACGGTTTGCAAAGTTCATCTCCAGGAACAAGTGAGGATCATGGGACAGTGATGGAGCTTTTATTGGCTGATCCACTGAGAGGGATTTTGATCTTAAGGCAGAGAATTAAAGGCACAAAACAAAACCATCACTCACAGCATCAGTTGTTTCTTATCTAACAGCCTTTATATCCTCCACTGAGTTTGGATCACCTGATCTGCTGCAAACAGTGTTACCCTGTATGTGTCACATAAAGTTTTAAGAGGCTGGTGATGAAGAGCAACTGCTGCAGAGAGGGAGCTCGAGCAGGCTGGCGAATGCACCTGCAGTAAGTTAATCAGTCAGTGTCTGGGGCAGCTTATACAGACCAGCTGTGCAGCTCGGCGCTCCGGAGGGTCCCCTGGAAAAGCAGCACAGTTCCCCTCACGCTGGAATCAGGCAGATGATGAATTGGGAGCCAACAAAGGCGGCTATTCAGCCTCTCTAAAAAGCATATAACCAATAGCTGGTGGATGAGCGATGAGGAGGAATTATGCCCCACAGTTTTATGTATTCCTCGCTCAGCGCCTGCAGAAGAGTCACCCACGAAGATGACACATCAGCTGCTGCAAAGTGCGAAAACCTGACCTGAATGAAGCTTCGACCTGCATCTTTAGCATCTTCCTCTCATAAACAGATCATATCTCATTCTTTAAAAAAAATGTGTGTATTAACACCAATGTCTATAATTAAATCTCTCTGATTTATTCCTGTGTGAAGTGTTGCTTTAACTAATTGATCATTAATTAACAGTTTTTATTTCTCCACACCACCCCCGGCTGATTACACACTGCCCATGCAGTTAATTACCAGAGGAGAAGTCAGATTACAGATTTGCTGGAGTTTGAATTGAAGCAGTGTTACCTTGTGAACAATTTGGTGCCAACATGACCAAACAATTAGGATGAAGATATTAAAACTTGAATTATTCCTTCTGTTAAAACTGAGTCATATCAGTCTCTTTGAAACAATAACTAAAAGCTTTAAAGGTGGTGCCCACTTTTCTACCTCTTATTTAAGATCTGAAAGTCTAAAATCTTTTGTTTAGTTTTGTTAGTTTTATTAGTTTTGTTTGTGTTGGTAGAGTCTATTTTCTAAACACAACCAGTGCTGTTCAGCATTTTCCGCATTAAAATGCTAAAATACCCTCAGAGTCAGCTGTGGGTTCAGGGAAATACTGAAACTTTTGTATCACCACCGAACTTGACAATATTATTTTTCATAATCAATCAATCACAACCAATCAACCTTTCCTAACACAAATTCATTGAATGGAAACAAAAAGTGGAAACTCCATGCAACAACTTTTATGACCTGGCAGATAAATAAATAAATAAAAACATTCTCTTGTTAGTCCACTACATAAACCTACAAATACACACACACACACACACACACACACACACACACACACACACACACACACACACACACACACACACACACACACATATGTTCACACCTGCCAGGGTTCACAGGAGTCCAAAAATACGATCGATGACATCATGACGTCCACATGAGCCGTGGTGAAGCCGACTGAGCCTGTTTAACAACACTGACTGAAGGAAATATAACTTCTCTCTCACTCTCTCTCTCTCTCTCTCTCTCTCTCTCTCTCTCTCTCTCTCTCTCTCTCTCTCTCTCTCTCTCTCTCACACACACACACACAAATGCACAGCTGTGTCAACTGGCAGTCCTGGACTTAAATCTGACAGCTGATGCAGATATTAAGGTTCATTTTTGATTAATAAACACACACAGGTACAGGTAGAGACACGTCTCTCTCTCTCACACACATTCTCACACACACACACACACACACACACACACACACACACACACACACACACACACACACACACACACACGTGTGATCTATTTCTCTCACACACATGTACACACACACACATAAACACACACACAGTGTGTTCACAGTGGGCGAATTCCACAGGGACCACACATGACGCCTGCTGGTGTTAAAGCTGTTAGCCACGGTCTGAGCTGGACTTCATTCTCTAAATGCCTCCCAGTGGTAACTTGAACTCTTTGAGGAGCACATGGGATGAGCACCGTCCACTCCTCCGCTCTCCATCTCTCCTTCTGACCGTCTCAGAGTCTCATTTAAACATCAACACCTCATCTAAACCTTCACACAGTTTATTGATTATGAGTCCTGATTGAGCAGTGCTTTTATAACCAGCCTAAAGGTCTGTGTGTCAGAAACTTCAGGCCCCTCAGGACGGGACAGGCTGCAGCAGTCAATCCGTCTTCTTCATTTGAATCAGATGATTCTGTGACACTGACGAAACCTGTGACAACCAATGATTTATCAATAAGATCAAGCTAATGGGTAACAGGCTGGATAAAATGTTCCAGAGGTTTCTCGAGCCAAATGAAAGAAAACTTTTGAAGACTAAAAGGATTTGTGAAATGTTCAGTGTGTAGAAGCTCTCATTGTGTTTTAGTCATAAACAGTTTTTTTTAAACCAGGTCTCAGAGTGGGATCTTTTGAAAACTCTGCCCCGTCTGTCCCTGGGTAAACAGCAATGCCACCGCCCCGTTCACACGTGTGATGTGTCAGTCAGTCAGTCAAGCAGGAGTAAGACGATAACAAGAATGGCAGACTACGTGATGATGGCGTGATGTGCCAAAATGATGTTTCATCACAAAGTTTATCACCAACTACTGGCCTGGCATGCACACTGCAGGGTTTTTGCAGATCTCCACAGAGATCATCTTCATGACAGATGTCTAAAAGGCAAGAGTTTGGGTGAAAAATCAGAAAATTATGAACTAAGAAATAACAAGATAACTTCAGGTGGGCTTAGGTTTACCAAACTTTATTTCAAAAAAGTAAAGATAAGACAGTTTAGACTTTCTGAGTTTACAAAATACAAATTTAGATAAGCAGTACTAAGACACCAAGTTGAGATACTAATTTAAGTTTGGTCAGATCCAGGTGGAGTAGTAATTTTTTATAGAGTGGAGCTGTTGCTAAAATCTAGAGTAAAATGAAATTAACTTGCTTTCATTTCTGAATAAATATATCTCTTGTTTATACATATATATATATATATATATATATATATATATATATATATATATATATATATATATATAAAATTATATATATATTATATATATATATATATATATATATATATATATATATATATATATATATATATATATATATATATATATAATTTTTTTTTCAAGAATTTTGAGCCTTATTTAGTCATACTTTTTAACCAACTAGAGACGATGAGAATGTCTACAGTTTCATGTTTTTATTTTTTTAACAATCTTGATATACTTTTTGTTTTGTGTTCTGAAAACAGAGAGGTGAAAATAAAGTTTAAAACAAGAAAAGATTAATTGTTAAACTTTTAATTTGAATAAAGTAGAGTTTTTGTAGAGTTTTTATAAAGACTGAAATATAGGAATTTTTTTAGTTTACTTTTATTTTGTTTGAAGTTTTATACTTCCAGCTGTACCACCCTGAACCTTCTGATCTTACACAATGTGCCAACACCTGTTATTTTCACTGTCCTACTTTAATTTGATTTTTTTTCAGTTTCATTTCATTTTTCTCTGTATTTATTTTCAGGATTTAAAACATTAAAGTTCACATTGAATCTGAAGCAGATACATTATTACTTCAAACACAACTTTTATTGGTAAGAAGACATTTGTCTGACTTTTTCTTTGTAAAGAAGTTTTCAGAGCACTTTGTTTTGATATTTCATGCATTCATAAACAGAACATATTTTCAAACCCAGAATAAAAGCATTGCTTCATGTGGATGTGAGCTGATAGTCTGTTTTCAGTGTATGAATATGTTCTCTTTCATGCCTCTGATAAAAAAAGCTTCATGTTCACACTCAGTCTGTTCTTCTTCTTCTCTTTAATAACTGCAGCTGTCCGTTTCTGCTCCACTGTAAACACTGTGCGAGCTTTTATCAGCAACAAAATGATAAGATTTAATATTACAGCCTGGTGTGAGTCTATTATCGCATACAGGAGCTACACACACACACACACTCCTGCAGCACTATTTTTATTTCATACAGAGGAGCCGGCTCCCCTCGATTATCTCTCTCTGACACCTCTATAAATGTCTGCAGAGCTTGGCTGCAGTGAGATCCTCGCCCAGCCACTCATACATATTTATACAGATTTATGGAGAGCATGAGACAGCCGAGGAGATTCACAGCAACGCAGAAAATCATCTGTACCAGGATGCATGTCATCATTAACACTCATCTACATAATAACAAACGCAGGGCGTATTTATGAGCTCAGTTATCTGATGCTTTCACTTTAAACTTAATTTAACCTGAGCTCTGTATTTATTCATTTCTTTTTCACCAGAGGAAGAAACATGACAGTGTTTGCGCGTTTCTGCACAAACTAAGCGTCTCATTGCACTTTGAAAAAGTGGTGTTTTGTCTTAGCAGTAGGGTTTTTTTGCATCCTTTTCTCCTTTTTTTGGTTTCTATTTTTCTTTTCACACTAATCACCATGACAGATTTCTTCTTATTGTGAACCTCCTGATTCTGATACTTAACATTGAATCATTGTCATGCCCATCTTATCATTCAGTAAATATGTGCTTTAACTTTTTTATGTATTACCTTTATTACTTTGTGGGCCCATTTTTCTGCACATTTGGCCCAAAAACTAGCAAAAAGAAGACATTAGTCTCTTCCTCAAAGTGTTTGAACGAAAGTATTCTCAAATATATTTTTTATGTCCCTGAATTCATTCATTTTATGTCTTTTAACATCATCTTTACAGTAATGAACTCCAGCTGTGCAGCCTCTCTGTCTATTGTCCTGCTGCAAACACTCGTACACTGTTTGTGACATGGATTGCAAACAGATGATTTAGGAAATGTCAGCGCCGTCACTTTTATTACTTCTTTAACCTTTTGCAGTGGACAGTTTTACGGCGCTGCTCGGAAAACAAATAAAACACTGCTGGTGTGTTTGGGTGTTTTTGAGTCTCCCACATTCAGACTGGAGCGTTTTATTTTGAAATGTGGGAATGTTGTGAAGTTTAAACCTCATCTAATGAGAGATTGTAGAAACATCGTCAGACAAACCAGAGAGTTTTACCGTCGTCAGACGAGAACTTATTTGACTTTTTAGCTACTTTGGATAAACTGGAACAGATAAACAAATAAAACTAAATATTATTGTTAAGCAGTGAAAACAGTGATGATGACTGGGACTAATTCCTTCTGTCATGAGTCTGAAAGAAATTATTATACAGCTGCTTCGTTCATTGCTTGAAGTTCAAAAAGCAAATGAGACCATCGGCGAAAAGACTAACTCTGTCTTTACAGTTATTCTTCGTGTCTTTAATTGTAGAATTCACATCATTTTAATTCTTTAAAGCAAGGATTCAGTGTTTGCTGGGATGTCGGTGACACTTTAATCACATTCTTGTCCCTTTCAGCACACTGTAGTTAAGTCACTGCAGTGTCTTCCTGCTTCCTGCTGCTGTGAAGGAAAATATCAACACCACTTCTCATTTGAACGGCACATGACACTTTAAAAACCTCCCAGACGGCTGCAAAATAATCTTTACTTTGCACGTCAAACTGGATTAAATTGTCATTGAAGTACTTTCAGTTTGAGCTACCACCTTCAAATTCAGCTAATGTGACTGATGTCAGGGGCAAACCAAAACTCTACTGTCACACATTTGAAGACAGATCCTGAACTGTTGGTGACCTTTCAGTTCAGACTGAGCTGTATTTCCTTACTTTGATCCTCTAACTTTGCAAGATCTATAATAAACCCCAGACCAATATAAAGTCTTTAAACCATCATGAAAAAGATACCAAAGCTGCAGTGCCATCACTTGTACTGCAGGTCAAACTACATGTGTTTTATAGCATAGGTTTAATCTTTATGTTTAATATTTTGTCTCTTTCTCTCTGCTGTTTCTATTCCATGATATTTAAAGCAGAATTTGTTTCTGTTTTCATCTTTGTCTACACTCTGTTTTGAATACATTACTTGTTGGCTGCCGCACACAGCTCCACAAACACCAACATGTAACAGACACACTGCTTACCTACCTGCTGCTGGAGGCTTGAACCAAAATGGCGTCGTCCCGGCAGAGAGGAAAGCCGTTTGACTGTATTCCCACATTTACTCCTGTTGAGGAGCTGCAGAATCACACTGGTGCTTCTTGAATCTCTGTGGATGAGATAATCCTGTTTGCATGGTCGCTCTGGGAGGAAACAGAAACTGGGCGGGGCAGATTAATGCCCCCAAAAAACACCAGAGCACCCTGCACATCGAGGTTCGATCAAATATGGATGTCAGTCGAATGAGGCTGTTAGTGTCTTCAGATTTAGGTGTTTGTCTGCCCGATAAAAGCATCTGAAGAAAAAGCTTTCACGTAAACTAAACTAATAATCATATATTTTCTGTCATTTGCGAAGAAAGAACGACATGTAGAAGAAACATCAATAACAGGAGGTACAGACGCACAAATGTAAAACCAGTTAATCCATATATGATTTACACAGCTTAGACACACACATGCACACACTCTCACACACACTCATCAGCGGTGTGGGAGGCCTGTACATCTCAATGCCACTCTTGTTACTGAGCCGTGATAAAACAGCAGCAGACATTTGTGCCACAACTGCTCCGTCGGCCCTCGGCTCACTTGTTGACAGGCTGCAGGACGGAGGGACGCATGTGGAGTGTGAGTCTGCACCACCCACCACCGTCAGCCTCTGCCAGTGTGTGTGTGGGGAGGTGTGTGTGTGTGTGTTGCTGAGAACCAAAGGATGCATGAGTGATTTCTTGCAAGATGAGCACAGAGACAGACAATCACAACCATACATGGAGCAGACCAGCAGAGCAGTGAAAAGCATGCATCGGTGTCTCTGTGTCCCTGTGTCCCTGTGACATGAATTTAATTCAGCTTGGATTATACTGTAAGCGTTTCGACTTTAACAAGATTTTAAGATTGATATGCAGGAGGTAGCTTTTCTGTGAAATCCTAAAATCTGACAAAAATGAAGGCAACAGCTGACACGATGTATCTTCAAGCATCTACACTTCAAACAAAAGAGAGGTCAAAAGTCATTGTTTAGAGGATTCATGAAGTGAATTATGGCACAGTGCAATCCTTAAAGGTAGTGATGGTAATCAGATTTAGATACACCTTTTTTTATTCTCGTTAAAATGATCTTTATGTCCTGATGTCAATCAATGCATGACGTGTTCTGAAAATAGTGAAAAATATCTGCTGTCTACAGTAGGAGTAAACCTGGGAAAACACCAACCAATCCAAGCGTTTGGCAGCCAATTTGTTAAACCAATCAAATCCTGTCCTGCCATTCTGCCCGCCTCCTGCACATTCATTTTGCTGGCGTGCACTAGCCCTGATTCAAAGCTCATAACCAAGAGGGATCCAAGTAAGTGGAGAACGGCAGAAAAACTACCTCTACCCCAATTACTGGTGACGTAGTGCAAACAAAAAAAAATGTGCTGAGGACCGGTTTGATTCTGTGGTTTTGAATCAGTCACAATCATATGATCGCTAATCAGTGGCGCTGGTGCATGTGAGTGGGGGTGTCGTTTTGGAGGAGCTCTGAGTGTGGGAGGGCAGGGGCTAAACAGACTCCTTAGGAGATGCTACATTCAAATTCATGCTAGTTTTCCATGACTACCACCCTGTCTTTAAGTCTCCTGCTCTTTGAGTATTTTGAAATCAGTGAAACTTAAAGCAGTGATCGTTTTACAGTTTGATAAGGATATTAGAGTATATATGTTTCCACTGGCCAATAAATCTGATGAATTTATGCCCCTGATCTGTGTATTTGACCGAGTCTGTGGTCTTGTAAATTCGAGTTCACCTCTTCCTGTTTTTATTTCTAGTGCTCGTTTTTATTTCCGTCATTTTATCTTCCCATGCTGTTTTAATGTTTGTTGTAAAGCACTTTGTAACCTTGAGTTTAGAGACATGCCACATTGAATTCTTTCATTATTTTATTTGTTTTTCTTCTGTTCAAGTTTTTGTTTTAAAAGCTTGAGTTTTTGTGTTTCTGTGCCACAGAGCTTTAACTAGGAAATGAAACATTGAATCCCCAGAAAAAATTCTCTGTGTGTGCAACAGGCACAATGAACTGAACTTGTGAGCAAACATCACAGCAAATTAATGACTTGAATTAAAGACTTATTTCAGCAGGAAAATAAAATATAAGGTTTAAATGTCAGACATACAGCACAGGTGTAACAGAGATTATGCAGGTTTGAAATCAACTTGCAGCTACACAGAATGCAAAATTCACAACCAAATCTTAATGTGTTTCCCCTCCAAAACATAATGAGATATCAGAGAACTGTAAGTTAGCAACTTGAGGCTTATTTTGTTTTTGTTTTTTTTGAAAGTGTAATTTTGTTCATCATTCTATGCAGATTTTATGGATCTGATGGAGAGTTGCATCATCTTAAAATAAAAGAGCTCCAGGGCAGATGAGTGTCTAATGTCAGTTCATCAGTATTCATAAGATGCACAAATTAAAACACTGATATGAAGTCAGAGAATAAAATGTTGGACCAAGTCAAGATGAAGTGAGATATCACAGAAAGTGTGTCTCTGTGGTCTGCAGAGGGACGGGAAGACTTTTCATGTTTGCTCAATCGACAAAAAAAGAGAAGTTGTGCTGAGAGAATCTTTTTCAGTAATGATTAAATGACAGCGAAAACACGTCGTAGCTTCACTGCAGTGTACCAACGTCTCTGTCTCAGTCTGAGCTGCTGTAGAAATGACTGGATGTGTTTTCATGTTTTCATACTGTACATGCTGACAGTCCATCAGCTGCAGTGACTGTGCTGCTGCCTCTCTGTTTATTACCTTCATTTGCATCTAAATTAAAGCTGCTCTGTAGCCGCAGGGTGGACGGTGCAGGGTGGACGCACACACACACACACACACACACACACACACACACACACACACACACACACACACACACACACACATATCTACATATAGAGAGTTGTGTGTAATTGGTAGGGAAATGTTAATGTGTCTAATTGTTGAGAAATTTGCATGGCTCTCTGTGATTTCACACACTCTGCTTTTATGATGCAATTATGCAGACACACAGGAGTGAAGCGTGTGAATAAATTACAACCTCACCTCTCTCTCCCTCTCTCTCTCTCTTTCTTTCTTTCCCTCTCTCTGTTTTTCTGTTGGATCATTACCGAGGCCTCCTGTCTCCCAGAGAAGAAGGAGAAGAAAACAGGTAGAGGCAGAGATCCCGTCAGCCTGTCACAACATTTACCTCTGAATCTAACAAATTGATCTCAGCTTTCCTCCAACCCTCTGTTTGCTCCTTCTTTGGTTTTAAGAGCAGGAGCAGATGAAGCAGAAGAAGCAGGAGGAGCAGAAGGAGCAGGAAGAGCAGGAGGAGGAGGAGGGTAATTTTTTCTTTGGACAGGCTCCAGAGTGCTTATAAAGGAGACAAACTCTTCCTATCGGGGAGTATGAAGCTGCAGATGACAGATGAGCTGCAGGCTGCAGGAAATAAGCGGGTTTCATCAGGAAGAGGAGCACTCGATAAGTAATTTAGACTCAAATAATTACACAGCTACATCCCCATCTATCTGTCTTCCTGTTTCTCTGCAGTCAGGTCAAACTCACATCTGTTCATCTCTCTGTTCCTCAGTAAAAGATGATCCCCTCAGTGAAGACATGAACCTGAACCTCTGCTTGAGTGAGAGCAGAGAATCTCCTTTGCCGTACACGAAAAAAAAAAAAAAAAAAGCAGAAGAAGAAGGAAACACGTGGGTTGTTTCTGCTGCGGTCCTTCATTTTGATTTTTTTTTTGGACGCACAAAGACAAAATTTTAAGTTAAAGAAAAAAAATCAACATTAATCACTCCTTTTGAATAAGAAATCATTTAAAAGGCATCTGTTGGACATTAATTTCTGCATTTTTACACATTAATTCTTTGATTTTCAATTTAAAATTCAAAAATTGGTGAGTAAACTCACGTTACAGTGTTTCCTATCCAAACTCGTTTTAAAAAACAGCAAACAAACTTTTCTTTAAACTAGCCTACAAAAATAAACTAAAACATAAAAAAACTAAACTACAAAAGTAGTTTATTAAAGACATTGTAACTGAGTTTATATATGTGTTAGCATTAGAAGAACTGTTTACTGATGTAATTTCTGTCAACAATCCATTTAAAAAAATGTTTTTTAGATTCATTTCTGCTCGAAATGCAGAAAAAAAGACAAAACAAAAATTCAATTTTATATAAATTTTGCATGTTTATGCAAAGTCATGATAACAATTATGCCTAATGTTAAGGGTCACTTTTGGAGGTTTGCGGTGTAGTTTTTGCCGGGTTGTGACGTCATTTTGTAGGCCCTCTGCGGCCTTTGTCCCGCTGTTATCTGAAACTCTAAACACACACCTGCAGCTACAATATCACGTGTGTGTGTGTGTGTGTGTGTGTGTGTGTGTGTGTGTGTGTGTGTGTGTGTGTGTGTGTGTGTCACAGAGACGGAGAGGTAATTTCATGCTCTGTAACGCTTTGAACAGCGCTGATAGTGGCGCGCGCGCAGCGTAAATTCTCCTCCTTTTTATCCCAAAGAACATTTATGAATATGGATCCAAATGTCCCACTCACGTGAACCAATGAGCTGCGACCCCTCCTCAAACACACACCCGCACTCTTACACACTAACACAATATACACACACACACACACACACACACACACACACACACATACACACTCACACACCTTTATGGGATATTCTTCATCACCCAGCAGGAAAAAAACGGCTCAGTGTGTCTGCTCTTTTTTCTTTTTCTGATATAAAAGTGTTTATTTGGAAACATGGTTTAAATGTACAGAATATAACCCCCACCCCCTCCTCCGATCATTCCTCGCGCTCCTCTAACACTTATCAGATCAGTCTGATGAGTCTGCAGCTTCACCAGCCGGAATACAAGCAAGAGGACATGACGCACAGAGGGCCACGCAGACACACACAGAGAAACATACACATCGTGTGATGTTTTTACAGATAACACGTCAGTTTATCTGTGACTTCTGTACGAATCCTAGGAATCATGTTGTGTTTGATTCAGAGAGAGATTTTACCTTTAAAACAGAAGAAAACAAAGGAGGAATAACAGCTCAGAAAAATAACAATTTTATTAACTCTCATTGAGTAAGGAAGAGGAGCGAATGGTCGAGTAATCGTTTAGTTGCTCTGGAGAAAAAAAATCAGAAAAAAGTTTGAAAAGTTAAAAAAAATTAAAACTTATTTAAAAAGAAACATCTAAATCGTCTAAAGCTGCTGCTTTTCAGCCTTTCGGACATTTATATTTTATTTCTCTGATTTATATCATAAACATTGTAAGAAATTTCAGCATTTTCAAGGTGATGGAGGATTATAAAGACAGTAATCTGGAGGTGAAAACTCGGATGCACATTATCGAATATTTGTCGACAATGGTTTCAATCGAATAATGAAAAAGTTAATTGTAAAAATGAAGTCTAAATCATACTGTATAGTAAAATTATACTGAATCAGTTTTAAAATAGCCCAAAACACGGGGGCTTTATTTATTAAATAATCTGAAGCTTTAGTCACCAAAGCACACATTTTATTTCCTTCTTCATTTTTTAAAGTTTCGACCTAAACGGATATGAGTTCCCGGGGGAAATATTAACGTGATGATGTTTTTAGTTTTTAATTTGAAGATACACGTCAAATTTAAATTCAAGATTCTAAAATGTCTTGGATTCTGAAAAAAAAAAAAACAATTATGATGAGCGTTTTTTAAACTAAATTGTAGACCTCAAGCTGTCTGTGACATTATTTAATTCTGGGACAGTGCTCACAGTGTTAGCTGACTGTCTGACAGAATAATATTCCCGTCTCTGTGCTCTGTCTCCCTGCAGGTTTCCTCAGTGTGTTTTTGTGTTTTGTTTCTTTTCTTTCTTTTTTGGCACTTAGTTTTGCGTGAATCTGCGTGTGTGGAGTCTCAGTAAAACGAGCTGCAGGATTACAAAAGTCCTCAGAAATCAGTTGGTCCGAAAGAAAAAAAAACTAAAGTTTGAGGGCGCTTGTGGATGTTCTCGTCGTGTTTGGACGCTGTTGGAACCACAGAGACAGGAGCTGAAGGACAGAGAAAGTGCCAGAAACATCAGCTGCTGGCTACGAGAGGAAGAGGAGGAAGGTGAGGAGGGAGAGAGGGGCCGTTTCACTCTCAGCTCACAGACACAGAAATGAAGAAGATCATGAGGGATGTTTGTTTTTTGTCTTTAAAGTTTGAGAAAGTGTCAGGCTCTGTTTCCCGATAAGATCTTTGGTTTTTGTAGGCAGCTTCAGTCTGAGTCTGTCTGTCTGCTGCAGAGAAGAGGAGGAGGAGAGGAGGTGAGGAAGAGGAGATCCGCGCAGCTCCCCCTCCCCCCCTCATCATTAAATTAGATATCATATATTTACAAAGTACAGTGTGTGGAGGAGGAGCGCGCGCGTTAGTCCCGGTGTATCCGTGCCTCCTCCTCCTCCTCAGTCGCTGTCCTCCTTGTCCTCCTGGATGGTGGTGGTGGAATGGTTGTACAGTCCCTGCGCCATCAGCTGCAGCGCCAGGCCGTTCTTAAAGCCGCTGGCCTTCTTGATCTTGGCGCGCTTGTTCTGGAACCAGATCTTGATCTGTGACTCGTTCAGGTTCAGTTCCTGGGCCAGAGACTGTCTCCGCTGCTCCGTGATGTACCGGTTCACCTGGAACTCCGTCTTAAGCCGCTGCAGCTGCTCCGCCGTGAAGGCAGTGCGCGGCCGCTTGTCCTCTTTGCCGCTTTTTGACTTTTTCAGTTTCCGGGTCCTTGGGCCTGCAGTAAGGGCGAAGACACGAGAGCGGAAATATGAATATTCAGCGCATAAATTGATAAATGTTCTGGTCAAAAAAAAAAATAAAAAGTTATAAATAAATAAATAAATAATTTAAACTGCAGGACAAATTTGTAAAATTTATCTAAATATTCCCAAATGTTTTTTAATGAACAACTTAAATATTAGGGTTTTTTGTTGGTTTGTTTACAGTGTTAATGCAGCATTAAGTTTGGGACTTCTCCATATTCATAATGATTCGTTCAATAGATTCCATTAATTGATTTAATGATAAACGTTAAACGTAATTCAAAACTTAAACACACCAATCAAATCAATGCTAGCAAGCACACACACACACACACATACAAACACACACGCACACAAAAAAAATGCATACACGTATACACACACGAGCACAAACACACTTAATTAATTCATAAGGAAAACCGTATTAAAACGTTACGGTTTTTATTGGATGCGGTAAATTTCATCATAAAGTAAACAAATAACATATCACTGAATGTAATTAACCACGCTGAAAAAAAAGGAAAGTTCCTGTTTATTTTTTTTTGTTTGATTTTTGTTTTTTGTTTTAAACGTTAGATTAAACTACACCTGCTTAGCTTCAGTTTATATGATAATAATAATAATTTTGACAATTAACAAATGTTAAACATAACACAGCCTATATTAGAATCATATGTTCTCATAATGTGTATAATAAATATCAGTTTTTATCATAATACACACACACACACACACACACACACACACACACACACACACACACACACACACGTTTGACTATTCTTTAGTGTTCAGTCACGTGATGTTAAATGTCTTGTGATTAATAAAACACTGGAAAACCAAACCACTCGAAGCTCTTTGCAGCGGAGGTCATTTAAATATCTCTGACTCTTGGGGAGGTTTAATTCTGTTGTAAATTTTTCTATGTTATTTCAGTGTGATGGTTAAATTATTCTGTCTGACCCTGAACTCATTTCATCTACGATGTTTTTTATTAGAAGTTATTTTAGTATTCTGTCAAATATTCATCTCTTTTTTAGTTTCCTTTTTTAATTGTTGACAAAAAATAAATAAAAACCCAACAGAGACGTGGGATTGTTACAATCTACAATCTACAATTTCACTTAGCAGAAGCTTTTTTCCAAAGCGACGTACAACACAAGCTCTATTGCTCTTTCAAACAGATTTAATTGATTACAAAACAACATGTTATTGTCGGTGTGGACTAATAATAAATGTTGGTAATAAGAGTGAAGATAGAGACGAATCAGGACGTATAATATAGACTCGAAACATGCGCAGTAGCTCTGAAGTATCCAACATGTTGCAGATTATGAGGTCTGGATTTTCACTGAACGTTTTTTCTGAAGAGTTGACAATTTTGAAAATATTCTAGTTTTGTTTCTAGTGAGCCAAAAGTCTGAAATATCCCATCTAACTATTACAAGAAACGTTTCAGATGAGACGTAAAGTAAAATTTGTCTTCAACGCGGAGAAATTCCCTGCGCGTTAAAGACAAAGTAATGGATTTCAGTTCTCTTTCAATAAATAAAATCCATTTTTACACTGAGGAGCCGCCAGTGGTAAGGCTTTTCGTGTTTCCACGTTTGTGTTTTTGTGCCGTGAGAGCCAAATCAAACACACTTGTAATGAATTCAAAATGTCTCCTGAGCTCATGGAGCCGTTATTTACATTTAATCCTTCTGTGGTTTATTCCGCCAAGAGCTCAAATCCGGTACAGGACAGGACGGCACCTTACACCTTACACGCAGGGTTACTCTGACAATAAACCATAACAGGAGTCACACACACTCACCCACACGGTGTACATTTTTAATCCCGCAGCACAATGCAAACAGCTGCTTAAGTAAATGTGACTGACAGTGAAGTTATTCAGTCAGTCAGACAGCTGATCTACCCGATGCTCAGAATAAAACACACACACACACACACACACACACACACACACACACACACACAGGTGTATATGTTTTTAATCTAACAAATGTTTTTTTTTAATACATAACTATTATCTAACAGAGTTTTTATCAGAAGGATTTTATCATGAAACATAAATAGCAAAGATATCCATGGAATAAATAAAAGAGTTGCAAGAGCAGAATGCATAAAACCTTGTTTGGGCATCGTTTGGTTGTTTTATTGATGAATACATTTTACATGTTGGTCTGTTTAGTTGCTCATAGTTTTTTAGGTATGCTGTGTGATAAATGTTCTCTGTAAACGCAGATTCTTCAAATATTTAGAATTTAATCTAAATAAACTTTTATATAGACTCCCACTGAAGTTGGAAGCTTCATGGAGAATTTAATCTGATTATTAATTTCATTATAATATTTTACTGACACATGGAACCTATTTAAATATACATATATGCACATTTATATTAAAAGACGCCAAACAAAGGTAAAACCTCAAAAAAAATTCACATGATACTAAATTGTTGTATATTAAATTAACAGATTGTAACTCTTGTGTTTGAGAGCAAATAAAAGCTGCACTTGATTTTTTTTAATTGAGGTTACAGATTAAATAATGCTGGGTCACCTGACTTGTACAAATATTATTAAGGCTCTGCTAGCTCTAAAAAAAATCGTCGTATTGTTCGAAGTTAAATTTAAATGGATGATTAAAGGGGTTTGTGGCTTAACTGTAAAGTTAAACATAATTAATATTAAATCTCTCGAGGTTGATGTGGAATACACCGCGCGCTCTCAGCCTTCACTGATTCTTCCTGAAACTCTTGCCTTACCAGATGAGGGCCTGTCCGAGTACCGGGTGCAGTAGACCCAGGCGGGCCACAGAAGCGGCTGGCTCTCCGGTGTGGCAGCCCCGGAGCCGTTCAGAACCACAAGCGAAGAGGGAGTATTCTCCCCGGCCCCGCCGCCCGTTCTCTCCTCGGCTTTCAGTCCGCTATTACCGGTAGAACCGGCATCAGCCGCCGCTCCTCCACCGCTGCTCTTTTTGGGACTCGTCAGAGAAGTGGAGGAAGCGGAGGAGGAGGAGCTGTCGGTGCTGCAGTTTGAGTCCTGGCACGGAGTCCCGGGGAGACTCGGCCTGCTGACCGCCGGATGCACGCGCTCTCGGCCGGAGGTGTGCGCCCTCTCTCGGGGGCCCAGACCGAGCTCCTTCTTGCAGCCGAAGTCCGGCCGAAGGATGTTGTCGATGAAGAAGTTGGTGGTTCGGTGGGCCTGCTGGGCGACCTGCAGCGGCAGGATGGGCGGAGAGGGCAGACTTGGGGCCGGAGAGACGCTCTCCGCCTCGCTGCTGTCTGAGCTGTTCGGGTCCCGCTGCTCCTCCATCGCTGCTGCTCTGAAGAACGTAGCTCGTGCTCTCTCAATCCACTTTGTGGGCCTGCGTTTGTATCCAAAATATGCCACGCGGAAGCACTAACACATGGTGATTTTCTCTCCGGAATGTGGCTACTTGCTGTAATTATTTGGTGGACATCCTGCCTGCGTAAAGGCGCTCCGGCGCGTCATGGTCGCTGACTGACTACAAAACTGTTATGGCTGCTTTTGCGCGTTGCTCTCACAAAGCTCGAGCTTTTCACCGCTGTATGACAGTCGGATCTTCACAAAGTCCTCACATCACATTACCACGCGCACTCACACTCTCACACACACTCCAACTGGAGGCACATGAATAACATCCAAAGCGCAGCGGGCCAATCAGCGGCCGGGACACTTTTGGACATGGGGTGACGACGTCCAATAATGTCAGGCGTCTCTGAGCCAAAAGGGGAGCTGAGCAGCGTCACACAGAAACCAAACAAGAGATTATCACTGCTCCGCGCTCGCACTGCCTTGTTACCGTGTATCTGTTACATCTTATACAGCTGAGGCAGCGCAGGAGATGAGGTACACAAATACACACACACACACACACACACACACACACACACACACACACACACACACACACACATTATCAGCGAGGAAGTCATCTGCTGCCGTCTGGATGGAATTTAGCTTCTGGTTTTTGGATCTTTGAAGTTGACCAGCTCTGTGGAACAAAACGATTTAGATCTTGGAAGTCTTACACTTTCTTATGAAACGATCTCCCATCGGCTGAATCCTTCAAATGTTAAACTCCAAATGCCCCTTCACATCTCCACGTGTCTTTACCTAAAAGCACTCCTCAGGTCTGACATCCCCCTCCCTCCCCTCTGAGGTGTTTCCAGCCTCCATTGTCAGCCTCTTATTGTCTCCCAGGCCGAGCTCTGCGTAAAAAACGTGCTGTTATCTGTGTGCGAGAGGACAGGGAGAAGCTGCCGGAGGATAATTTATAGGTTTTAATTACTCCACATTGCGCCCGATCAGCCGGACGTTCATCACCTGGCTGCGGGAGAAAAAGCTGCTCAAAGGCTCTGTCACCGTCAGCGCGCCAAACACTCCATCACAGCGCGCGCAAAGAGGGCCGATAGGATAATAAATGCAACATGAGAGACATGCGCGTGCAGGCAGAGGAGCTTTTTCAGAGGTGTTAATAGAAAAGAGACTCGAGAATAAAAGAGAGAGTGTGATGGGACAACTTCATTCATTTTAAGGCTTTTGTTTGATTTGTTTTCTGACGGGGATCTGGAGGCCCACGTCAGCCAAGACCTGAGAAACACCTGTGCAGTTTTATGGACTCAAACCTCAAAATTTGAAAACGAGCCATTCTAGTTTATTTTCCTTGAATATAAAGATGCTGAAAAATCTTTTCGTGTTGCTGTAATGTTTATGGAAGTAATCCCACAATATTCCAAAAGAAAATATGCAAAGAAAATGCATTTATTTGGGGATTTGCTGCCAAATAGATTAAAAATAAACCTGACTCCATTACATATATATTATATCTGAAGGATTTTCTGTTTCCACAATGAACTGAATGTTTTTTAACCTTGCATTTTAAATTACAGTCCTGTGTTTTGGGTGATAATTGTTATCTGTACCCATTTTTTCTTCATTTAAAATCTTTTTTTATTTGCTGTTAAACGGTTTAATTCCTCTGTTATTTGTCTACATGATAGTTATGATTACACAGTTGCTGTCGAGCCTGCAGGACTACTCTATAAAACCTCCACAGATCAAACAAAATGACAGTTGCAGGTTCTCCTCGCGCCGGTGTCACCTTTAATATCGTTTTTTGTTCCTTCTTAAAGCAAGTCAGACGGAGCTGCTGTTTTCAGAATCACACACACACACACACACACACACACACACACACACACACACACACACACACACACACACACACACACACACACACACACACACACACACACAAAACTCAGTGAGATTTCGAGGTAAAAGCTGTTATTTGGGATGAAGATTCAGTCTTAGATCGTCTCTGCTGCCGGGGATATAGATAAACACGAAAGGTACACAAGATTTTAAAAAATAAAATAAAATAAAATAAAATAATAAAAAATACTATGTCGGGGGGATAGGAGCACTTTGACATTTATTTCAAGGGAGACAGAAGCAGGCTTGTCTTTGCGCATGCCCATTTTAAACAATGCAGTACAAATTTACTCTTGAGTAACTCTTTGAATAATTTTTTAGATGAGGCTTCATAAATTACGTGACAATTATTATCCTCAGGGAGAAATTTGTTGTAATGATGGTTATGTCTTCAGTAACGTGTGTGTAACTGTGCAAAAATATGCTTTCATTTGCTTGAAATTAGTTTTACAGGTTAACATTACTCAAGAAAAAAAATGAAGCTAATTAAGCTGCATGGATGATTAATTTTCTTTATCCATATTGTGTTGATAAGACAGTACTGTGTAAACCTAAATTAACCCTCCTTTAAAATGTTTGACAAAATAATGTGAGATGTGTGACAGTTCAGTTTCTGCAGCAGCTGTGAGATTTGATAACAGAAAGTGCCGACAAGAGACAGAAGAGCTGCAGGATCAGGTTAAAGCTGAAGGATCTGTCTGGTGTGAATAAATATCACGGCAACCATTTAAGGCCCGAGTCTCTTAAAAAGCTGCAGATTAAATCTGCTTTCTAAGATCCTCAGCTGAAGAAAAACAAACATAAGAGATAAATCTTGAAAATGTATTTGATGAAATATTGCGAAGTTATCAGTTTGAAATCATCTAAAATGAAAGTCCAAATAAATAAACAAATCATTAAGTTGTCAGTGAAGAATAGTTTTAAAAGGTCCTCATATTGTGACAGTGAGGTGGCTTCCTGCGGCAGAACTGAAATGAGACTGTATAATTCCTGTTATTTCACTCTAGTGCTCTCCAGTCCACATCCTCTAAAGCCTCTGCTACACTGAGCACACAGTGAGGGAAATTATATGAGAGAGACATCTAGCGGCCAGTGAGGGTAACGCCTGAAAAATCAAACTTTAACGCCTGAGTTGGCAGTGGCTACACCTGACAGGAGTTTAGTTCTTCATTCACACAAAGATGATACAGACACACTGTTCAGGCTTACTGAGACATTTTGCGCAGGAAGGGCTGAGCTCAGAAAACTGCCTCAATAAACCAAGAGGATGGTTTTCAGTCTGTTTTCAGATGACAACATGCAAGTTTTTAAGGAGGAAGCAAAAAACATAGTCAAGAAGCAAAAAGAACACAAAGAGACCACAAAGGCCATATCTGAAATGAAAAGGAACACACTGATTGTTTCTTACATTGATCATTATCTCTGTGGTTAACCTGTGCTTGTTTGTCGCCTGTCCTCTCCTGTTGTGCTGTGTTTCCATCTTCAATCCAGGAACTGTCAAACAGAACAATATGATGTGATTGGCTTATAAGGAGGTGAGCCAAGTCATTATGTATGAACGAGAGTGAGGGGGGATTACACACATTGATTAAGAAATATTATTAAATGTCAAATTTGAACCTACATTAATAATGAATTTATAACCTGAAGTCAATGAAAATTGTACAAGGACACTGGCTAAATCAGCAGACCAGAAGTAAAAAATATTTAAATAAAGGCCAAGAAAGAAAGCTGATGACATTAAAGGCTCCAGTTAGCCTGTTAGCATGGAGGATACTGGCTAAATCAGCAGACCAGAAGTAAAAAATATTTAAATAAAGGCCAAGAAAGAAAGCTGATGACATTAAAGGCTCCAGTTAGCCTGTTAGCATGGAGGATATTCAGCTTGTGCTGTTTTGTGCTTTATGCACTGAATAATCTCAATACCATACTGCAACAGCCTTAGGGAACACAACCAAAAATATTTGTATTGTCAGATGATAATCAAAAGAAAAAGAAACTAAACAGGACCAAACATTGAGCCCTGAGGTACCCCCAAAACACTTAAATGCATAGATGTGTGGCGTGTCCTTCATTATGAGATGTTATAACCTTTAATGAGGAACTGCAACTTTCTTTCTGCTGACCAAAGCCAAATATCTCTCTATGGTGGTGAGAGATGTTCCCATTAGAAATATAATATAGTTTCATTTCTGGATTTTTCTCAGCATGACAGGGTTTAAAAAGGCACATACAGCTTCATCACTGCAAAATTGGTTACTGTTTACTTCCTCTTTGAAGGTTCACAAGTTTTGTCTTTAATCTGAGGTTACTTTAAACATGCTGTTGAAAGTACAAATAAGAAGTCAACGCACAAATAAGAAGTCAACTAGATTCAGATCCTTCATCATGGTCGGTAGAATGGTCAGGTCAATGAAACCAGAAAAAGGAGCAAATTAAATAGAACAGGAAACAAAAGATAGAGAGGGATACTTTCTTTTACAGACACACAGAAACAAAAAAAAAAACAATGATTCTCTCAGCTTCATTTAGTATCCTTTATGTTTCTGATGAAATTTGAATAGTGTCATTTATAAAACACTTTAAGATTTTAAACTCAAGAAAAAAACCCTCAGTACTTTGGTTAATGTTATAATCAGGGCCTCTCCTGAGTGATGATAAAGTTAATCCGTACAGCAACTTTCAGACGGATAGTTTGTCTGTTTTGATACTTACAGTGTAAATGCTCACCTTTATGCAAATTAGAACATAGAAATAGGACCAGGTTTTGCCATCGAAGAGTTACTGACTATAAAATCAGATAAACTCTCTTTAAATCAGTGTTTTGTGTCATGGGTTGTGTCAACAAGTCTTGGATTGTTGGTTGTGGAATAAGTTGGATGATGTATAATGAAGACCTCTTCATTATACATACTATGTTTTCTGGAGAGCTACATTTGAATGGAAATCCTGATCAGATTCAGAAACCAGGATGCCACAGTAAAACTGCTGGTTTGATGTCTTGTTACAGTTCAGTTCCATGTTTCTGTCAGTGAAAGTGTGTCCACTCATTTGCAGCCATGTGATTCACAGATTTCCTGACTTGGTTTTTGTTAGCCTAACGCTTTTCTTGCCTCCTGTGGACAGTAGCAATTTTGGAACAAAGTTTAACCAACCACTAAGTGCCTCTGACTGTATTTTAAAACTTGTCTGTTTTGCAAGCATCCGTGGACACTTCCTCTTTCCCCAAACCGCCCTGCTGCTCAGGTTTTAGCCGCCTCAGCTACACATCTCATCCAGTCACCCCTCCCACTGTAATGAAAGTCAATGGGATATTTTTTTTCGTGCCTGCTCTGTTGCAATCTGTGTTTCTGATTCTGTTGCCAAACATCATGTCCTGTCTCCTCGTGTCATAAAACTTTCCTGAAAAGAGAAGCGTGGGTGAGTCTGGACTGCGCAGAGCATGGAGACTGCAGTGGACCCAAGGGATCGAATCTCTTTCACTCAGAACAATCCGTTATTTGAGATGTCGCTCAGCAGGACTGATCTCTACAGCTTTGAGCCTGATGGTGAGTTAACTGAAGGGATGGGCATCCACGTTGTTAGGATCCGTGGAATCGATAAGACAGTCCGCTTATCGGTTCCTGATAGTAAAGAAACCGATTGGTCAGGGTTAAAACTTAGTGAGGATTCTGCAGTGTGCTTAAAGCTTTATTATGCAGCAGGAGCTGCAGTGTTGCGTTACGTTACGTCACATGTGACGCATCATGTCAGCGAAGACGCGATAAAAAAGCGCTTTAAAGTTTGGCAAACATGGGTTCTAAAGTGCTCCTGACACTAAGAGAGGACAAAAACATGACTCACAGGATACTTTTAGGACGGTAAAGTTTGAGGGAACACTCTGTTTTATGATCAGGGAGCCTCCTGCTCATAAAAACGTCCCCAACACGTAACGTCAGCTGAGGTCACAATCTTGTCTACAAATACACATTTCAATGTTTTATCTATTTCTGTGCAGTAAACTCAGAAAGGGCCCCTCCATCCCAGGCAATAAAGAGTAATTTTTACAAACATCAAAGAAAAAAACCTCTAGTTCTAAATTGGCTGTTTTCTTTGAGAAAACAGGTTAGCTTTTATTCTTGTACTCTCTATCCCCTTTTTACTCTTCAAAAATCCTGGAATTGGAATGGGACTCAATAACAATCAGAATATATAACACTGAAATGATATCTAACCCTCAGAAACAGACAACCCTGGAAAAAAAGAGGTTACAAGGAAAAAACACAAACCCTAAAGTGATCTGTATCTCCTGTGTTTGTATCTTGTCACTCATTTAACTTCACTTTTTTAATCTGATCAAACCTCCAACAGTCTGATTCATTTCATAGTGAAACAGATAGTATCTAAAAAGGTATATTTTAATATTTGTTTGATTTGTTTGCTAAGCTCATGTCCAACCTGATTGGATAATTTCAGCTATTTTTTCAGATTTTAGCCAGCAGAGTTTTTATTCTTATAGTTTACTCACTAAACCTTGAGTCTGAGGAAAATCACCAATAAAAGTATTGGATTGTCACTCATGGATTCTGCCACCAGTGTGTCAAATTGCACATATTGTGCTGTTTGTTTTTCTCTACATTTATATGTTTTAAAGACTCTCGATTCATGGAACCTCTTTGGACAGCTTGGTAGTTCTGTTAATAAGAGCAAGAAGAGTGCAGTGAACAACATATGCCGGCCCTTCTTTCAAACAAAATGTGTTAACAGGACCTTTAATGGAAGAAAAAAAGAGTGAAATTGGTGAAACATTTCAAACAAAGAATAACTCAGTCCTTGTCCTCATCGCTGCTTACTTTCCTTTTAAACTCACTGAATCATTTATTCTCATAAAGCCCCTCTAGGGCTGAGTTTTAGCATCTGCTGTAAGCAGTTATACCTGTACTTTTTCTTGATCTGTCCTGAAGAAATAAACTTGAACAACTGAGATTAAATCATTTAACAACCACGACCACTAGATGGCAGCAAAGTGCAGTACTTTTTTAAGAACAGTATGTTCTCTGAAAGGGAGGTGGGCCTCAGATGGATTTTTTTGGATAGAAGGATTTAACACATGAATATACACACAAAATAAGTACAAACATTTGTTCATTTCTGTAAAGGTAGCTATATAAATGGATTTTTCCAGCTATAAATATGGTTTTAACATCCAGAATAATTAGAAACTTGATTTGTTTCATGAGTGATAGTTGAATAAAGAACATGCACATTAAACCACAAGGTTTAGGTGATGCTGCTGCAGAAATTCCCTTATTCAGCAATATTCTGTTGGAGCAAAGGTCACAGAAGTTGTCAGCAGATGTTATCGGCAGTTTTTTCCCCCAGCACATAGTTTTACTGGTCATAAAGCAGTGTCATTTCCTCTGTGGCTTTATTAACAGTGATTCTTTAGTCCAGCATGAGCAGAATGAGGATCTGAAACCAGATGAGCTAAATGGCATGCAGACATTTCTGTCTTTATTTCAGTGAATCTCATTCTCTGACACACTGAGGACAGAGGTTTTTTATAGCTCTCTGAAAGATAGCATGCCAGGCTGTCCATCATATTATGACAGAGACAGAACATGCTGAGACAGGAGGACAAATCTGTACAACATTTTTAAGTTGTCTTTTGATATTTATAAAACTTCAAACTAAGCTATATCTAGAGACTCTGACTTCCTCTGAGCTGTGTTTGTTTTCCAAATGTTTTATATGAGCTGAGACTTTTTGTCTCCTGAAATGACTTTCTCCAAAGTTAGCTGATCACACTATGAAAAAAACACAACTGAAAGCAGTTTTCTGTTTGTGTTTCAGATCTAAAGCCGGTGAGGCCCAGGAGACCGTGGTGTTTTTATTTTATCGTTGTTTACCTCATCCTGCAGACTGCCCTCAATGCTTTCCTCATTTATAAAGGTATCAGTGTACCCAGACGGTTTTGTTTACTCCAAAACATATAATTATATAAGGTAATATTTAAAGATGTACTAGTTCATAAACTGCACCTCACTGTGATCATATTTTGAATGTTTGTGCTCCCACAGTTGTCAGGTTGGAATCTGCACTTTCTAACCCTCGGTCAGCGAAGCAAACATCCAACTACATCACTCCAGACGGAAAACTGGATGATGTAAACTTTGAGACTCTTCTGCGTAACAACAGTCAAGAAACAAAGACCCTAAAGGGAAACCTGTGGGCCCTGCAGACCAAGGTCCCCCTGCTGTTTATAACTAATAAATTCTCTTGTTCAGTTTTTTTCTGCAAGTTAGATAAGAGCTCTTGGACATGCACTTGATGCAGACATGGTGCAGAGTGTTACTTTAACATATTGGATGCTATGCAGGTCAACGGTCTGTGTGAAGGTCAGCTGCACCGGCTGACGTCTGACGTGAACCTGCTCAACACCAGCACCCTAAAGCTGGAGGGAAAAGTGAGCAGCATCAGCCTCAAACCAGGTACCACACAGCCGGCTCTGAGATTAAACACCACCAACTCAAGGGATGGTTATTTTATTATGTGTGTTTGTCTTTGAACTTAAGCACTGTGGGTCTGTGTGTGTGTGTGTGTTTATCCTCAGGTCCTCCAGGTCCAGGAGGGATGCCAGGACTTCCAGGAGAGAAAGGGCCCAAAGGTGAGTCAACCTGAGTGGTTGTGTTTTTTAAGAGATGGTATTTCCAAGTACGGTTGGAATATAAACTTTTTTGAATGCAGCTCAATACTGGAGAACCTTTGACCCATAAAAACTGAAGTTGATGGAAACATAAAAACTGAAGTTGACCAAAGATGCCCCCAAAAATACCTGAGTGCTGTGATGAAGTAACTGTTGAAGCTAACAAAGATTTACCTCAGAGATCACTGATGTAGCTACATCCTTCTGAAATGTGACGATCTGATATCAGAGTCGTACAGATGGACAATTTAATGTTTTACTGGATTTTAAACCCACATGCTGGAAAAAACAACCTCAGAAATAAAGCGTCTCTGTGTAAAAGTTAACCTTGTTAGCATAAAGGTGCACACATGCTGCAGGAGACATTAGCTTTCAGCTGCAGGTCTGGTGATGATCCCGACATGATGACCTGTCATCTCCTGTCAGATGGCTGATGAGAACCAGCTGATGGATGACCTGCAGCCATTATTTCACATCCCCTCACAACTTAGTCCAAGCTCTGACATTTCCTGTGTGAGGTCTCTATCAGGGCTGGACTTTTACTGCTGAGCACAAATCACACAGTCTGAGGCAGATATCAGAGGTCAAGCCTGTCTGACCTCAGCTGATCATGAGTACAGTTTGTGGTAACAGGGGACCACAGTGTGTTTGAACTCAGCGTATTTACAGTGTGTATGTATACAGTAGCACATAGTGACTCTGTGAGATCACACAACTGCTGTTTGCTTTTCAGGTGACAGTGGGATTGCTGGTCCAAAGGGAGACATGGGACTCAAAGGAGGGAAAGGAGATGTTGGTGGGTTTCATAAAAACAAGAAATTATCAAACTTGATCAAATGAGTTACAGATAAGGACGCCAAGAAAGGGAAATTTCTACTCTGCCAGCTTCATGCTTGAGCTCATCATTATATCGCTATTTCAGGCCCACCTGGACCCGCTGGACCTCCTGGACAACCGGGTAAGCTCTCTGATTGGTCAGTTTTAAGGTACTTGTTGATCCGTATAACACTTCAAGTGTCTGTTTTAGATAACCCTTTATTGCCACACTTTGTAACTATTTGAATCTGTTTCAACAGAAAGGTGGCATCTATTTTGAGGTACCTCTTAGTAGTAGGAGTACTATTTTTGAAACTACAATACTGCATCTGCATTGCATACCCTCATTGTGTAAATTCAAGGAACTCTGTTTCAATTTTAAAGAACCAAATAACATCTGTTTTAAGGTACCCCTTTATGACTGATATAGAAACATTTTGCTGCTGTTTCAAAGTAACATTTGCTACTTTCTGGTCCCTTTTCACGCAACCCTGAATCCTTTGGTGATGAAAAGGACCACTGCATCTATTTTAAAAGACTAAATAGCAGCAGTTTTTAGACAGGTGAAAATACTTTTTGCTGGGGTTTTAAACGACTACTTTCCGTTTGTTTAGTCACCCTTAAAGTGTAAGAATTGTTTTTCTGCATCTGTTTCATAGCTCTGTTTTATTTAATACTTTAAGGTATTTTTGAACCTCTCTGAAAGGTATATAAAAGATTGATCCAGAGTTTTTCTTTAGTGGTACACTAAGGGTGTCAAAGTACCACAAAGCATCTGTTTTTAAGTACCCTTTAGAGGGTCATATAAGTGTCCTCTTTCTCCTCTTTCAAAGTGCTTGTTAAGAATGTTTTATTTATTGTTTTTTTTAATTTACCTTTAGTTTTTACACCTATTTCAAAGTACCCATGGAATCCTTTTTGGTATTGTTTTGAGTCACAACAAGATACTTGGCAAACTTCTTGAGAGACCCATTACTTTCTATTTCAGTGTCCTCTGATCTGAGGTACCCCATGTTTTGAGATACCCTGAAAAAGTTACAACATAGCCTTCAGTAACTGATCTGAGGTACCCTGAAGCCTATGTATCAAAGTAGAGCTAAATGGGAAATTTTAATAAACTTTGTTGCTTGATTAAAAAGACAAAGTCGAGAACAAATGAAATGCATTATTTCCATTAACTAAAGGCATTTCTCTTCATTCAGGGGAATTTAATTATAATTAAATATAATTCATAAAAAAAAAAGATTCTGCACATAAACATTGTAAACAAGTTTGGACAGAGTTTAATTGTCATTAGCAGATGAGTGATGCTTATTTTACTATTTTTTAAATCAAAAATATGAAAGACGTTTTCAGTTAAATTTTAGTCTAAGTAAGAACGTGTTCAGGCAAATGTAAATAAGTTCCTCATACTGTGAATTACTCATGATGGGACCCTATATATTTCCTATGAAGGACCCTCCCTGGTTTCCACATCATGTTGCAGACTCAGTGAAAATACTTCACTGTGTAATTTTAATCTTGGAAAGATTACATATATCAGCAGATTTCACGCACTCTTCAGTTTCTCTTCCTCCTTTAACTTCTGGGAATATCCCTGACATATGGACGTCACATGGTAAACAGTCATTTCACAGCTTTTATGTAGAACAAAAATGCACCAAAGCAGCATTAAAAAGAAGCTTTAAGGATTATTTGCATAGCCTCTATAGAGATGACTTCAGTGAGATGAGAAAAGTACGATACAAGTACAATATCTTCCATTATGTCGGGCTCTCAGATCAGCGCATTTAATTTGTAACCACACAACTAAAGTTTAACAATCCAAAATACACCATCCTGTGTTTAGCCAGCCTGAAGCACCACATGTTTAAACAGATTTCTTTTACAGTTTATGGTTTCAGACATCAATTGTCTGTTTCACATCATGTATGATTTAAACAGTTATAGATCATGGCTTAAAGTGCCTGAACCTTGTGCCGCTTGTTTTGCCTCCTTGGATTTCTTAGGTGATCAAGGACCAGGTGCAAAGGGAGAAAAGGGAGACCCCGGGGTCCAAGGTAAGAGTTTGACTAAAGTTTCAATCAAACGTAAAAATGTTAAATGAAACCCGAACCCTTATACACACATCACATCCTTCTTTCACTAAGCTCTAATGTTTCCTCTCTGTTTGGATTAAAGGGCCACAGGGAGAGAAAGGCCACAGGGGGGACATTGGTCTTACAGGTACCTGACAACCCACCTCTGTGACTTTCAGCATACAGAAACCATTTTCTCTCATGCTAAGCTAAGGCTGGCTAACGCGCATGCTGGTGCTGAACTGCTGTGGGTTTGAGGAGCTGATCACTGACAGTTTTTATATTTCATCTCTTCTAATTTATCAACTAACAGAAGAGCTGAGTGAGAAATCTGGAGCAACAACCAGCTATACTTCACAGGAAAACAACTTTTGTGTGTTTATGTGAAAAATTTAAAACACTTTTACAATTCTTCAGTTTTTGTGTTGTGCACAACCAGGAATACAAGGAGCTCCTGGGATGCATGGGTTAAAGGGAGATCAAGGAAATAATGGTCAACAAGGACCTCCAGGTGAGCTGGCCCTTCTTTAACATTTATCAGGTTGGACTCATAGAAATATTCTGATCAAAGCTGCTCCTAGAGGACTTTTCATCCACTATATTGTGTTTAGATACAGGATCGGAAACTAATTTATTGCAAAAAAAACAAAAAAACCAAAAAAAAAACTAAATAGATGAAAAAGCATAAACACATCTGCAGGAAAAATAAATTATTTTTTATAAAGAAACAGAAATCTGTATTAGTGTTATGGATCCATGCTGTTGTGTTTTTCACAAGCCTACGTTCAGATATTTCAAAGACAATCAAGTAATCAAACCATTATCAAAGATGTTGTTTTGATATCCTTGGATTTATTTACTTTTTATTGTTGTGACTTAACTTCCTGTTGTTATCTTGTCATCAGGGCCGATTGGACCACCTGGTTTTAATGGAACTCAGGGTGAGTTTTTAAGTTACAGGATCCTGTCTTTTTAATTCAAACGCGTCAAGAGAGACAAAATATTTTAAAGTTAAACATGTATTTGTGTCTCGGTTGACGGATGTCTTTGAACGTTTTTCTTTCACAGGTCCTCCTGGACCACCAGGACCTAAAGGGGCAAGTGGAGACAGCCAGCGTAAGTCTGCAGAGGATTGATCTTAGAGCAGGAGAGAGAGAGAGAGAGAGAGAGAGAGAGAGAGAGAGAGAGAGAGAGAGAGAGGACATGCAATCACCTAAAGGGATGATAACCTCTCGTGAAGACATAAATAAGGGAAACACACCCAAACAGTTTCCTTGTTTTTATTATGGTGTTAGCATGTTTAAATCTACTCTAAAGCTGGAAACCGTTACATGGGACTCTGTGGAGTTTGACCATAGACTGTATAAAATATGGACGTAGTCTCTGCAACGTCACCCGTCTGTTCCTAATACAGTCAAATGAAGCCAATCATTGGACAGGGCCATCTTGGATTCTCAATGAACAGCAGCTTTTAGCACTTCCACATAGGCTTCATTTTTCTCTACCGGATGTTGCCCCTTGAGTTTGACTGATTTTTGAAGTGGCCAGAAGAGGAAATGCAGCTTTTGACGACTCAATGTTAGCTTCATTTATTTTTTCTTTTTTGCTTTTTTGCTTTGAGCAAATCAAGTTTATCGTTATTGAAAACATTTTCAGCTCCTGTAGAGCTATCACCAACCCATTTAAGAAATTAAACTTTCTCACTGTTAAACATTAAAACTGAACACTGAGACAAAAAACAAACTTTTGTACCTTTGTGTCTCCTTAGCGACTGTGCGTCTCGTTCCTGGGAAAAATCGGGGACGTGTTGAGGTGATGTACAACGGGGAGTGGGGCACTGTGTGTGATGATCACTTTGACACACTGGACGCCAATGTGGTCTGTAGGATGCTGGGCTTCCACCATGCCGCCACTTTCTTTACATCCAGCGCAGGTAAGGCAGCAGCAGCCACCTTCACCACATTTTACTCTGCACCTTCTCTGTGCAGTATCTTCTCTTCTCTTATAACACTCTCTACTGCACTCTAAAGTTTACTTAAACACTCATCAAAGTGTTGCATTCTCTCTCTCTCTCCTGTTCCTCTGTAGGCACTGGGAAGATCTGGCTGGATGACTTAGAGTGCAGGGGAACAGAGACGGATATCTTTGACTGTCCTCACGCTGAGTTTGGCATAAACAACTGCCAGCACTTTGAGGACATCAGTGTGACCTGTATTTAACATGGCACCACTCTGAAGACCAAGAAAAAAAGCCGATCTCAGCCGTTTCGTGTGATTCTTCTGCTGGGAGAAAGTGACTGTCATTGAGTTAATTTGTGCACGTCTCTACAGGAGAGGAGAACAGCACTGATACAAATTATACTCACAGCTTGGTCTCGTTGCATCTTCAGGAAAACAGGATATAAAGTTCACTGTAATGCTTTGTACATTAGCTTCAGTGACAGCATGCAGTAAACAGAATCACGCTGCTAAAGCACTGTACAAATTTTCTAAATTCTGCTTATGTGAGTCGCCCATCATCAAAGTGTGTGTTTATATGTGACTTTAATCATCTCAACACTGTTGGTGGAAAAAAAGTTTACTTTTCTAAAAGTCTTGAACATGTTTTCAGTCAGTTATATTAATTTTTCTAATGTCTTTTACTCTGAAATGCACTTTGGACACTGATGACTAGTTACTGGATGTGTTTTCATTTTTTAGTCATATTATTTGACCTACATGGATGAAATTGTCCTCTCCTGATGGAAGTGTTGGCATCAGATAGTCCTTTCTGACTCCATAAAAATCAAGATGATGCACTAAAACAGCCAAACTTCAGGTTTTTAAACTGTTCATGAATATTTGATGTTAGAAAGGTTTTGTGTACTTTAACCCACTTCTTCTCTGTGGGCTGTAAAGCTGTCCTGCATTCCTGCTTCAGCACAAGTTCAAGTAGCGAAATGGTAAAGCAACGACAAATCGGCCATTATGATTTCAGCACTCTTCATGTCTTTTTATGCAAGCCTCTCTTCCTCTTTCTGCAGTGTCTCCCAGTTTCAATCAGAGTCCATCTGGATGTGAAATTGAACGAAACAGCTTATTTGACCACTAGGTGGAGACAAAATGTCATTTTTGTTGGTAAGCTGGAAAAGGAGCAAAGATTTTACTGCAGAAGTATAAGAACATGATGACATACAATAATAAGAGCAACGGTATGACGCAAACTCACAAACCAATAGCCTGTTCACTTCTAATAAAGCTGAACATGTCTCCATTCTCCTCGTGGGGAATAAGAGATTACTGAGGAGCTGCTGATGAGTGAACTTTCTGCTCTCTGTTTCTAAAAGCCTTTAACTCCACACACATGCATTCTGTAAACTCTTCTGTAGTTTTGTCTTGTGTCATTTTTTGGACTTTTCAGGGACAGAAAGACTCCATCTCCTCTCACGCTCAGGGTTTTTTTTTTTTTTCTCTGTGATTGATGTCTGACATTTTCCTCTGGCTGTCCAAATGTTTGACGCTCCGAGCTCTAAAATACAGCTGACATACACAAATGCTTTCTAGAAGCATTTGTATGAGCTAATACATCCTGTCTGCTGAAATGACTTTCCCTAAAGTTAGCCGATCAAACTGTCAGAGGAGTTCGAGTTAGAGAAACAGTTTTCTGTTTATGTTTCAGATCTGAAGCTGACTAGGCCCAGGAGACCGTGATCACTTATTTCATTGTTGTTTACCTTATTTATAAAAGTACCACCAAATGCAGATGTTTTTATTCGGTTTAAATCATATTTTTAGAACTTCACCTTCAGGATGCAGTGGATAACCGCTCAGCCACTGTTGAGACACCCTGCCTGAAAAACTCCAGAGTCAAAGGCCAACGGTTTTAGGATTGTTGCGTTTAAGCTTTTTAGTCAATAAAAAAAAAATTGAAAACGGCCTCCAGAGTGGATTATTTTTTAAAGGCTGCAGCCACCATTGCTGTGTAAACAGCAAGCTGGAGTTTTCAGTGGAAACACTAACATCACGCTCTACTTTGAGCAAACCAGACAACAACAACGACCCAATAGCAGACTACTGTTTTGTGCTTGTGCAGCTGAATCTGCTGACTGCTTTACATCAAAATGTACATCTGTTGCTTCACTTCTGCACTCGGGTTTTTGCATTTTAGAGTGAAACATTGTGAAACGTTGTTGTGTAAATGGGGCCAAAGTTTCTGGGTGTAAAGGTTGAGTTTGTTAGCATAAAGCTGCTGCAGGAGACATTAGCTTTCAGCTGCAGGTCCAGTGATGATCCCAGCGCTGATGACCTGTCATCTCCTGTCAGATGGCTGATGAGAACCAGCTGATGGATGACCTGCAGCCATTATTTCACATCCCCTCCAAACTTAGTCCGAGCTCTGACATTTTCTGTATGAGGTCTCTATCAATGCTGGGCTTTTACAGCTGAGCACAAATCACAGAGATAAAAAACAACAACTGCTGTTTTCTTCTTTTATCGTTGAACAAATGATGATAAGCCTCCAGAAACAAAGGAGGACACTGGACCGAAAGGAGAGTGAAAAGACAATGGTCAGTTTTATAAATGACATGGGCAAAGCGGCTGTTGGAGCTTCTTTGGACTACTGAGAAGTCTCCATCACGCTTCAACAAACAAATCTGTTTTAAGGTACCCGTTGGTTTCTGTTAGGAGGATTTCTTCCAAGCTTGCTTCAGTAAAGCTGTTCATCTTGTTTTAAAGTCATCTGAAGGCTTTTTTGTCAGGATTTCGTTCAGATTTTGATTTGGCCTCCTTTGGGGACCAGTTTAGGGTTGTATCAGGTCTAATCCCCTGTTGCTTTTGTTTTAAAGTCCCTGTGAGGACTTTCTAGGTGATCTTGAAAAAGTCTCACTTTTAGATACATGACTGATTGCATTCCACAATTTAACCTCCTGAGACCCTGCAGACTCATTTGAGGACATTACATTTCTGCCTCTCAGACCCATAATAGTTCATTTAAAAAAAAAAAAAAACAACAACAACTTTGACCTAATAGCCACATTTAGGGACACTGCCCACATCATCTTTTGGTAATATCACAACATTATAATCATTTCTCTGAAAACAAGATGGCAGAATATCCATAACAGACTTCTACAGCAGCTCCTGAAGTAAAATAGAGAAAGGTAAAAATTATTCTAAATTTTCTGAATGAAACTAGTGTTAATGTACAATAAAATTAATAGCTTAATAATAAAACTAATATCATCACTTCCTGTACAAAGACCAAGTTTAGCTATCATACTATCAGGTCTCACTCATCCCAAATAGCAAGGAGAAATAAAAATGCACACCAGGCATAAGCTTTGGTCCCAGGAGGTTAAAATGAAATTATCAGCACCAAACAGGTTATTTCTTAATGTTATTTCTTAGCTTCCTGATTGGGTTGGACAGGACGGGATTGATTTACGACCCGTCAAAGTCTCTATGAAAACATCACGCTAGCTGACGAAGTTTATCACTCAGAAGAGCGATCTGTGTTTTTCTCTTTTCAGCTTGTAAACATTTGCTTTGAACAAAGAAACAGAGTTTAAATGATCTGGCCAGAGTCACATCCTCACAACAGTAGGTGCAAGTGTTCATGGGTAACAGTGTCTTTATTCTGGAAAACAGCACTAGCTTCTCCACACAGTCCTCAAAGCACCTTTATAGAACTTTTTCACATCTAGTTTTAGACGCCCCTTATTGTCTCAGGCCACTTTTTATACTGATAAGCCCCAGTTTTTTCATACTGGCAGGAGGACCTGCAGAGCGTAGGGACAGAGGAGGAACGCTTTGACTTATGCTGGTTCCTGTTTGCAGCTGCAGACACTCATAGGACATCGCAGTGAGCTGTTTTAACCACTCTGAAGAGCAAAACGAAGCTTAAGCTGGGCCTCCCTGTTAAGTTTGATAAACTCACAAAGCATATGAGTAGCAGGAATCAAAAGTAAATATCACATCTTAACATCTCACTTTGGGAAAGACAGCAGCTTTGATCCTAATTCCATCCACAGCTGGATCTCAGAACTTCTTCATGAAACAGAAAACTCTCTTTATAGCTCGACACATTTGCTTCAGAATCATGCTGATGAAACTCTTCTGCACTATTGTTTCTCTTATTGTATTTTAGAAATGAGACCAAGTTGTCAGTTCGGCTCAACTCACCATCCATCCCTCAATCTTCATCACGCCTCCTCCTCCTCCTCCTCCTCCTCCTCGGCCTCTCTTCCCTTCAGCTACATACCGTCACCTCTGGTCCATCGCACATCAATGTACACAGCTCTGCAGAGGTCAGCGAAGATGGGGAGATCACAGTGGAGGACTGGAGTGGAGCTGAAGAAATGTTTCTGACACAGCTGGCATGTCACATTTCCCCTGACGCCGCGAGGAGAAAAACTGTAGATCAGAAGGGGAAGAGGAGGAAGAGGAGGCTGCTCTTTCTCTGTTCTTCATGATCAGGAGTCTGCAACTTTTACTATCACAGGAGCCATTTTGCCTCATCTCACCTGGAATAAAGTCGTTCAGGAGCCACAACATTTTCTTACCTTCACAACAAAGACAAAAAAGTGTATAAAATTCTTTAAAATGTACTAAATAATTATCTAAAAAGATGTTTTTTTGAATTTATGAAATTGTAGAACTACAAAAAGAATACTTCAATTTGATAACATATTAATGTCACTCAACTCATCATTTTTTGTTTGCTAATTTCTTGCCACATTTCAAGCTTGTATATCAAGCCTGCATGTTGGCAGTTAAATGAATCTGTCCGAACAGAATTCAAATGTCTGTTTTCTTCCAGATTTTTCCTTTTGTTGATTTAGTTATCTTACCAGGGATGTATAACTTGAGGTAAGCCACAGGTAAATGTCAAATCATGATTTTATTTAGTGTCAGTGCCGTTAATCATCAATAGTCTTTGAAAGAAAACTAAAATTTCATTATTTAAATAATTTAAGATATCTAAGATAAGCCACAGCTATATTTCTATCTGTTATTTCTAAAATGTTTTGTGCTGCATGTGTAAAGAAGGACCATGCAATATGGCCGCTTTATAAGAAATCAATTTCCTCATGTCAAAATAAAAAAGCCAGCACAAAGTCTTATCAAAAGTTGATCCAAAGTGTTTCAGTTTGTGGGATTTTGGTGTAAATGTGTTAAATACCTGCTTTAAAGTGTAACTGCAGGTAACCAACCTCCCTCAAGTCTCTCCTGATGATGTCTCGATGTTGATCGTAAATGATTTCAGGAGAAACTTCCTCACCGACTTCCTGCAGTTCTGTCTGCTCGCCAAAGGAGGCAGATGAGATCAAAGATTAATATGAAAACGTTAAATAAAAAATGAAAAGCAGGTTTTAATCATCACACGTTGAGCTGACTGATGAGCGAGGACAAATTGGAATGCAGAGCGAGACATTTAATTTCAGGACCATGAGGCTCCAAATGGATTGGCCACACTGCGAAGCGAGGCGTCATTACAGCACGAGTGAAACACTCGCTTCCTGGGCGGGCGAGGAAGGAACTTGATTCACAGCCGATCCGTCTGCCTGCTTTTCCCTTCAGGGGACGTCAGCCTGAGACGCACCACCACCATCATCGTCATAATCATCACTCCCTGAGCAGACACACCTTGCTGTCTTTCTCTCTGTATGCAGATTGTCAGACCAGGAGCAGGCGACTGGTATTAAAACTACAAAGTGCTGATTAGAATTCAGCAGTCTCGTCCCCCTGCTCCTCCTGGGACCCCTGCTCAGGGTGAGAGCTGGAAATAAACATGAGGGGGGTCTTTCACTCTGTCGTTCATTAGCCAGACCAACCTCAGGTCAGCTGAGCTTGCCTCCTGGCCCTGAGACCACCGCCTGCAATTGAGGGCTGACGTGGATAAATAAATGATGGGAGAGACGGGGGAGGAAGGGGTGGGTGACAGAATGGGTAATAGGTAATGAGGGTGCCCCCACTGTCCCTCTCACCTGTGTGAACCTCCTTAGTACTGCAGCAGACTCTCTGAGCAGCAGAGACGTTTAGGATGGTATTCATGAGCTATTAATGCACATTACTGAGTCCTCTGAGTCACCACACACTCTGACTGTGAGAAACCAGCTCCAACTACCAACTACCCCACTGATGTTCAACTGTGTGCAGACTGATGGATGACAGGCTGACTCTTATTGTCTAATAATGCCTGACTCATTTTAGATGTGGAATTAGTCACAGAGGGGACTTCAAAGTCTGATTGTTGAGAGCTTTTCTTTAGCTGGACTAAAATCAGTCAGATCAGGATTGAACTTTACTGTTTTTGTGAACACTAAACAAAGTGATCCGATCGATGCATGCTCATGCAATCATCAAGACTTCAATGTAAATAAAAACATTCAAACATGTACAAAATAAGCACTTCTCTCAGCTGTGGAATGCTGGGGGCGTGTCGGTTAGAGGAGCTGCCTCCGTGTATTGTACAAGGATGTTACCTACAGTAACAATGGAAGCTAGTGCTGGCAGCATCATCTGATGGACCCAGCCCTACCTGTTTGAGCAATCAGAGCCAGAAATTGACTCTGAGTCAGACATTGATATCGCTCAGCCTCGTTCCTCAGAATCTCCATCAGAATGGTAATTTATTTCTCCCATTTATGCAATTTAGTAACATGTATTACTGACTAGGAATGCCGAGCCAAACACAGTTGCTTTCAATACACAGATGCTATATTACAGATACCATCCAAGACTCGAGAGTGAGCGGGACAACCACCAAAGCTAATGGTGTAGTCTAGCTCCACAATTAAATTCTAATGGTTGAATGGCTTTTTACATGTTTTAAGGAAATACATTGATGACATATTTAATGTTTAGAAGAAAATGGCAGATTTTGCTTTACACAGACTTTAGAAGCTGTGGCAGAGATTGACTGGTTTATTGGTTTAAAGGGCAACACTGCAAACTAGGGACTTTCTCCTGAATGCATCCCTCAAAAATGTCCTCAGATAAACAGGAAATACTTATCTGGTATGCAGATTATTTTGACATCCTAACAAAAGCTAAACTACGATGCATTCACAAGGACTTCACTCAGAGTGAATCTTCCGTGAAACTTTCTGTTTACAGTAAAACTAAGACTCACCACAAACAGAAGAATGGGCTTCACTGCAGCGGCTGTAATGAACTAAGAAATAACAGTACTGTTTTTTGTTTGTTTGTTTGTTTGTTTGTTTGTTTGTTTGTTTGTTTTTTGCAGAAATATCTGGAGGAGTGAATTTTGCTTCACTCTCATTCTGACATATGGTGTTTTTCTCAGGTTGTTAATTGGACTGTAAACATTGCAGCTCAGAGAAGGATGCCTTAACTGGAAGTCATTGATTAATTAAAGTCATTAAAGTCATTAACTGCTGGTTTCATTGGAGATGCCATGAAGTTGGCCATATTTAACATATGCAAAAAAATGTCAGACAATAGGTGACTGGTGTTGACAGTTTTGTGTGTGTGTGTGTCTTTTTCTCTTGCTCGTCTCTTCCCGACATGCTGGGATCTTAATTTATGCAGCTGTGTCTGGAAATCTTGTGAAAACACTGACATGCAATTTTCACCAAGCAGCTGTGGTACTCTGCTCTGTATGCTCAGCTTTAGGCTCAGATAACCGTTATCTTTGGTTGTTTCACAATCTGCTATTTCTGTCTCCGGCTAATTAGGTTATTTAAGGTCTAAGAAAAATCTCCCTGAGAAACATCAGACCAGGAGCACGAGGAAGTTCTCTGCTGTAGGAGAAGAAAACGAGTGTTCGCTGTTTGTTGAATGGAGGTGGATCTATCATTTCTGGTGTGTTCAAGGAAATCAGGAAATCTTAATGCTGATTTTCTTTAGTGACTCAGCATTGAGCTTGTGTGTGTCTCAGTGTAAATGGTTGATCTAGAACTACTGCTGGCCCTATGGGGCTAACAACAAACCACAATGGACCCACGTAAAATACTGAAACATAATTTCAACAATTAAAAGAGGGATTTATTAATACAAGACATAATTAAATAACAAACACAACACTAGTTTTGAAAAAGACAAACTCCCCAAGGAGAGACCGCAGCCCCCAACTCAAAGTGCCTCTTTACTGCAAGTAGCACTGAGCTTTTAAAGGCTGGGCAAAGGTGAGCTTGATTTTTGATTAGTGGCCTCACCCTCAACAAGCAGAGAGGAGCGGGAACACAGAAAACACAAACCGCCGTAACATCTGTTTGTAGAGAGATTAATCATCCTCAGATTACCACTGATACGTCCTTATGATGGATTGTGTTCCATCTGCTTTTGCTCTCCATACTGACTTTTTTTACTAATTCAAAACTTTTTATGAAGAATGTAGAATACATCCATAGAGATGACTTATTGGAGCCTATTCCAGCTGTCTTAGGGAGAGAGGCGGAGTACACCCTGGACTGGTCGCCAGCCAATCACAGGGCTGACACATAGAGACAGGCAACCTTTCACGCACACACTTACACCTTCAACCCACGCATGCAAGGGGAGAACATGCAAACTCCACACCGAAAGGGATTTGATCTTGTGACCTTGTTGCTGTGAAGCTGCAGTGCTAACCATTGCTCCACTGTGCAGCCCATGTAGCTTACATGTTAAGCATAATTTAGAAACATATAAATTTCATCTCTAAAGATGCAAACACTTCTGTAACACAGCGAGCATCAAAGAGGCAGCAGCAGCAGCCCATCAGCTCTCATCCATCTGTGAGATAAATGTACATTTGTTTTTTTTTTTTTTTTTTTTTTTTTTTTTTGTTTTTTTGAAGCAGTTGAGCGGCTTTAAAGAGTGATGTAGCAGCTGGTCCCGTTTGAAAGAAATATCTTTCTGTCCCATATAAAGTCAACGTTTTCAGACACTTTGGATAACAATCTAAATCTGTCAGTGACAAAAGCAAGAAAGTCTTGTAAGAACACTTTTCATGTGAAAGCTTCCCTCTAAAACAGTCAACTGGAATAATTCACAAACTTTCTGTACCAATTTAAAAGTCAGCCTCCTAAATATATCTTATATAAATTGTACTACAATATTGTACTTCTAATAATGCTAACCTTAGAGTTTCCCCAGATTCATTGCTGAGTTTTTAAGTATTCAAGTGAGTCACGCTGGCCTGTCTCCATCACACTTTTCATTTGTGACTTTGTGTTTTTCTGTCTGGTCAGTCTGAATCAGCGTCTGACACAGCTGAAGGAAAGCTATCACTGCTGCAGCTGGTAGTAACCTCTGCTGACAGCTCCTGGCTTTGTTTATTCAGCATTAACATTTTTTTCTGTTCTGTCCCCAGCTGTGTCCTGATACAGCCTCGTTCAGTCATTGTTCAGTTTGGCGTGATACATTTTTAAACCCCCCCCCCCCCCCCCCTTAAATCATTCTCCCAGTTTTCACGTCAAGCACACCAAATGTTGTGCATAATCTGTTTCACTAAACACCATTCAGATTTGAAACCCCTTTGTGATCAGGCCTCCTTAGCTTTAGCTGAGTGCTTTCACTTTACTCTCTCTAAGAAACCACATCAACCACAGACAGGGCTCATGACTGTTCATTCATACCTCTGCAGAAAAGAAGATCATTTCTCTCACCTTCCAGTACAACAGGTTGTCAAATGAGCCGAGGGTAGAGGCAGCAGCTCAGCAGTGCGTCCTGACAAAGCGACGTCCGTGGGATCGAGGCCAGCTGGACGGTCCTACTGTGCCTCAGCGTCGTCCCAAAGACAAGTCATCGATCATCCTCCGGCTCCGGCTGAGGGCCTGTTGGTGGAGGATGGGGTTTGGAGTGCGTATGGAGACGGGCTTCGCCAAGGCTCATCAGAAGCTGACAAAACCTCTAATCCCCTGCATGGCAAAGGACGGGATGGTGTAGAATCAAGGGTAGCTACAGGTCATGTCCATGAAAATTAAAATACAATGAATTTAATATTGATGAAACTTATTATATTTTCATATCTATTGAAGAGTGGAAAATGGGATTCATGTTTGCTGAAAAGAAACATCCAATATAGCTTTCAAAAAATAACCTGTTTTGGTGCCAATAATGTCAGTTAATTTGTGGAATATGAACATGCAAATATATAAAAGGGAAATTATTTCCAGATCCCTTAAGTTCTCACAGTTCCTTTAACAGGGCAGTGTGTGTAAACTGTCTGAGCCTCTCTGAGAGTTGTTCCTGTAAATATGACTTGAAAACAGAAACAGAAAGTAGTGATGCCAAAAAAAAAAAACAGTTAGACTGTGACTGCTTAAGCAGAGACACTGAGCTGCATAGGAGGGACAAATCTAGACGGCACAATGTCAGGGGGACAAATGGCAGACAGCATGTGGGAAGTAATATCAATCAAATCCCTAAGAGAGATGAGCGGAAACTGATCTAGAAAATAGCGACAGGTGTGACATTGTTAAGTACGAGGGCTCAGTATGGAGGCTCGAACAGGTGAAGTGATAATTACACAAAGTCTTCATGTATGGACTAAACTGGCACCACATGCTAAGGCTAACAGCTGGTGGTTCATGTGAGAGGTGTGACGAACTCTGGAGTGTCAGGAAGGGAAGAAAGTTTGTGATCCAGTGCTTTAAATGTACCAAACAATCAGGGCTCCTTAGAGGGCAAAAAAGTAATACAGAAGCAGTGGACAGGGTGTGGACATGGTGGGCTGTCAGGGTCCCTGCAGATCACATGGTGAGACAGGTGATTGCACAACTGACCGATTAGATCTGGATCAAGCTGTTATTAGTGGACACACATGCAGGAAATTCAAAACACAAGGTTTTTCAGTGTCAACATTGCATATGAGTCAATTAATAGCATTAATTCTGAGCCTCTGCCAGAATCACCGTAGGGGACAGCAGCGGAGCAGTGAGAGCGTCTTATGTCACACAAATAAACCCCCCAGGGTTAAAGAAAGGGAAAAAAAACAGTTTTATTTCGGAATATCACTAACAATTTTATTTATTCCTCTTCTCACTTCATGGTTAAATTAAATCACTCTAATGAAGCTCTTTTTAATTTTTAGTGAACTAAAAAAAGACAAAAACAAAGATGGCAGATTGCATCTTTGATTAAACTCTTAATTAGAGACATTTTAATTACACTAACTATGACAACAGAAACCATCAAACATTTATTTGACCTGTATTTGGATTTTAGACTTTAACCCATGTCCCATCTGTTGACATGGAGGAGGTGAGATATATATTTTATACGACCAATAGACAGTAGGGGGAGCTCTAAATATTTTGGCTTTGCTGTTTTTGAACATATGTGGTGCCCATTTCAAGATAAAGGCTGTTTTGAAATTGGCTACTGCATACTACATACTACATGTCAGTTTAATAAATTCATTCTACATCCAAAAGAAGTAGGCACTCCATACTACCAACACAGTACGTACTGCCTTTATAGAAGGCAAATTCTAAAAAAAAAAAGCAAAGGTTTTTGATTGCCATTTGGCTGATAAATAAGTCCCGCCTCTGTCAGGACAAATACCTACAAATAGCCAATCAGAGTTTAGGGCTTCTGTTAGGCATTTGAGGTGGCCAGTCAAAGAGGTGACCCCTCAAATCCCTCCCAAAATGCCAAAATTTAAACATGTAATTGTATTCATAATTTTCTTTACAATATTGAAATATTCAATAAAATGTTAAATAGATTAGTTAGTGCAAAGAAAATGACAGAAAGAAATATGTAGCACCTTGGAAAAATCAACCCAGAAAAAAAATGTAATGTATTTTCACCTCCTGTTTGATTAAAGTTTACTTGAAATAAGTCTCTCCAAGAGACTGAGAAATGTAAATTGAAGTTGAAGACACTTTGCCGACTCCGTACACTTTGGGTGCATTTAAAAAAGGACCGTGTCAGCATTAAACCATCCTCCATATTTTTAAGACCAATTAGAAAAACTCCTACAGGTGTCCAATTTTACCTTAAACTCTGCTTCTTGTGCAGCCTCTGACCTGAGACTGCAGCTGAATGTGAACCCAGAGTCTGCACAGAGTACCGTCTGAACCAGCCCACTAATCAAACCGCTCTCTGCTGCTCATTAGAGCCACTCATCTGCCATGCTGGGTGCAGCTGCTAACCTTTGAGAGTGGCCCTACGGGAGGGGCGTGCTCTCATTTGTATACAATGCATGTCAATGATGGTGTGAAAGGGCAACCACACAGCGCAGAGAGGAGGGGTGAGGAGGGTGTAACGTGTTTTCACTCTCAGAGCAAACGAGCCTCAGACTGTAAGTTTAGTCAAGTGCAGGTTAAGCTCTGCAGCTTCTTATTTAAGCTTTGAATATTCGGTTAAAGATTAATTTGTATTTAATAAAGATATGTATAAATATGCACTGTGTTACACCTTAAACTGTGTGGGGAATAACAAACACTGCACAGAAATAGTAATATAAAATCTTGGCTTCAAAGTTTTGTACACACATATAAAAACTTTCAGAATTTTTCTGAGTAAACTGCATGTGTGAACGCAAACAGCAGGGATTTTAAACCTGATTTTCCCTGGACGTTTTTTAAATTTATTATTACCTTCTACTGTTAAATCACTTGAAAGGACTGTACAGTAATTGACGTGACAACAGCTAATGCCGGAGCACGTCCTCCCTGTCCTCCATCATCTCTCTTCTGTCTTCCTGTCTGAATGCTGAGTGGATGGAGCTGTGTCTTCCAGGCTATGTGCTGACATTAAAGTTCCTTCCTGTCAGAGTGACAGCACCTCATAGAAGACGTTTAGCATGGTGATTAGCCAGCATCAGCGCAGGGCCTCGGTTAGCCGTGAGCCACTCACTCCTGGAGAATGATGGTGAACTCCAGATACGAGCAGCGAGCTGTCTGTCTGACGTCCACTCCAATCTCCTCCCCTCGGGGAAGCCATACTCGGTGATAGATTCTCAGGTCTCTGCTGCCGTCTCATTACCGACCGCTGCCATGAATAGAGATGTGACACGTCTGAGAAACAGTGCCCGTGCATTATGGCTGATTCACGGGAGCCGGGGTTTAAATCAACCTGGAGGAAGCGGGAAAACAGGGACATAACTCAGGCCAGTGTCTCGCTCAGCCTGCAGATGTGACGACCAACGGGAGGTCAGCGAGGAAGTGAAGAGAATGAAGAGAAGCTATTGAGCTCAGAATGGAGATATCTTTTTTATACGCTGGCTAAATCTGAATCCTTTATTTACTCCTTACAGTTTGAGAGGGGATGAGGAGCAGGATTTGTGGACTCATCATCAGAATAAGAGCTCTCTAAACAGGGTCACGGCCTCTCTTAGGAGGTAAATCTGATCCAGCTGGTCTTGGCTCCAGTACAATAGCTAATCTTCAGAGCCGACTGAGCCTCTTTAGTCACTAAACAGTCAGAATTATTGACTTTAAACCAAACAATTTGACACAGAAGATAAAACGTCTGACACAAACTCTCCATAAAGATTTGCAGCTCAGCACAAGCTGCTCTTGTTTTGTGTCTGAGAAGCGGCAGCAGCATCTCCACATCTTTGCTCCGCTGAGGGAGGCTTCCTTAAATCTCTTAAGGAGTCCTGAGTGAGGCTCTGACTTGTTTGCATCTACTGTGTTCTTCTTCTTCTGTCGTCCACGCTCAGCTCAGAGGTCGACTTCTTCAGCCGTCAGAGCTGATCTCTCCCAGTTCAGCTGCTCAGAGGTGACACAAACAGTCCGACTTCACTGACACGCAAGGTTGGTCAGAGCTGCATCAGCATCCATGTAGTGTGTGCTATCAGAGGCTGTTACTGACCTGGATGTTGTTTGTGAGGAAGCAGACAGTAAGGTCAAGTTACACCACATGCTTGTTTGTCATTTAATTTGCAAACAGCAGAAAAGACAAACTCTGAGGCTCAGATTCTGAGGTTAACCTGAGGTTTGCAGCTGTAAATAAAACCACACTAACAGTCTCTGACAAATTCTAAAACAAGTACCATCTGTGTTAAATCCTCTGTCACTGTGCAGCTCCTTCAAGGTGAAATCATCAGAATTGCTGGATCTGTGCTTCTTCCTTCATTATGAATCCTTTTAATCTTTACATTAAACACCAGGCCGTCCCTGGTTAGCTAGAACGTCCAAATTAGACATTAAACGTGAATATTTACATTTTCCTTCTGTTACAAGCTGGCAGTAAAAGACAGGAGCATCAGGGATTAAGAGCCATGAAGAGAAGGAGCTCATTAACAAGCATGAGAAGGGGAAAAAAGAAAGGTTGGCTGACCTTTGACCCCAGTTTGTGAGCCCAGGGAGTCAAACAGAGAATGGAAAATCAGCCTGAGGTATGATTAAAAAGATAAGGATAATATCAGGACGACAGAGGAGGAATTATGGTTCTTTTCAGGCAGATTTGATCGGATCAGAAACATGAGGCGAGCTGTTAAATAATCCTGTAATTCCTTACTTTACTCTCTGTAATGAGACAAACATGCTGCAGGGCGTTAAGTCCTCTCTTTGTTTGGACAGAGACGACAGCAGCTCGCCTCTTATTCCACGTGAAGTGACAGAGCCTGTTAGGAAATATTGACAGTGGGATTGTCTTGAGTGGCTGTATTTATTTTTAGATGAGCCAAGCAATTGTTGTCGAGTAAATCATTTTATCCTGCAGAGCGGGAGCACGGGGCCAATCTAAATATGTACTCAGGAGGAGGAGGTCAAGAGAGGAGGAGCTCTTTATTCTCTCCTTTATTTATCATCAATTTAGATTTGTCAGAGAGAGTTATGAGTGTTCGTTATTAACAAACATCTGCACGTGTTCTGTGCCGCTGTAGCAGGACAACTCCAACAGCTACAACACTGCATTTTTCACCTGAAGGCCGTTATCTGTCTTTCCAAAGGTTCTTTGTCCCCAAGCTCTCACAAAACAAAATGTTATTGTTATATAATGGTGGTCAAAAGGCCATTTTCCACAGCTGACACAGAATCAGGAATCTTAAGAGGAAAGAGCTGCGAAACTACAGGAATGATTCAGTGAGTGCTTTTTGGAGTGGAATTGATTCTGTTACGCGCTGTAGTGGAGCGCTACAGTAATCTCACGCAGACCTTTAACAGACAGTTGTTTCTTTCACTTCTTTATGATGATAAAACTTAGAAACAAACCTGCTTTGTAAAACACAAACAAAAACCTCTGTAAACAACACTCAGGGCTACAGCTAACGTTAGCGTCAAGGTTCCAAAAACTGCAGTTCCTCTTGTGTCCACTAGAGGCTGTGTCCAGAAGTGAGTCAGCCTCCATAGAGCTAAAAGCATTCATCAGATCTTTAAAGCGGATTTCTTTATTCATGACAACTATGCTAGCTGAATCTATACACAGCTCACCCGTTTTTTCAATATAAAAGCACAGGTTGAATTAGGAGCAAGGCCTCTTTGAGTAGTGGTTTCACAACCAATCATTTTGAATAGTCCCAAATTCATTTAAAATAAAGGTCAACTGGTCAATCTGTAATGATGAGACTGAAACCATGGCTTAATTGAACATTGAAAAAAAGTGTATACTGCAATTCAAACAGTTTAAACACCCCATTGTGACAAATAACACTATTCATTGTTTTTATTATTATTTTTATTATTATTAAAGAGATGCAGCAGCTTGATGTCTGGCATCATGACAACGGAGGTAAACAGATAAACAAAGGCTTTGTGCTGCATATTTTGGCATCTTCTATTCATAATTAGAGCTTAATCGTATAAATAGCAACAAACAGCAACATTTTATGTCACATTAGAGCCTTTTTAATAAACACAACATGACTGTACTCTTTAACCTTTAACTGCAGAACGAATCATATTTGATACATGGGCTTCAAAGACCTTTATCTCATCAACGTGATAAATATTTTAATTAAAACCCAGTTAGAAATAAAAAAATAAAAATGCATTCCACCCTGTTGGTGATTATCAATCCACTACAGTCAGCTGAAGTTGTATGTTGGCCCTTTTCAAGAGTGCTGCTCTCAGTAAATTATCCACACACCTTTCTTTAGGAAATCATTGCTAATTTTTAAGATGTTGTTAATGAATGCGTATTTACTTAAAAAAAAGTTGCCAATTTATCAAATTTTATACAAAAAAATATCATAAACAAAATGATAAAGCAACATTTTTTGATGATTTTGTTAAAAAAGGTTAATAAACACCTCGGGCTGTTTTTTGATGGGTCTGGATTTAAAGGTTTAAATTACAGCCAAAACTCTCATGTTATGCCCTATCACTTTCCTGCTCACTCACAATATCGATCTTGTCATTATTTTGGTTTGCACAGAAGAAAACTAAGGAATTAGGAGGGATGGAGGCTCGATCACTGTCAGGTGTTCGTTTAGAGTGCTGATGGCTGTGTATATCTGGATTTAGTATCAAAATGATTTTGCTGTGTCTGTGTCAGATGATCACTGTGTCTCTCCATCTTTCATCCCCTTTGCTGCTGTGGTTGTCACAGCTAGCCTCACTTGTGACCCAGGATATAAGATGACCCCACTTTGTCAGATGATTTTTGAGACAGAAAAAGCCTTATGTTTATGTCAGAACAGTATTTCAGAATGCTGTTACCATGAAGGAAGTCACTCTTTGTGGAAACACAGCAGTTAACTACCAGATTATAACATTTTGTCTCCTTTTGATTCAAAAATGCTAAACAAAGTCTAAGTTTAATCTGTTTGTGACAGGATATCTGAAAATGTTATGACTGTCCATCAGCCTTAGCAGTACGCGAAAGTATTTCCTCCCATCATGTTAACACTGCACTGGTGAAAAGTTAGCGTGTTTGTGTTAACATTTCCCTTTTTGGCATTTCTGTGTCAAAGTTTCTAATCACCTGAACCTGTTCAGCAGTCAGACTCGGGCTCAGGTCTGCCCCTGAACTCATCACGGCTGCTAATTGCTGCTCATCTGTTTAAGAATTCAGGATGGTGGCAGTGGGTGGTTTCATCAGCATGCTGACCCCTTCCCCAGGCCGTGTTGGCATGCAGAGCCAGAGAGGGAAAAAAAACAGTTTAATCGGTCACAAGCTGAGAGAGAAAGAGGCGGGATGAGCACTGTTGTTCTTTTAGGGAGGTGGAGTAAATATGGATGAGTGTCTTCTCTCGCTCTCTTTGTCTGTCTCTCTATCTGTCTGTCTGTCTGTCTGTTTTCTGTAAAACAGCATCAGAGTGTTTGAGGCTGAGCAGAAGAAAAAAAGCAGAAACAATAAAAAGGTCAAACAGCATCACATCACACACAACTCCAAATTCACTCTGACATTTAAACTGCTGCACAGCTGCAAAAACGCTGATCTCATCTTTTCTTACTGTTTATTGTTTTTGAGCAGATCAGAGCATTTTTATAAAGACGTGCTAATTCTATGTTAATATCTAGATCACTGTTTGAAGTGCAGAAGCACAGACCTGGTTATGAGGACTTCTTACTATTTTTAAACATCAGTTTTAGATTCCCACTGCTGTATTCATCCCCGCTGATTAAAAATGAAAGCTCTGTTTTGTTAAGTGTTTCTGTGGTGAAGGATGTCGGGGGTAAGTGAGGCTAAGAGTGAGGGTGACTCTGCTCTGGTGTCAGTGGGTGCATCTTTTCTTTAAATATAAACTCCTCCTCAGGCTTACAGACGGATGGTGTGGGCTCAGCTGCAGCACTTCAGGGACAAAACGCCTTTAACAGCGACACGCCACGCCAACGACAACAGAATGGGTGCATCACATGAAAGATCAACTGTTTGTTTTCAGGAGAGACTTTGAAAGACGGCGGACGCCTTCGTCTTCTGCATTTGTTTCCGCAGGTAAGTGAAAGTGGTAGCATTTCATGGATCTCGTATTTAAAGTGGTGATCATGAATTTTAATGCAAAAACAAGCCTTGGGAAACTCTAAAACTGACTCTCCGGATATGATCTGAGGGCCTTTTTGTGGTGACCTCCACCAGGCTACCCTCACTGTGCTGCATGGACGCCCATGGCAATCACGCGCTACACTGTGCAAACACAGGAGGGGAATCTCACTGTATAAAGACGTTCTGTCTGTGTTTTTATATTACCAATAGCAAAATGAATCGCTCTTCGTAAATAACTCACAGGGAATAATTATTAGCAGAGTCGAGTTTCAGCCTGAAAACTCTTAACACACAGACTGTCAAAGACCATTCTGAGGCCTCAAGCCATCACTTTTGGCCATCTCATATTCCTTTCCCTTTCTTTTTGAGCCCAAAACTAATCATATTTGGACAGACATGAGCTGGAGAGGAGCGAGGGCTTTACAAATGCCAGGTGTGCCGGTCCTCTCTGTCTCCAGGGCTGCAGACCTGTGAGCACTCTAATCAGCAGGACAAGACACACCTGGGCCCCGTGTGCCTCAGGTATCGAAACGAGCAGCAGCCGGTGTTTAAAGCTACATACACACAGATATTATTCTAAAAAGAGACTTTTACACCATAAGATAAAGTTTTACAATCATTGGTGTCACCTCCTGCTGGTCTCTTGAAAGAATTTGCATCTCTGCGTTGATTGGATGCTGCTGCTTTGGAGCTCACTGTCACGAGAGGATGCAACACGAGGCTATGAAACATGAATATTAATCAAGAGCCCCGGAGGAACTCTGACAACGACATGACACCAAGGACCTCTCAGTGTGCCCCCCTGACTCTGCCACAGGCCGCACGTACTACAGACCACCCACAGACACGCCAATCACACGCAGCACTATGCTAATTACAAATAAAGCAATGTGTGTGTGTTTGAGCATCAGTCTGATCAGACACACGTACATGGAGCTGTCAGAAATCCTCCAGATCTGTAGGTCTAATTTATTGAACAGACAGAAATCCTCAAATCCTCCGATAAATCCCTCCCCCTCTCTGTGACTCTCACACGCGTGCGTGTATGCACACATTCCTTCCCTTCCAATCACCACATTTAAAATGGGACCTCTGAAACCATATACACCCGCCTGGTTCCCCAGAGCCCTTTCTTCCTCTTTCCATTATTTATCAGCTCTTTGACAGCAGCGCTGGAGACGATCTCTGTCCCATTTTAAAGTGACGCACGAATGGGGAGAGACAAGGTCAGACAAGGTAACAAAAAGCTTGACTCACCCAAACATGGAGAGATTCCCCCTGGTTTCATTTTCTGATTTTGGGATCAGAATCCAGCACCAGGAGGAGTGAAGGACTGAGGAAAGTGAGAATTTATTCATGCATCCTGAGTTGGACAAACCAAGACAAATCTATTCATTCTCCGAACATCTGCAAGGAAGGTGATGGAGACCAAAATGGAGCGGTGAGAAATTGATAGAGAACATTGAAAACTCTGAAACTCTTAAAACCAATATCATTAAAAGAAAACTAAGGAATTAACATGAGAAACAATCAGGATACTGGAAGACTTCAGACTAAAAGAAATCAGGAAACGCTGAGTCAGAAAAAAACAAAAACAAAAGTGGTCCCAGGACTGACCCCTGGGGTGCACCATATTAAACAGGAGAATATGAAGACATGTGGCTGTTATTTCCGCAGGTAAATTGACCACCTATTTCTAAGACTATGTGAAACTTTCTTTTTTATTTCTACTGAAAACAACTGAAAGGCTCTTAGATTTTTTTTGTTAAAGAGTTTTTATCTGGATCATCATGATTTAGGTGTGCAGGATCAACACATCCGTTTCAAGTGTCACCTGAGCCAGTTACAGATTATTAAAGATTAGTGAACTAAATTACCAGACAATCAGCAGCCTCTGGTGTTAAAAGATGAAGCCAATATGGATATCTGCAAATATAGTTGCAGTTCCTCAAGTGTTCATGAGCTCCAAATGTACCACTCTTGATTCAGCCACCTTTTGTCTAGATGCCTGTAAAACTGTGCACCTGTTATGAATACGAAATTTGAATCAAAATATTTGTGTGAACTTTCTTTGCTCTGCAGGACAAACAGCAGCAGCACTTCAGAGATATGGAGTGATGTAATGCTGTCTTCAATTAGAAATACTTTATTGATCCCCAAGGGGAACTTGCTTAGGAAACTCCTGGGTGACCGAGCTTTAAAACAACAGCCTCTTTGTTTCTCTCCCACTAATTCATTACATCCATTAGCCGCCCTGCAGGCCTGATGGTTTCACATCACAGCGTCTCATCGGGCTGCAGATGGGTGAAGATTCTTGTCACCCTCCGTCTCTGACGTGTGCCGATAGGAAGCGACATACGCATCTCTGCAGATGGGGCAGGAGGGTAACTCTGCGGTTAGTCATCTCAGTGACACTGAGCAAACAGGCGAGGTCGTGTTCTGCTGCTGATCAGCATGGCCTCTTTTCCTCCCTGTTTGAAGAAATTCACAGAGACAACATAAAAACTAACTGCCCAGTGTTCCTGCAACGTCTAAATCTCTGTCCCTGGGTGAATTGGGTTCTTTGTAATGAAATGTTTTCTCTAAATTGCTGCCTGATACTCCCTCTGTTTGCTCCACAGACACAAACCTATTCCAAACTGTTGCCTCCTGTCAGAAAAAGTTAGTGTGTGCTGCTAACCTGGAGCTCCATCCAGCTCCTGTGTTTGTCCCTGAAGTGACAGAGAGTGTCTGGTTTTATTGGGACTCTTACATCAGGTGTCAGTCAGTCACATAAACACCACCTGCCTGCTCGGGCCGCTCTGACAGGAGACTAAAGAGAGAGACAGGAAAGCAACAAATAGATGCTTTATCCCTGCCGCTGTGCACTTTTTTTGTGCAGTGCCATAAAAACCTGTTGCATTTCATTTAGCAGAATGGATTGTGGGGAGGAGGAGGTGCGACACTAAACAAGCTCGTCTGATGGAGGCTGACAGCTGCAGACAGGAGGAGATTTCTGCCTCAGAGGCTCACGGAGGGTTTACCTTTGATTCAGAGTGTGTTCAGGGAAATGCAGAGTGCCTTTCAAAGGGGGAGCATTTATTATAATAAAGCTTGTTTGTTTTTCAAGACGAGTTATTTACATCTTGGGTTAGTTTGAGGTTTGTAATATGCGTAATGTGTTTTTGACCTCTGTGTGCAGGAATGTGAGAGTGCAGGGTGAGTATTTCTGCAGCACAAAGAATTAAGGTTAGTTGATATTATTTTGATCTTCATTTATAACCTCAGTCTGATCTTTGTAGATACAAACAAGGTGACCTGAGGGAGAATGTGACCTCTCTTTATTATCTAACATCATGTATGTACCGTGTTTAATCTCTGTGCCGCCTCAGGCAGGAGTGAGGATGACAAGCTCTGTCCATGGTGCTGAAATATCTCTGTGCTTTCAAATGCTGTGGCATCAATCATCATCATCATCATCATCATCTTTGTTATAGTGTCATCTATGTCTGAATTAGCCAGCAGCAGAAAAAAGCAGCAGGTTTCAGGTGTTGTTTTCATTTTTAAACATCAGGCAACAAGTCGAAACAATGCTCTCTCCAGTAAGATGACCTCAGGATATTTTTGTTTAATTTCCTCAACATTTCAGCATTAAAACTTTGATACCAACCATTTCAAAAGAAGCTTTCCTCTTGTGCCACGTGATCTGTGCTTTGTTTCCACATCTGCTGCAACTCAGGGTAATCGTCAGTAACACCTTGTGATTTGAGATCGTCCTGCCATCTTTCCCATTTCAAGCTATAATTTAGGAACATTTCAGAATGAGCACAAACATTTTCACCGTCTCAAAGGATGACGATGCTCAATTTTAGTGACCAAAGGCAAAGATTTTTTCCCCTCAATGTCCGTATACTGCATCTTTTAGCCATATGATTCAAAATTATGAGAATGAAGTAACAGACATAAAGACTTGCAGACATTAGTCAGGTCATGTCCGTAGGAGACCTGCCCTAGATCAAAATCTAAGACAAAACCTCACCACCACATTGTTGATTCTCCACTAACAGCTGACACTGATTGTCAAAGATGCTTCATAAAATCTTATCATAAAGGTTACGCTCAAATTTTCAGCTTTAGTAGTGCTAACAGGACTCCATTTGATGTGTATGTATGAAAAACATCTTAAAACTGCATTATGTCAGCAGATTCATTTCAGCCCGTCAGGTAGACAACAACCTGCATGATTCAGAGAGTGAGGACATTAATGTGTTTCACAGGATTAACCCCTGAGGGCTTCACAAACACAGATCCAGGTGCAGCTGCAGCCTGAGTCACACGTTTACCTGCAGGATGTGACGTCCCATGACTTTAAGAACTTAAGAGCCTCTTTAACATGCTGCAGGTGTCACTGAGGGCTTTAATGAGGACGTTCGTCCTGAATGAATGTGACGGGCTGAGCTGTTGACTTAATTAATGAGACTCTCGTAAAGCTGCAAACATTACTGCTTCATCTATCAGAGGAAGAACAGATCAGTGCGAGTGATCCACGATACACAGGGACATTTATCTGTCTCAAACACAACACAAAGTCTGCAGTCAGCGTGACAAGAAGGGACTGAAGTGTTGTATTAAAGCTCCACTCAGGCCAAACAAAAACACCCAGAGTTTACATACACCAGGAAACACACTAAGTAACTTGTGCTCTTTTTTCTATTATTAAACATGTGCCCTCTTATCTTATAAAACCCTAGTAATTTGTTTTCACATGAATATAATGGAAGAAATATTTTCTTAGCACAACATAAAAAGAAACGTTTTTAAAGTTTTTTCTCTGATTATTGTTCTACAAGCTGCAGGGATGTATCGACGCACTGAACTCAAGACAGATTCATGGTCCTGAGATCAGATTGCAGCTTCGCTTTTTTAAAGGATGTAAATTACCTGGTTTAGATTAAAATAAAAAATAAAAAAAACTTCATGATAAAACTTATTTGTGCTTTATTTTCTCTTTTTTTATGGCTATGCACCCTTTCTAGTCCTGCAAGATAGCAACAGGAGTGAATAAAAGCTAAAGACAAAGGATCTAAAGGAGGAAATGTTGGTTGTATCAGCACCCCAAAAGTCTGTGGCATCTTTTTCAGAGCAAGTCAAGAGCAAAATGTAGTCTTATATAAATAAAAGTTAAAATAACCAAATAGTGTGGCTCAGGTACAGTCTGGTGGTCAAGGTTTCATGCTGTATGAGTTTAACCCTTGTGCCTGGGTTTGAATCCAACTTAAGGCATGTCACTCCCCACTCTCACCCTGTTTTCCTGCTCTATCCAGTATTCTGTCTGCTCTATAAAGTCATAAAGAGCCTGAAAAAAATACTTAAAGAAAATTAAACAATGGTCAAATCTCCTTTGGATGACTCAAAGATAGGCCCACTGTCTTATGAGTGAAAAATCTTCACCTGCTGCCACCATACCTGTCCGCCTCTACCCAGCTACAGACAAAGGAAACGATGACGACCAATGAGAAGTCAAAGGTAGAGCGCGCCCTCTGTTGTTAAAAGTGGTATTCGTTTACATTTTACATCTCACTGATCTGAACAGCCCACGGTTTTAAAACTTTCTTTTACGGGGTCGTGTCATCCCTGTCAAGGAATGTGTCCATCAAACATGTTCAGAATGTGACAATGAAGAAATCATGACTCATCCAGCAGAGGTTTTAGCACGTTGGCCCTTGGACTTCTTGGTGCACATCATAATTTCTTTTTACCACATTTGGAAATGTTTCAGTCAGAAGTTTATGTTAAAACTAATCTTCAGCAAACTCTCACAGAGCACTGATTCTAAAATCAGGAGGCAGCTGATTAAAAAATTGAGGCACCAGATTGAAGAAAAAAATGAGTGAAATATAATTTTCTGTACAGATTTGCTCGTGGCTCTAAAAATCTATTAACTGTCCCGCTGCACATCTCTCCTCCTCCTCCTCATCATCATCCTCACAGGATCCTCACTCCACCTGACAGCAGACTCTTTATTACAAAACATAGTCATTTATTGAAATCACTGATCACACTGAGACTGAGGACATATAAAGACATTTTTGCAACACTGGATGGGCAGTCGGCTGTAGCTTATATATGGGTTCACTGACTCTCATCAAGATAAATAAGTGCATAAATATTTAAGTTTAGATCATAGAGGATATATATATATATAGCAGAAACAGCATCACATCACACGGTAATGTCCTCCGAATGCAGGAGACGGTTTCAGTTCAGCCTCAGACATCCTCAAATCCACAAAACGCACAGAGAAAACGCAACATCTGCACCAAAAACACAGAGTGTGGATCCATGAAGTGGAGGCAGTTTGTCCAGAACACAGTCCCAAAACAGCAGAGGAGGTAACTATGAATCTGAATAGGCATTAATGTGATTTCACGTATTTCCAAAGAAGAACGGACCGTTTGCTGTTGCTCAGAACAACCAGCAAAGCATGAGAGACTAGTGTGGAACAAGTGGAATTATTCAATCCAATAATAATCCGTGAATCTATGAGAAGAAGTTGAACTTTAAGACGGGAATTTGAGTTGTTGGCGTCCTACTCCTGAACAGAAATGGAGTTAGAACAGAGGTGTGTGTCTGTCACGTGATTATTCCATTAACATTTAGTCCGGATACAAAAGGAAACCGGAGAACGTGCTGTACTTGTTGTTGTTCCCACCGTGCGCTTTGCCACCGTCCAGCTTGACGTAGATCTCGTCCCCGGAGTCCAGGTGCAGCACGACGCTGTTACTGGCGTAATCATAGTTCTGGTCCGCGTCCTGCGCGATGGCGCTGGCCCTGACCTGCAGATGCAGGGAGAGAGAGAGAGAAATGTGTGTGTGTGTGTGTGTGTGTGTGTGTGTGTGTGTGTGTGTGTGTGTGTGTGTGTGTGTGTGTGTGTGTGTGTGGTGGTGGTGGGGGGGGGGGGGGGGGGGGTAACTTAGATCCAAACAGATGAACATGTCTGCTTGAATTCACAGCAGCAGTGAGCGAGCTAAACCGCGCGTGAAAGTCACTCAAATTATGAAAGACTCTGGAAAACAGTTTAACACATAAAACGTTCGGTTTTTTTTAACTCCATCCTTGAAAACTGGAGTGAAATCCGAGTGTTTCTTATTTCTATAATGATTTTTAAACTAATAAACTTACTCAACCTGTCAGGGCTTTATCTTTAAATTCTGCCGGTGTGCGTAAAGTTAACCAGATGGATCAGTCTGTTCATTACGCATTGTTTCTGTATTTGTAACTGTAAATTTGAATACACTACATTGGAAAAATCTTACTCAGCTTATCAACAAGAGCAAAACTGGATGTTATTTACGAAAAAAAAGGAAAGAAAAGGAAAAAAAAAGTTTCTCGTCAGTAAGATTCGGTTGTGCTTTTTCTTGTTATACACTAAACTATCACGACAGTCATCATGGAAATACTCTCCGCAGTAACTTTGATTCTATTTATTATACTTAATGATAAATCAAAGTCTCACGCATGTTCTGAGGGGGGTAGATGCACCGTCAGTTAGTTGAAAAGCGCAGATGGGGAAAATGACTGATTCTCATACTGTGCACCACGATAATCTGTGGGCTTCGTTTGTCCCGCTGACACCAATTAAATGTTTGACAAAAAGTGTCCGATCATGTCTCTGCTGTGGTGGTCTCTTGCAGCTATTGTCACGTTTGGATGGAGTTCAATCAGCGCGCGCACTCACCTGTCCGTTCTTGCACAGGTCTGCCCACATGCTGGTCCCGTCTCCCCCGCGCATCAGCACATGGTAGGTAAAGTAGTAAATCCCGGACACTTGGCACGTGAACTTTCCGGTCGTGGGGTCGTAGTGGTTCCCCAGGTTCGTGACTACGTCATCGAACCGCAACACCTCGTATCCCTCGTGCGGGTTCTTCAGACCCACATAGAAAGCTATCTTTGCCCCTCCGATGATACTCGATCCCGGGTCTCCGGTTTCAGAGCGCGCGGTGCCCCCTAAACTAGGATACCCAATCTTCCCGGTATCTCCTCTGTCCCCCGGTGGTCCCCTCGCTCCGGGTGGCCCCGGTACACCCGGTGGCCCCCTCGGCCCGGGTTTCCCCGGCCGACCCGGCTCTCCTCTAGTCCCTTGAACAAAGCTTGGGGACGGGATCGCGCTCAGGTCCTGCATGACTTCCAGAGCCGTGGCGCTGGGTTTGGGGCTGTACGGGTCACAGATCATTCGGCACGTGCCCATCATCTCATAGTGCGCATCCGTCTTGTAAGTTTGGACCAGCAAAGGAATCGCGATGATGAGAGCCAGGACCATGACGATGCCAACAACCGCGGCGACGATCCTCTTCCTGTGGAGAGTCCGGGACGCGAGTGCTAAAAAGTCCGTTTTCGTTTGGGAAGTAATGGTGAAGGTGGTGAGAGCGCGTGGAGACGCCGCAAAAAGAGATGTGACCACAGCGGATGTTTTAAATCCAGCAGAGAGAGAGGGATGGAGGGGGCAGAAACAGAGGCAGCCTGGAGCTCAGCTCGCCCTGCAGCGGTCACTCTGTGCCACGCTCACTCGGCTTCACGCGGATGACAGCAGAGATATTCGTGTTGGCACGCGGCGGTTCTCCGAGCAAAGTGACTCCCAGCAGCTTTTTGTCCGTCCGCACCCAGAGAGCTGCTGTGACGTAACAAGTAGAGGGCAAAGCCTGTTGCAATTTGGATTAAGACTGGAAAATAATAATGCAATCTTTATGTATGAATTATAAATCCGTCTGCGCTGCCTCAGAGGAACAGATCAGGGAGCATTATGACACTTTGGATTTCTATCAGACTGTGAGACGTTTCCTCTAATATCTTCCTCCTTTAACAATGTCATACGAAGCAAATTAAGCCCGAGAGAAAGGAGATGTTTAAATGTACCAAGTGTTAAAGTTTTAATGTGAAACTATAAGAACAGACTTTATCTTGACCAAGTAGGAAATCTGTGACAGAGAGAATTTAGTGTGAAAAGAGTTTTGTGTGGTGGTTATAAAAAAAGGGGGACTGAGTAAATTGAGAAGATAAAATAAAGAAACTTAAATTAACATATAAAGAGGTTGTAAAGTATTCATATAGCCTGCCAACTGGAGGAATCAAACACAATCAGATTTTAAAACATTTTAAGAAAGTTTACGCTTTACCTTACAGGGTTTTTAGAAAGTTTCAAACTTAAGAGAGGAGTCAGAGGAGACAAAGTTTTTGCAGAGTGATTTTAACCTGATATAGAGATCTCTCTGCATGTATAGCCTGCATGGGACTTTTTGGAAATACACATTAAACTTCCCTCATGAGTGGAAAAAACACCTAGAACTCTTGGCCCCAGGACCGGAGTGCTTAATCAGGATGGATTTGGGGCTGCGAGGGCTGGTGTCCAGCCATAGCACTGCAATATTGAAATACATCACAGAGGCTGCGAATGCTGTCACTGGGCTGCCTGCACTGGCAGCTCTTGGTCATGATCCAAAGTGGGCTGGACTGAGACATGAAACTTCAGGGCTGAAACTGAGTCTCACTCAGGCCCTGCTTGGCCCCCTTGGCTGGTAAAAACATGATAAAGTGCCCTCTTTGGAGGAAAAAACACACGCTAACCTGCCCTCCTGGGTGGAAAAAACACTAAACTGACTTTTTTTTCTTTTCATCCCTGCCCCTTAATAAGTCTTTACACACCCCTGACCTGATTTATAAGAGAAAAGTCTTCAAATGGTTAAAAAAAAAAAATCACCCAGTAAATCAATCTAAATAATGCAGGCAGATCTCAAATCTCCCATGTAGAGATTTGTCATTCTGGAGCCATGCAGGGCTCAGTGTGGAGGCTTTAACATGCTGTGTTAAATGTTAACAAAATAAAATTTAATGGTTTGCCAATCATTTAAAGCCTAAATTTAATTGAAAATAACGACAGCAGTCAGAGCAGCACAGCCCAGGTGCCAAAAAACAGTTAGTCTGTCTGTGATTTTCTCTCTCCTGTGGGGAAAGTTTAAAGCTGCTCCCTTTACGATGTTTTTGAACCTTCTTATTAACATCCCAAAACCCCTGGAGTGCTGCAGTTTTATTTTTAAATGAAAAATAAAACAAGCTGAAATTAAGACTTCGCATAGACGGTTTGAAACCACCGCTGGGAAATTATTTTGGAGAAATATCTCATACATCCTCCGTTCACTGCAAATAAATGATATCAGTATTTATAATGCCAATGCTGAAATCCCTGTAGGTGTTCACCAGATGTGACTGTGCAATCAGCTGCAAAGGGTATGTGCTATATATGTCATATATGCCATACTTGTCATTCAGCTCAGACTCAATCATTGGAAGCTTCATCAGAAATTACAAAAACAAACCGATGAATGGAAGCAGATAAATGGAGTTTCCTGTGACCCTCAAAGAGGCACAAACTGTACAGAAGTTTGTTTGGCCTGCTTCACTTCACTGGCAGCCAGATGCATGCTGGGAGCTGGCCTGAACTGGGGGGAAATCCCTTTGTGATTCCTGACAGATGTTACATCATCAGGCCCCATGGTTTCTAATTAATTCAAGTTCAGGGTCGCTCTCTGGAGGATACAGCACAGACCCCTCCCTGCCTTGCACCACCACCTCCAGCTACAGACCTCCTGCTGTCACAGTCATCCAAAGGTGGGCCAGAGCCCACTTTCTGTTCCTCTAATGTGATACAGAGACACGAGCTGCCTTCTGCTGTCAGGATCAGCTAATCCTTATCTCCTCAGATCCAGGGTTTAACTTCCCCTCATATCCCCCTGTCTCAGCAGGCTAAGCTAGTGGCTAACAAAGGGCCCATGTTGATTCCAAGGAGCCCCCCACCATGTTGATGAGTGCCAGACACACAAACACACTCACAATCTCTCTCACACACACTGGAAGTCACAGAGCCCCCACAGAGTCCCCCAACTCCCCGATGAGCTGAAATGAAATCTTCTCAGCTTGTGATGAGCCTCTTCGTTAATGTGAGGGAAATATGCAATAAAACAGACTCTCAGCTGGATTTCTTAAAAACAGAATGATGCATATTCAATCTGTGTGTTTCTGTAAAGACAGATTTGACACGTTTTTAGTATCCTCAGTGAAAAACAAGGGCTGCGGGATGGTTAAAAGCAGCTTTGATTCAGCTCCTCTTTTGTACTTCCTGTTTATTTTACATCCCGCAGTTTTAAAATAGAGCTGCTTCATTTTATCTCTCAATCTTTTGCATTCACATATCTTTCGGAACCTTTTGGTTCTGCAGGTGAACTTCGAGAAACCAGGAGAGGGACGGTGAGGTCGCTGATACAGTGAAGGGTTTGTACAGTAGGTCTGTAGTGCACGGATGCTCAGGAGGAGAGTGAAGATGTTGGAGAAAACTGCAACACTACTCATGTGTTAATTGCTGTTGTGGGCCACAAATGTCATCTTTTGTCCTCTCAATCATGTTAATCATGAGAATTATTTTTAAAATTGTCTAAAAGAGGGGTCCCTGTTTTTTTATAATTAGAATCTTAGTCTATTAGTACTCAGATCAGACAATGAGAGTGAGATGGGGGAACATCTGCTCCCTTCGTCAGGGTAGAATTCTGTCTCTTTTTCTTTTTAATATGTATATGAATGATGTGTCTTAGTTTTTAAATGCATGTGATACAAGTTGTAGGGTTGGTGACTTACTAGTTAATCACCTTATGTATGCAGATGATCTGGTAATCTTTAGCCCATACGGTACTGGTCTCCAACAGCTTCTGAGAATATGCACACAGTATGGTGCTGCTTTTGATATAAAATATAATGCTTAAAAGAGTAAGATCATGATCTTCAGAAGTAAAGAAGACCCTGTCTTCTATCTGTCTGGCACTTCACGAGATTACATATTTGGGCCATATTATTGCTAATGACTTGTCTGATGACAAAGACATCTATAGGCAGCGCCGAAAGCTGTACGCTCAAACAAATATGCTGTCTCGTTAGTTTAATATGTGCTCTGTACCTGTCATGATCTCACTCTTTAAAGAAAAAAGTGAAAACTTCCACTGACAGCTTTTGTGAGTTTGTTGATGGTGTAAAACTTTGGAACTATCTCAGTGGTGAATTGAAACAATGTCCAAATATACAGCAGTTTAAAAAGAAGTACAAAAACATGATTCTTAAAAGAATGAAACGGTATAGAGATCACCAAAGGTTAGCATAGTTTCTCTTGGTCCTTTGGGTTTAGAGGGACTAGACAAGGTTTGACTTGCTCTCACTCCTTTTTGAAAACGCAAATGACAAACTTATTTGGCTCCTTGGTTGTTGTTTTTATCTGTTTACTGTTGTTTATGTATTTACTCCAACTGTCTTGGCAAAACTTGACCCTCTCTATCCTGCTGTGTTGAGATTCATTTCAAATTCTGCTTTTAGGACTCACCACTGTACATTACATACTCTTGTGGGCTGGTCCTCACTACCAATGCACAGGATGAGGCACTGGTATGTTTTGATTTATAAGGCCTTGTTGGGCACTTTGCCCTCATAGGTTAAATCTAAATTTGTCTTTGCTCAAGTCTGTCCTATTTTGGCCCTTGGTCATGGAACGACCTCCAAACTAGGCTCAAGCTGGCCTCTCTGGTCTCTTTGACGTGCTTTAAGCGCAATATTGCTGAACTTTTATCCTCTGTTTGCTCCTGCCCTGGTGTTTGATTTGCTTGCTTTGTTTTAATCAAATGCTGCAGTCTTTTACCTCATTATGTTTTATGTGATCACTCTTTGTGCTCAGTGTGTTCTGTATATGTGTGTTTGTTTTCTTTGTTGAACATTGATGTCTAACACTGCCTCTTGGCCAGGTCACCGTTGGAAAAGAGATTTAATCTCAATCGGTTTTTTTTTCCTGGTTAAATAATGTTTAAATAAATAAAAAAAATGTTCCATTTAATTAACTGTTCATGTTCAAGTTAAAAAGAAAGAAAGAAAGAAAAAAAGAGAGAGTGAGAGAGAGAGAGAGAGAGGGGGGAGGAAGAAAAAAAAAGAAAGAAAAAAAGAAAGAAAAGAAAGAAAGAAAGAAAGAAAGAAAGAAAGAAAGAAAGAAAGAAAGAAAGAAAGAAAGAAAGAAAGAAAGAAAAATGTTTCTGTCACACAAATACTAAGGACAATTTGACCTTGTCTTTTAGCTTACTGAACAACTTTTCCTATGATATCCACAGAAGTGATGAGTTTTTGTTCAACTTATTTTAAGTATTAATGTTTGTTAACTTTCTGTGTTTAAAGTGTCGTGATACGATGCTTGCCTGTAAACAAGTGACAAACTGATGGTGAAGAAGTTCCTCAATTGCCTTTTTTGATGTTTAGAGTCACTGACCTTGAGTCATACCGTACATGTTCAGAGAGAGAATGTGTGAACACATCTGTCCAAGCACATTAACAGCTCCTCTGCTAAAACCAGAGCAGAGTTTCTTTAAGTTGCTGGTTTTTGAAGCTAAACGTCATCCCAGAGAGGTGTGGGATCAGAAAACAGACTCAGCTGAGTCATTTTAAAGGGCAAAGACGTGACATATTCAGACATTTAGTTCTGAAGAGTTCAGCACGTCAGATCTCAGCTTCAGGTCACCGCTGACTCAACTACAGTCTGCTGTGACTGCTTCTGTTCCAGGCTCAAGGGCACTAAAGCAGTTTGGTGGCACTGTAATCACAGACTCTCTGAACATCACCAGCAGCCAGAGCTGAACACTCACAAACCGTCTCTCACTCAACTTCTTCATAAATGTCAGTTTGACACATTCGTCCAGGCAGCGCGTCACGCTGCGGGCTGAGGCTGCAGCACGTTAAGACATCAAACATGGTCACAAGCCAGAGGACAGCTCTTTGAAGGCTGTTTGTGTGTGTGTGTGTGTGTGTGTGTGTGTGTGTGTGTGTGTGCGTGTGTGTGTGTGTGTGTGTGTGTGTGTGTGTAAGAGAGAGAGAGAGAGAGAGAGAGAGAGAGAGAGAGAGAGAGAGAGAGAGAGAGAGAGAGAGAGAGAGAGAGAGAGAACAACACCCAGCTTTAATAAGCAGAGAAGGTATTATTTGTTTACTTGTTTAAATTCATTCAATTAAATTCAATTCAAAATTACCCTTTGCCGGTCATTAGAAAGAGACGATGGGAATCAACCTGAGTACTTAATATAAAACTTACATTCATATGCATAAAAAGTCAAAATTTGAGAGGTGTTAAACCATAGAGTTGGTGGAAAACAAATCAGAATGCCTTTCAGATATCATTTTGACTTCTAGGCCCAATCTTGCTGTTTGGGGCAGAAAAAGGTAAATATTTCTTTCATCCTCGATTAGTTAGAGTCCATCCCTCAGCTCACACACACCTTCTAACTACATAGTGAATGTGGTGTTGTGTATTCTGGCCTACTTGGACTTCCATAGATTTTGGCCTTGCATGGGATTATTGCTCCCTACCTTTCTTGTATGTTAGTTTTCATGCAGATATGGCACACATGGTGTAGTGATGGTGACAATGAGTCACTGTGTGAGTCTTAATTATCACAAAGGTCACCTATAAAGTTAAGAACATAACAAAAAAAGTCCTTCATAGAGCTTACATTACTCCCTCTTGATCAGGGGTCTGCAACCTTTACTGTCAAAGGAGCCGTTTTATCCTCATCTCACCTGGATTTAAGTCAGTTCGGAGCCATAAAATTTACGTTACCATCACCGTAAAGACAATACAGTGCATAACATTCTATGTATTGTTAAAATACATTGAGTAACTATCTAAACAAGAAGTTTTTGAATTTTTTGTTTATTTTCTGTTGTTTGCTAATTTCTTGCCACATTTCAAGCATGCATATTAAGCCGGCCCATTGGTAGATAAATTTATCTGTTCAAAAAGAATTAAATTATGTTTTCTCACAGATTTGTCTTTGTGTTGATTTAGTTATCAGGAATTTAAAACTTGAAGTTAGCTACAGGTTGGTGGACTGTTGATGTTGCAGAAAGTGAAGTAGGCTTTATTGTAAGATGTGATGCATATCTAGTTCAACAAATTTTTAAATCATAATTTTACAAAGTTTTAATGTCATTAATCATCAATACCCCCTGAAAGAAGAGTTAAAAGTCCTTAGCTCAGTAATATTTTTTAAAGGTACCGCTGCAAAGGAGTCAAAGAGGCGCAGTTTGCAGACCCCTGCTCTAGACTTCAAAGAATAGACCCCAGTGCTTCAAATCTGTTGGCATGGTGAAGAGGGGAGTTTGATCCATGTTATGACTCTGCCCTGCAGTTGAGTTATTTTGGCCAGAAGTCTGTAAGTTAATTTCAGTGATCATTAATATAATTACTGCTCCATGTCCATCAGTGTGTCTGCTCATGGGTCACAGGGATGTACAATTAAAACAAAACAAGAAAAGAAGACAGCTGGTTTAACCCTCTTAGCTGCCAAAAAAAAATCTTTCAAACTGTAAAATCCACCAACCAATCTGTTTCTCTATAGAAACATGGACATTTGAGGGTTTTTTTTAAAAAAATCTTCTATGTATGGAGCATATAACATACACTGAGCAGGCACTGATCTCCCTTATATGAGGTGTTGTTGTGAATACATAAAAAAAAAAAGAGATCATCACAAAAAGTGACCATAGGTATGTCCACTCATCGTTTGTTCTCAGCGTATTTCACAGATCCTGAAGGGGGGATTGCACAAGGACATTCAAACTGGGAAAGGACAGCCTCACCACTCAAGCTGTCACATCAGGAAGTCAGCATGTGTAAATCTAAAGAGGCTGGATAATGACAGGTCTCCAGCAGCTTCATTTCTAAGACATGACTTCAGCAGCTTAATTCATCCTTTTATTTTAATTACCTCAATGTTGTTTCTTCATATCACAAACAGAGCTCTACATGCTCTGATTGGAGCTCACAGCAGCCAGGCTTTGCCTTCAGTGGAGTTCAGCAATGGCTGTGACTGGGAGGAAGGTCGCTGCAGACAAACATAAATAAATAATCGCCTCAGTCAACTTAAGCCTCCAATTTAATAGCTGAAAGTGCATGTAAGGGCATTCAGATATATGTGGAGAGACAAATAATGCCTGGAAGACAAATATGCAGTTAAGGGAGTTAATAAAAGAAAGACAAAGGTAAAAAGAAATGTGTGTGTGCTTTGAGAAAACAGAGCTGAAGAGATGTATGAAGAGGAATGTGTGTGTGTATTCAGCCTGAGGTTTACTCACTCATCTGTATCTCTGTTAATGTGTTTATTAAAGTCTGTCCCCCTTTTCTTCATCCAAACAAACAAAATAACAGCTGCAGTTAATATGTTTCCCTGTTTAATATTAAATCTAAGATCGTTCCATCTTCCCAGGCTCAGTTTGATCCAGAACGACAGGATCAAATCTGTCACATTACTATTAACGCGTTCGTTCATGTCTTTTTATTCAACATGATGGATGCATATGTGACAGGTAAGGTTATTAACGTTTGAATAAAACACTCACCCTCCATTTAACCTCCTCATGCAGCAGCAGTGTGTCAGTAGAGCACGACCTCAGAGTCCTGCTCACCTCCACAGAGTGAGAGCAGAGTGGCCTGCAGGTCCTGATCCAGTTCACTGCATCACATTCAAGAGGCGTCATGATAAAGAAATAAAACAATAGAAACAAAAGATAAGAGTTATGTTCATGTTTTTTCTTGGTTTGTGGGGAAAAGCAGTACAGTACTTATCCTTTTTCAAGTTTTCCTTTTTAAAAAAAAAAAAAAAGAAAAACTCTATCACCGGCCTGTGGGCCTCAAGTTTCAGGTGTAAGACTCAATATTGTCTGAGCATTTTGTGTTCAATATCTCTGTCCCCTTAAAGCGATAATGGGGACGTTTGCTCTTAAGTTGCTCCATTTTAGTAGTCTGAGCCGCAAACGTCAGATATTACAGAGTGAGGGGCTCTCAGGTTTATAAGATCAAAACACAACAGTCTGCTTCAAATATAACCAGTGAAATGGATTCAGTTTTAATCAAGTGCTTTAAATGAAATTAGAGGACAGTGTGAAGGACAGACAACAGAGGAAAATTTTTTTTTTTTTAAAGCATTTTTCAATTAATTCTCACCAACTTCTCCCTTTGTCAGCCCAGTAAACAGTGGAGTAGAAGAGTGGCACCAAGTGGAGAAAAGCAGCTATTTCAGCCTAACCTGGTGCTCACCTTCAGCAGAAGCAGGTCACTCTCCCCTTCAACGCAAAGTGCTCTATGTGAAGCTTGGAGGATTAAACAACAATAGAGGTCACAGCACTTGCTGCAGGTGAGAAAACTTCAAGAAGAACAAAGACAGAAATGAAATGAAATTATGATTTTATTCATAAAAACAGCTTTGACTATGAGCAAAAGGCAAAAGACTCAGCTGAATCATCCCTTGATGGTTTGTGGGGCTCAAATTAGATTAATCACAAAAGGAGGAGTTTTCATCCATCTTTCCATCTTTCAGGAGACTCTGGTTAAGTGCTGTTTAGGCTGCAGGTTCGGACTGGATTTTAATGTCCCGGCTTGAATTATTCAATCATTGAATTGTGGATGGTATTATTTGCTGTTGTTTGCCAGAGGGTCAAAGTGCACCTGGCCGATGTGAGTTCAACAGGTGGTCGGCTCCTTTCACGCATTGAGGAACTTGGCGTGATGCTTGATGTGATCAGACATGAACGAGTACATGAAGAAGTAGCTGTGATCGTAACCCTGCAGGAAGGAAAGAAACACAAAGGTCAAAAGACTGTTGGTCACATGACCGTCCTTAACATGTTGCCACTTCTGTTCTGGATACAGGTTTGCTTTGCATGTGTGACCACAGGGTGGCAGTGTGTCATCAAAAACTGCTTTCTCAAGAAGGGGAAATAAAAATACAATAAAACAATTCTACTTGAACACAAAAAATACGCTATTCTTGTTAAGGCACTTAGACTTTCGGAAATTTTTAGGACCAGATAATCCAAACATGGTTTTTAAAAATTATACTTTTCATATACAAAAGTTGTAAAACTGTTTAGTGTGCAGTTTCACGATCCGTGCATCTTTCTAACAATTTACGGTAAAAATTCAGGGCTTTTACTTTGACAGAAAAGAGGAACTGACCGGCTGCAGCCTGAAGACAACAGGGATCTTCTTCTCAGAGCAGACAGCAATCAGATTGTCAGGCAACAGCTGACTTGCAGACAGGAACTGATCGTCTCGGCCCTGATCGATCAGGAAGTCGAGTTGAGGACCTGAATATGACGCCGCCAGCATGGTGGCATCGTATGCCTGTGAGAGAGGTGGAGAGGAGCAAATTTCTAAACCGAATTTAAACAGTTTCGAAATCCAGTTTCAAGAGATGTTGTTTTCTTTGTAAGGGGACAGTCTCATAGTCTCAGATCTTTTATTTTAAAATCAATAAGGGGAAAAAAAATCATTGACTGGTTTACATTTTTTCACTGATGCAGTACAGGAGGGTAACTTTCAGTCACACAGCTGCCATGAACAGGAAACGGTCTGATTTAAAAGGCTGACACATAGTTTTGATTTTATTCAAAGTTAATTTTACTTCACTGAGATCTCAGCTTTCAGCAGCTGACATGTCTCACAGCAGTGTCAGGAGGATGACAGGACCATACTTTACAGTATATGATGATTACAGCTACATGATGACTACTGTAAAGATTATAGTTATTAAGAGGACAGCAGATTGCAGCACTCTTACCTCCCACGTGGACCTGTCAGAGCCCAGGTATCCCGAGAACGCCTTCTGTCCCCAGGGACACTGCATCGGGTTACAGATGGGAGCGAACGCAGACACAGCCTGAAGAAGCACGAGAACGACATTACCATATTGATGATATGTCAATGTTTTTTTTAAATAACATCAGGAGAATAAGTCACATGTAATGTGTGACTTTCTGTACAAAAATAATGACCTGGGTTAAATTAAATATACCTTATATTTCCCAGGATTCTTCAGGGCACAGATGAGCGCTCCATGGCCGCCCATGGAGTGTCCACTGATGGACATCCTGTCTGGGTCGGTGGGGAAGTTAGCGTTGATCAGTTTGGGGAGCTAAATAAAAAGAGAAAGGAACTTTAATTACATAAAGGATAAATTAAAGACTGTGCTTCTCAGGTGATGTGAATCAAACGTACCTCCTCTGTGACATAGGCGTACATGCGGTAGTTTGTCTTCCAGGGGTCCTCGGTAGCGTTGACGTAGAAACCAGCTCCAGTGCCAAAGTCCCAGCTTTCATCCTCCCCTTCAATATTACAGCCTCCTAATGCATGATGGGAAACAGTGTTAAATTCATCTGACAGCTTTAAGTTTTTCCACACCTTTCCAGCTTGGGGAATAAAATAAAAAATCTGAGGGAACATTTGTCCTGCCATTTGGGAAAAGTTACTTCAACAATTTTCATGACATTTTGCCTACAATAATTTAAAAACTACTCTGCCAGATGTTAGGAAGAAATTGTTGGTGTGCGTTTTTTTTCATACGTGGGCTGGTGTCAGGAGCGACGATGATGATGCCGTGTTCTGCAGCAGGAATTTGACTTCCAGCTTTGGTGATGAAGTTCTGCTCTGTACACGTCAGACCTGCAGAGAAGCATGAGAAGTGTTACTGACAGAGATATAAAACACACACCTTCCATTTTTCACCTGCAGACATTTCCGGTTTTCATTTATTACTTGCAAATGTGAAGCCTTTGAACTCACCAGATAGCCAGTACATGACAGGACATTTCCCAGTCTCAGCCTTTGGAGGCAGGTAGACCGCAAACTTCATCTTACACTTGAGCTCAGTGCTGGGAGGTAAAAGAAAGACATTCATCCATGACTACAAATTTTCTGTCACAAATTGCAGAATTTAAAATTTGGCTTTAGAGTCAAAGCTTTACCTTTCATGCTCAAAAACCTTCTGGAAGCCACCAGCACACTTGTTGGAGGACACTTGGGTGAGAGCCATCTCTGATCTATAAAAAGAAAAAAACATTCAATTCATGATTTATTTTTTTACTCATTTCTGAGACTCTAATAAGATGCATAGATAATCAGACATTTAAAATAGAGCTGCAGCATTAGAAAACAATTAATGTCACATTTTGCCTTTCAAACTTGGAGATAAGGTGTCATAACAGTAACGTACACAACTGTTATCTCGGGAACAAAGGTGAAACAGCTTTGAGGAAAGTTTCTTGAGTAATTTAAGATGTTTCAGGCTGATTATATTGCAGTTTAAGGTTTGCTTTTCAACACATGCGTGCCTATTGGCCACCAGACTGCTGCACGAAAAACGTGCAGTTAGCTTACTATTAAATGACATGCGAACACTTTTACATAAAACTGAAAAGTTTCAGTTACTATAAAAAGCTCAAACTAGCTAACAGTCATCACAACTTTATCATTAAAGTTGAACTGATTTAATTAAACTGCATCCCTGCCAACTGCTGTCATGGTTTACAGATAGTGTTAATAAAAAGACAGCGTTCACATTGCACAACATATAAGACAATAATTTAAAAATGCAACTTGCATAATGTAAAATATATTAGCCGTATTTTCTGTGATTCATCTCTAAATAAACAAAGACTTTAAATATAATGTTAATTACCCTTGTAGATATTTTATAACAACATAAAATCTCAAATAGCAGGATTTCAATGGAGTCTGGTGGACAATGTGGCACATTAAGGGGGCGTGCATGCATTAGCAAGTAAAGTTAGCTCACGTCTTGTCGCTGCTTATCACCAGCATCAGCCTGAAGTTAACTGACTGAGAAACATGGGAAAAAGCAAATAAACTACCTAGAACAAAATTTATTCAGAGCATACCCTGCTGAATGTCAGTCTTTTGTTGAATTTTGTGCTCAACCGGTCTGCTAACTTCCCCGCCGGTGCAGTCCAGAGCGTCCAGAGTCCAACAGCGTCAGTGTGAGCGTAATGACGTCATGGGAGACTCCCCTTTGTCCCATATTGTACGTTTGTACGTAGAACGTGCATTGGGACGCTAGATGGTGCCAGAGCTTACTAGAAGAAGAAATCACATGATTTTATTTACTACCAGAATTATTTCACAATTTTATTACATTTTATCCACCTTTTGGAAACAGTATCACTTTACTGAACAACCTTTAAAGGAAAAACATTTAACCTCAAGTTTTATAGTGAAAGTTAGCCGTCAGTAAAACAATAAATTTATAGATACATAAGTGCAATGTAAAATCTGGCCTCCAACAACCAAGACATTGTCTTTTGAAGGACAAGTCCAATATGTTTTTACAAGATTCAGACGGTTATATTGTATGAGTCAAGTACAAACATTGTACAGTTTCAAAGTCTTGATATGCTTGTGTGTACTTTACTGTGGTAATCCCAGTTTGTCACTTTAAACTCAGATGTACAGTAATACATTAAAAGTATACTGCATTTAATTGGATGAAAACACATACATGGTCATGTTTTGTTATAAATAAATTAACCCTTAAGGATGTGAAAATATTCAAATAAGCTCCATAATTTCTTCCTACATCAGTAAAATGATGGCTATAAATGAACACACCATTGATTCCTTGTCTGGAGAACTTTTCTATTAAGGCTGCCTGGCTTAAAATACATTTCTCTCCTCTGTCATGACAATTAAATCTCTTTAACAAAGTATAAAACTCAACAGCAAAATTTAAATGGACCATCACGTCAACCCAGACATTACCCATTATTTGAGAAGTGAAGCATGACAAAACAGTGGAAAACTAAGCTCCTATCTTATAAACTCTAAAAACTCTTCTTTCTTCTCTCTGAGTGTTTGTGAGCCTGCATCTCCCTAGCTCCTCTCTCCTTTTTTCAGACTCTTCATCTGTCTCACTATGTCCATACAGCAGATCATATTTATTAATACCCACTCTACACACACAGCTCTTTTGTCCTGTCTGTCTCTGCAGCTGCTTCCTAATTTAGACAGTTTCAAATCGCCCGCCGCCTCCTCATCCACCCACCCACCCCAAAAAATAGCAGATTAAATCCTATGAGCATCCTCAGATTATGTTTTGCCTGCAAGCATCCCTGCAGGCCTGTATGACAAGGGGATCTATTTTAAACCAAATCAGTCTCATGGTTCTGTTTGCTGGTACCAACGCTGATGTCGTTCAGTTGGTCCTGCAGACTGCAGCAGTAGCAGCATGCTGTTAATTATTAAAACCTTCATCAATGTGGAATTCAACAGCAAACCAATACCAAGAGTCCTTGGGCAAAGCTTCAGGACTGCTGCTTTATAGATGACTTCTGACCTATGGGACTGCAGGGATGGACTGACAGATGAGATTTGCACCCTGATAAATCAATTATTTAGATTATTTCTTAAATCTTGAATGTATTAAACTCTGAAAATATTAAACTTGGGTGTGTTTGTGCTGCTGTGTGTTATCGCTGTGGGGTTTTGTGTTTCATTGTCTCTCCTCCTGATACTGACTGCAGCTCCTGTCTCCTCTGACTCATCCTCCCAAATATCACCTGTCAATCACACTCTGTATTAGACAGTGCCCTTCAGGTGGCTCAGCAGGAGTCTGTTTGTGTATGTGTGTGTGTGTGTGTATGTGAGAGAGGGTGAGGGAGAGAGAGAGTAAGAGGAGAGTCATTAATCTCTTCTTTTGAAAAAGGATGAGCGCAGACCCAGACGTTGTCAGTAACGATCAGGTGGGACACAAACCAAGAGGAGGTCAGCTGGTTCACACATCAACTCCAAACACTCAACAAGCAGCGTGTCTGCCATCTGGCGCTCTGACAAATGTCAGAGGGTCACATCTTTTTCCGACAACCTTTCAGAGGTTGACTTTTTAGGGGGGTTTTGAAGGTGGCATAAACACTACAGAAACGTGTGAAACATTTGATTTTGTGCATAGAATCCTAACATTTTAATAACATTCAAATAAGGACGGTCTCAGCTCAGGGGACAGTTATATTTTCCCTCAGGCTCAAATGTAACTGTTGTGTCCGTATGGCTTTCTGTGTCAACTTCCCAAATAAAATTTGTCTCTCGTCTGCTGGTGGACCATCATGTTTGTCTCTGCAGTAATGACATGTTGCACACAAGTGGGTATTTGCAGACTTAGTCAATCCACTGTCTTTTAAACGCTCCACCTTTGTTGTTCTCGCTGCTTTTTGAAGGTCACATTCCGTCTGCCCCTGCTCTTCATGTACACACTTCATGATGTGTTTGGCAGCCATCATGTGCGTGCATTTATGTTTCCAGCTTTAGGTGTCTACAGCCAGGAACTGACACCCTGCAGCCAATCCGAGTTTCTAATTTCAAGCAGCTCATTCGTTTAGTGTTACAAACCTAGTCATCATTTTTCTTTTTGAAAAGCTATAAATTACAAACCACGTAGCAAACACAAAAGCTTGTCTTGCTGCCTCGTTCTGTATTTGTATCTTTTCTGACTTTACCAGGAGTGATCTGTGAGCTGAGAGAAAAAGTTGCACGGCTATATTTAATTCTTTTTCAGAAAACGAGAGCTTAGAGATGAAGTGTTAAACCTCCCTCTCCTCCTCCTCTGATTGAGGGGAGAGTTGAGCCTGGTTTGATGTGAGAGGTGAAGCTCCTGTTGCTGAGGGAGACAGTCCGCTGATCTCCTTCCCTCCCTGATCTGGTCCATCCACCTGCTTCAGGGATGGGTTTTTCTTTCACCATACTGATATTAAAACTGGGTTTGAGGAAGTAAACTGATAGTTAACTTCAGTTTAAGTAAAAAAAACCTTAAAAAATGAAAGATTGTCAATGAATTATTATTTTTGGCTTCCCCTTAGTTGTCATTTAAGGTACACTCACACAACAGCCTGAACATGTTTCAACCCTAAAGTCCAGTTTTTCCAGGACATGTGAATGTGCATCTGTCTGTGTAAATGAAGTGAGACCACAGAGGTTTCTCACTCATACATCAATCTGTTTTCCCTCTGGACTATTGAACTCACACATTTTGTCTTTTTTTTTTTTATCTGTCTGAGAGTTTTGTCCCTTAGCGGCAAAAATCAATCTGTGTTTCTCCCACAGCACAGACACATGAAGACACATTTCTGTTGTCAGTTTAAACACAATGTAGACATGCAGCTCTGGCCCTCTGGACTGCAGAACGTTGTTCGATACCCAGTCAGGGGCTGATCGAAGTTTTTCTGAGTATAAAGGAGGAGAGGTGCTGCTGTGTGATTCAGAGCTTCATGATTTGTTTGGTTTACAGCAAACTTAAACCAGACGACTGTTTTTCTCTCTTCAACACAAACACATGCTCAAGCTGAGAGCTTAAATACATGCCGAACTCTTGCTTTTCTAGACTCATCTTTTTTATGTTAACCTTTCAACTTCAAAATTGTACAGTATAACAAATAATTGCTTTGTTTTTAATGTAATTTTTGCTTACCTACCTGTGTCTTTCTGCTGTTTGGTGTTTGAATGGGAGTGTATGTGGCTTCTTGGGCTTTTGGAGCCAGCCTCAAGTGGACATTTGAGGAACTGCAGTTTTCAGCACTTCTGCTTCATTGGATCACAATCATTTCTGAAGACTGGAGTTTTCAACTTGGCCACAGCACAATCTCACCCACATTTTCTGTCTCCTGTCAGATGTTTCCTGAACATATTGACAAACCAACCCAAGCTGTCACAACCTCATGAGATTAGCTGAACGTCCACTCAGGTTGTGGCATGTTCTGAACTGACTCTTCATGTAAAACAAACAGAAATCCAAAGACCTCTGACTGCCCCAAACTGCAGAAACATTCCCTCATAAGAGAATAGACTCCACTCTTTGAGCTCTCATGTGAAATTCTTGACATCTGCTCTGAGAGTCTGCACACAGAGACAAAGAAGAGAGAAAAAAGACCTCCTTCTTTACTGTCAATCCAGATTTTATTCCAAACAGCTGTCAGCTCTGCTGGATGTATCATCTCTGTTTCCCAGTGAAGGATGTGAGAATGTGTCCAAAGACAGTCACTTAACATCGACATAAACAGCAGAGTACACATCATGTTACAATTTTATCGGAAAACCCTTGAGATGAAGAATTAAAGCGCTTCAAATGAACCGCTTTCCCTTTAGGCATTCATGTAAAGCATGAAACAAAACGCAGAAGCCAAAAGCAGAGTCTCTCAGCAGATCTCTCAGGTGTTGGAGCGTCTCACAGGAGGAAACTCAGAGCGTGAATCCCCGTGGGCTTCGACTGCACACAGAGAGATAACAGCAATGATACATCTCTGCCTCCCAGACACACGCCTGCAACTTCTTTCAAGAGGTCCTGAGAGCCTCAGGGCTGTCCTCTTTACTGCCTGTCACATTACTGGGACACACACATCCACACACACATCACATCCACACACACACATATCACACAGCGTTTTAGAAGCTTATATAAGAAGTGGGTGGACTCTCAGCTCCTCCGCAGTCACACAGCTGCTGCTTTGTTGGCAGAGAGGCCAAATGACTTCTTTTCGTCAAATTTGGGGAACATATGAAAAACAGTTTGAGGTCACTCTGATGAAAGAGAAGGTTTCTTTGAATTAGTAATTCTGGCAAATATTCTGATGAAGATGGTGAGGTTTTTTTTCCACACACACTGACTCTTTACGTTGAACATGAAAGATGGCCGACCTGAGCAGAGGATGAGAACAACCAAAGTCAGTAACACACGGTAAGTCAAGAACAAATGCAGTGATGGAAATGTGATGCAAATGGAAAAGAACATGTTGCAAAACCCCAAAACAGCTGCATTAATAATAAATTCGCTGCAGATACAGAAATGATGCAAAGCATAAAACACACAAAACCAGAAAACAACTGCAAATCAAGGAAGTGCTCCAGGCCTGTACAGACGCAGAGTGAAGCAACTTCAATATTGACAGAAAAAAGAGCCGCACAGATAACTGAAAAGAGGCTGAGTTTGATGTTCAGAAGAAAGAGGAACATCAGCCTCAGTGATCCTTTAGAAGACATATATAGCACATACATAGCTGAACTCACAGAATGAAACGTGTTTGGCTTTGAACTCTTCTATTTTACATTCAAAAGTGATGTCTTGTGGGTCTTAAACAGATACGTTGCCAGGTTGATGAGAAAACCCTCATCTTTATTGTTGTCCGATTTGGATTCCGTGTCCATATCAAAAATAGGATTCCAAAGGGGTGGAAAATTACTGTTAAATTTCAGGAAAGTTTCCTTAAATTTTTTGTTGTAGTTTTAGCTTGGGAATACTGGAAATATTCAGGGTTTTTGTTGTTCCATCAACTTAAATGAACTGAGAACTTTCAAGAATGATCTTGGCTAAAACAACAAAATTTAATGCAAATTCACGTGTGTACCATGAATCAGTTTTCAGAGAATGAATGAATGAATCAGAGTCAGTTTTTGTTCAGTTTGTTTGGGACGGAGTGTATCTTTAACCCTTTCCTTAAGTGATATTGTGGTAGACTGCAACATGAACTCAGTGTGAATAAAATTAACAAGGATGTTTATATCAGTTCTAAGGTAGGTCAACATCATATTGACAATATGCTGAAATTTTTTTTAGAGTTATCTTTAACAGTAGAACTGCCACAGCAGTCTGACGGACAGTTTGGGATTTTCTCTAATGTTAGCAAATGTTAGCCTAACATTAGCTCCTAGCTGTATTGTTCATCAGGTCACTTTGTTTGTTGGGAGTTCATTGGCCTATTTTGTTCTAGTTTTTGTTCTTTGGTGATCTTCCATCATTGTTAGCTGTTGTCCAAAGGGCTATAGCTAAACTAATGTTAGCTCCTGGAGCTTAGCTTCATTAGCTTATCTGTAATTGCCCAGATCACAAAGGTTGACAAACGTTCTATTCATTGATTCAATGGTAAGGGGGGGGGGGGTGGCTAACAAATTAAAATGTTTAATATATATGACCAGGCAGTCAGTATAAGTTCCTGAAAATTCCATGAAAAGTCACATTAATTCCTGTTATTTTCCAAAACTTGATATGAAAAGTTTCCAACTTTAACTTCAACTTCAACTTACAAAATGATATGTCCATGTCCCTCCCATGTGAGCGTTGGACTCATTTCATCTGGTTCTTATAATTTATGAGCAGATTATTGTTTTTATTCTATCTTCTTCTTCAGGAGCAGCACACCTGTGTGCTTTCCCTGAATAAATGTTCATGTTTGAGTGTCTGCTCTTCATCAGATGGGTCCTCCAGCTCTTCTTCTCATTCCCTTAGTTACCCTCAAACAGTGAAACAATCTGCTGCCATGTGTCAGCTGGGTCTCTGTAAATGGACCAAATTAGTCTCCAGCTGCACCTCAGGGAGAGAGCGTGAACCCTTTCCTTAAAAAGCTGAAGTCAGCTGCAGCAGGACTTCGGCTTTTTTTGTTGGTCATCAGGCTAAGTAAGGAACTTTTTGCATGTTTATGGTTTGCAGTGTATTTAGTTGTACTTGTTTGCTGTTTCATAAGAAGAAACACAAAAGTCACAGTTTGTTTGGGATCGGCAAAAGTCTTGATTTGACATAATTGAGTCCCAAATGTGTAAAGAAAGCTCGTACACATTCAGTCGCCCTGTCAGTATTTGCTTTTTCGTCTTCTCTGGGAATCCCAGGCTTCATCCGCCTGCTGCCAGTGTTTGTTCACTCAAATGAAGTCTCCATCACATGACAAAATGACGTCAGTGTTCTCCTCCTGCTGCAGAGGGAGTTCACTGAGCCCGTTGTGATCTGGGATGTGTACACGAGATGGGAAGTAAAAAACTGAAATTCGGTCCAGGCGTCGCTGAGATTTGGACATAATCCCTCCAAAGCAAGCAGCAGGTTAGTGATGACGTGATGAACAGAGCGTGCAGACAGCTCGGGTTTACAGTTCACAGAATCAAATCTAACATAATGAAAAACCTTGTTATTCCTCTCTGCTGCTGAGACAGACGGAGCATGCTCAGAGCCAGTGGAGGAGCTGTCAATCAAAGAGGGTGAGCACTATGTGTGCGAGTGAGCAAATAAAACCATCTGCACAACAAACTGCTCTTGTAAATCCTCAAAGTGTGTGTGTTTTGTGGTACAGTGGCTCTGCAGACACACTTTCTGCTCTGTTGATGTTCAGCTGCCATGGCAACAGCTGCTGCTGTCTCTCCTCTCCTGACTGACAGTGATGGACTGTGATTGGCGGCCTGTTGGACAGGAAACGGCTGTAATTGGCTGTGACAGGAGAGCTGAAGGAGGCAGGTCAGACTCTGTTCTCAGTGACCAGAGTAAAGGTCGGTCTAATCAATGGACAAGTGTTTTCTGATGTCCTTCTACCTATGTGAGGATGTGCTTCAGAGTTAGGCTGACTGGGAGGATGCAGGGATTAGTTTAAGAGAGCTGTGAGAGGTGAAGATCGGATCAGAGTTGTTTGGGGTTAAAGTAGGTGCATGATATCAGAGTCCTCCTGTATCAGATGATCCTGTGCCAATGGGGGTCAAATCTCTGATAATAAATGTAAAATTCTTTTCAGTAAAAAGTAAAATCTGTTTTTGTAACAAATCCAACTTATTAATCAGCTTCAGTGATGTAATATCTCCAGTTTAACTTATTCTGAGAACTTAAACATTAACTTTTGAGATGTTAACACCTCATGCACTCCTGTGTCTGTCTTTTGTCCTCCGGCTGTTACAACAGGCAGCGCTTAAGTTCTTATTTGACCTGAGCAGCTGTTAAAGAATGACACTGTTTTGAATTCGAGATAATTGCAGCAGTTAAAAGGAAAAAAAACTCTGACAACAAAAGAAAAGAGCTATCTGAATATAAAGACAGAGACACAAAGAGACAAAAAGAAGAGAAGGAGCAGATATTGGAATTGGAAAACAGAGAAAAGGAGTAAAGATAGGTGAGATAAAGGGGAAGAGATAAAGAAGGAGAAATGGCTGCTTAAATGTGCTTTAGACAGGGTAGTTTCTCTGTTAGAAATCCTTTCAGTTGAAAGCAGCAGATTTACACCTGAGAATGAGCGCTGAAGTCATCCTAAATCCCTCTACTGAAAGTCTTTTTCTTCTGTTGTTCAGACCGTTATTTGAGGAAAAGTCAGAAAGTGAGTGTCAGAGGCAGACGGGCGGAAACTCCAGTCAGATGATCCCAGAACTAAATAGGCTTTTCTTTCCGATCCCACCTTGAAAGCTGCCTGGAAGTTCATCTGTCTGCAGTAATTCTGTGGTATTCACCTCCGCGGCTGAGCCGACATGTGGGACGCACGGTTAGCCCACAGCGCTAACAGGAACATGACACTGTGATGGATTCATGCTGCAGAGGCGCTGTGTCTGTTTGCACTGCTAACCACCAGAAAACATCCACATTCATGCATTTCACCTGCAGTTATTTAAATCCTGCTGGGTCCACTCTGAGGAAAATTTCATGCACTCTAACTTATTTTTAAAAAGAAAATATGGAACATCGTACACGCCAAATATCTTCTTATTACAACAGATTCTGTAGCCTAGCTTAGCATACAGACTGGAGTTCAATGAGAAGAGCTTGCCTGGCCATGTCTGATGAAAAATGAACTCACCAGTAAATCTTTAGCTCATTGATTTTTATGTTGTTGTAAAAACCAACAGTACAAAAATTGGAGTCTCATACTTTGACTCCGGATGCCGTTAAAAACAGCATGCGGTAACTTTTGAGACGCCTCAGATCATCCCTGAAAGTGAGTCATCATTCACTGCCTCCAGAGTAAACTATGATCATGTTCTTCTTCATGTGTTGCAAGTTGAGCGCTTTTCATTGAATTGTGTCCATGCTGTTTATGTTTGTTCTGGATCTCTTTGGAAAGTGCTGACTTCCTTCTCAGCATGATATCTGGCCAAGCAGATGTCACACAGCGCGTCCCGTCAGTATGATGAACTGGGTTACAGCCATGCGCTGCAATCAAGCACTGAAGTTTGGCTCACAGTGCATTAGGGATGATTTTCGTTGGTTAAGACACATACAGCTTTAGTGTGACACTGAATGACAGACAGACAAATTGGTGTTGAGAGGACGGTGATTGTTTTGGAATTTTAGTTGGTTGAGACTGGGACAGCGGTTTTTCAAAACCAGGGCATTTTCTTTCCCTGAATATTGATTTACCGTTAAATATAAAGAGAACTATTTAATATGAACTTGACATGCAAGGAAATACTCAAACTATCAGGGATCACATGGTCTTTTTTCCTGTGCAGGGACTCCTGCAGAGAAACCTCGTCAGTTGAGGATTGCTCAAGGCAGTGTTGTAGTACTTGAGTCTGACTCAATGAATGAATTCTCTGTTAATCTTCATTTTTTCTTCTGGTATCAGGTCCTAATAACAGATCAGTTTCCAAGCTATGTCTATGGCTGATACGCGGGTGTGTGCGTGTGTGTGTGGCTGTATGTACATTCATGTGCCGTCTCATTCAGCATCAGTGTGTGTAAAGATGTCAAAGGTGTTGCCACAGGTTGTGTGTTTTAAAGATTTTATGGCTAATGCTGGCAAGGGAGGAGGAACATGTTTACTATGTAAGAAAAAAAAAAAAACTTGAGGAGAAGACGGGGACAGCGTATGACTTTAACGGACATCTGTCCAGGATGCTCTCAGAGAAGTGAGTAGATGGTAATGCTAATGATACTTTGACTGTTGGTAACGTTATCATAAGCTAGCAGCTAAATAAAGACAACATTAGCCTCTGAAGTGACTCAAACAATGTTTCCAGGATGTTTGGTTAAGTTGTGATCAAGGGGCAACATCGGGTAGAGAAAACTGAAGCCTATGCCGAAGTGCTAAAAGTTGCTGTTTATTGAGAATCCACTAGAGGCTGGCTGCAGAAAGACCGAAAGTCATGTACACATCAAGCCAAAAAACAGACTTTTACGGCAAAGTATATTTACAGCCTGGTTCAAAAAACGGCATGGGCCTGAAACGTTAATTTCACTATTGGCACACACAGTATGAGGGTGATTTTTTTTTCTGACTCAGCAGTTTTGAAGATATTAGGATTACGGATTTGTCCAATCAGAGGCTCAGTTCACCTCACGTGTATCAGGAACAGACAGGTGACGTCGTGGAGACTACCTCCATATTTTATACAGTCTATAGTTGTGATCTGTTTTTAACTTCACTAACGTTCATCCTTAAACAGAAGATTAGTAACATTACATAAATGAATTCTGACTGTAGCTGCGTTCTGCGTACTAAGATCATTCTGCTAAGTTGGATTAAGTGTGATGTAATGAAACATTTATTGTTTGCATTATACTTACAGTCTATGAGATTCACCCAAGGATAGAGACTCTTTACTGTCACACCGTAACATTCAGATCAAGAGACTCTGATGTTCATTCACAAAATGTGTTTTCTGCACATTACAACTGTCCAACACAGTCAGTCCTGGTTTTTATTCATCAGAATATTTCTATATACTAAAAGTTCAGACTCCAGTGACTCCAACTCAGACTCAAGCTATGGTAACTCAACTACAGCACTGGCTCATTGTTAGTTTTTTTCTTTTAATTTGTATTACCATTTGCAGAATCTATCCACCATATTTAATTGAAATCGCAAACAGGTATTTTCTTATAAACAGGTCTTGAAACAACAACGTAAGCTGTGACTATTCTTCACATCAGTTGAGGACTGACCAAAGCAGCTGTTAAATGATTTCAATATGAATACTTACTTTCATCTTTCATTAATGCTTCTTTATGAGATCCCATCTCAGCTTTAAATGTCTCATCATTCCCATAATCTCCTTCAAATGACTCTTACTTGTGCTCCAGCAGCAGCAGTAGCCATTAATCACTGTATTATAGGAACAAAGAGAAGGGACTCCTACAGCAGCTGGATGTGTAAGGTATAATGAGTGAAGAGAGTATCTTCAATTTTAACAAGTCCCAGTAGATATGAGTCCATGTTACCTCTACCTTCCTGCTCATTAGGACCCTGTTAGCATCGCTGAGATGCTCTGAAAGGACGGAATAAGAGACAGAATGAGGGGAAAGAGAAGAGAAATGTGGAAATGGACTCAGGCTTTATTAGCGGTTGGTTCTTCCCCTTTGGAAACTCCTGGGCTTCCCAGAAACAGCTCGCGCTCAGCCAGGCTGGCGGTCACACGTGTTTTCGCACCTTCGGCTCATAAAGCTCTGAAACAATCAATCACACGAGTGACAGGAAGGAATTCAGACCGAGAGGATGTTCGGGAATAAATTTAGACTGGAAGCTTTTTATTACACATGTGGAAGCTTTTCATTACACAAGCGGAAAATGGAGTCTTGATTCGGAGATCCCAGCATACAGACCCACCGTGAAGAGTTCAGTCACATCCCGATGGATCTTTAGTTAGAGATTTTACATAAAAAATAGAATCTGTACACAGGAATCTGGATTTTAGTAGCCTTTGAGGTGTTTTCTGTTTGTGTTTGCAGTCTGAGCAGACGATCAGTATAGACAGTAAAAGCAGGGGGAACACAATCATCCTGTTAGCCATATTCTGATGGTGATTTATTCCTCTTTTTTTAATGAAAATTCATACAATAGCAGCAAATAATCTGTTCTAGATTAAACATTTACACTGAGAGCTGTATGCTCCTCCGGAAATATAAAAAACCAAGAAATAGCAGTTTTTACATTGCAGACATAAACATCACATGAAGAAGGAGACCTTGGCTGGAAGTTTATTTTTAGTCTAACACCTGGATGTCCTGGAATAACTGAGGGTGTTAAAGCTCAGAGGCATATTACCTTGTCAGATGGTGACAGACTATGATTGTCCCTTATAATAACCAGGTAGACACAGCAGACACCTCTTAAAGAGCATCTGTTGGCAGTTCAAACATTGTCCTGCAGAAATGAGTGCTTTTTTATTTCTTATTTCCCTCCACAGGGTAAGACAAATCATGCCATCTGAATTCTTCCATGAGGACTTTTTTTTAATTATTCATTTATTGAAAAGTGGTTTAAATGTTCCTATTTTTATTGACTAAAGATAAGGCGTCAGAGTTTGGGGGGTGAATCTGCTGACTTGACAGGAAGAAATGATTGAAAAGTGTCTAAAAAGTCTAACTCTGACATTTTCAGCCCGAACCCAAAGATGTGGATTGAAACCCGTCTGTGAGAGCATATGGTCCTTCTGATTCAGCTCCAACTCTGACAGAAGCTTCTCATCCTCGCAGGTCTCCTGCCGATTGAGATACTGTATGCGTGTTTATTTTTCATGGCAGCAGAGACGGTTCACTTTGCCTGCAGCGAGATGTGAAATCGGAAACTTGAATACAGATAAATTTGCAGCCTCATGAAACAAAACAGTGTTTGCAATCACTGTGGAGGAAGTGCTCGCGGCTGGAGATCTCATGCGATGCTGATTTATTTATCAAACACTAACAACCAGAGAAATGGAGATGACATGCTGCTATCTCACTCTTTCATGTATAAAACAAGCTCTGAGGGAAGTTGTGGTTTTTATTCTTTAATGGAGAGAGCAGCCTCTCTCATGGGTCACTGCCAGCCTACTGGAAGAGGAGACGAACTTTATAATAGATATCACAGAAGGAGGACACTCGGAGGAGCTGAGGTGGAGCGGCTGACAGAAGAGGAAGAAACTTACATCAGACAACATTTGGCAGAAGAAGAGCTCTTCAGTCGGGCTCAACAGAGGATTTAACACAGAGTTCAAACTCTCTTCTTTACTGACCATGGAGAGGGAACAGACTTCCATGATTGGTTTTCCTATCATAAAACTGTTTTAGGAGGGTTTTTAATGTAACTTTGCTCAGATTGCTGCAGTATGGAGCAGATTGCACACATGTGTTTGATGACTTTGTCAAACCTTTCCTCTCAGTACAAACTGTTTGCTTGTTATATTTATTAAATGTATCCAGATGCAATCCAGATGTACTGGTCCCTGGACAATGGCAAAGACAATGAAGCATTTCACATGCAATGCTGAGAAATGGGTGTGAGGAAATGATAATAATTATATAATAATAAATAATAATTAATAACAATTTGTAACTTATTTGACAAAGTTGTAAGCAGTTTATAAGAGGTAAATCAATATGTTTTGGCTATATCCTATGGAGCTTTACCTCATCCAGTGGTTACATGTATCTCATGGGGCCACATAGTGAATCCCACACCCTCTGGCCTGAAACTGGGTTGGGTCAGAGACCCAGTGTTGTTCTTGGTCTTACAGAACAGCTGAGCTGTTTCAAGGTCACATGCTCTTCAGTGATAACCTCTTCATTTCACTTACAGTCCTTGGTGAAATGACAAAAAGAGGACACAGGAGCTCTGGAACATTGAGGAGAAAAAAAACGTTTGATGTCTCATTAAAGTCTGAGCTGGACTTCAGAAAGGAGAAAAATTGCTTGTCCTTTACAAAGACAGTGAGTAATGTAATAACAACAATAAGTTGCGAATTGACTGTACATGAAGGTTCCAATAATTTCCTAAATTTAAAATACATTTATGTTCATTTGGGCTGCAACATCTTGTCCCACTGGTCACATAAATAACACTTTCACCTACTTTTCTTGGAAATTAAAAAGAAAGAAAGAAAGAAAGAAAGAAAGAAAGAAAGAAAGAAAGAAAGAAAGAAAGAAAGAATAAATGGGTTATAACAAAGTTGACTGGTTTGGCTCTGACAAAGGATGAGTGAAGACGAAATACTGCTTCATTAAGTTTTAGAAAATGACATTAAAGCCACAAAGCTCTACAGTAAATGACCACAGTTATGATTGATGATTTATCAATGTATGTATATTGAATTTGCTTCATTTGGAGCCAATGAGGACATAATGTGAAAGTCTACAAATGGGGAGTCAAAACACTGCTGTTCATTTTCTGTCATACTGACAGCCCTGATCTCACCCTAAAGCCTGAGAAAGAAACCCTCCAGAACGTCAACTAATTATGTTTCAGTGTGAGTCTCACACAGAATGGTTTGGTTTTCATCCTGGCGTGTATGTTAACAGATGTCAGGCGGCTTTCTGAGACGTGAGTCACGTCTGTCTGATATGACGATAACCTTGAGAATCAGATGATTGCATGTCTTGCGTGTCTTGCATGTAGCGTGAGCTGTGCACGGTTTGTTATTAATATTACAGGAGTGTCAGAAGTGTTACTGTTTTTCAGAGTAAAAGTCTGATCTGTTCTCCTCATTGGAGAGGCTTCCGTCACTCTCACACCATGCTTTTATTCTGAAATGTTGTCCCAGACAGATATTTCGTGAATGAAATCACCTGCAAAGCTTTTTCTCAAGCTCTCCCTACTGATCATTCTGTGAAAAGAAAAAAAGACAAATTTTGTCCATCTCAGTCTCTGGTGTTTTAGTTTGTGTTTAGATTTGTTGATGTATGTGCATCATTTCTGAGTCTGCATGTTTCTTATGATGGATATCATTTGTGCTTCTGCAGATCAGCCGTCCTTACAAACTGGAATGAATTGTGCATTCTGCTCCTCTTGCATGTCATTGTCAAAGTTTGTTTTGCTCGGTCTCATAATTTAATATCAGTTGATTTTTTTTTAGCTCATTAACACAAATGTTAAAGTGCTAAACAACACACATACACGTGCGTGCGCGCACACACACAAGTTGGGATCGGCTGGGGTGAATCTGCTGCATGAATATATATGAGGTTATAAATAATTCAGGGGGGATTTAGCCCACGACGTGTACTTTCTGTCAAATCCAAATGAGTGTGACTCCAAGCCCACTGATCTTAAATTGCTTCATTATTCAGTCTGAAACACCATTTCTGTCAAACACCAGATTATATCGCTGCAAAAACATTTTCATGATCAGACATTTAAAATCCTGCAGATAGCAGAAACTTGGAGAAAGAGTTTGAATCCTCCAACACAAACATCTGAGAGGAGCCACTCATAATTGTGTTATCATGAATATAAACAGTGTTGATGTGTGTTTGTCTCGCTCTGTGGAGGGAAAACACTCTAATCAGGCTGTGTTGAGGCCTTAAATGATGAAACACTCAGTCAGAGCCGACCCACCGCTATTTGTCCTTTTGTTTTACATTTAATCTTCCTTATTCAAGTTTATTTGTTGGTCTCACGTTGCCTGAGTTTTTAAGACCACATAAAAAGTGAGTTTAAAGAAAATGTGTGCAATAGCACAAGAAAAGGAAAGAGGGAGCTTTAAATACAAAACTAAGAGGTGTAACGTTTCACCCAGCTGGACTTTGATTTACATCCGCTTGTTTTGCATACAGTGTTAAATTTTACAGTCTCAGATAGTAACTGTGTGTTCATCTCAAAAGGGACATAAATCATTGTTTTCATAACAATGATTAAGATTAATGTTCTAATTTGGAGTACTTAGCACTTTATTAACCCCGACAGAGTGTTTCACCGAACAGATGCTCGATGATAAAAGAGGAGGAGTGCTGAATTTAGTTTTAGAGGAGGCAAAGTTGGCAGAACAGAAAAAAAAATTGATGAGAGAGATGTGATTATTAGCTTTCCAAAACCTCAGAGGAGATGAAACTCTGTTTGACCAATTACTGTGGAAAAGAGGAATGGGACACTTTCTAAAGACTCAGAAATCGCCTTTTTGATGTGTGGCTCAGTCTTGTTCTGTGTGATTGTGCTGCAACATTAGGAAGTATGAATACAGAGTAAAGTGGATAACTCAATCTAAATCTATCCTGATTAAACTTCATGAGGATATTCCAGTAAAATAACCTGTAAACCAAACACTTTGCAAAGCAACTGTTGTGTTAAAAAATGCAACCTAGAAAACAAAGTTTGGCGGTTTTGGTTTGAAGGAGTCTGTACACATCCTCCTCCTTCAGATCATCTCAGCTCTGAGGAGCTTCCAGACACCCCGAGCATGAGAAGAGTGACTCAGGCTTCTCCACAGTCACAGTGGGGGGTCTCTGAAAAGCATGACAGCTCTGAATCAGCTTCCAATTCCAGCATCACTAACTCCTACAGGGAAAATTTTTGAGAACACATGCAGACAGGAATCAGGCCAGTGGGAGTTTTTATTTTGCGGCAGAAACCTCCGGAAGTTGTGCACAAATCTGAGAGTGAGAGAATCACCATCATCTATTGTAGCTGAATGAAAAGTGCTGAACTGAACTTACTCCCACTCAAAGTACAATCTCCTTTGGCAGACCTCCTCTGCATGATCCTCTTAATTGAAAAATATTCAGATTTGAAGGAAATGGATGACCTAAGGGAAACGAGTCAAAGAGCCAGCTGATAATGGAGCTTAAAAACTCTGGGTTTTATTGGATGAGACAGGCAAACATCTTTTATCTGTTTCATATTCCTGCAGCTAGCAATGAGGGCAAAATTACCCGCCTCATGTAGAACAATGTGTGTGTGCGGCTGCTGATAGTGAAGTATTAGATTAACATGGTGGAACATGTAATTAGCGGGACAAGCCAGCACTCAGACAGGAGACTTGATCCATTCAGTATTAGCTTCAATCTGATTAGGTCTGTATGCAGCATGAGAGGCTGCATGTAGTGGCATAGGACTTTCTGCTCCATGACAGGAAACGTCACTCATTACATCACATCTTTGTCCGACAGTCGCCATAACTTCACCCCAGTCATTTCCTGTTTTAGAGAGACCAATTAACCTGAAACATATATCTTTAGACTGTAGGAACTGGTTTCCAATCCACGGTCATGACATTACAGACAACTGAAACACGCTTTATCTCCTCTTTCCTGACTTTCACTTCCCCCCCGATCACCCTAATCCTCCATGAAGGATGCTGTCACTCAGATCAGAAGTGGAACAAAGTAGCCGCAGGCGTGAAACGTCCAACCGGGCTCTGTGCCAACCCCAAATGTTCAGCCTGACATGTTCGTTTCTGCAGACCTTCACCTGTGCACACACTTCAATACTTAATGTAAATACCTGCCATCAATTGGGAGGGTCCACAGTTTTCTGCTGGAACAATTAAAACTTGAATCATTCTCAATTAAGTCCATAATGAACACACTGATTGTACATGCATTTAAATGAATTCATTAAACATTAAATGTTTTATTGCTGATAATCAAGACAAGAAAAGAGAAACTCTTTCTTTTTGGGCTATAAAAGAAACCAGAGTGAAAGGAAAGGAAATATTACAAACGTATCTGGAACACACAGACAGGTCTCATGAAGAATACACAGAGAGAGAGAGAGAGAGAGAGAGAGAGAGAGAGAGAGAGAGTATAGTTAACATAAACAGATCGCTCCTAACCATTTACAGCTTATAGGATTCTGCTTCAGTCGGATAAAAGTCAACATCCTGACATACACTGACAAACTATTGAGCCGCCTGCCCCTCCCCCTCCAATAAATGTGTCTGTCCCTGTCATATTGAGGCCTCTGGTAAACATGTGGTAATGTGTACACTTTTCCTTAATTACAGAGCTGTCCTGCTGGAGGCTTTTCTGCTTTCCATTCAGACCAAACAGGTGTCTATTTTTGGGTACAAATGTCATGTATTATTTCTAAGGACTGCTTCAGCAAAGCACGTCTTTTAAACTGTCGATTTGTGAACCCATCATCAATAAACAGCTTCCTTTCCCGTAAGCTGCATTGTTTGCAGTTCAATTAGCAACCTGAGAAGCAACTGTGTTCAGATGAAGTGTGAAGACAATTTCTGCCTCTGTAAACTGTAGGTTTGCAAAACACTATCATTTTTGCTTATCATATCCCCAATCAATTTGTAGTGAGTCTCAGTCTTACTGTAAACAGTAAGTTCCAACAAGGCTTCAGTCTGGTTCCTTCATTGGTACAAACCTGAAAAAGAAACTGATTCTTTTTTTAAGAAACAGGTCTTAAATTTACTGAATTTCCTAATTAAGATCAGTAAAAAGACATGCTTTGTCAGGTGTGTCCTCAAGAGGAGAAAAGGAGAAAACTACTTTTTTAAATATTTGCTTGTTGAATGGAGAGGATCCACCATTTCTGATGCATTCAAGGAAGTCAGGTAATCTAAATACTGATTGTCTATATAGTGATATGGCACCAACCAGGTACATTTCTGAACTGGATAAAAAACGCCTTCAGATTACCAGTTGGAGCTAGACTGTTTTCCTCCTGTTTTTGCTCTCCACACGGCTTTTTTCCTGCAGACACCAAAGACTCATACTCAGATTACAAACAGAACCAATGAGTAATCCCAGATTTGATTCCAGATCCCAAACTACAGATTTAGCTGTAAGACTGTCCCTTTGTTTCACATTTAATCTTCCTTATTCCAATTTATTTGTTGGTCTCACTTTGCCTGAGTTTTTCAGACCACACAGAAACATCCATAAAAAGTGAATTATAAGAAAAGGAGGATGTGTGTAATAGCAGAAGAAAAGGAAATGATACTGACAGTTTTCACCCAGAGGCAGGAAACTGAATTTCCATGTGTCCTGTTTCCACTTTAACAAAGCTGCTCCAGCTGCAGGTTAATCAGGAAATGTGCATTTATTATTCATACACTCATTATAAACAGAGACGTGTTGGTCAGCTAACATGAGTAACTGTTCAGATGGTAGGGTGGAGAAATCTGCTGCGATTTTTTTGAACTGAGCTTCCTAAGAATCACTGCAGACTTGGACAAAGACAAAGATAAGGAAACGTGACACAAAACTTTCTGCTGTTCAACCTGATGCGATGAGGGTTAAGAAGCGGAGGAGTGTGACAGCAGGGAAAAAAGGATGAGAGAAGAAAGACGACAGCTCAGGTGGAGGTGCTGCAAGTCTGCCAGGAACCAATTCTACTTAATCTGTCTCACCTGCTGCTGAGGAGACAAAGTGCCAAACAGCTTAAAGCAAAAGAGTGTGAGGTGAGGGAGAGCGGAGACTGGAAACAGCTGAGATCAAGTGAGAGGTTGAAAGGAGCAGACTCTAAGGATGGAGGGATATTGAAGGATATTAAGTGATATCGTGAATTTGGATATTGTTATGTTTAAGTTAAGAATAACAGTTTAAAGAACACATTAATTCACAAAAACAACACATTAAAGAGCAAAAAGCTTATGAAACAGGTGAGTTTTCCATCGGTTCGACCCTGTTTTCTCTCCCTGACCTGATTTCATCCTCTGAGGCAAAAGAAACAAAGCGCTGGAAACATTCCTCTCAGATTTATGTTCATATATAAGTGATAACATCACACAGATGCTGCAGATTTCCTGTCTGAACAGTAAAGATGTGACCTACTCGTTCCATCACACGCTGAAGGAAATTCATTGCTATAGGTATGTCACGGTGTGGTTATCTGAGTTAGACATTTTGAGGTTTCTGAGGTGAGCCTGCCTCTATAATAATGTTCCTCACTCTGCGTTTTACTGAAAGCACAATCATACCTCTCCTACTTTTCGCTCCCCCGCTCTCCTCCCCTGACTCATACAGGTATGAGTCAGACGACCACATGCAGAAGCATCTTGCTCCCTCGCTCATGGCAACGACAACCTGAACAACCTGTGGGCTCTCAGGTCCTTACAGAGCTGCTCTGAGTCCTCTGAGTGCCACACATAAAAATATAAGGATCCATCAGGGAGACAAGCAGGAGTTGTCACTTCAGCTCAACATCAGCATCAGCTATTCAGATCCATATTCTCCAAAAAGGTTTCCACTTCATAACACCTCATTTATTTTATGTGCATGATGTACTGTATCCTGATGTAATATAATATGATATAAGATAATGTAACAGTACAATAACAGTACATTATAGTAGTGGTACATAACAAATTGTTACATAACATAAGCTATCATAACATAAAGTATTGTAAAGTGATGTAAAGTAACATTAAGAAACATAACCTAATATAACATAAGGTAACGCAATGTAATGTGAAGAAAGGTAACATGAAGTAACGTAACATGAAGTAACGTAACATGAAGTAACGTAACATGAAGTAACTTAACATGAAGTAACATAACATGAAGTAACATAACATGAAGTAACGTAACATGAAGTAACGTAACATGAAGTAACTTAACATGAAGTAACATAACATGAAGTAACATAACATGAAGTAACGTAACATGAAGTAACGTAACATGAATTAACATAAAGTAACTTAAAGTAACATAGCGTAATGTAACATAAAGCAAGGTAATGCAAACCAAGGTAACGTAAAGTAACGTAACCTTAAGTAACGTTACGTTAAGTAAGGTAACGTAAAGTAACGTAACAAAAAGTAACATAATGCAATGTAAAGTAAGGTACCATAAAGTATATTAAATGAACAGTTGGTAGTCACCGAAAACTGGAGTTTTGTGTATGAAGTTACACAACTTTAGGTGAAGAAACATAATGTAACCTGAAGTACAGCAATGTAAAGCAACATAATGTAATGTGAAGTAACCTAATGTGAACTAACTTAACGTAACTTGAAATAATGTAATGTGAAGTTACATAACCTTACCTGAAGTAACTCAATGTAACCTGAAGTAAAGCATAGTAAAGTAACATAATGTAACAGGATTAATATAGCAAGAAGAACCAACGTAAAGTGAAGTAATGTAACATGAAGGAACATAATGTAACATAACTTAACATGAAGTAATGTAATGTTGGGTAACAAAGTAACATAACTTTTCATGAAGTAAAATAATGCAATGTTAAGTAACACAACATAAAGTGAAGTAATGTTACTTGAAGTAATAATGTATCAGAGGTACCATGATGTTATATTACATAACATAATGTTTTATAATGTGAAGTAACATAACCTGAATTAACATAACATGCAGTAACATAATGTAACGTAACACACTATAATGTAACACAAAGTAATGTAGTGTAATGTGATATGCAAAGGTATGTATGTGTGTGTGAGATGGAAAGGTATATAACCTAGGTAGGTAGAAAATGCTGTACATTGAGATATTCAGGTGATTCAGGACACCCTATAGGATGATGGCTGTCCATCAAGTAGAAGCAGTGATTACAAAAAAGCTGAAATAACCAGGAGTTCTTTGAGGACACCAACTTTGTCTACATCTGCAGAACGGGAGGCTTCTCCTCTGTTACTCTGAAGGATCCAGATAAGGTTGAAAACGACACGTTTCTCTTCATACTTGAGACCATTTTTAATTAGAGATCAGCTCAGGGAACTTCTGGTGGTGTCTCACAGAAGATCCACTGAGACGAAGTGACAGAACTTTCGCCCCGGAGTCTCCAACATTCATCCATCCTCTCTTTGATGTCTCCTCTCTCAAACACTGAGCCGTTCTTCAGTTAATGTGGAAAAACAGGAGATCTTATCAGAGTTATCTGTGAGCATTTTTCCTCCCTGTTCCTCTCCAACCCTCATCGTTTTTCAGTAAAGGCTGATAACTAGTGGAGGATTTTTCAGAGGGATGATAAGGTTTATTGTCAGTGGGATGTGTGTGTGTGTGTGTGTGTGTGTGTGTGTGTGTGTGTGTGTGTGTGTGTGTGTGTGTTTTAACAGTGAACATAGTAGGTACTTACTGGAGAACAAAGCAACCAGGAGAAACAGAGAATGAGTCTGTTAGCTTTATTCTGAGAGAAGTTTCCTAGAGTTAAACTTTTCATGCATCAGTCAAGACAATCGTATCTGCTCCAGAGTTTTCTGACTGATGTGAGTGTCTGGTTTGAATGAAACACAAAATTTGAAGTAATTTTTTCAGCTTGAAAATTTTTCTTTTGTGAACACATTTAGGAAAAAAATTCACCATGATGACACTGCTGACTCTCCAAATCTCTCCCAGCTCTCTCTGTTTCTTGCTATGATGCTTTTCTACTTATTACTATCAGTTTAGGATGTTTATGGGAGGATATCCAGCTTTCAGTCTGGGTTAATTCAGATAGTGGACAGAAAACCTGTCATTAATCCTTCCTTTATTGCTATTGTGCTGACCCAGTTACAAAACAGCATCCTACGTCTTTTTCTGCTCCAGTAAAATCATACAAGATGTTTTATGGTACAGTGAAATACAATACAATGTGATCATGACATGTGTTGGCACATTAATGATAGGTTTGCATTGAAATCAGGCTCAGAGAGCACAGCGAGAACAGACAGCATGTGTTTTAAGGTGGAGCTCACAGATGTGTGTCACCTGTGAGTTATTTTTGGACCTGCAGGGAAGTGGGGCTGGCTGGTCGCTGCAGAAACACACAAATGTGTACAGCATGTTCACAGAGTTATTATATAACACAAAAAGTTCAAAACGAGGATTTCTGCATCACTTGTGTGTGTCTCAGGATGTGGCCAGCAACCTTATAAAAAGTCGGTCAGGCAGGTCGAGCATGGTTTCTCTGTGTGTTTATTAACTTCAGGATCTGAAGGACGGCACTCTCATATCTGGCTCGTTGAAATCATTTAAAGACTCAGATGTTGATTAAGATGATGTAAGGATTCCCTGCAGAGCAAACCTGTTTGCTGTCACTTCAAAGAGTCTAATTTCCATCCCCCTGAACACTGAATCTCAAAGGCAGCACAGCATTGAAGAGCAGAGGATTAATTTAGAGAAGTTTTTAGAGGCAAAGAAATGCTTCAGAAATCAGCACCCAGGCTCAGATTTGAAGTGTGAGTATTAAGAAAAAACATGAAGAGGTAGAATCTGATGGTATGAGGATTTACATCTATTTAAAATTAGGGAATCTTTAAGAAATGTTCTTCTGAAAGCCTTCTTATGGAAGGAACGAAAAGATACTAATATCCAACCTACACGACGACCTTTGTTTGGAGGCTCGGCTAATTTCCATTTTGATCAGTGAGTTTGTGATTTGTTACTCATTGATTCTTTATTTAGCCTCATTTAGTATTCATTGAGGTTTAACAACACTCCTGCTGACGCCCTATCAATAAAGCAGCCTAATTAAAGCAGCCAATGAAACCAGCCAGGCACAAACATAATGATGAAACATGGAGGAGTTCAGGGAAGGAGGACGCACAAAACAAGAAGGGCAGACGACCGTTAGACTTTCAAAGCGTTCAGGTGCTTTTCCTCTGTGGCATCACTTCATCTCTGCTTTAATTAATCCTTTCCCCTCCGAGTATCAGAGGATTGATTCCTGATATGAAACATAATGGGAGCGTGTCGGATTTAATGAGTGAGATGTGATGAAGATTAACACGCTGATGAGGAAACTCTTAGGTTTAAAGTCGAGCTCCAATTATCCGACAAAAGCGAAACATCTCACAGAATAATTCTTTGACTTTATGGACAAATTGTTTGGAAAATTTCTGTCTGTGGTTAAAAGATAATGAGGAAAAATGACAAATACGGCTGCAAGGAGGTTGGATTTATCCCCATTCAGAATTCAATGAGCACTTACTCTCTCCCTACTTTCACTCTCTTATTTATTTTATCCGTTAAAGGATTGGTACAATAAAATATGAGCTGTTTTTATTCCTTTAAGGCAGTTAAACCAACAAGTCATTGAGGTGTCAGTCTTTAATAGGAATATCTCAGTCATACCAAATGGGACGGTGTCAGATTGATCATTTTTGGTAAAACTCCAGCCAGAGGGGCCAGATGGATGACACTGTCATCAATCAGCAGGGCCTGACAGCCATTGAGCCTGATCATGATTCAAAACTCCTCCAGCTTTATAACACATCTGCATCAGCTCTTATTTCACATGACCCACATTCAGTCAGCAGAGCAGTGAGCCCGTTGAGGAGTTTCTGAAGTGTGGTGTCATGTGACCCACTCCAGATGACACTCTGGTCCATCCGTGAGTCAGCTGGATCTCTCTGTCGTACGAGGACGTGTCACAGATGCCGTGAGTGACGCAGCTCAGCGGTATTAGCGTGAGGTATTAACTTCGTGTCGGTTCAGTATCAACACGGTGTGCAGATCTGCTGCTTGTTGACTCATCTCAGTCTCACTGTGACTCAGTGTGCGTCTGTGTATGTGTGAGGAAATACATTAATATCTGCAGGGAACTCACTCAGGAGTTAATTAACGAGTATTAGTGATGCCTCTTACACACAGCATGTCTGAGTGAAACACTTTCAACTGTCCAGCTAAATGTTTAGACAGGCTTTTTTTGGACTTTGCTGTCAAATGCTGAATTTCTGATTTATGTAACTTTCCTCAGCCAAAAACAAGCAGCAACCTTCGGTCTAAAAATACGAGACAATGTGGAAGTGCTAAAATTTGCAGTTCTGCAATCGGCACTTTTTTCTAACCCAGCAGTTTAGAAGTTATTAAGATTGCAAGTTCACCCAATCAGAGGCACAGCTCAGCTGATTAGCAGGCGGGTGCCCTACAGCTGTTAGTCTAGACACTCAAAGTGCCCCATTTCTGAAACTCAGAACTCTGTTTCAGAAACAGACGGGTGAGGTCACAGAGACTATGTCCATTTATTATAAGGTCTATGGCCAAAATATAACAGATTTTTCTCCACTCCATCACAGCACTGGATATGATAAATTTTAATTAAAGTCAATGTGTTAACATCACACCGGCTCTCCGGCAGGTTGGAGCTCTCTGTATCAGATAATCAGACCTTCTATTTGTACCCGAGCAATGATGCATCAGTTAGCATAGAGCAGATTGCGCAGGGCAGGAAATGAGGCACTGAAACCACATTGAAACATCCGCTGACTTTAAAAATAAAACAGTGTCAACACCAGATCATATTTAGCATGAATACAAAAACAAACAGAGATAATGAGCCAGGCCAGGAGTCAACAGGTTTGAGGTTTTACAACCTGACATGAACCAGGAGAGGATCATCATTGGGGTGGAAAGTGCTCCTCAGTCTGTGACTCTAGCTGTGGGCAGGTGTGAGGTGACAGATGAGAGACCACGCAGTCAGAATGGACATGGATCTGGTTTGTTTCCTTCATTACATTTCTGAAATGCCTGACTCTATCCCCACAGATGAGAAATATATCCTGAAAATTCATTTCCAAGTGATTTAAACATTCATTATTCTCAAGGGGTTATGGTGGCTGACTGTTTACTGATTTATCAATTTGCACAGGAAGACAATAACAGAAAGTATTATCTCTTTCGGCTTCATGCATTACATTTCCAGGATTAAGTTTGCAGCAAGAGCGCTGGGATTTTTAGAACAAACAAGCCAGAAAAACTAAGACAAAGGAAACTAATTTGGAGTCTGAGCTCCTCTGTAGCCAGCGACTTTAATTTAACATCATCTGTTGTAAGAAAAGCTCATAAAAATCATAAAACACTAAACAAAAATGAACTGGATACACGCCTCTGGGAACAGATGCCAGCTTCTCAGGATTTCTGGTCTAGCAGTAAAACAGTTCATGCTAAAACTTTCTTTTCCAAGCATTTTAATTCAGCTCATTATGTTTGAACCATCTTGCTCAGTGGACACAGACACGCGAGAGTCCCTGCAGGACTTTCACTCAGTTATTAAGTATCAGACATTAAAGTAATTGTTGTGTATTTCTGCCAGGGTTCAGGGACACCTTCAGCGCTGAGCAGACTAATGAAGAAGATTTAAGAGTAACACACACACACACACACACACTCACATATGCATCTAAGAAATGAGTTTCTGGTGAAAAAGAATTCAGATAATTTCCACCAAAGGCTCATTTTCCAGAGTTTATGTGAGCTCATAAAGTGAACACTGAAGCAGGGAGTTATTCACCAGCAGCGGAAAATCTGTGACGGTGCTTCAACATATATTTAAGAAAAAAAACAAAAAAACAAATGCAAATGAAATAAAAATGTTCACGTCTAAACCTGCGTCAGAACCAGGTGCAGTTTGCATATGAAGCAAATGTTTAAGCAAACACTCATGATGGACACACTGCTCGTGAATAAATGTGTGCATTGTTTGTGATCAGGTGTGTTTCCGTCACTGAGGGAAACATGTCGTCAGTGTTTCCTCTGACTGACAGCTTTAATTGGCTGAGACTTCTCACAGCAGAGGAAAGGAAGAATCATGTTAATGCACACACTTTTAAATTTATGCACTTAAATAAAGAAAGTGTGGCTGCATGAAGGAGTGAAGATGAATCTGAGGGGGGAGAATTATTCAGCAGAGCTCCACTGATGGAAAGGTCCAGGTAAGACTGACAGAGTTTGTGGCCTTAATCCTTTACAAACCAGGGTTATACATTTCCAGGTGAACAGAGGATTTAAATTTGGTCATTACTTGGTGTATTTTAACTTCTTTGACAGGATAGACGTGTTTTAATACCGGCACAGAATACAGTTCATTTATTTTCCAGTTCCACACAGCGGCCATGATTCCCAAAAGTCACACTGTCACATCGAATGCTTGCTGTCCACCTTTCATCCGTCAGATTCAGTCAATCCAAAAGCTTCGTTATGTGAAACAGAATCCTGATGAGGTGAGACCAGACCCAGACAAAGAGAGAGTCAGTCTTCATGGTGGTGTGATGGTTTGTAAAAAACAACTGTTTAGATCAAACCCAACAGTACAACCAATAGTATGATTTACCACACACAGATCACCTTGATAAGCGTGTGAATAAAAATTCTTGCCGTGAAATAGCAGGCAAACCTGGCAGAGAAGAGTAAACTTTGTAAAAAAAAATGTAGTAAACTATGTGAATAACCTCTTCTTCTATAGTTTAGTACTGTGGTAGACATGTGATAGCGATACACCGCCCCCTGCAGTTCGGGAATGAACACCACATGAAGTGTGAAAAAGCATAAAAGTCCACACGCGTTCTCTCATGCGGATCTCACGTGTCCAATTTCCACATAATCATCCCTTAACAACAAAGAAATCTTTCAATGAAGACTTGAGTTATTTAATCTCTCATTTATCCCCAGTGCAATTTATTACTTAATATTTACTTAATGGTAACTAGCCCATGTTCCTCTTGCTCTACTATTGCTTATTTGCACATCCAAACATGCTCTTTTCGCAATTCTTGTTAGTAATTTTCCATTTTTGGTATGAACTCTGGAATGAACATTGGTTAGTGGTTTGGTGTATGGTGTTTCTTATATTGTGTTGTTTTGTTTTGTTGTCTGATATTTAGACTTTTGTTTTAGGGTTTCATCTCACTGCTGATATCGTGATTGTGTAGGCCTACCTTGTCTTTTGTGTATTCCTGCTGCAACATTAAATTCCCTTCACAGGACAATGAAGAGATTCTGGGAGCATTTAGCATGTCCATGTTCTCCAGGACACACACACACACGTTTGTTCTCTCTCTATCTCTGCGCCTCAGTGAGAAAGTCACAGTATGAAAACCTCTTCAGACTGTCGTTTTTGGTGATGCAGTTTAAAGTGCAAAAAGAAATGATATTCAGATTGTTTCATCATAAAAACAGAAGCATTTCTGCAGTAAAAAGCAATTTTCCCTCCGCAGGTCGTCTGTGGGATGTGAGAGGAGAGAGTCCTCTGCTCGTCGTCTTAATGACTTCAATGTATTTTTATGAAATAGGAGATGGTGCTGATTAATAAGGAGCAGGGAGGAAGTGAGTGTGGTCTGAGTTATCTGTTTGTCTTTAAAGGGAACTGATCATGAAACCATTTTTAAAGCACGCAGAGAAACAAAGAAAAGATGAATCCCAGGCTGTGAATTCAGATTTCTGGCTCTGATGTAGTTCAGATCTTTAAGTAGCTCCACTGCAAACCTTATAGTTTATGCTGTGAAGTATATGGTTAAGGTTATTAATGTAAACTGGTTATTAAAAACACAAAGGGGAAGCACCCAGGGTCGTGTTCAGAAATGGTTGAGTGCAGAGGCACCTTATGTGAGGGTTATAAGGGACTATATATACTGACCAAAACTTCCAATGCAACACATACAATTTTGAAATATTTGGTGTACATAAAATGGGATATTGGTTTTGAGTCATGATACATCAACTACAAATAGAAAGCTCAGAAAATTGTTTTGATTTTGTCGTGTGGGCAGCTCATTCCGCTTGATTGCACATTGTTTAGAATTTTGCCTATCCCGTCAGGTTGAGTAGAACTCTTTGACCAATCCTTCCATAATTTGGTCAATAAATAGCCGTAGCAATGGACAACTTTAATATTCCTGTGCATTGTCCTGGGTCAACGTGTGACCATGCCACGCCTAGGTCAAAATCAGCGAGAGCGAACCGTTGGTATGCTTACTGGTGGAATGTTGCAAAGACGGGTTGCAAGGAACCTTGGTGTCCACGTGTCGACCATATCACGTCTCTGGAGCTGACATAATGAAACAGGAAGCACGATGATCGACCACGTGCCCCCAGACCACATGTCACCACCCCTCAGCAGGATCGCTATATTCACCTCCAGCACCTGCACAATCGCTTCCTGCCAGCTACAGTAACTGCTGCTCAGACCAGAGGTTGTCCCCAGAACCGGATTAGCAATCAAACTGTACACAACCACCTGCGTGACGCTGACTTGCACAAGGCGTCCCTGCCGTGGTGGTGTTGACTCCTGTGCGTCGCCATGTCCATCTGCGATAGTCAAGGGCACATTTGGGCTAGAATGCTCACAGATGGAACAGGGTGCTCTTCTCCGATGAATCGAGGTTCAACTTGAGTGTGGCTAACGGAACAGCATGTTTGGCGTAGGCATTGGGAACGTTATGCTGATGCTACCATCCTGCAGCATGACCGCTGGGGTGGACCCAGTGTAATGGTTTGGGCTGGAATAAGCAGTAGACACAAGACAGACCTCATTTTCATTGATGGAAACCTCAGACGAAATCCTGACCCCTGTCACAGTTCCACTTGTCCATCGCTATTGCCTAACGCTACAACAGAATGACACGAGACCACATGTCGCCAGAGTCTGTCAGGACTACCTGAGGCAGAATAATGTTCAGTGTCTTGATTGGCCTGTTCCTTGTTCCTGACTCTGAAACTGTGTTTTTGATTTGAATCTTAATATTTGTCATGTATTGTTAAATTTAACGTAAGAAAATTACATGTGTTGCAATAAACCAAAGTGTTGCGTTGGAAGTTTTGGTCAGTGTAGAATATATTGAGACAAAGCAGGTTTGTTTTTTTTTTTTATTATTATTTTATTCCATGAGAAGAAAAACTGATTTTTTTGAACTGCAAAACACAGAGGCTGCGATCCTGAAAGTAATACTCTGCTCCTCACAATAAAACACATACCTGGCTAAAACATCTGTAAAATGCCTCTTCAGGAACAAAGAAACACCACTTTATCTTTTCTTTTTTTTCCCCCCTCTATTCACCCAGGCTCTGAAGGAACCTTGTGTGCCAGAGGGCTGAAGATTGCCTTCAACAATAAAAGCGTGTAATCTTTCAGATGAAGCCAAAGCCAAAATATGAAAAGCAACAAAAGTAGAGTCCAAGGATTTTTACTCTGAGGCAGGAGATATTGTAAAAATCCTTCCTGATGCCTGTTCTCCTGCTTTCTGTCTGATGTGACTCCAGTCTAAACAAACCCTTAGACCTTTAGTTGTCAGAAACAGAAATTAAAATACATCTGTAATGAAAGTGTGCGTTTTCGCCTCATGGCTGCATGTCTGGAGGATTTTGCAGTCTTTGTGTGAAGGACATAAGACAAACAGCAGCCGCCTCTTTATCTCCTCTTCCTCCTGCAGACTCTGAATGTTTATCTCTGTTGTCTATCTATTGCCGAATTATCTTCACGCCTTCGTTCGGTCTTATCTCTGTTTCCGCTCCTGGTGTTACAAAGGCAGGTCAGCATGTCTTTCTTGGGTTCTTATCTTTTGCGATCACCTCAAGGAGACGTAGCCTCTCTACACACAGGAGATCTCTGGAGTCCAGGAGCAGCATCTGTTTGAAGTTATAATCTTTCACTTTTTTATGATCAAACACAGATCTTGAGACTGAGCCACAGCGTTTAAATATATTAACCTTTAGTTTTGAAAATGTCAGGACATGACATGTTTTTGTGGAAAAGGTGGATTTGGACTTTCAGCTTCATCTAACTTACCTCGGAAGGTTGAGGGTTTGATTCCAGCTCCTGCAGTTGTACATGTCGAAGTGTCCTTGAGCAAGACACTGAACCCCTGTGTTGGGGTGTGTGTGTGAATGTATTAGATAAAAACTGATGGCTCCCATATATAGAAGTCTCAGCCATCAGTGTGTGAATGTGTTGCAGATGGGTGAAAGAGATCAGCAGTGTAAAGTGCTTTAAGTGGTCAGACAGTCTAGAAAGGCGCTATTTAAGTACTGGTCCATATAATTTCACACTTTTTAGTCCAGTCTTGTCCTTTTGTTCCCATTCTGTTTTATTTTTTATATATATCAGTTTTTTTTCTGTCTCTTCTCTCACATCAGAAACTTCACTCCTTGCTCTGATGGGTTTCTTGCCTTTGTGATTGTTGTCCCTGCCCTCATTATTTCCACCTGTGCCCCATTACCTTGTTCGCCTGAGTCTTGAATCCGAGTTATTTATTAAGAGATCTTTTTTTAAGCATATCTAAAAGCCATTTTATAACTCAGAGGTCTTTTTTCTTCTTTTGTCAGCACTTTACTCAGATTTTCTGTGACTGGTTCGTCTTGTTTTCTTACTCAAATAAAGAGCTTCTTTTTGTTGTAACTTTTGAGTCCTGACCTTGAGTCCTTGCATTGGTTCTTGTCAACCTGCAGAATCAAATGAAACTTCTCAAGATTAAAACTTCATGAAAAGTCTTTCATTTTTTTTCTTAGTTTGTTTATGTACTTGAGATTTTTTTTATGATTTCACATCATCAAATGTCTAAAAAAGTAAAGGCTGGTAGATGGACTGAACACATCCAACATGTAGTTCGCAAAGCCACCAGCAGGTGATGAGTAATTTCTGGAGAAGGCTAACTCATCTGCATGAACACTGTAAATTCATGAACGCATGCAAGAGTCCAGAACGAAGGTAACAGCAGAAACACTGAGGAAACGAGGGAAAAAATTACACAATTACAACAAACAACTGCGTTAATAGTAAATACAGAACAAACACAAGAAATTGGAAAATGAAAATAAAAAAGTGCAGCAGAACAGTGTTGTTTATCAAGACCATAGACGGTATAATAAATGGACATAATCTCTGTGACGCCTTTTCCTGAACATAGTAATGAAGATAATTGTTGGCGGGGCGTATTGGAAATGCTGACTCAAGAGGCGGGCTTTGAGCCATCTCACTAACAGCTATAGGCAGCAAAACCTGTCAGTCATGTGAGCTACGCCACTGATTACACAAACCGGCGATTTTAATAACTTCTATTCCGCTAAGTGAGACAAAATCAGGACAATTTTTTGAACCAGGCTGTAAACATGGTTTTCAATAGCATAAAGTCTATTTTTTTTTTTTTTTTTTTTTTTTTTTTGTCTTGGTGTGTATGTGGGTTCTGGTTTTCTGCAGCCAGCTTCAAGCAGAAACCCAACGAACTGCAACTTTTAGCACTTCATAGGCTTCTTTTTTTCTTCTTCTTCTTTTTTTTTTTTTTTTTTTTTTTAACTGGATGTTGCCCCTTCATCAAGACCGGATAATAGACATCCTTCAGGCCTAAGGGGAGCACTTAGTGTAATACTATTATTGACAATAGAGAATGAAGGATCACTTATACTTTCTTTATGTATAAAATATGTATGATTTAAAAAACCCAGCTCTAGACAAGACAAAAAACAGAAACAGAGACAGAGCCTGAGAGGAGGGATGATAGACACTCTCATAGAGGGAGAAGAGATTCAGTAAATAATGGAGAACGTACAAGACTGTGTGAGACTCAAGGAGAACAAGGAGACAGTAATTACTCCTCTGATGGAGAGAAAGCATAAGGAGAGCGAGTATGAGGAGGAAACTCAGACGATAACATTCATTTAGTCTAAATCACTCCGGACACTGGCACACCCTGATGTCGACTTAGATTTATTCATTTTTCACAATCTGCAGCATTGAGATCAAATAATGTTCCAATAACCATGTGAAAGAAACAAAATGAGAAAGTTCATCTATATATGAGGCAAATTTGGCTTTGGATCACTTGTTTTCTTGCAGAGGCACAAAGAATATATTTCAAACTGAGCGTTTAACCTTATCATGTCTCTAAATGTGCGTAATTATTTCCAATTTTCCTGGCTGTTACAACACAGAGCTGTATAACAGTTAGACAGAAAAGGAAATTAAGTCGTAACGCCGTCTCTTCAGAGTCACATAACATCCATTAAGTACGTCAGAGAGAGAGAGAGAGAAAGGTTCAGCTAAATAAAATGAGCCGGAAAGAAAGAGAGGAAATGTTTTATAACCTACATTGTGATTCCTCGCTAACAATTCTTGCTTCATTGAAGATCTTCTTGTCTGATGATGGATTTTTATTTCAGCAGCCGTTCTCGTGCATGAAACTGCTTTCTGTTCACATGAAGGGGAGATGAAAATGTCAACGGAAGCAAGAAATTAACATCAGGCAGTTTGTAGCATGAACAACATCTCCTGTCAGATGTGGCTGGTTTAAATGGTCAAAGCAGCTGATGCTCAAGTCAGCAGCCGATGAAGCATCAGCATCACAAACCACAGATCATGATATATTCACCAATCTGCTTCACTCACTTTCAGCCCTGTTTCTATCCCAAATCCAGACTCCATCAAGACTGAAACAATAGTTGCTTATCTGCCAAAGTGGTCATTTTTAATATTGTGTAACTTTTTGTTTTGTTGGTTAGTTTTTTACTGATTATTTATGATAAAATACAGCACATTTATTCAAATTAAGCACCTCTTTGATTCAGATATAGATTAACAACTCCCATGTGGTAAATTTATTGTAAGTAGAGTCATTGAAAAGAGCAATGTAGTGGCTTTTCAAAGATTAAAAAGGAATAATGTCTTTTCTAATAGAAAGACAATAATCATACCTTACCAAAAAAAGGAGTTGTTGATCTACCCCTGTCTCAGTTGGACAAATGGTTTGTGTTATTGTATAATTTCAAATCTGATATTGTTGGCTTGGATTCAAGACAAATGAAAAACACAAAATTGCACAATAGTAGTAGACCAACAACTCGTCTATTCTGTAAGGTAACACTTTTGGTTGACTTAAGTCTTTGATTTTACCTCACAGAATACATGAGTTGCTGATGTACCGCTGTCTCTGATGGACAGTTTGTTATTGTGCAACTTCCCATTTGACATTGTTTGCTTGAATTTATCATTTCTAAACAATACAAACTAGCATGAAAGCAGTAGACCAACAACTCAAAACAAGTTTTCTATGATTTTTTTTGTTTGTTTGTTTGTTTGTTTGTTTTTGTTGTTGTCAGAATTTAAAACAGCAAAGTGACACAATAACGCAAACAAACCATCCATCAGAGGCAGAGGAAGACCAGCAACTCCTGTATTCTGTGAGGCAAAACCCAAGATTTAAGTAAAACCAATCATGTTACTTCACAGAATAAGGGAGTTGCTGGTCTTCCTTTGTCTCTGATGGACAGTTTGTTTGTATTATTGTGTTACTTTTCTGTTTTAGAGACAAGACTTTATCTTGTTTTGTTTTTTTTTTTTTTTAAGGTTAACCAAATCAGTCAAAAGTAGACCAACAACTCCAGTGTTCTGTAAAGCAAAGCTACTTAAATTTGGAGCGGAGTCAGGTGGCATTACCAGGAGCATAAAACATCTTTCTGTGTTGGATGACTTTCTGTGATGTTGACAAATAAAAATGGTGACCATATCAGACACAGTTGTTGCTGATCTACCGCAGGAACAACGGGTGAGTTAGTTTGTATAATGGTGTAATCCTCGGGTTTGGATAGGCTTTAACAGAATTGAATAACACAAACTAACAGATTAAGATAACAGTAAACCAACAAATTCTGTGATGGAATGATTGAGCGTGATGTAATAGCTGTTTGTGGTTAAAAATTATCTTCCTCTGTCTCTGTGGGATCCTTTCTGGGATGTTGTCAGACATTTAGAATAACAATCTGAGCCTATCAGGGATACAAACAAGAACTTTCAGTGGATCCCTCGAGAAAAAGAGGGAGGAACACAACTTACGGATTCAGCCAAAGAGGAAAGGATGAATGGAGAGGAGAACACAAGCTGAAGAGAGCGAGCCAATACAGAGTGGGGGAGAGAGAGAGAGACACTGGGTTAAGAGTGTGTGTATGCTAGAGAGAGCGAGAGAGAGAGAGCAGAGGAGGAGAGGCAGTATGAGGAAATCATTCTGCTCCTGATCATCACTGAGGACGACTCTACAACTTACAGACTGTCTGTGGAAAGCTGAGTCCACATTAAATCCTCTATCAGTCTGCGCATGGGGACAGAAGGAACAGCTCCTCGTTTTCTTCTCTTTTTATGTTTTCTCTTTCAGGAAAGTAACCTAAATCCAATGAGGGAAACATGAAGCCTTTAAGATGTGCTGGTTTATGAATCAGATGGAATACTGACCCTGGTCTGTGGAGTATTTGGAGAGTGACTGACATTTTCCACGGAGGACAAGAAAGGAAAAGGAAAAAAAATGTAAGGAATATTTAAAGGTCCCTGGAGTGTTTTTGAATGAAAGAACTCAGAGGAATGTTTGTGTGACGTGAAGGGGAAAAGTTAGTGAGGCTAACACACACTCTCTTCGGATATGATAATCATCATCAGTCTCTGTCAGACGCCGATGCACTCGCACAGGTGCTGGAGTGAGTCAAGACATGAAGACAAGGACACGAGAGGACTGTCACGCATGGTTATCAGCGTCTGCACACACAGGAATCACATCTGTGCGGGTATGTAGAGTCGGACTGCAAATCTGAGCCAAGCTGAGCAAAGTTTGAGACTTTCAGTGATGAAAATGCAAAGACTTCCTCCCTCTCTCTTTGCTGTTCTGGATTTTTACTTTATGGAGGACTAAAGTTAAGAAGAAACAGAGACTTGGAGGCTGTGAATTCTTATGTGAAGGATTCAAGACTTCACATGGATCATATATTTTCATCACACCCTTAGAAGATCTCAAGGATGAAATCCCTGCAACTGTTGCCCACATCCCTCCAACTTCAAATGGATTCTCTGATCAGAAGATGACAGGTTTTGTTTTTGAAGACATGTGAGTGGAAATCCCTTCAACATTTGATTTGGGATGCACTTTTTCTTGTTTTTTTTTAGGAGCAGCAGGGATGTTTCCATCTGAGTTATTTTATTTTCATCTATTCAGCAGAGTCCTTTAGGCTGAACAGCTGCTCGATTTGTTGCGCTGAATTCAGCAGAATGCTATTTTAGTTTCTCCATGTGGACACCGTCATCTGTTGAGTCTTTCAAGGACGGCAAAAGCTTGAGAGTTTCCTCTTAGGTGTTGGAGTGAGAAGCCGTATGTTCTTACCGATTACTCCTCCTTACTTGAGAGATAAATGGTGATATGGTTTTGTTTTCACCTTGGAGAGAAAAGGAGAAAGATGAGAAGAATTTCCTCTTTTTGCACTGTTCTGACCCATTTATGAGGCTGCAGTCCTGAGGTGTAACTGTAAGCGTGTTACCATTGTGACACCATGAACCTGCGTGGTTCAAACGTGTCCGAGTTGATCTCTAACACCGTGAGAGCCGTCACTGCTCTGGAGTCCAACACCTTGCCCTCACGTGGACTCGATGAGAGCACCCTCTGGATCAACAACTCTGAGTGTCGAGGGAATGACCCACTCATGGGAAACTGGTCTCAACAAGCTGCGGGAGTCATTTACAGCGTGTCTCAGTGTCCTCCCGTCCAGCAGATGGCGGTGCAGAAGAACTGGGCGGCACTGCTGATTCTGGCCATCATCGCCGTCACAGTGATGGGAAACATTCTGGTTATCCTCGCTGTGTCTCTGGAGAAAAAACTGCAGAACGCCACAAACTATTTCCTCATGTCGCTGGCGGTCGCTGATATGCTCCTTGGCATCCTGGTCATGCCGGTCTCCATGGTGACGATTCTCTACGGTAAGCAATGAGTGACATTTTAATGGAGTTTTATTGAATTTGCAATTGATATGATGCTGAATTGAGTTCAGCAGGAACGGGTTTGTACTGTTGGTGCTACTGCTCATTCGAGTCTTTATTTATATTGAATCTGACATTTCCTGTTTCCTATCATCATCATCATCATCATCATCATCATCATCATCACATGTGTACATGTTTGTGTAAACCCGGGTTGTGACAGAAGGAGGGCAGCACTGATTGAGGTGTTTGGAGCTGCCCTAGAGTGAAAGCAAAGTGGCCGTAAAAGAGATGAATGTAAGAAAGCAGCCAAGGGATAATGTGTCTGTTTTATTGGTTGCTGGCTGTCAAAGTCAACAGCTTATAAAACAAGTGGTGGAAAGGAGCCCAGAGTCATTTTCATTGTAGCCTTAAGTAGACATACATCCCAACGTTTTATTAACTCCACTGTCCCAGATGGATATCAGTGGCTTGCTCGCCTTCCTCTCCTCCTGCTGTAAAAAAGTGAAGCCAAATTTCTGTTTTGACGGGCGCTGACTTATTGTTCTGGTGTGTCAGTGGCACTGACATCACCCCTTTCCTCTATCTAACCCACATCTTGCTCACTCAAGTGGGTGGGAACAGATTCTTTTCCACTTTGTCTGTGATGATCTGCTGCAGGAGCCTCATTGGTAACACCTCCAATGCAGACACAGTGATTAGACAATTCAATCCATCACGCCATCACATCTCTAAGACATAAAGTGAGACATAACAGAATTGTAGAAATTAGGGCTGGGAACAACTGATTGGTAATCGATTAATGGCTGTTAAAAATTTGGTTGATCATGGTGATCAACTGATGTTGGCATTTCATAAAGAGACTAAACACATCTTACTCTGCACTGCACAGTATCTACCGTCATGACACTGTGAGTGGATTGTTACAAAAGAAATGAGACATCTTATCCACCAGGGGGCGATTTAACTTCAGGAGCAAGAGGGCAAAACAGAAGAAGTACTCAAACAGTGCAATGCATTATCACAATTAGCCCGAAATGAAAATTGAAGAGAGCTAAGGGAAGTGTGGTGTGGGACTATTTCAGTTTAGAGAACGACCTTGTTCATTGTAAACACTGCGAGTACAACACAACAACTACTACTACAATGATGCACCACTCGCACAATGTACAGCAGACCCTCATGGTTCATGAATCATCCTCTCCGTCTCAACGTACTATCATAACAGTTTTGGCATTGAAAAACTGCGATGAACGAAGGGCAGAGAATTTACGCAAAGTATATGCAGTTTGATTGAGAAGGAAATGTTGTCCACAAATATTCATAAGGGAAAAGGTTTTCGTGAGCTTGAACCAGCACATAGCAGTTTGTGACAAAGCACTATTACCAGGCGCATAGAAACTCATAACAACAAACTAAAGGAAGAGATGCTAAAGGCGCTAGCCACAGCTAACAAAGTTGTTTTAACCCCAACAATAATAATAATAATAATAATAATAATAATAATAATAATAATAATAATAATAATATATACATACATATATATTGCCCGTGTGTTTATGTTTTTAAACATTCATAACGATTAATCAATTAATTGATCAGGTTACTTCAAAATGCCTGTCCCTTGCAGAAATCAAATCCACAACTGACAATATAAAAAACACATTTAAGAAAATTTGAATTTTTTAGTTTGAGCCATACTGCAACCAATCACCAGGGGGAGCTATATATATATATATATATATATATATATATATATATATATATATATATATATATATATATTAAAGTATATCTACAGGTCTGTTATGCATACTACAGTGTTTTTAGTCCCTCAGCATTTCCATGTAAACATATTTTTTCTCTGTTTTGGGGGTTTTGAGTGAAATGATGTGTAAACAGGGCTTCAATGGGGAAACTCGTTAACACCATGAAATCAGAATCAGAGACCAAGAAACCTCATTTTTCCCACCGAGGAAATTCAGTAACTTAAAGGAAAGAGTTCAAGAATAGTGTATCATCCAAAGACAGATTCCATCCTCTTGGAACTTTGAGTTTCTGTACCAAGTTTCAATGGTGATGCATTTGATCGCTTTCAGAATATTCCAGTGCGATCTAAACTGCTGAGTTCTGGGACAGCGCGGAAAATAAATCTTCCCAGTGATGAGACGTTCAGGGTCTGCTGCTGAATCTGAGCTCTGCTGTCAGCCTGCCACAGGTGGATGCTGATATTCACCCGGTTAGCCTCCTCATTTTCTCTGTTTATCACACACACACACACATTCAGATAACCTCTGTCATACACACACACCTCTATCCATCCTCCTGTGCCTCCCATCCCTCTGTAAATGTCACGAGCTAGGAGCAGCCTAAGCCTTTAAGTAGAAAACTCATTAGCATTAAAATTAGTGAGAGGAAAGAGGGCTTCCTAAAGAACGACCTGCAGAGCTTATTACTCGTCCTCCTGGATCTTTAATGAGGAGACAAAAGAAGTCATTAGGCAGAGGAAACAACGACAGCGTGTGTTTGTTTCTGGTGTCGTAGAGGCTGTGTCACTCATTGGTTCAGAGGAAACAGAGCGACGTATCAGGGTAGGAGGGTTCCGAGCTCAGTTTTCATATTAGACTGAGACGAGGCTCCGGAGAGGTATTATTGATGTTAAACTGAGGGATTAATGTGAAATCAGGAGGTGTGAGGTTATTACCAAGGTCAGAGATGAGTTTGTGCATCATGTCATGGATGAAAATGTTCAGATTAGATTATAAATAGGTTCATTAATAAGAATAAGAGCAACTGATATGTTACATTTATTACTTACTATTATTTAAGAAGCAAACAGTGATCGTATATTAAAGTTCCATGTAGGAACTTTATGTCACTGTGGATTTGGTGCCCCCTGTGGTCAGAACAGTTCCCCTGAGCTTCTACTAGAGGTAGGTTGACCTGGAAATGTTGCAGGAGCATTTATTTGTTATTATTTTGGCTTCAAACTACCATGAGGTGTTTTTCATCCAACTATGAGCTATCCAGAATGAGACCTACCTCCTCATCTCACACAGGCAGGTCAAAGCACTCAAAGTGTCTCCTTGGATCTGAATGTACCTCTGTATGCATCTTTGACTTTCTACCTGACTGTGAGTGACAGAGGAAGTGTTGGAGGAAAGAAATAAGACTCCGGCCTTTTGAGATTCTTCCTGAAAACACAGAGAGGGTTTGAAATGAAAAAAGAGGTGACTTCCTTTACACAGACAGCTGTGAGAAATCTTCAGTCTGTTTTCTATTGAAGCCTCCTGCTGTGGTTCTCCTGAATATAGATCAGTGTTTTCTTAAGTACTGTCAGTTTACAGCAGTTGTTGTTTAACATTTTTGAATTCTTAAAAAGCAAGACTTTATCTCTTTACAGTTTAATAAAACAACAGGAGGCCTGCACCATCCTGTGTGGCAGCTAAAGGCTGTGAAACATGGCGAGATTACCTGCTGATGGACTATGTAGTTTTACTCACTGACAGGAGCAATAAATTCACACTTTTCCTAAATGACTTCTTTAAGAATCTCCAGAAATGTCTGAATCATTGTGCCTAAAGAAAAAACTTTGTTCTCAGAAACCAGAACACGTCTTAGACTAGAACCCAGGCTCTCTAGATTAGGTTCGACATTTTAATGTAGAATCTGTAAACAGAGATTACCTCCACAGCTGCTTCATGTTGCCATTTGTAGCTCAATACACCACAGTGAGTATTAAAGCCTCAGGGAGCTGCTAAAGCTTGTTTGTTTCAGACACGCAAAGCAAATTTCAGACATTAAAGGGATTATTGTGATCAAATAAGGACCACAGAGACCTACTTTCTCCTCCAGAACTCGTCCTTGCACATTAGAAACTTGGATTTCATTCTGAGTTTTAGTGTTAGGGTTCCTCTCCTCTGAGTCACAGCTCTGAGGATGTACACTCATATATCTGCACAATGAGCTTGTTAAACACACAGCATGCTAGTGTGTTTGGGCTGATGCGTTGCTCTCGTCTGGCCTCTCTGGCAAAGAGCCTGGTCATGATTCAGGGATTCAGTTCTCCTCTACAAATTTATCAGAGTAAAACAAACATTTCAAGTGTCCTGGGAAATTTGGGATTAAGCTTGCTCTGTGGCTTATTTTCCATCGATTACACACAGGACAAAATGCAAAAAGGACAAAAGCATCAGTTTCAGGCTTCTGACTTCCTGTCTTTGCCTTGTTCTCGTCACGTATTCGCCACAGATGATCCGTCACAATAAACCTGACAGACTGATGAGTCTCTAGACACCACTTCCACAGATGTACAGATCTTTAATAAGAGCGTCACTGACAAAAGCCGGCACCCAAGGGAGCTGGAGATGAACAGCAGTGGTAACTTATCTGAAAAATCCTCAGTCAATGCAGAGAAAATGATTATTCTTGGCTCCTTCCTAAACGTCTACTGTATTTTCTCAAATTTCTTTGCTCCCTTCACTTCTTTCCAAATGAAATCTACTGCAATTTTTTTTTCAGGTGAATTCATTCTGCAGTTTGATAAGCTGTGGCCCAGGGCGGCACACAGCAGATTTATATTTAAGCAGACTCGTTCATTTATTCTCATTTGTTATTGTCAAAATAAATCAAGAGCAGAGCTGCTTTGGGAACAGAAATAATCACTCACTGTCAAGTTACATTCGCTGCAGGGTGGGTGGAAGTTTAGCCGTCACAGAGCTGCAGAATCTGTCAGCTAATTGGCAAACTTGAATTTTAAACCAGGAGCTCAGGAACAGAAATGGAAGTGGAAGGTTGACAGAGCTGATCAGTCACTGAAATAGGTACAGAAGTTACCTTGGTTAAAGAAACAAACGACAGGAGTTCATGGAGGAGATATTTTTACATTATCTGTACGGGAGCTGTCCGTTCAGCACCACAACACGAGGTTGAGCTAACTATGAAGAAATGATGCTCGAGTCTCTCCATTGAGCATGAACAGAATTATAACTCAGGATTTTTAAGTCCATCAGATGTCCTCTGGTTGACTCTAAGGCTTAATAGCTGGAGCCCTGACAGAAGTCAGAGACTAGAGCTGTTCAATAAGCATGTCTAGTTGAACAACTCCTCCAGTTATGATTTGTTGAACTGAAAACCATTGATACCTCAGCTTTTTACTTTTTTCTACCTCTTTCACCTGAAGATGTCCCGCTCCATCTGTCAAACTCCAAAAACTCTCAGCGCCACTGTGAGATGTTTATCGGACATTACTTCTGGCCTACTTTCACGGTCCCTGAATAACGTGTCTATTCACTGCACCTTTCACAGTCCCACCATTGTTGAATGGCTTTCTGTCCTTTGTTAGGATGTGCACCACCCTGTTGACCTCCTTCGTTCGTTCTTTTCCATGTTGTATCCAATCCAAACTGAAAATCCTATTTACCTACTGAGGCTAAAATGGTCTGGACATATTTCGTTATTGTGGCTGTAAAATGGTCTGAAAATGTCCTATGTCTGAGTGCTTTGGCCCCTTTTTCAAGTGGGACGTAAACTTGAATTTTTAACATCTGGTAAATGATTATTGCACATGGTATGGGAGTATTAGCAGTGTAATTGACTAAAAGCACAGCTTACCATTTCTCTGTCAGCATTGGACTTTTTTTATTTTTTTTATTTATTTATTTATTTATTTTTGACTAGGGAAAAAACTTTGAGGAGTTACAGCCATTTAGCATTTTTGCAATATTTATATTCTTCTACTTAGCAGGACCACGTCATATGCTCGTGATTACCATATATCACTGGGAAGCATATTTTTTAGGTTTCCAATGCTGTTTGAATTTTTCTGATGAAACACTTTAGTAATACTAAAGCCAAGGTTAAAAAAGCTACTGCAATAGATAAAGGGCTACTATTTTTGAATACCAGTTTAATTCAAGACTAATTAAATCCAAGTTTAAAATAGGGTGCTTTGAATATACTGCCAAGTGCACAGCAGCAGGTTGGTAAGTGTCTGTCTGATAACATCTTTGTTTGTACATCATTTTCCTGTTTTATTTTGAAGAGCTAACATCTCTGTTCACCTGAGCTCCTGCTCTGAGTCCTCCGATCCCTCGACTATCCACACCTCTGCTCACTGCGAACTTGATATTTATGATATTGTCTATTCAGGTAGATAGTCTTATTTCACTCTTGTCATTTTACAGTTTTTCACGTTGCTTCTGTTCTCTTATTTTCATGCTCTTTGCTGACCAACCTTCTTTTGTCCTTCTACCTGATTTGAAACGACAACCTTTTGAACTTCACCTTGCTTCCTGCTTCAATCTCTGGATGTGAATCTCTCATTTGCCAGGATTTTCATTCTCTCGATTATTTTTTATCTAATCATATTTCTGTTTCCTTATCATATCATATCTCTATCATGATGATTTGAGTCTTGTTCTGCTGGGACCTTCAGTGCTTCTCAGTCTTTTCTGCTCCTGTCCGCCTGTGTTTGACCGACACTGTGACCTTGTCTGCAAGAGAAAACAAACACATTAAGTGGTCAGAGTGACTCGGACATGAGCGTGTCTGTCTGATATCCACTTGCAAACCTCTTCACATTAAAATAACCTCCAAACTGGGAGCTCTGCTTGCTCTTTGCGTTTAGTCTTTCCTCTCCTGTCGGGCCTTTTGTGATGCAGTTGCTCGGTGATCAATGCAGTAAAGCCTCTCAGTCTTTTTGGTCTTTTGGTCTCCAGAGGCAACGGAGAAAAAACGAAGGACCGATGGGAACAGGGTATTCATTCCGGGCTCAGTAGAAGCTCGCCGAGTTCTTTTTCCCGACTCTGAACCTGCCTCTGCTGTTTACAAGCACAAAAATAACCTTATGTCATATTGATTTTCCTGAAGTTTGGGTTCAAATGCTCATTTTCTCCTTCCTCTTTAAGCTTCTGAAGTCTGTCAGCCGGGTAATGTCCTTTCTTTGCTTTTACTTTGAAGGCTGCAGCACTCATCCATCACCCCCCCTTTAGTTAGTTTTCTTCTCAGAGTTTGTATGACAGAGGAAACAACACTCCAGGTTCAAAGCCCTGGGGTTTCATCCTCATCCTTAGATTTAAGTTCTTCTCTTGTGATTCACTCCCAACCCGATCCATAACTGCAAAGTTTTGATTGAAGTAAAGTCTTAGGATCACAGGCTGGTCCGAGTTTCTTTAATGAACAAATATTCATATGAAGCATATCAAACATATTTTATTTATAGCCAAATTTGAGCAAATGGAAACCTATTTTCAGGTATTCTTTACAAACTTTAAGCCGTGTGATGTGTTAAAATGTGAAAGTAGTCGTAGCATGACGTGTCTCCACATCCCGCTGGACTCACATGAGGGTCATTCCTCCATAAAACACCAGCAAATGTAAAATCCCAAAGTGCCCATTCCAAAATACAACCCAGCTTTCTGTGTCTTATGCAAGAGGAGCTTTAACGTCACTGCGATAAAGTGAATCATAAGTTTATTAGAGTAATTTGGTCGTCGATGGCTCTGCTGATGTAAAAGTTTCTATTTTGAATCTGAGCCCAGCAGGAGAAATGTGTTTGAGAAGAGATTTGCTGCTGTGTAGATGCAGCACAATGACTAAACTGTACATGGTGAGCCAGGTGGAAATTGTTGTTTCGTATAGTATTAAATCTCTACTGGTGCCGTTTAGGGAATGGTTATGGCTGCAGTTTTTCTTTCCTCTGTTTTTTCTCCTGGTTGTGCAATATTATAGGCTTCATCATTTTCATAGTCTAATGTTTTTCATCGGGCTCAGAGTTTTACTATTCAATAAAATGAACCATTCAGGCTGAGCTGACATCAAGAAAAGGATGAAAATGGTGCTGAAGTCATTACAAAAAAAATATTTTTGTACTTTCAACACCAAAGGTTCTGAATCAGCAGCTGACAAGATGCTTAGAAACAGCTGGGCCCTCTGAATACTGACATCCTGCAGACGACAAAACGTTGCACCCCTGAAAAAACAATTCCAAAGACTTTTCTAATTGGTTCATTAAATATTACTCAGATTAATCCTCAATATTTACCCAGCCAACATTTCTAAAAACACAGCAACAAATATTTCCATCATTTTCAAAGCGAGGGTCTTAATTATCACAACACAAATATTATGGTTATGTAAAAGTCGGTAGCCTGGTAACCAGCTGTTTCAGTAATTAGTCTGGCAATGCAAAGCAAAAACAACTCTCCAAATGAAGCTGTACTGCACAAATGGCTGCTGCAGACTGTTTACGATGACAAGGATACAAAAGAGAGGAAACAAAAGACTGAAGAAGGTGCTTTCTTTACAAAGCTGCTTTCAAATTAACCAGCTCTTCATCACAAAAATAATTCACTACATAAAATCAACGTCTGTCTTTAAAGAAAAGAGCCCCCCATCCAACAAATAATACACCAGAAGCAGATAAAGAATGCAGAGGTAGATCCAGTAATCACTGATCCACTAATGTTTGTGAAATTATAATCAACAAACTTACAAAATAATGCCGTCCTGGTACTCCTCAAATCCTGAGTCTGTTTGCTGTAACTCTGCTGGGATAGTTTTGAGTGGTATAGACATTTCAGAAGCTGAACTTTTAGAAAATGAGTTTTTCATTAACATAAAAGCGCAAAATCAGCTCTATGAAGGGAGAGAGAGAGATGGAGAAGAGGAAGGAGATCACACAAGAAGAAATGTAATCTAATGTTTTTGAATCAGCCTTCTTGATGCATGAAAATGTGATTTGCAAAGAAAGTTTAGCAGAGAACTCTCAAAGGAGCTTTGACTTTGGTCTCTAAATAACTGTTCCAGAAAAAAAATTGCAAGAGCTTAATGCAAATGAGGGAAGTCTGTCCACTGAAAAGTCAGATTGGGATTTCACTTTGAAAAGGATAACAGAACCAAACTCCATATTTCCTCATTGGGATTTATTCTTCAGATATGGATATGAACACTATAAATACAAGGTTAATATACCATCTATTTTTGCCCTAAATGTGAATTGATGTCTTCTGATCCGTTAACATTCATGCTTTTGGAAAGAATTAAGATGTTTCACGTCTGTCTGAAGCAGGGCTAACTTTTACATCTTTGTTTTTACCGTGCAGTATAATGACTTGAACTCTTGTTAATGATCTAATTATGTCCTCCATTACTGCTCCAGATCCACAGCAGGAGGTCGGTTATAGACAAAGTGATAACATGATAAAATGATTGTGAAACAAGGTGAATCAATAACTAAACAAACAAGGCAGAAAAGAGCCATTGATTACTCTTGGGAGAACACTTTCTCTTTTTTTGTTGTTGTTGTTTTTGAGTTTTTATTCATTTATTTATTGCTCCTGATCCCCATTAGCTAGCTTGACTCTTAGATGGGTTTCAAGTTGAGCTCACGTTCTATTCTGGGGCTGCTTGAGTGAGTCGTATGAAACAATGAATCTCTCCTCAGACTCCAGCTCTGCTGTCATCTCCATGAGGGAGACCGCCCGCAGCAAAAATGACCTCTAATTCCCTCTCTAAAGAAAGAAGGGATGAAGAAGGGATGTGCGCTTGAAGAGACTGAAGAGGTGGAGAACTGATGTGAGAATCATCAGTCATTGTTGTGCTCGTTTTGTTTTGTGTGTTTGATCTGCAGAGCAGGAAAGTGGGACTAAATGAAACCGAAGCCGGCTAAAGGGCAGAGACATTAACCGACGGAGCTGATCAGATCTGAGGCTGAAGGTCAAGATGTAGACGTAAAATGTCACAAAAAGATTAAATTAAACTAAACACAAAGGCTGACATGCTATTTTTAACACCGATCAGTTTCAGATTGTAGACGGGCAGATTCAGTGCTGGAGAAAGATGGCTAACTGGAGCTCTCACAGAGTGTATGAAAGATGCATGAAATATACAGACAGATGTCCAAACTGCGAGATATTCAAATGAAAAAGGGAATGCCAGGGTCTGCCCATAGCACAGGCCCCCATGCCTCCAGAGGGCTGGCCATTCAGAGGTAAGGGGGTTTATAGAGGGAAGAGTCTTAAAGAGAGTAGTTAAAATAAAGGTTTCTGACACACCAGTGTGGGGATAAAAGGGTTTTGTTTTTAACGGTAAATCATGAAAAGCTGCTATGGGGGCACCAAAGGGTGCCTGCTGCTGGTCCAGATTATCTAGGCCGGACATCTGAGCAAAATGGCAGGTGTCACTGTGCAATTGGCAGGTGTCACTGACAGATTAGCAGGTGTCACTGAGCCATTGGCAAGTGTCGCTGACAGACTGACAGGTGTCACTGAGCAATTGGCAGGTGTCACTAATGGTTTGGCAGGTGTTACTGAGGGATTGGCAGTTGTCACAGATGGATTGGCAGGTGTCACTGCAAGTGGCATGTGTCACTGACAGATTGGAAAGTCTTGCTGACAGACTGGCAGGTGTCACTGAGTAATTTGCAGGTGTCACTGAGCAACTGGCAGGTGTCACTGACAGACTGGCAGGTGTCACTGACGGACTGGCAGGTGTCACTGATGGATTTTCAGGTGTCACTGAGCAGTTGGCAGGTGTCACTGACAGATTGGCAAATATCTCTGATCGATTGGCAAATGTCACTGACGGATTGGCAAGTGGCACAGACCAATCAATCATACCATAAACCGCATTCAGATCTCAGCCCTACTGGATTATCTTCTAGTATGAGCGGGTGAAAGATCAAACTTAAGACCCACATTTGCTCACAGACTTGTCAGAGCCGCTCTGGTAATTTAAAAACATATCTGATATATGTTTTGTTGATAACGCTTCTCATTCTCAGGATGACAATAGCCAATCAGAGAGAGCCACCTAAGAGAGACTGGAAATGTTCAGAAGTTATCAGATGAAAATTGTGACTATGAAGGAGCAGATTGTATGGATGCGTTGGACAGCAGAGATGGAGGACAATCTTGTTGTCTAAACGTTTCCTGCAAGGATCATCACAACCACTCTGAAAAAGACAAAAGTTGGAGAGAAGAAGTTCCATGTCCTACTGCAAATAATGCCTACAGCCAGCAGCACTGCACTGGTTGCCATTTTTTTGTGCTTTTGTTTACATTTCCTTCCTTGTGAGATTATGTAGATCACAGTGTGCCATTCTCTCTGGTCCAGTAATCTTGATGACATCCTGTAGCGCATGCTGGTCATAATTTTTAAATCTTGTTGAGTGTAAGTGTTTAAAGTTAAGGAGAAGATAATCAGTGAAGATTCTCCTTATATGTGTGATACAATTCGATTTCGGAATCTTTAAGATTTTTAAAATCTGAGTTACATTAACCAGCAGAGAGGTGGATTTAAAGAGTCAACAGAGTGAAATGAAGGTTGTACGGAGAGTTTTGAGTTTTATTATGAAAAATCTGATGAGCATTTTGTTTCATTCCTCACCTTTTTATTTCAAAATCAGAAACTTTTTCCTCCCTGTCTGTTGGTAGTGATGCACCTCCCCTCCTCAGAGTTTCCATCTTCATGCCGGAGAGCGGCAGATAATTAATGTGGAATAATGAAGGTGTCTGATGACACAGTGCTGTGGCACGTTGTAATTTAGATGAGGAGTGTTTGGTTCCGTCTCAGGGGAGGAAACTTCACTTTTTATCCTCTGAAGAAGCCGACAGCACTACACACACTGTCTCATGTGTGCAGCCATGTATACTGTGGATTTATCACTCCTTAATCTGAGTGTAAATGTGAGTGAGAGGTCGCAGATACACAGCAGTGAATTTAGGATATTTAGATGTTTTTGTGAACTGGGGTTTATTTATCTCAAGCTTTATAAAAATCTCTTTTGCTCCAGTTAATATCTGTTATCACAATGACCTCTGCTGCTGCTTTGTAAATAAGACAAATGAAAGTCCTGACAAAGGGCTGCTAAAGTTTTGAAGTCTTAAACCACTACACCTCCTCCTTCGCTGTACCTGCTCTCTCTTCATTCTTCATGCACAGAGAACCGGTTTCACGTTTGGTGACTAACTCAGAAGTAAAGGTAAAACTCAATCAGCCTCATTGTGTGGGCAGTTGTGAACTCATTTCAAGCCAAACTTTAGCCAGTTTTCTCCACATGGGACATCTGTTTTCTCTGCTCAACATGTGTGGTGGTTTTCCCATCCTCAGCATATAACATGATTCATTCCTCCTGTGAGTTTCTCCTTTTGTTGTTTACCTTTTTTCTTGCTCTGTGTGTGTGTTTGTGTGTGATCTCATTGTGTGCCCGTTGCTAAACCTTTTCATGTGCAAAGCAGATTTCCTCTGGCTAATTAAACGTCTCTTTCAATCTCTCTGGGTTGGTTCTGTAATGTTCTACAGCAGAGACATTCACAGCCTGCAGCCTGTGGCTCTAACAGAAACTCTCACCCTCTGGTGAACACTAACACCTGCTGACACACACATTAATAAACATACAAACACCGACAACAGAGAGAGAGAGACGGACAAAAAGGCAGAATCAGCATCATGGCCTGTGTGTTCTTCAGATTAACCAGCTGACAGCGATGCAGGAAAAGGAAGAATTGAAACTGTCTTTGTGTGTGAAAAGAGCTTTAAAACTGGATTTCTTTATGTGCACTTTAACTGGAAACAAACAAGAAAAGCTCTAGACAGCAAATGTTTTCGAAATTTAGTTTAAAAAATTATTTGATTATTTTTATGCAAAAAGTTTATTTTATATCACTCTGTTTTGGGAGCTCCCTGCCCTTGCACATGCCTACGTGGAATACCAAATCCTGAGTTTGGTAGAGCAAACCATCTTGATCTCTGATTTCATCACTGCTCATCTTAACTTCAAGTTGTTTGCACATAGAGAGAGATGATATAACACATTTTAGCTTTCATAAGAGCAGAGAGCAGAACAGATCATATGACCCCTGCAGCCATGTGTCCACAGAGACAAAGGTCTGAGGAGAGCGGGTAACCATGGGTGATACTAAAACTATAAATCAGCAAATGCATTTTTCCTCCTGACAGAGCGCAGAGAGGAAGCAACAAAGAGTACAGTAGAAAGAGGCAACCTGTTTCTTTTTCTGCCAACTTTAAAAAATAAATGAAGTGAACAGAGCAACAAAAACAAAAGAGGCAGAACTGAAACCGTACTCTAACAGCTCAAATAACATCAGATGTGTCTCCATTTGTGTTGACTGCATACGTCAACTCACACAAGTGGTGTGTTTAGTCCAGCACTGTGCAGACAGATATCAGACAGCAGGAGTCAAAGACCGAGGAGTTCCCTTGCCTCCCAATCCATTGATGATCCTCTCTTCATTCTTGTTTTGGCTGTAAAACATCAAACCTGTTGAATCCAAGTTTATTCCACCACCAAACACACTGGAAATAGTTATCAGCTCTTCACATCCAACTGAGAATGTCTGTGAGACCTGCGGGCTGCTGACACTCTCTAAAAGGAAACAATTTGAAAATGTGTGTTCAGATGAAAAATGTGCATTTGTGGTCTGGCTCCACTCATTATGTTGGTTTGTTGTTGTAGTCGAGATAAATATGATCTGGTTTTGACACTGTTTGTTTTATTTTGAAAGTCACAGAGTGTTTTTAGATGGTTTCCGTGCACAACTTCCTGTCCCGCTCAATCTACTTTTTGTTAAATCGATAAGTCACAGCTCAGGCCTCCTGTGAAAACAGGATTGTTGTAAATTAGCATGCCAGAGCAGAGACACAGCATAAGGTGTCTCATTGCTCTGAATGGAAACCTGTATGATCTGGTTGGCCCCTGATTGCCTCTGTGCTGTGTTCCTTAATGTTACCTCAGTCCAGCATCCTTTCCTTTGACTTTTTACTTTCTAAAGCATGTCTCTCATGCCCTGCAGGAAAAAAAATGCCACAAACTGGATCATTTTTCAGTAAGTTTGGGGGATAGCATCTTTGCACCAATCACATGATAAAAACATAATTTCCCTCAGTGCTCGCTTGCAGTGAAGATATTCCGCTCACATCTGCTCATCCCGACTTCTTGTAGATTTTTAACCTGGATGACTGGCAGGAAAAATTCTGTATCGCTCACTCTGAAATCTTTCAGGAGTCGTGTTCAAACATCATGGCAGCAGGAAGCAGTCTTAACTACAGTGTGTCAAAAGGGACACAAATGTCCTGCAATTAAAAAGAATTAACGTGTTAATTTCGGCCTCTTATCGCATCCTGATTAACACGTTGGAGCTGTCGGTCCCACTCCACTTCAGAGGAAGTGAGGAGAAATGTGCTGCAGTGTTTGTTTGCATGACACGGTCAGTGTGGGAGGGAAACATTAATCAGAGCAGCTCGCAGTGTCACCACGTGTGTGTCTGTGTGTCTGCACACAGCTCATAGTGCTGTTTACAGCCATCAGAGCTCTTATTGGTGCAGTTACATTAACAGAGAGAGAGAGTGTGTGTCATATCCAGATATGTACAACCATGGCATGTTCACTTAGATATGAAAGCGGTAAAAAATAAAAAGGGAGGAGAAAAATTCCCAGAGTAAAAAGTTGATAAATGGTGTTGCTAGCAGGTTAATCTCTGAGGAGATGAGCCGCAGTGAAACAGCAGATCAGCAAACATGGAGCAGTGTGTGCTGAAAAAGATGTTTTCACTCTTAACATCATTATTTCGGGATCATTAAATCATCTCCATGTCTAATTGGGTTAATTTAGGCTATAATGATCAGTTTTTTAAGATAAATTGAGAGCAGAATCTTTAAAAGCTCACTCTGAGGAGCTGAAGCAGCACTGACTCACTGCACAGTCGTGACTGCAGCATCATGGGGAATCAGGCTTCTCCTTAATTGTGCATATATTTAATAATGTTTACTATACATCAAAAAGTTTGGGGCACTTTATGCACATTAAACCAAAAAGATGGTTTATGAGGCTGGTCAGGGATGTTTGAGGAGAGAGCCCGATTCTGTGTCTCAACTTACTTCTCCCAAAGGTCTACAGTTTGTTTAGCGTATCATAAAGTCCCAATGAAAATTTAAGATTGTTTGAAAAATAGCACAAATTTACATTTTGCATTGTTGGTTTGATTTTCTGTCAGGTATTCACTCTGTCATGACCTCCTGATGGCAAAGGCAAATCTTTTTCTCTTTGATTATGGTCAGATTGTTGAGCTGCATAAGCAAGGCCTCCCACAACGCGCCATCGCTGCTGAGGTTGGATGCAGAATGACGGTCATCTTGAATTTCTTCAAAGATCCTGAGGGTTAGGGAACAAAAAGTCAAGTGGTAGACCCAACAGTTTCACTGGCGCTGAGCCGGAGGATCTGATTGGCTGTCGGTCAAGACACGGGTTGACCATGGACGACCCTGGACCCAAATTAAGGCCATTACTGGTACCAACTGCAGCCCAATAACCATTAGACGGCGTCTGAGAGAGAAGAGCTTTAAGAACAAAAAACCTATTAAAAGGCCTCGTCTCCTTCAGCACCACAAAATCGCCCGTTTGGACTGTTATTGTCCCCAGTCTAGGGCAACAAAGGACAAACATGTGGAGCCCTCTCCACTATCCCACTCCCAACAAAGGCAAGCAAAGAGAGCAAACTCGCACAAACACGAATAATAAATGTTGGCGCTTAGTTTGAAGTAGCAAAGGTGACAGAGAGAGAGGGAGGGGCTTCTGCCAGGTGCCACTTATGAAGAAGTAGTTTCCGCTACTCCTCTAATCATGTCCTGTCAGTTGCCTTTTGGAGATCCAATCCCCGTTTTCACACACGGGGACCCAATCCCCATTCCCCAACAATGGACCAATTCTCGTTCTCCACCTGGCAGCAGTCTGTGATATACACACACACACACACACACAGGCAGAGACACATGCACTCAGTCACACATACAGGGGAGAAGAGAAGCAAATACACAAACAACAAACACACATGACCGAGGGTCATGACAAGACTTTGAGGAGAGCACTAAACATGGGACGCTGAAAGGTCAACGAAAGTTTTGCTCTTTGAGGAGAAAAAAATGTCACCTTGATGGTCCTGATGGCTTCAAATGTTACTGACATGATGAAGAGATCCAACTGGAGATGTTTTCTAGGCGGTACAGTGGAGAGGGCGCCATCATGAGGAGTTTCAGGTTGTACAGGGGTGTCTAACGGTGGCTGGCTATGCGGAGATGTTGCAGGGGGCGTCCTTTATGACTGAGGGCCCTGGTCTATGTGCTCATGACTGGTTTTTCAACAGAACAACACTGCAGTTCCCAATGGCTGCCTGACAAAGGACTTCTTCCTGAGGAATAAGCTCACTCTGTTGGACCATCCTGCCTGCTCCCCTGATCTAAATCACATTGAGAACATTTTGGGATGGATGGCGAGGGAAGTTTATAAAAATGGACATCAGTTCCAGACAGTGGATTCCCTCTGTGAAGCCATTTTCCCCACTTGGAGCAACATTCTCATGAGCCTCCTGGAAACACTCACATCAAGCATGCTGAAATGTTTTTTTGAAGTGATCAACAGAAACGGTGGAGCTCCTCATGACTGAGTCCTTTTTTCCAAATTTGATTTCTATTTTAGAAGTTTTCAGGTTGAACCTTTTTAAGATCCAACAGTGCAAAATGTAAATTCATGCAATTTTTCAACTGGCCTTAAATTATGATAGGTGTGTACGTACAAACACCTGCTGATCTACACAAGTGAGGAACGTGAATAAAGATTTAAAGCAAAAAAAAAATAAGATCATGTTGGGTTTCTCAAGGCCTCCTGGATTCAGTGGAAACAAACAAATATTTGCAGTGACACAAACAACATCCACAAAACACTCTGAGCCATGATTGAACAGGAAAAGCTTGATGTTAGGATTTAACAAACAAACATTTCACTGCAGATTGTTTCACACAGCTGAGACTTTTTAGATCTGTATTCCTCTCTTCATCTGGGGTTTACATTCAGGAGAGTGTTGGCATTCGGCAGCACGTAACCTTTAGTCCAAGCCTTTAAGTGAACATCAAAGCTGAGAGCAACATCATACAAATTGTGCGTTTGATACAAAAGATGTGAAGCAGCTTCACACAGAGAGGAAACAGAGCTGACAGGAAATAAAGAGTATGACCAGCATCAGCAGAACGAGCAGCTCAGGAACACAAAGAGGAGACAGCTGCCTGAGAGGCTCATCTGAGGGATTAATATCTCAAAGCGGCTCGTGTCAACGTGGCCATGATGTGTCTGTCTGGCTCATGCTGTTTTTATATCAAACCCTGATCCCTAAATGTCAGTCAAACAGGACGGGAGTTAAAATGATTTCCCCTCCTGTCGTCCCAGCCCCCCCCCCCCCCCCCCCCAACTTTTCAAAGAACAAAAAGAAGAAGAGGGACAGCTTCTGTTTGTCAGGAAAGTCTTGTTTTTGTCTTTTTGAAGCCAGGTGAAATAGAGTTCACCAGGAGAGGCTCGGAAATCGTGTTTTAGTAACAAGACTTCAGAGCTGTCAGGATTGATTGTTCAGCTGTGGATGGATTGGGCTAAAAGTTTGCTCAGTTGAAAGTTTTTGAAACATCATGTTGAGTCCAGACTTCAAGGAAACTTTTCCCTGCTGGATGAACTGTCCTGCTCCCAAATATTCCTCACTTTTTGTGTGTCCTTCCTCCGGTGCTGAAAATCATCCAGAGTTACAAACTGCACCTGAACACATCAGTCATTATAAAAATGCCACGGGCTTCTGGTGTCCACGGGATCACAGGGGAGCCCTCTCAGGGCTCCTGGGCTCACATCATAATCTCAGGGATTATAAACCATTCAGTCTGTTTGCCTCTGGATGTTATTTTGATGTCTGTTGAGTGTTTGGAGGCACTGCTGCTGTTTTTGTTGATATTTAGGGTTATCAGTCGGGGTTTAACTCTTAAGACAGTGAAAAATGGGTATACATAAAGAATGAATCAAATCAGGGAGAAAGAATGTTAAATTGATGTCCTTTTTTGAACATTCTACAGCGCTAACTGTCTTTGACTTGAATGATCTTTTTTAAACATGAAACAAATTATTGTGAAGGTGTTTTCGAGTTGTATATTTCAGAAAATGAGTCATTTAAGATTAGTCGACAGTGTGAAGAATAATAACAGAGCTTTATTTGAACGGCGCCTCAAACGCTCCAGTCAAACTTTTCTTTTGCTCTTTGTTTTACCACTTCTCCAACCAAAATCTTCTTTTCTTTTTGATTTTTCCTTTTGTCTCGGCTGAAATCTCAGCCTGTGATTGTTCTTAAGAGTCTGCATTGTTTCGGCCTTTGTTCTCTGCCTTCATCATTGACTTGCTGAGACTTTTGGCTCCAGGCCGGATGTGAGCAGACAGCACTCTGACTCCATTGTTCCCTCCACTCTCCTTCTGCAGCGCTCTTCAAACTCAAACACAACAAGTTTATTTCACCACCAAACACACTCTGGAAATAATTATCAGCCCTTCACATCCAGCTGAGAGCGTCTGTGGGCTCTGCAGGGTGCTATCGCTCTGTAAGAGCATCGTCTGCGACGATATCTGGGAAAAAGACACCAAAACCAACCGTACAAAAGTAATCTGCTCAGACTAAAGATATCACATTGGATCAAACAACTGGAAAACAGATTGATCAAGACTAAAGTGAACAGAAACGTCCATTCCAACCAATCTAGTTTGGTGTAATACCATGTTTTGGTTCTAATACAAAAATTAGGATTGTGGGAATCCTTTAAACCCAGATTACAGAAAATACACGTGAGAAAACTTACAACAATAAGGTTGATACTTCATGATTTATTTTATACTTGGTGCTTCAATTGTTGTATTTTACTATGACACAATTTAAACATCAATTTAAAATTTTCTGGGAGGATCTTTGAGTGGGTTTTGGTGCCCCCTGTGGTCAAAGTGTGAATTGTGTTCACACAATTATAGTGAATAGAGCAGGAAACCAGGTGAGAGACAGCAAGGACTGTTGTGAAAAGGGCAGCTGTTTTTGGTCATACCTGGGTCTCATGTCTGAGGACTACAGCTTCTGCATGTGGGGCGTGCATCCACCACGAAGACCAAACCTATCCAGATTATTTCCATGCAGATTAAACCGTTCAGACAGCCACTGGATATGTATTCACGTGTATTTAAGCAGGAAAGCTTCAGTGAGATTTAAAGAAATCTCTTTTAAGTAAACATCCTCACTGAGATCATCATCGTTTAAAGTATCTTAGTCATCTTCCTCCAACATCTTCAATCTGCTTTTGAAGATTCATGGAGACCAACTCATCAGATTCAAAGCTGCAGGAGCGGAAAACATTAAACATAGAGACTGAAGCTCCCTGCATGTTTGAATCTTACAGAGTTATATAAATAAGAAGGACTCAGGTGAAGGTTTTACTTATAATTAAAGACATGATGATAAATTTGTCTGTAGTTGACAGAGAGCAGAGATGGGGGAGGCTTTCAGATTTAGAGGATGTTTGTAAATGTTCTCAGTCATCCAAGTCACAATAATCCAAAATGATAATTGAACAAATATGGACTACAGCCTCTGCACATGGGGCCCACATTCAAACCACTCAGTGCCCAGAAACGTCAGACTTTTAGATCTTAATGGAGACAAACCGTGACCTGAACATCAGAACGAAACTGAATCCTCCATCATTTCATCCAACATCAGAATTTATTATGGACATTTCAGATTTATGATCGTGTTAGAGGAATGCTTTGATCATGGTGGTCGTGTGTGTGTGTGTGTGTGTGTGTGTGTGTGTGTGTGTGTGTGTGTGTGTGTGTGTGTGTGTGTGTGTGTGTGAGAGGTCTTGGCTTCATCTTCTGACATCTGGCAGGATTTCTGACATTAAACAGATTTGTGGAGGCTGATCTGAGCCGAGTTTTGTTTGAAAGTTTGTGACTCAAATGAGTCGTGACTCAGATCAGTGTTAAGAGGAGTTCGTATTTAAAATGAGGATCATACATGCTGAGTGTGTGTGTGTTTGTGTATGCCTCTGTGTTTGTGTATAAGCTGGTGTGTGTCTTCTTTTTTCTCTCTTCTTTTTATTAAATCCTCCTCTCGCAGTGTCTCTGTCCTCCTGGGAGCTCATTTTCCTGCTCTCCTCTTCTCTCAATTACTCTTAACTTATTTTTGCTTTTTAAAGTTTGCACACACACACACACACACACACACACACACCCTTCACACTGTTTACTCTTTCAATCTCTATTTTTTCAACTTTAGAAGGACTCATTTTCCTTTTATCGTAAGCAAATAAAAACCGTTCTTTTCACTGTCGTTACCTCTCTGAGAAGCGTCAGAAGCTGCTCCATTCTGCCGTCTAAAGCTGTTTGGTTTGCACATTTCAGCTGCAGACAGATCTTTGTTTTTACTCTGTGGAGATCTGATTCTGTGCTTTAGGATAATCCGTCCCACACACACACACACACACACACACACACACACACACACACACACACACACACACACACACACACACACACTTCAGGTGTTTGATTTCACCTGGCTGATTAGTTATGCGTCCTGCTTTCATTTTAGGATGATGAGACACATTAGGTGTGTATCTGACAACTCATAAACACATTAGGTCTGACACGAGAGCATCAAAATACAAACAAGCAGGAGACAGCAGGATCTCTAGATGAAGCAATGTCACATTGAATGTGGATGTGTGTGTGGTGGATAAATCCTGCCAGGGTCACGTCTGAGACACTGTCAGCTGCAGGAAAAACAGACCATGCATCTAAATGTAATTTACTGATGATAAGTGGAGTCAGGGCGTCTGGTGTTATTCTGTCAAACTGCTCATAAAGATGTGATTACATGGAAACTGATATCGTTGAGCATGCTTGTATCCAAATTTAAATTATTTTGTACCTTTTCTGATTTGTTCAATTTGTTAAAAAAAAAAAAGAAGAAAAAGAAAAAAGAAAAGCAGCAAAACTTCTTACTGAAGTCAAAAATGCAAATATGGGAAAAAAAAAAAAGGCTGACTGTCTTATCTCATTGTAGCATATAACAACATTAAAGAGAGGGTATTGTTTTTTTTGTTTTTTTTTTTTTTATTATTTATTATTCATTTTTTTGAGCATTATTATTCTATCCCTCTGTCCCTCTGGTGCCCCTGTAGTATCTTTAAATGATTTAAAGCTTAAAAAAAAAAAAAAAAAAAAAAAAAAAAAAACTTATTTTTCTCTCTCTGGTGTTTTAGAAAACCTCTTATTTCATCCTCTGTCTGAAACACTTCTTTTCAGCTGCTGTCTCTTTAAGGCCCCCAGCTCCACAACCCCCCTTCCTTCTGATTGGCCAGCCCTTAGAAGGCCTGTCTTGATGTTTGAGGCCATCCCTTACCAATGTGTCATGAATAAGTCAGGAGATCCTTCCGCTGACCTCCTCATTTCAGTTTAGAGATGAACAAACCGCATCCAAAAATCAAGGGAGACCTCTGAGTCAGACCCTCACAGTCTTGGGTGTTACGGAGCACACTCCAGGAAAGTAAAAACCTTCTTGAAATACGATCTGCTTCGGTGTCTGCTCCAATCCCTTAAATCCTAGTTTCGATAATCCATAAAACACACTCACTTCCCTGCTTTCGACAAACATGGCTGCAGCACAGACACAGGATGAAGGTTGAGTCTCCACAGATTGAAGCCGCTGCAGCTGACTGCCTCTAATTGGTGTCAGGTCCCAGGACACAATGTCAGACATGTCGCAGCCTCAGTACTCACAGACAGAAAACCACAGTGACAGTTTCAGAAAGATGTCTCCGTCTGCAGCAGCAGGAGAGCGAGCAGAAAGTCAGATCTCAGCAGGTCCTCTGGGAGCTTTTTGGTGGTTTGTCTTTTTGTGTCTGAGCGGAGAAAGAATCTCTCTGTGTGGGACAATTCAGTCGTGTTCCGGGTTATCGCCATTAGAGGTTGTTCAGCAGATAATGTGACACTTTATCAGTCCTCAGGGGGAGATTCTCCTCTCTCTTTGTGGTTCTCAATGGGGGAACTAAAAATAAAGGAGCAGCAGTGGAGTAGCATCGCTGTTGGAGGTTTTTTAAGAGCAGAAGCAACATGTGGAGTGAACAAAGAGAGGACAGTTTAAAGCTTCAGACCTGTGTTAACACTCAACTCAGAACACTAACTTTAAATTGATTTCCTCTCGTGCAAGCAGCCTAATGCAGGAGTTCATCTTGTAGAAGTCGTTTGGTTTAAGTTTGTTTTTCTGGATGCATTTTCAATCGAGACAGTCTGGTTTTTCAAAGAAAATAAGGTCATAGGTTTTTTTATTATTTCTTACAAACTAAATTTAGAATGTGAAAGGGACTCAAGCTCAGGGGAGGAGGAGGAGGACAGAAAAAGGGAGAGTCATTTGTACCCGGTGAAAGTTATTCAGCCATGTAAATGACGGTTAAAAGAGACCGAGCAGGACAGAGACATCAAGGACAAAAAATCAATGAGAGATGATGGACAGTGGAAGAAAAAGAGGAAATCGGAGAACGGGAACAATGAGGATGATGACGAGGAGTGCGGCGGTGACCATGGCGACATGGAGCGGAACAGATGAGTCATCTTCTCTGAAATAGTAAAATCTTTGATCAGGTCATCCCTCACCTGCCGTTGGAGGGTAAGAATAAAAATGAGGATGAAAACGAGGGAGAGGGGTGTAAATGATTCTTGGTCACCCTGAAGATGATGAAGATGGCCCTGATGATCTCTCAGCTTAGACTCTATTTTTACTCAAACCCCGAGGCTCTCTGAGGAGGCAATGGCTCCTGAAAAATTTCCCAAATTAAGTTTTTCTCATCTGCCTTCTCAGTTTGTTTCACCCATGTGAACAGAGTCATCGTCACCTCTGTGTGCAAACACTGATGTGAGCTTCATCACAGATGAAAACAAAGTAGATTAAGAATGTACATAGAGGATGGAGTCACACTGAGGTCATTCTTTATTATTATTAGATTTGCTGTTACTACATTTCAGCGTATGAATATGTGTCTAACAAACAGAAGGCAGATGGTTTTCATTAACCGTAATGTGTCAATAATGAAATAAGTGACATGTGGAGTACCTCAGGGTAGCTACCTTGGACCCTATTTGTTTTCTGCACACATTGGGGCACTGGTGCGGTATTGCACTGTGGTTGTCCATGAGCATTTGGCCTAGGTTCTAATCCAACCTGCCCCCTTTCATAGATACAGTCTCTGTCACAACTGCAGCATGAAATGTCCTAAAAAGGCAACTGTAGGGAGGATACATCCCATTGATGTTTGGTATTGCAGCCTTTTCAGGACAGTTTGTCCTCAAGGGACACAGATTGTAGAAAAGCAGCTCATTTTTCTCTCTGCTCTGCAGTGAAACGTTTATCCTCAAGGGTGGAAGTGTTTACTTTCAGACTTTCTGAATCTGTTTTGAAAGCAAATAAGAGAAGATTAAACAAATAAAGACAGAAAAACATTATTATTGTCTGTTATGTTCAAAACTCTGTGCCTTTAAACTATCTTGTCTAAGTGCCAGTTTCCATGAATCTGCCCCATCCTGATGGATGATCATAAAAATCTTTATGCATCTGCTCACATTCAGATTCACAGTGTTGTATAAAATCAGAGCTGAGTGCCGTCACCATCAATTTACGGGACTATTTTCAGAGACAGCTGCTGGAGGGGGGGCATTGTCAGAGTGTGACTGTTGATTGTATGGGATGTGTTACATTCACGGGTGTGTGTGTGTGTGTGCGTGTGTGTGTGTGTGTGTGTGTGTGTGTGTGTGTGTGTGTGTGTGTGTGTGTGTGTGTGTGTGTGTGTGTGTGTGTGTGTGTGTGTGTGTGCCTGCAGTCAGACAGCGTGAGTATATTCGGAGGCTGCAGTTATGTTTCATGTGTGTGACTGAGTGTTTATCACTGTGTGTGATGAGATCTCAGGGGCTGCAGAAAGGCAAGGGGTGCATTCAAACAATCACTACGACTGTACAGCCACAGCTTTTAGAACAATGTTTGAAAATGTAGCTGCATTGATTATAGGGTCCATTTACCTGAAAAAAGGTGGCTGCAAAAGTAAAAGCACAGAAAACAAAGAAAAAAAAGATGTTCCTGCTTTATCTGTTCGATTTTAAGGTCTGAAGCCTTTGTTAGTTGTGATTTAATACCTCATTGTATTCACTTTCAAAATGAAAGTCATCAGTGCTGATGTTGATGGTCTCAGTTGCTTTTGCAGGTCATAAGGTTAGAGATCTCCACAGGAGTTTAAAGCATTTGTGAGAACTCATCAGTTTTTTTGTTGATATTGGCGCCCCCTGTAGACAGAGTGTGTATTATCAATAAGAGTTCTGATTAAGTGTTTTTTGTGGTCTTTAAAGTCTACATCTGTTAGGACAAAATAATCTTGTTCACCTGATCCTGAATAGAAACACTGTAAACACATTCTGCATATTTTTTTTATCAGGATTGAACTTCCTGAACAACAATCGGTTCAGTGATGCTTATTTTGTGCAGCTTGCTGTCAAACAAATGACCCATCACAAATGATAAAGATTTCATTGATCCCTAATCTTAAAATTTATGACGCTATTTTGTTACTTTGCGCTCACACACAGGCTGTAAACCTGCGGTGGGAGGGTGTTGCTGTTTACCTCAGTCATAAATGCAGATAATGTCTGGGAGAGCATTCATTCATTTTGTAGCAGAAAGCAAATGATTCAGTCTTTCAGGTCGATAAGGTCCTCATTTGTTGATTACTTCATTAATTAGTGTTGCTTAAAATTTTTTTTAAAAACAGTCACATGATCTACAGTGAGACACTGAAGTTGAATTTCAGTTTCAGGACCACGGACAGCTCCAAGCTAAATAGATCATCTGAGAGCAGAAAGAAAAGTCAACACTGGTTGGAAAATGTGTCATCAGCACCTCATTTTTCACTGTGTGCTTAAGCCCCTGAGTCACCTGCTGCCTCGCAGAAGTTTCTGCTGATGAAGTGAGTACAGAATTCATTTCATACACAGAGAGGCTTCCTGCACCCCCACCTTATCCAGACTGAACAGGATACAATCTGGGTATGACGGGAACATAATTGGGCTGCCAGTCTGAACAAAGCCACAGAAACAGGAAAGCACACAAACATCACACTTATCAGTTGATTCAGAAAAATAAGCTTGAAATGTTCTCTTCAAAGGTGCACTTAGAGACCGGCAGGGATCACACAGACCTCATATGACACAGAAAGAGGGGTGTCAGGTTTGGGTCAAGGTGTGGTTTCCTTGTATCTATCTCACCTTTCCATCCTCCCTCTCTTCCCTGCAGATTACGGCTGGCCACTGCCCTCTGACCTCTGTCCCATCTGGATCTACCTGGACGTCCTGTTCTCCACAGCGTCCATCATGCACCTCTGCGCCATCTCTCTGGATCGATACATCGGCATCAGAAACCCAATCCACCATAGCCGCTTCAACTCCCACACCAAGGCGCGGCTCAAGATCATGGCTGTGTGGACCATCTCAGTGGGTGAGGGCACATACACACTCACACACACACACACACAAACACACACATAGGTTCCATGTTTTGTTTCTGCTCGTTCAGACAAAACATTTGTGGAGGAGTGAGTGGTCTGGAAATTTCCAGCCTGAGCACATTTTTAAAAGGAGAAACTAAGAAAGAGGGAAGGTTTTTGTCTTTGTTCTGGTTTGAAGGTTGAGGCGCTTCAATCATGTTAGATTTAATCACAATAACACGAAGACACATTATGAATTTGTCTGTCCAAGGCTGTGAATTCAGAGTGTCTGTATTTGGCCTTGCACTGTAACCCTCTTACCACAGTGCTCATGTGAATAATAACACGGGCAAGGTGAGGGGCCACAGCTAAATGACAGAAGTTTATGAAAATGGAGGAAGGCAGTGCCAGCAAGCAGAGAGCTGCACGTGAGTTGCAATTTTCTCCTTGTTCAGCTCAGCAGTGACGTGTCCGACTGCGCCTGATCCTGATGGAGGAGAAGGAACAATCAGCTCTAATAATTGGCTCCTGCTCGGCTGGCCGGCTTCCAGCTGCTCAGGTCAATGGAGCTGATGAGCAGGAAATGTAATGATGAGGCTGCAGACGCCAGCCAGCAGATTAACTCTGCGAGGACATTATTTACACTCACCAGGCGAAAATGAACAACAGTATGAAAATGAGGTCTCACGGGTTCAGTACTTTCAAAACATAGCATCAGATAGAAGAGGGTGATATAAAAACACTTTTCATTTTGACTCAACATGATTTCATGGTGAATCCTAGAAATGTTTCAAAATTGTTCACATGTTCCTCACAGTGGGAGTTCTTCCTGCTGGATTGGGGGAGGGGTCTTGGGAGGCAGGACATGAGACCAAAAACAAGCCTCATGTGACAGAGGACAAAGAAAGAGAGATCAACACTTTGGTGTTAGATATTACGGCGGAATCAATGCTGCTGCTGTCAGTGTTACATGTAAAAAACAGACAGATGTGCAGATATCGTCACTGTTCTCCTTCTTTTTTCACACTCACTTGTGGTGAATTTTCTGGCACTGACAGAAATTTTCCAAGTGGGTCAGCAGGAAAATAATTGGTACAGTAAGGATGAAAACTTTTTTGTGTGCATCAACACATGCAGCTCGGGTTAAAAACCTGGAATATTTTTCTGGAGTTTACTGTATGTTTGAATTTAGCGTATAATCCAGCAGAACAACTTTTCTCCAGACTGCACAGGTCTGGTCAGATGATAAGATGGTAGAAATATCCGTGCACATCGTCAGAGAGGTTAAGTGACCTTGATTATTTCCAGCTGCCTTAAAAGTAGCTGAATGATGCCTGATGTGAAAATAAAGGAGGATGTCTGCACCACAGACACATTGATGCTGCTGCTTATCCTCCTACAGTCTCCTGTCTTAGAGGTGAGCACTTTTCCTTTGCGAGACAATCTGACCAAACAAGTCAAACAAAAATAAATAATAAAATAAAGTTAATCATCAATAAAGTTTCTTTTTCTTAGTTTATTTGATAGGGACCATGCAAAACAAACAAACTGTCAAGCTAATTTTCATCTGTGGTCCCTGGGCAGGAAGATGTTAAAAATATACAAATAATAAAACAAACTTACTAGTCTTTAAAACATTACATACTCAACAAAAGTCCATTTCTAATACCAACACGTTTAAAATTAGATTCCATTGTCTCCAGCTTGATTTATTATAAGATTAAATCAGTGTTCACATGATTGATTTTCCTTGAGCCATAATTTCAGTTTTCTTTTAAAAACACTGAGGCTTATACAATCTCTAATGTGAGTAGGAATTGAGCTCCATTATCCGGCTGCTCTGACTGAAAATGCAAAATGTCCAAATGCAGTTCTCCTAAGTTTAGGTGAACAGTCTCCTCTTGCTGATGCCCTCGTCTCCCCGAGATTGTTCCTGCAGAGTAACACACATCGTTTAAGTGGTGGAGGTTGGGGCCTGATCATTAATTAGTTTATACATTAGACACATTTTTGCTTAACAAAGAAAACAGTCAAAGGTCAGTAAGTCTGTCTTCATCAGACTCGTCGGCAGATCTCAGGTTCTCAGGTTTGTGTTTACCTCCTGTCATCTCTCTTCATGAGCTCTGTCGCTCTGGTCTGAGCTGCTGATTCAGATAATTCAGCTTCTTCCTCGTACAGATCAGAAACATGATAAAAGGTAATCGCCCTGTACTGGTACTCACAGTCTGAGTCACTGTAAATGATGCTGTTTGTTTCTGACCTCAGATCAGGTTAGCTCTGCAGACAAGTAGTGACTGACCTACATTGAAATCTTGCTTTCTAAAACTATCATGGCCAGAAAGATCATGACAGTCTTCCTTGTGATCACACGGAAAACCTCTCTACAGAAACCTCTCTGCAGCTTTAAGATTGAATTTATGAAAAACTGGAGGCTGATGCTGCACACACTCGACAGCAGGGTGAGGGTTGAGTGATCTAATGTCAGTGTGGTTAGCAGCAGGTTCCCACCCCCTGGCCGCGTCACATTGAGCCAAATTCTCATCTGCAGCATGTTACGCTCTGCAGCCACCCACCAGCATGATGCGATTACATCACAGATTACTACTCTGGGTTAAATCCTAATTTATATTCACACACACTGCCTCCTTCTCCTTTCCAGGATCATTATGAAGAGTGGTTACGCTCTCACCTGACTGGATGTAACAACAGGACTTACACATTGCTGTACAGAGAGAGAGAGAGATTATTCATACAGAGAGACAGACAAACTGAATACATGATGAAAATGTGTGTTTGTGTGTAAACATCTCCAAAACTACATAACCTTGTTAAATATTCATGCACACATTTTTAAATCTGCTTCACAACACCAAACACACACACACACACACACACACACACACACACACACACACACACACACACACACACACACACACACACACACACACACACACACACACACACACACACACACACACACTTAAACGCTCTCCTGCTGCATTTTGTTGACTTTTCAAGGTGGATGAAGTTTGTTTGAAGCAAAAGCAGCTTCTGGAAAAATGTGCAGTACAAGAAAACATACATTCTCTCTTTGTATATTTTCTTAAAACATTGTTTTATTTAATTTGCTGTAAGGGGGGCTGCTTCAGCCCTCCATGGTGGAGTAGGTGGCAGCCCACAAAGAAGATGCACAGTGTGCCTGATGCTTGTCCAGCTCTGGTCATGACTCCGTTTTCCTTCTCACTATAAATAGTTGAAGCATGAGCTGAGGGCAGAGCACACTCCTGTGAAGAAGGGAGGATGAATAAAATGAGCATCAGCTGATTTGTCATCAGACCTCGATTATCTTGTTTTTTGATTGTCGAAAGCTGAAACTGAAGTTTGATCACAGCCCAACCCAACTGTAGAGTCCTTCATCTGATGCATCTAATGTTTCCACACTGATTTTGATAACAGCTGTTATGTGTCTTGGCATGATCTTTCATGCTCTTTGGTGCTTCACGTTGCTGTTGAGTGATATTGCACCACTCAACTCACAAATTCAAGCAGCTGGGTTTAGTCTAAGCGCTCGTCAGGGGTCACTGAATCAGTACTTGATTATATAGAACGAGATGAGAGGTGCTGAAATCTACGTGACTGATTTACGGAACAGCGCTCTCCTTGGTGCTGAAATTGTAGACACGTTCATCATCAGTTTCACATTTCCAAACTTTGACGTATGGCTTTTGTACTCTGGAGTGATGTCACCTTCAGGAAAAAGTCCACACTGCTGCCTGCCTGTGGTGTCTCTATATTACCATTATCATTCAGAAGTGGCTGTGCTGCTGTAAACAAACCCTGAAAACCGAAACACATCTGTGAGAAAATTATATTACCAAGTCAAAAATATAAATAAATCAATAAATCAATAAATCAATAAATAAATACATTTCCAGTCAAAATAAATTGTGATAAATTTGCTTTTGGCATGATTCAAACTGTTTATCCAGTGTGAAACAGGCTAAATGTAGGGAAAGATATAAGTTGTACTGCATGTATTTTTTTTCTTGTCTGGAAAGTGAAAAACCTTGAAGGCTGAGTTGGTTCAGCAGGTTTTCTGTCAAACCGTCCGGACTAAATTAGAACGATCTGTCTTTGACCTCCTCGGCTCCCAATGGGCAGCCACAATTTCTGTCCACCCTCACTGTGTCTGTCAAGCTCTCCCTCCTCCTCCTCCTCCTCCTCTTCCTCTCTCCGTCTCTCCTGTTTGTGACGAGCAGGTAATGAGAGCACAGCGTGATGGAGACTGCTGACTTTTTACACCTCCTACCCAGCTCCTTTTTACACCTGTCCTACACTCGTCCAAACATTTTGGGCAAATTGTTATCAGATTTATCGTAACATTAGCTGCAGAATAAAAAAAAGGGTAGGAAAACAAAGTCAGCAGGGTTCAGACAGGTCAGGCCAGAGCCGCTCTGACTCCTGACCTGCCCAGAAAATAATAACAAAGCTTGAAGTGAGCACAGGTGAGAGGTTCACACAGAGCTCAGAGTGAAGCCTCAGAGGCTGCTGACACCAGGTCAGGAATAAAAATGAACCGTCCTCCCACATGGAGACAGACGGACAAATGGAAAATAAGAGTTTCATCCCAGGTGTAATAAAAGATTACACATATTTGAAAGTAAAGGGTCATATGAAATATCAGTTTCCCCCCCATTGTGTACATCACCACCAAAATACAAATACACAAGCACGGGCTGTTACACATCTTTGCATGTTTGTTAAATTTTTTTCAAAGCTTCTTCAGAAAAAACCCGTCTCCTTTCTCACAGCTCATTTCCAAACAACCATAAATGAGTGACCTGACACTTACCTGTCCTCATCTCCTCACCTGTGTGTCTCTATCTCTGCAGGGATCTCCATGCCCATCCCCGTGCTGGGGCTCAGAGATCACTCCAAGGTCTTCAAAGATGGCAGCTGCCTGCTGACAGATAACAACTTTGTGCTGGTCGGCTCCTTCGTGGCGTTCTTCGTGCCACTAACCATCATGGTCGTCACTTATTTCCTGACCATCAATGCACTGCAGAACGAGGCCACCCTCTGTTTAGACCAGCTGGTCCCCCGACCCAAATGGAGCACCACCTTCACCCTGAGTTTCTTACCGCAGACCTCGCTGTCCTCTGAGAAACTCTTCAGACGTTCAATAAGCCGTGAGGTTGGAGGAAGAGGGAGCAGCAGCGGACTCAGTGGTGCCCGAGAGAACGCCACGGGTTCTGTGTTTGGACGTCGCACCATGCAGTCTATTAGCAACGAGCAGAAGGCCTCTAAAGTCCTTGGGGTGGTGTTTTTCCTCTTCGTGGTCATGTGGTGTCCATTCTTTATCACAAACGTGCTTGTGGTGGTTTGTGACCCCGCCGTGTGTGACGCAGGGCTCATGGGAGGCCTGTTGAACGTTTTTGTCTGGGTGGGGTATTTGTCCTCAGCGGTAAATCCACTGGTCTACACACTCTTTAATAAAACATATAGAGCAGCGTTCCTCAGGTATGTTCGCTGTCAGTACACACCAGAGAAGAAGCCTCTGCAGCTCATCCTGGTGAATACCATCCCACCGCTTGCCTACACCTCCACACAGCTGCAGCTCAGCAATGTGGGCAAGTTTCAGAACGGGGTGAAGGACTTTTCTTTACCTGGACAGGACACAGAGAAGCACAAGCAGGACAAAAGTCATGGAGTGAGGGGCGAGAGCTGTGTGTGAAAACAGAGAAACTCTGCACCACGGTGAATTTTTGCAGTGGATTCAACTTTTTCGGTCATATCTCACAGAGGTTTGAGGTTCAAGGGTTCAAAGTGCCAAAGACAAAGTGCCTCACGGTCAGGGTTTTAGAAACACTGAGGTCAGAAACTCTCTGATGCGATGAGGAAATTTTTGCCAGGTTGGTTTTGAAAGGCATCAGGGTTGAGATCAGATTAGCTGAGTTCACTACTTCTATTTTTATTCAACCTTTATTTAACCAGGTTAGTCCCATTTAGAACAGTAGGCCTGGACAAAAAGGATAAAATGGGTCAAGGTAAATTATTTTATTTTCTGTACTGACTCAGAGAATGATAAAATCTGAGTAACAAAAAGAGGGACAATCCATGTTGACCATGTGAGACACATTTGAGTATCTCTTAAAGAAGTGACCTGTTTCATAACGGACACATTTGTAGACTCTCCATAACTTGACAGATGCTCAACTGCAGTGACCTCAGCTCCCCTCACCTCCTCAGTCAGGTGGCCTCTGCCTCCCATCACACCTTGTGGGTGGATCAGGAAGGATTAGGCTGGATTTCCTGACACTTTATCAGCTGCTTGTCTGAGAAGGAGATCCGGGCTGAGCCAGACGCTCTGGGACTCCAGACTCCCACAGAGGATGGATGAAACTGCCACAATGAGGAGAAGAGGCTCCTGCTGCTTCTGTGGTTTCTGTTAAAGATTAAGTGGAGAATAAATTTCATGTTTGTGATGATGATGTTTCTGAGAGACAACCTAAATAAATCTATATTTGTATTTTGTGCAGGTAAATGTGAATAAATGTACATGATAGTAGAGGTTGAAAAGACTTATTTAGGAGATAAGCGAGGATTATGGCACACATCTGATGCAGGGTGAAGACTGTAAAATGAGATTACTTCAGCTGGATATGAAGAGGATTTCACTGCAGGTTTGTTTCTCTTTTTTAGTGTTCTTTCAGGCTGTCGGTGCACAATTGAGGATTGTTTTCAAGAGGCATCGAGAGCTGTTTTTCTCCTTCTGTGGAGTAGTTGATTATCACGTTTGTATGTTTTAGTTCATTTTTAAAATGTGCTGAAATGAAATTTCTGTCTGAAATCATTAAACGCTGATTTAAATAGAACAAAGAGAACATATCAAACTGAAAAATGTGATTGTTTTATGAAAACTAACGTTTGTACATTTGATGCCAGCAAGACGTTTCTAAAAGGTTGTGCTGAAAACACACCGGCATGAACATCTCCGAGCTAATGAGGTTTATTATCAACACATAAAGCAAACTTTATCAAAAACAAACTGTGAGAGACTGTGTGAACAAATACTTCAACAATTTCAGAGTAATGTTGCTTTAAAGGGAACTTTTAAACACTTTTAGGATTTTGACATTGATAGACCGTCGTATCATTTAAAGATTTTCTTGGACCTGTTTCTTGAACACCCTGAGATGATGTTCCTGCTCTCTGTAAATGGTTCTGATTCTATAGCCTGAAAAAATGTTACAACGTATTTTGCTGACAAAACTTTGGATCTGCAAAGTATATCCTGTCTGAAGATGTTTTTTTTAATAACGGCATCTATTTTGGATTTTAACGTTTGCTGGTGAAAGTCACGTTTCTTTTGTACATCAGCTGTGTGAAACATTTCTTTGGTTTCCCCGTTTTTGAATAAAACTAAAAGGAGACGATGTGTGTGTTTGTGTGTGTGTGTGTGTGTTTGTGTGTCAATGTGCGTTATGATTCAGGTCTTCAGTACATGAATGTATCTGTGTGTATCAACAGAGGATTAAACAGGTCTTCATTTATCTTGATGGAAATTCTGGTGCAGAAGTTACGGATGCGACTAAAAAAAAGAAATAAATCTACATTCTAAAGTCCTCGACACAGTATGGATAGAGATGACACCGAACCAGAAGCTTTATAAGTATATCTGGATTATGAGACTTCTCAAACAGTTCGACAGCAGCTGGTTCATTTGGACGCAAATGCAAAATAACCTGCTTCCTCTGTTCCCATGTAAACACGGTTTGTGACTCAGCAGGTATGAGGGAAAAAATCATCACAACCAAACGCTTCTGTGAAGCTAAAAGCAGTCTACAGCTGAGCTAATATCCCTCTTTCTTCAGTTAGCTGTATTTCCAAAGAGCCTTGTGTTTCTGGCGTTTGCTTCCTGCTGAACACTTTGTCCTCTTAATATTATTTCCAGCACCAAATGATAAAGCGCACACCATCACATCCCTGTCTCCTTTTTAGCTACCCTGAGGCATCAGTATCAGCCTCTTCTTCACATGAACACCTCTCCAAAACAAAACCAAGAAAGGGACATTAATCTGATCTGAGGCATAAAAATGAACTTTATTAGATTTTAAAAGGTCCTTCGTGGATCCTGTAATTGGATAAAGTTACCGTCATCACAGGGAGCATTTTCACCTGCTGTTATCATGAATCCTGAGTATGAAGTGTCCAAACTTTGCATAATTGTGCGTCAAGGTGTCAAATGGACCTCTTTCCCATTCACCTTCATCCGACTTTAAAAAGATTCTGCAGACTTGTAGTACACAGAGGGCGGGAGCTGCACTGGTGCATGTAAGGTGGACAAAATGTTCATGATTTAAACCAAGAGCGAAACACAATAACAGAGAAGTAGAGAAATAATATGCTTTTTCCTAAATGTTTCACAGTGTTAAAACTCTCATGTCTACAAATGCACAGGAAAGAGCTGAACTCTGTTTCCATGCAGGTGAAAGTCAACCTGTACACTGTGAGTTCTGCCTCCATCACAGAGGAAGCCCTCATATAGCAACAACACCAACAGTTCTTAATCACACATCTGCAAATACCCACAATTAGCAAAGGAGATATGTCAGCGTGGTTCTGAATTACTCTAATTGCTTGTCTCAGTGTTGGCTCTGAGCTCTGTTCTTCTCCACAATAACTGAGACACAAGAATGATCCAATGGTTTGTCAGCTGTTGGGTGTACTTTTAAGTTATAGATTAAAAACAAGATTACTCTTCTTCGGCAGCTCAGGATGGCATTTTTGTTGTTTTTGCTATTGAAACAGGTATATTGTTATATTGTTTGTTGTCATCTTAAGACTCAGATTCCTGGCGTCATGACGCCCCTGTGTGAAGGCACTTTGAAGAGGAGACAGAAGTGATGACATGATATGAAAACCCTGATCATGAAACCTGATGTTCACAATCCTGAGGTGAGATATAAGCTCTGCACAGCTGACTGCAGCCTCTTTAATGGGAAAAATACAGATTAAATGATCTGTGTGATGAACACACAACCTACATTGTAAGACGTCTGCTTCCTCACTCTGCAGCACCATTATTAACTCCACAGGCTAACAGGTCTCATTTCCCAATCGTGTCAAACAAAGCATATGGAAATGTAGTTTCGTCTGAATGTTATTCAGGCCTGGACTCACACCGGCTGTCATAATGACTAATGCAATTCAGATTCTGTAAATGTCACAGAGACTCAACATTCAGGCTGATTTCTCTGCGACACCAATAACTAAATGTCCTTTTCCAGCAAAGAGAGACAGAGAGAGACAGAGAGAGAGAGAGAGAGAGAGAGAGAGAGAGAGAGAGAGAGAGAGAGAGAGAGAGAGTGCTTTTTGCTGATATTACTTTCTTCTTTTTGCTTCATTACTAATGACTCATGTCAGACTGAAATATATCTGGAGAAGCACACACTGGAACCTGTGATTAAAATTAGGGAGGAGAGAGAGGAGGGGGGAGAGATGAGAGAGAGAAGGAGATAGATAGGCATAGAAAGAAAGAGAGGAGAGGGAGAGAAAAGAGAGAGAGTGAGAGAGTGAGAGAGTGAGAGAGAGAGAGAGAGAGAGAGAGAGAAAGTCGTATTGTACCAATCTGATTCGCCTGCAGCAAGTTCAGCCCAAACATCCAATTTATCTTTGTAAAGAATTTATCTTTACCCCATCTGTCTCCTGATGTTCAAAATAGCACAATACACACACACACACACAGGGAGAGAGAGAGAGAGAGAGAGAGAGAGAGAGAGAGAGAGAGAGAGAGAGAGAGAGAGAGAGAGAGTAATTACAAAGTCACATCAACTTATTTTGAAGGACAAAACATTAATATTTGTCACCATATTTTGATCTGTTTGGTGTTCAGCAAGCAACAAGTGTGTGTCTGTGTGTTCCTGTATTTTTGTATTTGTGGGGACCCTGTGAAATTGAAGACCTTATGAGGACGCTAAAGAAAGCAAGGATATTTTCTCACAATCTAATTTAGTATTTCTCAAAGTAGGGTCTGTCACAGCCAGGAGTAAATTGAAGTTGATGGAACATTACACAAAAAAAGGACAAAAAAAGGACAAAAAAAAGGACAAAAAAGTAGGCTAATGTTACTCCATTAAGGAGAAAATCATTGTGTATCGGTGGCTTAAGATGTGGACAGTAAAAAAGAAAATCAAATGAGGAAACCAGCAACATGATGATTCAGGTGTCTCAGACATAGTGAGGCATTGTAGAGCCCGTGGAAGCTAATGTTAGTGCCAGTTCTAGTTTGCCCTCATCAAGTATGTATGTATGATGCAAGTTTATAATATGTCAGTTTGCTATCTGGGCTGTGGTTCTGGGGTTATTTAGTTTGGTGGTCCATGAGTTTTTTGGGGGGGAGATAAGTGGTCTTTTGTCTGAAACAATTTGAGAAACACTGATCTATATAATCTGCCCTTTAAAAACACTGATGTTTTTAAAAAGTCACTTTTAGGAAAGTGGCGAAATTATAAAATTTTCACTGGTTTCTGTGTTTTCAACAACACTTCAGCAGAAAACATTCTACCATGTTTATTGAAAACCAAAATCTGTTGTACGTTCATCATTCTGCTTTTCAAAGATGGAAATGAGACCATTTATCGACTGTGTTTTCCAAAAGCTGCATAAATCAACTGAATTTTTGATAACCTTTGGATGTTTATCTGACATCAGTGTTCCCGTTTCCACCCCTCAGCCTTGTGAAATCTCTTTGCAAACACTGATGAATGGCAGTGTGTGTGTTAGGCTGTGTGTTAGACACGGATGCCATGGTTTATAATTCGCTGGGCAGGTCAAAATCCATCAACCAGCTCTGTGTGTGCAAATTATGGTCAGGAAATGTCAGTCTGCTTGACACACACACACACCCACACACACGTACAGCACATCATTACCCTTTTAATACACACTTGTTTCCTTTATTTTAAACTTGTTTCATGATAGACATAAATTATTTAAACATCCTCACACTTGGATGTTCTCTTACCAAGAAAAGATTAAAAAAAAAATCTCTAGCTCACACTTCATCTCATTAAAGACTTTAAAGTTTTAAAACTCCGCTAGCCAATGCTAACAGAAGATTTTTAAATGCTTCCTCCAAAAACATTGATCTGAGGTTATCTGAGGAAAAGTTGTCATCAAGGGCAGAAAGTTCAGTTTTTAAGTGTTGTTCGTGAGCACTGAGTAATTAAAGGAATCCTCACAGATCCCCTCAGAGAAGAGCACAGGAAGAAGAGGGGATTAATTACAAATCAGAGGAAGAGAAGGAGGGAGAAGAGCAGCAAAAGAAGTGTAAACAAAGTATGAGGCCGAAAATTAGGAGAGTGTGTGGCTAAAGAATATGAGAGGGAAAACTGAAGAGGTAAAATAAGAGGTCAAGGACAGCAGAGGTGTTGAAGAATCTGAGGGTGTAAAACAAAGAAGTATGAGACCGAGTAAGGAAGAAAGAGAGGTGGTGTCAAAAAGTGAAGAGGAGCACAGGAAAGAGTCGAGGAGCTGAACAAAGTCGATACATCTATCAAAACGAAGTTTGACAGTTTTTACGACTCCTCCTCTTCCTCCTGTATCGCTCCTCTCCATCACTCCTCCCTCATGTCCCAGCAGATAAAACAAATGTGACAGATGCTTTCCGTCATCCGCGCAGTCTGGCACACGTCAAGTCAATTCCAGTTAAAAATTCATAGTGTGCTAAATCTCAACAGAAGGGATGGTTTTACACCTGACAAGCAGAGCAGGTTAAGAAGACAAAGGAAGAAAAAAAAACGTATATCTCTTCTAAATCACACCAGAGAAAAAGAAGAAATGCTAAAACTACAAAGACCTGAGGTGTCTAGGTTTGTCATGTTAACCCTGTAAAGCCTGGCCCATCAAAATACATATCTTTTCTTTTTTTTGTTTTAATGTGGAACTGAGACATTTATTAACTCTTTTAACAAAACACAAACAAAATATTGCTATATCATTTTGTTTATGATGACACATAGGGTAGTTTTGGAAACTCACTAGTAAATATAAATAATAAGTAACAATTTAGATGTTATTTTAATTTCAACTTCTTGAAAATTAGCAAGGACTTTCGAGGGGGAAAAAAATGACGTGTTGGTGATTCCCTGAAAGCAGCTGTTGCTTTTAAGTGGAGCTTTTAAGCAGAGTTTCAGGAGCAGGACCACACCTCAACCTCACCCCTTCCAGTATTTAAAGCCCTTCTAACCCAGTATGTCCTGTTTGTTCTCGCTTCATACCCCCCCCCCCCCTTTTTTTTTTTTTTTTTTTTTTTCTCTTGGTTTCCTTCTTCCTCTTTCTCCTCTGGGTCCTTATAAACAGGGGGGGGTCCATCATGGCTAGGAGCTACAATGGCTCCTTCTCAAAGCTTCCACACAACACCTGCATAACACAACCACCATTATTCTACTTGTTATGTTAATAAACACTTTAAACGCTATGTTGATGTGTGGTCCTTGCTAGTGAAAAGGTTTTTAATGAACATATTTATCATGCTGATGAGATAAAGGTCTTTGAACCCCATGCATCAGATATAATCCGTTTGGTGTTACAGGGTTAAAGATGAATTTATTTTTCTCTGTTTTGTTTGTTTCAGCCTCCAGTGGGCTCATTTCTCACCTCACAGCTCTCAAAGTTTTTACATCAATGACAGAAGTGTAAGATCCATCTTTAGGCAGCAAGTGAAAGTAATAAATTCAGCGTCACCGAACAAAGAAGAGCAGGATCAATCTTTGTAGTTGGACTCATGAGTCTAAGAAAGCTTTTTGAGAGTTATTATCAACCCCTTAGATGAGTCTCCTCAGGTAATGTTTCTGAGTAAACAGCCCAGAAGGAGGAGCAGACATGAAAATAAACCGGAGGGCGTGTTGGCAGCAGACGATAACACAAAATTGATTCCCATTTTACCTCATTTGGACCCTTTCCTCTGTCTCCTCCCTGAGGAGATCTAACAGGGATTATCTTTATCACTCACTCTCAGAGTTCAGCCTCCGCTTATCGACCACCATCTGCATGTGTGCTTTTACATCCTTAACTCTCAGCATCCAGAGGAGAGGAATCTAACTTTCTGTGTGTCAGTCCTCTCTGCAAACAGCCAGACTTCAGTAACAGGCATTTCTTTCCTCAGCGGTTAACCCTCTTCTTTCATTGTCCTAATTTGAGCTGCTCAGTAAACTCAGATTAATATCTGAAGTCCTGGTTGAGTTGCAGCTCGACTGCTTTTAATATTTGTGATGACTTTGTGCTGAACTGCTTAATGAAAATATTCAAACTGGGAAACAGTCTTCTGTGAAATCACATGTCTGGAGGAGGCTCAAGGACATTTTTAAGTGTTGATTATGCATTTTTATATCACAAAAATCTGTCCTCTGGAGAAAACTCCTCCACTTTATTATTACTGAGAGGCAGGAGTGAATGAAGTGGGAGGAAGAGGAGGAGAACGAGGACGAGGACAGACTGATGTGCTTTAAAGAAAAAAAAACTCATGGAGGAGAAAAGAAAGAGAGCTGTGCAAGATGAAGCTCACACCCACACATACACACACTCAGACAGAAAGAGAGGGAGAGAGATAGTAAAAAGTTTAAATAAGAGGACATGCTGCTTGAGTTTACTTTTGCTCCCCTGAAACAAAAACAAAGCTGTGTTTTTATTTCCAAGTCTTTCACACACAGATAAAACTTTTGATTGTCTTCATGTCAATGAGGCACATGACAGCATTAAAGTGGAGTTGGTTTTTTATTTTGTCTTTATTCTGTCTCTCTGGTACCCTCGTAGTGGCTTTATATGATTTGCAACTAAATAAAAAAAAAACTTTTCTTCCTTACACGTTTTTTCTTAGTTTTTATTTCAACCTCTGTCACTAAAGCTGCTGTCTCTTTAAGGCTCCCTGCTCCACAAACCCCTTTCCCTCTGATTGGCTGGCCCTCTGGAGGCCTGTTGGGGGCAGAGTGTTGGTGTTTAAGGCCTGCTGCTGCAATTTGTCATGACCCAATTAGAAGATCCTCGTTCAATGAGGAGTTAAGCAGTTTTCAGACAGATTCGGGGATTTCTACAACATACGGAAAATGTTCACAGATTTAATTTAAAAAATCCCACATTTTTTCTTTATGTCCATCTTTAAAACAGTTGACTTCATTCTCCTTTAGGGTGATCTACCATCAGACTACAGGAATAAAGTCATGTTTATTCCGTTTATCAACAATTCATGGCATGACCACACACCTGGTTCTTTCAGTCACTGTCCAAATTAATTATGCCCTTTGAAATCCAACATGCCCACACAGTGTGTCCTGAATAAGCAGAGAGAGTAGAGTGAGCAGAGTGTACAATCAAGATGGAAACAGAGACAGAGAGGGAATAATGAGGAAAGCAGTGCTACAAACAGAAAAGAAAAACAGACAAAGAAGATGATTCAGACAGAAGCAATGACTCACCAGAAACTACTTAACTGAATACTGAGGGGAAATAGCAATAATCTAAACAAGGAATACAATTAACAAACAAAACAAACAAAATAACAGGCTGAAAGAAGAACAGCGGATATTTTTTAACTCACAAGAAAAATAAGAAAACATGAAGATATTTCTCAGAGGAATAAATCCGACTTTACTGAGACACTGAACAAAGCAGCAGAGAGAAAAGATTCACATTAAAACAAACAAAATGATTTCACTGAGTTCTTCCTCAGAGCACTTCACCCTCCGGTCTGTTTAATTGGGCTGAAAAAAAGGTACATTTGAGCACTGCTTGTGTACCATTCATGATAAAGCGTCCAGTTTCTACAGACAGAAGAGACAGGTTGTCATGGTGACCCTGTCCTTCACTGTGCTGCTGCAAAGGCTGCTGGGAAACGATGTATAATTGGCCTTGTAAATAAAGGGCAATCAACACAATACATCAGCTGAAAATTTGGAGGACACACACACACACACACACACACACACACACACACACACACACACACACACAGGTCTAATGAGGTCAGTGTGAATGAGATGCTCAGGTGCGGCTGTTCAGCCTGCATTTCATTTTACTTTCACTTCATTCAGGTTTACGGAAACTGAACTGCGCCGTCATTATCATAATTTCAGAAGCACAAATGTGTCCTGATACCACCCTGGGTCCATGACGTTATAAAAAGACGGGTGGTTTTGTTTCAGCTCTGAATCGACAGAATATCACTATCACAGCATTACCTTACTTTGTTTTTTAAATTTAACTTTGCATCCATCCATGGTATATTGTCATTTCAGAAGATTATGATAATATTATAGCTTTAAAATTCAATTAACATTAATTAGTGAACATAACATAACTTTTTTTTTTTTGCAGTCACACAGAACTATTTCTCCCACATTTGACTTCAGTAGTCAACCCCAAATTGTCTGTGGACTTGTTCGCCGATTTTTTGTTTTTAATTGTTTTTTGAGTCTTTTCATGCCATGACTCAGAGGATGGGGAAGACTTGAAGACAGCTAAAAAGGATGCAGGTCTAACCCAGGGATTGTAGTCTCTCTGTTATGGCAGGTTGGCTGATGGACGCACATTTGTTTCTGAAGCAGAGGTTTGAAGCTTATCGTCAGCGCATCACATTTAAATGCATATTTAGCAAAATTTTTAGACCAGCGAACAGTCAACCAATTATTATGGCAACCATTATTTAAACCATACTGTAAAGATCTTTTATGTAATGTGTGTGTGTGTGTGTGTGTGTGTGTGTGTGTGTGTGTGTGGTCTCCAGGGCTTCTGCAGCCTGTCTTGAGAGGACACTAAAAGAACTACAGTTTACACACTTCAGCCAAATGGACTTGAACAAATTTAAGTTTAATGAAGCTGAACTCATTGAACTCTGAAAGGAAAAATGGAAGATCTGAAAACTAATGTTACAATTAGAACTAATAAACCCATATTTAGAGGGACCGTCACAGAGTGAAAGGAGTACAGTAATCTGACTTCTGTTATCTGAATTAGTTTCTGTTTTGCAAATTAATGACAGAGATTAAATGTTTCCCCAGTCCCTGTTTCTCCTCAGCAGATGATTAAATACGTCTCAGGAAGTCACACAAACAGCATTAATATTCATCTTATCAACATTCTGCTGCTGTGTGTCTGTGAACAAAGACTCAGAGAGTTTAATGAGTGTAATTAACAGACAAAAACACAACAAAGAGAAATTTAAAACACAGAAATTATTCACAGAGAAACAAAACCCAGGTTAAATAAAGTCACAACAGGTTCTGAACCGCTGACTGAGAGGCTGATAAATTTAATCAATTTTTAATTAATTAAATTGTTTGCATCTCTAAAACTTGGATGACTGTTTTAGGGATGACTATCCACCAGTGTTTTTAAAGTGTATGAAGGTGAAGAAGCTCTAAGCGAACTCAGATTGAGTTCAGACTGAGTGTAGAAGGTGAGATCCATCCACATGCTGTCATTGGAGACACATTTAAAGACACATAATATGAAGTGTTAACACTCTGTCCACTGATAAGATCCCTCAGCAGGTGCATTAACAGCCCGTGTAAATGACCACAGTGTAAACGTGCTTCCTCCCCATGTTTTGAACCCTGAGGCTGTCCCTGTAATTACCGTCCAGTCCGGGCACAGGGTCTCAGCCTGACACCACACAGGCTCAGCTGTAAAGATGATTTCTTTTTGTTGAGGACATGTTGAGTTAATGACACAGCAACATGAAAACTTTCAGCTGTTTGAGCTTTCATTAGTGACACAAACTGAAAGGAGATGGCAGGACACAGATTTCCCCCCATGACGACTCAACCACAGCTCTGCTGTTTGTTTTCAACGTCACCTTCTTGCTCAATAATCAGGCTTATTATTTCTACCACAGAGGATGTTTACCAGCTGCTGTCTCAGTCGAACAGGGTCGTCCTGTTTACTTGTTTACCTGTACCTGACCTGTCTCTCTGTCAGAGTCTGACTTAGCCTGCTGCAAACATGTACAAGCTAATACTGGAACATGGTACAGTAAATCTGTCAAGTAGCTCTAAGGTATCTTGCAAATGGAAAGAGACCTGCGAGTGGTTTTGACAGGGTGCAGAAATCCTCATCAGGAAATACACTACTCACAATAATTTAGGGATATTGTTATTTACATGAGTGCTTTTCCTATTTGGTCTGAATTTTAATGAAATAAGAAATAGTTCCATTTGATATTACTATTAATGAATGTAAAGAAACAACATTTTCATTAGTTAGGTATTTCTTACCCCAATAATTCAGACAATAACAAAGATAGCCCCAAAAAAACAAAATTGACAAAGTCGGTATCGGGTGTTTCCACCATTTGCCGCAATGACAGCTTGACAGCAACTTCTCATGCTCCTCATTAGCTTCATGATGTTGTTCTGAGGTAATGCGTTCCACTCCTCCACAAGTGCTACATGCACTTCTGCCAGGTCATGTGGGGATGGGGTACGAGCGTCGTGACAATTCTGGCACACTGTGGTGGAGCATTGTCACCCATGAACAGAAAGTTGGGGGTGTGCTGGTGGAACTGAGGAGAGATTACGGGCTCTATGATGTCTCTGAGGTAAGGACGTGCAGTGACTGAGCCATCTACAGTCACCAAATCTGTTTTGCGCTGACTGGTGATGCCTGCCCAGACTGTTGCAGCTCCACCAAAGCGAACCCTGGGGACCATGTTGACCTCAGTGTATCGCTCACCTTGCCTTCTTCAGCAACACTAACAACCGTCATTTCTGTGCAAGGTGACCCAACACTCATCAGTGAACAGGACTGTAGACCACACCTGCATTTTCCAGGTCACATGGTCCTGTGCCCACAGCAAACAGTCACGGCGGTGTCTTGGTGTCAGTGGAGTCAACTGCAACGGTTGTCTGGGTGCATAGATCCTTAGGTATTGGTCATCATTGCGGTCCATCACTTGTAGGGCTCCACTCCTGGGTCTGCCATGAACACTAACAGTAGTTCTGTGTCTTGCTGCAAGTTTGCTGACGACACTTTGAGACACATCAAATTCACAAGCATCTGACTGACTGCTACTCACCTGAAGGCGCAAAACTAGGTGTGTCTATCACCCTAATGCAGTTGCCTCCCTATCCTAAAAATCACAGAAATAAAACAAACACCTTATGTATGAAATCCACTGAGGACCTCACAATATCCCTAACTTATTGTGAGTAGTGTAATTAGAAGCAAATAACCTCAGTGCTCTGATGCCTTCACCTTGTTAAGGACAAAAGAAGGAGTCACAACTCTCTGTGGAGAACATATTTATACCGTCAATTAACCTTTATTACCAACGTCGCACCTGCAGGTCAGAAGTGTTTGAGCCCCATGAGGACACTCAATGACCCTCAGACACAAGTTAGTGGAAAATAGTTTCAGGATTATTCAAAGATTTAAAGGACATGGGAAAGTGAAAGAATCAAGAAGAATTTTGGTGTTTTATTGGCAGAGTTTTTATGTTTTAATTGGGATTTAAAAAGCCGTTTAGCACATTTTATTGGGACGTTCAGCACAGTGACAGCAGCAGTGAAAACCCAGCATTCTAAAAAACAAAACAACAAATCCATCCATCATGTCCATGTGCCTCACAGCCGACCGAGAGGACAAAAAGCCCTTCGTCATGTCTCCATATTCACAGAAATAGACTCCGATGAATGTGATGCTGACTGTAAACAGAGATCTGTTCTGTGACAGTGTTTGTGCTGCAGACATGAGATGTGGTGTTCATGTTGTGCTCTGATGATGGTTCAGCTCTCACTTTGATGGATGTGTTTACCAGCTCGCTATGACCTTGTGAAAACCCCGAGTCAACTTCAGCTGGTATGAAAGCATCCTCTCAGAAAAAAAATCCCAATCTGCTCAGAGAGGAACGACACAGGATTGTTGTTCAAAATCAAATCATGTCTGCAGAGCTGGAGCCAAACACAGGCTGAAAGATGGTCATCAGGGTGAAACTGTTCTGGGTGATACAACTTTGGTTCTGTGATTTTTCTTCAATGTATTTCAGGAGGAGTTGATGGAGAACATTTGCTTCTTTTCAGCCTTTAAACGGTTTTAAAATGAGTCCATCTGAGACACACTACAAAAAACCAAAGCAGCTTGAAGAGGAGGATGAAGCCGCACAAGTGCAATCCTGCTGCTGTTACAAAAACTATCTTTCTTAAAATGAGCAGTCTGCAACAAAAACAACACAAGAGAGAAGCTCCAGATAAACAACACATGCAAAATACTAAAGAACTAAGTTATCAAAGCTGAAGTGTGGTGACTGAATCTTGCAGCAGTAAGAGGAATCTATGAGAGTGATTCATAAAGCACTAAAATCCAGGCAGGCAGACAAGAGAATATCTTTATTTTGGAGGTTTTTAAGCTGCTATAGCTAACAGGAGCAGAAGCGTACAAAGCCTTTTTGAAGGAGGGGGCAAAATGATTTCTTTTTTTTAAAAAAGGCACATACAGCACACATTCTCACCTCTGAAGAGGGCACTAAGTTTCATTTGTTTTCGAAGACGTATTAGCACGTTTTTGCCACCCAAGAGGGCACTTAGTGTGCATGTTTTTAGCTCCCAAGGGGACATTTTATCATGCCAAGAGGGCAGCTCAGTGTGTTTTGCCAACCAGGAGGGCACTTTAGCATGTGTTTTTCGAAATTGGGCCACTAGGGTGGGCAACCCCTCCTGGGCTCACCACTGAACAGTGGTGTTACTGTGACGTCTGTTCCAACTTTGCAAACACCAGCGCTGAACAGAAGGCCCTCTCCTGATTTTTCTCTTCTGTTTTCAACCTTAGAGGCAACTAATCATCAGAATCAAGATCTGTATTACTCAATAAAACAAAAAAAAACTGTGTAATCATGTGACATGATGTAAAATACAAGATAAAGAAAAGAAACTTCATTTCCAGCAGATCTTTGTGTGTTAGCAGCCTGCACACAGAGACAGAGTGACATTCAGTAAAGGTCAACAGACAGAAATCACCAGGATTGTTCTCAACTACCGCTACAGTCCTCCTATTATCTGTGTGTGTGTGTGTGTGTGTGTGTGTGTGTGTGTGTGTGTGTGTGTGTGTGTGTGTGTGTGTGTGTGTGTGTGTGTGTGTGTGTGTGTGTGTTTCCCTATTCTGTAAAGGTTCTTCATGTTCTGGTGTTTTGAACAGACTGTAACAGGAACGATGAGGACAGTGAGGTCATGTTTGCGTGTTTTACATGGTGCTCCACTCATATTTTGTCACAGAATGACCTGCAGAGGCTTCACCTGACGTTAGGTGGGTGAAGTTATGCCAGGAATACACCAGATGCATCTAAGGTCTCTTTCCTCTTTGTTCATGTTGGGCTGTAAAACCTCAAACCTCCTGGGCACCGTTTCTCGTATCTTGCTAACTCCATTTGCTTGATAATTTGAGGATTAACCTGACTTCAGTCAGGCTTGTTCTGTTCCTCGAAGCAGATCAGGCTAAATTACAATAGCAACAGATCAATAAACTTAAACCTGCTCCAGAGCATGTTTATTTCAGGGAGCGAGATTTAAAAACACACATCCAAGCTCCATTCCCGACAGATTAAGTTGATGTAGGAGTAATAATAATCCATGTTGCATTTTGTAGGGAAAGATTTATCTGAGATCGCCAAGATCCTTTAATTTCTTATTATTTTATTTATTGTTTCAGTCATCAAGGCATTATTTATTTGTAACCACTGATAGGATCATACTTGTGACTTATTGTTGTTCAAACTTTGCAGGATTTCCCTCTTAAAACAATCTTTTCACACCTGCTGAAGTAAAGCTGGGCTGATATATCAGCTATAGATAAGATGAAGTAAGATTAGCAGTAGTAAAAGCTGCATGTAACACCAGGTATAGTCCTCCTACGTGTCTCTAAACTCGGCTGAATCTCTGAATATCAATGATATGTCGAAGCTGTGTGTGGAGAAGCAGGCTTCTCTCTGAACAAAATGCCACACAAGCCTCTAACGGTCACATTGATTAGATGAATCATTGACAGTCTCGGGGAGGCTAACCAGCTTTCACAGCTTGTCCCTTTCCCTGTGAGTCAATTAAACAAGCTGAAGGATGCTGGATCTGTGTCGAGGACTTTAATCCCTGCTGAAATCCAAAGCTCTCGTTACGGCACATGTACATCCTTTAGGAGTGCTTAAAGATTGACATCATAATATAAGTAAAATATGAATGAATAAATTAAAGTATCAATATGTGATAACTTTGGCTGTGATTTGCTCTTCTCCTCCATGTTTGACTTCCTACTGCCAACACAATGATAATTAAAGGCCAGGTTTAATTTACTGCTCTTTAAAAAGGTGAGACACAACACACAGTCTGGTGTATTTAACCTTGTGCTGCTGCGGTTAATGTGCTGACACCGAGGTCAGACTGTGGTGGAAGTTTTAAATGTTAAGACGGATTAATGTTGTGACTTCTACAGAAGAGCCACTCTGTTTTTTTCTAATAGGGGTGACACTTTGAGCAGCTCAACCAGATTTACATCAGGAGTCGTACTGATTCAAGACCAGCATCCGTGTCGGTTTCTGTGAAATGTGAGCAGGTAGACCTCAGCCTCATTATATCACCTCTGTTTGCTGATTGTCATCAGGTGTGGAGAGCCTCACAGGGGTGACTGACTCCTGCTGATTATGTGAGGCAGATTTGGGTGCCTTGCCAAACAAAACACATTTATTTAACTCAAAAACACATTAAATTTGTTGCACAGTATATAAAAAGTGTCAAAAAATACAGTGAAATCCAGGGTGTGAGTCGTATAAGTCGGCTGTATCAGGAGTTTTCTATGGTGGGAGAAAGGTTTAATCTGTCCTCCTTTGTAAAAGTCACAACTCGGGTCTGCAAAAGCTTCTGGGATCCTCAGCATTTCTTATTTTATGTAATAAGTGCTATAAGGTTAGTGGTGCTGGGAACAGTGTTACAGCATGGTAAGAGGAAGAAGACATCAAATAGTTCGTGTTTTTCTTTTGGAAATCTTGAAACTTGTCAGTCCATCTCAGCCCACTTACCTTGTCATTGTGTTTTTTATAGCTGCTCATAAAAGCAGTCTACCTTCCCTGTAAGGTCACAGCTACAGAAGTCTCCAAGGTAACAAGAGAACATTTGAGACACATTTCCAGCTGTTATTTAGAAAAATACAATTACAGCTGCTGCACACCGGCTTGAAACCTGAACATTTCACTTTGTACACACCGGTCTGAAAAGAAGTGTTAAACGTAAGTCCATTGAGAATGAAAAACGCTGTTAATCAAACTTGCTTCATTAATTTACAGCAATAAGAAACTCTGTTTGTTACAAAAACAAAGATAGGGACAAATGTTGCCTCTGATTTTTTTATGACTCATTCAAGAGTCATTAGCTTTAATAACTTCTGCAGGACTCACTCTCAGTGACTCACCTGCACAGGTCACTGAGCAGCTCCATGACTCACAACAAATTACACTGAGGAGGATTCGGTAAAAGGTCAAAGAGCCCGGCATTCTTCAGAGTGGAGCAAAAGTTTGACATTTTGACAAAGACGCTTATTCACCTCTCAGACAAAAGAAAATGCAAATAACGAGACAAAAAAGGGAAGATTAAAAAAGCAAGTTGATAATAATTCACAAACTTTGCATTCGTTTTACAACCCCAATTCCATTGAATTTGGGGCATTGTGTAAAATGTAAATAAAACAATACGTGTTGCAGATCCTTTTTTGAACTGTATTCAATTGAACACACTACAAATACAAGATATTTATTGTTCAAACTGATTTGTTCAAAGAATTTAGGGATGTCATCATCTACAGTCCATAATATCATCAAAAGATTCAGAGAATCTGGAGAAATCTCTGCACATAAGCAGCAAGGCTCACATTTAATATCCTCCAATAAATAAATATTATATATATATATATATATATATATATATATATATATATATATATATATATATATATATATATATAAATGTGAGCTTCAGTTTGAACAGAGAGAATAATCGGATATATTCTACATCTGTTTGTGTTGCAAAGAGAGAAACCTTCATAAAACAAATACATAGTGACATAAAAAAAAAAGAATGTGATGATATTGTGCTCAGTGCAGTATGCGTTGTTTTGACCTTTTGTGCTGTGGAAACCTGCAGAGTGTGTGCGAACTTGGCACACACCTACTAACTAAATCAATGACCCCTTAAAATTACCCAGAGGTCATCTGACAGAGCGATGACTCCTGCTCCTGAGAAAATAGATCTGATGGACTATAGACGCTCTGATTCGGTGACCGTCACACACGCCAATCTGCTGTTTCTGGTCTTGAGATTTTGTTCAGGAATGAAGCCAACACTGATGCCTCTGTATGACTTACTTTAACAGGAATAAGATATTAAAAGAAGGATGTTTGGCTAAAACAAATGATTTAAAATATGCAGATGAGTAAAAATCTTGACTGTGGGATGTATAAAAGAGACATTTTAGTGTCAGCATGAGTGAGTAAATTCTGTGATGTAAAAAGGGATTAACCTTTAAAAGCCTTGAAAGTAATGCGCAAGGTTTTAAATTAAACAGATTAGATTTTAAAAATGTCTCTGAACATAAATAATCACACTAAAACAGGGTTTTTGGATGTATTACCACCACATAAATCTCAGTGGATTAAATGTCTCCTGACAGTTACCTCGTTATGCTAAATATAAATCTATGCAATGACACTCAGATGTAGAGCTCTCTGTTACACAGATATACTCAGAGAGAAAACACAGCAGGGGAAACTAATAAAGGTCAACACAGAGGAAAGTGAGCTTAATGCCACCTAACAGGTCTCCAGGGGATTCTGTCAGAGCGAGGTGTGTTTCCGAAGGTTTGCAGGTATCTGGGTATACAGAGGGAGGAAATGTAATATTTTCATGAAAGTATTCAGAACCTGTTCAGATAGGTTTCTAGGTTTATGGTTTTTCAGAAATCTCATAAAAACAGACATTTAATGGATAATTTTCTGTACCAGACTGTAAACATGTTTATTCTTGCTTGAAAAATCTGCTAAAGCAGACATAATGCTTGATGTACGTATTTTCAGGAGTAGATAATCAAAGAAAAAAAAACAAGGTACCACTTTGTCCACAGGGGGCGCCAAAATCAAAACAACCTGAATTGTCCTCCAGGACTTCTGCAGAGAGACTTTTCCTCTCATATCCTCATCTGTCTCCTCACATTGAGCTCAGGTGTTTTATGAATCATGACGTTTTCATTCTGAGCAGGTTTGTGACAAATTCTCATGTCAGCATCACTGTGCAGCAGACTCTCTGTCGACTCGCTGAACCGAGCTGCTTCGGGGTGTAATAACTCCTGAATGAGGAGCCGCCGGCTGCCAGCGAGCTAAATTTAACCGTAGCCCCCCCCCCCCCCCCCCCCCCCACCCCCCACCCCCCTAAAAATGGTAGAATTTAAAAAGCTCCAAAATGAAGGTGTCTGCCGAGGAGCCTGACAGAGACACAGCGTGGAGGAGGGAAGTAATCGAGACCACTAACTCGCTGAAGTTCACACCCTGTGACGGATGAATACTGATATAGAAGGACTATTCTGGGGAGGCGAGGGATGAGTCATGTGGGGAAAGGATGATTTTTCTTTCTTTTATTTTATTTTATTTTGTGTTAAAGTCACATGTCGGATAAAAGGAGGTGGTGTATCATGAAGTGTGCTGCCCTCACAGCTTCACTTTAAGCTGTGCAAGGGAGGAAAGGGGCAAAAGATTAGAAGCTGTTTCATAGAGTTCAACCAAAACATTCAAAAGTTGTTTGAATGAATGAACTTCAGTCTCATTCAGAGCCTTGAGAGGCTGTAGGCTGAGCTGCAATCTACAGAAGTCTCGTTTTTTTCTGTTACAAACAGAGACTGCAATTAAAACCTGTAAGCACGCTGCACAAATAGACATTATTTACATCGTCTGCAAAGATTCACACAGAAAAAAACCTGAATGTTAAAGGAAAGCAAATAGAGAAACTATAACAGTTAACAAATGTGGGAGAAAAAAAGGGAATATGAGTGACTCTTTGTCCAAAGGGGGCACAAAGAGAAACACAGAAAAATATTCCTTACTGCACCTTTAAAAAAAGCATAAACCTGGAAGATAAAGCCAAATTAATTTATACGTTCTTTTGATGAATCTATTTATCGTTTCATATCCACCTATGTGTATCATTTCAGGCTGAGGTTGTAAGGCTGTCTCAGGAGCATCTTTCTGATCCAGTCCTTAGTGTGATGCTAAAGTCTCAGACCCTGTGACCCTCAGGAGGAGCTGTGCCGACATGAAAAAGGCTCAGAGTGTCTGTTTTACCATCTGTCACCTTCACATGAAGTAATGCGCGTGTGTGTGCATATATGTGTGTCTGTGTGTGTGTGTGTGTGTGTGTGTAAATTCATATCTCTAACTCTAACTGTGTTTTTTATGTGTGCTGACCCCAGGCTGCTGGTTGCTCACACACCACATGCAGGTGTGAACATCTGTCTGTGCAGCTGTTTGTGGGTGTAATCCCACATCTGCTCCCACCTTCTTCCTCACCCTGACCTCACATCAAAGTGTGCCTGAGGAAGACTTGCTGAATATTTCAGCAGGAATTTTTAACTTTAAACTCGTCAGTTCTTTTAATCAAAGTAAATTTTACCACATTTTACTTCATGGCCTCAAACGTTTATATTTTTGGAGTGCAATCTGATATGAGCGACTAAAGAGAAGAGCAGGCTTTAATTAAACAATTAAAATAATTGAATGGAAATCAAGCTGACTCTTTATGTGATGTGTTTGTGTTTGTGTGTGTGTGTGTGTGTGTGTGTGTGTGTGTGTGTGTGTGTGTGTGTGTGTGTGTGAGATAGAGAGAGAGAGAGAGAGAGAGAGAGAGAGAGAGAGAGAGAGAGAGAGAGAGAGAGAGAGAGAGAGAGAGAGTTTTAGTGATTGACAGCTCCATCAGCAGGCAGCCTTATATATCTGTATTTATAAAGAGAAGGGTCCAGCCGCCCCTTTGCTCTCCTTGACTCAGGAAGACAGAGAATAAATCAGCTGCATGAGTCACTTCATACAGAGAGAGAGAGAGAGAGAGAGAGAGAGAGAGAGAGAGAGAGAGAGAGAGAGAGAGAGGGAGGGAGAGGGAGAGAGAGTATCACTAATGATCCCTAACACATGGAAAAAGATAGCGATAAGGAGAGAGGGTTGAAAGAGTAAAAAAGAAAAAAAAACACTTGGACCTGAGTAGAAGCACCTCACAAGATAATGATGAATCCTCCATTTAATGCTTTTAAAGGAGCTTCCTGTTTTCCATTTCAGAGAGCGCGCACTCTGACTGATGGTAAAAAAAAAAAAACAATCAAATCTGTTACCTGTCACTCATTTTCACCATCTTCTTTCACCATCAGCTGTTCTCTGTCACTTGGTTACAGTGCATCCAGAAAGTATTCACCTGTGGTAAAATCAGTTGATTGGACCTGATTTGGAAAGGCACACACCTGTCTATATAAGGTCCCACAGGTGACAGTGCATGTCAGAGCACAAACCAAGCATGAAGTCAAAGGAACAGTCTGTAGACTTCAGAGACAGGATTGTCTCCAGGAACAAATCTGGGGTAGGGTCCAGAAAAAATGTTGCTGCTTTGATGGTCCCAATGAGCACAGTGGACTCCATCATGGAGAGGAGAACCTTCCAGAATCCACCAATCAGGCCTGTATAATACAGTGTCCAGACTGAAGCCACTTCCTAGTAAAAGGCTCATGGTAGCCCACCTGGAATTTGCCAAAAGGCACCTGATGGACTCTCAGACCATGAGAAAGATAATCCTCTGCTCCAATGAGACAAAGATTGAGCTCTTTGGTGTCATGTTTGGAGGAAACCAGGCACCGCTCATCACCTGGACAATACCATCTGTACAGTGAAGCATGGTGGTGGTGGCATCATGCTGTGAGGATGTTTTTCAGCAGCAGGAACTGGGACACCAGTCGGGATTTAGAAAGAGATGAATGCAGCAGTGTAAAAAGACATCCTGGATAAAGAGAGCACTTTTGACCTCAGACTGGGGCGATGGTTCATCTTTCAGCAGGACAACAACCCGAAGCACACAGCTAAGATATCCAAGGAGGGGCTTCAGGACAACTCTGTGAATGTCCTTGAGGGCCCCAGCAAGAGCTCAGACTCGAATCTGATCCAACATTTTTGGAGAGATCTGAAAATGTCTGTGCACCAACGCTCCCCATCCAACCTGATGGAGCTTGGGAGGTGCTGCAAAGAGAAATGGACCAAACTGACCAAAGATAGGTGAGCCAAGCTTGAGGCATCATATTCAAAAAGACTTGAGGCTGTAACTGCTGCCAAAGGTGCATCCACAAAGTACTGAGCAAAGACTGTGAATACTTATTTACATGTGATGTCTTAGTTTTTTATTTTTAATAAATTTGCAAAAAGGTTTTTAAAAACTCTTTTCAAGTAGTCATTATGGGGTGTTGTGTGTAACATTTTGAGGAAAAAAGAATAATTTATTCCATTTTGGAATGATGCTGTAACATGAGAAAATGTGGAAAAAGTGAAGCGCTGTGAATACTTTCAGGATGAGCTGTATGTTCATTGGATCATATTAGAAAGTTCATGAATGTTGAGTACCTCTGCATGTTGAGAACTCTGATGGTGTACTGATGGCTTGGTGCGGTACTAAAAGCTTCATCTGACATATTTTTCTCTCCAGATATCACACCCCACAGAGAAGCTGATGATTCATGTGTGAGTACATGTACATCTCTATGGAATATTTCTATTAAATCCTAAAAAAAAATCCTCCATTAATAAAAAACCAAACCTCCAAAGTTCAGACTGCCGTGGGGCTCAATAATGGGGGCAGGCTGTGATATTAGCAGAGAGTATTAGCCCCACTGGTGGTGATATTAAAAGTGCAGAATAAAGTTGTCACTTGGAATCTGTGAGCCAGAACTCATGAAAACAAACTATATTAATTTAACTCAGGGAAGAGCAGAGGAGAGAGGCAGGGGATGGAAAGAAAAAATAATTATGGCTTTTTATTTATACAGCACTTCATGCCAGATTTGATTGAAGTGGAATTAAAATGTGTCAAGTCTGAAGCATTTAAAATAAAGTTATGAAAAGAATACAGAATTAAAAACAAGAAAACAAAATCAACCAAACAGCAAAGACTGATGAATGAGGCAAAGAGAATGATGCTAAACTTGATTTAAAATAATCAAAGATTTTCCGTAAAGATGCAAGCAAGAGCTACAAAACAGGTGTTTATTAAGAAATCATTAAAAGAAGTGCAGGAAGTGTTGGAGTATTTTGACCCATCAGGATCAGCAGGCTTTGGTGTCTGCAGGGAAAAACAGTCCACATGAAGAGCAAAAGTAGGAGAAACACAATGCAGTGCAATGACACCCTGAGTTATTTAAGATTTAAAATGAAGTATAAGTCTTTCCTCTACAAACTGCAACCAGTAAATCAACAAAAACGTGAAACACTTAAGTGAAGTAAACTGTGGTTTCATCACAGCTGTTACTTTTCTATATTTTAGGAATTAACTCAACATCCTTAACATCCATGAAACGTTCTTCTTCCCTCTTTCTTCCAGCCTACTTTCAACTATGACAAACATCGCTGTCATTTTCAGCACAGGAAGCTTGTTCACTTTTTCTGAATGAGCTAAATTGACCAACAACAAACCCACACACCCTCTTCGCGCTCACTGAGGCTGAGCAGTCTTATCAGGACCAGACTAAATGAACCTTCAGCTCGACTCCTTAAACCCTGAACCTTATCAGCCTGAGCCAGCTGAGAGCAAAACCTGCCTCCACCTGCAGGACCTCCATCACTGTCTGCACACTGGAGGAGGAGGCGCTGCATGACAGAGAGCTGGAGCAGATGAAAGTTATCTGTTGTGACCTAATAATTCTATCAGGCGCACACAGGGATCATCACTTTCAGCCTGCGTGACTGAAATAAATCTCTATTGACATCAAAAGTTGACTTTTCCTGCCCCTCAGTTAATGACTTATTGACCTCTGATACCGAGGACACTTCAGTGCTCAATTACCAAACTCATATTTCAGCCACAGAGCTGAAACAGAAGTCTCTGTGAATGAAAACTCAACATTATTTTAATGGCAGATTTATGCTTGTGAATAAAAAGAGGATTTCTTTATGGTTTGGATGGAATTTGGATTCTGGGTGAGTGATAAAAGCGCAACAGGAAAATTGCAGTCATCACTTGATAAGGTTGATTCATGCTCTCTGGAGGATGATCTCCAGTGAGTCTGATGTTCAACTGACGAAGCAACAGCAAAATACAGAAACACTTAATCCAACCGTTTCCTGCAAAAAGGGAACACCAATAACAGAGGGAGATTAACAGCTACACGTTGCTTCTATCGTCTCATGTTTGTCTAATTTTTGCTCCATTTTTAGCAGCAAAAAAAAATTTAATTAAAGCACCTGATGCACTCAGTTCAGTTCCTGTCATGCTGCCTACAAGGAAGCATTTCAAAAAGATGAAAAATGTGTCACCAGGTTTTATATTTTAATTCTAAAGGAATGAATACTTCCAGGAAAATCCTACGGGACCCCCTGCCTCTCTGTTAAATTGGCTTTAGCTGTGACTTCTCTGAACACACAAATAAGATTCATTCATCCAAACGTTTCCTGCCCGAGTGGCCTTTTCATCTCTGCAATAACAGAAAGAAAGAAAAAGTCTTGTGTTCAATCAATAACATGCTCTGCAGCCGCAGGATGAGAGCGCTGGAGAGGAGGAGAGTGGGGAGTGAAAAGACTCGACAAAGACTTCAAAGATGTGTGTGAGAAGTGAGAGTCGAGTCCAATGGAGAGACTGGATTTTAAAAGATCTAAAGTCAGCAGGGTTTATCTGAGGACTGAACCCTGAGAAGCTTCTGTGCAACAATCAAACATGAACCACAGATAATAACAGAAATCACGGCTGCTCCTCAAATGCCACTTTTTGTGTGTTTTGTTCACATTTATTTGAGAGTCAGTCATCACGCGTGTATTTACATAAACACAGTCAACAGCATTTCAACCTGCTGCGCCTGATAAAACCACCAAACACCCACTCCAGTAATTAAGCAGCCATACAGGCAGTCGCTGTGTGTTTGTGTGTGTGTGTGTGTGAGAGAGAGAAAGAGAGAGAGTGAATCACAGCACAACCTGTAATCAGAGCAGCTCTATCAGGGTTTCTGCAGGGTGAGACACGAGCACTAAACTGAAGGTTAACGACGTTATAATTAAACAGAGAGCACAGACACTGTGTGACATCCTAATACAGCAGCTGGACACTCACAGTCGGTGTCAGGAACAGGGACACTTTCAGTCCACCTCACCAGGCAGATAGTTTATTATACACAGGCGAAAATGGACTTCCAGCATGTTTGTGATGCAAAGTTTTGGAAGTTTTTGTCACAGAGATTTGAAAGATGAGGATCTGTCTTTTTTTTTCCCACTCCTTACAGTATATTAGACTGTAGACTGTGTGTAATACGTTTATAAAGCGGCAATGACCCTCATGGTTTGTTCTGTATTACATGGTAACTCCATAATACCTGCTTGCCAATGCCAAAGAGAGTATAAAGTTTAAACTTTGAAATTCCATCCATCCATGTGATATTATCAAGTCTCAGGGTGACGTAATTGAGTTTGTTTCATCTGATAAATATTTAGGTTTCTTAACTGATGATTCACTGTCTTTTAAACTTCACATTCAGCAGCTTGTTAAGAAGCTGAAGCTGCATATGGGTTTTTACTTCAGAAATAAGTCCTGTTTTTCATTTGCTGCAAAAAAAAAAGCAACTTGTTGCTACAACTCTCTTGCCCCAGATTGACGATGGTGATGCTTTATACATGCATGCATTCTGACAATGCCTTCACTCTCTGGATACTGTATGTCATGAAGGTTTAATACAAGTCTTAAGGCTCTAACTTTATGGTGGCCCTGAGAGCTCACAGCACTGCAACTTAAGAGAACATGTGCAAAAAGATAAAACACAAGCAAATTAAGATCTTTATCAACTTCACAACACATGCGCAGCATTCAGAAAACCGCTGCAAGGACCACAACACAACGGAAGTGTTTCCAGGGGACACTTAAAAGTGATGCACGTGTCCGTTATAAGCCAATATGTTAATATTTGAATCATGCGATCACAATGTTAAAATAAGGGGAGGGAGCAGGTCTCGATGCATCACGTAAATGCTTTGATGGCTTATTTTTCTTACGCTACACCAGTTTAGATGACCTGCTTTTCTCTTTGTAATGTGTTAAATGTTCATGGTTGTGTTTTGTGTCTTGCTGTTGTCTTGGCTAGGACACTCATGTAAAGGAGACTGGGGTCCTTGGGGTCTCCTCCCAGCTGGCATTTCCAAAACATCTCCCATGAGAGGCATCCAGGAGGCATCCTCACCAGATGCCCAAACCACCTAAACGGCTCTACTTTAAACCTCTACCGGATGTCCGAGCTCTGAACCGTACCTCTGAGGCTCAGCCCAGACACCCTGTGGAGTCTGATTTCAAGGGGCTGAAATGAGCTCTTGTGGACTGGTTGGGCAAACTCCCATGGTTGAACCCGTCCAGGGTTCCACAACCCGGACTAAACCAGCATTGTTCCTCCTGAATCTGAGGTTCGACCAACTTTGAAACAATTTCATAAAACTCTGCCCCCTTCAGTTTTTATAAATAGAGAAATTAATGAAATTCAATTTCCAACTTTATAAAAAAAAAAAAAAAAATACTGAAGCCCCTGACGATAAACTTAGTTATAACTGTGATATAAAGGTCAAAATGTTAAGATAATCTGAAACTGTCTCATACTTATTACTTACAATCTGAGAATTATCATTTTTAGTCATTCATTCAAACATTGATCACACTTTTATGGTATAATTTTAACCTATGACATAAAAGCAAGAGACTTCCAGTTAATCTTTCAGAGCAAGCTAGTATACAAGAGATGACACCTGCTGAAAATGGTGTGGAGAAACACCTCTGACTGCAGAAAAAAGAAGGACAACAGGAAAAAGAAAGGAGAAAATTTGGTGTTCTCTGCTTTTATTTTTGTCTACTTTTTCTGTAGCAGCCCATATGAAGAGCATAAATATTTTACAGAGCAAGAACATCATTTGGTTATTTACAAGATATAATAAATGACGTACAACTCATAATGTCGGCTTGTATTCGGAGGGCTGGGGGAAAAAGACGGAGAGAGGGAGGAAGAGACAAGGGAGGGGAAGAAGAGAAAACACTACAGTCATTTTACCGTTCGTCTGACAGGACACAGCCTGCCCAAAGTTACATTGCATCAGAAACAAATGAAAAACAGCTTCCTCTCAGTGGCACGATGGCAGAACAACACACAGAGGCAGCTGCTGCAGGAGTCCAAGATTTAATTTTAATGCAAATAAATACACAGAAAGACAAACATCCAGTGTGTCCAGCAGGCCACTTTCTGTAACTTTAAAAATTCAAAAAGAAAAATTATCTCACTGCAGTAGTTCAATCAAACAAGGATCTCTACAGCAGCAGCGTCCAACACAATCCCCGATCATATAACTCACAGCAGGAGGACAAACGTGCTCATGCTGCAGAAAGTCATCAGGAAAAGAAAAAGCTTTTTTTTTTCCTTCCCGTGGAAATCGACAGAGCGAGAGACACAGAAAAATCAAATCAGTTTAGAGCTCAGCGGATCAAACTTTTGCTCTCCTGTTTTTCTCTAGAGGCTTCTTTACGGGAACGCTGAATAATTAATCAGAAATATTGATGAAAAAAATACAATTTTTGCAGCGACGCATCGCCACCGTCTAACCTGACCACATCTGAGATCCACCGCAGTGGAGGAAGAGCAGAAAATCAAGGATGGATCGTCAATAAAGACGCGGAGCTCTGCAGCACAGATCAATGCAGCAGAGTCCACGGGTGTCACATCTGATATTTCAGGGTTCAAAATGCGAGTGTCAGTCATGAAAACTCTGCAGGCGAGGCTTTTATTATCCAACATCAAAGATGGTGGAAGACACCAAGAAACTAAAGCAGAGTTTTCAAACCTTTAACTGGCTGATCTGTCCTGTAAGAAAAACAGGCTGAGAGAGCCGACTGAAGTGTTGGTAACATTTGTTTTGACAAACTGGAGCCTCGTTCACACATCCTCTGTGATTTTCAAGAAAAATGTTGGAAGCTCTGCTCTTAAAATCCTCCTAAGTTGCCCGTTTGCATCCATCCCTTTACATATAATGAGTCCTCCCTGCCAGACAAGGGGGGATCAGTCTCAGATTGAAATGGTATGAAAGCTCCCTGTGAAAGCCACAGTGTGAATGAGGACGAAGCAGCAGAGACCAACACTGATGATAATGAAGACAATTTTTACACCTAATTGTTCATCATCTAAGCAGGGATGAAACTGTTCTCATATCAGCTTTTCAGACTTCTTTTGGAAATCTTACTGGAAAGCTCACAGAATAATTCCAGATCAAGTCCGGGTGAAAACGTGTTCACACATGCAGCCCCCTTTCTGAATAATTCAAGATTTTAGGTCATGTTCTTGCACAAGTGTGGAAAGAACATTTCTAAGAATCTAATCTGAACCGTTAACAACTCTGTGAGGTTAAACTTGTACTTGGCAAAGATTAGCATGCAAAATGCTAGCAGCCTTTGTGGATACTTCAGTGTCCTCACCATGAGATAGCAAGGAGAGCAAAGAGGCGTGATGTATGACCTGTGAGCAGAATCTGATAAACACGTCTGTTTGCAGGAGGAGGACGGATGAAGAAATCACATGAAAGCGCCTGCAGAGAAAAACACTTTCTCCGAACCAATTTCTGTGTCTGAAGTCTGTAATTATTGAATCACTGCTGCAGACTTTTTCACTGTGTTAGAAGACGGAGAAAGCTCGATGAAATACGACCACTGTCTGGCTTCGTGTTGTTTTCTGTATTTTTAGATTTCAGCTCATTTGTTTGATTAAATACTTCAAAGCTCTACATCGAGGGATGAATTTACTCTTTATTCTGTTTGACAGACAACACACTGAGAAACCAAGCATGTAAAAACTGTGTTCACGACAATAGTAAGAGAGCAATCTTTTATCATGACGCCTTTTTTACTTTCATACATGTAACAGCTCCAATCTGCAGCCCGTCTCACAGATATCCCACTGAGAGCACTAAACACAGAGAAAGAAACATGAAATCGCTTCAACTCATCTGTAAATTTCCTCAACCGGGTGACGGAAACTCTCTCAGAAAGAGATGAAAGAAGAGAGAAGTGGAGGTTTGTGCGTATCGACTCTAGTGCATCATGAGTGGACGTCTGTGTGCGATCATACCATCGTGCCACAGAGGAAGAAAAAGAAACTAAAAGTCTCCCAAGGGGTCTCCTCTCAGTGTGAGAGGGGGGTCTTGCAGTCTGTTTGGAGGAGGAGTGATGGGCCACTGTGACAGAGAGGAGGAGGGCTGAGAAGGTCCCAACTGGAGGCGTGTTTTTAGATGGGCAGCTGGAAGGTGATGTCCACCTGAGCTTCTTTAGCCAGAGAGACGATTTCAGAAAGCTTTACAACCTGTGGACAGAAACACAAACAGACTTAATCACATATTCTATATATTCACCTATCTTTCTCTGACATGACATAGTGGTGTGTGCAGAAGTGTGGATGTGACTTAGTCAAAGTGTGTGTGTGTGTGCTTTGTACCATTTTGGCAGCTTCGTCCAGGTCGTCACAGGCCAGGATTTTCAGGGGGCTGGCAGCGATCAGGGCTTTGGCGTCGTCCACTCTTGTTCCTTCAGAAACATAACAAAAAAAGAGTCAATATTTAATCAAATCGTAGAATTTGAGGCACATCATTCATCAAAAATGTGTCTGCTCACATTTTTCAGAAAACCACAAATAGATGAAACACCACACCATGACTACCTGCAAGAGTTTTGAATGATTGTAGCTCTCAGAGCACTCTTTGGAGAGATTTTTAGCAGCACCAGAGGAATCCTGAGTCATGGACTAGACTAGCTTCAGGATTTCTCTCTCATGGCTTACTTCCTGCACAAGCTTCCTTTAATTTATTTAAGATTAATTTAACACTTCACCCAATTTTCTGCTCCTTTTTTCCCACACATAACTGAAAACTGCCAAACAGGATGCGTAAAGTGCCAGTGAGAGCATCTGTTAGCATCTTCACAGTGAAACACAAGGATGTCACAGCAAACTGAGACATCAGGCGGAGAGAACCAATGATCTAAAGGGAAACACGATTTCCAAATGCGTGGAGACAAAGAAGCAGCACTAGTGTAGTTTGAAATATGGGAAGTATCTTAACTTTCGAAGCACAGGAGAGAATATGACAAACATATCAACAACAAGTGAGCAAAGTCACGAGTCTCACATTTCACCCAGACTTCTGGTTTATTGTGTGTGTGAGAGGAGAAGAGGTTTTTGTATTTGCACGTGTGTTGTACCTTGTAACCGTACTACGATGGGGATCTTGAGGTCCAGGTCTCTCACTGCCATGATGATGCCCTGGGCGATGACATCACACCTCATGATGCCACCAAAGATGTTAACGAGGATTGCCTGAACCTGAACAGCATGAGAGCAACACACAGTTAAAAATCAAACACATGCTGTGATTTTAAGAACACTGCTGTGTCAGTGTTGCTCAGGTGTGGGTTCAGGTTCTTCTAATGAGCTCTAGTTGTTGTTTTCCTGACAAAATAAAACTACAAGGAGCTTATAAATGAAGTGAGAATTCCTCCTGAAGAACACAGAAGCTGTCACTGATGGAACATCTGCAGGTGTTTTCTTACCTTTCTGTCAGAGGTGATGAGTTTGAAGGCCTCAGTCACCTGATGAGCTGTGGCTCCGCCTCCCACATCCAGGAAGTTGGCCGGTGTGCCTCCATGCAGCTTGATGATGTCCATGGTGGCCATGGCCAGACCGGCTCCATTAACTACAAAAAGACATGAAGACAGCGAGGCTTTAGGAGATGCTCTGACCTCGTTATCTAACAGTCACAGTTTGGTCCTTGTCAACATCGATCACCTTAAACTCGCACATTTTTCTCACTTCAACACATCAACTTCAAGAACATGTTCACCTGCTGCCTGACATTTCCCACCCACTGACAGGTGACAGTGTAAAGAGAAAATCGATGCCATTTGCTTGTCAACCTGTAAGCTGTCAGTCTGATGTAAAGTCTGTGCTGATCAAGAGTTTAAAGCTCATAAAACTAAAGACAGCTGCAGGAAAGTCTTTATGTTGATAAGACAGATTTTCCTCTGAGGTGGACATCTGATTTCAAAATAACAAAATATGAATAAAACATAAACTAATTCTCTTTAAGAATTTGTAATCTGTTCTTCTCTGCTGTGTTGAGCACTGACCCAGACAACCGATGGTTCCATCAAGCCCAATGTAGTTGAGATCAGCCTTGGCAGCCTGCCGGTCTCGGGGGTCCTCCTGGGTCCAGTCTTGCATCTCAAATACCTTCTTCTGCCGGTACTCTGCATTAGAGTCAAAGTTGATCTTGGCATCCATGCACATCACTGGAGACAGAAACACAAGAGATCACAGGTAAGGCTGGGTGTCAAACAAAATTTCCGATCATACCGATACCCTCACTTCGATACCAGTTCCTGAACGATACTTTTTGATACCAATTTTAAAACGGTTCTAACAAAAAGAAAATTTCATCACATGTTATGGTACAAATTTTGAATTTTATTTTTCATCTATATCTAATTTTCTACTCTGCACAGTTTTTGTTTTTTTTCTTCATAAAATGAAAAACAAAACAAATAATTGCAAATGCCAAAGAACAGGTGCAAACAAGTGACAGGTCAGACACTGAGTACACAGTAACTGTGTTTATAACTATAAATGAACTTTCTTGACTACAAACAGCACGATTCATTTGCTTCATGCGATTCGTCTGCTCTGGCTGCGGCTTGGATGGACTGCTGCGAGTGGAGGAGTCTGTGTTTTGGAGAGGGGAGGGGCTCAGCACCTGCTGCTCATTGAGAAGCAGCGGCTGAAAATCAATACATGCTAAGCTGGTAACACTGTCCTGCATACTGCAACCACGTGTAACATTACAGCGAATCACCAGCGGGATTATCAGATCATGATCACGTGATTAGCCCTTTTGGTACCAAAACTTGGCACCAAAATACAAGGCGTAATTCGATACTCGGTACTACCGAAGCATTTCAGTCGGTGCCATAAAAGAACCGAAGTTCGGTACCCAGCCCTAATCACAGGGAGGAAATTCACCCGGAAGGATATTTGACATCCTCACAGTGGAGGCTCCAGTCATCTCTATTAAATATCTGGATAAGTACATCCGCGTGATTTTTACAGAGTTTTCTGCTCGGCATAACTGTGTGTGACATTGAGTCCAAACAAATAATAATATATACGTGTGTGTGTGTGTGTGTTAGTTTTTACCAATGCCAGATGAGTCCTCCACCATGGGGTTGATCTCAACCATGGAGGCATCGTATTTGATGAACACGTTGTAAAGTTTGATCATGTTCTCTGCAGCCTCGTTGATCAGAGCCGGAGGGAAACCCATCTTTGTCGCCACCTGCAAGAGAAGAAAGCTGTTAATTTACAACACACATTTCACAAAGCCTGGGAGTCTTTTATATCCTAAGCTACATTTCTGACTTCAAAGATGAGCTTCATACATTTAAGTGCCGTCATCCACACCTTTGAGACGGAATATCTGAACAGACTCACAGAAACAACTGTGAATTTCAAACTGCAGAAAACGAGAAAATACAGGTTGTTTTTGTCAAAGCATGGCGGTTTCTTGATGAAACCCAAATGATGGATGTTGAATTATTTCATTATAAGATTCAAAAGAAAACAACAGAAAGAAGGACTTCAGTCTGCAGAGAAGACGTAAAGTATTTTCAGACTCGATTTGCAGAAAGAGACTAAGCCTGTGTCTCTTTAAGAAACTACTTTTCCTCTGAAAAATAATAACAACCCACACACACACACAGAGATACACAAACAAACACACACAGAGCTTCGATTTCTCTGCGGTCCAAACCACACAGCTGGAACATCTGTTTGTGACTCGCTCCATCTCTTATTGATTTTACCTTAACAGCCTGCTCCATCTTTATCCCCTCCACGATGTCGATGGGTTCCTTCACGATGGCATCCGGGTTTTCAGCCGCGACATCCTCGATGTTCACGCCCCCCTGAGAGCTGCCAATCAGCACGGGACCCTGAGGGAGACAATGAGGAGCAAAAGTTAACACTAAAAGTCTGAATAGAAAAGAGTTTGGATTTTCAAATTTGATGAAATTCTGTTGAGCTACTGATAAAGCAGATATAATGTCATAAATTAGAGGTTAAATTGATGTTTAGAGACATTGTGGGCTAATAAAAATGAACAAAAACACTCCATAAAGATCTGCAAAGCCCAGAGAAGCTGAAATTTCAGTTGATAACTCTCTGTGTATTCATCATTTAAAATACTGAACTTAAAATGTTCCTGCCTTACATGTTCCGCCTTATCAACTAGATTTGTAAAACAGGTACTCTTTATTCATCTGATTGACTTGAAACATTAGCAGGACTTACTGTGTGCTAAAAGCAACACACTGCCATCTAGTGGTGTAACACAACACAGCCTGTGAACACCTGTACAGGATCAGATGTCTGCAGAAGAAGCAGTGCAGCTGTTTTCTGGACCTGTAGCTTTTTCTCACCTGGAAAGACCTCTCCATGGTGATGGCGAAGTAGTACTCTCTGCGTGGATACCTGCGCTCACAGATGAACACCTGGTTGCAGATGCGACCCGCCTCTCCAGTTTGCTTGGTGTACAGCTTTCGACCAATCATCTGAGAGGAAATGTCACGAGCCTCTTCTGGTCTGGAGAGGGACAAGAGAAAAAGAAAAAACTCTTCAACCTGAATGACTTTGAGAAAAGTGTTCAATTTAATCAACATTTTTGATCTTTATACAGAATAATCATTATCAGTTTCTGCTATTGTCCTAAAAAGGCCTCCTGAGGATAACTGTTGTCTCCTCCTGGCTCTCTGCAGCTTGTTCCTGTCACACTGCTGACATTTGGAGAGGAGGTGGCATAAAAACAATTTCAGACAGCCAACAGCGCCAATTAACATGACAGCGACTCTCCACATGAGCCTGCAGCACCTCTGCAATTTCAATCTTAAGTTAAAACTCATCCTGAAGAGCAGATATTTTTAAAATACTCTCAGGGAAAATGTGCAACCTTCATGAATTAAAGAGCAGAAAAAAATTCTAAACTGAGTTGGGATAAAGTTTTAGAAATTTTTTCACACAGCTGAGATGAGGAAAACTCAGGTCATAGTTTAGGAGCCAACTTTGATTAAAAATGTCAGCTTGAGCCCAATATTTATCACAACCCTCTGTTCAACTCAAGAGCTCCTGTCCTTCAGCTTTTATGATTTTTGCTTTTATTTCTGATGTTTTTCTTTCATCAAGTAGGATTCAGTTACTTCATAACTGATATCAGTTATATCAGATCTCATACTGAAACAGGTGACTTAAGAGCACCAGGGTCTCTTCCAGAAGTTTCAAGATGATAAATAAACATTTCAGTGCTTAAGAACACAGTAAAGCACACAATGCCTCCACAGCAGACAGGATGATGATGCCTTTAGGAGGCTTGGATTTGAAGATAGAGACATGATTACTCACGAGTAGACGATCCTCACTCCTCCCTTCAGTCCCCCTTCGAACGTCCCCTTCCCTCTGCCACCGGCAAGCACCTGAGCTTTCACCACCAGGTCCTTTGAGCCTGACACACACACACACACACATAAATGGAATCACTGGTGTATCAACAACACACTGAAATTAGTTGTAATAACAATAATAATGAGATGACTGATGTCTCCACTCTCACAGCTGGACAAACATCAAGTTAATTACACAACTGAACACACATTCTCTCCAACATAAGCTGATACAACTTTAATCTTCAAACGTCTGATTGTTTTTTGGCCTTTTTTCTGCTTTGAAGTTCTTGTAATCTTTTCCCTTTTAGGTGCTTTATCAGTCACAGTTTAACCCACCAGTTTGAGGTTAAAACATTGTTAATTTTAAAAAGAGACGCCGGTTGAATGTTCAAAATTAACCATAAAAGTAGAGCATGTGATTTAATTCTGGAGTACTTTCTACACAGGAAATAAACAAGTGAAGTGTAAACTGATAGCAGTGAAGCAGCAGGAGTCTATGTTTAGACCGAGTGAGTGAGGATGTGTTTGTTGGCCTTCTGAAGAGCTTCAGCTTTAGATATTTAAAACCTCCTCACCCACTTACACACACGCACACACACACACACACCCACACACAGGTCAGGAGGAGTCAGGACAGACGCTGAGTGAGGATAAGGTCCTTCTCATGACTGAACTGTGACAAGACCTGGAGATCTGCCATAAATGTAGCCATACTTCATCATTCCAGATCCTTAAACAACACTTTATGTGATGCTTTACGTTCATCAGAGACAACACATGCTCGGTAAACCCTCAAGAGCCTGCAATACTATGCTGCAGTAACTATCTTTGATATAATTTGATTACTGCTCAGTGCCGTTTACCAATCTGCTTGGCAACGCTGTAGGCCTCCTCAGAGGAGCTGGCCACCATGCCTGCTGGAACAGAGATGCCTGCCTCCTTCAGCAGCCCGATGCTCATGTATTCATGCAGAGAGAGGTTCCTCTGCTGCTGCTGCAGGTGGGGGGGCTGCAGCTGGGACACATGGCCTCCGAGAAGACCAGAGGAACCACCCAGAACCTGCAAGAACACAAAGGAGTTTTTAGGATTTCTTTTACAGTACAAACATCAAGAAAGCCTCATAATGGTAGCAACTAAAAGCACCCCGAGTTCCATCTTTACAACACAGGATGAGTTTAAATTCAGCAGCAGAAGAACAGTGACCTAATGGAGGAAACCATTACCGTCAGCTGGACAATAAACACTCAAACAAACTCAAAGCCACAAATGGTGGTGTGTGGACATACACAGACATACACACGCAATTGTATGCATGAATTTGTGTTTACACAACAAACATCAGCACCTCAGACTGGAATGAAGACAGAAAAAAGAAGAACATTACAAGGTGCGCTTTCCCAACATGTCAAAAATTACACTGAAGAAAACTCATTTTATTTTATTTCTTGCTTTGTTTAAGCCTTAACAACAATATCATAAAGAGCTATAAATAAGAAAAAGTAGTAAATAATAGATGTGCACAGCTGTTTATGTTTGACAGTGTACAGATGCCTTAAACAAACACTTGATTCTCTTGAGCTGCAACAAACACTGAAGGACACTTTAAATTCAATCCAATTGCAAGAAAAAAAAATGTTTTATTTAATGTCTAGATAGATTGTTTTTTTTTTTTCAAACCAGGACCTGAGTGCTTACTTTCATGAACAAACATGTCACAATAAATCTCCTTGAATCCTGAAGAGATAAGTGACCAAAGTTTTGATCACAAAAATGTTGTTGAGTTAAGGTCAGCAGATTCAGCACAAACTTCACTGTGCAGCATCAAACAGAAGAGAAGACATCTGAAGGGTTGAAAATAAACTTTTTGCTCCCGATTTAGCTCCAACACACAGCTGCTACAGTTTCTAGCTGCTCATGACTGAACTGAATGGAGGGCAGATGCGGGGACACTAAAGTCTTTGCCAGTTCTACAACATTAACATGTTTTGCACTGATTGAGAATACCAGGCCTTATATTAGGATTCGGATTGATAAAAAGTAGGACCACCAATTCAAAATTAATCACAGAATCTGATCATCTAAAGAATATAAAATGTCCCTCAAGTTAAAGTGCAGGACTATCATCAATAGTGCTGCCATAAGGAGTCGTGAAGTAGTGATGCAGAGAGTCTAGTTGGAGAATCTTATTATTTCTAAAAGAAAATATAGACATTAGACACCATGGGTATGATTGTTGTATTAAGTGGGAATTTAATATGTAGTTAACAGATGAGCGTTTATTTTATTACACATTTATGGGGGTTTATGGTATTATTTAAATACAACAATTCTGGAGAGAGCTCTGTTGTGAAATAAAAATACAAACTTTTACAACCTTTGTATATTTAAAAGTCTGCTGCAGAACAAATTAATGAAATACTTTGTCAGTTCTAGGGATCAGTTAATTTTGATTTTAAATCCAATAAAAATTAAATACAGACAGTAATATTCATGCTATCATTACTTTTCTGTCTAATAAGATCTCTGTGCTGCTGTTGGATCTTTTCCAATGACCTTTCACACAGTTTCAGCTGCTCTTTGATTTGATTACAGGTTTTGTTTACTCCAACATAAAATACACTGTAGTCATAACTGAGATTACAGTGAAAGACAGCCTTGAAAAAAAATAAGGCAAGCTTTTCATAGATATAAAATAAAGTCACAACAACCTATTCCCATCAGAGCTGCAACTCTGTAATTAAATAATATCCAACAGATGGATATTTTCCGATTCTGTTCAGTGTGTGAAAGCAACAGATATATGATAATATGCTCACTGTGACATGTATGGACTTGTAGAAAAATGACAGCTTCTGAATACAAGACCACCCCTGCAAAACAACATGTTGGCACACCTCATTTTCCTGCACGGGTGCAGCCCTGATGTGTCTCTGTTCAGTGAAAGCTGGTGGTTGTGCTCACTGAAACTGAGCGGATTTACACAGATAACTTTCCCAAGACACAGCAAGACAGATGCGATGGCGCCGAGCTCAGCAGCTCTCCTCCGCGGAGGGCTAACAGCTGCCCGATGTGGAGGTCACTGAGCTGCAGCTAACTGTGCTCACAGAGCGCTATCACATCCTGAAAAACAGATTAAAACAACAAAGAGATGTGCCAGAGTGAACAGAGGCCTAATGAGTGTGTAGTGTAAGTGTGCTAGCTGATGTTTTTCTGCTGGGTCACCTCTCCTCAGCGACAGTGACAGCACCAGCCATGTTAACACCGCCAGCTCCCTGCTAGTTAGCATGTTAGCAAAAACAACAGAAACTCAATGGAGATGAGCTAATGTCAAATTTGACCCTGTCCGTTTTAGATAAACTGTAGCTTTTAGGGAAGGTTCGGAGCTGAAAAAAACACATACAACAAAAGCTGACGTTCTTCGCTTCAATGTGGACACACACTCACCTTTGAAGCGGAGCTGAGGGTATTCCTAGCCCCTGAATTTCTCAGGCTAGCCGTCAAACGGCCGCAAATCAGGGACGTCGCCATGTCTCCCTGTACATAGGAGTAATAAGGCGCATGCGCAGAGAATGACGAAGTCGGGTTCCCCAATGGGACCTTCAAATACTGTCGTAATCTAAAAATGCCGTGTTAATAAAACTTGAGGAACAAGAAAGTTAATAGACAGTAGGTAAGGAAGATTAAAACTCTGATGATGCCACGTTTTATTCATTATCTAATAATTATATTTGTCTGATGAGGCTGTTCCATCCTTGGTGCTGTCTGGTGAAAAATCAAGGCAATGTAAATAATCTATACCAAGTGCCTTGTTGACATAAACATACTTAAACAATGCTACAACCACAGGCTACAACAGTAAGAAAAAAAACATTATTCTTCACAATTTGAAAACACAAATATGTTTTTAACCAAACTTTCCTTTTTGATTTTACAAGGAGACCCTGAATGCAGCTGTGTCAAGGCCTTGACATGGTGTAAATATAGCCTCAAAATGGCCTTTAACCTAAATCCTTCAACCATTACCTTAGTAAAATGAGTGTTATTTCCATGAAACTGACATAAGGACGCTTTTAGACTGATAACATTAACAAAAATTGTAGACATATCTTTAGTCCATGGTTAACTTGCTGGGATAAATATGTTTCTTTTAAACAGAAGACAGGCCCTACTCTTTCAGGCAGCATGACCTGTTGTTTGGATTTCTTAAAAACACTTCGAAGGCGTTGTATGGGAGAGTGATCTTCTGATAAAAAGAACATTTGGCTTAAGTGTTAATGTTTAGTAATGTTCTGGTCTAAGACTACATTCATCTTTCTAGTTATCCATACAGTTACCTCGTTGGCATGCCACCTTCAAATGCTTCCTAAGCCAGCATAAAATACACATGCAATGAACAAATCTTCTCAAAAAGTATTTATTTACAATGCACAGTATGTACAGGGATATATACACAGAGGTAAATTTAGAGAAACATGCTACAGTTAACAAATATAAACAAAATCATCCAAACAGGGGTCACCACAGTGCAGAAGTCACATGACAGGTTTTGAACCTGTTTGAGCTCAAGCCTGGTTCAGAGTTTGAAGCCTCTTTGTCAAGTGTATATTCCAGTATTTAGGCAGTGATGGGAACGTTTTTCTGTTGTCAACAACAGGCCAACTCTGATCCTTAAGCTCAACCCAAAACAGAATACAGTCTGAAACAAACACTGGGTCTCTTTTGGATAAAAATCAGAGAAGGTAACTTATGATACTGATGTTTGATGCACTGGGCTGCGTTACAAATGACTGAAGGTAAAGGTCTTTCATAAGCTGATGCTCTGTGGTGACCTTACATGCACTCGTTAACACATACACACACTCAGTCTCTGTGGTTCAGTCAGAGTCGCTGCTGCTGCTGGAGGAGTCTGTCGACATGGCCTCTACATCATCCTCGTTCTCCTTGTTGTGACCAGGAGGTTCAAGACCAAAGTCGTTGCCGTGGTGAGGAGGCAGCATCCCCACTGAGACATCTGAGGACTGCCAGGGGTAATGAGGCGTCAGGACATCTGAGGAGTTGAGAAGAAAGGGGGAAAATAAGGAAAACGAATATTGTACAAAAATAAAGAGGACAGAACATCTGATCAGTGCATTTACTTAATTTAAAAGGAAAAACAAAACCACATTAGGGCAGCCTCATCTGTGTCAGTACACGGTGTAGACATACAGACATGTTCCAACTTACCTGGAAGCCTCCCAGCAGCCAGAGCATCACCCGGCAGGTGTCCATTCACACCATTGGTTGGCAAGTTGGCCATGTGACCCAGCATCCCACTGCGCATTTCCAGGTCCGTGGGGTAGGGCCTGCGAGGATCACCTGAGAACAACATGTGTTTTTAGTGAGAAAGAAGAGAACAGGAGATCCAGCGGGAACAGCAGATTGAGGTTTCTACCTGGGACCCAGTTGAGGGGAGCACATACAGCGTTACTTGCGCTGATTCTGTGAGCGTATTTAATGATTTCTTCTGAGGAGATGCTTCCTGTAGTGAAAAAATATATAACACAAACCATCAGACTTACATGCAGTTCTCAAGAGAATATGTAAGACAGGTGTGCTAACTCACCTTTCTTGGCTTTATCAATAGATTTTAGCTTTTCTTTTGCCTGGTAAACAGCAGTAGCCTGAAAAAGACACATGGAAGGTTTTTGATTCCTACAGACTTATTTGAAGGTAACATTTGGATTCAGTCTGGGTAAAAAGCACCACGTACCAATATATGTTCGGCCTCTTTCAATTGTTTCTGGAGCTGCTGGATGTCACTGTCTCTCTTCTCCACCTCCTTCTCTAGTAGCTGCATCTCCTGGTGCACTTTCCCCTGCTGCTGAGCCACCTCCATCAGCTCCTGAAACTCTTTGTCCCTCTGCACCAGCAGCTCCAGGATCTGAGGAAAACACATGTTACATGAGTGAAGACAAAAATCAGTGAAATGGCAACACAACCACTCAACTTTTTCTTTGCTTATGTATGCAAAAAAGTTTCATGCTTCATTTGTCTGATCTCTGTTCCGCTATGCTGTCCTTTTACATCTCTGTATCTTATTAAATAAGAACTGTAAAACAAACAAAAAAAAAACGTTAACGAGAGCAATAAGTCTACTGTAATTGAAGTGTCCACAACCTAAGTCACGTACATTAACTTTTGTTTTAAAGTCGCATCCAAAGGAATGACAAAATTAGACACTTTTTTTGTCACGACCTGAAGCTATGAACCTGGACATCACAGTCCCACTCCATACCGCTTTGTGTTTTTATCTGAATATTCGTGTCGTTTTACCTGTGAGTCCTCTCCTGGCTGTGGTAATTTCTGACTCCTGGACAGCGCCAACATCTCGATGAGCTCCCTGATGTAAATAAACCACACACACGGGGACAATTGACATTATGAAGGCTACTGTTAGCTTAGCGTTTGTATATAGGAACCACTTATTCACAGATAATAACACTTTTCACAAAGAAAACATCAAATGTGACTAAAAGTTCTTAGGTGTCACTTCATGCAACAATACAAACTTAAAGATTTCATAATTTACCGAGATAAAACCTCCAAATCGTCCAGGACTGATAGAAGCTTCTCTTTCGTTGATTTCTCCGCCGCCGTCGCCATAGCTGCTTTTGGTCACCTCTGCGCAAGACAGGAGGTGACGTGATGACTTCTTCTCTAACAGTTTACAGCAGCTCTCGTGCTTTTAATGGCTTGACTGACATCTGCTGGTGCCGGTTAACTCCTACAGATAAAAAAAAGAAGAAGACTGGTCCTTTCTTTTTCTCTTAGGATAGTAGCTTGTGTACACAGGATAATTCACTTTCCTATGATTAAATAAGAAAAACTAAATATTTTGTAAACATTAGATTATCTTTTCAATCTATTTTTTTTACATTCTACAAAAACTGAGAGTAGTTTTATCGTGAAAAGAGTAGATCAAATACGTTTATTATTACAGGCAACCATCGCAATGGAGAGAATACTGGATACTCTATACTGTTTTTTTATCGCAAGAATAAGTGGGCCAGTCCTTTATTTTCCTTTATTTTCAATTTTCACTTTTTATCCCGAGGAAATCGGGGGAAATCACCCACGCGCATGGCAACCATCTCCGGCACGGCTGCTTAGTTTTGTTGATGTTCTGCAGGAGCAGCTGTGCGGACTTAAAAATAAAGGTACCTAAAGTCTTCCTGGTGAGTCCGGGTTTTGGACTTCAAAATAATGGCGACAAAAATTCGCGGGAGCGGGGAAAAGATGTTGCGCTTAAATGCACAGCTGTCCTGGTGAGCCTTTGATGTGTCTTCTGGCCCTTCTTGGTGCTGCAAAACCACGCGTTAATACGTGTAACATAAGAATTAAAACTGAAGAAAAAAATACAATTCAGTTCTTTGCATGTCCAGGAAATAAAATAAAATATTTTGGCAACATTGCGTAGTTATCTATTTATTCATAAAAGGCGGGGATGAAAAGGTTATTTTGAGAACAACAAACTATCTTCTTTGGTGAACAAACAGGGCGCTGCAGGATGGCTGCCTCTGTGGAACGGGGCCTGCTTCTATGTAAATGTAAAAAGCTTGTTATCATATTTTGTATTCCATTTTTACCAAGCCTGTTTCCCTTTGCGCACGCTATACCTCCAAATGTCTAGATTAAATCAATGAGTAATAAGCAGTTTCAGTATCAAGTGTAAAATACAGTACAATACGAATTAAATAACGACCAATATTTAACAATTTTAAAAATACAATACAATAAAGTAAAAAGACCGAAACTGAATAAGTGAATCTAACACAAATAAAAATAAAATAAAGGACTTACACATCAGAATGGAATTAGATAGACGGTATTTACATGTGACCAGAAGTGAAGAGTTGGTGGGTATATATGGGGCAGCAAGAGGTACACAAAAAAGTGCTTTCACTGGATAAAAGTAATCTGCAAGAATCAAGCGGTGTAAAAAAAAAAAAAACTAGAAAAAAAGCTATTAAAACTCATAACTTCATGAATAATTGCGCTTCTGGAAAAGTTGCCAAGTTTGACACTATTTTTCTTTTAATTTGAAGCCAGACCGGAAGTTATTTTCTCGTTCTCGTGCCTACCTTTATGGTCTCTGTTATCACAACAGGTCAGTTCGGCTGTCCAGAAGTACGCGTACTTCACTGCGGAGCGAATTGTATCTGTAATTTCCCTTTATAAAAAAGCTTTTTTTTTGTCTTTATTTCTTGGTTGTGAAGTTTGACAGCGTCTTTACCAGGATGGTGAAAGTTTCTTTTAACTCCGCGTTGGGGCAGAAAGATGTGAAGAAGGACGCCGAAACTCTGATTCCCGAGGAGGACAAAGTGAGTGAAAATGGCTAACAGTGCTAACACTTAGCTTCAGCTCGGTGCAAACAGACGCAGTTTGTTAAAACGCGAAGACACATATGTAAAGCTCCTGTTCAGCTTAACTCCACTGCTTATTTCAGTTTTACACCGTTAAACTTCAGGTTTCTCTGATATTTTCACTATTTTATAGTGTTTTTAGTGACGCTATTTTTCATAGTTTGTGTACTTCCTCTGTACACAGTGTTCAACATTTCCTTCTTATAACAATAAAATGTATTCATCACAAAAAGCTTGTCTTGACTTAGAAGGTAAGACTTTTACTGAATTTTTAATTTGTAAAATGTTAACTGTTTTTTATTGTTGTTTCGTTTACCTTAGAAAAACAGAAACAGTCGTTTTGGGTAATTATATCGGTTGATATTAATGTGCGAAGAACTCATAAATATCAAAATTGGATCGATTCCTGCTTAAATATCATAATTTTTAAGATAAAATTGCGGTATAACACAGTATAAACCCCACGTTCTTCTGTTTTATGTTAAATTCTTCTCATGTGATGATTTGGCTACTTCTCAGATCTTTTTATTTTCACTTTTTCTTTAGTTATATAAAAAATCTCATTGGGATGCGAACCTTTGTACTCCAGGAAGAATAACGATCCGTCTATCCGTCAGACATTACACCTAACAATTATTGGTGTAACGACAAGAAACATATGCACCCAGTGGTCAATAATATATTATCCTATTTTAATAATATACTCTAAAGGGACTCAATTTTACAGTTATAATGAAGATAAAACATTAAAATTTGTTGTGATGTTTTAGTCTTTAATTAAATTGCATTGAGAACAGAGTTCAAACATGTGATCTTGTTGCTGCCTGAGGAAAATGTGTCACCACGGAAAAAGAGACATGCAAACCAGAACCTTATCTTATCTGCAAACAAGGAGCATCCTGATCAGCTGCAGTTGTGGAGTTTAGCCTTTAAGTTAGACGGATGAGCTCAGAAGATCTGTCTTGATGTTGAGAAAGAGGGGACTTCAGGCCAGACAGTAGCAAAAGTTTGAGCCCCTGAGGAGTTGTGAAATTTAGATTGAAACGCCTGATGAAAATGTGAAATGTCTGTTTGTTTTTGCTAGATTATGTCAGCTGTGAATGTGTTCACTCAGCATGACATGTATCAGAATGAATGACAGTAATAAAGTGGATAATTCGGCCGCTGAAAGCTGCCTGCTGAAGCGTGTTGTTGGTCTCCTGGTAAAGTCTGGTTAAAATGTCTCCACCCTATCTTCAGAGGAGCTGCTCTCAGTCTGAGGGAGTGTGACCTGTTGAAGGGTTAGTGACACTCAAATGTCTGCAGAGAGTTTATGTGCATAGAGTTTCAGATGCTGCTGCTGTGCTGAGAAGAATACACACTTTTTAAGTTAGATGCACAGAGATGGAGTGTTAAACCAAGAAGAGTATTTGCACATTAAGCATTTTTTGTTTTTGATTAATTATTTTGTCTTCTGTCAGCTCGCTGTGATCTCTGGTTCTGTGTTGTGGTGTGTGTGTGTGTGTGTGTGTGTACTTCCTGTATGGTTACAGCTGCTGCAGACTGTAAAACATTCTCCCCAGATAGTTTCACGCCCCTCTCTCTCTCTCTCGCTCTCTCTCTCTCTCTCTCTCTCTCTCTCTCTCTCTCTCTCTCTCTCTCTCTCTCTCTCTCTCTCTCTCTCTCAGTTTCAGTCTGACTCTTATCTCCATAATCAGCCTTTCCTTCTGAGGATGGAAGTGGCTGCAAACAGCACATTTTGCACTTTTTATTGTAAGGGGGGGTGGGGGGGGTTGCTGCTGCACATACTGGAGCTGTTCCTATCTGGGTATTTCTAGTACTGACATTCCTTTCTGTACAAGTGTGGGAATCATGAGAGGCCCTGGCGACACTATTTCATTCATGATTCAATGATAATGGGATTTAGAATAATGTGCCATGTGCTCAGTACTGCAGTTACTCAAGATTTATAACGTTTTCTTTCAGACAGAAAGTTGGGAACCAAAAGGCAAACAATATTCAGCAACAATATCACATTCAGCTGACAAACAGTCATGATTAAGTCTATGAAATTCTGTGTACACCAGCGACTGTTCCAGGAATATCTAACAGTGCCACTTGTTGTCGAACAGAATGTTGTCATATGCAGCTGTCAAATGGAACATAAAAATGCTGCCTTTGTATTTCCATCTTTGTTTTGGTTTCAGCACATTCCATTAGGCTGAAAAAGGCATCTTTATTCTAGTAACCCTTGTCCCAAAACAGTCAGAGCTGCACAGACCGGCTGGTGGCCAGACTTGGCTGATTTGCATGGCTGATCTGAAACCCTCTGAACCTGCAGAGGACTTTGTTTGTATGTCAGCTGTCTCTCTATCTGCTCCTGCAGGGCTGGGGAAGTGACACATCATTTTACTGTCAATCAAAGTTCTTTAAAGGAAGAAAATTAGAAGTTGCCAAATTTCTTATCAGGAGGTCAGACTTTGGGGGAAGAAAGACTGAAATGAGCCAACAAAATTGCAATCACTAATTTTTTTTCCATAGTAGGGAAATTAACCTGCTCCGGAGGTTTTACTTTCTTTTTCTAGAAAAAGTCTCTTCGTCTTCAGGTTTCTAAAGAAGAGAATCACTGTGTTGGTGTTCATCATTTACTAATTTACATTTGATCCTCTGGTATGTCCTGCATCAGCTCTGTGTCCATAAACTTCATCAGTCAGAGGACTCATCCTCCTCCTCTTGTGCTTCAGTCTAAAGAGGGTTAAACTGGGAAGAGACCAATCAGCTGTATCCTCAGCCCGTCTCCCTGAGACATTTATAGCAACTATAATACACCAAGCTAAACATTTATGCTAAGTTTGTCGTCATGCTTAGTTTAGCATCACTCTCATGTGTTCGCCCTGCAGCTCTAGAGCCAGTCCGGGACATAGAATCCTCCAGACTTCCTCTTATTCACTAAAAACAGAAGCATCAATCAGATCTTTGGTTTCAGGAAAATTATCTATATTGCAGTTTGGAAACACTGTTACATGTAGAAGTCATGCATTTTAGATTTTACTAAAATAAAGAGGAATTTCCTTCAAAAAAAAGCTGAAGTCTCTGAAATTTTGAAGAATATTTTCAAAAAGAGTTTGTGAAGTTCCAGATTTTGACATCAAGTAATCTCCTCCAGTTTGTAATAAATCCTGGTTCACACAGTAAGGAATTCAAGTTAAGTCTGTGAAATTTTAGTAACATACCTGTATGTATGCTAAGCTTCACACTCATTTAGTTCATTAGTTTCTTAGTCAGTCATTATTTGACTTGATGGAGGATCATCAAAATGAGATTTCAGAGAATCCAGCCACAGTTTCAGACCTCCTACGTGTATGAGTCGGTAGAGACTCCTGGTCTATAAATGTGTCTTCAGAGACGTCTGCTGTTTTAGCTCAGACAGGAAGTAACCTTTATTAAGAAACGCTAACAGATACTGTACTGATAAAGTTAGACTGAAACTTTATTTATACACGTATTTATGAGACCCAGATTAAAAACAGCACCTGTGAATTTCCGAGGCATCTAACGCTTTCTATTTCGATCCCTTGACTGAAGGAGCAGCAGAGTGCTCAGCGCGGTCTAAAGCGGGTCCAATTAACTCACTTTATAAAAAATGAATGACTCATTACAAAGATAAGAAAGAATATGAGCTCTCCAAAAAGATGCTGAAAATTAACCTCTGAGTTGTTTGACATCATTTTGTTTTGATTTTGATTGACTGACATCTTCATTTTGAGCATTTTTTACTAAAATAAGAGTGAGTAAATAACAAGAATAGGGAATTATATATGAGAAATGTGATTAAAACACAATATTTAACTGAGTGAAAACAGGTTAACTTTTTTAACTGTTATTATTAACCTGTAGGTTCATACAAAGAGGGTTAAAAACCAACCAAAAATAGAGCCTAAATCAGATTTAAGTCATTTATTTAGTAATTATGTCAAACATTTGATAGTTGTAGTTTCTTAAATGTGACATTTATCCCTTTCTGTGTCTTATCTTAACATCTAACATCTTGATGTTTCATTTTTTTTCTTGGCTGGATAATTTATGTTTATAGTGTGTCTGTTTTTAATAAATGATTTATAGATTCATCAAGAAGATATTTGGTTGATGATTGTGAAATTAAGGTTGTTGCTGCCAGCGGAAAAGCAGTTTAATACATAACATTTAAGTTACATAATGTTTTAATATAATATTTTAAACCATTACCTGTTTTGATGTAATTGCTCTTCGTATTACTGAGTTATGTGCAGAACTGGCAAAGAGTTTTAGATTTTAATCTGTGGGATGTTGACCAATCAGGAAACAGCAAGCTTCAGGCCACAACATATCTGTTACTGGCCTTGGTAGTCAGTAAAAGTTGATGCAGCGCAAGTTCATTGGCTCACGGGCTGATGATAAGCCAATCAGAATGTCAAGGATTTTTTTTTTTTAACTGAAGATGAGGGTTTGAAATCTTCTCATTTTAAGAGATGCAGGATACTATTCACACTCGCATTTCATACCATGCCCAAACATGTTTCATACATGACGTTTATTAATGATGCAGTGCTCCTTTTGCAGCCTTGCACAATCGATATAAAACACAAGAGTTTATTTTGCAGACATATATTGCGAGATGAATTTCACTTCTCCTTTGATCTGATCACACTGTCGCTTCTCAGGTTCCTCATTTCAGCGCAGCACGCTGAAAAGGAAGCTTCGTCTGGAAGTCGTTAATCGCTCTCAGAAGGCTTTGATGGAATGTCAGAGAAGTCGCAGTCACTAACACAGCCGTAAATCATCTTCAGACAATAGACAACAGGTTCTCAAATTCTGTGGGATGTGGAAAAAATTAGTCTTTTTTCTTCATCATGTGCAAAAACAACGGCCACATTAAAATAAGGGACAGATCGATTGGAAGCTCAGTAGTTGGAGATGTTTTGACGGGAAAAGTCCGTGTGTGCTTTTGTTTTGTAAAAACAATAAATACACACTATTTGTCAGTTTACTTTGGGTTATCATGTGCAGGAGTCGTACAAATTGTTTCCTTTGTACTTATTTGATATTTATTTGATATTTCTCTGCTGTGGATGCCTCATGTGTGTTTGACTCAGTTGGAAGCAGGTGCTCCACTCTCCGTCCAGTATAACAGGATTGAGAGCTGAGCTGATTAGTGCATTATTCTATTAATTGATCCCATTTTAGCCAATCAACTTTGAGGATTTCTTACATTCCTTTATCTTAAATGTTTAAATTAAATTACTGCTTTGGCTCCAGGACAGCCGGTCAGACAAAAGGAGTTCTTAAGGATGTCACGTCTGTCTTAGAGCTGATCTTTGGTTGATTACAAAAGGACTCTTGGAAACTTAATGATCGTATAAATTTCTCATGAAAATCTTCATTTTATGGCTCTTATCTTAAATTAAAAAAGCACATCTTATGAGGTACAGAGAGGATAAAGAGGAAAGCAAATAAAAGTAGGAGATAGTTTATTAAAGCTTTTCTGTGAAGAAAATTTTAAAGAGAGGATTTAAAAGCTGTTAAAGCCTAATGTATCATGATTGTAATTCCCCCCCCCCGTTTTGTTTTTGTACGTGTTGAATCTGCGGCAGGTGATTCATACGAACATGGATGTGATGTAAACCTTCTGTGCAGACCTCAGAGCTTCACCTCCGTTTGACGGCTGTGTGTCTTCTCTTGTTCCTGCTCTGTGATTTCTCCATGATAACAGCCTTTCTACCCTCAGACACACCTCTCTACCTCCTTAATTAGTAGATTACACCCCCCACCCCCCTCCTGTGTGTCCTCTTCTCGTCATCATGGTCGTTGTCGGCATGCGGCTGCTTGGAGAGGATTACACTTTAATCAGTCAGATAGGGACTCAGCCGGGGAGCTTACACAGCCTCCTGCAGGGCGCCGGCAGCTAAAACCCAACAAGGAGGAAGATTAACCGGGCAGTAGGATGGATCTCCTCCCCTCCATGCATAAGAAACTCCAACATGTTGAACACAACTAAAATGCAACATACGGCAGAAAAACAGATTAATGTCAACCATCAGACGTGAAGCTGCAGCAGCTTCATCCTAAGAAAACTCAGTAGAATAACGTAATGGATGAGTTTGGGTTAAACGCCTAAATTCACAGTTACTCCTACTACTTCCACATGAGACATCACAGGTAATTACAGCATTACATAATATTCATGCTCTCATGCAAACAAGTGACAGCAGGTATGCAGCAGTAAACACACAACCAAGAAAAGGCAGCAGTGAGCTGCTTACAGACAGGAGCTAATGAGGATTAGTTCGTCGTGCAGCAGCTGTGAGAAAGTCTTCAGAGGTTAATTTGTCCAGTTTAAACATCTTTTACAGATCAGACTGGTGTTTTATACAGAATTACACGCTGTGTTTTAGTCAGTATGGCGTCATTTTAGTTTAAGATTCATTTTTGTTTCTTCTTTTGTTGACAGCAGGTTTGCATTGCAAAGATTTTTGTTTTCCAGCAGAACAAAAATTTCCATTATTTTCTATAAACTTTAAAATAAACCTTATTATCTGATACACTTGTGGGTATCTGTCAGCTCAAACAAATACCTGCTCATAGAAAATAGATTTTTGTCTGCTTTAGTTCAGTGTAAGTGTTTGGGTGTGTGTCAAGCTCCTCAGAGAACTGGACCCACAGAGGCAGGGGATGGAGTTTCACGTGTCTCTTCTGACAGACTGAAACATAAGCTGGTCATGACATAGATACTCACCTGTCCACTCACACACACACACACACACACACACACACACACACACACACACACACACACACACACACACACACACACACAGAGGCAGCTTCTCAGGTGCTCAGGACTCTGCAGGCTGAAACATTTAACCAAACAGTGAACTGTGATCAGGATCAGAGAAGACACATTTTAGGGCCTGATAACCAGCGATTAAAGGCTGAAAAACCTCCTTCAGGGTTGGTTAACATCCAGGTAGAAACTATAATATTGTCAAGGAAGAATCAAACCTGAATGTGGAGCAGAAGAAACACTACAAATTAAAGGCAGGGTTGGTAGTCACGGAAAACTTGCATTAATATGAATGTAGCATCTCCTCAGGACTCCGTTTAGCCCTCTCCCCCTTACACTTGAAGCTCCTCCAAAACAACGCCCCTGCTCATATGCATGGACGCCACTGATTGACAACTATATTATCTCGACTGATTATAAACAACAGACTCCAAACCGTTCCTCAGCATATCGATTTTGTTAGCACTATCTTACCAGTAATCAGGGTAAAGTTAGTTTTTCTGCAGATCTCCAGCGTACTTGGATCCCTTTTGGTTATGTGTATTAAACTAGGGCAAGTGCACACCAGCAAAATGTATGCGCAGGAGGCGGGCAGAACAGCAGGATGGGATTTGATTTGTTTAATAAATTGGATCCCAAACGCTAGGATTGGTTGGTGTTTACCCAGGTTTACTCCTGCTGTAGACAGCGGATATTTTTCACTCTGTTTTAAGAACACATCATGCATTGATTGCCATCAGGACATAAAGATCATTTTAACTAGACTAACAAAATGTGCGTCTAAATCCGATTACCAACCCTGCCTTTAAATATATCAACCAGGTTACCTCTTCCATTATTCACTCCCATGTTGCTGTGTTTTGATTGCCTGTCACTTTTGCATGTGCCACACTCAGCAGAGATAGTACGGCTGTGGGATGTCTCACTCCTTAGACATTATTTGTCTACGTTTTGTTAATCTCAGGGGCGCATGCGCAGAAGAAACACTTAAGTGGGGCAGAGGTGGTCCTGGAATAAAAACAGGAAGTGTTTGGAAGCAGCAGAGATACAGAAAAAGTCTGAGGTCATGAGAATCACAACCTACAAATAAAAGCGGTGCACAAGACTTCACGTAATATAACATCAATTAATCCTGTTTCATGCCTCCTGTCTGAGTCCGTGCAGATGTTTCTGACTCAACATGACGTTCCTGCTGAGACGTTGGCGTACCCCACCGTGTTGACTATTGTGTGTGCTGTGTGGTAGTTATGAAATGTTGGATTGAAGCTTGTCTGGTCTTGTTGTGGAGCAACAGGAAGATTACTTCAGAATGTAGAGCCATCTGTTTCCAAACGTGAAGAGAAAACTGAGGTGGTGTTCGCATGTGACGGATTAGGTCAGGAAATAAAACTAACATTTAATACTAATAATAAATACCCGACCCTTTACTTTCTGAGCTGCACCCTGCTGATAGGAAGGCCCTAACCCAAACAGAGCTGTTTAATAGCAGCTTCTCCATCTCTCTGTGTTCTCTCCTTTGCTGCTTTGTTTACTTTCTCTCATAAAAGTCAAAAGACAAGTAAGTGATTGGATCAAACGTCTGCTTTCAGTCGATGGGGAAAAGCCTGAGTAAACGTTCCCTTTTAGAAAGCGTGTGTGTTAGTGTGTTGGCCCATTGAGTCTCAAACACTCTCTATTCAACAGAACAAGTGTGAGCAGCTCTCTGTTAAAGCGTCACCCTCACTTCCTCGCTCTGTGGTTCACCTTTTATAAACGCTCTGTGAGTCACTCGTGGTTTTCATACGAAAGATTTAAAACCAGATCCCGCTGATCTTTAAATGAAGTTTGAAAGTTGTTCCTGGTAAATTAAGTACCACATTTAGCAAAAACATTTGAAAAATGCCAGAATCTGTAGTTTGATTTTCAGATCTGAGGTGTTTCTACGTCTCTCTCTGTGTTTTGTACACACAGGGTCCTAAATGTCATCTTGTTTTAGTAGCGACGCTGCGTCAGTGGTTTGAAGATGCTTTTAAAATTACTCGGGGTATTTTTCATAGTTCTGGTATGTTTTGTTTTTAGAAAGCAGAAGTGAATTTATGAGAAATGAAATAAACAGTGAAATGCATTACCAGAGTTTCTCTAAATGACACTGCTTCTGCTTTCAGGCCGATTGCCTGATTTAAAAGAACTGACAAGTGTTAAAAAGGAGCCAACAACATGGTAACAAAGCTCCTCTTCATTATCATGTGTACCACCATGTGTCACAGTTTTGCACCAAGTGTAAAGGTTAGTTCAGCTTTTTTTAGGTTTAGAGCAGGATGAGATAAAAACGAGACTTGTCTGGACTTGTTCTGAAAGTTTTTGAGTTTTATCCTCGCAGCCAAAGTCCACACACTGTTGTTTGCCTGATCTCAGGCCTCTAGTCCTTTTTTGATTTGAAATATTCACCCTCAAGCATTTTTGCCACTTACTATGGTCAAGTTTAAGTTTTTGCTCACAGAAATCAAAGATGCATTTGATTGCTGCTTTTGCGTCTCTGGTAATCAATTCTTAGATCCTCGAAGCTGCAGCAGCCACAGAAAGAGCCTGTTAATTCTGTGTGATTCTGGAGGATTTAATGCACACCTGACAACAGGCTGATGAGGAAATGTTCTCTGTCAATTCAGGCTTTTTTGTGGTGGGAATTGTCTAGCACATTAAAAAAGGAAAAGAAAAATTGAAAAATGCCTTTCTTGATTTCCTTGGATGGTTTACAGTCAGCTGTATCATTTATTCTGATTGTCTTCCTCTTCGCCCAGCAGGATCCCGAGGCAGCTCTTGTGGTGCGTCATTCATCCAGGCCCTGGTGCTGGTGCGTGTGTCTGGGTGTGGCGCTCATGCTGTCAGGACTGGTGGTGGGAGCAGCTTACCTGTACCGCTATTTCATCATGGAGGTGAGCAGACAGCAGGGTTTGACAGTCCCTCCTCTCGCAAGGACATAAACTGAACTGAAAAGAGTCAAAGGTGTATGTAGGCAGATGAGTAAACGATCAGCTCTCATATTGGGGAAAAAAATCCTGTAAAGAATCAACACTGATAAAATAAAACAAGACAAAAACAACATTAATTCACACACGTGTTCCAAGAAGGAGGAACAAAACAGTACTGTAAATCAAAGCTTCAGGACTGGACAGGTTGGAGCAGGCAACGATCTGTGAACTGTTTTCTAATGTCAGAGCTCACTCCACCTCTAATGGGCAGGGTTTTAAAGGAGTATGAGATAAAAAGATCAAACCTGATAACTACACAGCTACAGGGAGGTTAATAACCACCAGTTAAATTCAGGTGGAAACAGCCGGAGCAGAAAGCTCATCTGTGAGAGAAGCCAAGGCCAAAGTATGAATTTACATTTGATCCCATCGTCCAAAGCTTTGATGTAAATTGTAGAGAGAAAAAAAAAAGAAATCAGATCTCGAATGGATTCTGAAGTATTATATCGTAAAGATCACATGCTGTGTAAATGAATCAAGGTTAGAGTTTTCACAGTGTTAAAGCTGAGGACTCGTGTTCATATTCAGTGAAGCGATAACAGCCCGGACTGGATTAAAAACTGTTTCTGTGTCCATGTTTCATTTCAGCATCAGGGTGACGTGTTCTTCTGCGGAGTGCAATACCGTGAGGAAGACTACATGATCCCGGAGGAAGAGGTAAGCTGTGTTAGAGAACAACGCTGTTATCTTCCAACCAAGCCAGACACATGGAAGTGATTTTTGCTGCAGAGCTGATGATCAGTACAGAGTCACTGATAGATGACTTTTGTTATTGATTAACTGATCCAGTCTGCAGTGAATCACAGCTCAACACTCCCCTGAAATCTGTTAATGTCTCCTCAAGAGCTGCAACACTAAACCAAACATCACGGATTAAACATCTGTTTTTATTTGATAACTGAAAGTGAATCACTCGACAAGTTCACAGCAGCTGTATTTGCTTTGGTAATTTGTGAATGGTTTAATGAACTGGCTGAACTGGTTTCCAGGTGGAGGTGGAGCTGCCGAACCAGTTCCACCTGCGGCAGATTGAGGAAAGGATCAGGGTGCTGGAGAGGGAGCAGGTGGAGCTCATAAACGTCCCTGTGCCCGAGTTCGAAAACGGAGACCCTGCCGACATCGTGCACGACTTCCAGAGGGTGAGACCAAGAAGCCCAGCCCACAATCTGACATCACACATCATCAGTTGTTTCCAGTTTGACGCCATTTACTTAAGTCAAACCCCAATTTTAGTGATTTATTCCAAGTGTTCACATTTTGAGGGAAACTAAAGATAAATTTATTTTATTAAAGCATCAGCTTTCTTTGTGTGTAAACATTCTTCTCGTCTCTCTCAGAGGTTGACTGCTTACCTGGATCTCAGTCTGAACAAGTGCTATGTTATCCCACTCAACACCTCCATTGTCATGCCACCCAGAGACTTCCTGGAGCTGCTCATCAACGTCAAGGTCAAACATAACGATTCATTTTACAATCCAGACTGAGATTTTGTTAATACAGGCACCCCCGTCACTTCATTCATTTCAATTGTCAGATTTTATGCTCATGGTGCGTTCCTCTCAATCTCAGGCTGGCACCTACCTGCCTCAGACATACCTGATCCATGAGGAGATGATGGTGACTGAGCGTTTGGAGCACGTCGACCAGCTCGGATATTTCATCTACAACCTGTGCAGGGGCAAAGACACTTACAAGCTGCAGCGCAGAGACAGGATCTTAGGTGAGCAGAAATCTGTTTTAAGATAACTGTGTATGTGCGAGAGCAGCTCCAGAAATTATATATCCTTTAAAAAAATCACAAACCATAAAAGAGTGAAAATGAACTTAAGTTTTTTTGAGCCGAGTGCTGTTATTATCAGAATTTAAACTAAAAATTAAATATTAACAATATTGACAGGAACTAACCTGAGCAGTTCTCCTCCCCATAACCAGAACTGTAACCCCCCTCTTGTTGTGTTTCAGGTATGCAGAAGCGTGAAGCTCTGAACTGCTTCAAGATTCGTCACTTTGAGAGCCAGTTTGTGGTGGAAACTCAGATCTGTGAGCCTTAAAGAGACCCGAATGCCTCACATCTGCTCTTAAAGTCTGCAGTGAGATTTGTGTTGTTAACCCTCACATGACTCTTTTTTTCTATCTTTACTTCAGGTAGTTTGAGTGAGAGGAGTGAAATGTGAAGCTGTTTGCTGAATTTTTCGTTGATTGTTGGGGGAAAAAAGGGGAAGGGTTGTGTATTTTTCACTTTTCTGATCGGGGATCTCTTTTGAATCTTTTCAGACAATAACAAGCTTAAAGTAAGCTTTAAAACCAGTAAGTTTTTTTTTAATCATAATTACAGTTATAGCAAGGATGTTTATCTGAATAGCAAATGTTAAATTAAATTAGTTTTCTTTTAGTCCAAATTATCAGAGATTTTAAAAGACGGCAACTTTTGTAACAGAGTAAGGAGACTTTTGTTTTTGTATTTTGTCTGCTGTAGCTATTAAAACCCTGCACCTGTTTCTTTCTTAACTGGAAAATTATCTTGATATATGCATGTGGACTTCATCTTCTCCTGTTTAGCTTTAAAAACAAAGTAGGGAATGTGAGAGTATAAAATTCACAGCAGAGAGGGTTCACAGTTCAGTTTGAATCTTTTTTCACAGGGGCTATCTTTTTTGAATGTGTATTTTTTTGGATATCTCTTCTTGTACTAATTTGTATATATAATCTCTTATGAACAGACCAACAATAAACAAAACAGAAAAAACAGACAAGTTTTTGTTTTCTTCTTATCGGTTTTAAGTGTTGAACTTTTAGTGTCCTGTTTCAGCTTCCCTAAACTTGTAAGGAGAATATTTCTGTTTGCTGCTAGTACATTTTTTGAGATTTTAACTGTATTCAATAAGGTCTTGTGAAATGTTTGATGGTCAGGAAGTGGCTGCTTCTTAAAACCCATGACTGTAACCCCATGAAGCTGCAAATACTTCTGTTCTGTATAACTGATAACACAGGATTTAAAGCTTGTACCAGAGTGTTTAATGTGTTGCTACTTAACTGTAGTACGTGATGTGTTTATTTGTACTTGGTCACCGCTCTGTCATCATGTGACTTTGTGTCTGCAGCCGTCACCTCAGAGGACTGACACCAGATCAGGTGTCACAGCAAGTGCTCGGCCTCCGTGTTATTTGATCACAGTGGAAATTTGTCCTTGATTAAAGCACTAATCAGAGGTACCTCACCCAGGGGCATGATGGGAAATGAGCCAGGTGGTTAGCAGGGGAGTGTCACCTTGAGGGATGGGAGAGGAGTTTGATCAGAGCAGAACAGTCATCATAAAACTGGAGGATATTCTATGTTTCTGCACTGGAAACAGATTAAAAGTGTCTTTGGGTACCTGCTCTATTACAGTATCAAAGTTTAGAGGTTATGGACTACTCTTGACATCAGGAATTGTCATAATGTTGAATATCATTCATATTCATATATAAATAGAAAGATATAGTTTTCTAAGTAAGAGGAGAGTACCAGGACTTCTGTATTAGTTAAACCTTATTTGCAGTAAAGATTTTGCTAAAGTACAATCTAAATGGTATTATTCTTAGGGTATTTTTAAACCTTGGGGTGTTGTTATATTTGGGACCTGAATACTTCTTCCATAATAGAATGTGTCAAACAGTCTTACTCCAAGTCTACGTCATTCTCTGTCAGTAAAAAAAAAACACACACACTTGCATGATGGCTGTCTGACATATCCCTCAGGGGTGTGATCTCTAAAATCTGACAACAGAAACCTGATCAGGGAGTGTGAATAAAGCCCCAAACCTCTGCTGACATTCTGAGGATTAAAATAAGGGTCTGGAATTAACACTCGGTGAAGTATCTGCCTCTGATTACAGACCTGACAGGTGAGAGATGACTACAGAGAGAGAGATAATGTGTCTGTCTGATCATAATTTAATTAGGAAAATTGACAAAATCATGCAAATATATTTTCATGACCCCAAAATATTAACTGAAAGTTTTTCTGCGGTTCATAATTTTTTTTTAAAATGACTTAACTTCACTGCTATTGTTGTGAAACTGATTGTTTTTTCAGGCAAATTTGAGTAAATAAAATCCCACTTCATACTTTCAGGTTCAGTTTCACGTTGTTGCAATACCAAAGGCATACAAATGCAATTCAGAGTAAAGTACTTCAAAAGAATCAGAAATCTGAGAAAGTAGATTAATATGATTTTTTTTGTTTCAGTCTAACATGTGAAAACTTAAAATCATATCTAATACAAAATACAATTTTCCACATTGAGTTCGTAAACGAGATGAGTCGTAAAAACTGCCCCTACTACAACTCCCAGTATGCCTTGTGTTCCCCTCGCGCTTGCCTTATTTGACAAGCGGTCTTGTTGACAGTATTCGTGCACTTCTAGCTTTTTGAGCTCCTCAAAGCTTCATTTTTTAGGATGCTTAACTTCTGAAAAGAATTAAAACTGTGTGAAAGGTAAGACGAGACATATATGTGATACTTAAAAGAAAGATATCTCCACTGTATGACCGAACTTGTGAACTTTTGTGAACATGCTAACTTGAAGCTAGTAGCCTGTCTATCTGTTTCCATAGCAACAGACTCTTTCATCCGGGTTTGAAACCATTTGTGCAAAAGGGAAAAAACTGATAAATGAATGCAGAAAATATATAGAAACTTATCAACTACCAACTTAGCAACTAATAACTAATGTGTCATAGAGCTTAATTGATTTATAAGCTACAGCTGCTGTCTTCAGAGTTTTAGAAACTTCACTATATTTACGTGAAAAAATATTAAAATAAAAAGAAAAAGGATGTAGAGGCTAGTTTTATTATCTTATATAAAATAAAAATTTCCTAACATTGCAGCTTTTTTTCCAATCAAAGCTAGGTCTTAAAAAATAAATAAATAAAATAAATTCTGGAAGAAACTGGCTTTCTGTAAACCAGCCATTTACAGTTTTACCTTAGTCTACGTACTTAAATTCAAAGTTTAATCACTGTTCTTAAATACTTAGTTTGTTACTTTTTTTGAACATTAATTGAATGACTAGTTGTAATCTTACTTATTTCACCAATGTGTTTAAGGTTAAGTAGCTGTTAAATGAGAAACAGTTTATTTGTTTTATATCCTTTGCTGACTTAGAGCATCTAGGTTTTGGGTTGCAGCCCATTTTCTGTCACAGTATGTTGAGGTTTTTTTTAAAAAATGTGTGATAACCTCTCTCTCATTCTTGTTTAAAAGGTGTTGCACTGATTATTTTCTGTTTCAGGTGTTGCAGGTGTTATGAACAACTATGAGGTCATCCGTCAGATTGGAGAGGGAGCGTTTGGTAAAGCCTTCCTGGTTGTGGATAAAAGTGAAGGTGGTGACACAAAGTGTGTGGTCAAACAGATTAACCTCAGGAAGGTACAGCTGCAGACTTTTTAAGACTTTGTGTTGTGAAATAGTTTTCTAAATCAGAGGGAAACAAATTTTTACATCATTGTTTGTTTATAATGAACAGCTTTAACTGTTTTAACAGAGTGCTACATAACAAAATGTAGACTCAAAGTCTTCTTCTGCTCAGATGTCAGCGAGGGAAAAGGAAGGGTCCAAGAAAGAAGTGACTCTGCTTTCAAAGATGAAACACCCAAACATTGTCACCTTCATCAGCTCGTTTCAAGGTGAATGTGACTCCTCAGACAGTTCATGAGCCTGTGTTTTTGTTGGCAGATTTATGCTCAATGTTTGCTGTGTGTTTATAGAGAGGGGCAGCCTGTACATTGTTATGGAGTACTGTGACGGAGGAGATCTGATGGAAAAGATCAACATGCAGAGAGGAGTCTTCTTCACTGAGCAGCAGGTACACTCAGGCTGAAGGAAATCAATTGACAAGAGAATAAAAATCATACTGAAGGTGTCCCTGTGTTCCACAGGTGGTTGACTGGTTTGTTCAGATCTGCCTTGGACTCAAACACATCCACGACAGGAAGATCCTCCACAGAGACATCAAATCCCAGGTTTCTGAACACACTCAGGCATCCAGAGCCAGTTACTTTATGGTTACATTTATAGGACTGGTCTTCTTTTAATATGATGACCTGCAGTTGATAAACAACATGGTCCAAATAGCCCAAGGTTAAGACGTTTAATTAACGAGAGCAGTCATCACAGAGCTCAGAAGACGCTCAGCTTTGTCCTGAACAAAGAGCTCACTGTGTGCCAACTCCCAGAATAACTCAGACTGACCAAAGACTGCTGCTCTGTTCACTGCCATCACTATCTGTCATCACACACACACACACACAGACACACACACCCTTACATACACACATTAGCACAGTCAGTGCTCCAACACAGACATGCTTTCATCCCTCTGCTCTCCCTCTGGTTTAGAATATCTTCCTCACCAACGGAGGGATGAAAGCAAAGCTGGGGGACTTTGGAATCGCAAGAATGTTGAATAAGTAAGTCAGTGTCATCTTCACACACACACAATCACACACACACACATACACACGATGCAGCTGTTTATCACTGAGCGCTCTGTAACACATGGAAGACCTCCAAACAAGTCATTATCATTCCACACACTCGACCAGGACACATAAACACACATGACGGTTGGTCTGTGAGACTCCACACAGAGGATCAAATCTGAGTGCAGTAAACAACACACTGAGCACGCAGACATTAATCAAATTTAGTTTAGTTTATGTGTGGTGAGGTGGTTTTCAGAGTCTTTGAGTAGTCGGCACCTTAACCAAAGAGACTTTTCTCCCTAAACTGCTCACAGTATTTTAGGGTTTGCAGCCAACAAGAGTGCATTTAGCAAAATGCCCAACACCTGCAACCCTCTGTCTGAGCTACACATATTGTTTGAGCATCAGATAATAATAATAATAAAAGCTACGTATGTCTGCTGTGGTTACTCAGTACCATGGAGCTGGCCAAGACTTGTGTGGGGACACCGTATTATCTCTCACCTGAGATCTGCGAGAGTCGACCCTACAACAACAAAACGTACGTACAGGCATCGGTCTGCAAACATAAAGTGTCATAGATGTTTCTTTTTCTCTGCTTTCATTCCCAGCTGGGTGGGGTCATCTCTTTGGGTCAGTTCAGGGAGTTTCCTGTAAACTGTGGGCAGCAGAAACAAAGCAGTTTCATTCTGACTGTTTATCATTCTGTTATTCATTAAACTGTGTCACCCATCTGGAAACAAAACAAGCTGCAATGAACCATAAACTCAGTTTAACAAACATAGAAAGCAGCAGGAAAACAGCAGAACTTCAACATCAACAAGAGAATCAGTGGATTGAAAAAAGAGGACTATTTTCTCAGAGACTTCTATGCAATCTGATTCTGCGACCATGGGAGTCGCCCCCTGCTGGATGAGAGAAAAGATGTAGATTTGAGACACTTCGGTTTTGGTTTCTCTTTTAAACCAGGAAAAAAGAATCATGATCATATTTCATTGTTTATTGTGTACTAACACAAACAGAATCACTGTTAGTAAACTCCAACATTTCATAAACACCAAGCGTCAGCATCCTCCTCTTTGGTTGCTCTGTTCTGTTTTGTTCTTTGCTCTTGTTTTGGTACAGCTGAGGTCAGAGGTGCTTCCTCTTTCCCACACTCTTAGAAAGACGTATGATTCGTTATACTTGTGAGACCCACAATGTCAAATAAAAGCCTTCTCCAGCCTTAATTTAAGTCTTTGACCTAACCCTAAAGTCATGTCTGAACTCTGAAACAGTCCTCCAAAGAGGAGCATGCCCTCATTCCTTGGTCCAAAACATCAGTAAGACCTCACAAGGCCAAAAATCAAGAGCAAACACACATGCACATAGTTGGTTCCTTGCCAGTATAAACACATGCCAAAGCAGGGATTTTACTCCAGATCCTAAAAAACCTTTAAACTGGACTCTCTGTCAGCAGCTGTGCGCTGACTGGAGACCTCACCGCTCTCTAGATTCTAACATGATGGTTTGTTTCTGGTGATTGTTTTATGACTTCAGCTCTGGGGAAGAGAGGATACTGTGAAGCCCCACCTCTTCATCCTGTTTCAACAAGAAATATGTTGAGTTACACAAGACGTTCAAAAAAAAGGTTCACGGTGACTTCATAGAAACACTCCCTGATTCTTCAGAGCTTCAAAACAGAATGATGAATCTGAATCAGAGATGTTTTCCGAGTAATTATGGTTGATTCATTTCAGACTGCATTTAAAGTCAAGATCCAAGATTGCATGTGCTTGTGTGTATGTGTGTGTGTGTGTGTGTGTGTGTGTGTGTGTGTGTGTGTGTGTGTGTGTGTGTGTGTGTGTGTGTGTGTGTGTGTGTGTGTGTGTGTGTGCTCTCCGCAGGGATATCTGGTCTCTGGGATGTGTCCTGTATGAACTCTGCACCCTGAGGCATCCAGTAAGCTGCACCACACCTAGCAGAACGTCAGCAGCTGCTTCACACTCACAGCATGAAATCCTGAGCTTATGCTAACACAAATGCAAACTGAGCTTGCAGAAGGCTCTCAAATCTATGCTGTAACAACAAAGTGTTTAACAAAAAAGTTAATACAGAAATAATTCACCATTTTGGTGCATAGAAATTATAAAATCGAATATAATTATACATAAAAAAGAAAAAGAAGAAGAAAAATACACAAAACAGATCATCCTTCTCAAACACGGAAGATGCAAAGAGTTTATCGATGAAGGGGAAAGGGTCTGAGTTTGCTTTGAAAATGTTATACCTGTGTTTACCTGCAGTTTAAGGGCAGCAGTCTACGACAGCTGGTCAGTAAAATCTGCAGGGGGTACTACAACCCAGTGCCCCCCCATTACTCCTATGACCTACGCCTGCTGATCACCCAACTCTTCAAGGTCAGACAGTTTCTTCTCTGCTTTTAGTTTTGTGTCAGTAAGCCTTTAGCGCTTCTTTCGTAAAGAATGGATTTGCAGTATGTCTCTTTGCAGTTTTTGTGTTTGTTTGCATGTGTTTCTGAATTTGCAGCCTCTGTCCCCTCATGGAAATAATTAGAGCTGTGATTAGAGTGTGATTTCTCATTGGCCATCATTAAAAATGGATCGTAATGAAGTATGTGTAATCATCATGGCCCAGACATGAATTCAGATAATTTTTTTTATCCTGAAGATGTCCCTTGAAGCTGGTTTTGTTCCATTAAATTGAATAAGAACAACAAGTAATCACTCTGGAATTATCACAAAGAAACTGTTTATGGCGTCTTCTGGTTTAATCTCTTGCTGAGTTCTCTGAGTTTAAACTGAAAAAGAGAACATTTTTAAAGAGGAAGCATTAAAATCAGACTCTGAGGAAACTGTTTGAGCAGCTGTGGAGGATATGAGCCTGGGCTGCATGAGGAAGCACCCATTGTATCATGCTGATAATCATAACCACACACACACACACACACACACACACACACACACACACACACACACACACACACACACACACACACACACACACACACACACCACACACACACACACACACACAGACTGCTGATTACTGTAAATTCAGGGGAGTTTCACAGGTTTACAGGAACTCTCATTTTTTACAAAACAGTCTTTGGAAATAAAGTTTTCTGCAGAAAATATATATTCAATGTATTGTCACCCCAACACACCTGCTGCATATTTCTGTGAGCTGCATGAAGTAGTTCAAGGAACACTGGTTAAGTTTAGTTATTAGAGGTACAGTCCTCAGTTTCTGGATCCTTCCTAATCCTTTAACAAAAAGCAAGCACGTTTGTCATTTTTTAGGTGAACCCGAGGGATCGTCCCTCAGTCACTTCTGTCCTTAGGCGTCCGTTCCTGGAGAAACTAATCAGCAAACACCTGGATTCACAGGTAATTAAGCAGAAACTACAGTCACACAACATGCATGTGTTTACAATAATCCATGTCATACGTTTTTATTTAACCCCTCTCTTTTAAGTTATCTAGAAGCATCTCTGTTGAGTGCTTGAGCACAGATGAAAAAACTAGAAACATGCTGACCAAATTTATATTGTCTATTTTTTTATAATATAATAATAATAATAATAATAATAATAATAATAATAATAATAATAATAATAATAATAATAATAATAATAATCATATACATTTTATTTGTATAGCACTTTTCAAAATACTCAAAGACACTTTACATATTGTGGAACATAAATAAAAAAGACACATTAAAACAAAACACAAGAAAACAATGATCAGAGCATCAACTGTTAAAAGCAATTCTAAAAAGATGGGTTTTGAGCTGGGATTTAAATGTGGTAAGGTCAGTGCAGTCATGGATGAGTTTGGGTAGGGAGTTCTAGAGGGAAGGGGCTGCGATGGAGAATGCTCTGTCACCCCAGGTTTGGTGCTTGGTCCTATGCGTTGGGGAAAGGAGGTTACCGTCAGAGGAGTAAAGACTACGGGGCGGGATATGAGGGTGAAGCAGGTCAGTAATATAGTGAGGGGCCAGGTTATAGAGGGCTTTGAATGTCAGCAGAAGGACTTTAAACCGAATGCGAAAGGGAACAGGGAACCAGTGGAGGTTATGTAGGACGGGGGTGATGTGATCACAAGAGCGGGACTGGGTGAGTAGATGGGCAGCTGAATTCTGATGCTACTGGAGTTTATTGAGGACTTTTGATGATGAACTATAAAAGATGCCATTGCAGTTGTCGATTCTGGATGAAATTTAGGCATGTATGAGAGTTTCAACTGCAGAAAAGGAGAGTAGTGGATGGATATGAGTTATGTTTTTAAGATGAAAGAAGGCAGTTTTGGTGATGTGGGTAACACGTTCAAAGGTGAGGTTTGTGTCCAGAATAACAACGATTTTGGATGTGGGAAGACAGAGTTAGGGTGGTGTTATCAAATGTGAGAGAAAAGTTTTGAGAGGCTGTAGTGAGAGATTTTTGGCTGATTATTAAAATGTCTAATTTATCACAGCTTAGCTGGAGGAAGTTATTTTGCATCCAGGTTTTTATATCAGTGAGGCAGTTGGTCAGTGCAGAGAGGGTTGAGGAAGTGATGGATTTGGTGGAGATATAAATTTGGATATCATCGGCATAGCAGTGGAAATAGAAACCATGAGTGTGTATTATGTTACTGAGGGGGAGCATGTAGAGAATGAAAAGGAGAGGACCAAGCACCGAACCCTGAGGGACACCCTGTGACAGAGGGGCAGTGGAGGAGGAACAGTTGTTGATGTGGGTGAAATCTTACAATATCTCTCTCAGGAATATCTAAATATATTTAACTGCCAGAATATGAATCTCTTAAGTGTGCTGTCAAACCCATCATTGTTCAGTATGTGTGTGGTGTGTGTATCTGTGTGTGGTTTCTTGTGTGAAGTTGATGCAGGAAGAGTTCAGCCACACAGTGCTGCATCAACACAAAGCTGCAGCGTGCCAGGCAGCTAAAAAAAGAACAACAAACACAAAAGGTACTACATCACACACACACACACACACACACACACACACGCACACACACACACACACACACACACACACACACATTCCTTGTTTGGAAATGTGGATTCTGGCACCACACAGTGGTCATTCATACACACATTGTGACCTGTAGACAGAACTTCTTCCTGATTGGACGGATAGTAATGCATCACTCTTTGGCACACTTTGTGTTTTTGCAACTTCAGAACATAAAGTCATTGTGTGTGTATGTATGCGTGTGTGTCTTAAACCACAGAGGGAGTGCCTGTTAGTACTCTGCTGTCTGCTCCACAATGATTCTCTCATGTATTTCTGTCATCATATCTGTGGCAGCTCACCGTGTCGTTACAAGTTTTAAATTCCATTTATTCTTCAAACAACAAACTAAAACCAAAATTAGTTCATCAAATACTTTGCGGTCTACAACTTTAAGAGACTTAGCCTAGAGGTTCAAAAGTATTCTGAGCAAATACTTAGATATTAGAATGGATCAAATCTTAAAACAGGCAGGTCAAAAGGATAAATAAAGATTATGAAACAGATTATTTTTTTTGCATCTTTGTTATTAGCAGTTGGGTGTTCCTGCTGTATTACCACCATCGACTGATACAAAGACTCCTACAAGAACAGCGGTGGTGCAACATTCAACAACTGACCCCACTTTTACCTCACATTGAGCAGGATTATGTGATCTTGGGGAAAAGGAGTGGTTTAAATCAAAATCAGTCTGATTCAGATTAAACTTTTTGAACAAATGGGTCCTGGAGAACAAGAGCAGGGAGAGCAGAATAAACAGGGAACTCATGCCACCTAGAGGTGCAAGTGTCAAATATTTATGGCACAGATATCTCTCTGCATCTCTTCTTCATGTACTGTTCTTTTTCTTTTCAATCCAGAGAAGATTCAGAAGTCCAGAGCAGCAGAGAGACCTGCAGTTGCTGTGAAAAGACTTCCTGTGAAACCAGAATGGAGAGTTCCACTCAGAGCCTACAGCCCAGCACCCTGCAGAGTATTTATAATAATACTGAATATAATTTTATTAATACAGCTCCCCTATCATAGATACAGTTAACAAGTTTTCTTTACATTTCAACAATATCAAATATCAGTTCCTCCTCATTTCAGAGCGTTTTTTTTGCTCTAGCCCTGTCAAACTTCACTTTGTATGTGATTTTAGCTACCTCATCAAAGAGCAGCTCCTGCAGCTGCAGACAGAGGGGATCACAGGTGAGCAAAACTCAGGCTGTCAATTTTTGAACCTGCTGCAACACTTCAGTAAGTTTTACTTTTCTCCTTCACTCCAACTGTTGCAGGTTAAATGAGCAGCAGCCGGTCAGTCACTACCTGCACTATCACGCTCAGCTGGATGCTTTGCAGAGGAGAAGAAGGGACGATGTCCTTCCTCCCCCTTCTCCTCATCCTCTTTGTCAGGACAGAGAAACGGAGCAGCATGAGGCTCCGTCTGTGGAGCCGTACCAGATGTGAGTGAAAATGCAATGAATGCAGCAGTCCAGAATTGATAATTTATCTGTTTAGGATAGGCCTCAACCAAAGACTACACCACACAAACAGCTGCACCAGTATTAACTATATGTCCTCTGTCTGTGTTCATCAGTGTGGCTGCAGCTCGTAATGAATACCTGCAGAGGAGACACGAGGCGAACCAGTACAAACTGAGAGCAGAGAAACAGCTGGTAAGAAGAAACACAAAGTGACGCCTCTGCAGGCTCCTTCATGAATTTATTTATCAAAGGCTGTCACCGTTTAAAAGCAAACTTCATATTCCGACATTGTGTGCTTGGGTGTTGCTCTTGTTGTAACAGCAGAGTTTTTATTGCAGGTTTGGATGCAGGAACATGAGTCAGATGTGTGAACTTCAGCTCTATCTGAGAAACCACAACAGGAAAAGAGAAATGATTACATGTTTAAGGGCCGAGTGAAAGGGGTTAAGATACAGACGCTGAGAAAAACAAATAATATTCTCAAACTCTAAAGACAGAAAATCATAAAAAGAGAATAGCATCACAGAGTGCAGCTGCTGCAGCAATAGATTACATTCATGCATGATTTCAGGAGTAGCTCTGACCTTTGACCTTTCCACTTTGACCATCAGGGTCTGCGTCCGTGTACAGCTGAGAGAGTCAGGAGGCCTGGAGTTCAGGAACATGAGAGCAGACAGCATGAGGAGGAACACGCAGCTCAGGACAAGAGGCAGGAGGGACAACAGGTGGGACATGAAGAGGACAACAGCAGCCAGCTCTACAACACCTGAGCTGTTTCATTCGCAGGCTTACTAACAGTGTTTTGGCTTGACAGCAGTGGAAAGTGACTGAATATGAAAACCTGTCATTGGGTAAAAAGCTTTCAGGTTTTACATTTCATGAAACTTTATGAAACATGCTAATGGAAAGTGTGTGTGCAGGATTACCTCCGTCAGCTGGATCTCATCAGACAGCAATACCAGGAGGACATGAGACAAATGAGGCAGAGAGCTGAGGCAGAGGTACAGACACAGACTGTTCTCACTACTGTATTTATTTCTGTGAGGATGTGAAGGCAGCTCATAGATGATCTGATTAAATCACTTCATATTACAGATCTATAGAGTTTCTGATAACAAAGCTCAGTACATAAAGATATATAAAGCTGGATTCAACTCAAAACCAGACTTTTGGATGTTGCTCATGATCAGGGGTCCACTGCATGATTTTAATAACTGTTCTGATATCTGAGTATCTTAACATACAAATATTTAATCATCAATCACCAGGCCAGACCAACACACAAACATGAGACCTTTGTGGTGGACAAACCCAAAGACACTGAACCTTCTCCAGAAAGCAAGGAGCAGCAGAGAGTCTCACCTGCACAGGTAAGTACTAACAGTAAAACAGTGAAATTAGTCATTTTCACAGGAAGGGTTTGTTTTATATCTTAAGGAAAATGTTTGTTCATTTCAGCTGTTAAATTCTCTGCAGGATGTTGAAGCAGCTCTGAAGCAAATCAGAGAAGATAACAGAGATCAGAGGAAACAGAGAGACAAGGTGAGATCACACCTTCTTATAGTTCTCTTCATTCACAGGCCATCAACGTGTCATCCAGTCGGTTATGAGGAGCCTAGATGTTAATTCCGCATCCACAAGTATGACCCTGCTTGAGCTTAAATTCTTTGATTGGAGGAAGGTTCACAGACAAAGCCTTGTGGGACCCCACACATCATGTTTTCCATGCACTCAGATGCATCATTATAAATTTGCGGAAGCCTTCACGATCTTATGATTAAATTCTTTCATTTCTGCTTTTTTTCTTTAGAAAGGAATCATGTTTGAGATCAGATTAGATGACAAAGTGATTAAAGAGGATGCAGAGGATGTAAAAAATGAGAAGACAAGGGGAGAAGAGGAGGAGAAGGTCAGTGCTTACTGTTCTTATCTCTGTCTTGAGCTCCTCCTCTTCTTCTCCCTCAGTCTTTCTCATCTGGTCTCTTTGACCCCTGACAGGAGCTGGACCCTCTGAACCAGACCTTGAGCTTCCAGCAGGGAGAGGACTTGAAGATTAGGGACTGTTCAGAGGAAAAGAGGAGGGGGTGGAGCCAAAGAACTCCTCAGACTCTTTTGGAAGTGCTTGCTAACATGGACATCTACCCGGGCTGTGAAACTGTTGTTGTGGCTGAACAAGGTCCAGTACACCTGAGAAACAGGAGTTAAAGGCACCTGGACATGTACAGAACTAACAAAAGAGCACAGTACACACCTTTTAGCATCTCAGACGACCTCTATTTATGCATCTTAGAGCTGTTAATGTGACAATGGAGTTTCCCCACTCATGTACATCTTTGCCCCCTTTAGATGAGGAGCTGTCAGGCCGCAGGCAGTGGGTTGATGGTCCCCCTAACACCCTCCTGAATGTCCTGGCAGAGGCTGAACTCAACTCATCAACTCTGGACTCTGTGTCTGCAGGTCAAACATCAATGACTCTATAATCTGTGTGACTGACATTTCAGTTCATTTATTAACTCATAAAGACAATGAAACACTGAACTCTTCTGATCGCTCAGATGTTGAGTCAGAGAAGGGTGGAGCAGAGGAGGAAGAAAAGGAGAGAAGAGAAGAGGAGGAAGAAGACTCTGAAGTGGAGATGGATGAGGATCGTCTGGAGCCGAGATCAGACGATGACGACACGTAAGCCAACTCTTCCTTCTGCTCTTTGACCTGCAGGACAAACACCTTTTTTTTGTTTTGTTTTTGTTTTTACAAATGTCTGTGAAGACTTGGAGGGAGAAAAAACAGAGATTGATATATGAAATACTTTTGCAAGACCCTGTGAAACTTTGATCTGAAGTTTTTTAGAATGGTGCAAGAGATTCTCTGAGTTGTGTGAAAGTTTCTCAGTATCTCAATAATTTCTCAGGATCTTGCAAAAGTTTCTCAAGGTCTTGTGAAAGTTTGTCAGAATGTGATTAGGGTTTCATGGGATCTTGCAAATGTTTCACTAAATGTAGAAAGTATTATTTTTTAGATCTGCAAAAAAAAAAAAAATCTGCATGTTTGCTGAGAGCTTCCAAAAGACTCTCAGGACTGGCACCTTTAAAAATGTCTCAAGGATCTCTCAAAAGTTTTTCTGGATTTTGCAAAACTTCTGAAGAGCTCATGAAACTTTATTAGGTTCCTGCACAAATGTCCAGGATCTTGAAAAGTTCAGGGGTTGTCTGCCTTCGGCTCCCCCTCTGATGCTCTATCTCCTCTTCATCAACAGAAACTTTGAGGAGTCTGAGGATGAGCTGAGAGAGGCAGTGGCAGACTCTATGAAGAACCTCTTTGTGATGGAGGATAGCAGCTCAGATGAGGAGGAGAGCTCAGAGGACAGAGAACAGGTGGATGGGAGAGCAGGAGGTGATTCAGATCTTCAACAAGTTTGTCCTGAAGTCACAGATTCAGCAGCAGAGGCTGCTAAACCAACTCCTGTCCTTTCACCTGAGCCTGAAGGTCACAACGGTCAGCCTGAGAAACCCAACAGTAACACAACTGGAACTACACAGCATCAAACAAGCTGAGTGTAAATGAACTTTTATTGATAGACAGTAAGACAACAGTGACTTTCTCTCTTCCCTCCCCTTATTAACTTAACCTAATCTAAAAGTCTGAATAAATGAAGAAGTTAAATCTTCTTTAACGGGAAATTGGGGAAGACGTTCAATAAGGATTGATAAGATAAGAGCATGAGTTCAGGACACTCACCTAAAGATACAACTTTAAGTCAGACTTAAATCAACTCACATTCAAACTCTTTCCTTCCTGTTTGGTTCAACCAAACTTTTAGAGTTGAACAAATGAAAGACTCCACAAACAATTCCTCTCTATGTGGCCCTCAGCTTTATTTGGTTATGAACAGCAGCTGTGTAACTCTGTTTCTGGCCACAAGATGTCACACAACAAGACTCCGATAAGAAGTAATTTATGATTGTTTTTATTGCAGAATGGTTAAAGTGGGATTTAATTTGCTCAGTGAGACAAACACAGACCATCCTCTCCACTTGGACAGATTTAAATATTAACAATACCTCTCTTAAAATAAAGATATTTTATATTTTACACAGCAACACATCTCCATGCCTGGACCTCATCACAAACAGGAAGTGAAACATTAGCATAAAATAAACATTTGGTCTTTATCCGAACCCAAAGTGCTTCTTTCTGTTTCTAAAAAATCTTCATTGAACTTCAAACATCAAGTCAAAAATCAGTCGGTGGCCGTGATGTCGTCATCACAACAAAACTACGTACAACAAAAGTATTTCCTTCAGATAACTCACTTCAGGAGAGAGATCAGTGTCTCTGTTTGGAATGAATTTCTTTTCTTGTTTTAGCTTCACACCTAACAGTAATATTTTAGGATTCATGCTACTTCACCTGTGAAGTTTGAGACTTTCAGTTGGGCATTGTACACCTGCACAGGAGCTCAGTGTTTCTGACATTGTGGTGACCTCTCTTTCCTCTACCCTGTCCTTAATGTGAAAACCAAACAGCTGAAGACACTCACATGAGTGTGCATGCAAAGTTACTGAAAACCTTTGTTATGTTTTGGTTTGATTATTCATCGCAGTAAGAGGACTAGTAGGACAGCCTCAGCTCTGATGTCCACCAGGAATCTGTCCTTTCTTAAATCAATACAGAACAACACACTGTGTCATACTTTAAAGCTTTTCTTGGATGTAAATATGAAGCTGTCTGCATCTGTGCAGCTTTAATAATACAATAAACTGTAAAACCAAAGTCCTGGTCCCTTGTGGCCTCGGTCTACTGGTCCTCATCGCTCCAGTCTCTGCATCAGAGTCTCCGTGGCAGAGAGGAAGCTTGCCTCGAACTCCTGGTCGGAGAATCTCTCCACTGAGCGCCTGGCGTTTCGTCGGATCTCCAATCTGGCTGATGGAGACAGAGCCAAAATGGTTTCCATGGCAGAGGCGTAGCTGTCCTCACTGTCGGCCAGGAAGCCGGTCGGTCCGTCCTCAAATGGAACCACAATGTCCAACTTTGGACCCCCGGACTTATGAGCAAGGACGATGGTTCCAGCCGCCATACACTCCACCACACCTTTACAGAGAGAGACATACACAACAGTCAGCCACTGATCATCCCAGATACACAAAAAGCATAGGTGGTGTGTGTGTGTGTGTGTGTGTGTGTGTGTGTGTGTGTGTGTGTGGTAGTGTGTGTGGTAGTGTGTGTGTGTTTGTCCTCACCGATACCAAAGTGTTCGTTCCACATGGTATGCAGACCGATCGTGGCGTCTACCAGCTCTCTCTTCAGCTCCTCAAAGGGAATGTTGAGTTTGAATTCGACATGGTCAGAAACGCCAAGTTCCTCACATAGACCCCGCAGCATCAGCACCCGCTCCTCATCCTCCTGGTTCCTGCATCCACCAATCAGAACCAGCCGAAGAGACTCCCGCCCTGCAGGCCCCTCCCCCCTCCTATCCAGCAGCTTCCGAAACGCCCGAATCTGCAGCCGATGATCTTTCTCCGGCCTGAACTGACCTACAGACACAATGGCGTGGCACTTCCTGTCCCCTCCTCCTCCCTCCTCTTCCTCTCCACTCCCAAGCTCCTGCCCTAGCTCCTCCCAGCCTTCTTCCACCTCGTCCTCGTCTTCCTCCTCCAGTGGGACGTCCAGGAAAGCTCTGACGTCACAGGGTGGGTAAACAATGCTGGTGCGGTTTGGAGAGCGCCACAGAGCCAGAATGTGTCCCAGTGTCCAGGTGGAGTTCACCATGATGACATCACTGCAGGAGCCCGCCAGCCCATACAGCAGGGCAAAGCAGCAGTAATACACCACCTTCACTGCGCTCAGCACCGGGTTTCTGGAGATGAAGTCTGCGTTGTTAAATCTGGAACAAAGACAGGACGTCTATGTCAGCACTCCAGTCTGATGCAAACATTTGAGTAAAAATCCAAAGTTCTGTTCTAGTAAAGCTGACACAGCAAATCAAGAGGCTTTCTGTTGTTTGTCTGAATTTGTGTTGATTTGATTTTGATGTGTGTGTGTTACCGAGGGTTCCTCTCTCTGACCACAGACAGCATGTCAGTGCTGACGGTGGGATAGTGAACATAGCTTGCCACTTTACAGCCTCCAAGGTAACGGAAGATCGGCAGAGTGAAGGCATAACCCATCGAGTCCACGTACAGGTCAGGAACAAAGGATGTCAGAGCCTCCCAGCCTGCGCGCACACACACACACACACACACACACACACACACACACACACAGACATGTAGTTCAGTATAATTTATTAAACAATATATGGTCCACATGCTCTGTAATAGAGATAGTTTCTGTCCCTATGATCTCCAGAGTTCTCCTGTTCTCACCGAGGAACATGGATCCAGCACTCTGACCCAGCAGGGTGAAGTGGGGGTAAGACCCTGCCTCCACCAGCGTGCGATGACGGAGGAAGACGAAGGTGATTGGTCGAGGCAGTGTGATGTTGAAACGCTGTCGGGCTCCCTCCAGAATCTGCTCACCCGTCACGCCCTGATCGCCCGTGTAAACCACGAAGGAAAAGTTGGGGTATCTGGAGGATGGGAATCATATTTTAGAAGAGTAAGGCTGGTTTGATCTTTTAGTGACTCTGAGAGAAGGTAATTTACACCTCACATCATTCATCACCTCCATTCAGTTTGTAGGATTGTGTAGTCAGCTGAACTGCAGCCATTTTCCACCAGTACCATCACTTATCTTTTATTCAATACTCATTTCTTGATCTATATTTGTTACATAGCTGGTTATACCCCTATTACATCACGGACTGAAAACAACACTTTTTTGCGCTTTTTTGTAATGTATTCATTTCTTTGCAATGACTCTGAGAGTAAACAGGAGGGACAGTCAGAAAGATAGACAGGCCCGGAGACAAGTCAGTCTTCTGTACCTGTGCATGAGAGCCCTCAGGGAGCACCACAGGACCCGCTCGCCGCCTCCTCCAGCGTTGCAGTATGGGTGGAAGAAAGCCACGGCGGGGCCGCCGCTCTCAGCCCGGCGGGCCTTTCGGCGGCCCTGCAGCCACATACGGACCCCCAGCAGGAGCAGCAGCAGGACCAGGGTCAGGACCAGGCTGAGGTAGATACAGGGTACCACCAGGGACCATAACAACCTGAGGAGGTGTGTCAGAGAAGAGCTGTAACATCATCACTGAAAACACACTGACTCAACAAGAACTGAGAATCTGAAGCTGCGCTGCTAGGCTAACATTAGCAACCCGAACTATACTCGTGACGTGATTTTATCCACGGATAATTTCTGGTGTTATCAGACTATATCAGCTGTCAAAGAAACACTTTACCTCATCAGGTCACAGAAACAGAGAGAAAAGTTGTGGTGATGATGATGATAATGTCCGTGTCCGTCCATTTTGACAACACAACAGTGGACGATACTATACCGGAAGTTTCTGTCAACTGACTGAGCTGCTTCTCTCTGATTGGCTCAGTGTTTGTTTACCTATACGTTGATGCCACGTGACGTTTAGTCGTTATCTGCTTGTTTATTTATTACAAGATACAGTACGTTATATTGATACAATTTAAAACATAAAAAATTAATAACAAAATAATATTTTGATATTATGTTTTATTGTTTAATGAACTGCGACAAATATGAACGGTTTAATTTAATTTACATCATTCGTTATTTAAAGATAAAACCGTATTAAATACATGAATACCAACATAAAAGCCTCCAACTCTCGACCCTGATGTGGCAGAGTCAGTCGTTCTGGCTCTAAAATAAAATGTATAATTTGGTGCTGTAACAATGAAAATTCAAATTTAAACAATGATTACCAATCTGTATGACTTATAATTATTATTCACTGCTGAACAGAGATGGAAACCTGTCAGTCTGTGGCATCTGGTTGGTGCCAGTTCACAGCAGAGACTGTGAGCTGTGTTTGGCGCTAACTTGGCTCTAAAGGAAGTCTCTGAGACTGTGCTGTTTGGTGGGAACACCTGTGAACTTATTGCTGACAAGGAAACAAAAAGAGTTCTCCTGTATTGCTTCAGACAAATCTAATCCCCTTTACTCTGACTGGGAAAGTAGATAAAATAAGATAAATCCTGTGGTGCATATTCAGCTCAAACTTGTTTGTACTGTTTTATTAAGGCCTGATAGCCTAATCTTAGAGTTGAAAAACTGACTGTGTGGATTCCTTATTTTACTGCAGTCAAAAATATTTAAAAATCTAAATGTAAGGGTGACTTTACAGAATCCATCTTTAAAACGTAACTGAAACACCTTTATTAATGTGTACACTGTATAGTAAACAGATGGTTGTGCAAACTGGAATCTTGACATCCTGCGCAGGACCCTAATGCAGAGTGCCCAGAAACTCCCTTACACCACAATTCTGAAAGTAACTTTACAAATTTCGATTGGCTTTCCTTTCTTTCTAGGTGCACCCCTCTCTCTCTCTCTCTCTCTCTCTCTCTCTCTCTCTCTCTCTATCTCTCTATCTATCTATCTATCTATCTATCTATCTATCTATCTATCTATCTATCTATCTATCTATCTATCTATCTATCTATCTTTAAATGTCTGATTTTAAAGTTTTCAGAAAATCAGAACTTCATCCTGATAAAGAAGTCTTCACTGGGTCAGTAAATCAATCAGTGACAGTGTGACAGGATTTAAAAATGTAACCTTTGACCTTTTAAATCAGTCCTGACACTCACTCTGTGATGCTGAAACTTTTTTGAAAGGTTTTATGTTGACTTGTGTTCAGCGTGCATCACCATATAAAGACAAAACGCTCCATTCCTGTTTCTGAAGCGTGGTGTGTCACTTCCTTCCTTGTGCATTTGAATAGCTGCGTGTCACCCTGCTCTCTGTGTCGCCTCAGAGCTGCAGCCTGACAAACCCACTCAGGACTCCTCCACACCCAGAGAGCACCAGCACCCTGACTCACCTCTCAGGTAAATATGCACAAAATTATTAGGTGTCTGATCCACATGGGCGAGTCTGTGAAGGCAGCACTGTGCCATCAGACACCTCAGAGTATATTTCTTAGTTTTGGATTGTTTTGTGAAAGAGAATAGCAGAGGAGGGTCAAGCATGTGGAGCTTTTGTGATCCTGTGGTTTAATACGTATTTCTGCACATTTTCTTCATCCACAACCCAACATGTCCTTCCTGCAGACCTAGTTTCTTTAAGAAAATAAATAAAAACAGGAAGAAACAAAAGCAAAACAAATTAAAAAGGGAACTTTAAACCAGTGTTTTATCATGTGACTGATCTGTTGCAGAAAAGAAAAACCTACGAGGACAGGGTATAGAATGCTTTCAATCTTATGTTTTTGAATTAAGTTTCAAATATTTTTCCAATCCAAACCCCAACAAGACTTCTCTGCAGATCAGGTTTTGCTCGACTTCTCTCAATTTCATGCAGAACAGGAATTTGAAACCTTTATTGTGAAAGACGTACTGCAGATAAGGAAGACAAGTGTTCAGAGAGTAATGTGTTTGCATATTTTTGTTTTTGCACAAACTCCTGCCACATTTCACTGCAGGCCACATTTCAAACAGAAACCATCCCACTTTATGCAAGACAACGCAGAAAAACTAAAACCTTAAACCCTGAAAAATGAAGTCTATAATGTTGCAGTGTTGGATAAAAATCATTTGGGACTTGAAGCACAGAGCAGTTTGAGGCAGAGCGAGGCCTGCAGCAAGAGGAAGGAGCGAAACCACTGCAACATACTGAAGAGGAAGTTTGTGGTCAGCTTTACTTGAACAGAAAAGACAACCCGATCTCAGGACAGAGTGTAATCTTTCTGTTTAATTTTATTTATCAGAGGAGGAGCAGATCTCATGGATTTGTCGTAAAAATTTAGGACGAGGTGAAATATTCTGACAAAGGGAGGGCAAATTGTGAAGAGACGGTTCATGGCGTCAGATCCACGTGATGCTGAAAAACCGTCAGATTGAGTTTAAAAAAACTAAAGGAGGGTGCGTTCACTGAATGGCACTTTGAAGCTGTTTCAGATGCTTGAACTTTACTTATGTTTTTCCCTTTTTTACAACTTTCCAGGGAAATTTTGAATTTTATGTGGCACAAGTTTATCAGACAGCTTTGAGTGTACTCTCCCACAGAAGATTCAAACATATTTTATAAAACCTGATGATATCTTAAATACAGAAAGTAATTCTTTCTTTGAATACTGAATTTACTTAAGAGGGGCCTGGATTGCAGGACAGGATGTTGCTCCATCTTCCTCTGGTTGTGGTCCAGTAACTCTTCAGGCTGCTCTGACATCTGTGCCACTAACTGTTCTTATTTCCTAACTCTCGAGACCAGCCTGAGATGGACACTAATGTTTTGACCATAATGTGGTCCAATCCAGTTTCTTTGGATTGATCTGATAAGACGTCTGTGATCAGGTTGCCTCTGGCCTCAGTTTTGCTGTTGAAGTTGAACCACAGCTTTTATGGGATTTTGAGCGATCAGAATCAAGTATCCTGACATAACAAAGTGATAAACAGATGTAAGGCGATCAAAGAAAGTGACAGAATGTAAACAGATGCATCTGAATAAGCCAAAAAAACATTTCATGTTTAATATTTTAATTTAGTAGGATTGAGAACTTTAATATTAATCTGATCTGAATCACAGTACACATCTTCAGACAAATGTGTGAATATAGGATGATTCACGCATTTTAAAATATGAAGTCAGCCATCTTCTTTAAACAGTAACTCTGCCAAAAAAGGAATCACACAACGACTGAATCATAAGACTAAAATAAACAGGTCAGATGAGCAGACTCAGAATTATTTCACTCTTCCTCATCTGCAGATTCTTCTTTCTATGGACGCAGATCAGATTGTTGAACAGTTATGCTGTGGAAACAATAAGTTATCAGTGTTGTAGTTCTATTATAAAAAAATACAAAATAATCAAACCATCTGATTAGCTCATTAGCACATTTAAAGTCTTTGTGCTAAGGTAAGATAACTGGCTGCTACGAAATGTTTAACAGGTTACTATGAGAAAGAGAATCAGCTCCCAACGTGACAAACTTTTCCTTTATCTATTAATAAATAGAGTTGCATTATGGGCAATTTAAGCTCAAGAATTTACCCACAAAGAAGGATGTGTGGAATACCTCAAAAACAAATTGAGTCAAATAATCTCAGATAAAGCAGCAGATCACCAGAGACCAAGGTTCAGATCACCTGTGGGGCCTGCAGGTGATCTGATCGTCTTTCAGTCAGCAGTTAGACACAAAGAAAGCTCTCTGACAGGCAGGAAGTGCAGCAGCAGCAGGAAGTCAGAGGCTGACAGAAGTGAGAACTGTGAGCAGTTTGCATCACAGAACTAAGTCAGGAGTTCTCAACAAGTTCCTTTTTCTGCTCTGCCCGACATGTCTGCAGAGCCACTGGGTCTTCACAGGATTTTAACATCAATAAATGGCTTTGTGTTTTTTATTCTTTGACAGATTTGAGATTCCAACATGGACGCCGGCACACGGATCTCTGCAGAGGAGATGGAGGAGCTCAGAGAGGCTTTTGCCAAGATCGGTGAGAGACGTGATGTGGGTTTGTTAGTTCCTCTAGTGTTTGAATCAGGAAGCAGCAGCAAAGGGAGCGATACAGGAGAGAAACTGGAGAGACTCTGTAAATAAAAGCCTTTATTTTAACATGGGGCTCTATGGTGACTGACTTACTGCAGGGGACAGCCTCTACTGGACTTTAGAGGAACTGCTGCTCCTGATTAAGCACAAACTAGACATTTAAGTGTTCTTTATAGAGCTAAGCACATCTCCTGACATAAATTGGCTCTATAAGTTTGTTTACTGTCCTCTGTGCTTCATCTTTGATCCTTCCTCCTCCTCCAGATGTGGATAACAATGGGTTCATCAGTAAAGATGAGCTCACAGAACTGTTCAAAGCCGCCAATCTGTCGCTCCCGGGCTACAGGATCAGAGAGATCATCCAGGAGCTGACTAAGACCAGCAACCAGCTCTCCTTCGACGAGTTCATTGATGTGAGTTTTCGATTTGATAGTAAACATGTTCACATCTGCAAACTCACGATTTAATGGTCTTGAGGCTGCATCCGGCCCCATCCTCAGATTAAGACCTGATTAAGTTTGAGCCAATCGCAACCATTTACCAATAAATGAAAGCAACACTCTCTGAATACTGGCATTTACAACATGCACAGTAAGTAGAAACTGCATGTTAAAGATGTTAACAACAAGCTCCACAAAACACACATTCAATCCAACACAAAGCATGATGGGAACCTCTCTGTCTGTGCTCGTCTTGCAGCTCTTCCACGGGCTGAAAAGCACGGAGGTGGCGAAGACGTTCAGGAAGGCGATCAATAAAAAAGAAGGAATCTGTAACGTGGCGGGAACCTCAGAGCAGTCAGGAACTCAGCACTCGTACTCAGGTCTGATAGTTTTAAGTATTGTTATCATCGCATCTGATTAGGATGTAAGTTGGAGATGAGTTTATTTAAAAAGAGCTGGTCTGTGTGATCTGATTATGCTTTTTCTCTGCCTGCAGAGGAGGAGAAAGTAGCCTTTGTGAACTGGGTCAATAAAGCTCTGGAGAAAGATCCAGACTGTCAACATGTCCTGCCCATGGATCCATCCAGCAACGACTTGTTCACCGCTGTGGGGGACGGGATTGTTCTCTGGTACGATTTAAAACGACTCTAAGTTGTTTTAAAATGTTTGAAACGTTGCTTGCTATCTGCATTACAAATCCAGCCAATAAAAGGACAGAGATGAGCTAACAGAAAAGTCATCACAGAGGCATCGAACATTCATACTTTCAACACAATAAAGAGACAAATGAATTCAACAATTCATTCTGTAAATATTTAACACTTTGTACGTTCTGCCCTGGCAGTAAGATGATCAACCTGTCTGTTCCTGACACCATCGACGAGAGAACCATCAACAAGAAGAAGCTCACACCTTTTACCATCCAGGTGAGACAGCCGTCCGTCTCTACACTCTGACCATGTGACCTTTTGCCTGTGTTAAACCTTTGATCATTCTCCCGGTCCCAACAGGAGAACTTGAACCTGGCTCTGAATTCGGCGTCAGCCATCGGCTGCCACGTGGTGAATATTGGAGCTGAGGACCTGAAGGAGGGCAGGCAGCACCTGGTTCTGGGTCTGCTGTGGCAGGTCATCAAGATCGGACTGTTCGCAGACATCGAGCTGAGCAGGAACGAAGGTGTGTGGGATATGAGTGTGTGTGTGTGTGTGTGTGTGTGTGTGTGTGTGTGTGTGTGTGTGTGTGTGTCTGTGTGTGTGTGTGTGTGTGTGTGTGTGTGTGTGTGTGCGTGTGCTTGGACTTGCTTCAATTGTGTGTAGAACAATCATGTTTCATACGTGTGTGTGTGTGTGTGTGTGTGTGTGTATGTGTGTGTGTGTAGCTCTGATCGCTCTGCTGCGTGATGGAGAGAGTCTGGAGGACCTGATGAAGCTCTCTCCTGAGGAGCTGCTGCTCAGGTGGGCAAACTATCACCTGGAAGAGGCCGGCTGTGGGAAGATCAACAACTTCAGCTCTGACATCAAGGTGAACACACACACACTTACACTCATACTCTCTCTCTCACTCACACACACACACACATTAGAAAAGGAAAATCTGTCTCATTCAAAGACAAAGACTCAGCCTTCACATGCTCAAGTCTTTTGACAGCAGCTGATTTACTGTGTGATAACTTCACTGAACCTTTTTTCTGTGTGTGTCTTTCAGGACTCCAAGGCCTACTACAACCTCCTGAACCAGGTGGCACCCAGAGGAGACGAGGACGGAATCCCTCCCATTGCCATCGACATGTCCGGGATCAGGGTGAGAGACCTGTGTGGCCATGTTTGATGTTCTGTGGAAACACAGAAGATACTGAACTTCCTTTAATGTCTGAGGCGTACTAAATGATCGAGTTAGCTCAGAAAAAAACCTTATTTATTTTTGTTTCTGTATTCCTGATCCTCGTGTTAATGTCCTCGTCTGTCTGCGTCCCTGCAGGAGAAAGAAGACCTGAAGCGAGCGGAGTGCATGCTTGATCAGGCGGAACGGCTCGGCTGCAGACAGTTCGTCATGCCCACAGACGTCGTCCGAGGAAACCCCAAACTGAACCTGGCCTTTGTCGCCAATCTGTTCAACAAATACCCGGCTCTGAAGAAACCTGAGAACCAGGATATTGACTGGAGCTCCATCGAAGGTGGGATCACCCCTCAATATGTCAGGGCCAGAGGAGGATTTCTTCTTCAGGATAAGATTAGAAAAGAGTTAATAGGAACATCTTGGTCTAGAGGGGACGCCAAAATCCACACAAAAATAGTTCCTGACTAGTTCCTGATTTGTTTCCTTATGAAAACCAAACCTGTACACACAGTAATTAGGTGTTTAAACATCAGCAAAGTAACAACTGAACACACAGCGAATAGAAAACCCAGAGGAATATCCATTCTCAGATCGTCAGGGTTTTAATCAGGTGTTTTCCTGCAGGTGAAACCAGAGAGGAGAGAACGTTCAGGAACTGGATGAATTCTCTGGGAGTCAATCCTCGAGTCAATCACCTTTACGCGTAAGAAAACACACCACTGCACTCACCCTTCTGTACTGTTAACTAGAAATAAAGCCGCAAACCTTCAATGTTTTTAGAAACTAAAGATATTTTTCAAAGAGGCAAATAACCCTCTTTTTATTTGTCATACTATTACTACCTCTCTGAGATGACGCTCATTCACTTTAATGTGCTTTCAGCCTTAAAAAACTGAAAGTTTGTGTGTGTGTGTGTTCGTGTTTCAGAGACATTGATGACGCTCTGGTGATCTTCCAGCTGTATGAGAAGATAAAAGTACCCGTAGACTGGGACAGAGTGAACAAACCACCATATCCTAAACTGGGCAGCAACATGAAGAAGGTAAATCAGCTGATCTCAGGTCACATGTTGCATCAGAAGAGGAACAGTTAAACCCTGATAAGGAGATATTAACCTTTGTTTTCAGTTGGAGAACTGTAACTACGCCGTGGAGCTGGGGAAGAAAGAGGCCAAATTCTCTCTGGTCGGTATCGCAGGTCAGGACCTGAATGCTGGGAATCGAACCCTCACCCTGGCTCTGCTGTGGCAGCTCATGAGGAGGTAAAAACATTAAACTGCTGCTTTCCGTTTGATCATTTATGCAAATCTCAGATCATGATGTGTGTCTGATATGTGTCCATCAGATACACCCTGAACATCCTGGAGGACCTCGGGGACGGACAGAAAGTGACAGATGACACCATCGTAGGCTGGGTGAACGACACACTGAGACAGGCTGAGAAACCCACCATCTCCAGCTTCAAGGTCTCACACATCCATCCCTCTCTGTTTGATTCATTTTTGACTTTAAATATAAAGCTGAAGCTTCTCAGCTCAGCATCAAGTTATGAATCAAAGAAACATCAACCCTGATGAGAAAGTTACGAGCAGATAGGAGGAAGTGATGTTGTTGCAGAGATTCAGTGTGTGTGTGTTCATGTGTGTACAGGATGGGTCCATCAGCAGCAGCATGCCAGTTCTAGACCTGATCGATGCAATCCAGCCTGGATCAATCAAATACGATCTGCTGAAGACTGAAGACCTGACCGAGGAGGAGAAACTCAACAACGCAAAGTAGGCCTCATTTTTACCTAATTTGTTTTTCGAATTTTATTTCCTCACTTTACTTTAGAACATCTGGAAATGTGTTTAAACATTTCTTCTGATTTAGTAGATTAAGATTTTTCCCTCACCATTTGCTCCTTGTCTCCAGGTACGCCATCTCCATGGCGAGGAAGATTGGCGCGCGAGTATACGCTCTGCCCGAGGACCTGGTGGAGGTCAAACCAAAGATGGTGATGACAGTGTTTGCCTGCCTGATGGCACGCGGCATGAAGAGAGTGTAAAGACTAAAACCTGCTCCATCACCTGGAGGCTCGGCTGAATTAGTGACTTTAAAATGAACATTTCATACAAAGAGAGAATAATCTGACGCTCTGATAATCTGAAAAGTGCTGGATGTTGAAGGTTTAACGGTACAGATCATTTACACTTTTTACATTCAGTGATGTCTTCATGCACACACAAAAAAACAACTTTATACTCATCTTCTGCAGCCTTTTTCTGATATTTCTGTTACATTAACTCTTTAGAGTTTCATTTTTTAAGACATTAAAAGGAGGACACTTATCTGATATTTAGCAAAGAGGAACCTGGAGCAGTACTGTTGTATTTTTCTCTGCTGTGCTGCTATTTTTTTCTCTTGGGCTGTGACAGTCCTCTCTGTTTTTCCAGATGATGAACACAACCCAGGCCACAAAAAATATCAGCAACAAATAAACAGAACTTTGTATTAAAAATGTGTTGTTTGATCTGGTTTGTGTACAGATGTTGTGTATGAGATTCTCGTCAGCAGTAAGTGTATTACTCACACAAAAAGAAACAGACATAAATATTTAGTCACAGAAAATGATTTAATTTCAAAAGAGGTCAAAGGTGAAAAAGAGAGAGCTGAGCTGAGTTAGTCCTGTTTTTTTTCTTCTGGAAAAGAGAAAGAGAGCGGGGCAGCAGACTGGGAAGAGATCTAAGTTAAAAGTCTGACTTAACCATCTCTATGTATTTCCAGTCCTGTCACCAGTTTCTTCTCCTGCTTGGATCATGGGAGACACCATGTCTGAGTCAGACCATGTCCCTGTGTTGAGAAAAACTCGCTCTCAGTGCAGTGTCTGTGTATGAGGAGGATTATTTGGCAGGTTTGGCTTCAGCAGGGTTTTCTCCTGTATCCAGGGTCTTGAGGAGGCGAAAGAGTCCAGCAGCTTCACGGATCCGACTAAACTCGATGCAGAAGGCCTGAACCTCGATGAAGAGGTCCTGAACGTTGATGATCTTGTTCCTGATCAGAGACTGGAGGAAGACGCAGACCAGACGCACCAGACGGTTCTGGGACAAAGAGATTATTAAAGTCAGAAGCGGCAACTGATAACTGTGAATTTACAGGGCCCTGTGTAGGCTCAGCAGTTTAACTCTTTTTTTTTTTCTCATAAAAGTTTATCGATGTACCTGCATGTATTTGTCTTTGATCTGCTCACAGGTGGAGATGCAGTTGGAGATGTAAAGGTGGATGAACTCTGGAGGAAGATCAACGGCTGTGGTCAACCTGACAAGAAGAAACAAAATCATCAGGGAAGAAATGTTGATTTCATTTATTCTGCATCCAACAGCAGCTTTAAGACTGAAAAACAATTGCAATAAAACAATAAAATGCAAAATATCCTTCCAAATAAAAAAAAGGTGTAATGGAACGTTGTCCTACCTGTTGACGACCTCCATGGAATGCAGGGACATGTCCATGTTGACGAGCACAGAGAAATACTCGGTGATCTGACTGCTCTGCATCAGCTTCAGCAGCATCTCGATGGCCACCAGCGGGTTATTCTCCACCAGGTCTGGGAGCTTTGCCGGGGACAGACCGATGTGATACACAAGCTTTGGGTCCTTCTCCAGCTCAGCCAGCAGCTACACACAGAAGGACACACAAAGGGTTAATGAGATTCTTGTTTTGTAAAAAATATTTCATGTCAGAGCTAAAAAATGAAGCCTTTCTGAGCTCTCACTTGTGACTGTTGCTGGGCAGACAGCGGGCTCTTGAAGGCCTTAGACATGATGCGTTTGATTTCCACACCGGTGCTGTTCTTCACACACATGGAGCGGTCCCACTGCACGCTGTGATCCGGCTCTGTGGGGTTCAGCCACGCCAGCTCGTCCTCACACACATGCAGAGGAGGCGGTGGCCGGATAAACTCTGGACGGAAGTGACCTGAAAGAGAGAGCGAGAGAGCGAAAGAGAGAGCGAGAGAGAGAGAGCTGCTATTACTGCAGCTGATGTCTGGCAGTATTAATTCTCAGAACTTGTACATTTCCTTGGCACCCTGGTACTTGTGGGTCTGCAAACTGTTCATTCATTTGATTACCTCACATTTACCATACACAGCACTTTCACAAAAAAAACAAACAAAAAAAAAAAACACACACTTACTTTCCAGGGGTGGGCGGGGCCCTGTGACCAAAGTCTCTGTGATCTGATTGGCCACTGAGCTGTCAAACCCTGAGTTCGATGAATCTGGATCAGGGTCGTTCAGGATGCTGGGGAAGCTCGCTTTACTTTGAGTGGGCAGCTCTGACTGTCGTTCTGCACAACACACGGAGAAAGGTACTTTAACATCAGGGTTGTCAGCACTGATACATTAAGTGTGATGCTGTTAAGGTCTGATATAGAATGATGTTTGGTGTACCTGCTAAAGCAAGCTGCAACCCACTGATGTCTATAGACTGAGGCATATTGCCCACGTCCATACAGGACACCTGTGTGGGTGTCTTCTTGAACAGATCTCTGGGCGGAGCCAACATCAGCTGGGACAGGAAAAATTTCTCAGGCTGCGTGATGGGAGGCAGGAAACCTGGAGAGAGCAATTGAAGATACATTTAATCAATGGAGCAAGTATTCTACGACAATTTACAGATCCAAACAGGTGAGACACAGTGGATGAAGTTCTAGCCAGTCAGTTTGGTGTTGGATTTTGAACAGACTGGTAAATTTCAAAGCATGAAAGCTTTGGAAAACTGTAATCTGAGGTATTAACTTAGTTATCAATTTTTTTCAGATTCAGTTCATGGATGTGATTCAAGACTCTTTCACCTGCCCTCGACAGACAGGTGACAAATTCCTGCAGCAGTTCAAGCAAGTTTCGATGTCACATTTTAGGCAAAGTTAAACCTATACATGTGATTTTTGATAAATCCTTCATCAGGAAGGAGTTAAAACGAGTTTTAACTCTCAGGTGAGACTGTAGATTTAGTTGCCTCTGCATTTTAGTAGATATTGTGCCTTGTTTTCACACATACCCGAGAGCACCTTCTCCTGCTCCTCCCCGGCAGGTGAGGGGTTCAGTAGGTGAGCAAATACAGCAGCAAACGGGTTGGCAGCCAGCGGCTCCGTGCGGTACATCTCCCAGAGCAGGTAGAGGGCGGTGAGTCTCTGCGAGGAGCTCGGCAGCAGGTCCGGCTGCTGCAGGAGCATCACCAGCACCGAACCCACCCTGAAGTGTTCTGCTTTACCGAAATAATGATGGAAGTGTGTGGAAAGGCTCTCAAAGGTGTTGGTGCATGCTTCCTCCGAGATGATGCTCAGCAGGTTGGACAGTTCCTTCGGAGCGAGAGTCATGGTGTCCTCAGCTCGGTGTGTTTGACTCTTTGGTGATGGGTTACAATTATGTTTATTCAGTTAACACATCATACTTATCATCCCCGTGTTAACGACGCTGGTTTAATTCATGTTTGTAGGGGTGAGAGAAAACTAGCTGCAGTCAGAGTATCATCACACGAGCTCTACTAGCAGCTAGTTAGCTTAGCCTAGCAGAGCTAACTGACAAAAACCGGCGAAATCATGTCATAAAGAAAAATATCCACAGATTAAATCCACACTGACCTGTTAACCGCAAACAGTCTTACACGATAATTATATAAACGATCAACGAAACGAAAGAAAGTCTGTTGAAGAGTTATCCGGTCTGTTAGTTTGAGAACAGATCCGGGGTTAGCTGTTTAAATTGTGATTTGACCTCAGTGCCGAGATGCATTATGGATCATGTAGTTTTTGGTTCTCTGACGCCCCCCCCCTCCCCACTATGAATTATTTAACTTTAATATTTGCTGGTGTTTTTAATCTTTACGGTTTAAATTAAATAAATAAATAAATAATATCACTTTTAACTTCACTGACTTTCGAGCTAACCTGTCACGTTCACGTCACCCCGTTACCCATGTCCATTGCATTTCCGGGTATCGTCTTCCTCCGTTTTAGGAAAGTGTTTAACAACTTGAACGATTGGTAATTTTTTAAACCATTTTTTTTTTAAATTAAAAAAAAAGGTCATCGAGATTTATGAGACAAAAAAGTTGTTATACTGATATAAAATATAATAAATACTAAAATTATTACTGTGCTCTGATATTAACTTGATGAATTGTTTTCTCCAAATATAAAAGCAAGAATCATTTGTATAACTGAGAGATGCTTTATAACGTTAAAGATTAATTTCCTTAATATTGGGGTAGGAAGTAACAGAGAAATAAAGGGACCACACCACACAGAAGTACCTTTAAAACATTTACTCAGTACTTTTCACTTTTGGAGTTTTACAATAACAGCAATACTTTAAGTCACTTTGGAAACTTCTCCAGGCATCACGTTCTACCAGGAAGAATCTGCAGATAGAGATAAACCCCAGAATGAGAAAAATCTGAATGAAGAATTAGACTTCCCTGTGTTGACTTTGGCTGGAAGATCTAACCTGAAAAGGAAGTCATGCAGAAATGTGATAAAGAAACCTTTAGTTTTTCCACATTTATTCCCATTTAAGAAATCTTTTTTTTTTTTTTTACCTTTAAATTTGACAAATAAAGTCTGGGGTCAAATGTTTATGGGGGAAGGCTGGAGCAGAATCCTGGTAAAATCAGCCTGAGAGATTTGTGGTTAACATTTTCACTGCTCACTTTCTTATTCAGCTCAGCTGGTTCAAAAGGAAAACTACAGGCAAGAGAAAAACCAGAGTGAACCAACATCTTAACCTGATGATGGATAGGAAGTCAGAGGTACGTCTGTAAACCAGGTTTTTATTGCTATTGTTCAATCAGCGAGTCAAAATTCTAAAAACTAACCCTCATGGTGGCAAAAAATTAAGGTATACTCTGATTACGGGTCAGAGGGTCATTCCCTAGAGTTATGGAGAAAAATATGCCCAAAGTTATATAACGGCTGTTTTGGTTAAAATCTCTGTAGGGTCTTCGTGTCTTTTCCACGTTGTCAGATTCTCAAACATGTCCTGGGACAACTGGACGATCCTCATTTATTTGGAACAGCCTGGTTTTTGTATGAAATGCCTTTTAAACACTGTAACAACAAGGGAACACTATTTTCAGGTCCATAGTCACAACAAGATTCAATAAAGGAAGTTTGGTTCATACTAGTTAAAACACACACACTGTACACACCTGCATTCACACCACAACACCTCAGTATATGGTACAAGAAGATTCACCCAAACAGGCAGATGAGAAATATCACGAGTTGAGTTTGATAAAAGAGAGTAAAAGCTCATGACGGTGAAACTACAAAAAACAATCAAACAGATATAAAAACACTGTGAATAAAAAATGTCAGTTATATTTCAGGCATGCAGGCAAACACACTGTAAACTTTAACACTGTCAACAGGTCCAAACTCTCCAGAAGGCGGCTCAGTCAGGTCCACTTCAGAGACAAAACCACAACAAATGAACACAGGCTCAGAGATCAGACAGAGGACGACTTCTTATGTGTTTGAATTCATTTTGAATGATTAAATTCAGAGACGGCTTATAGCGAATGCTTATCTGCCACCTATGTGCATGAAAACAAAAATGGAGGACTCATTACAGACCTTAAACAACCACTCAAATAACTTGTGCTTTTAACCCTTAATGACACACACGGGCTCGAATGACACATCAGTGAAGGATGTGAGACATTATCCGATGATGAAGCTTCACAGCTTTGCTGGACGTCTTTAACTTCACTCACATATAAACACAAACCATCGCTGTGCTCTTGTGTTATTGCCTAAAAACTTTTAAGACTATAAAGGTCTTTCTCATCCCTCTGAGTTTATCTTATTACTGCACTGGCAGGTAAAAATAAGGCTCTGAAGAAAATAAAAAGGTTAGAAGTGATTTTTAAGGCAAGGGTCACAGAGACTAGGATTTGGAGAGGAGTCTGGTACAATAACAGATTTAAAATCCTGGATAGGTTTAGGGCTCATATTTTCTTTGTACTTATTTAAATTGTGCAAAAGAAACTCAAATTTAGTTTCTACAAATGTGTTTCAAACAGAGACTGGACTGTTAGAATTCAAGACAAAGAGTTTCAAGAAGAGGTGAAACACACGGGTCTAAAAAGAATCTCTGTATTTAGTGTTTATTGCCTGTGGCTTTTGCATAGCATCTTCTCTTTTTAGGGTACTACTTTTTACTACTAGAAACAATCTCAATTTAAATCTGTTTGGAGTCAGTTAGAGGAAAAAGAACACATCAGAGAGACACTATGGCTAATGTCAATCATGCTGCAACAGCTCAAATGATTTACAGGCAGCAAATTCAGGAATGAGGCAAATTCTAAAACCTGCAGACATCTAAAATAAATGCAGCAACAGAAACGTGCTCTGAATAAAAGAACGTGCCGCAAAAGGACAGGACAAACTTCATTTAAAGCAAACGCAGTGTGACGTCATGTGTTCACATTTTACTGACTCAGTTAAGTGCACAAGTTTTGTTTTTCTTAAGTGTTTGTATGGCACTTTTACACCAAATAACATTAAGATGCCGTTCTGTGCCTTTAAGAAGATCTGCAGTCAAGGCCTTATGGGTAAACATAAGGGGTATGGGTAAACTGCTCAGTGAGCAGAACGTTCTCACATTCAAAAATATTAGTGATTCCTATTCTCAAGCTCTGACCTGCCCATGATCTGTTAGTGTGAACCAAAATAAAAAATGGAGCCTCAAAAGACGTTTCAGGTTCAGTTCAGAGAGCCTGAAGTGCAGGTGTGAGACGACAAATGTTCAGACATAAGGACGACACTCGCTCAGTCTGCATAGTGCATGATGGACTCCACGTAGTTTCCAGGGAAAAGGCCCGTTGTGGCGTTCATCACTCCTTCAAACCAGCCGTCCTCATTCTTTTTGATGACGTAAATGATCGCTCCTTCCTGGAACGACAGCTCGTCCGCTTTGTCAGCTGTGTAGTCGTAGATGGCCACCACTAGAGGGCGACAAATATTAACAATCAACATGTCTAAAAGCTTCCCTTTATGTGACACGGACAGTGAGGATTTTAACTGGAGCGTACCTTTCTCCAGGTAACTTCTTGGAGCCCATGGAGGGTCTTCTTCAGCGTACGGGTCGCTGTACTCCACCACGGCTGAGTCCTCCTCCTCATGTCCGTCCTCAAGCGGCTGAGGAGTGGGCGGGGTCTCAGCAGCAGCAGGTTGAGGAAGAAGAGGAGGAGGAGGGGAGGAGTCTGATACTGAAGGAGGAAGATTTGAATGTAATCAAGAACACCTGAGGCTGATTTGGGAAATATGGATTCTATTAAAAAATGATTTAAAGCATCAGGTCTTAAAATAAAGCATTGAACTCACTGGATTCTTGAACTCGAGCAACAAACCCCATCAGAGGGAGCTGAGGAGTGAACTGAAGGATGGAGGAGGGCGGAGGGGATGCTGTCAACACACAGATCAGAGTTTATTCACACATTTTGTCAATTAATGATCGTGATAAATATGTCAATGTCCTTTTCGCTCTCCTACCTGGACTCTGGCCATAATAATGACCTCCGTTGACTTGGTTCTGTGCTGGGATTGGCTGGCCGGTCACAGAGGGGGGTCGGCGGTACGGCAGTGAACCCCCCACCTGAGGACTCTGCTGTCGGGGCTGAGGCCGGTTCATACTGAAGAACTGAGGGACGATGGGACCTGAAGCAACAGAGAGGGAGGAGGTCAGACTGTGGGGCACGGATAACAAACCTCTTTAGATGAAAAACAACTTCAAAAAGTTCAAAACTTTTACATGTGACCTGCATCAAAAAAAAAAAAAAAACCCATTTATTCTGCTTTGTCAGGAAAATCTGCAGTTCAGAGGTTGGAGGGGTGTAGGGTGTAAAGCAGGACTTGGTGAGCGGCGAAAACTCACCTTCACCTTCAGCAGGTGGTGGTGAGGAGGAGGAGGAGGACAGTGGAGAAGGGGGGGCAGGAGGAAGAAGAGAGCCTGATTGGCCCTCAGCTGTGCTGGGGGCAGGGTTAGAGGGTGAGGAGGTGTTGGCAGCTGGGTGTGATTGTGAACTGGGTGTAGCAGAAGAGTCAGCATGCTGCGAGGGTGAGTGTGGAGGAAGAGGAGCGTTGGGGTGTGTTAAGGTGGTAGTGGAGGAGGAGGAGGAGGAGAAGGAGGAAGGGGTTGGTGAAGGGGAGGGGGAGGAGTTCGGAGCTGTGGAGGAGGAGCTTGCAGGTCCAGCAGTCGGGGAAACTTCACGGAGGTGAGGAGTGGGAGGAAGCAATTCAGAGAGGTTAAAGGTTGGAGGAGATTACACCCAAAACTATTAAAGACATCCAATCCACCAAACATCCATCGCATGACAGGTCCAAGGTTTAACACTCCAACAGAAACACAGCAACAGGCAAACATCACCATGCAGTCAGGAAGCATAAGAAAGGAAGTGTGTGTGTCACCTGGGAAGGTGGAGGGCGGCGATGGTGTCGGCACGGCGATGGGAATGCCCACACTGCCGCTGCCACTGTTCTCTCTACTGCTGCTTCGACTGCTGCTGCTCGGGTGACTGCCTCCACTGCTCCCACTGTAAACACACACAGAACAAAATAACAATTTTACTTGCTTCACTAATCTGTAATGACAAAATAAATACAGATTTAAAGAAAAAAAAGTTGTTAAAACAGCAAACGATGATATTAACAACAGGAGACCAAAGAGATGCCCCAAAGAGATACACTACAGACAAAGATGAATCGCTGTTCAAAGAGGCAGCAAAGAAGAAGCAGAGCAATGTGTGTTAGAACAGCGGAACAGAGTTAATGTGAGCAACAGAAGCTATGAGAATATAAAGACATACAAAAACAGGATCTGATTGGCTGACGATGTCAGACCAGGAGCAGACAGAGATGCTGAATGGATGGTGAAGAGTTCTCTGTAGCAGATTTATCACTAAAGGTGGAGATGGTTTGAGTATTTGACACACTGTTTTAGGGCTGAACAATTTTGGAAAATTATCTAATTGCGTTTTTTTTTTTTTTTTTTTTCGGGGTATGTTGCCCTCAAAGTATGTTGCCAAAGTGTCCTCTCCTGGTTCTTCTGATGAGGACATTTTTAAAGACGTCAACAACAACAACACAACAAATCAAAACTTAGCGTGGCTGAAGTTGTTTTCTTCATCCCCTGCTCGCGCTAGTCTCATTCTTCTTCTGAGATTTTTGGCCGTTGGCAAACCAGCTGAAAAGTGCATTACTGCCACCTACTGCACGCATGTCATGCAAGGTTGCATCTGTGTACATTAAACTTTTTTTTATTTAATTGCAGTCTCTGCGATGTCGGTTTAAATCCGATTAACTGTTTAACTCCACACTGTTTACTAAAAACCGTCAAATTTTAAAAGCTCTGCATTAAAAGTCTCCAATTTTCCATCCAGAACACCAAAACTTCTGTTTGCTCGCTGGAGTCTCAGAGCAGGAAAAATACAAGTTCACAAATTTCAGATGAATAAATGAACAAGGAGACAGCTGGTTAGATGGCGCTATGAGGATGGGAGCAGAGGGCTGGACTTCGTGATGACAGTTCGAGCACCGAAGAAAACAGAAGCAGATCTCACAGCAGAAGAACGTATGAGGAAGCAAATTTAACTTTGAAGCCTGAAGAAAGGTGAAAAAGCACAAACGAAGATGCTGTGAAAATATACATCATACTTTTAAATAATACGATCCTAATCAAGAGCAAGACTTTTAGAATATTCAGCTTTAGATTAGACAATATGATCTAATGAAGAATCTTTTTTTGTCTTTATGTTACCGTTTCTCACATCCAAAATGTTTGCTCATGTTCAGTCACCTTTCTTTTATAATAAAATAAACACTGAGCAGAGAGCCATGAATGAATGGAAGCAGACTGAGAAAGAAGAAGGTGTTGAGTCCCCCTCGGACGGCCACATTAACCCTCTGACCCGTCTACCTGTAAGTTCTGGGTCGGTGATTGAGTGTGGCGGTGCGGACTGGACTGGGGAGCTGTCCAGCAGCCATGTTTCTGGTGGGGCTGGAGACATAATCGTTGGGCACCACTGGGGGGCGCACAGGCTCCAGTGTTCTGTAGGGGGAGTTCTTCCTGTACATGCAAGAGGTGAAGGTGAGGACAGCAGGGCAGGAGTTGACCACAGACTGTGTAAAACCACAGATGCTGCAGAAATTTAGAGAAAGTTATTTATACCCTGGAGTGTGGTTGTGTTAAAAGAAACATTATTGGGATCCAGGTGTGTGTTTGATTGGTCACATGAGGGCGCTGTAGCTCTCATTTTCTGTCAGGCAGCAGCACAAAGAAAATATAAATCCTGAAATTAACTGTTAGATGTTTAAGACAAAGTTAAGAGGTGTTGGATCTTTATGTGACAGGGAACATAAATAATACCAATTTATATGTGGGAATAAAAAACTGTGACTGTTAGTGTGAGTTTGTTTCGTCCCTGTCTAATTCAAGAGGAAAAGAGAAATACGTTAAGGTCACATTTAAAGGTCAGGATTTCTGGATACTGCATCTCCTCCAGCATCACAGAACTGTTCAGAATGAGGACAAAGAAGAAGCATCTGAGAAACAAACACACCAAAACCAGAGTGAAGAAAAACAGGAGGCAGTTTGATAAACTCCAACAATTCACAGGTAGAAGAGACAAGCACGGTTTAGCTCTCACATTTCAGCAACATTGTGTGGACCCAGAATCTGAGCAGCGATCAGTTTCTGGTTTGAAAAACAAGAAAAAAGAAAGAACAAAAACAGTGTGAAATCGTGTGTGTGTGAATATGGAGTGAGGGTGTTTGTGTGCGTCTGATGACAGAAGGACTTGGTCTGTAGATTGAAGCGTGATGCCAACTCACTGCTGAATGTGTGTGTGTGTGTCTGTGTGTGTGTGAAATGGAGGAACAGGCGTACTTGGCGTGTTCACCAGAGTTTCAGTTCCAACTCTCTGCTAAGCTGCTTCTGTTCGCTCTGTCCTACAGACTCAAACACTCTCTAATGTCTTCTATAAACCCTGTAAGAGATTTTTTTTACTTATTCATATATTTCTTGAACCTTCAGGTATTCTGGCACTGTCAGTGTGGAAGCTTTCCTGGCACATAATTAAACTGTCAGTCCACAAACAGCCGGTCAATCAGCAGGTAACAAACAGGAAAGAGGAAGGAACAGAACAACAGGGGGGGGCTGATATGGTGAGAAGCCAGCTGGCTCTCTAAGCTCATACACCTGCCTGAGCGCGCACACACACACACACACACACACACAGAATGTTGATATAAGTTAATATTAAAAAAAGCTCCATCTGTTTGACTTCTAAAATAAAAATTCTTGCAGAGAACAATGAAAAGATTAAACAAAAGCAACTTCATCACACACGTGGTATCAAATCAATCCACAGAAAGTAGTTCATCACATTCCGCCTCTGCCTGTTGACATGGTGGTAAAAATGTTAAATTAGAAAGAGAGAGAGAGAGGAGAGAAAGAGAGTAAAGAGTGAGTGAGAGAGAAATTAAACAGAAAAAAAGAGAGATGCAGATGAGGAAGATGAGAAGGAGAGCCACAGCTGGGTGACCTAGATGTTTGAGGGGAGAGAACACAACAAGCTTTCACAACGAATGACGTTACTTCTGCTCCAAGCAGCGTGTGTGTGCGGTGTGTGTGATGTCATCTCTTTCTCTGCCGAGTCTAATCTGTACTCTCCGCTCGGTGCAGGATGCGCCGACCAAAAAGAGATAGACATGCACAAAAATTGCAGCACATTCGCAAACATTAAACACACACATCAGTGCAGAGGGGAGCACATCTGTGCTCCTGTTCAGGTGGGTGGGTTTGCTTCGGATCACAGCAAGAACTGAACAAACAGAAACTCCTTCAACCAAAAGACCTAACTGAGGTTGTGCAAATGTCAGAGAGAAGGTGTCAGAGTGTGTGTTCAGGTCAGGACATACCCTAAGATGCCTTTGCCTGCCCTTGGGGGGCTTGGTGGTTTCTGTGTGGGGGGATTAGACCGGGAGAGACTTCCTCCAAGTTTTCCAGTCTGCTGACCGTTCACCTACAGAGAAACAAACCAGAGATGAGTCCTAAACTTGCCATTGGCAATGTCTGTCGTCTCCAGCTTTCCATGGGTCCTTATTTGGTTTGAAGACAACATTGATCATAACAACAACAATGACTCAAAGAGTGGATGAGAAAAAGTGTGAGATGCTAAACACCTCACAGCTGCAGACCAGAGGCCTGTACTACGAAGCTGGATTTTCTCTAATCAAGATAACTTCAGGATTAACCCTTGGTTTTCCATCCTACGAAGCTGGTCCCCTTTAAGGCTGCAACTAATGATTATTTTCAATATTATTATTAGATGTTTGGTCCACAAAATGACAGAAAATGGTTAAAAATGTCAATGTCTCTTGGATTCCAAGATAAAATCATCAAATGTCTTGTTTGCAAACCAAAGATACTCAAGACTGTCAAAGAGAAGCAAAGAAATCAGAAAATATTCACTTTTATGAAGCTGAAATTAGAGAATTTGGACTTCTTTTTCTCACTCATCACTTAAACTGATTAATCGATTATCAAAATAGCTGACGATTAATTTAGTAACCCATTCAACATCGATTATCTGATTAATTGTTGCAGCACTAGTTCACTTCTTAGCGGGATAAATCACCGTGGTAACTGATGCTGAATGGAAGGGCACCGAGGAAGAGCTCTGCCCCAAATGTCTGTGCTGTAATAAAGTCAAATTGAGTGATCAGAGTGCTGTCCGTTTATATTGTCCCATGAATTAATTTTGGATAATCTCACCAATTTACGTATTAACAGAGTCAGCAGCTTCCTGCCAGCATTCCTTCCTGACTTGCTGCAGCAACAGTGTTGCTTTTGTCCTGATGATGTATGAATTCTTTGTATTTTTGAAGAATAATTGTCTCCTCCTCTATGGTAAAGTATGCTGCTCTGCAGGGTTTCTCCTGTTTCTCCATGTTTGTGATTGGTCAAATACTGCAAACTCCACCCCTTTTATGTGAGCACGCTCAATCATGACTAGAAAACCCTGGATTCACTGAGCGAGTTGATATCCAACTTCGTAGTACCACTTATCAGGATTGAGAATGTCTTGTTAAGTCAGTTCAAGTAACGGAGAGAGATCCCAGGATGTGTAAATCAAGCTTCATAGTACAGGCCTCAGGAGTTATGCATGCCACCAGAGCGATGAGGTCTGCAGCCTCAACCCTGACTTTTTTTGTTCCTGTATGTTTGTTTGTGCAGGTGTGCTGTGTATCCTTACCTTGAACCTCAACAACCACTAAACACATCAATGAAAGCAAAAAGAGAACATGGGAGAGAAAGAGAGGGAGAAAAGCAGTCTGCAGGTTAGTATCAGTGCAGCAACATGCAAACATGTTCAGCCATAAAACACAGAAAGAGAGAACATCCAGAGAAACAAAAAGAGAGAGAGAGAGAGTCAGAGAGAAGGGGTATGATGCAGATCTGACTGTGAGGAACTAAATGTCAAGTTGCTCTTTACTAAACCAGTTTGGCAAACACAGAGTCCCACCGGTAGTGCATGCTCTACGTTTTTAATGACACTAACACAGGCTCATGAAGACACCTCTACAAAACTGAGTGTATCATTTTTTTTTATTATTATTCCGGGGTCTGTTTAGTGACAGTAAAGCTCATTAGACTGTAAATAAACTTCTTCTTCTCTTTTCTTCCCACCTTCACTCCATGTCCGATGTCATCCAGCATGCCGTAGTCGATGGGTTTCCTGATGTAGCGGACGGGTCTCTCTGGATTGGATGGAGCTACGATCTTATGTGCACGAGTCGTGTTCTTATTGGTGGTGAGGATGCCAATCTCTCGCCTCGCCACCTTCTCTTTGTGGATGTCCACTGTCTGAAAGCAGAGAAACAGAGAGGGATTCAATGGACTTCTTATGTAATGGGTTAAATTTTAATTTGCTTGACTTTCAGTTTGTTAAAGTCTATAAAGTGGCATTTTTTCTAACCTAATGTGCTTTACCTGGCTGATAAATCTTCGATTAAAGCCTGTGACCACATTCTGATAGCGCATGATTAGCGCCTGTAAGAGTGGCAGCTTGTTGCAGCAGCTCTCTCTTCGTTGTTCTTTTTTCTCCTTTTTTTTTATTATCTTTTCAGTTATCTTTGAGCTTGTTATTTTTTTTTATCACATTTGATGGCTCATTTGTTGGTGATTGACACCAAACTGGTTGCATTTGCAGTGGTGTTTTTATCTTTTTTGTTCCTATTTGTCTGGGAATCCTATTTGTAACCATGGTTACACTTCTTACACACAAGACTTCAGCTGTAAGCAAACCATAGTATGTCGATGCTAACTGGTGCAAGCTAAGAGGAGACAACATCAACCCATCCAGCCATCCATCATTTTGAAGAATGTAAGAGCTATCTACAATGAGATGGACAAGCTAGCCATGCACGAGAGGGAAGACCAGTAGACTAGCATCATGCTATTTACAGAGACATGGCTAACGGAGCTAACACTGGAAACAAACACCCCACTGAAGGATTTCACCTGCTGTGAGTGGACAGGCTACAGGAGAGCTACACTGAACAGACAGGTAAAGAAGGCCAGCTCGGTCCTGGACCCTGTGGACCCTGTCGAGGTGGTTACTGACACGAGAATCATGTCCAAGTTGACGTCTCTGATGGACATTTTTTTCTAGCTGACATTTATTATATTATACTTTTTATATATTCTTGGAATTTTTGCACTTTACACTTTGTTTGCTGCTCTGACTCTGAACTTCCCTTTGGGGATTAATAAAGTATGTTCTATTCTATTCTATTCTATTCTATTCTATTCTATACTGACTCATTCACCCAGCAGTCTGAAAAGCTGACATGTATTCAGTATGAGACAGGTGAATTATTCTCTGCACTCACACTGTTTCTGTGCTCTCACACTGCGGGTACATTTGGAGCATTTTAATATGAAGCCTTCACAGTGTTACCTCAGGAGGGCTGGATGTTAATTATGTGTTTTAGAGTTAGTTTGAAGAAATGTACCTGATGGAATAAACCTGCAAACACACTACACTGTTTGGTGAAACTGGATACCATTTTCTATATTTAATATGGCTCAATGATAAAAATTTCATCCTAGATTTTAAAGATTTAAAGTGATTATTGTGTATTTGTTTGAAGTGTGTCTATCTTCTTCTTTTGGCAGATCTTTGCTGGTTTCTGCAGCATGGAGAGTTAATAATAAAGAAATATTTCAGAGTGATTCTTTGAAAGAGGAGCCTCACATTCGCCTACATAACAGCTGTGAGGGAAGAGAAAGCAGTAATAATGAGGTGCAATCACAGAACAGGCCTCACAGCACAGATAGCAGAGCATCTCATTATTTCTGCCTGCAGAGTTTGATTATTCTATAGAGGTCTGAGGAGCAGAAAGAGACCCTCTGTACCATCCAAAAGTACAGTTTTGTTCCTCTAACGACACAGCTCCTCTGTGTGGGTTTGTTTTATGAATGAAATCACTTCTCTCCCTTCAGCTGGTGTTAAATAATGAATATGGGTACAGAGTGCACTGAGCAGCTCGCTGTGTATGCGTGAAATGTGAGGAATATAACAATGTTGGGCGCAGCTGCAGTGGTGTAGGGAAACGCTAAGGAGGGAAAATTCAGGCAATGATCTGAGGCTTCAGGTCGGTGTTTTTGATGATCTGCAGGAGAGGAAATGGATGCTGCATGTGTGAACGCAAACAGCCAAATCTCGACTCCATTCAGCTTCCTGCTAAAACTTCCTTGTAAGTGAGCTGATGTGAGTACAGTAGGAAATATTCCAGGTGGGTGATGTTTTTATCATGCCAGAAGTGAGAAACCAGAAGAATGACGAGAAGCAGGATGACTAAAAACTAGGAGTTGGACGACATGATTAGATTCTTTGACGATTTTTGGGGTGCTGACTCGATTTAAATTGCAATTCTTCGACATTAGTGATTTTTGTGTTTTTTCTTCCCTTATTTAACACCAGCCCACATAAAGTTGAATGAAGATGATGTCTACAGACTATATCAGGAGCCATATTTCCCCCAAAAATGAACTTCATATGTGAGTCAGTTTTTAAGATGCAATCAGGAGATCATAAAATATGTTACTAGAGCGTCAAAGAAAAACATTTTGCCCTCTGCTGGAGAAAAGTGGTAGTGTTTTTCAACCCGGCTTGTAAACAAAGACTAAAATGAAGGATTTAAATTTGGAAAAAAAAATCTTTATTTTTGTTGGGTTTTTTTATGAAACATTAAAATTGTAAAACAAAAAGTCACGATACTTATGCAAAACGATTGTTTTCTCCCACCCTTACTAAAAACACTCAAAGTTAAGGTGAAAGATTCATTCCAGGAAGCAAGCGATAAAGATGTCTGCACATCTGACTGTTTTCATGTAGCATTGATACAAAAGTTCAAACTGTCCTCATAGTGTAGGTCTCTGCTGATTCATCCTTGTGCCCCCTAGGGGCAGAGCTTTTGAGTGTATATGTGAAACAGGCTGAGGAAGGTCGAGTGAAGCTGCTAACTCTGAGTGAGCTGAAATGCCTGGTTGAGGACTGAGAAACACGAGACTCTTCTTCATGTGTTTCAGCTGCTGAGATAAATAAATCCACCTGTAGATGTGGAGGCAGAGTCATGTGAGCAGACTTACACAACACTCTGCACCCACACACCTCAGCCTGAAGGTCTACAGATGACTGAGGACTTTAGAGAACACAAAGTAAGCAGTCACACAGGAACACTGCAGAGTGTTTAAAGGACAATACCGTCCACTTTGAGAAGGACACAAAGACTACATGTTTATGCACTCCACACACTTTTCTCTGCAGTTTATAATTGTTGCATGTGTGGAGATGTTTCAAGTGCAACATCCGCCAGAGATGAATTCTGGGCCGGTGCACTCAAGTATTGCACAGTGATGAGAACAATGCTGCACATAAATGAGCCTGCATGCATTCATGATGACATGTTTTGTGCTCTCATGCATGATTTCACTCCCTTATTATGAAAAGAAGCTAAAACAGATGCATGTTGAAGAATTTTTTTGGTCTTATAATCATGCGTTGGAGCCCTCGACTGCAGACCTGTGAGATGTGGTTGACGGAGCTCTCCATGCGGCGGAGCTGCGAGGCCTGGATGTCGAGCATTTGCAGCACGTTGTTGGCCAGCGTGTTGATGAGGTAGGCGACGCTGGCCAGAGACTGCGTGGTGTAGCTCTTGGTCTCCTCCAGCGCTTGATTTTTGTCTGCGGACTGCAAGGAGAAAGGAGAAACGACTTTTTAACTGTTTCTTTTACTTGTTTAGTGTCGACCTGTGACTGACTTCAGCAGCAGAAACACACACACATACACACACACAGAGGTTCACAATGACCTGAGCTGAAATGTCACATTCAGCATTTGACCACAGAAATCACATGAATGAGTATGTGTGTGTCTGTCTGTGTGTATGTGGAGGAGTGGATTGCATGACTGCATTTGTCAGTGTGCATCAGTTTTTGTTAACCCGCGTGTGTGATTACATTTACACATATGTGTGTGTTCACTGTACAAACACATAATACAGATCCTTATTTTAGCGTGCATGTGTGTATGCTTATGAATGTGTGTGTGTGTGTACGTGTTCGCTGAAGCATGATGTAGGTCAGTGCTAACTCATTCATGCCTGAGGTTGATGTGAAACACACTGACACCACTGTGTCTCTTTCTGACACACACCAACAAGATAAGAATTACACACACACTCACACACACACATTTAAATACTACGACAGAAACAAACCAACACACACAGCCTCAATGACCTACAGCCCTACATTCCCAGTCCAAGCAGAAAGACCTCACATTTCGGGTTCCCAAAAATGTAATCCCCAAATCTCAGGGATACATCACACTGAGGATGATGTGAAGCTTTTTGGCTGAATCGCTGATTTGGAGGAGTCTGGCTCTAATTTTGACCAACCGTCTCTACGGAAGGAGGGTTTACGCATCATTGACAAGTTAATTAGTCCAGAAAGATCTAAAAGTCAACAATTTTTTTGTAACACAGGATACAAAAACAGCTTTGTTCCCATTGTTATCACTTAATTGAACAAGATGTTGTGATATTTGCAGATACCTTATCTGGTCTTATCATAGTTTTCATCTTGGTTTTATTTTTACAATTTCTTTTACCTTGTTTTTTATTTTTCTACGGTACCTTTCATTTACTTTCATAGATGTACCTTTTAAATTATATTCTCTCTCATTTTAATTTTGGTTGGTGGAACTGGAGTACTTTTTTAATCATGTTTCAGTGTTCTAATAATGTGTCAATTCTAACTGTTTTCATAGGGTCTTGCGTTTGTTTGTTGTGTGACTAAATGTCACAGCTGATGCCATCACCTCGCTGCAAAACAAATTTACCTACAGGTACAAATAAAGCCACTTAACCTTACCTAACCTAACCTAAACTAAACTAAGCTGACAGAATGTCATCATTTTGGCATTGACATGAGGTCATTTTACTGAGCTGAATTGTTTAGGAGTGAGACGTCTTGCATCTTTACTATCTTAGCCGAGATGCAAAAATGACGGGAAATCAAAACAGCAACATGGTGCTGAAACTTTACACACTTACACAGAAACACCTGAACACTAAAAACCATCCAATCATTTAATCCTCAGTTTGACCACTCCTCTATTCCCTTCCCTTCATTTTCTTCTCCATTCCTCCTTCTTTTCCACTTCTCCTTCTCTTCATCACATCCTCCTTATTTCTGTTATTTCAGTCCCTCAGCAGACATCTGATGTCCTGTTAGCACTGACCTAGTTGGAGGGCTGCCTTCTCTGGCCTGAGGACAGGGCACACACACACACACACACACACACACACACACACACACACACACACACACACACACACACACACACACTTCTGCTGCTGTTATTTTTTTTTTATTTCCAACTCTGACTTTCATGTAGATGAATCAGATCAGATCTACATCATATGCACGCTCTGATTCCTCTGACCTCTTTTTTTAATGAACACACTCCTTTTTCTGCTCACATTCTGTACGTCTTTGTTTATGACCTCTGACTGTGTGATGCATGCAGGAAACCAGGGTACCATGTTAGCAGAACTAAAAATCTTTCAGGAAAAGAGAGACCAGAATAAAGACACTTCAGACACAGCTGTTCTTATTTCAGTTGAAATGTATTCTGGGTAATGTTTAAAACGACTGCAGATGAAAACAAAACTACTCCTCATCTCCAGTAAGAGATCCCACAAAAATACTACAGACATTGAAGAGCAGCTGAAATTTCTAGAGTGAAATGTAAAATCACAGCGCACTGCCCTGGGATGAATCTGTTTCTGATAACAGCCCGTCTGTCCAAACACTTCGCTTGTTTCGCCCCCACAGGATCTGCTCCTGGCATCGACTCTGAAGGTGGAGGCTGATACTCTGTCAAAAAAAAAAAAAAAACTATCGCCATGGTTTCCCACAAAACAGACATGCACACACACGACGAGGCTCCTGCAGCAGCAGCATGTGTTTTCAATGAGCAGCAGGAGGTTGAGTTACGCTACGACTTCTTCTGCTGACAAATAACCAGGACCAGCTGAGGACCAGAGAGAACAAAGCTGGACAGGACTGTGTGTGTGAAGGGGTCTGCACATGCTCACAACAGACCCGCAACAGTGTTTGACTCTATAGATAAGATTTCTAAAATCTGAATGTTAATTACAGGATGAAGTCCTGCTGTGGCTTATTAAGAACATGTTCATGGGACAGAAGCATTCACACATTTGGAGTTATGATCGTCTCCTGGCAAACCCTGGGTTTATATTTTAGGTTTATTTCTGCTCTGAGGAAAGTGGGGACTGAAGGCTGCTGAAGGCTCTGACTGTGTGAAATGCAGCTCTATTTTCTGTCAGTTTTCCCAGCTCGAGCCCACAGTGGAGATGTGGGTGGTGTTATATTCAACAACCTGAGATCCTGCAAAAAGCATTTCATTTTCCTGACACAAAGTGTTCAGGAGGGTTGTCACTGTTATTCAAATATACAAACTTAAAAAACACATTTCCCCTTCAACTCCACAGATCTAAAAAATTGTATCTCGACCCAATAAAGTTGGGACGTTGTGTAAAACATAAATAAAAACAGAAAACAATGATCTGCAAATGTTGGATCTAGAACAGACTGCTAGCTGCTCTTGTATGCAGATACCTGAGAGAGAAATAAGATTAACACTGATGGGGGCCGGGACAACAGTACGATGAATTGTGTTCCTCTTTTGCTCTCCATACTGATTTTTCCTACAGAAATCAAAGACACCAATAACTGTCATCCTTATGAACTAAGCTGGTATTGGACGCCTCATCTTGCACAAAAGGCCTGAGTACAACTGAACAAGGGTCAAGTCTGAATCCAAATATTTGGTCCATAAAACAGCTCTATTGGATTATGTAACAGCTCACATCATCTGCAGGCAAGAGAGAATGTAGGCCACCCACCGAGCACTGAGTTGGCCTGTTAGACCCCATGCCAATCTGTAGCCTGAACAGACCAATGAACCAGAAAAGAGTATTTTTTTACTTGAGTAGAGACAGTGTCATGCTGGGGGGAGAGAGTATTTACAGGGACAGAAAAGTAAGAAAAAGAGGAAAACCGAACATTATAGTAGGAGGAAAGAAAGGAATGCTTGATGCTTTCAAAAAAAAAAAAAGAAAGAAAGAAAGAAAGAAAGAAAGAAAAAAAAAGAAACAATTATTACATTTTGCTAATAATATTACACAATTATGAGCTGCTAATTAATGCAGTCTGAGTGTTTGATGAGGTGTAACAGTGAAACACACACAGACAGAGCTGAGAGATGTGATGAATATGAAATGTGGTGATGATGAACAGGTGCATTAGTGCCAACTGAGGAGGAACAGTTGTCCTGAACAGCCTTGCCTGCCTGCCTGCCCACACACACACAAACACACACATCCAGTAACCAACTAGAGCGCTGTAGGCCCAATGCACTGCAATCTAGTCAGATCTGTACAAGTTTAAGATGAAACTAAAAGAGTTGTTTATTTCTGCATGGTACAGATGAACAGATCTTAGAGCCTTAATCAATCAATAAGAAAAAATAATCTTCCAGCAACTTTTTTACATTCAGTTATTATCATCAATCCTTCAAGCTCCTTCGATGTATGGATTTGCTGCTTTCTTTGTCTCATTCTATGACATATTCTGAACAAAATTTTGTTCAAATTTTGCATTGTAGAAATACACAGGTATTTAAAGCATAAATTTTACTGATGAAGGACAGATGCTGACTGAAGAAAATCCAGCTGTAGTTACAGACATGGTGTTAAATATGACTGCATTTCTTTGTAGTAGTTACAGATACAGTCACACAGGTAAACATGTACCTTTTTTGAAGAGAATTTTGTATTTTTCATTGCATCAAAATCAAACCAAAGTGCATTTATCTAAAGAAGTCTTCCCCTCCATACATAGATGTTATGTTTGCTATGTTTTATAATGAAAAAAAGCTGAAATCTCAGTATTAAGATGAATAATGAATTCAGAATAAAAGACGCATTGTCAAAATCGTTGTTGTTTTGGGTTAAATTGTTGACTCATTTTAGGTTTAATTCGTTAGTATTCTTAACTATATTTACTCCTTTCTTCTGTAAATAAACTCAGTGACTGACAAAACTCCTATTAAATAGATTAAAAATGTTATGTTTCGTCCATTGTCTGTAGTTTCACACTTATTTGGAGATGCAAGAAGAAATAAAAAGTATAAATATGAATAATCTTTGAATTCGGCAGCTTTTCTAGAAGGAAATAATAATCTAGTTAAGTGTAATGTCAACTTTTTGAACTGAACAAATTAATTAGACGAGACTGCAACTCTTTCAGCAGTGTACAGTTAAATCAACTGTAAAAGTGAAATCTGTAATAAAATAGTCAGATTTAGAGGAGTATATAAAAGCAGAACTGCAATTTGACATCTTGCTAGTACATAATCTAATATACTTGTCGTCAGATTAAGTACGACCTGACTTTTACCTGCCTTTCTTGACCTAACGGTAAAACACCGGAGCTGGTGCTGTCATTCCATCACTCCCGTCTCCAAACCGCCCACTCCTTCCCAACATACCCCGACTTCTCTTCTGACTTGACTGAATAACACCTGATTTTAATCGCACATTCGTACCTGAACATAGTTGCTTTCGCAGTACTCTGCAACTCTTTCCAGGTTGGTAAAACTGTCCAGTAAAGCTCTCCGTCCTGCAGGAATTTCTTCCTCCAGCAGCATTTGTAACTCCGCCATCTTTACATGATTTTACTACTGACGGCCGCGAAGCGCGCGCTGACTGGATGTATCCCGGTACCTTCACGGGCTGTGGGAAATATGATAACTCTGAGTCATTCCGAGAAGCTTCGGTTGTCATGAGTCAGCTGCACAAAAGTTTCATAACAAAGAAATATTTCAGTGGACGCAACTTAAAAAAGAATCCCAGCAGTAAAAATAGTTCTTCAAATACGAAAACAAGTCACAAAACAACTAACGAAAAATATTTTTAAAAGTGTTCAATAAATTCTGAAAACATTTCACTTAATGCCAAAAATTTCCTTATACACTGAGTGTTAGAGTGTTTTTCTTTTTTCTTGGTGACTAAGATATTTCTTCAAACAGGAAAACCTTTCAGCTGTTGCAGAAAACTTCACTACACCTGTGACTTTCAACTGAGGAGGAGCAAACCATGGACCAAATAACTTTGGCTTTTGAAAAATTCCCTCTTGAGTGGAGCACGTTTCTTATTTTTAGTGACCAATAAAAGTAATCTTTTATCAGATTAAAAAATGTAGATTTATTGAAATCTATTTAGAACATAAAAGACTCTAACAAGAAAAACTTAAGCGTCTCCTTTATCTTGGCAGTGGCTCCATCCTGTGGTCAAAATGTGCAAATTGCCAAAAACTGAAGCTTCTGTACACACACTGTAAGCCTTTATTTAAAAAAATCACACACCCAGGAAAACATATGTGCTATTCAGAACTTGGTATAAAAACAAACAACACAAACAGACATAAAGGAGAGGTTTTAGAGTTTCAGGCAGGATTGTCTACATTTTCCTCTGCTCTTGGGTAAGACTCCACTTCCATTGTCATCAAAAACTCTGCAAACAAAAGAAAAAGACCATTAACCATTAGAAAAAAAATTACAGTTCACAAAACAATGGTATAAAATTGACATTATGCCAGTGATACTAGTTAAGGTAGCTCTTGTGTTTTTTGTCAGGGTTTTTACCTGTGCTATGCTAGTGGGTAACAGAGTTTGAAACACCCTTTATATTGAATTTCAACGAATTAATGTTGTAAATTTGTGTTGCTTTGTTGTCACCTGGTGGTTCATTTAGCGCAACTGCGGTTGTAGGGCTCCTCGCAGGCCACCGTACATGCTGAGCAAAGGAAACGGCTTGAGCTGAAGGTGGGTGTGTGATGCTATGATCGATGTTATTTAAAGATTTATTATCGTTCTAGAAGTTGTCAGTAACGCATATTTTTTTACTGTGAATATTACTGAAACTTAGTGTGAAAGTTACAGACACCTAGGTGTTGAAATAGTAACTTAATGCACGAGCCCAATGCTAGCTGACTTAGCATGTCGTTAGCCAGATGGCATTATCGCCTGAGTCTTATTTCAAAGTTTTCAGAAATAAAGAGAAAGACACGTTTTTATGTATATTTATTATTTTTGTTACTATTTATTTATATTTTCTATATTCTTATTGTAAATTTATTTATTTTATTCAAATGTCTTTGACTTAGGTGATTATCTTACAAAGCTAACTATGTAGGCTGTGTCTTCATGTTACTGCGCGTGATCTCCTGGTCAATGTTGGAACAGATATGGTTCTTGCTTTTTCATACTATGCAGTGCTATCACTGTGTGCTGTTGGATTTTACCCTAGGAACTGTTAACGTATGTTGAGATGTTTTGATAAATTATAATGTATACTAATTTAAAAAAAAAAGCTCCACACACTTGGTACTTTGATAAAAATCTATGCAAAGATTTGTTGAACAGGAGTAACTGAGTTGTTTTATTGTAACACTGTTGTAAAAAAGAAAAATGGAAAGAAATGTCTCCTGTGTGGTTGTGGTGTCCCTCCTGCACCATAAACACCAAGAGGCACATCCAGGGCAGTCCAGCAGATAGGCACAACTGGTTACCCAAACTTCAGTTCACTTTTACACCGTTGATTGCAAGAAATACACACTTTTAATGACTTCAGTATAGTATAGTTATCAATAATTGCATGTTGCATGTAACCACATATACGAACCCTCTGTGTAGTCGATGTCCGGCCGTGTAGAGACCACTGCCCAGGCCATGCCCACTAACAGTGCCACAACCAGGTTCACGACAATCCATGGCCGCAGGATCTGCTGCTCTGAACCTGGAGGCCTGCAGGAAGTTAGAGTCGGCATGAAAAATAAAGTTCAATAGAATGACCGTAAAACACAGTAAAGCTAGCTGAGTGACACATGCAATTAGTTTTCACCACAGAGTCTCGTTGGCTGTAGGGTAGAGGTTGATACGGTCACTGGTCATCTGCTGACTGAGGGACAGGATGAGGGCGATGAAGTACACTGAACAGAGAAGGAAAGAGGAGTTATTACGGGACAGCATCATCTTCATCATAATCATGTTTCTCTGTTCTACACTCACAGAAAGAAGCCAGAGCAGCGGGGTCGAGGGTGAGGAAGCCTCTTAGAGCCATGGAGGCTTTGGCCAAGTTCACTCTGCAGGTAAGGGAAAAAGTCAGCTTTGTCAAGTCTTTTTTAAATATATATATATGAATATATACATTCAGGTTAACAGATTGGATGATCCATGGTTCTTCCATGTTTTCTTTGCTTGCACAGTTGCTGGGTTTAGTTTTTATTTCCATTTATTGGAATTTTTAGAAAGAAAAAAAAATGGGGTTGTTTTTCATGCACTTTGAGAATAATGAGTCTTGTATTTAACTGCTCATTTATTTATCTGGATTATTTTTATTTAATGATTTTTTTGTACAACTTCTCCTCCGAGCAAGTGTTATACTTTTAAGGCAACATTTTCTAAAAAAAAAACACTTAAAGAACATTACTAAATAATGTTTTAGTTGCAGGATGTTTAACTCTAATAGAGTAGCAGTGTGGTATGAGTTCTTATTTTTCAGACAGGCACACACAACATGCACACACCTGTCGAAGGCGGATACGGTGCTGATGGCAAGCAGCAGGTAGAGCAGGGATTGGGCGGGATAGGCCAGTGGGTGGTATTGGTTCAGCAGATTGGGCAGTGTGGTCATCTGCTCGCCTGCCAACACATACACCACTATGATATTCCACACGGCATAACCCGCCAAGAAACCGTGAGAGAACAGACCGATTACCCTGCAGAGGATGAACACACAGAGACACACAGGGCGTGCGGCTCAATATAATGCAACAGTCACTACAAGCACAAATGGACATCCCCAGAAAACACAATTGACACAAATCAGTTTCAATATTTTTTCTTGTTTTTCTCAAGCTGCGACCATCAGTGTCTAAAAATAAAGCTTATGTTTGAGTTCCAAAAACTGCAGTTCATTAAGTGTCTTCTCTAGGTGGTCTACTGCAGTGGGTCAGTTCCCACTTAGCACCATGTTGCCACATCCTGACACATCGTGTTTGTGCAGACCTGAAGGTGCTGTGGACCTTAATGGCAACGTCTCTGGTGGTCCAGAGTGGTCTAGGGTCCAGGTAGTCATCCATCATCTCTGTGTGTCGGAGCTGATCTACGCGCTCTGCCTGGAATCGCCCTATACACACACACACACACACACACACACACACACACACACACACACACACACACACAAACACAAACACAAACACACACACTTGTCAATGTCTTGGAGTTGCTGCTTATCTTGTCCATGGTCATACTTTGATTCACACTCACTGTTTCTCTCCACAAAGACTTTCCCAACCGGCTGACTCTGTCCATGTGGAGCAGAAAACAGGGAATGCTGGGGAATCGGGGACGGTGCGTCTGTAATGATGTCGTCGTCTTCAGCTCCTAGGTCGTTGCTGTAATGATCTGTAGACTTTGCCTTCCTGATTGACAAGGGAGTGAAATTTGTTAAAAGCAGCTCACACCGAGGATTAACTTAGGTTTTTTCTGAGATGCGCTTTAGTGATCCCTTTATCCCTTTTTTTCCCACAGATTTGATCAACGCACTTAATTTATCAGATTGTTTTTTTACTCATGCTGACTCTGACCTCTTCTTTTTGGTCTTTCTGGTTACAGCAACGGTTGTCTCCTCGTCGATGGTTGGCTCTGGCGTCTTCCCATTTGGTGTGTCAGCATGTTCTACTTCTTGATCTGATACAATAATGAATAAATGAAAGAAAAAATATAGAATCCAATCAGCATCTATCTGTAAAAGCTGCTACAAAATCAAAGTATAAAAACCAATCGATTCTCCTGAATCGGCCCCTTCCTGCCTCTAAAACATGCTGGACACTTTATCTTCAGCCAATTTTAGCTGTTCCTCCAAACACAAATATAAAACCTCAATAACAGCTGGTGTTACCAATAGTTGCTGATCTCTTCTTTTTCTTCTTCTTCTGTGGTGCTGGATCCTGTGGTTCAGGGGTCAAAGGTTCTCTGCTGTCAGACTGGTTCTTATTGGTCCCCTCCTCCATTTCCATGTCCAGAGCCACTGAAGATGAACCGATAAAAAGAGAACAGATATAGAACAGAACAGGATATTGTTAATCTTTATAAATAAATACACTAATGTATAATCCATTGGTGAGAATTTTGGCTTCTTAAGAGTATATGAGTCTGAGAAGTAAGAAAGTCTTCTATCAGGAGACCCACCGGCTTTGCAAGGAGATTGGCCAAAAGTATTGTAAATATTGGCCATAACTGAGTCTCACCTTCTCCCTGCTCCTCTCCTACGCTGACCTCCTTCTTCGGCTTCTTCTTCTTGCTCTTGACGGTTGGCATGTTGGTGTGTCTGCTGAAAGTTCAATAGCTAAAACTGTGAAAGTCTGCCAGTGTGCAACAGACCATATCCCTTTGATTAGTTTATGGGGTTTTCTATTTAGGTCAGTTAATTACAGTTTAACACGAATCTTACGGATGCTGATTTGAGATAACTGGATTAGCTTGAGGTCTGACAACAGGTAGAGGGACAAAGATTCAGGAAACACAAACATTAAAGAGGACCTTTTAAAGTCTAGAAGAAGAACTGTGTTGTTGTAAGTGGTACCTGATTTCTGCTCCTGAATGGCTGTGGTGATCTGTACAACAAACCAGAAGTTATGTTGAATTACTTGTAATTATAGTAAGTGTAAGGTACTGTATCCTATCATACCGCAACACATCGTATCACATTGCGTCTTATCCCATGCGTTTAGGTCATATTGTATCATTGGCTAGTCTGCGTCGTAGACAGTATTACAGTAATACAGTAATACAGTACAGTATCATATCATTACATCTTGTTGTATTACAACTTGTTGTATTACAACTTGTTGTATTACAACGTACTGTAGCTCATCTTACTGTACCGTGTGGAATCAAATCATATGAAATGCATTGATGCTGCACTAGAATAGAATGGCTGCATGTCTGCAAACTAATCAAAAATTATAAATGCTGCACTGCAGTTGTATATTATCTCTCACCTGTGCAGCTGACCCGCTCACTGTTTGTAAAGAAACACTAAAGACAGTCACCGCCTTCCCTTCTGTCTCAGGTCTTAAGAAGCTGAAGTGTCTTCGGATGAGCCTCACCGTGAAGTCACACCCTGTCTCTAAATTTCCTCTTTTATCTCGAAAAATTGAATTCCAGATGTCCGCGTGTCTCTGTAATTTGAAAAATGAAAACTTAAATGACCCCAGAGTCAGTAGAAGTAGGAATAAAAGGAAAAAAAAGACTCAGCTGCAGCTTTGAGATGTGTCGCAGGTTTACTGCGACAGGTGGCACATGTGCTGAGCTGGAATGGCCGACAAGAGCTTTACGATTGGTTAATAAGCTGTGATGTCACCTGCTGATAGTGCCGCAAAGTAGCTATAGATGCTCATGATCCTGTACCCTAATTCTACAACCAGTCTTTTCTGCAACAGATCTAATCACCCTTAACTCTGTAGATCAGCCAGACTCAAATTAGGCATGTCTGAGGTGAGAAAAGTGTTTGACTGATGTGTGCATCTCACCTCAGAAAGAATTTTTATCAGTTTGTTTTTCTAAAATTTTGATGGCTGTATAATCTGAAGCTTGAACTGAAATTAGTACAGTCGCAGAAAAGATCGTAAACATCACTAAAAAGACTGAGTTGACACAATTTAATCCCTCCAGCACAATAGCAAAATATAAATTTGTATGCAGATGACATTGGTTTTTATGCATCTAACTTCCAAATGAAGCAGGATTGATAAACAAGACAACAGGTGTGTTTAAGGTCTGTAGAAAAATCAAAAAGGGCTGCAGTAAAACCTGCAGAAGCTGAGCAGGTGTGTCGTCTCTGTCTGAGGATACAGGTCAAAGTTAAAACCTTCACACTACAGAAACCAGGTCAAGTCATCGAATCCTATTATACACACAGACAGACTGATTCTACATAGGGAGCCTTGAGTTGATGAGTAGAGTCGATACATATTTATCTGAAAAGAAGGTTATGAAATTTAAAAAAAGCAATTTGTCTAAAAATTCAGCCTCAGATATCATTAAATGTTGCTTATAATATATTCTAGTTTTACTCCCATAAACTTGTTTATGATTTCATTTAATTCACCTCCCCAAAAAACATTTCTGTTCTTCCTTTCTGTTTTTATATCATCTAATTGACAATTAATTCTTTTTTTTTTAATCAATCTTGGAATATTTGGATAAGGAACAAAATCTCCACAGTGAATGCTCAGTCATCAGTGTGGAAAAAAACAGTCTCAAACTACAGCCTATGTCATGGTCTGATACTTATTTATGGTACCCAGACGCTCTCTGGCTGCAGCTTGTATAGATGTCAGTAAAGCTGAGTGTTGCATTGAGAAGACGTTAATCCTCCTGTTAAATCTCCTGAGCTGCATCTGTGCCTCAGGATTAACCTGAGAGAGAGAGAGAGGAGGGGCTGGTTTTGCAGGAAAAGAAGAAAAAAAATGTACACAGCCGACTGATTCCATCATCATCTTTAATCAACACACACCCAGTTTACACACATTTTCACTTTCATTCTAAATTGAACTGTTTACGATGATGAGAGGAGACAGTTTTCAGTCACACAGGACATTGATTTTCAAAAGTTTCAAAGGATATAAGCTCTGCTGTGATGGATTTATAAAACTTTATGAGATCCCTTTTATAGATTTCTTGGCAAAAGCACTTAAACATAACAGTCCTTCGCATACAGTACATCTCACAGAAGGATTTGTGTGTGAAGACAAAGCAATAACAGAGAGTTTCCAAGCTCTGCCACTTTTTTATTATTGTCTGAGAATGATGGTTCTTTTTTGAGGAGCAAATATCTTTCAAAGCCAACAGAGCTGGGATGGAATGCAGACTGCTTCTACTTATGCAAAATTATCTTTCAGCATTATTTTCTATAACTTTTCATCCAAAGGTGCCATGTTCTGACTTTTTAAAGAGAGGGATGAAAGCAGAATGATAAATAATGTCTTTTTGAGTAAAACAATTTTAAGAGAGTTGATTTTTGAAGTGTGTGCAAATTTTAAAGTACAAGAAAAATATTCTCAGTTTACGTTCTTCAAATTTCATCATCTATATTGTTTCCTACATTTGTACTTTTCCCTCAAAGCTCTTTTCCCCATCTCCTTCCTTTTCTTTCACTTTATCTCACTTTCCTTTATCAAACTCAGTCCCATCTCATCATTCCTCGTTCCTCTACTCCTCAGTCCGGCTCCAACTGACAGGGATCCACTGAGGCTCCTCCTGCACCTCGTGGATGATGGAGCAGAGCTGTATGCAGGCGTCCTGCAGATCATCATTCACCAGAACACTGTTGAAGAACTGTTTGTACTTTAGATCAATCAGCCGGGACATGTCCTCTAGCTCCACAAAGTCTTCTTCCTGCAGGGTGTGAACAGGTGAGGAGAAAATAATTAGTTATCAAATTCTTTCTTCACCACTAAAATCAAATGATCTTGCTTTACTTGAACAGCCCTGTGCTCTTACTGTGAACACTCTGTTGACAGTAAAGTTGGTGATGATTTGTGAATCTCTGCGGGTTTGTCTCAGTCTGTCTGGGCCGGGAGGTTTGATGAAAATCATGTAAGGCTTCAGTTTCCTCGTCCTCAGTGCCTGAATGCTCTGAAAATAAAAATAAATGATCTGTTTTTACTGAATAAACCTGCTGCTGAAATGAGTCCACTACAGATGAACTATTCTGCTTTCTGCTTATGTGATCAGTAAAAGGATTATTGATTTTTGAGAAACATAATATTTGTCCGTGAGGTTTCAGTAAAACTCACATGGGGTTCAATGTCAATGATGCACGTCCTCCCTCTCCTCAGCACATCATCAATAGCATCAATGCTCGTCCCATACAGGTGACCCTTATATTCACCGTACTCTACAAACCTGGATAAACATTAAGAAATAAAGGTCAAGCTACATTTAAGACAGAAGATTAAAATACTTACAGTTTTAATTTAATAATTTTAATAAATTAACTTTGACTAATAAAATGATGAAACTAAAAAGACAAGCCAGTAAAGAGTTACCTACCTGTTGTTACAGACCATGTACTCAAACAGCTCCTTAGTGACAAAGTGGTACTCTCTTCCACTCTGCTCCTCTGCTCTGATTGGACGAGTTGTATCTGAAAAAGGGTGACAGCCAGTCAAAACTGATCAAAACATATTCACTGATCACACTAAGAGTTGAGTTAGTGAGACGAAAGACAGAAGTGTCCACTAGAGGCTGTCTCCAGCAGTGAGTCAGCCCCCATAGAGCCCCCGAAGAGCCCCATATCAAACTTGACAGTAGAAATGCTATAATAACTTATATCCATGTGGCAAATTTCATTCAGTGTTTAATTTATGGTCACATACGAGGTATGGGTCCCTGGAATTGTGAAGGGTTGTGTTTGAGGAGTCTTTTCCTCAGTTCAGAAACTCCAACGCCTGAGGCTCCTGTTCATAGAGAGACATAAAAACAGACCAGAGATCTTTACATGCTTTCAGAGCTTCATACAGAAGAGAAGAGAGAGAAAAAAACTGCAATGAAATATCACCAATTAGAATGATTAGGCGGTGGTTTTCCTGCGGGGGGCGCTGGTACAGAGCCACCTCCTCATATGGCGTGGACAGAGCGTTGCTGTTTGGCGTGCAAGAGGTGCAGGACTGTCGTCGCCTCCTGAATGACGTTCTTCGCCACAAGCGGAAACTCCGCCTGAAACCAGCTGGTGAAAAAGAAGAATTATGTTCGTCATTCTGGCTCTCATTTTTAAGCAGCACAGACAACATGATAGTAATAATACAGACCAAAACCATCCACCCAGCCTACAAAATGACCCAAACAACAAACCAACTCAATACACTAAGAACCAAACCCCCAAAAGCCCAACCTGCCAACCAGTCCACCTAGAGCAGCATAACAAGTCAACTAAGTTCTCTTACCTATGTAGACTCCATCACTGCTTTCAGATTCAGTCTCATCTGAAGGAAGAAAACAGGTAGGCTCTCATTTTCAAAATAAACTGTTCATTGCTTATCAAACACTGTTTAAGCAAACACAAAACTACTTCCTCTGGCCTCTCTGGATGAAAATTAACTCCACTCTTGTCAAAGTTTTGCCATGTGTTTATTAGTCAGATATGTTTTACCTATTAACACAAGTTGTTCATCTGCATATGGTTGATCATCCTCTGAAACAAACAGAAAAAAAGCACCTATAGGTTAAAATTTGATTCACACAGCCAACTGGTGATATAAAAACAAACTTATCATGGGTTTGGATACTGACATATAATCACACACTCACTGAAGACACTAAACTATATGTTAAAATATCACCACACAGCTTATTCTAATAATAATTTAATTTATATATATATATATATATAAATATCTCAGTACCGTCATCAGGCAGCGTCACTGAGAATAGCAGAATTAACAGAGAGAAGAAAGTTAAAAAGTTAAACATGGTGTTTCTAAATCAGTCACATTAGGCCTGTATGAAGTTTTACACTGCCCTCTGCAGGCAGAGAGGTGAAAGTACAGTCAGAGATAAATAAGTTACAGCCAACTTTATGGCACAGTTGTTTTAGTGTCTCGAGGCTGATTGTTTTACATTCATACTATAAAAATAAAAAACAAAATGAAGAATTTTACGGCTACCATGTACAGTTTTAACAGTTAAACATTTCTGTCTGCTTAAAATGTCTAATGTTATGATTGTAATCATGTGTCTACCTCTGGTTTCTGGTCTTATTTTATTAATCTGTTACTTGTATATCTGTTTGAGCAAAATGACAGAAATGAAAATTCTTCTCACAGGGTCTGATGCAGGTATGAACCTGTAATGGCTGACTCCACCACTGCTCCCTTTGTTTACTGCAGAACAAGAGAGAGAACATCACAATTATTAACTATTTATTGCTAGTTAATTGGAAAAAAACATCAGTTTTTGAGAATGAATCAAAAGTAACAGGCATTTTTTCAGACTCATATTTTTTTTTACTAGTGATTCATTGTTTTAAATAATCCTCAACTAACCAACCAGCCCTATGTGTCACCTCTTCAGCATGCTGGCAGAGGGAATCAAACCAGCACAGGCAACAGAACACGGCATCTTCCTGGCTTGCCACCACTGAGCATCAGACTGATCCACCACTTCCAGCAGGTCTCCTCTGCTGAATGCCATCCCTGCATTTGGGCAGGGGATTGAGGAGTCCTGCAGGGGGCAGTAGTCCACCATCGCCCTCATGTACACCTGCCAGAGAGAGAGAGAGAGAGAGAGAGAGGTATTAAAGTAAATCTTTTTTTTAACCTTTGAGTGGGCAATGAGTAATATCTCTGTCATTGATGTAATTTTCTTACCGACTTCTGGGTATTGCTGCTTTGAGCAGCATTTGGAATAACCTTAAACAGGATAGTTCCATGGGATTTAATCTGAAAACACAGCGGTAAAAAGATTGTAGGTTGTGTTGGGGTGGGAGCTTGGATGTCATGATACATGACTATATTTTCCTGTTTTTGTTCTTCATACAGGCTAATTTTCTGCAGACTCCAAAGCCTGCTGATACCTGGTAGGTCAATGCAACTACTTGGACAACAAACAGACACCAAACACTTCTCAGACTAAAGTCAGATTTGAGAACGGAGTTAATAAGTGAGTCCATGTGTGTTTATTTAACCTACCAGTATCTGTATGACCTGCTCTGGTTCCAGACCCACAACAGGGTTTCCATTAACCTCCACTAACATATCACCAGGGTGGAGAAGTCCTGAAACACACAATCATACAAAAAGTTGTGATATTTATCATTATTTTATACAATTAATATGCAGTATTTCAGTCACTGATGTTGTATCACTTTCAGCAGACAATACAACATACAAGATGAGATATTTCATCTCACCACTGCGATCTGCCAGTCCACCATGAATCACTCTGGCAATGTAGATTTCTCCTGTCTCCTCGTCCCTCCTTATAGTCGCCCCCTAATAGACAAGATGGACAGAACTCTGAGTTTGACAACCTACACTAGCTTCCTGGTTGCATCCATCTTTTAGTGTAGTTTTGTCCACATAGAGGGAAATATATTTATTGGAGTTAGGGTTAGAAAGGGATGGAAAATTTCTGATAAATTTTAGGAAAGTTTCCTCAAAATTTCAATGTGAATTTTAGCTCAGGAATATTGGAAATTTGCAGGGTTTTGTTGCTGTCAACCTAAATGAATTTATTGAAAAAATTCCAGGAAAATGTTGCCTCGGAAATTTATTTTTTCATTATTAACTTGAGTAAGGTTTTCAAAAATGATCTTGGTTGAAATAGCATGATTGAATGCGAATTCAGTTGGGTACCATGAATCACGTGTGCACACATTTGATCATCATCAATCACCGCTTCACTAGTCTACAGCATTTCCACTGAGACCACATTTCTGGATTTGAGATGTTAATCTTTTGATTTTTTTTTTTTTTTTTGTAAATAAATTTATTTCATTATACAAATAAACTCTGCATCTCCTCATCTCTTGAAATGGCTTTGAGCTGGGTCGGGACACCTGTCAAGGTAAGTTTTGATGATATTACAGTAGTTATATTTGAATGCAAATGTGAATAAATTTTTAAGGCAAGCAAGCCAGTTAGCTAGCCATTTTTTGTTAGCTTAGCCAGATTAGACCACCAGCTAACAGACATAAGTAATTTGCATTGTAATGAGCTAACATTGAGTAATAAATGAATTGTAATTATAGCTAGCAAACTTAACTTTGTGAAACTTACAATAATTTATGTTGGTTCCACAAATTTAGCTAGCTAAAAAAAACAGAAATGGTTTTTGAATGCCAGCTTTCATCTACATCTCTATTTATCAATAAAATGGTGGATAGTGGACAGCAGCCATTGAAGGTGATGAGGTCCTGGTACTGATGAGTAGAAAGCATGGCCTGAAGAGAAGCTAGCCAAAATACTTTGACATTTTTGAATGGGATTTTTTTAGGGTGCTGAGTAGGGATGCACAATAAATCGGCATTAATATCGGTATCATCTGACGTTTGTCATTTTTTAACATATCGGCATCAGTCCATTGGGTAAAACTGGGTCAATATTAAAAACTGATGTTTATATCAATGTAGTTGCTGGATATGTGTCAGGAGAGGACTGACGTGAATACTTGTAAGTTTGTTAGGGTAATTTTGTTTGGATATTATTTTTATTTATGATCCTTTTGTAATTTATGATCCAGACTTTCTCATGGGAGTTTTGTGAGTTGAGAGTTTAATTACACACTTGCTAAAAGTTGTGAGGAATGCCAAAAAGTAACACTGCTGGTTACTTGTGTTTATAGAAGCCCTGTGATGTTCTTACTTGAAAATGAAACACTTTTTGAAAAAAAAGGAAGACATTCAAAAATTCAGTTTGCATGATTTTCAGTCTATACAAAATTTTAATAATCTCAGAAACGTTATTTTTTTTAATATATATATCAATATTGGTTATCGACCATAACGGAAATATTACTATTGGAATTGGACAAAATTTCCATATTGGTGCATCCCTAGTGCTGAGGCAACATAAGGAATATGTCTCGGATATTGCAAATACCTAAATCTTCTTTTATTTTTCACCATTCATTTTTGTTGTTCTGTGAGAGAAACCATGAATGTTCTACAGTTCTGAAAATGGATTAGCTGCAGCACAACAAAGGCTAAGACCAAATACATGGTGGGATGTCTTAAAAAAAGAGGAAATGAATAGAATGAAAGGTGATAAATGGTGGTCACAAGTTCAAGTAGAGCAGGAGAAAAGGGGAGATGTTTATTGAGAAATGTACCTTTGTGCCTTCCTTCCTCGTCTTCTTCTAGATATAAATCCAGGGTACAAGCAGCAAATGTCTCAACAAAGATTTTTTTTTTGCCCCAGTTTGCTTCTGGTGTGTATTAAAGAGCATCATTCCTCAAACTAACAGCTGGGATCCAAGTGTCAATATAGATCTTCATCTTAGATTTGGAAAGTTAAAATTATTGACATTTCGTTGGTAGTTTCCTTGTCTGTTTTCAGTGCCAGAGCAGACAAGGAGAAGTGTCAGATTTTTTCTGTTTACTTATTCTTTTTTTTCTTCTTGGTTGTTAAGCACCCAGTGCTGGTACGGTTTTGTTGGACTTCCATCGGAGCTCTGGATACTGTACCATTGTTGAGCCTGACCTGTCCATTACTACTATTCACGATTGCTCTGTGGGTGGGACCAAAGGTCACCACTGTCCTTCTGGAGCCTCTGTTTGTTCTTTTTGGACTCCTTGAGGTTGAAAAGTCCTCGTCACTGGTAGTTGTGGATGAAGTAGAGGAGGAAGAGGAGGAAGAGGACGAGGAAGAGAGATGGCGTGGGTAAGGAGTTGGAGGTTTATGGACCACTTTTGGTGAAATTGAGGAGATTCTTGGAGGAGGTGTGGGAGGAGAGGCCTTTTTCTGCCTCCCTGAGGGAGATAAAGCCGGGTTTTTGCCGGCAACAATGAGGCCCTGAAGCTTGTCAACCACCTCAACAAGCAGGTTAAGTGCCTCTGTGTTTTCTCCAGCTTTGTCTTTAATCGTCTCTGTGGTGTCCACCGTTTTCTGACCGAGATGGGAAACATCCTGAAGGCAGTGTCCAGTGCTGCTGGGTATGGGTTGAAAACTGGGCTGTGCATCTTCAGTGCAACACTGTTTGGTAAGATCAGGAGGCTGAGGATGTTGATTTTTAGGCTTTAGCTTCTTGTTATGTCTTTGTTTTAGTTGGATTTGGCATTCATTGTGACAGGAGGCAGTATGATAGAGATCCAACAAGGAAGGCTCTTCTTGGCCTTTTTTATGAGGCCTACTCTGGCTCCCTGGAGTTTGGAGGGTGGAGCAATGAGCTGCAGGGCTTGGAGGTGCTGTGTGAGCTCTGAGAGTGTTCATCCCAGTACATAAGGGGATCCTACCTGGGGTAGGAATGTTCCTTGAGTGTCTTCCCATGGCTGCCTTTTTGTAAAGAACAGGGGAGTTTGGTAGGCTAAGACTGTAGGCTGGAACTGGAGGAGGAGGGTAAGCGTAGTCATCACTGCTCCCTCCAACTGAGGCCCGTTGTTCCCTGATGTGTTGTGGTTTCCCACTAATCGAAGCTTCACTCAGAAAATCAGATAAAGACAGGAAAAAAGTTTGATACATCATTGAAAAAGAGCTGAAATGCTGGATTTAATCTGGAAGTAGGTAAAAGATGTACAGATGAGAAACTGTAGGAAAGTTAGCAAGAGGTAAGTGAGCTGAAAGACAGATGAGTTTGATTGTTGCCTCAATTCCCATGTAATAGATGATTCAAAAGACAGTATTGATAACAAAGAAAGGGTAGATTCAAAGAAAGATGAGGGAATGAAGGGATGAATTGTGTTGGGTACTGTGGCTGGAAATCCATCTGTGCTGAAATGGCAATCCACTGTTATCTCTTGAATACAGTTCTGCTTTTGGGAAGCTATTGCTCAGAATGAAACGTGATGAGGACAGATCTGATGAAGAGAGATGAGCTGGGAAGCAGACAGGTGACTGATGTCCACATTAACCGGATGACATCCCCTCCTCTTACCGGTACAGGGGTCGGGACCAAAGACAGAAGGAGCTGATTGGTTAAGCCTTTTCTTTTGAAGCTCTGTGGTTTGTGGACACGAACAGCAGCTTCCTGTTGATTCATAGCGAGGGAGAAAAGGACGCGACTGTCCTCTCGGAAGGGGTAAAGGCATGGTTTCACTCTCGGTTGCTCTAAGCTCCTCCCCCGACCATGCACGTCTTGCAGGGACAAGGCGCTCAAGTGTGAAACGACGAAGGCTGCTCCAGCTACTACGAATCACTTCGATTCCTTCGCTCAAACTTCCTCTGCGCTCTCCTCGGTTCTTGGTGGACAGAAGATAGTTCAGATCTTTTTCCCTTTTCCTTACTCAGACATTATTACTAAAATGCTAAAAGAATATTGTGCTACAGACACACAGGTCTACGCTTTTCAAACAGGACAGCATTGTAATGTAAAGTAAGAAGCCGATTTTCTACCAGTGGCTGGTTGTTCTTCACAAGACAGACAATCCTCATGGCCTCCTCATCCTCAGGCATCTCATCGGGTAGAGGGGGTAAAACAGGTCCATAGTCTGACTGAGCTACACTGTCGTGGGACGATAGGAGGGCCTGAGAGAGAGAGACAGAGAGAGAGAGAGAGAGAGAGAGAGAGAGAGGTGAGTATGGAGCGTCAAACATGACTAACTGTATATCAGAGATCCACGATGAGGGTAAAAACCTGTATGTGTGGTGAGCTGAGGAGTTTATAGAGTTCTCTGGCTTCAGGTGAGGGACGATGGACTTTCTGTATGACAACCATAATCTGATGACAGAGACAGAGACAAACTTAAGAACCTGCATTTCCTGCATTGCTGTATTTTTTCCTTTAGCTTTAATGACACTGTGTGCTTTTGTGGGTCTTAACCTCATGCGAGAGTCCAGAGGCATAAGGCAGGAAGGGTCTGGGTGTTGATCTCTGGAAACGCAGTAGGCACTCATATATCTAATGGGGTAAAACAGGAAATGATGTCACAGTTTAGGGTCAACATAGAATGTGTTTTTGGGTGATTGTCAGTGTCTTTATATAACCTTCAGCACGGCACGTAGCCATGGAGCACTCAGCAGCTCATGGAGTATGTGAGCACCACTGATGTTTCTGCTCATGGCTTGACCAACATCCTCTACTACGCAGGACAGCACCTCACAGACACCTGAACACACAAAAACACAAACTCACAATCTAACTCTTGGAGGGGGTGATGTCATGATATATTAGAGCAGAAGCATCATTTTTCTGGATGGTGGTATTTTAACAGATGGATCTCAGGCTTGTATATTGGATGGGTTCGTAAATTGATAATATGTTTGTGGTCTTCAGATGCTGAGTGATGTTTTAATAGGTCAGAAGCATATTCAGAATGGTCAAAATTGTTTAATAACAGCAGATGTTTAAAGTTTCTCCTGAGCAGAAGGTGAAAAGCAGGCAGCGGATTAAAGAATGCCGACCTCGTTAACAGACACTAATACCGTCTGAATTAGGTCCCTGACTGAATGAAAGAAGATTGTGTCTGGATGTAGGCTCAAGTTCAAGTTTAAAATAAGTAAATAATGTTCAGATCTGTCAAGTTAAACAGAGTGTCTGTCTTACCGTCCTCTGAAGCTTGTCTCATGGTTATGGACCAGAGTCACTGAAAAGGGAAAAAAAGGTGTATTTCACCTTAAATACAAACAGATTTAATAGAAACATATTAGTATTTTAGTAGTTTTAATACAGTGAAAAACGTGACATAATCTGATATTGTGAACGTAGTAGTATATCAGCTATGCCACTACAGTTGGGAGCAAAATTATTCAACCCCCCACACACCCTAGGTATATTTGGCTAGGTCAGAGCATTACAATTCCCTGATCACACAAACCTGGAAGCATATGAATACTGTTAATTTATTGCAACCTAAGTCTCCTAACATCTCTTCAGATCTCATGACTTAAAACAGCTTAAAAGTAATATGTTTTGCCTGAAACCCCAACACACCAGGGGGGTTGAATAATTTTGCTCCCAACTGTATCATATGACGACACTGTGTGGGCTAAGCTAGCATAAAAAAACCCCATCAGATTTAAACTCATTAGTTTTAAACTAAGGCTGCTACACACAAATAGGTTTATGTAAAGTGAGCTGGTTAGGAAATTAGCATCCTGACAGTATGGACATGACCCAGACACAGGGCTTGGGAGCAGCCTGAGATGAAAGTTAATGTTTTTACCACATTGTCAACAGCAAGGGGGAAATATATCCTCTTCCCCCATCAGCAGATTGATTTGATTTAATGTGTCTTGTAGTTGTCCCTTCAACTGTTTTCTTCTTTTTAGAATTAATCACTGTTGTTATGGAGGATTGGCTAAACAAGAATGCAGAATCATGCATTTTTCTGGACGGCAATACAGAAAAATACTTCAATCCTTCCAGTTTAAAAAAATGTGGTTTTCTTACTATGTTTCTGCTCTGACAGTAGTTTGGTTTGTCCTTTATTGTTTTTTGTTATATTTGATGATTCAAAAATTAAGGAATGCATTTTTTTTTTGCAGCTCAGAGACACAAGCAGAGAAGTGAATGAGATCGAAAAAACAGCTTGGTTTATTTTGGTGCTTTCTCTCACAGCAGGTTAATGAATGTGGGCTAATTTGAGGTTACGTCTCGTCTTCAGCCTCTTATCTCTCCTCAGCTTCCGCTTGTGATGACGATTTCTGAGAACAGCTTTCACTTACTCACTTACACACACTCGTAACCACACGCGTAACTAAGAGTAAAATTAAATTTACACATCATTTAACTGTACAGATACTTCGTTAGAAGCAGCAACTTGACAATGATTGTCACAAAATGTTAGCTGTTAGAGATACTCTTAGGGTTCCAACTAAGACATTATATAAACAGTGTCTTTCAATACGACCAAAATGTTTTCTGAGCTTATGTTGAGAATGTCAGGTATGAAACGACCTCATGTGTGGCAGTTGAGTTGCAGCAAACAAAGTAGTAATGAATAATGAAAGTTTGGATGTAAAAGATGTGAAGAAGATCTCTGCATTATAAAAAGTATCTGATTAGCTCAGCTTTTCTTCATCCAAGCTGTTAAATAATATACTGGTACAAACATTTGTTCTGCTTTATCATTGACTCTTGGGAACTTTGATGATCATCTCAGCTTATCGGTAAAGGCCAAATGTTGGCATGCTAACACACTAAACTTAGGCAGCATTGGTGTATTATTTTGTCAATTGGAGAATGTTAGCATGTTAACTGCCCTAGTAAAAGTCATAATCAGAGCCTATACACAAATACAGGTGCTGTCCAAAGGTGTGAAATAAGACCCACTCACCACCACGTTGTCTTCCTCTGGTCCAGTTTCAGGAAGTGAACTCTGAGCCGCGGTGAATCAGCAGTGTGAGCATGTGAGCGGTCAGTGGTGATTGACATGGATGTGATTTTACTACCAGACCAAAACAGACTCTAATCCCCTCTATCCCAACTTAATCCACCAACCACCAAGCCTCCCCCCACCATCTTCATCTCGCCTGCCTGCCCTCTTCTCCTTTCTTTTCTTTTCTCCTCAGGTTTCCTCTGTAATCTAAAACTCTTTCCTCTTTTTCTCTCTGCCTCATAATCACACCACCTGTTTCTCTGCTCCACTCCTTCATCTTTTCAGCTTTTAACTCTTTCATCCTATAGCTTCCTCATTCTATGGTTTCCTCACGCTCTCACTCTCTTTAAGTACCTCAACAGATCACAAAGCCTCTTAACTCTTTGCTGCTTTTAGTAACACACATACACCCACACACATACACACAGGGTCAGACATACTCAGCAGCTGCAGGAAACAGTGTTAAGAGCATAATGCACAAAGACATGATAACAGTGAGGCATTAAATCCAACTGCAACATCTGGGTCGTAAAGGGGACAGCCGTAACTAGTGTGTGTGTGTGCGTGTGTGTGTGTGGATGGATGTGTGTTGGGGGGGGGTTGTTATTACAGGGTAATGGTCAGTGGGTCACCTCCTTGGAGATTAATACTGATCCTTCAGAAAGTGACAGAAAGAGGCCGTAGAGACAACCAGATGCAAGGACACATGCTAACCAACAGGGAGGCAAAGTAGTTGATCAAATCTTTACATTTCCAGAAAATACATATTACTATTGTATTGACATATATTACACATTTGTCAATACATTGTTTAAAAAACACCAGACTGCCTGCTTTTGCTTCTTAAAATGTATCCTTCTTTTCCCTCTTGAGAAAAGCAGGTTTTACCACATAAATTGTGTGCAGAATGATTAAAAACACAAATCAAAATGACCTAAATTTAAAGAATATTTTCACCCAAATAACGAATCAGTAAACTACTTAATGACTGTCCACCTGATATTATCTAAAGCAGGGCCTCAATTCAATTAAAAACCATAGAAAGGTTGGCTTTGACACTGTGTTTTGAAAATACTGACATTCTTAAGCTTCGCTGTATTTCACAATTTTACCTTACACTGGTCATACATTTGGTTGAGTCTGCTTTTAAAAGTTGTTTAATTTGTTTTCTTGCTCTCATAGCATGTCTAAATCAAAAAGGTTATTGAAACATCCGATGTCATCACTTCTTCAGTTGTTGATTGTTAAGTAGGTAATGGGTACCTTCTCAGAGAAAGGCTCCCTGAGCGAGCTTGTGGTGGCCACTGGGTCATAATTAGGTGTTGGCTGACTGCAGTCCGGCCTGTCCCCTTAGATAAGATGTGTTGTTCACCACAGTGGTGACACATGGGAGGCTACTGTAGAGTCACTAATGACTCTCATGGCAGTAACATTACACTAGCTGTGGGCTGTTATGTGGACATTATGATCAAAATGTTTTGCATCATACTAATTGGGATTGTTTTTTGCTGTGTATCCTCTGAAGCACGCAGACTTGAACTCATGAACCTCAAATATCAAAAGTTATGTTTGTTTGAGCCATATCCTTTGTCAAACTGGCATTAATTGTGAGGTAACCACTAGCTATTCGTGTATCATTTGAACAGTTTCTCGCCCCCCAAAAGACATAAGATAGAGATCCATTTAATTTCAAAATTGTTGTAGACTCTTTAGGTATGATACATAAATAAATATTCTTGTTTTACTAAGAAGTGTTTAAAGTAACTTGCTATTTTTCTTTTATTTTCTAGAAGTTTCTCCCAGAACTATTTGGCTCTGCAGTACTTTGCAGTGCCAAACTTGTTATTATGTAAGATTTTGCTGATTTAATGGCAAAAAGGAAAACAGCTTTCAGATGCCATACAACCACCATTTGATGGCCATATTGCAACTACCAACAGGGGCTGAGAAATAAATTTTAATGATGGAATAATAGTCACATGAACTCTTTGATTTTTTTATTATTAAATGATTATTGGAGTATTTGAAAATCACAACACATCCTTAATACACAGGATACACTTAGAGCACCTCCTTGGGAACATCAAGAGTCACATTCCACAGTGGTCCTCATTTATCAAATGAGCATACACCAAAAAAGGGCATACATGGGTGTGATTTTTTGGGGAGGATGGTGGGGATCAATCCCTCCTCTAGGTTTTACATCCCTAGAGATGTGGGTAAAAGAAGGGCAAAACGCTACAGATGACATGCCAACAGGAAAGTCACAAAGGCCACATAAAATCTGACACCAGAGCAAACAATTTACTTAGTATAATTAGCTGAAATATTTGGACATGATGGGCAATCTTTATTGATTAGGTTTTATGTTATGTTTTAAAGTCTGAATGAGTTGCCTGTTTGCCTTGAATCCTCTGCCATGTTCGCATTATCGGCCCTTATCCATGGTCCTGAAACTTGATAGGCCATCTCCACATCACAGGTGTGGCCGTTGCAGAAAATTAAATGTCTCATGTCTTTTTAGTTTGTATTTAAAATGGATGTTCTATTGTTTGAAGTATAAGTATGTTTCATAAACCCCACATGAACTTTGTTTTAACTACTTTCTATATCCAAATCTTGACCATTTCCCTCACAAGGTTGATAAAGTGTGTGTGTGTGTGTGTGTGTGTGTGTGTGTGTGTGTGTGTGTGTGTGTGTGTGTGTGTGTGTGTGTGTGTGTGTGTGTGTGCATGCGCCCAAATCTCAAAAGTAGACTCAAGCTCAAGCTGCTGGCTTGGACAGCATTTTTCTGGCATTGTTGGATAACGCTAATGAAAATATTTTCACTGAGTCCTGATAGAAGAAGTTAAAGTGAATCTGTGCTGGTGTCATCACTGTCTCAGAGAAAAGCTCCCTGAGTGAGCATGTGTTGGCCGCTGGGTCATAATTAGGTGTTTGTTGTCTAGCTGCAGTCCGGCCTGTCCCCTTAGATAAGCTGTGTTGTTCACCACAGTGATGACTAAACACATGGGAGGCTACTGTAGAGTCACTAATGACTCTCATTACAGTAGCATTACATTGAGAGTGGACATTGTAATCAAAATTGCATCATACTAAGTGACTTTTTTTGTTTGAGGTTTTTTTTTTGGTTTGTTTTGTTTTTATGTTTCAGTTTCCTTCCTTCTGAGACACACTCACATGCACATACACAAACAATCTTGTTAGTTTAAAATTTGATGCCCCCAACACATCACCTACCAAAAAAGCTGGGACAGGGGCCTGTTTACCACTGTGTTACATCACCTTTTCCTTTAACAACACTCAATCAGCATTTGGGAACTGAGAACATCAATTGTTGAAGCTTTAGAGGTGGAATTCTTTCCCATTCTTGCTTGATGTATAACTTATGTTGCTCAACAGTTCGGGGTCTCTATTGACATATTTTGTGTGTCATAATGCGCCACACATTTTCAGTGAGACAGGTCTGGACAGCAGGCAGGTCAGTTTTGTACCCGCACTCTTTTACTAAAAAGCCACGCTGTTGTAACACATGCAGTTTGTGGCTTGGCTTTGTCATGCTGAAATAAGCTTCCCTGAAAAAGACGTTGGATGGCAACATATGTTGCTCCAAAACCTGTATGTATCAACTTTGCCCCAATAACAATCCATATTGTCCTTTTCCTCTTTGACCCGAAGGACACGATGTTCATGATTTCCAAAAACAATTTGAAATGAGAACTCGTCAGACCATAGCACACTTCTCCACTTTACACCAGTCCATCTCAGATGAGCTTGGGCCCAGAGAAGCTAGCAGCGTTTTTGGGTGTTGTAGATATACGTCTTTGGCTTTGCATTGTAGTTTTAACTTGCACTTGTAGATGTAGTGAGGAATTTTGTTAATTGGCAGTGTTTTTCTGAAGTGTTCCTGAGTCCACGTGGTAATGTCCTTTACACAAAGATGTCGCCGCTTAGGTGCAGAGATTTTTCCACTTTCTGTACAGAGGGAAAATATGCATGCATACCAAAGAAGTTCCGCTTTGTTTGGGATGCTTTGTTCAGGAGAGCAATGGCAATTATGGGCCGTAGCTGATGAAATCCCTGAATTCCTTGCAATTGTATGGTAACAACATTGTTCCTAAACTGTTGGACTATTTGCTCACACAGTTATACACAAAGTGGTGAACCTCGCCCCATCCTTGCTTGTGAACAACTGGGCCTTTTGTACCCAGACATAAGACTTACCTGTTTCCAATCAACCCGTTTACCTGTGGAATGTTCCAAACAGGAATTCTTTTAAATTGAGCATTCTTTAACTTTCTGTCATTTGTTGCCCCTGTCCTAGATTTTTTGGAACGTGTTGCAGACATCAAATTCAAAATGGGTGAATATTTGCAAAAGAACAGTAAAGTTTGTCAGTTTGAACAATAAATATTTTGTCTTTGTTTTGTCTTCTATTTAGTTGAATAGAGGTTACATGGGATTTGCAAATCATTGTATTCTGTTATTTACAGTGTCCCAACTTCACTGGAATTGGGGTTGTAGTTCGACTGGAATCAGATATTTCAAAATCTGTACGTTTAATCATGACCCTGTCTTTAATCAGATTATGTATGGATTAAGAATGAAAAAAATTATAAACATGTCATGATATTGTATTCTTCTGTGAAATTATCTTTAATTTAGTAATGTCTGATTGTGAACACTGATGCCTTTTTTATCATGTCACTGATTTCATTCATCAGGTCCCTGGAATGTAAAAAATGCAAAGCTTCATTTGAGGATCTCCAGCAATCTACGAGGCCTCCTGTTTGGGAACATTCAGGTTTCCTCGGGAAAGAAAAAGATGGACTAAATTAACCTTATAGCTAATTGTGTTTATTTGCATTCACATTTTGCTGAAATGGTCGTTAATATGCACTGCCCCTTTGAACAAATAAATAAATATTTAAGCATTAAGTCAACTAAACAACTAAACACACACCCTGAATCACTATAGTAGCCACTTTATCTTTATCTGAACTTTAAAAATTCAAGATGAAAAAAGAAATAGGGTAAATTAATTTGTGACGAAATTTCATTGTGGCATCATATCACTGTCTTCATCTGACAACTGACGAATGAGATCTTTGGGGGATAAAAGTGTCAATAAAAACATGTCACACATTCACAGTACTCTGCTTCATAGCAGAACAAACAGTGGGTGTGTTTGGAGTTCTGTCAAAAAACAGGACAGAAAGATCCAGAATCTACTATTAAAGTTTAATCTCCATGTCTTTATTCTATCTCAAACTCCCAGGATGGACAAAGAATTAAATGTAACTCTTATTTATCTTGGTGGGTATGGAGAAATTGAAAACTTCAGACATGTGTGTTTTGTGATTGTTTACACTGTATTTATGTTAATACTCTGCTTCAATTCCACTATTGTGTGCCTGATTATAAAACATGAAAATCTACATAAACCAATGTATATTTTCATTGCAGCACTGCTAGTGAATTCTGTTGTCTTCAGCATGGTTATCTATCCAAAGCTTTTAATAGATTTTTTATCACAGAAACAGACCATATTATACCCAGCCTGTATCTTTCAAGGTGTTTCATATTACATTGTTGCCTACTCAGAGTTTTTACTCTTGTCAGTGATGGCCTATGATAGGTATGTGTCTATATGTAAACCTTTGCAATATCCAACTATCATGAAAAAAACAAGAGTCTGTGTCTTTCTGGCTTTGGCTTGGTTTGTGCCGGTTTGTCAGGTCACAGGAGTATTCATGATGAATTTCAGTCTAAAACTCTGTAGTTTTACTTTGAACGGGATTTTTTGCAACAACACACTTTATCAACTTTTTTGTGTGCGCACAGAGAGACTATCTATCTATGGAGTGGTACTTCTGTTTAACCTTGGAATCCTGCCTGTGCTTTTCATTCTGTTTACATATGGTAGAATACTTGTAATAAGCTATCACAGCTGTAGAGAAGTTAGGATGAAAGCTGCACAGACCTGTTTACCACACCTGATGGTTTTATTCAACTTCTCCTGTTTTTTCACATTTGATGTGACTGTAGTCAGACTTAAGTCAGAGATTCCCAAAAATGCTAGCTTAATAATAACTTTACAAGTGGTTCTGTATCATCCTCTTATTAATCCAATCATATATGGGCTAAAAATGAAAGAAATTCATAAACATCTGAGGAGCTTGTTTTGTTAGGTCATATCATACCAACACATTGTTGGCTGTGTAATACTGCAGAAAGTAGTCCTTTGTAACATTATGTTGTTTTCTTACTGAATGTGAATTAAGAAGTTATTGAAATGCTGATAAAATTTGTTTGAAGTCTTTATTATAACATGACAGGAAAATGGGACCAGTAAACATTCATGAATTATTATGTAACAGTAACTGATTTATACTGTATTTCTTTATCATTTTTTACTGTGTGTTAATGATGTCTATTTCTGTGTTTCTTCAGAAAAAAACTCAAACTGGTTAAAAATGAAGGTTCTCTTAAAGCTGTTAAAGTGCACTTTTAATATTAAATTTACACAAAAAAAACCTGCATATGAGAAGTGTGATTGTATTTTGTATTGGTGAGTTTGTGTTGATACTGCATATTTTTTGGGAAGATGTGTTTTCATTGAATAACTTCTGACTTGCTGTTGCTGCAATATTATTTTCAATATGATTGAATAACAAAAGAACATAAAAGGTCACCTCATTTGAAGCCCCTCAGTATTGCTCATATCCAAACAACATTAGAGATTTGTAAACTGCATCAGCAATATGCTTTCAATTTTAACAAATAGTCTGAATTAACAGTGACCAATATTTCAAACATATTTGTTCTATTTCGAAGCCTTTATATTTGTGAAAAATCTACCTTACTAAGAAATGTGTCATTCTGGATGCTGTGTTAGTGGATTAGTCACATTCACCCCAATGCTGCAAGGCCGTGGCAGCAGCTCAGAGTGTCTACATCTAAAACTATCTAACACAAAATCTCATATCTTTATATAAACTGAATACAAGCTCAGAGTTGGAGCAATCTAAACCAGGCTAAAGAAAAGGTATCTGCTGAATTACAACAGAGTTATACTTGGCATTGGGCTCTTATTCTCAGAGGCCAAAATGTGTTTTATTAATACTCCAGTTAACAGCAGTACAATCTTAGAAATTATTTCTGTTAAGTCTAACTGGGAAATAAGTTGCTAAAAACATCCCTAGCAGCTACTTCAAAAGTGCAGTGACTGCAAAATGTCGCTCAGGACAGAGATGTATCCATCTTTAACATAAACACTGGCCTTGACAAAGTCAGAGTTTAAAACAGAGGATTCTAAAACAAATCGATGTCACCTTATGTCCAGTATGATGACTTTAACCCTAGTTCTAAAATCCAAAGATACCACTCAAACAAACTTTTGACCTCTACATTTTGAGACAGTTAAAGAGGTCATAGCTTCAAAACTAAAAAGATTGTTTGTACATGTGCATGAGTGTGTGTCTCAGAAGGCAGGACGAAAAGCAAAAAAAAAAAAAAAAAATTAGTATGATGCAATTATTTTGATATCAATGTCCACACTCAGTGTAATGTTACTGTAATGAGAGTCATTAGTGACTCTACAGTAGCCTCCCATGTGTTTAGTCATCATTGTGGTGAACAACACAGCTTATCTCCAGGGACAGGCCGGACTACAGCTAGACAACAAACACCTGATTATGACCCAGCGGCCACCACCAGCTTGCTCAGGGAGCCCTTCTCTGAGACAGTGATGACACCAGCACAGATTCACCTCAACAGGACTCAGTGAAAATATTTTTCATCAGTGCCAGAGAAATGCTGTCCACCAGCTTGAGCCAGTTTTTGAGATTTGGTTGCACACACACACACACACACACACACACACACACACACACACACACACACACACTTTATCAGCCTTGTAAGGGAAACGGTGTAGATTTGGATTTAGAAAATAGTTAAAACAAAGTTCATGTGGGATTTATGAAACATACTTACACTTCAAAACACGTTCATTTTTAATACAAACTAAAAAGACATGAAACATTTAATTTTCTGCAACGGCCACACCTGTGATGTCGAGATGGCCTAATCGAGTTTCAGGACCATGGATGAGGGCCGATAATGCAAACATGGCAGAGGATTCAAGGCAAACGGGCAACTCATTCAGACTGTAAAACATAACCTGAAACATAACATAAAACCTAATCAATAAAGATTTCACATCATGTCCAAATAATTCAACTAATTATACTGAGTAAACAGTTTGCTCTTATGTCAGATTTCGTGTGGCCTTTTTGACTTTCCTATTGGCTTGTCATCTGCAGCATTTGCCCTTCTTTTACCCACATCTCTGCAAACTTCTGAGCAGGGAACAAATATCTATTTGAGTGTGAGCTGCCTGAACTTTTTTGACTTGCAGTGTCTCTTCATGTCTCTGCCATCTCGCATCTTCTTCTCATATCTCTGTTGATCTCTCATTTAAAGAGAGCACTGCAACTACGATTAGTCGTCCCTCGCGGGAGTTGATTACGAAATGGTTGTGCCACTTTGGATTGAAATTGAATTTTAGAACTGAATCTGAATTTTGTGAACTGAAATTGAATTTTATATTTTTGAATTTAAGGAATATGGAGAGTTGAATTTTCAAATGGGGGCTGCACGGTAACGCAGCTGTTAGTGCTCTTGCTTCACAGCAAGGAGGTCACCGGTTCGAATCCCGGTTCGGGCACGGTGTGCCTTTCTGTGTGGAGTTTGCATGTTCTCCCTGTGCATGCGTGGGTTCTCTCTGGGTACTCTGGCTTCCTCCCACAGTCCAAAAACATGGTCACTAGGTCAATTGGAGGTTCTAAATTGCCCGTAGGAGTGAGTGTGAGTGTGAATGGTTGTCTGTGTCTCTGTGTCAGCCCTGCGATTGACTGGCGTCCAGTCCAGGTTGTACCCTGCCTCTCGCCCTTAGCCAGCTGGGATAGGTGAACAGGAGAAGCGGTATAGAAAATGAATGAATGAATGAATGGATTTTCAAATGGATTAAATTCAGTTTCAAAACATAAAATTCAATTTCAAAACGTGCTTTTCAAATTCAATATTATAATTCAAATTCAGTTTCTGGTGGCACAAATATCAGCCCATACACAGGCATCATTTTTCCTCATCTTTAGAGACCTGAGCAATGGTGATATGAGGCTTTCTGGGATGCTAAAGGCTAAAGGGTATTGGGACTTGTAGAAAACATGCCTGAGTTTTCAGAAAGCTAAATTGAGTATTGGTGACAAAGTACCGATCCATGAAACAGATTTATGTTATGTCTCTGCTCTTTACCTTTAGCGTCACCAAATTCATGTCACTGTGGCTGCCTGACAAGAACTCATGCCAATTTGTGTCTTTAAATTGACTCCTCATGTTATTCACTTGTGCCAATGATTAGATTTGCTTTAGTTGAATATACAACTTAAGATGTGGACTTATTTTGGATTGTTGAACAAGAAGTACTGTATTAAAATAAAACACTCAAGAAAATGTGAAAGCTTCCCTCACATACCACCATTAAGATAGCTTAAAATTTACAGATATTTAACCATTCATTAATCAATCAAATACAAATTCAAACAGTGTTTTGACTTGATCAGTAATTTATTTGTGAGATTATTTATGGTCTTTGTTGACTGAAAAGTACAAACTGAAACAATAAAATTATACAAACATCTCACAGCAAGTGTTCAACAAAAGATAACTTCATATGACTGGACAACCTCTTGCGGTATTTATAAATTTCTTTAATCTTTTAACCCATATATTATTACATTGAAGAGAGGATGATACAAAATCACTTGTAAAGTCATTATCAAATGTACTGTTTTTGGAATATGTGATTCCAGTCTAACTACACTTAATTCATAAGCAACCAACAATGTTAAAGTGATTAAAACTACCAGGTGTGGTAAAATTAGGAAATTATAAGTATCTTTATGTATGTAAACACTATGTACAGCATATGAAATATTACAAGGTTTAGAATATTGAAAACGCCATACACAGATAGCATTCTTGACCTCACACAGTGAAGATTGTAAATAGAGTTGTTGCAGCAAAGAGCAAAGCAAATAGCAAAGAGACATCAAAAATGTATATCCAAAAGAGCTCAGGACCTAACAAGCTGGAGTATGCCCAGCTGGTGCACTTCTCCTGCTTCTAGCTTGAGTTTCACACAGTGCTGATGGTGCTGCTTATAGAGGGAGAAGATACTTTTTGGAACAGTTCTTCAGTTACGGATCAAATAGTTATTTTTTAACTTAACATGCATTTGCTATAGATCCATGATACAAACACGCATATGCAAACAAATGCCATGTTCTGTTCTTTAAAAGTGAATTGCAGAAATTTTGCCATTAAGGAAGCTCTCTAAGGCCCTTTGAAAAAAAGATCTCTGGGCAAATATTTGTTGTATTCAATGAAACTAAAGAAAGTATGTGAATTAAATCTCAAAAGTACAGAAAAAGAGTGGGGGTCTCTGGCAAGCAGGCCAGTGAAACTTTACAAGAGGTCTGTCAATTCAAAAATTAAACAAATTATTTTTAACTTACCTACTTTAAATTGACAATCTTTTCAGTCTTACAGTACTCATTATTACTTTGCCAATATTATAAATAATGGTTAAATACAATTCAAGAACCAAAGAAAACACATCACTAATGCACATGTTAACAGTACATCAGCAGGATCAAAACAAAAGATCACTTCACCTGACGGAAAAGTTTCTTCAGGTGTTTATAAATTTCTTTCATTTTTAGTCCATATATGATCGGATTAAAAAGAGGATGATAGAGAATAAGTTGTAAAGTCATAATCAAGCGTGCTGTTTTGGGAATAAATGATTCCAATCGAAGTATAATGATATCATACGAGCACAACAAGGAAAAATTGATTAAAACAAGCAGGTGTGGTAAACAGGTCTGTGCAGCTTTTTTCCTGACTTCCTTACAACTTCTGTAAGATATTATGAGTATCTTTGAGTATGTAAAAATAATAAAGACCAGTGGGTAAACTGCAAGGTTTAGAAAAACGAACAACCCATACACATTTAGTACAATTGAGCTCACACAGTGAAGCTTGTAGATAGAATTGTTGCAGAAGATTCCTTTCAAATTAAAGTTACAGAGTTTCCTTGTTGAACTGAATGAGGATGAGCCTGCCATATGACAAGCAGGAAGAAGCCATGCCAACAGTAAGAAAATAATAATAGTATTTTTCTTCATAATGATTGGATATTGCATAGGTTTACAAATAGAAACATATCTGTCATAGGCCATGGCTGACAAAAGGAAGAACTCTGATCCACCTAATGAGTAAAATATGAAGAACTGAAAGTGACACATTGAATGTGATATGACCTGTTTCTCAGATAAAAAGTCAACCAGGAGCTTTGGGTAAGTGGTGGTACTGTAAAGAACAGTGTTGATGAGCAAAGCTGCAATAAAAATGTACATTGGTTCATGTAGGTTTTGGTTTTTAACAATGATGCACACAATGGCAGAATTACAGCAGATTATTAAAATATATACAATGAAAATAATCCCAAAATACAGAAATCGGTACTTTTCCATTTCCACATACCCACCAAGAGTTATATAGGATGTATTCATTCTTTCAAGTCAGCCTTAATCCATTTCAAGTGCAAGGAATAAACAATCATATGAATTGGTACAGTTTCATTACAAGTAAAAAATGTGATTTCTGAATATATGTGCTGTATAATCTGTAAATGAATGGCTACATTTACATTAATCCAGCTCAAACACCTATTTTAGGAAGTTGCACTGTTTCTGGGGAAGGTTTTTTATCTGACTGTTACACCCTCCAGAGGTCCAGTGAAACTTTGTGCTGACATGAGCTTCAGCAAACCCAAGAGTCCAGTCCTTAACTCCTGTTTGTTGCCACATCAGATGATTAGGCTGTTTACGCATTATACGTTTGACAGCACCTGACTGAGTCAAGATTTTTACACAAATTTCACTGCTCAAAGAAAATAACAGAACATTCCATCATCACAGTTAAACACCAAGTCAGTTAAACTCAACAATTTGCCTTTAGGATGCATGTGATGATTTGGTTTTGTGTTTCCTTTGTGTTCCTTGTTTTCTAGTGTTTCTTTCAGTTCCTGGTGTTTCCCCTGCGTGCGTTTCTCTTGTTCCTTAGTGAAACCTTGAGTGTTTGTTTTATTTTGTAGTTTCTTTCCTGGTATTTGTTACATTCTTGAGTTCATGTTTTCAGCCCTGCCTCAGTTTCCCTCCTTTTTGATTTAGTCTCTGTGCTTCCTGAGTTCCTTGTCAGTTCATTGTGCGTGTTGCATTCTTCTTGTGTGTGTTGTTGCCCTGTTGTTTTCCTGGATTTGAGTTCCAGTGTTTCTAGTGGTTTGATTTTGAGTTTGTCCTTTTGGATTTTTGTACTTTTGGAATTCTGCGTTAAGTTTAATAAATCTTGTTTGGGATCTGCACCTTTTATGTTTCTGGCTGCTCCACATGACAGCATAAGTGATTAATAATAAATATAAAATAATAAGCACAGGCATATGGACTTTATCTGGTGCTCACTCTATGATCCCGTGTTCAGGAATTCAAAAAAGTTGTACATCACTTGCTTGTATTAAGACATTATTCTTATTTTAAAGAACTTGATGAGCAATATTTTTCTTCCCTCATTAGCAGATTTTTTTACTCTTTGCAAGCAATTCAGGTGTAATTTTTGTCCTTCAAGACACTTACCCTGCATCCCCTTCACTGGGGGGAGTGCAGAAGGACACAGCTTTGATTTTGACTCGAGAGAGAAAATAAACAGCGACTAAAATTATTGCTGATAAGGAAAATTAGCATGGTTTGACATTAAGGAGTGATGTCGGATTACTTTAGCCAGGAGAATCTGGACTCGATTCTGTCATGGATTGAGAATCAGTGACGAAGTGCAGATCCATTGGGTTTAATTTTAGGCCGGTCATAACTTAATGTGTCACTGAAGTCAGGTGTCAAGTTACACCACAGAGTATGCCCAGCTGGTGCACTCCTCCTGCTCTTAGCTTGTGCTGTTTCACAAGGTGCTGCTCACAGAGACAGAGGCTGTGTCTCAATTCAGGGGCTGCAGCCTTTGGAGGACCCAGCCTTTGTAGTCCACAACACCAAACTGAATTGAGACAGTCTGGTCTGCAGAGCATTTTCTGTATGTCACTCTTGATGTCACGCAGCGCCACCCTCACCTATTAGGATTATATTACTAACCTTACATAAATTGGCACTATTTTAACATTAATAATTTGTTTATCAATGTCTCTTTCTTTACCAAATTTGGTACTGCAAGCTTCTCAAACACATGTGAAACAAAACTCTTACATTTAAGACAGGAGTTTTATTTTATATTTTTCTATCGATAAAGTATAAAACCACAATGTACAATCACATATAGTAAAACAGAGCTAAGCAAAATGTACATTTTCAAAATCTAAACAAGTGTTAGGGGTGATATTAGACAAAAAAAATGTATATTAGTGCAAGCTGTTGAACTTTTAATAGCTTTTCTCTTTTCAGAGTGTTGAAATTATTTAATGTATTGTTTGAGTTGAAAACAATAAAGGAAGTTTTTTTTTTCCAGAGAATTAACATTTATGAATTTTGCCATAAGAAGAAGATTTAAAATGGAAGCAGTGTTTTTCCTCTGTATATTCTGTATATATTTTCCTTTTTTGATTTAACAAACATTTGCTTTGGCTTAACAGTACAATGTGTTCAATGGGAAATAACCAGAGTCTCAGATATTTCAAAATACCATATTTTAGATCAATGAACACAAACATGCACATACAAACAAACCCCATATTTTGTTCTTTAAAAGTTTTGTCATTAAGGAAGGCCATTTAAAAAAATTCTCTGGGAAAATATTTATTTTTTAATGTAACTAAAGAAAGGATGTGAAATAAATCTCAAAAGTACAGAAAAAGAGTGGGGGTTTCTGGCAAGCAGGCCAGTGAAACTTTTTAAGAGGTCAGTCAATTCAAAAATTAAACAGAAATTGTTTTCAACATACCTGCTTTAAATTGACTACCTTTTTAATCTTGCAATACTCATTATTACCTTGTAGATATAAGAAGTCTTATAACACATTTCAAGGACCAAAGAAATCACATCGTTATTGCACATTTTAAAAATCATTCCCAGTTTCAGAACAAAAGCTCACTTCACCTGATGGAAAAGTTTCTTGAGATGTTTATAAATTTCTTTCATTTTTAGTCCATATATGATTGGATTAAAAAGAGGATGATATAAAATCACCTGTAAAGTCATAATCAAACGTACAGTATTTGGAATATCTGATTCCAGTCGAACTATAGTGATATCATACGAGCACAACAAGGAAAAATTGATTAAAACCAGCAGGTGTGGTAAACAGGTCTGTGCAGCTTTTTTCCTGACTTTCTTACAGCTTCTGTAAGATATTATGAGTATCTTTGAGTATGTAAAAATAATAAAGACCAGCGGGTAAACTGCAAGGTTTAGAAAAACTAACACACCATACACATTTAGTGCATTCGAGTTCTCACAGTAAAGCTTGTAAATAGAATTGTTGCAGAAGATTCCTTTCAAATTAAAGTTACAGATTTTCCTTGTGGAACAGAATGAGGATGAGCCTGCCATCTGACAAGCAGGAAGAAGCCATGCCAACAGTAAGAAAATAATAATAGTATTTTTCTTCATAATGACTGGATATTGCATAGGTTTACAAATAGATACATATCTGTCATAGGCCATGGCTGACAAAAGGAAGAACTCTGATCCACCCGATGAATAAAGTAAGAAAAACTGAAAGTGACACATTGAATGTGATATGACCTGTTTCTCAGATAAAAAGTCAACCAGGAGCTTTGGGTAAGTTATGGTGCTGTAAAGAACAGTGTTGATGAGCAAAGCTGCAATAAAAACGTACATTGGTTCATGTAGGTTTTGGTTTTTCACAATGATGCACACAATAGTGGAATTACAGCAGATTATTAAAACATATACAATGAAAATAATCCCAAAATACACATATCGGTACTTTTCCATTTCCACATACCCACCAAGAATTATATAGGATGTATTCATTCTTTCAAGTCAGCCTTAATCCATTTTAAGTGCCAGGAATAAACAATCATATGAATTGGTACAGTTTCATTTCAGGTAAAGAAATATGCTTTCTGAATATATGTGCTGTATAATCTGTAAATGAATGGCTACATTTACATTTATCCAGCTCAAACACCTAGCTTGAATGTGTTCATCTCTAGTTGAGGAAGATGCACTGTTTCTGTGGAAGGTTTTTTATCTGACTGTTTTACCCTCCAGAGGTCCAGTGAAACTTTGTGCTGACATGAGCCTCAGCAAACCCAAGAGTCCAGTCCTTAACTCCTGTTTGTTGCCACAACAGATGATTAGGCTGGTTATGAATTTTATGTTTGACAGTGCCTGACAGAGGGAAAGTCTTTACACTAGCTACACTGCTCAAAAAAAAGACAGAACATTTTGCTCATCGCTGTAAAACACCAAATCAGTTAAATTTCATCAATTTGTCTATTTTTTGAAGCATAAGTGAGTTTGAATTAATTTCACACATTTTGGCGCAAAGGAAAGTGACAACAGGTGCAATGGAGAGGCCAAAGCAAGACAACCCCTCAAAAAAGGAATATTTTCGCATGTGGTGCTTTTTAAAACCCTAATAACATCCAAGATCAGTTTGACCCAAACTGTAACAAAAGGTCCAAAACCACTCCACCTGAGCTCAAAAAACACAGGTGTATAGATCAGGGTTATTATAGTTAATGAAAACTACTGAAGTAAGTTAACAAGAGGTGAAAAAAAATATTTTGGTTAACTGAACAGCGGGGGGGGGGGGGGGGGGGGGTCAGAGGGGGATGGGTCATCTTGTAATCAGGGATGTCCTGTATTTGATATTATATATTTTTATTATATATTATATTTAGATTTCAGGACAGATTACCTCTCAATGATAGTCAGCACTCTGAGTTGGAAGGGTTACTCAAGGTCATTAGTCCTAAAAAAGAAGAGAGTGAAACAGCACTGTGACTTCAAGCCTCCTGAGTTTAATGACGCCTGTCATGTGTTAGAACTTATTTTGACTGAATGTTTAATAGGATCATCTGGAGGAGGAGTGATCAAATAAAAGACCAGCCAAACACAAACAGAATTTATTTTTAAGATTTGGAGATGAACATTCATCCCTACATTTCATGCTCAGGTACTTTTAGATAAATCGGAAACAGCCAGGGTGTGTTTTTATAAACATTGGATTAAAATATTTTTATTTACATGCACCTTTTGAGGTAATGTACCTTTTCACTTAGTCCAAGTTAGCAATGGATGATAAATTTAATATGACATATATTACATTTAATGGGTATGTGGAAGTTCAGAAGTACAGATACCTTTATTTTTTTATCATGATAACGATTTATTTTCTGATCATCTGTTGTAACTCTACTATCCTGTACCTCATCTGGATACAAAAGAACCTTCATGAACCGATGTACATTTTTATTGCAGCTTTGCTTATTAATTCCATTGTTCTTAGCAGTGCTGTCTATCCAAAGTTTTTGATCGACTTTTTATCAGAAAAACAGATCATATCTTATTCAGCATGTCTTTTTCAGTTTTTTACATTTTATGCTATAGGTAGTTCAGAATTCTTACTCCTGTCAGCCATGGCATTTGACAGGTATGTCTCGATTTGCAGACCTTTGCAATATCCAACCATCATGAGGAGAAAAATGGTGTGTATTTTACTGTTTTTTGCTTGGTTTGTTCCTGCTTGTCACATTGCTATCCCAGCAATATTGAGTGCCAGAATTAGATTGTGCAATTTTACCTTAAGAGCAATATTCTGTAATAATACAATCTACAGACTTCAGTGTGTGAGTTCACAGTTAATTTCTATATATGGTGTGATTACTTTAGTAGATCTTGCACTTGTTCCTTTGCTCTTTATCATTTTCACATACATAAAGATCTTTATTGTATCTTATCAAAGTTGTAGAGAAGTCAAGAAGAAGGCAGCAGAAACCTGTTTACCTCACCTGTTAGTTTTAATCAGTTACTCTTGTTTGTGTGCATATGATATCAGTATAGCACGAATGGAATCTGATATTCCAAAAACTGCTCGCTTCATTATGATGTTACAGACAGTTTTTTATAACCCTTTGTTAAACCCACTCATATATGGGCTGAAAATGAAGGAAATCTCGAAACATCTAAAAAAGTTGTTTTTTCCTGCCAAAACAGTTTTGTGTATTAAAACTGATCATTAATGAAACATACATTTCTTCTGAAATGTTTATGCAGAGATATGAATCCTTAAAAGGTATTGAAGAATGTGTTTCCACAATGAAAAGGTCAGAGTATTTTTTCACGATGAAACAGATTTAAAAATGTAATATCCAATCAAATCATCTGAAATCATCCAAACAATAAATTTATTTTTGTTCGATAACATGTACTCATCAGCTACTCAGGACTTTGACTCTGTGGTGTACTTTTACAGTCAAGAATTTACAAAAATAAAACATATATTACACTAGTGTTAGCATGTACTTGGACACAAGTTCACAAATAAGGTAGTATTTCAGTGCAGACTGAGGATGTTGAAGTTTCACATGTAACGTACCACTGTACTTAATTTTTTTTTTATCTCCCTGAACTTCAAAGATTATTCTTATAAATACCTTTAAGTTTATAATCGAATTTTAATGTATTGTTGTTAATAGCTGTTTTTTCTGTTCCAACTAAAACCTTTTTACAACCCTGATAACTGAGAAAAAAATGTATTCTTTTATTTGCCGTTTTGACATCACAGGCTAGTTTATTAAACAAACAAGAATAATGAATAAATGTGTAAATTTGTAGAGAGGTATGTAGTGGGATGGGGTACTGATGTTCTTTGTCAAGCCAAAAAATTAGTCATATATATGAGAAACCGTAAAACAAAATGAGCCATTATGATTTTATTAGGTCATTATGTCTTATAGTGTGTACTTAGTTAACCTTTCTGCAATGGAAACAGACTGAGAGCAGCCTGGGTGAACTCAAAAACACACTCACTGTGGAGGAAAAGGCATATTTTATCAGTGTGTTCACCGCCTTGAAATCATTGAACTCTCCAAATAAAGGTTAACCACTTCTCAAAAACGGTAGTACATAAATGGTACATTATTTTAACTGACCATTTTCTGGCTTTTTCGGACAGCTTTGCATACAGTTTGCATGCAGCCTAGCAGATTATCATAGCCCACTGCAAATTACTCAGCACTTGCTGAGATTCAAAGTTTTACATTGAAACTTTTCAGATATACAATACAATACATGTTTGAAAAATGCTGACCTCATTTTTATCTCAGAGTTTGTGGTGTAATCTCAGATTTAGCATGAACATGTCTTTTTTGTCTCAGTTAGTCAGGGATTCTTAAAACTATGGAAAAAAAAACACAAGGGACAAAATTGTGGAAACGTGAGAGTGGGGAGTGACATGCAGGAAGTCACCACATATGGAGTACGACCTTAACCACTAGGCCATCTGTGTTTTGTGTCTACATATTTTTTACATCATACACAAATAATAAGCTGCATGAATTCATTTATATACATGTTCCTGTATATTCTACAGTCATGTTGTGCTTATTGAGTATCTTCCTTTTGAATATAATCCCCTTATTCTTTGTAAGTCCTTTTTTGTGTCAGTCACTCATTTCTCTTGCCTTTGTTTAATAAGAAAGCCAGTAAGAGAAAACAAATGTTGACAGAGGTTGGGGGAGGATATGCAGAACTGGGAATTATACTTATAGTTTCTTACCCTTAGAATGGGAGTGAATGGTGTATTCATTGAGCCCAACCACGGCCTTATAAGCTTTCATTTTGTTGTTGGATTCAGTGTCACTTTGGCTTCCGTTAAATTAAGAAATAAGAAAAAGAAATCACATTCAATAACCTTCAACCTTTCGCTTGTGTTTTTCCCAAGCGGCAACCTCCAATCGGAAAATATGAGACAATGCGGAAGTGCTTAAGTCTGCTGTTCCTCGAGTGTCCGCTTGAGGCTGGCTCAGGAAGTACCAGAAGTCACGTACACACCAAGCCAAGAAAAAGTTGTTTTCACAGCCAAAATAAGCATATTTACAGCCTGGTACAAAGATTGTCTCCCGTCTGAATCACTAATTTTACTAACGACATGCACTGTACGTGGGGTGAATTTTTTTCTTACTCGGTAGACAATTTTAAGATCGCCAGATCGCCATTTTTTTTTTTTTTTTTACAAACAGAGGGGTGACGTCGTGGAGACTACTTCCATTAATTATACAGTCTGTTTTTTCCAGGATAAAGACTCAGTTTCCCATGAGCACTTGCACCCACTGTTGCGAGGACGTGACTCTAACCAATGCGGGCCTTAGTTTTGAAGCAAATGAATGAAGAGCAGATCTCCTTTTTAATTAACACTACTTTTCTTGTTTAAGATTACTTTTTACCGGATACAAAATGACATGGTTAGGTATTTATCAACAGTTTCTTAGAGCTATTGTTTAAACTGTGACAACAAGCAAACTTTGTAAACTCAGTTTGTTGCATAGTTAAGTAGCTGACTATATTTAGCTCTACTCACAGCCCGGTGCTCTGAGAGATATCCATAGTTGTAACATGGAAAAATAAAGATTTTTAAAACAATAGTGTCAGGAATAATAGACTTTTTTTGAGTTGTAAATCATGTAAAGCTACTACAGAAAAAAAAAACTTTCAAAAGCACCATACCCTCTCTCTAACACAGCAAATTTTTATGATTTAAAAAAGTAGTAGTGAAGCACAGATGGCCCAGTCATCCAGGCCGACCGCCATACAGTAAAAGCCCTGTGCGGGCAGCCCGGATTTTAGTCTGACCTGTCACTCCCCACTCTCACCCTGTTTCCTGCTTTATCCACTGTCCTGTCCTCTCACACTAAAGGCATACAAAGCCTGAAGAAAAAAATTGAATAAAGGGAAAAAAAGTATTAGTGATATAGTCATAGTGCAATATTCCAACTTCTTCATTTTGAATTTGTTTTCATCATTATTAATATCTAAAGGAAGCATTCTAAAAAATTATGCTTATCATACAAAAGTTCAGCTTATGAGCTTGTGAGCAATGAGGTTGGTGGGCTTAGTGAAACGTTTTATGAGATCTGTGGAGTTTGGCGAAGCATAATAAAAAACCACATCAAACATGTAAAATATACAGTTTTCATCAACACACCAGCACATTTCAAGTTCATTCAGGTTATCTCTCCTACTGTGATCTGATTAATTCTTCATTCTTGCCTGTCTAATCAGTTTTTTTAAGTCATATATGGATGTTGAATTTAATGTTACTTATTTTGTCTTCAAAGTGGTTCAGGTAAACCCAGGTAAACAGACAAAACCTTTGAGATCAGGTCTCTAATGTTGTTGAGATGTTAGTTTCACTTGAAAAGTTTAATGAGATCCTTGGAGACTGGTGCAGCTTGATAAAAACCATTCACACTGTTTTCGACATGCTTCCATTATTCAGGTGCGTTTCAAACCCTCAGCAGAGCTTTATGCTATCTCAGCTACTGTGATCTGAACTTATTCTGCATCTCTGCCTGAATTATTGTTTTCCTTCTTTGAAAACAAAAATGAATGATGAATTGAATATTACTTATTTTGTTTTTAGTGGGCATGTAGAGGTACACAAATATGGATTTCTGTATTTTTTTATCATGTTAATAGTGTATATTCTGGTTTTGGTCAGCAATTCTACTGTTGTATGTGTTATCTGGATTCATAAAAACCTTCATGAGCCGATGTATGTTTTCATTGCAGCTTTGCTAGTGAACTCTGTTCTTCTCAGCATGGCTATTTACCCAAAGCTTTTGATTGACTTCCTATCAGAGAAACAGATCATATCATTTCTGGCCTGTCTCTGCCAGAGTTTTTTGTTTTATTCTCTTGGAGGTGCAGAGTTCTTTCTATTAACAGCCATGGCCTTTGACAGGTATGTGTCAATATGTAGACCCTTACATTATTCAACATTAATGAGTAAAAGGACTGTGATTGTTCTCTTGATTCTCGCATGGTTCGTGCCCTCTTCTCAGGTGGCTGGGACTGTGATTTTAGAATCAAGGAGCAAAGTCTGCCGCTCTGCCATAAGTGGAATCATTTGCAATATTTCAATCACCAAGCTTTACTGTGAGCTCCCAAAATATAAAACTGTTACAGATATGATAATGCTACTTAATATTGTCCTTCTCCCTGGCTTTTTTATTCTCTTCACATACACCAAGATACTCATTATATCCTATCGTAGTTGTAGAGAAGTAAGGAAAAAAGCAGCACAGACTTGTTTGCCTCACCTAATAATTCTGACAAACTATACGTGTTTGTGTGTTTTTGATGTCATATTTGTTGAATTTGAATCAGAATTACCAAAGATTCTATGTTTGGTAATGACTTTGCAAGTGGTTCTGTATCATCCTCTTCTAAATCCAATCATATATGGATTAAAAATGAAAGAAATATCTAAACATCTGAAGGGGTTGCTCTCTCCAGTTAAACTGAAGTAATGCAACCACTGTCAGTCCTCACATATTAAAGACAGTTAAAGATAATGCTTTGTTGTGATTTTATGCATTCGTGGGAGGCACACATTGTAAGAATATGTGTCTGAAAAGTCTGGAATGAAACATTAAAATATCTATCATATTGTGATAAATTAATTGACAATTTTGTCTTTTAAAATGTGTTTATTTCAACATTAGATATTGTATGTGTCATAAGAATAGTGGTGTGTGATTTGCATTGACAGTGTGACTGGCTAGTATGCTGTAAAATATTCTCTTTAATCTTTAACAGTTCATGAACAAATAACTTGTACATTTTAAAAGGATAAAATCTGGTATTTGAAAGGAAATATAAAAGGGTCTCGTTGCTTTAATTGAACTTTTATTGTGTTGTTGAGGACTGAAAGAGGCTGTTCTATAAATTTGTCATATGGTCTTGAACTTGAGAAAACGGATTACTAGTCTTTACTGAGCTTTGTCTAAAATCATAAACTTTTTTTCTTTACTAATGCCTTCAACAGGGGTGAAAAATCATCTTGAATCTTATGACAACATTTTGTATCAAAGAGTCAAATGTCTGCATTATTCCAAAGACCTTTCGAAAATTAGACAACCAGATAAAGAATGATTCTCTGTATGTCTCTTCTGCTGCAACTTTGTTTCCAAAGACAGCAGATGAACATGAAACGCTTTTATTTTAAATTGTTTAACTTCTACTTATTCACAAACTTGGACATAACTAGACCAAAATATCTGCTAATCTGCACCAAACAGTCGTACTGTTTCAGTAGAATCTGATTCTAATTATTCAGTGCCTCCAGGTTATTGCGTATCTTCAGCATGATTTAAAGTGGCTGAGGTATACTCATGTAAACAGCCAGAACCTTTGAGATCAGGTCTCTATAGTTTAATGAAGTTGTTGAGATGTTAGTTTCACTTGGTGAAAAGTTTAATGAGATCCTTGGAGACTGGTGCAGCTTGATAAAAACCATTTAGAGTAATTCTCGTGATACTGTTTTCAACATGCCTCCATAATACAGGTGCGTTTCAAACTCACAGCAGAGCTTTATGTTATCTCCACAACTGTGATCTGAACTTATTCTGCATCTCTGCCTGACTTATTACTTTCTTGGTTTGATAATAAAAATGAATGATGAGTTGAATGTTACTTATTTTGTTTTTGGGGGGCATGTAGAGGTGCACAAATATGGATTTCTTTATTTTTTTATCATTTTAATGGTTTATATTTTGGTTTTGGTCAGCAATTCTACTGTTGTATGTGTTATCTGGATTCATAAAAACCTTCATGAGCCGATGTATGTTTTCATTGCAGCTTTGCTAGTGAACTCTGTTCTTCTCAGCACGGCTATTTACCCAAAGCTTTTGATTGACTTTCTATCAGAGAAACAGATCATATCATTCTCTGCCTGTATCTGCCAGAGTTTTTTGTTTTATTCTCTTGGAGGTGCAGAGTTCTTACTATTAACAGCCATGGCCTTTGACAGGTATGTGTCTATATGTAGACCCTTACATTATTCAACATTAATGAGTAAAAGGACTGTGATTGTTCTCTTGATTCTCGCATGGTTCGTGCCCTCTTCTCAGGTGGCTGTAAGTTTGACAATTGATGCTAAAGAAAAATTCTGCAGCTTTACTTTAAAAGGAGTTTTTTGTAACAACAGCTTTTTAAAACTTTTGTGTGTGTATCCAGAGACCGATATCGTTCAAAATATAATAGTACTGTTCAATGTTGTTTTTCTCCCTGGCTTTTTTATACTCTTCACATACACCAGGATACTCATTATATCCTATCGTAGTTGTAGAAAAGTAAGGAAAAAAGCAGCACAGACCTGTTTGCCTCACTTAATAATTCTGACAAACTATACATGTTTGTGTGTTTTTGATGTCATAATTGTGGAATTTGAATCAGAATTACCAAAGATTCTACGTTTGGTAATGACTTTACAAGTGGTTCTGTATCATCCTCTTCTAAATCCAATCATATATGGATTAAAAATGAAAGAAATATCTAAACATCTGAAGGGGTTGCTCTCTCCAGTTAAACTGAAGTAATGCATCCACTGTCAGCCCTCACATATTAAAGACAGTTAAAGGTAATGCTTTGTTGTGATTTTATGTATTTGCGGGAGGCACACATTGTAAGAATATGTTTCTTAAAGTCTGAAATAAAATATTAAAATATCTAACATATTGTATGTGTGGTAAGAATAGCGCTGTGTGATTGGCATTGACAGTGTGACTGGCTAGTATGCTGTAAAATATTCTCTTTAATCTTTAACAGTTCATGAACAAATAACTTGTACATTTTAAAAGGATAAAATCTGGTATTTGAAAGGAAAATATAAAGGGTCACGTTGCTTTAATTGAACTTTTATTGTGTTGTTGAGGACTGAAAGAGGCTGTTCTATAAATTTGTCATATGGTCTTGATCTTGAGGAAACTCATTACTAGTCTTTACTGAGCTTTGTCTAAAATCATAAACTTTTTTTCTTTACTAATGCCTTCAACAGGGTTGAAAAATCATCTCAAATGTTATGACAACATTTTGTATCAAAGAGTCAAATGTCTGCATTATTCCAAAGACCTTTCGAAAATTAGACAACCAGATACAGAATGATTCTCTGTATGTCTTTTCTGCTGCAACTTAGTTTCCAAAGACAACAGCTGAACATGAAACGCTTTTATTTTAAATTGTTTAACTTCTATTTTTCTCACAAACATGGACATAACTAGACCAAAACATCTGCTAATCTGCACCAAACAGTCGGTAAACAGGTAAACAGACAGAACCTTTGAGATCAGGCCTCTATAGTTTAATGAAGTTGTTGAGATGTTAGTTTCACTTGGTGAAAAGTTTAATGAGATCCTTGGAGACTGGTGCAGCTTGATAAAAACCATTTAGAGTAATTCTCGTTATACTGTTTTCAACATGCCTCCATTACACAGGTGCATTTCAAACTCACAGCAGACAACTGTGACCTGAACTTATTCTGCATTTCTGCCTGACTTATTACTTTCTTGGTTTGATAATAAAAATGAATGATGAATTGAATGTTACTTATTTTGTTTTTGGTATATGTATTCGCAGGAGGCACACATTGTAGGAATGTTTCTGAAAAGTCTGAAATAAAATATAAAATCTTTCATATTGTAATAAATATTTCATATTGTAATAAATTAATTGTCAATGTTGTCTTTAAAAATGTGTTTATTTCACCATCAGATATTGAATTTTTCGTAAGAATAGCGGTGTGTGATTTGCATCGACAATGTGACTGTCAAGTATGCTGTAAAGATTTTTTTAATCTTTAACAGTTCATGAACAAACAACTTGTACATTTTTAAAGGATGAAATCTGGTATTTGAAAGAAAAATATAAAGGGTCATGTTGTTTCTAATAGAACTTTTATTGTGTTCTTGACGACTAAAAGAGACTGTTCAAAATAAATATAATGAGCAGAACAACTGTAATATTTATCTTGGTTCTAGTTTGGCTTGTGTCCAGAGCAAAAGCCTGCACAACATCATGTGCTGTTTAAGACCCTAATGTAAATGAATCATCCTCATGATCTCCCTAAAGGTCATGACCTTTTGAAAATACCATCTCCTGGACACAGTCTCTTGAAGAACTACATCACTTAACTCAGAACTACAACCCCAGTTCCAATGATGTTGGGACATTGTGTAAAACTTAAATGAAAACAGAACACAATGATTTGCAAATCCTATTGAACCTATATTCAATTGAATACACTACAAAGACAAGATATGTATTGGTCAGACTGATGAACTTTTTTTTTCTTTTCTTTTTTTATTTTTGCAAATATTCACTTATTTGGATTTGATGCCTGCAACATGTTCCAAAAACGCTGGGACAGGGACAACAAAAGACTGGGAAAGTTTAGAAATGCTCAAAACCCCTGTTTTGAACGTTCCACAGGTGAACAGGTTCATTGGAGAGAGGTGAGTGTCATGATTTGGTATAAAAGGAGCATCCCCGAAAGGCTCAGTTGTTTGCAAGCAAGGATGGGGCGAGGTTCACCACTTTGTGAACAAAAACATGAGTAAATAGTCCAACATTTTAAGAACAATGTTTCTCGATGTACAATTGCGAATAATTTAGGGATTTTATCATCTACAGTTCGTAATATCACCAAAAGATTCAGAGAATCTTGAGAAATCTCTGCACGTAAGCAGCAAGGCTGAAAACCAACATTGAATGCCCGTGACCTTTGACCCCTCAGGAAGCACTGCATTTAAAACCAACATCATTGTGTGAAGGCTATTACCATGTGGGCTCAGGAACACTTCAGACAACCATTATTAAACCAATGAAAAATAAATATCTCATCTTTGTAGTATATCCAATTGAATATAGCTTGAAAAGTATTTGCAAATTATTGTATATGGTTTTTATTTACATTTTATACATCATCCCAACTTCATTGGAATTTCCTGGGGAAAGTTCCTGCTGTTCACACACATGTAGGCAGTGCATGACACAGTACACCTCTTTGGGCCCTGGGGTACATTTTCCCTGTCACAGTGTAACAGCACAACAATATAAAAACTGATCAGCCGGGAGGGATGCTCTGTATTTTTCTACACTGTGGATTCAGATACCATGATTAAGAAACAATGCAGTTTTTGTACCAATGTACTTGCTTTTAATGAACAACAAAACTCACCTTACCTGTAAAAAACAAACAAGGACAAATGAGTTTGTATATATTGCGCTGAACTCAAATATTGTAAATGAAACATTTTTGGTTTGTATTTAGTTACTGAGATAATTTTCCATCTTGTGTTTTAGAAATACTGGCATGTTTTATTCTGAATTTATTTTTTTATGTATTATTTTTAAAGGTGATCCATATGTAAAAACTATGCAACTAACCACCATGCTGACTTGTGTTCAGTGGTTATTTTTCAGACCACTTTATAACCAGTAACTTATTATTTTCTTTATGTTTGTTTCATCACCTTTTCTCTATCATCAGTTTTCTTCAGTGTGTATCATGAAAGGCAACAGCAGCCTATATCCGTCATATTTTCAGTTCACTCTGTTTACAGATTACGGCCCCCTTAAATATCTGTTCTTCACCCTGTGCCTGTTAATCTACCTGACTATAATCTCTGTTAATGTTGTCATTATTCTAGCAGTGTGCCTGGAGAAGTCTCTGCATCAGCCCATGTATATTTTCATCTGCTGTTTGTCCTGTAACTCTCTGTATGGTTCAGTTGGCTTCTTCCCCAGGTTTCTGATGGACGTTGTGTCTGACACTCATTTCATTTCTCGTGCAGCTTGTTTCATCCAGGTGTACATCATAAACACTTATGTTGGACATGAGCTCACTCTTCTCACTGTCATGGCCTATGATCGGTTTGTTGCTATTTGTCAGCCGTTACACTATCACAGTAAGATGACTCTAAGGAAGGTAAAGCTTCTAATAATTATTTCCGTGTTCTATCCTGCAGTTATTGTTGCCTTTTGTATTTATTTGCTATCCCTTATGCAGTTTTGTGGAAATAAGCTTCACAGGATTTTTTGCACTAACTGGCCTGTAGTTCAGCTGTCATGTGGTGACACATCCATAAACAACACAACAGGTCAGACTCTTACTGTAATAACAATTGTCTGTACTATGTCTTTTGTTTTGTATACATACCTACGTATCCTTATTGTTTGCAGGAGAAGCTCATCTGAAGTCAGAGGAAAGGCGTTTCAAACCTGTCTGCCTCACATCGTCACATTTGTAAATTATTGCGTCTCTGTTTTCTGTGAGTTTTCTTTGACTCGACTTACATTTAATGAAGAAAATACATTTGTCATTGTTGCTTTATCTCTTGAATATCTGGTAATTCCTCCCATCAATAATCCTTTAGTTTATGGTCTGAATTTACCCCAGATCAGAGGAGTGATTTTCAAATGTTTTACGACGGAAAAGAAATTTCTCCCTGCAAATCTCTCTCTCAAAAAAACATAGCGCAAAATCTTTTTTCCTGAAAACATCTTATGTTAAACACTCACTGATGTCTTGTCTTGCATAAAAAAACCTCACAAGTTGAAATGCACCCTTTTGCATTCTTGATGAATATTCCAATCTATTTTAATTTAATTTAATTTAATAGCAAAATGCAACGCTGACAAAGAGTTCCTGTTTCTCTTACGGTGTATCCTGATGTTGATGTCTCACTTTTTTTCCTCCAATTATCAGAATATTTGGGTTTGTGTATCTGTGACCCAATAAACATCCCAATAAACATCCACATCCTGCAAACATTAACAATTTTTTTTTTACCTTGTCTGCATTATTCTCATAGTGTAACACCTCATGGGGTGTTAATTCTTTCTGAGGTTAATAAGTTTTTTTATTTCTTGGGATTCCACATCAAACTGACAAAAAGTGAAAAAACAGTATTATCACACACTATTACCTGAATAATTTACTCATTGTCCGGCTTTGTTAAATATTTGATTCTGATTGGACAAAACCACATAACTTTTATTCATTCTGTGCATGTTACATGTTGCGAATGCTTGCTGCTCCCCTGCATTCACCTACTGCTACTGAATAGCCCTGCTCACAGAGGGTGAAAAGAGGTCCTGCAATTTGCTTATAGAGCCAACAGGTCTGTAGATAATGCTGTCAACATGGCCCTCCACAACATCCTCCAGCACCTGGACTCCACAGGATCTTATGCCAAGATTCTGTTTGTGGATTTCAGCTCTGCTTTCAATACCATCATCCCAGCTCTTCTGAAGGACAAGCTCTGACCTGGTGCAGTCAGAACAGCTTAGAGCTTAACACTCTGAAGACAGTGGCGATTGGCTGCAGTCTCCCATCCCTCCTGGACCTGTACACCTCTAGAGCCCTGAGGCGAGCAAGAAGGAATGTGGTTGACCCCTCTCACCCCAGACACAAACTCTTTAAAACACTGCCCTCTGGCAGGAAGCTGCAGTCCAACAGAGCCAAAACCTCATGCCACAAAAACAGTTTCTTCCCATCTGCCGCCTGTTAGGATGGGGGAATTTGGACACAATTGCGGACCAAAATGTATGGGGGGGGTTCTGAAATTCACCCCAAAGGGATAACCACTAAGATCACAAATGACCACAGGGGTGTTGGAAAAAGGAGTAAGACAGACTCCTCTAACAAAAACAAAGCTCAGAATGGTAAGGAACAAAACCACCACTGCCAAGCAGCTGAATACAAACCACACAGAAACCCTCCAGATAAAGAAACACTAAAGATGGCCAGGTATGCCTAACAGAAAGTGCTGGGTTTGAAATGAGGCCAAGAGACTACAGCAGTTAGCAGCTGCTTGAAGGACTAGACAGACAGGGGAAGCGTAAGGTGCTTGAAAAAAAATACAGTACACCAAGGAACACTGAAAAGCACAGGAGATCACTAGAAGCTGAAGAGCAACCTCTCACTGTCTCTGAAGGCAAGCCAATGAGTTAGTACCAGGAGCTGCCATGGAAAAAAAGGCATTTTTCATCTTGATGGTGAGAAAATACCTTACTAAATGCTTAAAATAAGTTCAGTTATACATTTGAGTCCATCTTTGTGTGAAAATATTTCTAAAAATGTGTTGGATTTTCTGAAATATATATTCAGTACTCAAGCATCATGCATAGCCCCAGGAAGTCCTGTATCTACACTCCAAAACAGACCTTCTGTCCACAACAACTCCTTGAAGGCAGAATGCCAGCCTTTTCTGCCATGTCTTTGAACTTGTCCTAGTTTGGAAATCAAATCTGTTCTGGAACCAAGAACATGCACGCAGCCCTGTAAAAGTCCTGCACACACTGGCACACAGTCGTTTTGTTGACACCAAAAAGATGACCTATACTCCTGTACTTGTTGTTGGTTGCCAGTTTCCACAGTACGATGGCAATCCTTTTTTTCGGGGAACACACACTCTGTTGTTTGTGTCCTGCTTTTCCATCACTGCACAGTGTCCAGTGGACGCAGCTTGTTACAGAGGTACAGAAATGTTTCTTCGGACATCCTTAAGTTGTGTATCCATTGTGTGTGTGAATTCTGGGCTGATCACATCCCACCTTTCATTAGGTTGAAAGTCCAAAAAGTTGGTCTGCAATGATGATTATCCAGCTGTTGAGTTACATGGAAAACACAAGTCATTAGTACTTATAATAAATCGTTCATTTTCTATACCGCTTCTCCTGTGCAGGGTTGCGGGTGGCAGGAGCCTATCCCAGCCGGCTAAGGGCGAGAGGCGGGGTACACCCTGGACTGGTCGCCAGTCAATCGCAGAGACAGACAACCGTTCACGCACACACTCACACCTAAGGGCAATTTAGAGTCACCAACTGACCTAGTGAGCATGTTTTTGGACTGTGGGAGGAAGCCGGAGTACCCGGAGAGAACCCATGCATGCACGGGGAGAACATGCAAACTCCACACAGAAAGGCACACCGTGCCCGATCTGGGATTCGAACCGGCAACCTTCTTACTGTGAAGCAACTGCACTAACAGCTGCGCCATGTAGCCATAATAAATCATATCAAATAAAAATAAATAATTAAGTTCAATAATATTAACAATTTAATAAAACGGCAGTTTTGGAGGTATTCCTCAGAAGTGGCAGTGCTGCAAAAACTTACTATACTTTGGTATAACTGTTGCTCTAAAATAGAAACACTAGGGCATAACAGTAAACAAAACAGAGTTACATAGTTTTGTTTACTGTAATGCCCTACTGTATTGTTCATGCCCCAGGCAGAAAATGAGCACAAGTGCATGAGACAAAATACACTGTAACACAAGAAATGAAAGTATTAGCTTACTCTTCTGCATCATCATTCCTGTAGAGCTTATGTGCTGTTGTCCTCTGCATCAGACCTCTCAAGTATCATCTCCCAAAAGTCTTTTTTTTTTCTTTTGGGCTGTATTTCTCCTTGCATTACACAGCCTTCTCTGATATAAAGCTTGATTGGATTTTGTAACAAAGGGCCACAATGCCAATCACAAAGAAGATGAATTGCTGGATGTCTTCCATCAATTCATTACTCTTTCTTTACAGTCTCTTCTTTGTTGGATTTATTAGCAGGGTACACTGTCGCACTGCAATGCTGTCACATTATTACATTTACCGATGTGAACCATACCAAACTGTACTAATCTAAACCAGACCACTTGGTGAAAATGGGGCTCTAGACACACCATCTGATTCTTCAGCACAGTGCTTCTACATGTTGATCTTTGACCCTTTCATTTCCTAAGTGACCTCAGTAACTGTACATCATGCCAGTCAGTAAAACCCTCAGGTCACATGTATGATAAAACATGTCTCACCTGTTTGTACTATCCTGAGGGCCCTCAGAGCTCTGCAGGGATACAGCCTCTGTGTATAAATATATAAAGGGTGGGAGCTCCCTCAGTCTGTGGTAGATCTGGATGGAAGTTGATAATGGGGTTGCATTTAGTAAGATCTTGAGTGTTGTTTGTGAGCATTTTCAACACCCAGTGAACTGAAAAGTGGTGATTCAGAAAAATATATGCTTTCTGTGTTTCATGTTTTTCAATCACACCAGTTTCTTTTAAAGCCACTGAAAATGTATGTACTAATTTGTATGTTTATGCTTTCAGATTGCAATCCTTTGAAATGTCCAATGTCTGTAATTTAAGTGTTTTATTTAAACAACTTCTACAGAATATGCTGTTTAGATCACCTTTATTTAAAACTGGCTTCTCTTCTTTTACATGTTAAATTTATCTTTGGTATCTTCTTTCTTTTTATTTCTCCCACTTCTGTTCTTTGGCTGTGTTTTTTATTTATCAACAATAATGAAGGGCAACAGCAGCCTGTATCCGTCATATTTTCAGTTCACTCTGTTTACAGATTATGGCTCCCTGAAATATCTGTTCTTCACCCTGTGCCTGTTAATCTACCTGACTATAATCTCTGTTAATGTTGTCATTATTCTAGCAGTGTGCCTGGAGAAGTCTCTGCATCTGCCCATGTATATTTTCATCTGCTGTTTGTGCTGTAACTCTCTGTATGGCTCAGTTGGCTTCTTCCCCAGGTTTCTGATGGACGTTGTGTCTGACACTCATTTCATCTCTCGTCAAGCTTGTTTCATCCAGGTGTATTTTATTTTCACCTATCTAGGACAGGACCTCACGTTTCTCACTGTCATGGCCTATGATCGGTTTGTTGCTATTTGTCAGCCGTTACACTATCACAGTAAGATGACTCTAAGGAGGGTGAAGCTGCTGGTAATTATCTCCATGTTTTACCCTGCAGTTGTTATTGGCAGTTTTACACAAAAACTCAACTCTGTGACTTTTTGTGGAAATAATCTTCACAGGATGTATTGTTCTGGCTGGCCTCTGACTAAACTCTCATGTGAGGATAAAGCCATTGTCAACATAGCAGGTCAGACGTTAATAGTAACAACTACTGTCATCACTGTTTCAGTTGTCTTATACACGTACCTTCGTATCCTACTTGTGTGCAGGAGAAGCTCATCTGAAGTCAGAGGAAAGGCGATTCAAACCTGTCTGCCTCACATCGTCACATTTGTAAATTATTGTGTCTCAGTTCTCTGTGAGTTTTCCTTGACTCGATACAACCCTGATGAAGCAAATTCAATTGTTATAGTTGTTTTATCACTTGAGTATCTGATAATTCCTCCCATCAACAACCCTTTAATTTATGGTCTTAGTTTACCCCAGATCAGAGGAGTTATTATTAGATGTCTGAAGATTCACAAAAAAAGTTCTTCCTGTAAATCATGAAGCTTATCTTGCTTATTTTTTCGTCCTAAGTTTGAACACACGCACAGCTCAGCGTACTCCATAGCAGCTTGATACACAAGATCACAGGAAAACCACATGTTCCTGCAGGAATCACACCCATGACAACTAATTTCATGATAACTAATTAGTATGTTAAACTCACTTGGCCTTCCCAGAACTTCATTAATTCAGTCCTTACATTTTAGTTTCTGTTGGTGTCCATATATAAAGGATGTGTTGTATCGTATATAATTATAAGGTTTTCCGCCTCCAGGATAAACTTTTCCTCGTCCATGGTGTTGGATTTCCTCTGGGTCTGACCTTCTGATGAATGCTGGCCCTGTGCCAGTGGTGTAGTTTTGATATACGAGGATAATTTTATGATCGACAGTCTAAAAATGGTGCTTTATTTTGAAAAGACGGGAAACTCTGAACGTTTTATGCGTCTTTTTGGGGAATGAAATCTATGAATAGTATGTACTTCTTGATATATAAAAACTGGTGCATAAAAGTGAGTTTACATGCAAGTGCTCTAAGTGGTACATAATCTGAATAGCTGTGCCCCTCACTCCCATCTAAATCTTGGCATGATGGCCAGGCTTTCATGTGTATCTTGGGGCCATCCAGCATCTGTAGCCCCCCTTCCCTACCATGTGTTCATTACACACACATTCAACCTCCCCCTCCTGTAAATCTCATGAGAGTTCTGCCACACATTCTTGAGTGTACACTTCATGCTAACGGTGATTCAGAGCTGCTCATGGCCAAATAAGACAAAAAAACCCTCATCTCAGTCCATGGATCTACATCTGAGAGGTCCCTGTTCACACACAGAGACACACACCATGCCCCTTTAGAGTAGAACAGCTTGGAGATACTTACTGTAACTGTTGCAGCATAAAATAGAACTACTTTGAGACCATTATTTTGTAAACTGTTAACTATTAAATTACTCTGAAAGCTGTATTTTGGAATGAAGTTTGTCTCCCTTATGTTATCTGTATATATTAAGTTATCAATGTTTTTGTTCATTCATTACTTATCTGTTTAGTTTTAATGCATTATTCATTAATTTGGTATTATTCACTTTTCATTTCATGTTTTTGTTATTCATTCATTATTTATTTATTCATTCCTTATTTATTTGTTATTCATTTTGTAACCATTCATTATTCATTCTTTTGTCATTTATTCATTATTCAATCATCATTTGTTCATCATTTATTATTAAGTGACTCAATAACTGACCGATTGCCTATCGTTTACCTGGTGCCTTTTATTTTGAAGTCTGGTCAGATTCACCCTGTTACCATAATGCCTAGGATTTGAGCAGACACAAGATTTCAAAATGATTTTATTTTAAAATGATACATCTGAATGAGTTGATAATTTCTGAGCACCACCCTGTGATGGTCCGCTATAAGCCTGAAGTAGAATTCTTGGTTGATTATAGATAATACCCTTTTAATTCTTATCTGAATCTAGACTGAAGTTTTTCTGGTTTATGAAATGTATAAACATTTATGTTTTCATGTGTTCGTTCATTCATGTATTATTGAGTGACTTAATGACTGACTGGTTTACATTTACTGGAACAGGGCTTTTATTTCAAACTCTGGTCAGTTTCACACTATTACCGTAATGCCAAGGATATACAAGTATCATGAAACAAATGGAGGCTGGCTTGACCGCAGTGTTTCTGACCAAGTGACGGACTCTCATTAGTGATGAGTTGGTGAAGGCTTTATGTCAGTTTTACTTCTCAGGATAAGGGAATATATAGTTCTGCAGAGGCCTGATTTCATTGTGTCCTCTTCATACTTTATGCTATCCCCCTATCCTGGGATGAGACCACTAGTTCTCCACACCTACACCAGTGATGTTACACTACGTATAGAAATGGAGGCGTCTTAGCTCAGGAGTGTGGTTTACCATTTGAGGGATGTTCCTTGGATAATATGGCTTCAATAGTGGAGGTATCAAACTCCCCTACAAACTGATGCTTGGGGTCAGGCATGTTGAGGAGGGGGGCTGATATAAGACAGGACCATAACTCGAGGGCAGCATTGACCTGACTGATTAAATATTTAGGTAAATAGTTTTACTGATGATATCAGATAATGCAGGATATAGGCCACAACCTCTCCTCGTTTTGCCCTGTGTCTGCATGTGCCTGTGCTACAGATAGTATTTTATCTGTGTCACACTCAGACCTAGAGTGAGGGTAGTGTGTCCGAAAACTGACGGGAAATTGTATAGGTTTTAATTTCAGAATCAAGAAAAAGGTAGCAAGACAGAGTCCATTTGGTGCAAAAAAAAATGAAGTGTTTTATTGTTCTCTTAAAGATGGTCCAGGAACAGTCACCAAAACAAAGATGTGGCTGGGAAAAAAAAAACAGTCACAAAACACTGACCAGATCCACAGCTCCCTCTCCTCAGCACCACAGTCCTTCTCTGACTCCCTAGGCAGTGCAGACCCACTCCATTTAAAGGTTTAGCCCCTCCCATTGGACCATACCAATTTAATTGGACACAATCATACAAACAATTCAACTACACAGGCCATTCTCTTCAGCAAAACATCAAAGTCCACTTACATTCACTAACCACACAATAAGGGATTCACTGAGCATTCACACCACACTAGGAAGCCAGGAATAACTGTACATCTTCATATGACTCCCCCATCAATTGGTATGGTTTAGTTAACATGAACTGAGCCTGCTCTCCACTAATTAGTCAGGCACTATAAAAGACAGCCTGAAACTAATTTCGGGTCCTTTGACACTGCCCAGCACCAGGAAGCACTGTGGTAAGACAAGAGAACAATGAGATTTAAACAAACGCAAAATACACATTCTTTCAAAAAAATAAAGAGTTAATTCAAAACCATGATGTGTTTGGATGTGTTTCTGTTGACCTTTGCACAGGAAACTTACTAAGATGTTGGCTAGTTTAGTGTGTGCACCCACCAAACTATCAGTAGCATGCTACCTGCTAACATGTGACATGTGAAATGTGAAATGAGTGATGTGGTGTGTTAACAGTGGCAGAAGGAACTGCCACAATCTGTAATCTAAGTTAAATAAAATGTAAAAGTACAGAGGATGCAGGTAAGATTGCCCCAGCTCACCTCTACTTTTTACACAAGCTCTTGAACCATTAGCCATAGCAGCACCTCTCCAGACTGGGAAAGTTGAGGAACGCTCAAAAAACATCTGTTTGGAACATTCTACAGGTGAACAGGTTAAATGGAAACAAGTGAGTGTCATGATTGGGTATAAAAGGAGCATCCCTGAAGAGCTCAGTTATTCACAAGCCATGATGGGGCAAAGTTCACCACTTTGTGAAAAACTGCATAAGCAACAATGTACAACTGCAAGGAGTTTAGGAATTTTATCATCTACAGTCCAAAATATCATTGAACGATTCAGAGAATCTGGAGAAATCTCTGTACATAAGCAGCAAGGCTTAAACCATCATTATTAAATCAGCATTCACTTAGGACTGTATAAGTGTAGGTTGACCAGCAGTGATATTCACCTCATCGGTAAGAACACACTCAGGATGCCTGGATTTGGTTGACTTTCCTTTTACTGAATTATCCACATGCAAAAAAAAACAGCACAGTAATGTAGCAATAAATCCAACAGGTGTTGAGTCTACTAACATGGTCTCAGCAAGGAACACAAAATAATGCAACATAAATGATGCAATCAAGTAATAAAGAATCTTAATTCTACTGTATGACATTATTTGTGCACTCATTAACAATAAACGATGTGTTTATGCAAGATGACTTTGAAAAAAATCACTAAATAATAGTCCTATGATCATCATACAATACAGCTGCACAGCTAGCAGATTACAACAACCAAGCTAGCATTGACATGCCATGTGCTCAATAGCATGATGAAACATGTAGAAGAGCATAGAAAAGTATCACATATGAACAGTAAGTCCAAACATAAAAATACTCTGTTTGCTCAGACAAATTCACACCATGCGGCTTCCGTCAGTACTCTCTGCCCTCTGCTCTGCGGCTGCTGCAAGACTTGGCTGAGCTTGTTAAGACTCCAGACAGTTAGGCTCCCCTGGGCTCTTGAGAGCAGTTTTATATTTAGCCATCAGAGGGCACTCCTACTACAACTGACAGCCTTTGCAACAAACATTGAATGCATGTGACCTTTGATCCCTCAGGCAGCACTGCATTAAAAGCTGAAATCACTGTGTAAAGTGTATTACCTCGTGGGCTCAGGATCACTTCAGAAAACTGTCAGTGAACACAGTTCATCACTACATCTACAAGTGCAAGTTAAAAATCTACCATGCAAAGCCAAAGCCATACATCAACAACACCCAGAAATGCCACTGGCGTCTCTGGGCATGAGCTTATCTGAGATGGACTGACACAAAGTGGAAAAGTGTGCTGGGATGTGGTACGTCAAAGTCTCTTTGACAACACCACGCCGGCTGACAAAGTTTAGTAGTAAGAAGAGCGATCTGTGTTTTTCTCAGCTGAAAACTATTTCTGTGATTTATTTTGTAGTGATGGTGGACACTGAAAGCTAAACAGGAGAGTGATAGCATGGGCTAAAGGCTAAAACACCAGCTAAACCACATAAAGACTAAAACACAGGGTAAACTGTTTGTGATATTGTTCATTCCAACCCACGTGCAGCAGTTAAACTGCATTGATCTGATCAAACTTGCGAGTCTATCAATAAAATGAAGAGTTAGCTCGATAGCTCCACTTGCTAGATAAGCAGGACATAAGGATTTGCTAACAGTACATGTTAGCCTATGGATATGTCAGACACCGGGCTGTGAGTGGTAGTAAAAAAGCCAGTTACAGATTTAGTTTGATAGTTTGCCTACAGATACCACTCATAGTACCAGGCTACCAGCAGCACTAAATATAGTTGGCTACTAAACTACAATACAAACTGACAATGTTTGCTTGTTGTAACACTTCAAACAACAGTGCTGCATAACTGTTGATAAATACCTTACCTCGTTGCGTTGTATCCAGTAAAAAGTTGTCTTGAACAAAGAAAAGCAGCATTAAAAAAAGATCCAATCCCCATTTATTTCCAAAATAAACACACCTTGTTAAAAGCCATGTCATCACAATAGTGTGTACCTTATTCCAGCCAAAAGGAGTCACTGCAATCCACTTCAAACAGATAGTCCTCACAGTCCCTTTGAGGGAGAAATATGGGGTAAGTAAGTCCCTTGCTACTACTCATCTAGTATATGTGTCTATTAAGTAAACCAAAACATGTCCCAATAATTACGGAAGAGAAATCAAATGAATATGTGGAAGTGCACCTAAATAAAGCTATGAGACCAACAAAAACAAAAACCATTAAAAAAATAATACAAAATTTAAACAAAATGAATCAAGAGCAGTAGCTAAAACTGGAGGCCCACTAGTCCTGAAACTCTCAATTTTTAAGAAAGACAGCACATTTATTGAAGAGAGCTTACTGTTTTAGACTCACTTAGAGCCATCTGATTATTCAGCACAGTGCCTCTACTTGATCTGACCCTTTCATTTCCTCAGTGACCTCAGTAACTGTACATCATGCCACTCAGTAAAACCCTCAGGTCACATGTATGATGAAACCTTTCTCATCTGTTTGTACAATCCTGAGCACCTTCAGAGCTCTACAGGGATAAAGCCTCCGTGTAAGAATATAAGGGTGTAGGAGCTCCCTCAGTCTGCAGTGGATCTGGATGGGACCGGAGGACTTAAATAAATGGTATAAAACATGTATTGGATCAGTCAAAATGTTGCTGTTGGAGTTTATGATGGGGCTGCAGTTAAATAAGATCTTAAGTGTTGTTTGTGATCATTTTCAACACCCAGTGAACTGAAAAGTGGTGATTCAGAGAAATATTTGCTTTCTGTATTTCATGTTTTTCAGTCACTGTCTCTTTTAAAATTAATCACAAAGACAGACAACCTTCTGCACATACACCTCTTATATCCTATTGGCGGTGTTTTATATTTATCAACAATCATGAAGGTAAACAGCAGCAAGTACCTGTTATATTTTCAGTTCGCTCTGTTTACAGATTACAGCTCCCTGAAATATCTGTTCTTCACCCTGTGCCTGTTAATCTACCTGACTATAATCTCTGTTAATGTTGTCATTATTCTAGCAGTGTGCCTGGAGAAGTCTCTGCATCAGCCCATGTATATTTTCATCTGCTGTTTGTGCTGTAACTCTCTGTATGGCTCAGTTGGCTTCTTCCCCAGGTTTCTGATGGACGTTGTGTCTGACACTCATTTCATCTCTCGTCAAGCTTGTTTCATCCAGGTGTATATTATTTTCACCTATCTAGTACATGAGCTCACTCTTCTCACTGTCATGGCCTATGATCGGTTTGTTGCTATTTGTCAGCCGTTACACTATCACAGTAAGATAACTCTAAGGAGGGTGAAGCTGCTGGTAATTATCTCCATGTTTTACCCTGCAGTTGTTATTGGCAGTTTTACACAAAAACTCAACTCTCTGACTTTTTGTGAAAATAAACTTCACAGGATGTATTGCTCTGGCTGGCCTCTGACTAAACTCTCATGTGAGGACACACTCATGGTCAACATAGCAGGTCAGACGTTAATGGTAACAACTACTCTCTTCACTGTTTCAGTTGTCTTATACACGTACCTTCGTATCCTACTTGTGTGCAGGAGAAGCTCGTCAGAAGTCAGAGGAAAGGCGATTCAAACCTGTCTGCCTCACGTCGTCACATTTGTAAATTATTGTGTCTCAGTTCTCTGTGAGGTTTCCCTGACTCGATACAACCCTGATGAAGCAAATACAATTGTTATAGTTGTTTTATCACTTGAGCATCTGATAATTCCTCCCATCAATAACCCTTTAGTTTATGGCCTTAGTTTACCTCAGATCAGAGGAGTTATTATTAGATGTCTGAAGATTCACAAAAAAGTTATTTCTTTAAAATAGATGTTTTTTGACAGAATCATCAAAAACAAAGACTTAAAGTAGAGAGTGAGTCAATGACTGCCTTTTGTCTGTATTAAAATGCTCAGATCCAATCTGCTGATCTGTGTTCTCCTGTATCACCACTGGGTGGCAGCACAGCTATTAAAACTTTCTAAACTCAGTAATGGTGTCTGTTGTGATTTCATTATTGTGAAGTGAAATTAATACAGGAAATTAAATGTGTGATATACAAAACCCAGTGCATGAAAGTGGGTTTACATACATGTGCTCTGAGTGGTACATAATCGTATAAGCTATTCCTTGCACAATGTTCATTATAACATTTCTCTCTCTCTCTACCCCTCTCTCTGTCTATTACAAATACACATGCACACTCTTTCCTCACTCTTGTGTTTTTTTCTCTCAAAACTTCAATCCAGCCCCCTGCCTTACTCTGTGTTCATTACATTCAAACACACACACACACACACACACACACACACACACACACACACACACACACACAACCTCCCCCTCCTGTAAGTTTCATGGGAGTTCTGCCACACATTCTTGAGTGTACACTTCATTGTAACTGTGATTCAGAGCCGCTCCTGGTCAAACCAGATGAAAAAAAAACCTTGTACTCATCACTGGCTTGCTGTTTTGATGGGCATGTCTGTCACTGTGCAGAGGTAATGACATGCCATAATGTTGTGAATAATAATGGACTCAGCTCATCAGCATTAAACACATACCTCTTCTCACCTTTTGCAAGCAGCTTAGTAGATCCGTATTCATTAATTACTTCAACAGCAAATGAAGCACAATTTTTACCATGGGAAATGGAGTCACCATCTTGACTAACACTACAGGTTTCATCCAGAGGGGGCACCAGTATCAACACAACGTTGAAACTCCCCACAGGGGCTTCTGATTATTATTTTTTTCTCTCAGTGCAGGGTTTTTAATATATTTGTTTTAATAATACTTTCAATAATGGTAGAATCTCAATGACTACTAACTACTGCTAACACAGTTAAAATTATTATTTTTATTTCTGAATGAGTATACAGTCAGTATTTATAAGCGAACAGGTCCCCTCATAGATAGATGTTCAGTTTGGCCATTAGGTTTTAGTGATATAACGTCTTAAATGTCGACTGCCAGTAAAATCAGTTAACACTCCCTCTTCCAAACTGAGTTGCTTCACTTACATCGCAGCAATAAAACTGTTGTGACCTGCCAATGGAGGTGTCGCTCATTTTTACATTGGCCTCCTTAGTGCCATGATATGTTTATTAAACTTAACCTTTAGTTCTGTTAGAACAGAACAGTGCAGTGGTAGAAGAGACAGATCGATAAAACAGATTTTAAAAAATAAACATGTCCATGTTAGCTGGCTCGCCTGCTTATCTTGCAGAAAGTGGTCCCCCTGATGCAGCGGGATGAACTTCCTGTTGTGCGTCAGGAATTTGGTGCGTCAAGGTAAAGGTAGACTGAGGGGAAAGACAGGAAATGCATTTAGCCTTCAGAATAAAACTGTTTCACGTTAGCATGATTACTAATCTTTGTTAAAGTTTGTAGGAGTCTAAAGGCCCATCTCTTTTATTCAGTCTTAAGTCTAAACACATTGGACTAACTCATAAACATGTGTTCCATTGTTTTCACTGTACATCAAAACGATTTAATTCCCTTTTTATATTTCGAAAACCAAAATATAGCCTTGGCCCTTGCTTTAATCTACAAAATATTACAACTTATAGTAAGGTACTATTTTTCAAAAAGTGAAAACCCTCTTATCTGTAGAAACCTTTGAGCGATTTTATTTCATGTCCTGAGTTTATGAAGGAATAACAGGACCTTCCGATAATATCTGTTGCTGGGAAAGCTGGGATGAGACGATGAAGAGCCTGAGCTTTGTTTTTGTTTTGAAAGGTCTGAACCGGATGTTAGATATGCAATCGCGTAGCCCACTTGTTTTGGACAAGCCTAAGATGACACACTCCCATACACACACGGCCTCTCCCAGGACCCTGTCCCATGTTTCTTCTACTTTAACGTTTCAGACAAGCTAACGGACGACCGACCAGAGCTGGACCGAACCCAGGACTTGTTCCGCCGCTCTGTTCTGTGTTAAAGGTCGTGGAACAAACCATAACTCTACATGACGCCTTGTTTTCTGTGTGTTTTGTGGCAGACAGCTCCTGTTTGGAATACTGCGGACGTTCATCACTTCAGGGGGACATCGTGGGCGGATTATTAACCACTGTCTAACTCACTGGCATCATCTTCATCAGTGTCTTCATCCTCGGAGGAATCCAGCAGCAATGGCCAGAGAAGGTCGCGTCGCTCTCGGTTCGTTTGTCCTGCTGTGTTCGCTTATCTGCCGCTCCTGTCCCTTCAATCTGGATGCGGACAAACCCTCCGTGTTCTCCGGACCGGAGGGGAGCTACTTCGGCTTCTCGGTGGATTTCTTTCAAACCTCAACCAACGCACAGTAAGAACGAGATGATGAGTAGGATGTACACATACAGCTCATGTCTGAACACAACAAATCTAAACCTTATTACGAGACTGAAATGATCGATACCCCAGCTGAAACTATATTCAGTTGTTCACATATTGGTCAAGAGTCGATAGTTATTTGAAATGTGAACAAAGGGAAAGGCAGCTGTAGACAGCAGAAATGAAACCCAAACTAACCAGAAACTATTTCCTATCAGGACTGAGACTTCAGCTAAATCGTATTATGTGTGCTGACGAATGTTAATTCAAGAGGCCTTACAGAGGGCTCAAGTGAAGACTTTATCATGTTATTTACCAAGAGCCTCAATGAATATAACAATCAGTGTCTCCCAACAGGCAGAAACCTCCAGTAGGACCAGACTCATCTGCTGACACTGTGCCAGGAGATAGATACAGAAAAATAGATAGAGGAACTAAACAGACTGTATAGTTTGTGGCTTGATGACAGATGATGTTGTATAAATGTCACATTAGCAGGAAATGTGATGTTCAATTGGTCATCTATCAACATTAATACTTTAAAGATGATTAAATGGAGAGAACTGATAAATGAGTCACAGCAGCTGAACCCTAAAAGCTCTGAGATTTACATAAAAATATTTTAATGATAGTTTAATTAAAACTGGTAGTAGCAAGCATGAACTTCCAGCTGATTTTCTAAAATGCAGAGCTTTACAGCAAAATAAACATGTTGACACCCTGGTTTTAAAGAAAATTTGGGTCTGTATAACTCATATCTTTGGCACCACTGACTGTGGTGCCAAAGATAGAGAAAAGGACAAGAAATGGACATAGTCTGTGGTGTCAACCATTTGTTTCTGATGCAGAGTTTTCAAGCCCATCTTAGGCAAGTACCATTTGGAAATACTGAACTAATCTTAACTTCAGTTAGGTTAGAATGAGGCAAAGAACTAGGGTTTTTGCCTCTTCACAAACAGCTACCGGGTTCCTGTCTGTCAATCAAATGAGCCATGCCCTTATATGGTCAAAACTTGTAAAATAATAACTTTGAAAATAACTACTAATGGAAAAATTCATCCCAGTCCAGTGTGTGCCGAAACCAGCTATTTAAACTTAAACTCTTTTTGAACCATGATTTTTGAATGACTGGAGGACTCTGGGGTTCAGTGTTATGATGCCTGCCCTGTTGTTGAGGTCTGACAGGGAGGCTGGTCATCTTGGTGGTAGTTTTTGTTTAGCCTGTGTTTTTTTCCTGTTTGAGGCACTCAGCAGCTACAATAACAGGGGAACAGTAGGGGAGAATTGGTTGAATAATACTCATTTAAACTAGCAGTCGCAGAGATTAAGTGCAGAAAAACTCTCATGTAAGAAGGAGAACATGGAGACATGTTCATGTTTGACCCTGAACCGGTTACACTGTGCTCTGTTGTTAGAGAGGTTTAACCCATAAATGAAGGATGAATTTATTCAGCTAATCTTGTGAAACAAAGGACTCAACCCTGACGTAACACTGCCTGGGGTCATATTAAGTTTGTTTTTACACAGCCAGAGATGATGAAGGGTTGTGAAACTGTTTGCAAAGAACATTAGTCCTTTGGTGCAACATTTCCACCGTATGAACTTTAAGAATTTGCCCGTCATGTCTTCGTCTTTGGTATCTCTCCAACACAACATGACTGTAGCTTTCCTGTTTCCTGCTGAGGAGAGATGATAGCAAACAAGGAGCCCATAACCCTCAATCCAGACTGACTGGAGAGGAGTTGCGTGTGCTTTTCAGGGCATGACGATGGGGTTTTGGAGACCTTTCGGTGAACTCTTAAAGTTTGTTTTCCTACGTTACAGATCTTCAGAGACAAAACCAGAAATGCAAAACAAGATGATATTCAACACACACGTACACACTTAAAAACACGCAATGTTTCTGCCACCGGGTTTTTTTTTAGACCCAATGCTTTAAAATCTGTTATTTATTAAATTCATAACAACTGATAAAGGATCATGTTACCATCATTAGATTTAGATCAGCTGTTTTCTTCACCTTAAAGTTTCTGCAAAAGCTTATCTTAATGTTTTCAGCTGAATCATGGATGGAAAGGTGAACTTATCTTAAAAATATATTTTTTATTACAGCTTGAAAAGACATTGATGTTCCTCTTTCTTCTTCTCTCTCCTCTCCTCAGGTCAAATGTTTTGATCGGAGCTCCTCGAGCGAACACGTCATCACCCAGTAGTGTGGTGGAGAGGGGAGCGGTGTACAGCTGCCCCTGGGCCGGCTCTTCTTCCTGTCAGCAATTGTTGTTTGACAGCTCAGGTACCAAAAACTTTTGTTTGTGGGATAAATGTTGAATAATTTGCTCCTTTCTAAACCACAGTCCAGCCTTTTTAACATTAAACCGTGCACAGAGATCGAAGAGGCTCATAAAAAGAGGCCATAAAGTAACCGACGTGCTGAAAACTTGTGATGTAATAACTGTTGGAGATAACCATGAATATTCAAACTGAGAATTTTATAAAAGCATGAAAACAAAGCTTTGAAAGAGTAAGTTAACAGGGAGTCAGTTACTGAAACTACCATGTTATTTTCTGCTTATTGCAGCTTTCACAGTGTGCAGGAACAGAGTATTAGTTATGAGATAATAAAGGTTCAGCTCAGTCTGCTGCTCTTATCTCGTGTCAGGACACATTCAGGAATGTTTGTGGAGCTGGAGGTGTGTGGGCTCGTCTCTGAACTCCTGATCTCTGTGTCCTTCCAGCTCCTGTTATTAATGAGTCATTTCTTAGTGCTTTAGCTACAATAAAGACGGCAGAAGAAAGGGGATGTTTCTTTGTCTTCTCCCACCTTAAAGCTTCTGCTTCCTCTGAAAACTCATCTCATGTGTATCTTTTTGTGAATAAATATGAGGTCAAAGAGACACCAGATATGAAACCAACTTTCTTTGGAGGCTTTGAATGACTGTGTGAGAGATCATCAGCTATCTGCAGGTTGTATTTTTTAGCTGGAGGAAATACTGTTGTAGATAAAACACAGTATGTGTTTTACTGACAGTTCAGCGTGTTTCCTGTATGATAAGATACAACTCTCTGAACAACGGCCTGTCTCTTCACTAAAAAAGCTGAGGAGCAAAAAGAAGCAGGTTGTGAAGAATGGAACTGTGCAGTAGCAGGCACTGGTGAGAAATAAGTTTGGTTAGAATAAGGAAGCATCATAGCGAGGGTCTGTGTTTCCTCAGTCACTTTCTCAGGATTGGTGAAAAGTGTTGTTCACTGTCCATGTGAAACAGAGATAAACCCAACTTATGTGTCTCTGTAAGATGTCAAACAACTTAACAAACCTCAGTACTTGCTGACCTGAGAATGATAATAGTTTAGGATCTGGAGGTTGTGACAGAGGGAGGAGCAGAGACACACAGCAGGCAGTGGGAAGCATGCCTGCAGCAGTGAATAAACTTGTCATCTTTTGGCATTTTTGTGTGAGTATGTGGATGAGTTTAGAAAATCTGCTGTGAAACTTTTTATGTTTTTCTGCTTAGTTACTCCATCAGCACTTTCTCTTCCTTAATAGTATCTATGTAAAAGTCTGGCTTTTTATGTGCTCACATACTTTGTTGTCAAAGGTTGTCCTAAATAATTTTGGCAGATAAATTAAACTTACTCTCACTTTTATAACCCATGCACAGCTACTCCTTGGTGAGGAGTGCTTAAAACTTATAGTTTCATAGAGTTACTCTGCTTGATTTATCCAGTTTTGCTGGGTGGTGCCTCGGCCTGTTTCCTGCTCAGAGGATGAAATATAAAATCAGACATTATGTCAGCTCCTCTGGATGAAGACTCATGATGGGTTTGGCAAACTTTGCTCCATCTCATGTAACATTTGCTGCAGTTCAAACCTCCCTGATTCAATACGGAGCAGCTAACATCAGAATCAAGAGCTCCTACAGGGGAATCCTATAAATATCAGAGGTTCAGACATCAGGACAGTTCACTGCATTTTAAACAGGCTGTATGTTAAAAAGTAGAGCCTATAGGAGTGTGTTCGGCTGGTGTTCAGCAGGGAGTGGGTTTATTACTTCATGTTAAAGATTTAACTCAGATTATCAGCTGCTGGGAACAGAGTGAGAGAAGTTATTTCAAAACACGTCTGAGCCCCTGTTGAATCACCGCGCTGCCCACATTATTTCCAACCACCTGAGACAACAGTCATCAACAGAGAGGCTCACAACTTTCATAACACGTCCCTGATGTGGACTCGTCCTCTGACGGCAGTAATCTGATAAGAGTAGGTGTCATTTTTTTGATAATAACAATGATAATAGATTTTATTTGTAGAGTGCTTTCCAAATGCTCAGAGACACTTTACAGAGTTAGTAGACACAATTTAAAAACATTTAAAGCACAAATGTGCAAAAAAATAAAAACACAAGACAATAGATCATGACACAGGGGTAAAAACACAAAGTAACTAAAAGCAGTCTTGCATTAAAAGCCATTCTGAATAGATGAGTTTTTATGAATTTTTTGAAGGTGGGCAGGTCTGTACAGTTGCAAATAAGTTTTGGCAGGGAGTTCCAGAGGGTGGGGGCAGCTACAGAAAATGCTCATTTAGATAGATAGGAAGGGGCCTGGCAATGGAGTGATTTGTGGGTAAGGAGAAGGACTTTAAAGTGGAGGACACGGGTGATGTGGTCTCGTAAGCGGGTGTGTGTCAGCAGACGAGCAGCAGAGTTCTGGGTGTGCTGAAGTTTACTTTTTGACTTTTTGAGATGAACCACAGAGAATGCTGTTGCAGTAGTCGAGTTTGGATGTGATAAATGTGTTATTGGTGGGATAAAAAATGAATATTCATATCTTTATTTACCAGCAGAGGGTGTCGTTTATCATTCACTTCTCTTGTTTGACATCCTAAATCCAGGAATTTTATGATTAGTCATGCACGCCATTTTCATTTACTCCTCTAACTTTACCATCCGCAGAAAGTAACCCCTTCAAAATAAAAGCATTTGTTTTCAAAACAGGAAATGAAGTGACTTAAGCATAAGGGGGCCCTTCAGAAAGTTGCAAAAAGTATCATATCATGAACCCAGCATCATGAATCAAACTTTTTTTTAATTTTGGTCCCTTAAAGTGGGAAAGAGTCAGACACAGAAGAAGCCGAGTGTAAAAAGCAACAGACAGAGTGTGTGTGTGTGTGTGTGTGTGTGTGTGTGTGTGTGTGTGTGTGTGTGTGTGTGTGTGTGTGTGTGTGTGTGTGTGTGTGTAGCTGAGCTGTGTTGAGCCTGTTTGGTATTCTGTGGGAGACCTCAGCCATGAAAGCAGGAAATAACAAACACACCACAGTCCAACACGATGATGCCCTGCCCCCCTACACACACACACACTTACACTCACACAGCATGGCCTCAATCCGTCGGTGTATCAGCCTGTTGCAGACAGAAGCTGGTTCTGTCCTCTTGACTGTGAATCTGCTGGATCAGAGGCCTTTTCCTCTAAACCAGATCATTTTTAAGATTCATTCAGACAGTTCTCAACTAGAGGAAAAGAAATGTGACTGTTTCTGATGAGCAGACTGAGTGATGGAGACTTTCATCTCCTCGGGTGAACATTATCAGCATCTGAAACCATTTGTTTCATCAGCCTGAGTAAACACTGAATACCTAGATACTCTGCTTCTTGCAGCGTGCAGCTCCAGACCTGTTTTGTCCATAAAAGGTGAATTTGTTTCAAACAGCCTGCAGTGAGGTTTGTGCAGGATGTTTATTTTTCTGCTGCAGTCTGTCCGCGGAATCTGAAGGACCTCACAGAAACCAAAACCTTTTTAGCATTAAGAGCCCTGGGGGGAAGATTCATTCAAATTTTCAGTTTGGATTAAGTCTGGTGTATTTTTTTTATCTAAAAACATTTAGCAAAAGTTATTCTCTCTCAAATATCAGATAACTGTGATGGAAACTGACCAAACTTTGAAGGTGAGGGAATATAACAATAAAAGAATATTTAATGTTACAGAGACGTCCAGCTTGACCTCTCCTCAAACACTTGCTCATTACCAACAGACTTTACAGGCAGCGTTCTTTTTCTGCAGCCCTGAGAGTGAAACGCTGGCAGACTTTAAAAGCTTTAGAATGGTTAAGTGTTGTATGGGCTGCCAACATTTTGCTGCAGTTTATTTATCAGTCGCTGAATGGTCACTGCTCTCAGCAGAGATAGTAATGATGTGAGATGACTCACTCCTCAGTAAATCAGCCCCAGAACACAATGTGGCATGAAAAGCACTCCTGATGAGGTAAGCGACTAATTATCCGCAATTACTTTGATTGTTGGGTAATTTTGGCATCGAAAGTTGGCTAACACTGCAGCCCTCCTTTTGTACTTTCAACATGAGTGAAGTGTGGAGAAAAGTTTGACTTATATCAGTTTTTCAGGGCCGATATGATTATTAGGCTTTAGGATTTCATGACTGATTACCAATATTTTGAACAGCTCCACCTCTAGTGGATTCATTGTTTATTGTGCATCAGAACGGACACCTGCATGGGAGTCTGTGGCTTTTAAAACATTGTGAGTTCATATATAAAGGAAGTGAATAAATGAGCCTTGACTGCATGAATAGAGGCTAATCGTTAAAACTTTATCATTTTTTTCTGTTTGAATGTGTTCAGAGATACACGTGACTCAGTATGTCCTGTCCACGCAAAGTCAATTTTTTTGCATTTTCTTATGAGTTTTTTTCCAAGTTTAAAAGATCAAAAGTTTAGAAAAGTTTGAAAGAGTTGAAAACTGGCTCTCAGTTTTGATACCACCTAAAAATATGAGAGGATTGATCATGCTTTATCATCATGTCTCTTTCTGTGCTGTGGCCTGTGAGTGGCCTACTTATGTTGCCCGAAGTGTGTGTTTGTGTGTGTGTGTGTGTGCGTGTGTGTGTGTGTGTGTGTGTGTGTGTGTGTGTGTCACAGTAGAGCTCTTTGTTGTTGATCTGACCTTCGTGATTACAGGCCAAAGCTTTACAGGACCACAGAGCAGAATTAACTGGAATATTTCTGTGTGTGTGCGTGTGTGTGTGTGTGACTCTGACTCAGCCCAGTCTGTCTTGATGCAGCTTTTGTTGAACTTTTTTTATTCTCTGATATGTGTCTCATAAAGGATCTTGTTTTTTTGCCCCTCTGTTCAGTGCATGGATCTGACTCAAAGAAATGTTATTACACCACAATGTTTCTGTTGTTTCTTTAACTGAACTTTTCTGTTAGCTGTTAAAACAGCATTTTGTGTTTTTTATGTACATACATTAGAAAAGACACATAAAACAAGTCTTGGATTATAACCCAAATGTAGTCTGTGTTTGTAACCTCTGTTATGTGTGTTTTGTCTTACGGTGTGTAGCTTGTTTGGAGCTCCTTTTGTTTAGAGTGTAAATCAACTGAAATTTAGATTTTAAATATGATTACAGCGAATTTAAAATTTGCCATGCATGTAGCTTGTCCTCAGCCTTTTAAAACCTGATGGACAAGGAAACAAACTTTAAAAGCAGTTCTTAAAGTCAGATTTCAGACTTCACTCTGCCCTCTGAGACTCGCAGTTGATGTCGACGTCAGTCTGAAGTTGAAGTTTCCCAACATGGTGGAAACTCCCAAACATTTCCTCATCGTCTGTCTGCCTGCAAAATCCTAACAGATTTTGAGGAGAGGACTCTCTCCCTCTCTTCTCTATGGAAACTCCTCCCTCATTTATCAGTTGTGTTTATGTTGAGTTTCTCACAGCTGTCTCCATGCTGAGCTCAGGACATGCTGCCATTTGTTTCAGTAACACTCAGACACTGAGTGAAACTTACAGGACAGAATATGTTTATTATGAATTATTTTTCATTCAGCTTTAAGTCATTTTCCCTTTTAGAGCTGAGTGTCTGACTTTGTGTCTTTTTTATGGATTCATCCTGCAGAGACTTGATGACTAGAGCTTCTGTTCAGCGGATCATGTCTGCTCAGCTGATGGTTTAAATTACTTAATTTGTTCCTTCATGTCAGTTATTAAGCGAGAGATGCTCACAATCAAAGCTCTGCTATGAACAATGAAAGGAGGAACCCCCCCCCCCCCCCCACTCAAAGTTAAGCTCCATAACAGCATATTTAGATCAAATAATTTAAGATGTTGGAGTGCAGAGGGCCTAGTGGTCTTAGTCATGTTCCATACACCCCACTCTCACCCTGTTTCCTACTCTATCCACTGTCCTGTCTTCTCACATTAAAGGCATAAAAAGCCCCCCAAAAATAGCTTTAAAATATAATTTAATGTGTTAAATGTGAAATGATAACTCGGCTCTCTCAAAGATTTAAACTTCAGCTTCTTGTTGTGTGACAGCTGATTTTCCTCTCCATAAGTCTGCATACTGAGCATCAAAGCTCTGCAGTCATTTATAGACTCAGCCATGTGTGTGTTCCTGTGTGTGTGTCACAAAGCTGGATATATACCAGTCTAATTTAAGAGTGTTTCATGGCCAGCTCAGGGGCTTTCAGATTAAGGAAGGTTATATAAATATCAATTTGTTGCTTTATTTAACAGTATCCCAAACCATTGGGATTTTTTCCTGTCTTGAAAAAGATAATTCCAGTTTTTTTTTTTTGTTACCATTTTAGCCCTTTTCCTCTTTGGCCCAGAGGCCACGATGTCCATGAGTTTTAACTCGCATTTGTAGATGTAGTGATGAACTGTGTTAACTGACAATGGTTTTCTGAAGTGTTCCTGAGCCCACATGGTAATAGCCTTTACACAATGATGACGGTTTTTAATACAGTACTGCCTGAGGGGTCAAAGGTCAGGGGCATTCAGTGGTTGTTTTTGCTTTGCTGCATATGTGCAGAGATTTCTCCAGATTCTCTGAATCTTTTGATGATTTTATCAACTGTAGATGATGAAATCCCTAAATTCTTTACAATTGTATGTTGAGAAACATTGCTGTTAAACTGTTGGACTATTTACTCACGCAGTTGTTCACAAGTGGTGAACCTTTCCCCAGCCCTTTCCCCTTGCTTGTAAATAACTGAGCTTTTTGGGGATGCTCCTTTTATACCCAATCATGACACTCACCTGTTTCCAATTAACCTGTCTTTGTCTAAGTCTTTGGTTGCACAGTGGTGTTACAGAGCGAACAGTCTCAGCTCGCAAAAGATCTTTGATGCAGAAACCAATATATTTATTTCTACTCCATGCTTATGTTTATCACTGAAAAAAAGTCTGTCAGGAACCTGATTTTTGATCCTTCCTTCCTTCCACCTTGATGAACAAATTCAGATGTGAAGACGGGATGAGATGAAAACCTCTCTGTGTAAGGAGAAAATAAATTCTCTCCCTCTGTCTCTCTCTCTCTCTCTGTCTTTCTCTCTTTACAGATGACAGGAGGCACGCAGACGGACATCAGATGGAGTTTAAATCCAAACAGTGGTTTGGTGCTTCAGTGCGATCAGATGGAGAACACATACTGGTGAGAATAAACACACTCTTGTGTGACAGTGGAGAGCTGTATTGGGTTTTTTTTTTCGCAGCTGTTTATTCTTCATTAAAATATCAAATCAGACTGAGAATCAAGCATCTGGGAGGAGGATCAGACTCAAAAACTTTATGTGTATGTATGTGTGTTCTCCAGGCATGTGCTCCTCTGTATCAGTGGTCAACGTACGGTGTGTCAGAGCGTGAGCCAGTGGGAACATGTTACCTGATGAAAGGAACATCAGTGGTTGAATACTCACCATGCAGATCAGGTCGGTCATTTTACTTTCCTTCTGCACCTCTATCTTTAATTTTCTGAGATGGTTTGGTATAAAGTGAAAACAGACTTGAAATCAAAGCTTAAATTCTCCACAAATTCATCTTAATTTTGTAAGACAATAAAGTTTTAGAAATCTGCAGAAGTTTTACTTATACTTGAGTTTCTTGTTTCTTGTTACAGAGGCAGTCTCCCCAGAAGGTCAGGGTTTCTGCCAGGCTGGATTCAGCTCCGACTTCCTGAAGGTGAGAAACCAGAAAACAAACCAGGACATAAAATCTTAAATTTATTCTAGAGCTTTTAAATCATAGCTCAGCTCATTACTGATAATCTGGTCCTGTAAAGGGTTCAGTTTAATGTCATGAAGACTGAGGAAACTGAGGCACATTGCATGAGAGCGGTGTGTTCTTTAGTTCAGTTTGAAAAGTCATTTTATTCTCTGTGTCCGTTTTCAGAAGGAGAGCAGGGTGGTGGTGGGAGGACCAGGCAGCTTCTACTGGCAGGGTGAGTGCTGCACTGTGTTTGAGAGAGTGTGTGTGTGTTTGTGTGTGTGTGTGTGTGGTGACTGACACTTTAAAGCAGGCTGAACAAATAGGCTCTTAAGCATCTGTGAGTAATGAGCAGCACAGGCTCAGAGCAGCTGGTAACGTCCTCTCAGGTTAGAAGAGGTTTTCAAAGAGAACTCCTCTTCATCTTGAGATACAGTATGTATCAGTAAACTCATGAGTGCGTCCATGTCAGACTGTTCATTTTGGATCTGACTGGCTTCTGCCACTCTGCTGAAACACTATAAACCCTTTTTAATACAGTGCACCCTGAGAGTACTCACAGCGCTTCACTTTTTCCACATTTTCTGATGCCTCATTCCAAAATGGAATAAATTCATTTTTTTCCCTCAAAATCCGACACATAACACCCCATAATGACAATATGACAATTGTTTTTTTTTTTTTTGCAAATTTAGTAAAAATAAAAAACTAAGATACTACATTTACATAAGTATTCACACCTTTTGCCATGACGCTGAAAATGTAGCTCAGGTTCATCCTGTTTTCACTGATCATCCTTGAGATGTTCCTATAGCTTCATTGGAGTCCACCTGTGGTAAATTCGGTTGATTGGACCTAGTCTGGAAAGGCACACACCTGTCTCTATAAGGTCCCACAGGTGACAGTGTATGTCAGAGCACAAACCATTACACCTCAGAGACAGGATTGTCTCCAGGCACAAATCTGAGGAAGGGTCCAGAAAAAATTCTGCTGCCTTGATGGTTCCAATGAGCACAGTGGACCCATCATCGAGAGGAGAACCTTCCAGAAGAACAACCATCTCTGCAGCAATCCATCAATCAGGTCTGTATGGTTGAGTGACCAGACTGAAACCACTCCTTAGTAAAGGGCTTATGGCAGCCTGCCTGGAGCTTGCCAAAAGGCACCTAACGGACTCTCGGACCATGGGAAAGATAATCCTCTGCGTCATGTTTGGAGGAAACCAGGCACCGCTCATCATCTGGACAATACCATCCCTACAGTGAAGCATGGTGGTGGGAGCATCATGCTGTGGGGATGTTTTTCAGCAGCAGGAACTGGGAGACCAGTCAGGATTGAAGGAAAGATGAATGTAGCAAAGTACAGAGACATCTTGAATGAAAACCTGCTCCAGAGCACTTTTGACCTCAGACTGGGGTGATGGTTCATCTTTCAGCGGAACAACAACCCTAAGCACACAGCTAAGATATCAAAGGAGTGGCTTCAGGACAACTCTGTGAATGTCCTTGAGTGGCCCAGCAAGAGCTCAGACTTGAATCCGATGGAACATCTCTTGAGTTTGATGGCTGTGCACCAACAAACCTCAAGGTCTGCTAATGTAAAATAAGAAGGTTTGCTAACTGATCTCCTCTCTTTAAAGTACTCAGTGTGATATCTGAGGCATCTGACGTGGTGTTATTTGTCTGCTGTGGGAGCTCAGCTGTGTTTTGTGTTCTGTGGTTTTGGAAGCTGCTGCATCAGCATGAGCGAGCTGAGCTGTGTCACAGCGGGCACAGCAGGAGTCTACTCCTGGTTTACCAGCTGATGCTTTTCTTAAACGCTTTCATAAAGACATGTCTTACGATTTCTGGATACGATTTTCTAAAGTTTTGGCTGATTTGAGTTTATATAAAAATCACCTGTTTACAAGAGATTAAGGGTTAAAGAAGAGTCGAATTGGGGGCGTGTCCTCTTTGATTGACAGGCGAGAGCTGCTAACGGTCTGCTCGGCTAACACTCAGCCTCTGTACTTTTGACGTCACATTTCACCTTGACCGCCTGAAGTGTTATGAGCAGGTAAAGTCCAGGCAGGTGGGGCTCCAGACAGGGTGTGTTTGTGTGTGTGTGTGTGTGTGTGTGTGTGTGTGTGTGTCTGTCTGTCTAACGTGGGTGTAACAGAGTTTACCCAGAGTGCTGAGTCAGTTACACATGTTTCCTCTCTTTATCCTTCTCTCTCTCTTCCTGGGGTGTGTTAACCTAATTATTGTTTCCTGTTGAATGAAAACACACACACACACACACACACACACACACACACACACACACACACACACACACTCTGTCTCTGTCTGTCTCTGTCTCTCTCTCTCTCTCTCTCTCTCTCTCTCTCTCTCTCTCTCTCTCTCTGTTTGTGATTAGTGTCGTGTTAACGCTGTCTCTGTGGCTCTCTCTAATTACAGACTCTAAGTGTTTTTCTCAAACCAGCCTGTAAACAGACTTGTCTTAAATCAGAACTCCTCTTTGGACTCCTCATTTTTTCAGAAGATGTTTTCTGGTTCTCGAACATTTTTAACTTACTCGTTCTTTGTCTTTATGTATTAAAAAGGGGGGGGGTGCTTTTTCAGGCACTTGATGGCAGAGCACCTGCAGCCAAACAAACTTGAATCATTTCTTCACACTTGCTAAGGTTTTCCTTCCTGTTTATATTCTTGCTTGTGTTGTATGTCGCTTTGGACAAAAGCGTCTGCCAAATTAAATCGTATTGTAGAATTGATTTCTCACGCTCTCTCTCTCTCTCTCTCTCTCTCTCTCTCTCTCTCTCTCTCTCTCTCTCTCTCTGTTTTGACTTTTAATGTTTTAAGTTCCTCCTCATGTTCTCCTGATCATTCCCTGATGTTCTCTGTTCCGTTCTCCTGCTCTTCTCTCCTTTCTGCCTTTTTCCTGTCTTCCTTGTTTCTTTTACTTTTTCAATGTTCTCCCTGATGTTCTCCCTTCAGGTCAGCTGATTTCAGACGACATCACCGAGATATTCAACCGCTTTGACAAAAAATATGTCACCCCTTACGGAAACACCCTCGCCACGAAATCTGCCAGCGCCCAGTATGACGACAGTTACTTAGGTAACTACACACACACATATGTAAAAAAATGAACACACACGTTTGTTTAATTACGCTGCAGACAGACTTGGATAATGTGCAGCCCTGTATGTTCTCCTGATTTCTTGAGAGCGTGTTTCTCATCTGACGACATCGTTTTGAATCTCAGATCAGCTGCAGGCACAGAAAGAGGTCAAACAGCAGAGTGAATACACTTGATCTGAGAAACAGCTTGAGACGTGAACATACAGCTGAGTTTAAAACTCAACACAAAGACCAGCTGCTGAATCATTAACTTCTCCAACAGTTCACAAGTTTCTGCACAGATACAGATCTGTTTGAGACTCTGAATGACTTTAAACCTTTGAAAAAATAAACTCCACAAGTCTTAAAGATAACAGGAATCAGATGTTTTGTATTTTTATTAAATCTTTGCTTGTGTTTTTTAGGTTATTCTGTGACAGTTGGAGATTTCAATGGTGATGGAAAAGAAGGTAAGAAAGGATAAACATTCAGAGTTTTTATTGCTTATTATTCTGGTTATGAGACAGATGATAGAGGGTATGCATGTGATGTCAAAGCGGTTATGCTCACTGAGTGGCAGAAAGAGGGAGATGCGTGGCGGCGTTGGCTTAAATACCGTCTAAACTTAAGAAAGATATCAAAAAATGGGAAAAAGCTGTTGTGCGATTGATTGTACAAACAGGTTTGAAAAGCTGTCAAAGCTGTCTTTTTACAGGCTACTAAAAGCCAAGGAAAAGAGAAGCAGATGGATCACTGCTATTCACAGAAACAACTGGCTTTTTAATGTTTTTAAAGCAAGACTGACAAATAAAAGTCATATTCTGCAAACTCTTAAGAGTTGCTTCAGTGAAAAGTATTTAAATTTTGTTTTGACGCAACTGTCAAGTCACTCTAGATATGATAAGCTGGGTGACAAAAATACATTTTTTTTTCTTTCAAAAGTCTAATCTCTTCTTAACTCTCCTTCATGATTTATTTAACTATTGCTGATAATAACACACTGGAACGGCAGCTGTCAATCATCATTAAATGTGTTGAAAAAACCCTTTTTAACGTCTAATAACTAATGAAAAAGAAACTTTTCAGATAAAAGAGTACTTGAACACAATGCAGCCTAATAATCTCTTCATGTCACCACAGCATACGAATGTGAGAAACATTTCTATGAGGTGTATTAATTTTTTAAAGTCTAACAACAGCCCATCTGGAATGAATAGGGAGACAGTTTTTGACCTATACTGCAGCCAGTCACCAGGGGGAGCAGTTTTTGTGGAGACCTCACTTGGAACTGAACAAGATGATGTCCATTTTTTTACCATCCGTGCCTTAAACATGAAAACAGTGTGGAAACAGCCAAGAAAAAAACAAATGCCAAAAGCACTTTAAAGCCTCGGTTGAAAACTAGTGTAAAACACTAATGTCTGTAAAATGTGTCAAACTGCTCCTTCGAATGAGACAAACAAACCAGCTTACAGTTCACAAGCAGAAGTCAGTAATTTGGGGCTTTTCAAAAATGTTCAGTAGTTCCTCCATAATAAGCCCTATTCACACAGGATTAGTTTCACCTTGGGGCCAGCTGATAACTTGTAATAGTTGCGGAGGATGTCTTTGTGTTTAATCCTGTGTAAATTCAACCTCGTCAGTAATTTTTTAAGTAAAAATACCAGGTCACAAACCATATTTCAGACACACAGAGGTCCTCCTCCAGTCCGAATCGGCATCATTCTAATTTCAGGGGGTAATATTTTTTGAGAAGGTCTCTGCAGATTTTTCTGATCATTTTCTGATTCAGACAGTGCTGGCCACTCGAAACGAAGGTTCAGGTTAATAAGACTGAAGGCTGTAATAAGTGTCAGGATACGCAATTTCTGGCCACGTCAGGATGTTCATGGGCCGCTTGTTCTTTGGCAGCTCGTACTAAACAATGTTGAGTCCAGTAGCCCTTAATTTCATGTCATTTTCCACATTTTTCCCGGTCTCGCTGTGTTTATTACCATATTCCACAATGTTGAATGAGGTTTGCTACTATTCAAAAGTATGCATACTAACAATTTCAACATAAAACTCTTTGATTTTTTTTTTTTTGGGGGGGGGGGGGGTTATTCGTGCTCTTTTTCCATCTCCTCTGTCCTCTCTTCCACAGATTATATTACCGGGGTCCCACGTGGAGACAAAGCACACGGTTATGTATGTGTCAAAGATGTTATACACACAAACACACACACAGAGTACAGAGCTGTGTTACCTTTTACTCTGTAAGGTGTGTTCCTGTTGCTGATCTTGCTCTCCTTTGTTTCTGATGTTTTAGGTGAACATCTTTAATGGCCACAACATGGAGTCTATGGTGAACTTCACAGGGACACAGGTGAGCTGCACCTCAGCTGACCTCTGACCTCCTCTTTACATCTGGTGTCAGCATGTGGTTTCAGTGATATGTTCACAGTGGACGGACTAGGATGAGGAAAGACTGAGAGCTGGAGAAACAGGAAGGAGAGAAAGAGGTTCTGTCATCAGATTTAATGACAGAGTTCTTCCTCACCCCCTGTCCGTCCTCATTACGCTCCCTCTGAACCCTCAAACCCCTCTTTGAACGGCTCCATGTTTCCTCTCCGTCTCTTTGAAGCTCTGTCTCTGAAATTTTACTGACTCTGTCTAAAGTCAGATTAGAGATTAGAAAACATTTAAACTTGCAGCACTTTAAATGAGGTCCTGTCTTCTTTTTCCTGCAGATGGCTGCATACTTTGGTCACTCAGTGGCTGCTGCAGATCTGAACAATGACGGGTGAGTGTCTACCTGCTCTTCTTCTGTTTCCTCTCTGTCAGTGCAGGAGTCTATACTACAGTGACCGACAGTGACAAAGCTGGCTGACTTTTATAGTTTAGAAACTAGTAAAGTAGTGTGTGTGACTGAGATCTGAGTTTGTTTGTGATGCATCATGAGAACATCTATTTGTTCTCTTCAACTGCTGTAACACCATAAATCTGTAACACACATTTTCCTGCAGCTGCAGTTTGTTAACAGCTGCTGACTGTGATGTGTCATAAAACTCTGAGCCACTAAATTAAAAGCAGGAGAAGAAGAAAAGCTGAAGCTGATGTAAACAGATAACTAACACGTGTTAATGAGGCGGAAACACAGGAAACAAGTTTTAGGATCAGAGGAGGTATGAGTGAAAAATGTTTGTTTATAATGATATGGAGGGTTTAACTCTCTGTATGAGCTTTGAGCAGAGCTTCATGTGGAGTTTGAGACTTGATGAACCGTCTATCAGAACTTTGAAGCTGAACTTTTTCATCATCTATTGCTGCTTAGTGAGGTTTATGTCTGAACTACGTCCTGGTTCCCAACAGGGTACGCACGCTAAGGCTAATAAGAATAGAACATGTATATGTTAGTCATGTGATAATGTGAAAAAGTTAATGGTTACTTTTTTCAAAAAATTAGTTACTTTAGTTGATTCAGTTATTTTCTTACTTTGTTATTTTAATTTTTTTTAGTTTTTTTATCTTTTATAACTGGGCTAATTTTTTGTTTGTTTCTTTTTTGTCTTTTTTTGTATAAGTTCTTTTTTTAATCCATTTTCTGAATTTCTTTAATTTGTATTCTTCTCATTTCTTTATATCCGTATTCCTCCAATTTATTTTTCTTTTTTTTATCTTAATTTCTCTTTTTAATTCTATTTTTTAAAATCCTTATTCCTTATATTGTAATTTATCTTTTTTTCCTTTTACATTCTTTATATATTATTTTTTCCTCATTTTTGTCTTTCTTTCTTTTGCAATTATATACGTTCCATTCTTCTTTTTTTCAATTTTGTTTTTTTCTCATGTCTATTTTCTATTTTGTCTTTTAACTTGTATTCTTGTTTAAGTTTTATTATTGATATTTTCTTTGTTTCGCTCTACTTCTGGGTTTTCCAAATGTAAATCATTTCTCTTAATTAATTTTGTCCTGTGTTCCAGTTGGGTGGATCTGTTGGTTGGAGCTCCTCTCTTCATGGACAGAGGGTCTGATGGGAAACTGAGGGAGGTGGGACAGGTAGGAAACACACACACACACACACACACACACACACACACACTGTTAACCTTTTGTTTAAATAATATTTTATAACTTTATTTATATACCAGAAATGTTAAAGTTTTTTACAACTGTAGTGTTAGGGAAATTAAGACTTTAAATTTATAGGAAACACACGCACATACACACACACACACGCGCTGTCTCACTGACAGCAGTCTCACTGCATTAGGAGGAAGCAGATGAGCAGATAAGAAGCTAAAACTGTCATGTTTGATATTTCAACTTCCTGAGAACTGAAAAAGCTGTTAAAAACCTTGACAGCCACAAAAGGCGAGGAGGAGTTCAGTGACTGATCACTGGTTGTGGTTTTCAAGTGTGATTCAGATAATAACAGATCATCTGTCAATAAGTCTGTCCTCTCTCTTTGACTTTCTGATGTTTTTAAGGTGGAATAAACTCATTTCTGACACCTAAAATAAAAAAATCTAATCCATGTCTGTGTGTGTTCCTAAGGTGTCAGTCTACATGGGTCGTGGTGGGTTTTCCTTCCACCCTCCTCAGCAGCTCACAGGGTCAGAGGTTTACGCTCGATACGGCTCAGCCATTACTGCACTGGGAGACCTGGATATGGATGGATTCAACGGTGACTAACACACACACAAGCCCCCCACCCCCCAAACACACACACACACACACACACACACACACACACTACTACGAAGTCCCAGACCTTTCTCATGTCTCTTGTCTTTGACCCTGGTCATTTCTTCGCTCTCTCTGCAGATGTAGCCATCTCTGCTCCTTATGGCGGTCCAGACCGACATGGTCTGATCTACATCCATAACGGCCGCCTTAAAGGCCCTGACCCCTCACCTTCACAGGTAAACACACAAACATGTGAAACTCAGAGAGAACGCTTTCTGAGGGAGTCTACGTCGGTCAGAATGAGCTGAAGAATATCTGCTCATCAGAAATCAAATATCCTGCTGTGCTAGCAGTCAGCAGGAAGGAGGCTGGAAACTAAATAAGACATCAAACACACGTTAGAGTGCGTATGTGTGTGTTCATCTGTATTCATGTGTATTCATGTCTGCTCTCTCAGGTCCTGCAGGGTAAATGGGCGTCCAGCTACATGCCTGCAAGCTTCGGATACGCAATGAGAGGAAACACTGACATAGACCAGAATGGATATCCAGGTACACATACATACACACAGACACACACATACAACAGCACACACACACACACACACACACCAGCAGGGATCAGGTTTGCTGCTGTGAAAACGCTGATGTGTGTTTGTTTTTTTGTTTTTTGTTTTCAGATTTATTGGTGGGAGTGTTTGGAGCAGACAAAGCTGTTTTATACAGGTAATCATTGTGTGTGTGTGTATGTGTGTGTTTGTGTGTGTGTGTGTGTGTGTGTGTTTGTGTGTGTGTGTGTACACCCCCTGCTGTGTATGTGGAGTTTAATGAGCGAGACCACCTCTAATATCAGACCACTGCTGTTTTATAGCTACAGTTTGGACACATTAACCCTTTCAGAGCTGCACATCTCCTGAATCTGGAGTTAACTCTTTTAAACCTGCTCCGCATTATCCCATAATGCATCATGGGTAATTGATTGTAATTTGTATTATTATAGAACTGATGCCATTGCTCTGATGGTTCTGAAAGTGATTTTTGTTGAATAACTACACCTTTTTAACTTTATTAGTTTGGGATAAAGCCAACATAGAATCAATGAGACTGAAAAAAAAAACATAAAACTAAAAAAAGAATTAAAAATCTTTTGTATATCATCAGAAACTGGTCAAAAACAAATAACTAGTATCATAAAAGAAAGTTCAATTAGAGAAAATGTTTATCAAACATAAAGTTGTTACGTAAACTCATAATATTTGTGTGTGTGTGTGTGTCAGGGCTCGTCCAGTGATCAGTGTGAACGCCACGTTGGACATGACGCCTCAAATCATAAACCCAGAGGAGAAAACCTGCACGCTCCCTGGAACCAGCACGATGGTCTCCTGGTAAGATTTAAACCGATAAACAATCAATCACATGACCACTTTTACTGTTTACCTTTAAGAAGAATCTGACTCTGTGTGTGTGTGTGTGTGTGTGCGTGTGCGTGTGTGTGTGTGTGTGTGTACAGTTTTAAGGTGAAGTACTGTCTAAAAGCTAGCGGTGTCAGAGCTCCACCCAATCTAAGTGAGTACATCACGCCTTTTACAGACACAGAGACCTTTTCTTTTTTTATTCACAGCCTGTATTACAGTCTGTGTATTAAGACTCTGTTGTGCAGCTCTCTGATTGGTGGATCTCCTCTCTGATTGGTCAATCTCCTCAGGTTTCAGTGTGGTCCTGATGCTGGACCGTCTGAAGCAGAAAGAGGCTACCAAACGTGTCCTCTTCCTGCACGGACGAACCTTTCAGTACTCCAAGAACATGGTAGTCTCTAATGGGAAGGTACCATCCTGCGAGGAGCAGCATGTCTACCTCAGGGTGAGGAGGAAGGGACACATGGGACTTTAAAGATGGCGGACACATGTCCCCATTTCACTATCATGTTAAAGAATTGCTCAATCTCATGAGATCTCTTTTAAATCCATTCATGGATTAAGTCAGATCACCCTAAGAATCAAACTATAAAATTATAGTGAACATCGATGTGTCTGTGCAGCTTTCTTAAAGTGATGCTTCAAACTGTGAATTTATGTCTGTGGAAAAACTCGGATGAAGTTTGAAAATGAGTAAACACTACCAGCAGCTGCAGCACTCAGTTCCTCCTCACACTCAAAGCATGGTCATGTCTGTTTTTGTCCTCAGGATGATCGAGAGTTTCGGGATAAAATCACGCCCATCTCGGTTACGATGGAGTACACTCTGGACTACCAGGCAGCTGCAGATCCATCCGGCCTGCTGCCAGTACTCGACATGTCAACTCCATCCAACATCACCAAGCAGGTAACGCCTCAGTGTGTGTGTGTGTGTGTGTGTGGATACCAACATAAATAGACAAGAGTTCAACCTTTTAGCTTCATATGACTTGTTGTCTTTCACCTCTTCTTTTGTCTGTTTTTGATTATTTGCTCTTCCTCGATTCCCACTCTAGGCTCACATCCTGTTGGACTGTGGAGAAGACAACATCTGCAAACCTGACCTGAGGCTGTCAGTGAAAAGGTGAGATGCTGGGTTTCACTGAGGTGTGTTCACACCAGAATCTAAGAATAAATATTGCTTCTGTCATTTCTTGATTCATCACATGAAAATAAAAAACTCTTCACTCTGCCCTGCTCATTTTGTTTTTCTGTAGTGACCGTGATCAGATCTACATCGGCGACGATAACGCTCTAACTCTGGAGGTCACAGCTGAGAATAAAGGAGAGGGAGCGTACGAAGCCGAGCTACACGTTTACCCACCTCAGCAGGCTGACTTCACCGGGGTCGTCCGCAGCCAGGTAACCTCACCTGAACACAAACTGTTTATTCACAAAGAAGGAAACACAGTAAGTGAGAAGTCTTATCTCTCTCTGGTTTAATCTTTTTGTGTTTGATTATTTCAGACCCACAGCAGGCTCTCTTGTGCCTACAAGAAGGAGAACCAGACCAAGATGGTGGTGTGCGATCTGGGAAACCCCATGAAGCCAGGACCTGAGGTTAGTGTCAATGTGGGATTCTTCTCATGTTGTGTTCAGGGCAGATTAAACCTGGTAGACGGCTCAAAGCACAGCTGTTCACACCTGATCAGGTCATATATAACCTTCTAATTAGGTCTGACTCTCCTGCTTCATATGACGATCGAACCCTGCAGCTCTTCCCTTTACCAGTGAAATATCTGAACATTATACTCCAGACACTCTGCATGCTTAGACATAAGCATGTACCATGATTAGTTAGAGCTGTTTCATTAAGTCAGAAGGACCCTGAACATTAAAAAGTGTATCGTTTTAACCAAACGTGATGTCCTCTATTGTCTCTGTCTGCTCTCTGATTGGTCAGATTAAAGCAGAACTGAGGTTCAGTGTGCACCAGCTGTCAGAGGAGGACACCTCGGTGAAGTTCGACCTGCAGATCGTCAGGTACAGTCCCACAGAAGCTGATTCTGGAGAAATCTGCTGCTGAGTGAACACTCTGTTAGTGTTCAGTGAGCTCTTTCTCTCCTGACGCTCATCTAAATGATAAAAACTGAAGGAAGCAGCACACACACACACACACAAATATATGCACACACACAATGTTTACTGTGTCAAGGTTTTAACTGTAAGTGTTTCTGTAGGCGAGAGAGAGAGAGAGAGAGAGAGAGAGAGAGAGAGAGAGGGAGAGGTATGTTAATGACAGGTTTCAGCTGGTTTCACTGACAGTTCTTCCTCTTCTTCTCCTCTTTAAAAAGTGTGTCAGCAGCTCTGTGAGCAGACCATTCAGGGATTATCCTGGATATTAAACTTAAACTGTTTTTCATTCCTGAACACTCATTGTCATACAAACTGTGTGAAACATTTATATTTCTAAAAACTGACACATTCCTCCTGACACACACTGCCTCAGTGATCAGTTTATGACAGTAACACCACACCACCCTGTGGTCACTTCTGGAACTGCAGCAACAAACCTGCTGCACGGTACCACAGATTTATTCTTTTACTATACAAACCTTTCCTATTGTATTTATGTACACAGCATGGAGAAACTAATGTAAATTAGAATTATAATTAAATGACTAAACAACAAAAATACAAAAAAATAAGACGTTTGTCCTTTTGCTCATTGTTAGCTTGGTGTGTGTGCATAGTTTGATTTTATCTTAGTATTTTATCTCTTTGGGTTTTTTTTAACATTAAAACATGAAGTCAGGATTTATTATTATTTACATTTATAACAATTAATAAATTTTGTGTTTCAGCTCAAACCAGTTCGACAACACCAGTCCTCGAGTGTCCAGTGTCACACAGCTCGCTGTTCTCGCCAAAGTTTCCATCAGAGGGTAACACACGCACAAACACACACACACACACACACACACACAGAAACAATATAAGTTAAAACAGTTATTTTAAGTGTTGTATTTATTTTATATTTGACGTAAAGACTCAAAAGATGAAATGAATAAAATATAAAATGTGTGTTTTTGCAGGACATCGTCTCCCAGTCAGATTCTTCTTCCCATCGCTAACTGGAAACCCAAAGATCCACCTGTCACTGGAGACGACATCGGACCTCAAATCCTTCACGTCTATGAGGTAAAAAACACTTGTATACACACACAGAGACATGATTATCTGTGCATGTTATAAACCAAACGTTTTGGATTAAATGGCTTCATCTTTCACCCCTGATGGAGGTAAAAATCTTTGTTCAGAGTTTTTTGAGCTCTGATAACTGCACGGACCTAATATGTTCCCACCATTTTTTTACCTGAAACAAATAACCAATGATGGATCGATGTTTTAGCTCCTGAACAGCGGGCCGAGTACAATCAGTAAGGCGTCGGTGGAGGTGGAGTGGCCGTACCACTACAAGAATGACTCTCTGCTATACATCACCAGCTTTGACACAGAGGGACCTATTAACTGCACCACGGACACAGAGATCAACCCGCTCAATGTGTCGGTGAGAAAAACAAAACGCTAACATCGTTGTCTGACTGTTTCTGGAATTGTTGTTCTGCTCCCTCAGCAGCTGAACAATGACAAGATTAAAGTTTCTGCATCTCTGTGTGAAAAATGAAGAGTGAGCAATGATATTTTAATAACAGTTATGTATGGTGTCTCTGTGTGTCTGTGTGTGTTAGAACACGCTGACCTCTACGAAGAATACCAGCGTCACTCCTCCCAGAGAGCGAGAGACAGAGGGACGAAACAGGAACCACGTTCGCAAAAGAGACCTGGAGGCAACAAGAGATGGACTGAACGAACTGACGACACTTGTAAACACATACACATACACACACACACACACACACACACACTAAGGCAGATGTCTCTGTCGATTTATACTCTTTAGTGTTTTTAAGTAACAGTAACTTGTTTGATTTCTCCCTTTTACAAATTAAAGGACCGCATTCTTAATGATCAATAGCATAAACCTGGTTTAAGTCCATTTACTCTACAGCTATGATTCAAAAGTACCGTACTGACCCGAATATAAGACGGGGTTTTTTTTTTGCTGAAAATAATGTGAAAAAGTGGGGTTGTCTTATAATTGGGGTCTAACCATTAAGACATGCTGATAGTTGTCTAGAGTCACTACACAACAGAACAGCAGAGGGCGGCAGCTTTTTGTAAGCCAGTGACCTCACTGTGTCTGCAGTAATTAGCCAATCACAGCAGAGACGCAGTGATGGGAGGTGAAAAATTGAGAGGCACTGTGATCATCTAGGGCAAAGTGGATCAAAAGTTGGGCAAGTGAACAGACAACTGAGGTTGAGTTATGATCCTGATTTTAAGATAATGATGTTGAATGCAGCAGAGACAACCCTCAGACAGCCAAAATATATGGAGTTACGGAGTGTAATGTCTGATATTAACTGTAAAAGAAAAACTTATCGTGGACCTCAAAGCGGACGTTTCCGAGAGATTTACAGGAGAGTGTGTGAGTTTGTTACTGAGAAACGTAACAAAAGGCTTCATTACCAGAGCTCTCATCAGTATTACATTTAAAATACAGATGTTAGTGTGTGTATTTACAGCCAAATAAAACAAAAGCAGTCTCTATTATTTCACTGATTTTCTCAGAATTTCAATAAATAAATAGCTTCTTGAAACAAAGTTAATTTTGATTATCAGAGTCTTTCCTGAAAATTGATCCTAAAAGAGGCCGGTCGTCTTATAATCAGGGCCGTCCTATATTCAGGTCAGTACGTTAATATTTTTGTCTTTCCGTGTGTGTGTGTGTGTGTGTGTGTGTGTGTGTGTGTGTGTGTGTGTGTGTGTGTGTGTGTGTGTGTGTGTGTGTGTGTGTGTGTGTGTGTGTGTGTGTGTGTGTGTAGGACTGCACCACCACTCAATGTCTGCGGCTCAGGTGTCAGGTTGGTCGTTTGGAGAGGAGGAAGAACGCCATCCTCTTCATCTATTCCAGACTATCTGTCAACAACTTCCTCAGGGTAAATATGTAAACACAAACAACCAAACTGAGTCAAACACACACACAACAAACACATATACAGACAAAAACTATTAAAATGATTGTTTAATTTTATCTTCAGACAGAGAATCAGAACCGTTCATATCAGGTCCGATCGACGGCCTCCTTCAATGTCATTGAGATGCCGTATAAAAACCTGGATCCAGAGCTGCCGTCCAACAGCACCACTGTGAGACATACACACACAAACGCACGCATGCATACTGTTCATGGTCATGTAGAGCTCCATGCCAGGTGTAGAAGGTGTCAGTGTGTTAAGGAGTGTGTGTTTTCAGGCAAGTGTGTCAGTGACGTGGGTGGCTGAACCCATTCAGCCGGTCCCGGCCTGGGTCGTGGCTCTGGCTGTGTTAGCTGGCCTGCTGCTGTTGGCTCTTCTCATCTTCATCATGTACAAGGTGAGACACACACACACACGGCAGCTTCCTGGGACATGTTTTTTTGTTGTATTTATTGTTGTTCAGGATGACTGTATTAAACATCCTCCAACTTTTCTCCTCCTCAGCTGGGTTTCTTTAAGCGAGTGCGCCCCCCACAGGATGACAGCACAGAGAAGGAGCAGCTGCAGCCAGAGGAGAACGGAAACACTGACGCCTAGTGGAGTGCCCCCTACTGCTTGTACAGAACAATTCAGGGTAACATGGCCGCTGAGAGGATTTCACTGTATTCACTGTAGAAAGAGATAAAGGTACTGGTGTAAGGTTTATCTTCTATTAGCTGTTTTATGTTTGTGCCAAAAGAAGAAAGTCCACCTGATTAAAACATGACACATGTCAGGAAGTTGTTCCCAGAACATCAAGCTACTCCTTTCACACATTGATCGAGATCTCATGAATCAAATCTGTGATTTTTTTTTTTCAAAAAGAAAAGTTAGGCTTTCCTGGAGTTTCAAAGCCTGATGGGTAACTTGCATATTTATTCCCAAACCCAAAATAATAGAAACTGCTGATGATTTAAGGAACATTTCACAGGCCTGCTTCAATAACAATGTCATAAAAAGATGTGCATCAAATGTTGAACTTTAGCCGCAGCGGTGACACATCTGAGCTTTTTAACAGACTGGTGAGAAAGTCCACTAAGCTAACTTCATTTAGCTGCCAAAAAGGCCTCCCAGCCTGGAATTAAAACACCTGAAACGATCGAAATCACAATATAAGTGAAAAAAATAGAAGAAAATGAAAAGAAATCAGTGAGTTGATTTCACTAAAGCACACCTCACTTATTTAAAATCTGCAATTAAAACAAATCTGCGCCAGCCAGCTAAGCTAACAAGCATTAAGTCTTTTCTATTTTAAATGATGGATGTGTTAAAGTGAAATGATTTGATTTATATTTGATCATGTTATCAGAAATTTCAGCAATAAGTGAAAATCAAAAAGTCAGATTGGTTCAGGTGTTGATTTTCAATAAGGTGGTTTCATTTTTGTTGACTTGAGATGATGAGAGTGTTGCAGTAATATATTTACCCTGATATGATCTGTTTTATTCTGGTTGACTGTGTTTGGGGAAGCTGGTCTGCTTTGGGACGCCTTTTTTGTTGTTTTAGAGACTGATTTTTTTTTTTTTTTAATTACGCAAAAAACAAAATCTGGTCTGGCGCATTTCATTTTGATAGAATTTGTCTAAGAAAGTTGGTTTTTCTTTTCTTTCTTTTTTTTTTTTTTTTAGAAAATTATTAGTTTGAATGATAGTTTGTTTGGAAAGTCAATAGTTGATTGAGCAGTCAAACATTTGCTAAGCCCCTCCTCTTTTTGGGGATGTCCAATCAAATCTCATTGACTGCAGTTTCAGCTGCAACAATTTGGACTGTTAGCATGATCCAAGATCTGTCATCTGTTAGCTGAACCATAGTCTGTCTTTTCCCACTAATAATAATGATAATAAAAAAGGGGAGGGGCTTAGTGGACAGTCAGTTCTGACTTTTCCGCCCTGCACTGAGGCTCACTCCACGTATTTATGATCTTTTGAATATTAAAACTGCTCCTCACAGGTGAAGCCGTCTGACGCTGGTAGCTGTTTTGATGTTTGTATGAGCGAGAGTGTGAATTTATTAAAAAAGAAGAAAAAAAAACGTTGCTATAAATTTACCCATATTGGGTCTGCATCATGGTTTGATAATGTTCAAGGTTGATCATAATTTTAGAATATATTAATCCTATTAACAAGAATTAACTCCACAGAACATTTCAGTTAGCACATTTACCTTTTTTCTCAAAATAAAATCTGTCATCTCTGTAACATCCTCCATGACCACCAGGCGTCACTTTTTGCATTCATTTTGTCAGCAAGACGTCGATTTAGCTCCTAAAAACTTGGCGGAAGAATCTTGGGCCAAGAAAAGCAATAATCAACATTTAAATCAAAGAAGCACAGTTTTCCTCAGAGTTATTATTTATGAATTAAACTAATTAAAAAGAGATTAAAAAAAACTATAAATCAGAATATTTTGGGAAAAAGTTCTTTTTGTAATAAACTAAAGTTAAAAAAAATATTTTAATATTTTATGATAGTTCTGTTTTCTCTGAATTGTAGGCTGAACTTACAAATTAAAACAGAACAATGTTTGATTCTAGTTTCAGGAGTCTAGAATATTTCGAACCGTATCTTTCTCATAACAGACTTTGAGCGTTGTGAGCATATTGTAATTTTATTTAGGTGCACGTGTCACCATGAATCGAGGAGCTGTGTTAAATGTGGTCATCGTTAATGAGTGAATCCAGAGTGTTCACTGCAGTTTAAACTCCTGGTAAAGATTTCCTGAGGACTCGTCTTCGTGTGCAGCAGAACACTTTGATATTTTTCTCCTTCAGCAGGACTGACAGAAAAAAATCTTTCAACTCGGTCTTTCTAGAAATCTCCACAAACACTTCAGATGATTGGTCATCTGTGTTTGTCTTAGTGCAAACTTTCATTGAAGTAAAGAGTGACTCAGAGTCTTTGGAGAAATCAAAAGCCTTCCTGACTGAGGAGACTGATCTGACGTCAGTCCTGCTGTCCATCTGTCTCTCTTTAGCTTTTATTTTTCAGGGTTTTATTTGTTTTATATTTAATACCACTGTCTGAATGTCTGTTTCTTTCTGCCATGAACAAAAATATTTTTGATGTATGTATTCTTTCACCCAGAGAATAAGATTTAACTGTTTCCTAAAGCGATGAATTCACTGCTGAGCTGAAATAAACTGATTTCTTCACATTTTATCATCAGCTTGGCGGTTTGTTTTTTTAAACCTATCACCACAAGTTTAAAAGAACAATTGTTTTAAGGATGAGTAATGTTAGCAGAGACAATTTTTCACTCTAGTCTCTTATAAAAAAAAACATCTTTTAGACAGGCAGGGGACTTTCTTTAAAAACATTTATTTTGTTCAGATCAGCTTAAACGTCTTAGAAAAATAAGATGGAGTGAAACGCTGGCTGTTATTCTTATGCTTTGCTCTGATTTGTCACTGCGTCAGCAGGAAGCTGAGGTTGCTTCCTGGTTCGTACTCCACTGTTGCCTTTCCCCTGAAACACAGAAACAAAACACTTGATGGAGCAGCTGGTGGCAGAGTGGACTGTGTGTGTGTTTGTGTGTGTACCTGGTGAAGAGTCTTGCCCTGGTTGTTCCCAGCAGTGTGGCTTTATTTCCCTCCACCAGCAGCATGGAGCCCTCCCTCAGACCCTGAAACACACAGTAACCATCAATCTCCTGAAAAAAATAACGTTAGTATGTTTAACTGGCTGTCAGCAGATTTCTGAACTCCAGCTTTTAACTTGTGAGTGATGAATGAATCTGATAAAGAATCTCACCAGAACGCTCGGAGTATCAGGTTCTTCGTGGAACTGAGTGATCCTTTGCTCCCTGGTCTCCTGAACAACAGTAACAAAAACAGCATCAGACTCCCTGATGTTACAAAATGTCATCATCAGACAGCTGATGTTAGGTTACTCTGGAGAACATGCCTCCATGATGTCCAGTAAAAACCTCAAACATATCTGAACCTCAGGAAAGCTAACTTAGTGTGCTGACTCTGCTCTTCTTCCTGTAAACCTCAGCAGTTTCATCACTTCCTCAGACGACTACAGAGGAACATCCAGACTTCATATGGAGTGAAATCTCACAGGAGAGTGAGGGAGAGAGCTGAGACAGACTGATTCCAAAGGTATGAGAATCAACCAATCAGAGTGAGCTATTTTATCTCCTTATCACTCAGAAGAACAAAGACTTTAAAGTTTAACGGCATCCTAATCTGAGGATCTGCTTTATAACCACTGACTGTTATCAGTATGAGCGTCTCCAGCTTTGGGAACGGTTTGTAAAGTGGACATTATGAAGCTTTGAGCTGAGGAGTTGAGACTGACCCCCATGTGGCGGCTGTTAGGGTCGGGGTCCAGGTAGTGCGGGTTGATGTTGAAGGGGACGAGGCCGATGGCGGAGAAGGAGGGAGGGTAGACGATGGGCATGTCATTGGTGGTGTTGATGCTGATGGTCGCTACATTGGTGCCGGCGCTTGAGCCCATGTAAGGGATGCCGTCCTGAGAGAGGAGCGGCAGGAGGAAGGACACATCAATAAACACTGAAAGCAGCTCTAGATTTACACATTTAAAAGTATCACCTCACCTCAAGCACCCTCCGCCTGATCTCTGTCACCACCTTGTTGTCGTAAAGACTCTTTAACAGCCGAAAAGTGTTTCCTCCTCCTGAAGAGCAAAAACACAAATTAAACTTCAGTTTGCATCCAGGACGAACGTCACCAGCAGGTTATACCAGAGAAAAGCCGGTGAAGAAAGACAGTAAGAGAACAACAAAAAGAAGAGGAGGTTCAGGAACGAGGACAGAAGAAAAAAGGATGAAGAACAAAGAAGGGAAAGAATTCAAACCATCAGTCTTGTCTGCTCTGCCACTTGGCTCACCTATAAAAATGGCCTCAGCCTTCCTGACAGCATCAACAGGGTCTGATGCCTCATGGATACCGTCCACCTCATAACCTGCAAAGGAAAACACTCAGAACATCAGGTCATAAAACACAGAGCAGGTCTGCAGAAATTAATGCTCATCATCATCATCATCATCATCATCGTTTGATTGTGTAGTTTGGGTTCATTAAACTCAATCTGCAGGTCGTGTTTATCCTTTGAATTAACTACAGAAGTCTTGATCTATATAACATGCAAATTCGCATTAAAACTAGTCCTAATGTTTTCTGAGATAAAATGTAAATAAGAAACAGACAAAAACAAACATTTCAAAAGCACACAAAAACCATAAATAAAAGATTAAGAAGAACAAAAGAAAAAAAAAACTGTGTGCATGTAGTAAATGCACACAGTGTAGTAAAAAGGTTCAAACCCAGAGTCTGAAACTTGTCCCTGGCTGTCTTTGTGTATCCGTCTCTGTCATGGAGAGCATACGGGACAAACAGGACTCTCTTCACATCTCTTAAAAAAAATTAAAAAAAACCCATCGTCAATAAAAGGCCACACACATTATTACAACTCTCAGATTAGACAGACAGATAGCAAGATACTTGAAAACTTCCTGTCTTAAATAAAACGTGGTAACTTAATGACAATTAAGAATTTAAAATAAAACAATTCTACATAATGACTTCAGCCATTTAAAGAAAAGAAATATAAAAAATAAATTAAATTAGTGACAATGAGTTCTAGGAGATGTGCCGAATTTAATAAAATATTTTATATAAAATTTGTTTTAGAAAACTTATTCATGGAAAGACTTCTGTAGGCTGATTTCTATGAATATGCTAAATTACAGTATTTTTAAACGGGATTTAGTTCTACTGTTTTACTGGTAGTATCTCGGTTCTCTGTCTGCTCCCAGACTGTCACTGTCGTCTGATGGGCGCAGCAGCATTTTGCTCACTCTTTCAGACGTTTCAAAGTTACTTTCAGCCGGACTTACTTCCCGAAGAAGTCTGAGATGTTGCTCTGACAGTGGGCCAGGTACCCGCTGCCGTGCAGGGTGGAGTTGGACACCAGCAGGAGTCTCCTCTTCATCTCTGGACGTAAACACAGACGTAGACTCAGCCGAGAAACAGGAGAAAACCTCCTGCAAAGTCCAGAGGTCCGGGTCAACAGTCCGGCTGTGATCCCGCTGACTTCAGCTATCTGTTGGGCTGTAAAGCAGTTAATAAACACACCTGAGATAAAGCCGATAACACGGTTTAAACTAAATTCTGTTAATCTAAGACAGTAATCTTCAGAGAGAAACAAACAGTCGATCACACACCAAATCCAGTATAAATATCTGCAGTTTTAGTGTAAATCTGACCCGAAGTAAACTTTATTCCGTATTAAGTCACGCGTTTGCTTCACCGAAAAAAACAATACGTATACTTCCGGTGAACTTCTTACAAAGTAAAAGCATCTTTACATTCAATTTATCGTACTCAAAAATGATTTCTAAAAAGTCAATATCTTCGATCTTTCAAAAATGAAAATCATATTTGTAGAAGATAAAATATCATTTCATTGTTAATAGCTGAACCTTAATAAAAAACTTTTTTTTTTTTTTATCAATCCATGTTTAAAAATACCTTTACAATAGCGAAACTCCTCTTCCATGATGATTATTTTATTTTATTTTATTTTATTTTATTTTATTTTATTTTATTTTTTTTTATTTTTTATTTTATTTTAGAGAAAGAAAAACTTAATTACTCTGGAGGTCCTAAGGTTCATTAATCGTTTCTGCTCTGGGTGAAGTTACATCACGTCTCCACTGGGCGGCAGAGTAACACCAAACCAGAATAACTGACCCAATCTGTAGTTTACGCTTTACCATTTTCACTTTTACTTTATCATTTCAAAGAAAATTATGATGTTTAAAATCGTGATTTAGAGCTTCATATTGAATCAATGAATGAAGATATCAATCAACAAATTAGAATGAGGATTATTAAATGTAGTCTTGATTATCTTTTGAAGATCAAGAAGTTCTGGTTTTATTACCTTACATGTTTGGGTTAGAACTTCTAAAGCTTAAATATATAATCACATTTTGTTTGTTAGCTTTTTGTAGTTTATTTTTTTCAATACTTAATCAAAAAGGGTACCTTAAACTGGCCTGATGTGTGTGCTCTGTGTGATGTATGATATGTATGCATCAGTATGCATGTGTGTGGGTATGTTGTAGGTCTTGGCGGGTCTCCCCTTTATGTGGTTTCATTATAATCGGGGACTGAATCCCACAGAAGACAAATGATTCAGCTGGTATGAATAGAATAGTTTCTGAAGTAAATCCTCCATAATTTTATTTCATTTTAATTCCTTAAGGAAAAGAACATGATTTTATTTTATTAGTTTTTTTTTATGTATTTGTACTGCTATCGTAAGTTCTCCCTGGTGTCAGCAGCAGACTGTGTGTGACACATGTGGAGACAGAGAGGAGCGAGGGGCGGGGCTTAACTACATCTGGATGAAAAACATCTGGACTCTCTCTCTCTCTCTCTCTCTCTCTCTCTCTCTCTCTCTCTCTCTCTCTCTCTCTCTCTCTCTCTAATACCGGAGACCCACAAACGGACCGGACAACTGACGGACTAACCGAGCTCCCGTGTGATACTCCGGCTGACCTTCCCCCCTGCTGATGATGTCTCGGTTCCGGACGTTCTGGACCGGGATCTTAGTCTTCCTCATAGCCGGTGAGTGCAGCTGTTCTCCGGGTGTATTTTTTTTTTATTTTTCTGGGAGATGACTGTGGAGCTTTTGAGGGGGGATGACTAGAGGAGGGGATTTGTTTTGGAAAATCTGCTCTCATGGAAGATGTAATCTGATCCTTTATTGAATAAAAAGAAACAGGACAACTCTTTAAATGTGCTTCAGTCACGTTAAAGTTCATATCCTGATCAGTAAGAAGTCTGGTGGTTTTCTCAGCTTCTTTTAGAAAAAGTAAAAGGAGTTAAATCTATCTGAGTTAAAGCACAAAGGTATCATAAGCTACATGTATTCCTTTATTGAACTTAAAGCAATGATACCACAATGAAACACATTTAACAGTCCGGATTTATAACTGTTAAAGTTCTCTGTATCATCTTCAGTTGGTTCACAGTAAATGTCTGATAGTAGGGGAGACTGGGGCAACCATGACACACTTAATTTCTCTCCTGCCGTGTAAAGTATAACCTAGATTATTTCTGTCTCTGGTCCATTCGTGGAAAATAAACATAAACAACCTCAGAAACATGTTTCCAGCTCAGGTTCCTCCTGTACTCTGATAATCCAGTGCATATAGTGCAGCAGGAGGCTCATTGGTCAACACAACTGTTAGATATAGTGTTTTGGCCCTTTTGTCAGCATCGCACAGCTCATCTAAAGTAAACGTTACAGAAAAATTAACACTGTGGCATAAACTAGCAAAATAAGAACCAACTAGGTTGACAGAAACCCAGTTTGACCAGCATTTATCTGACCTGGATTTGAAATTTAGAATTTACCCCATGTCCAATCTGTTGACATGAAGGAAAAAGTGTTAAAACCTGATAATGATGCCAGATGAAAAGACTGTTGCTTTTTGTTTCTTTACCACACACACTCTATGTATGTTTTGAAATGTAACAGGATGAGTGATTGGTTTAAAACAAAAATCTGACTCCTCAGTGAAACCAAATGCAACATCTGACGTGGACTTAAACATCACCAGCTCCCAGCAGTTGTAGCTCAGCACCAAGAATCCTTACTTAGACTCTGTTTTGGGTCAGAGTTTAAAATCCAAGTTGAGTTTGTTTTCTCTCAGGATAAAAGCTCCTGTCTCTTGGGTGAAAGAGGAAGTGTGTCAGGGAGGGAGCTCTGCAAAGCCACGATTAGTATCTCGCAACTGAAGAAATGATATCTGCTCGTTTCTGCTGCAGCTAACAGTCAGCGGCTCATGAATCTGAGGACGATCAATATGGCCACCAGATGTATGAGAATAGAGATGACTACAGCAGAGATGTTTCAGTGAAAGCTGCTGTGAATGCAAAGTCTATGGAGTTGATTCTGGAGTCAGACTGTGCTTTTAGACCAGATCAAACACACCATACACGCCATACGCATACACATGCGTCAAGCTTCCATCATGTTCCTATTTATCACCATCAACCAGTGAGCTCATATTCACACAACAGGAAGGGACAGAAACAAACAGCCGTTCATGTTTTCTTTGGATGATTCTCTGGAAATTTTGCTCCACATTTGCAGGACAGTCACCAGCTGTAACATCTAAGCTTTCATAGAAATATCTCATCGAGCTTTCTCCAAGTAGCTTTAAGTGTTGCTCAGTGTTAATATTTATAAAAACAGGCAGTTAAGTATTCTGTCAAATATATGGTCTGACACCTTTCTCATTGTAATCATCAGAAATCACAATACAGACATGGCGACTCTTTTTGCTTACGGTCTGTTGTGGATCATAAAAAGGCATCACTATCAGTTTCAATGTGCCTCGCAGCCAGTTTAAAACTCCTCACAGGACCTTTAACAATATATTAAAAACTGTTGGATGAGTTTCAATGACTCTTGATATCATGTTATTTTCCATCTAGCACAATCAATTTAGAAAAATACTTCTTTGGGCTGTTTGGCCTTATTTTTAAAAAACAGCTTGAGAGAGACAGGGAATACATGTACATGGGGAGCCTATTCTACTGACAGAGCTGAGCCAACACCTCATCAGGTCAATATTTAAATCTGATCTCTACGGTGGCCCTGAAAGCTCACAGCACTGCAACTTAAGAGAACCCATGCAAAAAGACAAAATACAAACAAATTAAGAAAGCATCGCCAACAATTTGACAACACATGTGCAGCATTTAGAAAAAAGTGCCGCAAAGACCACAACACAACACCTTAAGAAAACACGCTGTCAATAGACTGCAACACAACGGAAGAGTTTCCAGAGGACACTTAAAGGTGATGCACACATTATTAGCCATTATGCTAATATCTGAATCATACGATCACATTGTTAAAATAAATCAAAAGCATTTACTTTTATCTCATTTTCCAACACCGCTGACAGAAAGAGAACCTTAATAGAGTGACTCAAAATCTGCATCGACATCTAGCGTGTTGGGACGTGTGAGCGCCCTCTGCTGGGGCCTTGGCTGACATGAGGGTTGTGCCCCATGTTGTGTTGATATGTTATAAACTAAGTGATTTTTCTCTGTAAAGTATCGTGCATCTGCAGGGCAACATACTGAGCTATTGTGGAGTGATTTAAGGTCACCAATGATTACGCTTTAGCAACTTTAAGCTAGCTTTATCTTCATCTCTGTGGTGCTGCAAAGGTGGCATTGAGAGAGCTGTAATTATTCTGCTTTTATCAGAATAACAACTGTGGAGAATTAATGTTTCCTCAGCTGTACATCATTTGCTTCTAATGAGCCACAGTTAGCATGCTAACACATGAAACAGAGAAACAGAGCCTGGTCCTTTGATTTTGTTCACATGCTAACAATATTAGCATTTAGGTCCAGTATTGGCTGCAGCGTTTGAGCTCTACAGATTCCAAAGTTTGTTTGTTTGATGTTTCTTTAAATCTGTTTGTTCATTTATTTCTGATTGTGCAGCTGCTGAGTTGTTCACTGTGTGTGTGCATGTGTGTATGTGTGTGTATGTGTGCTGTTTAGTGTGAGTGAAGAGTGATTTAAACTGAAGTTAAACTCAATGAATGAAAAGAGTGTGTGACTAAAAAGACATCCATTATCTCACATCCAACAAAGAGCGAGTGTATCTGAAACACACACACACACACTCCCATGCTGACTCCTTGGCTCTGTCTTGAGACTCTGGAGAAGAGAGCGACTGGCACTGAGAGGAAGTTTAATGTGGGGTTATGTGTGCATACAGTTTGTGTGTGTGAGTGTTTCATTTGTGCTAATGAGGACGGAGAGGTGACGTGTTGATGGCCTTATGACCCCAACACACACTCACACACCCACACACAGATGCTGCAGGGCTCTATTCATCACACAGCTGAGGATGTGCTTCAGTTAATCTATTAAATATCTGTCTGTCACTCTCTTACAGTGATGTTTTTTTATGTTAATGTTTTATTTAAGGGTTATTCATTCATCTCATCACTTCATGTCAGGATCAAACATTCCTTTCCTCTTTTCAGAATGAGTTGCACAAAATGTGTAGAACTGATTTTTAAACCTATTTTGGGATAAAGGGCATTTTTTCTGCTCTCATTCGGACACTTCAAGCTCGTCTACAGACTTAGAAAACTCTTCACGTGAGTTTTAAGTCTGTTTTGAATTCAGGACTTAGGACTGTATGTTTTCAGAGGGATCTGGATATTTCTTCCAGCGCTGTTTCTAACACAGATTATGTCCATGAGGGATTATCAGCAGGTTTGCCGTTAAGATTTAAAAAGTAAAAGAAGAATGTTCTGCTCATGGTTTGAAAACTAGGTCAGAGAGTGAGTGCTCTCTTGTTGCTTTAAAACAACACTGAAACTGATGCCTGCATTCAGGACTTTATATAAACAAGATCCTCTCTGACTGGGATCAGATTCTTTTGTTTCCATCCTGAAATCAGAGCATTTGAGGAGTAAAATATCAGCATTCACACCCACACACACACATTGTAACCTACCGCACTGCTACATGGCAACACACCTCTGTCATTACACACATCACTGTTATTCTCCCTGACATCCAAAATAAGAGTTTACAACCATCGTGATATCAGGACTTGTGTGTGCATATGTGTGTGTGTGTAGCACTGATATGAGGCCCTTCTTGCAGTACTTAGATTTCCCATGAGCCTTTGAGGGCGGAGTGCTGGATGCTAACTTGGCACTGAACCTGGTTCACTTCTGGCTTTAATTTATTTCTGGAGGCACACATACATACACACACAAAAAGACACACTCACACACACACACACACACATGCTCAGGGTTGCATACACCCTCACTGACAGCCACTTAGAAAAACATACACAACTGTCACACACACGCAGAAACTATTGTCTATATCCTACACACTCACACACACACACACACACACACACACACACACACACACACTGAGGGTAATTAAATTGAGCGTCTTGCTTCTGCAGCTCTCTCACTTTTCTCTTTGTCTGTAGCTCTGTTTGGAAGAAACATCTGGAACAACTTCAGCCCTGTGTGTGTGTGTGTGTGTGTGTGTGTGTGTGTGTGTGTGTGTGTGTGTGTGTGTGTGTGTGTGTGTGTGTGTGTTTATTTAATGAAGTGTTGTTCATTTGTATGTACAGTCCTGTGCATAAAGTTAATGTCATCATGATGCATTGGGTTAAATTATGTGTGTGACTGTGTGTTAAAGTGAGCACATTTACACAGATGTAAACGTAAAACTAGTGTTTGTTTTGTGTGTGTGTGTGTGTGTGTGTGTGTGTGTGTGTGTGTGTGTGTGTGTGTGTGTGTGTGTGTGTGTGTGTGTGTGTGTGTGTGTTTTGTTTTAGTGTAGCTGACATTTCTGTGTCATCTGGGTCTGATCACTGCCGATGTTGTGATGTGGTGCAGCAGAGTCTGAGCACACTCATACACACACACACACACACACACACACACACACAGACATACAAATATATTATATACATCTGCCCAAACACACATTTAAGTGATAAAATCACATAAAGAATATCCATAAAGTTTTCGAGGGTTCATCTCTGAGCTGTTCTAAATTCAGTTTACCAGAAGCTTCATGCTAACACATTATTTAAGCTCAGCATGGTTAAAGAGACACACCCAGATCCTGGCCCATAGTCATCCCAGTACAGGCAGAGCAGAGCAGAGGTGGATGAAGGAGCTATCCATGGATCTCCACTGTCCTCCACACAGGTTACTAAAATGATTAAACTTTTATCGAAAAACTTAAGTTTTATCCACCTGTTTTTTCAGAAGTCTATGGGTGTTGACAGATAACTACCTCCGCCAGCGGTTATCGATTTCCAATTGCTTTGCAACGATTTGGCTGACCGCTGCTGGCAAGCTAGCTTAAACCAACTCGCATGAAATCATTAATGCCAGACAGGGCTCAGTGTAAACTTTTTAAAATATCCGCACCATGACTCCACCTCTGATTTTTGTTCATTTTGTCGACAGCTAAGCTAACATCATCAGGTTTTTGGTCTCCATGGCAATGTTAACAGGATGTTCAACAAGAGGTGCAAAACCAAAAACAGCTATGAACCATGGGAAGTCAGGAATAAGGTTGACAAAGAAAAAAAAACCTGTGCTGCGATTAGCATGATACAAACTAACTCTAATGACAGAAACCATGTTCGACAAGTGTTTATTTGACCTGGATTTAGAGTTTGACCCAAGATTTATCACCTTTACAGCAGCCGGTCAGTAGAGTGAGCAATTAAAGTGATGGCTTCACTTTTGGGAAGCTGTCATGTGGTCCATCTATTGATACAGTCTGTTATTATAGACCTTTTTTTCTAGTAATCAGGTATCAAGAATAATAAGAAAAAACCCGAACTGTCATAGACACAAGAAATAATTCTTGTTTTGCTTTTCTTGGAACAAAATTTCCAACAGTCACTTCTGGCTCTGTGTTGAGCTGTTATATATGATGATTATGTTTCTTCCATATTTGATTTCATCATTTCTCATCATCACTGATCATTCTGAACTCTTTTTGTTTCAGGTGCTCCTCTTGTCGTCCACTCTCTCAGCCACTTGAGCTATAACTTGTGTATGTGGTGTGAGTCGTCCAGCCCAGTGTGTAAAGACAGTGTCTGCACCAGTAACTGCACCCTGTCTTCCTTCTGCACATTAACCGAGGAGATCTGCATCGCTATATGGTTAGTGAAGTTTGATCCTTTATATATATAGATAAATTTCAAACACCAATTAATATAATTTGTCTAAGCCACAGTTAGACTGTCATTCTGTGGACGCAGTGATAGGCGCAAACCATAACCTAATGGAGCCGTCCAACCCAGAGGCAGTACTTCTGTGAGCAGGCAAAGGTTCAGGTTCTTGATCTTTGAGGTTAAAAGACAAGAATATTGGTATTTTTATGATTTAAAAAAAAACATGAATAGAGTGTATAATATTTATATGGTTGTGTTTTTTGTACACTGAATGCTTCTCATGACCTGCAGCAGTTTAAATTTTGAATTTTTGCTGAGTTTTGTCTTCAACTGGTGCTGTCACTGAGATTTAATGCCTCACCCTCTCTTTTTCTTCTTATACAAAGAGAAGAAATAAAAGCCATATGTCCCAAAGTTTTTAGTGTCCTGCAGAAATGCTGAAATCTCATCGTGCACTCAGACACGCTCATTGTTTTCCTTCTGGATCCACTGAGCCAGCAGAGTCCACCACAGTACAGCTAAGCTGCTTCAATATGTTGTCGATCAGCATTGTGAAACATCCTGGAGTCATAGCTCTCGACTTGCTACTGTTGCAGAAAAAAAACACATGACAGCAATTTTTCATTCTTGATTTCAAAGCCTCACAGTGTTATTTCATGCTGAAGAGAGTACACTGACCCTCTGAGGCTTCAAAGCTGTCAGAGCGTTCACACACTCAGATGGCATCGCTTTCTTCAGGGTCTGAAAGTTTCTGCTGAGCTGTGCTTTTGTTTGGATAGCAGAGCGATGCTGGGATCCCCCCTCGCTGCTCCCCTCTCATTTCCTGTTCATGTCGGCCTGCCAGCCCCTCCCAGATAGCTGCAGGAAACCAGTGATAAGAGGGAGCATGGAGAAGAAATAGAAGAGAAGAAAACACTGGTTAATTTTGTCTGCAGACTTTGAGTCAGACACGTATCACTTGTATTTACTGCTCTCTGTAAGTAACAGTGATACAAATGAAAAGCTACTTTTAGCTTTATTCAGCAGGTTTGTAGTCTGAGTATATTAACCAACAGGCTTTGTAAAAACAGGGCAGAATGTCATGACATCCTCTTTATAAAGAGATATCTGCATTCAAGAGCAGCTCACAATCTGTTCTGGATCAAATATCTACACAGAGACACAACTTGTTTGATGCTGTGTTGTTAAAGACAATCAGTGTTTAGATTTCCTGACTTCCAGGAATGTGTCAGAAATAATGGCTCATACCTCCATTCAACAAACAAACAGTTGATGTCTTCTCCTCTCGAGGACCAATGTCATTTATTTTGCTTAAAAACTGGAAAATATGTGTAAAATTGATCCAATCAAGGGATTCTCCTCTTTTAGGAGAAAGACCAATGACACAATGACCGTTAACACCATGTGTCACCACCCGTCCCTGCCATTAGAGGGCGTGGACCCAGCACTGCTGCTGAACTTCACCTCCAAAGAGTGTCACATGGTCCCACAGCCTGCTGATGACGGCACCATGATGGTTTGTGGCTGCCAAGGAGACCACGAGTGTAACGACAAACTCATCTTTGGCAAGGGAGCCAATGGTAAGATGGATGGATGAGTCACAGATGAAGGATATTGTTGGATGGATGGATGTGTGGTGGAACAGTAACTGAAGAAGATGAATGACTGAATGGACAGAATGGTTAATAAATGTCAGTTTTTCTCTTTTCCTGCAGGATTTTCTAAGCTGCACAGTAAAGATGTGATCCCGGTGGTGTTGGTGAGTTTAGTGCCTCCTATCCTGGTCGCCATGGTTGCCACAGCTGCCTTCTACTTCTACCGCACACGTCGCCCTGACAAACCTAGCCCTTCTGCACGCCCTGACTGGCCCACCAAACGCACTCAAGACCTCTACCAGGCTTTTGACCGGCCATGTGGAGGTCTCAGGATTCGAGGTGATGGTGTAGGAGGCGTGATGAATCCTGGGACTGAATTAGAGGAGTCTAATGGCAAAATGCTGGACAACGACAACATCAGTGATGTGACAGCTTGGCAGGGCCAAATGGTTGAACTACTGCCCATTAAGTTGGAGGCTCTGGTGGGGAAGGGTCGCTTTGCAGAAGTGTGGAGAGGGTGCCTGCTGGAGGGTGAGAAGGGTGGAGTCAGCAGCTATGAAACAGTGGCGGTAAAGGTGTTTCCATCTGTAGAGTACGCCTCCTGGAGAAACGAGTGCTCCATCTACTCAGACCCCAAACTGGAGCATGACAATGTGGTGCGATTCTTGGCAGCTGAAGAGAGGGGCCCACCTGGCAACGCCCTGAGGAAGTACTGGTTGGTTTTGGCCTTTCACAGCTTAGGGAATCTGCAAGACTTTCTCACTGCAAACATCCTGACCTGGGAGGAGCTCATCACCATGGCGGGTAGCATTGCAAGAGGATTAGCTCATCTTCACAGTGACACGACACCCAGTGGGGTTCCAAAGGTGTGCTCAGTGTTTGAACTTTTATGCTAACTAATATCACTCTGTTGTTGGGATCTAGGCCAAAACACAAATGATGCACTCACAGTTACTTCATAAGCTCATTGCTTGAACATAAAGTTATAACATCCTGGCGTATCTTACCTCAATGCCCTGACCGTGGGTGGACAGGCTGATATCTTAGGTACTGTTGCTTTGTTTCTGTAGATACCACTTGCTCATCGGGACCTAAAAAGCAGTAACATTGTGGTGAAGAGCAGGGAGGAGTGCGCTCTGTGCGACTTTGGTCTAGCATTAAGATTGGACCTCTCTCTGACAGCTGATGACTATGCCAACAGTGGACAGGTAAACTGCACACCTTTAGTTGTTCAGATGTATTTGTACCAAGAACATCTAACGTTTGTTGGATGTTCTGGTCTTTTAATTGAACTCTCTGGTATTATCTTGCCCAGGTAGGAACAGCTCGCTACATGGCTCCTGAGGTCCTTGAATCCAGGGTGAACCTGGAAGACCTTGAGGCCTTTAAACAGATTGATGTTTACTCCATGGCGCTGGTTCTCTGGGAGATGGCGTCTCGCTGCCAGGCCATTGGTGGTAAGAGCCTTTCCAGGGTTCCCATAAACCTACAGGAGGAAAAAAGCAAACAGCTCATATTCCAGAGAGAAGATCTGACTTTTAGCAATGGGTTTATAGGTGAAGGTACAAGGAGGGAAATATCTCATTAACTCTTGAAGTAAGCATCTGGATCTTTGGCTACGGAGACGGTCCAAAAGTGTTCTCTGGAAATAAAGAAATGAGTGATGTGTCGGGAGCCACAACAGTAAAGCTTTTCTCTTAAAAGGAAACAGTTACCCGGATAATGCTATGACGTTGTTAAACTGAGGGTTTATTCTTCAAATCTGTCATCTCACAATCCCTGCAGTCACACTGAAACCCGTATGGATGTATTTGAATTTTCTGATATGTGCATATGTGTGTTTTGGTGCAGAGGTGAAGAGCTATGAGCCAGCTTTTGGCTCCAAGGTTTGTGAACAGCCCTGTGTGGACAGCATGAGAGACCTGGTGCTGAGGGACCGAGGTCGGCCAGATATCCCCTCAGCATGGACAGAACACCAGGTTGGATAGAGGAAGAGGAGTCTTATGTCTCTAATATCCTGAAGTATCCTCTGATGTCTAACTCCAGTTTTCTGTCCTCCAGGGGATGAGTGTCTTCTGCTCCACCATCACAGAGTGCTGGGATCACGACCCGGAGGCCAGACTGACAGCTCACTGTGTGGTGGAGCGATTCAGTGTCCTACTGCAGGAGGAGAAGGAAGAGGAGGGAAGAGTGCAGGCGGATGAAGAGGAGGAAAGTCTGAGGTTAGAAGCTAACACAGAAGGAAGTGAGGAAAAAGAAAAGAACTCAGGAACACTGAACAGTAACCAGACTCCTGCTGCTTCATCTCCTTCAACATCATCTTCCTTTCAGACTCCTGTGCAAGACTTACAGAGAGAAGGTACAGAGGTATCCCATGAGTCCCTGCTTCACACTGGTTCTGTGGTGTAAACTGTAGATCTTATCATCCTACATTTTGAGCCTTACTTCATCTTGTTGCTGGTTGTGTTTACACTGACTGTGTAATCCTAAAACATCTCTTGGATACCTTCAATGTTGTCAAAGTGACTGATGTCACAGAGAAAGGATTTTTTAAAAAAAGATGTCCTGAATATTTAACCAGAAGACCAGAGAGGGCAGAAAAAACTAAAAGTGGATTTGTACCTTAAATGAAGATTCCACTTTTGCCAGACACATGGTGGATAAACAGAAATCTTTTACTTCTGCAGGCAGAGATTAACATTTAACTTTTTGATGTTTGAAAATTTCCTCTTTTTTGGAGCTGGTCTCCATATTTTTTTTTTTAAATTGCTACTGTTTTTAATCATTTTTATAACCCACATTTCAGAGTAAACTGAAGAGAGCTTTTTCCATCCTGTGAAATGAGTTTGTCTGACCAGCCAAAAGATCTGTTAAGTTTTCTTATTTTTTATGATTAAATTTCTGTCCAGTATTTATGGATCATGTATTTAAACATGCACTCAACTTTATGCAGTGCTGAAAGAAGAGGAAAAAAACTGGAGAGAAAAAAAAACTTCCAATGTAGTGATTATCTGAAAGGCTAAGAACCCAGAGACAAGAAATATTTTTCCAAGCAGCACGAAACACAAACACTGAAAACCACTAAGGGATGGAAAAATCAAGAACTCAGTGTTTGTTATTAAATTTATAATAAAGTTTGTTTCTTGTTTTCAATGTGGTTTTTTTTATTCCATTTCTACCTCAATGCATTCGTTCTTACACACTCCTTAACTCTGAGAGGAAAGTAAAAACATAGCAGAACCGTTTGTCTTATTGAAGCAATTCAAGCATGTATGTTTTAACTTTTCAAACAGATGACATGTTAAAGTTTAAACAGAGACTCATGTTCAGAGTAAATTAGTAACTTTAAAAAGCTCACAAGCTTGAATTTCCAGCGTGAGAGGAGACAGAAATGACTGAGAAACTGAAACCACCAAAAGTTAACAACAATGCCTTTTAAGTTTTGGGTTGGGATTTAAAATGGGACTGAATGGGCCATGGTGGTTAACAACACTTTAATAAGCCTGTGGTTTTGGAGACAGGACCAACTTACTCATTCCATGTTGGAGACCACAACACAGAAATCTGAGCAGAAACGCCCGCTTTGGATGGTTACAGTGATCTGATCACTGAACACAAACAATTAAAATATTTCTGGACTCATAAATCAAATACTAGGATACAAAAGACACTAACAAACTGCTGCCAAAAGCAGAGAGGTGTCTTAATTTTTCCGACTGAGGTGGCCCATATAGGGCACTTACTCATGCAAGGGTGTGAGTGAATGTTACATATGTTTGAAAAACATTTTTTTTTCTTCACTATTTCTGACTCCAGTCACCACATATTCTGAAACTGCTAACACTAAAGCCCCTGTAATAATTTTATTTCTGGTTAAGTAATGGACTGAATGTTTCTCTATGAGCTAAAAACCAAACCAAAAAATCACAAAGAAGACTGATAATCCGGGAGATAAGGGGGCAACTTTTTGCCACAGAAGGTGCCAAAATCAACCAAGAAACAAGTTCCTCACATGGGTTAGGGTTAGGGTTAGGGTTAGGGTTAGGTTAGGGTAAGTGTTAGGGTTAGTTCAATATCACTTTACATTCCTATTTAATTTGGTATTTACTTAACAAAATAAGATAACAGAGAAATATTTATCCTCCATGCTTAATTAATCTAGGAATAAAGTAGCTGTATCTCATAAAGTCAGTGTTTAAGTCCAAAAAAATACATTTTTCTTCATTAAGATTTTGTAAAGGCTATTAGCAGCCTGTTACAACCCAAAAATGTGAACACAAGTCCTGCCTCTGACCCAAATAGCCATTAATTGTGAAGTTATTTTGGGTGGCCGAGTGAATTTCAGAAGGGACCTGCCACCCCAGTGTTGTTCCCTGGACAGAGAACCCTTCTGTTGCTCACTTAACCATCAGAGAGTTCTTCATTATTCAGTTAAACTGTTCGCCCATAGCTAATCATATTTAACTCGCCTATCTGTGAGGTCAATCAGGTTTGTCTGGCTGAAACCGAGTGTGGGAACCAACCTCAGACACAAGGTGTGTAAATACTGTTTTGGTGCATTAGTTGAATGTACCCAAATGTATTTTGTGCCATAACTGTGTTATTACCTGAAAACTAAAGCAACAAACTATTTCTAGTGATGTTATTGTGCTAACCTCTGAAGCTCAAAATAGTATATATTTTTTTCATTGTGTGCAAACAATAATAACGAAAAATATCACCTAAGACTACTGGGGCGCTGTGTTATCATGATTATTTTTTTCATCATTAATGAGTTTAAGAGGTAGTTATTCCAGTAGTTGTATAATAATAAATAATCAGCCTCAACAAGGGGAAGAACAAAACATCTTTCACAGCCGAGTGAGTGTTCATGACAACAGACGATCTTTCAATCCGGTAATGCTCAGTAATGCTGCGCAGAAATGAAAACAGTACAGGGAGTTGAGTGGCTCATCTTCTCTACAGACGATCTTCGTAGCGCCGGTTTCTCTCCTCAGCTGACACCGGACCAGCTGCTAGGCAGATTTGTACCGTTTACCCGCCGGTGTTACCTACCAAGCTACTGTCATCTTTTAACAGATTAATTAGGAATATCGGACATTTTCGTGGAGTGCTAACATGTCCTGATTCATCCTGCGAGCGATGAATGAAACGAGCACCGAGCGGACCGGACCGGCGGAGGTTCTGTTGACTTCGGGCTGCGGAGCTCCGCTTGTCGGGCCGGTCGGAGGATGGAGCCAAGGCTGAACGGGGATGGCAAGCCGTCGGTGTCCTGGATCTTCGGCCCGGCCATCATCTTTTCCGTCCTGGCTATAGGGGTGAGCTGCCATGGGGCGTGCAGACACCGAGTCCCTGGTCCCGATGAGGTGAGCCCCGGTCAGCTTTAGTGAGGTTATGTTAATAAGGCTAACGAGGCTAAGAACATCCCTATGACAGCTGGAGCTAGGCTAACTAGCAGGCTAGCTGAGATTGCTAAGTAACTTGTTTTAATCTGTCCGTAAAATGAAACAGAGCACCTTCTGTGCTGTGTATTTACAGTGAAATGTATCGCTTGTTAATAAAGTGTGCACAGGTTCCGTAATAACTTATATTTTTTATATTATTTAAAGGGCTTCGATAGGGCTATCTAAGGGCTACCTTAGCATGTAGAGTTAGCTTCATATAAGATTTGTCCTTACTGTACAGCAAGGATCGAACAAGCTAAGATGGCACTATTTTATCACTGATAATACTAACTGTGTTCAATGACAAAATTCTTTACTTGTGAAGTTTTTTAGGCACTTTTGAACTGTTTTTAGAGTGAATATTTTATCAAATCACACTGCTCATCTTTTTGCCTGGGTTCCCCTAGCAACAAGCAAAATCACACTTCCTGCTGGTTCTCTTCAAAGTAAAAGCACCCCCTATGTGTCTCAAACAGAACTGAATTTAAAGTGCAAAGATTTTGCTTGTTCTTCGATCATTTCTCATTCGGAAGTGTTGATAATAATAGTTAAATAAATAGTGTATGTTAATATCCAATAAATAGTGACACAACGTAAAAAAAGATGCATACAGGAGGTAATCAACTTATAAGGCACTAACTAGATGAAATCTGATACAAGAAGACAAAAGATAACAGACAACAAACAGAATATATGAATAAACAGTGACTATTGTACTTATTGCAAGAGACTTTAAGTAAAGGCAGTGGTAGGTAAGACATGTCTATTATTAGTACAGAACATGTAACCAGTGAAGGAGAAAGTACACTGTTTAGTCGAAGTATAGTTCCTCCTGATCAGATATTACTCTGATGCAAGTGAAAGTTGCTCAGTACTTTCCTTTGGGCCATTGCAGGTCATCCATCATGTTTACCTGAAACCTGAGCGTCTGACCAAAAGAAGCTCACCTGAAAACCTCCAGCTGAAGATAAAAATCATCTACGACTACAGTGTGGACCTGTAAGTGCTTTAGCAGGATGGAATAAACTCAGCAAAATGTCCAACAGAGCAGCCATTTGAGGGTGAATTATTCAGCAGGTGTGCACACTCGGTGACTTCAAGTTTTCTGTTTCTCTCCGCAGACTTCCTGCAGACAAGAGGAGACTAGTGAAGGTGAGGCACACCTCAGTCAAGGAGCGTTTTTTGTCTCTTACTAGCCTTTTGTTGCACATATTTTTCTTGCTGCAGTGATGTAGACTTGCACAACAGTTTATCTAAAATCCACTGGAGGGAGTAGGTGATGGCTGTGGTCAGATGTGTGTCAGACTTACACAGTGCTCGGTGTGTTTCTCCTCAGTATAAGCTGTTTCCTGAGGCCATAGATTACCTGCAGAGAGCCTTCAGTGTGAGACGTAGAGTCGGGCCTGTACTTCTCAGCAGGTAAGCAGACCGGATGATCATTTCTTCTCTTACATGTATCAGAATTTAATGAGCAATTTATGAAAAGCCAATGCAGTAATGCCAGTTTGAACTTGGTCATAGCGTGGTTATGCTGATGGCAGTTCAATCTTTGCTGCCCTAGGGGAAAGTCTTTCAGCATTTTACTGTCAGGTGCAGGATCCTTATGTGGTTCTATTCTCTTATCTTTACATCTTAGACAATGTGAAACCAACCAGTACCTGAGGAAGAGAGATGACCCACATCGCTACTGCCAGGATGCGTGTGCAGAAGTCACACGGTGTGGCCCTGTCATTGTGCCACAACACCACCTGCAGGTAGGAGCAAGTCAAAGAGCTAACAGGATGCTAGCAGCTCATTGAGGCTGTACCTACACACAGCAGGGTGTTATCATACCGATGTTTGGCTGACATAATGTTTACTGTGGTTACTTTTATTTTCACATAGACGGCCTCTAGTGGACAGTCAAGTAACTTCAGTTTTGTGTTTGTTAGCTGTTTACTAACTGTGACCATTCTCATCTTATGCACCTCTCCTGCAGCAATGTAAGGTGTGCAGTGAATCAGGGAAGTCATGTGGCCCCTCAGGGCCCCCAGACGGCCCTGGTGTGGAAGGGTCTGACTTCGTGCTCTATGTCAGTGGCATCACCACAGAGCGTTGCGGGCAGGAGAACATCGTGGCCTACGCAGCGTACTGCCAGCTGGAGGCTGAGCTGGACAGGTGAGGAGGAGGAGGAGAAACACATGGAGTCAGAGTGTCGTCATGTGTATTCAGATCACTGACACACAGTATTATTATTTTCTTTAGCTCTGTCAAACAAAACATCTGTTTCTTATGTGACTTAAACTGTGATTTCTTATTTCTGGCATGCCCCTGCTCAGTGTCTTCATGTGTGTGTGTTTTTCAGACCTATAGCTGGCTATGCCAACCTGTGTCCTGCCATGATCTCATCTCAGCCTCAGGAGTTTGAGGGGATGCTGTCCACCGTCAAACACGAGATCATCCATGCTCTGGTCAGTACAGATAATCAGATTTATCAAAAAACTAATATCTGGTAGATATTGTAACTAAACTTCAGGGAAGACCTGGTTTCACATTTTGCGTTCTAATCACACTTTCCAAGTTAATCCCAGAGTTCAAGAAGAATCAGATTGTCCTTCTGGAAATAGTCTTCCTGCTAGGAGATACTTGAGCTAACTGTTGTCATAGTCCTGTTACAAGAAATCTAAAGTGTAGATCTTAATAGACACAGATTACCTCTAATAACCTTAGCAATTGTGTGAGTGTAAACTTCTCCAGTTTCTGTGTAAACTGTCTTTCTTGTGAAGCACACACAGATAATTCAGAGTATACACAGAGGGCTTTCACACCGACACGCCTCCGTGCTGGTTCCAGTACCTGAACCTAATTTGAACCGGCTGGCATGTTCAAACCAGAAAAAACTGGTTCAGAACCTGAAAAATTGGTTCTCGGCTGGAATAAAAAAAAAAAGTTGATTCCAGCTCTCGATCCATGACATCATTGGTGGGCGCGTCATATTCTGTTGATAAAATGAGCAGGAAGTCGAGGGAATACCCTCCCACTTTTGCTCCACTTGAACTGGTATGAACCTGAGCTGGTTCCCCAAGAAAGCACCAAGGTTCTGAGAATCCAGAACGTAACTGGTTCCAGAACCATGCTGGTGTGAAAGCCCTCACAGATAATTTCTTTAAAGTTCTGTTCCTCTTTTGACCACCAGGGGTTCTCAGCTGGTCTGTTTGCCTTTTACCACGACGATGAGGGCAAACCTCTGACTCCTCGCTTCACCAGCGGCCTGCCCGCCTTCAACGAAAGGTAAAAACAAAAAATCAGTGTGTCACTTTTATCTGCTTGTTCACTTTTACCTCACTTTGGAGTCATTTCATTGAGCTTAAATTTGTTTATGTGTGTGTGTGTGTGTGTGTGTGTGTGTGTGTGTGTGTGTGTGTGTGTGTGTGTGTGTGTGTGTGTGTGTGTGTGTGTCAGTCTGGGTCTGTATCAGTGGAGTGATGCAGTGATCCGGAGGGTCAGCAGACTGTGGGACATCAGAGGAGGAGTGATGGTCCGACACCAAGTCCATGTCCTTGTCACTCCACGAGTTGTGGTGAGAAAAATTCTGTGGAGGATGATTTTATTCCAGACAAGTCCCTAATTCTCATTGATGTGCTTTTATTTTTGTTTCTCTGAAACTTATTTGCTTGTTTATGGATTCTATATTTTTCATTGAGGGAGATTGAACAACTGCTTTTCTGCAGAATAAAACTGTGTTCAAACGGTTATTTACTTAAGAAGTTCTTATTTGTCTTAAGCTCCTTTTAAAAAACACAAGCACTGTGTGAAGGGAATGTAAGACTTAAGGCTGCAGAGGTTGAAGCTTGACAGTTTACTGAACTTCTTTGGTTTTACAACCATTAAAAAAACAGATATTTCTCACATAAAGACAAAATAATTCTTCATTCATCTTCTTGACTCTGGAATATGATAACAGTCATTTCTGCCGATAAGTCTTTGGAATGATGAAGGATATTTCTTTCAGGAAGAGGCAAGGAGACATTTCAGCTGTCCCATCCTTGAGGGGATGGAGCTGGAGAACCAGGGTGGAACAGGGACTGAGCTGAACCACTGGGAGAAGAGACTGCTGGAGGTCAGTACACACTGTTATTATCTGTATTTAAAAAGGAGAAATGTAGTCATTGTCCCTCTTTCTTACCACTTGTTCACTTCCCTCCATCAGAACGAGGCGATGACGGGCTCCCACACTCAGAACCGGGTGTTCTCCCGGCTCACACTGGCCATCATGGAGGACAGCGGCTGGTACCGAGCGAACTACAGCCTGGCTCAGAGGTTAACCTGGGGCCGCGGGCTCGGCTGTGACTTTGTCATGAAGAGCTGCAAATTCTGGATGGACAGACAGAGACAGAGGTCAGTTTTGGACTTATTTGTGTAACTGCTAAGTTGTTTTACCATTTTTAGAACATATGTCGTATTTTATTTACAGTGTAGACGTGACTTTTGCTCTGAATTTTATTTTATCTACACTATTGTCTTTATTTAACCTTTAAATAACAGAAAAATAATGGATTACTTTAAATCTGCTCACATCAGACCCTTACTTCAGCCTCTGTGTTAATGGTTTTTGGGTTTTTTTTTGCAGGCGACATGCTGTGACTCCGTTCTGCGACACGGTGCGAGCATCTCCTCTGCAGCTCACCTGCAGACAGGACCAGCTGGCTGTGGCCGTCTGCAACCTGCAGAAGTATCCTCAGGATCTGCCGCTGGAATACCAGGTAGAACAGACGGAAACAAAAAAGCAAAACCCTCTAACTCACAGAAGTCTTTGCAGTGGTTGCTGATTGTTTTCTTATGTGTGAGCTTTAAATCTTTCTATGAACAGCATGTCATGTTTTTCTACCTGTGATGCGTGTGTATGTGTGTGTGTGTCAGTACTTTGACAGGATACCAGACGTGTCAGATGATCAGTTGTCATTATTCGGCGGTGCGGTGGAGATCGCTGATTTCTGTCCATTCAGTCAGGAGTTCAGCTGGCACCTGAGTGGAGAGTATCAGAGGAACTCGTACTGCAGAGTGACCGAGAACCAGCCGGGTACAAACAAACTACATTACTGGGCAGTCTTTATACTTATTTTGTAAATTGAAGACCTGTTAAGTAAAAGAAAACCACAAGAAAAATTAGTGTCTCCTATTTGGAAAGGTTGTGTGTTACCTGTGTGAACCCATGTGTGTGTTTGTACGTTAAGACTGGTGGAGGAACTATGGAGCGGAGCAGTACGGTCCAGACTCAGTGTGTTTGTACCAGAAGTCAGCCTTCGTCATGGAGCAGTGCACAAGGAAGATGACTTATCCGGATTGGGGCTCCGGCTGCTATAAGGTGCTGCCAATGAAGATTACTTATTATTTCTGCATCATCACACTCAGACTGTCCTCTGTTGTAATTAGAATTATTTAAACCATGTGTGTGTGTGTGTGTGTGTGTGTGTGTGTGTGTGTGTGTGTGTGTGTGTGTGTGTGTTTGCAGGTAGAGTGCTCGGCTCAGGGCCTGACCGTGTACGTTCAGGATCGCTCGTTCCTCTGTGTGCGCAGAGGTCAGCTGCTGAGTGTGAGCGTGCGCGTCAATGAGTGGGTTTATAACGGCGTACTGGTCTGCCCAGCCTGCACCGATTTCTGTGATGATTGTCCTCTCCCACACCAGATTCTGCCCACTAACGCCTCCAGAAGCAACCCCATCGGTCAGTGTTAGGATCTTTGTTTGACGGGTTCTGCAGCATAAACTGATGACCAACAAATTGAAAAAATGAGATCTTATCACCTGGGTGTGTATCTGTTTGTGTTTCAGACCCGTGCTCCAGCTCTCCAGGTCTGGCTTTCACTCTGTGGCTCCTGCTGCTCAACCTGCTCCCTCTAGTGGCCGGACTGTTGCTTTGTGACTGCTGCTGATAACTGAGCACTCGCATCAGTAGTAGCTGGAGGTGTTACAAACACACACACCTCATTCTTGCCTCCTAACTTCTTACTCTTGTTTTTTCTCCATCATTTCTTCCTCAGGACTTTTTGTTTCCTAAACTTCATTCCCGATATGTTTTCATCTCACTCTCTCACCTCTGTCAGGGATCTTACTGCTGAAGCTGCACTCAGGTGTCACTTCAGATCAGCAGCCAGTATTGAACAGCATTAAAAAATTTTTTTGACCGAGGACAGCCGACCAAAGTCTGTCTATCTCTGCTTTGATTGCTGAAGGCTTTTTACCCACAATCCAACACTCTCCTTCAGCTTGGAATCACCCTGCTCCACCAGATCTGAGATTTTCTTTCATGCTTTGCGATGCGAGGCACGGATCTGTTTTAAGCTGAATCCCTGATCTGTTCTTGCTCAAATTTCTTTGACTATGAGGAAGACCAGAGTGAGAATCTTCTTCAAATCAAAGTCGGTGTTTGTTTGGGTGCAGCTTTCTGGGAAAAACCATTATCCTGTGAAGAAACTCAGAATATCTGTCCCATGGTGCTCACTGATGTATATTTAAAAATGAAGATCTGGATGGCTTACAAGCATTCAACACTTTTAAAATCTGACTTTAAGCTGGAGGACCTGTGCAGTTTGAGGACACCCACTGGGTGCAGGAAATAACTGCTCTGATTTTTAGTCTTTTACCCTGGAAACTTGTAATGTACATATTAATATGACACTTTCCTGAAATGCATTTCTGTTTTAAGAGGCAGGAGGGGCGAGGCTTAGCTCTAAGACAGCTCAAGTGTGTTTTTTTCCTTTTCCTGATATGTTTAGTTTCCATCATGTCAGACTTTGTCATCTTTGTGGAGGTCAAAGGTCAGAGCTGAGGTTTTACATCCACACTGTCTGAAGTTCTTCTGAAATCAAAGATCTAGTGTAGGAACAGAAGAAAAAGAGGCCGCAGAGATTAGATCAGATAAACAATTTAAACTCAGAGGACACAGAGTCACATGACCAGAGGGACACACAGGAGAGGAAGATAAAGCCATGAACACACCTGCTGCAGGTGAGCTGTCAATCAAAGGGATGTGTCAGGTTTTAGATGAAGAAGAAGAAGCCATAGTTTGTGAGGATGATGCTGAAACATTTACATGCAAAAGGAAGCAGAAGTTACTCTGATCCCCTTCTATTTTTTTCCCTCATGCAGATGTTTAATTTTGAGTATGATGTCTCTGACCTCGTAACATCCAGTGTTAAAATGCCAAAATCCAACATAAAGCAGGAAGTTTGTGAACATCCAGAGTGTCTTTCTCTGCAGCAGTCAGATCACTCTAATCTGTACACATATCCCACAATTTTGTTTTATTCTTGAAGATTATTCATCTGGATTAAGATTAAATTTATTTTAGCCGCTGAGGCCAGAAAATCTGAGCAATGAAACCAAAGCTACAAGATTTCTGACTCAAAATCAGGTTCATTCTGCAGAATCATGTGACTGTTATCCAGTTTTTAAGGGGTTTTATGTCCTTCTATTTCACAACAAAGCAGAGAATATTTATTAAAGTGACAGTATTTCCAATACAGACTCCAAGAAGAAAAGTGTGAACAGTCTCTGAGCTGCAGAGATTCAAGTGGACATGACTCGAGCAGGAATCCACGGGTGCTCAAATGAAAATGTTAAATCTGTTCTGAGTTTGGATTTGTAATTTAATAGAAAGAAAGTGTGACCAGATGGCTTCCTCTGTGAAGCAAAAAGGAATGTTTTGGCCTCACTTATGGGGAGCTGTCTTGTTGTCCATCTTTTTGTGTATTTTCTCTTTGATCAAATGTCAAACCTTACAGTGTTTCTTGTTGTGTTATGTAAACACTGGCTCACACCTCGCGGAGAGAGAGAAACCGGAGGCGGTCCAACAAATGTCATTTAAGTAACTTTTTACATTCTGACTTATCCATGTTTGTCTTTGTTTTTATTTTCTGAGAGGAATGTTTAACTGATTTTGAGTCTTTGTGATGACTGGCAGCTGCTCTCATTTCATTTCATAGTTATTTATTTTTAATCTGTTTAATTTAAAGTCTGCATGAATTGTCTCGTGTAAACGCCAAAGCTTTACACGAGTTTGATCCAACAATCCAGAGCTCACACTTCTGTTGCACTGTAACGTAGCTTGTTTTGCTCATTAGCTCATGTTAAGTTGAAGCTCCTCGTTAGGAGAACAGAAGATCTGGCCTTATTGAGGAAGGACTTTTCTTTTTATTTAGTCAAATACATCTGTTTGTGTCTAATCATTTGACTTACCAGTCGAGCAGAGGTGGAACAAAAGTTTATGTAATGTTTACAGATGGAGATGTAATTATTTATATGAAGCTGTTTGTGATGCACTGAGAGCTATCCTGATGAGCTGATGACTGAAAGGAGTATTCTGCACACTTTGACACAGCTTGTTCTTATCCTGAAGTTTTTACTTTATTATTTAAATGTTTACTGTGATGACTGGGGCAAATCTGAGAGGCGAATTTTAAATTAAAACTTTACACTACACAAAGCTTCAAATATTTCCTGCTATGTTGAGTCAGAAACAATTTAAGGAAATTTATTCAGATTATGTTTTGTTTTTTGTTTTTTTTTAAAAAAAGGGCTGCTTTTTAAGACAAATCAAGAAAACTCTGAGACATTTGTCTTTGGAATAAATGCTGTCTAAATCCCACTGACCTGTTTCTCCCCTCTGTTGAAAAGCTCCTGTTTGTGTTGATTTTAGAGCCCTGTATGGACGATGCAGTGCGACCTCTCTCATACATAAAGATGTGAGTTTAGTCATATTTTAATGAGGCTGGCTCTGCTCACATAAAGACTGCTGGTGTTGAAGTGTTTTCTGTTTGTTTTTTTAAATTGTTTCAAAAAGATATTTTACGTGTTTTTTTTTGTAGCATGTTTAACACTTCTCTTGTCATTTACTTGTTCTTGTTTTCATAATTTCCTCTTTTCTGAAGTTGCAGTATGTCTCTTCATGAAAGCCTCTCAGGTGACATAAAAAAACTTACTGTGATTGACTTTCCTACGTCTTCTGCCTGCACCTGAACGCCTCATTTCAGCCCATTAAGCCCAGCTGCTGCTTCAGTAAAATCCACTCAGCTGGAACTTAAACTGCAGCTCACGTTTATTAGATATTACCATTAATTTGCTTTAAAACAGTGGAACAGAAAATTAATAACTGAGAAACAAGCTGTTCAGATGGGGTAGACAATATTTCACTGTTTTTATATTATTATGAGGACATAGCAGTGAGAGTAAAAAAGCTTTATTACACTAAAAAGAGTAAAATCATCTGTAATGGGTAAAAGTCCTGCATTGAACTACAATCAGTAAGTTTTGCACATGTACTTTTAAAATGTGGAGGGTAGAAATGTTTCTTTAGTCATCATGAACAGGTATGGCTAAACACCTGGACTCTGGATTTTGAGTGTAAAATATTGATTTTAGTGTTTCCTGAAGGTGTTTCTACCAAAGTCCAATCATCACAGAATCAATCAGCATCTCTCCTCAGTCCACCTGTCCCCCCTGTCTCTCTGATCCACAGGTACCCCACTTGAGTACCAAAATCCATCCCATCTCTGCGGTGAGAGAAGAAGAGTTCAGGGTGACAGGATGTGCAGGGAGTCACACCTGAATGCTCCGTTGATGTGTTGTCATGTATGTTCTCTGGCAGCACGCCACCATGTTGGAGGAGGACTCTGAGGAGGGATGGCAGAAATGTTCTTCACATATGAAGGTAAATAAATGTGTTATCTGATGTCCTTTTTAATGACAGTGTGTTTTCTTTTGTAGTGTTTTTTGATTTTGTGTTTAGTTTTCATGCTCTGTGGTTTCTGACTGACCTGTTGGCGAGCCGGATGTTGACATGCGGTACATCAGACTCTGGATCGGGAACACAGTCAGGATGGATGCTGTAAAAGTTGAGCGCCTGTTCTCTCTCCAGGCTGTAACAACACACCCCCACAGATGGCCCTACAGCAACCAGGATGTCACTCACACAGCAACCAAATTCTGTCACCATGGCCTTCACCGTTGCCATAGCAACCCCCATCAGGGTGCCTTTCCAGCCTGAGGACCAAAGATGAGAGATGCCCAGACTGGACAACAAAGTCTGATATGATATGCTTTTAAATTCTTACCTGAATGTGCGACTCCGATGACCTTTGACCTCGGATCACAAAACAGGATTGGCATGCAGTCAGCGCCTGGTGCAGCTAAAACCACCCCAGTCTGGTTTGTTACCATGGCGTCATAAGTTGGTGGCTCCTCCTTTCCCAAAACCCAAACATCACTGGCGTGATTCACCTGCAGAAGACGAGGAACAGGTAACCTTCCTGTTTTAATTTGTTTTTCTAATTTTTTGGTCTCTCTTTTCTGAAAATGAGCTTTTAGAAAAACGTGCTCAAAATGAGAGGCTGCACACATGATGGCCTGCCACTAGGTGGCAGTGCACACACCGAGTGGAAGACTGAGATTAGTTGAGAATTTATAGAGAATCATGTCATCATCAGTAAAGAGGATGAAAACCTGAATAAATTAAAGAATCAGGTATGAAATGAAACATTAAATTATGATGTTAACATGAATAATCAGCTGGCTGTGATGATCTGGTGGTGTGCTGCAGGATTTATTAATCGCAGTTCAGTACCTTTACCAGACGGAGCTGCTGTGCAGGAAATCCGGCGTGGAGGGCCAGACGGCGTCTGTTCTCTATCACCACGGCCCCTGGGTCCCTCCTCCTGCTGCTGCTGAACAGGTTCAGTGAGGACATGGTTGAGATGGTGGACACACCGCCACAACGGGTACTGAAGCCATGACCAAAACAGTCTTGGGAGATGAAAAGTTGTGAAAAAGTGACAATTAGTTCTGTTCATAATGTGGTGAATTTACAGAACTTCCATCGGTACATGAACTCATAAGACTTTTACAACAAAAAATGAATGTTGACTTTAGAAAACACTAAAAACCCTCAGGTTTTTATTGAGACTTGTACACTCACAGTTAAAACCTCAGTGCTTAAAGTCTTAAACAGGGTCCATACCTGTGACTCTCAGATGAGCTAAACATTTAAATATTAAATTATTTAACAGATATAATCATGACATGCAATAATAATTTTAAAAAACTCAAATTAAATATTTTAAATGTAGAAATTCCAAACATGTGCTTTAACATAACTAACCTGGTATCAGTGAAGACTTCAGGACTTGAATTTCTCCCCTCAGCGCTGGAAGCTGCTGCAGAAACTTGGAAACCTCTTCTCTTACGTCACCAGGTGAGACCTTGTGGGCGGGGCTCTTGCAGTTGGGACAACTGGGTTCGACCAGCGTGTAATCAAAAGTGTAAACAGCCGTAAACAGCAGCTCTTGATACACCTGCAGCACCTGTCTGCCCTGTGAAGACGCGAGTACCCGGATCGAGCTCAGGTCCTGCTCGTCTAGAGTCTGTTTGAACCGGAGCAAACACTGCACAGTGGAGTCCGAGTCCAGAACACGCGTGGTGGTGGTGGTGCGCGAGCTCAGGTGTGAGAGGCTGTTCGTGTCCCGGTAACGTTTCCCGCAGAGGAGGAAGACCTGCTGGTCTGAATCGGACAACATCCGCAGAGAAGCGCCGATGCACGCAGGGCAACAGCCGTGGATCAGGTCCAGCAGCACGGCCTCAGACATGACGGAACGTCGGGTGCCAGAAGCCTCACAGACAGAGTGACATCCCGAAGACAGAGTGGAGGTCTGGAGAGCATGATAAAGTACTTTTAACCGAAACTACATGACTCTTTACTTCCTGATTCCGCCCCCTGTGACATGGACACGCCCACCCTGGAAACTCCTAATCGGGGCTGGGGAGTCCAAGTTGAGCCGCTTCCTCCGGTTCTGCTGACTGTCAGAAAACTTTGGCACATGAAGTCCTGCAGCTCTACACACGGCCATTATTAACAGGTTGAATAATTTAAAGGTAAATAAACAACTCTGAACAGTCAAACATGAGGAAAATACCGCAAGAACCACAATGATTAATCTCTTTTTTGTCAAATGTAAGCTGTATTGGAGAAGAAAAACATCAGTGTAAAATCAGAGAATAACTTGATAATGTTATGTACATAAAACACAGAGTATGAACTTTTCTTAGTATGTTAACATGTATGTTTTCTTCTCAAACAGCTATAAACCTGCAGTCTATGGCTGTTTTAAGTTCTCTAAATCTCAGCTGGTGTGTCAGTCAGGAGGAAAGAGGAGTTTAGAGATACCTGTGTAAAAATGCTGAGAACTCCTCACCTGACAAACTTACCTGATGAGCTGAGGATGTTGGAGTTTCCCCGGACAGTTTACAAACCACAGTTAGCACTTCACACTCATACCATACATGATCAATCATCCTGTTTTTTCCCCAGACTGCATGCAATGTGTTTTGCATCAGGGGTTCATCCTGTATTGACTTGCAAAGAGAGATTTTGTGGCTTAAAAGAAAATCTGGTTTAATTGTGGAAAATTTCAAAGCATAAACTGGACTTTAAAGAGGATTATGAGGAAGTTATTTGTGTGTAGACCCCACAAAGAAGCTACAGAACAGGGTTTCCAAACATTACCACACCTCAGACATCTAAAGACATGTCGGCCCCAGCTGCTGAGTCAGAGGTAGAAACACAATACAGCCCAACCTTTGTGTGCTTTGAGTTGGTTTTTCTGGTGTAACCATTGTTCCAGGAAAGGACATTAATGTATGTTCCTCTTTAAAATTTTTGATGATAGCCATTGTTTTTCAGCTGACAAAGTCTTCTTTAATTCCAGTGTTTCAGAGGAAAACCCTGAACTTTTAATTTTACTTTTAGTTTATCAGAAAAGAACACTTATCGATGACTTTGCAGATTTATTTGTCTCAGATTAAACAAAAAGTATTTGATGAGCGTATGAAATAAAACAAAGCGCTCCTATTTATTTCTCTGCAGACCCACCTCAGCTGTTTAAACAATCTTTGAAAGCAAAGTGATAAAAACTAAAAATGGATCTATTTATCAGAGCTTCTTATTTCTTATCTCACAGCCATGTTATTGAGCAGACATACAGCAGGACATGGCTGCTTAAAAAAAGTTTAATGTGGATTTAAAAATATCTGGATTAAGATCCATATATTTTACTGTCCAGGATTAGGTAAGACAGTTAATTTTTGCATCGACCTGATCCAGATTCAGATGTATGAAGATTACCAAATCCTGAGTACCATTGCTGTAAAAAGGACCACATGCACATTATGACATAATGTGTATGTATGTGTATGTATACAGGCACAGTTTGTGCCTGTATACATACACCAGGAAAAGAAAGTCACTTTTAACATGTGCATGAAAAAAGGCTTACTAAGTTAGATTTTTGTCTTTTTATCCTCTCATTAAGTCACTTTTCGTGGGTTTCTGCATGTGCCCGGTGTATGCAGCAGAGGGAGCTGCAGCCTTCACTATTTCTCATTTCAGTCCATTAAGATAATCTAATCATTCCCGATAATTTTGGTATATTCAATAATAGCATTACCAAACTTATAGTCAGGAGTGTGTGTAAATATTTTACAGTTTGACGAGAATATTCAGTTTGAACAGTTTTCGTTACTATATTTTATGTAATCATGATACACGATTGTTGGAACAGTCATCCATTTTTCATCATTGTTTTGCTCATAATTGTTATCCTCGTGTTTTTCCTATATCTTTTTTAACATTATTCTCTCCTCTACATCTTCCTCCGGTCGGTAGCCACTGATAGACCCGGGCCCGGTCCTCGTGAACGCGCTCTCTGTCGGAGACGCGCTCTGGGTTCCGTCCTACCGGAGGCAGAAGACAGCTCGGTGTCTACACGTAGAGATGCACCGGGAGAGGAAACACACTTTCACACTCACCGAGTCCGTAACCTCACACCGGTCGACACACCGGAATTAATTCACGCCGAGAGTCCGGAGCACCACACGGATCTGTTGACGGTAAGAGCCACTGCGGTGTTTGTTTTATTCTCCTCCGGTGATGGCACGCGCCTGTCAGCCTGCGGATCGGTGTACGTGAAGCTCCATCACATCGAGCTCACCGTGCACGCGCAGGGTGTGAAGTGTGTCATGATGCCCGGTGTGTGTGTGAGTGTGAAGCTGATAGAAAAGCGTTTTATTGTGTGAACTGAACACAGACAAGAAGCCTCTGTCCGCGTGCGTCCACCTTTTGTTCAACAGTTCAAAGTGTGAGAGCCCGTGCAGCATGCACCTGAACTGCAGGAGGCAGGTTTAGAGAGAGAAGAAGAAGAGTGAAAGTGTTTGTTTGTTCCTCTGCTTCTGGAAAAATCTCTTACAGGTGTTCATGAGCACAGGTATAAAACAAGGCTTACTTTATATGTGCGCGCGCGCGCATGTGTGTGTGTGTGTTTATCTAATCAGCTGTCGTTTACATGATGGAATGTGATCCAGAATAAAGGGGGGTTGTGTGATGGAGATCAGCTGTGCTGGAGGAGGAGGAGGAGGGGGAGGAGGAGGGTGTCCTTGGTATGAAGTAACCTTGATGTCCTGTCAGCTCCAGCAGAGTGGTTGTCAGAGTGTCTGACTGTTATTTACCTGTTTTGTTTTATTTCATTCAGAGTTTTGGAACAACAAATCTGATTATATAAGATAAAAGTCAACACAAATTCCTCTGTAATCACCTCTTAGATCGAAAACATAGAGATAACTGGAGTTTTGACTGTTATCTAACCCTAACAGTTGTGTAAATAACCTGTCTGCACCATGTATAGACTTAAAACATACATGAATGTTGGACTAGATAAAAACTGATGTCTGTACTAAAAGGTAAAGGTGCTGCAGTGATTAATGTCATAGAGACTGAGTTTAAAACATCAGCCCGAGTTTTGCTTCAAACAGATGTCAGAACGATGTTTGTTTTCTTATGGTGTAATTGTTTTTTCTATGTTTGCGTGATGTAAATGGAAAATTCAACATATGATGCTGGATGTACTGGGATGAATTAAGCTGACTAATTTAAGGTATCTTTGTTCCTTTGGTTGTTTTGTGAGAGCGAGGTATCAAAGCTCAGTAAATTCAGCATAGTCAGTGGTTAACAATAACGGTTTTTCATTTATAGCATTATTTACAGTCCAATCTGCAACTTGAGATGTTCATTCTGTCCCCCAGAGGAGCACCTATTTATTTATATATAAAATCATGATGTGGATTCACTTTCTATACAGACCTCTCAATTCAGATTTTGTACCTTTACATATGACCAGGTTAGAAATGAAACAATTCTCATACAAATGAAGAAGTAAAATCTGGTGTTTGGCTGTCGCAGGCCTGGAATACATCCATCAAATAACCCTCAAATCCTGCTCTTTTTTCCTGCTTTTTCTAAAGTTTTCTGCCTCAGCTATGCAGCATCAGTGTAAACAACAGCTTTTAGACTGACAAAACTGTTTCGCTTTGAATTATTACTGGATGCGAAACATGAACGCTGTGTTTATAAGTTGTGAAGTCTTAGACTAAACAACGGTCACACTAACAAAAGAGGAAATTAAGTGTTATTAGCCAGAGCTCAACAGATGTTAATCATCCCAGTACAGATGGACTTCCTGATCATGTATGTGTATGCTCTAATATTTGCTGGCCAGATGTCCAATTCTATGCCTGCTATTTAAAAAAGATGCAATATGTGGAGCCCTAAATGTGCACAAGATACATATTGTCGCCTTTGAGGGATTTCAGGAATGCATAAAACAAGGTTTTATGAGGATCACTGCTGTTATTGACTGATTTGTTGAGGAGTCAGTGATTGAAGCGAAACAGATGAGACTACAGGTCAGGTAAAGGTCCAAGCATCAACTTGATGTCCACAAACATGACAATAATATGGTTTAAACTGAGAAAATGACAATAAAAATAAATGCTGTAACTACCTTTTCCTTTAAAACAATGTTAATCAGTCCTAAATTAACTATAATTCTCAGTAGTTAATCTGTAACAAACTAAAGCCACAGCACTTAAAGAAAAAACCTGTTATCGTGTGTGTGATGTCATAAATATTCAGACGATAAGCTGCGCTATAGCACAGATAAAGAGTTTCATTCACAGAAACAAACAGGTTCAGTCACCCCCACTGCTGTGTGTTAATGATAAACATGACGCTCCAGGTAACAGATCACCTGGGCAACATCATCAGCACCATGGAGAGAGACAATATGAGGGAGAGTAAGGGACACGCACTGTAAGGCTCTAAGCTGACACTTTATCTGGCCTTTTAGGAGAAAAAAGATTAACTAATACATGTTTGTTTCAATGAGTCCATCTTAGTATGACTCTGAGTTTTACATCTATAGAAGTCCTGATAACTAATTACTCAGTGATGTAAAAAAGCTGTGAAATATCTGGCTCCCTTTGTTCCCCAGCCTGTCTCTGACTGTGTTTGATGTTTCCCGCCGAGCAGACCTTTTTCCAATAGATTTAATCAGGACTTTTATTTAGACATAGACACCATGAAAGAACTGGGACTGAACCAGATTAGAGAGCAGATAAAAAGTGATCTTGTGGAGAGAGTGGAGTTGTGAATTGTCATACATTATGTTTTCATTCATCCTCACTTGGATGTGAAGCTAAAGAATAGACTGGTTTTCTTGAAATGAACAGGTCATAAGTTTGCAAATTAGTAAAAGACAAAAGACGATGTCAGAAAATCTAAACGCTGATTGTCTTTAGAGACGCAGCATTGAGAAGATTTGTGTCTCATTGTAAATGTTTGCTCTAGAACAGACTCTTGGCTGCTTTTGTATGCAGATATCTCTTTAAACAGAGACATTAAAGTCTTTGTAAAGCAGAAATAAATCTGTGCCGAAGTTGAAAAATTAAAAAATTACTTAGTATATAAAATTAGGTCTCAAAATCATGGATAAATAAGCAGTTCTCTCTGCTGTGGAACACTGGGGGGGTGTCATTTAGAGGCGCTTAGCCACGGCCAAATGCAGAAGGGGAGTACTGTACAAGGATGTTACATACAATAACAATAGAAGCTAGTACTAGCATGGGACATCATGGGGCGGACCCAGCCCTACCTGTTTGAGCCATCAGAGCCAGAAACTGACTCTGAGTCAGACACTGATATTTCTCCCATTTATGACATTTAGTAACATGTATTACTGACTAGTATCGTTATAACCTCACTAATACAGTTAGGCTATCAACCCACCCATTTCTTCAGAAGCCCATGGGTGTTGCTATGACAGATAACTACTTCTGCCAGCAGTTATCGTTTTCCTGTTGCCCTGCAACTATATGGCTGACTGGGGGCGGGTTATGCTAATGATGCTCTGTGACGTAACACGGCTGTGATTTCAGACCCGCCCATTAAATCCTGAATACAGGAAATACATTTTTGACCTATTTAATGTGTTTAGAAGAAAATGTCTGATTTTGCTTTACACAGACTTTAATTATCCTCAGAGTTGGGGTATCACTGCACTGGATTGTGTTCCTCCTGCTTTTGCTCTCCATACAGACAGTTTTTCCTGCAGACACCGAGCCTGAGCCTTGAAACCTGAGTGATACACATCACAGAGGATCAATAAGCAGCCTTCTATGATGTCTGTGACCTCACACGATGATAGTAACAGCTGTGTTAAGTCATTGATTTCCAGGAGGCAGAGGGACATACACACCATCATCATCATCATCTTTATCATCATCATCATCATCATAACAAACAGCCTGTGTGTCTGCAGGCAGCTTTACATCATCAGCTGACTCCATCGTCTCTGCAGCTATATGACACCTCCACACTGAGCAGGGGGGCGGAGCCTGTCAGAGTGTGTGTCCCCATCACCTGAGGGGATTACAGCAGTCATATAACACTGGAGATCTCCCAGCATGCCTCAGGGCCTCTCACACACACACAGAGCGTCATGTTGTTGTTTGGTTTCCTGAATCTGGCTCGGCTCCTTAATGTGATTATTCTTCATCATCACATTCAGACCCTCACACTCAGCACTGACCTCACACTGCAGCTCAGAGGGAGCACCGCAGATAATGCACTGGTATTTCACAAACAGAGGAGTTTTAGAGCGAGCCGCCACAGGAGGAAGTATTCACAGGAGAAGAATCCAAGAGAACGTGTGTGTAAGAGAGAGAGAGAGAGAGAGAGAAATTTTTAGTTTTTGATAAAGAGAAAATGATCATTTGAAGCAGCTTTTACTCATCCAGATGTAAAAAAAAAAAAAAGATGAGGCCTAAATACCCCAGCATCAGTGCTTTATGAGTATTTAGAGCGTTTTGAAGCTTTTTTTTTTTTTACACATGCTGTGGTTAAATTTGACACTTTTGATCTTTAAACAAAACTACACACATCCAAGTTTCCCCTGCAGGAAGAACCAAACCCAATCTATCTGCATGTGAGAGCTAATAGACGGGCCTGTGTCCTGAGAGTAATCAATGCAGACTGAGCCCTCTCAAGGAAAGTTAATGGAGAGAGAGAGAAAGAGAGAGAGAGAGAGAGAGAGAACGAGAAAGAGAGTGTGTGTGTATGTATTGATCTGGAGATGCAGGATTCAGAGAGGTTTCTCCCTCTCTGGCTCCTCTCCGCTGTTTTTTTCTGTCTCATAAATTACACACTGAGATCCACCAGTTGATGGTTTGCAGGCTGGTTTAACATGCAGCGATGCATCCCTCTCTAACTCCAATAAGCTCAAGTACCTCCTGTTTTAAAAGTTAAAAATCTTACACCTGACTCTTTATTTATGCTGCTGAAGCTGCAGTGTTCAGTGCAGACGTGTAATGTGGTTTAAGAGTGCAGGAAACAGTACTGTGACAGGATGTAAGCTCTCCCTTATCCTTTAAAAATATAAATGTTGTGTTAAACGCTCTAGTCTGACCTGTGGCCTGTTTTCCACATGTCCCATTCTCATCCTATTTCCTCTTCTACCCACTATCCTCATCCCTCGATGAAAGGGATGGAAAAAAAAAGATAACATCAAATAAATACATATAAATAAGAATTATTGTCTGATGATTTGATTTTTACTTCAAACATGATGTTGATCTAGCATCATATCTTTTCTCGTTTCTGCCCCTTTTGTTAAAATGAAATTTATAGAGCAACAACATATTGTTTGGCAACAATCAAATCCTCAGTTTACATAAAATAGAATAAACAATATAAAACCACAAACATTAATGATGCTGAAACACATCAAATGTTTGAGAAATAGATCTGAAAAAGATCCATCAAATCCCCAAAAAAGTCTGATTTATTCATTTATGATTTCAGCTCCATAAAGACACCCAGGAATAACCCCCTCAATGCACACACACAAACACACACACACAGACAGACACACACACACAGTGGCAGCACATCAAAGCAGCTCTGCTTCAGCGGTGGAGGAAGACGAGCAGCCGGGGGCAAAGAGCTGCTGTGACTGAAGAGCTTTCTGATCCACACAATGAAATGGCCGTGTGTGTGTGTGTGTGTATGTGTGAATGTATGTGTGAGTGTGTGTGTGTGTGTGTGTGTGTGTGTGTGTGTGTGTGTGTGTATGTGTGAATGTGTGTGTGTGTGTGTGTGTGTGTGTGTGTGTGTGTGTGTGTGTGTGTGTGTGTGTGTGTGTGTGTGTGTATGTGTGTGTGTGTATGTATGTATGTGGGGTCTTGGTTCAGGAGTGACAGGAAATACGATTTTCTTCCTTCCTCTGTGGCGGAGTAGACAGTCTGCACATCGTTACACTAAATGAATCTTCTGATGATGGTTGTCTTTGTCACTTTCATTTGTTTGTTTTTTCTTTCATTAAATTGTTTTCCTGGTTTCATAACCCACCACACTGCTTCAGAGTTTGCATAGAAAGGAAGGGGCTAATACCCGGGAGCTTTAAACATTTTGGCTTCACTTTGAGGTGCTGTCACATTGTTTATCTTTTTAAACAGTTTGTGTCTGGAGTCATGTTTACACCCTGATGAGACTGATGTGAAAACATGAATTTCTACTTTAAAAACCTACAGAATTGTCCTTTAAAGGTGGTTTCAGTCCACAATGAAGCACTGGTTTTTGGGCTAATAGAACCCTGCCCCTTTCCTCATTGTCAGCTCTTTGTTTTTAAAGCGCAGACCAGACTTCAATCACGTGCACATGCTGGAACCATTCTCCCAGTGGAACCATTAAGAGCAGAGAGGATCTGCTGCACACATCAGATTGTGGTCTTTCACTCTGAGGCTCATTTAAAATCCCATTAGTGCTGGACAGCTCTGCGGAGCTGAGGTTTAGGACCAGGTCTGAGCCGTTCCCAGTTTCCAGAGTCTGAGCTCCAGCTGATGAGGAGCTGCTCAGATTTTGATTGTTGATTTCTGTCTGAGTGTGAAGTGTGGATGCTTCTGTGTGTGCAGGCTGACGGCTACTGATGCTGCAGCTGGACGCCTCCAGGCAGCACACAATCAACACGCAGCTCAGGAGGAACCCGCTTCCCTCACATCCATGTGAGAGATGTTTGGCAGAAATCAGGAAAAATAAGATAATGGCATGAAAAGTCTTTTGCGGGAGATATAAGAACATGTTGTTTTCTCAGACTTTATAACATGTCATGTGACGTAGAGGCAGATCAATAAAACGGAACCAGAAACTTCATCAATCCTCAAACAGACTCAGGACTGAAGAGAAGACTAGTGGAGATAAACAGTCATGTGATTGGGTCATGTGATCAGTTCAGAGCTCTGACATGCTACAGCTGACCACTGAAATTAATGCTGAGCACACACTACAGAGACAGAGATGGGCTGCTCCCATGTGTGTGCGCGCGCATGTGTGTGTGTGTTAGGGAGAGGTTTAAGAGGTGTGTAGATAAGCAGCAGGCTCTTGCTCTTCCCATTAGGCCGACTCAAGAAGGATGACACAGCTCCCATCTCTCTCTTTCTCTCTCAAACACACACACACAGACACACACACTCTCTCAGTCTTAGTGCAGGTGAAGTGTGGAGTGTGTAACATGATGAGTATCTCTGTAGATTCATCATGTCAGACAAAGCAAACATTTATTCACTCTGACACACAACAAATCTTCAGTGGAGAGTTTTTACATTGAGGAGGGTTATTTCAGTACTCTCTCTCTCTCTCTCTCTCTCTCTCTCTCTCTCTCTCTCTCTCTCTCTCTCTCTCTCTCTCTCTCTCTCTCTCTCTCTCTCTCTCTCTCTGTGTGTGTGTGTGTGTGTGTGAGAGGTCTGGTATGAATTAGTTTTTAGATATATAACTCTCTTGGCTCTGCTGAATCTTTTGTTTTTGTTGTTGTCTGGATGAATTTCCTTCTTTTTTGTGGTTTAAATCAAAAACAGGCTCTTTTTTCATTTTGTTTTCTATATGACTTTATTTTATGAATACACACATACATAAGTGAGACACACACAAAAATGGACAGAGATGGACACAAGACAACTTAGAGGACAGAGAGGGACAGGAATCAACAGGTTTGGGTTTTTTTTTTTTTTTTTTTGCAGTGAAGGATGATGTTTTCTTACAGATCTGGCTGCTGCAGAGAAAGAAGACGGATCATTAAATCGTCCAGCAGCAGAGAGAACAATAGAAAGAACCAGCTGCCAAACCCTCTGTTCCACACACACACACACATACACACACTGTGTGTGTGTGCAGCTCAGTTTTAATGAACGTACTGCAGCTGCTCAGATTTACACCATGTGTAACTTTCACTCTGCTGACTCGGAGCCAGCCTGCAGTCTGAACCAGTCTGACGTGAACTCTTTCTTCACCCTGGAGTGATGCAGCCAGAGATGGAGAGAGCATCAGTTTCTTTACTTTTCTCAGTGTCTGCAGAGAAAACATCCTCAGGATTGACTCTGCACAGCCAGGTTTGAAACAAGGTTAGCTAGGGTCAGGAACCAGATCATTTTAAGATTAAACAGACTTTATATGAAATGGACGGCAGGACAGCTCCCCGGGAGTGAAGCCAAAACATTTATGACCAGTACTCCTTCATGTTAAAACATTAGACACAGTTTGTTTGTGGATGTGTTGAAGCTTCCAGGTTGTCATTTTTTCTGTCACTGTTGTTTCAAACCCTGAAGTTACCGTACTCAGACGAGAAGATGGAGCGTGAGATGCAGGAGGCTGTTTTTTCAGCAGGCTAATTAGCTGGTTAATGAGCACCAAACAGAAACCTGCTAATGAATGCTAACAGGTCATTAAGTCAAAGCATAATTCCACCCACCATAAAAACTGGAGCTCAGACTTCACAGAGCTTAAACACAGCTGCAGTTTTTTGTTCCTGTAACCGTGTGCATGAATGAACTCTGCAAGGATGCGTGTGTGTGCGTGTTTGCACTGTGTGACAGTAATGGCCGCTGAGTGTCTTCTGCTCTGATGCTCTCTCTGATGAATGCTGTCAGACAGCTCACTGTCCCCTGCAGACACATCTCACACCACACTACATCTCCCACAATTCAGCTGGGACTGCATTTGCCTGGTGACCACAGAGACTCAGAGTTAAACCACAAAACAACTCAGGAGGTCGGTTTATTTTTTTAATCTCCCTTTCATCAGCAGTTTATGAGTTTAGAGATGTAGAGGTTTGAGCTGATCGATGATTGTCAAACTGATGTGTCTCAATGTTTTATGAAGAACAGGTTGTTAGCAGCTCTTGCGTGCAGATATCTGTTTATGGGGAGAAATAAATGGATTGTGTTCATCCTGCTTTTGCTCTCCACACAGCCTTTGTCCTCTGCTTCACCATTTTGCATCTGAATCTAAGAAATGAGCTCAGAAAAGTGCTGAGCTGGTTCTGATTTGCATTGTTTGGAATTTGATTTTGCATTTATCAAACAGTGAGTGAATCTAGGAGCTTAGTGCACTTTCTTTACACATCACAAACAGTCAATCCAGCTGTTTGTCTGATTTGTGGCGTTTGACAGCTGGAAGTGTGGCTTTCCTCCATCAGATCCTTGTGTTTGTTTCTCCGCTGCTCATGGAAACTCTCTGGCTCTGCAGCTGATGGAAAGAAAAGTTGGTTTTAGAGTTGTTGAATTTTTCCCACTGAGCTGGAATCATGCTTCTCCTCACCCGACCCTGGAATGAGCAGATCTTAGGGAACTGCAGGGTTTTATTTAATGACATTTCCACAGAAATCTCTCTCTGCGCTGCAGGACCTGAAACCTGATTCTGTCCCTCCTGTTTGTTAGTGTTTGTGCTCCAACATTGTTTTTGCACATTAAATCTGCATATGTGTGTGTTTAAATTTATGTTTTGTGTGGTGCGGGAGGTCTTGTTGTGCTTTTTAGACGTCAGAGTTCATCTTTTAACCTTTCTCTGTGCAGCTGGGGGGCACACAGAGAGAACTCAGAGGTTGAATAGGCCACATCTCTTCCTCTGTGGTATGTAGAGCATGCATAAATGGCACACTGAGGTCCTCCATCTAACACAGCTTACTTAAGTGACGCTGCTTTGAAATGTGCATGAGAGAACTGCAGCAGGAGAATACCTGTGTGCACAGCTTTGGCGCTGTTTTAAGAAAATGCGGTAAAATGCACAAGTTAGTTATCTTCCAATGAAGCAGCACTACTCCATCCCGCAGTAAAACAAGCTGAGCTTCACATCTCCTCCCCCAGGTCAGCTTCATGTCAAAGATTTTCAGTCAGAGCTCAGAGTCCTTTCATCTGAGACGTTGGGAGTCAAATGTCTTAAAATGTCACCGTCAGCCCCAGCTTTCCTTCAGAGCACATCCATCATGAATCAAAACAACGCACAGTTCATGTCTGTGAAGGAGGAACAGCTGACACTGAGGAAGAGGAGGAGGAGGAGGAGAGGTGGGTTTACTCATCAGAGCATGTATCCCAAAAGTCTTTGAGTTATCAGGTTGCTTAGCAACAAGAGAGGACCAAATAGTGTGTGAGTGCGTGTGTGTGTGCACGTGTGTGTCTTTGCTAAGTTTGCTAATTGGTCTGATCGATTGTCCACAGCGCTCCAACACAAACATCAGATCCAGACAGTAACACACACGGAGGAGAAATAAAACGTCTGGCGAGAAGAATTCATGTCTGGATATTTTTAATTTTTGTTTTATGTATCGTCTCAGTGAGTTTGTGCTGGTCTACTGTTGAACTCATCCAAAGTCCTTCAGTCGGGGATAGGGTTGGGTATGGATAACAGGTTCCTGTTAAGAATTGATTGGAAATGGTTTGATCCAGACGTGGGCGAAAAAAAAAAAAACGGTTCACATAACTATCTTTTTTTTTTTTCTTCAAAAGCTGTTTTGTTTTGCTTTTCTCCTGCAGAGGATGAAATGATCTTCTTCGATGAATCTTTATGCTTTATGCTTAATGGTCCCTTTGTTTGTTGATTCTTCACATTATGGCAGAGTGGCTGGACCTAATGTCGGCGTCACGTGACATGCCACATGCAGAATTTCCAAGGCAATGGCGGAGACATCGAAGCGATCGAAAGCTTGGCTTCACTTTACCGTAAAGGACGCTATCAACGTAAAGTGGGATCTGTGCAACACTGTAACATTATGCAAGAGTGGCATCACCACCAACATATTAAAACATTTGTCGACGCATAGCTTTAAATACCAAGCGTGTCATGTCGTATTCATTTACTTATAAAGTCAATAAAATGTTGACACAGAAAACCTGTAAAGCCTACTTTTGAGCACAGAAAATTCACAGGAGGAAATGAAAAGGGAAACAATAAAAAATCAGATAGTTAATGGCATTGGTATCAATAAAATCTTATCCCGTCCTTAGTCAGGGATCTTTGTCCAGCTTCAGATAAACTCACCTGAGGATGTTTTGATTTAAGGACTCTGACCATTTGATTGTTAACCAGCAATCAGATACTTTCAGGGCTGCTCTGTCTTTGCTTCCAGATGTTTCAGAATCCCCTCATGAGTTTTTCTCAGTTTAAAACATGCTGAGATGATTCCACAAGGAGTTCTGAAAGCAGAGAATATAATTTGAAGGAAACAACACAGACCAGCTCTGCTCTGAACTCAGTGAACCAACATGAGCTATAAATTTTAACCCAATAAAGACGATTAGTTTCTGTTTCAGCGTCATGTTGGAGCCATTACTGCCCGTTTCACTGCTGCAGGATAAACTCATATGATTGATTTAGACCCTAAAACAGGTAAGAATGGAGCTTGAGTTTAAGAATCCAGGACTAGCTCTTGCATATTTCAGTAAATGTTGCATTCCTTCACGCTGTAACAGCCCTCCCTCGTTACTGACGGTGTTTGTTTGTGTTGAGTGTGCAGCATTTTACCTCCCACTCAACATAAATATGTATTTCCTGCTGACACCATCAGTGTGGAGAAAATGTAAATGTAACATTCATCTTCCCCCCTCCTCCCTCCCCCTCGTGGTTCAGACTGTTTCTTGTGTTCGAGGCTGCGGGGCCGCAGAGAAAAGAAACACGTCTCACTCTTACTGCCTCTTATCTTCCTTTCTAATTTTCTCACACCCCTGTATGCATGCTTAGACTCACAGGAACAGGCACACACACGCGCACTGTGATGCATGCACAGCAGTACAGTGATATTCAGCTAAAAGGGGGGGATGGTTTAAATTTTAATGACTTGTGCAGGAGGAGGCCGATATTTCATTGGAAACACTCGGGTGCACAGGGCAAAATCTATAATCCTCTTTATTGGAGGGAGTCTCCGTGGACGTCCTGTGGGAATCTGCGTGTGTGTATGTATGTGTGTGTGTACGTGTGTGTTGGAGGGCGGTGGAGCTGCTGTGAAATCTCTTTGTTCTCATTCAGGAGTATTTTCCGGTGCAGCTCTCAGGGATAATCAGCTGTGTGCGTGATGATGGCTTATTCCATAAATTTAATTTGAGCTGTACATGAAGAGGTGATATTTCTTTTATGCGTGCACGTGTGCATGTGTGTGTGTGTGTCTGTGTGAGTGTGTGTGTATAGGACTGTCTGTAATTGGACATGATGAAAGTCAGAGCTGCATTAAGAGCTGAACACAGGAAGGTTCTCCTCCTCTGGCAGCTTCTACGTGACGGATGATTTAGCTTTAACTGGAGATACCAGAAGGAGACCGTGTGCGTATGCGTGTGTGTGCGTGTGTGTTTTTGGTTTTCATTGGAGAAAAGCTCAGTAACATCTCCCTGTTTTGTCTGGATTGCAGGACAGGATGTTACTCTTTGTTTTTAGGTCCAAAAACAAACTCACACCCAGAACACAAGATAAATGTCCATTTCTGTTGGTGTCCTCACCTTCAGCCAGCAGTGTCATTGATCCTCCTGTTCAGGTGATGTATAAATAGCTCCAGTGGTGTATAAATAGCAGAGGAAGAGTGTGTTTCCTGCTGCAGAGGAGGAGCTGACTGTGTGCCTTTTATCTGTAGAAGAAGAGGAAGAAGAAGAAGAGGAACCTGAACTGACTGAATATTAATGAAGGTTCGTTCTGACCTTGCACAGAGATGATGGACAGAATAATTCAACGTCTCTGCTCTTTCCCGTCCCCTTCATCCCCCATGAATCTCCCCTATCAGCAGAGGTGAACGTTTGATCACATGTTTGGTTGAATAGAGTGAAAGGAAACCAGGAGGCAGATATCTATTCATTAAAATGTCATGCAGATGTGATGGGGTCCTGAGTTGTTTCAGTTCTACAGGATTTTGATAAAAATAAAAAAAAAAGTGAAAGTGGTGCTGGAATGTTTTTCTTCTCAGCAACCTTTCCTGGGATTGAAAAAAATACATACAGAGAAGTAAACCTTAGCTTAGTGTTGCTCATGGATAAGAAGTCTTAGATGTGTTGCTGCAGGTTGTTTCATATAAGACTCTGTCTGACCATCAGACCCTACAGGCCGTGTTTTAAATGTTCCCTCCTGTACATGTGCAGCAGTCAGTGGGTCAGGGGTAAAGCAGGGCAGCAGGGTGTTTTTCAAATCCATTACAGAGAGAACCAGCCTCTCTTTAAACATCACTTCCAATCCCACTCTCTGTCCCTCCTCATTGTTCTGCAGGAAAAGCCTGATCCAGGCTATTTTCTGCTGCTGCTCACATTAAACACACCTCTGGTTCGTTCCTCTGCTGGAAGAGAAACGTGCTGAAATGAGGCTGCAGGTTCTGTAATCCTCCATCGGAGAGGAGAGGAGTGTAACACCTGGACTGTTAATCTCTAACGCAGATGAAGCTCTCCATCCTTTCATTTCTCAGAGGAAACTCTGGATGACGTTAGTGTAGGAATGAGAGCAGGTCATCTGTGCTCACCCTCTGCTTTCAGTCTTTCTGTTAGCTGGGAGCGCTAACAAGCTACTAAGATAGCTCTAAACTTCAAAGAAAATTCAACCTGAGTTCCTTATATGTATGAGCCAGATCAGAGTCCTACCACTATCTGACTTTACGTTGTTTCCTTCAAAGTAGAGCTGGACGATTATGGCAAAAATAATAATCACAATTATGATTGCGCACGGTAGCGCAGCTGTTAGTGCTGTTGCTTCACAGCAAGAAGGTCACCGGTTTGGATCCCAGTTTGGGCACGGTGTGCCTTTCTGTTTGGAGTCTGCATGTTCTTCCAATGCATGCGTGGGTTCTCCCCCTCCCACAGTCCAAAAACATGCTCACTAGGTCAATTGGTGATTCTAAATTGCCCGTAGGTATGAGTGTGTGCGTGAAAGGTTGACTGTCTCTGTACGTCAGCCCTGTGATTGACTGGAGACCAGTCCAGGGTGTACCCCGCCTCTCGCCCTAAGCCAGCTGAGATAGGCTCCAGCCACCCGTGACCCTGATTAGGATAAGTGGTATAGAAGATGAATGAATGGATGAAAAATAAGTACCCAATCTACATGCAGTCCTATAAAACTTGCAATATTTGGGACATGCAAAATACACTAATAACACAGCCAAAAACACAACCCAAAAATACTCTTTGAAAACTTACTTAAAAAGTTTTTAATCATTTTCTTTCGATTACGTTCTTTTGATCGTGAGAAGCCGAAATTGAAATCACAATTTCATCCAGCCTGACTTCAAAGCTCAGGTATAAGACGCAACACCAACCTGAGGGTGTCCCTTAGACCTGATTCTACCCGGGTGGTCAATTTCAACCTGTTAAGCAATCTAACTTCTTTGTTTTAGCTCCATGTTTTGTTCTGTTTTTATTCTCTCTACTAAATGATGCTCTGTCTTTTTCTGTGATGTCAGCTTTTAGCTGCACCTGCATCTGTATGCTTAGCTCAGACTCAAAGTACTTCAGTGATGTTTTCATTCTGTTTGAAAACAAAGTGCAGATAAATCTGGACCTGGATTTTATTGTGATGGTAAAGTGTGAAATCTTTCAGCCCTGCATTAGTTTTTGACCCTAAATATGTCAAAGTAAAGCCAGGGTTGACTAACTTTGGGAAATCTTCTCTCTTTTTTAAGCAGTCATCTCAAATCTCTCCTTCAGGTTATCTGTGTTATGATACTATAGCGCTCTCTGTTCTTTTATTACAGCAAAATGAAGCTGTTGGACTGTTAGTAAGACAAAAGAAGACATTTTTGGCATGTGGTGGAAGAAACAAAACTCCAGCTTATTACTGAATAATCAGGGAATTATTCAGTAATAAAGATAATGACTCCTTCCTCTGTGTTTGTACTGGTTGCTGCTGCCTGATAGCCAAGGAACTTTTATAAAAGAGATTTCTAAAATAAATTCAGAAATTCAAAACACATGGATCCAAAATCTCCAGCACAGAAACCTCCTCGGCCGCTGTTTCTCTCTCTGCATGCAGGTGAAATCCTCCAGAAACCCCTAATATCCTGAGTATCAGAACATTTAGCCAAACAGCTCCCCTCCTTCCCCGCCTCCCCCTCAGTCTGGTATTTTTCCTCTCTCTCTCTCTTGCCGTGTCATTAACAGTGATTTATGCGAGGGCTCGCAGGAACACGGTGGTGCCAATAGGTGGGATGTGGGTACATCCCCCTCCTTCACCTGCTCCTGAGAGCCAGTGATTGATCAACACAAACACAACGCGGAGCAGACGGCCTAACAGAGGAAACACACACACAAACACACAATTAGTGTGTGTGTTTTGTTCAGCAGACAATAGCTATTGTGTGTGTGACGAATGCAGAGCCTCATCTGAACGGACCGGAGCTTTATTTTGAAGGAACACACCAGTAACTCCCCATCTGGGTTGAATATTCAGCTGAAACGATTGGTGCTAACAGACAGAAATGATCTGCATAGGTTAATAGATACCCATTTTACACTGTTATTACTTTAATAAGTCAAGAATATCATTGTTATTATATTTCTCAATGAGGATGTGTGTGAATCTGCTCTCTCTCCTCTGCTGCTCTTTAAATCTGGTCATCATTATAAACGTGTCGGATTAAACTCTTCACATACAGAGCAGCACAGAAGTCTGAAAACATAATCTGTGGAATTCAAACAGTGTTTCCTGTTATATTAGGATTATTATGTGCATGTTGTGGTAATGTGGTTCAAATATGAATATTTTTTAGGGCCTGTGTATTTTACCATTGCTGAAGTTGCCATTATCAGTTTGAAAAGCCCCAAGCCCACATTTTAGAGACAGAAGACTGGGTTGATTGTACTCTGCTCACTTCCTAAATGAGATCTGATTTAATGTTTTTGCTGTCAGGAGAGCAACATGCGCATGCCTTAGATATCTGATTCTTTTTTTTTTTCCGAGCTAATAATAAAAAGCTGCAGCATCATTTAAATGAGTCCAGGTCTCATGAGATCTGCAGACGCACACTCATGTAAAGTCATCCCTCCCTCTGCACACTCACTCAGATCACTGTCATTAAAACACTGCTCAGAGACCATCACATCCAGTGATGTGCAGATTTATTCCGACATTAGCATAACAAATCAGTTCGGCAGCACTCGGGAGATGAAGAGAGTGAAAAACATGAAAATGTGACCATGAAACAGAAAGAAGAAGAAAAAGACTCAGTGTTATTTTTCTTTTTTAAAGTATTTATGGAGAAAAAAGGTTAACGGCTCACCTGCTGTTCAGGTGGATCCTCATTTGTTCAGGTAAATGGTGTCATTTCTGTTTGAATGAAGATCAGCAGTTTGTTCCTATCAGGAACTGATAATGTAGATGTAGACCAGTGTGATGAAAAAGGCACGGGCAAAGTCAACAATAGTTAATCCTGCAGCAATGCACTGGTATACTAGGGTAGTCTACTGGTATACTGGGGCAGTGTTGGAATTTGATGCTGCAGCAGCGTACTGGTATATGGGTGCAGTGTACTGGTATTAGGGCTATGACGATATGCTTTTCTCCCGGTTCGATTCTTTCATGATTTTTGGAGTGCTGATTCGGCGAATAAATAATTTATTTTTTTTAAATGATTTTAAAATTGTTAAACAAAAAAATCCTGATACTTAAATGAAATATTTTTTCTCCCATCCCTAACTGGTATACTGGTGAGGTGTTGGAGTTTGATGCTGGAGCAGTGCACTTGTATACTAGTGCAGTGATGGAGAGCTTTATGCTGCAGCAGTGTATAGGTATACTGGTGCAATGTACTGGTACTGGTACAATATACTGGCACTGCTGCAGTGTTGGACTTTGATGCTGCAGCACTGTACTGGTATACTGGTTCACTGTCTGCAGAGAAGCTTCTGGAAGCAGAACTGGCTCATTCTGGTCTGGGCTGCTCTGGCTTGGCTCTGGTCTGTCTTTGCCATATGGGCTTCTCTGGCACTAACACACTGTACTGTTCAGCTGGCTGAACACTGAGCAGTAATTACTCACTCCAAACACACACACACACACACATACGCACACACACACACACAGTGAGCAATAACTGTCACACATGAATTTATTTAAAGCTTAATGTCAGTGAAAGTGTTCTCTTTCTATTAAATCATTTTGAAAAGCGAGATATTGATTAATTTAACATGATGTCATTCTCTGTCTGGAACTGTATTCTGTGAGGTAACTCACTACATGATTTAATCCTCCAATCACATGTTAATATCAAAACTGTCTGTCTTTATCTCTCTTGTTTTCACAGAAATACCACAATGATACTCACATTTTTCACATTCTCACCATTTTTTAGTGTTTCTTAAATTGTTGTTCTATCATTAAAGCCTTCTGAAAAGCTATATGTGCCCCTAAAAAAGCAAAAATGTGAGCATTTCTCCAGTTCTAGGTGCTAAGATTGGGTTAATATCACAGTAAACTGACTCCTGTTGTGTTTTTCGACAGTTGCTTGGACAAAAATGCTCCTTTTTTTCCCAAAATTTGACATTTTGAAAACTAAATATACACTGACAGTTAATTCAGTAATTATTATTATCTGCAGCTTTACTTTGTGTCCAGTGAAGTTTACAGCAGGTTTCACAGTTTCCTTATAGTCATATAAACGTTCTGGTCACACTTTATAAGCCTGTTACACCTCGTGCTTAAAATAAACCCTCTGTGATGTCATTAATTCAGTGCTGTTCCTGATTGGTCGGTTTGTGTGTGTATTGTTGTGAGTGAGATAATTGAATGAAGTGGCCATTTGTGTAATCACATCAGCTCTTTTATCCACACACACATTTGACTGCTTTTGTTTCTGATGGTCACCCCTTATTCAAAAAGGTCAGCAGAGCGCAGCTGGTGTTCAGTGTCTGTGTGTGTGTGTGTGTGTGTGTGTGTGTGTCAGGATGCTGTAAATCATACAGTGGTTTTATTACTCTCTCTCTCTCTCTCTCTTTCTGTCTGTCTGTCTGTCTGTCTCTCTCTCTCTCTCTCTCTCTCTCTCTCTCTCTCTCTCTCTCTCTCTCTCTCTCTCTCTCTCTCTTGGGGGAGGGTGGAGGTGACGTCACGGCTGGAAACTAAACACATCACATCACAGCACACACACCAAAATTTCACCCACACCTTATTCCATCAGGAAAGCATGAACACACACAACTCACACTGGATCTGAAGCACTGATGAACTCTGTTTTTTTCTCCTCAGGGACAACCAGACGTGATCTGCCACTCTGCTAACAGTAAGTCCTGATGCTCATATTGTTCCTTCCTCCATCTCTTTTTCTTGAGTTGAGTTTTCTGAGCACATCTGTCTCCTCTTCATTCCATCAGCTGGATGACAGCAGATGTTTGTCATCACTTTTTGCTGTTTGATTTGTTTTTTTCCTCATTCTCTCCTGTTTTTCATTATAAAGCCATTTAACACCAGGCTCTGGTCCCTGCAGTGGTCTCTGATTGATGGGTCCTGATGAAAATTTCCAACCACAACAGGATTTATTTTAGTCTCAAAGTCTGCATCGCATGTCTGATCAGATTCCAGTTTCATACAGCTGCCTGTGTTTATAAAACTGCAGGAGCTAGACTTCTGTGTTGAAATAAAAAATGCTTGTTTCCTGGATTTTTTTGAAATTCCTCAGAGTTGGAAATTAAAAGGAGCTTTTTTTTCCAGTGTCAGTGAGTGTTTCAGAGATATCTGTGCAGGTTTATTGTGTCGAAGACATCAGACAGACTTTTATCTGCAGGAAGCAACTGTAGAAGTTTACTTTGCATCCTTTCCTCATTGACAAGAAGTATATCTAGAGATGTGGGTCTTTGGATTTATTAAATATGTGATGCATGCAGACATTTTATGGAGTGATGTGTTGCAGAAAGCTGTTTGTTATTGACCACATCTGTTAGAGCAGATTGATTTCTGTCCTCATTCAGCTCCGTCTTCTTCTCAGAGCTTTGATGAGAAGTCAGAAATTTGAAAATGGTTGCTATCGTCACTACTTCTTATGGTTGGAGTGATTTTGTAGAGTTTAGAGATGCTCTCACTAGGTCTGATGCTGTTACCCGGATTGCAGGACAGGATGTTGCTCCGCTTTTCTCTGTCAGGGATGTTTGGGGTCCAGGAGCTCCTCAGGCTGCTCTCAGATTTGTGCTGCTAACTGTCATCATTTACCAACTCTCAAAAGACAGACACCAACCTTTTTACCACAAGCTTGTGGTATTAAGCTGTCTGTGGCATAGCTTTGATAAGAATGAATATGGGTTATTTAGGGGTTTTGACTAGTTTGTATAATATCTTGTGTTGCTGTTGTACTGCCCTGTTATATCTTTAAATATTTTTTCTGCTTCTCACAGCTTTAGAGCTCTATTAAAGACAGTTCAGTGATGCATTTGTTCATATTTCAAATCTTTTTGTTCCTACTTCTCTTTATGGATATGAGAAACATTCTGTCTTTGTTATTAAGTTCTATTTTCAGGCTTTTCGTGCGTTTAATAACTCTTTAAAAAGCCATCACAGTGCCTGAGCTCCCATTTTCCAAGTACTCTCTATATTACCGTCACTTTTCAACCATTTGGACAAGAGAAAAAAACCAGACAGGTTCTGAAAGAGGAGAAGATGGGCTTTCCTGACTCTTTTAAGAACAAAATAACAATGGCAAGTCCAGGTGGTTTGAATGATACTTGGCTGATAAAGGGTTGAAAGAGGACAGGGCAGCAGATAAAGCAGGAAACAGAGAAACGGAGAGACAAACAGAAAAGAGGCTGCAGGTTGGACTCAAACCTGGCGCAGCTTTGTGGAGCTAACCTAACTAGCTGCTATGTTAGGCCTAATACTCCAGTGAAGTAAATCTAAACTTCCAATCTTTTTTTTCCATATAGATGTTTTTTTATTCCTTTTAAATTCTGCTCTTCAGCTCAGTTGACCTCCTCATAATTGGGGGTCAAACATATGAAAAATGAATCTTATGCTCTGGGCTGGATAGTGCCTGAGGAAACTGAATAAACTACAGTTCCTCTCTGAAACATTGCACCATTAATCACTGATCTACAGATGGTGTTGTTTTGAATGCAGCATTTTAGCAGAGGAATATTATAAACAACATAGACCAAAACTGTTGTGTGTGTGCATGCGTGCATATGCAGGCTGTGAGAAAGTAATAATGCTGGATTAGGCTGGATTAACACTTCCTCCATCATCATACGTGTTGCTTTCTCCTCCTCCTCTTCCTTTTATTTTCATTTTTCTCCTCCTGCTTCTTTTTCGTACACCCCGTCTCTTCTCTCTCTTTCACTCCTCTTTCTTTTATGTTTTATGCTTTTATTCATCACCATCTCTCCTTTATCTCTCCTCTCCATCTCCTTCTTTTCTCCTCTCATACCTCCATTCTCCTCTCTCCTTCGTCCTTTCCTGAGTAGACAGCAAAGGAGCTCAGAGAGCAGCAGGGCCACAATTTACATCTTGATATATCAGTTTCCTGCAGCAGCGGAGGCGGTGATGGATGGCGTGTTGCCGGCGCAGAGGCTCTGCCATGAGTTACCGTGGTGATTACCGGCAGAGACTGCTCCTCACCGGCCACTTCATCATGGTGACTGGTAGGGAGGAAAGCGAGAAAAGAGAGAGAAAAAGGAGAGAGGGGCAGAAAAACAGAAGGAGAAGCAAGAAAAACACAATTGGAGGAGAGAGCAGGAGGAGGCAGCGTTGACTCGTGATGGCAGGACGGAGGAACAAAATCGTTAGAGAAGAAAAAGAGGAAACAAATCGTTCTTGTGCTTAAAACAAACTCAAACAAGAGGCAGAAAGGAGCACAGTTTGAAAAAAGCTCTGCCGCTAAATATTTAGCATATAGAAATACAAGTTTTGTCAGTCTTTTCTGTTGCTGTTTACTTTTTTAGCCTGAAGAAAACACAACCCTAAATGTAAGGCTAACTCTCCATTTTGAGACACGTGACAAAATGTTTCACTAACACAGCAAATCCTGGTTGATAATGAAAAAACTACGTAGACATCAGAATCCTCACTGAGTTTTCACCCTGAAAGATTTATGTTGCTGTTAGGAATCGATAAGCAGAAACAAAGTTTCATGGATATTTGGAACCAGTTTCAAAAAGGTACCAGCTCTTGGTACCCAAGCCTCATAATATAGTGTTAATAGCTGAAAGCCAAAGCTAACAGGTTATTATAGAGGTTGGCATATAAAAGACTAAAGCTAACGTTAGTGGTTAGACATACAAGTTTTGTTAACAAAACAAGCTAAACCTAACAAGTTTATGCGACTAATATTAGCACACCTTTTTGAAAATCCCCTCACTGATGCTAGCAGCTGGTTAGCTTAGCATAATGTGACACATACATTAACTGAAATGTCTCGGTTGTCTCCACTAAGAGCTACTCCTGCATGAGCTGCAAACTGTGCAACAATGATGCACATCCTTTGGAAAAACTGTCACGTGAACATAATCCAGCTAGCAAACAGGCAACCAAACACGGCTTTAACAGCAAAGTAATAACTATTGCATTAATGAAGCATGCTTGGTTACTGTCTGATGGTAGCATGCAGACTGAACACTAAAATTTGCATTTTGTTCAGTACTTATTAAATCCTGTGTCCTCAGGGGGCGTTCACCTCAGGTTTCTTCCTCTCTGTGTCTCATCCTGCGGTGGGTGATTTCATGTCTAGACCAGCTGCTGCCTGCCTGCCTGCCATCCAGCTGAGGGAAAATCTGACATCTTCTCCTCCCTCCTGCCCTCCATAAAACCTGAGCAGAAACAGATCGATGCTGTGCTTTTTTTTTTTTTTTCTTAGCTGCATGCTCATTAAAGAGTCACACTGGGAGAGAAACGCTAAAGAAATATTCACATCATTAGCTGGAGTCTGAAAACTACAACAAAAATAATTCTATACTTCAGGTGAAAACCTGCACAGAAACGTCCTTTCAGTGAATGTATTTAAAGCATGGCAGTAAGGGGTCATCTGCAGGACACAGGGTTGTGTACAGAGGAGTGTTTTTTCTCCTGCCTGGTGAATAATTTAATTCTGTGTGGTTCAACCTTGAGACGTCCTCTGTGGTCTGGACGTTCACCACACACTGATATTTCTGCTGTCGCCTCATATTATACCCCCTCCTCTTTCCAGTCTCCTCTACCTCACCTGATGGAAAATATGTAATGTTCAGAGACAGTGGTGGAAAAAGTCATGGTTGAATTTATTTGTGTAGTTACTAAAAAGCTAAACAGGTATACAGAAAAGGTTGAAAGTGCTCGCTATGATCAACATGGAAATAACTCCCAATCAATAACAACCTTGATTTGACTATGATATGATTGAAAATGAAAGGTTGTAGAATTGCATCAACATAGATTCCATTACATATATGCATTGCATTATGTATTGAAACAATGTTATGATTAATAAAGCTAACTAGCATGCTAGCTAATAATATTATATCATATGCGTTGCTAATACAAGCAAACAGACTCCAGACTTAAGTTTACACTGCAAAGCAATAGCACACAAAGCCAGTCTGTACCATGTGCCATGGAGCACAGACAGCCGGTCCGTGCCATGTGCCATGGAGCACAGACAGCCGGTCCGTGCCATGTGCCATGGTGCACAGACAGCCATTCCGTGCCATGTACCATGGTGCACAGACAGCCGGTCCGTGCCACATCTCAATGTACAGCAGGGTCTCATATCCACTGCCTTCCCTCCTTACTCACGGTTACAAAATGCCATCACAACAAAAATTACTGTGCTAAAAAAAAATTCTGAAAATGTAAAGGAGCAGTATTTTGAAGTTTGGTTAAAGAGAATATTTAATCAAAAAGTATGGACATTTTAGGTTGAAGCACAAAAAAACAAGGTGTGCTGAGTTAACTGACGTATGTTGGCTTTATGGGTTTTAACTCAGCACATTAGTTGCTCAAAAATAACCCATATCCCATATTAATAACCCATAAAAGGTAAAACCTTTCATAACCCAGTGGCTTTTAGTGTGTATTCCTTAAGGACTTACACGTTTGTCCCACACACAGAAGGAGAAATTATTGTTTATTTGCCGTTCCGTGTCCACTTGCCACATATGTTCAAATGCCGTCACAGTTTGAACTCAGGACCCTTGAGCCCCCCCATCAGCACCACTGAAACAATGTCAATTCATTCTAGGGCATTTCAACACTGAAAAATCATCATCTAAACTACACTTATTCAACAACAGGCTTTTCTAATGTTGAAATGGTAACTGTGATTAAAAATTGAATCAACTTAGATTTTATAACTTCAACCAAAAATAACCAGCTTGACCAAAATCCAACAGTGTATTAATATCTTTTGCTATCTGGGTTTTCAACAAATACTCACAACTTATCACAGAAGTTGGACTGCAGCATGAAGTCTAAGCTGAGAACTGTGTGCAGACACCTGGTCTAAATCAAAGTTACAAGGAGCTTCAATCAGTCTCTTGAATTTTAGAGCATGGATGACTCTAAATCTTAGCGAGCTTGAAAAGTCCTGATCTTTGATTATTTCTGGATTAGACTGAGTCAGAGTTGAGTACCACTAACCCTTCCGTCAAACCTGAGAGTACTGACTGAATGTCTGTCTGTGATGTGATCTGTGTTGACAGATTTTAAAAGAAGAGTCAGACTTTGGTCTGAGAAGCGGTCTGGTTTCTGTTTGTGTTCTTAGTGTTATCGCCAGTTATGTGTCAGCAGACTTTGTATCTACAGGAAAAAACTTTCGGTATGGAGAGCAACAGCAGGCGGAACATAATTCACCATAATGACACACAGGCATCAAAACAGTTTCAGCAAAGTTAAATAAAGAATTTTTTGGAATAAACTTTATCCAGCAGTAATCCCCTCAGGAACCCCAGCCGGACTTCTCACAGTCTTGTGTCTCAGTGAGGTTTGAGGTTTAAATCTGTCCTGCAGTCTTTTAAAATGTTAATGTGACCAGTGACAATGTCACATCCATGAGTGTGTTCATGCAGAAGAACATCAGCAATGTTAGCAAACTGTCAGTCTCCTTTACACATGTCTCGCCTCTGGAAGAACATCTTTTCAAACTCAGGAGACTAAAAGTGAGCAGGAGGTTTATCTATATTTCAGGGCCGAGGTGCAGCAGTGTGTTGCTGTCTGAATCAAAGCTTTTAAAGAATAATTCAACATGAAAAACTTTCGGATCTGATTGATATTGTCAAGTATTTTAATTTTGGTTCACATTTGATCTTGACATGGGTTAAGATTATTACCACAGAAAGGTTAGGGTGCTTTTGTTACCGTGGTTTTACTTTGTTCGATCTTCTATGCCCTGCATGGACTCTGTTGATGAGGAAATACATACAAAAGCACTTCCTCATTTGTCCACTAGAGGCTGTGTTCAGCAGTGAGTCTTTCCCCATAGATTCCCATGTTAAAGTGTTCAATTTAACAGCAGAAACAAACGTGTTTGGGTCTCTAAAGCTCATCTGTACAGGCTAATTTCATACACAGCTCACCTGTTTTTATTATACTAACGTTACAAATAGGGCTGCAACGAATAGTCAACATAAGCTATTATGTCAACTACAAAATTTTTTTGTATTTTGTTTTTGTTGTTGGTAAAATCAAAATCATCTGTTCTTGCAGTTTACAACACAAAGTGGTGAGGGCAGTATTGCTCCCACCATTTACATTATTTACAGAAATTGAGAAGAAGAAGTTCACATGAAATATGGCGGAGAGCACGGAGGATGCTTGAAAAAGACGACCCAAAGCTTCCAGAGTTAGTGAAACACTTTGAGAGCAAACTGTGTGACGTCAAACTCTCCTTCCATTGCAGCATGACAGCAGCACACAAACACGTGAAACATGCATATATATGCTTAAGCAGTTGAGGTCCAATACTATGCCAAATAATCTTGATTAATTAAATGCAACTCTCTCTCATGCACTCCCTCAGGAGAGGATTGTAAAAACTAAGGTCTTTAGAGGGCGCTGTTACCAGAGAGCCTGTACTGTTTGTGTTGATGGCAGCTCAGGTAAAAATCAACATTTAAACACAATAACAATGCAGCGTATGCTGCTCTGAGTGCTGACACAGACATGTGTTCTGTTGTAGCTCCTGAATATCAGCCTGTTATCCTCACAGGAAGCTGATCTACAAGCTTTTCTCTTTTTGTTGTAAAATAAAATGACTCCTCTCCACCTCCCCTCTCTTTGATCCCTCACAATGAACCCGCTAGCACACGCAGCCCTGATGACAGATTGGCTAAGCTCAGATGTGAATGGAGACGGAGTGTGACAATGGAGTCACACACCAGTAGCTCACAGAGAGGATACGTGTGTGTGTGTACAGGAGAGAGGCTGCATTGCCTCCAGATTAGATGCTTCTTCTGATCTCCCCTCCTCCCACCTTCTTCCCCTCAGAGGCATCTGGCTGCTTTTTAATTGCGGTTGTGAATCAGATGAGAATTTGGTGCTTGCTCCTTGAATAAACGCCTCAATGGAACAGTCTCTGCATTAAATATCAGCAGAGTTTCACTCTGAAGGCCTGGAAGAGAGTGAATGAGGTCTTGTTTTTGTAATTTAAGGGGACCATGACATCTTCGGCCTGCAGAGTGAGGACACATTTCCCTTCTCCAGCATGTGTGTGTGTGTGTGTGTGTGTGTGTGTGTGTGTGTGTGTGTGTGTGTGTGTGTGTGTGTGTGTGTGTGTGTGTGTATGTGTTTGAGGGACCACTGAACTGTTACATCTGCAGTGTGAGGACACTCTCTTTGTCATAGTCCTCCTCCTTTGTTTTTGTGTGTGTTTCGTGTGTTTGTGTACCTTTGTGTGTGCCATAAATATGTATGAGTGTATATGCATTGAAGTATACAAGTGTGTTTCCAGAAGCAGCAGACGCTCAGGCTCAAAATAGCTCCACTTGTTTGTGTTTCTACACAACCAGCTGAATAAACTTTATTGTTTTGTGGTGTTTTCAGACGGCAGCGTCACTCTGTGCTCACGGCTGAGACAGAAAGTGTGTTGGAGGTGATAAGAAATAAAAGCCTCCCGCTGGGATTCCTCCATTCTCTGGCTATTCTTCAGCTATAAAAGAAACACGGAGAAGGAACAGTTCCTCTTTCTCTGAATCCACGTTTGTTCAGAGCTGCTTTTGTTAAAGTGTTTGCAGAATCATCAAACTGCAGAGAGAAATAGGAGTCTGAAAGAGAAATGGAGGCTGTTGTCACTCTCGAGGCATTTTGAGCAGGTACCAGTAACCCCTGAGCATTGAATTTGCACATTCATTATGGGAGAAGAGAGGAGTCATCGTATTTACATTGAAAAATATGGAAAAGTCATCTATGGCATTGGAAAGTCATTGAAAATTGGTCCACACACACACACACACACACACACCCACACACACACACACACACACACACACACACACACACACACACACACACACACACACACACACACACACACACACATTAATGGTGACTTTTAAGTCAACTGTCATATATTTATGGCCAAAGTTATTGCATCCCATTCACCAATGTAAAATTTACTGGATGGACAGGTTTCAATCCCATAACTTTCCTCTTGTTAATCCTTTGCTCTCCACTGTAAACTGTTATGAATGGAGCCAATAGGCATGAATCAGTGACATCAGCATCAGGTCTCTCTACCTTTCTAGTCAAAGCTGTGCTGCCGAGTCAGGTCAGGTACCTGCACATGCTTTTATTTCCTTTTCTGTGGGAAATGTTGAAAAACTGCTCTTCCAATGATTTCTCTGTAAGGTTCAATTTTTATCTTCATCCCCCTCGCTCTCTCCTGCTCTTTCCATTGTCCTATCCTCTAGATATACGCACTAAATCCTAATATATATAATCTCAATGAAATGTGTTGTGTGTTGTCACACTAATGTTACAATCAGTATTGGATGGTTTAAACATGGATGGATTTCAGTCTTGGATGTTTATTCTGTTAATTCACAAACTACTTCATATAATCAGCGTGCCGGCCTTCACCTCTTGCCACTTTATTTTTAATTAATAATCTTACACTGCAAAAATACTAAGTTAGTCTCTCATTTCTAATTCAATGTCTTATCAGAAAACAGTCCAAATTAAGATATTAAAAGAAAAAAATCTGTCAATGGTTCATTCAAAAATTTACCAGCTGATTTTCTTGAATTGCATTTTTTTAAGAAGCTTTTTCAAAAAGACATTTACGCGTCCATCCCTTAAAGACTAAATGCAACGTGTGGGTCACTGACATGTCAGGTCAGACGTTTTTGTCAATCTTAGCTGTCAAAAATCCTTACCTCCAATAATACACAGGGAACAAACAGTGAGGTATCATGGTAAAGAGGCGCTCCTCATAGGTCAGAACTTCCCTGATAACCCGCTGGTTTGGCTTTTGTTCATACCAGCAATGTTAATTAACACTTTCTGACCTGCTGTTTTGTTGAAATATATTCAGTTTTAGAAACTTAAGTTCAAAAACTTCAGTGTTTAATAAGAGTAACAGATCATCAACACATTGGTTTGAAGTTTAAAAGTTTAAACAAAGTTTCTCTTCAGTCTGCAGAGTCGGAAATGTTCCGTGACAGAGAACTCCACCCAGACAGAGTCAAGCTGAGCTTACACGAGATAGAGAGAGAGAAAGAGAGAGAGAGAGAGAGAGAGAGGGAGGAAAGGTTATTGACCTTCATTCAGACCGAGTTACCTTCAGATAAGGGAGCTCTCTGCTCCTATAAGTCAGACTGTCTTTCTGAAGTTTGACTGACCTCAGGTTGAGCTGGAAATTGAGGTTAATGCATATTTAATTTAACCTTCAGAATACACACACACACAAACACACACACACAAAGTCATAAATGGGGATTTGGAGCTGAAAGCTAAAGCATCTGGATCTCTCATCAGATTTCTGGAAGCTATTCGATCCAAACCACTGCTCTATGTGTGTGTGAGTGTGTCTGTGTGTGTGTGTGTGTGTGTGTGTGTGTGTGTGTGTGTGTGTGTGTGTGTGTGTGTGTGTGTGTGTCTGTGTGTGTGTGTGTGTGTGTGTGTGTGTGTGTGTGTGTGTGTGTGTGTGTGTGTGTGTATGTGTGTGTGACTCTGAATATCTTTCAGGGTTTTCCTCTAGTGCTGTGAATGTTGCTGAGTGGGGAGTCATTTTTCAGGTGGTTTAAGGTGGAAAATCTGACATGCTGTTCAGTCTCGTGTCTGTCAGGAGGATAACGTGAAGTCATACAGACAAATACAAAAAAATGAACTATTATATCTGTAAAAACTTTTGTTTTAAATTCAACCCTGAGAGTCTGTAAGTGTAACAGAGTGACTAAAATACTTTTTTCAGAAGGCTAGCAGATAAAACAACTATAACTCACTCTGAATCTTTAGCATCCTGAGGCCATGCAGCTCAGAGGTTCCCGTCTTCCTGCAGAAACTCCTTCAGCGAGTGATGCTGCTCCTCGTCCCTGATGCTACTCTTTGTCCCTATGAGTGTCTGCATCCTATTGTCTGGAAGCATCAGAGTCTGGATGTTATTTGTCTCTGTGATTGGAAACATCATGTTAAAACAGACTTTAATTCACAGCATCTAATGTGGCAGCTGTCCTCAGTGTGGTTACACGGATACTGTTTACTGAGCCAATCAAACGCTTTAAGACAGCTGTTTACAAAGTCAGCAGAGCAGGCGGTTCTCACATACACAGGAAAATACTCTGATACAAGTAAAAAGAATGATTTCTCAGTAAAAAATAGATCTCAGGATGCTCTCCAGTGTTCTTCTGACGATGTTTACAGTTATTTTAGCCCCAAAACAGACAAATGAAATAAAACGAGCTGCAGAATGGTTTATCTATGATTTATGTTGTAGTTTAAGGTCCAACCCACAGATATTAGAGTCCTCGTCTTCCCGGAGCGGAGTCCTAGGGATCGGCTCTTTGAGAGCTCCGAGGAGGCAGCTGATGAGTTCCGTCACTTTTAGTTTTCTCTGATTGTAATTAGAGGAGACGCGAACAGACGGCGCCGCCTCGGCCCACTGCTTCTGTCAATCAGCCCGTTTAGCATGAGGATTATACAAGATTGAGAACACACACACTAGCACACACACACCCACACACACACACATTGCTCATTTATTTTCTGATTCAGTAGTCGTTACTTCCTCTGCACTTCCTTATTAATTAATTCCTCTGTTTTAATCTTTCTTAATCACAGATGTTCAGCGTTCATTAAGCGCCCTCGCTTCTGCAGAAATTTCTGCAGGCACTGACCAAAACAAAGTGGACGTTTATTGTAATAAAGACCGTCTCCCCTTAACGATATAGTTAACATGGAGTAAATACATGTATGACATCTGCTTGGAGTCACATGATCTACATTAAGATGCAGAAAAAGTTACTCTCACAAGCTCATCTCAGAGTAATCCTCCATGTTTATGTCAGATCATTAATTCACCTGCTGCTGCTGCAGGTGTCCTTGTTGAGGTCAAACACACACACACACACTTGAGTGATTATCAGATCTCACAATTGCTGCTCTCTGTAGTTGGAAAACACACAGAAATGTTTTTTTCTTTTTTCCCACAATCATTTACACACACACAAACAGACACAAACTGTCATCCATCAGAAACCTGGAGACTGATGCGTGTTCATGTTGAATGTTTTTTGTTTTTTTGTTTCTTTTGATGTTGAGACTAAAGCTTTGGTTCAGATTCTCACTGACGTCTTATTCCTGTTTATCTGACTCTCAGGTCTCAGTTACCCACTGCCCAAAGAGACGTTCACAGGATGTCCTTTCAACATCATTTTCACATATCTAATTTTGGTGCAGACTGTTACCCCAGATGGTGTCTTTTTTCCAACCTCTACTGAACGTCCATTTATGACGTCCATAGTACCTCCGAATAAGAGCTTATTGTAGTCCAAATGTGGTCTTTTTAGACGTCTTTTCTACGTCCAATTTTAACTCATTTTAGACATTGTTTTTAACCAATTACCAGAACCAATTATTACAGCTTGGACCCAAAAGCAGATACCTGAGGCAGATGAATCAGTTGAAGTGAATTCATTGCAAAGGGATGGAGGGGAGGAATCCAGGGTTCCAGGGTCCGAAGTGAGGAGCGTGCAGAAGGCTTGAGGCGGAGGCTGGTGAGTGTTTCACTAAGAGAGCATGGCAGAAGCTGGGCAGTTAACCTGGAGGCTTTGGAAAAAGGAGTACAGTGACAAAAAGGAGAAGGCAATTCACAAAACTAGAGAGCTCAAAAACTTGCTAAAAAACTCAAGTAAACTGTAGAGAGCCGGCTGTAGTACCTCAGGAGATGCAGGAATACTCTGGCACTGGAGGAGACTCAGAGTAAGACTTAAGAGCTGGTGATGATTGTGTGATGAGTTGCAGGTTTGAGCCGCCCATTCTCTGTAGAGGAGAGGGGGAGACCAAACAACTTCAGAACATCAAGTAAAAGTCCAAACGTAGCAATCCCCACAAGAAGTAAATTACAGTAGGAAAAAAGACTTGGTCTGGAGTAACAGTCTGCACCTTCAGGGGACCAAAATAAGGCGTCCAAAACTGACACTGAAAGGACGTCCTTTGAACGTCTCTTTGGGCAGTGTGCTCATTCACTGACTCATTCCTCCTTACACGTCCACTGGACTTCCAGGTGGAGTCATGGTTAGCTGTCCAAATAGTGGACCAAACCTTGTGCAGATGTACAGAATTGATCTTGGACCAACAGACACAATATAGACGATCTGCACGTCCATCAGATGTCTTCTGTTTATTGGGTAGGTGGACATTAGACTGATGATAAAGTCTGTATTTTACCTGTTTCTGTTCCCTCTACTGAATCTGCATCTCTGTTCTGTTGTTGGATCATTTCTGACTCATTTTTTTAAATCTTTGTTTTTATTTGTGTTAAAAATATGAGCGTGCCCTCATTCCTGCCTGCTAGGCATGCACTGATATTCATAGATAGGATATATATTTGTGTGTGTGTGTGTGTGTGTGTGTGTGTGTGTGTGTGTGTGTGTGTGTGTGTGTGTGTGTGTGTGTGTGTGTATGTGTGTGTGTGAGCGATGCTAATTGGTGGATCCTGCAGAGTCGGCTGTGAGCGACAGAAGGTGTTTAAAATGCAGGAGCGGTCACGGCTGGAGGAATGCTAGCTACAGAACACACTTTCCCCCTCGACCCCCCCCCCCCCCCTTTCTGCTGCTGCTCTTTTTTTTCCCTCCTCCTCCTCTTCCTACTCCTCCCCTCCCCCCCTCCTCTCCTCCCCTCTCTCTCTTTCCTTGTCCCTGTTTCCTGTTTCTACTCCATCTCTTCTTCTGACACCATCTGGTCATTCTCTGTGACTCAGCGCTGTCGCCTGCTGGAAGCTTTGCCACCCACACATACCCCCACGCAAACTAACAAACACACACACACACACACACACACACACACACCTGTGAAGTGTGTGATGCAACCTCTTTGTGCTCTGAAATATCAAACACTGTGCACTTTTCATTATAATCCTATTTTAAGTCACGTCTCTTCTCTCAGCTGCTCACAGACTTCTCTTTACAGTGAATGATACACACATCATATCAAAGCTGTGACGTTGCAGATTGTTGCAACAGAAATTAAAACTTTCTAAATCATCTCTGCAAGATGCATACCCCATCATCAGCCTGGTTTTTGGGTGGTAGAGATGAGCATTTCAAGCCAAAACTGGAAACTGGAAAATATTAAGCGATTACTCGTAGCCCATCCATCATCTCTGTGTCCTCATCAGTCAGATTCACATTAGACTGCTCCAGCTTCTGATGCAGCGCTTTGCTCTTTAATGCAAACTGGCGGCTGTAGTATTGACCCCCCCCTTATGCACACACACACACATATACACACACACTCAGGCCCTAAGTGGATTAAATGGATTTGAAACAGGAGCCACAGACGCACTAATAGCACCGCTTGAATTTTAAGCAATCCTCGCTGGATTGATTCACAGACTGAAGAGCTGCAGAGAGCTCACTGAGAAACACACCACACACACACAAACACACACACAAACACACACACAAACACACCATACACACAGGTAAGAGGAGTTTGCTGTACCTACTAGAACATTTTCACAGTTTCTAGTTTATTAAAGCTAGAAAAAATCCCTCTGATTTCACATGCTGCGACACTTCCATGGCGTCGTATTCTTATCAGATTTTTTTTTCTCTTTAAGATGAATTAAAACAAAACTTCAGCTCTCCTTCCCCTTCAGGATATATTTCATGATGTAAAACTGATTATTAATGCTACACTTGAAAATGACTGATGACTTCACATGATACCCTTTGATTTTTATTCATAGAAGCCATCTATATGTCTGAATGTGTATGTATTTTACACTTCTGGCTCTATTTATTCACATAATCTCTGATGGATGGATGGCTTGGTGAGGCTGAGCACCAGGTGTAGCAGCAGATCCTGTTTGCTCCTCAGAGAGCAGTGGAAATTAAAAGCTGACAGGAGTGAAGCAGAGAATGATGGGAGTTTTTTTTTTTTTTTTTAGACAGACAGTGTGTAAACTGAACATCGCTGGAGGTAGAAACAGAAAATCAGAAGCCGGTCAGCACATGAATCACACAAAGTGTGTCCTCTGGTCCTGGATCTGTCCTTAGAAACATGCTGATTGTTATCTTTATGCAGAGATGTTGCTTCATGCAGGTCTTGCATTCGTCTGAGGTTAGTGAATATGCATTTAGCAGAGACCGCGAGGAACTAATAATACACATTATCAGCTCACACAGCAACTTTTCTGTCCTTATATTATTGAAAACACCATTTGTTATTATTGATGACCCATTAAACTTCCCAGAGTTTGTTCCTAACTGGATGAAGAGGTAATGAAAGAGAGGCAAGGCAGCAGCACAAGAAGTTTCACACAGACAGCAAAACAGAACGATAGACGACAACAAGTAAACATGACATCGAATTATGAATTAGCAGCATTTGGCAGTGAAACATCGGCTCATCAGATGATCCTTAATCCAAGTTCTAAAATAATCCAGACTAACAAAATGATCCAGTTTTAGATGGCCTTGTAGCTCAGACCAAGGTGAAGCAGAAAAAACACTGAAAGCACTTTGACCGAGTGAGTCCCAGAAACCACAAACAGAAGTTTGTTTGACAGAAGGTTACAGCCAGTGACGACCTCAGGAGTCACTAAGGAGTTTCAGTAAGACAACAGATCATTTAGTACGGCCTCATAAAGAAGGATAAACCAAAGCTCCATTCTTCTGTAATGTAGGGAAGACGACCTTTGTCATGCAAGCCACAGTGATGTGTATGAAATCCTAAACCCGAGACAAAACGCAGTGCAGTATGCGAAACTTTTCTGTCACTTGTTTGACTGATACAGTATTTTCTATCAGATGATCCTAGCTCTGGTTTTCTACAGACCACTGAAAACCTGGGAGAATGCAGGATGTCTTGCAGGAATTTAAGAAGTCTTAAAATTTCTAAAATCCAATAATTTGAATTTAAGGCTATAAAATGTCTAAAATTCTCTTAAAATGTCATAAAATGTCTTAAATATGATTTTGAAAAGGTCTTAAAAAAGTATTACCAGTACTTTTATTTTGAAAAAAATACACAAACTTCAGTCTCGCTTTTAAATGATTCGATTTTTGAGGCTGATATATATTGTAAATACAAAACGGCTAGCATGCTGTGTGCGTGGCACGGTGTGTTACAGCCTACAGTCTGTGGTTACAGCGGAGCTGTCAAAGTCTAATACTTTGCAAGTAATTCCGTGCCTTGCTGAGATTTCCCTTCATTTTTTTGTTTTGTTTTGTTTTTTGTCAGTATGGATGTGAAACGGGTCTTAATTTCTATTCATTAGGGTGTTAAAAATGTTTTTAAAAGTCTTAGATTTGACATGTTAACACCTGCAGAGACCCTGGTATGTTTCCTGTTCCAGCACTTTCTATCCTCCTCTCTGTTTGAGTGTTGAGAGCATGTTCCCTTTCTCAGAGACATGTCTGAGGTTTGAAGCTGGCCGTTTCTGTGGACGAAGATCTGATTGCAGATGATTGAATTTACTGCAGCGCTCCAGACCCTCTCTCTCTCTCTCTCTCTCTCTCTCTCTCCCCCTCATTCTCTCTGTGTGGTTAATGGTGCCTTTGTAAGGGCTTCATTAGAAGTAATTTGCTGCAGTGAGCTGACTGATGTGTGGGCTGTGACCCTGTCTCTGGGCTGTGACCCTGTCTCTGTGAGCTGAAGGGTACAACGTCTAAGTCACAGACTGCTCTCTGTGCACGTATTACAGATTTCAGTCCTCACTCTTCAGTCCTTAGAAAGAGCACCTGCACAGAGAGGGACGCGAAGAACCAGGGATTCAAACCAGATCTGTCTGACTTCGACACCTGTGACCAGCCCTGTTGACTGAATCAGCTGTCCTGGCTCTTGTGTCAATGGGGACCCTGAGTGTTATGAGTTTTAGGAGTGTTTTTAATGAAATACACCAGAAATATAAAAGATAAGCTGCACAGCCTTCATCGTGTTTCTTTTATAATCCTGATGATGAAGATGGCACAGAGTTGAGATCAGCTGTTCTCGGAGTGTTTCCATAGAGACAGAGCGTTCCTCAGGAGGATGCTGCTATATACAGAGTGTGATGCATATTCATATTGAATTATAAAAAGGTCTGCACACAGAATGTATGAACCAGACTCACAGCAGCACACACGGAGGATGATTCAGTATTCATATGTTCACAGATGAGCTCTGTAAATAGATCACATATATCTGTGCAGGAGGGACTGATGCTCAGTTTAATTCTGGAGTACTGAGAGGAGAAAAACTAGAATCCGTGTAATTTGGTTTCATATTTATTGTAAGATTAGAGCAGAAATGCTTTACGAGGCTTCTAAAAATAATCTTAAAAGTGTCTCTTGCCCACACCGATAAGCTGTCAAAGTGTTTGCTGCCAACATGAATTGTATTTTTAGTCTGTGGTTGCATGTGTGTGTGGCTGTGAGCAGAAACATGGAGCTGGCTCTGCTGCTCGGGTGAAATGAAGCAGGAAAACTCTGCAGACATGAAGTCTTCGTCCGCTCCCTGCTGGGGTCATGTGATCTGAAATAAAACCCTCTAGGTGATTTTAAAAACATCTGCTCTGCAGTGAAGATGAGCAGGAATGTGTCCTCAGTGATCATTCATTACAGATCAGCTGGGACGGGGATGCTTCAGGAAGTCATGGCTTTGAGTACTGGATGTTTTCAGAGCTGTCAGACTTCATCTGCATATTTAATCCAGATTGAATTTCAGGAATTCCTCAAAGCATCTTTTAAAGAAACACAAAGAGGTTTGAATCTGATTTATGGGTCACTTTTTAAAGTCTGACATCCTGAGCAGCATTTGAGACTAATCAGGAACACATGTGTTGAATACAAAGAGATTAAACTAAATCTTTTGCTGCTATTGATGCTCTCACTTTCTTTGAGACAAGCCGAGCACCCTTTGTGACCACTAGGGGGCAAAAGAGTCTCTGATGGACTAACAAGACACAAACGTTCACCATTATTCGTCAAATAAATACACAACTCTTCATCAAGTTTTCAAAAATTAATTTGCAAAGATGAGTTATACATTCAGAATAAATCAGTCAACTTAGTAATGATAAAAGTGCGGCTTAAGTCAGACTTTCAAAATAAAATCACATGGTTAAGCTTAAAAAAGTATTGATTTAAGTAATGAATGCAAGGGACAATGTTACGATATTGAAAAATATTAATGATGTGATAATACATTTGACTCACAATACACTTTTGTTTATGTTTTTTGTTTTTTTAGAGAGAAAAAATTACCTCCCCGCACAATAATCTGCAAGCTGACAGACATGCAACAATGATTTTGATTTTGATTTTGGAAATATAAAATTAACATGGCCTGTGTTTCGGAGCACATCTTCAAACACTTCAAGCTCTTACAGCAAGTTTCAGTGTGAGCTGCGGCACATCTATCACCAAGTCTGTGTCCAGCTGAGGCTCTCAAGAGTCTGACATTATAAGTAGGTATGCGTGTGTGTGTGTGTGTGTGTGTGTGTGTGTGTGTGTGTGTGTGTGTGAATGATTCAGAGATGTCAAGTGAGCTCATGAATAATAAACAGGACATGCATTCAGCTCTGAATATTTCATGATGCGTGAAAGTGAGCAGAGGAATCAGCAGCATCGTCCACTCAGCTTTCAGCAGGAGGGAGGAAGGAGGGAAGAAAAAGGTGTTAGCTTTAAAGCTGTTCATGCAAAATACTCATTGCTCATCACCTTAGCTTAGCATTAAGCCTGCCGATAATTTTTGTTGAACTGGAGTCCAGCTGAGGCTGACTCGGCTATCATTAGTTCTGCAGGCGAATAGAATTGAACACTTTAAATGTTGACCTGTGATGGTTTGTATTAAAGCTGCTTCAACAAAAATGAGCCACTGTTAGGAAAAATCTAGTTTATATTTCATTGAAATGAAAATATTTCCACCATGTTTAAACTCAGAGTGATGAGAGGATCTGGAAAATTCTGATTTTTAATGGTGTTGTTGTGAACTGTTGACCTCGGTGACGTCTCCACTTCTGCCAAGTGGTAGAAGAAGAAGACGGCGGAGTGAATGTGTTATCAGCGAGCTGCTGCTGAGAGAAAAGACATAACAGAGAGTGTGATGGTACATTAAATCCACAAACATGAAAAACACACACACACACACACACACTGAAAGTTGAGCATGTAAGTGACAGAATTAGGAAGCATGAGCAGGTAAGCAGCTGAACGCAGAGACAGTCTGTACACAGCTGCAGGTGTTTGTGTCTGTTTACATTTCAGGTACCTGCCAGCTCAGGACCATTAAACACACTACCACTTCTTGGATAAAGACTCCTCACTGTGTGTGTGTGTGTGTGCGTGTGTGTGGCAGACGGCTGAATGGCAGCATCTCTTTACATAATCTCGGAATCTAGCTCATTTTCAGATTTAACATACAGACTCCAGATCACAGCGAGGATGGAGAAAGTTTCTCGCATCAAATCAGTCAGGATTGGAAGTCTGTTCATTAATTGTTGTACTTAACATTTATGTTCTTTAAATTTAGCTTTAGGAAGAATAAGATCAAGATGCTATTTTATCATCACAGACATTGTATAAAATCTCTTGGCCATAGACTCATAGAAGTCCCTCACTTGGTTTCTTGAGATACATTTTGAAGATGGAGATGAAGATCAGTCTGTCAGAAATACTGATTAGAATAAACGTCTAGCAAAAGAGGATTAGCTGGGGGGTCAAAGTGTGTGCTCTAAATACAGAGTTGAGACCCTAAAAAGAAAGTGCTGATGCAATTGTTTCACTCAGTTTGTACAACTTAAAAATCTCAGGTCACCCCAGTCACTACCAACATTCCTCAAGGTTCTGTCTTGGGCCCGTCCTCTTCATTATCTGTCTCCTACCTATGTTTTCCAGAATTTGAAGTTCACTTTTGCAGATGACACCTAGCTCTAGCCTAACTCTTCCACCCTCACCCCTGTCCGACTGCCTCACTGAGGGTAAATCCTTTTGCAATTTCCTCCTCTCTGGTCTACCTCTCAGACTTCTCCATGAAGTACAACTGGTCCAGAACTCAGCTGCCCAGATCATTACCAGAACCCCTCCTCTACAATTCACATCACTCTTATACTTAAACAACTGCACTGGCTGCCAATCAAACACTGTATTGATGATAAGATTCTCTAACCTTTAAGGCTCTTCGTAACCTTGCACCTCCGTACTTTTCTGATCTCCTTCACACCTACACACCCTCCAGGGTTATTATTACTGTTATTATTATTATACCGCATTACACACAAATGAGTGATGATAAGGAGACTGCGTTACCTTCTAATATACAGAGAATGCTGAAATGTACACAAAGGAAGAAATAAGGAGCTACATGTGTGTGACCCACATTTCCAGCTCCTGAGATGTCTCAAATGAAAGTCAGTCCCATCCCAGCTCCTGGTGTTTGTCAGATAAATCTTTCCTAAAATAAACTCTTGGATTGTGCGACGCTTCAGAGTGAAGCTCCAGCTCCTCCTCAGCTCAGCATAAGCCCTTCTTCATCCTCAATCCCCCTCCTCATCATCGGGGACCCAATTCTGCCTGCAGGATCTATGTGTGTGTGTTTGTGTGTGTGTGTGTGTGTGTGTGTGTGTGTGTGTGTGTGTGTGTGTGCGTGTGCGTGTGTGTGTGTGTGTGTGTGTGTGGGTTCTTCTAACTCTGTGAGGACTCTGTGAAACCCTGATAGTGAGGACTCAGATGAGAGGAGTTTAAGACAGTTTTCAGATACAGACACACAGTGCTCTGACAGTGTGTGTTCACCCTGCAGTGACAGCAGACATGGTTACATCTTTAACTTCCCTCCCATCAGCACATTTATATTACAACCTCCATCTGCAGGAGTGAGGATTAAATTTTAAGATTGACGTGTAGTGTTGTAATTATTGATCAGTGATTAATCCGATCATGTCTCTGTAATGAGGACGAGTTCAGAATTATGTTGATCGCTGTCGAGCACACAGTGCTGACAGTGAGGGAGAGAGGGACGTGTCCAGCGTACAGAACACTGCACACACTCTGCACGCACTCTGCACACACTCTGCACACACACTCTGCACACACTCTGCACTCACTCTCAATCCGACATCAAAGACATTGAGCTGATTCATGCTGCTCCTGACGATAAAGGCTGTGAAGAGAAAGAGAATCAAACAGTAATCTGAACACTTTCCCTCTTATCTAAGAAATAAGTGCCTTTTTTCATAATTTTCAGCCTTCGTTTAAACTGTTTCTGTTTTTACTGTGAAGCTTTGAACGGTCACAAATGTTATTAAAAGCTTGCACCGCCGTGAGGGGCGGAGCCACGGCTTTAGGTCAAAGTTTGATGTTTTCAAAACAAACAATAGACTTGCAGATGGTTCCGATCAGAGCATTTTGTACATGTTTGGATAAAAATCGACACGTTTGTTCCCCTGGTGACCTCTGTTGCTGGAATAATTAATATGGACCCATCTGATCCTGTCTGTCAGACAGAAATGAGGGATTTGTTCTGAGAAACAGCCTGTCAGTTTGATGCTCTGATGTTTTTCATGAGGCTTGAAACACTTGGCTCACATTTGTGTGGAGAAAGATAATGAGTACACACACACACACTTTGCTGATTGTGTGTGTGTTTTGAGCAGTGTTGTGTTACAGCCAGCCCTAGATTGTTACTTTGCTTCTTAATTAGCTCGAGATTTCTCTGCTTTTGCACAGTCTCTGACTCTGTGGTTCACCACCTCTTGTTTCTTCCCCTCCCTCCTGCAGGTGGACTGTGATGGTGTGACCCTGACTGGATGAGACTGCCTGTTCATCCATTTTTTCATCCATCTGTCCATCACTCAATCAGCCAGAGAGGAGATCTGATGAGAGGAGGAGAGAGGAAGAGGAGTAGAGACGACCTGCGATGGCCAGCGGTGAGAAAATCGAACTAGAGCCCTCCAGAATAGTTTGTGTTCTGCACGTCAGTGTCTCTGATGTGTGTGTGTGTGTGTGTAATTGTGCAGCAGCTGATGGTGTGGGCAGTCTGGGAGCTGAGCAGAACCATCTGAGTGTCCCGGTTTCGGATCATGGAGCCTGGGCCACGGCCATGAACAACCTGGGCATCATGCCGGTGGGAATCAGCGGGCAGCAGCTGGTCTCAGGTACCTGATTTGACCTCTGTCCTTCCTCCGCTTCCTCTTTTTCTTTATGTCTTCCTCTTCATCATTATCATCCTCTCCTTTTTTGCTTGTTGCTCTGAGCTTGCTCTCATCCATGTGCCCCTGGCTGTGGGGGGTCTTGATAAAGGGTGCGTTGAGGTTTTGGCATTGTTGTGCTGGTGCTGGAGGAAACATCCTGATCTGAAGTAGAGCTGGAGGATGAAAAAGCCGAGGACTGATCTGACATCAGCCTGTGCTGAGTTTAATGTGGCTTTTTTAGCAGCAGATTTCATGCATATTCACCAAATCAAGCACAGTTACCAGGGAGAGATGCTAAAAGCTGCTCATAAAGTCGCGTGTGCTTGTATGTGACGCTAATGCAAATGAACAGACTCATTTTGTATTTAAATTGTCTCAAGTGGTAAAGCTAAATTAGCTTAAGAATAATGGGACATGGAGTCTAAGAATACCCCGACTACCATCACAGCGACTAACAGCACCAGTGCAGCTGGAGTGGCTGTTTTGAAGGAACATTTAGAAGTGGTTTTACCAGGGTTTTTTTTTTTTTTTTTATCAGAGGTAAAGCATCAATCCTCTGGTTTCTGTTTGTAGTCTGATTAGTATCGACCAATCAGGTGTCAGCAGGCTTTGGTGTCTGCAGGAAACAGTTTATATTGAGAGCAACAGCAGGAAGAACAAAGTTCGTTGTAACAAGACAACGACTGATTATCTCAAATCTTAACAGATTTTCTTGTCAGAGTATTCTGTGGTCTGAGGTGTGTTAGGAGTGAATTTGTCCCGATGGCTTTGAAACGGGTCGACAATCGTAGATATTGAACTTGTTCGATATTTACGACCAAAAATCTTTTTGTTTGTGGGCAAAGCCAACTCATACCGACACACGTCTCTGTGAGTTGTGGTCGTAGAATGGAATGTAGCCAATCAGAAAGGGGGGCTGACTGAAGAACCAGAAAGCAGACGTAAACAAATCAAGCATGGCTGACCTGACACACTTTTTGTTTTTTTGGTTTGGGAATTTTCCGTTAAAAATAGTCCAAAGACCACCATCATTCCCTCTTCTGTGTCCTCCTCCATGTTGTGTTTGGTGTTAGCTGGTTGCTGCTATCTGTTGCTATGTTTCTTCTTCTACTTTTTGGTAGATCACGTTTGGTCACGTGAGATTTCTGTCTTGGAGGACGAGATTCAAGATTGATGGTGAAACGGAATCATTTTGTGTGTGGTGAGCTTTGTTGAGATTATCCGAGCACATTACACACAGTATGATCAAAACTGTTTAATGCCCATTTTTTTTATCTTCATGTGTAGGGTCTTTAACATAAAAAATTGCTTGAGATTTAGAAAATCCTCATGTGTGTACCTCGCTTAAGAACCAAGAAGACCACCAGAAACCACAAGAAACACTAGGAAACAGGAGACCTCACGAAAGCATAAAACCAAACCTTTACAGCTATACAGCCAAAGGGTTTAGAGATATTCTAACTACATGAGGCTGAGAGCAATGCCGAACTTCAGGGCAGATTCTTTAAATAAAAATCATTTTATGTGAGAAAGTTTTAGTTTGTTGTGTCTCAGGGCTTCTTCTGGTGTTACGTCAGATTTTCTATCACCTTGAAACTCTTCTGAGGAGGACATCACTGGAAACAGAAGAAGAAACATCTGGATGTCTAAACATTATATCCATCGTTTGCAGTGTTTCAGCACATCTCCTCCATGCCTTGGTGTGTGTGCGTGTGTTTGTACTCCAAACACACACACCAGCCTCGCTTGTAATTTGCACGAAAAGTACACTAAGCCCTGCATATTTCATTCAGTGTTTCACCTTGAATGTGTTTATGGGATTGTTTCTGTGAGGCGGGGGGGATTTGCCGGAGCGTCTCTCTCGGTACAAAAAGCCTGGGTGGGTTCTGCTTGTATAATAAGTGCTGCATTGTGCAGGTTTATTAAATGAACGCAGGGAGATTTGTGGAGTTTTTTTTTCTTGTGTGTTAAGCTGAGAATAATTGAATGTGTGGATTTAACTGAGCAGAGCTGATAGAGCAGAGACAGACAGCAGACACAGAGGAGAGCGAGTTCCTCTGCAGCTCGGAGGGGAAACATTAAAACCATGACATGTTGTTTCAGAAATGATGTGATGATGATGATCAGACTCCACCTCTGGCAGCAGAGCAGGCCTCCACCCGGTTTAGCTACATATGGGAACGTTTAGATCATGAAAAGTTGACAGAAACAAATATGATATCTCTGCATCAACGGGTCAACGCACTTTTCAGTTTCCTTCTCAGAAAAAATCTTAACAGTTTGACCTTAAAGCAGAGAAAACTAAGAAGACAAAGATTTTGCAGGAACAGTCTGTTGTTGAGGTGTTTCTACTTTAATTAGGAGCAGATCTTCAAATGCAGGCTGACTCAGGGCTGGATTGAGGTGAGGATTACTTTGAGTCCTCCCATGTCTGTGTGCGTCTGACAGATATGATCTCACCTTAAAAGCAAAAATAGCCATAAAATATTCCCAATAAAACCCTTAAAAACTCCTCTCCTCTTCCCCTCGTGGTTTCATTTCTCACCACCCTCCTCCTCCTCTGTGTGTGTGTTTCCTCTCTATATTTCTTCCTCTGTCTTCTGTTTTTGGCAGATGCAGCCAAGCTCAGCGCCAGAGAAATGAAGCTGGCTCTCCCTGCGAGTAAAACGCAGCCTGGTGTGATTATGATGAATGTGTGGCTCACAGAAGTGTAATTTACCTGGGCAGGTTATCGCAGACAACACTTTAATGAGTTTTCCGAAGACCTAAGGAATCTGAGGATGCACTGCAGCTGCACATGCTCAGATTTATGTGCGATTATCTCTCTGAGTGTTTTTCTTTGCTTTTTACACAACTGAGGATCTCTAATACAGAGTGTGAGGGGATTTTCAGCCAAATAGAACAGAGAGCAGGAAGTGTTTTACAGCTCTGCAGCTCGCAGCACACTGTGTGCTCTGATGCTGCAGAAAGAGAGAATATGAAAAGAATTATTGGGATTCAGCTGCTCAAAGAAAACATGCCTGTGAAGCTAAAAACCATTAAGCTCCAAATGCATTCATGAATATAGATTTTAACAGTGATATCTGTAACACATGATGTGACTTGAACGCCCCTTCTGTGCTGTGATTTATCAGCTGTGTGGAGGTGTGAAGCCGGCCGGGTCTAAATCCTCATTAATGCTCTATTGTCATTCTTCACATGTCTGCAGCTGTCGGGTTTCAGATGAAGACAAGACAAGAACCAGAACCTGGTTTCCAGGTCTCGTACAGGAAGTTCATTTTGTTATCATCCTGCACAGCAAAGCTCCATGTAAAGAAAAGGTTAAAACCTGTTCTGCAAAACTGAATCAAACTTTTTATCACTCATATTTTAAACTCTGGACGGTTTCAGGCTGCAGCAGTAAATGATTCCAGTCTGAGCGCAGTGTTCGATCATTCCTGCGCCCCAGCAGCAGCAGAAACATTTATTTCTTTGAGCTTTCTTTAAGAGACGTTTGTCCTTTACCTTTTTGACAGTCTCCTTCTCATCTCATTCAAATCACTTTGTCCTGGCTGCTTGTGCGGCTGTGTGTGTGTGTGTGTGTGGAGTTCGGGGGTGGGGATTTTCTGCTGACGTTTGGTTCCTCCTGCTCCTTGTTATTGCAGCGTTGAAGAGAGGAGCATGTGATGCTGCACCGCCCTCTGCCTCCACCCTGCCTGCCTTGTTTTCGCCCAGACAGCTGAAACATTGCTCCTGTTGCCTCTTTATCTTCTTCTCTCTTCCTCACTTTCTCCTCCAAACACAGGATGCTATTTTCCTTTTTTCTCCTGCAGATTTAATCCACATTTTCATTTTCTCTTATCTGTTTTCTTCCAGATAGCCATGCTTTATATATCTTCATTGCTTTTTCTTCTACATTTCCTCTTCAGTGTGTTTTTTTCTCTACTTTGACAACACCTCTTTTCCACCCATTTTGTTGTGCAGAAGTTAAAATCAGATGAAAAGTTTTCCCTTTTTTGGAGAAAGATATTCCTAATTGAAAATAAAAGAACATTATTTTTATTTTATGTTCATTTTTAAACATCTCATGCAAGTTAGGTCAGATAAGATGCACTTGTGTTTGGTTGAGAAGTTCTGATCCATCACTTGTTAAAGATTACTTGTCTTGTTGACCCCTGTGTCTGTCTATGTGTCTGTCTGTCCTGCAGAGTCCCTGTGCATCCAGAGGTTCGAGCCCGGCCTTGGTCTCATCACTCCTATCAACCCCATGATGGCTGGAATCAGCCTGGTCCCGCCCCCTCCTGTCCCCCCAGACATGCCCATCATCAAGGAGATTATTCACTGCAAGAGCTGCACACTGTTCCCTCAGAACCCCAGTAAGTGTGTGAAACCACACACTCCGTGAACATGTCTTCTTCAGGGTTTCACACTGATGATGGTGACGATGCTGTTTTTCTTTAGATTTGCCTCCACCATCAACACGTGAGCGCCCCCCTGGCTGTAAGACGGTGTTTGTCGGCGGGCTGCCAGAGAACGCTACAGAGGAGATCATCAGGGAGGTGTTTGATCAGTGCGGAGAGATCATCGCCATCCGCAAGAGCAAGAAGAACTTCTGTCACATCCGCTTCATCGAAGAGTTCATGGTGGACAAAGCTCTCTACCTGTCAGGTGAACAAATGAGTGAAACACTGTGAAAAGTCTTAATCAAATGTCGCTTCAGAGCTGACAGAGTCTTGTGAAGTAAAATCATTGTTTTTATCAAATAAGTCTGGTGACAGAGCTGTGTCAGGTTAAAATGTCCAAAAGGGGAATTTCAGTTTTAAAAGCAGGGTCTTATGATTGAATAATTTGTATTTTATACAAAAGTTAGCGAATGTGTCCTGTAGATGAGGTAAACAGGCTGTAATGGTTGAAAAATAATCCTTCATGGTGTCGACTGAATCCTGATGGTCTTTGCTGCTGCTCTTCATGTCTTGGATTGTCATGTATGCACATGAAAGAGAGGGGAGGTGTGCTCTCCCCATCTTGGGCTTTGGTTTTCCACGTCTGCACATAGAAGGGCAGGGAGCACTCAGAAAATTTGCCAAACCCTCAGATATAACTCAGTAACAGTAACTCAAACATCAGTAACACTGTGGATTCTCTCTCCTCTCAGGGTACCGGATGCGTATCGGCTCCAGCACCGATAAAAAGGACTCGGGGAGGATCCACGTGGACTTTGCTCAGGCCAGAGATGACCTGTACGAGTGGGAGTGCAAACAGCGCCTGCTTGCCAGAGAGGAGCGACACCGACGCAAGATCCACGAGGACCTTCTCAGACCGCCGTCCCCTCCTCCCATTGTACACTACACGGAGCATGAGGCGACACTGCTCGCTGAGAAACTCAAAGGTGAGATAACAGATTTTACCTTTTTTCTAGAAAGATCAAGAGTCTTTATTTGACCTCCATGGTATAGTATGGTATAAAAAAAAAATGAAAACCTTTTAAAAAATAAGTAAAAAATTTTTTATGATTTCATGTGTGAACGTTGCCTGTAGACAACACTGTACCATTGTGGAACATCGTAATTTTACACTGCAGTTTTTTGGTCTTTTTAGGGGTTTCGTGAAGAAAGCAAACAAATGTCCTAAACATGCAGTGAAAATATCATGGAATGCAATAATTAATGAATTATCAATACATTTGACACCTTATCTTATACTGGTAATACCTGTCACTGCATGTTCACCCTCACTGTCCACATCCTCATCCTCATTTTCTTTGAATAAGTTTTCCTGAGCTGATTTCACCCATGCAGGTGTCTCTGTGTGGTGCTCACTGTGTTTCTGTTACTGCAGTGTGAGCCAGATGGTGGCAAATGATTTACTGTTGAGCTTTTTTTCTGGTGCTCACGGTTCGTGTCGGTAAGTATTTGTTTTTAGAGCCAGGTGAAGCGGTGCAGAGCTCTCTCTTTCATTTCCTGTCTGGTCTGAATTAAAGTCAGGTACAAAGAGATGTGAGGAGTGATAGCTCCAGCTCATTGCTGTTTGTGTATTCTCTAAATTTTGCTCCACACCTCCCATTCAAAGTTCATGATTCCATTTGTGTGATTCAGTGCTGCATCACATCTCAGCTGTTTATCTGTTAACTGTTGCTGGGGAACACATCATGAGATATCTCAGCCTCTGTCTGCAGAAATATTCCCAGTTTGAAGGACTCACAGTGATCCGTTCTGTTCCCACACAGCTGCTCAAAGCAGCTGCACTCACTCACATCAGCTCTTCTTTTAACAACACTCTGGTACATGTTTGTGAACCCAGGAGACCAGATTCTGGAGTCTGGAAAATGAAACGTTGTCCCATTCTTGCCTGGATATAGGATTTTGGTTTCTCAACAGTTCAGGTCACCTTTATCATATGTTTCCTTTTCTGATGCTCTAAATGTTCTCCACATCAACCCAGTTTTGGTTTCTGTGGTCATTCAGTTTCATTGATTCATCAGATGAGCTTCCCCACCTTCCCTGGTTGTATTCTGTTTACCTCCTCTGCTCAGTCTGCTCCTTGGTCAGACTCAGGAGCAGGTTGTTTGATTAGAGACTCAACCCTGAGGCCTCTGATTTTTTTTTTTTCAACCTCCAGCATCAACAGCCGTGTTCCCGCTGAATAACCTTTTTGAATCCATTCTCCTCCTCTAACAGCAGGGGAAATAAATTTAATACCTGCTCCATAGTCCCCGTTCGGCTGTGCCTCATTGTGCTCTCTGTAATGTGACTGTAATCTCTGCAGTGTGTGTGTGTGTGTGTGTGAATGAATGAGTCTATCAGAGCGGGGAATGTGTCTTCTTACAGATTGTGTTGCGGCGGGTATTGAGCTCATTAAATGTTCTTTAATTCACTCTGTTCTGCTGTTCAGTTATTATTATTCAAATGGAGGAAAACCACAAAGGCCCGCAGAGACTAATATGACTGAACGCAGCTCCAGGTTTAGGATGGAAACTTTAAAAATCACAAATGGCGACAGCCGTGATGAGTTCACAGAGGCGTTGGTGGTGAACGCCCCCCAGGAGGAAGGTTAGATCTGCTGACTGGGTGCTAAAGGTGCTTGAAATGTGTTCAATATCAGATCCTAAACACACAATGTTTGATCTGCATGAAGCATGAAGCTGGAGAGCAGAGAATAAAGTACCCTGATCCCAAAGGAATAAGTGAAAGCAGAACTAGGAGTGTGGTTCATTTCATAAAAGTCTGACCGTATGTCATGAGAATTTATTTCCTCTTGTCCTCTCAGATGACGTTTCAAACCTTGATTTTTATTTTTCTGTCAGATGATAATAAATTCAGCGATGCCACGGCAGTCCTGTTCACGTGGATCGACCGAGGCGAGGTGAACCGTCGCACCGCCAATCAGTTCTACTCCATGATCCAATCAGCAAACAGCCACGTGAGAAGGCTGATGGGAGAGAAAGCCCAGCACGAGGAGGAGATGGAGCGAGCCAAGGAGGCGTTCAAGAACGCCCTGATGGCCATACTGACGCAGTGTAAGAGGATATTACTTCATTATTTTTTAAATCAGTCGTAAAGCGGGATAACTGACTGAGCAGTTATTCAGGTAAGATCATCACCTCACCGCAGCTTCCAGGATTTCATTTTTATATTAAGTTTATTTCATAATCTCACCTTGATTACAGACACAAAGCTCCTCTGTCTTCTTAAACAGTGTTCATTAAAAACACTCACAGCTTAAATCAAGAATAATGAAGGAGTGAGACGGTAAAAGTCCTCCTTTAGTGGCGATCAAATATGAGGTTGTGGAGCTAATTGGATTTCAGCGATGCTTAAAAAACTGAGACCTTTAAAAAACATTTCAGTCATCAAGAGTCGACCTGCAGGGTCTCACCGTCTTTCCCTTTAATCCAGAGCCGTTTTCACCTCTCGTGTTTTAAAACCTTCCTCTGAGCAAGTCATGTACTCAGCCCCCGTCTCCATGACAACGCTCCTCAGTCCGTCTCACCATCAGCTCCATTATCTTCAGCTCGCTGTGTGGCGATGATTAGGTCAGACACACGGCACTCTGAGAGCCAGCGGTGAGACCCTACCAACTGTGTGTAAAGATGGACGTCAGCTTCCCACCCTTCTGTTAAAATGAAGCCAAATATCCCACAATGCACTCTGACATGTTGTGTATTTAGTAAATGTATGAACAGATCACTGTATTTACACATTAGGAGTCCATGAGTCGCTGTGTGTGCTGAGTCTGAAAGACCGTAGAGGTAAGTGGAGTCCGTCCTCATTCAGAATCCTTGTGCAGTTTGTCTGTTTCTCTGTGTTTGAAGCAGAAAGTCCAGAAACCAGGAAGCACAAACCAGTTTGGATTTTTTCTTTGTTCACACAGGTTTGTTGAGTTGAAATCATGTGACTACTGGAAATGTTTGCGTGAAAGACAGGAAAATGTCAGAGAATTGCTCTAAAAGGCAGCATCGAACAGAACGATTGGCTCTTTTATTATTATTATTATTATTATTATTATTATTATTATTATTATTATTATTATTATTATTATTGTTTTTATTATGATCATGCCACATTTATCTAACCTTAAATGTGTCATGTGACCTGTTAAATAGATGAAGCGTGAAATGAGCCTTTATTCTGGATAAATGCTGTCTTAGTGAGTTGTGAAGGAGCTGCGGGTGATGTAAGTACAGAGTGATGGAGGGGAGAGACCGGCTCATCACGTGACACTCACACTGTTAGACTCGTGAAACTAACACAACAAATAAACACCTTTGATATGAAAATTGTTATTTAAAGTTTCCTGTATTTGATTTTAAACCTGATATTTTTGTTTCCAGTGATCCAATCAAACCTTTATTTTGTAAAACTGAGAGGAGAATTTTAGAGTGAACTGGTCCTTTAATTTAAGTGCTGTTGTGTTCAGTGTGTGTCCACGGTCTCCCCTCTGTCTGCTGTACAAGCCTCAGTCACAGCTACAGTGCTACATAAACCGCTTGTTTTGTCTCGACCCTCCTCCCCTTCCTCTTCCTCCTCCTCTTCCTCCTCTTCCCTCTTCACCCCCAAAGTCGAGCAGATCACCAGTGTTTTCACCGCTGCCACCAGACAAAAGGCATGGGACCATTTCTCAAAAGCTCAGCGCAAGAACATAGACATTTGGAAAAAACAGTGTGAGGTTGGTACTCCTTCTTCTGCTTCCTCCTCTTCCTCCTCCTCTTCTTTCTGATTTCTCTGCTCTGATGTCACCAGCAGACAGACCTGTGGGACTCTAAGTTGTTTTCCTGGATGCCTCAAAAACAGACAGGCCTCTGATCTGTCTTTCTCCCTCCTGACGTAAACCAAAGATCTGACGCCTCCTGGAAAGTGTCAGGGGCTGAAACGGGAACAGATTTTTCCAGGGTTACATTTTTGATTAATATTTCATCCAGATCACAAGATGGAACATGAGAAACTTTGATATAAGGGAGGGGGAATCAGTCTGTTTTCAGCTGAGTCAGCTCTCGGTGCAGCATGTTGCTCTGCAGAGTTTATTCCTGTGGAGGAAGATTCAGAATACTGAGGGGAAATATATCATTTAGAGTATTTTTGGTGAAACGAGAGGTAAGAAGACATCTCGAGCATGCTTCAGTCCCCGTCTTTACTGGATAGTTCCTGCGGTAAGTCAACCTACACCTGTTCCTCTGTATCATCTGATTCAGAGGAGGTGTCGTTGGTGCTCTTCTCCTCTGTGAGCTCCTCTCAGTCAGAGATGTGCTGTGAGATCTCAGCTGACAAATGAACAGATAATGAAAATGGCAGCAGGAAAGAGATCTGATTTCCCTGAAGGCTTCGGCGTCGCTGATGAGAGAAAATGCAGCTCTCTGCTCTCGTTCCTTCCTGTTTAAGGCTGCTCACATGCACAGAAATCACTTTATGGAGCTTGTAGTGCATCAGGGCAGCTATTTTAATGCACTTTTAGACTTACGATTTTATTCAACTAAAGCTAAAAGGAAGATTTATACACAAGTTGAGACTGGAGTGGCTCCTAAAGGATCATTTTTGTACATTTCCCCTCCAAAAGTCCAAAGTATTGTTTGTTAGAGGCTCAAATAACTTCAAAAACCAAAACAGAAGTGCCTTCAACTGGCATTCTTTCTGATGTCAAGCCAGGGGCGACTCCTCTGGTTAAAAAATCAGTTTAAATTGTATAAATTATTTCCTCAGTAAACATTTTCATAACAATTTCAATGTCTCAATCTGTAATTTTAAGTCAGAACAGTTCAGCAACCTCTTTGTTTCGTCTTTTCGCTGAGTTCCTCCTGCACTGTGGGTCTCTTCTCTCTCTGATGTTTCAGGAGCTGAGGAACGCTCACAGCGAAGAGATCATGGGGATCAGACGAGAGGAGGAGATGGAGATGTCTGACGACGACCTGGACGAGAATCCCTGCAAGAGGCTGCGTACTGAAAATGGTACAAAAGATGAAAAAAAATTACAGTCGTGTTTACGGATCTGAATTTCAATAAACCTGGAACCCACTTTATGACACTATGTAAACTTCTGGGAATGATGGCTTTGTCAGGTCTGTCCTCAGGAGGGGAAGAAAACACAAACTTCAAATCTTTGTTTGTTAAACGTAGGTGGGATTCTTCATTTGTTATGCATTCCAGGAAGTCAGGAAATCTAAACGCTGATTGTCTTTAGTGACTCAGCATCAAGCAGATGTGCTTCTCACATCTGTGTTTGATCATATTTATACAGAGAAATAAATCGTCCTCAGATGACCCTTGATTGAAGCCAGGATGTCAGAACTCTAGATTGTGTTCCTCCTGTTTTTACTCTCTGTACTTACTGTTTCCCGCAGACACCACAGCCTGCTGACACCTGATTGGTCAATATTTTCCAGAGTAAAGAATAGAACTTTTGGTCTCCCTTCTATCCTCTGGTCTTGTTCCTTCCCTCCTTCACCCTGCAGGAGTGTGTGATCCGGCGTCTCTGAAGGAGGAGAACGACTCCCTGCGCTGGCAGCTGGATGCCTACAGGAACGAGGTGGAGCTGCTGAGGAAGGAGACGAGAGGAGCGGGTCGACCCGAGGACGACCACATGCAGACGCACACATTGACCAACTCGCATGCACCGACGCACAGCCCCGAGGCTCAGATCCAGCTGCTGCAGCAGAGCATGCACAACATGCAGCAGGTAGAATCCTCTTCTGATGCATCTTTAGTCATGTTCAGATGTCAGCCTTGCATGTTCTTCATGAGTCATGCTTTGGAGGTGTCCCTGGATTATCTCAGACCAAATCAGTCCATGTACATCTCTAGTTAAACAAATGTTTTAGATTCTATTGTTTAAGCTCTTATTACACATCAGGCAGCGAGAGGGGAGAAACACACCAGCACCAGCACGTTACTGAGGTGACTCAGAGTGTTCTGGTTTCAACCTCCAGGTGATTTGAACATGCATCTCTCTTCTCTAAATAAACATGTCTTGGAAGATGCCTCCGAGCAAGGCATTAAACCCTGCTACAGATCCAGGTGTTTGTGTGTGTGTGTTTGTGTGTGTGTGTGTGTGTGTGTGTGTGTGTGTGTGTGTGTGTGTGTGTGTGTGTGTGTGTGTGTGTGTGTGTGTGTGTGTGTGTGTGTTCATGTTTGAGCCTGTTAATGTGTGTGCTCAGACAGGTTTGCATCAGAAAACAGCTGTGAGCTGAGCTTATTTACTTCCCCGAAGCAAACACAAAAACAAGCAGAGTGTTTTTCAGCACTGATTCAGAGCTCTCCCATGATGCTTTGCTGCTCTGATTTAATAAACACAGAGACAGTTTGTTAGAGCATGGCGCTCGTTTGGTACGAGTTAGCCTGATGTGACTCGACTCCCTGTCTGTCTCAATAAAAAGTGACAGCGCTGATAGAAGCAGGCACATTACACACTCACACACACACACACACACACACACACACACACACACACACAGACACACACAGCCTGCTGGCTTCTTTTAATGTGTTGCTGATTTGACTTCTCACTGAGTGAGAAAACGTCACAGTACTGTCGCTCCTCGTCTGTCACCTGGTGGTGTTCTTTCATAGGCAAAAAACTGAGAGCTTTACTGGCATGACATCCTGTTCTGATTACTTTACACATCATCAGGTTAAATATAAACATCATTAATGGGTGAATGCAAATAAAATGCACGCTAAAAGTCACTGTTTGTGGATTACATTGTGTGTGTGTGTGTCTTATTAATGTCCATTTATGTGTGTGTTTTTCCCTCAGCAACTCCTGAGTCTGCAGGAGAAGCTGAAGAGTAAAGAAGCCGAGCTGGAGCAGGCCCGAGAGGAGCATCACTACCTAGAGGGGGAGGTGCTCACACTCAGAGACAAGGTGTGTGTGAATGCTCTGAGCTGATTGGTTCTTGGTTATTCTCCTGATAAATAACCATATATTTTAACAAACAATGATCCTCTTGCAGCAGAGAGGAGAGAAGCAATATGATGCAACACAAGTGACAGTCTGTGTCCAAACACACACACGCACACATTTTAAATCACCTCAGAGAAACCTGTCCTGCTACAGCTTCTACCCAGAGGACCTGTTTTCCTTTAAAGTGCTTTTACTTTTTTTTCTAAGACTCTCTCATGGTTTGTAAACACATGCACACACACATACACACACACACACACAAACAAGGTTTTCATGATGAAGGGGGTTGAAGGACATGAGGGCTGCTATGGTAACGGTCCTGCCTGGATGTTTTTCTGTTTCATTCCTGCAGAGTGGTTTGACCCGAGACATGCCACTGAGTGTGATGATACATTTTGTCTTGATTTTTGTCCTAAAAATGTTAACCTTCAAAAAATATATCAGAATCTGGAGTGCAGACAGTTTTTTTTTAATTAACAGGATGCAATGTTTTATAAAATGTATCAAATTTAAAGAAACATGCAAAGATACGGATGATCAGAGGCCTGTACTATGAAACTGGATTTTCTCGTATCGAGGTAACTTCAGGGTTAGTCCTGGATTTTCCGTTGTACAATTCTACGCATTCATTTAGCAGATGCTTTTGTCAAAATCAACTTCAACATAAGCAAGAATTTAAACAGGAAGGAAAAACCTTATGATGCTGGTTCACTTCTTACAGCTAACCTGCTCCGGAGCAGGTTAAGATCTGGGTAAGAGATGAACAAGTATAAAAGCACCATCTCCTGACCAAGAGGAGAGAGAGAGTTTTTAGGGATGGATGCAATCCTTTTGATGTCCCTGATGATGTCCCATACCAAAGATTCAGATTTTCATCAGATGGACTGTGTTGCATTTGTTATCTGATGGAGCCATATGTTATAAAAGTAATGTATTATTAAGAATAAGAATGATAAGAATAAGAATACCTTTATTAGTCCCACAGGGGGAAATTCTACAAATTACAGTCAGGTGCTTTTGAAATAATGAGGTTAATAATAATGGTCACACATACCTGCAGAAACAGTAATTTATGGAACCATAACTAGTCATGCCGTCACTGTAAGAAATTAACGTTTAAACACAAATCACACTCACACAGGGGGCGAAGCCTCATATGAACTCAATAGAAAATATAAACCACTAAAGAGCACTGAGGAAGAGCTCTGCTCCAAACAACTGTACCGTAATAAAGTCAAACTGAGTGATCAGAGTGCTGTCCGTTTATACTTTACCATGAATTGATATTGGATAATCTCATTTTATTCAATTTACACACTAACAGAGTTTCTGTCAGCATTCCTTCCTTGCTTTTACTGCAGTAACAGTGTTGCTTTTGTCTTGATGATGTGTTTAAATTCTTCATATTTTTGAAGAATGATTGTTTCCTCCTCCATGGTAAAGTAAGCTGCCCTGTATCTCCATGTCTTTGATTGGTCAGACGCTGCAAACTCCACCTCTTTTAGCGTGAGCGTGCTCCGATCAAGACTGGAAAAACTCTGGATTCGAGTTAATATCCAGCTTCATAGTATCACTTACCAGGATTTTGAATGTCTCGTTAAGTCAATACAAGTAAAGCTGAGAGATCCCAGGATGTGTTAATCCAGCTTTGTAGTGCAGGTCCCTGGACTATGTCTCATAATGTTACAGAGCTCAGAGTCTGCATACGTTCAACAGGTGTGTCCCTTTAATCCACGGTGAGTGTGTGCATGTTTTTGATGTCGCGTTGAATCATTGATTAGATCAGAGTTTCTCAGCGGACAAAACAGACACATTCATAAAACAACAGAACAGAAAACAAACGCTCCTCTGCTGCATGTTAAACACTGCTCTCACTGCAGGTTTCACTGCTACACAGCTCATAGTCTCCCTCTCTCTCTCTTTCTCTCTCTATTTCTCTCTTTAGTTGCTGAACAATGGAGTGGAGGCTATGGACGGAACCAATGGAGAGCTGCATGAAAAGGTAAAAACTGTGACAAGATGTCTCCTGAATATCCAATCATTTACTTTATGAAGCTTACATGACCGTTATAGTTGCAATTAGCGGCCTGCTGCGTATGAAACCAGATGATTTGGAAGGAAGATAGAACACAGGCGGATGTCTGTCTAACATGAGTCGGGTTCTGTCCGAGGTTTCTGCCCGTTAAAGGGAAGTTTTTCCTTGCCATTGTAACTTGCTAAATATTGCAAAGTGCTGTTCTCATGGTGGGTTAAGATGAGATAAGACTTCTTATCTTGTCTTGATGTTGGGTTTCTGTTAATAAAATTTTATTACCATTTACAGGTCTAGACCTGTTAACGCTTGGAAAGCGTCTTGAGATAACGTTTGTTATGAATTGGCGCTATATAAATAAAGACTGATTGATTGATTGATTGAACACATCACACAAATTAAAACCAGAAAAAAATCTGCCAATGAATCCAAATATTAGATTTTAAAAGTCAACTCAAGGTGACTCTGCAGCTAGGGAACAGTTCAGCAGTGAGTCAGAGGTCAAAGGTCAGTAGGATGAATCATATTTAAGCGACAGAGCTCAGAGTTCAGCCTGTTATCCTCATCGTCTGAAGCATCTAAGTGCACTTAACCGTTAGTCAGAGAGACAACACACACACATATTACACACATACTGGTATAGACACACATATGGACGCATCAGTACATGTCAACATATCATGGGAGATAAACTTTTAACCCTGCAGCTGCTGGAGCGTGAGCTAAAGGACGATGATCTATAAATAAATCTGCTCAGAGTCAGCCTCTGTGCTCCGTTCCTTTAAATCTGTGACGTGTTGAATTAAACATGTATGATCCATGTGTGTTAAGTGCATGTTTGTCCTGCACATGTGTACACCATGTACTCTGTGTTTCTATTAATCAGAGCAGAAAACAACAGGTAATTCAAACGCAGAGCAGTAAAGTGTTTCTGTTTCCACTTAATTAGAGGACTAGAAAACAAACATACAGTTATTTCCTGATTCATGTTCAGGTGCAGATTTGTGCTCTGTTTTTAACCTACATGTGTGAAATGTGTGTGTGTTGACAGGGTCTGAACGGGTGTGTTCCCGCACTGTTCCTCAGCAGAGAGAGGAGGAGTGAGGTCATCACGAGGGGCGGAGTCGCATCCGAGAAGGAGGCGCTGCTTCTGGGTGAGTCTGAGTTTCTGCTGGGAGGGAGGAGAAGTTTAAGAGCTTCAGCATCAGCACTTTAAACACTTAAATCATGTTTTCAGTTAATAATTCAGGAGCAGTTTCTCAGTTATAACTTCAGGAAACAAAAAACTAAAAAATAAGAAAATTTACTCTGCTTCAGTGTCCAGTTCACAAAGCGATGGAGTCACCAAACCTCTGCTGTTGGTGCTACACATTGAGATTTCTCTGCATTGATTTCTTTGTGTTTCCTGCAGAGGCAGAACAGCTCACAGCAGGGTCTGACTGTTTGTTAGCTTAGCATTAAAGATGATTGAACACCCCCGCACATAACACTGACACCAGCAGCAGCACCATGTTCTCTCAGTTTAAACTCTGCTGTCTCCTCTGTGTGTGTGTTCAAACGTCACAAACACAACAGCTGGACTGAATCCATCTCGGCTGCGTGTTTGTCTCTGCGGTATAAATCGTGATGTTGTAGGACGTGCAGCAGCAGCTCTGAGAGCAGCTCGCAGTGATCAGTGACTGTGTGTCCGGAGCAGAGGAGAGCAGAGGAGCAGCAGCACATTCATCTCTATTAGCTGTGCAGAGAAAATCCAGATATGAAGGAGAGGAGGCTCGCAGCCCCGTCTGCTGCTGCAGCTGAAGGCCTGTCTTCATACACACAGAGGTTTACACAAGTATTCATATTTCTCTCTGCACACATAAGGATTCATTTCATGATGCATGGCAAAGAGCACAAGTCAGAAGTGACTTTCTAATGTCTTGATGGAGTGCAAACTTCCAGTCACACCAAAGTGACTATGCCTTCAGAAAGTCACTTTGTTTTGCACTGTTCACGTCCCCAAACGTCAGTCCCATAGGTCGACAGTAAACGGCATGTCATTGTGCTTAGTTTGGAGTTTGGAGTCTCTTTCAAAGCCTGCAGACCTGCAGAGGATACGTGTGTTGTGAAAGTGACCCTGTGAGTTACCATGACCCTGATGGCTTTGGACCTTTTCAGACCTGCTGCTGTAAATCAGGTTTCACGACATCTGAGAAGGTGTTGACCTTATCTGTAGCTGAGGAGAGTTAGCAGGACACGGTTCCTTGGAGGTTTTCTTGGTCTAAGTTGGACATTTAACTTTCTTTTTTAAGTGCACACACACACACACACACACACACACTGCAGATCTGTTCCATGTGAGCAGGTCTGCTGGAAGGAATTGAATTAGGCCTGTCTGTAATTGCAAGCGCTTCGCCACATAAATCAAGGAAATAAATATTGGCTGTGCCCAGTCCTCCAGGGAATGCCTCTCTACTCTCCACCACCCTCCACCATCTCTCTCTCTCTAACACACACACACATTCACCACAACACACACACAGCCACTCTCCCTCTGCATGGTTGCCTACCTTTGCAGGACCTCTCAGAAGTAATCAAGTCAGGAGCGTTTTCTGCTCCGGCCAGCGTTTTTTACAGAGAGCAGCTCTGCAGTTTGTTTATTGTGCAGCAGTTCATGAGGATGCAGATTGTGGCCTCAAATCCACCTCAATCACTTTCTCCTTCTCCCTCTCTGTCAGCTTTATTAGCTCGATCAGCGGGTGTGTTCACAGAATAAGCAACACTGGAGGAGAAAGCAGCATAAACATCAGAATCTACACAAAGAACTGTTTCAGGGAACCCTGGTGATTTTAATTCTTTGCTCCTTTAACCCAGCTTTTTGGGTCTATATGCGTGTTGCTACTGAAAGATTGAATTATCTGCAGCAGGTTAACAGGGTTTAATATCTGTTTAATCCTTTATGGATCAAAGTGAGTCCACTTAAAGTCCTTGTTTGAGTCCCTGACAGGTTCAGATTGTTGTTCAGTGTGTCTGAAAACATGAAAGAGGATCCCTGTGAAGTTGAGAAAGAGAAACACACACACACACACACACACACACACACACACACAATGCACTTGTGGGTATTTCTCTACCCTGATTTTACTTCTCTGGATCTTACGTCTGATTGTTTCTGTCCATCCTGTCCTTGATTATCTTTCACAAACTGACTTTGCTCGTTCTTTCTACAGGTATCATATCAACCTTCCTCCACGTCCATCCATTCGGAGCGAACCTGGAGTATCTGTGGTCATATATACAGAGACTGGACTCAAAGGTAGAAACTCACGTTGTCTGATTTCTTATTAGTATCAAAGCAATTGTCTGTTTTTGTGATTGCAGTCTGCTCGTTGCAGAGAGTGATGTAACAGAGAGTTTAACACCAGCCTGTCTGTCTGTCTGTCTGTCTGTCTGTCTCTTAGGTGTCTGCGGGGGATCTTGAGCGTCTCATGGTCCGTCTGCCGTCCATGTTTCGTCAGGAGCTGAGCGGCGTCGGAGCGACTCTGGAGAAACGATGGAAGTTTTGCGGTTTTGACAGTTTGGGATCTGCGTGACGAAGGCAGAACACACACACACCTTGAGGACGTGAATGAACACTTTGTGTGTGTGTGTGTGTGTTAAAAATTCTGTTAGAAAAACGGCAAGACTGAAACAAACACTGGAGACTAAAGAGGAGACTTGCTTTCAGCTTTGCTGTTGTTGAGATGGAATAACTGATGGCCCAGACCTCCTCCTCCCCCTTGCTGCAGATCTTCAACACAGTGAGCGCTCTTTGTTCACGATAACAAGTTTGTCGGTTCACCTGAAAGAGGAAAGTAAACCAAAGTTAATCCACAAGATTAGTCACATACAAAACTTCTAACTCCTGATTAAAATTTTCAACAATTTTTACCATTTTCTGACATTTTATGGACCAAACAACTACTTGATTAATCAGGAGAATAATAAATAGATTAATAAGTCATGAAATTAATCGTTAGTTGCAGCCCTATTATTATGACAGCAGAAAGAGAAAGCGATAACTGCTCTAGTCCACAAGGGGGCGCCAAAAGCTACAGACAGGAAAGTTCCTCACAGGAATTCAGAAGAGTCAGGGGAAATGATTTACAGATGGAGACTTTTTTTTTTAAATTTCTCTGCAAAATGTTTAAAGTTGCAGTCCTTAATATTTACTTTCTGTTTACAACATCTAAATAAAGGCTGTTCTGTTGCCTCTTATGGCTAAAATGAAAACTACAACACCAAGCACTAAAGTTTATGAGGCTTAGTTTGTGCATCATCTCCTCCAACACTCTGCAGCAGCTGGGACAGACATTAAAATTACACAACAGTAGGAGTTATTCGATGGCTGCCGGTCTTGTTTGTTTTTGTAGCACAAACAGAGACATCAGGATTAATTTTAGTCTCTTTTATAGGAACTCCTCACAGGATCACACTCTGTAAGAGCACCATCAAAAAGCTTTTTTTTACTTTCCCCTGAGGACAAAAACAATGACCATATTTATTTTATCATTCTTAACAGCAGACATTTTTACCTAACAACAAAAGAGGAACAGCGCTCTGGGTTCGAAATGAAGATGATGTTGGCTTGTTGTGGAGATAATCGACTCAGGCAGGAGGAGTGAAACTTGAGAAACAGCAGAGGAGGAGGAGGAAACTTATCATTCCTCGTGATTTATACATACATAGACATTAAACAGCTGTTTATTTGATGAATTGAGAAGAGATTAACTACAGTCTATGTGAGAGTCTGATACAGCTCAATCTGATGTGACATTTTAAAAGCTAAAGACAGAGACAAGGAGGAACAGAACTCAGAGGTTTTTCTCTGTTTGTTACCATCAGCTTTATTTTACGTGTTCAAAGCCAACAATGTAAAATGCAGAAGATGATTCTGTGATTTTTGTATTGAAATCGCCATAAGAAATGTTTGTTTTCTTTTTGAATAAAGTTCTTGTAAATAAGAGATTTTGCCCAAGCCTGCTCCAGCTCTTACTTCACACTTAATCAAAAGGTAAATTTAAGAAGTAGAAGGACTGCCTGCCTCCTGGACCCTGACAGATAAACAATTCCAAAGGTAAGTATAAGAGCAGTTTATGACTGCTGTAATAGTCAAAGAAACATGCTAACTTTTTTTGGTACTGAACGACCACTAAATCCAGCACGAGCAGACATCAAAGACAGCTGCTCAGTGATGGATCAAGCCTTAAATGTATGGATAAACAACCCAGATCTGTGAAACAATTCCAGAATCACTGTTATTTCTTTTCCCTGAGCCAAACTCTACAGTGGGTCAGCCTAAACAGCGGTGAATCCACAAACAGGGTGATGTAAATGACTGCTCTCACACAGGGAGCTGCCTCTGATGTAACACTCGGGTAACACACAAAAATCTTGATTGTGTGTGCATGTGTGTGTCTAAATCTAGGGCAGAGCTTTGGTGTGTGAGACACAGTCTCTGCTAAACCCACAGACCCAATCATTGATCCACTCAAATTTATGCAAAAAAAACCCCATCCTCCTTTTTTATGACTGTCTGCAATACCTCCTTACCCAAAAGCCCATTATTTCAAAAAGACATTTCTGTTCTCAGGATCAGTTTTAATATATTTAAGTTAAGCAGAAAGCAAAACATGACAAAAAAATGTTCTTCGATCTATTTTTATATATTAAAAAAAGAGATTTTTTGTTTTTATATATATATATATATATATATATATATATATATATATATATATATATATATATATATATATATATATATATACAGTGGGGGAAATAAGTATTTGATCCCCTGCTGATACTAATATACTTTTTCACTTGATAAAATGCACAACAATTTATAACTTTTATACTGTGTTTTTATGCATTTTCAACTGATACTCTGTCTATACTTATAACCAGTAAACAACCATAAAAATTAGAGTGTGTTAATTTCCCAGGGCAGTGGGCAAACTTACAAATTCAGCAGGGGATCAAATACTTATTTCCCCCACTGTATATATTCTCAAGGACTAAAGGTTTAACATGTTCTATGCATCTTGGGTTTATGAAAAGAAAGTTTGAAAGTTTAAATATGTAATGAAAAAAATCCAGCCCAAAATTAAATGAAAAGAAAACCTTGGAACATTAATATGAAAAAAATATTGGAAAAAAAAGAAAGACATCTTCCCCAAAATTAAAAAAAAAAACAAGGGGTTAGCAATTTTTTCAAAGTATATTTTTTTCCATATTCTATGCCCCTTGGGTAAATGAAAATAACGTTTTAAGGAAATAATTAAAAAGAAAAATCACCCTCAAAATTTATATTTTATTAAGATTTTTGGGGGGAATATTTTTTTCTCTTTCAAAGATATGAGGTCCAACAGGTCCAACATCCCAGTAAACCTGGGAACATAAATATCTAAGACATAATGACAAAAGGCAGCCAACCATTTATTTAAAAAAGTAAGCGTTTGTTTGTTTGTTTGTGTGTGTGTGTGTGTTTGTTTTCTGCCCACTCTGTCCCTAATGGATTCATTAATGCAGATACATCTAATTCGTCATGATCAACATCCACACAGCTAATAGAAGGAAAATGTTAATGTTTCAGTGAAGCTGTCATAAACTATTTCATGAACTGAATTTGAGATATTTAATATAGAGTTAATTTTATTGTCCTTATTCCACTTCACAGTAATGGTTCTGTTAATCTAAAATGACACAATTTCATTATGTTTCTTCTTCCATCAGTGTGAAGCTATTGGTTTATTCATCTCACACTAAATTTCATCCTTTTGTTTAACCTCCTGACCATTTTAAAAACATCATCAATTTATTTATCCATTAAGATAGTCATGTTGTAGTGCTGTGTTTGCAGCCTGCTGTCAGATAAGATCAGCTGAATGTGTCACATTAGTTTGCATTATGAAATCACAGACAGGAGCATCTCTCAGCTCTTACAGCAGCAGCCTGAAACACTTCACACGTATATTGCTGCTTCCTCCTCAGGGCAACACAAGTGGGGAACATCTGCGTATCTAAGGTAATGCTGCACCTCTGAGCAGGGAGCGCACACCATCACAAAGGTGGAGGACTGCTCCCCGTAGTATTTATCTCACTGTTGGATTCACTGTCAACAGCAGCCTGTTGTCCCTCTCTGTGGACGCCCTGCTGCTTCTGGTAAGAAGACCAAACCTGGAAATCAGTTGACAGACAAGTCAGGAATCTGGAATATGTCAGGAATAGTAAAATACATCAGGAAAGAGAGTTAAGAAGAGATTAGACTGTCAAAAGATAATAAAAAGAATCGTCACCCGCCTCCACTCAGATTTTCTCAGAGTCCCTAATAGTCATTTCTGTGCAGACTATGGCTGCACAATGGCAACGCTCATGATGGAGGTCTTTTGGCTTCAAAATCATACAATGGTAAAAGGCGGTGCCACGCTGTCGATTCTATATACAGTCAATGGTTTCATCCCAAAACCGTTGTCATGTAAACAGGACCTTACAGCAGGCCAGTTCGTGCAGTGATGGGTAGGTTATTGGACGGATGAAAGGGCACCATTAGTCCAGAAGTCCAAATTGTATTTGAGCTCCAAAAAAATCTAATTTAAAAGGTTGCAAAGACTTTTATGCCTGCTCCAGTTACATAAACCAACTTCCTTCTGTTCTGTGTTTTTCCTGCTTCACCTCACTGAATCTCCACACAGAAGTCACAGGTGTTAGCAAGTATCAAACTCTCACTCATTCTCCTCTGCTGAGCCACACCCACTCCCTCATACACACCAGCACCCAATGCAGCAGAGCAAAGGACACTTCTGCCCCTTTTTCTGCATTCTGTATATCATGCATTCCTATTTTTCTTGTTTGTGCAATCTGCTTTTTAACAAGTTTTCACAAGAACATTTTAATGCAGAATACAGCATTTCCTCCCCTTTTTTTTTCAGGAGTTAAATTCATTCTGCGTTATGTCATTTTGTGCTCCTCAGTGTTTCTGTCCTCTGTCTTTGTCCTACATTCCCACCTCTTCCATTTATCTCTCCTGTCGTCTCTCTCTCTCTCTCTCTCTCTCTCTCTCTCTCTCTCTCTCTCTGTTATTCTTGTGTCTGAAAGCAACATTAAACACAAATAGAAAGAAAAGAGGATGTAGCTGTCAGTGCTGCAGGACGATCCCTCAGGCCAGTAAATCCCCCAGCTCCTTGTCCTCCTCTCCCTGCTGGATCGACACACAAAAATAAAAAATTATTCAGTGATGACAGCTGAGGAAAAATGAAACCAGCAGTGGATGAGGGGAATTTAAAACATCATGTGTCTTCTTCTGCTGCACTGAGATCAGACCTGTAGCGCTAAAGACAAACACAAAGCCCAGAAGCCAGTGGGCTCCACATCCTGACTGGAAAGTGTGTGGGTGTGTGTGTGTGTGAAGCTGTGTGACAGCGCCTGTAATCACCCTCAACTCTTTGTGTTCTATTTGCCAAAGGCGGTGCTCATCCTCCACTGCTGTCACCTCTCCTCCACTGCTCATCACGCCTGGCAAACATTACTAATGAATTTGTAAAATACGTTGAAATTATAAAATGTAAAATGTATGACCACACTCTAGCTGGATGTAACATTATGCTCTACTTAGAGCTGAAAAATATGACAAAGATATGCTTGACTTTAGGCCCTGTTGGTGTTACACCTGGAGGATGAGCAGGTGCTCGTTAAGGGGAGAGTTCAGGGAGAAAGAAACAATCACAAAGATTACTAAGCTCATCTTGGAGAAAATATTAACCAGAGACAAGGCAGTGAGATTCCGCTGAACTATGTTTTAAATAGTCTTCATGTATTTAAAACACAGAGACTGGACTGTGTATGCAGAGTGTATTAACACTCACAGCATGCTCTGCAGCCAGCTCTGTCCATCAGTGCAGACAGAACAGAGGTCGTGCTCTGCAGAGTGCTTCACTGATCAAGCCACGTTCACCAGCAGCATCTCGCCCTCTCATGAAGACAACAGCACAACAAAATGCTGCACAACAGTTGCTTAGCAACCTCAGCCTGGTCAGTGTTAGAAGAGGAGGAAGGAGCTGTCCTCGACAGGACATCACGTTTGTTTAAGAGACCTGCTGAGATTGGAGTGAGAAAAGACACTCTACGGTTGAGGAAACACTCTTTAAAGTAATTTTTATTTGTGGCTCAATTATTGTTATAACATAGAACTTATTTGTGTAGCATCATTTGTTTGTATCTTTATAATTATACCTGTCTGGGCTGTACCACTCATAGGCTAACACAAGATTAGATCAACCCCAGACCTCCTTAAACAGTTATTGTGATACAAAATGGTTAGATAAATGGATGTTAATATAGAGATACATAGTCTGTAAGTGAACTAATGCCGCCCAATTTAAAAACATACAATATTTTTCTGGAGCTGTAGTGTTGAAGTGCAATTTCAAAGCATCACTCAGAAGGATTTTCTTTACTTCAATATAACTTCCTTACAGTTACAGTCTCATTTACCTTCAAAACATCTTTCAGAGCGTAACTCTGATTTATTACACTTAAGTAAAGCTGCTGCATTCTGATGCTACAGTTTAAAACAGGAGTAACACTGACACCTAGTGGCCAAAGCAGTAAACTTCTGTGTTTAGAGCAGTTTAAAATGAAGTGGCGCTGTTCACAAATGCAATCATGAATATTGAAAGAAATTTTTAAGCATTATTACCTATATTTTGTGTATTAATCAATATTAATTGTGATCATTATAGGCTTGTATTAATGTGTGTATTTACGGAAGGTTGAACACGGAAGGTGGGAAACATGCGGAGCCAGCCTGCACTGAAGAGGACACCGTCTCAAATTAGGAAACTAATGTTTATTATAGGCGGAGCTACGAGTATATCATGGGGTTCAGGATGAGAGAGGGGATTCTTCTTTTTTGGAAGGCCCCGGAATTGTATCAGGGCTGTGAGGGAGAGGTAAAGAAGAACCCAGAATTCTGTCGCACATTCTTGATCTATTGTAATCATTAAATTTGGCATAGACTGAGAACTCGACCGTCTCCTTCTACTTCTTCAAGCCACATCATGTGTTCTGCACTGGAAATGGTAAAAGTAATTTGGAGTCAGATTCTTTAGTTTAAACAAATGGAAATTTTTTAGAATGGTGGACAGATGATCATTTCCAACAATATCAAGAGTGTCTTTTGACACCTAAACCTTTATGTGAACCTAACTGAGAAATAAACAGACACAAAAACCACAGTGGAGATTTTCTGTAGTGCTGATAATCATGCTTTATTAAATCAATAATTGGAGAAAAACTCAAGGAGGCTGCAAAAAATAATCAATGCTACACTTCTAACTTCAGTCATATCAAAGTGCTGAGCGACACGCAGGACTTCACTTCTCTCTGTCCTTGATGAAAGCAGCAGTGGTGTTTTATGGCCACATGGTGACGCCCAACTGGACTGATCTCCTAAAAACTAACACACACACACACACACTGCAGACCTCCAGGAGCCAGTTCTGCCTCTGCAAACAAGCACCAGATGGACCCTTATTTAACGTGATTGGCCAGGTTGATGGTACTACTGAAGAGCCTCATTGAGTGGTCGTTTGCCAGAAGAAGAACACAAAATAAAAAAACACGTGCTCAGGGAGTGCAGGCCGCTCGCACTGTGAGCATGTCATTGAAATGGCTGTATGACATAATCAGTCAGAGCGCGAGGTCCAGTCATCCTGCTTACATGAGGGTAAATGCAAACAGCACTCAAGATCTCACGCTCTTGTTCTAATGCGACACCACTGCTCTTAATCTACAGCAGTGCATCCATATTTCTGTCTCGAATTGAGTTAACATCAACAGGGAGCCTCTCTACCTGTTGAGGCAATCTTAAGACTTCAACTTATCGTTGAGGCACATAGTTTAGTTTCTTGGTTTAACAGGGTATTCGTTCCTTGTGAAACTTTCTCCTGTTAAACCACATTTAGTTTCATTTGTTTCAGTTAATATTATTGTCATAAATAACAATGCATACATTTCCCATAACCGTTCAATTCGGCTATATACATTATGTACATGTCACAGAAAAATGAATCCTAAGTCATATTTATCCAATATGGCACATCTTATAACCTAGACTCGAGTCTAGTTTGGCATAAATTAATGTCAAGTTTGGTACAAAAATAGTTTATATTTACAAGAACAGAAATCCAGATCTTTATCAAGTAGATTATTTTGCTTAATCAATAAATAAAAAGGCAGTAGGGAAAAGGGGAAGATTGAAAGATTCGTGTTTTTTTTAACGTTTTTTTTTTTTTTTTTACACTGATCGAATGCTTATGTGCACAGTCGCTGTGTCAGAGCCAAGCTCATTGGACAGTTTGAGGGTGTAGGTTCCAGCATCCTCCTCCCTCACACCAGTGATGATAAGAGTGGTTAAGTCCTCTGAGGTCTCAATGTGGAAGCGTCCACCGGCAGTCACTTCGATGGTTCTTCCACTGCGTGACCATTCTATGTGTTTCGCATCACCTGAGAAGGCACAGGCAACTGTGAGGACTTTGCCAGGCTCAATGCTGATGTCTTCTGGCAGCGCCTCAATCCTGGGAGCACATCCTGGAGAACCACAAAACAGAATGGTTACAGGACAGGAAGGAAGGTAACAGGTGCTGCTGCGGGTTATTGTTCAGAGTGAACTTCAAAATGACACAGACTTCAAGAGATCACACTAGCAACATCCTCTCACCAATTGGTCTGAACGTAGATCCCTCCATGTGAGAGGCCATCTCTGTCAGGCTGCTGGAACTCATGGCATATGTCTCAGATGCCATTGAAGACATGCTGGACATGGACATGGTCTCAAACTTCATCTCAGCGGCCATGCTGCTGAAGGAGCTGGACTCCATCATGGATGACATCATTGCCTGCTGGGAAGAGGATGTGAAAGAGGACGACTCTTCCATCATGTGCATTTCTTTTTTCATCATCATGGATGAGCTCATGGCTGTTGAAGACTCTTTGTGACTTGCCATCATGGATCCTGATGTGGCTAGAATGAAAACAGTACAGTTAGTTCATCTTAAATTTCATTGCTTTGTTAGAAACTTTGCAAATATGCTTTAACTTAAACTCTATGTAAACTGAGGGAGTTTCTCACCTTTAAGTGCCAGCTGCTGCTCACGGTAAGCTGTGACCTTCATTCTTATGGACTGGAACACCTGTCCAGTAAATGAGAAGGAGGATTTGGAAACACCTCCCTCAGATGTCATTTCACAGATGTACTCTCCCTGATCACTGTCTGCTAGATCATGGATAAGAAGGCTGCAGGAACCTTCAGAGTAGTGCATCTCAAAGCGACTGCTCTGTGAAAGCCTCCTCCCATTGACGTACCACACCACCTCTTTGACACTACTCTCGCAGATACAGAACATCTTCACTGATCCTTCATGGGCCTCAGCTTTGACCTGACTAAGAACCTTGGGAGGTTTTGGAATTGGGGATTTCACAGTGGGTGGAGACACGACCCTCTTGGGGGACATGATGGGAGGAGGTGACTTCATCCTTAGAGGAGATTTGATCCCCTCAGGTTCAGGGGATTTCACTGCCCTTGGGGATTTGATGCCAGCAGGCTCTGGGGACTTGAAGCCTCTTGGTGACTTGATTCCAGCAGGTTCTGGGGACTTCACGCCTCTGGGTGATTTGATTCCTAAAGGTTCTGGAGATTTGACACCTCGAGGGGATTTTACTTCCTCAGTTTCAGGTGACTTCACTCTCTCTGGAGACTTAGTTAGTGGTGACTTTAGTCTTGGCTCAGGAGATTTTATGCCTGGTGGTGACTTCATTCTTTCAGGTTCAGGAGATTTGACACTTGGAGCTGGTGATTTGACACTGGGTGCTGGTGAAGGTACAGCTGGCTCGGGTGACTTGACACTCCTGGGAGATTTAATTCCCTCTGGTTCAGGAGACCTGACACTTGGTGTTGGGGACTTGACACTTGGTGTTGGTGATTTCACACTTGGTGTTGGTGACTTCACACTTGGAGTAGGAGATGTTATGCTTGGTTCAGGGGACTTTACACTAGGAGTTGGTGATTTGATTGAGGGCTCAGGCGACTTGACACTGGGAGTAGGTGACTTTACACTGGGGACAGGAGAGGTTACAGAGGGAGCAGGTGATGTTACAGAAGGTTCTGGTGATTTAACACTTGGAGTGGGTGCCTTCACAGAAGGTTCAGGGGATTTGACAGCTTTAACTTCCTCTTTTGGAGCCGGTCTGCGGATGGTCAAGCTGAAGTGAGCCTCTTGTCTGCCCGCTGAGTTCTCCACCACAACTGTGTAGCTGCCCTCATCAGAGATTGTAACAGAAGAGATCTCAAAGCTGGACTTGTACTGAGTGGTGGTGATGTGGATGCGGTGAGATGAGACAATGGTTTTGCTCTCATACATCCATGTTACAGTTGGTGCAGGCTCCCCATCAATATCACAGGAGAATCTGGCTGTCTCTCCCTCTGAAACTGTCACAGACTGGGGCTTGGTAAGGATTCTGGCAGAAAGAGAAGGCTTCACCTTTGAAACAACAACTTCCTCTTTAACAGCAGCAGCAGAGGACTTCAATTTAGCTTCTGTTGTGGTCTTTTTCTCAGTCAAGGCAAATTTGTCAGATGAGTAGGAGGAACCAGATGAAAGGTATTCAGCAGAGGCATACTTGATGGATGAGTCATATCTCTCAGCAGAGGAGTACCTCTCAGTAGAGGCAGCATATCTCTCAGCAGAGGAGTACCTCTCAGTGGAGGCAGCATATCTCTCAGCAGAGGAGTACCTCTCAGCAGAGGCAGCATACCTCTCACGTGTAACAACCTCATGTGTCTCCACTTGCTTAGATTTGCTTTCTTCGACCTTTAAGTGAGTCTCAGAGGCATAGCCAGCTTTGAAGTGACTTGTGTGGTAGTGGTCAATACGAGTGACTTCGGGAACGTGGCCTTTGGGAGCTTCATCATCCCTACGACGAGAGGAGAAGGTGGTGTAGCCACTGCCTGACACATCGAGGGTAGCATAGTCTGAAGTTTCTCCCTTTGAGTTCGAGCACACACAGCGGTATGTTCCACTGTCTTCTTCCTGGCAGTCCAGGATAGTGATGGTCAAGACACCACTCATGTTACCAAAGATGTATTTCTCACTGGTTTCAGAGATAGCAGCTCCATTGTGGAACCACATGACTTCAGCCTCTGGTTTAGATTGGATGTTCAGAGTGAATTTGGTGTCTTGGCCGATGGGTATGCGATGAGAGCGCATTCTGACTGTCACGCGAGGAGCATGGTCCAAACTGAAAGGAGTCTGGCTAACCACCTGATATTTCCTCTCAGACTTCAAAGCAGCCTTTCTAGCCTCGTAGCGAGACATGATGTCGAAGCGGGCAGACCGCTCAAACCTGGAGGAGGACCGGGAAGACCTTTCTACAGACCTGATTGGGCTGGGAGAGCGGGGACGAGTCCTCTCAGGTGTTGGGGACCTCCTCGCTACGACCTCACCCTCTACTTCAACAGGAGCTCTTGGATGTGGTGGTCTGATCAGCTCTGAGACTGGACGCATAAGCTCAATGTATGTGGGAGACAAAGACCTTCTCCTTCTCATATACTGAGAAATAGTACGTTTCTTCTTTGTTTCAGTCACCTCAACAGCCTCCTGCCTGACCTCCATTCTCCTCTCTTCACGTTCCATAGCACGCCGCTCCATACGGATAGGACTGCCAGGAGGAGAGGCAGAGAACCCAAGCTCAAGCTCATCCTCTAGCATCATTTCCTCTTCCTCTGTTCTCTTCCTTGAAAGATACTCCTCCATCATCTGCTCCTCATCACTGAGGTCACCCAGAGATCTCCTCCTAGATCTGAAGGAGACCTCAGATTCAGGAGAGGGTGAGCGGCGAGCAGGCCTAACCGTCTCCAGATCATCCAGAGAAAGTTTTGGAATACGCCATCTTGGCCTGTACTGGTCAGTGATTCTTGGCAGGGGCATGACATAGAACTGCTCCCACCTTGAGAGGCGAATACGTCTCTGCCTCTTTTGCACAATCCTCTCCATCCTCTCAGGGATCTCATACTGGTCTCTAAGTTTTCTGTACCACTTCATGTCAGATAGAGGCACAAACTGTTTAATAGTCTTGTCTTCATCCAGATCTCTGGGATCATGAACGACAGGCTCGGGGATCTCATATGGCATAAAGATTCTCCTTTCTTCCTCCAGCTTCTTGGTATCAGACTTCTCCACTCTGATGTCGAACTCACCCTCAACATTCTTGGTGCTCACTGCAGGCTTGTACATCTCTGCAGCAAATTTGAGAGCTTCTTGAGCTGTGGGGTTGAGAGGTACAACCTCCTCTGTGGCAACAATTTGCTGAGCCATCTTGTTAGTCTTTTCAATTTGTTTCTGTACATGTCTGTATTTCTCCTCCTCACTCTTGTACTCTCTCCTGGTATAGGTGAGACGGTCAACCTTCAGTGTAGCCTGGCAGCTAGCAGAGCCAGCAGAGTTAGTTGCGGTAACTTTGTACAAACCAGAGTCTTCCAGGAGAGTCTCTCTGATATGCAGGACATAGTAGTCAACATCTTCCTGTATCACAATGGTCTTGTGACCAAACTGTAGAGGTTGACCGTCCTTCTCCCATTTCAGTGTAGGAGTTGGGATTCCAGATACTCTGAGTTCAAAGCGGACACTATTTCCTTCAACACAGTCAATATTGGCCAGCAGACGTTTAAACATGGGTCTCATAGTGTCCTCCATCACAGGATGAGGTATCACTGTGAGCCGAGCCTTGCAGCTGTCTTCTCCAAACTTGTTGTTGGCCATGACGGTGTATTCAGCATCATCATTCATGTCCAGGTTATGAATCATGAGCTGGTACAGACCCTTATCAGTAGTGAATGTATACTTGCTGTCATCTTTACCTGGTTTAATCCTCTCTCCATTCTTAAGCCATGTTACATAGGGCTCAGGGTGCACAGTGATAGTGACACCAAAACGCACATCTTCGCCAATATAGGCTGTGCGGTTGTACAAAGGCAGAGTGAACTCTGGTGGTCTCTGCAGGAGTTTAGTCTTATCGACCCTTCTCCTCAGTTTCTTGATGGATCGGCTGGTGTAATGCTCTCTGATGCTCCTCACTGTTTCAACAAAGAGCTCTCCATAGGCACTGTCCTCTCCATCATCACTTACCACCTTGCATCTGTAAATTCCGTCATCACTGTCTTCGATGTCCTTTACATAGATGCTAGCAAAACCATTGCTGTAAGTAATTTCGTACTTAGTGCTTTGGTGAAGTTGGCGGCTACCAAAGTACCAAGTCACCTGGGTGCTCTTGTCATAGTTGACAATGCTGCAAGTGAATCTCACGTGGCCACCTTCTTCAGCTGAGCCATGGATGACAGGACCAGCACGCAGGCCTCTGTATTCAGTTCCAATCTTGACCTTACCTACAGCCAATCCTCTCTGGTTTTTGAAGGCACCACCATAGGCAACACGAGCTGCTGATACAATAGTGTCTGTCTTCTTCACCAGGCTCTGGTAGTATCTTCTGTGTCTCAGTGTTCTAATGACCTTGTTGCTGATGTGCTCAATCTTCATCTTGAGCCAAGGGTGCTCCAGAGCCTCATGGGCTGTCATACGGAGCTTCCTGTCTTTGACCAGAAGCCTGTCCACAAAGTCCATAGCCTCCAGGCTGATGTCCTTAAAAGCTTCATTGTCAAACATATACTCACAGCTGGAGATGTTCTCAATCATCTTTGTTGTTGACTCTGCTGCAAATGGATTAAGGCCACTGAGCAAAACGTAGGCTAAAACACCAACAGACCACATGTCAGTGGCTGTTGTGATCTGGTCATGATGATGCACTTCAGGGGCACAGTACTCAGGGGCTGAGAACATCATCCTGATGTTTTCTCCTGGAACCATCAGCCTGGACTGGCCCATCTCAATTATCTTTATGTTGCTGCTTCTTCTTGTTGTATAGACAATGTTGTCAGGGCGGATATCAAAGTGGCCAAAGTTGTGGCTATGCATGAATTTGAGAGCTGAGCAGACTTGTCTCAAGTATCTGACAATTTCCTGCTCTGAAAGTTCAAAGTTGCTGGTACCAAGGCGTTCAAAGATATCAACTCCAGAGATGAATTCAAAGATCAGAATGATCTCCTCCATGCTCTCAAAGTATTCATGAAGGTAGATGATATTCTTGTGCCTCGCCATATTCAGAGCTTCAATTTCCCTGAGTACTAACTCACGGTCAGTGCCTTTCACCTTGATGAATTTGGCCATAAACGTCTTCTTTGTGGAAATCTCAACACAGCGATGTACAGCTCCAAACTGGCAGCGAGCAAGCTCCTCAGAGATGATATACTTGGATGACAGCTCCTTCACCTTGTAGAACAAAGCCTCTTCCTTAGTTATCTCTCTGGTTTCGTCAACCTCCTCATCATAGTTCCTGATCACAGACTTGTCTTCCTTGGTTGTAATGGGTTCAGTTGGCTGAGATGGAAGACTTAGGCCGAACTGGTTTTCAGCGAGGACACGGAACTGGTACTTGGTCTTTCCAAATATGTTAATAATGGTGATGCTGCAGTCAGCTGTCTGTCCAGCACGGATCCACCTATCACCAGTGGTTGGACACTTCTCCACAATGTAGTTAATGATGTCACTTCCACCATCATTAGCAGGTGGCTCCCAGGTCAGGGTGATTGAGTCCCGAGAAATGTCACTGACAACAAGGGCCTTTGGAGCATCAGGTATGTCAGCCACATTTACCTCAATGGTTTGCTTGTCCGTTCCAAACCTGTTCTTTGCAGTAATAATGTAGTATCCAGTATCCTTTCTCTGCACTCCCTTCTGGAAGACAAGTGAGGTGAAAGATCTGGTGGTAATGACTTGGTAGTAAGGAGAATTTGACAAGATCTCCTGACCCTTCTGCCAAGTGACAGCTGGCTCAGGTTTGCCGGATATTGGGATCTTGATGGTGATGTGATCACCACGGACAGCATGGACTGCTCCCATTCCCTGAAGTTCCTTGGGCAGATGGATCTTGGCAGGAACTAGAATTAAAATATTGAAAAAATTAAAATTGTTGTATACTGATATTAAGAGAACTGGAAATACTTTGCTGACTCGTTACTTGTACTTATTTGATTCCAGGAGACAGGATCAATATTATTACCTTCCACTTCAAGGTTAGCTGTTGCAGAGATGGATCCTGAGGAGTTAGTTGCTCTGACTTGATAAACTGTGGCATCACTCTCATCAGCAGCAGTGATGATCAGCTGATAGTAGCCCCCCTTGAACTCCAGGGCTTTGATCTTGGTTCCATCTGCCAGGATCTCCTTTCCACTGCGATACCATTTCACCAAAGGCTTGGGATGTCCCACCACCTTATCAGAAGGAAATAAGGTTGATGAAAAATTACTCAGAAAACAGAGCTGAGAGTTTAATCTCTTAGTTTCAAGCAAAGATAGAAGACTTGTTACTTTCCAAACTTGCAAATACCTTTGTGACAAACGTAGCATTTGCATGGTATTTAATGGTCATGTCTCTGATCTCCTCCCTGAATGCTGGAGCACGAGGAAGCTGGTCAGACTTGGGGATGATGGGTGCAGAGATCTCACTCCAGTCACTCTCACCACCCATGTTTTCACACTTAACACGGAACTCATACTCAAAGCCTTCAAGTAGGCCCTTGACCTCAAAGCTTGTCTCCACAAACTTCTTGCTGGTTACTGACATCCACTTGTTCTGTTTCTTTTCACGTTTCTCCAGGTAGTAGCTGGTGATTTTAGCTCCACCATCGCTGCTTGGAGGCTTCCAGCAGACAACACAGGAGTCCTTGGTGGAGCTGATGATGAAGGGCTGCTGTGGAATGCCAGGTTTTTCTGCAAAATAAACAATAGTTATTTTTCCCTGAACATTTTCTAAATCGCTACAATTTGGTTATAATAGCTGAAACTGGCAAACAAAATAGGGTTGAATAAACTTACCGAATGGACTCTTAACAATGACCACTGATGGGATCTCCAGAGCCTCACTGACCCCATACTGGTTCTGGGCAGAGACTCTAAAGTAGTAGCCAGCATTCTCGATAAGATTGGGGACACGACAGGTGATGCCAGAAACAGAGGAGGACACAAGGTGCCACTGCTCGCCTTCTTTGGCCTCCCGCTTCTCCACGATGTAGTTAGTGATCATGGAGCCTCCATCATCCAGTGGTGCTTTCCAGCTGATGACCATTGAGCTCTTCAGCAGGGCATCAACAACTATAGGACCCTCAGGCATGCATGGTTTATCTGGAGAAGATAAAATGAGCAATCATGTTCAAATACATCCCACAATCTAATACACCAATCCAGTAATTGTTACTTATCAAATAAAGTTGGAAACAAAGGGTTAACTGATGAATTCAATTTTAAAGAAGATCGAAAGAACGTCCTTTAAAATGTTTTTTACCTTGGATTTCCACACGCAGGACAGTGTCAATGGTTCCAAATGTATTGCTGAGCTGCACTTTGTAACGGCCAGCATTGGTCTTCCTCTGGACATTCCTTACCACAAGGTGGGAATAGCTCTCTGTGTTTTCAATGATCACATTCTCTGAAGCGTTGAGAGGTTTCTTGCCGTAGAACCACATAATCTGAGGGATTGGCCGCCCAATGTAAACAACATGAAGGCGCAGGCTGGTACCAGCACCAGCATAGTACTTCTCCTTCAGAGGGAAACCAGGATGGAACTGAGGTGCAGCTTGCAGGCGCAGTTTGCCACTGGTTTCAATCTCACCAGCCTCATTCATGGCCCTGCAGGTGTACAGGCCTTCATCTTCCTGTTCATCTGTCAGGATGCTAAGTGAGTGGTTTCGTCCATCTGAGCTCATCTTGTACTTGCGGCTCTGGATCAGTTCCTTGCCATAGCGGTACCATTTTATCTCAGGCAAAGGTCTGCCAATGATACCGCAGGTCAGGGTACCGGAGTCGCCAAGCTTGGTAGTGACATCCTGAATCTCCTCCTTCAAAGCTGGAGTCTCACCAACTGCAGAAACATCAGGAAAGTTTGATTTGAATCAATGTTTTTCACTTTTGTCATGATGCTTTAAGAAAAATGTTTATCATGGCCTCAAACTAAGTATAATGACATGCAAACATCTAAGAAGAATCATAAAACCATTACAAATATGGGAAAATGTTTCTTTTTCTGTTTCAGGGAGCAATTTACAAAAAATCTCAAATTTAATCATGGAAGATTTGGGGATGGGGGGCTCACCACTCAGTTTGGTCTTGATGCCCATAGGTGTGCGACGTGGCCGGCTGAATCCAGTTTCATTCTCTGCAAAGATTCTAAACTCGTACTCGGTTGCCTCCATCAAGCCGCCCATGGTGAATTGACGGTCCTTGGAGCGCTCCTTGTTGCATTTCTTCCAGGAGCTCTCACCAGACTCCCTGAACTCAATCCAGTAACCCAGAATCTCCTTGCCACCGTCATGTTCAGGCCTGAGCCAGTGGATGGTGATGCTGTCTTTAGTGATGGAGATGATGTCAATCTCTCCTGGTTGGCTGGGTTTGTCTAAAAGGAAACAGACCAATAGGACCAATTTTAATTGATAAGTGTAGAGGTAGTCTTTGTTATTAAACTCAGATCAACATGGCACACATGCAGTTTATCTGTGTTTTATCCTGCTCTGTTTAATGCCAACTCACCAAATGGATCTTTGCAGACTACAGGCTCAGAGGCAGGACCAGGCTCACTCTTTCCTATGTCATTCTGAGCCACCACTCTAAAGATGTATTCTGCATCAGGGATGAGACCGGTAACATTGTACATGGTGGTGGTGATGTGGGTCTTATTATGGCGGACCCATTTCTCTGTTGACACCTCCCTCCTTTCCACGTAGTATCCAGTGACACGGGAGCCCCCATCATCACGGGGCCGGGCCCAGGACAGGGACACCGTGGACTTGGACACGTCCATGATCTCTGGTGGGTTGCTGGGAGGTTCTGGTGGGCCTGGAGGTAAAGCATGATGTTTGTAAAATTGTCAGCTATGATAAATACATAATATCTGGGAAACAAAAGTAAATTGTGTTTATTGTGTCTGTACACCAATCCTTTGGCCAGTAATAACATAACTTTGAAAATAAATTATTTGAAATTAAAAATAGTCACAATACTCACAAAGTGGTGTCTTTGGCATAACAGACTCATCAGACTTGAGAGATTTGCTGACTCCAAACTGGTTCTCTGCAGAAACCTTGAAGTGGTATTCCACATTCTCCTTCAGGCCCTTCACGATCAGTGATGTATCAGTTACCCGGGAATCTACAGTACACCATGCGGCCTTTGGTACCTCACGCCTCTCCACCAAGTATCCCAGAATGTCAGAGCCGCCATCATCTGATGGTGGCCTCCAGCTGACGCGGACTGATCTAGCCTGAATGTCGTCGAACTCCAGGGGTCCTTCTGGAGCATCAGGGCGACCAATCACCTTCACCTTAAGGGGACACACACATATAACATTTTTTAACATATTTTCTATGCTAATATTACAATGATCAACAAAGCAAAACTCTGTCATATGAGCCACTCACCTTGATGTATGCAGCTTTCCTGCCGCATTTGTTCTCAAGCACAAGGTCGTAGGTACCAGTGTCTTCTTTGTGTGCTTCTTTAATGACCAGTTCAGTGATGTCATCATGGATAGCAATCATGGCCCTGTGGGAGATGTCACGGCCATCCTTGGTCCATTTGCATGTAGGAATGGGTTTACCCTTTATGGGCACCGACAGACGGATAACTCCGCCCTGCCTCACAACGTAGCCCTCCTCATATCTATGATCAAGCTCGAAGTCGGGATAATCTGGGAGAGATGCATAGAAATTTGTCAATTAGGTTGCAACAATGAAAGTAAAATACAATACAATACAAGACTATTAGTAAAGTATTGTATCTTTAATGTAAAATGTGTATTATCAAATTTTATTCTCCTACCAAGCATTTCCTGGACTTTGACCACTCCTGGAAGCTCAGCAGGCTCTCCAGCACCACCAGCATTGCAGGCAATGACCCTGAACTTGTACTCTGCACCCTGGGGCATGTGGGTAAGAGTGTACTCGCACATCTTGGTTGGAGTGGTGTTGCACAGGGTCCATTCCACCTGGTCCACCTTCTGCATCTCAATAAAGTAGCCAGTTACGACAGAACCACCCTCCTCTTCAGGTGGAAGCCAGGCCAAAGACACTGAAGTTCTGGTGCTGTCAGTGACTCTGGGCTGAACTGGAGGACCTGGAGGCTCTATTGACCAATACAGAGAGATGTCTGATGAATGAACTGTCTCTACTATGTTAATAATAATCTAACACAGGTAGGGAGCATTCATAAATGAAGCACAGCAGTTACAGTGAGTGTGCCTCCACATACCAATGGGATCCATTGCCACAGTGATGGCAGAACTCTCGCTTGGTTTGCCAGCTCCTCTGGAGTTGATAGCTGTGACACGATGTTCATACTCCAGGCCCTCAATTAGGCCAGAAGAGCGGTATCGTGTCATCGTTACTGGGTTTTTGTTGATTCTCATCCACCTGTCAGAACGTGCCTCTTTACGCTCAATAATGTAGCCAGCAATGGTGGAGCCACCGTTGTCCTCTGGTGCATGCCAGGTAAGGGTCATACCCTCATGTGTGACATCAAGCACCTCCGGTGTGCTTGGAGGTCCAGGGATAGCTATAAAAAAAGAAAAACGGGAAAAAGAGGTTGTGAACTAAAGAACTTCATTAAAATAAGTTTTCTTTACATATTTTTACAACAAGAATTTATATTGATGGAAAATATTAGGAAGGAAATGTGCGCTATACAAATTTCAGAAATTTCACTTATACACGTAACTTATTTTATTTTTTTAAATAGTAGTATGGAAGTTTTCACTTCAATAATAAACTTTATCATTTAGAAAAGGCTCATCTCTTAGCTCTCTCTTTTATGTTGCTGACCAAGCCAAAGTTGCCAGGACCAGATGGACTGTGGGAGTATCTTAAATGGTGCTAAAATTTATTTGTGTAACAAGTTGGTGCTTGGAAGTTCCTGTGAAGTTTTAGAAAACAGCACAGACTCTATTGGGAGGGTTTGTTACTGTAGAAAACTCAGGAAGATATAGAAGCTTTGACCGTTATGGAACTCACTTTTGGCGCTCTTGCATTCCACCACCTCGGACTGAAGGAATCCACCCACACCAAAGCGGTTCATTGCAGCCACACGGAACACATACTCGGTTCCCTCGTTGAGTCTGGTGAACTTGAAGCAGGGTCTTGTCACTGACTCTGAGATGGTGGTCCAGCCTGGCCGGTGGGCATCGCGCTGCTCCACCACATAGCCACTGATGTTTGCACCACCATCCTTCTCTGGAGGTTCCCAGCTGATGCTCACTGACACACCATCATTTTCCTCGATCTTTACTGGGCCAAGTGGGATGCCAGGTTTATCTGAGAGAACAAATTGATGCACCTTGTTAGATTTGCTCTTAACAGGCCCAACAGATCTACAGAAAATCATTATTAATGATCTTGAATGATTAATGCGTCTCCTTACCAAGGATGATGACTTTGATGACTTCAGTTGCCATGCCAATGGCATTTTTCACCTGCAGCATGTAGTTTCCGGTGTCGTTGATGGTGGTCTCACGAATGACAAGGCGTGTGTATTTGCCATTGCTGTCAATCTTGATGCGATCCAGGGTATCCTTCAGTTTGTCTCCACCAAAGAACCAGGAGCAAACCGCCTGAGGTTTGGCCTTGATGGGGATGTTGAGGTCAATGGGTTTACCACGGTGCACATGGACAATCTTCTGAGGAATGCTTGTCATGTCGATGGAAGGCATGACTGGAACACAAATAATATATGTAAAATTCTGTTAAGTTTTCACAGATTTAATAAAAGCAGTGTAGCTGTGTAGTAATTTTTGGATGTATGTTGACATGGTCTTACTCTTAATGTCCTGAATGGTGACAGGGGTGACGGTGTCCATTGGCTCACTGGCTCCCCTGCTGTTGGTGGCTCGGACTCTGAAGAGGTATTGGTCATTCTCCATCAGGGACTGAATGGTGTGACTGGACACTGAGGACTTGAGTGTGGCAACAGTGCTCCATCTGTCTGAGCCAACTTTGCATGCCTCGATGGTGTAGCCCATCAGTCTGCTGGCACCATCGTGCAGTGGTTTTTCCCAGCACAGTGTGACAGTTGACTTGGTGACATCAGTGACATGGAGGTTCAGAGGCACGGATGGCACATCACACACTAGCACAGCCTCAGTGGTCTCACAGGGCTCACCAACACCATAGATGTTCTCTGGTAGGACTCTGAAGAAGTAGTGCATACCCTCCTCTAGACCAGTGATCCTGAACAGGGTCTTCCTACACTCAGTGGTGACTGTCTTGTAGGATTTCATATTGGCGTCACGTTTCTCAATAATGTAGTTGCTGACATGAGCCCCACCATCGATGCTTGGGACATCCCAGGTGATCACTACGGACTCCTTGGTGTAGTCCTTCACCTTTACACAACCTGGAGGACCAGGAGTGTCTGTAGGGAACAGGAAACATTACATTAAGAAGTGAAAAAGAATTTAACTCCAAAACCTGGTGAACTGGATAAAAGCAAAAAATCAGATTTAATGTGCATTGTTTAACTTTTATTCACACTTCCCAATAACTTAGTCAGTTTTGTTTCATGTTTATGAAAACTTGGGAGGACATACCATAGACTTTAACCAAGATGGTGGCAGTCTTCTTGCCAGATGGGTTCTCTGCCTCCACTACGTATTTTCCAGAGTCATAACGGTTGACCTTTTCCACCATGAGGGATGTGTAGCTATCGGTAGTCTCAATGAAGCCACGGCTTTGCAGCTCCACACCTGTTTTCCTCCAGGCCACCACAGGCAAAGGCCTGCCACTGACAAACACAACTAGACGCAGAGTTCCTCCAGCACGCAGACACACTGTTTTCTTCAGGTCCTCTGCCAGCTCAAGGTCAGGCATTTCTAAATGAGTGAAGCACAGTAAGGTTAGAGTCCATAAATGTTGCAATGTGCATTCAACTGTCGAGAAAGTTACTTTAGTATAGGTCAGCAAATTCATAAGGACTTAAATACTTGTGAGGACTCATTTTTAGAGAGAAGAGAAATAAAATATTAGCCCGTCAACACATTTCATTAAACAGCTACAAGGTTAATCATGGTGTTAAAAACTAAGGTCTGAAATCTGCTTTGACTCACCGATTCTCTCCAGTGGCTCGGCCTCAGCACTGGGTTCGCTGAACTCTCCTGTGCCATTGCTGTTGACAGCAGCAACTCTGAACCTATACTTCTTATTGGCTGCCAGGCCAGCTGCCACATATTCATTGGTTTTCAGAGCTTTGGCAGTAGCACGGTACCACTGCTCAGAACCCTCCTCAAGGATCTCAATCACATAGCCAGTGACATCCGAGCCACCATCGTACATGGGTCTAGTCCAGGTCATGCTGATGCTGTGCTTGGTTGTATCGGTGATACGAGGCATTGATGGAGGAGCAGGGGTGTCTGAAAACAATAATAAATACAAACACTTGTTAACCTTACTGTCTCTGAAACAGATTTTGGAAAAAAACTTAATAACAATAGACAGTTTACTCTCTCACATGTGGGGTCTTTGCAGAGGATGTATGGTGAAGCATCGCTTGGCTGGCTGTCTCCAGCAGCATTGACAGCTGTCACCCTGAACTGGTACTCGCTTCCCTCCAACAGACCAGTGATCTTCAGACGAGTATCATAAATGGTGTAGTTTTTATTCACGCGAGTCCACCTGGTCAAAAGAAGAAAGAGAAGACACCAGTAAGAGCTAGTAAACTAAAAAGCTTGAATACACATACAATTCTGCTGAAGCTGTTCCCACCTGGTGCTGCTCATTTCTCGCTTGTCCACAAGGTAGGTTTTGATCTCACTTCCTCCATCAGTCTCTGGCTTCAGCCACTCAATGATGACATGCTCTTTAGCCACAGCTGTGGCCTCAGGTGTGCCTGGTGGGGATGGTATGGCTGGGAGGGGAAAGAAAACATGTTTGAATGCTTCATAGTCCTGATGGAACCCAACCCTCTCTACATAAAGAGTTTCTTTAAAGAATCTAGCTGCTTACTGTAGGCGTTCCTGGCGATAACAGGCTCTGACTCCAGAGCAACTCCAGGCCCATACTTGTTGACTCCTCTGACCCTGAAGATGTACTCATTGTTCTTGATCAACCTGGAGCTGACACACGAGAGCGTCTTGCATTCGGTCTCCATGATGACCCAATTCAGTCTGCTGGTCTCACGGCGCTCCACAATGTAGTGTGTGACTGAGTCTCCACCATCCTCCAGAGGGATCTTCCAGGACACGGTACACTTCTCCTCTGTCACTCTGCTGATCATGATCTTATCAGCTGGAGCTCCAGGAGTGTCTGGAAGTAGAAAGAGACTGTTAGACTGGTCAGTAAACACTCTACCAACTGTAACTCTGCTGCTGTTTCACTGTTCGCACCTAGGACTTTAACGCTGACAGCAGCGGTCTTGATTCCACTAGCATTCTTGACAGTCAGAATGTATCTGCCTGTGTCGTATCTGTCACAGTTTTTGATGACAGCCATAGCTCTTGTGGAAGTGTATGTCAGAGAGTATTTCTCTCCGAGCTCAAGAATCTTGTCACCCTTTGACCAGTACACTGTAGGCTCAGGTTTACCACCCACAGCGCCATCCAGAACCAGATCAGAGCCAGCCATAACGGTGACGGTCTCACCAATCAGCTTGCTGTCCAATTCAGCTTTTGGAGGAGCTGTGTAATGAAAGAGATCATTAGTTTTGTAAGGATGCTCCTTGTAAGTAAAGAACTGTTAATAAATGATAATAACTTCATGACTAATGCTTACAGTATTCATCCTTGCATGTGACTGGTCCAGTAGACTCCGATGGTACACTGTGGACACCAGCGGCATTCTTGGCAATTACGCGGTACTCAAAGGTCTCCCCCTCTCCCAGGTTGGTGACAGTGAAGTAGTTCTCAGTAATGGTGGTGTAGTTGCACTTGAGCCAGCGGTTATCGTCCCACTCATCAGTGCTGTAGACTTTCCTCTCCACCACATAACCAACAATTTTGCTGCCGCCATCATTGAAGGGCACAGTCCAGCACAATGAGACAGAGGAGCGTGTGATGTCAGTGACCTCTGGTTTGCCAGGAGGATCTGAGGGGGGAAAAGGATTTTATCATGAAATAGATAATGAGCCCATTATAATCTAGACTTACTTTACCATTTCAGAAACACAACTTTAAAATGTTTCTGGGCTTGATTTATTTTTTGATTATCTTTCTTACATATGTTTTTTATTTTGTCTTTAAAAATGTTGCAAAACAGGCTCATTATAAATGGCCAATGGTAGCCAGGCATAAATTTTTAGTGCTCAATGTCAGTAGATGACTTTGAAAAATTGACTTACCAACAGGATTGAGTGCAAGGACAGGTCTAGAGGCCTCACTGGCTTTGCTGAGTCCAGCAATATTCATGGCATACACTCTAAACTGGTACTCCAGGCCCTCGATCAGGTTGGATATCTTGTAGTGGCACTCCAGGCAAGGTAGCTTGTTCTCCCTCACCCACAAGATTGTGTTCCTCTCCTTCTTTTCAATCCAGTAGCCTGACACCTGGCTGCCACCATCGGCATAGGGAACGTCCCATTTGATGCTGATGGCGTTGGCAGACACAGACACCACATCTGGACGAGTTGGAGGACTTGGAGGAACTTTGGAAGGAAATATGAAGTTATAAATTATTATCTGTTTAACCTTAATGTAAATCAATAAAATACACATCAGATGAGGACGTAGACTCTGGTTTCAAAAGTAAAACAACCGTAGAATTTGTATTCGCTCTAATTTCGGCTGCTACTTAAGTGATGTTACTGGCATCACACAAAATACTCAAAACATTGGTAATGTTCGTATTGCTTTTGATAGAACTCACCAAATGGATGCTCGATGACAACAGGAGCAGACTCAGTGGACTTGCTGACTCCAAACTTGTTCTCAGCACACACTCTGAAAGTGTACTCCATATACTTGGTGAGATGAGTGACTTTAATGGTGGTTCTCTTCACACTGGAGTTAACTACTTGCCAGGATGCAGAGCCAGATTCACGTTTTTCAACAATGTAGTTGGTGATCTCAGAGCCACCATCATCAGCTGGATCAGACCAAGACAAAGTGCAGGATTCTGAAGAGACTCCAGAAATTTCCACAGGGCCTGTAGGTGGACTTGGTCTGCCAACAATAAGTACTGTCACTGTGAATGTCTTCACTCCAGCAGCATTCTCCAAGATCAGGTAGTACTTGCCGCTGTCGCTTCTCTTGCTGTCTCTCACAATGAGAGTGGTTGTCTCCTTTGTGGTTCTGATAACAACTCTGTCAGTCTCCTTCAGCTTCATCTCCTCCAGCTTCCAGGTGACCTTGGGTGCAGGTCTTCCACTGATGGGAATGTCGATAGTGAAGGTGTTGGAGATCTTGCAGATGATAAGCTGGTTGGTGATGCCACTAAGGTCAGCAGTTGGTTCAATACGAGGCTCTTTAATGACTACAGAGCTCAAGGTGCCCTGGGGCTCACTGATTCCAGCATCATTCTTTGCTTTGACTCTGAAGTCATACTCAGTATTCTCAATCAGACCCTCGACCAGCATCTTCATAGATTTAGTTTCTCCACCAACAACCCAGCGGTCAGTGCCTTTAGCTCTGAATTCAACGATGTAGCCTCTAACACGGCTACCGCCATCATGCTCAGGCTTCAGCCACACCAGGGAGGCTGTGGAACTGCTTGTATCAACAACATCCACCTTCTTAGGTGGTGCAGGTTCTTCTGTGGCAGTGACAGGCTCTGACATCTCATGAGGCTCTCCCTGCCCATACTGGTTAACAGCAATCACTCTGAAGAGATAAGGCACACCAATATCCAGACCAGTTACTCTAATCATCTGGCGAGAGCACTTGGTGCTGACCTCTTGCCAAGCCAGGCGGCTGGCCTCGCGCTTGTCCACAACGTAGTGATGGATGCGAGCTCCACCATCATTTGTTGGGGCATCCCACATGACTGTCAAGGCTCCGCGAGTGACGTCTTTGAAGGTGATGGCTCCTGGGGGCCCAGGTGTGTCCAGCACTTTGACAGTGAATGTGATGGACTTGCGCCCACAGTTATTCTCCAGAGACAGGGTATATTTGCCAGCCTCGTACCTGGTGCAGCCCTCAATGGTCAAAGTAGAGGATGAATCTGTGGTATTAATATCTGCCATGACAGGTAGCTCACTGTCAACCTTGGACCAGGTGGCAAGTGGGGCTGGTTTGCCACGGAAGGCAATAGAGAGGGTGACTGTGCCACCGTTTTTCACAATGTGTGTCTGCTTGAAGTTGGCATCAATGTCAATCTCAGGAGTAGTGAGTCTATCAAGAGCCTGTACAGCATTAGGCATCACTGAAGCTTCACCTTCTCCAGATCCATTTACAGCACTGACTCTGAACTTGTAAAGCTCTCCAGGCACCAGGCCCTTGGCAGTGTACCTATTGTGAATACAAATCTGTTTGTTGACTCTGTGCCACTCCTCTAGACTGGCCTTGCACATGTCAATATTGTATCCAATGATTTCCATGCCACCGTCAAAGACTGGCTTGGTCCATTCCAGGGTAACAGAGGACTTGGTGGAGTCAATGACCTAGTCAACAGCAAAAGAGCAGAGTTCATGTGATTATTTACTTCTGCACTAATAGCACTAAAATATGTACTGATTTCTAATGACTGCTGAATCTAATAATTACTTGCCATTTCATAACATACCTGACTGCTATTGACTGTTACTGTTATCAGGCTTAGAAAACTTACATAGAAAGTGTCTAGACAAGAATTACTCTGGTATTTTTCCAAAGTGTTTCTTCATCTTACCTTGATTACCGTGGGAGCACTGGGAGTACTGGTTGGCTCTCTACACTTGAAGAGCCTGGAGGTACTGCTAGCTGGTCCAACGCCAGCACCATTTTCAGCCATGACACGGAACTCATACTCGTTGCCCTCTGTGAGGTTGGTGACACGGTGTCTCAGCTCTGTGATGGGCCGCTTGGAGGATACCTTCACCCAGCGCAGACTCTTCTTTTCTCTCCTCTCAAGGATGTAATATTTAATCTCATTACCTCCATCTGACCTTGGTCTAGTCCAGCCCAGGGTGATGCTGTTTCCAGTTACATGAGTGGCATCTGGGGTACCAGGGGCATCAGGTACAGCTGAGGGTGGAAACAAATATAAGTTTTGAAATATAAGTGAAATAAAATAATTTCTGTTATTCTTTGTATTCCGTCAATGTTTATTTGCAGTATTTTATGAGGTATTTGATACTCGAGAACTGCTTCACTTACTGTACTGCATCTGTGCAATGACAGGATCAGAGTCCAGCGGTTTGCCAACACCAAACTTGTTGACAGCAGAGATTCTGAACTGATACTCATTGCCCTTGATAAGGTTTGTGGCATTGAAGGAACAGGCTTCACACTTGGAGGTGACCAAGGCCCAGGAGATTCTTGAAGTCTCCCTTTTCTCCACCACATAGTGTGTGATAGCAGCACAGCCATCGTTCTCTGGTGGGTTCCACCAAACAGTGCACTTGTCGGCTGTGATGCCGGTAAAGCGGATTGGACCTTCAACGGGTCCTGGGGTATCTGTATGGAGAAATAGATGGTATACATTTGCTTCAGAAACTGTCATTAATTTTAACGCTTAATTATAATACTTCTCTTAATCATTTTTAAATGAAAATAGCTTTAAAAGAGATTATGTACTTCAATGTCAAAATCATCAATATTTATTAACCTTGTACTCTGACGTTGACATCAGCCTTTTTGGTACCAGAGCTGTTCTTGGCTTCGACAGTGTATATGCCGCGGTGGTTTCTGTCTGCATCACGCACAAAGACACTGCTGGTGCCAATGCCAGTGGTGATTTCAATGTCAATCATAGTCCTCTTGTCAATTTCTTTGCCATCCTTATACCAAACCACCTGGGGGACAGGACGTCCAGTGATGGTGCAGGCTAACTTGACATGCTCTCCAGCCCTCAGGGTAAGCACCTGGTCTGGAGACCACTCAATTTCAGGAGCAACTGGAGATGTAAAGTGGAAGAAGAAATACACAATTTATCGATTAAACGACGTATCGGACAATTAACAATATGATAATCAATACATTTTTTAGAGTGTCAGTACTTACTGCTCTCATCTTTGGTCATGATGTATCCGGAGGAGTTAGATGGAGGACTGACTGTACCCACAGCATTTCTGGCTATCACCCTGAATTCAAATCTGTCTCCAGCAGACAGTCCAGTGACTGTGAACTGAGTTTCGCTGATATCAGTGAAGTTGCACCGCAGCCATTTTCCTCTTCCTTGGCGCCTCTCCACACTGTAGGCCACAATTTTGCTGCCCCCATCTCTCTTGGGGATGTCCCACTGCAGGGTGACAGAGTCCCTTGTCACATCAATGCAGACAGGAGTGCCAGGTGGATCTAAGATAAGATAAGAAATTGTGTCCTTTTACTTGACAACAAATGGATATAAACAGGATTTGACATCACAAATGATTCCTTTTGTGTGTAGCTATTCAAAACAAAAATTAATATGAATTTGTACTTACCAACGGGGGATATAGCCAGTGCGTGTTTGCTCTGTTCACTAACAGTGCTGAGTCCTGCATTGTTCTCAGCATAGACTCTGAAGGAGTATTCCAGACCCTCTATAAGACCAATTATTCTGTACTCTTTGTTGGAGATGATGGTAGAATTCACTTTCTGCCACATAAGGCTGTTCCTGTCCTTTTTCTCAACATGATAGCCCAAAATGGGTGATCCTCCATCGAAGCCTGGGGCATCCCACTTGATGGTCATACCATCACTGGTGACATTGAAAGCCACTGGCTTTCCTGGAGGTCCTGGAGGTTTGTACTGATGCTGGGCAACAATGCCAGAAGAGGTGAGTGCCTCACTGACACCATACTTGTTCTCTGCCCGGACCCTGAACTGGTACTCAGTTCCCTTAACCAGGTTTGGAATCTTGAAAGTGGTCCTGACAACACTGGAGCAGACCATTTTCCAGTTAGCCTGGGATGTCTCACGTTTCTCCACACTGTAGCAGGAAATCTCACCCCCACCATCATCCTTTGGCTCATCCCAGGATATGATGATACTCTGAGCTTTGATCTCATCAAAGCGGATAGGGCCAACTGGCACTGAGGGGGATCCCAGTGTCGTCACATTAATGTCAAAGTAGTTCTTGATGACTCTGTTGTCCAAAACCAACGTGTACTGGCCGGCATGCTCCTTCTTGACTCCTCTGACTGTGACTGAGGTCTTGTTGTCTGTGGTCCTGAAACGAACCTTGTCACTTTCTTTCAGAGGTAAGTTATCCTTCAGCCAGCTGATTGCCGGTCTTGGTTTACCCTTGAAGGGCAGCTCAATGTGGATGTTCTGACCAATACGAACAGCAAGCTCTCCATTGGGGTAATCAGTGAGGGTGGCCTCAGGTGGAATAATGAAGTCCATCACTGTGATTGGACCAATCTGAGAGAAGTCACTTCTGCCCTTCTCATTTTTAGCAAACACTCTGAAGTCCATGACTGCATTCTCCTTGAGACTTGGGACCTCACAGCTGCAACGCTTGCATGTTGCACCAAGACTCCAGTTGGGGTCTTCCTTGGTTCTCTTCTCAATAATGTACTCAGTGATGTAGCTTCCACCATCATGGTCTGGCCTGGTCCACTGCAGGGTAACAGAGGTCTTTGTGGAGTCCACCATAACCAAGTCTTTAACGGCCCCTGGAGTTTCTGCAGCTCTAACAGGCTCAGTGGTTTCACAAGTGTCACCCACGCCAAATTCATTTTCAGCAGAAACACGGAAGAAGTAAGCAATATCCTCCTCAAGGCCAGAGACCTTAAAGGTTGTGTTGGCACACTCACTGGTGATCACCTGATAAGCCTTCATGGTTGAGGCTTTCCTCTCAACAATGTAATTAGAAACTGGGGAGCCACCATCTATGAGAGGAGCCTCCCAGCTCAGGGTCAATTTTCCTCTTGTCACATTCTTAACAATCAGTTTCTGGCAGGTTGATGGACTGTCAAGAACTCTAAGGGACACAGTAATTATCTTGGATTCACCAACACCATTCTCAATCTCAAGTAAGTACTTGCCACAGTCATCACGAGTGACTTTGGGAATAAGGAGGGTTGTGGCTCTCTCAGTGCTATTGACGGTATAGCGATTGTCACCAGCCATGTTGCGATCACCACGGCGCCATGTGACATTGGGGGCAGGTCGTCCCTTCAGGGGAATACACACTTGAACATCACGACCGGCTCTGGCTGTGTATTGAGTTGTCATTGGAACATCTAGATCCAAATCAGCTTCCTCTGTTAGAAACAAAAGTAACAAAGAAAGTAAGGAACAGCAAACTATGAGATTATTACTTAAATGGTTATAAATCAGAAATGGAAAAAAATAAGAACAAATTAATCAATTAGAAAATACCCATGTCCCATATCAATAGCTTAGACATGGTTAGATAGATACAAACCTAAGATATCTTTGGCTTGCACAGGTTGGTACATTTTAATATCTTCTCCTTTTCCCTTGGAGTTGACAGCAGAAACTCTAAAGAAGTAGTAGGTTCCAGGTTTAAGGTGGGGCACTACATACTCGCAGGTCTTGACCTGGGGGTTGGTGATAACCCATTCTCTGTCCTCTGTGTTCATTGATTCCAAAAAGTAGTGTGTGATTTCACTGCCACCATCATACACAGGCTTTTCCCAGCCAAGGGTGATTGAGGTCTTTGTAGAGTCGACCACTCGTAGCTTGGATGGCTCTCCAGGCAAATCTAGAGGACACAAGGGAATATGAATTTGGAACATGTAAGTGCTCTATCAATGAAATACCTGAGGACATAATTCCTTTAATGTAAGCATGTGATTCTGTGTGTCATTTGAAAACATACCAATGGGGTCATAAGCCTTGTAAAGGTCTGAGGCCTCAGAGTAGTTTCCTGCTCCAGCTTTGTTGACAGCACAGACTCTGTACTGATACTCATTATTTTCCACCAGGTTGGTGACTTTCTGCCTGGTGTCTCTGATGGTACCCTTTGCCACCTGGACAAAATAGATACTTTGAAGGTTATGCATACCAGAAATGGGTGCCCCTTAAACACTTAAAGATTTTAAGAGACTCTGTGAACAAACCTTGAACCACTGCAGACTCTTCTTTTCCCTCTTCTCCAAGTAGTAGCCATCAATATCACTGCCTCCATCTAATGCTGGTCTCTCCCAGATCACTGTCATCGTGGACTTTGTGATCATGGTCACTGCTGGCTTTGATGGCTCGCTGGGAGGAACTGTATTGTACAAAAGTGATCAGGTACATCAAATCACAAAGTTTTTGCTGTTTTAAAACATCTTTAAATTGTATTTTTTTCTGTGTAATTAACAAAACATAATAATGGGGTGATACTAATGTTTTCTGCTAACTTACCAAATGCGTTCCTGGCAATTATAGGTTCAGACTCAAGTGGGTCTCCAATACCATACTTGTTGACTCCACGGACTCTGAAGATGTATTCATTGCCCTGAATAAGTCTGGGCACATTAACAATGCAGTCCACCAGTTTCTCTGACACAATGGACCACATGATCCTGCTGGTCTCCCTCTTCTCCACAATATAATGTGTAACCATGGCACCACCCTCATCAGCAGGTGGAGACCACATGATAGTGATGTTGTCAGCTGTCACCTTCTTAAACTGTATCTCATCAGCAGGGGGGCCTGGCTTGTCTATGTATGGAAGAATCACATTCATGCATGTCAGGGTCTTCAAATATCTATAAAGAAATTAACATTTTGAGGCCAAATTACATGAATGAATAACTTAAACATACCTTGTATGAGCAGCCTGACAATGGCACATGCTGATCCCAGTGAGTTCTTCACCTTGACCTCATAGGTTCCAGAATTTAGACGGCTTGTGTCCTTCAGGAAAACACTGGTTGACTCAAATGTGTGTTTGAAAGACAGCTGAGCACTAGGCTTTAGCTCTCTGCCATCCTTAAACCACTCAATAGTGGGAGCAGGTTTGGCTTTGATATTGAACATAAGCTGCACATCAGACTCTGCTCTGTACTTGACCTCGTTAAGGTACTCTTGAGGGGTTTCAATCTCTGGAGCACCTGAGTAATAAAAGAAATTTCATTCAGGTGATTCAAACTTTTACATCAATCATAGGACAAGAAAATGTAAAAAAAAATTATCTCTGCATTGTAAAGCCAGCATGATGGAATAATTCTTTTTTTTTAGGTTATACAGGTACAGTTTTGAATAAAGTGCCAAATAGCATAAATACACTTACCATAGGTGTCTACACATGTTGCTGGTCCAGCAGTCATGGATGGGTTGCTTACTGAGCCAACAGCGTTCTTGGCCATGACTCTAAACTCATAAGTTTCATCCTGGGTGAGGCCAGTTACCGTGAAGCGGCAGTCAGTTACATTGGTGAGGTTAGCCTTTGACCACTTAGTACTGACGCCCTCTCTCTTCTCAATCAGGTATCCTGTGATGGGGGATCCACCATCGAAGCTGGGCTTCTGCCATGCCAGGCTAATGGAGTTCTTTGTGATGTCACTGATACGCAAGTTGATGGGTGGCTCTGCAAAAAAATAAAAAATAAAAAAATAATAATTTTAGCTTAAAATTCATCAGATCTATTGACCTTAGAAAAAGAGGATTTGGAGTTTTAACTCACCACAGGCGTCAATAGCCAGCACAGCATCAGACACTTTGCTGAAGGAACTGATTCCTGCTGCATTTTCTGCTGCCACCTTAAACTCATAAATAAGTCCTGCATTGATGTTGGTGACCTTGAAATGTGTTGCACGGATCACCATTTTGTTGACTTTCTGCCAAAGGATGCTGTTCTTGTCTTTCATCTGGAGGTGGTAGCCAAACACATGACTTCCTCCATCTGACTTTGGCTCTTTCCAGGCTACAGTGACGGTTTCTCTGGTGACAGCAGTGATCTCAGGAATGGATGGAGCATCAGGAATAGCTGTGGGTATGAGGCAGAGTTAAAATAATGTCTTGCATAAAAGAAAGTACAAAATGTAGAAACTTTTCAGTTAATAGAGGGTTGAAAGACACTTACTGTAAGGAAGACTGACAGAAACAGTTGGTGAGTCGAGATGCTCGCTTATTCCATATCTGTTCTCAGCCCTGATTCTGAACTGGTACTCCAGGCCAGTGGTAAGCTTCATGATCTTCATTGTGCAGCGGGCTACAGCTGAAGAAACATCTATCCAGTTGGCTGTGGTTGTCTCTCTCTTCTGGATGATGTAATTTGTGATGGGGCTGCCACCTTCATAAGCTGGTGGAAGCCAGTTCAGGCCTACGCTGTCTTCTGTGACGTCAAACAGCTCCACAGGTCCAAGTGGGGCACTTGGGCGGTCCAGAACCACAATGTTTACAAAGGACTTGGTTGTGCCAGTGGAGTTGGAGGCAATGATATCATAGCGTCCTGAGTCACCAGCAATGCTCTCACGCAGAGTGATCTTGATGCTGTCTGGGGTTACTTCAGAGTTGAACCTCATTGTTGACTTGAGCACGACATTATCTTTTGACAGGGTGACTTTAGGCAGAGGCTTGCCTGTAAGAGGGATCTCACACTTCAGGGTGGAGCCAGCTCTAACATACACTGTGTTGTAGGGGAAGTCCTTCATGATGATCTCTGGAGATTCTGCAGTAAAGAGAAGTTAGTTACATTACTATTTATCTATTTTTTATTTCCTGTTTTCTCAAAGTTTTACAAGAGCATACTTCTTTTTAGCCTTCACCAGACAGTCTAATAGGCCATATATTTAATTATGTTGTGATCACTTTGAAACTTACCAAGCTGGTCCTTGACTGCAACAGGGGTGAGCATTTCCTTAGGATCACTTAATCCTGCCTGGTTCTCAGCTCTCACTCTGAAGAAGTACTCAGCATTTTCCCTCAGACCAGACACAGTGAAGTGGATGGACTTGGTTGTGCCACACTTAACCCACTTCTCCTGTCCTTTCTCTTGAGCTTCTACCAGGTAACTGGTAATTCTGCTGCCTCCATCATGGTCTGGTTTTGCCCAAGCCAGGGACACACTCTCCTTAGTCACATCAGTTACACCCAGCTTTGATGGTGGGCTTGGTTTTTCTGAAGAAAATGCACAATGAGTTAATAATCAGCAGTTACATTTTTCAGAAAGTAAACTTAATGTTACCAACAATTTTTTTCAGTACCTGAGATCTTTGTTCCTTCTTTGGTCTCTGCAGGAAGACCAATACCATACTCATTCTCGCCTGTTACTCTGAAATAGTAGATTTCTCCTTCCTGCAGATCTGTCACCTTGTATGTAAGCCTGTGGCATGTGTCTGTCAGCCTGGTCCAGCCTTTCTTGCTAGCCTCACGGATATCAATGAGGTAGTTCTTGACTGGTCCTCCTCCCTCATTCTCAGGTGTGTCCCAGGTTACAATAGCACTGGTCCTAGTCACTTCTTTGACCCCCACGTAAGAAGGCGGTCCAGGGGAGTCCAGGACTCTGACACTGAGTGTCAGGGAGGTGGTTCCAGCTACGCTGGACAATGTGATGGTGTATTTGCCAGAGTCATTGCGAGTTGCTTTCTCGAGGGTGATAGAGGAGAAGGTGTCAGTGGTGTCAATGACAGCACGAACTCTGAGGTCAACATCAGGCTTAGTCCATGAAACATTGGGGATGGGTTTGCCTCTGAAAGGTACCGTCATGGTAAATGAGCTTCCGTCTCTCACAATAAGAGTCTTCCTCATCTCATTGCTGACTTCAAAGACTGGCTCCTCTTCCCTTTCTTTGGCAACTTGTTTGTCCGTCTCAGGACTGGGTTCACTGACTCCAATCTTGTTGATGGACTTCACAACAAACACATATTCAGTTCCAGGTGTCAATCCCACCACGGTAAACTCTGTGTTTTTGGTATTTTGGACTCCAACAAACCATTCATCATCAAAACTCTTTCTATATTCTACCCTGTAACCGGTCACAGGTGCTCCACCATCGAATAGCGGCTTATTCCATGACAAGGTGACTGTGGTCTTTGTTGAATCAATAATCTTAGGCTTAGCAGGAGGGGAAGGCAGGAACTGTGGGTCTTCAGCCTTGGTGAGTGGGCAAGGAATGCTTGGAGCACTGAGACCAGCAGAGTTCTCTGCAAACACTCTGTACTCATACTCACATCCCTCACGAAGGTGAGAAGCTTTGACTCTGAGGTCATAAACAGGTTTCTTGTTGACACGGCACCAGCGAAGGCCAGTCTTCTCTCTCTTCTCAATGACATAGCCAGCGATACTACTGCCACCATCAGAAACTGGTCTTTCCCAGCAGATAGTCATTGCCTCACTGGTAACTGAGGTTACTTGAACACCGGTGGGAGCTACAGGCACAGTGAATGGATCCATGGCCTTTGATGGCTCACTCTCCAGGGCCTCACCCTCCCCATATTTGTTGACTCCCCTGACTCTGAAGATGTACTCATTTCCTTTGAGTAACTTTGTAACTTTGCAGGTGGTTGCCTTCATGTCACCATAGACAAGAGTCCAGGCAAGGCGGCTGGTTTCCCGTTTCTCTACAATGTAGTACATGATTTCTGCACCACCATTCTCTTGAGGAGGACCCCACGTTAAGGTGCATTTTTCTGCTGTGAGGCCAGACACTGCCAAAGGACCTGATGCTGGTCCAGGTCTGTCAAGAACCTTACAATTAACTGCCACAGACCTTGTTCCTGCCACATTGTGCAGGGTCAGGACATACTGGCCAGAGTCCCTTCTAATAGCATCTCTGACAATTAGAGTGGTTGTGAAGTTGGTGGAGGTAATTTCACACCTGGCTTTGGCCTCAATCTCCTTTCCATCTTTGGACCAAGAAACAACTGGAAGTGGACGGCCTGTGATTTCAGCATCAATTTGAATGATCTCCCCAGCCTTAATGACAACTAACTGTCTGAACTTATCATCAAGGATAATAGTTGGAGGATCTACATCATCCTTGACAGTGACAGGACCAGTGTTCTCAGAGGGAATACTCAAGAGATCAGCAGAATTCCTTGCAATAACATGGAAGTCATATTGGACATCTTCTGTGAGGCCAGTGACATCAAAGTAGGTGTCTTGCAAGTTGGTGAAGTTGCATTTAAGCCAGCGGCCATTTGGAAGTTCTTTCCGCTCAACAATGTAGCCAGTAATCTTCACTCCACCATCATACTCTGGCTTTTCCCAAAAGAGGGACACTGAAGTACGAGTAATGTTGGTGACTCTAAGGTTCACTGGAGGTTCACATGGATCCCTGGCAGCTACAGGCTCACAAGCCTTAGTGCATGGACCAATGCCTGCAATGTTCTCTGCATAAACTCTGAAGTGATACAGAAGTCCTTCTTCGATGCCTGTCATCTTAAACTGGTTTTCTGTCAGAAGGCCTCTGTTAACCTTGGTCCACAAGATGCTGCTTTGGTCTTTGCATTCTATATGATAACCAATAACAGGGCTTCCACCATCACTTGCAGGTCTGCCCCATTCCACAAGCATTCCATATTTGGTGGCATGAGTAATACTGAGATTGGTTGGAGGGCCAGGAGGCTCAAAGGGATACTGAGCAACAACAGGAGTAGAGTCAATAGAAGAACTTTTACCATAACGATTCTCAGCTGCAATACGGAACTGGTATTCCACTCCCTGAGTGAGACGAGACACCTTGATTGAAGTTCTGGCAACCGTTGCAGAAACTATCTGCCATGTAGTTGTGGTAGTGTCCCTTTTCTCCACAACATAGTTGTTAATCTGGCATCCCCCATCATAGCTTGGCGAATCCCAAGACAGACAGATGAAGTCAGCACTAATCTCATCAAACTTAATGTTGCTTGGGGGGCCAGGTTTATCGAGGATTAAAACAGAGATTTCAGCTGTCTTTGTGCCCACTGAGTTAGTGAGAGTAATCTCATACTTCCCTGAATCCTCCTTGGCCGCATCTTTGATGACAATTTTGGATGAAGTCTTGGAAGACAAGACATTGACCCTGGTTGTCTGCTTAAGTGCCTGACCATCTTTTTTCCAGGACACCTCAGGATCAGGTCTGCCTATGAACGGTACATCAATTTTCAGGTCATCACCTGCTTTTACACTGTAAGTGTTAAACAACAACTTGATGATGGGCTCTGTTGTGATGTCCTTCACTACCACAGGGTTGGCAAGAGGCTTGGGATCACTTCTGCCTTTGTCATTTACAGCAATCACCCTGAATGAATATTCCTCTCCAGTTGCAAGTCCTCCAATAGTAGCTTCCAATGCTTTGATTTCACTGCATACAGTCCATTTGTCATCCCCTTTAGGCTGCATCTCCACAAGATAGTTTGTGATTTTGCTACCTCCATCATAATCAGGTTTCTCCCAGGACAGGGTAACAGTATGGCGAGTCACATCAACTACAACAACTTTACCAGGAGGCAAAGGAGCCTCAGATACCTTTACTTGATCTGTGGAGGCTGGCAGACCTACCCCCAGCTCATTGACAGCCAACACACGGAAATAATAGCGTCCTCCTGACTGCAGATCAGAAACTATATAAGAGTTCCTCACACAGTTGGTGCAAACACTGGTGAAAGCCATTCTCTTCTGCTCTCTCTTCTCCACAATATAGTGTGATATTTTAGCCCCACCATCAATGAGAGGGGGTTCCCAAGAAAGTGAGACAGAATTTCTCTTTACATCTTTAACCTCCAGTTTTGTAGGTGCGCTGGGAGAATCCAAAACTCTGACATTGATGAAAGCAGATTTAGACCCACTGAGGTTCTCAAGCGTCAGCACATATTTTCCTGTGTCGAATCGGTCAACATTCTCAATCACTAGCATTGTGTAAGAGCTTGTGACTTCAATTTGGGCACGCTCATTCATAGTGCCATCAGCTTTAGACCATCTGACCTCAGGCTCAGGCTTTCCTCTGATAGTCACAAACAGACGTAAAGTGGCAGTGGCCCGAATATTAACCATCTTTCTTAGATCTGAATCTAGTTCAATTTCAGGAGCCTCTAGCTTCTCTGCAGCAATTACAGATCCAGGTAAGTCCACATGCTCCCCTACTCCTTCACAGTTAATAGCACAAATGCGGAAGTTGTACTCTGCATTCTCCTTTAGTGTCTTTACAGTGTAATGAGTGGTCTGGACACCAGTGTGTGGGGTGCAAATAACCCACTCATCATCTGCTGCTTCTTTCACTTCCACAATATATCCCTGGATTGGTGCTCCCCCATCATATATTGGCCTGGACCAGCACAGAGAGACTGTGGTGCTAGAGTGGTCAGTGACTTTAGGGTTATTTGGAGGTCCTGGTGGATAGGTTGCATCACAGGCCTTCATGTATTCGCTCGACGGGCTATACTTTCCCACACCAGCAGCATTTTCTGCTGCAACTCTGAATTCATACCAGTGGCCCTCTGTTAGACCAGTGCATCTAAATCTTAGGTCAGTCAGCCTCTTCTTGTTGCATTTAGTCCACCTAACACCATCCTTGTCACGTTTTTCAAGAACATATCCTTCTATCTCAGCTCCTCCGTTATTTTCAGGCCTCTCCCAAGTGAGTACAATAGAGTCTCTGGTAATAGCACTTGACTCTGGGGTGGAGGGTGCACTGGGAGTGGTGAAGGGATTGCGTGCAACAACAGGTTCAGATTCCAGAGGCTCCCCTATGCCATATTTATTAACAGCAGTGACCCTGAAGATGTATTCATTGCCAGGCAACAGTTTTGTGATTTTGTAGCTGATGGCCTGAATCTTTGGCTCAACCATGGTCCATGACAAACGACTGGTCTCTCTCTTTTCAATGATGTAGTGGGAGATGCTGGCCCCACCATCATGTGAGGGATGGCTCCAGTGGAGATAACACTTCTCAGCTGTGACCCCTTTCACTTCTAGAGGGCCATCTGGAGGACCAGGTCTATCAAGAACTTTGACAATTACTGGGATCATCTTGACTCCGCCCACATTAACAAGTTTGAGAACAAAGTGGCCTCCATCTACTCTGATGCAGTCTTTGACTGTCAAGATGGTGCGCGTAAGTGATGTCTTGACCTCCATTCTTGGTGTTGTTTTGTCAATCTCCTTTCCATCCTTTAACCAAATGATCTCAGGCAGAGGTTTGCCAGTGTAGTCAGCATCAATGACAAATGTCTCACCAGCACTAACAATGGTCATATCCTTAAATTTAGAGTCCATGGTTGCTCCTGGTGCCTCAATTTCATCTTTAGCAGTAATTTCTCCTGTACCCTGAGAGGGACGGCTGGAAATACCAGCAGCATTCCTGGCAATTACTCTAAATTCATAAACACAGTCCTCAGTCAGACCAGTGATTGTGAACTGGGTATCAATGATGTTAGTGAAGCTGGCTTTCATCCAACGGGTATCTGGGTGCTTCTTCCTCTCAATCACATACCCAGTGATGGCACTTCCTCCATCATACTGAGGCCTTGTCCACTGAAGTGTAACGTGGTTTCTAGTGATTTCAATTGCTTCAGGTGTGCCTGGTGGGTCACAGGGGTCCCTTGCTACTGTGCTTTCTGAGACCTTGCTTGCTGGGCTGAGCCCAGCAACATTCTCAGCGTAAACTCTGAATTCATACTCAATACCTTCTTCCAGTTCTGTAGTCTTGAAACGTGTCTCTGGGATTAAAAGTTTGTTGAGTTTAGTCCACAAAAGGCTATTCTTCTCCTTTCTTTCAAGGTGATAACCTAGAACTGGGCTGCCACCATTGTTGGTGGGTGCTTTCCAATCAACAACCATATTATCTTTAGTTGCAGCAGAAACAACTGGTGTCCCTGGTGCAGCAGGCTCACTGAATGGATACTGAGCAATAACGGCAGGAGAAACAATAGCAGAGCTCTTTCCATATCTATTCTCAGATGACACTCTAAACTGATACTCTACACCAGTCTTTAAATTGGTGACTTTAATTGTTGTCCTTGCAATAGTAGCAGACACAATCTGCCAAGCAGTTGAGGTGGTGTCTCTTTTCTCCACAATGTAGTTGTTGATCTGACAGCCTCCGGTATACTCTGGTGGCTCCCAGGAGAGTGTGACATAGTTAGAGCTCACCTCCTCGATCTTTATAGGGCCTTTAGGTGGGCCAGGCTTCTCAAGTACAATAACAGTAATCTCCTCTGTAGCTGTACCAATACTGCTGGTAGCTGTAAGTGTGTATTTTCCGGAGTCCTCCTTATTTGCATCCTTGATAGTGAGCTTGGTAGATGATGGTGTACTTGATACATGTAGTCTTGTTGTCTCTTTTAGAGCCTGTCCATCCTTTTTCCACTCAACTGTGGGAACAGGGCGCCCAATCACTGGAATCTCGATTTTCAGATCTTCACCGCTCTGTAAGCTGTAAGTATTAAATGCCATCTTGAATCTGGGCTCGATAGTTACATCCTTTGCAGTGACTGGTGCAGCCAGAGGCCTGGGATCACTCTTGCCTTTCTCATTGAAAGCTGATACTCTGAACAAGTACTCATGTCCTGCACTTAGGCCTGTGACTGTACCCTCACAGGTCTTGGTTATAATAGCTACCACCCATTCCTCTGAGCCCACAGGCTGCATCTCAATGTAGTAACCCATAATCCTACTGCCCCCATCATGGTCTGGCTTCTCCCATGAGAGTGAAGCACTGGTTTTAGTCACTTCAGTTAAGGTGACCTTACCAACAGACAGAGGAGGCTCAGAGGTTCTAACTGCATCAAGTGTCTCCACTGCCTGTCCTACTCCAAACTCATTCTCTGCCAACACTCGGAAATAGTAAATAAGTCCTTCAGTGAGTCCTGTGATACGGTAGCTTGTCTTTGTGCACTTGTTGTCTACATTAGAGAAAACTTTCCTGTTACCCTCACGCTTTTCAACCAGGTAGTTCTTGATTCTTGAACCACCATCAATAAGAGGAGGCTCCCATGTCAAAGTGACACTTTCCCTCTTAATGTCTTTTACAGTAAGATTTAGGGGAGCCCCAGGAGTGTCCAAAACTTTAACAGAGACAAAGGCTGACTTGGTCCCTGCGCTATTCTCCAAAGTGAGAATGTATTTTCCAGCATCATATTTGTCACAGATGTCAACAGAAAGCTGTGTGTAATCTTCCCCTGTCTCTTTCTGAACTTTACTTGGCAGCTCTCCATCCTCCTTTGCCCAGCTGATCTCAGGAGTTGGACGGCCCTTGAATGGAATGCAGATTCTCATTGAGCCTCCTGCACGGACAACTATTCCTTTCCTGAGCTCTGAATCCAGGATCACTTCTGGAGGATCAATTTTATCCAAAGGTTTCAAAACTCCCTCAATCTCGGTGGGCTCACCAATACCAAGTTTATTGATCGCACATATGCGTACCTTGTATTCCTGGTGCTCAACTAACTTGGTGATTGTAAATTTGGTAGCACTAACTCCAGATGGTGGGGTGCAAATGGCCCACTCCTCTTCCTCTGCCTTTGTTATTTCCACAGCGTATCCTTGAATCTCACAACCACCATCATAGATTGGGCGATGCCAGGCCACAGTGATGGAATCTTTTGTTGTGTCAACAAGATGTGCATTGGTGGGACAGCCTGGTTCAAAGGTTGGGTCACAGGCTTTGAGGTAGGATGTTGCTGGACTTGGTTGACCCACTCCAGCTACATTCTCAGCAGATACCCTGAACTCATATTCATGGTCCTCAGTCAGTCCTGTGACTCTGAAGCGCAAGTCTGTCACCCTGCGTTTGTTACACTTGGTCCACCTCACTCCTGCTCTGTCTCTCTTCTCAACAATGTAACCAACAATCTCACTACCTCCTGTGGTTTCAGGACGGTTCCAGCATACAGTCATGGAGTCTCTGGTAATGTTGGTGATCTCCAGCTCCTGAGGTGAGCCAGGAGGAACAAATGGATTCCTCATGATAACTGGAGCTGATTCAAGAGGCTCTCCTACACCATATTTATTGACAGCCATGACTCTAAAGATGTACTCATTGCCCTTTAACAGCTTTGTAACCTTGATCATAGTAGCTCCACAGTCACCGGACACAACAGTCCATGCCAGACGGCTGGTTTCACGTTTCTGAATGACGTAGTGAGAGATGCTAGCTCCTCCATCATGCCTAGGTGGCAGCCATGACAGTGAGCACTTCTCCTCAGTAACATTGCTGACAGTAAGAGGTCCCTCTGAGGGACCTGGTCTGTCCAGGACCTTTACACTGAATGGAACAGTCTTAGTTCCAGCCACATTAGTAAGAACCAGTGTGTACTGGCCACCATCTACTCTAATAGCATCCTTGACAACTAGCAAAGCCTTAAAGTCTGTATTTTTGATCTCAGCTCTTGCTGAGTTTTCTACCTCAACACTTCCTTTGAACCACTGAGCTGTAGGGATGGGCTTTCCTTCCACACTGGCTTCCAGACTGAAAGTCTCTCCAGCATTTAAAACAATGGTCTGGTTGTACATTGGATCAGTCTCACAGTTTGGTGGGTCAACCTCATCCTTTGCAGTGATGGATCCTGTGCTCTCAGAGGGCTTGCTGACAGCCCCAGCTGCATTCCTTGCCAGTACCCTGAAGTCATATTTATTTTCCTCTGTCAGGCCTGTCACAGTGAATTCAAGTTCAATGACATTTGCAAAACTAGCTTTCATCCACTTCCCTTCAGGGAGGTCACGTTTTTCCACTACATAGCCAGTCACCAAGCTTCCTCCATCATATGTCGGAGGGGTCCATCTTAGCTTCACTGAGTGCCTGGTCACAATAACAGCCACAGGGCGACCAGGAGGATCACAAGGGTCACGAGCTACATAAACCTCAGAAATTTTGCTGCATTTCCCAATTCCCACAATGTTCTCAGCATAGACTCTGTATTCATACTCAATGCCTTCCTCCAGAGGAGTGGACTTGAACCTGCAGTCTTGGATAAGCATTTTGTTGATCTTTGTCCAGAGAATACTGTTTTTCTCTTTCCTCTCCAGATGATAGCCCATGATGGCACTGCCTCCATCAGATGGGGGTTTGTGCCACTCAACTACCATATAGTCTTTACTATATGAAGAAACAAATGGTGTTCCTGGTGGGCCAGGCTCTTGGAAGGGATACTGTGCAACTACAGGCTCTGAATCAATTGCATAACTTTTTCCATATCTATTCTCTGCATAAATTCTGAATTGATATTCAGCACCAGTCTTCAGGTTGGCCACTTTAAGTGTTGTTCTGGCCACAGTGGCAGATACGACTACCCAATTAGTTGTGGTTGTATCTCTTTTCTCCACCACATAGTTAGAGATTGGACAGCCTCCCGTGTAAGTCGGGGGTTCCCAACTTAGAGTCATACTCTCTGCACTGATGTCTTCCACCTTGACAGGTCCTGTTGGTGGGCCAGGTTTGTCCAGAGTAATAACCTCAATTGTGGCATCTTTTGAACCAAGGGCATTTGTAATATTGATGCTGTACATGCCTCCATCTTCCCTAGTTGCATCCTTGATGGTTAGAGTGGTTTGGTTTGCTGAGTCACTGACATTAACTCTGGTAGTCTGCTTGAGCGCAGCTCCATCCTTTGTCCAAGTGATGGTTGGTTTTGGATGACCAGCAATAGGGACCTCTATCTTGAGGTCATGACCAACCTGGACACTATAAGAGCTTACTTTGGGTCTGACAGCGGGCTCTATAACAAGGTCTTTTGCGACAACTGATTGAACCAATTGTCTGGGGTCACTTTTGCCTTTATCATTCACAGCCACAACTCTGAACTGATACTCCTCTCCCTTGAGAAGGTTTGTCACTACAGTCTCCAATGCCTTAACACTAGCACACACAGACCAAGCCTCACTGTCCTTGGGAGCCAGTTCAATTTCATAGTAACTGATCCTGCTGCCACCATCATGTACAGGCTTTTCCCAGGAAAGTGTTACAGTGCTAGAAGTTACGTCAACAACACTGACTTTGCCAGGTGGCTGAGGCTTCTCAGAGATTTTAATTGGTTCCAGAGTTTTAGCTGGGAGACCGATACCATATTCATTCTCAGCTAGAACTCTGAAGAAGAAGATTCCACCCTCTGGAAGAGGCTCCACTTTCCACGACATCCTGTTGCAAGTCGTGATGGGAGAGTAAACTTTCCTGGTGCTCTCACGCTTCTCAACAATATAGTTCTTAATCTTCGAGCCTCCATCAAGAATTGGAGGTTCCCATGTAAGAGTCACTGAATTCTTAGTAATCTCTTTCACTATGAAATTGGTAGGAGGACTGGGTGAGTCTAGGACTCTGACACTGATGAAGACTGACTTAACCCCACTGGCATTCTCTGCGGTCAAAGTATATTTGCCACTGTCAAATCTGTCAACATTTTCAATAACAAGTGAGGCATAGCTGCCTGTATTGTCAACCTGGGCAGTCTCTTTAATCTCACCCTCAGCCTTGCCCCACTTTACCTCAGGAGCTGGACGGCCTCTCACTGGGACAAAGAGTCTTAGAGTGCTGGCTGCTCTGATGTTGATCATCTTTCTCATGTCATTATCCAGGTCAAGATCTGGTGCTTCAAGCTTCTCTTCAAGAAGAACTTTTCCTGGAATATCAGCATGTTCACCAACACCAACTTTGTTGATAGCACATACTCTGAATTGGTACTCGTGCTTTTCCAAAAGCTTAGTCACTGTGAACTTAGTGTCTGTGATTCCAGTGGATGGAGTGCACATAAACCACTCATCAGTTGCAGTGTTGCAGGCTTCAACAATATAAGCCTGTATCTCACAGCCACCATCATAGATGGGTTTTCCCCATGTAAGGGAAACTGTTGACCTAGATGTGTCCACCACCTTGGGGTTGTTGGGTGGGCCTGCCTTGAAGATAGGATCCAGTGCTTTGTAGTATATTGTTGGTGCACTTGGCGTGCCAACACCTGCAGCATTCTCCGCAGCAACTCTGAATTCATAGCTGTGGTTTTCTAGTAGCCCTGTCACTCTGAAACGCAGCTCACTCACTGTGCGCTTGTTGCACCTAGTCCATCTGACGCCGTCCTTATCACGTTTCTCTACAATGTATCCTTGTATAGGACTGCCACCATCATGTGTTGGTCTCTCCCATGTCACCACCATAGAGTCTTTAGTTATTGTGGAGACTTCCACTTCTGATGGTGGGTTGGGAGTCACAAATGGATTTCTTGCAATCATAGGCTCAGATTCTAGAGGCTCACCAACTCCATATTTGTTGACTGGAATAACTCTGAAGATGTACTCATTACCAGGAAGGAGTTTTGTAATTTTCAGGTTCAGTGTCTGAACTTTGGGTTCAACTACAGTCCATACCAGTCGGCTTGTTTCCCTCCTCTCAACAATATAATGAGAAATGTCACTACCTCCATCTTGCAAGGGAGGTTTCCAGGATATTGAGCATTTTTCACTTGTGACCCCATAGATAGAGATCGGGCCATCAGGTGGGCCTGGTCTGTCCAGGACCTTGACATTAATATTTACAGATTTCTCTCCTCCAACATTCTTAACCAGCAAAGTATACTGACCTCCATCAACACGAATAGCTTCTTTAACAACTATACAGGCTTTAAAGTCTGTATTCTTGATTTCTAATCGAGCTGCCTCTGCTATTTCTTCGCCTTCCTTGAGCCAGTGTATTGTGGGCACAGGCTTACCATAGACAGCAGCCTCAAGCCTGAATGTCTCCCCAGCATTCACTACTACAACCTGTGAGTACTTCGTTTCCAAATCAATCTTCGGTGGGTCAACCTCATCCTTTGCGGTTATGGCTCCTGTAGAATCTGACGGCTGGCTAAGGACACCTGCTGAATTTCTGGCAATAACACGGAACTCATATACTTGGTCTTCAGTTAGTCCTGTGACAACAAATTCAGTCTCAATGATGTTGGTAAAACTGGCCTTCATCCAACGGCCAGTTCCTTCCTTCTTCTCCACCAAATACCCTGTGATCTTAATGCCGCCATCATATTCTGGTTTTGTCCATCTGAGTGTCACTTGGTTTCTTGTTACAATGACAGCCTCTGGTTTACCTGGTCTGTCACAAGGATCTCTTGCCACTTGGATTTCACTTGCTTTACTGGCCTTGCTTAAGCCAACAATGTTTTCAGCATACACCCTAAATTCATATTCAATTCCTTCTTCAAGGCCAACAACTTTGAATCTGGTCTCTGGGATGATTTGTTTATTCTGCTTGACCCACAGTATACTATTTCTCTCTTTGAGCTCTAGGTGGTAGCCCAGAATTTTGCTTCCGCCATCATTGCTGGGTTTCTCCCACACAACTACCATGGTCTCTTTGGTAGCTGACTGGACCACAACAGAACGAGGTTGACTGGGCAGTTCAAAGGGATACTGAGCAACAATTGTCTCAGAGAGCAAGGCTGAAGATTTGCCATATCTATTCTCTGCAGCAATTCTGAACTGGTACTCACATCCAGTCTTCAGGCGGGCTGCCTTTATGGTGGTTCTGGCCACTGTAGCAGAGACAATTTGCCAGTTGGTGGTAGATGTGTCTCTCTTTTCAACTACGTAATTGTTGATGGAGCAACAACCATCATACTCTGGAGGATTCCATGAAAGGATGACACTGTCAGCAGTGACATCCTCCAGCTTAATTGGACCAGTTGGTGGACCAGGCTTATCTAGAACAATCACACTGAGGTCTGTGGATGCCTCTCCAGCTGTGTTAGACAGTTTAATCGTGTAAGTGCCCACATCATCTCTGCAAGCTTCCTTAATAACCAAGAGAAGGTTTTTGTCAGTGGCTTCAGCATTAACTCTTGTTGTCTCCTTGAGAGCTACACCATCTTTTAGCCAAGTTACTGCAGCCTTGGGGCAGGCAACATACGGTACATCTATCTTCAGATCATCTCCTGCTAACCCACTGAATGTGCTGAAAAGCAGTTTGAAGGTTGGGGGGATGACCAAGTCTTTGGCTACCACAGGCATACTAAGAGGACGTGGGTCACTTACTCCCTTTTCATTGGTGGCCAGGATACGGAACATGTACTCTTCTCCCTGAGTCAACCCAGTTACAAGAGCTCCGTTGGTCTTCACCACCATAACCTGAGTCCATTTGTCGCTGCCTTTACCTTGCATTTCAACTATATAGCCAGATATTCTGCTACCACCATCATGGTCAGGCTTTTCCCAAGATAAAGTGACACTGGAACTAGTTACTTCACAAAGGGACACTTTGCCAGGTGGAAGAGGTCTCTCTGACACTTTTATTGGTTCGACAGTCTCTACAGGGAGGCCAATGCCAAATTCATTCTCAGCAAGGATTCTGAAGAAGTACATCTTGCCTTCTTCCAGCTCTCCAACTTTCCAGCTAGACTTGTGGCAACTTGCACACACTGTGGAATAGGCTTTTCTTGTTGACTCACGCTTCTCCACAATGTAATTGCGAACTCTGGAGCCACCATCGATCAAAGGAGCATCCCAAACAAGGGAAACTGAATCTTTAGTGACTTCCTTGAGTATTAGATTCTGGGGTGCTCCTGGAGTATCTAGTACCCTGACATTGACAAAAGCTGTTTTACTTCCTGATGCATTCTCTACAGTCACCATATATTTTCCCCCATCAAATCTGTCAACATTTTCAACCTGAAGAGTGGTGAATGAAGGAGTGATTTCGATATTAGCCTTATCGAGGGATTCTCCATGTTCTCTAGCCCATTTTATTTCAGGTGCTGGTCTTCCCTTTATAGGAACAAATAGTCTGAGTGTGCTACAGGCTCTGATACAGACCACCTTGCGAAGCTCTGCTCCAAGTTCAATTTCAGGGGGAAGCAGTCTGTCTTCAGCCTTGGGGGTTCCAGGAACAGCAGCAGGTTCACCCACTCCTTCACAATTAGTGGCGCAAATGTTGATTTTGTACTCTTGGTTTTCCTTCAGGTTGGTAATGGTGAAGGACGTAGCTGTCCATCCCTTCTTTGGAGTGTGAATTGTCCACTCATCTTCCTCAGGTAGGCATGTTTCTACAATGTAACCAGTGATTTCAGAGCCACCATCATATACAGGCTTGTTCCAGGCAAGGGTGATGGAGGACTTTGTTGTGTCCAGTACTCTGGGGTTCCCCGGGGGTCCTGGTTGGAAGATTGTGTCTTCAGCTTTGTAGAATAAACTGGAAGGACTAGGCTGACTAAGACCAGCATTGTTTTCGGCAAAAACTCTGAATTCATACTCGTGTCCTTCTGTGAGGCCAGAGGCCTTGAATCGCAAGTCAGTTACAGTCCTCTTGTTACACTTCACCCAACGCAGACCAGTCTTATCTCTTCTTTCAATTATGTAAGTGTTTATTCTACTGCCTCCATCATGTTCAGGACGTTCCCAACAGACAACCATTGAGTCCTTGGTAATGGTGGTAACTTCAGGCTGATGTGGTGCATCACTTGGTACATAGGGGTTGGCACAGATAACAGGTTCAGACTCCAGGGGTTCACCCACACCATACTTGTTTACAGCCATGACTCTGAAGATGTACTCATTGCCCTTTAGAAGCTTGGTTACCTTGAATCTGTTTGCTTGAAGATCTGTGGCAACATTTGTCCATGCCAACCTACTAGTCTCGCGCCTCTGAATGATGAAGTATTCGATTTTGGCACCACCATCATGTATTGGATGCAGCCAATTAAGGACACATTTTTCAGCAGTGACATCAGTAACAGTGAGACCATCTGGTGGTCCAGGTCTGTCTAACACTTTCACATTAAATGTGAACTTGGCAAAGCCACCAGGATTGCTGGCAGTAAGAGTAAAGGAACCACCATCCCTCCTCAAAGAATCTTTGTTAGTGAGAGTTGTGTGGAAGTTGGTTGTCTTTATCTCTATCTTGGCTGTGTCCTCAAGCTCCTTTCCTTCTTTGGACCATACCAAGGATGGAATTGGCCTGCCGGTAACATTAGCCTCCAGCTTGAAAACCTCTCCCGCCATGACAACAACATTACTGCTATATGATGCATCAACATCCAGCCTGGGCTCTTCAATGTCATCTCTGCATGTGATTGCCTCAGACGGTTGGGATGGAGCACTGACAGCACCAGCTGAATTTCTAGCAGTCACACGGAATTCATAGGTTGCATCTTCAATTAGACCACTGACTGTATATATGGTTTCTAAGATGTTGTTGAAGTTGGCTTTAAGCCAGCGTCCATTAGGCATCTCTCTTCTCTCTACAGTGTATCCAGTAATAGAGAATCCACCATCTCCCTCTGGTTTGGTCCATGATACTGTCACCTCATGTCTGGTCACATTGAGCGCCACAGGTCTGCCAGGCGGGTCAACTGGGTCTAAAGCATACATAGGCTCAGAGGCCTTGCTTGGTTTGCTGAGACCAGCCATGTTTTCAGCTGTGACACGGTGTTCGTATGCGATTCCATCAACAAGACCTGTTGATTTGAAAATATTACCGACAACAAGACCTTTGCTGATCCTCTGCCACAGAATACTGTTTTTCTCTTTTCTGTCCACATGATAACCAAGGATTACACTTCCTCCATCAGAAGATGGTTCATTCCAACTCAGTGTCATTGAATCCTTGTTGTGAGATGTGACAACAGGAATGCCTGGCTGACTTGGCACATCAAATGGATAGGCAGCAATCACTGATTCAGAGATAATGCATGGTCCAATTCCATATCTATTCTGAGCTCTGACACGGAACTGATACTGAGTTCCAGTGTTGAGGCGGGCTGCTTTGAATGTGGTTCTGATTACTGTGGCAGCTAACTCAACCCATGAAGTACCAGTGGTCTCTCGCATCTCGACAATATAGTTGTTGATTGGAACACCTCCATCATTCTCTGGTGCCTCCCAGGACATGAGAACATAATCACATGAGACCTCATCTAACTTGATAGGACCAGTGGGAGGACCTGGAATATCATGAACCAGGACTGTTATCATCTCAGTCAGTGTACCTAGCATATTCTTTCCAGTCATGGAGTACTGGCCTCCATCAGTTCTTTTGATCTCATTGATGTTGAGGATAGTTGATGTTGAGGTAGTTTCAGTATTGATTCTTTGGGTCTCCTTGAGGGTTATATCACCCTTCTTCCAGGAAACCACAGGTCTAGGTTTGCCAAGCACAGGAATTTCAACCTTTACACGGTCCCCTGCTTTGGCAATGACAGTTTTCTGGTAGACTCCACGCAGGTCAAAGGAGGGAGCAGAAGTCTGCTCTCTAATAATAGCAGGCCTGCTCTCACGAGGATCACTTCTTCCTGATGCATTGACAGCCATTATGCGGAAGGTATATTCAGCACCCTCAATCAGATCTGTTACGGTATAGTCAAGAGCCTTAATTGTGGTAACATGGACCCACTGGTCACTGTCCTTCTTCTGGGCCTCAATGACATACCCAGTGATCAAGGAGCCACCGTCATGCAAGGGCTTCGTCCATGACAGGCTAGCACTGTCAGCTGTTACATCTGTGACATAAAGGTTCTCAGGTGCTGAGGGGGCTTGAGATACCCTGATTGGCTCAGGGGTTTCAGCAGGCTCACCTACTCCCAGGTCATTCTCAGCTGAGACACGGAAGTAGTAGTAAGCTCCCTCTTCAAGGTCTGAAATCTTGAAGGAACACTTCTGCCAAGTAGTGCTAAGTACGGTATAGGCTTTTTTGGTGGCTGCTCTCTTTTCAATGATATAGTTATGAATCTTAGAACCACCATCGATTATAGGAATTTCCCATTGAAGGGTGATGCTGTTCTTAGTGATCTCCCTAGGTTTGAGGTTGACTGGTGGTCCTGGTGTGTCCAAAACTTTTACATTAACAAAGCCAGTCTTCTTTCCAGCAACATTCTCAAGACAGAGGTTGTACTTTCCAGCATCATATCTGGTGCAGTCAGGAATAACCAGAAGAGTGTAGGACTCTGTGGTGTCAATGTGGGCACGTGTTTTCAGGTTGGTATCATCTTTGCTCCAGGTTACTTCAGGAACAGGACGACCACGAATGGGAACAAACATACGGATGGAAGCTCGGCACCTAACAACCAGTGTTTTCCTTAGTTCAGCATCAAGCTCAAAGTCTGGCAGTGTCTCCTGGTCCACCAGTTCAGTAACTTTTTCAATCTCTGCTGGCTCACCAACTCCCTCTGAGTTTACCGCACTGACTCTGAAATGGTATTTGCCTCCTTTTTGAAGTTTACCAATAATATATTCGGTAGCTTTCAATGGGTACTGTGTTTCCACTTCCCAGTCATCAAGACCTTCCCTTTTGTACTCAACAATATATCCCTGTACCTCAAGACCACCATCATAGTGGGGTCTGCCCCAGGCAAAGGTAGCTGTGGTTTTTGTTGTGTCTGCAATTCTGGGGTTAGATGGAGGTCCAGGTGGATCTAAAAAAAAGTTGCAAGAAGTTAACATGAGGCTTTTTATAGAAAAAAGGTCTCAATAATCAAACCCCTTGTGCATGCAAGTTTTAAATTCATAAGTATGATAAAGTATGATAGTCTAATTTTACTTACACACAATGTCCTTGGTCATTACTGGGGGGGATGGCTCACTTGGCTCACCGAATCCAGCCTTATTCTCAGCAGTGACTCTGAACTCATACTCTACTCCCTCAGTCAGGCCTTGCACCTTAAAGCGCAAGTCAGGGACCGTCCTCTTAGAGGCTCTCACCCATCTCATTCCTCTCCTCTCTTTCCTTTCTACACAATATCCTCTGATGTCACTTCCTCCATCATTTGCTGGTCTCTTCCAAGAAATGGTGACAGCATTCCTACTGACATTGTCAATTTCTGGAACTGACGGTGGACCCGGTGGGCCTGGAAGAAAATGAACGAATTTCTGTCAGTTTAACCTTTAGTCTTAAATTTACTGATTGGCAATGGTATATTGCCTTTTTCTGATAGTTATCAGTCAGCAAGCATTATCATTATCATTTAATTGGATTTTTTTACACGATGCAATTAAAGTAACACAATAAACCATTGAAACTTACCAAAACTATCAACCATTTTGACTGGACCAGACTGGCTGGAGTCTCCAATGCCATACTGGTTCACAGCGAACACTCTGAAGATGTACTCATTACCCTTGATAAGTTTGCAGGCTACATATCTGCAGTCTACGACGTTTTCAGCTAATTTGGTCCACTGTAGTCGGCTGGTTTCTCTTTTCTCAAGGGTGTAGGACTTAATAGAGCACCCTCCATCCTCCTCTGGTGGAAGCCAGGTCAGAGTGCACTTTTCAGCTGAGATGTTGCTGGCTTCAATGGGGCCTGGAGGTCCAGGCACATCCAAAACCTTCACCTTTACATGTTCTTCCTTGATGCCAAAGGGGTTGCTGGCGGTGATAGTGTACTGTCCTGTGTTTTTACGGCTTGCATACTTGATAGCCAGAGTAGATGATGTCGGGGTGCTAGTGATAGTGACAATGTCAGAGGTCTTGAACTCACGGCCGCCTTTTGACCAGACAGCAACTGGTGGAGGTTTGCCCAGAATCTTTGCAGCAGTTAGCACTATGGTTTCTCCTGCCCTGACTGATACACCATCCTTTATTTCTTCATCAATAGTAATTGTTGGCGGCTCTGCAGAGAGGATTGAATAAAAGCAATGTTACAATCTTATGAAAATGTTACAAGTGAAGTTAAAATGAATGACAGCTGATAAAAGTTAAATTATATTTCAAGGATATGTGGCGAAAAAGTTAGTTTTACTGACAAACTACCTAAGCTGAACTGCTCACCATACTCATCCTTGCACGTAAGAAGATCAGTGGTCTCTGAAGGAGCACTGATAGCCCCTGCAGCATTTTTCGCCCTGATTCTGAATTGATACTGAGCTCCATCCGTCAGGTCAGGGACGGTGAAGGCACAGCCCTGGATGTTAACATGGTTGGCCTTCATCCATGTCTTTCCTCCAGCCTCCAGCTTCTCCACCATGTAGCCAGTGAGCTTGTGGCCTCCATCATATTTTGGAGCAGTCCAGAACAGAGTAACTGTGGTCCTGGTGACGTTGATTACTTCAGGCTTGCCAGGAGGATCTGGAAATGGTGCACAGTAAGAACGTTAAAAGATCAAACTAAAAAAAATACTCAAAGAACATTTTTTTTCCTTGGAATTTCTTAAGTATTTTAAGTATAAGTATAAATATAAGTTGTGAAAGACAGCGTAGAGCAGATAACTCACCGATAGGATCAAGGGCAACCACACCCTCTGTGACCTTGCTTGCCTTTCCAAGGCCAGCCATGTTCATGGCCATAACCCTGAACTCATACTCTAGTCCCTCTATCAGGCCAGTGACTCTGCACTCCTTCACTCTTAGGGGAGTCTTAGTGGCACGTTTCCACATTAAACTGTTCCTTTCCTTAAACTCCACATGATATCCTAGAAATAACACACCATAGTTAATAGTGACAACTTTTTACTAATACCTATCTATAAACTGTTATCTGTGTTGTCTATTACCTGTGATAGGGGAGCCACCAGAGTCCCTTGGATCAGCCCAGGTCAAGATGGCGGACTCATGGCGTATGCTCACTATTTCTGGGGGAGCAGGCGCCCCAGGCACATCTGGATGAAGGCAAAAAAGGAGATAAAGAAGTAGTTTGTATTCTTCATGAAACTGCAAAAATATTAAATTCACATTTCCATGAATCTCTAATAAGGACTATTTAATGGTGTCATACATACCAAATGGATGCTGGGCAATGACTGGATCAGACCTCAGATACTCTCCAACTCCATACTTGTTCTCAGCAAACACTCTAAAAATATACTCTATGCCATCATGGAGCCGAATCACCCTCATGGTAGTCTTTTGGATAGCTGAGGCCACGGTGGCCCACTTGTTGTCAGTTGTTCTTCTCTTTTCCACAATGTAGTTGCTCACTTCAGCGCCACCATCATCCTTAGGCGGTCCCCACTCCAGGGTGATGCCGTCCGCGGTGATCTCATCAAACTTGATGGGTCCAGAACAAATGCCAGGCTTGCCAACAACCTTAAGTTGGAACTTGCAGTCCTTTGATCCTGCACTGTTTTTGACATTGATGGAGTAGGTGTCAGCGTCTCCCCTCTGGCAGTCTCTGATCAGTAGAGTAGTGATGCCCTGAGATGACTCGATGCACATTCGGCCTGTGTCTCCAAGCATTAGATCACCTTTCTTCCAGGTGGCGGTGGGGTAGGGCACTCCAATGAGTGGGATGTTGATACGAGTGGTGCTGCCCTCTTTAACCACTTGGCAACCATCGTGCAGACCACTTAGGTTACAGTCAGGCAGCACTGAAACAGAAAAAAAAAAATAGACAGTTAAAACAACATTTTGTCCTAGCAAAATGAACAACTACAACAAAGAACACTTGACATGTTTGCTGAGTGAGGCTGGTTGCTTACCATACTGGTCCTTGGCAATGGCAGTCAGCTCAGTTGGTGGTCCTTCCCCAGACTCATTGAGCGCCTTGACTCTGAATATGTACTCCTTTCCCTCAGCAAGCTCGCTGATGGTATGTGAGGTGTTCTTTCCTTTCAGGATCATCTTCCACTTCTCCTCACCTTCACTCTGCTCCAGGATATAAGCTGTGACATGGCTTCCACCATCACTAATGGGCTTCTTCCAACCAAGAGTGATGGAGTCCTTGGTGGTCTTCTGAGCCTTGAAGTCTGTCACTGGACCAGGTTGTTCTAAAGGGGAGGGCAAATTCGCAAAAAAAGATCATATATGGTTTGTTTGGAAAAAAAATAACATAAGCAATTGTGGTTAACAGAGCTAAATGACTGGACAACTTCCCCTCCCCAAATCCCAATCAAAATTTTTAAGACAAAGCTAAAAAAGTAATGTACAGCTTAGCCTACATTTAACAGTGATTCAAAGCTAAAAGGCTCAAATACTCTAATTGCCTTTACCTGAGGCTCGGACACTGCCAGCAGTCTCACAGCCCTCTCCAATGCCGTACACATTTTCAGCCAGCACTCTGAAGCAGTAAGCCTGTCCTCCCTCCAGGTTAGTGATTCTGAAAGAGGTCTTAGGGCATTCTGCAGACACACAGGTCCAAGCTTTCCTTTCTGCTAGACGTTTCTCTACGACATAGCTCTTGACTGGGCTGCCTCCATCAATCAGTGGGGCATCCCATGTGATGCAAGCATGGCTTCTGGAAGTCTCCTTCACTATCAAGTTCACAGGCGGTCCAGGAGTATCTGATAGGCAGAAGAAACAGGAATTATGAGCTTGTTCGTAAATTTAAGTTTATTAAGGAAACATTTTTAATTTACTGTTACCTTTAAAACAAAAATGATTAGTATTTAAAAACACTTTTCCTTTATAAGCTTCAACCTTCTTTGTTTAAGCCTTTCAGAATTTTGTTTCCCATGAACCACCCTCTTACCTCGAACTTTGACCACAATGGTGTAGCTCTTTGAGCCACTGCTGTTCTCCAGAGACAGAACGTATTTTCCTGCATCATATCTGTTAATGTCCTCAATCATTAGCAGGGTGTCCCACTCTGATGTCTTGATCAGCAGGCTCTGTCTCTCTTTCAGGTTGGCATCCACTTTGGACCATGTCACCTTTGGTGCTGGACGTCCTCTCAGCGGAACATAGAGCCTCATCGTCACACCAGCTCGGAGAACCAATGCCTTTCTCAGATCAGCATCCAGCTCACCTTCAGGGGCAACTGAAGCACAGACACAAGATTTTTTTTATTAGCTATAATTTTTCTGATACATTGCCTCTTAAATGTATTCAATCAATGAGATCTTGCTCGCTGTCCCCTAGGTGTGTTTCAGTTGGGAAAGGGGACACCCCACTAGTTGGCACTTCATGGTCACCTGCAGCATAATAGGTTAATTTGTAAATGGACTATCTTTGGGTGTTTTTTTTGCTGCATAAAATGTTCCAATCAACAATGCAAAAAAATCTAACCAATGGAAACATTGTTAGACTATTATCCCCTTTAGTCTTGTCAGTTAGATCTGTTAGCTGAGAGAGCATAGTGATGGCTTTTTTCGGGTCAAAGGAAACATTTTACCCAAACAAAGAGGTAAAGACAAGAACTTTTAATGATGTTGTTTGATCAGAAACACCCACTGAGGTATTATGTAGCAGCCATGTTTTATACCTATGTCAAGAGATCTCAACATCATTTGTGCTGTGATTTAAATAATTCAGCCACTTTCATCTGTAGATGTTTATCATAAAAATATACTGTTTTCTTGAGTATTTTATAAACATACTTAAGATGTCCTTGGCCATGTGGTTTCCAGGGACCTCACTGGGCTCACTGAAGCCAATCCTGTTTACAGCGCTGACCCTGAACTGGTACTCAGTCTGGTCCAGCAGGCCTGTCACCAAGAACTTGGTAGCCTGAAGCTTCTTTGGGACGTTGCAGTTTGTCCAGTTCTCTGCTTCAACTCGCTTGCACTCCACCAGGTAGCCAATAATCTCACAGCCACCATCATATGCTGGTTTGGTCCAGCTCAGGCTGATGGAGCTCTTAGTTGAGTCCAAAACCTTGGGAAAGGCAGGAGGTCCAGGAGGATCTGGAGAATAATATAGGCACATTTGTTAGATAATTTGTAAAGTTGAAGATAATCTTGAGTTTATTTAGAGTGTTTTTATACCAGATACTCACAGACAGGGTCAACAGCCAGAGCAGCATTGGAGGCATCGCTGGGTTTGCCAAGACCAGCTTTGTTTATAGCGATAACTCTGAACTCATACTCTGAGCCCTCGGTCAGTTGAATGGCCTTGATGGTCCTGTCAATGACTGGCCGTCTGTTGACCTTAGCCCAGGTCAACTCAGTGGCCTCACGTTTCTCCACCATGTAGCCCAGGATGGGAGACTTGCCATCGTTGGCTGGGGCCTTCCAGCTCACAGTCATAGAGTCCTTGGTGATGTTTGTAATGACAGGTGGATCACATGGACCAGGAACATCTAAAAAAAGAGGTTTTATCAGTGCAACAAATGCAATGAGCAACTTGATAATCAAATATTCTTCAAAATTCTTCAACAAAGTAAGAAAGCTGGGACGAAACCCCATAAAAATGTTAGTGGACAGGTTAGTGGACATATTCACATTGTCAAATGGTTGTTCTATAGTGCTAAACTATAAATAGAAAAACTGTGCTTATGAGAATCATAACACTAAACATTTTTAATCAGACTCTGTTTCTTACAAAAAAGAACCACAAATGATTTTTTTAAAACCTGTTACTTTCAGCCATACTTCAATCCCCACTGAAATGCAAAAACTCATGTAATATGACATCTGTAAGCTATTTTAGGGATTCTTTTTAATAGGAAATGGGCTTAGGTGGAGCTATGTTCCATGAAAATATTTAAATCAGGTTCTTAAATTTCTTTTTGGTTTCAACAATGGTTAAAGTGTGCATAAGGTAAAGGTGAGACACCAAATTCATGCTCATAATTTCATTTTTCCCACCATGACCACAATCAAAGATCTAAAGTTCTGGCATGATTTTTCAGAGACAGGAAGTTGAATAAGACAGTAATAAGGACATACCATATGGATTCTTGACCATTACAGCATCAGTGACTTTGGCATCTCCCACACCATACTGGTTCTCAGCACTGACTCTGAACTCATACTCGTGTCCTTCAATAAGTTTCTCTACTGAGCAGTCTGTGATGTGTCCATGGATGTTGGCAGTGACTAGTGCCCAGTTGGCCCTGCTGGTCTCACGCTTCTCAATAATGTAGTTGGTGATCTCAGAGCCACCATCGGCAAGTGGAGGCTCCCAGCGAATCTTAACGCGGTCAGCAAAGACCTTTGCAATTTTCACTGAAGCTGGTGGCCCTGGTTTGTCTGTAGGTGTAAGAGTAGAAGTTTAGCTTCTGTGTGTATTTTCACACCACAACATCACAGCATAATTATTAAATCGAACTTACCAAGCACTTTGACCTTGATAGTGGCATACTTGCTGCCGTTTACATTCTCAGCTGTGATGGTGTAGTCTCCAGACTCCTTCCTGGTGACGGAGAACAACTCCAGCAGATGGACATGTTTCTTCTGAACCATCTTCATTCCCTCTGCAAGTACCAAAGGAGCTCCATCTCTCTTCCAGCTCACCTTTGGTAGCGGCTTTCCAAACACCTCTGCGTCAAGGGAGATGTTTTCCCCAGCTTTTATCACAATCAGGTTCTTCATCTCAACACCAAGCTCCACACGAGGAGGAACTGCAAATAGGAGGGAGGGAAAAACTCAATGATGTTTCATCATCATTTAATCTGTCGGTCATACTTGTCATTTGCTTGTGATGCCTTACCATTCTCTGCAATGACAGCAATGGGGTCGGACAGCTCAGACGGCTGGCTGATGTTGACGGCAGTCTTGGCAATGACCCTGAACTGGTACTGTTGGCCTTCTTCCAGGCCGGTAACCACGTAGTTCTCTGTCTGGATGTTCAAGCAGTTGGCATTGCAACGTGTCCATTTGTCTTCTGGAAGCTTTGTGTATTCCATGTGGTAGCCAATCAGCTTACTACCACCATCATGCTTAGGACGGGACCAGACCAATGAGACAGAGCTCTTGGTCACATCCATGGGCTCTGGTTTACCTGGTGGGTCTGAATGGAAAGAAACAAAGAGTTGTGGACTCTGCAAAAGTGTTGGAATACTGGAAGAGGCTGTGCCAGTAAACTTGGATATAAGCAAGGGACCAAATTTATTTTTTTTTTATCTATGATGCCCCATTAATAAGAGGTTTTTATGATTTCGACTTCATGTACTTTCTTAGCCCAACATTCTTATAAAAACTGTCAAAACCATGATAAAAAGCAAAGGCACACATTCTTACCAACAGCAGTCCTTGCAGTGATGAAGTCTGTCTGTTTGCATGGTTTGCCCTGTCCAGCCAGGTTAAAAGCTGAGACCCTAAAGGTGTATTCCAGGCCCTCGATCAGGCCAGAGCAGGTGTACTGGGTGGCTTTGACCACAGACTCATTGGCCTTCACCCACAGAAGGCTGTTCCTCTCCTTCTTCTCAATGCAGTATCCAGTGATGGGAGTGCCACCATCATTACTGGGGCGCTCCCAGGACAGAATGACGAAGTCTTTGTTGACCCTGTTAATCTGCAGATTTCTGGGCTCACTTGGTGTATCTTCATGAAAAACAAATGAAAATAATTCAGTACAAAATGTGAAAGCTGTAGTGGGAGTTTGCGGTAGAACTGTTGATCAGACTTACCAAATGGATATTTGGCAATTATCTTCTCAGAGTAGATGGGCTGAGAAATGCCGAACCTGTTCTCAGCACGGACACGGAAACTATACTCTTTACCAGTAGTAAGTTTGGTCACTCTGAAGCTAGTCTTAGTGCAGGAAGTGGATACAGTGATCCAGTCACCCTGGCTTACATCACACTTTTCAACAATATAATTGGTGATGTTGCTGCCACCATCCTCTTGTGGGGAGTTCCAAAGTAGAGTACAGGCATCAGTGTCCTGCTCAGTGACCTCCAGAGGACCCTCAGGAGGTCCAGGGATGTCTGCAAAGATGGAGAAGATATGTTCATGTTAGCAACAACAGATAATGACATCTAATTGATGAGCTCTAGTTGATGGTTTTTTGTTATCTGGATCATTTTAAAACAGCAGCTTTATCAAAACATACCCATGACGGTGACTCTGAGGATCTGGTTGACTTTGCCAGTGCTGTTTTCTGCAGACAAGCTGTAGTAACCACTGTCGTTACGTGTCACATTCTTGATGATAAGTGTGCATGTTGTAAGAGTCTTTACAACTGACAGGCGGTCAGAAGTCAGTACGTCCTCGTTGCCCTGCTTCCACTTGCAGAAGGGAGCGGGTTTACCTGCCACAATGGCCTCAACCACCAACTTGGATCCAGCTCTGACAGTCACAATATCAGGCATGATGATTTTAGCAGGCACTGAAAGGGAAAAACATAAAAAGATACCTCAGGGATTCATGAAACAATTTTACCAAATATCTAACTCAAAGTCAGACTGTTAGTTAGGTCTGCAGAGTACTGAGGTTGGTAAACTCACTGAGCTGCTCCTTGACCTCAAACACTCCTTCAGCCTCACGTGCCAGGCTCGTTCCTACAGCGTTCCTGGCAGCCACTCTAAATTTGTACTTCGTCCCTTCCTTCAAACCAACCACCACTATGGTCAGGTCTTTGACCACAGAATAGGGAGTCCATTTGCCCTCGGGTGCACCATCCTCCTGGTAGTCCACAACATAGCCATTGATTTTGGCCCCTCCATCTCTGAGTGGCTTCAGCCAGGCCAGTGTGGCACTGTTCTTGGTGATCTCTAGCACGTCCATCTTCTTTGGAGGGTCTGGCTCACCTGTATTTCAACATGCAGCAGGTGTTAAGAAACATTAGGAGAAAGGGAAAAAAAAAAACAGTCTACGGGACACTTACTGATGGGGTCAACAGCCAGGTAGGACCTGGGTGAGTCCTGAGGAACTCCAATTCCGTATTTGTTGCAGGCCATAATTCTGAAGTAGTACTCGATGCCAGGTGTCATGTTGGTCACCTTGAAGCTTGTTTTCTTCAGGTCCTCTGTGCACTTGGTCCATGTCTTCCTGTCCACCTCACGTTTCTCTACGATGTAGTTGGTGATTGGGCTGCCACCGTCATTTTCAGGTGGTAACCAGGACAGCTGGGCTGTTGTCTTGGTGACATCAGTTGCATCAAGGCCACCAACAGGACCAGGAGTATCTATAGAGAAAGAATTTGAGAATCACCAAATTTCAACAATGAAAATTGTTTGATATTTCTATAAGGACCCAATTTGATCAGTATTGTTTCTCACCAAGGACTTTGACCCGTACAAACACAGCTTTCTCTCCAGCTGAGTTGGACAGGGTCAGTGAGTATTTGCCAGAATCCTCTCTGGTGCTCTCAGGGATAACCAAGAAGGACATGGAATCAACTTGGTCCACATGACCACGGCGGATCACGTTATCCACACCCAGACGCTTCCAGGTTACCTTGGGGGCAGGCCTTCCTCTGATAACAGCAAATAGCCTGATTGGACATCCAGCCCTGACAGCCAGGCCTTTCCTCAGACTAGCGTCCAGGTCGATCTCTGGAGCCTCTGTGGCCATGAAGACACATAACTCATCAGTATTCTTCCCATTTAAAATGCTGTGTTTTGACATGTTTGCTTTAGAAAGCATTTATCCTTACCCAGAATTTCCTTAGGTGAGACAGCTTCCTTTAAGTATGCATGACGTCCCCAACCAACTTGGTTCTGGGCGGAAACCTTGAATTCATATTCTTGTTTCTCATCAAGCTGGCCAATTGTGAACTCTGTGAGCACCAATGGGCCATGAGTGTCAATCCTTTTCCAACCCTCTGTGGGCTTCTCAGGGTCTGCCTCGCTCTTTAGCCTCATGTCCAAGCTGTAGCCAATGATGGGGGCACCACCATCATACACTGGCTTAGACCAGCTCAAGGTAATGGAGGTCTTGGTGCTGTCACCCACCTTCAGGCCTGCAGGGGGGCCAGGAGGCTCTGTGGGTAGAAACAGTCAAACCAAGATTAATATCAAGCACTGAAACATCAGGGGACACTGACATTATTTCTTCCTGTAGTTTTCATACCAATCTGAGAAGAATATCTAAGATATGATAATGTAAAAGAAGGTTTAACCCACCAATTGGATCTTTAGCAGCAACAGGTCTGCAGGGTTTGCTTGGCTCTCCCAGACCAACCTCATTCTCAGCCTTAACCCTGAACTGGTACTCATGATTGGGAATCAGGTTAGTAACTTTCATGCGTCTCTCTGAGATGGGGCTCTTGTTGCAGGGAACCCAACGCACCGCCCTCTTCTCTTTCCTCTCCAGGATGTAGCCAGATATAGACTTTCCTCCATCATTCTCAGGAGGAGCCCATACAACGGTCATCTCATCTTTGCTCACCTGAATCACAAAAATAAGTGTAAGTTACTGAGATACTGGGAAGGAAAAAACAATTTTAGGAGAATCCTGAAGACCGCAAGTTCTTTAAAAGGAGAGGTAGTTTAACAGTTAATCTACCTTGGTAACTTCAGGGGCATCAGGGGGTCCAGGTCTATTGAACTGGGTCTTGACAGTGACAGGCTTGCTCTCCATGGCAGGGCCAGTTCCCATCTTGTTCTCAGCCCTGACTCTGAAGATGTACTCATTACCCTCCACCAGACGAGTGACGTTGCAGTAGGGTGTAACTACAGATGCTGAGTACGTGGACCAGACCATTCTCCTTGTCTCGCATTTTTCAAGGATGTAGCTGTCCACCTCGCAACCGCCATCATCTTCTGGAGCATCCCATACCACCCTGCACTTGTCAGCTCCAATGCCAGTGATCCTGAGGTTTCTCACTGGACCAGGGACATCCAAGACATTGACGTTGGCATAGGCAGTGAAGGTACCAGCCAAGTTGGTGGCAGTAATAACATACTTTCCAGTGTCAGAGCGTCTGGACTTGGTCAAAAGGAACTTGGAGTAGTCTGAGCCGGTCTCATAGCTCATCCTTGGGTTGTCTCCAACAGCCTTGTCCTTTACCCATTTGACCTCAGGTTGAGGCTTCCCTCTTAGGCCAGCCTCCATCCTGACTGATTCTCCAGCTTTCACTGTCAGGGTTCCAGCCAGCTTCAGGTCAATAACAGGCTTCTGGATCTCCTCCTTCACCAGAATATCAGCAAGTTTTACCCAACTGCTCTCTCCTCCCTCATTGACAGTCTGTACCCTAGATAACAAATAATACAAAAAAGTTAAATTAGACTGGGATGTGGGAAGAAACAGTTTGCTGGTCAAACAGTTAAACTAGTTCATATAAAAATGCAGTAACCTACCTAAAGGTGTAAGTCTGATTTTCATGGCACTTGTCAGCCAGGAAGAAGGTGTCAGTCAGGGTACCAGTGTTGAGTTTTTCCCACTCTTCAGCATCTTTGGCTTTGCACTCTAGGTTGTAGGAGAGGTTGGGACTGCCACCATCATAGTCAGGCCTTCTCCATCTAAGATGGACGTAATTCTTGCCGATGTCAGTGGCTCTAAAGTTCTCAGGCTCACCAGGCTTCTCAACAGGGTCGATGGCCATCACAGCGGTTTTGGTCTCCACACAAGGTCCTGGTCCCATCTTATTCTCAGCACACACACGGAACAGGTACTCATGGCCTTCCATCAGCTTGGCCTTAATCTTGCGATTGGTACAATGTGAAGAGATCATAGACCACATGCTAATGCTTGGCTCTCGGCACTCTACAATGTAATTAGTGATCTCAGATCCACCATTGTCCTTAGGAGCCTCCCAGTTGATCATGCATGAGTTCTTGGTGACATAGGTGGTATGAAGGTTCTGGCAGTGGCTTGGTCTGTCCAGCACATTGACTGAAATAGTGCAGGAGGCCTCACCCCCTTCATTTGAAGCCTTCAGGACATATTTTCCATGGTCAGCTCTAGTTGCCTCTTTGATCCTCAGTTGCACCACAGGCAGGTTCTGAATAAGGGTATTACGCTTGCTCTTCTCAAGAACTGTCTCTTCCTTTGACCAAAACACTTCAGGGTCTGGGCGGGCCTTGATATAGCCAATGATATTGATGTTATGTCCTACACGCACAGTGAGGCGATCACGGCAGGTGGCGTCCATTTCAATCTCTGGGGGAATGAGGATGTCCTGTGCAGTAATGGGCTCTGGGACTTCCCTGTGTGCTCCATCTCCAATCATGTTTGAAGCAAAGATTCTGAATCTGTAGGTGACACCCTCCTCAAGACCCTTCACTGTGTAAGCACACATCTTAATAAAATCGTCCAGGTTCACCTTTTTCCATTCTTCGCTATCAGCTTTCTTCATTTCCACAGTGTAACCAAGGATTGGGCTGCCTCCATCTTTTGAGGGTTTGGTCCAGACCAGGTCAGCAGTGGTCTTGCTGTAATCTTTAACTTTAGGGTTGATAGGCTGGCTGGGGACAGTGATGGGCCTGCAGGGCTTGCAGGGATCAGAGATGGGAGAGGGGCCACTGAAGCCGGCAATATTCTCAGCAAATACCCTGAACTCATACTCACTTCCCTCAAACAGACCAAGGACTCTGTACCTCAGGTCTCTACAGGGTATCTTATTGACACGGATCCATTTTCCTCCCTTGTGTCTGCGCTCAATGATGTAGCCAGAGATCTGACTGCCACCATCAGTCAGGGGCATTGTCCAGCCTATTGTAACAGCATCCTCAGACAGGTCAGAGGTCTGTGGCTTGCCAGGGGCACTTGGTGGCATAAAGGAGTGCTCAGCCACTGTGGGCTTGCTCTCAAGAGCAGCACCATTGCCCATTTTGTTTGCTGCACGAATGCGGACCACATACTCAACCCCCTTCTGCAGGCGAGTGATGTTGAGCTGTGTGGCAAGGCTACCAGAGCTCACACCTCCCCAGGTCTCCTTGTTGGACTCTCTCTTCTCTATGATGTAGTGGGTGACAGGGCTTCCACCATCATCCTTGGGAGGACGCCATTCAATCATCATGGAGTCTGGAGAAACCTCCAGAATATTGACAGGTCCAATGGGGGCAGCAGGAACATCCAGGACAGTGACATTCAAACCCACAGTCTTGGTTCCAGCAGGGTTGGACACAGTGAGCAAGTAGGTGCCAGTGTGGTTTCTAGTGCACTCATTAATGCTGAGCACAGTGGAGAAGTTGTCTGTGTCAATCTTAGTGTTACCCTGGCTGGTGATTTCCTCTCCTTCAATGGTCCATTTGGCAGATGGAACAGGGATTCCCCTCATGATAGCTGGCAGTCTGATAGTTGTGCCAGCCTTAACAATAATGCCTTCAATGAGCTTAGCATCCACTTCAACGATTGGAGGCACTGTGGAAAAAGAGAGGAGGTTATTTCCTACTGATTACTGATGAAAATCGTAACAAGAGGTATATTTGCAATTATTCCAGTGCCACAGGAATAAATGATAAATAACATAACATCTGGTTTTGTCCTGTATCTCACCAAGTTTCTCCTGGCAGAGGATAGGCACAGTGGTGTCAGGTCTGCTGAGACCAATAGCGTTCTCAGCCCTCACTCTGAAGCGGTAAGTCTTGCCTTCCTCCAGACCAGTCACATGACTCTCAGGGATGCTGACAGTCTTCCACTCATACCACTCCTTTTCCCCTTCTTCCTGGAACTCTACCAAGAAGCCTGTGATCTCACTTCCTCCATTGCGGTCAGGCCAGTTCCAGACCAACCATACCTCAGTCTTGTCCACATCATCATGGTGCAGGTCTTTAGGGGGTCCGGGGGGGACTGAAGTGATATTAAAAAGAGCAAAGTCAAGTTTGATCATCTACAGCATCTTTTATCCATGGAATTTTGAGTCACAAAAGGTTTGTTACTTACAGAGCGGGTTCATTGCCTTGATGGCCTTTGGTGTCTCAACGTATTCACTGCGGCCATACTGGTTCTCAGCAGCCACTCTAAAGGAGTAGGATGTGCCCTCCATCAGGTGCTTCAGCATCATACTTCGTTTCTTGGATGTTGAGCAAACAGGGACCCACTGAGTGGATGCTGTGTCTTTCTTCTCCACCACAAAGTTAGTGATGCGAGTACCACCGTTGTCTTCCGGGTCCTTCCACGACAGGTAGGCAGAGTCACTCCTGACATCAGAAACCCGGAGGTGCTGGATGGGACCAGGTTTGTCTGAAGAAAACACAGAAAAACCAGCACACAACTATTGAGCTTGCTTCTCCTTAATAAAAAAAACTGAAGTAACTGAATATATCACTAATTATCTTGTTAAAAAGAAAAAAAAACTTTAAAAGTCTTACCAAAGACCAGCACAGTGCAGATGGCAGACTTGGATCCAGCTGGGTTCTCCACAGTGAGAGTGTAGTCACCACAGTCACCACGGTTACAGAATCTCATCTCCAGCTTGGTGCCAGTCTGGTTGGTCTCAATGTCAGCTCTGGTTGGCACATCTGCATCATTTTTCTTCCAGGTAACGGTTGGGAATGGTGCACCTTTGATTGTGGCCATCAGTGTGATGTGAGTGCCAGCCATAGCTTTCACCTCTCGGGTCATTCCGGCATCGAGAATCAGCTCTGGGGGCTCTGAAAGGGAAAATGAGAGATATTTATCAACATTGATATTGCTATATCAGATTTCACAGCACATCTTAAATCTTACAGAAGCTTGATACTTTAGAAAATACCAAAGCCCTGACATGACAACTCACCCAGTCTTTCCTGCACTCTGATTGGCTCTGCCAGGTTAGCTGGGTCGGACTCTCCTGCAGCATTCACAGCCATGACTCTGAAGCGGTATAGAGCACCATCTTCCAGGTTGATTACCTTGAACTTGGTCTGCTGACAGGAGTCTGGTGTCTGGTTCACCTGAGGGACAACAGTAGAAGAAGAGGTCAATAATGTTTTTCACTTAAGATTCATTTGTTTAATTTATGGTACTTTGACAGCCATCTCACTTTAGTCCACTCCTCCTCTCCAGACTTCTGGAACTCCAGCAGGTATCCAAAGATCTTTCCTCTGCCAGTGTCAGTGGGCGGCAGCCAGGACAGGGTGACTGACTCCTTTGAGAAGTCGATAACCTGGAGCTTCACTGGTGGGCCAGGTTTAACTGTTACAAAGAACAGAGAATAATTATTTAACTTAGTTTAGTAAGTTTATGAATAAAATGAATAATTTGCTGTTTAAAAAGTTAAAACTTACTGATGGGGTCTTTGGCAAAGACAGGTTTGGATGGAGGGCTTGGGTCACCGGCTCCCACCACATTCTCAGCACTGACTCTAAACTCGTACTCACAACCCTGCAGCAGATCGGTCACCCAGTACTCCACTTTCGGGTAGATTCTCTCTGTGTTGCAACGAACCCACCTGGAAGCAGAACCAGCTTACTTGTTAGCCTCTGAGGAACATTTTTTTATTGTTTCATACAAAACACTGTGATGTGTGGAAATCCAAAACCAGAAACAAATTATAATTCACTGAGTCACACATTTTCAGAGAGGCTTGACAATTTTAATCTTTAGAAAAGGAAAAAAATATCACACAAATGATAATATTGTTCATGAAATATTAGAAAAGCCCAGATATAAAAATGATAATAATAATATTCAACTGTTCTTCAAAATATGAGCTGTAATTACTTTTTATTTTCCGGAATCAGAGAGTTTAAAAAAGAAAATAATCCTACAGGAGTTTCTCCTGCATTATGTGTTCCTGTACCTGTTGGCCATGGTCTCCTTCCTCTCTACGATGTACCCTGTGATTGGTTTTCCTCCATCGGCAGGAGGCTCCCAGTGGATGAGGGCAGAGTCGTGGTACACCTCCTTCACTGTTGGCTGCTTAGGAGCGTCAGGCACTTCTGTTATGGAGGCACATAGAAACAAAGTGATTGGACACTGTGGGAGGACTCACCTATACCATCTAGTGCATATCTTTGTGTGTGTGTGTGTGTGTATGTGTGTGTGGTGTGTGTGTGTGTGTGTCATGACTCACTGAAGACGTCTCTGGCCTTAGACTCAGCAGACAGCAGAGGGTCACTGATGCCGTAGATGTTCTGAGCCATGATCCTGATAATGTATTCACGACCCTCTATCAGTTTTGGCACCTAAACAGGAGACAGCAGTGGGTGAAGGTTTGCTGTGATTGGCTCTCTAGAAAGTGAGGTAACCTCTGCTTAAAGATAAACCATTGTCCAAGCTGGTGATTTGTAAAATGCATTGCAGGATTTGTAAACATGTCATAAATCTTTTGTTGCTGGATTTTAATGTTTTTCCCTTTTTTTTTTTTCTAGTTGCAGTACATTCCTCATCGATCATTTAACTAGTGCTTTGCCTACCCTGCAGGTGGTCCTTGTGCAGGACTCTGTAACAGGCATCCACAGGTCTCTATTGGTGTCTCTCTTCTCGATGATGTAGTTGGAGACAGCACAGCCTCCGTCATCCAGGGGAGGGTTCCAGGAGATCACCATGTAGTTCCTGTACACCTCATTAAAGACCACGGGGCCCTCTGGAGGCTGAGGACGGTCTAACAGGAGGAAAAAAATCATATACATAGTAAATATAACTACAAATTCTTTAAAAATCAAACCTGCCCGGGTGTTTAGATTTTATTCTCTGTGACTGGAACGATGACTTACCAACCACGGTGACAGTGCAGACTCCGGTGCGTGTTCCAGCAGTATTCTCCACGCTGACAGAATAGCATCCACTGTGATCTCTCTTGGCCTGGCTAATGTTGAGGCTGAGGTGTCTGGCTGAGCTGTGGAAGCTGATCAGATCATCAGCATTCAGCTCTTCGTCATTCTTTTTCCAGGTGATGGCTGGAGTTGGTTTTCCGCCAAAGCATCCTGACAGCATACAACTGTCTCCCACCTTCACCATCATCTTGTCTCTGAAGTCCAGGTCCAGAGTGGGGGGTTCTGAGGGGAAAATTTAAGAAAGGTTTTAATTTTTCTGCTTCATTCAAATTAACTGTCCATAAAAATTAAATAATTGTCTGCTTATTTACAGTTAAGAGACAATAAAGCACACTTATTGTCCTTGACACTGGTATTTCACAAATGAATATGAGATATCTAATATTTGATCTAGCTTATCACTCACCCAACTCATCTTTGCACTGCACAGGTTTGGTGGCAAAGGATGGCTTGCCCTGTCCCACCTGGTTAACAGCAGAGACCCTGAACTCATGACTTGATCCATCCTTTAGCCCGGTCAGAGTGAACTTTCTGTCCATCAGCTTGTCCTCTCCTCCAATGCGTGTGAAGCTGTCACGTCCAACCATACGAGACTCAAGGATGTAGGCGGTCACCTCTGCACCGCCATCATACTTAGGAGGTCTCCAGGTGACAGAAATGGAGTCTTTTGTGACAGCAGTGATGATCAGGTCCTCTGGACGCTCAGGGACGGCTGAAGGGGTCAGAAACAAAAATGAAATCTTTTAAAAAATTCAGTCCTAATTTTCATTTCTCTGTCAACTTTTCTTTTAAATTCAGATTTCATTTTCCAAAACTTGTTAATTCTACACACAGATGGGGTCCTTGATGAGAACCATCTGGTCGGTCTGGATAAATGGTCCCATGCCAATGATGTTCTCAGCTGCGATCCTAAAGAAGTAGCCCTTCCCGTCATGCAGTCCCTGCACCACCGCATTGTTCCTGGTCACAGTGTAGGACACAGAGGTCCAGCCCATGCGGTCTGACTCCCTCTTCTCAATGATATAGTTGGTGATGGCAGAGCCACCATCATCCTCAGGAGAGTACCACGTTAACTTGCATGAGTCATTGGTCAAGTTCTCGCCAGCGAAGGGAAGACCGACAGGTCCAGGGACATCTGTAAAGGGCAGATAAAAAGTTACCAATCAGGGCCGAGAAAAATCTAAACATGAAGTTGCATTTCTGGCAAATCTGTGTTACTGTCACTATATATTTATGCTGTCAAATGTGCAGCCTGGCAAACCTTGAGTAGAGAGAATTTAAACAGATATGAGATGTGGTATTACCAACTTCAAGAAATAGCATGGGTGGATGCAAAGCCTCAAATTTTGGAAATTTACTCTCCAATTTACCAGATTAACTCTTTTAGAACACAAACTATCTGGATACAAGTGAATATATTTTAATATTTTTATGTCCAGATTAATAGTCTGGTACTTCTGACTCACCAAGGACCTCTACGATGACTGCCTTCCTTCGCTCTCCTCCCTCATTCTTGGCACAAAGGGTATAGATGCCCTGGTGTTGGCGTCTGCAGTTCTTAATGACCAGAGAGTTGGAGATACCGGTCTTCTCCACCACGGCCTCTTTGGGCACATCTGCGTCATCTCTGCACCAGGTGATTGTAGGGGCAGGTTTGCCTGAGACGTAGGCAATGATGCGAATAGTTCCGCCGGCATGGATCACAATTTTCTCCTTCACTGAGGCATCCAGGTCCATCTCAGGAGGAACTGCAAAAGAGGGTGAAGATTTGTAGATTATAAATGTCATTTCATCAGTGCACCTTCACAGTTTGTTATCAGGTCAAGGTCTTACTTGTTCTGTCTTTGGTCTCGATGAGCTCAGCCACGTATCCTGGCTCTCCCACTCCAGCCACATTAACAGCACGGACCCTGAAGCGGTACAGACCACCTTCTTTCAGACCAGGAACAACAAATTTGGTTCCTCTGACCTCCGTGTCCTTTGCCTGGAGAAAGAAACATCACCATCAACATCATCACTGAGGTTTTCCTCTTATCAAGAGTCTCTGCCTCAGGAATGAAAACTTAGCCACTAGTAGAGAGAAACAAAGATTTAATTCACTGGGTTTATTTATTTTTCATACATGATGAGCTGGGTGTAGGCTTGGATTCATATATTCTGTTTTGCTCTAAATAAAAGCACAGGGACTAATTTAAATGGATGAGAACAGCACTGGCACACAGAGACCGTTTGCTCTGCAATTGAGGTTAAACATCACTCTCTTTAATGAGCTGTGATGTGGTAAGTCTTACAGGTTTCAAAAAAATATTTAAGGTAAGACATGAGAAGATTTTCATCAGAACAGCTACTTTTCATACCTTTTCCCAGCCCTCGTCAGTCTCAGGCTCCTTTTCTTCTTCCTCAACACTCAGCAGCAGTTTTTTCTGAGCCTTTTTCTCCTCTGCCTCTTTGTCCACCTCCTTAAACTCCACAATATAGCCAGTGATCTTTGACCCTCCGTCCAACAGGGGAGGGATCCATTCAAGGTCAACTGTCGACTTGGTCCAGTCTGTCACCTTTGGAGTAGGCGGACCAGGAGGCTCTGCAGACACATGAACACAAACACAGAATTAAATATATTAGTATCACACAGAGTTTAAAGACAAACTCATGATTTGAATGAGCTGCTTGGACACAGAATATAATTCTTTGTCTTACTGATGGGGTCTCTGCAGAGTACAGGGTCAGAGGGCGGGCTGGGAAGTCCTACACCAGCTGCGTTCACAGCACTGACCCTGAAAATGTATGTGGCACCCTCCAGCAGCCCAGTGACATCCCAGTTGTTGCCCAGCGGCAGAGCCCGAATTGGATCTTTGGTGACCCGAGCCCAACGCTTGGCAGTTGTCTCCTTCCTTTCCACAATGTATCCAGTGATGGAGGAGCCACCGTCATACTTTGGCTCCTCCCAGTTGACGGTCATGTTATCCAGACTGACGTTGGTCACTGTTGGTTTCTCACACTGACCAGGGACAGCTGCAGGAGGACATACAGTCAAAAATGATAATTATATCATGTCTAAGAGGGTGCTCTCTAATTTCTGCAGCCTTACAAGAGATGGCTGAATGTGGAGATTAGCTAATCCATGATGACTAAATAAAGCACAGTGACTATCTGAATTCTAATAAAGAAAAATCGGAATGATCTTGAGCTTTACATGACAGAGAGTGAAGTGTGGTGTGAACTCACTAAAGAGGTTTCTAGCCTTCTCAGGCTCGCTGATAATTGCAGGTCCAACCCCGAACTTATTCTGAGCCATGACCCTGAACTCGTACTCGTGGTTCTCTGTCAGACGAGTCACCACATAGGCGCACTCTTTTGGGTCATTAGAGACATGGACCCAGGACTTCCTGTTGTCCTCACGCTTCTCAACCACGTAGTTGGTAATCTTGGATCCACCATCGTCTGTGGGAGGGTTCCAGGCCAGGCCGATCCTCTCTGCAAACACCTCGGTGAACTTGATTGGTCCAACAGGGGGGCCGGGAGGTCCTGCAGGGAGGGAAAAAAGATGACTTACACAACTTACACAACTATATGTTTATATTAGCATCAATATGGAAATACTGGAAAAACTATCAACTAGTTCACTACAATATTGTTTTTGTTATTATTGTGAGCAGCATGTTAAGGGTTAATTTAAGAGTTTCATACCAAACACAAGGAGCTTGAGGTCCTTGGTGACAGTGCCCAGACTGTTGGTGGCAGTCAGGCTGTAGATGGCGCTGTCATCCCTGCTGGCATGCTGGATCAGGAGTGTGCACTTATCCTGGGTCACCAGTTTGTTCATATGGTGGTCGTACTTGACGGCTGTCTTCTCATCAGGTTTGGCAATAGTGGCTTTCTTCCAGGTGAGAGTGGGGAATGGACAGCCACTCACCTTTGCCACAATGCTGATATCGCAGCCTTCCTCACCCTCCATAGCCTCACGCAGCTGGATGGTGGGAGCACCTGCAGAAAAATTTAAGATGCTTCAAATAAAGCCTGCGAACACAAACTAAACTTTCATGATTCTGAGCAGCCTGTGGTTGTCTGAAGTGACTCTCACTCACATGTCTGATCCTTGATGACCAGGGGTCCAGCTGTTGCTGAGGGTCGGCTGGGTCCAGCAGCGTTTACAGCTTTTACTCTGAACTCATATTCTCCTCCCTGAAGAACAACAACATCAGAATCAGCAGAAAATCCAGGGTTAGAGAAAACCATAGAAAGGTATTTATTTTGAGCAAAAGGAATTAAAGCTCTCCTTTAAATTCAGGAATTGGCGAAATTGAAGTTCAAGCATCCTTTATATGACAGATACTGACCTCCTTCAGGTCCTCTACCACAAAGGTGAGCTCCTCCACATTCCTCTTGTTACACTGCTTCCAGGTCTCCTTCTCCTTTCCGCTGGTGTCCCAGCTCAAGCGTTCGATGATGTAGTGTGTCACTGGGGAGCCACCGTTGTTCTTGGGAGCCTCCCAGCACAGAGTGACAGTGTTCTTTGTCACAAGGTCAACCCTCACTTTGGTGGGGGGGTCAGGTGGGTCTGGGAAGGAGGAAAAGCAAGATTAGTAAAAGAATAGTTATGTATGTTCTCAAAAGCTGACTTGTTTTTTGTGCTTACAGATGGGATCTCTTGCTCTGACAGGGTCAGAGGTCACGGTAAATGGACCAAATCCAAGTCTGTTCTCAGCTCGGACCCTGAACAGGTAGTCCTGACCCTCCAGCAGGCCGGGTACCACAAAGGCCTGGCTGGCACAGGCGGCATTCACCTAAAGACAAACCAATCAGATATTAGTTCATAAATCAGAAACAGAAAAATGAAGAGGATTTATAGACCTGTGAGGATGAATGAGTCTATGAGTCTTTTTTTTACCTTGGTCCAGGCTTGGTCAGTGATGCATTTCTTCTCAATAAAGTAACTCTTGATTCTCTCTCCTCCATCGTTGTCTGGAAGCTTCCAGATCAACCTCATGGTGGCACGTGTGACGTCAGTGACTTTCAGCTCCTTTGGAGGTCCAGGGACGTCTGAGAGAAGGAAATAAAACCATAGGTTATGCAAAAATAGTGAAAAAAGTGTCTTTAACCCTTGTTTCTGATAAAAAAAAATTGAGCACTTAGTTTCTAATAAGTTCAAAATTAGGTTTTAGGAAAAGTGTTGAAGCAATGAGCAGACATACCGAGGACATTGACTCTGACGTTGATGTGTTTCTGTCCAGACTTGTTCTTGGCAGTGATGGTATAACGTCCAGAGTGGCTCCTCAGAGAGACGGGGACATTCACAACAGATGTGGTGTCGGTGGACTCAACCTGAAAGCAAGAAGTTTTTAGAAAATTCACCGTCAGTCTTGAAGACGGTTTCAAAGTATTATATAAGTATTATTTTATAAGTATTTATAAAACCATATTGATAAACACAACAACAGTTTGTTGACGTGTAGGAATTTCACCTCAGAGTCCACAGGCAGTGTGTGCAGCTTGTTTTTCTTGTGGGACTTGGCTTTGCCATCATAATCCCAGGTAACCTTGGGAACAGGGCGACCCTTGATTGAGGCAGGGATCCTGAATGGATCTCCAGCACGGACATACAGCAGGTCATCAACGATCATGTCGATGCTCAGGGAAGGTGGCACTGCAGAGTAAAAGTTTTGGTGAAACTGAGAAAAACACTTTGTGTCTTATACATTATCAATTAGACTCTGTACTTACACTGGATATCCTCAATTAGGACCTCGCTGGTGCGGGGACTGGGGTCAGACTCGCCGATGTCGTTGACAGCAATGATCCTGAAACGGTAGCGTTTCAGAGCTCTCAGGCTGGGCACGGTGAACTCGGTGGTGGGGTGGAGTGTGTCAGGGTCATTGACCCTCACCCACTCTGATGAGCCCTCATCCTGGATCTGGATGATGTAGCCTTTGATAGGACTGCCTCCATCCCTCTCTGGTGGTTTCCAGGACAGAGTCACATTGTGTTTTGTCTTATCAGCAACGATGGGAGCTGCCGGCATGCTGGGAGGAGCTGAAGGGAAAAGGAGCAGTTTTAAAAGTATAGCACCCCAGCAGGATTAAATCAAACTGATAATCTATGAAAAACATGTGATAGAGTCTATTTGTTCACTCACTGAGTGGATCCACAGCAAAAGCAGAGTCTGTAGGACTGCTGAATGGTCCAGTTCCTGCAGAGTTAGCTGCAGCAACCCTGAACTCGTACTCTGTTCCTTCAATCAGACGAGTAACCTGAGAGACACAGACAGGAGGTTGGTTTCACCAGACTGCTTTTGCAAGCAGAGCATACAAGGGGACTATAATTTCTTTTGCTCACCTGGTACTCCCAGCCCTTCACGCCCCTCTTGGTGACGGGCACCTTGTTGACTTTAGCCCAGTAAGCAGAGCCCTTCTCCCTCTTCTCCAGCCAGTATCCGACAATCATGGAGCCACCACTTTCTCTGGGAGGCTCCCAGGTGACAGTCATGGAGGTCTTGGAGTACTCTGCAATGGCTGGCCTCTCAGGTGGGCCTGGCAGACCAAATGGATCTGTGATTGGAACTTCTTCTGTTGTGCAGGGGTCAGACTTTCCATAGCGGTTCTCCGCCTTCACCCTGAACAGGTAAGACTTGTTGGTCTCAAGGTTCCACATCTGTAGGAGTGCAAGACGGTGTTAGAGTCAGAGTTAAATAAGCTTTAAAGGACTATGAGGCATCTGTTATTGCTATTATCTTGTTTTTTTTGTCAGGACGTACCCCGTATTTTCTCTCAATGATACTGTTGGTGACCTCTTCCCACTCTGGCTCTCCAGGTGCTTCCTGTCCCTCCTCCTCTGGCTCCTCTATTGTCACTTTCTTCCTCTCAACAATGTAGTTGGTCAGCTCACTGCCACCATTATCCAGTGGTGCTTCCCAATGTAGGTAGCACGATTCTGCCTTGATGTTGGACACAGTCAAATTCCTGGGTGGAGTTGGGCGATCTGAGAGGAAAGCAAGATACTGTCAGTTCAAGGGAAACTTCACATACCAGTATAAACATTTAATCTGTTCTGCCTCAGGTGGAGTTAGTGGTTTGTTTGAACATACCAAGCACCATGACTGTGATGGTGTGTTTGGCAGAGCCCATGTTATTGGAGGCAGTCACAGTGTAGCTGCCACGATCCCTCCTGTTGACTGCTGGGATGGTCAGGGTGGTCTTGCAGTTCATCCTGCCGGTCACCTGGGTATCCATCAGCAGAGCCTCAGTGGGTTTATCAATCACCACATCATCTTTGGTCCACTCGATCTTGGGAATAGGGAGACCCAGGACATCAGCGGGGATCTCCACGGGTTCACCCTTTTTCACAGTGATACAGTCACCCTTAAAGTGCTTCAGCATGTGGACCTCAGGAGACACTGAAAACAAATCAGAAATCAAATTAAACACCATTGTCCAACCTTAGCTGTCTTAGTAGCATGAATAAGAACTATTGTAGGTCCAATCTGCCCTGCTTCCTCTGTTAAACATGAAATTATTGATGAGTCTTACCTTCATCATCCTGGATAACCACAGTCAGTGGGATGGAAGGCTCACTCTCTCCAATGAGATTAGTACACTTGATCCTGAACTCATACATCCAGGCCTCCTCCAGGCCCTCCACAGTCATGGTCATGTCAGGGCAGATCTCAGTGTTGCAGGGCTCAAAGGCCTGCTGGTCCTGTCTCTTCTTCTCAACGAAGTATCCAATGATGGGGCTGCCACCGTCATTTCGAGGAGGCTTCCAGGTCAGGGTGATGGAGTTCTTGGTCCGCTCAGTGTAGTGGAACTTCTCGGGGTATGATGGTGGGCCTGTGGAAACACAAAAGCAAATGTTAATTTTAAGCACAGATTAGCTTTTCCATTGAGACTAAACACTGAGGTCTTGAATTGCTTATTAATCTCACCCTGTGGGTCCACAGCCTTGATGGGTCCCAGCTCGACAGGTGGTCCCATGCCGTACTTGTTCTTGGCAATGACACGGAACAAGTAGTCCTGTCCCTCCATGATGCCCACACACTCGCACTTGGATGAGGCGGTTTCAACAGGCTGCCTCCAGGTGTGCATCTTAGGGTCTCTGCGCTCCACAATGAAGCCGATCAGGTCGCTGCCTCCATCATCCTCAGGATCGTCCCAGTTCAGGAAGATCATCTTGCGAGTAACGACGACAGGCTTCAGGTCTGTCACAGGTCCAGGTACATCTGGAGACAAAGGAGTATTATGTTTGTTTTTATTTAAAATCATCTATTACAGGCGAAATCTTTTTCTTGAAGTCTTGACACATTAATGTCCACTCACCCATGACCTCCACTCTGGTCCAAGCAGCCTTAGTGCCACTGGGGTTGCAGGCAGAAATCTGGTATTTGCCGCAGTCCTTCCTCTGAACATTCTTGATTTGAACAATGCTGTCGTTGCCCTCAGTAAGGATTTCCACTGTGTCTTTGTCAGGTTTTCCATCATCCTTGGTCCAGGTGATGGAGGGGTAGGGTTTACCTGTGACTGTAGCAGGCACACGCAGTGTCTCTCCAGCTCTAATGATGACGCCATTCTTCACAGACAGGTCCAGCTCGATCACTGGCACCTCTGTGGAACCAAGGAGGAAGACTTGAAATTGAAACATTTCCAGCTACACCAAATCAGCAGAACTTTGAGCTGATCACTTCAGTCTGTGGTTTCTTATTTAGTTTGCTGACCTGCAGGATTTCGGACAAACACAGACTCTGTGAATCCTGGCGTTCCCTCTCCGGCAGCATTAACGGCGATGACTCTGACCAGGTACTTGGCCCCTTCGCGGACTCCATAGACAGTGAAGGCACGGTTCTTCCATGGACGCTCTGTAGACCTGGACCAGTCCTTGGTACCAGCCATAGCCTTGAACCACCACAGGACAGAGACAAATTGCAGTGAAAAGGTGTCTTAAACTCACTATATAACATGCAACTGTAGCTGAAAACAAATGCAAGTCAAGCTATGAAAGTGTCAGACTTGATGATCTAACCTTATCCACGTGGTATCCCAGGATCTCTCCTCCACCATTGTCAGAAGGTGGGTCCCATTCAACATCGATGGAGTGATCTGTAGTTGCTTCAACTCGGGCAATTGGAGGTCCAGGAGGCACTGCAATGACGCAAATAAAATTCAGTACAAGGAAGAAATTCTTACCATTTATATTCTAATTTTACTTTCAAGGTCACAAAGAAGCATAAGGATAAAAGAGAGGCTACAGAGACTCTAGTGTTGACTGAGCTCTACTGACTTGAGGTCTATAAATGTATACATACAGATTGGGGCCTGAGCTGTCTTGGGTTCAGAGGGGACGCTGAACTTTCCAGGTCCGGCCTGGTTTTCAGCCGCAACCCTAAAGATGTAGGTCAGCCCCTCGATCAGGCCATCAACATTCACCTCTGTGTCTTTAATGATGTTCCTGGAGATGGAGATGAAAGATATAACTTAGAGAGTGTTTCCAAACACACCATGTACCCATTTCAATGAGCTTCGTTACAAGCTCATGCAGGGTAAGGCCTGAATGTTGTTTCTTCACCTGTTGACCCGTGCCCAGTGTGAGCTGTTGATTTCACGGCGCTCCACCCAGTATCCAATGATAGGGCTACCATTGTCATTGGGTTCATTCCAGGTGACAAGCATGCTGTTGGCTGTGACGTCATCAATCTCTGGCTTTTCAGGAGCCTCAGGAGGTTCTGAGGAAGATAAAAAGATATGTGAGTTTACAGGACCAAGACCTGTTGGTTCATAGACTGTTATGTTAAGGATTAATGAAACTGTTAACAAATAAACAGAGATATGTTTATCTGAGCTAATAAAAAAACAGCTCAGCTGGCAGCTAGTTTTACAAAATGAAATCATACCGAAGGGGTTCTTGGCAATGAGTGGTTTAGAGACACAGTGTGGTCCGGCTCCAAACTTGTTCTCAGCCTGCACTCTAAAGATGTACTCCTTCTTCTCAATGAGTTTTGGCACCAAATAGCGACATCCTCTCAGTGTGGAGGTGACGCTGCTCCAGCCAATTTCTAGCTTTGAGTTATCTTTCTTCTCCAGACAGTAGTTCAGGATTTCACTGCCACCGTCATCCAGAGGAGGATCCCACTTACAGACCACAGAGTTCTTCCTCACTTCCTCGAACCTGAAGTTTACTGGAGGTCCGGGAGTATCTGTGGATGGAAAGCGAAATCTGATTTAAACCTGAGAAAAGTCTAGTGTATTGTGCAGGACATCTTTAGAAAAACAAGAACATAATTGTAAAACTAGTGGCACTGTGTTATGAAGGAATCTATGGATTATTTTTTCATGAGACTTACTGGTATGTGGGATAATTTCAGCACAAAGCCTCTCCTTTTATTCTTGAAGCTTATTTCTGGGGCTTCTCTACAACTTTCTGTTTATTCATGATAATGTACATCTGTACAAAAAAGGTAGAAGTAGTTTCTCACCAAGCACGTTGACCTCACAAGTTGCTGAGGCGATGCCGTGGTCGTTCTCCACTTTCACCATGTAGACGCCATGGTCGGCACGGTATGAGTCCTTGATGATGATGGAGGATGTGCCCCTGCGGCTGTTATTGATGTTCAGACGCTCGTTTATGGTCGGGTAGTCAATCTCCTCCACCTCAGGCTCTGCTGCCTCTTCTTCCTTCTTCTTCTCCTCTTCTGTCTTCTCTTCTCCCTCCTTCACTGCTCCTTCTTTCTTCTCCTCCTTCTTCTCTTCCTTCTTCTCTGCCTCTCCCTCCTCTGGCTTCTTCTCTTCCTTCTTCTCCACTTTCTTCTTTAGAGGTTTATCGAGCCTCTTGCGGAGTGGCTCCGGGCGGATCACCTGGTTGTTCCAGTACCAGGTGATCTCGGGATACGGAGACCCGGAGATGTTGGCGTCCAGGCAGATCTCACAACCTTGCTTAACACTGAGTCCGGACTGCAGACTGCCACTCAGGAACACTTTAGGAGCATCTGAGATTGAACAAGCAGGAGGAAAATTAACAAGGAGATTCAGCCTGATGATAATAAATATTCCTGAGGCTGAAATTTTAATTTGTGTTTAAAACCTGTCAATTTCTGCACCATTACACTTTAAATCATCAGAAAGCTGAGAGTGAAACATCTCTTCTGTTTGAAATGAAAATATCAGTCTGTTTTGGATGCTGAGGTCATCCTTACCAACGGCGTCTGAGGCCTTGACAAACAGAGTGTTCCGTGACGGCTCGCTGACCCCCGCTGCATTCTCAGCCTTGACTCTGAAAGCGTAGCTCTTTCCTTCCGTCAGCCCTCTGACTGTGTAGGACAGGACAGGGACCAGGAAGTCGTTGCACCTCTCCCACTTATCTTCGCCTTTCTGCTGCCTCTCCAGGATGTAGCCCATGATCTTTGAGCCGCCGTCATACATGGGAGGCTTCCAGGTCAGTGTGATAGTGCTGGAGGTGGGGTTGTGGGTCTCTACATCCACAGGAGGGTCAGGGGGATCTGGAGAAATGAGAGAATTTAGTCAGATTATTATGGTTGACAAAGGAAAGGACAAGTTTTTGTTTGGAAAAGTTGACTCAGCTGGAAAATTAAATGTTGTTGTAAAGTATGATTTCGTTAAGCCCTCCTGTGAAGCAGTTTTCCATCAGATCAAACTAGAAAAACATTTAGTACAACTACTGTTTCTGGAAGCTGTCACTTTAGAAACCTGCTTTCATGTGTTCACTGAAACATAAAGTGTTGAGTGTTCATACGCTTCTGGTCCTCAGCGATGACCGGATTGCGGAGCTCGATGAACTCTCCTCCTCCAATCTTGTTGACGGCCTGGACTCTGAAGTAGTACTCTCCATTGGGGATCAAGTCTTTGACAGTCCAGCTCACCTTGTTTTCCCCTGACATCATGTTAACATAGGTTCTCCTGCCAGCCTCACGACGCTGCATTAACAAAGGGACCGAAAGATCAGTTTAACGCTCTGTAAAACACGATGTCTAACTTTAAAACTTCACCCTGACTCGGACAAAAACAAGCCATTCTGTCAGACCTGCATGACGTAGTGAAGGATGGGGGTGCCTCCATCATAATCTGGAGGATCCCAGGTGACTTTACAGGAGTTCTTTGTGATTTCAGAGGCCAGAATCTCCTTACAGGGACCAGGCAAACCTAAAGAAAAACAGAGAGAGACCTGATGAGTTCATCAGTCCATAATTTAACATGGATTCTGCATATTAAAGGTAAAACAGCGTACCGATGACTTTGACGTTGATGGTGGCGCTGGCAGATCCAAGTTTGTTCTCCAGAGTCACTTTGTATTGTCCAGCATCAGGGTGCACACTGCTTTCGACCTCCAGGTGACAGGAAGTGTATTCCTTCCTGTTGGACAAAACAATCCCATCAGCCACTGCTGCTAAGAAAAATCCCAGGAGCACTTTCCATAGACAGGAATCATTTCTTAAAGTTTGTTGTGGTATTTAAAAGCAAATATAAGAGAGAAACAAGGCAGAGGTTTAGTCTCAGTGGAGAAAATGTAAACTTGATAGAAATGAATCTTTGTTCGGACCTGAAAGCAAGGCGTTCGTCAGCCTTCAGTTCCTTTCCATCTTTGTGCCAGGTGATTCTGGGTGAGGGGACAGCTCTGAAGGGAACTGGGATGTGCATCTTTTCTGTCTCAACCACAACTAGGTCCAGAGTCTGGAACTCCAGCGTCGGGTTACCTGGAACCATAGAAAGAAAATGTAATCAACCATCCCTCTTTGGTTTGTCGCTTAAGCCAGGTGAATGACACTATCAGGACACTGTTAGCACTGCAGACATTCTTACAGTCAGATTCTTTGGCAAAGACGTTCTCTGAGATGTCTGAGGGCTCACTGACTCCGGCACTGTTGATGGCCCGTACTCTCAAGATGTACTCCTTTTCAGGGACTACGCCCTCCTCAATGCGGAATTTAAGCTCCTTTACTGCACGGGAGTTAACCCTCATCCACTTCTCTGTGCCTGCCTCACACATCTCGATGTGATAGCCAGTAATTGGGCAACCACCATCTCTCTGTGGAGGTTTCCAGGCAATGGACAGGAAGTCCCGGCTTGCCCCGGTAACGTGCAGCTCGATGGGTGGAGATGGGACTCCTGTAAAGGAGGAGACAGAGAGGATTAGACTGTTGGACCTCTCTCCCATGATCCTTTAATAAACTGTAACTGATCACTTGACTGACCGGTGGGGTCTTCGATGGTCAGGATCTCAGTGGGCTCACTGGGATGTCCGACGCCGGCCTCGTTCTCAGCGCAGACCTGGAACTGGACCTCGGTTCCCTCAATGATGTCTGTCACTCTGTACTTACAGTCTGGACCTGAAGTCTTTCCACATTTTACCCAGCGTGTTCCAAGCTTCTCCTTCTTCTCAATGGAATACCTGAAGGGGCAGAGTTAGTACTTGTTACATCCTCTAAGAAAGTTGGTACTGGTGCAAAGGTTCCTGATCGGACCTGTGTTACTTTATATCTGGTATCTGGTTAAAATAGATATATTTTTGTCTTACTTGAGGATTGGCCTGCCACCGTCGTTTTTAGGAGCTTCCCATGACAGGTCAACGTATCTCTTGGTCACAGCGTTGACAGTGAGGGCGTAAGGTGGCCCAGGAGTGGCTGTAACAAACAGTGACATTTTCATTAGTATCCAATAGTTTGGAAAATACTTTACACTTCCACAGGACATCTATCTGACTTACTGAAAGTGTCCTTAGCCAGTACAGAGTCCTCCAGCTCACAGAATGGTCCGACACCCACAGCATTCTCAGCTGCAACACGAAACACGTAGAGCGATCCCTCATTGAGTGGTGTCACAGTGTATTTCAGCTCCTTCACTGTGGTGTCGACAGCCTGCCAGCCTTTACGCCTGACGTCACGTTTCTCCACCACGTAGTTTGTGATTTTAGAGCCTCCATCGCGCTCAGGAGCCGTCCACTTCAAGTCAGCACTGTTTCTGTTGATGCTTACGACATCCAACCACCGAGGAGCCGAAGGAGGATCTTAGGAGGAAAAAAAGATAAAGGGTAGATAAGTATGACTGATATATATTTTACATGTTTCGTCTGTTCTGAAGCTTGATATTTCTTACTGAGTCTCTCTTTGCAGAGCACGGGGTCACTGGGCTCGCTGGGATCACTCTCCCCGGCCTTATTGACGGCTCGCACTCTGAATGAGTACTCCTGCTTCTCCATCAGGCCCTTCAGGAAGTGTTCCAGGATGGTGATGTTGTCTGCCACATGGATCCAGTCGGTGGTTCCACTCTTCAGCATCTCAATGATGTAACCGTCAATCTTTGCTCCACCATCATGCTCTGGTTTGGTCCACATGAGGAAGCAGGAAGTCTTGGCCACATCCTTGACAGTGGGTTTACCAGGAGGCCATGGAGGATCTGTGGGGGGTGGACAACAATGTTTAGGGTCCTCTACAAAGTTGCAAGATGCTTAAAACACCACTAAAGCAAACATTTACTTACCGATAGGATCCTTGACAAGGATCTGATCCGTCTCTTTGCTTGGTTTCCCTGTTCCAGCCAGATTCTCAGCCAGAACTCTGAACTTGTACTTCTTTCTGGTGGGAAGTCCTTTGACTCTGCAGAAAAAAAACATTGCACATCAACACATTTGATATCAAACAAGGAGAAGCGGCTCATTTCAGACAGCAGAGGTGAAACTAACCTGTAGTTGGTGTCTTTAATAGGCAGCTTGTTGCATCTGATCCACTTGTCATGGTCAGGTTCGTATCTCTCCACCCAGTATCCTGTAATGGGGCTTCCTCCATCTTCGTCAGGCTCGTACCAGGACAGATTCAGGGAGTCTTTGGCGATTTCGGAAGGCTCCAGTTTGTAAGGAGCTCCAGGAGTGTCTGAGGAAAAGATTGGAGAGGAAAGGTTGGACCTGGATAAACCTAACCATGTGAGGATCCTAATTAACAAACAAATGACAAATCGAGAACTACTGAAATCTCAGATGAACAGAAAATAATTAAAACTCTGAAAAGTCTGAGGTTTCGGGATTCAAAGAAACAATCGATTTCGAAAACTGAGCTGATCCTCAGTCTTGTGTCATATGACCTACCGAAGGGGTATCTGGCGATGATAGATGGGTGTTCAGCCGCCGGGCCGACACCAAACTGGTTCTCAGCGAACACTCTGAAGATGTACTCCTTAAACTTTACGAGGCCCACAGCTCTGTAGGTGGTCTGTTTCACAGTGGAGGACAGGCGGTGCCAGATCTCACTGTCAGCTGCACGCCGCTCCACAATGTAATTGGTGACCCTGGAGCCGCCGTCATCACGTGGAGGATTCCAGGCGAGGAAGCAGGAGTCATTGGTGATCTCAGAGATGTCAAAGGCAGCTGGAGGACCAGGCTTATCTGTGTCAGGAAGAAGCATTACAGTTTAGTTTAACCAGAAGCTAGGAGCTTCCTTTAAAAATCTGTCACTCCCTTTCTTTGTTTTTACCAAGGATGTTGACGTCGACAGTGGCAGTGGCGCGGCCGCTACTGTTGGTGGCTTCAATAATATACGTGGAGCTGTCGTCTCTCTTGGTCTTGGCGATGGTGACAGTAGAATGTCCAGGCTTTGTGTCGATAGACACCCTGTCGTCTGGTTTAAGGACCAAGTCGGCCTTTGTCCACTTCACACGAGGCTCGGGCTTACCCTTCACCTCAGCAGGGAGTTCAATTTTGCTGCCAGCTTTGGCGGTCAGGCCAGCCAAAAGCTTAGCATCAAGCTGGATCTCTGGAGGCTCTGCAGGGACAATAATGAAGGGGGTACTCAGAGGTTTGTTTACGCATTATCTTTAAGAGAAAAAGGTGTGACAGTAAGACAGTTTTGGTACCTTTGGGATCCACAGCCTGGATCTCATCAGTGGCCTTGCAGGGCCGACTGGCTCCGAGGCGGTTCAGGGCACGGACTCTGTAGGAGTACCACTGGCCCTCGATGAGACCTGTCACCTGGCACTTCAGCTCCTGTACCATATCTCCACAGGGCTCCCATTTATCGGTTCCCCTCTGACAGCGTTCCACATTGTATCCGCGGATACCAGTACCACCATCATACTTTGGTGGTTCCCAGGTCAGGAAGATGCCACTGGCTGACTTGTCCCTCCATCTCAGGTTCTCTGGAGGATCAGGGACAGCTGGAGGAGAGACAGGGATGTCAGAAAGTAGGTAAATGGAGTACCTCCTGTAAAAATTTCACGCGTCTGCAGTTTAATCACTGAGAAGCGTTCTGTGAGCATTCCTGGTGTGACTCACTGGCAGGAGAAGACACGTTGACGGGCTCGTCAATGTATGCTGGCTCTCCTGGTCCACACTTGTTGCAGGCAGTGACCCTGAACAGGTACTCCTTTCCTTCAACAACATCAGTGACTGTGAACTCTTGATCCTGGATACCTGTGGCAACCTGAGAGACAATGGAGAAGGATGAAATAAGAGGTCCTTTTTGTTGTTTGATCTTAAGCTGTTTATGCTTGACTGCTGAGGCTTGCTAAGATTACACTTGTACCTTAACCCAGGTCTTGCGGGACACATCCCGTTTCTCAACCTGGTAGCCGGTCAGAGGACTTCCTCCATCATGATCTGGAGCCTCCCAGGTGAGGTGGACATGCTGCCGGGTCACCTCCAGGACCTTAAAGTCCTTTGGAGCACTGGGAGCAGCTGCAGAACACAGTTTGAATCAGTTGATTTGTGTGTTACTTATCACAGATGAATTCAGATAAACAGGTGAAAGAATCTGAAGTCATACCGATGACATTGATGTCGATTTCTCCAGAGACAGATGCAATGTCGTTCTCCAGCGTCAGGGTGTAGGTGCCGCGGTCAGGACGGACACTTGGTTGAACAATCATTTCTGTGAATGTGGGCTTGGTGGTCAGGGTGACTCTTTCGTCTGCGGTGGTCATCTCCTTCTCACCAAATGTCCACTTCGCAACAGGTGTTGGGTATCCTGTGATGGGGATTCTGATGGAGAGAGGCTGAGGGACGATCACCTCCAAGCCGTCTCTGAAAGCACTTAGGTCAAAAGTGGGACCAACTGAAAAGGAGAGAGTAATGAGTGGAGCTGAAATATAAAATCTGGAGCACTGTTAATTATTTATGTGTCATTGTTTCAACACATCAAAACTCTTTCTCACAGTGTGGGTCGTCAGCCAACAGGGGTCCAATGACATTTGAGGGGCCAGAGAGTCCAGCTGCATTTTCAGCAAATACTTTGTAGTTGTACTTGGTTCCATATTTCAGACCAGTCACCTGTAGTAAAAGGTCAGAGTTAAGATTTAAGTCTCAGGACTGAAGTTGAACAAATAAAACTAACTTTTCGTGACGGCTGATGGAGGGGCCTTCACTCAGAAGCATCTAGAGAAATTAACTTTAGAGTTATCAGAATAAGAACACACATCTGGTGGTTTAAAAATCAGTGAGTCATACATCTGACAGAAAACAGCAAGGAAGGATTTATCTTCACCTTGTAGAAGAGGTCGGGGCAGAGGCGGGCATTGCATCGCAGCCACTTGTCGGTGCCTTCCTCGGCGCGCTCAATGACGTACCCGGTGATCATGCTTCCTCCATTTTTCAGAGGAGTCTCCCAGGTGAGCTGAACTGAGTTCTTGTTCTGGTCATGCCAGGTCAGGTTCTGTGGAGGACTGGGAGGCTCTGTAGGAGGATGACACACACAAAAACAGCAATTAAATCTCCTTCGACAAGATGAAGAGGAGGGAAGGCATGATGGAGTCCATTTCTAAAACCCCAATTTCTGTTTGATGTTTTAATGTTTGATGAAGACCGTTGGATGCACTCAAGTGTTGTTGCTTTATTGTGTTTAAAACAGTAATAAGATGACGAGGAGATGTTAAATGTCTAGTAGTTTCCCGATAACCTGTATGAATCAAGAGAAAATTGAAACTAAAAGAAGCTTCTCTCACCGATGGGATCCATGATCTTGACAGGCTGTGAGGCGGCACTGGGTTTGCCCTCACCAGCTTTGTTCTCAGCTTTGACTCTGAAGATGTACTCTTTGTTCTCAATCACATCATTGATAATGGCGCTGAGCTCATCGGCTTTGGTGAGGCTGACGGGTGTCCACTTCACTGACGTCCTGTCACGGAGCTCAATGATGTATGATGTGATGGGAGAGCCTCCGTCAGACACGGGGGGCTCCCAGGATACAGTGCAGCCAAACTTGTTGACGTCTCCAACAATCACATTAAGAGGAGCATCAGGAACATCTGAAAAATAAACATGTTATACAGTTTAGCAAAATGTGCTGGTCACGATAGCCGGACCTGCTGCTTTGATGGTAAATGTCTCTTGTGAGATCTTGATAGTTTTCCATCAGCCTCTTTATTTCTCTTATTTGGAGTACCCCAGAGACTAATTCTTAGCCCTCTCCTTTCCTTTCAACTCCCATCTTTTTTCTGATGAAACTGATAAAAACTTTGTCTTTCTCACCTTTAGAGATGTTAAAATTCTGCAGCACACTTACCAAATTTGTTCTTGGCCTGCACGGCTTTGTCGGTCTCCACGTTTGGTCCACTGCCAACCCTGTTTCTGGCGCAGACTCTGAACAGGTACATGGAGTCCTTCTGCAGGCCAGTCACTGTGTATTCAGGACTGTCTGCGTGGTCTGTGGCCAGAGTCCAGGTCTTACGCTTCACATCACGTCTCTCCACCACATAGGCAATCACCTTGCTACCGCCATCACTCTCAGGCTCCTCCCATCCCAGGCTGACCTCGCCATCAGCAGTGTCCATCACCTGCAGTTTTTTCACAGGTCCAGGGACATCTAGAGAAATAAAATGCCACAAAGTGATCAAGTCTGAAATGTGAGGAATGCCTGAATGATGACAGTTTTATGTCAATATCCAGAGGACCTACCGATGACCTCCAGGTTGATGAAGGCCTCTCCCTCTCCATGTTTGTTCTTGATGATGACCCTGTAGCGGCCCTCGTCAGCTTTCATTGGGTCCTTCAGACGGTACTCTGTGCGGTCAGCTGATGTGTGGATGTTATCTCTGGGCAGACTCAGGTTGTTGTAGAGCCAGTCAGCCTCCGCCTTCGGGTATGCGCTGTATGGGACAGCCATGACAATGGGCTTCCTGGCGTCCGTCACATAGGTCTGGTCTGTGGTCTTTATCTGAGGCACAGCTGGAGTGGGACAGGATACAGAAAATCAGCTTGAACTGAGCTTTTTTCAAGTAAACCCACCCTGTTGAGACAGAGGTGGTGTTTAAGTTCTCACCTGCCAGCTCCAGCTTGGCCTTAGCATCTTTGTCTTTGATGATGATCCTGTACTCTCCCTGGTCCCGGGGTCTGATCTCACACACTTGCAGTCTGTGGATTTTACCCTCGCTCATCATCTGGTATTTGTCTCCCTGGACGACGGTCATGTTGTTCCTCAACCATTTCACCTCCACTCTGTCCTTGTTCAGCTCCACCTCGAACACCACGTCTGAGCCTGGAGGTTCAAACACGTCCTGTGGGGGTCTGATGATCTCCACAGGGGTCTCTGCAGGACAAACAGAGATCATTAAGAGATTCATCGCCATCTTTTTACCAAACAAGGGCACATGCTAAAAAGGAAAAAGTTCATACGGAGATTAATATTTTTTAATGAGTAAATTTTGCTTACAGACTCAATTCTGAGGACACTTACCTTCAACAAAGAGCCTGGCTCTGGATCTCTTCTCATCCACTCCACAGGCGTACTCACACTCATCATCAGGTCTGCACTCCTTGATACGCAAGGTGCACATCTTTCCATCCTTTTCAAATGTATATCTACAAATCGACATCAAAACAACATTAATATTTATCTCTTGAATAATTAACAGCTCAAACTTTGAGCTGATCGAGAATACTTATTTTCAGAGTCTTTGTAATGAAGTTTTGTGTTTTGAACATAATGTAAGAGTTTAAAAGATTTGATGGTGACAAACCTTGGTCCTTCTCTGATCTCACGTCCATTTCTGTACCACTTCACTTCTGCTTTCTCTTTGGTCAGTTTGCAGGTGAACTCTGCATCCTCAAACTCTGTGATGGTCTGGTCCTTCAGGTTCATGGAGAAGTCTGTAGGTGCCTCGCTGATGATCAGCTCAGCTGTGGATTTGTCGTCTCCAGCGATGGCAGTGTACTCGCCCTCATCTGCCAACGTGCAGTCTTTGATGGTCAGAGTGTGCTTCTCTTTGTCCACTCTGTACACGATGCGTTTGTTGAAGGTGATCTCCTGACCGCCCTTCATCCATGTCAGTTTAGCATTTGGTCTGTTGACTTTACAGGAGAAGCTGACTGTCTTCTTCTCCTGAGTGTCGATGTCCTCCAGAGGAACCATGATCTTCAGACTCTCCTCTGAACAACAAAACACATAAACATGTATTTAACTGGAGAGTGTGAACCAATTTTGTTTAATTCTCAGCAAGTCTACTTATAAACCCACAATTCCTAAAAATTCAGCGTAAAGCTTCAGCATGCAGGACACACACAGATGTTCTCTGCTGACCTTTAACAGTGAGTTTGCAGGAGCTCTTGGCCTGCTCTCCTCTCTGGTTGGTCAGGGTGATGCTGTAGTTTGATTCATCTCCTTTCTGAGCATCCTTGATTCTCAGAGAGAACACATTGTCTCTCTGGACCATCAGGTACTTGCTGCTCTCGAAAATTGTCTCATCATTCCTCAGCCACTTGGCCTTGGCTCCCTCTGTGTTCACCTCACAGTTGAGGACAACTTCCTGGCCTTCTTTGCCTTCTGTGTCCTTCAGAGGTGTGATAATTTTCAGTTTCTCTGCAGGAGGAAAAATCAGAGACATCAATGAGCCCCATAGTGTGATGAATGTATTTAATCCTTCATGTTACTGTTAACCAGACTGAATTAAGAACTTAAACTGGTACATACCCAGCACAGTGAGGTCGGCACTGGCTCTGGTTGCTCCAATCATCACCACGTATCCGCCCTCGTCTTTTGGCTCGCTGTTCTTGATGATCAGAGATCGTCTCTTTCCGTCGCTGACCATCTGGTATTTGTCTCCTGCCTGGAGCTCCTTGTCATCCTTCAACCATTTCACCTCGAAGGTGTCCTTGGAGACAGAGCAAGTAAACTCTGCCTTCTCGCCCTCCACCACCTCCACGCTCTGAGGCCTGGAGATGAACTCTGCTGCCAGTTCTGAAACAGGAGATGCACAGAGAAAGGTCAGAGGCAGTGATCTTTTTAAGCAAATAACTTTATTTCTTTGTAAGTTATGACTGAACTTTCTCTGCAGCACACTTCTGAAACTGTCCTCACCATTAATCTTGAGGTTTCCAGAGGTTTTGATGCTAGGACTCAGCCTGCAGTTGTACTCTCCGGCGTCAGCCATCTTGAGATCCTGGATGAGTAGGATCCTTTTCTTTCCGTCCACAATATGTTCATAGCGTCCACCCTCTGGCAGTTCCTGGTCTCCTTTGTACCAGGTGACATCAGCGCTGGGTTTGGACACCTCACAGATCAGCTTCACACTGTCTGTCTCTGTTCCCTCAACGTTGGACAGGTTCTTAGTGAACCTCGCCTCCTCCTCTGCAACGAGACAGATGGACACAGAGCTAAGTTATTGTTTGTTTGTGAATGTCTGTCTTATTTTTTTTCTCTAAAGCTTGAACATTCTTGTAAAAGTAAATGATGTTCTTACCGACGACAGTGAGCATGCCGGAGGATTTGGAGGTCTTTGCGTCACATTCGTATTCAGCCTCATCATCAAACACTGACTTGTGGATAATAAGGGTGTGTTGGCGGCCTTGTGCAATAATTTCATACTTCTTTCCCTTTCTGATTTCACTTCCATCCTTAAACCAGCGGACCTGAGACAGAGACAAGAGGAGAAATCACTCAAAATCCAAACTTTTTTTTTTTAATACTCTTTTGTTTTTTTTTTAATTATATAAACGCAATCATGAGAACAGAACAGAACACAACAACCAATGAACATAAAGAAAAACAGAAAAGTCCCACCCCAAACTAACAGTTAGTGCTGCGCTGTATGTATACACAAGAAAAATAAGTCAATGAAAAGGCGACAGGTAAACAAAGAGCACGTACATAAAATAAATGATACAAAATCCAACCTTTAATCTTCTAAAGATAGAGAGTCAACCAGACATGCTCACCTTAACGTCCTCTCTGGAGACTTCACACTCAAACTTGGCAGATTCCTTCTCTCTGACCTCGACATCATGGAGTGGCTTTGAGAACTCAATATGTGGAGCTGTAGACACAGAACAAATTAAACAGGTTCTGTATTAGACATGATGGGAGCGTTTTGTTTTTTTGTAATTTGATTTATGGGCTCTTTTGGGACTGCTTTCAGGTTACCTTTAACTTTAAATCAGCGGTTTGTGTTGTTGCATTTAAATGTTTTCTTGATTAAGCATTTCAATTTGTCTGGCCTGTCCTTAACTCTCTAAAGCCGTCTGTTAATGACTTCTTTTAACTTGTTCACTTTCATGTCACAGCTGCACTCACGTTCAACATTGAGGAAACAAGAGGTTTTGAAGCCTTTGGCATCACAGGTGTATGTCCTGGAGTCATCCAGAGTGCAGTCGTGGATGAGCAGCGCCCTCTTGCGGCCATCCATGATCATCTCGTACTTCTTGGTCTTGCGGATATCCTGTCCGTCCCTGAACCATTGTACCTCAGCGTTTTCTCTGGAAACTTCACACTCTAGCGTGGCAGTGGCCTCCTCCTCTACTGTCTGGTCCTCCAGAGGTTTGGTGAACTCTACAGGTGGCTCTGAATGCACACACAAACACACATGCTGGCTTTTTTAGTTCCTGAAGGGTATAAAAGTTCAGAATTTTCACCTGATTTTCTATCAGCACCATAAATAAAAAGACCTGCAGCAGCTGCTTACATTAACACTCTGATGTTGGTTTAGCTGTTGACTCTGACAGCTGTTAAAGTAGAAATACAGACTGCAGTTTAGAAACTGTCTAAACTGATGCAGAGAGCTAAGTTTATACTCTGATGGGCTCAAACTCTCAGCTTTTACTACAAAGAGAGACCAGGGTTGAAGTCCTCAGGTACTGTCTTACCTTTCACAATGAGGTTAGCTTCAGTCTGGAAGTCCATTGCACCAAGTTTGATTTGTCCGGCTTCGTTTAGCTGGACGTTTCTTAGTGTCAGGCTGTGGACTTTATTGTCTGCCTTCAGCACCACCTGTCAGGTAAGAAAGTCAGTTAGAAAAGGGTTCATTTTGCCCTGAACAACACCTGTTAGGTTAAACTCAATCAAACTTTAAGTAGATTCAAATTATTGGAAAAGAGTTGTTTTAAAGTTCAAGATTCATTTAAAAGAGGGGTTTAACCTTCATTGAACATATCAGTCAGGCTTAAGAAATAAAACATGTTGAATCTTTTCCTCCTTGAATAATTCCTACCAGGCTCAAGAACCAAAAAGAGTTACACATTTCCTCTCCGAACATGTTGTATCTGTTTTAAAACATATTGTGTGTCATTACTCCCTGAACATAGTCTGTCAAAGTTAAAAAACTGGACATGCTATGTTTTTCCCCTCCCTAAAACAGTCAATTAGGAATAATTAACAGAAATTCTTCGGATTTCATCCTCCCTGATAACTGACTGTTAGGTTTACAGAGGCAAGAACACTCAAAGATTTTCATTTCTTGATAACTGAAAGTGAAATGACAGGTGGGTTTTTACTCTTCCTTAAAAGTGTCTGTTGGGCTTACTGAGTAGAAACCCTAACGTTTTTTTGTGCCCCAGCAAAAGCCTGTGATAATTACAAAAACAAACCTTCTTTCATTCCTGAATATAGGACTGAATAAGGAGCTAGGTTTCGGGTTCTCAGGTCTCCAGCTCACACAGTCAGCTGAGTCCTGACAGCTCAAACGAATGCAGGCAGCTGCTTTCCTTCCCCCAATTTAAACTGCCCGACCTCTGACACCTGATGGCTGATTTTACCTCACATCCACAGACGGTATATCACACTGAGCTGCCTGAGAGCACAGACACACAAGTCCTGAAAGAGGACTGAGTGTACATCTCAAATAATATAGTGATCATCAATAATATTCCTTTAAGAACAACAAAGAACATTTTTGACAGGGGTCTGCTTTAATTTTATTTTTTTAACATTTCTCCTATTTTCTTTTTCTTGTCTTGACTTTTTGTCTGTTTTTCTCACTTTTATGTTTAACCCTAATCTTCCAAAGCAGTCCCCCCTAGAAGTCAAAGCAGCTGCTTGTTGGTGCTTATTTCATAAACCATGAGGTCACACCTATTAGAAAAATGTAATTTTAGGTTAATTTGCTGGTTTCATTTGGCTTTTGTTCAAGTAAAATGCACCTTGAGTATGGTTCTTTAAAGTGTTTAAACTGAAGCTAAATTGCTTAAAATATATTACCAGTGATGTAGGAAACTAATCCGTGAGCTGATTATTATGAAGATAGTTGAGTTGGGCCCTTTTTAACACATTAAAAGTTAAAACTGGAATATATATTACAGGGATTAAATAAACACCAAAGTTTCAGTGCGGCAGCTTAAAAAGCTTTAAATTTCAACAGGGCTCCAATGACTTTATAATTTTTTACAACAGTTAATCATAAATAACAAAAATACGCAGTTTTAATGACATCCGAGTGTGGAGAAATGTAGTGATGTTTTAATGTGATTTCAGTGATGAAGGAACAGTAACCTAACTCTCACTAAAGAGCAATAAAACTATAAAACAGCCCCCGACAACACAGACAAACTCCTCTTGACCTAAAACTCACTTCAGAAGACTTCAGCTAAAGTAATGTCAGATTTTCATTCAGTCTTCAGATGTTACAAAATCAGCATACACAGTCGTCTGTATTTTCTTTAAACACTTCATTTCAATTTGTTTAAAAAAAACCCCAAAAGGATTCATAGCTGGATACCAAATGACCAATGATTTAACTTCATTTAAGATGGATTTATCTTCACATCTGATGTAAAGTTTAAACTCAGATCGATTTAGTTCCCACCTCAAGACGGACAACAATAAAAAAACATAACCATAGTTTTAAAGAGATGAAAAAAACAAAACATTTGTCCCCAGATTTCCCTACTTTTTAATGATTTGAGTTTAAAACAAACCAAGCCAAAGAAAATAAAACAACTGGAGTCCAGAAACAACTTGTTACATTTTTTGCTTGATTTGATATAACAGTTAGTGCGTGTTGACTATTTTGCATGCGGTAAATTGCACTTGCACAACCCAGAGAGAGATCATGTGTCGCTGTAAGCCTCAGAGAGCTCAGGTTACATCTGATAATCAAAATAATCCTGCTTTACGACCGGTTACATTTCAGGGCCCAGACTCACAGCGAGCTGCTTTAATTCAGCATGAAAACATCAACAACACCAAGACAAAACATTCACTGCGTGTTGTGTGATTTTAAAACTGAAGCTGCAGGATAGCTGCTGTTGCCACCTGCCCTTCTGCTCAGCCTCCTGGTCCTGTTAAAAATAACCTGCAAAAACGCTTGCTGGGCAGAAAAGCCTCCCTGCCTGCCTTATCTCAAAGAACGGGATCGAATGCTCAGCTGGAATCCTGGGCCTCCTGTAGCAGGGACTTATATGAAGGAGGGCTGAAGCTGAAGCTGTAGCAGCATGGATCACATTAACCTTAAGACTGTGTACATATAGAGAGGGAATCACTGTATCTAGATCAGGACCAAGACCAGTATGAGGCTTGTAGCAACAGAGGAGACTCAGGGTTTTGTGTTGGGGTGCAGTAAGGTGTGGGGATTGAGTCGGACAGAAACATTGTAAGGACTTGGTCAGGTGTGTTTGGACTTACTCTGTCGCTTGGTTCCAGCTTTGTACCCCCCAGGAACCACTCAACAGCAATGCCTTCGTATGACAGCTCACACTCGAAGGTGGCGGTCTCTCCGGCGGTCACGGTGACATCCTTCAGAGGTCTCTGCAGGCCAATAACTCGGGCTTTGGATTGGGGAGAAGACATGATTAGTCCCCCCCCCAAAAACAGGTCAGTAGATCCCAAAAAATCCGCAGAGACAAATGGTTAATCCTCAATGGCTAATCCTCATGGTGTGGTTGAACTGAAGGCAGGCCGCTGAAGCCCTCAGGACAACTGAAGACAGTCTCTGTGGGACTTGGCACTGGGGGGCCCAGCTCATTAGCATACAACCTGTCATCAGATGTATATGGCTAGCAGGGACCAGTGAGGAACAGGGTCGCGTCCTCTTCCCTGCCAATGACGGAAAACCTGCTCTAGATAAGGCATGTGGCTTCTAAAATAACCGAGGGCCCTGACTGGCTGAGAGCCCACCTCTGTCAAACCCATCAGGGGGGCCAATCTGCTCCTGTCAATCACAAGGCGGCATTTTTCCCGGAAAAGGAGAATGTGGAGCCCTAAGCAGGAGTTACCCAACGTTACAGTCACTGTTCAGTAACAGGCTGTGTTGTAACCCCACAGCGTTATGGGAGTTTTGTAACTGGACTCGGTCAGTTTGGATTAACAACTATTTACAAGAGGCTTCCTCACATGCCTACATTAAAGCCCTTTAACGGGCAGTTAAAGTCATCTGGCAGCAACAGTGACAGCCAGCTGAAAGCTCCACGCTTCATTTCATTTCAGTGTCAGAGTGAAGAATTTACAGTCATTATCAGCTCAAAGAACTATCTCTGCAGAGCTCACTCACAGATTAAAATACCCTGTCTCTGCAGAAATTAAATAAATTTAAAAGTCTGAACACTTCTGTTTTGACTCTAAAGTCCTTGAAAATGTTGCTACATACAATTAAAAATGTATCTGAATGAGAGATTTGGGCTATGGAGAAGTTTTTAACCAACCCCTTTCTCATTACAGCATGAGAAAAATACTGTGCACAAGGTCTTAACTGTTGTCTTTCATGTATTAACCCTGAAATAAATTATAGATAAACAGAAAAATTGTATCTTATGCTGTTTGGGATTACGAGCTCAAACATCCCCACAACCTGTCTGTGACTCATGTAAGTGTTATTTCTGTCACCTTTAACCCTGAGTTGAGCTGACGATTTGGCATTTGCTGCTGAGAAGTCCACACTGCCAGCCATGTCCATCTTGCAGTTATAAAGAATCAGGATGTGACGGGGTCCTTCTTCCTTCATCTCCACATCCTGAGAACAAAAAAAACCCCTCAAACCCTATACATCAAACAGTATCTCAACAAAACAACACAGCTTTCTGAGCGTCCCAGGTGTGAATAACAATTGTGATGTTTCAGTGTAGTTCTCAGTATTTGGTCTTACAGCAGACGGGTGGAGTGTCTCTCCCTTCAGTTTCCAAACAGCATGAAGATCCCCCTCTGATATCTCTGTCTCAAACTTGGCTGTCTCCAACTCTGTGACCTCCACGCTGTACAGCGGGCGCACAACCTTGATGTCGCGCTCTGTAAAGGTTTAAAAAGACATTAGAGAGCGAACCAGATGGACTGAGTGAAACCCAGCGAGTGAAACAGTCTGATGATGTCGAAAACAGCGAAACGGACGGCAGGTTGTGATGATCGATGGGGGACAAAAAAAGACAGTGTGCGTGCAGCTGACGCTCTCATTCAGAGCGACTTACAATTTGTGCAAAAGCAAAAACAACGAGGAACTCTGGACAATAATCCAACCCGATGAAACATCTCGACACTTTTCAGAAAGAGTCATGTCAAGATAATAAGTTCATTACATTTTCTTTTATAGTAACAAGCATTTAACCTTAAATCATACTTTAGTATATAAATAACTAGTAAAAATAAAAATGTACAAATGCAGTAATCAATACTCTAACATGTATCTGTGTGGATATCTTGGTATAGAGACATCGACATGAGAGTTATGTTCATGTTTCTGATGTGTCCTCAGACATTTATAATGATCACTTGAGATGTATGGGGTTGGATTATCCTTGAGTGCTATGAAGACAAGTCACATACAGAGAAAACATTCAGAATAGAAAGACAGGACACAATTATGTAGGATGGACAAGAAATGAGCGACGACCCGGGGAGAGGTTGGATTTCGGCGTACGGCGGTCCAGTCCTGAGTGGGTCTGAGAGGAGGGGTCTGAGAGGAGGGGTCTGAGAGGAGGGGTCTGAGAGGAGGGGTCTGATCGCTGCGGGCATTACCTTCAATGTTGAGGCTGGCTGTGGTTTTGTCGGTGCCACAGTCGCAGGTGTACATTCCCATGTGGCTCTTTGCTGCCTTCTTGATGACCATCACACGCTTCTTGCCGTCTGATTGGATGAGAATGTTCTTGGAGGGATATATTTCATTACCATCTTTGAACCATTTGACTTCGCCGTTAGCCTTGCTCAGCTCACAGGACAAAATCACCTCGTCTTTCTCGACAGCAGTGTAGTTCTGTAGCTTCACTGTGAAGTAAAGGTCGCCCTCTGCGGGGAGGAAAACATCAAAACCAGAAGCAATCAGTTAAAATAGAAACTTTGACAAACAAACTCTCTCTCTCTGGGGAGATTCATCAGCATCCTTCCAGAAACTGATCATTACCAAGGACAGTGAGCATGGCTTCTGACGTCTTGCCAGCAGCCTCCACTTTGATCATGGAAGTGTCATCAATGGTGACCTCCTTGAATGCCAAAGTGTGAACTTTTCCTGCCTCTGAAATGTGCACCAACTTGCTGGGGTGCAGCCGGATGTCATTTTTGTACCACACCACTGGGATCTTTTCATGAGAGAGTTCAACGCTGAACTCTGCAGTTTCACGTTCCTTCACGGTCACGTCTTTTATCGGCTTGATAAATTCGAGTCGAATACCTGACAAACAGAAATAATGTATACAATCAGATCTGCAAACACACAAACTACAGGGTACAGGCGAGTTCGGTTCTGCACATACTCATGTCCTCCTTATTGAAAACATCACACCGCTGAAACTGTCTGACTTTACCTTTGATTATCAACCTTCCAGATGTCCTTTTATCTTCAACGTCAAACATGTATTTGGCTTCGTCCTCATATTTGGCAGATTTTATAATAAGGAAGTGCTTTTTTCCCTCCACAAGGAGTTCATACTTGTCATCGTTTGACAGCTCCTGTGATCCCTTCAGCCAACGGAAGCTTTTGGGCTCTCTGGAAATTTCCAGCTCAAACTTTGCCTCATCCTTTTCATAAACATGCACGTCAGCCAGAGGGGTAATAAAAGTCACTGGAGGCTCTGTTGATCAGACACATTGTGTTAAAACCAATGTGCATAGAGGCCACTCAGGAGGACAACTTTGCAGTGGCCTACAAATTTGTCCTTAAATTTTTAAGCACAAAAAGTACAAAGTAGGAAGAATGCTCTTGTGCATTTAAGATTAGTGACAACTGTGCAAGAATAATTTGACAGTCTTTGCACAACATGGCAAAGTCACAAAGTGAAAGCTCACCCTTTACTTTCAGGTTGGCGGAACACTTGGCGTTAGCAGCAGTAAACGCCACCTCGCCTGTTTGAGGCACTTTGCAGTTGTATAAGACCAGAGTGTGTTTAGCTCCATCCTCCACGATCTCAACGTCCTGTTGGTGGTTGACAAACTTTCAGTAAAAACAAGTGGTCTCAAGGAAATGAGATAAGAGAAGGGCGGTGGTTGGTTCACTTTCATTTGTTTATAAGCGACAGATGAAACAGTTAAAACTGTAGATCTTATCCCCCAGTAGGTGAGATAAAGGAATGCTTTGAGGCAAAAGCAGGATTCTTAGAGGTCCCATAAAATGAAAAAGATTTTTCCCTAAACATGAATACCAAAGTCATCCTCCGGCCAAGCCAGAAAGCCTCCGCATGGGCTCTGTAGACCAGCTACTTGGAAAACAGAGTTTGTACAAAAAGTTAAAATCGAAAAAATGAAAACGAACCAAACCACAGGTGAGAGATTTCTGCTGGGATAAGTTCTAGCAAGACATACGGCAGATGGACTAAGGACTTCTCCGTTCAGTTTCCACTGGCCATGGACATCATCCTCACTGAGCTCAACCTCAAAGCGAGCGGTCTCTCCTTCAAACACTTCAGCGCCATACAATGGTCGAACCACCTTGATGTGGCGAGCTGACGTTTAAGAGAGGGGACAAAACTCTTACTATCCACATTTAGACACAAATAATACAATACAAACTGAACATTGACACGCACGCATAAACACAAACAACAAATATGCAGAGACATTGTCGACACCATACAGAAACCTGAGTAAAAGGTTCTGTAAAACACTGCCTTTATTATGTAGAGAGCAATCTCCACAGAGGACCATAAACAACCAAATGGCTGAAGCTGTGATGATCCAGTTTGTCTTCAAGCTAGCTGAGACTTTGTAACCAAAGACAAACAGTTAAACACAAGGTCACCAAAAACAGAACTTCTAAGGAGCCATTTGGTTCTGTATGGAACTCAATGCGATGCCATAGTTCTTCAAAACCATGAAGAACAATAAAGGGAGGTTGTTTCTTCAGAAAGCGATGGTCTTACTACAAAAACCATGACACTAACTGAAGATGTGTCTTGATGAGCACATAAAAGAACAAACAAATCAAGACAGGACAGACTCAAGTTGTGGTCATAAAACTCCACAAAAGAGTTTTTCAACCATTTTCTCAAGCCTGGAGTGATGAGATGGACCACATGATGTTGATGATGGAAGTTAGGAAGTGATGAGAACATAAAAGGGTGTTCCAAGTCCAAAAGCAACCAATGAGGCTCGAGGTGAAGTTAAGAAGAGGCAAAGATGAAAGGTGAACTATGAAGGATCATCAGAAAGAGGGAGCTGTTTAGATGGAGGTGAATGTAGAGACCAAACACAAACTGTGTTTTACCTTCGATGTGAAGTGTTGCTGTGGTTTTGTCTGTCCCACAGTCGCATAAATACTGTCCTTTGTCTTTGTCGCCAGCTTTCTTGATGGTGAGAGTTCTGTGTTTGCCCTCAGCTTTGATGGCCACCATCTTTGAGGGCTTTATCTCAGCCTCATTGTGGTACCACATGACATCGACATCTTTGTTGAGCTCGCAATCTAGAACCACCTCGTCTTTCTCCACCGCTGTGTAGTCCTGCAGCTTAACTGTAAAGTATGCATCTCCCTCTGGAATGAGGACACGTTTGAATGACTCTCCATGAACATAAAAAACACACAAACAGTGAATGGAACACACAAACAGAGGACATGATTGAAACATGAATAATGACAAACATGGACAGACACGCACATATTGCTGTGGGGAAGAAGATGAACAGACACTGGAGGACAGGTGGCTGTTCTTAGTTTACCTATGACTGTAAGGTTGGCCATGGAAGGAATTCCTTTGGCCTCAGCCTTAATTTGGCAAATATCATCTAGAGTCACTTCCTTCATTTCCAGCACGTGTTTCTTTCCGTCCACATGAGTGACCACTGTCCTGCTCGGATGAATTTTTACGTCGTTTTTGTACCAGGTGACAGGGATGTTTTCATGAGAGAGCTCCAGTTCAAATCGAGCGGTGTTGCCTTCCTTCACAGTTTGGTCCTTTAGCGGTGAGATAAATTTGAGCCTGATCCCTAAAAATGTATTAGTAGGGAATATCCATATGAGTAAGCTTAACAGAAGACAAAACCAACTCATTAAATGGAGTCAGGATGATGAAAGGTTCCACCAGGTAAGCCCAGCAACGGCGGTCCAGCACTTACCCTCTACTGTGAGTCTGGCTGTTGAGGTTTTGTCCAAAACCCCAATTGTGTATTCATCTTCATCATCAAACTCACAGAAGTTTATTATCAGCATATGCTTCTTTTCATCATCGATGATGTCGTACTTTTGGTCTGGGGTGATGATGTCAGCCCCTCTAAACCACATGACCTTAGCGACATCCTTCGTGATGGTGCATTCAAACTTAGCCTGCTTCTTTTCAGGCACTGAAACATCTTTCAGCGGAACGACAAAGTCCAGTTCGATTTCTGGGTGGAAAGGTGCCACAAAAACAAAGCATGCATCAACAAAAAACCATGAAACACAACAGAACAACAGTCAACAGCAACGGGCCAGATACCTGTACACAGCACTGGGTTGTACCCTCCTGTGGAAGTTCATAAATCCCAACACAGGGTATGTGAAGGTCTACAGACATGAGCATCGCATGCCATTGCTTGTTGTCGTCTATGGTATACACATTGAAAAGAGTCTATGGGTGATATCTTAAAGTTTCTTAGATTAAGGTAACTCAAGACTCCTTATTCTATACGCCATAATTTTTTCGATTTACATTTCACAGTCCCCACCAGTAACCAGTGGTTAAAATCTATTGATCAGCTATCTGCTGCTACTGAAGGCCTGTCTATTTGATAGGCGAGGTGATTTCATGTCTGCTAGAACTACCCATTCAGAGCACGGTGCTGGTGTAACTCAGAAACTGGCCATCGTTACAAATATGACACACACACACACACGTTACGTAAACACACACATTTTCACACAACAGGAAATGAGACAAATCACTGGACAGGTTTTACAATTTCCACTGAACAAAACACCACATAGAACAACAAACACAAAACACAAAACACACTAAGCATGAACAGGATCCCAAACTGGAATGACTTGTCACCGTCCTGGACTTCAATAAGTCTAACGTAAGCCAACATCGACTTGAATAATGAATGGAACATGTTTCAACGCTGTTTAATAAAGATCTAAGGTCCGCTCTCATGTGCCATAAAGCTTTATTGTGATGCCCACGGACCTTATGCCTTTATTTTGAACATTTTTAAAAACAAAAAAATTGTACATTGCAGTTCTGGTTCTGGACACCAGGAGTTCTCCTTACCTTTGACATTGAGCATTGCGCTGGTTACTGCGTTCAGAGCCTGGTAGGACACTTCTCCAGCATGATCCAACTGGCAGTTTTTCAGTATGAGCTTGCGCACAGTACCCTCCATTTGGATGTCGCAAGTCTGATGGATGCATCATAGATACATTTACATTTAATACACAATAACAAGAACTAGAAGATGTAGAGCTGTGTTAAGCCGTGACAAAGTAATGTCTATCCTATCTTACCGGGGATCTGGTCAAAACCTCTCCTTTGAGCTTCCATTCCCCAGGAACATCATCCTCAGAGATCTCTGTCACAAACATGGCATCTTCCTTCTCAACCACCTCAACACTGGAGAGGGGCTTCAGAATCTCAGCCTCCCGCTCTGAGAAAGAGACCAAATAAGAATGATAAATATTAATCAAAGGATGTAATGTTTGCTAGATTTTTAGGAATTCAAGTCAAAAAAAGAAAGAAAAAGTATGAACAGGTAGACAGTAAAACCTCCTAGTGTTAGCTTAGCAGTGTAGAGTCGTCCTTCCACTTCCATGGCATATTCTGCAACATCCTCAGGCTGACAGTTTTTGATGGTAAGCGTCAGCTCCTTTCCTTCCTTCTTGATTTCCACCTTGTCAGAGGGAGTGATTTCGTTTTCTCCCTTGAGCCACTTCCAGTTGGGAGTGTCCTTGAAAAGCTCGCATTTAAATACAGCAGAAGCCTTCGGTTTCACATGCTGATCTCTCAGAGGTTTCACAATCCAGTCCTTAATAATTTCTGTTGAAGAGAGACAATACTTAATGTCCAACACTCAGTTAACACTGCACGATAATACTGAACATAATTCAAAAGATTTCTGCACTGGATGTTCTTCAAAGAGCTTAATCTTGCTGAATGCACAGCATGTTTCTGTTGCCTACCAATAATCTTGACATTAGTCGTGGTCTTGCAGTCCTCCTGGCCAGCCACTTCACAAGTATAGGTACCAGCATCTTCCTCAGTGGAGTTCTGGATGGTCACGGCATGCTGCATACCAATGATATTAATCTGAACCTTATTGGCTTTCTTCTTTAGGACCTCGCCATTCTTTCTCCATACTGCATCTCTCTCTTTGTTCAATTCACAGGTCATGTACAAAGGTTGACCCTTCAGAGCTGAAGTCTCCTCATCCAGCTCTTTGATCCATTTCACAGGTAGTTCTGTAAGGACACAACAAGGCAATGAGCTATCTGACTTTGGTGAGATAAATTGAAATTACCATGAGAAAAGATGTAATTACCTTCAACAATGAGCTTGGCTGTACATGAGATTTCCTTTCCAGCGTTCTTTGCTATACAGGTGTATTCACCTGTATCTGACAGCTGAACATCAATAATGTGCAACTTGCGATCTTTTCCATCAGATGTAAATTTGTGCTTGGGGCTCTCACGTAGGTTACTGTCATCTTTCATCCAAGAGGTGATGGCAGTGGAAGGAGAGACCTCACACTCAAATGTGGCAGATGAACCAATAGACTCAGCCTCCTTTAACACAATGTCCTGAAGCTTCTTTATGAATTTCAGAGGGACAGCTTTGAGCTTGAATCCTCCGAAGGGTTCTTCAGGTGGTGATGGGCCTTTTCCACCAGGCCTCAGACCCCGTCCCCTTCCTTCTCCAGGGGATGGAGTTTGTTTGGCTGAAACACAAATAGAAGACAGTCAGTTCACTCTGACATTTCAAAGGATTTCTGATCATAGATGTATTAAGACAAGAGACTCACGTTTCAGCCCTCTACCCCTGCCTCCTCTTCCTGCTTCTTCTGCTGGTTGTCCCTCTAATCAGACAAAAATCAAATGAATGTGCTGCAAAGAATGTAGTTTTATTCAAGCATCTTCTTAAACATGCAATCATCAGGGTATTTAATGTCCAATTCAATGGATGGTGAGATATGAAATGAAAGTGATGTGGTAAATGAATGAAATGACAATGAACAGTAGGCAGCTATCACACAAACAAAAATAAGTAAAAAAAAAAAAATACTGTTTAGCCCTCTTACAGCACTACACAATGGAATAATCAACAGAAATGTAAAACAAGTTGGGAGAAGTTGAATCAATGGGAATGGCATGATACTGAAATGGAGGACATCAAACAACAGATATGACAGAAGGTGATGAATATGAACACAGTTTGACACACAGAATGATCATTAACATAAACAAAACAAATGTCGTGAATCGCGTCACACTTAAGATGCGATGAAGCAATGATGCTTTAGATAGAAGCATGTTGGTTGGGATGAGTAGAGATTATTCTGGGTAAGATGAAGAGACTGTCACCCAATGAGAATGGGTCGCCACCATCTCACCTCTCCTGGCCACCCCTGGTACCTCCAGAGCACCTTCCTCTGCTTCCCAGTCCTCTGAGGGAACCAGTTCCCAACCCCAGGCTTCCTCCTCCTCCTGGACTTCCTCAGCTTCAAACTCCTCCTCATAGACCTCCTCTTCGGGCTGGGTGGCAATCTTCTTCATTTGTACAGCCCCAGGAGAGATCTCTTTGGCCAGGGGAACTTTACCAGGCTTTGCTGGTTCTACAACCTCCTCTGGTGATGGCTTCTTTGGGACTTTTTTCAGAGTCACAGCTTCAATGGACTCTTTGGGTGAGACAGTTTTAGGAATCTTTTTGAGTTTATCCACACTCGGTATTCTCTCAACAGGGACTTTCTCTTCATCTTTAAGCTTCTCAACTTTGGGAGATGGTGTCTTTTTTAATTCAGCCTTCTTCAGCTTCTCGAAAGGCTTCAGAGCTACCTCTTCTTTCTCCTCTTTGGCCTTGGGAATGATTCCTTTCTTAATCTGCAGAGATTTGGGCTCCTCAGGAACCTTTTCAGGTATCTTAACAGCTGCTGGTGTAGGAGACACTTTCTTCTCTACCGGAACTGCTTCTTCTTCTTTTGGCCTCTCCTCCTTTTTCTCTGGAACCTCTGCGACATCAGGTTTCTTTGGTCTTGCTTCTGGCTCTCGTTCTTTTATCTTTTCATCTGGGCTGTGGCGACGGTGCAGTTCATCGATCGGCTTCTTGTCTTTCTCCTCTGCTGGTTTCTTCTCAGGCTCAGCAGCCTCTTTGGAAGGTCTGGAGAAAGGCTTCAGCTTGACTGTTTCTATCTCTTCTTCTTTTGTTGGGATTTTCTTCACCTTGCTGGGTGGTTTGACCTCCTCAGGCTCTTTCTGTGGAGGTGTCTTTTTGTCTACTGGTTTTGGCACCTTGACTTCAGGCTCTTTTACCTCTGCAGGAGGTTTCTCAGGTTTCTTTGCTGGCTCTTTGGCCTCCACTTCTCTTGGGGTCCTCTCTCCCTTTTGGAAAGGCACAGTATCCCTGCCTGGTGTCTGTTTCTTATCTTTTTCTGGTTCTTCAACTGGTTTGACAGGCTTTTCAAAAGGTTTAAGTTTGACTACCTCTGGTTCCTCTTCCTCTTTAGGCAGTTTCTTCACTTTCTTCAAGGCTGCACTTTGCGGAGCAGGTTCCTTTTCTTTTGGTGCCTTGGGAGTCTTCTGCAGAGAAATCTTATCTTCAGGTTTGTCATCTTTGGGGGTGGGTTTTTTGCGAGTCCATGCATCTTTGGGGGCTTCTTTCTCTTCATCTTCTTTTGGTTCTACTATTTCAGGCTTTTTCACAAACTCAGCTTTCTCTCGAGGTTTCGTCTCCTCCACAGTTCTCCTGGTGACAAATGACATCTCAACAGCCTCTTCTCTTTGAACCATCTCCTCAGCTTGAAAGACTGTGGTCTTTGAGACTGTCAAAAGTTTTTGTTCTTCAGTGTCTTTCAGTGGAACTGATGGTATCTTCTTCAGTTTTATAGTCTCCTGCTCCTCTTCCACTTCCTTGATGACTCTGGTTGTTTTCTTTAAGGTTGGAATCTCAAATGTTCCCTCCTCTTCCACACGAATTTTACCTTTTTTGTGCAGAACCAATTCTAAGGCAGCAGAGATTTGACAGTTCTTATTGGCACTTTACAGACATATTTAATATTAAGAATTTTGAAAAATAAACATAACATGGATAACTTTACAGTAATAACAGAAAAAAACAGTTACAGAAGAGAACAGATGACAAACAACCACAACCACAGGATACCTCACAAACACTAAAATAAAAATCTGTTTAAAATATTCTTTTTATTATTTTGGACAGAGTCAGCTTTAAGGCATGTATCAGTGTCAACACACTGCATCCTTTAGAACTACATTTTCTGACTGACATTTGAAATATTGAGCCTGGTGCAGCTTTTTAGGGGGTAGCCATAAGGCACTCTAATTAGCCTGGCATTATCATACTTGTCAGCTCAAACTAATTTTCACTGGCATTTTTATGGGTCTGGAACAGCTGTCATTCCTAACAATTTCCAACAGATCTCAAATTCACCAGACCAAAGTCCCTTATTTAGCTATCGCCACAGGGAGGTCAGGTGAATCATGGCTGGTCTGGTGACACCATACTACAGTGAAAGAGAGTCAGAACCTGAAATGTTGGGTCTTATGAGTTATTGTGTGCAGTGTATAAACTAAGGTGTAGTGGGTGGTTTTCAGTACTCCTACCTTTCTTCACTCCTCCTGGTGCTTGGACAGGTCCCTTGGTTTCATCTAATACAGAGGTATAGTTTAGAAAGTTATTAAAAAGGTCATTTCATCCTTCAAGAACATACATTTAACTGCTTGTACATGGAAGAATGCCTTACAAAACTGTAAGGATTTGTCCTCAAACACATTCAGAAATATTCTATAACTGAATGTGGATGGCAAATGAATTTTGATGCAAAGCAAGCAGTCCAATATCACATGATTTCTATGAATGAAATGTGAAATTGTACTGTGAGTAAAGATAAAGAGGTGAAATGAAGTTAAGCTGTGTCAAAGGACAGATGAGGCATGCTCTGCGGCAATGATTTAATGATTTGACAAACAGGACATACAACATGAAACGACCAATGATAAAACACTGCTTTTCTTCTGCCAAAGACTATCCCAACCCCGGCAAATCAGAAAACAACCAAATCAGCAACAAGAGTGTGAACAAACAAGTTGATGGTTGTTTAATGCAGTGATGGAATAAAATGTGAAAAGGATGAAAAGGAATTTAACAAAAGATGTTATCCTTTCAGTCCTTCGGATACCTCTACCTTTTTCAGGAGCTTTCTGCTCCACCACCTTTGGTTTTTCTTCTGGTGGAACCACCTTTGTTGGTTCTTCAGCCTTCACAGTCAGTTGTGGCTTTGGAACTTTGAGTATGAAAAAGAGAGTATGAAGTAAAGCCTGAAAGCACAGAAGATGTATCGACTCTGTATTAAAAACCTCTCTGGATACCTGGCTTTGGTTCTTCTTGTGGAGTAACTCTCTTCTCCACCTTCTTTGAGTCTTCAGGTCTTTTTGGTGCTTCTTGAACTTTTACAGCAGCCTGAGGTTTTCTCTCTTTAAGACCAAGATATAGAAGTAATTGAACAGAAAGTTCTTAGCTAACAGTATATTCTAGATATGAGCATGACACTTCCAGAGACCAATACTGCCCAAGGGTGACATTCTTTTGCGAATGCCATAACCAAAGCAAGATACAGACAAAAACATTAACACAAGTTTGCAAGAGAAGTTAGATACCTTCTGGAGGAGCAACTGGCTTTACCAGCGGTTCTTTAACTTGTGCTGGTGGCTCCTTCTCCTTCACAGAAGCTTGAAAATGAAATTATATGACAATCAGAACCAGACAAAGACTGACGGGATGAGCACTGAACCATGCAAAGAGAAAATAACACAGAGAGAACCAACATATTAAGTGTAAGATGGTAGTTCCAAGACGGAAGAAATTTCCGTAAAATTTCTTGTGTCATCGTCTGTGAAAAACCTTTCCCTTTTACAAACACACAGGAACGGTGAAACAAGATAGACAAAACAAAATGAATGAGGAAAAACTCCACATACAACATGGTTTAGATACCAGGTGAAAAGAAACCAAAAAAGACTCAGGCGACAGTACGGTTCTTTACAATGAGCGAGATACATGTTGTGCCCAAACAAAATGGGTGGTATGATGTGGATATCCTCTTGAAAGAATGATGACAAAAAGGTATGAGCTTAACAAACCCAAAAGAGGATGAAAGTGCACTGCGATGTTTGGTGCTCAGATCAAAAACACGTGCTCGGTGACACATAACATTCTTCCCTTTATACCTCTGGAAGGTTCTTGTAAGGAGATAAGGTCTTTTCCTTCTGGTTCCAAAGACAGAACTGTCATTTCTTTGTTGGACTGACGCCCTTTAGTTTCTCCCTCCTTTCTGCTTATGGTTTCAACTTCTTGATGATGGATGTGTTGGATATCTGCTTTCAGGCCAGATTTCCCTGCATTTATCTTGGTTTTATCTGTTACTGAAGGTTCACTGACAATGGACTCATGCAGAGGCATCATATCAGTATCAGCTTTGGACTTTGTCTTTGCATGTTTAGAAGTCTTCCCTGCTTCATCTTGTTCTTGCATTGCTGCCTGAAATGTTTGCCTTGGCTGAGCTAACTGTTCTCCTCTGATTTGTTCTTGGTTGATGGATTTCATGGCTGTTTTTTCTTTATCATGGAAGTCTTGGAAAGTTTTGTATGCTCCTATCATTTCTTGTGACTTCAGTTCTTTTGGTTCCAACAGTTCCTGATCGATTAACTGCTCTTTTTTAGTTGCCTCTGACAGTGATGAAACTGTGGTCTGTCTTTTTACTGGTACATATGTTGTTTCAGTCCCTACAAATGAGCTGACTTCTGCAACTTGGCCTTCAACTGTGACTGATTTTGGACGTTCTCCATATCTTAAGTTTAGTTCAGATGGTATCAAACTACTTTCCTCTTCTGTTTCTACCCTTTCTTTGAGAATGTCTTTTTTGTCATATATTTCAGGTTTGTCATCTGCTATATGTGATTCTTTAGGTGCCACCTCAGCTGCAGACATCACTGCAGCTTTAGGTTTTCTGTGTTTTACCTTCATTTTGTTTTCTTCAATGGGAAGAACAGTAGCTGTTCCATCCTTAATGGTAAACACCTTTGACTGAATTTGTTTGACTGGGACCTTAGCTTGATCCTTCTGTTCACTCTCTGTTTGAGTGTCTATGACTATTTCCCCAATTCTAGTGAGGGTTTCTGGGGTATCTTGGCCTTGAGTTAATTGTCTAACAGGTGATATATCCTTGGTTTCATGTCTTTCCATAGAAGTAACCTCCTCACATCTGGGTGGATGATCTCTGACGCCTACTTTGGTCTTTTGAAAAACATCTTCCTTCCCTGATGCTATGTCTTTTGTAAGCTTGCCTGGTATAATCATTTTGGGAGCAGTTTCTGATCCAACACCTCCATCCTCTGCTTTAATATATTTTTGCAATGCAACCTCCATCACAGGTGCAATTGATATTATTCTTTGGACTTTTTCTTCTTTTGTTTCTGTTCTTTCAAATGGTATAACACTGCCATACTCATCTATAACTACCACTGACTCAGACTGAACTCCCTCAAGAGACATTTGTGTTCCCTTTACTGGCCTCTTTTCTTTCTCTTTTAGGGATTTAGATTTGATGGAGGATGTTTCTTTAGTCTTGGTGTCTGATACTTCTGTGACAGGTGTAATAGCTGTCTTTGTTTTAGTTTGTTTATGTCTAGTTTTAGTCTCTTCAGCAGGAGAAACTACAGTGGTTTTGTCCACTGCCATGGGTCTGTCTGGGGCCTCTAAAAAGTGTTGGTCTGTTACTCCTGTCTCAAACATGACTGAGACTTTTCTTTCAGTTTGTTCCGCTTTCACCACTTTGTCTCTGATGGGAAAAACTGTCTCTGTTTTTAATTCAACTAAATCAACTTTGCTTTTATTATTTTCAACTTTAATGTCTTTTTTGTTGGTTAAAGATGCCTTTGGTAATAAAGCAATGTCATCCAACTTGTAAACAAGCTCTGTCTTTGACGGAATGTCTTGAACTAGAGTACAAGGTGTCATGTACCTTTGGGCAGTGTCTGATGTAACATCTCCTTCTTTTACAATCAAGGATCTGTGAGATGCAACCTCCATCACAGGTGCCACAGAAATCTTCCTGTCCACTTGTTCTAGTTCATCTGTTATTTCTAGAGGAGTTACACTGTGGTATTCATCTTTTAAAACAGATGTTTTTGACTGAACTGCCTTGAAAGAAACCTTTGCTCTTTTGTCCATTTTTTTGTTTTTCTCTGTAAGGAAGGGAGATTTTTTTGTCTGTTTGTCTTCAGTTAAGACCACAGCTGTTCCATCAAGCTTCTCTTTTTCCTCTGTTTTAACAGTTTCCTCCTCTTGTGTAAGTTGTTTGGACTTATCTATCTCTTTGTCCAATACTTTCTTTGGTTTAGTTCCCTCCATTCCTGGAGAAACTGCTGTCGTTGTGTCTGACTGCGTCTGTCTGGTCTGTATTTGGATTGATTCGTCAGGTGGTTTATCCTGCAGAGATAGTACTGAATCCTTGATTTGAATTTCTTTCCAGCCTACTGATTTTGAAGTCACAGTTGAAGGGACATGCTGCTCTGATATTTTTGGTTTTCCAATCTCTGGGGATTTGGATGCCTTTAAACAAAAACTGACAGCCTTTTCATCACCTGTTTGAAATTCTGTTTCTGTGATGTATTCATGTCTTTCAGGAGCTAGTTCCGCCTCAGAGGTTTCCTCTATAACATGTGGAACTGAAACCTTTCTTTCAATTTGTACCGGCTTGGATTTGCTGTCTTTGAGAGGAATAACTTTAAAAGTTTCATCTTTGACTGTGCTGATTGATATTTCTCCATGTTCAACCACAGTCACCTGAGGTTCACTTTGTTTCTCTTGCAGAGTAACTGATTTCATTTCTGATGTTTCAATATGTTTATCAACAGAAATCTTTACACCCTTACCAACAACTTGTTCCTTCTTTGATGTTTTTCTTTGTTTACTGAGAGTATCTCTAATGGTTGGAACTGTACCTTCCTCCGCTTTTCGTGATATCTGCTGTTGGTCTTTTACCGATTTCTCTTTCTTGGGGGAAACAGATTTCAGTCCTGTGGTGTCCTCTTCATCAACTTTTGGAATCTTGTCCTCAGCTATCTTTACTTCCCCCAGTGTAGTCTCTGGTTTGTATGACAGTATTTTTTCTTTCTCTGTTGGTAATATTTGTTTCTTTATAGGAGTAACATCTGGCTTTATTTGGTATTCCCTCCCAATTTCTTTGACAGTTAATTTAATTTCATTTTGTACTTTTTGCTCCTCAGATGAAATTAAGTTAACAGGATAATCTTCCATTTTGACATCTCTTTTCTGTGGCTGACTTTTAATTGTATCTTTAGATTTAATATCCTTCTGTTTGTTACTTTCCATTTGAATTTCTTTTGCTTGTCGCATTTCTAAAGTTTCATCTTTACTTGTGATCACTTTTGCCTGAATATCTTTAACTCTTCTCTTTCCAGTTTTGGCTAACACCGACTCTCTTTCATCCCCAGGGGTATCTCCTTTTTGTTTTGTTTCTGTGGCTTCAGTTGGATGAACAATGTGTTTTGTAACTTTAGTTCCAGCAATTTCTGCTTCTTCATTGGTTTCTTTTAACACATGTTCTCTTATTTTGAAAAGAACCGGTATTTCGGGAGAAATGTCTTCTACTTTAAGAGATGTGTCTGGACTTACAGTGTCCTCTTTGGAAATACATGGTTCTGAGGTGTAATGCTCTACCATTGTTTGACCAGGTGCTAAGTCTGGTTCAGATTTAACAGATATCTGCTTTTCAGTCAGCTTTTCAGTTTGCTCTTGTCTCAGTTTTGTCTCTTCTCCTGGAATAACTTGAATATGTTTGTCTTTAACAGGAGCTGCTTTGACTTGGTCCTCATCTTCAATCGCTTTCTGCTGACTCTTTTTCAGGGACCTGCTCTTGGGTAGGATTTCAGGTTTTTGAGGTGTGCTATCACCCTTAACTGTCTTCTTCCCTTTGACTTTTGGGATGACTTTTTTATCAAGACCTTGTGTCTTTGAACCTTCAGTTACAGATATATCACCACTCGTTTTAGAAAACTCAAAAGACTCCTTGGTCATACTGAAAGTCTCTTCTTGCTTGATAGGTTGAACAGTCTCCTCTTTATCCTTGTGTGCACTTTCTTCAGTTTCTTCTTTACCCAGGATCTTCTCTGTAGAGGAAGCTTTCTTGGACTGAAAACCTTTGGGAGTTTTCTGAGCCTCTGCTTTTTTCTCAGCCTTTAAAAGACCAGCGGTGACTGCTGGAGGGTAAAAGTAATTAAGAGGTTTGAAGAAAGCACCACATAGCAGTGCCAAGAGATTATGGGAAAAACAACAACACAGACAAACATTGAGAGTTACACAAAACCAAGGAGATAAGAAATAAGAAAGTAAGGATGAGTAAATGTGCAGTGGTTGTACCTGTATCCGGTGTTTTCTCTTCTATTTCTACTTGTGCTTTGGGAGCAGCAGGGATTTTCTTTGGTTTGACCTCTATTTCTTCTATATTATTTACAGTTCAAGATGTTAGTAGTTAAGAGAAGAAAGAAGAGAACAAGGAATTTGTTAAATATCAGGGGACAAACATAAAAGAGTCCACTAAAAGAAGACACAACAATAAAATTAAATGAGTGATGATCTATAAGACAACAGGGAACACAGTGAAAATAAGGAAGAGTTATGAGAGACATTTAGAGAGGGGGTGACAGGCTAAGGATGAAATGATGACCCCCTTATGGCTGATCCAAAAAAGAGTAAAAAGTGCACCAAGATATGGAGTCAGACGAAGACGTTAAGATGAAAATGATCACAAGGTTAGATTTTCTCTTTGTACCTCGAGCAACTGTATGTTGGGGAATCCTTTTCTTCTCCTCGGATATTGAAGGGACTGATGGTTTTGTCTGAACTGTTTCCTCAATAATGAGGCTTGTTTCTTCTGTTTTCTTCTCAGGATAAACTCTCTGAGGAGTCTCTGCCTCCTTCTTTGCAGTGACTGGCTTGAATTGAGGCTCTGGTTTGATTGCTTCTGGCTTCAATGGCTCAATATCTGTTACTGACTCTTTTTGTTTGACCTTAGGGGTAATCTCTTCTTTAGGTTTTGTTTTTTCAGACACTTTCTTTTTATCAACTACCTGATCAAGTTTCTTCTCTTCTTTCCTTTCAGCTGGCTTCTGTATTTTTACTGACACTTCCACTGGTGACTTAGGTTTATCCACTAGTGATTTTACCTGACCCTCAACTTTTCTATTTATGTCCTCTTCTACTCTTTCTACTTGTGTAATTGGGAAATGTGTTGGTTTGTCTTTAACTGTGACCTCAGTAACTTCTGTTACTTTCTCACTTCTATAGTGTTTTTCTTCAGGGATATTTGCTGTTATCTTAAAATCATGAACAGTTGATTCCTCATAAGTGACCGCCCTTAGAGCCTCTCCTTTAACTTCCTGCTCTTCACTGTGTTTTCTGGCTTCAGTGCTAACAGTGATTGGTAGATGTTTGGTTTTGTCCATTTCTGTCACAGCTGGGGTATCTTTTATTTCTTCAGTTTCTTCAGTTTTTCCAACACCCTGTTTTATAACCTGTCTGGCTTCTGTTTTAATCATAATCTTACTTTCCTTCTTGGCTGCAACACTAGTTTCTTCAAATATTTCTTTTGGCGGTTCATCCTGTTGCTCTCTGACCTCCCTTTCTTTGTCAGATTCAGTTTCCTGTACTACAACAACCGTCTCTTGTGATTTTGGGACAACTCTGTGTTTAACCAATCTTGTTTCTTTCCTCTTTGAAGTTTCAGTAACAGATATGTCACCTTTCAGCTCAGACTTTTCATCTCTTGGGATCAGCTTCTCTAATGTAGTTAAGATATTAACCTCTGTCAACGACACTGTTGTGTCCTCCAGAGGAACCATTTTTTCTTCATACAACATTTCAGCATGTTCTTCTGCCACCTCTTCATGATCCAACACCTCCTCTGTGGAAGACATTTTTTCTGTCACATAATAAACTTCCTGCATCTTCTGAGCTTCTTTTCTTTCAATCCTGACAAGACTGGTCGCTGCTGGAAGTTTTAAGAGGTTTTGAAGAAGAGGCGTCATGTGGCGGCGCCAAGAGGTGATAACAAAACACAAAGACAGGCATCAGTGTTAGAAACGGACAATACAAAGATTAATTCAGGGCTAATAATGGAGGTGATAATCCACCTGTTGTGTATTATCAGTTAAGATGAGGGTAAAGTACGCCATCACGTTTTTAGATAGCCAGTACCTTCTGAGGGAGAGACTTTTTTCTCAGGTTCAACCTCTTTGGGCAAAATCTTCTCAATCTTCTGAGTCTCTATTTCTTTAAAGAAGCATCAGTATTTATTCCAAGATGGTTCAAGAGTAGATTGTTCAGGAAAAAAAGAGAATTTAGACAGTTAACCAACAGAGAAGTTATGAAGAAACATTTAAAAAGACAAAAACAGTAAAGAGAAAAACATCAAAAAATGATGTTACAAAACTCTTAAGAGGCAGCAACAGTTCAGTTTGAAGATTTGTTCAGATTTAACTTTTTGTTGATTTACTGACAGACATACATTTGCTTGACACTCAAGAGATGAAGTAAGTATGTTCCATTGTCTGGTCCAGTCAGCTATCACATGATGCTCTCAGGATTTCATTTGAAAGCCAGAATTTCAAACGGTGAAGATTTAATAAGTCAACTAAATTGTATACTCCAAAAAGATTCCCCAAACAAATGACAATTCCACCCTTCAGGGCTACTCACTGGAGTGTTTTCTAAATTTGCATCTCTACTGATGGTAAGAAACCATGCCTTATAAACATGTCCACAATGGACCAACACAAGGGACACATGCTACGTGTTGGTAAACAGTCAGGTTGGTTGGTACGTTTCATTCTCTGGAGTGTAAACTTCGATGTGTTGCCATATAGCACATTAACTGCTGCTGTAACTGGACTGTTGCCGATTGTTGCAACATGCATGATGAACAAATAAAGAAGAAAAGAAGAGTTGAAGGCTGCTTCAGGTGTACCTTTAGGAAGAGTTTCCTCTACTTCTTGTTTAGGTTTAGCTTCTGGAAGCTTCTCCGGTATTTTCTCTGGGATTTTAATGGGAACAGCTGGTTTTTTAGTCACCTTTTCAGGTTTAACTTCTTCAACCACTACAGGTGGTTCCTCAAGGATCTTCTCTTCCTCTACCATCTTTTGTGGAACTTTAGAAGGTTTCTTTCCAGGTGGAGCCTTCTTTTCAACTTTTTCCAATGGGGGTTTTTCTGGAACTTTCACAGGTACCTTTTCTGGTACCTTCTTTGGAATTTCCTCCACTTTTCTCTCAGGTATCATAACCTTTTCTTGGACCTTCTCAGGGATCCTTTCTTTCACTTCGACCTTCTCTTGAGGTCGTCTCTCAGGTACTGTTTCAGGTATTTGATCAGGCAGCCTCTCAGGTTCAGGCTCTGACACAACTACCTCATCAAACTTCTGAGATGCTTTCTCAGGCACCTCTTCAGGTATGATTTTAGGTTTTGGCATCAAAGCTTTAAGAGGGTTTGACACAAAGACACACAAGACATGACAATGAAGAAAGGAAAAAATGTGCTAGCGCACAAATAAGGACACATTAAACACAATGGGGGAGGACTTCACTCAAATTATTCTTTGAGCAAAATGTCCAAAGGTGCTGCCAGTAGGCCAGATTAAAGCAAGATCAGAGAAAAAGACAGATAAAAGGGAATCACTCGCTGAATCTTTTATAAGACTGAGTTATTTGAGTAACACTAACCTGTTTTTTAAAAACACAAAAATAAAACACAAGTAAAGGCAAGAAAGATCCATCAGAAACTTTAAAGTACCTTTCTCCTTCTTAGTCAGTTCTTCTTTGGGAGGAATAATGGCCAGTTCTGGTTTCTTGACAGCTTTTGGAGGCTCAGGTATTTTTTCCTCCACTGGAGCTTTAAAAGGTACCATCAACATGCATTAGATGCTTTACACCAAATTCATGCTGAAGATTTTTGTAAAAGACCTCAACACTCTATCGAGTGTAAGATCAACTCAGTAAGAAGTGGACACATACAGTGTACAACCCCAACCAAACAAAGTGATGGAGAACTAGTTCACACATAAAATACATCACATCAGCAAAGAGTATAGAGAATGGTAAGAGGTTTTAGTGTGAGAGGTTAGACTCAAGAGATGAAACTGAACACAAAGAGGATCAATAAGCACTGATGGGAAATCACTCCAGTGAGTTAATGTTGGATGATTTGGTTAAGATTAAGAATAACTCTGGAGCAGCAGCTTGACAAGAGAAGCTGTGTACCTTTTTTCTTAGGTTCCTTCGGTTCAGGTTTAAGTTCTGGTTTGGGCTTTGGAGGTTCCGGTTTTGGTACTTTAACTTCAGCTTCAGTCTTTTTCACTGTAGGCTCTGGCTTGGGTATCACAGCAGGTTCTGGCTTCGGAACTGGTGGTTCAGGCTTCGATACAGGAGGCTCAGGTATACAAAGTTCTGGTTTTGGTTTTTCCAGTTCTGGTTTCATTTTCCAGGCTTCCGGTTCTGGCTTTGCTGCCACTTGTTCTGGCTTTATCCTTTCTTTTCCTGGTTTTTCAGCCTCTTCAGGGACTTAAAGCAACATTATATTGGTTGATAAAGAAGTAAAGACATTCAAACAAAGAAAGTCAAAGTTTTGCTTCCACACTCGAAGCAAGTTTCAACTCAGGACAGAGAATCACACACAGTTAGACAAAGCAGCTTTTAAAGCCTCTAAAACTGGACACACACACACACACACACACATACACACACACACACACACACACACACACACACACACACACACACACACACACATAAACAAAACAGGAAATACCTTTGGATGGTGGTGTTGCTGGTTTCTGTATTGGCACAGGCTTCTCTTCGGCCTTGGGCTCCACCTTTGCTGATGGTTTGGCCTCAGGTTGGGCTTTGGGAGCTGGTGTGGGCTTAGGTTTTGATTCAGGTTCTGCTTTTGGTTTTGGCTTGGGTTCTGGCTCAGGCTTAGCTGCAGGTGCCACTTTTTTGGGCTCAGCTGGTATCTGAGGCTTAGCATCTTCTTCAGGTGGGTAACAAAGACATTGGCTAATGTTAACATGATGCTATGGTAGCATTTAAGAGTTATCAAGGAGTGTATGAAAGAGTGAGATGACTCTTAACAAAAAGTCACACTGACAAACTACATTGAAAATACAGATATCAACAATTAAAGAATGCAAACTGAAGATGGAGTTTGAGTGAAACTCAGATTGGACAGACATGAAGAGGTGAGAAGCCCAACTGCTGTGAGCTGAGAATGTAAATAAGGTGTCAGACAACATGAAGAAGCAGGTAAAGTACCTTTCTTTGGCACTCCAGGCTTCTCAACAGGTTCAGAGGGAACAGCAGGCTTCTTAGCTTCTTCTGGTTCTTTTTACAATAGATTCAAACAAAGAATAAACCAGAAATTCAACAAAAACAAGACAATGGAAAAACACAGAAATGAGTCTAAACAATGACAATGTTAAACCACATCATAAAATAAATGTTAACATGAGGACAGTGCCATTAAAGAAGACAAAAGATTACAGAAGAGATTTTTTTTTTTTTGAAAAAGACATCTCTACCTTTGGGAGCAGGGACCTTCTTTTCTGGGACTGAAACTACAGGAACCTTCTCCTCCACAGGCTTTTTGGCCTCTGGCACTTTAAAGTTTCACAAATTTTGGTGAGATTTCACAACATAAAAAAGTTAAAGAAGGTTATGAAGTGAAACGACGTTACATGATGACGTTACATCAACTACTTCAAAACTGTTATTAGCATTTATTACTATGCTAACGGTACCTTTGGGTGGTGATGGCTCCTTCACAGCTGGTTTGGGCTTCTCATCAGGCTTTTTCTCATCTTTAGGAGCTTTAAAAACACCAACTGTGTTAGCATCAGAAAGGAGATGCTGTGCATTCGCAGATTATGCGAATAAGCGCAACAAAAGATAAGACAATAAAAGCAACTAAAGTAGAAAATGTTTAAGACTTTTTGTGGCAAATAAAAGATGAAGATAGCAAAGAAAAGAAGAAACAATGAAGCAGAACCAGACAAACAATCAAAGATTTTAGTAACTGGGGAGAAAAGAACACATCAGCGAAATTATTCTGCAGGGCAGAGCGCTGAGCAGCAGGAGGCAGATGTGCAGGTCTGCTGTACCTTTTTTAGGGACTTCCTGTCTCATTTCAACTTTCTTCGTCTCCACTGTCTCCTCAACAGGGACTCTTGCAGCTAGATGAGGAGAAAATACAAATAAAAACACCCACAGTCAGAACACATGTTAATGCAGTTAGTCTAATCTTTTCTTTCTTTGAAAAAGACATTATTTCAGCTACTTGTATCATGTGTTCAAGAAGGGAGCAAAAGTATTTGCAGATGTCAGCACAGTTCATGGTATCAGTGGACTTAGGAAATTTAGAAAGTTAAGGCATGGAAAATTAAAAGTTAACTTGAAAAATCTTTGATTATTTGCACCTTGGTTTATGAGTGAGATATCACATTTTTAGAGGTTAAACAGTAGAAAAAAAAATCTAGAAGACAAAAATAATCAAGAAAGGTTAAAGAAACATAAGTTGGACAAAGAAATGCAAAAAGTCAACGATATAAAGGAATCTAAGAAGCCAAAAAAGAGAAAAAGGAAGAGTGCGCCGTGGTTAGGATTGGCTCAAACACACACACAAACACACTCAAAGGTTTTATCAGTACCCTTCCTGTGTTACTGTGATCTGATACCTTTGGTTATGGACACCTGTTGTGTTACCGTCTCTTCTGTCCAGCTTTCATACTCGACTGAAGGTGTGAAAATCACAGTGACAAAAGATATCAAACGTGAGGCAAACAGTATGTGCTCAGTAGAGAAAACTCAGAGGGTCATTTCACAGCTTGACAAAGTCTCTGTCTTGTCTTTTCTCAATGTACTAAGTGACAAAATAATTACTACAAAAAAGCCTTCAAAACAAAAAAAATACACCTCGGACAACAAAATACTTAAACTGCCTTTAAAAAAATCACAAAACATTCACGAAGAGATGCAAAAAAATAGTAAAATAAGCAAAACCACTGCAAAATGAAATAATAAAAAAAAAAAAAAACAATCTGCAAAGACGCCAAAAACAAAAGCAAAACTGCTTTCACAAAGACACGAAACACCTACAAAGAGGCCCATTGACAACACAATAATGTAAATACTCATATGCATTTGCATTATTGTTTGCATTCTGTCCGTTATTATGACGAAAAAAACACAAAACTCATACAAAGAGACGAACCAACAACAGAGTGGCAGATGACTTGAGTAAAACAGCAAAAAATAAAAATAAAATAAATAAATAAATAATTAAGACAAAATTCTGCAAAACTAGTTTGCAGAGAATCAAAACAGCTACAAAAACACACAAAACTGCTAAAGAAGACACAAACACATAGAGTCACATAGATTGAGCACAAAGAGACCAAAAAAAAAGAAGAAACGTTGAACCACAAATTGACTCTACACCACAACATATAAAGCTACAAACAGCCATAAAGAGCTCTGACTTAGTCCTCTTTTTTGTGTCCAAGGGGGTCTGTGAACTCAAAATCTAAAGTTAAGTGTTGTAGCTATAAACCATAAACGAATACATGAATAAGTTCTGCTAATTTTTTTTCTCTGTTTTTTTTTTTTTATTTGAGAAGACAAGACTAATTGTGAAATGGCGATCTGATTGATTGTTAGTGGTTGTGTGATGGAAAGATGTAAAAATGTGATGAAAGTTGAAGAGTGGAAGAAGATAAAAACAGTCAAAGGCAGACACAAACAAAGAACAGTTAACAGCTGTCAAATCACAGCTGCGTGTGCCTTCATTGTCAGCCAACACAAGTTTTCAAAAGCAGTGATCAGTCACATGAAATTCTGATGATGTTATGCAGACCGTTGGTGGCAGATTTGGTAACATCCCAATCTGAGATAATTTCTAGTTTGATCCACATTATCCCAAGACAAAAAATGACTTAACTGTTTTCTGTAAACAATCATTATACTTTCAGATCCATAATCTCTCTCTTTCTTTTCTTTTTTCACAAGTTAAAAAAAATCTATAAAAATATTCATGTTGGGCAGATAACTATTCTGTTTTCAAAAGATCATTTCCATTATCCTAGATCTGCTTGGATGGTTTGATAATGATGATGAAGATGATGAAGAAGAAGAAGATGATGATGATGATGATGATGATGATGATGATGATGATGAAGAAGTGAATAAAAAAGAAGATATGAAACATTTTGTACCTCTCTGCTCCACCTCCACCTCTTCTTCATAGTGATATGAATATTCAGCTGATTCTTAACAAAAAGAAAATACTCTCGTTCTGACATTCAGAAGACTTCACAGCCGTAGATTAATTAAACTATCAGTAACGTTGAGATCGAAAAAAATATATAATTTATGACAATTTATGTTGAATTATTTTTTTACTATCTTTCCGATGGATGATGTGAGCAGATGAAGTACAAAAGTATATTGTAAATACCTCTCTCTTCAATCTTTTCTTCATACTGATAAAATTCAGCAGATTCTTTGAAAGACAGAAAAATGTTTGTTTACTTAGATATTAAATTTGGTTTAAATGTTACTTGATTAAACCTGAATGTACTTCCTGATCTTTTAACTCTTGATGCAAACAAAGCACTGCTCTGGATTAAGACCTTACCTTGAATTGCCACTGATGAAGGCATTTCAGGCCTCTGAACTGAGGAGTCGGGGATATCTACAGAGTAATAAAAATGGCTTTTACCAATACTTCTTTAAGAAAGTATTATAATAAAAGATCTGAATACAGAATTAGAAATAGCTTCTATTTTAAGATAATATTCACTGTTCTGTGAAAAAAGAACAGCTGACATTTCAGAAAATCCTCCTGTTTTCATGTCTGCCAGAGATGTATGCTTATATGCTATGCTATACAGCTAGCATTGAGTAAGATAAGCTATCAGTGCTTCTTAAAATTTGGTCAGCTAAACAGCTACCAATATCTTACTTGTGCCAACTTCAACAACAAACAGGAAGTTTAAACACTTTCAACAGTTAACACTTCAGAGAAGGCTCACTTACAGTTTTCAGGTTACTAACATGAAGTACTTTTTAACTCTAGCCTTACAACAAAAAAACAGAGGATTTTCTTCAGTGTTGCAGATATATTCAAATTCTTTAGCATAACAAAAATACTTACCAATTGGCACCATTGCTAATTCAATTTCTGTGAAAAAGGAAGAATGGACAGCGAATTACACACTTGAACAGGCAAAAGCTGAACAGAAGCAGAAAAGGTGCCGTCTGACTAGGAACTGTACCTTTGCCAGACAAATAAAGCTCAGCTGTGCTCTTAGCCTCTCCTCTGGGCTCCAACCTCACAATCACTGAGTACACGCCTACACGGGATTATTAATGAAGACGTTTAACACTCAAGTTATCAGAACAATGAGAAAAAAAAAATCTCTCTGTGACGGGAATTTGGGGCTTGATGGCACTCTACACACCTTCATCTTCAATGGTCACATTTCGGATAACCATGAAATGTCTTCGGCCCTCGCTTGTGAAGTTGTACTTAGGGCTCTCTTTCAATTCCCAGGTGTCTTTGTACCACGAAACGATAGCATTGTCGAAGGACACCTCACACTCAAAGGTGGCCGACTGGCGCTCGTTGACTTCGACGTTGTGGATGCGTTTGGTGAAATGAATTTGTTCAGCTAAAACAGATAAGACGTGAATGGGTAAACGCATCACAACTGGGAATGTATGACAAAACTCAATGGTAGTTTTTATCGACACAACAGCCACATGTTAGCGAGATGATCACTAAGAGATATGGGATGGTTAAGATGACTGGTTGTTCGGGGGGGAATGGATTTGAGTCAAGATGGACTTGGGAAGAAAACAAAGAGGATGATGATGATGATGATGGTGATGATGATAATGATGATGATGATGATGACGATGCGAGACGTGTTTGCAGGGTACTCCAGGAGAGATGAGAAGCATGAAGAATCTTAACACAGAGAGACAAATCCAAGAGGAAAAAGAAAAAAGAGGATAAAATCCAAATCTTGACCATTAGTCTCAGAGTTTGATGAGGGAATTCGAAAGAGGTTAGTAAACGGGTTGAGCATCCACCACGTCTAGAAGGTTGCAGGACTGTTTCCAGGTACAAACCTTCAACCCAAAGGTCAGCAGAGGACTCCAGATGCTGGTACCTGCAGGCGTATCTGCCTTGGTCTTCAGGCTTCAGGTCTCTGATCAGAAGCTTCTGAACCTTGTGTTTCACCTCAGACGAGAACCTGCCCTTCATCTCTAACTGTTTGCCGTTTTTAAACCACTGAGCCTTTACATTAGGGATGGACAACTGACAAGACAGAGTACATGTCTGGCCTTCCTTACCGGATGTGTCCTGCAGATGCTTTTCAACCTGGGGCTCTGAAATCAGGAAACAAAGAAGGAAATGCCTTTGTGAGAAGGATCACAGTGTCATTATATTAAAACTGAAGTGAAACCTTTGGCAAGAATTCCACAAGTAATAAAAATGATTTTAAGGAAATATTAAATATGCTATCAAGGTTTTTCTAGTATTATTTGTTTCAGGTGTATCATATCAATACTGACCCATGACGGTGAGCTTGGCGCTGGAAATGTGAGGCCCACAGACCACCCGGTAGTTGCCCTGATCAGATGTCTGACATTTCTTGATCTTGAGCAGGTGGCGGTCACCAGTGATGCTGATGTCGTATTTGTCATTGTTGTCCAGTTTCTGTGTTCCCTTGTACCAAGACAAGGTGATTTCTGGGTAGTTGATCTTGACCTCACACTCAAACACAGCCTCCTTGTTGGTGTGGACAGACTGATCTGAGATGTCCTTCACCACAGTGACAGGCTGCAGGGGCAACAAGAAAATTAACTCAGTATGATTACTTAGACAAACAACACTACAGGCTCTTTAAGCACTGGTGTAGTTTTTCGGTCCTAAATTGACTTCCCCTGAAGCTGACAGGTAGTCTTTGTTGAAGTGGTTATAGAGGGCTGTGAAAATGAACATTAAATAGTGACCACATCCTGACCTCTGTGCGCTCCATCCTCTTCTGCAGGTCGGCCACCAGTCGGGCCATGTCCTCATCGGACTCTCTGTCACCACGTTCCAGTTCCTGTCAACCATAACAACAAGCTCACAACTCAGCACCGACTCTGCAGGAACACATCACACCAATTGTAACTGAACAGAAGAGTTACCGGTCTTCCACTTTCTTCAGCCTTTTCCTTCTTCAGTTGCTCGATGGCCTGCAGCAGGCCTCTGTAGTCAGTGATGCCGTACATTCGGGCGTATTTCTCATACTCTTTGGGGTCCACGTTCCTCAACAGCTCAACAATGTCAATGTCCTTCTCCTCCTGTGGACTCTTCTGCTTTGACGGTGTCCTGAAACCATAAAAGTTTGCACAGATTGAAAACACAAGAAATAAATACATAGGGAGGATTAAAAACCTTCAGTTCAGATAAACTCACTTCTTCAGTTTGGCCCGGAGGTCTCCTTCCAGCCCTGCTGCCTCTTTCTTTTCATCTACGTGCATGTCGGCGCTGCACTCGATCTCTCCGTGCTTGTTGGAGGCGACACACCTGTACTGACCCGAGTCCGACTTGGTCACCTCTTTGATCTCCAGTTTGGCCTCCTGGCCCTTCTGCTCCATGGAAATCCTGCCCCCGTGTGTGAGCTGCCTCCACTTGCCCTTCATCCATTTCACACTGGGGATCGGGTCACCGCCCACTTTAGCGATGAAGGTGGCTGTGCCCTCTGAGGAGGAGCAGGTGAAGAGTTAGGACAACTGTAATTATTGTCTGTTGAAGGTATGGGTTTAAGAAAGGTCTTTAAAAATGTGTCATTTTCTATTACTCCTTATGTCTCCGATAATACAAGAGATGTTATAAAAACATTTTATGTGTCTTTTTGCGACTCTTTGGAAATGGATAAAAATGGGACAGCAATCTACAGAAATCTGAAAAAACTGTTCTCTGAACATATTTAAGGGGCTGTTTTTGTATTTCAGGATTTGTGTCTTACTTTCAGTGACGTGTGCGGTTTTGGGCTGCTCGATGAAAAACAGGTTGTCCAGTTTTTTAGCGGGGGCTGCAGCTGGAGCTTCAGCTGGAGCTGGAGCTGCACCTGGTTTTTCTGTAGCAGTAGAAAAAAATTTAGGCAACTTAGAACAATTAAAATCACATAATCTAAGCAACACTATAAGCATTAACTCATGCAGACATTTCTTACAGCAGCCTGTGGTCAGCCTCTGTTGTTTTTACCTTTGACAGTGACTTTGGCTTTGCAGAACTCACTGCCAGCCTCATTGGTAGCCTTGCACAGGTAATCTCCAGTGTCGTGTTTGGAGGCAGAGCTTATCTCAAGAGACGCTGTCCCATCAGAGAAGTTGATCCTGGTGCTGCCACTAGATACAAGGTCCTTCCTGTCCTTCATCCATTGGATCTTCAGAGGAGGAGAGCCACATACATGACACCTGAGACTCAGCTTCTCACCCTCATCCACAGTCAGAGGTTTAAGAGGGACATCGAACACCGGAGGCTTCTTAGCTTCTGCAGGAGAGAAAAAAACAATCATGTTGAAAAAAAAGCTGGATCCAGTGAGATTTCTAAAGCAAACAAGTTAAAATGACCAAGTTCTGACAGTCAGTTTGTAATCTTAGTCAAACATGACAGGAATCCTTATCTTCTACAGATTTTTTCTTATAGATCCACTTCATTGGAGCTGTGAGTAAACTTTTCTCCATTAACATGCTCAAAGAAGATAAAAAGATTGATTATCCAAGATGAGTCTGGAGCTGTTTTCTATCTTAGGACCTCAAAAAAGACTTAAAACTCTGCCTTTTGAAACTCAAAGACAGGAAACAAAATTTTATTTGAGGAAGGTTCTTCAAGTTTAAAAATTGTCCTTAAATCCAGACAAGAAAAACTAATTCTGGGACCAGGGAGGAGAAAAAACACCTGATCCCTTTACGTAGGTGTCATTGGCTGTTTTCAAACACTCTGATTGTTTAGTTGAAACAAAATCAAAGGATGTGACTGGTTTGTGTTTTCAAGGAACAGAGGCTTTTTACATTCTTACTTGATCCCCAAAATGTTTCAAACCTCAGAAAATTTGAGGCATGTATGCGGTCTGTTTATTACTGTTACTATCAGATTCCTGCTGTGTTGAGTTTGACATGTTTTCAGCGCAGATCCACCTGAGATTCCCACAGTGAAGTCGCAGGAGGCTCGTCCCGCCTCGTTTGAAGCCTGACAGGAGTACAGACCGCTGTCCGTCACCTGGCTGCTCTTGATGCACAGCACGGCCACGTTACTCTTAAAGCTGATGTCATATTTGTTGGAGCTGTGGATCTCTGTGTTCTCTTTGAACCAGCTCACTGAGATGGGCTGAGAGCCTGACACTCTGCCCTCAATCTTCACCAGTTTGCCCTCCAAGTCCTCGATGTTCTCTGAGGGCTTTTTAGTGAACACTGGAGGGTTTTTACGCTCTGAAAGGAAGAAAGTGGCGTGAAGTGAGGAGGCAAAGTGGTTAGTTTGTCACAAAGAAATGCCCTCAGAAGGGGCTCAGTGTTAGAGAAGAGTTGACTGAGGTGACCTGAGTGTTACCCAGGTTAAATACCTTTCACCGTGATATCAGTGGAACACGAATCCTTCCCCATGTCGTTGGAGACGTGACAGAAGTATTTGCCTGTGTCGGCTTTATCTGCCTTCATTATGGTCAGGTGGGGCGTGTTATCCACACAGCTCATCTTATAATTACCCCCACTGCGGATATCTTTATGGTCTTTAGACCATGTGACTTTTATGGGGGAAGAGCCAGTCATGTGACACTCAAGCTCAATGCTGTTGCCCACTGTCACCTCCTGTGGTGACAACTTCCTGTCAAAGACTGGAGGGTACCGTGGCTCTGCAGAGTTCACGACGGAGCGAAGATAAGACAAGAAGAAGAAGAGGAAGAGGAAGAAGCTTTAGATAAAAATTTTAGGGACCTTATACAGTTTGACAGTCAGATCTTGTTACGCCTGATCGGATCACACAAAACATCTGTCTGTTTGTTTCATTATTTATAGACCAAAAGGTTTCAGTCTCAGGATGAGATGAGTTTTTGTGTGCTTAAACTTGAGTTTGTGTTCTACATCACTTCCTAAAAATCAGGGTTGAGAAATTCTGCATCAGGAGAATATAAAACATCCTTCTGTGCATCTCTTATACACTCTGCTGTGTCTAATAAAAATCAAACCATAACCAGTCCCTCCTTTATATGTTACAGACCTTGCAGAGTGAGTTTGGCCCTGCAGGAAGCTGAGCCCACACTGTTGGTGGCGACGCACGTGTACTCTCCAGAGTGCCTCATCTCTCCACAGCTGACCTGCAGCACGGCTGTGTTGTCATCATATGTCATGGAGAATTCACCTCCCTGCCTCAGAGGTTCACCGTCTCTCAGCCAAGACACATCGATTGGCGAGGAGCCGGCAACACGGCACTCAAACCTGACAGGCAGACCCTCTGTCTGCTGCAGGCTGGTGATCTTCTTTGGGAAGGATGGAGGAGTTTTGGCCTCTGAGGAAGAAAGAGGTAGGACAGTGAGTGAAGAGATTTAGGATGAAGCTGTTAATGGACTGAGTTTTCACTTTAAGCAATCCTGGACAAACACACAGCATCATTTCGCTGCAGCTGTCATTACAGTCATAATTAACAAATGTCACAGGTTTGATGCAGTAGGGTTTGAAACCAGGTGTTACCTAGCACATTAAGTCTGCAGGTTGAGGAGGCAGAGCCGATGCGGTTCTCCGCCTTGCAGGTGTACTCTCCAATGTCAGACTTGGTGGCCTTGCTGAGCTTCAGATAGGCCACTCCCTTTGAGTACTCTAACTTACAGGTGGGGCTGGATCGGACTTTACCGTCGGCCTTAAACCAGGACAATTTGATCTCAGGTGTGCCTGCCACCTGACACTTCAGACACACGGCATCTCCAGCTGTCACTTCCATAGGCTCCAGCGACTCCACAAAGTATGGTGGCTCTGAGGTCACAAAGGCAAACTAGTTAAACTTCAGGAAATGTGTGTGAAAGTATGACACCAGCTGATCAGAGGAGGTACTACACAGTGTGTGGATCCTCAAGACTCAGAGATTTAGCTAGGCTAGGCTAATGAGTTTACAATGTACTTGTGAATGAAATTAAAATGAGCTGATTAATCTCATCATAATTTAGAATGATCTAATCATAATCTAGAAAGCTAAATCCAAGATGAATTATTCTAATAAGTGGACAAAAGTCAGACTAACCGAGGATGGACACAAAGGCCTCGCACGTGTCCCGTCCAGCATCATTGGACACCTCACAGGTGTACTTTCCTGCTGCCTCCTTGTCATCTGTGCTCAGACACTCAAAGATGCAGGAGCTCTCAGTTGTGGTGATGTTGTATTTGTAAGAAGCAAAGATCTGCTGTCCATCTTTGTACCAATTAACAGTGATTTTAGGAGACCCAGTGTATGTACACTCCAGAGTCAAAGGTTTGCCTTTCTCCACCGACACATCCTTCAGTCTCTTTGTGAACGCTGCCGGCTCTGAGGAACACAAAGTTTACATTTCTCTATTAGGATATTATCAAAGTTACCACAGGGTGAGGTGAAGCAACAACCCAATATACAACCTAAAAGCTACACCAGTAACAGCTACAATGTTATGCATCTGTTTGTTAATGCTTTGATAAAGAAATACATTAAATAAGAAACGCAGTAGAATAAGTATTCTTTACAATACCTCTTGCATAAATAAGTTGTAAGATAACTTTACTTGTCTTTCGATTTTTTTTTGGTCATGTCTTTGAACAAAGCATGATTTCTCAAGCATATGAAGTATTTGTCTGCTTGAAGCTGCAAAGACAGACACTCTTGAATGAAATTCCAAGTTTCAAATATCAAACTGACCTTTGACAGTGAGATGAACTGGGCAGTTCTCTTTGCCTGCATCATTTATGATCTGACAGGTGTACTCCCCTGCATGAGAGCTGTCCACATTAAGAAGCTCCAAAAGAACCTGGTTGTCCTTCAGGGAGAAGTTACAGTTCCGTCCAGTCACAATCTCCTTTGTTCCTCTGAACCACTTCAGCCTGAGGGGAGCGCTGCCTTTCACCATGGCTGAGAAAGTCACGTTAGAGCCTGGCATGGCCTCCATTGGCTGTGGTGGTACCACAAAGGATGGAGGTTCTGGATGGGGAGATGGTATCGGAGATCAACCAAGGTGAAAACAGCAACATATAAAATAAGGGGCTCCAAAAACTTTGTATCTTTTCCTGTACTTCGTGTGATATTTGTTTAATCTGATTCAGTCAGGGCAATTCATCCAGGCCGCTTCTATAATATCAAGTTTAACCAGTTGGTATGTTAACACTGGTATCAAATGTCAATACCAAGACCTACTCAGCTGTTCTACTTGAAATCTAAGATGTTAGAAAGCAGCTGAAGAGTAGGGCTAACGTAGAGTTATGTGCTTACATAAGCAGACAGATTAATAACAACTAAAAATATATCCCTATAATAGGCAACAGGTCCCAGGATTATATTTCATTCTGCCCATTTTCTTCATCACATGCACATTTTTCCTTCTGTGAACCAGGACCTGCTGAAACACTAAAAACAACCATTGTATTTAGATTTCCTGAACTGGAGTGAATTAGAATGAATAAATCCCACCTTCACTCAACAAACATTTGAAAAGTAGTTTTCTTCTCCTCTTGCGGACAGACTTGCAAATCTTGACTCTGCCTCATATCTGCCTCCGTGTAATTTACTATTTACAGTGAAGATGAGAATTTTTGGTCTAAACACTAGACTGTAAACAATACAGTGCACGGTAAAGAAAGCTCTGGCTCAAAGTTGTTCATTGCTTTCTGTTCGCTACATTGCAGCAGAAACACTGTTGGCCTGTATATCTGACAGTAAAATAAATTAATTAATAAAGCAGCCCACATTGATGCCCTGTCTCCCTTTTCCATGTGGTGACTGACCTTTGATGACCAAAGAAGCCATGGTTTCACTGGATCCTGCCTTGTTGACGGCTTTACATTTATACATCCCAGAGTCGGACAGCTTTAGGGTGGGCACTTTGAGTGTGCAGTTGTTGTCACTGAATGAAATGTCATAGTTTGGTCCGGTGTGAATTTCCTCCCCATCATGGAACCATGAAATGGTGAATGGCGGAGAGCCGGACACTTTGCATTCCATTTCTCCAGCATGTCCAACGACTGTGTTACAATCTTTCAACTTCCTTGTGAAGGTTGGAGGGATGATCTTGTCTGTTAAGAGAAGTGACAGAGATTTATAACTGCAATGCGATAAATACAAGAATAAATGTTCTGTTATTAACAGGGTTGGGTGTTAAAATCTCCATGATTTTTACACAAAACAAAAGGTCTAAAAAATATGTGGTGGGATTGATGTGCTTACTCATTTATTCATGCAGCCATTTCAGATTTGATTTGTTTCCTGTCAGATTCTAACGTGACATCTTCTTTTATGAGGTGCATGAAGCTAAAATTTAAACAGTTTCTGTAAAGAGCTGTTTATTTTACTCAAAAAAGGTCCAATTAAAGGAAATTTACAGTCATTATGTTATTACAGCTAAATCTAATATGTCATGTTACTTTAGAAATGCTCAAACCATACCCAACCCTTTTCATTAAACTCCAAAAAGAAGAAGGGACCTACCTAGAACAGTGAGATTGATTTTACTCAGGTCCTTTCCAACCTCATTCATAACCTCAAAGGTATATTCTCCGGAGTCCATTTTCTCAGCAGAGAGAACATTCAAGCTGGATATCATTCTAGAAAATGAGATTTTGTATTTCCTTCCAGATGCCAGCTCAACGCCATCCTTGAACCACTTGGGATACAGCTCTGGTGTTCCACACACTTTGACCTCGAGGGCAGCGATATCTCCTGCGGTCACACTCAGGGTGTCAGGCTTGTCTACAATCTTGGCAGGTTCTGGAGTCAACAGAGAGAGGGCAGAGAGTTTTTTCTTTAAACAAGCCTGTAGGAGAGAACACAGACCTCAAGAGAAAGAGAGAATTATATGATTACAAACCTAGAACAGTCAAGTTAGCGAAACACTCCACACTCCCAGCATCGTTTCTGAGTTGGCAGGTGTATTTGCCTGCTGTGGTTGCATCAGCCTTAAACACTTTAAGAGCGACCTTGTTGTTCTCAAAGGTGATTTTCCTGTTGTCACCGTCCCTGAGAATGTGATCCTTGTCTTGAACCCAGGACACAGTAATGGGTTCAGAGCCTTTAACAGTGGCCACAAGGGTCACCTCCTCTCCCAGTATCACTGTCATGTTTGACAGTTTCTTCACAAACGATGGTGGCTCTGAAGAGAGGAGAAAAACAGCGCAAAAGGGAAAGTCAGCAAGGTGACAAGGTCATTTGAAAATCTATTACTTGTGATTTTCAATTTGAGACTATTCGCAGAGACTACTGACCTCTGAGTTTAACTGACGTCTGGCAGGTTTCACTTCCTACACTGTTTGACACTTTGCACTCGTATTCGCCGGCATCTGAAGACTCTATTCCAATGACATGCAGTGTGGCTGAGCTTCCTTCGCTCACCATCTTATACTTCCTGCTCTCCATCAGAGGTTTCCTGTCTTTGAACCAGGTGATCTGGAACGGAGCTGTACCGCTCATCTCACAGTACAGACTCACGTCCTTACCCTTCAGCCCTTCAACTGGCTGGGGGACTTTGACAAAAGATGGAGGCTCTATAAAAAGATCAGGAAACTGTTATCAAGAGCAAACATGGGGAAATAACCCATAATGATATCTTAAAGCTGAAAACCGTAACATTTCAAGTGCTGTCTTTATCTTCATTGGCAAAAGACCAAAAGCCAAGGTTGGGGAACCATATAGGTTAGTCAAAACTGCGGACATGTAAATGTTTTAGTGGCAAACCTGTGTATATTTGAAAGATCAGGTACATCTGCACTTTCTACTTGGTATGTTTTGGGGGTTAAAATTATTAAAGAGTGAAAAAACAATGAGAATTTGTTAGAACTACAGTTGTGATGGCAAGGTTGTTATGGATGGTTGTTTTAATGGCAGTTTATGTTACGAGTTGTGAATATTTGTTAAAACTGTGGTTAAAATGGTAGAGCTGGTGCTGAATATGTTTGTTAGAAATTTAACATGGTTTATGGTGTAGAGAATGGTTACAATGAAACTACTATGATGGCACAATCATGGAAGACGGCCAGGCTGATATGTCACAGTTGATAAAAACAAAAAAAAGTAGACTTCTTTGTTTGTTGGCGATACCCCTACGTTAGCATGATTTTTAGAGACAGGAGTTTGGACTAAGGTTCAATGCCTTGTTGCACCAGCTATGTTTTGGGGTGCAAATTCTACACTCAATAGCACACTGAAACTAACTGACTTGGAACTTAACTTGTGTCTTTGTTTGGTTACACTGCTTCCTGTGGTGGATCAGTGAAAAACACTTTTCTTAATTGGGGTATGTATAACAGTGCTGCCTCTCATGACTAAACTTTAAACCAACTCATAGGTTGTGCAACCCAGAACAGATGGCTAACTTGTGAATAGAACTGAGGCTCACATGGTGAAGTTAGTGTGTAAATTTGTTGGAGACAAAGATGGTAGACCTCGAAGGATTCAATTGACAGAGCTAACATGGTAGAATGCAGAGGAGAATTGTTCATTTCATGAGACAGATTTAACGTTATTTTTTTCTGAGAGTTATTTGGTACTTAAGCGATTACTAAAGTGTGAAGGTGGACCAAGATCAGTGGAGTTGGTAGAATTGTGCAAGGATGAAGTGCAGCTGAAGTACCCGACCATGAAACTTGTTCCTGGGGCTAAGAGGAACTTAGAACCACAGAATTGTGGGGGAAATGTTAGGACTTCAACTATAATACAAAATTTTGCACAGGAAGGTTCTGAAACATAGTCCACACCTTGGACATTTTTTGTTGGAGTTTCAGTTTGGATGGCATATACATGTTGGGGATGTGTTGATGTTATGGTGGACAATGCTTGGTTGCAGAAGATCATGTAGGCAAGCCTAAAAATAAGACAACTCATTAAATGTGAAATGCTTTTAAAACTAAATCTAAGACAGCACAAGTTATATGGATTTAGTTTTAACAATAACAAAGATGGAGGACTTTGTAAAGAAATTTGCCATCATCTTCTAGTGGTTGACTGGTGGATCTTTGAAAGAACTACAGTTTACACTGAAGAGCTTTAGTAGTGGTTTGTGGTGTGATTAGATGACAGTGATGTGTAAGTGTGTTAAGTTGGGGTAATTTAGCAAAGTTGCTGTAAAAGAATTATGGAAGTCAGACCAAAGGGGTAAGCATTTGCAAACTGGTTAAAAAATGCACAAGTTAAAGGATAAATGTTTAGGGGGAGGGAAGGTTTGATATGGGAAAGGTTAGCCTCTGAACAAGTTTTATTGTGGATTGTTGTTAGAGTTATGACTTAGATGTAGGTTTTTTGTTAAAGGGCTTTGAACAGCCCAACAGCTCATATGGTGGGTTGGAAAGTGAATCTGCTTGAGCTAAGGTGGAAAAGTAATGGGGAGTGTGTTAGGATGAATTGACATGGCTGAAGTTTTAGGGAAGGATAACTGAACATTGGCTAATATTCTAGCAGCTGAGTTGCTGGCTGTGATTGTGTATCCTGCTTTTTTTTATTTGCTAGAGAATTTTCCGAAACTAAAATGGTTCCTGCATGGGTTTTATTGCAGCTCCTCCAAACCCAACACGCTCATGGTCCTTTGTCAATGGTAGAAAGAAGGAGTTCTGGCTCAAGGTATTGTTGATGACCTGAGCACTTAAAAAACTGATGATGATGATGAATGAAGGACTTTAGTAAATGTTACGTGTTCCAGCTTTAAGCAATGCAACACAACTTTACTAATTCCTCAACGACAGCAACACTGAGAAGCCAGTGCAACAGAAGTCAGGCCATTAATGATGAATGATTAGTACATCAGTGAAAAGCTGACCTTTAACTGTAAGAGTAGTGCTGCAGCTGACACTGCCAGCATCATTCTGAGCTTCACAGGTGTACACCCCATCATCATCAAAGTTCGTGGAGTGCAGTTCCAGGACTGCTACTGAGTCAACAAATGATGTCCTGTAGTTGCCCCCATCTGTGACCTTGGTGTCATGTTTGTACCAGGTCACTGTGAGAGGGGCTGTGCCACTGACTTTGCACTCCAGTCGGAGTGACTCTCCCTGCCTCACAAATTTAGTGGCAGGGAGTTTCAGCACAAATTCAGGTGGTTCTGAAAGCCAAAATAAAGGAACATTAGATGTTGAAAGTATACAGAGACACTTCAGATAGATGGATATGTAAGGCAAGAGATGAGATGAAAGGATAAGCAGTGATTTGCTGACAATGGTGGTTAGGCTTGTTGGGAAGGTGTGTTCATGACAAAGGCAACAAACACATTTTGATATGAAGCTGCAGCAGTGAAAAACTTCAAATTATAACTCTAAAAGGGTTGCAAAGCTGAAAAATGCAACAGAGAGTGACGTTTTCACAAAAGATGACAGTATGTGATGAAGAGAGCTGCACAAGAGTTCATTCAAAAGACTTGAATCTGACCTTTGACTGTTAAGTCTGCACTACAGCGTACAGAGCCGGCATCATTGCTGACTTGGCAAGAGTAAACTCCACTCTGGGTAACACCCACTGAAAAGAGTTCTAAGAAGCAAGATAGCCCGTCCAGCCCTGTGAAGCAAGTGGGCCCAGTCATGAGCTCAGTGTCATCCTTAAACCACTTGATAGTGAATGGAGGTGTTCCCTTAAAAGTGCCTTTGAAGCGTACTTTGGTATTGGGAACAGCAGCCTGTGACTCAGGCATCGTTACAAAGCTGGGAGGTTCTGAAGAAAAGAAGAGGAGGTTAAAGAGGTACTTACCTTTAAGTTGGGATGTTATGACAGATAACCTTAAAAAGCACTGTCTAACCTTTGACCATGAGGGATCCACTGCATTCACAACTTCCAGCAGCATTGGTCAGTTTGCAAGAGTAAGATCCGGCATCAGATCTTTCAAGCTGTTCAATTTCAATGGACACTGAATTGTCCTGCTGAATGAGTTTATGTTTCACCCCACTAGAGACTTTGGTTCCATCTTTCTGCCACTCCACAGATATTGGCAGTGAGCCGGATATTTTGCAACAAATCTGTACAAATGAGCCCAATATCTCTTGCATGTTTACCAGGGGTTTGATGAAGCTTGGGGCAATTACTTGCTCTGTGACCAAAAGAATAAAACAGCAGTTAAACTTTGTCTTTCAAGTCACAGTGTATCACAGGAAGTTAATATTTTTCACACCAACCTAGTACGATCACTTTGATTTTGCAGGTACAGCTACTGATGTGGTTTGCCACCTCAAAGACATAGTCTCCTTCGTCCTGTCGCTGAACAGACTGAATCTTGAGACCGCTGATGTTGTTCTCAAAGGTCAGCTTGTGCTGCCTAATGGACTGAAGCTCTTTGCCATCTTTCATCCATTTCACTTTGAGCTCAGGGGAGCCCGTTACCTTGCAGTCCATACTGACTGGATCTCCAACAGTGACCTTTATACTCTCAGGTTTCTCTATAATCATAGGGGGCTCTACAATGTGAAGCAAAGTCAAAAATGTATTTAGTTTCAACCAACTTACAACCGAATAGAGAAAGATGGTGGAAAGACTTGACTGCCATGATTAAGTAAGCTTTACCTTGCACTGTGAGGGTGGCAAAGCATTTATCTTGCCCAGCCTCGTTTACAACCTGGCAAGTGTATTTTCCACTGTGAGTAGCCTCACAGGCAGGAATCCTGAGAGTGGCCACATTGTTCTCAAATTTCCTTTCAATCTTTGAATCCTCCAAAATCCAGTTATCATCTTTTTGCCATTGTACTGAGAGAGTTGGAGAACCCTTGACAACACACATAAACTCTGCCATTTTACCCAGGACAGTGGCAGTATTCTCGAGTCTCCTGGTAAATGTTGGTGGTTCTATCAGAGAACAACCATTGAAAAGTTAAACAGTAAGGTTTTACTACACAAAACATAAAATGCTGATCTGTAATTCTGATAAGACCAACCTTTGAGGTTTAGCGTAGTCTTACAAGTGCAACTTCCCACCTCATTAGCAACAGTACACTGGTATTCACCAACATCTACCTTGTCACATTTGTGCACCTCCAGGCTCAAAGTGCCATTCATCTGGGAGAAGCCATGTTTAGCACTGGGTTTGAGCTCTTTTGAATCTTTGTGCCAAGTCATCTCAAAAGGACCGGTCCCAGCAACCTGACACTGAAAACAGGCACTGGAGCCTTTGACAACATCAGCTGGAGTCAGCTCTTTAACAAATGTTGGAGATTCTGAGATAAGAGAAAGAAAATTACTAACCCTTTTCCTTTAAGTTGTGAATTTATAAACATTTATGCAACCTTAGTCAACTCAATATGAGCTCTATGTACATTTGGAAGCAAAGTTTCTTAATCTTGAAGCCTCCCTCCCTTTTTCATTATTCCATCCTATCAATGAAACTACTGATTAAAAAAATACAGAACTGCAAAATTCTGCTTCAACATTGTTTGGGGAATGATTGATTCCAGATATATTTATAAAACTCTTACAGAATGAACATCTCGTCCTCTGACAAAACTGACCTTTGACCCTGAGTTCCATGCTACAGCTTTCACTGCCAGCCTCATTGCGAGCCTCGCAGTAGTAAAGCCCACTGTCTTTGGTTTCTGCTCCACAGACTTCCAGAGTTGCAACAGACTTAAGAAAAGCCATCTTGAATCTATTACTGGGGCTGATCTCAGACCCTTCCTTGAACCAGTAGATGTCTATTTCAGGTGTGCCAGTCACCTGACACTCAAACAATTTACTCTGACCAGGACGGACCACAGAACAACGGTCTGGGGTTCTTGTGAATTTGGGAGGCTCTGAGAAACAAAATAAAATTGTGAATGTCATCATCAGCAAAACTAAAATGGGAAAATATGAATTCTCAAGTTGCCAAAATGTCTCCATCCAAATGTAGCTTATCCTGTAGAGAGTAAAAAAAGTCGACATGAAGTAAAAAGGATAAATATTTGAATTGAAAGTAAATGTAACAACAGTGGGATGGAGACATATTTGTCAACTTTTTTTCAAATGAATGATGATAACCTTTGACAAAGAGGGTGGCCTGGCATGAAGTGGAACCCACATCATTCTGTATCTCACAGACATAGTCTCCAGAGTCTGAGGTTTTGGCAAAGAAGAGCTCCAGTGTGCTTGATGTATTGTCTTTGATCACAGAGTAGTCAGCACTGGATAAAATCTCTTTCTTGTTCTTAAACCACCTGATGGTTTGTGGTGGTGTGCCAGAGACCAAAACATTAAACAGGACCTTAGATCCAGGCAAAACATTCATGGATTCAGCCTTTTCAATAATGCATGGGGGTTCTGGAAAAAAAAATGAATTCATGCTTGAGTTATTTAAGACTTAGACACATTCACTAATATGTATAATTTCAGAAAACTAAGTATTTTCAAACCTTTTACAAACAAGATCCCAGAGCACTGGACAGAGCCTGCTTTGTTTTTAGCCAGGCAGGTATAGCTACCACTATCTTTACTGGCAAGATCAGAGATTTCCAGAAAAGCTACATTCTCAAAAAATGTGCATTTGTGTTTTTCATCAGTCTGGACCTCTTTCTCATCTTTGTACCACTGTATGGTTATTGGAAGGGAACCAGATACAAGGCACTCAAGATGAGCAAACGATCCTTTGATACCCTCTGTTTTCTTCAGTTTTCTAGTAAAAGATGGTGGAATGATTTGCTCTAAGAAAGAGAGAAAAAGAGGTGAGCAACAATGTTTAAAATGAGATAAAAATCAAAACTAATTTGTAAATTCTGGGGTAAATAATAACAACTGACCAAGGATGGTAAGTGTCGCTTCACAGGAACTTTGGCCAACATCGTTTGAAACTTCAAAAGTGTATTCACCACAATCACTTTTTTCAGTTCTGATGATCTTTAGCACAGAGCTGGTGTCTGTGCTATGTACTTTGTATCTCTGGCCAGAAGTCAGCTCTTTGCCAGCTTTGAACCATTTTGCCTTCAACAGTTTTGTGCCTGAGAACCTAGCCTCCAACGTAGCTGGATCTCCCTGTGTCACATTGATTGACTTGGCCTCCTCTGTGATCTTAGCTGGCTCTGAGATGTCAAAGAAAGCAGTCAGTAATGAACCTTTAACTGACACACTTATCAACTCATGAGGTCTTAAGATTTCCTGTGTGTTGGTAATGAGCTGTTTCATAGTAGCAATTTGTACACTCAGAGGATGCCTGAACTCTTAATCTTTGCTCAGTTTTCCACTGGCTTAAACTGTTTGGTTCCTTTAGGGGAAACTTCTCAAAAGAACACATTTAAATCTGAGGCTTCATGAGTTGATAAGGAAGTCAATAAAAGAAGAATTCAATTATGAGTTTATGAATATCTTTACCAACCTTTGACTGTTAATACAGAAGAGCATGTCTGGCTCCCGGCCTGATTCTGTGCTTGGCATGCGTATTTGCCAGCATGTTTGCTCTGTACGTTTGTGATGAGCAGAAGAGCTGTCATGTTTTCAAATGTAATATGAATGTTTTCTGCCTCTTTGACCTCATGGTTGTCTTTCATCCAGGTCACAGTCATGGGCTCTGAGCCCTTCAGGGTGCATTGCAGAGAAACTTCATTGCCAACCAAAGAACTGAGGTTCTCCAGCTTTTGGACAAATGAGGGTGGTTCTAGAGAGAAAAGATTTCTATATCATTATGCCTTTCTTTATGAATATTGGCCTTCCAGAGTCCTACTTTATGCCCCTCAACTCATTCTTTCATTTAAGGGTTCATTATCTAGAAAGAATCGTCTTAACTTGACCCAATTTGGAACAGTTCAAGAGCGTTGGTGGGTGATATGATGTTTAATGGCTACATCTGCAAAATCCTGATTCAATGTAGCGTTTTATGGTGTGTAATTTTACCTGGGTGTTTTTCAATCTAAAAATTATCAAGAAGAAAATATGTAGTTCAGCAGGAATGTAACAAATTTAATCATCTAATTTAATCATTAATGGTTCTCAGAAAGAGCAGGGAGGACCTTTGTGCTAGCTTTGTGAGGCTATCAACCTGTTGTTACAGAGCTTATTTAATATTTACTCAAACTGTACCTGGAAAGTAGTAAAAAAGAATCCAAACCAACCTTTTAATGTTACTTGACAATCACAGGAGGCCTTTCCAACTTCATTCTCAACAGTACACTGGTACAAACCGACATCTCCTGCCTCTACTGCCAGCACCTGCAGGGCTAATAAATCATCCTTTAGAGTGATCCTGTGTCTCTTATCATTCCTTACTGGCTTTGTATTTTTATAGAATGACACAGTGAAAGGTGTTGAGCCAGAGACTTGGCCCTCAAGCATCATCTCAGAGCCTTTAACCACATCTTTGGGCTCCAAGCTACGTACAAACAATGGCGGTTCTAGAAGAAAACGACAACTTGTCAGCACATTAAACCTGACTTTTCAAAGGACTGCACACATGTGACAGGGATGTTGAACAAAATGTTTAAAAAGTAAACTAAACCAACCTTTGACTGTCAGTGTACTGCTGCACCGGTCAGTGCCAGCCTCACTTGAAGCCACACAGACATAATCTCCACTATCCTCTACTTTACAGCTGACTATATCCAGAGATGCCACCAAGTCAGCAGAGGCCATTTTGTATTTGGGGCTTGAGCTGAGCTCCATCTCATCTTTGAACCACTTAAAGCTGATGACAGGGCTGCCTGTCACTTTGCATTCCAGCTTGGCGGAGTCGCCGCTGGTGATAAGCTTAGTTGCCTCAAGCTTCCTCACAAACACAGGAGGTTCTGGGAGAAGAGGTTAACACTGGTTACCAGACAGAAGACATTACCTTAGCGCTGAAAGACAATGTCAAGACATTTCATGCAGCTGCACACAGTACTGAAGACAATCACCTTTCACAAAGAGGACTGCAGTGCAGTCCACCTTTCCAGCATCATTGGATACTTGGCATGTGTATTTAGCAGAGTCACTGGGTTTCACAGAGTGAAGCTCCAAAGAGCTTGAGGAGGCATCTTTCTTTATGAAGCAAGTGCTCCCAGTGACAATTTCCTTTTCCTCTATAAACCACTTAACAGACAGTGGAGCTGTTCCAGTGAAGGTGGCTTTGAAGGAAACTGTGGTTCCAGGAATAGCATCCTGATTTTTTGGTTTCAGTGTGAACACTGGGGGCTCTATAGGGCCACAAATAAAACAAAGTTTGCATTTCATATTTGCATGGAATCACTCAATGATATTAAACAACAAATGAAAGCAGAATAAGCATTCTTAACCTTTGACATAGAGCGTGCCACTGGTTTCTTTAAAGCCGGCTGAGTTGGTGGCTCTGCATTTGTAAACTCCAGAGTCGACCTTCTCCAGCTGGATAATCCTCAGTGTAGCAGAGCTATCTTTGAACTCTGGCTGGAATTTGGATCCAGAAAAAATCTCCTTATCATCTTTAAACCAAGATATGGTCATGGGCTGGGACCCAGACACCTTACAATCCATAGAGACGTCATTACCAGTGTTACCATCGACTCTTTTCAGGGTCTTGGTGAAACTTGGAGGCATTATCCGATCTAGTTGTCAAAGAAAAACACCTCATGCATTAAAAAAGCTTGAGATTGTTTTTTAAAATTAATTGCTTGGATAAAATCTAGACATCAATTAGACTGTCTTTTCTAACAACTACGTCTAATGTTTCAATAAAACTACCTCAGCTTTATTTGAGTCCCAAAGGTGGGTCCAACTATCTTACAATGAACTTAAAAACCATCAATAATTATTTTTACTTAAAATAAGAAGCTGTACCCTGAGACTTTACATATGTCCATCATCAAACAGAAAAACATTATCAAATGTCAAAGAAGAAGAAACCCAGGGCAAACCTAAGACAGTGACTGAGCATGTGCACTGGTCTTTCCCAACTTTATTGGACACCTCCATCTTGTAGTCAGAAGTGTCTCCTTTTTCTGCTGTGAGAATCTTCATGCTGGCAGTATTGTCTTTCAGGGTCATCTTATATTTACGACCAGTGATCATCTCCTTGCCATCTTTAAACCACTTCACTTTCAGGTCAGGGCTTCCAGAAATTGTGCACTCCAAAGTGGCTGAATCTCCTGCAGTCACACTAATGGACTCTGCAGGTTCTACAATTCTTGCAGGTTCTGGGATAAGACAGACCCATTAGTTATACAGATATAAGAGGTAAAGTTCTGTAAGAGTATCCACATTTCAAAGATGTCCTCTAACCTTGCACAGTCAAGGTAGCCTCGCATTTTTGTTGGCCAGCCTCGTTCTCTGCTTGGCAGGTGTACTTGCCACCATGACTGATAGCCACCGTTGTTATCAACAAGCTAGCAACATTGTTCTCAAACACCATCTTGATATTTGGATCATCATCTCTCAGTATTTCAGAGTCTTTCATCCATTTAACAGTGATGGGAGCCGAGCCCTTAACGGTTCCCTGTAGTTTCACTGAATTTCCCAACACTGCAGTTGCACTCTCAACTCTCTTTGAGAAAGATGGTGGCTCTATAAAAACACGCTGGGAGTTAAAACTGAGTTCAAAGCATCAGATAAAACGTCAGTTAATGTCAGTTCAATTAAGCTCAGCTTTACTAACCTTTTAGTTTAGCTAGGGCCTTAGCAGTAACTTTTCCCACATCATTGGATATGACACACTGATAATCTCCAACATCTGCACTTTCAAAGGACTGGATCTCCAGCCTTGCCAGAGATTCCTGTGAGATAATCTTATATTTCTGCTCGCCGGTGATGTCTTTCTTATTTTTTAACCAGCTGATTTCAAAGGGAGCTGTTCCAGTGATCTCACACTCCAGATGGGCTGCTGCTCCCTTCACTGTCTCTACTGTCTGCAGATCCTTTCTGATTGATGGTGGTTCTGGCAGTCAAAAGGGTAAGTTAGTTTATGCAATTTATTCCAAAGTTTTACCAACTTATCAGCAAACAAGAAGAAAATTCAATTTTTGACGAACCTTTTACGGCTACAAGGGTACTGCAGCTCTCACTGCCAGTATTGTTTGACACTTCGCATGTATAACTTCCACTGTCTGTTACTAAAATGTTAATTATTTCCAAAGAAGCAACTCCGTTCTTGAAAGAGATTTTATATTTTTCTCCATCGTTAATTTCTCTCTCATTCCAGAACCAGTGGATCCTTAGTTCAGGTGATCCTTTAATCGTACACTGCAAGCGGGCAGCTATACCTTGTTTCCATATAAACTTGGGCTCCATTTTCTTGACAAAGGCAGGGGGCTCTGAAAGGAGTGTTCAGTATAAGTTGCTAAGATTTTATGGCATAGTTAAAGGAGACAGCAAAACCACACAATAGACAGAAAAGAGCGAAAAAGAATGCAAAGGAAAAGACAAAAAAGAAAGCAGTGCATGTTGTTAGCATTGGCTTGCAGTTGGCAGGAAACAGTTGTCAGCAGTAATCCACCTGCTCATCTCAAAAGATATGTTTTCATCAAAGCTAATGGGAAGATCCCCTCTAAGATCTTACCTTGCACTGTTATCACAGCCTCACAGGATGAGCTTCCTGCCTCATTTGTGGCTGTGCAAACATATTTCCCAGAGTCCTTCTGTTTGGACTTGGGTATCTCAACAACAGCAACCTTGTCCTCAAAGGACAGTTTACAGTCCATACTCTGGTGAACTTTTTTGCCATCCCTGGTCCAGGTGATGGTCACACCAGTGTCTTCATCCACCTGACACTCCAGTTTCAGCGGGTCATTGACAGCAGCTGACACTGGCTCAATGGTCTTAATGAAGGTGGGCTTGTTGATAACATTGAGCTGTGTGTTAAAGGTAGCAGTGCCAACACTGTTGGAGGCCTTGCACAGGTACACTCCCTGGTCAGTCTGCTCAAGACTTTTAATGTGAAGTGAATACTTGTTCTTTTCACATTTCATGACATAGTTCCCTTCTGAAGAGATCGCTATGTTGTCCTTGTGCCAGACAACATCCATGGGTGAAGATCCAGTGAGAGAGCACTGGAACACAGCTTGTTTTCCCACATATAAAGTCATTGGGTCTGGTTTTGACACAAATACTGGTGGGTATATTTCTATGGAGAGCAGGTAAAACATACAATGTTGAGCAAATTTCAAATGTGGAAAAAACATAAACAACAAAATTAATGCTGTGCAATCTCAGTTTAAGGAGTGATCCAGTTCATTTGCAAATCATTACAACAACACTGCATCATTATGATTCATAATCATAATGCATAAATATAATTCTCTCTCTCTCAAACACACTGAAACATAAAGCAATTTCAAAAAAGATCCCATCAGGGTCTTACCAGTTACAATGAGAGAGGCGGTGCAGCTAACAGTGCCGTGCTGGTTGGAAGCCTTGCAGGTGTATTCACTACTGTCAGCTTTGACTGGGTTCAGCAGTTCTAGGGAGGAACTGATGTGCCGGCTGATGATCCTGTACTTCTCGCTCTGTCTGATCTCAACACCTGACCTGTACCATTTGAAGGTCACACCTGGAACATCCTCGACTTCACATTCAAACTTGGCGTGGCTGCCGACGTTTATCTCCAGCGGTGTGATTTTCTGCCTGAAGACAGGTGGCACTAAGGCACACCCAGAAAAATCAAAAGGTAGATGTTAGCAATGAAATCAAGAAAACCTAGTTAAAAAAATCAAGGCACAGAAATGATTAAAGCTTGAACAATGGTGGAAGGCAACTCACGAGTGACTGTGGGGAAGAAAAAATGAGCCTGAACCTTAGCCGTATGGCTTCAGAATAAATTTATAAGAAGATTCTATCATTACATACAATTTTCATGGGGCAAGGGTTCAGGCTCAAAGGAGGGAAAACAAAGTTGGTGAAAGATGGAGCAAACTTAACTTGATGAAAGTCAAGTTGAAGCCCTTGAAGCATGCATAGAGACACTGAAGATGTGAAGAGAATGGACCCTGAGAAATGTGACAGACCATGGGTTTACAACAAAGTGGTCTAATGCCACAAACATGCCAGAGTGACCATGGAAAGGCCAACTACACAAGTTACCTCAAGGCCAGAACTGTGACAACCTTTTGCCTGCCGAGCTTTAAGCTAAACTTGCATAGCTGTGAAAGTTCTGGTCTTCAGGTAATTATTTACCAAACAGTGGAGAGTGTTGACCATACAGAACATTGTGAGTTAGTACAATCCAGTGACCTACAAAAGTGCTTAAGCTGAAGTATGAAAAGAATGGATGGACCAGAGTGAAAAATGCAGCATTTGATGTATGGACAAAGGATTTGAATGACCTAGTATATATGGATGATTAGTCATTCTCAAAAAGAAAATGGATGAATGAGTTGATGACATATTGACTTTTCCTATTGTCAAACCTCTTGAGACCACAGTGAGCCTTGAAGATGTTGTAGTCCTGCCAGCTTCATTTTCAGCCTCACAAACATATTCTCCTTGGTGCCTCTCCTTGACAACTTTGTTGATAACCAATGTGTATTTGTCGTGGTCTTTGGAACACTTGAACTCTTTGCCAGATTTCACTAATTTTCCATTGAAAAACCAGCTTACCTTTGTGACATACTTAATGGTGGTGCTGAAAGTTACTTCACAATCTTCCTCAATAGATAAGTCTTCAAGGGAGGTAACTATTGTGGGGTACTCTCTCTGCTCTGTTTGAGATATTGTGGTCTCCTCCTGGAAGATCTCCTCCTTGTGCTCTTTCTGGATGCTTACATCCACAACCTTTTTGGTTGAAGCAGTGGTTGGAGGCAGACCTGTGGTAACAACAGTCACTCCAGAATCTTTCTCACAGCTCTTTATTGTTACTGACCTCACCTCCTGCTTTGACACCTGCAGTGACTGCTCAAAAGCCATGTGAGCCTCAGCGGTAATTTGGATCTGGGATGAGACGGACTGGTCCATCTTAGCTGCCTTTGTTTCTTGCATCACAACCTTCTGCTCAGCTGCAGCACATTCAATTGCCATTTTTGACTCAGTCTTAAGTGCAGCAGCTTGTGATTTAACAGTAGTGATATCAATTGCACTCTCATTCACTCTTACTGTTTCTACCATGGAGGAGAGCATTTGCTTAGAGCGGGCTGAGGTTACCTGAGCTCTTTGAGGTTTGTCTAGCTGCATAGTGCCTGGCTGATCTGACGTAAGAACATGGGCTTCCTGATACACTATGGAGTGAAAAGCTGCCTGAAGTTCAGTCCTGAGGTCAGCTGTCTGAGGATAGTTACCCTCAAAAGCCAAAGTGATCTCCATGGGTGCACCTGTTGTTGTTATCAGGTATGTAAACAAGGCCCGCTTTGGTTGTCTTTTAACCTTCACTTCCTGAACTTCTACAGCCTGTAATTTTCCTAGGACATCAGCCAGTAACACTGGCTGGTCGCTGGCCACAGCAGACTGGAGAGCATCTCTAAGCTGATGGCGTATATTCAGGCTGGATGGCTTAGGGATCTGAATGACAAAAGTCATCTCTTTTGGAAGAGTTGTGCTGTCTTTTGATTCTGAAACCATAAGAGACAGTTTTGGCTGTGTGGTGACAACAACTTTAGTGGATTCAGACTTGCCTATCTCCTGAGAGAGCTCACCCATTAAAACACGCTTCTCATCCATCACTATTGACTGCCTCACTGACTGACCCTCCTGAATCTGAACAGCAAAGTCCTGTTGTGCTGCTTCTAGAAGAGTACTGCTTTCAGTGGAAATCTCCTTTTCCTCAACCTGAACTGGTTTGGTGGGAACTTTAGGCTCTACAACTGTCTGGCAGGTAAATTGCTGCACATCTGTAAGATTCTCAGTATGTCCTGCATCTAAGGCCAGGCTGTCTGCCACTGTGGTGACTTGCAGCACATTCAAATTATCTTCCCTCTGGACCAAAGCTCGCTGCTGCTTGACGTCAGTGGTAACTGGTGTTTCCTTAGGAAGCTGCATTGGCTGGAATGAGAGTTGGAGGATGTTTTGAGGCCTTGGCTCTGTTCGAAGCTGAGACTGAATGCCTGTCACAGACAAATCCAGCTCTGTGTGGTAATCTGCTGTGAGCTCTGTTTTCTCCTCTGAAATTGCAGCATGACTTCTTGTCTTTTCTTTTTTCTGAGCTGCCACCTGTTGGTCAGGCTTCTCAATCAAGAGAACACCCTCTTTGGGTAGTGCCTCCACAGGATGGGTTGACTGTAGGTGCAGCAGGGTAGGGGCCTCTCTCTGGGGATGAATGGTCACAGGGCTAGCCTTGGATTCAAATTCTGATGTGTCCTCACAAACTACAGCCCTCTGCTCATCCTGGCTAACAGTGTGCAGCAGAGTGGGACTCTTCCTGGTTCCTGCCTGCTCTGGTGTCGGTTTCTCACAGGTAAAGCTCTTCTCAGAAGGAAGAAGGTCCTGCTCTGTGATTACCTGCAAGTGCAACAATTGCTCTCCCTCTACTTGTGTCTGAATGGACATTGCACTGTCCAGACTCTGAAGCTGCTCACTTTTCTCAGCCTGTAGTACTTGCCTCTCTTCAGCAGTGAGAGCTGCATTCATTATTTTATCCTTGCAAAGTTGGGCTGTTTCCTCTGACGGTCTATGCATGGAGAACTTAGTCTCCATGGAAAGGGTTTGTTTAGATTCACTGACTGAGGCCAAGACAGGACGGGGCTGTTCTTTCCCAACAGAAGACTTCATTGCAGAATCTGCTGCTGCAAGTTCACTTGTGTGACCCTCTGCAAGGACCCGATTCTCTGAGGACTGGGCAGAGTATAAAATCTTTATACCTTCCTTCACTTTGTAACCTTTCTCATCCTGAGGTCTAGGTATATCCTGAGACTGTTCTTTCAAAATGGACAACTGAGACTCGACTTGATGCCCACTGACTAGTGGTTTAGGTTCTGAAGTGGGCCTGACCTTAGCAGACTGTCTGTCAGCTAGAGGCTCTGTGCTGACTGTAGAAAGTTGAGTGAGCTCCTCAGCAACAGCTGACATTACCCTTGACCTCTTTTCTTGAGCTGAGTGAAGCTCAATGATCTCTGGGCTTTGAATGCGATCACAGTGCTGCTCTGTGAGGTCCTGACTCTCCTCAATTGACGATGTAAATGCTGCCACGTGAAGCTGTTTTGCAGGAACAGCTGAAACCTGAGGCGGGTGTTTGGGAACAACAGACACCCTTTCCTCAATCTCATGAGACTGAAGCACTGCTGCCTGGTGAGTCACCTGCTCACGATGAATAGTGGCAGCAGAGATATCTAATTCTCTAAGGGAGCCAACCTGCTCACTGGGGATTATCTGCCGGTCTTCAGTGCCGATGGTGTAAACCATCTGATCAGGTCTAGCTCTGTCCTGACCTGGAAGGCTGACCTGGTACAAGCGAGATTCTGTTGCCTGTTCTGTCATTGACACCTTATATCCTTTCTTCTGAATCACTGTCAGTTGTTCCTGTTTGCGAGAAACAGACACGGATTCTTTGAACACAATTAGCTCAGCACTACAAGATGCCTCCCCAAATTGGTTGGATGCCTTACATGTATACATGCCACTGTCTTCTTGTTTGACATTTTTAATATTGATGAAGCCAGATCCATCTGTATTGGCTACAATAATACAGTTTCTACTGGGCTGAATTTGAAAAGCCCCTTTGAACCACTTCAAATCAGGAGCTGGGTCACCATTGGCTTTGTAATTGAAAGAAACCTCTCCTCCTTCTGAGCATCTCACAGGCCTGATCTGAACAGTGAAAGTAGGAGGCTGACCTGTGACCTTAAACATCTTCTCAACCCATTTCTCTGCCTGGCTTATATCAGTCTTTTTAATCTCCAGGTATGTGGTGCATGTAGTCTTGCCAAATCTGTTTGTGGCAGTGCAAGAATATTCACCTTCATACTCAGATGTGACCTTGGTGATAACTAATGTGTACTCCTCCTTCTCTTCTATCAGCTTGTAAATAGAGGAGCTCTTTATTACCTTCCCATTGTGAGACCATTGAACAGTTGGCTTTGGAAAGCCAGATACTCTGACTGTAAACCTGGCTGTCTCCCCTGATGTTACAGCTGCTGGGGCAAGCCGACTGAGGAAAACTGGTTTTTCTTTTTTCTTCTCTAAAGCAGAGGTATAACGTTTGGACTCTGGCTGAAGTTCAAGTGTTTTTGTTTTCTGTGGTAACTGGACACCAGTGTAGTAGGTTTCCTCTTGTTCTTCCACAGTGGTGATGGTGGTGCTAGAACATTCTGTCAGGAAATAATGAGCAAAACTGATAACAATATCCACAACAAAAAATTTAAACAATTTATTAATAAAAACAAAAGTCTACTTTTCCCTTGTTTAGCTGATTACCATTTTTAAAAACAAAAGTGGATACTAATTAGCTATTAGGACTTTATAATTGCTAATCCTCATTAACATAAAAATTGTAGATATGAAATTGCAAAAGAATTAAAGATTACCAAAATCTGTACAACTCAGTTAAAAACTATTTTATTTTTTACTGTCAACTAGAGATTAAGCAACTTCTTACTAATATTTAAGTACATCTTAAACTTCCTTTAACATATGGAATTTAATACTCAGAATGGAGCACAGAAAAAGCCTGTGCTAGTGGGAAATAAAACAATAGAAATGATGGAAAAATACAACACAGGCAACAATGTGACATTTGAATTTTTATTTTATAAACTCTCAGACCAACCAACATGACGTCTGTACAAAGAAACTATGACCTTCTACTTTTGAGCCAGAAAAGTTTTAATAAACGTATTGTAATGATAAATAACTTTCATTCACTTCTAGAATTACACATATTTACAAGACATGAACACTCATCTTTGCAAAATTTAAAAATCTTCACAGCTTTAATTTCTTTTTTATCATTTATCATTCTGCCATTTGTTACTGTTACTCTCACTTAAAAGATGAAAAGTTGAAATCCTGCAAAAATATCTTTAACATGCCGTAAAACTTTTACACACAAGAATTTTTTTTTAAAAAAGTAACTGCAATAAAAAATCACCCAAACGACAATATACGATAAACAGAATCATTCAAGTAACCAACACATCAATACATTATTTAGAGTTTGCAGATTGAAATGTGATGATGACTGCCTAAAATATTTATCTTTAAGGGTTATAAGGTCAGATTTATTTCTCTTTCTATCAATCAAAAAGAACATTGACATAAAATCTGAAGTAGAAGTTACTGCATGTGAGATGTTAACTCACTGGTAAATACTCCAAGGTATAACATCTATATAGTGTGTGTGTTTCTAAATAATTTGTATAAAAGAGATTAGCTTTCATTTGAGAAAGAAAAAATCAAGTTTTTCTGAATAAACAAGATTTGACATCTCAATTGCACTCAATGGAAAGTATCTCTTAAATCACAACAAGCAAGTTTTAATCATCGTACTGCAGGCCCCCACCATAGAGAAGGCCCATATCAGTGCTGCTGCTGCCTGCTGGCAGTACTAGGGTTAACATGAATCATGAAGAATCATGTCAAGTAAATAAGAATAAGCTGTAAGGCTTAAAAACTGCAGTCCTCTGCGCCAGTGCAAATATAAACTAACTCCCACTGATACCAAAAACGAGCAACTCGATGTTACTTTAAATTTAGTACCTCCAAACACCTAAATGCAGACCAAAATGAAACTGGATTAAGCCAAACGTTTAGGATATATTCTTTCCGTGTCCTAAATGACGACTTGCATTGGGATATTAAGGGACCAGTATCTTGCTGATCAGACAAAACAGATTTTTTTTCCTTAAATGAATGTAACATGCTTCGGATGATTTAGACAAAATTATCTCATGAACAAACAGCTAACAACATTTTTTTGTGCTGCTTGATTAAAGATATAGAGAAACAAACAGTTTGTTGTGGATGGGTTGGAAAGATTTGACATCTTTTTAAAAGTGTCCAGATCATCATCATAAAAACACACTTTTCTACCAAAACAAGTGATTAAAACAATTGTTTGTAAAGTTTTAGACAACTGCTAAATGAATGACGAAAAAATCAGCAGAACGACCTGCTGATTTATTTCACTACTTCTTTTTAATGACATTTTTCATCACAGACTTACTATAACAAACATTTTCTCACCATTTTAACCCAAAAGACAACAAGCTGGTTGCCCAAATTTAATTTCAACTATTAAAAGTTAGAAAAGATTATTTACTTACTTTTTAACTTCTATGTTATGCCCGTCTATGCTATTGTGCTTGTATAAATAAATTGGCTTGGCAATAAATAAATAATAAAACCTAATTTAATTTGAAAACTTGAAGCCTAAGAGTTAGCAACTAAGTCTGAATCACTCTCACCAACATTTTGTCTCACTGGAGACTCTAAAGCACAGACGCTTTAAGTTGTAAACAGGAATTAGAAACATCTAATAAAATGGCAATAAAAAGAGAGTAAGCATTTGTGCACCCAGGCCCAAACTCATCAGCATTTAAAACACTTTTAGCAGTGCAGTAGTTTCAATACAACCAGCTGTGTTTTGTATTACACATTTATACTCGCCAGCATCACTTTGGATTGCGTTTGTAATGAGCAGATTAAAATGACCTGCAGTTTTCTCCTGGATTATACACCTGCTGTCGGTGACCCGGTCTCCATCCTTGTACCACTCAGCTGTTGGACTTGGTTTACCGCTAACAAGACACTGTAGGATCACTGGGGTCCCTACTGCTGCTGTGACGTTTGTGAGTGGGATGACACATCTAGGGGGTGTCTCAGTCACTTGGAACTGGAAGCTACATGTCTCAGAGGACTTCCCTTTGAACTCTATCTTATCATCTTTTGCTGGTTCAGCAAATACATCAAAGTTGATGCTAACATATTTCTCTCCCTGTTTGCTCATTTCGTTGTCAGTATTAGCTACCAGCCTGACTGCTCGCTGAGACTCATCTGCCTCTTGCTCAAATTCAAACTCAAGCTCAATTTCTGACACCTGATCTCCATCAAATGATGTGTTGTCAACTACCATGTCAAACTTCTGTGGCTGGATTTTAGCACTTCCAAGAGAAACTGCTGTTAGTTCTCTTCCTCGGGTTTTCCCTGAGAAAGCTTTTGCACTCAACACCACCAGCGAGGCCCTACAAAGAGTCTCACCAACAATATTAATAGCTCTGCAGGTATACACTCCACTATCCTGAGGTGTGACTTTACAGATTTTGAGGAAGTGATTGTCACCATCAGAGGAGTGCAAGTATTTTTTGTTATTGTGGGGAATTTTTTTGTCACCTTTAAACCAGGAAACAATTGGTGATGGAATTCCCATCAGTGAACACTCAAACAAAACAGTGGTGCCTTCTGGGGTTTCCATGTCACAGATGGGATTAATGAACCTTGGAGGCATCTCAGTGACCTCAAAAGCTATTTTCAAATCATCATGTTCCTGAGTGACAAAGTCTACTGCACCTTCCTCATATATACTTGGTAATACATCCAAAGATATGATCATGCTCTTATTGTCCGCTGTGTATTCTGGTATAGTGATGATCTTCACTTGTTTCTCAAATTCTTTCACCTCATTTTCATCCAGTTCAACTTCCAGCAGAATCTCTTGTGGGGAAGGAGAACGAGAAGAGTCATCTTCCTCCACATCAAACTCCATCACATGCTGATGAGTGACAGCAGGTGGGGCAGGCATGAACCTTACTTCCTGCGACACAACTACCACTAAAGCAACACTCCTGGCTTCTCCAACATAGTTTACTGCCTCGCAGATATACTCTCCTTGGTCAGCTTTGGTAACATTGTGAATTGTGAGCGAGATGCTATCACCATCTCTCACCATTATAATTCTGTTATCTGCCACCAGTTGGGTTTTGTTACAGAACCACTTCACTTCAGGAGAAGGCAGGCCAAACACCTCAGCATAAAATGTTAGTGACTCATTTTCAAACACTCTTTTCTTTATGAGAGGTTTGAGGAAAGCAGGAGGGATTCCCTGCACTTTCTCCTGAAGAGTAGCCAGGCCTAGAGAACCTTTCCCCATGGTGAGGAATCTGTTTTCATCCAAGTTCATTACTGGAGGGGTTGTTTCAATGCCTTCATCAGCAGGAGATGTCAGGAACTGAACTGGTGAGAAGAACTTCTCTCCAGAGTCTCCTGTTGATGGTCTCTTGTGTTCTACCACGGAGAAAGGATATTCCTGAGGGGTCATAAAACCACCCAATGTATCTGAAATGGGAGTTTGGAAGGACGTGGGAGACTTGGGAGTATGGAAGGACTCAACAGTTGGCTGTGAAACCTCAGTAGAAGAACCCGGGGTGTAGAACCTCTCAGTTACCTCTGCTATGTCTTCGCTTACAGTGCTGCCAATCTCAATGGACATTTCAGACTCAGGGGACAGTGGCCTTCCCCAGTCTGTTGGGGGGTTGTAGTAGTCATACACAGCACCAAAAGTGACCACCTCTTCCTCCATTGAGCCAGCAGCTGCTACAACTCCCCCAACTTCAGCTGCTGAGGCCTTGACCAAACTTCCTTTGTCCTGTAAACTGGAAACACAGACTTCAGATCCCTCAGTAGTAGCGGCATCCTCAGGTGGACCAAGAGGTTTGGTACTTCTGTCTACTTTTGGCTTGACAATAAAAGGTGTAGGTTCCTTTTCCCCAAGGACTCCAGTCCTCTCAAGTTCATCATTTGTTTGTGTATCGTATTCTTCTGCACCTTCTGTCACATCAGCCTGAGAGTCTGGCAGACTAAGGAAGACACCACTGTCCATTGAAGGCTCCGGGATGGAAACCAGGTTATCGCTAGCAAATTCAGCTGCCTCACTCACTTGTTCCATCTTAATCCCTTTCATATGATGTTTCATTTCTGCCAGATCTTCAACAACATAAGGTTCCTCATCATAACTTGGCACCTCCTTAAGAAACACTTCAGATTCACTGTGAGTCAAGGAACCCCTCGTAGCTGCACTCTGCCTCTCAGGTTTGAAAGATTCAGAAATTCCCCTGGGCTTCACAGCCTCTTCAACTGTGGCCGAAGCTTTGACAGAGCGTTTCGCTGTCCCCACTTTTTCAGGTTGGAAAGGAATAAAACTGCTAGTTCTGTCAAATTTACGCACAGTCTCCTCCCTCACCATCTCAACATCACCAGTTCCCATTTGTTCATGCACAGGACTAGGTTTCTGTGGCTTTGGTCTGACCAACTCTGGAGACTCCTGTACTTCCTTCACAAATTGTTTTGGCGTCATTTCTGCTAAAAGAGCTCCCTCTTCCATGCCAATGGATTTTACATGGACAGTACTTCCTTCTTGAAGGATGTAAGGTTGCTGGAAGAATGCTTCAGGATGCATGGTTTCATGTTCAACTACTTGCTCTTGCTGGTTTAGTGAAATGGCCACAGCAGGTATAAACTCCTCAGGAAACAGTTTTTCCTTTCCTCGTTCCTCTTGAAAGGAAGGCATCACTGATGCAGCAGGTGACTCCGACTCAAAAGCTTGTTTGATTTGAGAAACATTAATCACAGCAGCAGAGGATGACAGACCACAGCCAGATATAGTCGGGGCCTCTTTTGAGATACCAGGTCTGGACCCTTGGGCTGTCACAGCCACCTCAGATGGAGCTTCTGGATCAAGAGGTTTCTCTTTGGTCTGAATTATATTATCCTGAGTTTGAGTGACATCTGTTTTGTGGCGTACAACAGGTTTTTTGACATCCTCAGCTAACCCTAAAGGAGACTTAGTCACCTTCTGAGGAATTAAACTAACATCCTCTGTAGCACTACCACCCTCAGAAAATTGCATGAACTCTTTAACCTGAAGTGACACATCAGAGATACTTATAACATCTCCAAGCTTATTTCTAGCAACACATTTGTACACTCCAACATCAGTATGTCTAAAATTGTTGATATACAGTCTATAAACTTTATCATCTATCTCAAAGCGGTATTTTCCAGACGTTGTGTCAAGACCAGCATCATCAAAATACCATGTCACATATGGAGAGGGTTCACCTTTGACTGCACAATCTAACACTGCAGTTTTACCCTCAGAGCAGGTGATATTCCGCAATTCTGTGTCCTTGAGAGGAGCGTCACCAGCCACATCAAAGGAGAATGTGAACTTGTGTTTGATAGTCTGAGAGGCTCCTTCATCATCCTGCACATCGAAAGTTTTCTCTGTAACAGCCTGAGGTTTGTCCTCAATGATTTCCTCTAACATTCCAAGGACAGGTGTAGGAGCAGTAACTCTGATTTCAACTGGTGAGGAGCTGAAAGATTCATCTGAAGAGCGTCTGTGAATTACTGCTTGAGGCACCTGTAGAGTTGCTTTTCCTGAATCCATGTAGGTTTCAAGTTCCTTTACAATTGCCCTATCCTGGTTTTGCTCATCTTTCACCTCCTCCTCTGTGACTACTACCTCTTGTGTGATCCCTGACTTTCTCACCAACTTGGTGTCAGTAATCTCAAGAGTTCCACTGCAGATAGAATTACCATGTTTGTTGGTTATGACACAGTCGTATGTCCCCTCATGGTCCGTCGTTGGATAGAAGACAGTGAGCTGTGACTTGTTAGATTTGCTAATGATGTCATAATCAGGGTTGTGGGCTAATTGGTGACCATCTTTTAACCAGGTGACTGTGGGCAGAGGGTCGCCCTCAAACTGGCAGGTAAATTCTGTCATCTCACCAATCTTTACTTGAACTGATGAAATTTCTTTCACAAATACTGGACGTGAGCCTCCAGGATTTGTCTCACTGTATTGTACACTCCTGGACTCCTGCACCTCTTTTAGATTTGATTCCTTTCTGACTTTCCTTTCATCTGTCTTTTTAGCTGCAACACCTTCTGCACTTGTGTCTACACCCTGTTTTGTCCTTATTGAATCTCCAGTTCTCCCTTCTCCCCTTACACCTACAATATCTGTCTGCTGTCTCCATTCACTGCTTTCACTGGTAGTGCCCATCTCTTCTTTTACCTTTCTCTCCTCTCTTACATCTGACTGAAAACGTTGGCTGGTGGATTGATCAACACTAATGCCATACACCTCCCTGCTCCGTCTTGGCTCTGCCTCTCTTCCCACATCTTCCCATGGACTTTGGTGTGGAGAGTGTGTTTGGACCGGGGTAAATTCTTTGGGGGGCTTAAGGGGACTCTCACCCGGTGGAGAGGTAAGTTCATATCCCTCTAAAGGAACACCAGTAAGTTGGGCAGGTAAGTATCCCTGAACTGGTGACTCTTCAGGACCTGCTCTGTCTTGAGAAAAAGACCCAAGACCATAAGAACTTTCAAAAGGCATGCCTAAATCATGTTTCCTTCCAGGGGAGGAAGTATCAGGAGAAGGAGAAGGCTTATAACCAGCATCACGTTGGACAGGAGAAATTTGTTTTGTTGGTAAGGATCTACCAGTGAGAGTGGTATATGGAGGTGGATAGTCACCAGCCGGGGCTTTGTGAGGAATGCCACTATGGGTGTCACTATCAATTGGTGGAATTTGGGATTCAAAAGGCTGCCCAGGGCCAGGTTGTTTAAACTGACTGTCCAAAGTCCACTCAGTCTCCAGCTCAGCAACTTCCTCTTGTTCAACAACATCTTGTTGCCATTTCAGGATGCGCTGAGCAAGGGCTTCCTCCTCACTTACAAAGTACTCACTCTCCCTCTGCAACCTGGTCTCACGACCTTCTGTTGCTACATCACCAGTCGGTGGCCACTTCAGTCTATCATCCCTCTGTTCTTGGAATCTAGCTGGAACTGACTCACTGAGAAGGAACTTTTCCTGCTCAGTTTTTCCAGAGGAAGTCTTTCTGCTGTGGTTCCTTTCAGACTGCTGAACTGAATCTAAGGCAGAAGCCTCTGTAACGTTTGAGTAACCCCCCACCCAGTCAGACTCTGGCTTCACAACTTGCTCTTGTTCCATCTGAACGTCCTGTTGCCATTTCATTATACGCTGGGTCAAGGCCTCCTCCTCACTGGCAAATTTCTCACTTTCATTCTTAAGCTCAGAAATATTCTCCCTCGACAGCTGAAGCTCACGCTCCTCTCTTGTCTTCTCAAACAGCATCTTTTGTTCTGTTCTGGCATTTGTTCTATGCAATGTCTCAGCTTCCTCTTCTGGTACTCTAGCTTTTAACTTGGGTGATTTTTGTTTAGAGATGGCTGATAATTCAGTTTCCAGCTCTCCCTGTTTGCCTTTCATTCTCGTTTTTAGCAAGGGAGCAGAAGTTAAGTCTCCTTCTCCTCTGCCGATATATATAGGTGACTTTGGTGTCGACATGGTAACACTGTTTGTAGTTGCTGTTTTCTCCAACACCTCTGGCTGGGTGTAAATGTGTTCCTTCGTCTCCATATACTGTGTCTCTGGCTGTACAGGTAAATCACTTTCAGGGTAGGCTTCTTCTGACATTTGGACACCTTTTTGCCATTTCCTGATTCGCAGGGCCAGAAGTTTCTCCTCACACTGCATCCTTTCAGCTTCCAGGCTCTTCTCATACTGAGCCCTCAAAGACTCCCCTTCACACTCTTCTGCATATGTGTCTGCTGCAATGTGAGCTGGTGGTATAGCCTCACAGCGGAGGCTCTCTTTGAAAGATTTAGCCTGCCTAGTCCTTGGTGTCCCTTCAAGTGTGTCATCAGCCCTGGTTTTTTCTCTAGTTGGCGGCTCCACTTCTACAACTCTATTTTTTATTCTGGGGGACTTGTCACCCAGCATGACTGCTGACTTAACCTCTATTTCTGGTGATCTGGTATCAGATGTGGCTGGCTTTGTAAGCAATGAGCCATACATTTCAATCACTTCTCCTCTGACCTTTACCTCAGGTGATCTGGGTGTTGACACATCTGCAGAGTCAGAATCAAGCCCCATTGCCTTCATTCTGAGTGATTTACTGACGGTGGAGGGCATTGCCTCAGTTTCAAAAGTTTCTCTCTTCTCTACCACCTGCTGGTGGGTGTAGATCTGCCCTGAAGGCTCCATATAGTGCATCTCTGCCGGCACTGGCAGATCAGTTTCAGGATGAAATGTCTCCTCTTCAGACATCCTACTCCCTTGCTGCCATTTCCTAATCCGGAGGGCAAGGAGTTTTTCTTCACACTGCATGCGTTCAGCTTCCAGGCTTTGATTATACTGAGCCCTCAGTGACTCCTCATATAGCTCAACTGACTCTGTCGTTGCTGCCTCCTCTAACCTTGATACTTTGCTGGGGAACTCATCCTTCACTGGTTCTGGTCTCTGTGTCTTCATGAGCAATGCCTCCTCTTGAGGCATGATACCAGCTTCCCTGCTTTTTGTGTACCTTGTTGCCTCAGGAAATTCTGTTTCAGAGTATGAAACTTCAGGGTGAGGTAGCTGAACATCAGGCTTTGAGTATGAAACGCCATGATGAGGTAACTGAACTTCAAGCTTTGTAGCTTCCACCTGATGCAGAGCAGCTGCACTGTGATGATCACTTACCATCTGCTTGACTCTCACATCTGCCTGAGATTCAACACGTCTATCAACTGGTCTGTCCTCAAGTGTCTCCGTGTAGTGCACACCTGATTTTCTTTCAGCCTCTGGTATCAGTGTATCAACCAATTCACCTCTCATGATCTGAATAGCCCTGGTTCTGGACTGAGGCTCAAATGAATGCCTCACACGAGGACGAGAGGTTTCCATGCTTGTGGATTTGCCCTGAAATTCCCTATGACTCTCCCCCAAATCAAAAGGTCGATTGAACTGCTGGATGTCAGATAAAGAGGACGGCTTGACTCTGAGCTTTTCCACATAATCTGTATAGCTTGGCTCGCTGGTAACCGATTCCAAGTCAAACTCAGAGGAAGACATGGTGGAGATTGATAACCTTTTCTTCTGTTTGACAGCTTTTTGGAGTGTGGTTAGCTTTGTTCTTACCTCGTTGTGAAGACTCTCGGTGTCACTAAACCTTTCACTGTATCTGTCACTGCACCTGTCACTAAACTTGTCACTGAACCTGGCACCTGTACGCCTGTCACAGTAGATGTCACTGAACCTGTCGTTAAAACGCTCAGACCTGTCAAACATGGGGGGAGGAGATGGGGCACGCTCAGAGGCAGTCTCCAAACGTTTGGACTCTTTTTCTGATTGGATCTCTTTTGAAGGGGTGCTGGACTTGAAGTACACGGTACGCACAAGAGCAGTCTTAGATCGGGATCTTCCTTTATGGACTTTGGACATTTTGTCAAATGGAGACCCTACACATCTGAGGTCAACTCGGATCTTTCTCTCCTTCCTCTGTTCTGCCATGGTGTCTATGCTTTCATGGGCTTTGGCAGAGCGTTTAACAAAGCCCAGATAGTTAGCAGACTGCTCTTCTCTCAGCGACACCAAAAGTGATGCTGTGGACTCTGCAGAACCTTCTGTATTAATTGCCATTACCTTATAACTGCCTGAGTCCTTTTCTTTGATACTATCAACAACCAGACTGGTAGTGTGCATGTGAATCCTGCTTTCCGTACAGATTCTGCGTCTGCGCTCTTTAGGAATAGACCTATTATTGTGAAACCAGAGAATTGTTGGTGGAGGACAGGCTACCAGTTTACATTTTAACTCTACCGATTCACCTTCCACAACTGACTGGAATTTGAGTTTCTTGGTAAAAGAAGGTTTCATGTTTTCTGTCCATGAGGTGACAGAGGAGGTTCTGCTGGAGCAGCGGTTAGCTGACACCAGACCATGATCCAAAAAGTCTTCAGTGTCAGAGAAAGCTCCTCTCAGCTGACGAGTGCCGGTGAGTTCTGAGCTGCTGTGCGGTGCTCCTTCTTTTCTTTCAAGATAAAACAGCTCTGAAAAAAACAATAGAAAGCTGTCAGAATAACCTAACCTCCTGGGGTAAAAAGAGAAAAAAGATTTGAATGAATCATAAATGGAATATTAATTGCATGCTGGGAGTCACAATGCCAAAAGAAATAATTTCACTCACCATATTTGTTCGAATAAACGCAAGACTTGATTCTTTTTATTAGAAACCTGCAGGAAGTTTTGATCCTTCGTCTGTGGAAATTTCTTCAAAACATAAATTGTTTTATGATTAAAATGCAAAAGTCCAAGATGGGCTGCTAACATTCGACTTTTTTAATTTATGAAAATCGCTTTGACTTCGTTCTAAAATATTCCTTACCTGACTTGCAGACAGGAGAATAAACGCCCTTTCTAATCCTTCAACTTATCAATAAATATTGCACAAAATCAATGAGAAACAAGGCTCTCCAAAAGATTCTCTATGTTCCAAAGTTATACAAATCAAGCAGTAAATTGGGTGAGAAGGCGTTTATTCGAACTAATATAGTTTACTGGTGTTATTAAAAATGCAAACCACAGGAATCACATCCCAACTATCTGCAAGCCAGGCTAAGAATTATTTTGCAGGAGGAAGGTATCAGTTCCCGATGCAGTACACCTTCATATCTTTTAAAGGGTATTTCATGTCTGGAAACTTTAAAAGATACATATCCTGAGCCTTTTCTTGGAAAAGATCAGAGGAACCTTCATGCCAAAATGAAACGACTTTTGGATGCAAACTGCAAGTGTCAAAAACTGGTACAAGCAAGTTCTACCAGTGCTCGCCTGGAGGGAACCATGAAATATTGTCAGAATAAGAGCAGGTAGAATCACATCGACAACAGGAATTTAACAAGATACAATAAGACACATTAAGATGACATGCAGCAGCAGAAATTTATACCTCACATCAAAGGGACAGTTCAACATCTTGTTTATTTTTTAAGTTTAAAAGCAGTCTGTGACGCAGGACAACTTTAATCCAAACAACACATGCACCCACACCTCTGATATTTATCTCCACTTTCTCAACAGTTTCTCCAACATGAAAACCATCTTCACTGAGTCAAAGCTTGGATCAATGTTACCTGCTGACAGACTACTTCTGAAAATTGTATTGAACTGTCCCTTTTTTGCTATATGTGCTTCTTGTGTGTGATAAAATCCGATGTTTCTGAGATAAGATGAACAGAAATCTGATGTGGTCCTACCTTTGACTTCTTGTTCAATCTTGGCTTCAATGTGCTCCCTCACATGAGTCACTGTAAAGGAAAGAGATGACATTATTTAACATAACAAAAAGACTTTTACCACGTCTAAAAATTTAATCCTTGGCAGTGTTGGACCTAAGAGTATTTACTGTTTGTGTTTTGCAAAGATTGTTTGTTAAATGTAGAAATTTAAGCTTTGCATTTCACAAAACTTTAAAATTTAACCCAATAAATGTCTATTTACATATAATAGATCTAAACACAGAAAGTAAATAGTCTCTGTTCTCTGCCAAAAATGTTTCTGACTCATTTAAAAGAACAGGAGGTTAGAAATAAAACAGGAGAAACATTTATTTGGAACCAAGGAGAAAAACGGTGACAAAGGAAGAAACACAAACTCCATATTAACACAGAGGAACCATGAGAAGAGTCAGACAAAGAAAGTTTTGACTCCCTTAAGGATGGAGGGAGGAGGGGGAGGATGGAGAAGATGAAGGATAGTAAAGAGGGGAGGTTTTTTTTCCTGTGCAGGTGAGACTGAAGAAGGTGTGGAGAAAATCCAGGGAGTCAGACAAACAGGTACAATCAGTGAGAAGGTGATGCATCTTTCTGGAAGAGTGAGGTTAGTTAGATCCAGAGGAGGGACGAGGCACGGCCGAGGCAGCAAACTACAATGAGCAGAAATATGACCATATTTTCATACTTAAACTAGAAAACTGTGCTGAATACTCTGTGTTTCTGCACAGGTGCAGTTCAACTTAGTACAGGAAGAGTAACCTTAACTGGAAATATAATATATTATATTTTTTTGCAGACTGTCACATAGAATTTATCATAGTTTTGCAAGAAAGCAATAAATTCCCAAGGCAAACTGTTGGGGGATGTTTTTTTTTAATACTGCCTAGTTTTGTACCTGGACCCATAAAAGGCAGAGGAGGAAGACTTTACGCTTTAAGCACTGACAGAGTGATACTAGTTTTGCAGAGGAGAGGAAATAAGAGGTGAGGTGGTTGTCAAAGAGGGTGAATTAATCTTGCAGATGGAGGAACATGTATATTTGGAGGTGGTTTTAGGTGTCAGGGGGAGTCTGGCTGCAGTCCTGGGATCCAGACGTTACCTTCTTTCTCTGTGGTTATGGTCAGAGTTGCAGAACATGCAGCCTCTCCTGCGTTATTGACTGCCCTGCAGGTGTACTGTCCTGCATGCTCTGAGAAAGCATCCACGATGATGAGTGTGGCGGTGTTGGACACCTCGTCAAAGTGAAACACCACGTTCTTGGTGGGGTGGACGGGCTGCCTGTTGTGGAACCAGCTGATCTCCGGCTTCGGCATGCCGGACACACATGTGTGAAAGCGTGCCACCCCCCCGTGTGGCACAGTGCAGCTCGTAATTGGATGGATGAAAACAGGTTTTTGGCCAATAGAAGGTTTCTTTATGCTGGAGATGCTGGTGGAGACGTGCCACTGAGACTCAGCACGACTGTCCACGATTTGTTTTTGTCCTGAAAGGAAGCATTTCTTTTGACTTTGCGTTTGATTTGATTTTCATTCAACCCAGTCAGCAATGTGTGGGTGATTTTTCGTTTGAGACCTTAAAACAACCTTTTTCATGTTTCATAAGTTCACAATCTTTTTTCATAGTTTTAATATAATTTTGGTTGTTACAGAACCAAATAAAGCGTGTTACATTTCTACTACTACTGAACCAGTTCTCACTTGGATGTCAAACCAGGAGTCATGTTCATGTTTGGTGCTGGTGATGTTGGAAGTTGAATGCAGCTATGGTTTGTAAAAGTTTTATTCAGAAATACTTTCCAGCTGCTCACCTGGTTGTTTTTCACAAGAGAAGCTTTTACATCAGACTTACCGTCAAGTGTGAGAGTGGCAGAGCAGGAAACGGTGCCAGCGTTGTTGGTGGCGATGCAGGTGTACTCGCCCTCATCCTCGGGGTAAACTCTAGAGATCTCCAGCTGGCAGCTGTCATCAAACTGAGACATCCTGAAGAATTCTGACTGTTTGATCTCCTTTTCTCTGTGGAACCAGCTGATCTTCACATCTGGACAGAGGAGAAAGAAAAGCATCAAGTGTGTACACTAGCTGAAAGCTCCAGTGAGTTCTGAACTAAGCTCAAACGGTTTCTTTTTTGCAATCTCAGGGCTGAAATTTAAAGGTAAAAATGCGATGCCAAAACACTGCAGGTCATGCTGTGTCCACTAGAGGCTGTCTCAGCTCCCATAGAGCCCCATGTTAAAGTGTCCAACTTGACATCAGAAATAAACATGTTTACAGCCTGGTACAAAAACACTTTGGCTCTCTACAGCTCATTTCTCTATGCATGCTAACTGTACAGGCTGAATTTATAAACAACTCTGCCATTTATAGTAGATTATGGATTAAAGGGAGGTAGAATTAGAAAAGTGGCCTCTTCGACTGCTTTGAAATTCTTAAATCATAGTGTGAAGCAATCTTACCATCTCCACGGACTCTGCACTGGAAGCGAGCTGGTTCTCCCTCACGGGCAGAGGTGCTGGTGATGGGTGAGATGACGACAGGTGGGGCAACAGTAGCAGCTGAGTCTGGAGACACCACCTCTGACACTGCAACACAAACACAAACCTGTTTTTGTAGCTGTCCTGGTGTTTATTAGTAGTTCTGTACCATGTCTGACTTTCTGTCTTACCTTCCACGTTGAGTGAGGCAGTGCTGGTGGCAGAGCCATACTCGTTCTTGGCCTCGCAGTTGTAGGTGGCAGCATCTTCAGGGAACACTTCGATCAACAGCAGCGAGTGCTCGTTTCCATCGCGGAGGAACTTACACTTGAAGCCTGCAGACAGAGCCTGGGAGTTTTTGTACCAGAAGACCTGAGGCTGAGGGACACCGCTCACCTGCACGGAAAAGCGAGCAGGTTTACCTGCTTCCACTGACTGAGGCTCCATGTGACGGAGGATCTGAGGAGGCTCAGGGACTGGAGGACAGAGAAGAGAGCTGTTAACCTCCTCTAATGGTGAATTATTCTTAGATGGATTCATTAACTTTACAGGTACAGCAGAGGGCGCCATTTAGAAAGTATCAAACATCCAAATCTATCAAAGGCTTCCATCCATCCATCCATCCATCCATTTTCTATACCGCTTCTCCTGTTCAGGGTCACGGGTGGCTGGAGCCTATCCCAGCTGGCTTAGGGCGAGAGGCAGGGTACACCCTGGACTGGACGCCAGTCAATCGCAGGGCTGACACAGAGACACAGACAACCATTCACGCTCGCACTCACTCCTACGGGCAATTAAGAATCTCCAATTGACCTAGTGAGCATGTTTTTGGACTGTGGGAGGAAGCCGGAGTACCCGGAGAGAACCCACGCATGCACGGGGAGAACATGCAAACTCCACACAGAAAGGCACACCGTGCCCGAACCGGGATTCGAACCGGCGACCTTCTTGCTGTGAAGCAAGAGCTCTAACAGCTGCGCTACCGTGCATCAAAGGCTTCCATGAGAAGGTAAATGTGTGTGAACTTTCGGCATGTTAACAGTCCTTCAGCAGTACTCACGGTTGACTCGGAGGTGCATGGTGCTCCTGTTTTTGCCGGCGATGAAGGTATACTCTCCGGCGTCACTTCTGAAGGTCTCAGAGATGGTGAGGCGGTGCAGCTTCCTGATTATGGCATAGTTGAACCTCTCCTCCATGGAGAACTGGATCTCCACACCGTTCTTCATCCAACGACCCTCCACGTCGTCCTCATTCACCTCAAACTCAAATGTTGCTCTGTGTCGCTCCAGAACCTGAGAAAGGGAGGAACGGGGTAAGATGAGTGAATTCTAAATTTCAGAAGCGATACAAGAACAATTGAAGTTTCTCTTTTTTTCTTGTTTCTGGGGATTTATGTTTATCCCGTCCTCACACTTTTTGGGAAACACTTGTGTATGTTTACCCAAAATTTCCTAAACATAGACCTTTTCCTATAACTGTCTTTTTTTTCAGAACAATCTGAAATTTACACTGAATTTTAATTCCAGTGCAGTATGATTTTCCGACTTTCAGATGTATTTTTTGTAAGCCAAATTTGTCTTATTTGCCTCCTTAAGAACTGACACCCCCAAAGTCTTTCATGTTTTTACCTCTGGGATCAAAACATAAACAAAAACACAAAAACATTAAACTTGAATGTCTGTCTCACCGTGATTTCACGCTCTGCAGGTTCAGAGATCCGAATGTCTCGACCCTCAACAATCAGGCGAGCTTTGGAAACACTGGATCCAGCCACCACTGAATATTCTCCAGCATCGGACATCCGAACTGTCTGGATCATCAGACGGTGGACAAACTTCTCTGCTGTCACCACGAACCTGTACACACCACAGATCATCTGTTCAGCCTCAGATGCTTTAATTAACGAGAGGTCAAGAAGATGGTTAATAAACAGATACACACCGCTCCTGTGACATGTCCAGCTCCTGTCCGTCCTTCATCCACATCACCTGAATGTTGGGCTCAGAAACCTCACACTCAAAGATCGCCTTCTTCTTCTCAGTGATTTTTATGTCCTTGATTTTCTTGGTGAACTCGATCAAACGAGCTGAGAATAAAAAAGGATGAAAAAGAAGGAGTACAGGTTATTCTGACCTGAGCTCTATTAAATTATTTAGCAGAACTATCTGATCTGTTACTCTTTACTTCATCATATTTTCACTTAGTAATAAATAAAAAATGAGCTGTTGCTTTTACAGCTTAAGAAATGAGACCCTCTGGCTCTGCGTGCTTTGAAATGATGGGCTGAAAGTCCATTTGATGAATTGATGAATCTTAAGAAACAGAGTGATATTAGCTGACTTCCCAGTGTGCATTAGGTGGCAGAGTCCTCCTGGCTTCATTCTGACCTTCTGCTTACAGTGAACATGTAAATCGTCAGCTTACCTTCCACAAACAGGTTGGCGGTTGTAGCAGCAGATCCAGCCACAAACTGGTACTCTCCTCCATCTCCAAAGTGAACGTTCCGGATGGTGAGGGAGTGCGTGAGCTGCCGGCTGCGGACCTGACACCTCTCTGACGACTTCACTTCCACCCCGTTCTTCAGCCATTTGTAGGTGATGCCCTCATAGTTGACAGTGACCTCAAAGGTAATGGTGTCTCTCTCCTGAGCGTTCAGGTCCTTCAGCATGGAGGTGATGAGGACGGCTGGAGGGGAGGGGACAAGTCATCAAATACTGAAATTACCTCAGTCATATTTTACTACTCTGGCTTTCATATGTGATGATTCTGGATGTTATGTTGTTGTATTTTACAAAATGTGAACTAGTTCAAAGTTGAAAAAAACTTGCATCATACTCTGTATCACAGAAAAAGATCTGACATTAAATTTGTACTTGAATATGTTTTTAGATTACTTGCAACCTGATTTTCAGCAGGTTGCATAAATCAGGATGTTTCTCTTCCACCAGTCTTAACTGAAAAAAATGTGTTTTTAAGTTCTTTAATTCTGGTTGAATTGATACTATATTAACCTTGAAGTCTTCTTCCAGAAGATTCTCATTCTGCAACAAGTAAAGACTCCCATATACTCCACGATGGATCAAAGTGTGTCCACTAAAAGTTCTTGCATTGTCCCTGAAGGCTGTTGTTCTAGGTGTGTGACTATATTATAGAAAGAATCTGTACAGAGAGTGAGCTTTTTGTCAAATAGTTTGATGAGTTGTAACCATAACCCAGACTTCAATAAAAAAGAATGCCTTTAACTTACAGCACGTGGGAGTTTGAGCAGTTTGCTCCTTGTGTGACTGTGGTGTTTAAAATTTCTATTTCATATTTTTATACCATCCATACAAGCTTTCAGGACTTTGTAGGACATACCTCTATGAATATAAAAAAAATACGCCAAAAAATATATATGAAAACGTTACGAAAACATTCTCATATTTGTTAAAAACAAGATCCTGCACTTTAAAAAAGAACAAATTATTTTAAGAGAGTTCGTTGTTTTGTTAAGTCAATTTTTTTGCTTAATCAGATTAATCAAAATGTTTTTCTGTTTTTTTAAAGTCTTAAATGTGTTAAACTATTTTAGATTAATGTTTTTACATTCTGATGTTAATTCTGGTTATTTCTTGTTATCCCAAAGAGACTGACAGTGGAAAATCATCCAAATATTCCATTGATTGAGGATGTTTGCGAAAAATTAAACACTTCGAGACATATCTCTGAGGGTTAGATTAATTTTTATTTAGTTAGTGATTTTTTAAACCCAATCTTACGGCTAACGGTTAGCGTAGCGGAGACTCTGTCGTTCCCGCAGACGAAGGTGTACTCTGCAGAGTCCGTCCTGCTGGTGTTCATGATCTTCAGCTGGTGGAGTTTTCCCTGAACCACGATCCTGAACTTCTCGCTCATCTCAATCTCCACGCCATCTTTCAGCCAGGTGGATGGGACGTTGAAGTGGGAAACTTCGCACTCGAATGTGGCCACCTGGGTCTCGGGTATCTCCAAGCTCTTCAGGGGTTTGGTGACTCTCAGAGCTGCATGAAAGAGAGGAAAGAATTAGATGAGTTCTCATTTTATCATTACTGTTGACATCATACGTCTCATGCCCATTATGCACTGTCACTTTTTAATGAAAAAAATCAAGGTAGTTTTTACCATTGATATTGTTTCAAACAAGTTAATTTTTGTTATTTATTATTTGCTGTCTTTTTCTTGAACTGGAATCTCAAAAAAGTGTACTATGAGCACAAAAGCTTGTAACGTTGTAGTATGTTATTGGTTTTCTTGCTTTATTCTGTACCTGTAAAGATAAAAAATAAATAAACAACGTACCCTCTACAGTGAGCATGGCGCTGCACTGCAGGTGTCCAATCACGGCGGTGTACTCTCCTGCGTTGCTGCTGTCGACGTTCTGCAGGATCAGTTTGTGGGCTTTGCGCTCGGACAGAATTTTACATTTCTCGTTCGACTTCAGCTCCATGCCTTTATACATCCACTTGACGGGGATGTCGTCATGTGACAAGCTCATCTCGAAGGAGGCAATGCCATCAAGCAGTGAGGTCACATCCTTGATCTTCTTCACAATTTTGATCGCTGTGGGAAAAAAGTGACATAATGAATCAATCAAATCAAAGGGCCTGTTTCCAGTAATGTTAATTCTCCATAGGAGCCTGCCCCCGTATAATTTCTTATCTAGCTCAACTACTGTTTTTTTCTTTTCCGAAAAATAATTTTACACCTTTCCGACACCCAGATTTCATAATTTCAGTGAAAATGTATTTTTATAAAGTTGTCAATTTCAGCATCAAAGACACAAGTTCATAAATAAAAGAAGGTTATCTCGAAATTGTAATTCGCAACATAGTATAAATTTCTTTTGATAAATATTTCCAAAACATCGTGTTTATTCATAAAACAGAAAAAAAAAGAATTCTTGGATGAAAATGCACTTGCAGAGACACAATTATGAAGAAAAATGCCATAAATTTGCAATTTTCTCCCGTTATATAGTTTTGGATGCAAATTTCCATCAGAAAATTGGATAGAGCTTTACTTGTTTCATGTGTGTACCAAAAATCAGCTAATTCCATGTGGTGGAAAGTTCTCATATCGCCGCCTGAATGTGGCTGTGAATTGAAAGAAAAGGGGAAATGAGTAACAACCTTGTCTGAAACCCTATTATATAGCTTATTATATACAAACTTTTATATTGAATATCAGAGCGGATATTTTCATGACAGTTTTATGATGTGTAACGACTAAATAAATAGTATCGATATAAAGATTTACACTGAGGACACCCTGATACATGAATACTGTTCTATCTCAAGTTGTCCTCTTCTGAATTTTCTGATCGTGTGGCCTTGTACATTTATCCGTATCTTCTTGTCTTTGTCTATACGTTTACGAAATCATTCACTCGACGCTAGCTATTCTTGTCTCAATTTCCTTGTTTTATTGTCCCATCTCCAAAGCGTTTTGGCTCTGTCAAGGTTGGGACCCTGACTTGTCTCACTTTCTTTGTGCCTGCCGACCACGCCACATTGAATAGATAGATTATCCATATGAAATACTTTATTTTGTTCTAAGTAATCAATCAATTCTGTGCTTCTTGGAGGTATTGAATGTGATTTATTATATTGTCTTGTTATTTTTTGTAATTAGTTGTTCGTTATTTATCACACATTTTGGCATAATTGTACCAAACTACTAAGTATTAGCTGTTTACAGCAATCATCGGTGGCTTGCTATTTTGTTGCTTTATCGACGCTTCATAAATCAATTGTTATGGTTTCAAGATGGAGGGTAAATGTGTTGGAGAAGAGTGTCAAGTATACTTCAAGAAACGAAGTGGCAATAAGAACAGAAGTGCACGCAATGTAAATAGTCCACAATATAAATGGCTCCTAGATACGCTGGTGCAACAAGGATTGATGTCAGCAAAGGAACACGCATTTCTTTGCCAGAAGTGCTACATGAAGTATCTTCGGAACAAAAATCAGCCTGAACCTGAACCCGAGCAGAACCAGGAAATAGAGGAAGAAGACGACTCCCTGTCCCATATCCTGCCGTTGCTGACCCTTCATGATCTTTTGAATGGATCATCTTCACACAAAAAATGCTGTCTCTGTCTTGTTACCTTTGCAAAAAATGGAACAAAATCATCAGTCTTACCAAAACGTGCAAGACATCACCTGATCTATTCACACAAACTGTGGTGTCCCACCTCATCCCGCGTCTGCTCCATTCACCTTATTGGTAACGACTTAGATCCGTCTACAGAGGTTGTCCTTGATGGTAGAGGTTCCTTTGAATCTCAGTTACCATCAAAATCATCCGAAATCATTAATGACCTCCTAGAGGTGTCGCACGTCCTTCTCTTGATGACTCGGCATGCATGGCCTGGACAGGCTGGTCCAAAGATCAGTTCCTTGAAATCCACTCGCACTGTTCCCCATATCTTTCATCTGGTATATATACCAAGACTACACACGATGCTCTATTACTGTAGTATGTAAATATAGGTATTATACAATCGCCCGTAGCTATGAACACTCCCGTAAATGTGAAAACCAACCAAAATCATAAGGAACACGTTTTGTTTGTTGTTCTGTCTATTTGTCAGCCAATGTCTTCAACCACGGGGACTTGTGAAGTAGCCATCTTGGATTTTTTTATGAAAAAGTGTTTCTCTCACTTTTTTTCATATCTGTGTACATATTCTCAACATACCGAGCAAATACTCCCGTTTTTTTGTTAATTATCTAAAGAAAGTCGAAAATCAGCAATTCAACCATAGGCTAATTCAACCCAACATTTGAAAATGTTCCACCACTTACATTTTGATGATTTTTCCTCTCATCAATAGCATATTACGTACTATTTAATAGGATAAAAATTGGTTTGCATCCAACGCCCATAAAAGGGTGTATTCTCTAAAAAACACAGTTTTTGTGTCTAAAATGTTATCATCGAAAATGGCATTTTTGAGATTGTTTCTTCAATAAAACAGCCAAATGGTGCGGTGGAAACATGATTTTTTGTCACAATCATGCCATGAATGTATTCTTTACGGTGACCATCATTTGATTAGATTTTCATTAATATTTTACATAACACGCACATTTTATCAACACTTAGACAGCTTCTGAAAGGTACAACTTTGAGGAGCCATAAAAAACAAACCAAGTGACCTAAATTTTTATACTTTATAGATTTGTGACCACAACGGCATGGGCAATGCACCACCAACAGGAAATTTGAATCAGAGAAGGGGCCGTTTTGGAAACCGGCCCTTTAGATAAATTCAATGTGCTTCCTTTTTTTATGTCTCAGTAAACCAGCGGTACTTACTTTCTACGTTGAGCCTTGCATTGGCGGACAATTTCCCCAGCTTGAAGGAATAAACAGACTCGTCTTGTGTGTTGCAGTTCTTCACCTTCAGCGTGTGGATCATGCCATCAGAGGTGATCTCATACTTGTCGCTGTTCTGCAGCTCAATGCCGTTCTTGATCCACTGGGATCCCTTCACGTCTGTGTGTGTGAGCTCCAGCGTAAACACTGCCTCCTGGGTTTCTGTCACTGTCTGGTTCCTCAGAGTTTTCTTGATCTTCACAGCTGCACATAGAAATGCAGAGTTCAGTATATACCCAAGACTATGATATAAATATAGAGACAATTAACATCTGTGTTTGTGTTCAGAAGCTCTAACATACCCTCCACCCTGAGGTTAGCAGTGGTTTTGGAGTTGGCCACCTGGTATGTGTACTCTCCGACATCCTGAGGTCTGGTGATGACGATGACGAGGCGTCTGACAGCTCCCTTCACCTCACTCACCACATTCTCACTGAAGTCCACAGGCTTGCCGTCCTTCATCCACTTGCCTTCAGCATTGGCATTGGCGACTTCGCACTCAAACTCAGCTGTCTGTGACTCTGCCACCGTCACGTCCTGCAGAGGGCGAGTGATGGCTCCACCTGTTGGCACCAGAAGGTAAAAAGTTGAGTTGGAATTCTGGCACAACAGCGCAGCTTCATCAAAGGACATTACAGAAGACCAAAAGGGAAGCCAAAAAAAAATCAGAGCTCTCCCCTCTGATTGGCTGTAGTCATAAAGCCCGCCCCCTTATGTTAACCAAGCAGCAACCAGAGAGGAGGTAGAGATGCACCATCTTTACAGTCAATGGTTCAGACGTACCAGAAACTGTGAGCTTGGCACTGGATGTCTTTTCACCAGCATGGAACATGTACTGGCCCTCCTCGTCCTTCATGGTGTCAATGATAGTCAGAGAGTAAGCCTTGCCCTGGGATTCCATCTGGTATTTTGGGCCAGCTTTGAGCTGCTGGTTCCTGAAGGTCCAGACTGGGTCGATTTTAGGATGAGACACTTCCACATTAAAGGTGACATTCTGGGACTCTGAGCACACTTTGTCCTCCATGTGTTTCACAATGTGCACCTCTGCAAAAAAACAAAACAAAAACAAAAACAACTTGATTCAGACACAAGACAGAAACGGGGATCTGAAACAGGATTTCAGTGAAATAAAATGAGTCTTACTTTCCACACTGAGGTTGCAGCTGGTGTCAACCTTGCCAACCACCAGTTTGTAGCGTCCTTCATCAGAACCAAAGGTCCTGCTGAAGACGAGACGCTGCTTGGCTCCCTTTGCCACCATCTGGATTCTATCACTGGGAGTGAGTAGTTTGTCATTGTGGTACCATTTGACAGAGCTGACATCCTGAGCGGAGATCTTGGCCTCCAGAACAGCCTTTGTGCCCTCAACAGAGGAAACATCCTTCAGTGGGATCACAATGTCTATGGCTGTAAGGAAAGAAAAATAAGATCAGAATCAAACATGTCAGGGATACTGTGTTCCTGTGCTGTTTAGAGTTCATCTCTTGTAGACTTACTCTGAACACTGAGTTTGCCAGAGGTGGAGATGTCTTGGGCAGGAACCACAAAAGAGTAGGAAGCAGCATCATCTCTGGTAACATTCTCAACCAGCAATTTATGAACCTGTTTGTCGATAACGATGTGAACACGGTCTGAGGCAGAGATGGCCTGGCCATTCTTCATCCAGGTTCCCTCAACATTCTCCTGGGAGAACCTGACCTCCAGCTGGGCAATGTCACCCTCACAGACTGTGAGGTCAGTCAAGGGCTGCATCAGTGTCACTGGGCGCACTGAAGGTAGAGAAAACCAATAACTAACACAAGAAATGACCAGCAATGACTGATCTGTTAAGGCTTGCAGAGACTCCTACAGCTAACAATGACCAAGAATCTAGAACCTGCAATGGTAGCTTACATTTCATCTTCAGTGAGGCGCTGGTCTTCAGGTCTCCACATACAAAGGTATATTTCCCCTGGTCTGTTTTCCTGACATCCTTAATGGAGAGGGTGTGTCTTCCACGGCGAGAGGACATGACATATTTACTGCTGGGAGAAAGCTCTTTGTCTCCAAAGAACCAGCTGCCCTCAACATCCTCACGAGACATCTCAACTTCAAACTCTCCAGCGTAGGTCTCTGGCACCTCAATGTTCTCCATGTGCTTTATAAGCTCCAAGGCAGCACCTGAGTGGAGGAAAACATTAAGAAATGTGACCTACAAATCCACCTACATATACAAAAGATAACAGGACCATTACAAGTGAAAACATTACCTTCCACATGGAGTCTTGCACTTGTTCTGATGTCTTCATCTTCTAAAACCACACAACTATATTCTGCATCATCCGTCATGTCAATCATCAGCACAGAGAGGAAGTGGACCTTCCTGTCAGAGTGCATTCTGTATTTGTCTCCAGAGAAGATGTGCATGTCGTTCTTCAACCATACCACTTTCACAAAAGGTTCATTGGTTTCACACTCAAACGTCACCATGGTGTCCTTCTCATTTGCAGTGGCATCCTCCAGGTGTTGGGTGAAGTTAATCGCTGCCTTGGCTGCAATGAGAAAGTATGAGATAAGACTCTGAAGAATAAACAATCAAGGACAAAACAACAAACATGATATTTGAGGCAAAGTAGCTTTACCTTGCACAAGCAGGAAGGCGTGGCTTGAGGCCTCACCAGCAACATTCATGGCTTTGACCATGATGCTGGCAGAATCTTCAGCTGTGACATCTCTGATCACTAGTTCACACACATGATCTTCTGGCCAGTACCAGTAAATACGGTCAGATTTCTCAACCAGAATACCATTCTTGTACCACTGGCACTCAGGTTCTGGTCTGCCAACGACTCTGAGCCGGAAATGAACCTCCTCATTTGGTGCCACTGTCTTGCTTGCAATGCGCTCCAGGATCTTGGGTGCTTCCATGCTGGGGGACAGCTGGACCCTCTCTGGTTTGATTGTGGGGATGGTAACTTTGCCTTGTTCCTCCAACTTCTTCCTCTCAGCTTCCTCTTTCTCTTTCAGGTGATGAAGCAATTCATCCTTGGTCTTCTTCAGTAGATCCTCATATGATTCATCCCTCTTGCGAGATTTGAACTCCACAGCAGAGATGGACTCATAGAAACCCTCCTCTGTCCTGCGCTTGAACTTGCTCTTAAGCTCGTCAGACTCCTCTGAAGTTTTCTCGTGGACAATCCTCTGTGCCTTACGCAGAGTAACAACTTCTCTGTCCTGTGAGGATTCGCCAGGTCGGTCAACCTTCACAACATCAAATCCAATCCTTCCAGCTTCATGAGAAGCCTCTGCAGGCTTTGCCTCCGGTGCACGGCGCAGTACAGATCTAAAGTCTTCTTTCTGCTGGATTTCCAGCTTGACTGTGTGCTCAGTTGTGCCAAGAGGATTGTCTGCAACTACCCTGACCTCTCCTGAGTCGTAGGACTTGATGTCCACAATCTCCAAGTAGTAAATTCCATCATAACGAAGTCTGTATCTCTTGCTTTTGCGGATCAGTTGTCCGTTGAGGTACCAGTTCACCTTGGGGGCAGGATAACCGGTCACTCTACAACGGAATCTTGCAATGTCGCCCTCCAGGACTCTGGCTGGTTCAGGAAGCAAGACAATGTCAGGTTTGGTCTTTTCATATTCATCATCAGCGCTGACTCCTGCAGGTCCTCCTTCATGAGCCATGCGCTCAATCTCATCCATCCTGTGAGGTGCCTTCCTGCCTTCAGGAAGCTGTGATTCCTCAACAAGGCCTTTCTCATCCTTGACTATCAGGGTGGCCGAGGTCTGGTCGACTCCAAACTTGTTGGAGGCTCTGCAGGTGATGACCCCGCTGTCTCTGGCGTAAGCAGCTTCATAGTCAAGACTGCAGTAACCAAACTCATTGACCATACGCAATCTGTTGGCAGCTGCCAGGGGTTTGCCATCATGCAGCCACTCAACAACCATGGTTGGGTCACCAATAGGAGTCAGCCTGCACTCAAAGTGAGCTGGACCGAAGCGCTTCATTCTAATAGAGGTCAGCTTCTTTTTGAACATTGGTTTCTGCTGCTTCTCTTTGTCGTAAAGGTCACCCTCCTCCCATTGCTCTTGACCGTATCGCATATGAAGGGGCTCCAGCTCGGGAGCTGCGATCTCCTTGGCTTTATAAGTTCCTTTAGTAATAATAAGTTTCTTCTCAGTTTGAGGAGCCGTGAAGTCTACCTCAACATTGACTCTGCAGCGGGTGGTGTCTCTACCAGCCTTGTTGATGGCTGTTGCTGTGTACCAGGCGCTGTCTGTGCCTGAAGAAGAGGGGATCTGGAATTTGGCCTCTCCTTTGGTTCCTTCAATCCTTTAATACAAAGCCAGTCAAATACAATGATCAGTACATTCAGTTAAATGATTGGTAAATCATCCATAGCTTAAATTTAAAATACATACTTGATATGTGGATGCTTTTGAGGAGTGATAATGTCACTGTTTTTCAGCCAGACGATATCAGGCAGGGGGTTTCCAATGGCTTTGACAGCCAGTTCAACCAGAGTGCCCTGCTTCACTGTGATGTTTCTCAGTTTTTCTACAAACTGAGGGCGTGCCAGGCTTTCACGAGCTGTTGATGGTAACACAATAAAGGACACATCAGAGTGTTGTCTGGTGAGCAAGTGCAAAAATAACTAAAATATCAGTCTATCAGGTTTTAGCTGTTTAAAACAGAGTTTTAAACAGACTTACCATCAACATTAAGAGTAACAGAGACAGAGGTCCGTCCAGCTCTGTTCTGAGCTACGACAGTCCACTCTCCAGAGTCTTTTGGCATGGCTGGGACAATGATAAGGGACTGGATACCATCCTCCTTTATCACAATCTTGTGGGTGTAGTCATTAACCACTTGTTGTCCTAAGAAACAGTGGACACGCTTGTGTTATGTATGGCAGAGGAGGGGCATAAGGATGCATTCCGAATGTGTTAAAGAATAGTCCTCTTACCATTGTGGAACCAGTAAGTTTCAGGCATTGGTCTGCCAACAACCTTCAAGTCGAACCTGGCAGTCTGTCCCTCAGAGCATTTAATTGAAGAAGGCTTCATGACAAAAACAGGTTTGTAGAGTCTTTCCAGCTGAGCCTCATCTGTATCATCCAGCCTTCTAGCAGGAGAACGTCCAGGAGAACGGCTGGGAGAACGTCCGGGGGAGCGACTCAGAGAACGAGGAGATGTAGACCTGAGATGAGCAGAGTCATCACAATTACACTGTTTGGAAAGAACGCACTATCTGACTAAAATATGATAAAAAGAAGCCAGTCAGAATTGTTTCTCACCTGATCCTCTGCATTGCTGGCTGAGGTGTGTATCTCTGGGGTGTCACAGTTCCAGAAGGCTCAATGTAGAGCTTTCCAGAGCTGACAGCATTTCCCTTCATGTTGGAGGCAAAGGCAGTGTACACACCCTCATCCTCTGGAAGCACTACAGGCAGACGCAGGCTGGCCCGTCCATCCTGAAGAACCTCCATCTGGTAATGTCCACCTGGCCTGATGCGCTGGCCGTCTTTGTACCATGTAATCTGACAAGAGACAGAATTACTTCATACACCAAATACAGCTTCTCAATACAAGGTTCCCCAAAGGGTTCTAAGCTTTGAGTAAATGCATCTTGTAAGCTTTTCATTTCAATACCTTCGGCAAAGGCTTTCCACCCATCTTGCAGTGGAAAGTGACACCCATTCCCTCCATAATCCTGTAGTTTTTAACAGGTGTGTCAAAGGCCGGCTGCAGTGCCTCGTGTTCTGCAATAGTCACCATCGTCTCCCCATCCTCGATCACCAACTCGCTGTATGTAATCCTCATGATACGGAGCTCTATCTCTTGGATGATTCTTTCCTCAAAAGCTGAAATCAGAAACTCCTGCAAAAACAGATTCAATGGTCAACTTTAAATATGAGACTCATGAATAATCTTGGTGTCACAGATTTTTGCATGTTTAGAAAGAACATACTGTTTCTGAGACAAAGCTCATGGGGGTCGTCACTCTCCTCTGTTCCATCTCATACTGACTCACAACCACAGAGGGCTCCTGAACCACTGTTGTCGTCACTTCTGTTTTATATGTCACGTCTTGCTGCTTCATGTAGGCTTCATATTGCTCTGTAAATGGATGCAGGAGTCATGTGAGCCAACAAAGATTTGAATGTTGCTGTAGGACTGGATTTTTGATAAAAACAAAAGAGGCAGTTGTACCTTCCTCCAGCAGGATGGCGGAGGCTGAGGCTTCTCCAAGTGTATTTTTGACAAAGATGGCGTATTCTCCAGCATCATCAGCAAAAGTCATGGAGATCTCCAATCTGCATTCTCCAGTCTCCTTCTTGTAGGCAACTTTATATCTAATTAAGGATAAATTAAGTAATATTTATGAAACACAAAATAGCAATCTGAGTCTGTCAGTGGCAATAAATACCAAAGTCCCTTTTGACATGATTTCAGATGTCATGGGTCTGATGACAAACAGAAACTAATGAAAGATTTCTACCTGTATCCAGTAGTGAGTGGCACACCACTCTTCTTCCATATAATGTGAGGTTTTGGGTTTCCTCCAACCTGGCATTCAAACACCACACTTCCTCCCTCCACCAGCTTCTGAGGGGTTGGTTTCTTAATGAAGAAGGGAGCAGCAGACTCTCCTGTGCTCACCTCGGTTACCACCTGTTCTTTAGTCTCAACACTGAAGGGAACACAGCTCGGTCAAACTCTTCAACTAACGGAAATGAGATTTGGTACATTATGGTGACTAAAGGGCCACATTTAAAGCAATTTTATGACTCACGTTTTCTGTTGACTGATTCCAACTTCAGTAATAGTCGTCATTTCCTCTCTGCTTTCAATTTCCTCTGACACTAAAACAGAGAAAACATCTAGTGAGCACTTGACAAGCACATGAAATGTGAATTTTTAAACTCTAAATCTCTTTCACTTTATTTTTACTTTTGCTGTCCAAGAGAATATCTTTAATATAACAACAAAAATAAATGTAAAGACTCACAACATTTTATCAGTTAAATTAAGGAATAGAGAAAAACAGGTTAATTTGAATAAAATGTAGTAAAATATAGTGTTTAATTAGAAAGTCTTCATCCGTTCTCTGTTACCTTTAACAAGCAGGTAGCAGGAGGTGCTGATGGTTCCGGCCTCGCTGGTGGCGGTGCAAGTGAAACGGCCGCTGTCTTCAGCAAATGCCTCACGGATCACCATGCGAGCAAATCCATTCATGTAGGTGATCTGGAAATCAATGGAGGTCTCGATCTTGTAGTCCTCTCTGAACCACATGATTGTGGGGGCGGGGTGACCACTGATCTGACACTCCAGGGTCACGGACTCGCCCTCTGTTACAGTCACATTCTTCAGGCCCTAAACAGATTGGATGAGACATTTTTAGATACCTGGATGGATCAGAGCTGCTTAAATGTTTGGCACTATTTTCAAAACTACTCATTACAAATTTTTAATAAATGACAAATAGGGACAGCAAGCAGGCAAGTTTAACACCTGGGCTCTTCTACTACAGAGCCATGCAGCTGTAACATGCAGAATTTGTAGCTTCAGGTAGTTTTCCATACATGTCCCTGGACTGGCAATGAAAATACATAAAAACATATAGATGGCCCCTCATATGTCAATATAAGAAGTGACATTTCAAGAAAAAAAATACTTACAGCAATGAGAGTGGGAGGGACAACAGCTTCCTGGGCTCTTGTGGGCACAGCAGCAGCCTCCTGTGGAAGAATAACCAAATAGGTCAAAGGTCATCATACACTGAAAACAACCAGGTGTTTCTCAGCGGAGGGCTTTTCTGTGAGGATGGAGGGGAGAAGCTGGTTAGGACAGATAAAACCCTGCAGAGGACAAAAGGATGAAGATTAACAGGTGAAGACAGGAAGAAGGAGATGAAGAAGAGGAGGAGAATTCTTCATGAGGCAGATGGAGAGTAGCTTGTGATTTGCTGTTGTGAGAAAGGGGAACGCAGGTGATGTCCACACAAGGTTATATCAGGGAAGGACAACAGCAAAGAAGACGGTTGGACCAACCTGAGGCTCCCAGTCCTCAAATTCCTCCTCACTTGCAACGTATGTTCCGCCCACCTGTGACTGAACCTGACTCTGATATCTGACATCTTTAAAGGGCGGAGGGAGGGGCTCTGGGGTCACTCGCACCTCCACTGCCGCCTTGCGGGACGGGCTGGGAGACTTGACAGGTTTGATGACCTTTCTGGGGGAGGTGGGGGATCTTAACTCTTTCTGTAGAGTGGCAATTGCAGAGCCAGCAATGGACACCTAGCCAACGAAAAGTCCAGGTGAGGATTTGCTAAGTTTTTAAATCTGTTGCCATTAGACACAACATAAGATTGTTTTAATGTGGAGGATCTCCAAAAACTGCTGTGATGTGTCCACAAAAGAGAAAAGGTGATGCGATATTTTAGGATGGGTGGAACTGTGAGGAGGGACACCAAGGTGAATCACACCACATAAGAACACGGTGAAGACTGTGTGTTAAGATGAAATGAAGGATTGAGGATGACGACGGTAAACCTGGAGATCCTCTTCTTACCTCATGGCTCGATTCATGTTTAGGGACAGAAACTTTAGAAACTGTGAAATGTGGAACTGGAGACGGAGCAGCACCAGTGTCCACCTGGGGGGAGATTTCTGTTCTCTGAATCTGGAGTAACCAACAGAGTTGATGAGCGGTTAAACTTGGTTCTTTCTTTTTGATGAATGGTATTATATCTAACACAAATCAGTTGAACTCCTCAAACCTGTGAGACTTGTGACACCTGGGAGACTTGAGAGACCTGGGAGGCCTGTGAGATCTGTGAGACCTTGACCTCCTGCTGCTCTGAAGTTACATCGACAGCAGCTGGTGGTTCAACAGGGAGTGTTTTCATTGCAACAATCTCTTTCTCTACAGTTGCCTGATGTCTTATCCCTGTCTCTACAGCCTCCACCTCTTCAGCTACACCACCCTCAGCATGCTCAGGCTGACGGACACGAGCAAGGTCAACAGCAGCCAATACTGTGGCCACCGCCTCTGCTTTCTTCCCTCCCTCACCCTGGAAACAAAAAAAGCAGCACAAAGATCTCAGGACATCCCCAACCAACAGTCTGTAAAGAGATTTCAACCAAGACTCCAAGAAAGCTACTTCCACCTTTTTTGGACAAGAGGAGAAAAAAGATCATCACAGACTTCATGAGGCCATGCATCATGCAATATCAGAGTAAGATGTGTAGTTTTTATCTTTAGATGTAAAGAGATTTAATTATCTTATTATATTAGCAAATGAGCAGATAAATCAAAAAGTGATAAAAAGGAGATGCAAAGAGGGAGTAGGTCAAACATGCTTCAAATCCGAGTGACAATGAGTCAGGACTTGGTACTATTGTAACACAAACTTACTGATGAGATGCAAAAGATTTATGTAAACGAAGAGGTGAAAACAATAAAGTGGCAGTTTGAGCTGCAAGTGGACTGATGGCAGCAGACATGTGAGGTCTACCTGCTCCCCGCACATGATGATCTCAGATGGGCCTCGGCTACGAGCCTGATCCACGGCTGTCACCACCGTAGCCACTGCTGCACTCTTGTCGCCCTGCGAAACATGCTCAACCTAATGCATTCACAGCAAAACAGCACATCAACATGTTGACTTTACATCCAACACACGAGCAGAGCATGGCCGAGGCACTGATTCACTTTGTAACATTCAGTTAGTGCAGCTAAAGCTTAGTTCAGGTTGCCTCTTTACATTCTTAATGTAGTTCTTCACCTTTGAAGGAGGATTTGTATATCAGGATTCAAATTCTTAGTATGAAAACAAGATACAGGCTCTGATTCACAGTGCCCTCATGCAGTTTGTTATAAACGAGTTGGCTCTTCATTTCACAGCCCCTCCTTACCTCTCTGGTGGCAGTGACCTGATGCTCCCAGTGCTTCTCCATGTGCATCTCGGTGGCACTGCTCACACTGGTCATGCTGGTCATACTTGAGTAGCTGGCTTCAGCCACATAGTCTCCCTGCTTCCAGGGTGGAAGGACCTCAGGAGATGCTGAGACCTGATAGAGAAAGGCACCATGTTGAGAGTTTAATAAGTCTTTGATAGTATTAATCTAAAACTTAACATTATAGGGTAAATATAAGTGGATGCTTGGTGTGAAAATATCTGTAATACCTGTTTCCTGCTAATGATAGGAGACTTGACAGGTCTGATGGGGGAGACAGACGATCTGATGGTAGGGGAAACAGGTCTGCAAATAAAAGATAAAATTAAAAAACATACGGTATAAAGAGGATGATGGAAGTGATTTGGTGCCAAAAAATAATCATAAAGCTGGAATCGAACAAACATCTTTCAAGCAGCGCCATTGTCGATCTACTTATCTTGAAGTCATGAAGATCACTCTCTTGTTTCAGTATTTTGCTTCACTTATTTCATTACAATCATTATGGAAAGCTATCTTGCAAAGATGTCAGTTGTCATTGATTCTGATCTTTCAGACTGGCTTAGTGGGACCAGTCATACCTGACAGGTGCGGGTGTTGGCCCCTTCACGTGTCTGACAGGTGAAGGTGACTGCTGGCGTCCTCCCGCCACCTTTGAAACATAGGACGGGGGGGACCTGGAGGTTGGTTTTGGCGGAACCCTTGGTGGGGTTTTGTGAGCCAACTGCTGAGTCATCATTCCTCCTTCTACATGCATCTCCATCATGGTGGTGGCCTGGAAACCCAGTTCCACTTTCTAAAGAAAGAAAGAAAAAAAAGCTGTATTTGGTAAACAAAAATGTCTTCAAAATGTTTTTATTTGTCTGTGTTTCCCATGGAGAAATAGTTTTATCTGTTATATTTCAGTGACAGTGGCTCTTTAAACAGTCTCACCTTCTGCATTGATGTCTGGGAAGTGGCCATCTGGGATGTGGACACAATAGTCTTTGTTTTCTTAGTAGGTACAGCTTCTTCACCTGTGGAAAGCCAAGATAAACATTTAACATACAGAATAAAAAATAGTTTTGCTCTTATCGTTCAGACATTGCTTATGTTTGTGCAGTAGTGTCGATTCTTTGTAGTCCTTACCCTGAACCTGCAGCTCAGCGGTGGAGGTGGCCCTTCCGCTGCTGTTGCTGGCAGTCACAGAATATGTCCCAGAATCCTCTGGGAAGGCCTCAGCAATAAGCAGACTGTACAGGTCTCCTTCCTGAAGGATTCTGAAGTCTGCTGAGCTCTGGATCTCAGCCCCCTCTCTGTAGAACTTCACCACAGGTGTTGGGATTCCTGTTACTCGGACGTCCAGCCTCACCTGGCTGCCCTGTCTCACTGTGGAGCTCTGCAGTCTCTGGAGGAAGTTTGGAGGCGCCGTCTCCGCTGCAGAAACACAAAAATACATCTTACTGAACTTCATGATTTCAGATTAAGCTACATTATGATATTCTTTTTGGGGAAATAAAACTGTAGTGGCACAAAAATCCAGGAAATATAGCAGAAAAAGATCCAAGTTTGACCTGACCTTTTGTTCTAAGACCCAGACATGAGTCTTTACACTGGATCAGGTTTAAGTTGTTGATCACTTAGTAAAAGTCAGAATCCTCTTATGGAAAGCTATGCTGCAACAGCTGCATCTATATTGGTTTTATCACCAGATAAAGTGACAGGCCACACCACCTCAGCTTAAAGTGAGACAAGTATAAACCCAAACCAGAGCACAGTCAGACAAAAATAATGTTTCTAGACGGATTTTTAGAGAGTTAAAAAGTCCTGCGAATGATAAAGATCTTAAAGTCACTTCTTAAAGTCTCAAACCCTTCCAGCCCTTCCCCCTGTGCTCATTTAACCCATCCAGTAACTCACCTGTAACAAGGAGTTCAGCGGTGCTCGTGGCTTGTCCAGCTCCGTTGGTTGCTCTGACAGAAAATCTTCCACTGTGTGCGGCGGTCACAGCAGGGATTCTCAGAACAGCGCGGCCGTCGCTGAATGAGATCTGAACGCCGGGCAGAGCGGCGGCAGAAAGAACCTGGCCATCACGAAACCAGCTCACCTCAGGAACTGGAGAACCTGCAGAGGAGGGAGGAACCAGACCATCTGCTGTCAGAGAACACAAAGATCCTCAACAGTTGCTACAACATCCAAAGTCTTAAAAATAAGGAACAAGTGAAGGACCCTATACATTGTTTAAACCTAATTAAAATCTGATGAGCCTTTTGAGGCATGATGGGAACTGATACTCAAAGTCAACATGACTTTGAATCTTAAGTTCATTTCAAGCTTCAAGTTGTACTTTAATTGACACTTGAATTTTTATTAAGGTTAAAACATTTGTGTTTTTTGCACTTTTGTTAATTCACTGCTCTGTGTGCCTTGAATCAAACTAATTACACGTCCAATGAAACCCAACTCTACATATTTATATTAAGTACAGAACCTATATGCTGGCTAGCAGTTATGGCTATTTTAAGAGTTCTCATTGAGCCAAGCAGCTTCAGGGCCAACCACATAGAGGGCGAGGTCTAGATCCAAAAATAAAAATTGATAACCCTGAGATGTGATAAATAACATTTAAATTAAAAAAACTTTCAGCTTTTGAAAGTATTAATGTTCAAGGTGTTTTTCAAATAAAAAGCCACATTTTAAACTAGCTTCTTTTGGGCGGAATCTCTTCAAAAGAATATTTTAAAATAACATTTGAGTCTGAACTGTCAGAAAGTTTTCTTACCACTAACTTGAGCCTCGAACGTCGCGGCACTACCCTCAAGTGCCACGACGCTCTGCAGCGGCTGTGTGAATGTCGGCGCCTGTGTTGACATGTTGGTTGGCACCCTACAAACGGAAACAAACACATGTTGGTCAGAAATATCAAAACATTTAAACGTACTTCATCTAAGCACTTAAATCAATCATCATTTTTTTTAGTCATCAAATGATTACAAAACTAAAATCATTGCTGAAACAAAACACTGTTTACTGGACAAAGGTGCATGATCAGATCTACAAATTCCCCTGCTACAGTTTACCACGACATACAGCTTTGAGGATCAGCTGCAAAAGTAGAAGAACTCACTGAGACTCAAGATGTTTTAGATGATATAATGCAAAAATAAATGGGAAAAGGTAATTTTTGAAAAAGCAAACCATTAGGCTGTATATTGAAAACTCCATGACTGTCAGTAAAAGTTGACACCAGAAGTCTGATCTGGTTTATAACATCACGGACTGACATCATGACGAAATAGTCTCAAACATCAGTAACAGGGTCAGACCCAGGCTGACGGTTGAACCAGATGAATAAGATGCCTCCATTACCCACAATACATTCTGAGTGTCATTTACCAGATTCCTCTCAGCTTCCTCTGGAGGAACTGAAGGAGTTACACCATCTAGTCGATATGAACAGTAAAAATCCCCAGTTTAATTCAACTTTGAATATAACATTTTGACTTTCCAGCTGGATTTCATTTGGAAAAAAAAAAAGAAAAAAACAACAAGAACAAAAAAAGATTGGTTTATGCCAGATGTTCATAAGGTGCTAAAAAAATATTCATAGCAACACAAGCTATAACAATGCTTAGTCTCAGGTCAGTTTCACTGATGACATTTTCATACATGTAGAAAAAAATCAGGGAATAAAAAACTGAATGAAGGAATGGGAATATCATTTGCTTGATAAAAAGAAGAAAGGTAATTCAAATTATACACAATAAACAGAGAACATGAAAAAAAAACAACTTTTAAAGATTTGCTGGTTTAAAACTACAGCTCTGATCTCTTCTGCACCTCATCCCATCTCCATCCTCTTACTTGACCAAAAAATGGAAGAAAAGGAGGACCGGAGTACAAATATGGATGAGTGCGGATTTTTTTTAACGTTATTTAGAGTTTTATTGGACAGTTTGTAAATCCGTTGAAAAAATCAATATAATAGAATTGGAGGAAAATACTTGTTTAGATTTTGTGATTTTTACTAAGAAACAATTTATTTTTTTGTGCCAACTTTAGTTATTTTATCGGAAAAAGTTATCCAAAAGAAATTAAAAGATGTGTTAAGAAACAGTCTTTAACCCATCATATCTGTCTGAGTGTTCAATTGGAAATAAAACAAATTTTAGGTGTTGAAATATTAATATCTGTCTATGTAATGTGTCAGTGAAGTTATACTGGTGAATACATCTTTATGTACAGTCCAGTTCTGGGACAAAATCTGATCATTTTTAAAATGTTGGTACATATGTTTATACAGGAGAATCAGACAATGAATACCCTGCTGTATTCAATGATTTCTTTCAGACGGCTGACCTGCTGACAGCCCCCCCCCCCAAAGTTTGACCCCACTTTGGAGTATTTTTAGGAGTGGTGTCCCTGGGGGGTATCCAGGCATCACGGGGTCTGAATGATAAATCTGAGACTGATCCAGAACAGAGCTCAGAGGGGATTACAGCACCTGTTTAACCTTTGTGATAACACCTTATGTATGGTTTACACTACAGGTCAGCTTAAGGTTGAGTTTGAGCTTCAGTTAAACTTAGTTTAGTTTAGGCTTTGGGAAAGTTAAGTTTCCTACCTTTCATTTTTACACCCGTTTTATAGTTTGCCATTTGACACTTTATGAAGGCAAAAAAATGATTTAAAAAAAGGGAGAACAAACATGTTATAATACAACACACTGCTGTTATTTTTTTGTTTTGAACTTTGAATTCTGAAAGTTATAACAGATATTACAACTGGGTTTCAGTAAAAACACAAGGATTAAATACAAAAGGTAAATATGATCAACAATACAAGACAACTGTTGCTATTTTAAGTTAACATCAGCTGTTTAACTATTGGCTGCAGTTACACAACAAAAGTCTCAGTTTCTGAAGCCCCCAGCAGAGATAGTGTGTCTAAAACTGTACAAAAACAGGTTCCTCAGACTTAAGGCCATAATTTACTGCTATGAATACAAGTAATAGTTGGCAGCAGAGATGGTAAAGAAATGTTTGAGAGCAAAGAAATGCAGCAAAGATCACAGCACCTCAGTTAAATGGTATTCAAATTGTAATTTAAATCATCTGAGCATAGAAAATACTACTTTCTTTTACTGTCCACCAACTGGTCACATATCAAAACAAGATGAAGCCAAACAAGAGCAACTGCTCCGTATGGTGCAGCTGAAGCAATCCTTTTAGTTATTATCCTTGAACACCAAGACAGCCTCCAAAAGATTCACAGAATAAAGCTTTTACCTGTAGTTATTATGTAGCTCTGTTGGTCAAAACACCTACATCTTTTGAAAAGGGTAATTATGTTTAACAAATCAGATTAGTGAAAATCTGTAAAATATGTCTACACTGAGAGATTAATTCATGGTTATGGTTTTTTGTACAGCTCTATTTGAACATGAGCAATATAAAGGCTCTCCAAACTAAGGAGAATCTCTCACAGGTTTCATTAGAAAATTATAATTTCAAAAAAAAAAAATTAGGTCTAATTCTTTTACTGAAAAACATAATCTAACCATGACAAACTTCCCTTTTCTATTGTGAGTCTGAAAATCCAGTTTAGTCTGATATCCTAAACTCCTGAATGTCTTTGAGTTGTTTTTGTTTTTAATTCTAAAAGGAGGTTTTGATGATAACTGAAAGACCAGTAAAATCTAAGCCCTGAATCTGACAGACCATCTCAAGATCTTTTACATATAAATTTAAAATACAGAAAACAAAAAGGCAGTGTCCCTCAGGATCACAGGAGTAGATCCCTGGTGGAGACCAAATGTTACTTCTTCAGAAGTGAATTAAAATCTAAAGTCCTCTCTTTAGCTCTGCAGAAGAAACATTCATCATATTTTTTTACCCATATTTTTTTCTTTCTTTGGACATCACTGCAAACAGTTTGTTAAATCTGAAGCAGAACTATTGGCTATGGTTTGTTCTGGTTAGATCTCAGAGAGAACATGTTTTAGCCTGGTTAGCCTGTTTGACCCACTTCAATCAATCAGTCCAGACTGGACCTGTTTATCTTTGACTCATCAGACTGAGCCGTTTGGCTCCACTTGTCTCTGGTTGGTGCTGGTGATGTGATGTTTGCCTTCAACCTTTCAGGCTCAATTTTTCTTGTTAAGCTCTGATTCATTCTACCTGATGTCCTCCTGATCATGTTCCTGGGCCTGGTCCAGGCCAGCTGAGAGTTTATGTCACCTTTTCAACACAGACAAACAGCTGCTTGACAGATGTCAGCTCACTCACAATAGTTACTTCCTGGTCATTTAAGTAATACAAACACCTCAGAACAGTCAGTGCGACACTTAGATCAAAGCTACAAAACCCTTTAACTTTCTTCTGATTTTAAGGTCTAAAACTACAGTTACAGTTAAATGATCTCTGAAAAACATCAGAAGGCAGAAATATCTTACAGCATAACTCTCATTTTTAGGTGCCTTTATATATTAGTGGGTTCATGAACTTCAAACTAAAGCTACCACATACATAAACACTACAAATCAAAAATTTATTCAGCTTAAAACATTTCCAGCATTTAATAAAGAAAAGATGTTACAATGAAAATTGAGTTGCTATTGTTTGCCAATAGAAAACTTCAAAACACTATTTAAGTAAAAATTTTACATAAAATTAGTCAAGAGGTTTTTCCTTTAAAAAAATAATTTCTTTTGCTGTTATATTTGTCATTTATTTGATGTGTTTTTTGGGGGTAAACTCTATACTCATAATGGAGATTTCGAGAAGCATGTCTGACATTTTCAAAAGCTTTAATTTCTATGGCTGTTCACTCCTTTTTCTCTGAAACTTTAAAATAAGAAATAGAGACTGAGGGTTAAAAGTTCAAACACTGATAAAGGGTGCTGGTATCTGGTAGAGGAAGCTTCAGCAGGGGGCCTCAAGGTTTTAGAAAGCCTCTGAACACCTCACAGAGCTGATCTCAAGGGTCTCTGAATGCTTCACAGAGCTGATCTGGTTTCAGCTCAACTTGATGAGATGACTACACTGCAGGTTGATAAAGTGGCAGAGTAAAGAACTGCTGTGAGGGGCTCTGACCCCAAAACTTACAGGTTATTAACACATACAACAACAAGAGGAAATGTTAAACTTTTATTGCACCACATTCTTTGACAGCTTTTTTTTTTGCATTCAATGGTCTTAATGAAAAAAGTTCACACTCATTTTGCTCATGAGACCAACTGTCATAAAACTAGCTCAACTCATACAAACAAACATGCCACTCACACAGAGTAACATCTCTTCATCAATCCCCTTGGTTATGTTTGTAACCTCAGTATAAAGAAGGGGAAGTTATAGTAGACAAAACTGACCAACTGAGGTAGAAAGTTTGAAAGCAAAACCTCAACACCCATGAAGTCATTCAATCACAGAAAAGTTTGATTTCATGAAAATTACGGGGCAAAATGTTATCAATCATATCTGTATTTTAGACAGTTTGGGACTTACTTCATCCAAATGTAAATATTTGAGTTTCTGGAAGTCTTCGCAAACAGGATTTGCGAACATTTATTAAAGAAATCAGCAGCAAAGACGAGTAGAGATAACTCGCCAAGACTAGCTTTTTCAGAAACAATCAATAAAGGCTGTAGCATCAATGTTCTGAAGCATTACATGATTTCATATAAACATCATCTCAAAAAGTTTATTCAGTAAAGTGCTGCCGATCAGCCAGAGTCTCACCAGTCTCATCGCTCATCTAACTCATATAAAAGCTAAAAATAACAACAGCTGTTCACTCTCCTCCAAAATAAAAGCTTCACTGGTCAGTCAGACACTTCCTCCACTCACAGCTCTGGGTAATGTCACCAGGGGGGTTTATCTAACACAGGACACCAGCACTAAAAATAACAGCCCCCCCCTTCCACCACACCTCTGTTTGATTGACAGCCACCATGTGGCACATAGCTGGAGGAGCAACTGATAGCCCTGCTGCTGATTCCCTTAAAAAGCCATCAGCCGCCCAGCTGAGAGTCCAGTCTGATGCTATCAGGGCTATTCTGGGATGGCCCGTTATAACCTTCAACATGAAAAGCAGCAAAAAGACTACAACATGTCACTGAGGGAAACGTGTCAGAAAACTGAAAGGAGTTTGGTGTGTGTGAGAAGCCAAAGTCCTGGTGTTTAAGTGTCAGTCAGCTGCTGCTCATCAATCACAACACGTGAGAAAACTTAAAGACACTTACTTGTCTGCGCAAGGATGCCCGGGTTGCCCAAAGGGCTATCTGCAAAAACAAAAATCTCTTTATCCAGAAAATTTAGGGTGAAATCCAAAAGTAGAACAGCTGAGACCGGAAGGAACCCCACAGAAAAAAACAAAACTACAGGCCGTCAGTGCCGTGTAGTTTTGTTTTTCCTCCTGACAGAAGTCCCTCCAGCCGAGGCGTCCGGGCCGGGAACGCTGACTCTGCTCAGAGGAGAGTGCAGGGCAGCGGGGGGCTTTATACCGCTGTGACATCACACAAGGCAGGGTCTGCTATTGGTCAGCCAGACACAGAGAAAGCAAGGAATCATGGGAGGACGCAGGAGCCATTTTATGCAACTCACCACACCTGTCAGCCACTTTACTTAACAAGCGAGCAGTCATCATCTAACTTATATTTTCATTATCTGTTAAATGTGCTGTGATCCCTCTGATTAAGAGATAAAAGACTCAGACGTCCCACCACAAAACACCTCAACAGGTGACAAAACACTGAGAGCACTGCTCAAACAAAGAGACAATCTGAGCATACACTTAAAATAATAACAACATAATAACATAAAGAAAGAAAGAAAGTTATCCTTACTGGTTATTCAATTTGTTTGTCTCTTGCTGTCAAAACAAACAGAGCACTTTGAGCTTTTTGTATAGTTTTTTGTCGCCAATAAAATTAATTACATTAACCAATCTATCGCTATGTTTAAAAACTAATAAAATTAATTTGTGTTTAAAGAAGCTAACACTAGAATTTGGTTGGACCGATTTGAATCTATTATCTTAACTAGTACAATTAATTAATCCAAATATTTTTTTACAGTTGCAACATTCCCAAGTGGAATACTAATGATACTATGATACTGACTTTCTTCATATAATGTCATATTTTTGGGAGTGTTGGGCAAATTTTCAGTCTCTGGTAAAAAAACAGCAAACAGATGTGAAGAAGGCTGAGCGGTCTCATCATAACAAGCTCTAAATAATACACTCATGAACACAACCAGCCTTACCATACAGTTGTGTTCAGGGAAAAAATACAACTTAAGAACACAGACATAAGGAAATAAATTATTTAGTATAATAATTAATTTACTACTAATATATTTAGTAGTATATAGTTTAAGTGTAGTTTTCACAAATTCAGCCCTTGAAAGAGTTACAAGTCTCATTACACAGAACGTATTATGAGAGTTTCTGTAGCTTCTTATTCATTTGAATCTTTCAGTAAATAACACTTTCAGTCCCCCGTTCATCTTTACTTGCCACTCCAGCAGTTGCAATTTCAGGTCTTCAAATTTTCACTCATATTTCTGATATTCTGATTTATGGACCATTAATGTTTTCCTCAGTGAAGGTTGGTCAGCCAGTGCCAACATACACTTACCTGCTGAGGTCTCCCAGCATGCCCGTGATAGGACCAGAGCTTTCCTCTGTGCTTGCCTCATGACCCTGAACCTGCCAACCAGATCACGTTAAGGACATGGAGCTGTGCCTGTCAGTCAAGGAAGGTACTAAGTTCCTAAACAGACAAATGACAACACTGTGATGAACATGCTGAATCATGTATGATTACTTCTATTGCTTCAATCATACTACTGTTAAATTTATATCATAGCAACTGTTTACAAGCTGTTCAATCAGGTTTAAACTATAATTAACTATAAATAAGTTTTTGTTGTTCTGTTGTACTTTTAGTGTTAATAAGAGCTATCGAATGAATATTACTTAGCTATCACCTGTCAGTCTCTTTTAACTAAATGGCACTAAGACAACCAACATACTTTTATGCTCATAATTTCACTATATAATGTTTACTGTGCACAAATCTGATTTTTTTGGAGGTATAAATTAGTTATACTTGACCTGGGAGACTGGGAGTCAAAAGGCTGAATAAAAGTTTTTAAAATAAATGATACTGGAAAATGAATGATACTTTGCAACAAACATGATTTATATTCAACTGCGTATACAGTATGTACATTGTTTTACTCTGATATTTTAATGTAATTAAGCTGAAGTACAGTTGTTGTTTTAATTTAAAACTTTAAAAACATGAAGTAGTTTTATGGTGAAACTTTAAAAATGTAAAGATTTCTGCTCTATTTTACCGTGATAGTTAATCAATTCTACTTTGATGCTTTAGCTACAGAAAGCTGGGGACAAGCACACAACTTGCAAACCTAACATGAAATGCAGGTTTTACGTCAGTTTAGCCAATTTGTACAGTGAAAGTTCAAACTAAAACTCAACTTGTATGGTGATATTTCAGCTACATGTAGCTCAGAGTACCGTTTTGTACTGCAAATACTAAATCGACAATTCAGCGACCTATCCTGTTACCTGCTGCTACCTTTGATAGTCAAGCTAGCTAAACATTCAGATAGACACCTGTGGCTTAAAGGTTAATTTGACGACATTTTGCCCCTGACAGCCAAAAGAGATAAGTTCAGTAAGTGATTTTTACCTTTTGTCCTCCAGTTTTAGTTTCTACAATCATAACTTCCATACTTTTCCAGAATGAAACAACTGGAACTAATAAAAGAAGCGGAGCAATACAGCGAAAGCGTTAGACACATACTTGCTTTCGTCTCGAACACACCTCTGTAATACTTAAATGGAATGGAAAGCAGACAACTAAATAGAGATGTAAGATCATAAAAAAGACGCAATATTTAAGAGAGTAACGCGTCAAGTATGTCAAATATTACAAACTGTCTCCAATGGCTATCTGCGTAGGGACCATTGTGTGACAGACTATCGCACGCGGTGATGCGGAGGTATACAGTAAGAGATAAAACGGTCAGCTCAAGCTATTTTCATTGAGCTAGCGAAACAGACTGTTAGCAAATATGTCGAATGAACAAATAATAAAAAAACAAAATTTTGTATTATTATAAATAATAATAAGAAGAAAGATTATACAGTCTGTGCAAATCACAAATGAAGGCACTAAGTAGTTGGATGCTAGTTATTGTAAAGTAAAGGAACATCCAACGACTATATTAATAATGTTGCTAGCTGTTATACAGGTGTAACTTACAAAAAAAAAAAATTAAAAAAAGAAAAATTGGATACTACTCACCTTTTTCTCAAGTTTCTCTTCTTCCAAGACCTTAACTTTGACTGATCTTATTCTTTCTGTTGATCAAAACTGAATCATTTAGCTGAATGATGGATAATCCCAAATTCCATATTTTTTCCTATTACGTTTTTTGCACCACAGACTGTATAATTAATTGTCTGCACTTATAAGTAAATCTTCCAGCTTTGGCCCTTGTAAAATAATTTAATCTTTCGTCAGTTTCTTCAAACCCTTAGGCTCAACTTTTACCCTCTTTTTGATTTTTTTTTTCTTAACAATACAACCCCACCTACCTGTTTTTCAATTTCAGATTAAAAATTAAACAACTTGTTCATAACTTGTTGTACATTTTCATTTACACAGTAAAGCAGATACAAAACACATTAATTTATTTCATTCCAGCCTCCCAAAGTAGGCTCAGCATGAAATAAAATGTAAAAATGTTTAACCAGATGAAACATCAAATAAAAACTTTTACTTTACAAAGCCAACCATATTGTTGAAATATATTTTCATAACTTCCTTTAAATAAAATTCATAAAGGATGTTGTGGAGAGCTCAGTTACTCCCATAAACCCAATATTGTAAAATGTAGGTTTAACTTGAGATAGTAAATTGGGATTAATCTAATCGTTAACTTTAATATTTCTGTTAACAGTGTACATTCTTCTTATTACAAAGAAATCCTAAATAATTATAATAAAGTTGTTTTGATTAAATTGAAAATAATTTGTATTAATTTGGAGACTGTTAGAACTAAAGTCCATTATTTTCCATTTTTAACTTGTGTTACTTTTTTGTCAGTGCCTTTAATTTAAGCATTCATCATAAGTGCTTCAATCAGATACACCGAATCCATTATCATCAACTTGCTGTTTCCCCACTGACCACTAGATGCTGCTGTGATAAAATGGACTGCACTAAAGTGAATGGGACAAACCCATAGACTGTATAATTAATGGACGTAGTCTCCGCGACGTCACCCATCTGTTCCTGAAACGGACTTTTGAAGCCAAACGGTCGGCGCGGCCATATTGGAAATGAGGCGTGCTGTGGGTCTCCACAGTAACAACCATAGGACGCTCCACAGTCATGTGATCTGAGCTGTGCCTCTGATTGGACGAACTGGCGAGCTTGATATTGTGGACACTGCCGCTTTAGAAAAAAATTCACCCCCGCCACAGTGCGTGCCGTTAGTGAAATTAGCGATTCAGACGGGAGACATTCTTTGTACCAGGCTGTAAATAGGCTTATTTTGGCCGTGAAAACGGCTTTTTTTGGCTTGGTGTGTACGTGACTTCCGGTACTTCCGGAGCCAGCCTCAAGCGGACACTCGAGGAACAGCAGACTTTAGCACTTCCGCATTGCCTCATATTTTCAGACCGGAGGTTGCCGCTTGGACAAACCCTGACTTCTGATAAAAAAAAAAAAAAGTAAGGACGGTATACTCGACTAAATACTTCTATGGAAATCATTTATTATATTTTCAAAATTGTCATTGCCAGGAAAGGAAAGAAAATTTTAGAGGAACCTAGGATAAATAAAGAAGACCACTGCAAACATTATATACAAAAATACCTGACATGTACACCCAACAAATGTCAGTCAATTATTTTGCTTATATTTAGAAAACTGAAATGAGACATGAAATCTTGTATCATAACAGCATTTTAAACACAAAAAATGTATTGATTGTTTTTGATTATTTATTAAAATTAACAGGGAATAAAGTGGTACATAACCGTGGTTACACAGAAGTTAAGTCAGACTCTTAGCCTTTTTTTCGACAATTCTCAGTTCTTTGTAAATATCTGTTGTCCAGTATTTATACAACTGATAATTTATCTTCTAGAATTAACATTTACATTTGCAATAAATGTTTAAAACAAAGATATATACTGTATATATGTAGGTAGGTAGGTAACTGTAGTCTGAAGAGTAATCAGAGTAGTATCAGGTAGAGCAGCCATAAAAGAACACAGAGAGTACCAAACCAGGTGTGCCAGTCCACACTGATGATGTTAAACACTTCTGTCACCAGCCACTCATCTCCACTGCTGCCGGTTCCAGTTGGCTGCAGGGACTCATGGTGTTTGGCAGCCCAGGCCTCCTCTGACCTTCCATCTGAGTTCAACACTTCAGGGATGCACAGGATGTGTTTCCCCTCCTCGCAGAACAGAGATCGGCCCAGATCAGATGCTGACACCTCTCCTTCTTTAAACCTGAAGTGACCATGATGACAGGAGGTCAGACAGCACACAGCCGCACACTGGGCTCTGATACTAAAAAGTTTGGCTCTGTTATCTCACAGGATCTATGACTGCTCACCAGACAGCCAACTAAAATGATTGTGGGCACCAAAATATTTCTGAAACCTGGATGATGGGATGAGTATAACTAATTTTGTAGTGTGATCTGTTCATGCAGAGATGTAGTTTTAAATTTGTTATTGTGCACACAAAATAATACCATCCTGAAACACACAGAGCAAACTTCTGTTAATAATTATAAATGAGAAAAGTACAAGTGACCTAGAATGATGAAACGTTAGTATTAAACTGCAATACTCAATTCATCTCATGTCATTATGTAAAACCTAGAGGCAAATGGGGCTGGAAACAGAGGTGGTTATGTTATAAAATGAATTAAATCAAATCTCTCTCAGAGCTTCAGAGTCCCACTAATCTCACCCTTTCAGCCTTTATCAGTGGGTCTCCTAACTCTATCAACCTCAGCACAATGAGGCATAGATTTCTCTCCTATGCTGAAAACAAAAACTTTGAAAAATGCAAACGCCTACACAATGATTCCTCCCCTTGATACCTGAATGGGAAAAGCAGTTAAGATAATGGGTGAATGGAAACTTCTGCATTTTGTGTAACTTGGGAAAAAAATCACAAATGGTTGACTGTAAATTCATTATGGGTGTTTGATTTGTTAAAATTGAGAATTAACATATGAGAAGGGTCATCAGTTTCTTGCTTTGTTTCAAACTACAACAGTAGGTGAGCATATCAGGCATCTCAAAAATCCTTTACACCTGCATTAGCATTAATCTTGGTTTCATCATGCATAGGTATGCATAAGTTGCAGCACATACACTATGCTATGGAAGAAAAAAAACACCACAAATACACACCAGGCAGCAAGAAAGTGCCAGGAAATTCAAGATTAAGAAATGTTATCTGCTTTAAATTACTATTATGGGCTGTTGAATAGTTTATTTTTGTTTTGTGCTAATTTACTGTATGTCTTCCCTAGATTCTTAGCTACCATTCCAAGATCAATAGCTAGGTTATAGCACTATATAAAATATGGACTAGTTTCAGTTATGTCAGCCATTGCTTTCTAAAGGGGATAATATGAACCGCAAAGATGGAGGTCACCAAAATGGAAATGCCAATGTTAACTTTGAAACAGGCAAATGCATGGAGGTGAAGCAATAGGCTAACCACCTGGCTAACAGCTACAACTCAACAAGGTTTCCTTAGCAGTTAGAGACAGCCTCAAGTGGCTCTAGAGGTTGCCGCAAAGCTATTAGAGAGAGTAAGCCTTCTGTCATTAATTTTTTTCATATTTTGAAATGGAGATCTATATTTCTAGGTAAGATCAAAGCTGAGACTAATTTTCTTTTTGGAAATGGACACAAGATCAAAAAATTGAATCTGCACAAAAGTGTGCATCTGATTCTATGTGTTGACTTAAAGTCATTTATCTTGTATGGCATTGTGGAGCTGGTTGTATGCTACCCACCAGCTGAGTGCGGGCTCTGGGTGTCCCGTCACCTCCACCTCTAGCGTCACTGGAGAGCCCTCCATTACTGTAGCTCTAGACAGGGGCCTGGTGAAGCAGGGAGGGCCAGCTTTAGAGGCCTTTCCCTGTGGAAGAGACTCTGTCTGAGCCTGGGGAAGAGGAGGAGGAGCAGGAAGGGAAGGCCCCTGGATCTGAGGAGTTAGCTTGATTTCCTCACGGATGGTCACGGGCTGACAAATGTTTGGGTCTTGGTCTGAAGTTAGTAGATGAGGTGGAGAGGAAAGTGGGGTTACATGCGTATTAGCCTGCTTTGCCAAAGCTGGGGTCTGTGCTTCTGGCGGAGGTGGAGCAGCAGGCTTTGCAGAGCTGCTGGGGATCATGCCGGGGTCATGCACACTCGGCTGAGAACAGGTGGACCCTTGGAGGGAGTAGACTGTCTGGTGGCTCTGCTTGCTGCTGTGATTGTTAGAGCTTGTGATGAAACTGCTGGATGTACTGATGTTATTGAAAATGTCTGACTCTGGGAGAATCGTAGGATGGATCTCAGGTACACCTGAACTCCCCTGGGAGAGAGGGCTCTTTTGCTTTGACTTCATATTGCTGCTGATTTCTGTCACAGCACAGGGACCCTTCGGAGTAAGGGACCGACTGTGAACAGTTTGTTGGATAATAGTGGTGGTTGTGGTAAGTCTGCTGCTTTGGGGTGCAGAGACTGAGGATGTTTTCTTGCTGAACTCACAGGAAGTAACATCTTGAGCAGGGTCACTCCTTAAAACCTGGCTAGACCCTGGAAGACTGTTGTTCCAGGTGTGTGTTGTACTTGTTTGGAGACACGTTTCACTGCATTCAGAGAGCCTGGTGTCACCTGGAGGGGTGCTTTCTTTGTTTAGACCAGAATCTTCAAAGCTGGGTGTCTCAGCACTTCCAATGGCATGGTGGACCTGGTCTGCCTTTGACATTTTCGTCCTCTCAGAAAAAGGTCTTTTTTGAGCTGAAATGGGGCAGCTGCAAGCCTGTGACAAAGTGCTGTGACTTTTTGAAGAGGAGGATTGACAGTAAATCTTGTACTGGCTTGCTGAATTTATACCACTGATGTTACTCCTGCCTTCAAGTGGTTTTGAGACTCTTTGAAGACCAGGTTGTGGATCCTTGAAATGCTGAGAACAGCTTGACTCTGCAGTCTGGGGAACAGGATCTGTCTGCAGCAAAGTCTCACTTTCGGATGCTGTATTTTGGGTGATCTTACCCCAGTTACCTGTGGACCTCAGAGGCTGGATAGATGTGGTGCTGTGCTCCTTTGTTTGTAAGGAGGCTTTCTTCTCAGGGAGATTATTGTTTAAGATGGCACAAGCATCTTGAGTGCTGTTCTTGTGGACTGGATTAGATTCTGATGGCATACTTGGCCCATGGCTACGTAGAAAGCAACCAGCACTCTGAGGGTTGTTGGTTATGCTCATCTCTCCAGTCACCAGAATGCTACACTGAGTGCTGGTGAGTGGGCTTGAAGCAGGAACTGTCAACAGACTCTGGACATATAAACTCGACTCTGATTTTAACCTGCAACACAAACAGAAATACAAAACGCTAAATAAAAATCTTTGTGATTCTTGACTTGCTGATGCTGAAAATCAAAATCCTCTAAGGACTCAAGTTTTGTTCTGTAGTGACTCAGTGATGTGTCCACAAACAGACCTGGTACTGCTGTGAAGGCTGGTTGGAGGAGTTGGGCCACTGGACTCTGCCCTCTGTTGCACTGCACCAGCAGAACTATTCCCACTGTGGTCTGATGGGGCATGGTGCTGTTGGCTATACTGGTTGTTGTGGACACTGTGGGAGCTGAAACAGATGCCCTCCTCAATGTCTGATTGAATCATGATGGACTCAGGGGTCTCTGCCAGCGGTGGGAGCGAGATATCGTCAGGTGATGCACAATCGTATTCATCATTGGAGAGAGACTCCTCAGTCATCTCTTCCTGTTGCTGTAGCTCAGCCTCTGATAGACCTCCTGCTGATGCATCCTGGGTAAATGGAAAAAATAGAAAAAAACTTTTGAATAATAACACTTTGCTTACTTACCTGGAGCTGTTTTGTATTTGATTCACATGAAGCGGAGAACACCTTGTGACTTTCTTTTTTCTCCTTTCTTTGAAACTCCCTCTGGATGTCGGAAAATGATGGACAGATCACAGGGAGAGTGGGTAGGGCCTGAGGCTCAGCAGCAGCAGGCTTTGATTGGTTGTGGATGGTGTGGATTCTTCGGTTGACCCCAACAGGGGAGCAGGAGAGGCTAAAGGTGTGGGTGGAGCAGTAGGAGGAGGCAGACTTTTCATTGTGGAAGTGATGTTTGTTGCTGAAAGAGACAACATGATGACTGACGAGTACCAGGATTTCTCTGATGACACCAGAGTCCTGATTCAGCCTCTGAGTCTCAGTTTCACTGTATCTAACAAGTTGCACTACATTATTTTTTTTAAATTACAATACCTCACTGAGCAAAGCGGGTTTATTCACAGTACCTGCTCTCTGATCTGACGGTCGGCGTTTCAGTGTCCAGACTGCGGCTTTTCTGTAACGGAGGCTTTCTATTGGCTGCTGTCTGCCTCTTCACAGGAACCTCCTTCCCATCATGCTCAGCTGTCAGTTCAGGTGTGTGGCCTGTCTCCTTCAGCTCACACTGGAAATACAAAACAGATTCAGATGAGCTTCATATTAAAAGACATTTACTCCAGTCTTTGAATACATCTCACCATTTCAACTGTCTCCTGTGTGCTGCGATTATCTCTCTGTTGCTTCTTTCTCGACTTCCTGTTTCCCTTCTCCTTCTCTTCATCTTTCTCTTCCATTTCATTCTCTCTTCTTCTTTCCGTCTTTCCCTCTTCATTATTTTCTTCATTTTCTTTATTCTGCTGCTGTTTGAGATTTTCCATCTGGAACACCAATCATATGTTTTTAAGTACGTCTATGAGACATGGAAGAAAGCGAGGGAAAAATATAATGCCTTGCATGTACTCCTTATTTTTTATTATATTCTTTTTTTTTTACCTTTAGTTTGGCCTCCAGCTCCATCAGTCCATCACTCAGTTCTCTGATCGACTCCACCATCTCTGAGTGTTTACTGACCGTCTTCTCTATGTACCGCTGACCCTCCTCCACCCCTAAAACATACACACACAAGCATATGTATTGTCACTGATGCCTGCTCTGATCTGTACCCAGGGGTCTTTGTTGCTCCTCTCTGTGCCTTGGTTTTGGCATTCCGGATATGCACGTGGAAGGACAGGGGGCTTCAGCTTCTAACAGTCCAATTGTTTGCAAAACTGGTTAAAGCAACATAAGCAAGAAATGATTTAAATGTGACATGTTTCGTGTCTCTGTGCTATCCATCACCGTGCAGTCTGACAGCCAGCTCACTGATCTGACTGATCCTCTCCTCCTGCTGAGGAACCGTCGGCCAGACAAACTTTTCAAACTGTTGGTAGAGAACAGCAACAGCTTCTGTGCTGCGACACTCCGAGGAAAACTTCCCTACACGAGCGATGGTTGCACTCGCCTCCTCACACCAAAACTGATACTATTGAAACAAGAAAGAAAAGATAGCACAAAATCACAAACCTAACCATCAATAACTGTTCTCACTAGAGTTTTAACTGCTAGTAATTTGAGGAAGATAATAAATGTGTGATATTATAATTGTTAAAAATCATCAACAGTTAATAATGTGATGGTTTAATCACCTCCTCCATGGCCTGCTGCAGTTTGCAGGTCATTTCAAGTGTTTTTTGGTGTTCACTAACTCCTCGTTCAAACTCTCCCATCTGCCTCTGAAGCTCATTGATGGCATCCTCTGCCTCACGAGCCACGCCCCCATCTTTGACTTCTGACCCCAGCCGTGCCATCACACCTTGCAGACGTTTCCTGAGCGCCTGCAGAAGCAGACAGAGCAGAGCATGACGGTTCCTTTCACTTATTAGCTGCCAGAATTTTAGGTATTTCTATTTTTTTTAATAAAATATAAAAAGGGAAATAAGATGCTGCTGATATTTAGTGTTCATCCCATCCACCAGGGGTAACATGACTTCTCCAGGCTCAATCGGATCATCCATATGCACAGTAAGGGGTCAAATCAAAACAAGGATGAACCTGCAGCTTCTCCTCGTACGTCTCAACCTGCTGCAGCTGGTTCCTGACAGCCTTCATGTTCCTGGTCCTGTCATTTCTCTTCATGTAGTTAAACTTCAGGTTACTGAATCGCTTCTTCAGCTCTTTAAAGGCGTCACGAAGCTGAAAAAAAAACAAAAACAAAATAAAACAAAAAGCTCAGTGAGTTTATACCAACAGCTAGTTTGACACTTGGTGGAATCGTAACATCTATTGACACAAGAGCAGTGTTGAGAAAATAAATCTATGAACAAGCAGCCATCTCTGCAGACTAGTTCATTGTTACATGAAAACCACATCACATTATTGACAACAGCTGATTCCACTTTGCTTTTGAGGACCTTTCAGATAGAGACCTTTTGAAGAACTGGGCCCTGGAGACCAGTCGCTCTGGGTGCAAACTGGGCAGCCTGGTGTTTGTGTTTCTTCAGGCCTTTGGATGTTTGATAAGTTTATTTTTAGAGCAGGAGGGTTTAATTCCAGAGGGACATTTCTGACTCTGACAGAAGGATCAGCGGTGTCAGATGGCTGATCTGTCAGCTGAGAGCAGCTGAGGCAGTGATAAGTAGAAAGAGACAGTGAAGTCTCAGAGCTGAATAGATGAATAAGTTGAAAACAAAAGCCAAGAGGAGGAGGTCAGATTGTTTTCCTATGACTGAGGTTGAGGAAGGTCTGGGAATCGCCTGGGGAGAGCTGGGATTGAGTCCTGAGCTATCAGGAGGTAATTAAACAGGTTTACGATCAGATGTCTGTAATTCTCAAATCCATGTGATACCTTTGTATAAATGATAAACGGACTGTTTATGTAATGCTATTTCTGGACTTCAGACCACTCAAAGTGGGTTTACGTTGTAGAGTCCCATTTACCCTTTCACACTACATTCATACACTGATGACAGAGGCTGCTATGTAAAGCCCCCATCATGATAAAGTGATCCTGATGGCAGGGATGTGGTATGTGCAAAGGTTTATCTACTTATTGTGGATTCTACAGTGCTATAAAACCACTGATAAGAGACACCTTTAAGGATCGCCCCTGACTCAAGTTTATAACTTAACTTCTGATTGGACAGCCAACAGCTGAAACATCAACAGATAAACACAACAAGACATCAAGTATTAGATCTTTTATGTATAAACATAAAACATCTTCATGATAAGAAAACTAACCAGCTATCAAACAGAAATGGAACCAGTGCTCTGTAATAAGTCATAATAAAAAAAGAAGATATCACGTTCCAGGCTGGTGTGACTCAGCAGAGTGGGCACAAACAAATCTAAGGGTTCATACAGTCATTCTGCCATATCTTGCCTTCCCTCGAGCTCAGACCCAAATCCTTTGGCTTGAGTGGTCATGGTAGTCAACCCAGAGGTGGTGTCTGATTACAGAATTTCCCCCACTCTGCTCTGTGAAGGAACGGTTAAGCCTGCTGGAAAGTTTTCACCACTGGTCTCGTCAACAAGAGCTTCCCAAACAACCAAGAAACAAAAAAAACAAAGACAAACTCAGGATGTTTGAGACACTTTTTTGATACCTATATCTTTCTAAAAGGTAAGCTGGGACCCGTACAACCAATATGCCAGTAAATAAATATTATTTTATGGAGTTTAACCTTCGAAACAGTTGAAATTCAGCTGAAGCTTTGTAACAAACATGCCCCATGCACCATTTTGTCCTGTAAATGGTCACTTAGTTGCACCAAACATGCTCAGGTACAAAGTGATGCAGGGGTGACTCAAAGGAAATGACGGACCTGTGAGCCCCTGATTGGGGATAAAACAGACCACAAATGACAAAAACAGATACATGTTTGTTAGTGGTGACACCAAGCAGCTGACATTCACCCCAGCTGCTTCTGCAGGCCTGTGTAATGATGACACACACCACCAGGTGCATGATGGGAAATACCCGCTGAATGACATGGACTTTATTTCTGTCAGCCCAGCTGATATTCTCTCTCTCTCTCTCTCTCTCTCTCTCTCTCTCTCTCTCTCTCTCTCTCTCTCTCTCTCTCTCTCTCTCTCTCTCTCTCTCTCTCTCTCTCTCTCTCTCTCTCTCTCTCACAGCAGCTGCTTGGCTGTTGCTTAACAGCAGTTAGATCTCTAATAAAACCAGTAAGATCTCAAACTGGCTGTGCATGTTTCACAGAGCTCAACTTTTGTGAGCTTTAACATTCACCACATACTCTCTGCAACCAGATTACGATAAAAAGTAAGGGGGTTTTCCGTTCATCACAACACTGTCATGGACTGCCATCCAGTGTAGAGGCTGACCACAGCAATGAGAGGTTAACACAGATTTTATGGACCAATAAAATCTAACTCCGTCCTGATGACTTCGCTTATATTTAGACCCTGATAAAACTAAGAGTAGCTGACTTGGATCAGAGCCATCTAAGTCATCACTGGTTCAAGAGCTATTTGGAGTTATAATAAACACTCAAGTCTTTATTAAACACTTTCATGTTAGATACATTAGAGTATCTGGAGTGCAAAGTTTATTTGTTTGTACAATTATTTTAAATGCAAGTAAAATGTATGTATTTCTTATTAGGTGTGAACTGCGTTTGCATGTAGAAAATTCCAAGAAGCACCCTTAACATTATTAGGGAATTTAACCCACTGTATTTGATCACATTAGAATAAGATAACTCCAGGTGTTGACAGCTCTGTCCTGCACTCACATGTAGACTTAATTCTTGATGCTGAATCTTAACCCTAAGCCTGACCCATCAAATGATAGTCAGAAAATTCTTTTATTTTTGTTGTTGTTGTTTTTAGCTGAGATATTTATTAACCATTAAAAACTTGCTAATATTGCTAAGTGGATAATTTCCTGAGAGCAGCCACTTTGAAAAGGGCCAAAACACAATCTCAGCTGTCTGTAGTGGTATTATTATCCTCAAGCAGGTAGGATACTTTTTTCTTTATTTTTTTAAACAGGTTTTTAATAAAAATATGTATCATGTTGATGAGATGGAGGTCTTTGAAACTTATGAATCAAGTATGATAAGTTCGGCAATAAAGGGTTTAGACATTAGGAAGTTGTAGTCATGCAGACGGATGGCAGCAGCCTCATCTGCTGGTCATACCAGTGAATAACAACAGCTCACTTTTGTACCTGTAGTTACCTGCCCAGAGATGTCTTTTGGTTTCACTAAACCATAAAAAAGCAACTGTCTGAAGCTGCCACCTTTAGCAAGCCTTTCCTGTCCTGGACTCATGTATAAGGGGACACCTCACCTGGTTGATATCATTGTTGAGCTGCCGTGTCAGCAGCTGGTTCTGCTCATGTTGCCTTGCCTCATTTAGCCAGGAGACACAGAGCGAGTCCAAAAAGAGAAGACGAGCTTCCAGCTGCTCCACTCTGAAACACATACAGCCCTAACAGAGGAAGTCATCAGGTTCAGTAAAAGCTTAAGTTTTTGGGGGAAATGTTTTATGTGTTTGTGTGTCCATACTTCCTGGTTGGCAGCTGTGCAGATGTTTGTCTTCAGTGTTGAAGCAGTTTTCAGCAGACTCTGGATCTGCTGTTGTTTTTCTCTTTGCTGACTCATCTCAGCTTCACTCCATCCACATAAACCAGCTGGAATGGTTAAAGGGCTGTCTTGGTCGGACTGGAGCAGCGCCTCCAACTGGGGAACACAGAAAACTAGATAAAATTATACGACTGCTCTCACATCTTACTGGAGTGTGATTTTCAGGACTATTTCAAGAGCTCTTGATACTGAACTTCCACCAAGTGCAGTTGCAGCTATATTTGGTGTCACAGATAAAAATAACTGCACATTGAGGAGAAGACATAAAGACATTGTTGCTTTTATAACACTGCTTGCATGCAGAAGAACACTACTGCATTGGAAGTCATCAAGCCCACCCAAGGCATCCCTGTGCATGAGTGACTCATTTCACTTCATACAATTAGAACAGAGTAAATGTTCATTGAGAGGTTCTAGGAACAGATTTCACAGCATCTGGGATCCAATATTCAGGCATCTAAGTAAACTTCAATCTTTACCGGATACATCATAGAAGAGGAAATTAAAGAAGTTAATTATATTATTATTTATTCTTTGTTTTTTTAACATCTTACTGAGGAGTGGTACTTGGTGCTCTAGGTTGGGGTGGGGGGTTATAGTTCTGTTTTATTTTCAGTACTGTCCTATTTTATGTGCTTTTGTGTTGAAAAAAATGTATGCTTTAATACCTGCTTGTTACTCATGATTGTGAATAAAAAAAAATTAAAAATATACGACTTTATGTGAAGGATTTCCAGTGGAGAGATGAATGTTCATGGACAAGTGCACAGACATAAACTGCATGTAGAGAACAGATGTAGCCTAAAGGTTTCAAATTGAAGCTATACTGGGTCATAGTGAGTCATGCTTGTGCAATCATCTGACCTGTCTGGATGTGAGGTGAAAGCTGCTGGTCAGGTCCAGGATGGACTCGCTCTGATGGATCTTGGTCTTCACTCTCTCTTGGAGCTTCAGCAGTTCTGATAGATCCTCCTCCTTCTGGACTCCTCTAAGAGTACTCCAGTCCTTCATCACGTGCTCCACCTCAGTATCCAGTTTCTGGAACATCAAACACTCCTTAAATCCTGATACGCTACATGGTCCGCTTCGGTTTTTAAGACTCACCTTAAAATGTGGTCTGGCCTGTTGAAAGTGCTCCAAGAGCTTAGTGGTGTGCAGGTCTGAGCCGAGATCCATCTGAGTGCAGGAGTCCAGCAACTCAGAGACAGACTCTAAGTCCTGCAGAGTCTGGAAACATGCAGCATTCAATTGGTGTTCAGTTCATTATATGTGCTTTGGTGCTGTTTTGATTTCATTTTTGCAGAGTATTAACTACCTTGAGGAATCTCTCCTGATATTTCCTGCAGTGCTCCTGCTGCTCTTGGATCTGGGTTTGTTGTTCACTCAACAGTTCATTCACCTCTTGTTTGTTTTTGCTGAGTTGTTCTAGTGTCTGATGTACTAATGACACCATAGCCTGCACATTTAACCCTGCTCCCGACACCTACAAGCATGCAAACCCAAACTTATTTACAGCCACAATAAAAGCAAATTAATCTTTAATTTTCCCAAAATTAAAACCCTCAACCATCAGTTATTAACTTGTTTGATCATCCGATTACCTTGGATACAGAATTAACAAAGTTCTTCCCCAGTTCCTGACAGGTGAAAAACCTCTGCAGTGTTTCCTGCCACGCAGCATCGATCTGCTCCTTCTTCACTGGTTGGATGGACAGTTCAGTTTTTCTTATGTAACAACTTCCTGTTTTCTTCTCCTCTTGTTCCTCTGAGCTCCTTTTGCAGATCTTCATCACTTGTTCCACCTCCTCCTCCACCTGGAGAATAGATTATCCAAGTATTAACACAGAATGAACAACTAAATAAGAGCTTATGTCTTTTCAGGGAATCCAGCGGAGGCAGAGACCTGCTGTGCCGCCCTGAGGAAATCAACGTAGGGTTGCAGCAGCTGCAGGTGAGAGTCAATCTTTCTGTTCAGACTCAGCAGCTGCTTCAAGATCATATCAACTCTATCAGTGAGCTCAGGACTCAGAGAACCAGTCAGGTCAACAGCCGGGAGACTCAGCTGAGCGACGTCAGTTCCCATCAGTCTTCCTGTGCAGCCCCTCTTCAGCTGCTCTGTCAGGGCCTTTAGAGGGGACAGCTGGCTGTTTGGTTCTCTGGGAGGCTGGAGGCTTATTCTGCTGTTTGGATCTGTTTGTTGAGCCCTCATCTGATCAAGAATCTGTGTCATAATCTCGACATCCTGACCTGCAGACTGAAGAAAAACATACCAAACAATGTCACAATATTTGTCAGAACTTCATGGCTGTAGAGATACAAAATCTGATCCGTTTATTTTAACTGGATTCATTTAGACTAAAGACAAACTTTAATTTGAAATTTTGGTCATTAAAACATCAGAGCAGTTTGGGGGTTATTTTGTTTCAAGAGAGTGTGTTTGTGTGTGTGTACCTCAGCCTGAGCAAGAAGCTGCAGGTGTGTGTTTAGACTCTCTTCAGCCTCAGAGAGCTGCTGGCCTGCTTCAGTGCTGTCAGATAGATCACTGCTGCTTTGCTGCACCCAGCCCCAGATCTAAACAAAAAGAAAAACTCACATGAAACAATGACTTCACTCAGTATTTAGTAAAATCGTCTGAAAGAAGACAGAAAAAGTCACCTTGTCTGCAAGGTGTTCACATGATGACACAAGCTGTTGTCTCTGATTGGTCAGGAGGGCTTGGTGGGTGTGTTCTTCTTCACTGTCAGTGTCCTCCCACAGTGTGCTCTCCTCTGCAGGCCGCCCGCTTCCACAGAAGAATAAAATAATTCATGACATGTTTAGAAAAGTGCCAGGCCTTTTTTTTGACAGAAGGAATTTGAATCTCTGCAGAGCAGTACCTGGATGTTGCAGAGACAGCTTCTTGCTGACTGGTCTTCAGTTCTGACACATGAAGGTCTTCATCCTAGAGACAGTTTATATACAGCAGTAAACACACCCAGGTGATGGCAGGACTCTTCAGATACCTTTTAATCGGACTGAATCTCTAAAACTTTACATTTCAGTTTCCTCACAATGTGTGCTGCGATGCCTCTGATGCTGAAAGATTCATCCACCAACATTCAATACACCACTTACTTCTGATCCAGATCCGGAACAAAGATCTTCATCGTCTTCTGAACAGGAGACAGGCTGCAAATTCTTGGTCTCTTCTTGTTGAGGTTCAGGTTTCTCTACCGATCCAGATCCTGCCTGATTATCTGAGAAGGTTTCTGACTGTAAGTTTCTGGTTTCCTTCAGTCTAGACTCTGGCGTCAGGTTGGATCCAGATTCGGAACGAAGGTCTAGAGTCTCCCTTGATTTGGATCCAGGCTTGAAATACGGTCTGAATTTAGGCTTTAGCACCACCCTAGATCCTGGCTGAGTCTCTGTAATCCTTTCTGATTTTTCTTGGGTTTTCTCTGATTCAGATCCGGGCTTAAGTTCTGGTCTGGATTCAGTCTTTAACACTTGTTTGAATCCTGCATCTGACTTTCTGATTTCCTCAGACCTGACTCCAGGCTCCAGGTCTCTGGTCTCCTCGGACTTGAGGTCTGGTCTGTATCCAGCCTTCGAGTTGATTTTGGATCCAAATTGCAGGTTACTGGTCTCATCAGGCTCTGTTTCTGATCCAGTTACAGGTTTTTCATCGGATCTGGACCCATGCTGCATATCTGATCCTGAATCAGGCATCTTGTCTGTTTTGGGTTCAACTTTTAGGTTTAGTTGTAATCCAGACTGAGGGTTTTTGGTCTCTGTAAGTCTAGATCCAAGCTTTAATTCTAATCCTGAGGAAGGATGAAGATCTGGTTTGGATGGAGGATGTAGGACTGATTTGGATTCAGGCTGCTGATGTTTTGACATAGATCTAGATTTCAGTCCAGGCTCTTGGTCACTTGAAGGTGCCAGTCTGGATTTTTGATCTGGATCAGATCTGGACCCTGAGTGCTGGTCTTTACTTTCCAATGATGTGGATCCAGTTGTCATTCTGATCTGGTCTTGCTTTGGAACAGGCTTCAGGTCTGATCTGGGTACTAGCTGCGAGTCCACTCTGGGTTGTGACTCCAGGTCTGGTCTGGAAACAGGCAGGGGGGCTGGGGTCTCCTCAGGTTTGGATCCAGACTTCAGGTCTGACCCATATTCAGGTTTAACATCTAACCTCAACCCAGGCTCTGTCTCCTCTGATCTGGACCCATTGTACAAGTCTGTCTCAGATCCAGCTTGAGGGTCTTTGGTTTCCTCTGATCCTGATCCTGGCTTCAAGTCTATTTTGGACTGAGGGTTCAGGATTGAGCTGGATCTTTTATTTTTGGTTTCCTCTGATGTGATTCCAGACTCGGTGTCTCTAGTCTCCTCTGGTCTGGGTCCAGCATTCAGGTTTAGTTTGATTCCAAACTGCAAAGTTTTGATCTCCTTTAATCTGGATCCAGGTTCTACTTCTAATCTGGATCGTGGCTGCACATTTGGTCCAGGCACATGGCCTGATGTGGATCCAACTTTGAGGTTTAATTTTAAACCATCCAGTGGGTTTTTGGTTTCCTCTGGTCTAGTTTCAGAATTTAACTTTGGGTCAAATCCAGGCTGGAAATCAGACTTGGATGCAGAATCAGACTCAGGCAGATCTTTGGTCTCCTCTAGCTTCAATGCAGATCCCAGCTGTACACCTGATCTGAGTCCTAACTTGTAGGTTTTGGTCTCCTCTGATCTGGAATTTAACAGCAGGTCTGGTTTAGACCTATATGGAAGGTTTATGGTCTCCCCTGGCTTTAGATTTTTGGTTCTCTCCATGACAGGTACAAGTGGCAGATCTGACTTGGATCCAGGCTGAGGATCAGATCGAGATTCAGGTTGTAGAGTTTCTTTTAATCTGGATCTGGATATCAGATCTGAACTAGACTCAGGCTCCAGGTTGTTGGTTTTCTCTGCTCTGGATCCAGACTTTTCATCAGCTGTGGATCTAGAGTCCAGCTCTTTGGTGTCTTTATTTCTGAAATCTAACCTGAGGACTGGAATCTCTTCTGGCTCAGACTGCTGGTTCTGGTCCAGGATCTCATCCTCTGATAGTCTCAGGTCCTGCAGTGAAAAAAGTGAATTTGAGGTCTGCTGACAGTCTCTTGGTTTTGTGTGTCCCTCTTTAATAAGAAGTTCCATTTATAGGATTTTATCTTGAGGTAAGATCTGAAATACTTGGAGTCCAGTTTTTTGAGTTCAGCTGCTTCATTTTAGAATTATCAGATCGGTGCAGTACTTTCAGCATGCACAGTATTTTTGAATACAGTCATCAGAGGGTTGGGAATGTTGCTGTGGGCACGATCTGTATTTATATCCTGAACACAAGACGGATGCTGACAGAACAGACTGATGGGTTATGGCTGCAAGTTTGATTACTCTGATCTAATATAAAACTGTAAAATTAGGTCTGCAGTATTTTAAACTGTTCTTGTTTGAGTTTGGGATGAGTTGAGAGTTTAATAAGTCTTTAAACTTAACCTGATAAAACATCCACACAAGCTGAATATTTTTTTTATGACTGTTACCTTATGTCGGATGATACTGTGGATTTTCACACGATGCTCTGCTGTTCTACAAGGGTCAGTAAGGTCGGTAAAAAAAAGCCTTGAAAGCTATAAGGAGCTTTAAAAAGTGAGCTGTCAGTAATGCATGTATTCATGTCTTACTTCTAAACTTGTCTCTCTGGACTCTTGTTCTTCCTCATGGACCATATTGAGGTTCTCCAGCTGATGAAACTGCAGCCTGACAGCCTGGTCCACCCTCCTCCTCCGATCCTGCAGCACCTCCACCAGCTCTTCCAGCCTCAACTCTGCCCCCCCTCTGAGTTGGGAACTCTGGGAAATGGATGCACAATCAGCAACAATACATAAATTCAACAGAGATATGTTTTCTCAGTATTCTTGTCACAAGTTGTTTGATACTGTGCAGCCCTCACCTCCTCTTCCTCCTCTGCTTCACCCCCCTCATCCTGCAGTACTCCTCCTTTCCTCTGGAGGGCCTCAGTCCTCTGCAGCTTTCTGAGTTTTTGCAGCAGAACACTACTGCTTGTTAACACCTGAAGAGATTTACCCAGAAGCCCTAAAAACAGAAAACATTTGAACATTTTGATTCTGAACGTTTTATTCAGTCTGAAAAAAAAAAAAAAACACTTTCAGGATCATTTCTTTCAAAGCATATCTCTTTATGTTAGTAAGACTAGATTTCAGGCTTCACACCTTTCCTCATTGAGTCATACATGAGCTGCACTTCAGTCAGTCTGTTATTATCTGCTGTGATCAGTGTCTTCTCCACCCTGTTGATACTGGATTCAAACTGCAGACAGAGGACAGACAGATGTGTCCAAGGTGGACAGAAAGTCAAGTTGAATGTCAACCACAATGAGTCTCAGAAAAAGTAATATATATATTTATATATAAAATCTTCTCACATATGATGATGTGACTACTACTACTCTGGCAATAAATTGAGTTCTAACAAAAACCAGACCACTCTGACCCTCAGACTATAACTCCAGCTCCAGAATACAGACTGTACATTTTAATGTAGATCTGTGAACAGTAACGTAAACAGAGAAACACACGTTTGACGTGACCTTGAATGAATGAACATTGACTAAAATAGACCCAGAATTCTCTTTGTTTGGATTATTTTAGATAGAGACCACAGCAGGTGACCTGGGTCAGGCAGCAGGTGTTTGTCATAAACTCAGTGGACCAATCAGTACGGCTTTCTGTGGCACGCCAGAGACTTAGTAAAGACACCACACCACCCGGGGAATATGAGAGTTGGAACAAATGTTCTTTAAAGAGACACGAGAGGGAGATAAATCACAGTCTGAGCCTGCTGTTTAACGATAGAGGACAGAACACTTAACTGTCCACAGGGAGAGGGTCAGGGGTCAAAGCAGACTGACAATGGATAAAGATGTTCTTCAGTGGGAGTCAGATTTCACTGAGCTGACCTTCTGCTCAATACCCAAAAAGATTTTTCATAGCTGCTCCCATTTAAAAGAAACACCAGTCTGCTTCTTTATGGCCCCAAATTTTGCAAACTCTTAGGGAGATCCTGAACCCGCGGTTCAAAAAGTTTGATCAGGATTAGAAAGATCCAAATTTTGGAGTCTTATTTGTTCTATTCAGGAACAGGTAATCCAACTCACTTCAGATAACCAGAGCTCTACATGGCACTACATACTTCATCTACGGGGGCCTAAAAATCACTAAAAACTTAATCACAGCTACTTTAAATTGAATTAATCCCACTGAAAACGGTTGCTGCACTTTTTCTTTGGATAGCTAACTTAAGTTTTAAAAGGAAAGCCCATAATAATAATAATAATAATAATAATAATAATAATAATAATAATAATAATAATAATAATAATAATAATAATAATAATAATAATAATCAGCAGTAGCAGCAGCAGCAGAAATTGAAACAATATTCATGAGGACTTTTTGTCATGGAAAACAAAGTGCAGCATTCCTCAGAGCGGCTCCATAGATGCCCCGTGTTTCTTACCTCTGTTGCTCGGCTGTAAAACTCTGCAGCCAACGTCAGCACCTCTTCTCGTCTCTCCAGCAGACGAAGAAGCAACAACCAACCCTCCTTTAGAGAAGCTGTCATGGCTTTGTGAACCTCCTCCTCCTCTTCCTCCTGCTTCCTGCTCCTCTTCTGTTTCCTCCGCTCTGTCTTCTCCACCATGGATAGAACCTCCTGCTCATGTTTCTGGAGTCAGATAAAGAAAAACAAAGTTTTACTGCAGACTTTTAATCTGAGTGGACGCATAATGTCTGGACTATCTCTTAGACTGAAAAAACTGCAGTTTGGGGTAAAAAAAACTTACTTGCTTAGATTCTTGTATTAAAAAAATATTTGTGACTGCATGTACCTTTAGTTTCTGAAGCAGCTGTTGATGTTCCTGGATAAGTTTTTGGTTTTCTTCCTGGTTTGATCCAATCTCACAGAGACCGGGATGGACCTGGACCAGCTGGAGGTGGACCAGAGACCCACTCTGTACACATAGAAAAAAAAACAGTGACAGTAAAGAGGAGAAACCTTTATAATTAACCCTTGTGTTGTCTTCAAATTGACTACACACCTTTTGTCCTCTTGGGTCAGTTTGACTCGGTCTGTTTTGACTGCTTATAAAGAATGAGGTGCAAAATGATCTCCAAATGTTTTTGTTTCTCCTTTTTAGTGAATTTGATTCCAACATATAACATATATTTTACACATATTTTTGTAATATATTGTATGATAGACCTAAATTACTTAAAACTATACCTCATTTTTGAGTAAAAAAAGCAGAAATTCAGATTTTTTTTCACCAAGGTAATTATCAGAGGCATACAAGTTCATGGAATACTACAAACAGACATATGTCAAAGTTTAGTCAATTTTTTTTTCTTTAACTATTTCAATTTTTTTTAATGGCAGCAAATAGTCACACCTGTGGTCCACCTGTGGGTCAAACTGACCAAGGAGGACCACAGGTGCTATATTTTTTTATAAAACACACAAAATTTGACAAAAATTGTCAAAATTAATTTTGCTTGCAAAGACTAGAATGGAACAATCCATGTAATTTTGGTGCAATTATATGAAAGAAAACCAAAGTTATGGCAAATTAACTTTTGAATTCGGGTCAAATTGACCCGAAGACCACAAGAGGGTTAAGTTAAGCCTGAAAGTTTAAGTCTGTGGTTTACTATAAGAGCTAACCATCGTACATTATCAGACTAAGAACCGTAAAATCCCAAATAACCATTATAAACAGCTGCTCAGTCCACAAACAGGAGCCGTCCAAGGGTTGGGGCTCTCTAGGTGAACACACCTTCAGATCTTTATAGTTGTGTTTTGGTTTCTCTCAGAGACCTGCTGACTCCTTTAGGTCCCATGTTTCTCTGCACACATGTATCTCTGTTCAAGCATTCCTCAGGATGATACAGTATCTCTGGCATGTCAACCCGACAGGACACAAAGTGACGCACGACACCACTCAAAAACACACACTTTGAACACACTGACAGTAATTGCCAAAACTATTATCTGACACACATAGAGACTTTTTAAATACACACTCACCTTCAAACCATGAGAGACATCAGCTGTCACACACATACACACATAAATAGTTTGTGCTATAACAGGACACGGCACATGGACTGAACAGTGACCAACAGATGAAGTCAGGGCCTGTATCTCCTCAAACAGCCTCCACAGGACACATTGAAGTGTAGAAAGGTCCTGCAGTCTTTCACTTTCATGAATCTCACTGAAAGAATTGAAACACTGAGCTGAACCCACCAAAGACAAAACTTGGTCCCCCTCATGAGGAGCTCATGAATGTGGGACAGTTTTTTCTCACATGTCAGTCCTGTCAGCTCCAGCTATGGAGGAAGTCCCAGAATAGTAGCCTGTGCATCCTGAGAATAAATCATGTTGGATGTCTATTTCAGTTTTAGGAGTAATCACTTCTTTCACCCACAATCAGTTTGAAACCCCAAATACACGTGTTTACTGATGCTCTTTGCTGTTTTATGGGGACAGGCATAGAAAATGTTGAACTGATACTTTCACCAAAGCTTTTATGACTAGATTCTTAAACCGGTCATGTGACCCTCTGACTCTTCTTCCCTCTGGGCTCAATTTTCTGTTTTGACTCAGGACATAATGACTATTGATGCAACATGATGCACATTTTGCACTTTTTTAAAAGCTTTAGAAAAGAGATGACTTTTAACTCAACTCAACTTTATTTATAGAGCACTTTAACAACAACCACAGCTGAAACAAAGTGCTTTACATAAAGGCATTAGACAAAAGTGTAAGCACTAAAATAAATGCTTCATTGTTAGTTAAAAAGTTAAAAACAATTAAGAACAATGAAACAAATAAAAATAACCCATGAAATACTAAAACAGGTCCAGAGTTTTAAGCAGGGTTTAAAAGCCAAGGAATAAAAAAAACTGTTAAGCCTTTTTTGTGACACTTTTATTTCCCTTTTTCCATCAAACACCCCAGTTACTTTTTTCCAGTTTTTATTATAAATATGCTTTTGTTTTGAAAGGACATGCATGTATCATTTCTGTATTGTGGGGAACAGTGAGGGTGCATCCTCACCTGCTGTCCTCATTTCTGTACACCTCTGTTTAGCTACAGATGTAAGAGATGTAATGATGGCACACAGTTTATTTCATCTCTCTGATTTGAACCAGTGTCAGACCCTATGGTCAGAATGCTGGTTGGCCTTCTTACCTTGAGGACAGAGATGACGATCAGTGATTGGCCGGCCTGGACAGCGATGGTGCTCAGAGTAGTGACAGATGGAGAGAGCTTCCTATCCTCTTCTCCTCCTCCTCCTGTCTTCAGTCCTCCATGTCTCTCCTCCATCTCACCAATAGTCATGATGAAACACAGAGTACAGGATCCTGTAAGAGTCTAAGGAACAAGTTTCTGCTTCACGTCAGCGATCGTGTTTCATCTTTAAGGTTAATTTCTCTTATAGGCTGGAGCAGGTTTGTGTTTCCTTTATTTGAAATGTGAAGTCTTGCTTTTTTTTCTAGTTGTTATTCTCGGTGTTCCTTCAGCAGTTCCTGGATCAAAACCAGACCACTTTGTGCCGTTCACTATACCTCCAGCCAGATTCACCTGTGAGAGTTTTCTGTTCTTCGAATTTAAACGGCTGAATCTTCTGCAGAAGAAAAGAAACAGAAATTATTATACTTCGTTTAAAGATAAATATTCAGATTTGATCTTTTTGTTGTTGTTGTTGTTGTTGTTGTTTTTAAGTGTCAGGGTTCAAGTGAAAGAGTGAAACTAAAATCATCACTTTAAACACTTTCCTACAAATTATACCTGAAAACAAAATGAGGACAAATAGTACAAGTAAGAGTCTGATAAATTGTACTTATAGACGTTTTCATCTTCATTTATTAAGTTTGTTAAATCTAAAGAATTAGTAGACTGGTATTACATTTTGTCAAAACAAACTCAGCCGTATTTTAAATAAATAAAAAAACTAATTTTATTCTTTATGATTTTGTTTGTGTAAATTCTTATTTGTAAGAAAGCTGTCAGATAAATGTAGTTTAGTAAACTAATATTTGTCTCTGTGATGTAGAAACAAGTGAAGAACTGGAGTTAATTGATCAGTGACAGACCATCCTGACAGGTTAGAAAAAATGTTTGTTCAGAATTGGTTACTGTAATATTTAACCCATTAATAAATGCTTTGTAGGTTATTGATGAGTGCACTGGATTACGCTTGATGCTCTGAGGTCATTCTTAATAACTGAGCAGTATAAGTGAAGTTATAACTGTTTAAAAGCTCCAGGTTCATTTATAGACATGAGCTGCAAGCTGAGCTGAGTTTCTTGATTTGATTCCAGAAAAAGGAGACAGACGTTGAAACTGTTCACCTCCTCTTTATGAAATAACAACTTCATTTTTACCTCACACTTTTCACAAGTCCCCTCTGGATAAACTTTTTTTTCTTTTACATTTTCATTAAAATAGTTAAACTTTGAATTTTGATCCTTCATGATAAACACCAAACAGTGAATCAGAAATTCATATCTGCACAGAAAGTAAAGATAACACGGTTGAACACAGCGGCCTACCTGTGACACGTTCTCTGCTGCTGCTGCTGAGAGCGAGGAGCCAGAAACACTGAGAGCAAATACAGCTGAGGGAAAGAGAGAGAGAGAGAGAGAGAGAGAGAGAGAGAGAGAGAGAAAGAGAAAGAAAGAGAGAGAGAGGAGGGGGTGGTAAAAATAGATGTGGTTTCCAGTAGGATTATCACTCAGCTGAGTGACAGAGAGACATCTGCACTCCACAAACAAACACTCCTCTCTCTCTCTGTTTCAGTTACACAGTGTGTAAATATTTATGACTCTGTTGACACATTAAGAAAAGAAAAACGATCATGTTGATGGATTCTCATAAAAGAAATTAATTTTGTACTCATCACACTTAGTTTACGATTTTGAGATACTTTTATTTATTAACATATTATATTAAACTTCAAGGGAAAAATCTTTTTAGTTTTCACATGGTGTGATGAATGTGTGCTGCTTTGAATGGCTTGTTCAGAAAGTCACATGAGAATTACATGAGAGGAACATGAGATCTGTTCAAATTGTGATGTCACGGATTGATGGCTCTTTCTAAAAGGATAAAACAAGTGTAATGCGCACAAAACAGAAGCCTAAACTTTTTTTCTGTCCCTTTCCAGCTCTGATCAGGGGTTAAAAACATTTAACGCCGAACAGCACTTTATAATTTGTCTTTTTAAAAACAGAAGCATGACTTAACTCCATGATAACAGTTTTGTTGCATGGCGACAGTGGAGGAGGCATATCAGAACTCAGGCGCTCATCAGCAGCAGAATGTCACGACAGGTTTCACACTTTGTTTCGAAAAAGAAAGCTGCTTTCAGGAAGACAAACTGTGACAAACGCTCAATCATCTGAAACTGTGATGCAGTGAACATGTTGTGTAATACTTATCACAGGGATACAACTTGTGACACTCACCAAGTGGGAGAAAGTGCTGGTCCACTTTTCTTTATGAGGTAAAGTGTTGTTAGTGCCCCCTGCTGACTGAAGAGAACATTAAAGGCAAACATGACAGCTCAGCTTGTGGAGATTAATAACACAAGTCACTTTAAAAATCTAAACTTTGGATTTTATTCAATGTTATAATCACACCTGACATTTGACCTTAACCTGAATCAGACTCACAGCTCAGGCTGGAGGACTGTGGGTCATGTAGTGCAGCCATGGCTCAGGGGTGTGACTTACATGAGGAGAGTTTATAAATACAACCAGGAAATAATAAATAAATAAGAAAACATTTGGGCTCATCCTCAAAGAGAAAAATAAATTAAAGCACCTTTAAAAGAAAAACAACACTGTCACGGCAGAAGGTTATCAGAGAAACTTCTCTGGATGTTTTTAAGTTTGTGTGACCTCTACAGTCAAAAACCACCGGACTATTCCACAGAGTTTGTCAGCAACATGGGTACCAGTAGATTTCTTTCTTGAATATAAAACTTTTTTATATGTTTATGATCAGGCTCTACAAAGTTTAAACAGGAAAAAATGGTTCTTTGTTTGGATAAAAATCTAACTATGTAAAAAAAAAAATCAAGTATTCTTTCTAAGAACAAAAAATAGACTTTAGTGACTGACTCAATCAGTTGCTAAAGTCTTATTTTATGCTGGTAAACATCACGTGTTAGTTTTCACATGTTTTGGTTTTAGCTATGAAATAGTGCATTTAAAAGTTTAATATATCTCTCTCTCTGAAATAAATAATCAATGAAACAACTCAAGACCATGAACCTGTATTTTTATGCTCAGGTACAGGACTTGTTGTGATCTGTAACTTTAACCACAGGCTGTACAATAACTACACCCTCTTTATCGTGCTGTAAACAAAAAAAAGGAACAAAGCTGAAAACATAACATTCTCTGACAGGCAGCTCACTGATTGGACAGTTTCTGCGATGTCAGAAAAATTCAAACTCTAGTGATTCAGAAAGAAACAATGAAATTCAGGTGAGAAATAGGTAAGAGAAATAGGTGACAGCAGCAAGTCTCCATCTGCAGGGAGCTGTGGTTACATTCAGGGCCGCTCAGACAGGCTGGCCTCAGTCACAGACTCTGAAATAAGGCAGATCCTCTCAGTCAGTACCACCGCTCTAAAGCGATCAGTTGTCCCTTTGGTCCCTGAATGCAGCATGGATCAGGTTTAAGCTCAACCCTCTGTGGTGCATTAAATGTCTCTAAAAGTAGCTTTGAAAAAGTGCTGGCGACAGGAAGGTTTCAGGTTATTTGGACAGAAGCTTTTAAGGTTTAATCTTTTATGCATTATGATTGGCTGAGAGACATCCTAAGCTCCTCCTCTCGAAGGCTGCGGTCCAATCGCTGTGTCTCAGACTCCAGCACAGCTGAAACTGGACGGCGTGTGACGGCATCCAGTGAGTCTGTGAGGTCATGTCTCAGAGACAGCAGCCACTGGCTGTTCCTTGAAGACTGCTGGATAAACTCCGCCCTCTGCTGCTGATTCACAGACATCGAGAGACGCAGCTGACTCACCTGAGGGGGAGGAGACAAAGTGACATCATCAGCATCAACCTGACAATGAAAAAAAAAACATCTTCTCTTGTGGTGATCTTACCTGGTCCTCCAGCTCCCTCACTTTGCTCCTCAGACGGTCTTCTTCTGTGGTGTCCAAACTCTGTTGACAGACAAAACAGCTTTACACACACACACACGTACACACACATACACAATCATACACTTGTCTGTGTGTCTCACCTGAGATCTGCGGCTATCAGTCAGTCTCTGTCTGAACATCAGTCGTTCTCCCTCCACCTGAAACACAACACATCAGTGTGTTTCTGTCTGTCCAGTATGTCCAGGTGTGTGTATGTGTGTGTTTGTGTGTGTGTGTACCTGTCTTAGCGTGTCTCTCAGTGAGCTTCTGTCTCTCTTCAGTTTTTCTTTCTGATGTTCAAGTAGTGAGTTTTTATTCTTCAGTCGTTTTACATCCACTTCAAGTTCAGCCACCAAACGCTGCAGGACCAGGAGTCTGTCCACATCACCCTGCTCACACACACACACACACACACACACACATACACACACACACACACACACACACACACACACACACACACACACACACACACACACACACACACACACACACACACACACACACACACACACACACACACACAGTTGATCATGAAACCTCACTTGTATCAGGATAAGGCAGCTGTCCAATCAGAGACACTGACCTGTTCTGTGTTAGGCCCCGCTCCCAAACTCTGTTCCTGTTGGTGGGCTCTCTCCCTGTAGCCAATCATAGCTGCTTCAGTTAGCTCGAGAGCCAATCGGACGCGATCCCTGTCTTTCTCCAGCTCCTCTGTCCTCTGAGTCAAAGTGTACACCTTCAACCACATACATACAAATTCAGAGAAAATAATCGCATCGTCATAAATTACAGCAGAATTTACAGAACATTCACCTCCTCTTCTCTCTGCCTCAGAAGCCTCCTGATCTCCTCTTTCTCCACTGACAGAGAGGAGAGCTCCTCCTCCTTCTCCTCCTCCTTCTGCTGCCAGAAATAAACATTTCAAAACACAATGATTGTCACATAAAAGTGTTTTTTAAAACAGTTTCTATAAAACCTCCTTCTCACCTCCCCTCCTCTTCCTGTTCTCTTGCCGTCTGTCTCCTCTCTTCCTCTCTCAGCAGACACTGAGGAGATCTGTCTTTTCTGCTCCTCCAACATGGCCACCACAGCTTTCACCTGCCTCAGCTCAGCCCGGCTCTCCTCCACCTCCTTCTTCGCCTCCTCCAATTTGGCCCTCCACTCCATCTCCTTCTCCTCCTCTTGCTCCTTCAGCTCCTGGATCTCCCTCAGAAGCGCTTTGAGCTTCACCTCCTGCTCCTCCTCCATCTCTTTAACTCTGCACTTCCATCGTTCATCTGCGTTTGTCCTCTCCTCCTCAGCATTCTCCCCGTCCAGACGAGCCTCCTCGAGCTCCTCCATCATCTCTCTTCTCCTCTTCTCCAGAGCCTTTGCTCTTGCTCTCAACTCCTCCACCTCCACTCTCTCCTTCTCCATCTCCTCCCTCTCTCTTTGCACCTCCTCCCTTACAGTCTGCAGGTTCCCTTCTTTGAATCTCTCCACCTCTTCCTTCTTCTCTTTCAGAACTTTTCTCAAACGCTCTCCTTCGGCGTGGCTCTCCTGAACGATAAATAAGAGTAAATATTTAGGGAGCTCAGGTCAGGGTGTTAGCACAGCATAGCTTAGCATAACAACTTGATACAAGTGGAAAGAGTGTTTGTCAACAGACATTTTTAAGTTAGTTTAAACCAGGAGGTGTTGTACCTGTAGAAGAAACTTCAGATTGGTCATCTCCTCCAGTGCAGCCCTCAGACCCTCTCTCATCTGCTGTGCCTCCTCTTCTTTTTCCTGCAACTCCTGCCTTACTCGCTCCCGGCTCTGACTCTGATCTGACACCTGACACACACACAGAAATCACATGCTAACATGGAAACAAAAACACAGAAATGCTTCCTGCAAAAGAAAGCTTTAAAGTTGTAGTCTCTGTGGTTCATTCCTAATCTTGTAGCTGTTTAACACATTTCTCCAACAATGGAGACTCATTAAAGAAACATTTTAAAAACATATTTTCCCTGTAATTGAGCAAGTGGTCACTAGAGGCAGTGTTGAGCAGTCGTCAGTAATGTATTCTAATTTCTGTATTCTGTCCTATGAGTGTTGAACACTGTGCAGGTACCTGAGTCTGCAGCGAGCTGAGGTTTGTCGTCATCGTCTCCACACTTTCCTGCACTTCTTTCAGCTTCTCTTGCACCTCCTCCCGCCTCCTCCGCTCCTTCTGCACCTTCTCTTTGAGAGCCGTTGCCTCCTTTTCAGTCCTTGCTAACTTCTCCTGTGCCTCCTCCCTCCTCCTCTGCTCCCTCACTAACTCTTCTTGTACTTGTTTCTTCTCCCTTTCTTCCTTTTGGACCTCCTCTGTGATGAATGTCAAATCATTCTTGGTCTTCTTGAGCTCCTCCTGTAACTCCCTCCTCATGCCCCGCTCACTCTTCACTTCCTCTCTCAGTGCTGTTGTCTCCTTTTCTGTTGTCAATAACTCCTCTTCCATCTGCGCCTTCCTCTTTTCTCCTCTTTGAGCCTCCTCAGTGATAGAAACCAGCTCAGTTTTGGTTCTCCTCAGCTCCTCTTCAACCTCCTCCCTCTGGCTCTGTTCCTTCTGCACCTCCTCTCTTAGAGCTGTGATATCATCAGTCCTCCTCATCAGCTCCTCCTCCATCTCAGTCTTCTCTCTTTGTTCTTTTTGCACCTCCTCTCTCAGTACAGACACTTCTATTTCACTCCTCCTGAGCTCCTTCTCTACCTCCTCTCTCTGTCTTTGCTCCCCTCTGGCCTCCTCCTGAACCTTATCCTCCCTCCTTCTCTGCTCTGTGAGGGTTATCAGCTCCACCTGTGCCTCTTTCTTCTCTGTTTGTTCCCTTTTAACCTCCTCTCTGAGAGCTGTCACCTCCTTCTCACTTCTCCTCAGCTTCTCCAGTAACTCCTCTGTTTCTGTTTGCTCCCTTGCTAACTCCTCCTTAAGTACAGAGACTTCCTCTCTCCTCCTCCTCAGCTCCTCCTGTGCCTTATCTCTCTGTATCTGCTCCTCCTCTTTGATCACTTCCATCTCTCTCTCCCTCCTCCTCAACTCCTCCAACAGTCCTGCCCTCTCCTGCTCCAGCTCCTTCATCCTGGACCTCCCTCTCTCCACCAGGTGGACCTGACATCTCTCAGTCTCTTGCAGTCTCCCTTGCTCCTCTTTAACCCTCCTTAGTTCATCCTCCACTTCCCGCTTCTCATTCCTCACCCTCCTCAACACCTCCTCCTCTTCCTTGCTCCACTCTTCCATCTCTTTCAATTTGTCTTCCAGCCTCCTCTTCTCTTCCTTTGTCCTCCTCAGTTCATCTCCTGTCTCTTTAAACTCCTCCATATCTTTCAGCCTGTCCTGTAACCTCCTCTTCTCCTCCCTGGCTCTCCTCAGTGCCTCATTCTCCTCATCGAGTTCATCCTCCACCTCTTTCACTCTCTCCTCCAGCCTCCTCTTCTCCTCCTCCATCTCTGTCAGCTTGTTTTCAAGCCGCCTTCTCCTCTCCGATTCAACTCTCTTCAGCTCCTCCCTCTCTCTCTCCCACTCATCCTCTCTCTCCTCTAGTGTGGCTCTTAGCTGCCTCACCTCCTCCTCTTGATCCTTCAAGAGGAGGTTAAGCTTTGTTACATCTTTCACAAACTGCTCTGCTTTCCTCCTCCACACCTTCACCTCCTCCTCCAGCTTCTCACACACCTCCTCCTGCTCTCTGGCTCTCCTTTTTGCTCCTTCACTTTGAGTTCGAGCCTCCTGCAGTTCTCTGACCTGAGAGGAGATCCTGCTTTCCCTTTCTCCTCCCTCCTTTTTCTCCTTCTCAAGGAGCACTCGGGTTTCTCTCAGCAGAACCTCAAGCTGCTCTTCCCTCACCTCCTTCAGCCTCAGTTTCTCATAAGCATCTCGACGCTCCCTCTCTCCCTCCTCCTCCTGCTCTTCTGACAGCCTCAGTCGAGCTTTCAGTTCCTCCACCTCCTCCTCCCTCTCCCTCACGGCACTCATCTGGCGCTCCAGGCTGCGCTCCCTCCGCTCCACCTCCTCCTTCATTTCCTCACACTCCTCTTTGGCCACGTTGAGCTTCAGCCTCAGCAGCTCCACCTCCCCAACCTTGTCCTTCAACTTCTCCATCTCCTCCTCCGCTCTCCAGGCTTCTTCCCTCAGCTGCTCAATCTCCTCCTCCTTTCTCTTTCTCCTTTCCCCCTCTTTGTCCTCCTCTAATATGAGGATTTCTTTCATCAGTCTGCTTGTCTCCTCCTCCTGCTTCTCCACTCTCTTCCTCCATCTTTCTATTTCCTCCTCTGCTTCACTTTTTTGCCTTTCCATCCCCTCCTCTCTCTCCTCCTTTTCCCTTTCAAGTCTCTCCATCCGGTCACAAAGTGCACTGATCTCTTCCTCCCTCTTCACCTCCTCTTCTGTGTACCTCATCTTTGTCCTCTGCACCTCCTCCTCCACTCTCTGCCTCTCTCCTTCAATCCGGAGTATTCTCTCCATCAGGTGGCTGATTTTTGCCTCCCTCTCCACCATCTCCATTCTCAGTCTCTCCATTTCTCTTTCTCTCTCCTTCTCCTCCTCTGTCAGTCCCTCTGTGCGCCTCCTCAGTGCCTCCAGCTCTCCGTCCTTCATCCCAAGCTCCTCACTCAGTGCCTCCCTCTCTCTCTGCCAGGCATCCTTCTCCTCCATCCTCTCTTCCGTCTCCTCTGTCCTCCTCAGCATCAGCTCTTCCATCTCTTCTGTCAGTCTCTCCATCTCCTCCTTCAGCGCCTCCCTCACCTCCTCGCTCTTTTTCTTCTGCTCTCTGTCTTCTCCTCTTCCGGCTGTCACTCTCTCCAGCTCCTCTTTTAGCCACTTGATCTCGCCTTCAGACAGAAACATAAAACTCATTAACTAACACAAATATGCAGAAAACACTATTTTATGGTGGCCCTAAGAGCACACGTGAGAAGTGATGCACACGTCCCAACACGCTTGTTGTTGAGACGGTTTTTCAGTCACAGCTCTATTAAGGTTCTCTTTCCGTCAGTGGTGTTGGAAAATGAGATAAAAAGAAGTGCTTTTGATTTATTTTAACATTGTGATCTCATGATTTAAATATTAGCATACTGGCTAATAACGTGTGCATCACCTTTAAGTGTCCTCTGGAGACTCCTCGGTTGTGTTGCGGTCTATTTACAGCACGTTTTTCAAATGTGTTGTGTTGTGGTCTTTGCAGTGCGTTTTCTAAATGCTGCACAAATGTTTGTCAAATTTTTGAAGATGTTTTCTTAATTTGCTTGAATTTAGTCTTTTTGCATGTGCTTTCTTAAGCTGCAGTGCTGTGAGCTTTCAGGGCCTCAACACTTTTTTTCCAAAGTCTTAATATATTCTGAGTACAAGTTCTTCTTATTCAGCCATAAATACGACTAAAATGAAGAGCTGGATACTGATACTACAAAGTAGAGTGCCTCACATAGACACAGCACCACCCTGTGTCCAGAGGTGGTGTGGCAGCCTTTCTGTGTACAGAGTGTGGTGAAGCTTTAAGTATGCATGAAGACAGATTTCATAATGCGGTGTATATTCAGCTGTGCTGTCTTCCACACTGACCTTGAAGCATTTGTTTGGCTTGCTGCAAAACAGCGACATGTGCATTCAGCTGATGTTTGTCCACCTCACACTGAGAGATCTGCTGCTGCATGTGACTGAGCTGCTGGTTGAGAGACACAGACATGCACCTGCGCAGAGACAGAGAGAGTTGGTCTGTTAAGCAGAGGAGGAGTGGTTTTAAAAGAGCAGTTAGTAGTTCCTTGCATCTTGAAGCTGCTTTCTGTCTGATGTCCAGCAGGGTGTGGCTTCACCAACTGTAAAATCAGTCTTATTGCATCTGAGAAAAGGTCTTACTTCTCAGCAGAAGTAAACAATGTAGTTAAAAGTTTGTTGTATGCTGACCAAAAAAAAAAAATTTTCCTGGATTAGAACTATGAGGATAAATGCTCCAGTTCACAGCCTGTTAGTCTGGATTAAATCACTCACCTGAGCTCCTGCATTTCCTCCTCCAGCTGCTCCCTGTGTCTCTGCAGACTCTCCTGCTCTTCCTGCAGCCTCCTGCTCTCTCTCTCTTGCTCCTCCTGCTGCCTGTCTCTCCTCCTTGCCTCCTCCACAGCCTGTCTCAGCTGCTCCTGCGCCTCCTTCAGCTCCCTGTTCACTGAGGCATGCTGGGAGGACAACTGAGGACCACAAACAGATCCTACATTACAAATCAAATAGACAAGCCACATGACCATCACCTCTTCTTTGCCGTTACCTCCTCCAGCTGGCCGCCATCCCTCTCCTTCTCCTCCATCAGGGAAGCCAGCTGCCTCTCCATGTCCTCCATCATTCTCTCCATCTCTGCATCTCTTTCTCTCAGCTGACGAATGACTTCAGTCTCCTCCTCTCTCTGCTCTCTGAATGACAGACACAAAATGATCATTGCCAGAGAGAGTCGGGGTTTATGACCAGGATTACAGATTTCATTTGATATTCACAAATAAAAGTTCTTTATTTGTAAATAGATGTGGATTAAAGGCTTAATTCTGAATTTAAATGTTAAATCCAGGACAAGGAATTACAGTAGAAACCTACCAGTAGAAAAATCTCACCTGAGCTGGCTGCAGTCCACGTTTAGGGTTGTGATCTCCCTCTGCAGAGAGCTGACCTCTGACCTCACATCCTGCAGCTGTGATTGGCTGTTTGAAAGCTCACACTCCAACTGGAATCAAGACACAAGATTTTTTTTCTTTATGTGGTGAATAACTTCCTGACTGACACACAGCAGCTGCACAACGAGTTGTCCTACCTGCAGCAGCTGTTTGTTCAGCTCTCTCTTGTCTAATGACAGAGCTGAGCTCAGGGCCGCCATTTTTTCCACAGCATCCTGAGCTTCCTCCAATTCCCGCTTCAACACACACTCAGAGGTTGAGAGAAGCAACACACTCTCCCTGGACTGAAGGAGGGGCACAGAGAGGGGATTAATCATTACGATTAATACACAAGAACCAGATGATTCACGTTAAACGTCCCTGAAATGGTTTCCATGTTACCTTCTGCAGGGCGTCTCTTGAGTCAGCAGCTTCCTCTTCGGCTTTCTGTCTGACCAGTTGCTCTCTCTCTAACGACCTCTACAGGAATAACCACAGAGGAGACAAACAGAGGTCAGGAAAGGAAAGCAGATACAAAAAAAAGAAGAAGCAGAAGCAGCTTCAATCCTGGTTTGTTACCCTCAGAGTGTGGATCTCCATTCGGTGCTGAGATTCTCTTTCTGACAGCTGAACGTTCTCCAGCAGCTCAGTCTCCACTCTGAAATGAAAACAGTTTTAAAATCATTGACAGATTCATCTCTGTTTGAACTATCATGAAATCACATCCTTAAAAAAATGAAATTCAACCCCTTTTAGACGTTTTGAGAATTCAATTTCTTACCGTCTTTGTGTTTCTGACTCCAGCTGAGTCACTCTCTCCTCCTGTCTGTCTCTCTCCTTCTCCAGCCTCTCCATCCCTCTCTTCCACCCCTCCTCTCTCCTCTGCACCTCCTCCACCTGCCTGTAGAGCAGAGAGGATGCCTCGCGCTCCCTGACACACACAAACAAATGCACACAAACATGCAAACAAATTAGTTTTATGACTTTAGTCAAACATGAGCCCTAAATAAAAGCACAGATTGACAGCTGAGGTCAGAATAGGATGAAAACAATTGACCTGCTGAGGGAGTCCAGGGCATGTGTGAGCTCCAGCTGTGTGTATTGTGTGTGTGCTTGCAGCCGCTGGTTGTCGTCCTCCATCTGTGTGAGTCGCAGCAGAAGAGCTGAATTCTCTTCAGCAAGTCGCCGCACAGACAGATCTGCCCCCTGACAAACCAAAGATACACACACCTCTTTATTATGATAAATTACAGTGTTTTATAATGTAAGCTACCATTTCCAGTGTACCTTGAGTTGAGTAAAAAGTACTGTACCATCAGGAGGGAGCAGAGAGCTAAAATGTAACTTCATACTGAACATCCATGATGTCTGACCTGCAGTTCCTGGTGTTTCCACTGCAGGGCGCTCTCAGTGTGGGACAGGACAGACAGAAGTGAGGACAGATCCTGACTGAGGAGGTCTTCTGAGGACACACACAGAGACCTGCTGCTGCTGCTAGCCAGGACTCTGGACTGGAGACAGACACAGTGTGACCTCTGACCCCTGATGTCACACACACACACACACACACACACACACACACACACACACACACACACACACACACACACACACACACACACACTTACCAGTTTGACTACAGCCTGACTGACAGACTGCAGCTTCCTCTCCGTTTCTTTGAGTCTCTCCATCTCCTGCTCTCTCTCCTCCCTCTGATCGCCCTCCACCTGCAGAGAGCGAGAGAGCTCTGCGATCCTTAGAAAATGAGAGAGAGAGAGAGATGTTCATTTAGTAAATGACAGTCCTGTTGAGAGTCACACAGACCAGGAAGCAGGAGAGGAGTTCAACAAAGATTTACCTCTCAGTCAGCTGTGAAACTTCTGTCTCATGAAGAAGCCTCAGCTCTGAAACGTCCTTCTCCCTCTTGTCCAACCTCTGCGCCTCCTCCTCCTCTTTGTGCTCCAGCTCGCCCAAGGAGAAGGTTCCAAGAGTGGAGGAAGAAGTGGGAGGAGCAGGGAGCAGGGTGGAGGATAGAAGGGGGGAAGAGGGAGGCGCAGGGAGCTCAGGGTGAGGCTCAGAGGACGGAGGTTTGATGGGAGGCGCGCTGAGCTGCAGAGAGGAGGAGACGGAGTCACAGCTGGAGAGGAGGGCGGAAGAGAGACGAGAAAACTCTGCTCTCAACTGCCAAAGATCCCTAAAAACGGAGACAGACTGGTCACCTTTATTTCTCAAAACATGAAGAAAAATGTCCACAAAAACAGATATATTAAGTCACTGTTTTCAAAGTGAACTCTCAAACACACACACACAAACAGGTGGTCATACCTGTCTGCTGCAGTTTTGACGGTGTGACAGTGCTGTCTGAGAGTGACCACAGACCTCCAGACTGAGAGCAAGCGAGCCTGCTGCTGACCCACATGACCTGACAGACTCTGTACACACACACACACACACACACACGCACGCACACGCACACACACACTTTTACAATCAGGAAAGGATGTATTCAGATATTTGCAACATCAAATATAAACCCAAACTGACCTCCCTCTCTCTGTGCCAATCACTCTCTCTGTGCTCCGCCTCCTCCACAGCTCTTGTCCAATCAGATGTCAGCTTCTGGACATCCTCCCTCAGGGCCTGGTTCGCCTCCTCTGATTGGCTGAGCTTATCCCGTAGAAGAGAGTTCATATCTGCCAGACCTTCTGACCTGATGATAGACAGAGTAAACTCACACACAAAATCACAGAAAAACACATATCTACACACACATCTACACACGCAGACACACACCTCTGTTGTTCCTCCTCCAGCCTGATGAGGGCGCTCTCAAGAGAGTCACTGTGTTCATCTTTGATCCTTCGCTGCAAATAAAAAATGACCATACATCACTACAAACCCTCTCATGTGATGTTACAGCTGAACTTGTATTTCTGCACCAGAGTTTTTAGTATCACTGTTTGAATGATCCTGTACAGGTGTTCATCCTGGTTTTACAGTATCACTTGTGTATATTGCAAGTGCTGTAGTTCCTACAGATGGAGACTGACCTCAGTGTTGATCAGTTGTGTGTGTTCCTCGTGCAGCTGTAGTCCCAAACGTTCACACTGCTCTCTGTACTCCAACAGCTGCACACACACATAAATTAATGTCCCTTCAGAACACACTCCTAACCACCTGGAATATTACTATGAAGAACAATATCTCCCTTAAAATTAAAAGAGTGACGTAAAAAATGAGTTCATTCATCTTTAAAACTTATTTTAAACAAAATCCTTTGGTCTCACCTTGTTTTGTAGTCTGTGGATGAGCAGAGCCTGCCTTGCCTCCCTCTCTCTCCCCTCCCTTACCCTCTTCTTCCACTCCTTCATCTCTCCCTCCACTCGCAGAGAGAGCGCGAGCGAGGGAGACACAGTTTGGCACAGCTGGAAAGAGAGAGAGTTGTTATAGATAAATCTTCCCTGATGGTCAAATCATCTCCCCCTTCCTCTTCCCTTCCTCTCCCCTTCCTCTCCCCTTCCTCACCCTATCGTTGAGGGCTCTGCTCCTGGACTCCAGTTCCTCCCTCTCCGCCCGACTCTCGGCCAGCTCTGTGTGCAGGCGACACAGCTCCCGATTGAGCTCATCCTTCTCCTGCTGCCATCCGATCAACAGGCCTGGATCCATGATGATGGGTTGACCTTATTAACACAGAAGGTGCCTGTACAGTAATACAGAACATTAATCACTCAGTAAGGGAGTGGAACACACACACCATGTGCTCACAGGATCAATATCACAGCTCCAAAACTATTTATTTTCTTCTTCTTTCTCTTTCTTTCTCTTGCAAGGTGATTAATCCTGTAAATTTTGAGGAAATCACTACTGACTCCTGAAAAAGATTCACCTCACACAGAGAGCTTACAGGTGGAACTCCTTCAAAAATGTTGAGAAAATAAAACAACCTAATCCGACACAGAAATACAGAATGGCTTTACCTTAACAAGGTACTATTTGAGCCAGATACACCCACAGAATTTATTGTCTTGAGTAAATTCCTAAATAAATAGTGGTTCCTAAGAGAGCCATTCGACCCTGCCAGTGAGTGCCTCACACTGTCAGCATTCTCTCTGGGCTGTTTAGGTTGCTGGAGTGACACTAAGGCTGCAAACAGGGGATTCAAAGATCTCTGGTAAGATCAATCATTAGACTTCAGGCACAGGCAGGTTGCATACAGTAAACACTACGGTATATTGAAAAAAGCACAATATGTTTCACCTTTTAAAGTAAAGTTAAACACTGTGTAATTGATTGCTGTAGCCTAAGTGGTGTCACTCCTTTGTTTTTAAGTCTAATGTCAGAGGGTGACATGTGGGACTAAACCTATCTTCAGTCGATCTAGTGTGAGGTAAAGAGGTAGAGTTGAGGCTTTTAACCTCACAAACAGCTTCCACAATAGTTTCATTTCAAGTCAAGGTTGCAACTTCAGTTTAAGTCCAAAAGAGCATTTCAGACATCAACAGTAACATTTTCATCCAGAATAACCCCATTCATAGATCACAATCAAACTTCCCTCAAGAGAAAAAAAAAATCCAAAGATCATGACAGATTTCAACCAACCAGGTATTAGTAGTGATTATTTCAATTCCAGTTATCAGAAAAATAATAATCACTCCAGAAGTCCACAACTTTGTTTTTAGTTTTTAAATTCAAAGTATTACAGATATCTGAAATGAGGAAGAGCTAGGAAGAGCTCTACAGCAGGGATGAAGACACAGTTTTGACTGTGGTGGAAATCTAACGTGACAGACAGAACTCTGCTCCAACAAAACAACATGAAAACACACAAGACTGAGGTGGCAACATATGGAAACACCAACAAACAAGGTAAAGATAATTTAATTAAGCAATCGAGCTACAGATAACTCACACTGATTTGGCCATAAGGACTTACTGCTATGACAACAGCACCGAGAGAAATGTAATCCAGTTGTGAGGAGCAGGATAATCCGGATCCGGGTTATCTCGGGTAATATTATGAACTCACTCTCTCTTCGACCCACCTCAGAAAGAAGGAACTAAACTAAAATAAATAAAACCACAACAACAGCTTCGATTAGAATATAGAGCTATAAAAACCACAATAACTAATTTCATCTGAGATAATCTGCACAGTGAGCCGGACTGCTGCAGCAGGACAATAGATCTGAGGTTGACCGTCTGTCAGATCATAATGAGTTTACAGTTAATCCCTCTGTTCACCTGCGAAGGAGCACACCTGACAGACACACACCGCACACATACAGCCTCACCACCGACTCAAAACCGTGTCAAACTGCCAAAACAGAAAACAACAGACAGACAGAAACAGAAACAAATTATTTTCGAGGATTTAAAGTGACTGTTACAGTCTGCAGCTAACCGTTAGCGTCCTAACAGCAGGGTAATGATAGTCAGCGGGGTAAAGAAAGCTCTTACCTGAAGCTCTCAGAACAGCTTCGATCACAAAGTGTAAGAAAATAACATTTCAACGGTTTCAAACTTTAGTTCAGGAACTTCGTTTCACCCATTCAGCTAACCCGACCTGTTGATGTTAGCACATTCAAACCGGGAAACCTGACCTTTCACCCCGTCATGTGACCAAACATTGCTCTGTAAAGTTCAAACAGCGACACCAGACGATTTGGAGACGTCAGAACATCCGTTTGCATAAAAAAAATACATTTGTAAGTTTTTATTGCAGTTTATAATGAAACAAACATAAAAATATAAATTATTGTTATTAAAACAATACATTATAAATGAACATTGATAGAGAGCAGACTAACTATGACATATATACATATATTTTATAACAAATACAGTGAAAAATCTGAATATAAAGTTATACTTTCATGACAAGTTAAATAAGAACAAATAAAGATCAAACTACTGCTTTCTCAGAAAATCAGATATGAAGTAGCTTATTCATCATTTAAATATTTTTGATTTCTTCAGCATAAAACCAGTATAATATTACTCAAAGTAAAACAGTGTAAAATAATTCAGTCACTCTTCCCCATGTGTCACCGGTCCTATCAAAGCTCCTGTGAAGAACTCTCACTTTGTGCTGATTTTGGCACATATGTGCAGCACTTCTTAGCGCTTTGCTGATTTTTGTTTCTTCATTTTTTTTCCAGACAAAAATGATCACATCTATGTCAACACATGTTAACACTAAAATGAATCATTCATGAACATTGTCAAAAAGGCCAGTTCAGTAGCGTGCAATGCATGTACTCAACTGACACCTACCACCCACCAGTGGGTTAAGACATTACAAACTACTATGAAGAAATTATCATTTGTGCTGCTTATGGTCAAGTTTGCTTTGTAGCTTTTAAATATGCATTGTTATTTATTTCAGTCGGTTTCATAAGCAGATAAAAACTCCTTACAGGAGTTTTGAAGTTCTTCATTAGAAGAATAAATGGTTTATTATGATTTTATAAACAAGTCTGTTAAAGTCACCTCACAAACACACCTTAAGTTTTATGACTTCTCTGTTTCATGATTATCGGTGTATTTTTATATATTGGAGACAATGAGAGGAGTTCAAACTCAAGCTGTTTATTAACTGGGACACTTTAAGTTGATGTTCAGTTGCGTGATGTGACGTGTGTCACATTAGCTTCTGACCTTTTCCAGATGAGGTGGGTCAGTCTCACCGTTTCACTGCAGGGCTGAAAGTGAGACTGACTCCACCCTGTGCTCAGTGGCTGTGCTCCATCACGTTAGATTTTAAGCTTTCACCTTTGTATTATTTCTACTGATGTCATATGTGATGTAATTCCTCTCAAAGGTTGACTGTATTTTGAGCACTACCTGCAGGGTTGATGAGACTTTTTATAAACAGCTTTACAAAGTCTGGTCAGTGTCACTGTTTTCTGCATTTGATGCTATAAAATTGGCTCTAACACCAAGACTGACAACTCTGATGACCAATGAGGCTCCTGCAGCACTGTGTGCATTGTCGAAGGATCAAGAGCCAAAGGTTGCAGATCCAGTCTTTACCTCCTGAGTTTAGAAACTTTTCTGAGCTTGAAGGCGGCATCTGCAGAAGTTTTAGAGTTCAAAGGTCAAACTCTAAAGTTTAAGTTTGATGTAATTTTCTTCAGTACGTCCTGAGTCTGAAAACCTTGCTGAGCCTGGAGGTGGCGCTGGAGTAAACCAAGAAGGAGCCCTCATCAGTGCTGAAGTGTTCCCAGTCTCTGCAGCCAAATGTGGGCAGACTGTGGACTGGAACGAAGCCCTCGTAGCCCTGCCACCTGAAAAAAACGACAACATATTCAAAGTGGTAAAGCACCTCTAGATGGAGAAAATCAAATAGTTACAAGCTGTGACAGGAGGTACACACCTGTAGACGATGCTGTTCAGAGAGTACGAGCTGCCATCATGAGAGTTTGCCACAACCAAGAACTTCTCATCTCCTATGGTGAAGAACTCCCAGTCCACAGCGCTGAACACAACAACACAGAATATTATAATTCAGGCTAATACAGTTACCACATGTGATGTTTCATCAGGGGCTTTTTTTCATTCTTTTAAAAGTTTGCTGGGTATTTAAACAAATATGATAAATAAAACAGCTCAGACTGGAGCTGAATTACTCTGTCTGGTAATCAGACTGTTTATAACACCTGTGTAACCATTCAGATGGTTACCTGTATGTGAGGATTTCCTGGAAGCGGATAAAGGTCTGAGTGAGCGTGTTGAGCTCGTACACAGTGGAGTTGATGCTGTAGAGACTTGGGCCACGGCCTGAAATCATCTGGCTGTTTGCAACAGCCAGAAAGAACCTGCCATCGATCTGAAACGGCTCCCAGTCTGTCGCTCCAATCGTCTGCAGTGAAGAAACACAGATTTTAACATGAAGCTGATTTTCACTGATTTGTGTGTAATGATTGCAACTGCCTCTCGAGGACGCCATCAGAGTTTTGTCTTCTATAATCCACCTGTGAATGTTACTGAGGTCTATTTGTAGATCTATTAAACCTGGTGTAAACATAGAGTTAATGTTTAATGTCCTCAGTCTGTTTCTGTCAGAAGTCGAATTAAAGGTTCAGAAAGTTTTCATGAAGCTTAAAAACTTTTTCTGTGGTTTTAAAAATCCAATAAAAGTCTTCAAAGATGATCCGCCCTGAAGGATGAGTTTAAACAGCCAGCTGATGGAAACCCCCTCACTCACTCACTTACACACACAGTAACGCAAACACTCTAAAACACACACACACACCTGCACATGTGTCATTAATTACACTGCTCTGGTTTCCTGAGTTTTAATTGGAGGGTTCGGTTACCTTTTTGATCAGAGCTTCATGAAGAAATAGAAACATTTTCATAAGTTTGACTTTATGGAGCTTCTTTCATGTTTGTGTCTGTCATCATATTAATGTTGTTATGAGAGTTTGACCGCTAACTGCAGGACGTCCTGCCTGCAGGTTAATGACAGGAGCAGGAAACACTCGGCTCACAGTTTGCAGGTCATGTTAAAGATTTCTGGTCCTCAAACAGCTGCAGATAAATTGCCGGAGATGATTCAAAGCTCAGAAAGACCACAGGTCGACCTTTTCTTCTTTCAATAAATCCACAAAGTTTGAATTCATAATAAGAATAAAATCTGTGAAGGTGAGTCTAACAAGTTAAAGTTAAAACATTACAGATAAAATGCAAAAACATTAAAGATAAAAAACTCCCGATGACACTGAGACTAGTCCAAAAAAAGGCACCAACATCACCAAGAGCCATGAGCCTCTAGTAACACCTTCAGTCTTAAATATCACCTGTAGATGTTCCTGCAGGTGAGTCAGCAGCTATTTTCACTTGCTGTGGTTAAATGATTCACAGTGATTACTGAGCTCATCCTCTTCATCATGTCTGTCTGCTCTCAACACTGCTGTCATCCTACTGTCAGGACTCTGCACCTCCACAGGTAAAGACTCACAGGTCTCACAGACTGGCCATTTCTAACTAACACTGATGGACTAATGAAGCTGAAAAGAGGGGCCGTCTTATCAAAAGGGTTGTCTCGTGTTCAGAACGGTCCAATATTTTAGAGAAGATATGAAATGTAAGTTCAAAGCATCAAATATCGAAACTTGTGTTTTCTGTGTTACCAAAAAATACATCTAAGTTTTGGACTATGATGAGATAAAGTCGGGGTATTTGTAAAATAAAATCTCACACTCACCGGGATGTTTTGGAAGACCTGGAAGCATCCATCCAGCCAGACGTAGACGGAAGAGCTGATAGTGGTCGTCTGACCGTTGAAGGTGTTGGCTACCACCAGGAAGTGATACGGTCCAACGGTGAAGAACTCCCAGTCGTACGCTCCAGACGTGGACAGAGTCTGATTCACCTCAAACAGCTGGGGGACAGCAGATGGTGAGATGGCATACAGCAAAGGTTGAATTAAATGAGGACGGTAGATATGTGGGAGCAGACAGGTCCTCTGTGAAACAGGTGGAGCAGAGACTCAACAGCGTTACCTTTGTGTTGGTGTTCCACCTGTAGACCACACTGTGGATGTTGTGGTTGGAGTCTCTGGCTGAAGACACAAAGAGAATCATTTTAATCACTTTAAACCTCAAAAAATGTCCTCTGTAAAAATACTGTCCTGTGCAAAATCACGTGGGGATTGTTTTTATTAAAAAAAAACTGTCTCAGTTTGTTCACCCTGAAACACTTTAAGGTTTATGCAAATTAAACTTCCATTATAGTAAGCGAGACCTCGGTGCAGATTTTGAGTTTGTGAAGTCTGATTGCAGGGTTTTACTTTTAACAAAGTATTTGTACTTTCATGTAGTACTTCTTTCCCAAAGTGAAGGATCAGAGCATCTGTCCAACCCCTGAAAACATCTGACATGAAAAGAAAACCAACAGCACACGTGTGTGTGGGTGTGTTCTAACCACAGTACACCTGCATCAGCTGGCCCTTTCTATCCCTCTCTTTGCCTCTTACTCTTTTTCTCTCTGTGTTTTCTTTCAGATGGTCTGATCAGAGTGTGTTTTATCTTTACACACACACACACACACACAGTCAGTAAGCAGGTGGAGGCGTGTAGGGTAATCTGGTAGACTAATTTTAATGTTGTCACTTACAGTCTTCCTCTCAAACAGACAACCAAACAAACACACCCGCTCCTTTGCTAACTGTTCAAAATGCGAACTTGTGTAAAATGCTGCTGCCAGGGTTTTAACACTTAAAAAATGACCACATCACTGCTCTTATTAAAACTCTGCGCTGGCTCTCTGTTTGTTTTATAATTGATTTTTTTAAGTTCTTTTACTTGTTTTTAAGGCTCTTCACAAAATTGCTCCTCCATACATCGCACACCTTATTTTGTTTTACATTCCACCTGGATCATTAAGATCCTTGAATGCTTCCCTTTTAAATGTTCCTTGTGTTTCCCGATCAAGCGCCAGCCAGAGAGCTTTCTGTTTTTATGCCCCAAACTTAAAACACAGCTTTTTTTAACCGAGCTTTTTATTTGGAATAATTTCTTTTTAGCACCAGACTTTATTATTACCTTTATCAGCACCATTACTTTTATCATAACTTGTTAATATCATTCTTATTATAATTTTATTAGTATATTTTACTTATTTTATTTTATTAATTTTATGTATTTTAACAGATTCTATAGTATTAATTAAAAGTTATACTTATTTTATTGCACTGATTTTACTTTTACTATTTTTAGTAAACTCTTCTCACAAACTGATGATTATCCAGTGTTTTTGATTTTCTGTGAAGCACTTTGGGCTGCATATTTAAATGTATGAAAGGTGCTAAATAAATAAAGATTAGTTTGAGTATTTTCCAGATCTCACCTCACTTCACGTTGACTGTTTTGTTTATCTGGCCAGTTTATGAATATTTGTATAACACCAAACTCTGCAGATCCTGTGATAAATAACTGAGTCGTCTGCCTAACATTAGATTTTTTGGGATTTTTTTTTTTAAAGAATTATTGTGCTTCACGTCCCAAAACTCATCCACAGAGTCACATCATGAGACGCTTACATCTCCCGCTCACCTCGTCTGTGATTGGCTACCACGAGGAAGCTGCTGTTGTGAATCTGAAAGGCCTCCCAGTCCAGAGCTGAATGAGTCTGGATTGTCTGGTGACGGACGAAACGTCGTCGACGTGGATTCCAGCGATAAATTACTGACAGCTCAGGCTCCACCTCCTTGGAGTTCGCCACCACGAGGAAAATCTGACCAAGAAATGCACAAATATCCAGCAACTGTAACACGATCAACTTTAATCCATATTCTTCAGTGTACTTTGAGACTGTACTTTGCATGCCAGTGTCTCCAGTTGTTTTTATCATTTGCTTTTAGACATCCTCTCTCTATACAGTGAATACCGATAGAGCTTTGTGTTAACACCTGTTGGTGTGTATAGGTATATATGAACCTCACACACACTGTACAAACAAAACCAGCCCTGTGTGAACACAAGGGCTCAAATAACCTCCGCTGCTTTTGTCCCACTTTCTCTTTCTTTGACTTTTAAAGACTGTGAGTGTGAGCAGTTCATCCCGAGAAGATAAAAGCCTGAAAGCTTTAGAGTCACAAGTCAAGCACAGGCCACAGGTCACAAGGTTAGAGTTCAACCTGAGGTCAAATACAGCCGTTAAAACTTTCTAATTCTGCAGCTCTCACCTTGTCATCGATGGTGAAGTGTTTCCACGCTCGAGCCTCCTGAGTGCTGATGTTCTGGTAGAGCTGAAACGACCCGTCCTTCCATTTGTAGATCCCCGACCCAGGCCGAGAGTCTCTACAGGACCAGACCAAGAGGGTTACCAGGATGGTCCTTTACGTCTTAAAGACTTTTCTGTGGCCAGATAACCAGATGCTGTTTCTCCTGACGTGTTTCAGTACCTGTTGGCTGCAGCCAGGAACAGGCCTTCAGATGGGATGGAGAAGACCTCCACATCAAAGGTTTCTGAGTTGGTGTACAGATCTTGGTAGTCCTCCACATAATCCAGACGCTGCTTATCTGCAGAGGAGATGTGAAGCAGGAGAAGAGACACGGTAAGGGTAAAGTTTTAAAAAATATACAGCCACAACACAGTTTACCTGCACACCACTTCATGACTTTGATGTTCCAGATTTTAAAAAGTGGTTCACAGATAAGTAATTTCTTTTTTTAGATTCTGCATCAAACAGAGCAAAAAGAGCCAAATATTCCCAGGTGGAGGACTCACTATGCAGTAGCGCCCTCCATGTGAGTCCGTCACAGATGAACAGGTCCTTTCTTTGAGCGTTGAACCACAGCTGCCCTTGTTCTGGTCCTGAGCACCGAGGAGGAGTTCCCAGAGTCACTCTGGCCTCTGCCTCTGAAACGCAACATCACAACCAACAAAACATCTTCAGGAATTCTGCACGTAGAAAAACTTAACATGAAATGATGAGGTAATATCTTCAACCCCCGACAGTCAGAGCCTCCAGGTGGATGATGGGAGTTGATGCAGAGCGGCAGTGGAGTAGCAGTTAACTGAAGTACTGTCAGATAAAAAATATTGATGTCAAAGTGGAAAGACAGGAGTCAAATGAGTTAATTAGGTTTTAAATGTTAACATGTTATCATCGGGTCACTCTGGGGTTGAGAGACAGATTATTTATTTTGATGGAAAGTCCCTCTCCCACAGGAATAATCCCACAGTGACAGAGCAGCAGCATTTCTCAGCTGTCAGCTCCACGTCTGAAACTTAACAGTAACTGTATCTGAGCGTGTGGTTGACAGATGGAGCTGAACTGACAGCTCTGCGTTAATGAGGGGAGGCTAATGAAAGCCTTCGTCACTCTTTAAACCACAAGTCTTCATTAAGAGCAGACAGAGAGAGATGACTCCAGCATTATTAGACTTCAGTCGACATCACCTGAAGGTAGAGCAGACTGATAACAGACAGAGAGGCTGCTGATGAGGTTTAACCTGCCCGAGGACACGGCAGCCACTGATTCACCTCACTTACACACTCTGCTACAGGGGAACCCCCATCATTGTTCATACACTCACCTTTATATGGAACTACACTTCCCATGATGCCTTGGGGAATGTAAATAAGAAGCATAGTTATGTCATGAACTCAGGGCTGATCGAGAGCCCTGCTATCACAGAAGGACTTACTCATGTGGACTGGGTTAGCATATTTTAGCTACGATCTGTTGACATTAGCAACAAGCTGTGAGCAACAAATCATTACCTCTTAGCTTTAGCTTCAGTATTAGCTCAGTCTTATAGCATGATTTTATTAAATTCAAAAACATGAAACGGCTAAACTCAGCTCTGCAGAGTGAATAAACATCAGGCCTGATCTTCTCTCTGTTTGCTCTCACCTATGGGCAGGTTTGTACATCACACACACCTCAGACTGATGGATTGATTCAGGTTTTATAAACTCTGAGTCATAAAGAGTCAGATTTATATCAGAGACAGACAGAGTTAAGTCTGATCAGCTTTATTAACTGTCTGAGCCTCAGGCTGATCATTAAAAACACTCACTGATCAACTCCTGCCATTTGTTCTCTTTCTTTAGACATGTCTGATAGATCGATATCGTTCTATCAAGCTGGCAAGCTAGCAAGACATGTTAGCCCTCAAGCTATTGAAAAACAGATTTCAATCATCAACAAATAAAGAAAATTTACACAAAAACCTGATTAAATCATTATAAACTACCGGAACCAAATTTAAGACAATGTCCCCTTTATTCTCTGTTGGCATAATACTTTTTGTTAATGTAGAATTTATTTAATAATTTACGTAATAAATACAATTAGCTTTAGTTTTATGCAAATATCTTGGTTTGTGATTGTCTAACCATTTTTCATTCACTCATTTTAACTCTTACTTTAACATCATCTACAATTTTTAAATATCTGAAGTAAAAATCCAACATTTTTTTTTCTTTTTTTTTTTTAAGCTGAACGTTAGCACCTGTCTTCTACTTGCTGTTATGAAACACACATCAAACAAGAGGACGGACAAGACTGTCAGTCAAGCTGCTGTCAACACACACACACACACACACACACACACACACACACACACACACACACACACACACACACACACACACACACACACACTGGAAGCAGCTCCTCCATCCTGTCAGTCCATTAGTTTCTCTGGTTACTGAACCAATGATACCATCACAGCTAAAAAAATTGCACACACAGAGGTCACAGGGGTCAGAGCGCCCTGATGTGAACCTGGGATCTAAAAGGCTCTGTGTGACCAAAACAGTTTGAACTCTGTTTTTAGTTTTTAAATGTTCATATTAATTCAAAAACCATCTTCAAAGACACTTATCCTGTTGGCAGTTTAAACATCAATAATGGAACAAAACCTTACACTGTGATGATATTAGGACATATTCTGAAGTCACAGGGTTATTCATTTTGTACCGTTTCTTTGAAGATTTCCATACATTTATTTTGAAGAGACAACAGATAAATTTCTGCCACGACAGAACTTTACAGAACCTATTTTTTACTAACAAATCTAAAAATGAGTAGTTTCTAGAGTTTAGAGATTCTCGAGATTTGACAGCCTTTTAAAAAGGCTCTCCTCTCCTCACCGTATGGGTAAACTGGGCTGTGGTGGTCCGGCTGGAGTGGGGTAGACTTGAGGATTTGGGGGACAGACAGCTCAGCTAGGCTAGGGTTGACTGATGGACAAAGTCTGGGCGTGGCATCTGAACCAGGAAGTAGAACCAGCTGCCGCAGTAAACCCTGAACACAGACAGAACCAGGACACTTTTGAGATGATTTAAAGACTTTTTATTTTTGTGGGTTTGAATGCCTCTTCATTATGACTCACAGAGAATCGTCCCCTCATCTTCTTCCTGCTGCCGATGAAGAACCTGGAGCCTCTGGTGCTGAGAGCACTGGGGAAGGACTGGACCTGTTTACTGGGAGACATGAAACCATTTAATGTGACAGTCTGACTCCTTTTCTTTCAAAGACCTGACAAACATTCTAAAATCTTGCTTCAATTGACTTCACTTTTGGATTAAAGTTTTGTTTTAATTCTCATCTTGAGCCAATTAAATTAATCCGGCTGGGATTAATAAACTAGACCTGATGAGGTTGAGCTCAGTTTAAACTAAAAGGACTGCAATTCTAAACTAGATTTAGAGGACTCACAGCTCCAGAGGTAGTCCACAGTCGATGGTCAGTGTGGCATACTGTCCAGTGACGGCCACCACCAGTGTGTGCCAGCGGTTATCATCCAGCCCAACATCCTTAAAGGTGATCCGGCTCTGCCCACCAACACCTGGGGGTGTGACCAGCAGGTGGACGCTGTTCTCTGAGACACGTAACCCCAGAACTATAGAGTCAGATTCCTCATCCACCACAGAGAAGATGTACTCATTCCTCTGGAGGCAGAAAGAAGATAACATTAGAATAAATCACACTGGACTGGATCAGAACTGGATCCATTCAGCTCTTCTGGTTCACCTTCTGTCCCAGTCTCAGTATCTTGATGGTGCTGACCAATGAGAACTCTGAAGGGAAGTAGTCACAGTTGGTGAAGATTTGGGAGGAGGGGAAGCTTAGTGCTGAGGTCAGGACACCACCCAAGCGGAGACCTCTGGACCCTTTGGACTGAACCATCTGCAACTGATTGATCATGTGTTCATTTACCGTTTTCTGTTCTGAAGACATTCATATACAAAGCTATCCATCCTCCATCAGGTGCCTTACCTGTGTGGGCGGGGCTTGCCCTTGCCTTGGCAGGACTCTGGTCAGCAGGTCAAGAGGCAACAAATCTGAAAACACAAACTTTCTTCAATCCTTCAAAATATTAGTGCATAAACTTGTTCTTCTTTTCTACATCACGTTTCAACCCTATGCTATAAATCCACCAGGTCACTACTGTTACACAACAGCAGGCTTCATATTCAAATGTCTTTCTAACAGGATGTTTCCTCTAACTGTGAATGAGTGCTGTATCTCTCCTGTGGTCAAAGAGATTTTAATCTTAATCCCCTCACAGATATTATATGTAAATGATCGCTGACTGATGTGAAACTTGAGTTTATCTCTATTTAATTTCTCTATCTGTGGCTCCATTGGGGATCTGTCATAAAAAACAAAGGGTTATCAGATGCTAGCTGCTCAGGTTCCTCATGTAATGATAGAGACGAGAGAAAAGAGGGAATAAAAACTACAGACAAACAGAGTGGGCAGGGTAATAATTCTTGATTTAGGGAATTATCTCGGGGATACTGGACACACTTCTAAAATGTGTCAAAGTGTGTGGATGATCTAATTTGAGGAAATGAAAAGGGTAATGAGGGTATAACTGTTTCCAAACTGACAGCTACTGTTCGATGTCATTTTTTTTTTTTTTCGCTGGAGTTCCCCTTTAAGCTTCTATGAGATTGTGTGTGTTTTGTCGCTGCAGCGGGATCAATGGAAGATGAATGGAGGATGAGTGGAGGATGAATGAAGGGAGGGGACGACATGAGCAGAAACAGATCTCATATTTCAAAGACACAAAAAGCATGGATGAACAAAGCCACACAGAGATGTCAGAAACATGTGAAACACGCCTCTTTATGTCTGTGGTACTAATTTTTATATCATGAAACACATCTCCTCACACTTTAAGGTCTGTTTGACTCTACATGGGACCATGATCGACCCATTAAAAAAAAAAAAATAAATAAAATATATATATATATATATATATATATATATATATATATATATATATATATATATATATATATATATATATATATATATATATACGGTATATTGTGTAAACCTTGGAAGGAATGAAGGTGTCTGAAATTTGTCACTGAAGTGATTTTGTTTCCTCTGTACCTGTGCAGGGTCTCCAGCTCTGGCTTTGGACTCTGGCAGTGAGCAGCACCCATGTCAGCAGCAGGAGGCGACACAACAACATCACTCTTTTGTGCCTCCAATGATGTGGGTTTGATCCCATGTCACCGGTCTGCTTCTTGATTTAAATCGCTCACCATCATTGTCCAGATTGTAGAAAACCTTCCCCAGGACGACGTTCAATCTGATCCTTTTATAGCCGTTTTTAATCAAACATCTGTGAGAATATATGAGAATATGAGATATAACACAAAACAACAAGAAGATATCGTTCAACTAAAGTCATGACAATAAGGTTTATGGAAAAACAATTCACATTGCTTTTTCTTCCTGGATCACAAGTTGGACATTTTAACATGGGGCTCTATGGAGACTGACTCACTGCTGGACACAGCCTCTAGTGGACACTCTGAGAACTGCAGTTTTTTTTGCTTCTATTTTCCTTTCCTGATGGTTACTGCTTTCTAAAAATGCACACAAAGCAGATTAAAATGCTCTTTATTCTTCATCAGTGTCTGCAGGTGTACCCGCTGCAAACCACATGAATAGTTGTCACACTAAAGATCGGCAGTGACATTTCTAGTAATACCACTACTTCACTTTATTACATCAAACACACTGATTTGTAAAAAAAAAAAAAAAAAAAAAAAAACAACTAACTTTTAGTTCAAAGAATAAAAGCTCTTCCACCTTGGCAGACTCTTTCCTGGGAGTCAAAGCCCAGGGTGTAACCTGTCTGTCTGAGATCTGACAGCTGAACATTCAGAGGTCTCAGGTGAGAGAGGACTCAGAGGGACCCCAAAAGATAAGACAAAGATAAAATCCACGAGTCAGAAACCTCAAACATGAAAATCTGAAATATATGGTGTACAAAACCTAACAAGATGTTTAAATGACAGCAAAAAAACAGGTCCTGTTTGGTCTCAAGTCTGCCTCAGGACCAATTAGCAGGTTTGTGTCTGTAGGTTTTAGTACCTGTTCAGAGCCCAGCTGTTGTCTCTGCTGCTATTTGTGTTCAAAACCCCAAAAGTTCAGGAGAATCCAACATCAACAAGAGGACGGTGTTTTTCTTCTTTTAGTTTCACACCTCGATGGCCTCCTCTAAAAGTCCTTCTTCATTTCTTTGCCTCTTTGAAATGGTGCAGAAAGTAAATGGGTTTTTTTTAAAGTCCTTATTTCAACAATCCTTTCAGATGAAATCCTCTCAGAGAAGTTGTCCATGTCTTTTGTCCTGTCTTGGACAAATTTCTTTTTACTTTTCAGCTGCAAAATTCATCACCCAAATACTGATGACAGAGAAACTGTCTCCTTCTTCAAATTTTTTGAAACGTTGTCTTCAATAAGTGTCTCTCTTGGTGGTCTCAGAAACATTAAGATCCATCAATCCTCGATGTCCACCGGTCATTATTTCTAATTCAAATACTCCAAACATGTGATCATTGTCCTCTTTCAGCCTTTTTTCCCTTCAAAATCACATCACAAAGATCCAAAATTGGTTCTGTTGATCAACGATCTTTCAGGCATTAAGAAGATGCAAACATCTACGTCTCTTAACAACCATTCCATCAAACTCCAATATTCTTTCCTTCACATCTCTTTCTTTTGAGGAAACATGATTTTGCTGCAGAAGTCCATCCTTACATACTCCTGTAATGATGAAAAAAATCAGATGAAGCCTTCAGAGTGTTGAAAAAAAGCCTCTGAGGTCTGCAGAAAGCTCAGACTCACTGACAGAGCAGATGACTTGATGAGGTTCAGGCACAGGTGAGACTCACTGAGGAGAGAGAGAGTTAACCTGCAGGTGAGACTTGCTTGCTCGCCCGACATTTAAATATAAAAGACAGGGAGGAGCTGGAGAGAGAGAGAGGGATGGGAGAGAGGGAGAGAGAGAGGGAGAGAGAGAGGGAGAGATGCCTCCTCTTTGAAAACTTTGATCCACCTGAAGACAAACAGTGAGAGAGAGAAGAACACCTCTGAATCAAAGTTTAAAGATTTTGAACTTTACATGTTAGATGTAAACAATCAAACATTTATCCTTTCAGTATTTTACTTTACAGACAAATGTGACCTGTGTCATATCATGCTTTTACAAGAATAAACTACAATGCTCAGGAGAGGAAATTTTGGCAAGTGGTGTGTTGATTTGGCACCTCCTGTGGGCAAACTCAGCATACTCACTAGACTAACATCAGAACTAGCAGAGACTCAGGTTACTGTTCCAAAAATACCATCAACTGGTGTAATGAGAGATCTTTACCTGGAAAAAGGTAAAAAAAAAAATTCACAGATTATATCATTTTATGCTAGTGCTACAGCTACTGCTGCTTCATACCTCTTCAACATATCTGGGATGTGATAACAAATTCTCAGGTGGCTTAAAGTTTAGATTTGTTAAAACTTCAGTTTTTTTTTCCTTCCCTAATGATTTCTGAATAATTGCAGCACACGTTTTGTAAAATGCTATCATGTTATCCTCTGAAACTGCGAAAAACATCCACATTAGGTGCCATTTTTATTTTTTTGCTCACAAAAGATGAACCTTTGGTTGTGATCCCATTGTGTATCAATCACCTGAGACTTCTGTTAACGTTTTTAAAATGTTGAATACATCTGCAGCCATCATGGTGTGAGTACTGACATGTTTGGAATAAAATCTAAACACTAAATGCACTAAATACAGTTTCAGAGAAAATTTGGTGTGAGATGAATCAGGAAAAGAAGATGAGGAGAGAGAGAGAGATAAAGAGAAGAAGAAGTGACTGATCTCTCTCTCTCCCTTAGGTGTGTGATGATCAGTAAAGAGGAATTTCCCAGGTGAACAGTATCCCCGCCTCCTGCCTGTCTGACCCGCCATCCCGCCTCTCCATATGCTGACACACACCTGAGAATCAAACACACACTGAGCTGATGTGACATCACAGAGCTCACCTGAGTGAATTTTCAACCTTCGGATGGAGCTGGGCAAACATCTTCCATCCATTATCAGTTTTTGACTTCACATCATTTCTGAGTTATTTATAACATTTAAAATATAAAGTTCATGAAGCAATCAGCACAAATGGATTTATTAATTCCGACTATAACCACCGTGAGTTGTCGTCAGGTCTTTGGGGTTAAGAGTTTGACGTTTACTTAGACATGAAAAGCTGGATCAGGTCTGATGTGAAGTCTGTGGATTCAGTTAAACCCTGAATAATCCAGGTTTAAACCTGAACCTGGATCCAGTCCAGCAGGCAGAGACACGAATGAACCCAAAGACACAGGAAACTAAAACATAAGGATCATCTTTTTAAGTATAATTAAAATCTTAAGTAAAAACTGAGTCCTTATCTGATCCGTCTTCAAAGGTTTTAAAGGTAAATTTGGTGCATTTTGAATCCCTGTTTGATACCTCATTATCCTGGTCTAATAAGGGTGATGATAACGTGTCTGAGGCTCGCTCCATCAGGAGTTCACAGTGTTGTATGCGTGGAGGGTGTGGTGGAGATCGAAGCAGATGTACTGACCGACAGAGGTTTAAAAAATCTGAGGATTTACGGCTGAAACTAAACTTGAACTCAGTGACTGCATCTCTACACGTGCGTTTCTGCATCATGTTTTGAGATTTTGAGCAGCTGAAGGAGACTGTGGTGAGTCCCTGTCAGAGTTCAGACTGAAACTGAATAGTAAAGTTTCTTCTGCAGACGAACGATAAGAGCTGAAAAACATCCAAACACCCACAGAGAACAGAGGAACGCAGGCATGTGAAGCTGAGAGCAGATAACATCTCTCTAAGTGTTTCTGGAGGAATAATCCAAACACACACTTCCTCTATAAGCACACAGGTGAGTGATAACGCTGAGATAACACCTGTAGAGGAGGAAACACTTTATATATGTGTGTGTGTATGAACTGTAAAGACAAACTCTCTAATCCCAGCTAACTGAAGGAGTGAACACTGAACCAAAACGGGGCCGACAACTGCTGACGGAGAATAAGACATGCAGAGTCTGCACCGAGTGCTGTTACAGTAACTAATGTCTTTAAACACACACACAGGCGGAGCAGGTAATGACAGTGTCCGTAAACACACAGCTTTAGCAGCACTAATGGCCTGTCTGCACACACTCTGACAGTAACTGATATGTGTGCGTGTGTGTGTCTTTGATGCTAAATGTTGTAGTCAGAGGCAGGTTCAGACAGGAAGCCGATGAGATCAAACGTATCACCTGACCCAGGTACGCTCGCTTTTTAAAAAAGCTTTATTTCTATAAACAGACAGACAGAAGTGTTTCCTCGCTATAAACTGCTACTGAAAATCCACTTCACTGTGATAAACCTTCACATGATATAATACCCATGAGCCTCAGCTGAAAGCGCTGATAGCTTTAAAACTTGAGGCCATGGCTGCTGACTCTTTAATTCACTGCTTTAATTTAACTCAAAGAAATAGCTTAGAAATAGCTTTAAAATTTAAAGCTCTGTGATTGGATGTTAGTGAACTTGAAAAAAACACAAAAAGTCTGTTTGTCTGTTTTCTTCCCGTAGTTTATTTCACTAAGCACTTTCAAATCCAGAAAAAAACTAAACTGCTCTCCATCATCAGAGCTTCCAGCTTCTTTTTTAAAATTATGAACCTCACAACTGCTGGAGCTCTTCTGAGCACGCTCAGAACCCAATGAAGGCAAACATCATCATCGTCCTTTGGGAAGAGATAAAGTGCAATAAGTCCATCTGAGAGAAGCTGAGCAGCCTCTGCTCCACCTGATCCTCGATCTGAAGAGCTAATATCCGTGAAACGTTGTCCAGAACGAGAACGGAGCAGAAAGGAAGGAGGAGACTTTGAAATATTCAGTTAGAAACTAATTTCCTTCTCTTTGACTAGCGATTCAAACTTTACTCTAAATCTTCAAATCGTGAAAAAAGAAAAAAAAGGACAGGGGAGTCCTGTTTCTGAGCCATAAAGGAGGTTTTAAGCAGAACACTGGCCAAGCTGGGAAAACTCAAACCTCTGCAACATGTTTTTCTGAGTGAGGGTTAAAGCTAGGGTCAGACATCATTCAAGGGCAAAAAATTCAGTCTGATGATCATGTGGTTATAAAATTAATCGAAATTAAAATTGAACTCATGAGAGAAAACATTTGAGTTTTTAATTTAATAATAATGATCACTTCCTCAGAATTTTTGATTTTGGTCTAAAAAGTTTATCTTTATGTCACATTTCTGATGTTTACCCCAGTTAGAATTCTTAATCTTTGTTTTATGATCTCAAATTTTTGATTTTTTAACAGATTTTCATCTTTGAATCTCAAGTTTGCCCTGTAATATAAAAAGAAAAAAAAACAATTTCAAAGTTTAGACTTTTAAGCGCAAACTGTTTCATTTTTATGTTTCAAGTTTAACTTTTATCTCATCAATATGAACTTTCACCTTACAAATTTGACATCTTCTCATCATCTGGACTTTTTTTCTCGCATACTGTATCACATTTATTAGAGTTTGACCTCTTAATTGAGAATTTTAGTTTATGTCATTTTTTGAGCAATCATTTTTTCCCTATTTTGGGCTTTAATTTTCAAAATTTTGTGGAAACAGTCTCCTAGCTGAAGAACTCGACTGCTCAAATGCTCAGGATGATGCCACTGTATTTTTTTCTAGCTTAGTTCAGTTCTAATTTTACTGAATATATTAATTAACTCTGAATGATTATTTTAATATCTAACAAAAAGCTGTTACATCTTCTAACATCCAAAGTTACGCTGTGGGAGTTGAGGCTTTTGATTGGTTGATCCAGAGAGATATAGGACAGCGCTGCTGTTATCTGTGATGATGTCATTGAAAGGATGATCATGTGATCTCAAAATCGATGTCTCCTTCTGCTGACGTTCCTTTATTTAAATTTTGTTGAATCTGGATGTTTTCTTGTTATCCAGACGTCTGATTGGCTCCAGTCATTCGTCCATCAGTTTATTGATCGGTCTGTCACATACTGTGTGTATGTGTGTGTGAGTGAGAGAGAGTGCGAGTGTGTCAGTGTTTGGCTGGTTGTCCATGTTGATGCAGAAGGCGCTCACGTCTTCGATCTGTCTCCATATGCCTTCTGGAAGTTTGTTTTCTGGGTGGAAAGATGGCGGAGGAAGAGGGCGAGAGTTTTTGAGAATAAACACACACGCACAGATCCTGATGACATCATCTCTAAAGGCCAAGAGACTTCCTGACGATCTTCTGGGCGAGTTTGTAGAACTGCTCTCTGTCCTCACGCCACATCTTTGAGGCATCCACATTCGCTCCACTTTCATCATTTGGCTCTGAGAGGACACAAGGAAAAAACACTGATGAGAAAAAGAGAGGAGCTGAGAGAGGAAACGAGGGAGCAGGACAGGTAAAAGGAGATGAAACGAGAGTAAACAGAACTGCTGAGATGTTATGAGTGAGATCATCAGTGACTCATTACCTGCAAGCATGCTGACCACAGAGAGCAGGATTTTCTCCACACTCTGAACAGGACTCCACCGCTCTGCACTGCTCTCATACCCCATGGGATCATCACCAGGGGCGTGGAGGATGGAGATACACACCCGGCCGTCAGGATAGACTGAGAAGAGGAGAACAGTAAGAGGAGGAGGAGACGGTTGAAGAGGATGATGAGCAGCAGGAGGAAGAGGTGAAAGAAAAGAAAGACAGGTTTGGGAAAGTAGAAGGTTGAAAGAGTGAAGAGAAATAGGAGGAGGAGGAGGATGAGCAGTGAGAAGAAGATGAATGAGAGGGAAAGAAAGAGGAGCAGGGAGCAGAGGGTGAAGAACAGGATGAGGACAAGTGGGTTAACAGGAGATAGGAGAAGAAAAGGAAGGAGGAAAAGGACCAGCACAAAAGAGGAGGGAGAGGGAGATGAAAAGAGGAGAAAAGAAGAAGGAGAAGGAGGATTAAGAGGAAATGATGGGGAATGAAGGGAAGAGGAAGAAGGAGCAGCAGGAACAAGGGAAGGAGAATTACGAGCAGAGGAGACATGAGGATGGAGAAAGAGAGAGAGAAGGAGTACAGGAAGTGACAGAGATGTGAAAAAACATCTTATGACATCTAATTAAGGATCATCTTCAGAGGGTCAGGAGATTTTTTAAATCAGTTTGTCAGTAAAATCATTTACTCACTTCATTTGGACGTAAAACTCGCTCCAGTCATGCAATTCACACCACAAGATTCCCAATATTTCTTTATGAATTATTTTATTCCTAACATGACATGACATGATTCACTTTAAATAAGTGTCTTCACATGAACAGGTGTGTGGTGCTTGTGTGTGTGCGTGTGTGCGTGTGGTAACAGAGATTATCAATGTATCTGGTTCATTCTGACATCAAACAGACTGGCGGTGTGTTATCAGGGTGAGCTGAGTGTTTCCTGCTCTCTTCCTGTCATGGAAGCGTTTCATTTTCTCTGCAAGTTGAAACGGCGGGAGTCAAACCATCAACCTGCTCTCTTTGCTGCAGGATTGGGGTAGTTGACAATGGCTGTATTGCGTAAAACCAATAAAAATGGTAAAAGTAACACCAAAATTTTGAAAAACCTCTCAAATTAGGATAAAAAGTTTTTCTGCTCTCATGAGGTGGTTCTTCAGAAGTTTCGATACTGAAGTTTATCGCAAAAGCGCAATGGAAACACCTTTTTCGCAAAAACACCTCATCAGACGTAAATAACAGATGCATCTCCCTCACCTCTTCGACCACGATTCTCTCCCAAAGGTCACTCGTACGTGGCCGCACATATGGGCTCTGGCGTTCATATTGTAATAGCTCTGCTGTTAGCTATGTGTTCAGCGCAGATGCTTGTAGGTGGTGGGTGTGTGTGTGTGTGTGTGTGTGTGTGTGTGTGTGTGTGTGTGTGTGTGTGTGTGTGTGAGTGTGTGTGTGTGTTCATGAATCGGCATCATCATCATTGCAGCATCCGGATGGATGTAACAATATTTTAACACCCTTGGCTCTCAAAATGTTTGGCATATCCATGGTTACCGCTGGTTACAGTCCTTCTTCCTTCTTCTGCATCCTGCAAATTGAATCTTGCAGGACAAGATTCTACTCAGATTGTGCGCAACTCTAGTTGTAATGGAAACGCCAGCAAGGCCATTTGTACTTCATCGAAACTTTGGAAATATTGCTTTTATTTTGCAAAAAGTGTAATGGAAATGCAGCTAATGACATTTAGAAACCACAGATTCCGTGTGAGCCAGTCAGTGAAGGTAAGAAATAAAAGCTGCTGAACAGCGTTAAAGAAAAGAAGGGAGCAGTTCAGACTCATGAGGAAGAACATGAGAAGTTTCAGCTTTAAAATGTCCAGAAACAACAACACCTGTGTTCTGTTTTCTGTGTCTGATAACCTACAGCATCTAACTTTTATGCTCTGTAGGTGATTAGAGAGACTTGAGTACGTCTCTCATGTTGATGCTCAGATCAGCTTTAAAATTTCATTCTGAGCTGAAAGAACTCTGTGCTCTGAAGAAACTCCCTCTCAGAGTTTCTTCTTCATGTGTTTTATCTTCAGTAGTTTGTTGATGCAGGATCAGACGATACAGTTACTGCAGGAAGTTCAGCTCAGGGCCATGCTGGTGTGTGTGTGTGTGTGTGTGTGTGTGTTCATGTGTGAGTTCATGTGTGCTTGAGATGATGATGATGAAGATGATGAGGGGTCACAGGCGAGCGTCCCATCCTCTAATCAGGATGGAGCGTGCTCAGACCGACTCCCTGCTGTGACATCAGGGTTCAGTCCACTAATCAGAGCGCTAATGACAGCATGCTAACGACATGCTAACGGCATGCTAACAGCAGGCATGTTCAAACTCGTTCAATGAAGCTTTCAAGTCAAACTGAGAGTCTCAGCAGACTGCAGCCTGAGCAGTCAGAGGAGTGAGTGGGTTTCAGAAGAAGGTTTTAATGAATAAAGAGTGAAAAAGGTGTTTGGACTCACTGTTGGGGTGAAACATGTCACAGGTGAACCTCATCTTTGGAGGACTAAGAGGATAATCAGAGGGGAAGCTGAGGACAGCAGGAAACACTCCACCTTCAAAACACGTGTCCTGAGGACCCCTGAAACACACAGGAACAGAGTTAGACTCCCCTGTGTGAGGAGGACATGCTAACAACACAAAACTTCATCTTGAAAAACTGTTCAAAGACAAAACTTTAAAACATGAACCAAAACAGGCGAGTGGTTAGGGTGTATTTTTATCATCGTGGCGTGCTGACAGCCCGTTTGGTGATTATCAGAGTTCAGTTTGATGCTTTGAATATCTAAACACATTTAGTTTTCCTTCCAGTTTTAATCTGATCTGATCCTCGATAGTTTATCAGCAGGTTATTTCTGGCTTCGCTCTGTTTCATATCTTCCATCAAATAGATTAAAAACCGATTCAGCACTCTCATTCATTATTTCCCCAGCCTTCAGCAGAGCAGCACCAAGGCAGATTATAAAATCTCAGATTAGAGCGCGTTTGATGGATGCAGAGACTGGCAGAACTGAACAAAAGAGTATATACATGCTGTAACAGAGGTGTGGAACAGCACAGAGTGGGTATTGTCTGAGGTAATTATGGGATGTGGACTGATGATGTCACACTGAGCAGGTATGCAGACAGGTAAAGTGAATGAGCTGCAGGTTAAATTGAAGGGCAGACAGAAGCGGCTGGCACGCCAACAAAGATGGAACAACAACAACAAAAACAGAAGGTTCCATTATAGCCAATGATACCTTCACTGGCATCATGTTCACTGCAGCTTCTTTCAGTGCTAACAGACTAAAAAAAATAACAGGGCTTAAGACATGTAGCTTTCTTTACGGGTTCCTTTAGGAGAACAGAAGGTTTGTTTGAGGACTGTAGATGGGATGCCTGCTCTACCAGCTCAGATGAAGTGGTGTCCAAAAGGTAACTGTATTATTTCTGGTATTTTACAGAATAAACGAGAAGCTTGCACCGTGTTGATGTTTTATACAAAAAAAAGTAGAAGCTGACTATCTGTAAAATAAAAATAATATCAGATATAGTCCAATATTTCAAACCTCTTGTTGAGTCACTTCATTAAAAATCGTGCTCACTCAGTGACACCTGCTGGTCACCTCAAACATCACATCTCAGGGGCGAACCTAAAGACCAGAGACCTGTTCTACAAAGCTGGATTAACACGTCCAGAATCTCTCTCCATTATCTGGGTTGATTAACGAGACATTAGCAATCCTGATAAGCAGTACTACAAAGCTGGATATCAATTCGCTCAGTGAATCCAGGGTCTTCCAGCCTTGATCAGTGCGCTTACATTAAAGGGGTGGAGTTTGCAGCATCTGACCAATCACAAACATGGAGAAACAGGTGAATAGGTGGAGCTGGGTGATAAAAAAAGACATTTTTTTTCTTCTTTGACTGTTTAATATCTTCTTGGCTCTCCTTCCTGACATCTTGCTATTCCCGAAAAAAACACAGAAGAACGGCAGCTGTCGATCATCGTTAAACGAGAAGAGCCTAATAATATCCTCGTATCACCACAACATACAGATGTGGCGACTTCACAGGGAGCCAAGCGAAATGAACATACTTTTTTTTTTTTTTTTTTTTTTTTTACACTCTATGGTTGGAACTTGGGTCTAAATTTTGTTTTGGGGTAATAAATTTACCCCTGAAAACAGCCCTGCCTTGGTGGTAATACTTTTCAGATGTCAAGGGACTTTAGGGGGTGGGGCATGCAAGATAAACACTTCGGATGGTGTGAAGTTGTAGTTTAATTTCATTACATATATAGTGTCAAAATATTCTTATCAGATAAGTAATTATTGATTATCTAAAACCACTAACCGATTTCTCTGACAGTTTGTTCCTTGTCAGGTTCTGTTGTTTAAAAAAAAGTGTGAACTCACATGATGAGAGCCTCCCACTCAAAGAAGTTCTCCTCATTGACTGGACCTGCAGGAACAGATTCACTGTATCAGAGATGAAACATGGCTGCACCTCAAACCAATTTATTCAGCTCTGTTCAAACAGTGATCTTCTAAATGGTTGTCAAACAGATTAAACTGATACTGATTCAGTTTCATGAGGTACAAAAGCAAGTATCAAGACACAAGTACTTGTATCAAGACACATCATGATACCAGCATACTTCTTCTGTCGGGCAACTAAGATAATCACTGATCAGATCGCTGACAATAAGAGACAAGTCTCCATTTGTTTCAACCATGAATAATGTTTGATTCTCTTTAGAAAACGTGTCTAATTTCCTGTGATTTATCAGAGTTTAATTCATCTCAGAATTTTAAACAACAGTATTTACAGACATCAAAATAAAGAACTGTGTTCAGAGACTTAAAGCCTATATGACATGTTGATGAATGGGAAAAATAACAATTTAAAATGATAAATACTGAAACAGTCTCACCTGCAACGATCCCCTCAGGTGGGTTCAGGGTCAGCTCTGAAACACAAAAACAAACACAAGTGGGCTCGTATTGTGACCTTTGATATCTGTGTCACTGCTAAATAAAGTGTACATGTCTTTCTCTTATTCGTCCAAGTCCCTTTGCTTCAAATTAGGATTAAAAACAGGAATTATAAATGTAAAATTGGCAGGTAATACTGAATAGGTGGGCGTATTAGCTGCTAAAAGAGGCTACTCGATCTGAAGATGTAATAAACTTCGAACCCTTATCTGTAACATAATACATGTCAATATATTTTTAACACTCACATGTTTAAATTACATGATGATACAGAAATTGATATCTTTCCTATATTAGAGACAATACAGTGAGGTCTGGAAGTTAGCAAGGCTAGCTTTCATACACTCCTAAAAGCAATTTTTCCTGCATATCTAAAAATAATGCCGATGAAATCTACCACTTATTTTATTTTCTCATACATTGAAACATTCACTGTAATCCCAAGATTCACTTTGTTGGAGCGCAGAGACTCTAAATCTGCAGTTCCCTTAACGGTGTTTGGTTCAAGAGGATTAGAGTAGCTCACTGCTGTTAGCTTAGCTCGTTTGTTATTATTATAACTTCTGTTATTGGCTGAAGCTGATGACATCACACAGTTAGTTCAGTTTACTCACGTTTATACTCCGCCATGAGTCTCTTTAACGCTGTGCCCGCCATCCCAACGTAACGGAGACACAACTCAAAATAAAAACAAGCTCAGAGTTTAACTCAGAACTCCTCAATGGACACGGAGCTGCAGCTGTTCCACTGACGGGTTTCCGGTTGTTTCTGGTTGAGCGGTATCCAACAGCGCCCCCTGCCGACAGAATGCCCCAGCAACACTACGAAAATCCCAAAAAACATGACTCGAAGCAATCAGACAATCAGATATAGGTAAAGGATGTAATATATATATATATATATATATATATATATATATATATATATATATATATATATATATATATATATATATAATAAAAATGTTTCACTAAAAATAAGCTACTACATTTCTTTATATAAAATAAGATTTTATATTCTCCCTTCATTATTTTATAACTGCTGACCTACTATGAACCTTTCATTATCATGAATGTGAGGGGTCAAGTTCACATACATACTGTTGGACTAATCATCACAGAACCAAGGAATATTTTGATATTCAGCAATATACTGTTAATTTATGACAGTGTTGGAAAAATCTTACACTGGATGGAGGTCTTATCAATATGTTATAAACACAAATACACAAGAACTAACGTATGTATATTTACTTCCCACTTTTTTCTGTAGATCTGTAGGATGCCTGTTTTATTCAGCCCTACCTTCTTTTAGTGACACACTATTACCATTTTACTTATCTATTTAATTCCTTTCTCTTTTTGCTCCTTAATTTAAACTATTTTATATTATTTTAGCTCAGCTACTCTGTATATTCGTAACTTGTTTTAAACTTACTTGCGCACATGTATGCATGTCTTGCTTGGCTCTGTATTACTTTTCTTTCTCTCCCTCCTCTTTTTTTACATTATTGATATGATTTTTATTTAAGATGTCTGCTTTTTTTAAATGTTTGTGTTTACACTAACAGACCAAGACAAATTCCTTTGAATGTAAAAATTATTTCGTAATACATCTGATTCTGGTTGTGACCCAAAAAAAAGAGCCTTGGTATCCTGACCTGCTGTAAAAATATTCCGCTTTTGAACTTAATGAAAACCCAATTATGAAAAATAATAACAGGCTTAAATAAGCAATTGACAAAAAGTACAACATTTGAAAAAATATGTGCATCAAATAAAAAAACAATATAATGGAGGAGGAAAGAATTGTGTGCAGAGGTTGTAATCTTCAGTGCAGTTTCTTTTTTTCACTCCTGTGAGACCTTAACCAGTTGTCTCAGTTGTTTTAGCCCACCCAGGGACGAACAGTGTTCTTGATCCAACTGAGTTCATGTTTCTTTTAAAAAGAAAAAAATCTTGTCATCAGTTTGTTTTTGTGACAGATTTATTGTTTCTGTGTGTCTTACTACAGTTGTCGTGTCTCATACATGTCATCTGCAGCTCATCACACTCAGATATATTTATAAAAATTAGACAAACATCATCTACATACATCTAATACAAAAACCTTTAGTCAGAGTGAGTCACCGCTTTAATACAGACGGGAGTTATAAGTGTGACAGTAAGTGCTGGCTCTCAGATGCTCACATGATAATATCAATATAATAAATCTGTGCATTAAATAAGTCTAAAAATAAAACATTCTGGAAAACACACACACAAGCAGGCGCAGGTAAGATTCACACACAAACACACACTTGTGACATCTTAAAGGAGAATCTTTGGTTTTTGAAGCCCTTCAAATGTTAAATAAATGATACAAAGCACAAAAAAAAAACAACAAATAGCTGGAATGTGACAAAACAAAAAGTTTGACTTTGACATCAGACATGTCCAACACTTTCATGTGATCAAAGTCTGAGTGTAAAATCCTAAAATCACTCAAGACTGTCAGTGGAGTGTCTGTGCTGCTGTGCAGCTTTAAGGCTGACGGTGAGAGGCACAGGTGATGTTGGCAAAACATGCTTTTACGGTTGAGCTGATGTCAAAGTCAAAAAACGAAAGACAGAAAGATAAAAGTGAGCAGAAGAAGAGAAACATCCAGACAGGTGAACACATCAGTTTGGGGGAGGTCATCAAAAAAAATGTTTTTCTTCTATAATTTATCAGAATTAGTCGAACTTATCCTCTCACACTTTCTTATATTCACACAGTTTGATCATGTTAACAATCAAGGCTGTCTGCAGTATTAGACAGCGCTGCGAAATCAGCCAGGACCATTACCCAGAAGCCCACTGTGGTTAAAGCAACCCAGTTATTATCGCTTTTGTTGATGTATAATGTAGACTTTGCACTGCTGAGTTCAAAATAAAATTTATTAAATTATCCAAATAAAAAATATGATATAAAAAGTATTTTGGAGGTCAAAGCTGCTACAATTTGGTGTTTTTACTCAGAGTAAATATATATAACATGAAATAACAGTTAGACTCCAGGTAACAGTTGTCGTGATTTGGCATTAGATGTATTAAGGCTGGTTGATTTTGAACTGTCATCACAGTCAGCCACTGATATAGTTCTGAGGTGACCCAACTCTGTAAATATAAGACTGTTCATCTGCCTTCATCGTCAGTCCTCTTCATCTTTGTACCGTCCTCTTCCTCGTCTGGACTCTCACATGCAGCAGGTCGGGTGTTCGTACACAACTACAACAGCCATGAGTCTTTGTTGACTGTGGAGCTCAGAGTGATCATCGAAGATAAAATTTTCATGTTTGATTGTTTTTAGCATGGACTTCAGGATTTTCATAATCCTCATCTAGCAACTCTTCTTAAGTGTTTTCTGTTGTTTCTGTAGAACTGAAACATGATAACTGGATTTTTCCTCCTTTTCTTCTATTTTTTATGCCACTACATAATTAATATTTATCGAATCCTTATGCTTAAATTTTCTTAAAAGGAAAAAAGTCTGACTATCATGTCTCTGACAAGAAACCAGAAGAGTTTCCACCTGTTAGGGGCGGGGCTTCTTTTCTCCACAGGTGTCAGGTGGGAGGGGTTTATTACACAGCATGGTGCTAACTTCAATAAAACATGCAGGAAGAATAATAAAACGATCACTGGTGGCTGGAGGTGGAGTCAGAGACACTTTGGTAGAAATCTTGTGATATGTTCATGACATGCTCACTACAAACCCCGCCCACCTGTTCCACCTGTCACAACAACACAATCTGTTATTCATGGGTCAGTTTTTCCCTGCTCAGGTCTGACAGGCTCCTCCTCCTGCAGGAGTCCAGACCACTTTACTCCTCCTCTTCCTCCTCCTCCTCTTCTTCCTCTCCAGCCATCACCTCCACCAGCAGCTCAGCGGTGCAGGTCGCTTCCCCAAGACTGTTCACTGCCTTTACTGTGTACTTCGCATCATCATCACCTGACACCTACAGGAACACAGACAGTTTCATCGTCAGTACCTTTTCTGAGTACATCCTGCTGATCCTGGATCATAAACAAAAACTGAGAGCAGAACTTTGACCTCTGACCTCTGAAATAACCAGGCTGCAGTTTCCATCCTCATCGTAGTCGATCTGAAAGTGTCGTGTCTCTTTGATCGGGTGCTCGTCTTTGTACCAAACCACCTCAGGATCAGGATAACCTGAGAACACACAGCAAGTAGGGAAACAATGATGAACTATAAATAAACTTTTTTCATAAGCTCAGCTGCTCGTTGATACGATTAACAACATTTTGTGAGTATTTCGATATCAAAAAGCATTCAGACATGTTCTTTACTCTCATTGGCCGCTAATCATGATGAGCTACTTCCTGTCCTGTACCTTCGATCTTGCAGTCGAAGCGTGCAGCACTGCCCTCCACCACCTCGACATCTTTGATGACAGAGCTAAACGTCGGCTTGCACTCTGTCTTCTGCTCATACTCCAAACACTCCAGGAACTGGTTATCCTCTGACACACACACACACACACACACACACACCACACACACAAAGTCTGTTAAACCAATCAGGCAATTCTATTTAAAAAGTGTGCATTGCTGTCTTTGAAACCCTCCTTTCAGCTCTCTCCATCATTAAATCATCACAGCCTGTTTCGTTTTACCTTCAGTGGGTGATCCCTTTTTGGCACTGACTCCGGCCATCATTGCCATGGACGACAGTCTACCAATAGCTCGCACAGCGTGACCCGTTTTCTACCACATAAGAAGAAATAGTCAGGACAGCATAAAATTTTAGATGATATCGATATAATGTCTCTTCTAAAGGATCAGATTTTTGTGCCTGTTTTTATCCCTTTTTTTATTTATTTGTTGTTTACCTGCCATTTCCTCCTAAGGATGTACTTCTTCATCCTCTCTTTGGACAGCTTCTTGGTCTTCATGGTGTTGGTGTCCTGCTTTAGCCAGGTGTGTTCGAAACATTGAGGACAGGACAGACGAGCCCTGAACAGCAGGAGGATATCTGTTTGTAACTCATTTTAAGACGCTTCATCCTTCTACTTTTCCAAACTGTGTCTCTCACTTTATTAAATTATTATCATTATTTATTTACTTCATGTCTTTCTTCAGCAGGTTGGTGATGAAATCTTTCGCCGTGTCTGAGATTTCATCAAACGCCTCATCCTCAAAGTCCCAGGTCGCCGAGGTGACGTTGGACAGCGTCTCGTTATCGTTGTCGCCCATGAAGGGAGACAGACCGCTCAGCCTGAGGACGACAACACAAACTGAAGCAGACTCAAAAAAACAAAGTTTGTTCAGCAGAATTTACAACAAGAAAACTGAACAGGCTGGATATATATTTTAGGATGTGATGAAAGCACTCACAGTATATAACAGATGACTCCTATACTCCACATGTCCGTGGCATAACTGATAGCTTCATAGTTTATCACCTCTGGGGCCACAAACTCTGGAGTCCCAAACAAAACCTTCAGAGTGCCAGCGTTTTCTGATTCAGGACAAAACAAAGATTTAAGTAAACAGTTCATATAATTATGATGATTTATTATTTCAGGTTGTCTCTAGATCTCATTACCTAGTCGTCTGGCGAGTCCAAAGTCGATGAGTTTGATCTTGCTGCCCGTTTTGTTGACACACATGATGTTTTCTGGTTTGAGGTCAAGGTGGACGATGCCCTGTTTATGGATGAAGCCGACCCCGTCGACGATCTGCAGCATGTATTTGATCACCTCTCTCTCCGTCAGCTCAAAGTCCTCGTCTATGATCCGCTCAAACAGCTCTCCACCAGAGATCCTAAAAACACACACAGACTGTTGCTATGATGACTCAAACTTGATAGTATGGTGGAATTGTAAGAGAACAGCAGAGAGATGGACGGGAATGAAACAGACCCTTCTAGTGGACACAACAAGAAGTGCATATCTTAAAACTTTAGCATTTGCTAATAGCTAATAAAACATCTGTACAAGAACTGAGAGGAACAAACCAGCAAAACAAGACTGCATGTAATCAACTCCCTTTTTGTTGATGTGAGTGTGTGTGTGTGTGTGAGCTCTATATTTATCAGACCGGAAATAGCTGCAGTCAGATTCCTCCAATACTTGGCTTGAAAATTATTTTCCAGAGTTTTCAGCAGCAAAAACATCTTGGCCGTTCCCAGATCAGATTCTCAGAAAACTAAAGCTGCAGCTTCATATTTCGACATAAGAACACTTTAAATAAAATTTTACTGAATTGTTTCCATGATCATTTAAATTTTGAGTAGTCAAATATGTGTATCTCTTCAAGTTCAGTGACTCCGATTGTTTCATGAGACAGCAGAATGAAATCTGTGCGTACATCTCGAGCACCATGACGATGTCGGACTTCCCCTCGAAGGCGTCGATGCACTGCACCAGTTTGGGGTGATGGAGGCTGTTCATGATGCCGATCTCCTGCCTGACGTTCTCCTTCTCCTTTGCAGAGTACGCTTTGATGAACTTCCCCGCCCAAACCTTCTTCGTCGCTTTCTCCACCAGTTTGAACACCTGACCGAACTTTCCCCTGAGACACACACACACACACACACACAAACCTTTAATGTCAAGCATTTAATTTCTTTTAATAAGTAGAATAAGCTCTGTGTTATCTACTAAGCAGCTATAAAGTATGGTGGCTCAGAGAGCTCACAGCACTGCATCTTAAGAACGCACATGCAAAAAGACAAAACACAAGCAAATTAAGAAGACATCCTCATCAGTTTGACAACACATGTGCAGCATTTAGAAAACACATTGCAAAGACCACAACACAAATAAACAAACAACAAAGGTGATGCACACGTCCCAACACGCTTGTTGTTGACAGATTTTGGGTCACAGCCCTATTAAGATTCTGTTTCTGTCAGTGGTGTTGAGTTTAAAGTGTGGTCTATTTGCAGCGTGTTTTTCTAAATGCTGCGCATATGTTGTCAGATTGATTAAGATGTTTTCTTAATTTGCCTGTGTTTTGTCTTTTTGCATGTGTTCTCTTAAGTTACAGTCTCAGGGCCACCAGAAGAAAGTTCATGTGTGTGTATGATGAAGGAATGTAACCGGGTAATCTGGACCGTTGAATTGGATGGAGGTTATTTCACACATATTGCTTGAGAGGAAACGTCCAGACTGGATTAGTTCCTGCCTGTGGGAAATTTTGTGGAGTGCGCTGAACTGACTTTAAACCCCTTAGCTTGTCAAATATGATAACCAAAGAGGTGCATTGTGGGTGAGGTGTGAGTGGGCTTTGCCTTACGTTCCCAGCCTCTCCTCCACGTCGTAAAGCTCCTTCACCTTCACGTCTGCTCTGATGGACACGTCCCTGTAGTCCGGCTCCTTCTCTGAGTCTGACACAGGCAGAGGTCAAAGGTCAGCACTGAGACAACAGACAGGTGAGCAGGGGTTGTGTTTAGTGATGTAATGTGTTATTCCACTCTGTTAAACTGAATCTCTCTGTCACTCCCGCTCTTATCTCAGTGTTGTTGTTGTTGTCGTACAGTGTTTTGTAACCGTTGTGTAACAGTTGTGTTGTTGTGCGGCTGTGGTTTTGTTGTTGTGTAACCTAACCCTGTTGTTATTCAGCTGATGCAATAAATATAAACAGGAAGTCATACCGTCGTCCTCCTCCTCTGCCTCGGCCTCTTCCAGGTTATCTGTCAGACCAACAGCACTCGGTTAGTTCAGTTAGTCACACACTGCAGCTTTAGTTTGGTTTAGTTAACTTAGTTCTGGTTTAGTAGTTTTGACATAAATTACAACACAAAGCTCTTTTCACAGCTCTACCAAGAAAAGGTTCAGCCTGTGTGTCCACTAATGGTTCTTGTGCAGGTCCCTGACAGGCTCAGATCATTATTCTAAGTGTCTGAAAGAGCGTTTTTTCAAGAGGAAGAGGATTTTTAACAGCTGCTACATCACTCTCAGACACAGGAGTTTAAACTAACAGGAAGTACTGATCTACCACGCTTCATAAAGTTTGTTTTAAAGAGGGATAACAAGCGCCGTGATGGCTCCAAAGAATCCAATGAAAACAAAAGAAATGCACTATAACCTCAAACAAAGTGAGCAGGAGGACTGAGGCATCTTCAAAAACCTCTGAAATGAATAAAACATCAACATTAGGACAATAAACAATTCAAACTCTTATCTATGGGCACTGATAGGAAATAAAACTTAAATGAAACAATGTGGGGCAGCTTCGTCCAAGACCGAAAACCAGAACTCCATAAGTAAAATAAAATCAAGAAGACTAAGTCTGTAAAGTTCCAGAGGATCTGTATTTATCTGTGACTTCTGTCAGGTGGTTTAACTTTACTCACCATCGTCCACTAGCCCGACCGTCACAGGTATAGACTCTGCGCTTGGCTCACTGACTCCGTAGATGTTCACCGCCCGGATATGAAACTTGTACTCACGGTCTGGGAGAAGATCCTGGAGACAGATGGATGCTTTCTTCAAACTGTGAGCTGTTATTATCATGAGACTTTCTCTCCTGCAGAGTAAATCCTGTGTGGAGGATGGTTGGAAACAGTCCCTCACTCTTCCTCACCTGTATATTATAGGAGGTGCTGTTGCAAGACACCAGATGTCTCCACTGAGGGTCCACAGAGTCCCAGATCTCCACGTTGTAGGACTGTACAGCGCTCCCTCCATCGTACGTCGGTCCGTACCAGGACAGGGTCAGACTGGAGCGGCGAATATCTGAGGTTGCAGGGATCTTTGCTGGGGGATCAGGTTTATCTGAAGAGAGGAGGGGAAGGGGTTAAAATTGAAGACTGCAGGCCAAGAACAACACTGACACCCTCAGGGGACATTACAGGTAGATTTAAAAGAGGCAAAGGGATCAATTTCAAAGGATTTTAAACCCACAGATGAGATAATAAGCACAGATTTAAATTCATTTCATGTTTTATTTCCCCTGATTTTTTATTTGCAACACATCTCTAGTTTAATAGTCTAAAGATTAAGACTTTTGTTTCTCACTGATTTTCTTGTGTTGACTGAAGGTCAGCTGTTTCTTTCACTCTGACGTCACAGTGTGAAATAGTACGTGGGAAATTTAGTCTGGTGTAAACTGGCAGGCAGTGTGAAATAAAGTGAATTTTTTTGGTTAGAATCTCAGCATGTCTCAGTTTGTGGAACTGCTTGTTATAAACCGGCTCAGACTGGATTAGAGTCGTAAATGTTCCTCTTTACAAGCTGTTTCTCATGGACGCTCTGATCTAGCTAGGCTGCTGCTTTCATGCAACAGTCCTTCAACAGAGACTGATGACCAATGTCAACCTGATGATGGCACAAAAGTCAGAAGAGATCTCACAAACACTCCTTAGCAAGCTGGACTTTATCACAATCTAAAATCACCAATCATCACGTTTGTGTGTCTCACCGACGATGGTGAGGTTGAGCGCAGCCTGTCGGAGGCCATAGCTGTTCCTCAGCTCGATGGTGTAACAGCCGCAGTGCTCCTGCTGACCACTGCTGATGGTCAGCTGACTGCTGCTGTCAGTGCTCTCTATGGTGATATCAGGCGAGCCCTCCTGGATCTACACACACACACGCACAAAAAGTACAACACATAGAAGAAGACTTCATTACAAGCAGGATGCTGCAAGACTAAAGTCTCAAGAAAATCCTTCATGCACTTATCAAACATTTTGTGTGTGTGTGTGTGTGTGTGTGTGTGTGTGTGTGTGTGTGTGTGTGTGTGTGTGTGTGTGTGTGTGTGTTTCTCTTACCGGTTTCCTGAATTTGAGCCAGGTGCAGTTGATGGGCGGAGCTCCAGAGAACTTGCAAAGTATTTCCACCTTCTCTCCGGCAAGGATTTTCATGTCCTCTGGGAACTGAAGGATCTGAGGAGGGAGAGCTGAAAACACACAATCCGATCATCAAAAATCAGCAATATTATCAGGCTTTTATAATTTGACTCATGTTTAAGAAGTCTGCACTTTAAGAGGTGGAGATCTAAAATAATATTCTATATATGCAGAAAACTAAACAATACTGAAATCCCTGCACAGACAGATTCATATACTTTTTAAGATAGGTGTACATGTGTGTGTGTGTCACCTTGTTTGGGGGGAGTCTTGGCTGTTGGTTTCTTTATTCTGGCTTCACCTGGAACACAAACAGTAATGGAAAGAGACTGGATTAGCTCTTATAAAAAGAAAACGCACCAGGTGATGGGAAAACTCTGCATTGATTAAAGAAGTTCACATCTGTCCTGCTTCCTGACATATTTGTTGAACATAAAGTCATTAAACTGTACTGTCTGCAGCTTCATTGTAGGTGATTTTGTCTTGCAGATTTGCAGATAACCTGAACTGTTTGAAACTAATTCATGATTTCTCCTTTTAAGGAGCTGAGCTCTTTAAGTTGAACTGATTTATTGCGTTTTCTCTCTCCCATGATTCCTCCTTTTGTTTTTTTTGTTTTTTTTTAAAGGAGCTCCTGATGGAGGACTGGGAGCGTCTCTAACCTCAGGATGCATGGAGGCTTCTTCATGGGTCAATAAAAAGGAGTAGAAGAAGAAGAAGAATGTGAGACTGAGCGTCTCTGATGACCAAATATGGTCACTCTAAAAATAGTTCCAGAGTGGGCAGGAAATAGTTCCTGGAGGTTTTATTTATTCTGACTGCTGATGAAGAAGAGGAAAAAAAGATGATGAAGAAGAGGAGAACAGTTTGATTCTCATTTAAAAAGCACACAGTTATTTGGTTTAGCTCCAAAAGCAACAATCAATTTAACTTCTCCAAAACAGCCTTTGATACACACACTAATGCTAAGCTAACAGGACAGACTCACAGCATGGAGAGATGTGTTGAATGTGATGTGACGTATGACAGGAAGTGAGGTCTGAGGAATTGAAAGTCAGTAAAAATCACTGCACTCTGGGGGAGGTACACAGTCATCCAACATTTTTTCTCTTAGCATGTCCACAAAAGTCATATATCTGTTTATCTAACCACAGGAGGTAACAGACGCTCCCTGCAGAGACCTAGAAAAATATGTTTGATTGTCAATATTTGAAGTATTTCAAAATGAGTGTGAAAATATTAGAGTGTTGGTAGAAATCCAATATTTAGCACCCGTCAGTCTGCTGAAAAGATATCACACTGTGCTATTTCTGATCTGAGACCAGCTGCACACAAACACAGAGGAGGAAGAAACACTCAGTGCTTCAGGATGAGCAGTGCATCACAGTCCTACACTACAAATCCATTATTATTAATGTTATTACTCTGCAGGATTACAGATGCTCATTAAACTTTGTCATTTGAAGGGACTCAGAAGCATCACCTCATATCCAATAAACGTGCACTGTCTCTTTAAATTAACCAATATAAATAAATCAGCATTTGAACTGAACAGACTTCCACTAAAAGTGTCTGATGCAAATCATATTTCAAGAAGGTGATCCATATTACACGATATGATGAGCATGTTAGTTCGGATCTGGATCAGAACTCCGGTCTAAACCAATCTCAGGGTTAGACTGAGCATGACGTTTCTGTGAGAGGTGAAAAAGATATCTCTGATCCACCCAACGGAAAAAAAAATGTTCAAAACCTTCAATAAAAGTCAGCTGATCCTTGAGTCACGTCAGGGCACAGTTTTCCACTCACACACACACACACAGATATACACACACACTGAGCAGTAATGAGACAAGAAGAGTCTGATGTGTTTGTGTGTTCAGGCTGCTTTACAAACAGAACGATAAAAATATTTTTTAATTAAATTTGAGACCACAAACAGCATGTGACCTATGACCTCTGACCAGATCAGAGTGTGAAGAATTAAACCCGATGAGGCAGAAGTCATTAAATCACCAACAGGAGGAATTTACGACCTCTGATGGGGGTGAAATTGCTGTGGTAGAGTGATTTGTGAAAAACAAGAGCGTAAACTTAACTCTGGTCTTTTCCACTCTTGTACTTTAGAATCTGATGTCAGAAAGAGTGCAGCAGGAATATGCACCTCTGTGCAACTGCTCTACCTGCCGTGAGAAAGGCTGTCCAACACGTCATGGTCAAAGAATAAAATCCAAGTACTGTTTCCTGACAATCACCCCTAAGTGTCGCTCTTCTGAAATGCAGTTAACACATTTCATTTTAGACAACAACCACAGTGGGAAATGTTTTCAGCTGTAGGAACTAATCATGAAAGAAGGGTTCTTAAAATACAAACAAGGGTTGGAGGAAAATTTAGATCAGGAGAGATGAACACTGAGACTCATGATATCATTACTCTCTGCTCTCATGCACAGACAGGAGTTAAAGCAGAAGAGGGAGACAGACATGCAGGACATGCTTTACATTGCATGATCCCTGCAAAATAATACACCTGCAGAGATGATGAAGTTCCCATCATCCTAAGCCAGTTTGTTCACCACTAATGCTAATAGTAGCTTGCTAACAGAGTTAGCTTTAATATGGAAAGCAGAAAGCTGAAAGCACGTTAGGGAGGATAGAACGGACACAGTTTCCTCTGTGACCGTCTCTGTCTCTCTGCAGAGACTTGAAAGTCTCAGCATGACCTTCTGGAGCGTCTTAAAAGGAGCTGCAGAGTTTAATCTGCAGCGTGAAGTAAAACAAAGTCTGAGAGGAGGGACAGTCGAGGAAACCAGGCCTTAAAAGGAAGAGAGGGAGAGGAGCCGCAAGGAGCTCTGAAGCGTTTTACACCAGAACATCCCCCTCCCTATCCTCCCTCCATCATTTCTCTGTCCTGTCAGCTCAGATCTGCTGGTTAGACTCGGCATGGGACTCTCTGTTCAGGTTCAGGGCTGTTTAGGAAGATTAATTAACATCACACACGGCTGGAACAACAAGCTAAATGCAGTGCTAACGTGTCAGCTTCCTGTTTTGTTTTTGGGGTTTTGTCCCCAAAAAAACCCCCAAACCTTTAATAAACCTTCTTATTTCAGAAGCCACTTACAATTATTCCTGATCTATCTAGGCTATCTGCCATGTGGTTCAATACATGCTGTATACAGTGTCAGAGCTGTTTAGCTTAGCTTTAGCATAAATACTGGAAAAAAGAGGAAACAGCTAGCCTTTCTCCAAGAAGAAAGATATAAATGAGAAAATACATCCACGTATCCTTAATTGACCATTATTATAAAAAAATCTTCTAAATATGAACACAGCAAAACCAAAATATGTGAAAAATGTGCCAAAATCATAAATAGCTAAAGTTTAATTGAAATAACATGCAGTAGAAAGCCATTATTTAGCTGGAGCATCTAGGTATGCTAACAAACAGGACTTCCACATTTAGCCCAGCCTTATCACAAACACAACACGTGGAAGGAAAGAGGAAACAATAACACAGCATGTTTGTTTTCATCTCAAGTCATGGTTCATTAGTCATCTAAGCCTGGCTCTTTGAAAAACTTTTCTTTGTCATTTCAGGCTCAACAATTAAAAAAAGAGTCTGAAGAAGGAATGGAGCTGAGTCATTTGGTTCATGTTTTTATCCAATCAAGTCGACACTTTACCTGTGAGAATGTGGGTTAACTCGATGATTTCCAAACATCCCCAGTATTTGAATAACAGTTGAATATTTCCCAGTGACTTACAATAGTAATTTTGTGTGAACTGCCCATTCATAGTCAGTGCTGGGAATAATCAAAAATTAAAAATAACAGCTTTGTAAACAGCGTTGTTTTTCCAGTAACAGGTCTAATTAATTTCAAATGTTACATGTGGTGCGTGTAATTATGCTATGATATCTATCAACTGTTATGTGACCTGGCTTCCTCAGCCAGGCACAGGAAAGCACATAAAAAAGTGTTGTTGTTTTTGTTCCCTAATTATCCTTCTCTGGCGAGGGGGGAGGGTTAGAGAGTTGTAACAACAACCTGAAATATAATAAAATAATAATTGTGCAGTCTATGGATAAAACCCAAAATGTAATAACTGACCCAAAATGTAACAAGTTGTTACATTATTTTTAAACAGACATCAGTAATGATGATTGGCTAAAGGTAGAGTACATTTTCATGGTAAGCCAACCAGAGCCAAAGTGTTGTTGTTACAAACCTCAACGCACTGCAATAATTACTTTCCCTGGTAATTAATTACATTTACAAATGAGTAACTCAGTTACTAATTCAACTACTTTTTGGGAAAGTAATGAGTAACTATAACTTATAACTTCTTTAAGTAATTAGAACTCTGTTCATAGTTACCAGTTCATCACCAGCATCCTTACCTGGCTTTGGCCTGGCCCCTCTTAAGCCCTGTTTACACACAAGCTTGTAAAAATCTCCAGAAAATTTCAGGACAGCCTGCTCCTCAAATTTCTCCAAAACCATTATCCACACACGTCTTTCACAGAGTGAATCTGACCCTCTTGTACAGAAAGGGAAGGAAGAGTCACCAGGTACCGTTTAAAGATCTCCAGGATGGCAGTTGAAGCAGACTGTGGCTCTGTGCTGTTCGTCTTTCTGTCCAAGCTGCTTTTGATTGGACGTATTTGCAGATAAATGGGAAAACCTTGCTGGGGTAACACAAACACTATCACCCTGTCCACTCTCTCACAGTGAATTTATCTGAATTTTACCTGCTGGGCTCTCAAATCAGCTGATCCAAAGTTCTTTCAGAAATTTAACAGAATACTATCAGGGAAAACTTTGTAGGAGGATTCTGTCTGTTTGCATCCACACATGCAGGTGGTCCCGAAATTTTTGGGAAGTTTTTAAAGGTTATGTTTGATTTGTTGTGAAAACAGTGTGATGGATGGTTTCTGAGCTGACAGTAATTACATTCTCGAACCTGACAAAAACCATAAACAGTGACAACAGCAGAGGACTCACCATAAACATTCTCACTAGAAATATCACAAAAACTTCTCTAGGATCAACCACCACACACAAACAATACCCTCACAGTTTTATATCCATAGTTCTTTCACCATCCAACAACCCACAACATGTGGTCAACCACCTCCACCACCTATCCATCAGGAGTGAAGGTTAGCAGGTTAGCTTTGTGCAAAACACCAAAACAACTCCTCAGAAACACACAATCCGATCAAATGTCCGAGACTCTTTGTCTGCACGTCCTCACTCACTCTTGTTTCAGGTTTCAACTCAATCCAGGACACCAGAGTTCACGTGAGAGCAGCATCCACAGCACATAGCTTAATACTGAGGTATGCACAATCTGCACACACACACGAAACACACATGCACACACACAGCAGGGAGGATTAAGAGTTGGATCATAAAGATAAGGGCAGATTTTCCACTGAGAGCTGAAGACAGACAAACAAACTGAGCACAGACACACTCACTGTTGCGCACACACACACACACACACACACACACACACACACTTACTGTCTGCCAATGCGATCACTACTAAACATCTGATCAAATTTTACAACAAAGATAAGTTACGATGAGTTTGAAACCAGATGTGTTGGAGTGGAAACTACTTCTTTTATAAACTGTGAGTCTGGTGTTTCAGGCTTTACATCAGCTGACAGACATTACTGCTGGGTGCTGTTGGGGCTGCATGCAGCAGAAACTTAGAGTCCCTCTGCAGACCTCTGGGTAAGTAAAGCACTGTTGAGCTGCAGATGTAGGAAGATGGCAATTTGTCTTTTGTGCACAGCTAAAGCAGCGTGTTTTGTTCTCGGCAATTTCAGAGGATGGCACGCATTTCTGAAACCTTTTATTGTCTTCTAAAATACTGACTGAGTCCAACAATGAAATCAATAATCAAGTTTGAAATGCAAGGAGAGGTAGTGCTAGAAAGAGCTACACAGCAGCACAGAAACTGCTCATTGCTGAATGCAATGAGAACTGTTCACAGGGAGATATTTTAAACTTCTTCCCTCTGAGACCTCCCAGAAACGGACTACTCATGCCACTTGTACTCTGGAGTAACCGAAGTGCATTTTTAAAAGATGACGTTTGGACAGTGAGCATCCACAGCAACACAGTATCTGATGCGCTCATGCTGTTAGGACACGGCATGACTGTCTCAGTCTCGGCACTTGCAAAATTTGCAATAAAGCATCTAAAATGTATTCAAAGTTATTCGGTGGACACTGAGTTTTTCCTCCTTATCTCTGGTCTGGAGAAGTGGTGTGTTTTTACATCTTCTTTTTCTCTTTTGAAAGGTTGCTCCAGCCTGCCAATATTACAAAGATATCCCTGGTACATCTAAGTTACTAAATTAAACCAAGCCAATATCAAATTCACGGATCATTAGAGGAGAGCTGCCGTTAACAGGTGCAGCTGATACTGGCATGTAACATGTGGGCTGTTCTGTTATTTGTCAGGTCAGAGTGAGTGGGGTATAACAGCTGTATGAAGGCATTTAGAAGCAAGGCGTGTCTCCTCCAGCTTAAACAGTCTTCACTTGATTTTGCCTCCTCTGTTGAGTGAGGGCTGAGGATCGGACCCTTTAAACACAGAGCTGGACCAGTTACCCCTGTACAGGGGCGACTCTAGATCTAACACCTGGCACAAGAGCAGAAGAAAGAACTGATGTTCTTATATCAAAACAGAAGTGGACACAAAACCACATCAGACAGATGGTCACAGCCCTGGAGGTCGCTTTTTTTTTGGAGCTGTCATGAGGTGTTTAATGTTTGCAGAAACGTTTGAGGTCATGAGAGTAAGTTGACTTTAACAGCCTGAACAACAACATTAACTGAGTGAGACTAAGTGAATAGACAAATCAGCCCCTCACTGAAACACACACACTGATAACTGATTCACAATCAGTGGAGATAAAGCAAAGGGGCTGATGGGAGATGTGGTCCTCCTGTGGAAGGCTGCAGTTTACTGCCATGGAGGAGGAAGGACTAATAACCTGACAGTGATGCTTTCAATGATACACAGAGCAGCTCTAAAATAGAAATCTTCATGAGTGTGTGTGTGTGTGTGTGTGCATGTGTGTGTGGGAACCAGTGATCCTAGGCTGCAGCTCCATATTGGGACAAAAGGAAAGAGGCTGCTGCATATTTTGGAAACTCACTCTCTGAGGTTGGAGTCGCCTTCTTCGACTTTTTGTCAGCCGGAGAGTTCTCTGAGGGGTCTGCAGAAGGGAGACAGACAAGGAAACAGGAGAAAGAGGCAGTAATATGAGAAGATAATTTTTTAAAAAAAAAGAACAGATCAAGAAATGAATCAAATAAGGGCTTTGTGTTCCAGATAACAGAAAACTTTCCAACAGATATTTAGCTTCCTAAGAAAAACATTTGAGATGTTGTTTTTAGGATCTTCTTCTGAGCCTATGTCATTTTTTTCTTGGTTTATTTAATCTTCCATATTAGCACCTGTTCATCCGTTTAAGGTGAGTTTTACTGTAAACAGCAGCATTTACGTGAAACAGTAACTGATTTTATTGTAATTAACAGGCCGTCAGTTTGCCGAAATAACAACATTATGATTCAGCATCATTTACTTGATTTGTGAAGTTTATTTTGATGAAAAATTATGCTGGTATCATAAACATGTTTTTCCGCAGGTTTTTTTCTCCATAATAAGCCTCGCTCGTTTCTGTTAAGGGACCCGTGTCGATGTTATCATCCTGGATTATAAAAACAGGCCGAGTTTCTCCCTGCAGCTTTGTGAGAAGCTGCTCCTTGGATCCCCAGAGGATGAACCCTGGGATGGTTCTACTTCCTGTCAGATTAACGTTTACACACGTGTTTCCAGGAATGTCTTACTGAGATGTTTGATAAAAACAGCCTGTTTGAGCTGATTTATTTTAATTACAGGAAACCAGATGGAGACTGCTGAAACATCCTGGGAAATGGGAGAGGGGGGAAGAGCTGTTTTTATTTTCTGTTCACTGGAGGATTGTCTGACTTTTCTCTCAGTATATATCTCTATATATACTTTACAGATATATAAATAAAGAGGTAGGAGGTGGATAATGTTCAGACTGTTTTAGATTCTGTGAAAATGAACAGATTTCTCCAATTCAGAAACAATTCGTTCTGAATCTGAGACAGAGGCCCTGATTCACATGATGCTTAACTTGTTAAAATGAGCCCAATAGACATCGATCTTATTAAAAAAAAAAACCCACAGAAAATGTTATGATGTGAGCCAACATGCATCCATTCAGGGGGAAATACATCCCTTTCTTTAAAAATTAACCTGTCTTTTACCATCTCACTCCAGGAAGTAGGCTGAATGTAAACAGTGAAATTTGTGTCACAGGTAATTGTCCCCTTGCCATCTAAATATGACAGTTATTTAATCTCAGATGTATAAAATGTTGAAAAGAAAAACATTCAGGTTCTTACCATCAACTAACACCATACAGGAACACTCAGCTTTCCCTGCCGAGGTCTCTGCTCTGCATTTATACTGTCCTTCATCCTCAGGCAGAGCTTTTCCTATGGTCAGGGAGCACAGGCCACCTGCAGCACACACATGTACACACACACACACACACATTAGACTTACACACACACAGTGACACACACAACATCAAAATAGATCGCCATTAGAGAAACCAATGGACTGCTGGAGTTACACAACTGCATATAAACAGCACATTGCTGAACGCAGTGGAAGTCTTCACAAAGGAACACTGTTTAAAATTTTACTCTTTAAGAGCCCAAAAACAGAACATGTCTCACATACCAGACTCTAATTAATTTAACTGTTGACTGTTTTAATCAGCAATGCATCATGGTCTATAATCTCATTACGTAACGCAGCATTGTTATCCTGCCCTCAAACATCCAGCTGTGGGATGTTTTTAGAGCTAATCTGAGGAGAGTTAACCCATTTATTTATCTAAACTCAGAGGGAAAAGCTCTCATCGCAAGAAGGAACATTTAATCCTTCATTTCATAACAAACATTCTCATCAGCACAAGCAGAGGTACAACATTTTCACAGGACACAACAGGGAGAAAAATGATGTCTAACACCTTTCAATGACAACAGTTAATCAGTTATGAAATAATCATGTATACACCAACTGTTTATAGAAATATAAACAGTTATCATCGAATAGTCGTCATGTTTCAATCACATTTAGAGTGAACACTGAACAACTCTGTAACAACAATACCAACACGAGCACAATTTGTGTCTGCAGCTGTCTGAGGAAACATGACTGACCTAAGACCTTTAACATGAGTCCTCACTATGCAGGACAAACACACACACACACACACACACACACACACACACACACACACACACACACACACACACACACACACACACACACACACACACACACACACACAAAGTGGTGGATCAGGGGCTGTCCTGCAGACTGAAATAACAGGAGGGGGATTAAACACACAGACACACAGACACACTCAGGGAATCCTTAGCCTGTGTTCTCATTTGTTCATAAATGTAACACATAAATGGGACACACACACATACAAACGTGTACAGATATAGCAGCAGGTCACTGTGTCATAGTCTGCATATGATAGGTGGGCATGTCCATTGTGCTGTCATACATTATTTTGTTGGCTAGCTTTTCAAAGCCTCAGGTTCATCACTGTTATGGTCACCAGGCAAACAGAAAGCTAGCATTAGCATGATTAGCAATGTGCATCCACAAGTTACTGTCGCTGATATACTGTATGTGGATGCTATTTGTGCTGATTGGTTTAACTGATGTTTTTTGGGGGGTTTTTGGGGGGGCAGTCAAATTTTCTTGTTTTTTAAACGTAAAATTTAAATGCCAATAGATAAGTCTTAAAATAAGACAACAAAGCTGGAAAACAGTCAAATTTGGGCACAATGTGATCTGTGCTTGTTTACATCCAGGTAATAGAGAGCTGTAGTGTTGTAGCAATAGACGTTAAGCTAAGACACCACATATGAGCAAGGTTTCAGGCCTACAACAATAAAAATATCAATAATGAATTTCATGAGTAACTTTGATGCCAACAACAAAAGTGACATTAAATTGTTCAGTCAATTGGATGTCGGTTGTTGGTTTAGCAGGTAGAGACATCCTGACCCCTTGATTCATGATCAGATATCCTCCCTGCACTGATAGCAACACGTTCACTGCACCGTATGTTAGACATTTTTGCCTGATGACATCACTGTGACATCACAAATCTACAACTGGTTTTCACAGGATGTGAAGAACTGACAGTGAGTCTGATGGACATGAAACCATTGATGGGCAGTTGTTTAGTGTAGAACAGTTTAATAGCTAAGTTTACATTATGTACTTTCTGCTATGAGACTGGCTCCAGTTTTTCTACAGCTTCCAGAAAGCATAAAATTATAATTCTTCCTGTATGAACACAGTGAATGAAAAGATCATGTAGTGAAACAAAAATATGTCCCCATAGGTGGGAGGTCAGAAATTCTGGATATTAATCAACATTTGCTGGTTGGTTGAGGAAAAAATATTTGTAGACCAAACAATAACATAAGCTGTAGGATCATTTTAAGATTATTAGATAGATTAGATAGATTATTTATTAAAAACACACTCAGTGTGTGAACGCAAAGAACTCACAAATCCAATAAGGCAATAATATGCGTGTGTGTGTGTGTGTATGTGTGTGGGTGTGTGTAAAGTGATCGGTCCCCATGAAATACCAGCAGCAGTCAGTCACATCCTCTCAGCCACTGTTTCTATTGTATCAGTTCTGACTCTATTAATAGAGTCTGAATCCTCTCAAACAGATGGTTTAACTCCGATGATTTTACCTCGCCTGCCTCATCTTCATCTACACCCAACAACACTCAGCTGAGCTCATTCAAACCTACAAAACTTCATAAAACTTAACAGACGCACTCTGAACTTATCAGGGTCATTTTACTTTCAGCAGGTTTGTGTTTCTGTGCTTCTGTTTGATGGCTTTTCTGTGTGTGTGACCTCTGACCTTCGTTTGCAAGGACAATGAACTTGGATGCTTTGATGACCTTCCCGTCCAGCGTCCAGGTGACGGTGGCACCAGTGGCATCAGCAAGGCGGCACTGCAGCCGGAGCTGCTGCCCGTCCAGCACCGTCGCGTCACTCAGCTTCTCCACAAATTCCAGCTCCTTCCCTCCTCCTCCTCCACTCTTCTTCTCGTTAATCCCTCCATCCACACAGTTGTTCACCTCTGTCTTCCCACCCTCACCATTCTTTTCTGGGCTCCCTGGTTTCTTCTTGTTGGAGAGGACAGAGCGGAAGTCGCCAGCGTTCTTTCCGGGTGACTCTCCAGGTTTGTTTCCATTGCCGGTGGCACCTTTCTTCCCCAACACAGAACGGAAGTCGACCTGCCCCGGGGAGGCATTCTTGTTGTCCTCTACTTTGGGTTTGACACCTTTGAGGTTGGCTTTAAAATCCATCTGATGCTGGCGTTGCTCGGTGGCAGCGAGGCCTGCCTCCCTCTGCTCCTCTTCCTGGTTGGTTTGGGTGTTCAAAGCTCGGCGACCCAGCAGAGAGCGGAAGTCGAGCTGCTGCGCCTCCCTCTGTCGCAGCTCCTCCTCGGCGCGCTCCCTGGTGTCAACGCAGCGTCTGAGGAGGCCTCTAGGAGTGGCAGCAGTGGTGTTGGAGTCCTGGTTCTCCCTCTTCCTCTCCTCCTGCTGCAGGTGCAAGAACTGCTGGGTCTCCTTCTGTTCCTGGTTGGCCTCCTGCCGATTGACACCAAAGCTGCTCCTGCTGCCTCTCTGCTCCACTCCTCCTCCTCCTCCTCTGGCACCTCCTCTCAGCCCGAAGGTCCCACCAGCAGCTCCTCCTCCTTCTTCTCTTCCTCCTGCGGCTGCAGAGCTGAACGAGCACACAGACAGATGGAGTGAGAGAGGGGAGAGAATAAACAGAGGGGTTAAAGCCCCCCGGAACATGAGGCTCCGCCTCCCTACAGCTGAGGGAGGGGGCGAGAGAGGGGATGGGACAGGGAGAGAGAGAGTGAGAGGGACGGAGAGGAAAAAGACCTCTACTCAAAATGTTCATGTTACATCACAAGTGACTCCACTGCCCTTATATAGGCATACACCCAGAACGGACTGGACACACACACACACACACACACACACACACACACACACACACACACAGACAGACAAACAGGAGAAGCTGGACTCTGAGGACTCACTCCTCCTTAATTCCCACTCATCCCATTTTATTCAGACGTCCTCCTTTCTTCAGTTATTTACTTCATGTTTGTTTTTTTTTGTGTGTTGATTTTTTTTCTTTTGTTTTTTTTTTTAAGGTGCAGAATTTTGTTTTTGCATTGAGAAAATTTCAAACACACACACACACAAGCACACACTCGGGCACACTCAGACAGACCAGAGCGTAAACAGCTGGGAGCGAGGGAGGCTCTGATTGGTTGGGTTGATGGTCGGATTAGAGAGAGAAGCTTTAGGGAATCAGAGGATGTGGGACAGACAGACAGACTGAAAGAGGAGTGAAAATGGAAGGATGTAAGGAGAGATCAATAATTGAAACTGCTCTGTCTGTCTGCTGCTCTGTTTGTCTCTCTCCAGTTTCCTGTCTAATAAAGGTGGCAAAACTCTAAATGAATCCTTAAAGTAATATGGGAGGGTAGAAACTCATTTCTTTGGTGTTTTGAAAGCTTTACATGGATATCTAAAGCTTACAAGTTGGCTGGGAGCCATCCCAGAAGATCCAATTTTAAGGTGAATTCATGCTCACTTCACGTAATTTCACAAGCAGAGATCCGGAAAGGTGAATAGTTTGGATTTCAAAAACTCCAATGACACACCTTAAGCTGGAAAAAAGATTAACTCGACATACAACAAATACAAGTGAACCAGTCTGCTGATTGATGTCTCACCTGTTGCCCTCTCCTGCTCGTCCTCCACGTCCTCTCGTCCTGTCTGTCTCTCCATCAGAGACAGACAGACAGGCCACAGCACTGCACTCCCCAACTGTGTTCCTAACACACACAAACACAACCTCACTTTCTTAGTCAGCTTAAAACACGTTTAGACTGTAATATGTTCTCATAGCTACTATTACAGCCCTGAGTTATATATCCACTGAAAAGCATCATAATCTACATCTAATCTAACACATGGCTCTCCATAACAGGGAAACTCAGTGTTTAAGAGTTTGATTTTATTTATGATGTAAATCCCTAAATGCTATTTAAAATAAGTACAAATGCTTCACAAAATAAAGAAGGTGGAGAACTTAAGTGTACAGTGAGAGTGGGGGAGAGATTATAGATGGATTTGTAGGTGGGGGAGGGGGCATGTTTTTTTTGTTTTTTTTTTACTTTAATCCATACTAACATCACAGAGGATTATTTAGCCTTTTTTTTTTTAGTTTTTTTCCGTTTTATATTGACAGTAAATATACACAGAGTGTGTGTTTCTGTCTTACCTCAGAGAGATAAGGTAATCTCCAGCATGGTGCTTCTTCACTCTCCTGAAGAAGAGGAAGAAGAAGAAGAGGAAGAGGAGGAGGATTTAATCAGGTTCTAGTTGATCCCACAGATTTTATGTATGAATGTCTAACCTGATGAGAAGTGAGACCACGTCCTCTTTCTGCAGCAGCTCATAGTCTCCTCCAGAGGTCAGAGGTCGGCTCAGGTCACCTTTGGTCCAGGTGTAAAGGGGGAACGGATCACCAGCGATGGCACAGGAGAGGAGGACGTGTTGACCCACTTTAGAGCTCACTGGTTTGGGTTTGGTGATAAACCAGGGCTGAACACCGTCCTGAGGCTCTGACAGGAAAAAGACATAAGAAAACACGAGCTGAATTATGAGGAAACTCAACCCCAAAATATTATTATCATCTTCTTTTTTCTACTCAGCTATGTTAGCTCTGTGGCTCTGTGGATGCTGAAGCCATCCTGCAGGTTGAGCAGGTCTGAACTGGACACACGCATCCAAGTTATATTCACATGGACATGATTCTTTGACTTTTCATGTTCCGGTCAACATTGTTGTGTTCAGAAAAGTAGTTGCTGACCACTGCAGGACTGAAGACATTCACATCAGCTGGACTCTGTGTGCACTGCTAATCGGAGTTAGCATTAGAGAGTACAGTAAATATTTTACCTGGAGGCAGAAAAGAATAAAAGGGAAACTGAAAGAAGTACAGCAAGTACGGTCATGGGACATAAAGGAGTCTTGGAGGGTGCTCACACTCAGCTCGTTTGGGGCAGGTGTTTCGAATTGAAATGGATGTGGGACAACACAAGAGGGTCAAGATCACCAAAATAGGGTGGTCTCAGCTTGCTTCCATCCAAGCCCTGTAGCTTTTTCTTTGCAGTGAGAACACAATCACCTCAGCAACCGGCACAACTGATTCATAACTGTGGTTCTCACTGTAGTAGTGGGAGGCAGTAATGCGCCTGGTTGCCTAACGTTCAGTTAAATACAACAATAGAAGAAGAAGTAGCAGAAGAATCAGCAACAGCAGAAAAAGAAGAGAAGGTGACATAGCGATGATTATATATAATGATATAATGATATAGTGAACACTGGTACATCAGCCAGATGAATACTATGACATAAATTAACGAGACACGCTGTTGATGCTCCATGGCTGTTGTTCTTCCCTAGGGAAAGCAGTTAGGAACATGAATGAATGAATGAATGAATGAATGAATGAATGAATGAATGAATGAATGAATGAATGAATTGGAACAAAGCAAATGATGCTATATGAAATGTGTGATTGACTGATTGGTTGATTAATTGGTTGACTGGTTGGTTGGTTCCTGTGAGTCTGTTAGCATTCAGCTTGATGAAGTGTATTATTACCCTCCACAGTGAGGTGACACTGGGTCTGGTCCTCTCCATATTGGTTCCAGGCCTGGCAGCTGTAGCTCCCATTGTCCTCTGGGAAAACCTCCTGGATCAGCAGAGTGCAGCGGTTCTCTTCCCTGAGGAGCTGAAAATCCTCAGACTCCGTCACCTCCTGCCCGTCATGAAGCCACACCACTTCTGGAGGGGGATCACCTGAGAACCATGATGACTGATTATAATCATCTTTCTCTACTTTATTCTTTAATTTGACCTTTATTCAATAAGGAAGAGTCTGCTTTGATAAGGAATCTCTTAGCTCCCTGCAACATTTTTCTGAAGTGACCTTTTCAGTGCTGATATTGTTGCAGTTTGATATTACTGCTCTATTTGTGATCTATTTATGACTCTCCTAAAGAGGTCACCTCTTTTGATATGCATACTGGAACATAATCCATGTATTAATATGATTATGTGTTTTATATAAAACTTCATATATGGAAATAAATCCAGGTTTTTTCACAGGACAGAGAGTTATTAGAGGCAGCAGCAGACCTGATCTTCACACAGCTTATATGGAGAAAACCCTCTGTGGAAAATCATTATGTAACACACACAGACACACACACACACACACTCTCTCTCTCTCTCTCTCTCTCTCTCTCTCTCTCTCTCTCTCTCTCCTTGTCCTGCCCTCTCTGATGGGTAAGTAATATAGAGCCTTTACCTATAGTTCACCTCTACAGAACCTGACCATCAGCTCATAACTCAAACTCGGAAACTGCCAGCAGATCAGAGGAATGACCACCAGAACATGACCACACACACACTGAGAACACGTTAAACCCACACACACACACAACGAGATAGAAAGAGGAAATGAAGAGGCAGGACACGTCCAGAGAAAATCTGTCCTCATCTCATCTCCAACATCTCCCTGGAGATCTGACAGGAAATACCACAGCTAACACACATGTACACACACACACACACACACAGACAGACACATGCACACACACACACAGCCGTACCTGTCAGCTCTGCCGTCATAGTGACTCGGCTGCCGTCCATAACATTCAGGTCGGTGAGGCGGCGGATGAATTGTGGAGCCTCGCACACTCCTCTGACCTCTGACCTCTGACCCTGCAGTCTGCAGCCTGCAACATTAAACACATGGAGAGAAAAATAATATGTGTTCAGTGTGGCATCACATGACTCCTGTTCAGTGTAAACTGGTGCTGATGGTGTCTGACACTAGATCAGAGGGGTAGAACATAAACACACAGACTCTCTCATTCATGCTGAATTTGAAAAACTACATTTCCCATGAGCCATATTATTTTGACTGTCCCATACACAGCATGTAAGCTTCAAAGTTAGCCTCAGTTATGATACTACTGATGGTATCAGTCAGATAATGAAAGAAGGTCTTTGAGCTAGTGTTTGTCTAAAAGAATAAAGAGAGACACAGTTACTGCTTCTTTGAACAAATCAAAGAGTTTCACCATCATATTTGAATATAGGTTAAACAGGATTTGCAAATCATTGTATTCTGTTGTCATTTACATTTTATACAACGTCCCAACTTCATTGGAATTTGTGTTGTACATTTAAGCTGCCATGAGTGTTTTCTCTCAGTCGGCTGCTGAGAGAAAAACCTGACATTCAAACAGCAGTTAGCATTACCTCTGCTGACAGTTAGCACAGATTTACAGCTGTGAGCCTGGAAACAGAATCAAACAACATCATCGCTGGATCCTGTCTCCTGTTTACTGTCAGATTCACAGCAGAACACTGATCTGATGTTTACACACAAACAGCACCAAATTAACACACCAATTTCATTAACTGTACTCTCTGTATGTCTGTATGTCGGTCTCTCTGTCTCGTTCTCGCTCCTTCCTGTGTTGATTTCTGAGCACGTTATTAATTGCGTGTCTCCTCTCTGGCATGTCTGATATGTACACAGAACAAAGCCTGTTTACACACTCTCACACACTCACTTTTACACACCCACACACACTCTCTAAGTGGACAGATTGTATATCCAAACTCACAAATGCATACACTTTACACACACAGAAACATATACACAGATGTTAGAGAGAAAAGGAAATCCAGAGTCCATATATGGAGAGGGACAAGTTAGGAACAGACTGATGACACTCTCTCTCTCTCTCTCTCTCTCTCTCTTGAACACACATACAGACACACTATGTACCTCAGGTATCTGTGTGTTTGTGTGTTAAATTGGTTATTTTTAAATCAATGTTTGAGCTCTCTGTGTGTAAACTGCTGAGAGCTGTTCTTGTGGTGACCAATCAGATTGATTGATTACACACGAAGACAAAAGAGGTGGAAACAAAGAGGAGAGACTCATCTCATAAACTTTATTGTCCTCACATGGACATCTGAATCTGCGGGGTCCACAGAGTCCACTTGTGGGAACATCTTGATATTTCACGGTGTGTGTGTGTGTGTGTGTGTGTGTGTGTGTGTGTGTGTGTGTGTGTGTGTGTGTGTGTGTGTGTGTGTGTAGGGGATTTCCTGCCTCAGGAGGGTATTTTATTTCCCTTATAAAGCTGTGATGATGGTTTTCTGTGAGTGTAGGCTGACTGGTGCTGCGTTCACTGTGTGCTCTGATAAAACATGTCCACTGTGCTTAAAGCAGAGTTAAACAGATCTGACTGAATCCTAATTTTGCTGTTTGGCTCTGAATATGAACTATGACTGAGACTCAGGGCTGCTTTGACTACTTCTGCCTTCGTCTCCCTGTGATGCGCTTTGGTCAGTCAGCGAGGCCTTGCCCCCAACATTAGAGGAGAAAAAGGAGGAAACTTCACCATCTTTGTTCTGTTAATGTAAAGCAAAGCAAATCACACCAAAGAGGACTGCATCATCTGCATCAGAGCAGTCTTTTCCTCTAGTTTGACCCCCTGATGCTGGTAAAACACTGATAAGACTTCTGAAGCTCTGAAATATAAAACATGACTAAAACAGAAACAGCAGGAAAAGTTACCTTCCTCTACTTTACTCTGTAACGAACATTCAGTAAATTCAGCTCAGATTTACTCACTCTAAACAAACATTTAAGTCATATCTCTCCTCCTGACACTTAAAGTAGAAAATATGCATCAATCTGAAGCTTTAAACTGTGAAAAACTCAGCAGAGAGGACTCCCTGCTGCACACACAAGCACACACAGACAAACAGAGTGGATTCCCCATGAATGCCCTTCTTGGGTTTGCTATAGTGTGTGTGTGTGTGTGTGTGTGTGTGTGTGTGTGTGTGTGTGTGTGTGTGTGTGTGTGTGTGTGTGTGTGTGTGTGTGTGTGTGGTTCACTGCAGCAGAATGTTTTGTCTTTATATGGTTCCCAGCTCTCATATTTGTTTAACGGTCGTGCGACACCAGAGACCTCTCTCTCCCTCCCTTTCTTTGTCTCTCTCTCTCTCTCGCTCTCTCTCTGCCTGTTTCTCCTGACTCAACTGCTTTCAGATCAGCTTTGGGAGGAGTGTTGCTAATCACATTTTTTCAAGTGGATGTCTGAATTTTCTCTCTAATTATCAAACGAACTAAGTATGTTTCCACTTTCTGTTACTTCCTCCTTCACTCCATCTCAGGAGGAACCACTATTATTCATCGCACCAACGATTAATTCTTTAGTAATTGAAAGTCAAACATTCAAGACTTTACTTCAATTGAAGTATCGGCAATGTCTTTTTTCTACGAAAAAAAATATTTATATTTCTTTCTGCTTCAGTTGAAGGATTTAAAGTGAATGAATTAAAGAGCACCTCAAACATGTGGTTTGTAGTTTTGGAATGACAGATACCGTGTGGTTAGTATCTGGATTTTCTTCTTTTGGTTTTTCCTGAGCGTATGTTTCTGCATTGAGCTGTGTCATTGTCTGCTGCCGACTAGTGGAGGACTTAATCCAACACACTCCCACACAGAGAGATCACATCACACACTTAGTTCCCACATGAACACATGCTTACTGTTCACTCTGAGGGTCCACGCTGCTGAGTCCACAGTGAGTCCTTCTGCAGTGACCAGCTGACACCTGTACATCCCCCTGTCCACCTGTCTCACTCTCTCCATGGTGAGAGTCAGACGGGTCCCGTCCTGTCTCTGCTGCAGACCTGGACCCATCCTTATCGGACCGCCATCTTTCAACCACGTAACAGTAGCAACGGTGACAGAGGAAACTGGGAACAGGACAGGGGGAGACTCTAGTTACAGTGACAACAGGTACCCCTAGAGGCTGAAAGAGGTCATTACATATCAGAAAACTGGTCTAGAAAACTTTCAGGGAGCATAAAAAAGACATGAATAACCAAACCTACTCACAACATCACTCACACACATCCAGATCTGGGGAAAGATCCAAATTGGCAAGAAATTTTGGTTAAAGGACAGTGAAAACACATTTTTCCTTTTTACAGACCTCTATTGAAAACAGGACTGAGACTTTCTTTCCACAAATACAGCTTTGATTTAACAGGTCGTTGAAATCTTGCTCTACCCAACAAATCTTTATCTTACACGAACAATTCCAGCAGCTAATTTTTCCATTTAAATCCATTTTACTTCAAACTTCAAAGGCCTGTATGAAAGCTGATTTGAAGGTTTTTCCAGCTCAATGATAAAAATAAGACCACAGGAACAAATCCACAAGATAACATCATTTGAGAATCAACATTTCAGATTAGAGTCAAAGGTTAGAATTACCCTGACAGGTAAATGTGACCTGAGCTCCCTCTGTCGCCTCCTGGTCCAGAGGAACAGCCTCGAACCTGAGGATGGAACCTGACACAGACCTCCTCACTGCCCTAAAACACAGATAATACTCAGCACTCCCAGAGGTTTCCACAATTAAGGTGAATCACCAGCTTTCTGTCTAACAGGTGGGATTTGAATCTGTACCTGCTGCTGTCAGAGCTGTTCACTGACTTCTGGACTGAAGCGGTTTGAGCTGGAGCTGGACTGATGACAGACTGAACCTGCAGACAGCGAGATGGGTCATCCTTTGAGATATGACTGATTTATCAAAACATTAAATTGATCTATAATGACGAGGCCATTTCTGGGAAGTGATTAATCTCTTATTGCATTTCACTTTTAAAAAATCTCCAATGTTACAAAGTTAGAAGTGATTAACTTCCAGATTAAAATAACACACAAACACACGCGCTGTAACAGTTAATTGAATAATCAATTATTAATAGATTACTGAATTAACCGCTAACTTTTTGATAAGTGATTAATCGGTTAAAGTAATTATTTAAGAAAATAATGTACAAATTATCTGATTTCAGCTTCATAAATGTGTATATTTTCTGATTTCTTTGCTCCTCTATGACAGCCCTGAATATCTTTGGTTTGTGGACAAAACTAGACATTTGATGATGTCATCTGGGACTCAGAGAAACATTGACATTTCACCATTTTCTGACATTTTATGGGCAAAATAACTAATCCATTAATCAAGAGAATAATCAATAAATATTTGATCATGAAATTAATCGTTAGTTGCACACACCTTTATTAAGATAGATAGATACACAGTAATGATGCACTGACCTGAGAAGCTGTTCTCCTGTCGGCCACAGGAGGAGGCTGTACAGGAGGCTTCACCCTCCTGCTGGGCTGAGTAAGAGGGTTCTGCTGATGGTTCTCTCTGGGTTTGATGGTTTTCTGCTGTTCCTGCAAGCTGGGAGCACTAGGAGCAGCTCTGTCCTCTGTCAGGTCTCTGCTGCTGGTGTGTGAGGTCTCAGCTGCGAGGACTGTCCTGCAGGAGGAGAGGACATGTCAGGAAATGAAGCTGATTTTAAATGAACATTAAAAGATGTATCTGGTGATCGACTGGACTCACCTGGAGCTATTTTCAGGAGCACCTGTGAGGAGAGACAGGACAGGAATATTCACTCTGATTCTATGTGAGCCTGTGCATATTTGATGTTTTCTTAAAGCCAGAAGTCCTTTTTTAGAACAAAGCGTCCTGAGCTTTGACTGGTCGACTCACCCTGGACACTGAGCACAGCAGTGGCAGTGGCAGTTCCAGCACTGTTGGTTACAGAACATGTGTAATTTCCTTCATCCTCTCCACACACATCCTGTATCTCAAGAAAGTGCAGGCCAGCACGCTCGTACACACTGACCCGCCCACATGACCGAAGCTCCGCCTCCCCCTAAAAACAGACAGGTATGATCTGAAATTGATCCGTGAAACCAATAACAAAACACAACACATGCACAAAGCTAAAGAGTTGAAAAGTGGTGAAATTTCTGCTCCTCTTTTCTGACATTACATTTTTTAATATCTGTGTCCTCCATCAAAGAGTATCAGTGAAACTCCTCCCACCTTGAGCCACGTGACCTTTGGCTGAGGCCGTCCTGTTGTTTTTGCAGAGAATTTTCCTGTCTGTCCCAGTTTAGCGAGTACTCGGCTCGGTTTAGTGATGAACTTTGGGGGACTCTCGCCCCAGATACTCGGTCTGTTCACTGTTGCTGGGACCCCAGAGCGACACCTGGAATTACAGAAAATAGAGTTTGGGTTTATTTCAATGAAGAGAGCATTGATGTATATATCTGCTTCCCTTTAAAACACATTCATTGTTAATTTGGTTAATATTACCATCTTTAATTTTCAGGTTTATTCCACAGTTTTCTACAACAGCCCCTCTATTTTGAATGGCAGGTCAATTTTATTTATATTATATATAAATACAGAAAAGTAGTCCTTCAAACCACTGATTTTTTTGACTCTGGGACTCTCTGGGTGAGAGAAGTATTTTAGGGAAATAAACAGACAATGCGAGTGAGACTGAGCTGCAGAGCTGTACTTGTTTGAACTGTCTGGAGCATCAGTGGAAGTCTCTCATTTTTCAGCTGTGAGGAATTTCCTGATCAACTCAGAGTCCAAAACACAGACGTAGAGTAATGACTTCAGGTTCATCACAAAATCTGAAGATGGAAAAAAGATCTCACCCTGTTTTCATGGAGGATGGGAGGCCATATTTCTTCCCTGAGTTCTCTGCAGGTGGAAAAACAAGTGAGGGTTACAGAGGAGCAAAAGTTTGGCGTCTTTAGGTTTTGGGGTTTTTTTGCACTAAGACGTTGCTTGTGTTCTTTTTAGGGCACACTTCTGTAACTTGGTCAAACTGATCAAGGTTTAATAATGAAGCATTTAATGTCATTTTGTTCATCCTTAGAAATAATACTGCTCTATTATTGCTCAATAAGTCATGACGGGTTAATGAACTTGTCTCAATTTAAGTTACGCAGGTTTAAAATTTGACTCAATTTGTCTGTATTAAACAGTGGTTAAATAACATCTTTCAACCATTTTCACCAGGTAAGAGCCAATTAACCCTTTAAAGCTTGACCCATCAAAAACAGCCAGAAAATTCTATTTTTTTGGAACTGAGATGTTCATTAACCTTTTTACAAAATCCATAAGAAATATTGCTTTATTATTTGGTTTATGATGTTTTTTGAATCATATTTGATTCATTTTGAAATTTGGAGGAGGAGTACAGAGCAGTCAGCACACAGGCTGTGTACAGGAAGGGGATGAGCAGACTCTACTTTCTGAGGAAGCTGAAATCCTTCAATGCATGCAGCAAGATGTTGGAGATCTTCTACCAGTCTGTTGTGGACAGTGCACTTTATTATGCTGTGGTCTGCTGGGGAGAGCAGCACTGGAGCGGGTGACATTAAGAGACTGGACAAGCCTCATTAAGAAGGCCTGCTCTGTGAGAAGGACTGCAAGCTTGACTCTTTTGTATTGGTGACTGAGAGGAGGACTCTGAACAAACTGTTATCCATTATGGATAATCCTGATCACCCTCGGCACCACCTACTGGACAAACAGCAAAGCACCTTCTCCAACAGACTGATCCAGCTCTGATGTCACAAGGTCAGATACAGGAAATCTTTCCTACCAAAGGCCATAACCCTTAGAGAACTGTCATCTTCATTATCATGCCAATATCTGTCTTTCCATTCATAAACTGCTCTGACAATTACTGCTGTAACACCACGATTCAGTTTGGAATCAATAAGTAATTCTATTCTATTCTATTCTATTCTAGTCTAGTCTAGTCTAGTCTAGTCTAGTCTAGTCTATCCTGGCAACTTGTCAGTAAAGATTTTAGTGAATGCATGCATTCAATGCAGAAAATACTTACAATGATTTTTTCCTGGGAGAGAAAAAGGTCTGTGCGTGGATGATTTCACGAGAGCAGCAATTTTTAAAAGGGCCAAAATACAACTTCAGCTGCCTGTAATGGAATAATAATCCTCATGGGGACAGAAAACATTTATTTATTTTTTTAAACAGGTTTTTAAAGAAAACTATTTTAGAGGCTGGATTAAAGCATTAAAAGGTAGGTAACACAGCTGAGCTTTGATATTCAAAGACATCTGGATGATCTTTAGACAGTTACTGCAGTCCTGCTGTGATATAAACCAAGCGGATTTAGCAGTAAACGATGAGATCCCTTCAAATAAAAAAGGTTCATAGTGAAGCTTCTATTTGTCTACTTGAGTTTAACAGAGTGTGAAAAAACTCAAGCTGAGTCTGCTAGTGTTTAAAATACAGGAAGCTGCCGTAAGCTGTTTACGACACAGTAAAACACACACAAGCAGGTTTTTTATATACATGAAGTCATGTTTGGAAAAAGCAGCATTAATGTTGGACTGCTGTTGGAAACAAAACACTGCTGAAAATTCAGACCTTTGATTAAAACAGAAACTTACAGAAATACTTGCTGTCCTGTCCATTTACCAGCTTAGCATTGTTGTATATGAACGCTAACATGCCATCAGGTGACAGGTTATGGCTGGAAACATGGAATATTCTGTTAAATGACAGGCATTTATACCTTCCAGAAGGATCTCCACAGTAACCTGCCGGCTCCCCGCCTGATTGGCTGCCTGACAGGTGTACTGACCCAGGTCCTCCTCTGTGACTCCACCCACCATCAGGCTGAAGTTGCCCCGCCCACCTTGCTCCAGGACACAGCGGTCTCCGCCAACCACAGCCCTTCCACCTCTGTACCATGTGACCTGAGGCTCAGGATGGCCACGTACCTGCAAGACATTATCATCATCTTCATCATCATCCTCAACATCCTAATCAGCAGCATTAGTTTTGAAGGATAAGGCACACTGATGAGCAAGACATCAGAGGGAAGTGAATTTCAAGAGCAGCTGTGAAAGGGAGAAACCCAAATCTCCTCCTCGACTTTTTTCTCACCTTCTGTCTTTGTTGATGCTTACTGTTCGAACAGTTTTTAGTCATGAAACCATGGGAGACTTTCTGTGAGCAGGCACGACTAGGACACAAGAAAAACAGGCACCAACATCTGGGTTCATAATTAAAACGTGTCGTGCTCAAGAAACTACTTTTTTTTTTCAAAATACTCCCTCATTAAGAAACGAGTGACCACAGCTGTCAGAACAATTTACTCCTTATAAGAACCAGTAACTGCAAACTCCCACAGTCCCTCACTGCATGTTTGTATAGTTTCATTCCTGAAGTAAAAATTAGGAAGTCTTTATTTCAGACAAAGGACAAACAAAAATCAACGTTTCCTTCAAAGAAATACTTTTGCAAAAATGTGTGTTTGTGTTTTTGTGTGTGTGAGTGCAGCATGTGGCGTGCAGATGCATCGACTCTCATGAGTCCTCGCAGCTCCATCAATCTTGGTGTTTTCCTTCACAGAGCTGCTCTGACGGTGCGTTTATGTGCTGTGGGATCTTAGATACACATCAGCGTGAGGAGCCTGAGGGGTAAAATGTTCTGCCCTCAGGTCACACCTGTTATGTTTCTGTTTCCACCTGAGAAGGAAGCGAATATTAAATATTTGTATTTTGTCTGTTTCAACTGGTTGGAAAGTCAAACCTGGGGTTAACAGTGACTGATCAGAGCACAGTCACTCATCCACCACAATGAAATCACGGCTACTGGTCCACCAGAATAAAAGTAAAACCTGCGGATTAGAGCGAAAGTGTTTTTGCTCGGCTGCTTCTCATCAGGGTGCAGGCGGTCATGAGGCTGATGTTTATCCTTCTGTTTTCACGCCCTTGTCTCCTTTCATGTCCTACATTCCTTCACCCCCCCCCCCCCTTGTTTCCTCTCTTGTATCCTTCTGCACTCCTTTCTCATTTCCTTATTGAATGTCTCCTCTCTTCCTCTCTGTGTCCTGTAGCTTCACTTCACACAGTATTCATTCTGCCTCTCCTCTCTTTTCCTCCCCTGAGGTTTGATCACATTCCTGCTCCCCTGAAGATAAACCTTTAATGACCTTAGACCTGTCAGTTATGTCTCTGCTTGAACACAAACTGACACACAGCAGAGCTTTTCTTACCTTCCCCTCCAGCCGAGCATTTCCCCCGAGGGCCACCCGAGCATTGCGGGGAGGGAGGATGAAGGCTGGTGGCTCGTTGCTCCGGGAGCTGCATCCTTGTGACAGGCCTGTTACCTTGGAGACGGAGGAGGAGGAGGAGGACAACCGGACGTCACTCATCCTTCTGTGACAGAGACAGAAAAGGTACAGTCATACTGAATTTGTATCATTAGAGTAATAAAGTATTAACATTCAGAGTTAGTCTGACAGTGATTAAACCCCAACGAGCTGATCATATTTATCTTTTAGAACTTTAAATGACATTTAACCACACAGACTACACCTGTTTGCAGCATGTTTCATTGAACAGCAGCTGAGGATTTCTATAAGAATTAAAAAAAGAAGATCTATCACTTGATACATTTTTTCCATCCACAAATCCATGACTTTGTGTGTGTATGTGTGTGTTGAAGTATGAACAGATCAAACACATGGTGATAACAGCATCATGCGTGTGCTCTCAGCAGCCATCATGTGACTGGCTCCTCATGTTTGACCTCAGATGAAATTTTAGGACTCTTTGCTCTGACCCTGAGTTTTAATTCTGTGGCTATGTGTGAAGATGTCTGCACCATTCACAAATCTTAAAACTCCTTTTTGAATCAGAGGATCTCATATGAAACAAGTGGTTTAAGCTTCTGTCTCTTTAAGGCCCCATCTGCAAACACCCCTTACTCTCTGATTGGTCACCTTTAAGGAAGCATCTAAAATATATAGTTGAGTGGAGAAAACACATTGAAAATATCAGAAATAGGCACAGAATGTATAAAAGTGGATTCCTTTCCCACATCTTAATAGTGCAGCATCCGCAGAAGTGTCTTGAACCTGCCCTCTCTCGTGTCCAACAGGGGGCATCCCCTTCAGATATAAAAGACTACAATCAGCTCACTAGGCGGGGAATTTGTCAGGCACAGTGCTTCATTTTGAAGCCCAACTTTATCTGAGACTCTTCACCCAAAAGTACAAATACCTCAGAGAGACAGGTGCAAACAGGTGGATTATAAGACCGGGAGAGCAGACTCTTGATGTGTCACCTGACAGACTTGACTCAAAGCCTGTGGTCACTGAGCATGCTCAGTTTGATTGCTTTGTCAGCTATCTGAGGCTGTCAGACTGAGCGAGTTCACACTGTGATGTCTGGATGTTTGGTGGATGAGCAGATGGTTTAATCTGAGCGAAACAACCAGCCAGTGTTTTCAGAACAAACATCAGCAGCATGTGTTAGTTTTCCTGCAGTCACAGTGAAAATATGCTCACATACACACACACACACACACACACACACACACACACACACACACACACACACACACACACACACACACACTACAGCTACCTTACATGGCTTTAAAGCTGCTAAAACACTTTATTTTTCTGTTATTCCATAATAGATGTATCTAAAATTCCAGCTCTGCTTCTTGTTTTGTCATGTTGTTGTTGGAGCAGTGTATGTTGTTCATGTGTGCAGCGTGTGTTTGTGAGTTATTCTCTGACTGTTTGAGTATTTCCAGAGACTTTCTCTTATTTCTATGAAAACAAACGAGTCTAAAGCTTACCAAGCTAACAACAAACAGGGGTAGACAAAAAGGTACAAAAACAGTTCGTTTGTATATTCTGAGTGTTTGAGTTATGCACTGTTATTTAGTTTGATTTAAAGTCCAAAATTAAGTTGCTGATACTTTTGGATGTTAAATACGGAACATCTGGCTGTGAAAACTTCTTTTTTTTCCTTTTTTTAAAATTAAGTTTGTCTGAGTTTCACATTTCTTTCGTGTGAACGCGGAAACAGACAGCAGACTCATTCTGTTTGAACAGAGAGACGAGCTGATAGAAGATCAATGAGAGACAGACAACCTTCAAACAGAGTTGAATGTTTCCACACAGCAGTTCATTTGTTACACAAAGCCAACACACACAGATACTCACACACAGAGCCAGGACTCTACAAGAGAGACAGGGAGTGGGGGAGAGAGGGGAGAGAGACAGAGAGAGAGAGAGAAGGAGAGACAGGGATGAGCAGCTCACTCGTCCGTCTGTGGTTGTCATTAACAGTTATCAACAGGAAACTTTCTTTTGGCCAAATAACACAGCTAACTCACTGAAAATAAAACAAATAAGCAATAGAAAGAAAGAAAACAGGACCCATTGAGTCCCATTTCCTTTTCATCATAGACTTAAATGTTGGATTGAAAGCTGCATCCTTGCTGCTAAAATCTCTTTCACAGATGCACTCTGAAATTTCTAAAAATTTCAGGCACTCTGCCCTGAAAATTTCTCAAAGTTTTTTGTCCACATGCGTCTTTCACTTTGAAAAGTTGAAGAGAGACAGGGGTAAAGTTTGAAAGAAGAGTTTCTTTTATTTTATCTCTTCAGAATCGGTCTGTGTTTGCTCCGAGTAAATTGATGCTGTCATCGCTGACTTTGATTTTTAGTCTGTTAAGTCAGACAAATTTATTTCTGGCAAAGCTGCTGAAACATGAGAAGTCTTTAACACAGGAGAGAACACTGCTGCATCTGACTTATGCACTAATCATGTTAACTTCAAACATCACAGATCATTTCTCTATGATCCTGCTCATGAATCAGGAGATTTGCAGACCATCAGTTTTATATTTTGTGTTCAGAACTAATTTCAAAGGGTTCCCAGCATGCACCAGAGTTCATGCTCAGGTTTTTAATCGGAGGAGATTCCTTCATGTCAGTCGAGCGTTTCACAAACATCCTGAAACTCTGCGACTGTTTCCCACATCTGATTCAAACGGTCAGACCAATGGAATAAAGCAGTTCCCCTCAGAGATAAACGCTGACAGGTTATTAATGTCCCATGGTGCAATGTTTCACCTTTACTACACATCAGTTAGGATATTTGATCAGCATGGAAAAGATGAGCTCTGATGTTTGAAGCCAGAAATACATAGAGAGAAATTTCACATCATTTATTTCTATGATACACAAATTACACCTGAATTATAGCTATTTTAAAATAAGTAAAAAATAATCCCAGGAAATTGAAATAAACATTATTTCGTTCTTTGTCTGAAATGGTGTGGTTTGTTGGTGTCACCATTATGTTTACTTGAAAAAAAAAAACTAAATTAAAGCATGTTAGCAAACTAACATTCCTTCTTCCTATATCTGACACAGTTTGAATTAATACTGCTTAAGAAGGCTCATTTTCAGTTTTAACTGAGGAGTTTTCAGAGAGAAACCAACTGAAATAAGTCAAAAGAAAGCCGTTTTCAGCTAAATATCAGCCTGACAACAACACAGAATAATAAAATGATTCAAAAACTTGAAATCATGACACAAATGCAGGTGATCAGTTCAGAAAAGTTAACTCTAAACCTTTTAAATATTACTTCCTCCTGTTTTTTTTTCTGAAAGTCTTACAGATTTACTAACTTATTTAATTTAAGTGTTTCCATGTGCACGCGCAGTCACGCACGGCACGTTTTGTTTGTGAGGCGGGTGAACCGGCGCGAGCCGCGTGGAACGCTCTGTCCCCGCCCACCTGAGAGCGACGAGTGCGTTTGTTTTATGAACAAAAATATAGAATAGTTTAGGAACCGGTCATAGTATCTAATGTCAGAATCTATGTAATCAAGACCACGCTGTGCAGTTATATTCATTGATAGAAAGAGAGAAACTCACAGGTTTAGGGGCTCAGCTCTCCTGAAGTCCAGAGTCAAACTAAGGAGGTGTTTGTTCCTCACAGAAACGTTTTCTTCACCTGAAGAATCAGCACATTCATCACCAGGACCCCTCCTCCCCTCCCTCTTCCTCTTCTGTTTGAACTCCTCCTCTTCCTCTGTGTTTCCTCCTCGTTCTCCTGAAGGGTTCACGTCTCCTCCTCCCCTCCGTGTTTTTCGGTTCGTTCACCACCGGCTGTTGGTTCGGTGACTGCGTATCTATGTGAAAACAGAAGCTGCTGGAAGTAGGAGGAGGAGGAGGGGGACAGGAGCGGTCTGACTGATTTTAGGGCCTTGAGCGCCCCCACACCATCCTGTAACCTACAGCATATAAAGCAGGCAGATGTGATTGTTTTGACAGCTTGAAGTCAGTGACAACACTTAACATCTTTTAATAACTCTGCCCTAATATTGCTCATAAATGCCCTCATTTTTGGCCTTTTAGTTGTTATAATAAATACTGTTAAAATCTGCAATGAACTCCTCATTAACTTTCCACTGGAACTGCTGTTCTGGACCCTCTGCTGTGTTCTGGGCAGAATGGAGGGGCGTGTCCTTACAGGTTTGTCTGTAATTAGCAGGTTTAACTAACAAAAAAAAGAAAGAAAATGGATGGACAATATCATGGACAAAAAAAACTGCAATAGCTCATGGTGGTCAGCAGAGGGCACAGTAAGCCAGAGCTATTCACTTATGGGTCAGATTTAAGCACAAAACTGTTTTCTGCTGATCTGTGTTCTGATGGTGGGTTTCAGTGACTACACGTGCAAAGTGAAAAACACCAATGCTTTGTGTGTCTCAGTAGCGTATTTACATTTACTAGTTTTTATGAGGTTGTTTTAGAGGCTTAAAAAATACAGAATGGCCTGCAGCAGAACAACGTCTCTGAGGACGCATGGTGCTGTCTGTAAAAAGACAAAGAACTGCTGTCGGATTTTCATAGAAGCTCTTAGAGTACATAGATTCATCTAGTTTTCCTGTGATACCAGGTTGATTTTATTTTTTCATCAAACAAACTGAAATATTATTTATATACCACATTAGAGTGATGAATGGCAGCATCTTATAAATATAACCTGTGCAGTCACTGCAACTGATTTGTGGTGTACCACAGGCTTCAATATCTGGTCTGCTTTTCTTTTCTATCCATATGCTGCAACATAGCCAAGTATCCAGCACCAAGCTGTCTCCTTTCATTACTATAACACAGAGATAATCCACCCCCTTTGAGACCTGAGGATATTAGAGGCCTCCACAATCAGAAATAATACTGTTAGATCTACAAAAATTAGGTATAATGATCATATTATAGGCATTATTCACTGCAGTGTGAGCACAGCCTCAGAGGTCACTCAGAGTCTGTTCTTCTTCACAGTCTGAGCTCATTTTCCTCTTCTCTCTGACATAAAGGTGAACAGACGCTGAAAGGAAGAGGAGTACACACACCTTCAAATTAAAATAGGTTCAAGCAGGGGTGGCGTTATGGGTGGGCCCAATGGACCAAGGCCCTCCCACTCTTCAAAAGGCCCACCCTAAACCATATCATTATTATTTTTAAATGCTTTTGCTACATTACAGGTAACCTAGTGACAATTTTCTAATTCATATCAAAAAGAATAAAGGTTTTTTTTTCTAGAAATAGGAGGAGAGAGGAGGGGAGAAACTGTAAAATAAAACAAACAAGTCATGAAATCAACACAAAATACTTAAACCCTCTTGAAAATGTGTTCTCATTATTACAATGAGATTACAATGAGACAACTACATGGTCCAAAATCAGTCACAGTCTGTACCTGTCTGTAGTCCCAGTGATGAGAAGTCCAATGATGAAGGTCACCATATTGGAATTACTGACGCCATCTAACTTCTTGCTAATACAGACACAGACAAAAAGGTGGAGCTGAGAACGTAGCATATGCTGCGTCCCAAATCCCGCACTTTCGTTAGTGCACTCACATGAAGTGCTCTGCGTACACTCTACATATTGGAACAGTGCACTAAATCTTACAGGGCATTGTTGTCCCAAATCAAACACTGTGGCTTCGTACTTAAGGGGAACTACAATCGCATTTCACAACTGTTCACAGGTGTTCCTCGGCTGTTCATTGGTTACATCCATCAACCATTGTTTAATTTGTTCGCACCCTTTCCTCTACGTAGTCAATATAGCGACCATTGAGTGTGAGAAGCTTCCATCATTCAAAACTCAACTTTTTGCCCGATTTGAGTGTGCCTGATGAGAAATCAAAATGCACTGCATTATCCATATTGTCAGTGTGAACCATCAACTGTATAATTAATGGACGTAGCCTCCACGACGTCACCCTTCTGGTTCTGAAATGGATATTTGAAGCAAAACGGCCGGCGCGGCCATATGAGAAATGAGGTGGGCTTTGAGTCTCTACAGTAACAACCATAGGGCGCCTGGCAGGCATGTGAGCTGAGCTGTGCCTCTGACTGGACAAACTGGTAATCTTGATATTGTCTAAACTGCTGAGTAAGAAAAGAAAATCAACCCCCATACAGTGTGTGCCATTAGCAAAATTAGTGACTCGGGTGGGAGACATTTTTGGTACAAGGCTGTAAACACGCTAATTTAGGCTGTGAAAAAACCTTTCTTTGGCGTAGTTTGTATGTAACTTCCAGTACTTCCAAAGCCAGCCTCAAGCGGACACTAGCACGTCTGCATTGTCTCATATTTTCAGACCTGAGGTTGCAGCTTGGTGTGAACACACTTATGCACTCAAAATAGTAAGTGTGAGTGCAGAAGTACGCAATTTGGGACACAATTCTAGCCACCTGGCAAAGACCAGCACACACACCTGTCAGTTAAAGAGACCACGCCCCTAAGTATACCCCCTGTAACATGGTTTGTAGAGACAGCCTCTCATGGACACTTCAAGAAATGTATCTGGGGAGGGGGGAGGGAGTTCCTCTTTTTCCTCCCAGAGTTGTATTTCTTTGGAAATTTCAAACAGAGAATTCATTTTGGACATTTTATTTTGAAAGAACCACCCGGAAGCTGAACGTGTGACGGTAGCGCGAGTCTGACAGTCTGGATGTGGCAGCAGAGAAACCGAGCACATCCTCATTTCTGCGGATTTTCTGGTTCTGCCGAAGAACCGGCCGATAGATCCAGATTTTTCCTGAGGAAGAGAACCTGAACCCAGCCGAGCCGAGCTTGGACGAACCAAGCCGAACTGACCAGGAATACAGACGGATAGAAAGACAGAGAGACAGACAGGCTGCTTCATCCTATCCTGCAGAGCCGGCCGGAGCCTTCCTCCCGGTAAGAACCGTTTGTACTACACACACACACATACAGACACACTATTTCTATGAGACTGCGTTTGTTCGTGTGTGTGTGTGTGTGTGTGTGTGTGTGTGTGTGTGTGTGTGTGTGTGTGTGTGTGCACGCGCCACTCCCTTCCATCCTCAGCTCGTCGTTAGATAAACCTGCAGACATACAGGTGAGGGGAGAACATGTCGCTCGATCAGCTGATTCACGAAGCTACTGATCTGTAAATGTCGTTTCTTGTTAAATTACAACGTGCGGATGTGGTCGCAGGTGTGTCTCAGGTGTTACACACACACACACGCGCGCGCGCGCGCGCGCACACACACACACACACACACACACACACACACATCAAGGTCACACAGATTTCCCATTAAAATTAAAGCTTATACTTATTCTGTTTTTTTTTTTTCTGATTGTAAATGAAATCTGTTTATTTCATTAGTATAAATTAGTAATCAGCCTGTCAGGTAAATGTGAGCACTGTAGGATTAATATGAAATAATTAAATTCTAAATTCTGTGACACACCTGTAAAAAATACCATAAAACTAAATGCAAGTTTTATGTAATACCATTATTATGCTGTACTTAGAATACTGCTGAATTCGCACTGAAATTTTTGTCATATTAAATACATTATATACCAAATTTCTATTTAATTTAAAATTAGTATAAAAGATAAAGCGATCTATATATAAAATACATTTTAAATTTCGTGACATAACAAAATTTTGAGTCATTATCACAGAAATAGGCTGATTTTTTTTCCTATCCAAATTATCTGATTCCTTAAGGAAGTGTAGATCTATTTTATTAAACAAGCACAACATCTGATGTCTGAGGTGATGACTGTCAGTCTTAAAATGTGTGTAATAAAGCATCAACTATGTGTTTGTCTACAAAGATAACCACTGTATAGATGTATTGTTGTATTTGAAGGAAGCATTTGAAGCCTCCAAGGAAAAGTCAGAAGAGTTAAAGGAGGCAGATTAAATCAGGTCACTCATACGTCTGTGTCTTGAGCATACATGAGTCCTGATGTTCTCTGCAGTCTGCTGATCACTGACATGGTTTCTCTGTTTGAGACGTTTCTGCGGGACAATCATCAGATCAAGTTCTGTTTCTGCCTTTTTAACCAAAAGGCTGAAATACAAAGTGACATTCAGTGAACGAGGAGTTTTTAAAATTAGGTCACTTGTGACGTGACGCCTCTGGACAGCCTGGTTTTAGAATCAGATGTTTGAGAGTTCAGCCCGAGAACACAACGCTTTAAACCATGCTGTGTTTAACTCTGTCTCTAGAATTATGTGATGAAGCTCTTTCTTCATGGAGAGTAGAAGTCTGAAATAATTATCTGATAAAATCTGGAGCGTGTGGCATCATTTAAAGTCTGCAGCTCATGTGTGGCTGCTCTTCTCTCGCTCTTGTACATGAAGGAGGTGCAGATTGTTTCAGCAGCTCCTCACATGCATACTGATCGTTTTGACCAGTGCTCCTTTAATTTCTCTGCTCAAAGGGAGAAAAATGCATTTGCGAGTGTCAAAATAACTGCAACAGTACAAACTGTTTAACACAACCCTCTATACCAACATAAAATACAAAAAAGCAAACGAAAAGGTCAGAAGTTGATCTGTAAGTCAAGAAGTTGAAGATCTCAGATGTTTTAGTGATGTCTGAACTCTCTTATCAACACATTTTCAGTTTTTCCTAATTTCCATTTCTCTTTTTCATCCTTCTCCTCTCAACTCAGTCTGAAGTTATAACTAGGTCATCTGTTGTACAAGATGAAGATTTTAGCAGAGCTGATAGAGAGGGCAGAAGGCAGGCTGTCATGAAGGATCTTTAGGAGGATGGTCAAAGGTCATCCTTACACAGCTCCTCAGGGAAACACACAGACACCATAGACTGTCGATGGAGACAGCACACTGCCCCTTAACTGTAAAGCCAAATATTCAGAGCTTCTGCGGCTGGCTGGCTGTGAACTGTGAAATCCAAAAACAGGTCAAATAAATGTTTGTCACACATGGTTTCTGTCATCAAAGTTAGTTCGTAACATGCTGATTTACGTCCCAGTGTTCATTTTTCTGACAAGTTCAGTTTGAATTAGTTATACAAAGCTGCAAAAATGGATAGAACACCATGAGTGACAACTGTGTTGACCAATGAGGCTCCTGCAGCACTGTGCGCAACAGAGCAGCACTTATCCTCATTTCTTTCCTCTCAGTACTTCCAGACTAAAACCCTTAACCTGAGCATGATCAAGATGTCAGTGTCAAGATATCAGTGTTACTCTTTTATCAGGTAAAATAAAACATTTTCAGCCTCACTTCATGTTTTTACGTCAGCTTCCTGCTGAAGTGCAAAATATGAAGTGTTTTGATTTGTACTCTCAGCTCTTCATGTTTATTTTGGGCTGAAAAACCAACAGGACGAAGTTGGCAGCCTCCCCGGACCTCCAAACTGCCAGGAGCTTCAGTTAAACGTTGAATGTTGTTTTTAGCCTGAAACAGGATGTTATTCAGGTGCCATCTTCAGCCATTCATCTTCAGCTCAGAGTAACTCTCATTTCTAGGATCAAATGAAAGTAACAGCTGTTTTAGAAAATGTGGATGTGTTTTTGTGTCTCACTTTGTTTCCAGGAGATGCTGTATGTGTGTGTGCTTCCTTCAGGAGACGCTGACCCAGGATCTGTAATGTAAGAGCGACGTCTTTGGGGACTTAGACCTGCGAGGTGGATCCAACATGGCGGCTGTGTGTGGAGCAGTGTTCTCGGTGTGTCTGTGCGTCCTGCTGCTGCCGGCTGTGAACGGTCAGTTCAAACACAAAAACATCAAACCACATCCTCACAACTGCTTATCACTCAATATTACACTCATTAGCCTAGCTTAGCACAAAGACTGGCAGCAGAGGGAAACTGTTAGCTTCTTTTCTTTACTGTAACTGAGTTGAGTTATGAGGACTCCATTTCCCATCAGGCACGGGTCTCAACCCATACAAACATCAGCAGCATGCTGGGTGTGTGACAGGAACAGCTCACATTCCTATGTGGACTGTAATGAATTGTTTCTGCAATTTGGTACTCTCTCTCTCTCTCTCTCTCTCTCTCTCTCTCACACACATACACACACACACACACACACACACACACACACACACACACACACAAACTCATAAACTCACATCCTGACTGACTGACTGACTTATATAACACACACAAACTCACACACATACACAAACACACGCTGTCGTCGGTCAGTCTGTCAGATTTTGTGTGTTTTTGTTGGGATGTGGTCGATAAGATGCTGACACACACACACACACACCCAGCCTTTCTCTTATTGTGTGTGTGTGTGTGTGTGGGTTTCCAAGTAGACTAAACACAGGGACTCCTCCTGGCTCCATGTTACTGTGTGTGAGGGGGGTCAGTGAGATTTTTCAGAAGTGATACACACACACACGTACAGGAATTCAGAATCCTGTGTTCCTCTCTGGGGTCTCAGCAGTTTCTGTCACTGTGAACACAAAGATAAAAAACAGATATTCAGCTCCTGTCCACAGTCACACGGTCAGTTTATCTTAACTTCACAACTGTCCTTGACTTTTATTTCTTCTTCGTATTTTCTTTTAAAAATAGTGTTTGATTGGGTATTTTCAGGCTATCCAAACTAAGTCTTAATGTTGAAGCATTTTATCCATGTTTGTTTCATCTCACATTGCTGGAAACTCTGGAGCTGCTGACTCACAGTGAGTCTGAGAGTTAAATCACACTCTGAGTGAAGTCTAGTGTCCTAAGAGACGCTGTGGGGACGTGATGTTGGGACATCAGATTAATGGAGCCCGTAAAGGGGAACATCAGCAGCCTGAGGCAGAATGCTGCGCGTTTCTCTCCGACTCCACGACATTACACAACAAAATGCATTGTTATTAGTCTCTCTTTCTCACATGGGGAGGCTGTGTGTGTGTGTGTGTGTGTGTGTGTGTGTGTGTGTGTGTGTGTGTGTGTGTGTGTGTGTGTGTGTGTGCCAGTTCTAAATGTCACCTGTGGGTATCTGGATAACTAACCCTGATTTGTTATGTTGATGTTCAGAATCAACACCCATTTTATTTGAATTTGTTTCAGATTATTTTACATATGCTTCTGGAACAGTCCAGGTTTTTTGCTCTTGCTGTGTTTGATAAGCTTCAGATTTAGTCCAGGCTTTCCTTTAAACAAAACCTGTATGTGGGTTGGTGTGCAGGTTTCCAGTCTGAGGACATAGAATGCGCCTACACTGATCACCTGCAAAGGGCGGAGCCTCACAGTGGTCCAACCAATGAAATGCGAGGTTTTGTCCAAGAAAACGGCACAATTCGCTGCATCCGTGGCTCAACCTGTTATGGATTGTGGGAAAAAAGGGCAGATGGGGAAATACATGTAGTGAAACAAGGTGAGTGAAACATTCAGAGGAAGATATGATACACTCTGAGTGTGTATTATGCTGTGTTTGTGGTTTGAATTAATGCCCATCAATCAATTTATCAATTAATTTATATTACAGATGTTTAACCTGTTCCCAGGGCTCTATTTTCTACTCTGACAAGGGTTCTGCTTTTTGTTTATAGTCTGAGTAGTATTGACCAATCAGCTGTGAGATGACTTTGGTGTCTGCAGAAAAAATAGTCTGGATGGAGAGCAAAAACAGGAGGCATAATGACATCCTAGCTCCTGTTAGCAGTGAAAGGAAGTCTTTGCTTCACTACAGTGGAATCACGCCATCATCTCCAGTGTTTATCAGAAAATTTCATTAAATAATAGCTAATGGGCCTTTCTACTGGGTTCAAACTGACCTGTTTTTTTTTTCCAGGTTGTTGGACTCACATTGGAAACCAGCAGGAGTGTCACAGCGATCGTTGCCTTGTAACGGCAACACCCTCAAAATCCAAAATCCAGATCCAGAACGGCAGCTACAGATTCTGCTGCTGTAGCAGAGACCTCTGCAATACCAACTTCACTGAGGCCCCACCCACCGCCGACACCCCCGCCTTAAAGCTGATGAAGACAGGTGGGCGGGATAATGGACAGACAGGTTAGCAGAACGCACTTCTTCATACCAAACATCCTCCATGCTTGCTTTTTATTGAGTCTGTGATGTCACTCTGATGTCTTCCTCTCTACAGATCCTCGACCCCTGAGGCGGGAGGAAACGGCGCTCATCGCTCTGGTGACTGTGGCTATTGCTGCTGTCTTCATTGTGGCATTGTTCCTGGGATACCGCATGATGAGAGGTTGGATAATTAGATTAATAATTTAAATTTGATGAATTAAGCCATAGGTCCATGTAAGGTAATGTTGTTAATACTTTGTTTTTATTGTATTTCCAGGGAAGCAGAAGCTCAGTCTGTCCACTTTGGATGTGATGGAAGCAGCAAACTCAGACTCTAATGTTGACCTGGATAATCTGAAGCTGCTGGAGGTATGCACACACGCACACACACACACACACACACACACACACACACACACACACACACACAGACACACAGATACAGTCTTAATTTTGATTTCCAGACTGTTTAGAAACATCTCTTGAGGGTTAATATTTTCACGTTATTTCCTCACCGTTAAATGATTCTGTTTTCAGTCTATGATCCCAAAATTAGATGACAAATCCAATGACATCACTATGACATCATCACTGTGACCAAAGACCAAAGCTATTTTAAGAGTCTATATCATCAAGGAGAAATATAGTTAGATGGAGTTAGATGGATAGAAACAACAGCTGGATAACTGGATAGATTTACAGATGGATGAATAGATGGATGTTAAGATTTCTGGATGTATGGATGCATGATAGATGCATGGGTAGATGGATGATAGATGAAATGATTCATAAAAAAATGAAAAGATAAAGAGACTGATGATGAATAGTACAGCTTGATGGATTCATTGGATAGATTAATGGAGGATGGATAGTTGAACAGATGAATGGCAGAAGAGAGGGTTGTATAGATGGATGGATGGAAAGATGGGTGGATGGATGGATTGGTTAGAAAAATGGATGGATGAATGGATGGATTGATGGAAAGATAGGTGGATGAAGAGATAATGGATAGATGGTTGGAAAGATAGATGGATGAATGGATGGATGGCTAAATGGAAAGATGGATTGAAGATGGATGGATGGATGGATGGATGGATGGATGAAAAGATGGAAACCTCACATTTGGTCCTTTGAAATTGTGTACTAATATCTGATCATTGTCTTCACATGTAAAATTGTCACTAAGAAGAGATGGACCATTCAAAATAGAGCCATACATCGAGCTTTTAAATGATCCTCTTCTTTCTCCTGACAGCTGATTGGTCGGGGCCGATATGGCACAGTGTTTCGTGGTTCTCTTAACGAGCACTGTGTGGCCGTTAAACTCTTCAGCTCAGCCAACCGGCAAAACTACACCAACGAGCACTCCATCTACTGTTTGCCGCTGCTGCAGTATCACGACAACATAGCCAGATTCCTGATTGGAGACGAAAGAACGACAGCTGATGGGCGACCAGAGTTCCTTATCATAATGGAGTACTATCCTCATGTAAGAAACCAGATTTATAAATCAGTCATAAGGATTAGAATGAGAATAACACAGTATGCGAAGATAACTGTGCTAATGACAAAGCTAAATATATCTGCAGACCACACAGTGAAACATTTCAAGCACAGCTTCAAGTAATCTGAGGTCTGTTGTGTTATTTTATGACTGTCTGTAAAGATCAGAATGCTTATTGTGCACATAATGACTGCCAGCAACAATCCAGCCTGTAGGGGGTGCTAGAAGCAGACAGAAAGTCTCTCTCACTCTTCATGGTCCAGGTCTCTCTGGCTGTCCATTAAGTGGTGTTATTGTGCTGGAAGACGGCGCCTTCAGTCCTACTTCCTGTCTGGAGCCACTGACCACAATCACACATACACTCCCACATACCACACACACACACACATTCCTCTGTAGCAGTCAGACAGTAATTACCGGCTTAACTGTCTGTTCACACACACAAACCTGATTTGAAACAATCATGTGCAGAACCTAAAGAAGAGTAAAATACATTAAACAGCAGTTGCAGTTCTTAGAGATTACATGGTGCTAAAAAATAGGTTACTTTCAACAGGAAGTGTGAGGTGCTTCAGGGGAAGTTCAAGACAAACTGTAAGAGACTGTTAGAGATTTAATTTAACTTATTTTTAAATGTAACTTTCAGTCAGTTAAAGAATTTTTAGGCTGAGTGTGAGAAGAGTAAATATGTAAAATAAATTATGAAAACTGAAAATATCTCTGATCTGTCTGTGTCTCAGGGTTGTCTGTCTCACTACCTGTCTCTCCATACGGTGGACTGGACGACCTGCTGCAGGATGACTCATGGTGTCACCAGAGGACTTGCTTTCCTGCACACTGAGATCTACAGAGGAGGCAATGATTAACATTAGCATGCTGGGATATAGTTTTGTTTTCCAGAGATGAAAGAATGAATGACCCAGACTTTTCTTTTTCTTGAAAACAAATGGTAAAACAATTGAAGAACATGCAAGGCACCTGGAAACAAGTGTAGCCTCTCATGATTTTTTCCATCTGTAGAAACTTTGATTTTGTGATGGATTGGTTTACAAGCTCACAGGTGCAGGCAGAATATGTATGGCTGAAAAACACAGAAATATATCCTCACAAGTGTCTTCTCTGTTCTCACTTAGACCAGTACAAACCACCGGTGGCCCACAGAGACGTGACCAGCAGGAACGTTTTGGTACGAGCTGACCTTTCCTGCGTCCTCGCCGACTTTGGTCTATCCATGAGGCTGACAGGAAGTCGGCCCTGTCGATCTGGCGATGATGACACCATGGCGATTTCTGAGGTCAGGTCATGTGACAGTTTTAGGTGCAGAGATGATGGCTCAAGCACAGACTGACAGATGTGTGTCTGTAGGTGGGAACAGTGCGGTATATGGCTCCAGAGGTTCTGGGTGGAGCGCTGAACCTCAGGGACTGTGAGGCGGCACTGAAGCAGGTGGATGTTTATGCTCTTGGGCTGCTCTACTGGGAGAGCTTCAGGAGGTGCTCACACCTGTTTCCAGGTAACCACACACAACCGCACACAGTAAACAAACAGGGAAGGGGGAATGAGAGCAAGTGAATCAATACAGTCAATCAAATCAGCTGCTTAGGATTAAGGTGGGTTTGGTCGGGGTAAATTATGTCAATTTGCCAGTATTTTGAGAGTATTTTGGCCTTATTTTTATACAACGAGAGGAAGGGTGGTCATCCTTATTTAAGTACACTTATGGGTCTAAGGTCTTGTTTGTTCTTGTGTGTTTGTTTGTGTGTTTTTAGGTGAAGCAGTACCAGAGTACCAGCTAGCGTTCCAGGCAGAGCTGGGGAATCATCCAAGCTTTGAAGAGATGCAGATTCTGGTCGCCAGAGAGAAATGCAGACCCAGATTCCCCGATGCATGGAAAGAGAACAGTCTGGTCTGTGTCAGCACAAGCCTTTTTCTGAAATTAATGTTCAGTGAAGCATAAACACACCCTAAGTGTCCTAAGAGTTTATAAATGGTAGTTTTTCCTCAACATCTGTACAATTTTTCAACTTAAATATTTTATTAAGAGATTTGGATGAAGATCCATCAGACCAGGGGCTGTAATTTCTTTGGATGGCACAGGAAGTAGCTATAGAAGCTCTCTCTAGCTCATGCCATTAATCTGTGTGTTTAGGCGCTACGTTCCCTTAAGGAGACAATGGAGGACTGCTGGGATCAGGATGCTGACGCTCGACTCACCGCCCAGTGTGCAGAGGAGAGACTGGCAGAGCTCACACTACTCACCACACACACTGCAGTTCACAACCACAGGTACACACACACACTGCACTACACAACAACAAGTACACATAAACACTTCATTATGAGAAGTGCTTTCCTAAGTCTCTTCTCTGTTCTTTGAAGGAATCTGTCTCAAGGTCGCTGGCCCCCTCAGGCCAGCTCCTCCTCTTCTTACATCGAGGATCTCCAGGTGGGCGTGGTCAAGAATCTTCAGGGAGATGGCCATGCAGCAGCAGTCATAAAGACGACCACAAGTGGGACAGAAGGTTTTGAAAAGAACAGAAACTCCATCAACTATGAACGCCAACAGGCACAGGTATAAGGTCAAAGAGCAGGAGTGAAAAAAAATGACAAATACCCGTGACATTTATTCATCCATTTAACACTTGCTCTCTCTCTCTCTCTCTCTCTCTCTCTCTCTCTCTCTTTCTCTCTCTCTCTCTCTCTCTCTCTGTGTCTGTCAGAGTCAGGTGAAATCATCCAATCCAGACAGCTGTGTTACAGCTGCCATGACACCTGCCAACTTCCTCCGCAGCATCTCTGAATCTGAGCACACAGGTGAGTCATCAGCAAGGACTCAGAAATTTGTGTTATACAGAATCACTTTTTTACTAATCAACTGTTACTTTGTTTAAAGCTATAAAATGGATCTGAAACAAACCAGAAAGAGCTGTCTAAAGTAGTCAGGGCTTCATACTGTTCAGACCAGAAAAAAACTATTTGGAATCTGAAAAGTTGGTTCACAGCTGGAACCAAAAAAAGTTGGTGAGCGTGCTGATAAAATGACCAGGAGGTTGAGGTAACGCCATCCCACTTTTGTTCAAAAGCAAGCATCATGGTTCTAAGAATTCAGAATGGAACCAGTTCCATAACCAGAACTGTGTCGGTCTGAAAAGCCCTTTGATCAATTCTTGCATCTTTAAGTGCTGTAACTTTTCCTCCTGACCTCCAGGTGGTGCTGCACCTAGTGTCCCAGTCTGCCTGCAGCTGACAGAAGAAGACTTGGAGGCCACCAAACTCGACCCTCGAGAAGTATGTACTTCAAATCAGTTCAGTTTGGCCCCCTTCAGTCACCCCGTCATTAATACCTCTGTGTGTGCAGGTCGATAAAAACCTGAGGGAAAGTTCGGATGAAAACCTGATGGAACATTCGCAGAAACAGTTTAGTTCAACAGAGCAACAAACCACCAACCTGCTGTATCATCAGATGCTACAAACTGCTGAGGTACGACTACTGTTACAACGAACTGAAGAGCTCTTACTACTGCTGATACACTCAGTATGACTAATGAATATATCTGCTTCTGTGTTTACCTCAGGTGAACAACTCAGTGTTGACTCCCCAACATGAACTGGGGGGTGGAGGTGGGCTCGAATCCCCTCTCTCCTCCATGCATCCGCTTCCCAAACAGCAGAACCTGCCTCAGAGGCCCACCAGCCTTCACCTTCTACAGAAATCCAAGGAGACCAGGAAGCTGAAATCAAACCACAGACAGGTAAGTTAGTTCTGATGGCCCAATGGCTGGGAGCGTTTTCATCCAGGAGGTCATAACGTGTCTTAAGTTGTTTTACTTAGTTCACGATTCTCCTGCTGCCATATTTAGTTCCATCCACCTATCCATTTAGCCATCCATCCATCCATTCATCCATCTATCTTTCCAACCATCCATCCATTATCTCTTCATCCATCTTTCAGAATCTGACCTTGCTTTCAGGAAGTTGCGTATCCTTAGACTTAAATTTCAGTGTCTCTGTCATTCAGTCAATACAAGGTCATGTTTGAGTTGCATTACTTATTCTGAAAATCCTGTATTACAGGTGGAAACAGGAGTTGCTAAGATGAACACTTTAACAGTGGCAACTGCTGTGGAGCCACAAGTGGTAACAACAGTTACAAATAACAGTGGCACAAGGGCCAGCATCACAGCTGGGAATCAAGTTATGGTGGCCACCACTGGTTACAGCGCAGGAGTCCCCATCCTGGTGACAAATAGCATAACAGGGGGAGGTCGAACCAACCCGGCTGGGCCACAGCTGGAGGAGGATGAAAAGACAGAGGGAGGGATAATTGTTGGAGATGACAACCGAATGAACCTACTCAACTCTAGTCCTGATGAACATGAACCCCTGTTGAGAAGAGAACAGCTGCCCGCTGAGAGTGATCCTCCTCCTAATCTTCATCATCAGACACGAGCTGAAAACATACTCAGTGGGCGAGGCTCAAACTCCAACAACAACAACAACAGGATACCTTTGGGATCAGACATCAAGACCCAGGGTGCAGAGGTTGAGCCTGAAAGAATTTTTGACCCAGAAGGCAACCGGCGTTGGGCAAGCAACAAGCCAAAACCTGAGCCATCCCAGCAGGCTGGTGAATATCTCACAACCTCTCCATTTGTAAATCAGGATATTAGTTTCAAGCTTCCCGATCCAAGCTTTCCTGAGTCGGTTTCTTGCTCAGAAAAATCTTCAGAAGTGCATGTTCTGGATGTCACAAGAACTCCAGCTTTACAGCCACAGGGCCAGATTAACGCATCATCTTCAAAAGTTCCATTTGGAGAGGACCTCGATACAGAAATAGAAATTCCAAAAGCACCATCTTCTGTTCCAGGAGCTCAACTCTTGAACCCAAATGTTTCACCTTTAAGGGGAAAAGCCTTGAACAACCCAGCTCCAGAAACCCTCCTCCAAGAGTCAAAAATTATAACTCGTGCAGAAGCTGAAGCTCTAAAAGGTCTACAGTCTTCAGTCCTTTTGAGAAACCAGATAGGACCTGCAAAAGCCAAGAGGCCCGAGCGCCCTTGTTCCCTGGACTTGTCTACAACCTGCATCTCATCAGGTATGTTGTGATAAAATGTCGAAGGACTGGTTGTTTCATAAAATGTCTAAACATGCTCCTCTGTTTTCTAAAAACCTTTTCTCTTCTCCTGCTCAGATGATGTTTCTCTGACAGATGAAGGCAGTCTGAGTGCCTCTGGAGAGAAAATAAAGCGACGTGTCAAGACCCCATACACCCTGAAAAAATGGCGTCCTGCTTCGTGGGTTGTTCCCTCAGATACAGCCTTCGACCCAGACTTTGATTTTAACACCTGTGGAAGTAGCAGCATCCAGTCCCATTTTTCTTTTGGTCCCCTTCGCACAGGAAGTTTTGGCATCCCTAAAATCAATCAGTCAAAATCCAGCATGGCTGTGTTTTTGGTAGGAGGTGGAGCCACAGAGACCACAACCTCTGAGCCTGATGGGATGACCTGCTTCTAAATTTGTGTGACCAAATTTTCCTTTCCTTATTAAGGAGCTGATTCATTTGAACTTTTTTGTCTTCCTTATTCCTTTGTTACGGAAAATAGAGACTGCTGTAGTCTTTTGCCTGCCCAGCAAAAACTGGACCTGACCTGTATCAGAAGCAGAGAAAATGGACAACAGTGCTCCTGAACGTTATGAGAGACACCCTGAGACATGAAACAGACTGTAGAGGTTGTTTTTCAAATTTGAAAAGAAAGACATGGAGTGTTTGTTGCTTGTTATATCTATATTTTCTGACTCTTCTTGGAGTCTTCTGACCATTTAAACATGAGCCTCTAACCTCGACTCCATTCGAGAACCACTAATGCTCATGGTTTCCAAAATATTTTCTGTTCGTGTCAAAAGAAGATTCTTCCGCTATATGAGCTCTGTCGCATTTGCCCTTTTGGCCAATTGTTCTTGTGGTGTAGCTGTGACCTGAAGTTGGTAGCAAAAATGGCAAGAAGCCAAAAAATCTCCAAAATCTCCCCAAAAAGAGACCTCCAAAGTCTCTGTAGATGGTTTAGTGAAGGAAGTTTGAGTTTTTAGGTCCCATTGTCCACCTGTGTCTTGGTGATAATGACAGTAACTGAGCTGTGTTGCTGTTGCTGAGCCTATCATAAAAAGGACTTCCCAGTACTCTTCCTGTTGCTCATGAAGCCAGAGGACTTCTACACCTCTTGTCAGCTTCTGTTGCAACTAGAGCAACAGCTCTGCAGTGGGAGCAGTGGTTTGCAGAGTGATTTTACCCTGTCTGAAGATCCCTTTGATGTCAGTCAATTGGGGTTGGACCTATCTGAACATCAAACTTTTCTCTCCATTGGTGTTTGAGTTGCTAAACCTCTGGGGTCCTGTTGGCTTGCCCGTGGGTGGTAGATTTGAGCAGTGGTGGTAACAGTGCTGACTATCAGAGAACTTAAGTAGCCCAGGGTGTTTATTATTACAAACTGAACGGTTCTTGTTGCTAAAAAGTCTTCTTCCAGTTTATGGTGTGGTAATGGGACTCTAAGGTTTATTATGATAATATGGCAAGTACAAATGACAGGAGAGGATTAAATATAGTCAGTTTTCATATTTTTGAAGCACTTTAAACAGACTAACGAACCATATAATGGACACCTTGTGCAATTACAATACTAACAGTAACACTTATCTAGACACTTCTTCTTGTGTTTCTTGTCTTTGTACAGTAATTTGTATAATTTGAAGTTTTGCTTTAAGCCTTTACTCTAGCTATGCAGTCAGCTCTTGAAGCCTCACCCATGTGTTTTGCATTGGTTTATCAAAAGACTGACATTCTTACTGTTGGAGGGTCTTTATACTTGTAATTTGCACTTTATTTTTGTAGTTGCAGCTGCCTGTGACGGCCACGTTAAGATTGGAAAGACACACAAAGAGTTAAGTAATACAACATTCAGTAGAAGTTATTGAAACAGAGTCAAAACATTCTGACTGCGTTGAGAAATAAAAGCATCAGCCTTGTGATCTATGATACCTTGGTCATGTACCACCTTCTCAGGTGCCCTTAGATCTGTTATGTAGGCTGAACAGCTTTCTTGTCAATTAAAAATGAGCAGAGGACTTGTCAGGAGAATGAAAGTCAGACTCATTCCAGCTAACAAAATAGGCCTTGAAGAACTCCATAGCTGTCTTATCTATGTGTTGTGCTGTGATCAGCCCATTTAGAGCAGGTTGTGTGATTTTTCTAGCTCGAAGTCAGAGCTCAATCCTTCTTGATTTTCAGATTTATAGGTATAATAATGGTCAAATCTAAAGGTCTCTTCAAACAGCGTGTTTAAAAGTTAAAGATTTCAGATAAAACGCACACCTTGTCATTAAAATGTAGTCAATGGAAGCAACATATACCACTGGTCCTATCCTGGGGTTGCCAGCTGAGTTGGTGTAGTAGATTTAGCATTTTAAAGATTCATTGCACTTTAGTTTGACGCTGCATTTAAAAATGGCTCAATCTACCTGTTTCTTACCTGCCAACCTACCTTTGTTCAAAGCTAGGAATAAATCCAAATAGTTAACAAAACACTGCTTGGAAACTATATCCTTACATTTTGTATTTACATGTTATTAAAGTATATTCATGTTGTCGTAGGAGTTGAAGTTGAAATTTTTTAAAATGCTCATTTTTAAAATGGAGTTTGGTGCAGTGTTTTATAAGCAAAATGAAGATAATGAATAAGTGAGGTAATGAACAAGGACCTAAAATTAACAAACTGTTTTCACATTATTTTTCTCTCTGTCTTTTCTACCTTTCTTTTCATTAACCATGCACACAACCAACAAGATCCTTAAACCCTCAGTGGTTTACTTGTGTCGTGAGATGCCTTCTATAACGTTTCACTTTTGTTATCTGTGTATTTTCTACGTTTTTTACTGTTTTTAGATGTGTTATTGTGTACAGAATTGCCCTGAGAATTGTTTGTTACACATGATATTTATAAGGGCAGAAGTGTGTGACTTAGCCCAGAGCTAACTGTAGCAATAGGGCTAAGCGCTAATGTCAGACACTTAATCATGTAGGAAGCTAACACCACAACCACAAGGATTTACCTGATATATAACAAAAAGATGTTCTCTGTAACAAGGATAGATATAGAGTTTAATCCATAGCTAATGAAAAGTAATGCCCAAAAATGATATAACAAAAGTAATAAGTGCTCAGAATTTGACCCTGGTGGTTAGCTGGTTTGCCTGCGCTGTTTTAATGTAATGTTTTGTAGCTTGCCCTGGTTAAGCCCAGAGGAAAGTATTACATTTTTCTAAATCTTGAAGAAAAGTTTTTTTTCTTGGGGGGGGGCTAACCTCAATTAAGCAAGCTATTTGGAAACCGACCCTGGATTAACTAGCCCTGGCAAACCTAACCCTGGTTTACTAGCTCGGGTCTGAATGATTGTGCTCACTTAGGCTTCAATGTCCTAAGAAATTATCTGAGAACTAACTATGTTTTCAGTCTTATTAAGAAACAAGGTTCCTCCTCATGATGTTTTCTTTTATTAGCTTTAACAGGGGTCGTACCACATTACAGATATTAGCTACGGCAACAGGTGTACCACCAACTATTGATGCAGAGATCTTAACTGATGAGGAATGCTGACCTTCTTTGGTGCAGTTTTTGATTTTGTTTACACTCTCTTTAGTCTTTTTGTCTGAGTTTTGAGGAACATGCTTTAGCCACTAACCAGTTTGAGTTAGCTTTTATCAGTAATGCTAATGCTAAGCTTAAAATGTGCAAGAAAGTGTTAATAGCGAAATATCCCTTTAAAGTCATTTGCTGTAGGATAGATATGGCGCTGAATGAATATGTCATCGACTGCATTTAGCCCCCCTGCATGAAATATCCTGTCATGAACATGTCATGTATATTTTTCTGTCTTTTGCTGCCACAAGCTGTTTGGCAAGTCTGCTTGATCAGTGTGTAATATTTTAGACCATATAGATTCAGTACAGATGCAGGATGATGAGTTTCTGCCATGGCTAACGTTGTATGTTGTGTATTTAAAAGAAAAAAATTATGATCTATAATTGAAGTTAAACTGCTGTTTACCTTATGGTTCCTGCTGGTTCTTGGGCTTTTCCATTCCCCTGTATTTTTTTGAATATGCTGTGTATTTCTTTGGTTATCAGTGTGTTTTTATGTATATTAGCACGGACTTTCCAGTTGTGTAAATACTCAGCATTTCACATTAACTTTCATATGGGAGCAAGTCTCACTGCTGTAAACTGTTAGTGTTGCAAGTTTAATGTCACAAACTTTCACTGATTTAATCCATTGTATCGCTATACAGTATTCACACAAAGCATAATGTACGACCCTTCAATCTTTGTGCTTAATGCAAAGCTTTCCATACTAACATGTTGTAAATCCATGGAAAAGAAACATTACAGAAATATGGCAAGCTTCAGTTCATAAAATAAAGTGCAGAGGATCCTGTGTCTTTGTTTTCTGCTGTCGGTGCCTAATTTCTAATTTAATGCTATTAAGAAATAGAGGCAGTTATGTTGGCAGTGGTAATAGTCATGGATTACATATTCAAGTAGAATTGTTTCAAGTAACATTTAAGTCATTCTTGACTGTTTTTTTTCTACACTTCATGAGAAGCACATTTTACTCAGATGGGAAAAGAATAAAACTTTGTATTTATAAACCAGGCAGGGTGTGCGCCATCGATACAGCCGTGATGTGTGACTTTAATAAGCACCACCAGAACACTAAAAAAAAACAAATAAAAAAAGCTAGTTTTTCAACGTAGAATAATCTGTAACCTGGCTGCCTTAAAATTTTAGGTTTGGCAAGCCAAAGAAATCAAAGTTGTTTTTTTTGCCCATTTGTTTTAATTCCTTAAACTTAGTTTATTAGTTGGGCTGAAAAAGAGAGTTCTGATAAATTAGTTCTATAAAATTCATGTATAATCATTTTTTTTAAGTGAGACCAACAAGCAATTTCAATTTTCACAAACATAAAAACATGAAAATATTATTTGAATGAACTTGGTCTTGTTGGAACAATTTATAAATTATACTTGTGCAAACATGACTTAAGTTTTAGCTCAACAAAGTGTTTGTTGAATCAACTTATCTTTTTAAGGCAGCCAGGTAACCTTTTTCCTGTGTTGTTCATCTTCGTTGTAATATTACATTCATTAGAAAACTGAACCTTGTAATTTCTTAAACATAATATAATAAGTGTAACTAGAAACCATTATGTACAGAACAATTAGAACAATTTATCCTCAAGATATGCTGTATGTGCAATCAGAACACCCATGGTGTGAACTCCCATGTGTGTTCAGACAAGCTTTAAAGTTTATTTATTGAGGTAAATCATATTTTGAGTTAAGTTAGCTTTTTACAGCCAGGATTTGCAGCAGCTTTTATCCAAGTTCAAGTGCAAAAGGGGATCCAGAGGGTCAGCAGGTGTTTTATAACCTCAGCTTCTGTTTCCACGCACATGCGTGTGTGTCTGAGAAAGAAATAAGAAATTATTTTTCTCCAACTTTTTTTATTGGCAGTAAAATTCATCCATCATTTTTACTTTTTTTAATCTAAGAGCACGAACAGCTGTTCAGCTTAATCATGAAGTTCTGTATATAAGTTTTAGTATCAGAAGAAGAGCAGAGTTGTTACTGACAGCACAAAGGTTACTAAAACACACCCTCCAGAGGTGTGGCATCAGATGATTCGATCCCCCACTTTCCTGCTGGTTTTAAAGATGTACACACTCACGGCTGAAATACACCGGTTGCGTCTGCGTTGCAGCTCCGCTCCGTCAAGGCGCCGGATCAGTTTAAAATCCATTCAAGCCAATGTGTCAACTTACACTGGATCCGTTCAGTTGCGGTTCAGCTGCGTCTCTGGTCCGACAGGTCGCAGCTAATCCGCAGCCATCCTATTTTTGCCGGATGACGGAGCTGTGACGCATAAATTCAGAGTAGAGAAGATCGAGCGGGACAGGAAGTAGTGCACGGAAACTACATTAAAAGAGCCTGAGACTTTCAAAATAAAACAAACCGTGTCTAAACTAGATCGTATTTAGCTTGATTACAATAGCAGCGCTTCACAATGAGCAGAGATACGCGAGTGGTCAGCAGGTCAGAGTTAACCCAGGGGAAACAGTGAAAAACATGGACGAGGAGAAGCTTATCATTGAGGTGGAAAACCACAGAATAATCTATGACCCAACACGTCCTTTTTATAAAGATAATCTCAAAAAGGAAATGGCATGGAAGAGTGTTTCAAGTGTTTTGGGAGTGAATGGTCAGTAGAACACCGTACAGTATTGTAGTACTACTGTTTGCTTCAACATTCTCACGGGATCGTGAATTACCGCGAGAAGTACGCGGTCTCGCGACTCCAGCTCTGCGGCTTGCCGGACTCGCGACGCAGCCGGTGTAAGTTGACAAACGCAGTCAACACGCAGCGCAGCGGAGCTGCAACGCAGACGCACCCGGTGTATTTGAGGCGTCACGCCTCAAATACACCGGGTGCGTCTGCGTTGCAGCTCTGCTGGGCTGCTTCACAATGAGCAGCCCAGCGGAGCTGCAACGCAGACGCACCCGGTGTATTTGAGGCGTTAGAAGTCACGACGAGTGAACGTTTCAATTATGATTAACAGAAATGGATTTCATGTTCATGTAGTAAAACTACAGTATGTAATTTAACTATTAGCTATTCCAATAAGCAATCCGCCTCCAAAAATTATTATTACTCATATATTTAGTGCAGTTCTCTGTCTGGATGTAGTTTCTGGCTGTTTAACATGAGGTCTCGTACTCAGCGGTCTGTGCTTCTACTTGGTTTGGGAGTGTTTCTGGTTATTTAACACAAGTTTATGTTCTGATGATAATGTATGATAATGTAGTCACAAAAATGGGTGACTTGTGTATTTAAGCCCCTCTCTGGATTATGCACTGGATTTATTGACTTAAATCTCTCTTCACTGAATATCTGTCCACTTGTTTATCACTTCCATGAACACTTGTTTTCTCATGAACCTGGGAGTCATTTAATGTTTGTCAAAGTGATGTTATTTGAGTAAAAAATGTGTTTTTTGGTGGTAACCCCCTTTCACATAGCTTAATAAACCATTGTACTCTGTGGTCCATCCATTACCAAAACACACATGTAGCTTTAACTGTTAGCAAACAGTAAAAGGGTTAATGGAAAATGAATTAATGTATTTAGGTTGGGCTTTTCTGTGTGAAGTAATTCTGACTTTAAAGGTCATACAAACTAAAATGTTATTAAAGACTAAAAATTTAAAGCACTACTGTTATTGAACTCAGGTTCACATGTATTAAATTATTATACAATAATCCCTTGTTCAGTCAGTGGTAATGTACAAATGGTATGAATATACACGGAACTGCAGTATATCTAGCATACATATGAATAATTTGATCAGAGAAGAATTAACATCAAAAGCAAAGGTAGAAGATAAAGAATAAACACTCATGGAAATTACTTTGAAATGTTTGTTTCCAGCAGAAATTACATGACACAATAAACAGGAGAGACCAAGTGTGTAGTGCTGAACTCATGCTTTATTAAATCAGTAATGCATAAAACTCAAGGAGGATAAATTATAGTTCTACATTAACAAATTCATTAAATAGAAGTGCAGGGTAATGTTTCTGCTATTCATTCTCCTTACAGAAGATGGAGTCACTGTAGTGAAGAAGAAGATGACCCTGACTACTGACAAGGTGAATGACTAAAAGCTACAAATACTCACACGCAAACACAAACACATCAGCTAGCTATCCTCCCAGAGACAGCGCTGCTTCTGCACAGCAGGGCCAGTTTGACTTTTTTATGGCCAGGAGATGTTAATTTTTAAAAAGCTAGTCCGGCTGTCCTGTGCCAGAAGCAGCGCTCTTAAAAAAAAAATGATCTAAACACTGAGAGCGCAGGCCGCTTGCACTCTCAGCTGGTCATCAAATCATGGTGGTATGACACAGTCAGTCTGAGCACAAGGCCAGTTCATGCTGCTTACATGAGGGTAATGCAAACAGCACTCAGGGTCTTACACTCGAGGTACAACTCAGAGGAAACTGTAATATAACACGCTCGATCGTGTCTTTGAAACAATAACTTTGTCTTTCTGTTTATGGTTCATAACATCAACAGGGAGCCTCTCTACCTGTTGAGGCAATCTTAAAGACATCAACTTTTCGTTGAGGCACATAGTTTAGTTTCTTGGTTTGACAGGGTATTCGTTCTAGGTGAAACTTTCTCCTGTTAAAACATTTGTTCTTTTGTTTCAGTTAATATTGTCATAAATAACAATGCATACATTTCCCATAACCGTTCAATTCGGCTATATACATTATGTACATGTCACAGAAAAGTGGTTCAAAAATCCTAAGTCATAGTTGACCAATATGGCACATTTTATAACAACTTTAGACTTGAGTCTAGTTTGGCATAAATTAATGTCAAGTTTGGTACAAAAATAGTTAATATTTACAAGAACAGAAATCCAGATCTTATCAAGTATCATTGTAGCTAATTCACTAAATAAAAGGTTCTGGATGAAGTAAAAAGGGGATATAAATTAAGTTTTTTTTTTCTTTTTTTGTTTTCTTCTTTTTTACATGGACCTAATGTCAAAGTTGACAGTTGCAGAGTTGAGGTCTCCAGTTAAATCTCTGCCATAGTCTGCAGTGGCTTTGATGGTAGAAGTCACTCATTCCTTCTCAGATGGAGTAGGGGACTTTGGTGTTGGAGATTTTGGTGTTGGGGATTTTGGTGAGACCGGAGACTTTACTCTCTGAGGTGACTTGATTGGCTCAGGGGATACAACCCTCTGAGGAGATGTCACCGGTTCAGGGGACCTTGCTAGAGGAGACTTGGCCTCTGGGGAGGTGATTCTGGCAGCTACATCTGATTTCTCCCTGGACTCTGACTGCCTGATTGTCAGAGTGAAATGAGCCTCCTGTTTGCTTCCAGCATTTTCTGCCAGCACACTGTAACTGCCTTCATCAGATATAGCAACAGCAGAGATCTCTAAGCTGGAGTTATACTGAGAAGAGATGACATGGTGACGAGCTGTGGGACAAACAACTGCTCCTTTGTGCATCCAGGTGATTGATGGTGCTGGTTCTCCATCCACATCACAGTCAAACCTAACAGAGTCTCCCTCCTCTACAGCCAGGGACTTCGGCTTGGTTAGGAACTTGACAGGAGCCTTCTCTCTTTTCTTCACAACAACAGTGGTTGACTCTGTCACAGTTTTGGTTTCCTTCACTGTTGTTTTGGAGGAGACATGATACATCTCTGTTCTGGTCATCTCTGGGAGATGGGACGAAGGAGGCTCCTCATCCTTGCGAAGTGAAGAGAAGGCAGCATATTCAGCTCCTGCTACATCCAACGTGGCATAGTCAGAAGTCTCTCCTTTGATATTCTTGCAGACAACACGATAAGTTCCAGAATCTTCAGTGACACAGTTAATGATTTCAAGAGTTAAAACACCACTTAGATTGGACATGTGGTATTTGCTACTCTGATAAATCTCTTTTCCATTGTGGAACCACTTAAATTCCAGTTCTGGTTTGGCCTGGATATTTAAAGTAAACTTTGTGCTTGAACCATAAGGCACACGATGAGAACGCATCCTGATGGTAATTCGTGGAGCATGGTCCAGGCTAAAGGGAGCCTGTGTCACCACCTCAACCTTTCTTTCCAGTGATCTTCTTTCTGACCTTAAAGCCTGCTTTCTCTCCTCATACCTGGATGCAAAATCAACTTTAGAGAGGGTCACTTCTGTCTTGACAGCCTTGGGGGGAGGAGACCTCTCTATAGGCTCAGGCACTGGGGTCTTCTTGACTGGTTTAGGAATATATTCTGTGGTAAAAGCAGTGAGGTGCTCTGATTCAACACCCTCGGAGTATGCAACTGCAACAGTTTTTTCCCTTTTTGTGGTCCTTGTCTTCTCCTCGAACTCCATGCGTTTGAGTTCACTCTTGTAGGAGGAGATTCTCTGTGCAGTTGTGTGGGGGCGCAGTAGCTCCTGATTTTCTCTTTCTTCATACACTCTCTGCTTCTGTTTTGGAGGTCTATATGTGGCTTTATCATGACGCTGACGAAGGTCAACAAAACTTGGCCCAGCTTCATATTTAGATGGAATTCGATAGGAGTCATATCTGGGAACCTCTCCTTCTTCCTCATCACTGTAGACTCTCCTGGGAGATGAAGGACGCAGGGCTGACAGCTCAAAGCGAACAGGGCTGAGGCTTGGAGGAGAGGCAGAGTAACCAAGTTCCAACTCTTCCTCCAGGCGAAGCCTTTCCTCTTCAGTTCTTTTCATTGTCAGGTACTCATCCACAGGCAGAAGCAGTTCCTCATCTGACAGGTCACCCAGGGACCTTCTCCTAATCCTGTGATAGGCATCCATCTCAGGGGAAGGAGTACGATGCCTTGCAGGCCTAACGGTCTCCAAATCATCCTGAGTCAGGGATGAGATCCGCCACTTGGGTTTGTACTGGTCCTTAATCCTGATAGGTACCTCATAAAACTGCTCCCACCTTGAAAGGCGAATGCGCTTCATTCTCTTCTGCTTGATTTTCTCCATGGGCTCAGGGAACTCATACTGATCCCTCAGCTTCTTATACCACTTCATGTCAGATAGGGGCTGGAAATGTTTAATTTCCACATCCTCCTCAAGGACAGCTGGATTAATGACACGAGGAGCTGGGACAACATATGGCATACGCAACCTCTTCTCATCTGCTCGCTTCTTCCTCTCCTCTTTTTCTTTTTGTATCTCAGCCTCAGTTTTCTCACCCTTCTTTGTTGTCACAGCAGGTTTGAACATGGTGGCTGCCTCTCTGACAGCTTGTACTGCTGCAGGTGGTAGCGGTGCAATAACAGTGCCGGCCATTATCTGAGACAGTCTAACCTTTTTGTCAAGTTCCTCCTTTCCAGCTTCTTCCTTCTTCTCCTTTTCAGTCATCTCATATTCTTTCTTTACATGAGTGACACGCTCCACTTTGAGAGTGGCCTGGCAACTGGCTGATCCAGCAGAGTTGGTTGCAGTTACTCTGTACACGCCAGAGTCCTCAGAAAGTGTGTCTCTCACATGAAGGATATAGTAATCCAGACCTTCATGGACAACCTCAATCGATGGTCCAAAGGCTAAAGGTGTGCCATCCTTCTCCCACTTAAGTGTAGGATGACCAGATACTCTGATCTCAAAGCGTACATTCTGGCCTTCTTTGCACTCAACATTTGCAAGCAGGCGTTTGAACATGGGCCTCAACGTAAGATCAGCTGGTTTGGGTCGAGGAACCACGGTAACGCGAGCCTTGCAGCTGTCATCACCATACCTGTTACGAGCAACAACGCTGTACTCAGCATCATCTTCCACCTCAAGGTTACGGATAATCAGTTGGTACAGGCCCTTATCACTGATGAAGGTGTATTTCCTGTCATCCTGTCCAGGGAGAATCTTCTGTCCACATTTGTGCCAGATTACACGAGGCTCAGGATGAACAGTGATTGTGACACTTAAGCGCAAGTCCTCACCAATGTAGGCTGTCTGGTTAACCAGAGGAAGAGTGAACTCTGGTGGTTTTTGAAGCATCCTGGCAGTGTCAACTCTGCGCTTTGTTTTCTTCACCACACGTGTGGTGAAGAAGTCACGGTATGATCTGACACCACTGATGAAAAGCTCTGCATAACCACTGTCCTCACCATACTCATTCACAATCTTGCATCTGTAAGTACCATCATCTGCTCTTGTGACCTTGTTGATGGTAATTACGGCCAGCCCGTCCTCATATTCAATTTCATATTTGTCACTAGCTTCTAGTTGTCTGACACCACAGTACCACGTCACCTCAGTGGTGCTGTCATAGTTTTCAATGTTGCAGATGAATTTCACACTGTCACCCTCACTTGCCACTATGTGGCTAATTTGGCCTGCTATGGGACCGTTTTCAAATGGAGCGATCTTGACCTTGGCAACGAAGACTCCTCGTTGAGGCCTGATAGAGCCACCACTGGCAATACGAGCTGCAGAGACAACCGTGCTCCACTCCTTCCTCACCATTGTCTGGTAGTATCTCTTATGCCTACTGGTAGCAACTGCTCTGGTGCTGATTTCTTCTGCAGGTTTAGTCAGCCAAGGATGTGACAGAGCTTCAGCAGCAGTCATACGGTGTTTACGTTCTTTTGTCATCAAGCGGTCGGTGAAATCTAATGCATCAACACTAACTTGCTTGAAGGACTCATCATCATAGCTGTATGCGGCATTGGAGATGTTGTCAATCATCTGTTGGTTGGTTTCAGCAGTGAAAGGATTAAGTCCACTGAGGAGCACATAGGCAAGGACACCAACTGCCCACATGTCGGTGACACTGCTAACCATATCGCACTGGTGGATCTCAGGGGCAGCATACTCTGCAGTGGTATACTGAATCTTGATTTGGTCTCCAGGGGTCAGGTGTCTAGACTGGCCCAACTCAATAATCTTCACATTAGAGCTTGCTCTAGTATTGTAAATAATGTTCTCAGGTCTAATGTCAAAGTGACCATAGCTCTCACCATGCAGGAATTCAAGAGCTGAGCAGATCTGTCGGATATAATTGACAATCTCACGTTCATTAAGCTCAAACTCTGCTGTGTTGAGACGCTCAAAGATGTCAGCACCAGAGATGAAATCAAAGATCATCACCAGCTCTTCAGGGCTGTCAAAAGACTCATGGAGGAGGAGGAAGTTGGTGTGTTTGGCCAGATTCAGTGTTGCGATTTCCTTTTTGATTATTGCTTGATCAGCACCTCTTACTTTGATAAATTTAGCCATGTAGGTCTTCTCGGAGCTGGTGCTCACACAGCGGTGGACAATACCAAACTGACCTCTGCTCAGTTCTTCTGCAATTGAATATTTATTGTGCAGATTCTTGGATTCAGAGTGTGGAGCCTTGCCCCTGGGAACGCGGTCAGTATCATCAACCTCCCTATCATAAAGCAGAACTCTAGATTTGTCCTCCTTAGTCATGACAGGTCCTGAGGTCTCTGATGGAGCACTCTGTCCAAACTTATTCTCAGCAATGACTCTGAACTGATAACTGGTTCCACCAAACAGATTGATAACTGTGTAGCGAGTGTCACGGGACTGAGCAACACGCTGCCACCTTTCGGCTGTTGTTGGGCACTTCTCAATGATGTAGTTGATGACTCTGCTACCACCATCATTTGCTGGGGCCACCCAGCTCAGCGAAACTGAGTCTCTGGAGACATCACTGGCCTTGATACCACGTGGAGGATCAGGCACATCAGCCACATCAAGTTCAACTGTCTGCTGATCAATGCCAAATCTATTTTTGGCACACACAATGTAGAAACCAGCATCCTTTTTCTCCACTCCATTAGGGAACACCAAAGAAGTGAATGATCTGGTGACAATAACTTGGTAGTGACCATTGCTGTCAATAAGATCTTGTCCTTTCTGCCATGTGATAACTGGATCTGGTTTGCCACCAAAAGGAATCTTGATGTTGACCACTTCTCCACGGAGGGCAGGGATGGCTTCCTTGTCTTTCAGGTTCTTAGGTAAGTGGATCTTGGCAGGAACTAAAATGAGAAAGAGTTAAATATCATCACTCATTCGAATAGAAAAATGTTTCAGTATGTTGACATGAGGTTAATGTAGGTCAGTGCAAGATAACAGTAGTCTTATTGGAGAAACTATAAACTTACTTTCAACATCCAGAGAGACTGTTGCACAGATTGCACCTCCCTGGTTGGTGGCCCTTATTTGGTAGACAGTGGAATCTTCTTCATCAGTTTCAGTGATGACCAGTTGGTGGTAACCTCCCTTAAATTCCTGGATCTTAATCTTCTTTCCATCAGAGTGGATCTCCTTTCCCCTTCTGAACCATTTGATCACAGGCTTGGGCTGTCCTAAGATCTTGCAGACAAGTGTAGCACTGCTCTTGTATTTGACACTCATGTTCCTCAGCTCTTCCTTAAAGGCAGGAGCACGAACCTCTACCGCTGTAGCTGGAATGATTGGTCCTGTTTCCTCACTGTAGTCGCTTTCACCACCAAGGTTCTCGCACTTCACTCGGAAGATGCATTCAACACCCTCGGCTAGACGCTTTACAGAGAACACTGTCTGTTTGATCTCATCTGTTGTCACAGGAGCCCATTCGCTCCATTCCTTCTTATCTTTTTTGTACTTCTTCTCAAGGCAATAGCTCTTAATCTTGGAGCCTCCATCACTAAGTGGTGGCTTCCAGGAAACCACGCATGAGTCTTTGGTGATTCCAGAAACAACTGGGGAAAGAGGTGGTGATGGTTTCTCTGTAAAAAAGGGAAAAAAACATTGTTAGTAACTTTACACAGTGTACCTTGATATCTCTTTGCTGATGTTATGGTTTAATACATTACATTGCATACCTATGGCTAACAGTGTTGGGCATAAGCATAAACAGATGCTGCAGTGTAAAACAAACTAAAATTAAACATACCCAGTTGGCTCTTGATAAGTATAGGTGAAGTGAGCTCCAGTGGTTCACTGTTGCCATAGCGATTCTGGGCATACACACGGAAAAAGTATCCAGCACTATCGATGAGGTTGGCCACACGGCAGGATGTGCCATTGATGGATGATGATACCAGTTCCCATTCAGTGCCTTCTTTGTCCTCACGCTTTTCAACAATGTAATTGGTGATCATGCAACCTCCATCATCTTGAGGAGCCTTCCAGCTGATGATGACTGAGTTCTTCAGGAGGGCATCCAGCACAATGGGACCCTGAGGTATGTCAGGTTTGTCTGGAAAAAAAGCAACATATATTAAGTATAACCAATACCTCTCTTTTAAATTATGCTTTGTTTAACCCACCACAGAAACTTAAGATAAATCATACCATAAATTTCAACACTGAATGCAGTGTCAGCCCTGCCAAAGTGGTTGTGAAGTCTGATCCTATATTTGCCTCCATGGACTCTGCGCTGCACATTCTTGATGATTAGGTGTGTATAGTGCTCCGTGGTCTCAATACTAATGTCCTCAGTACTCTCTAAGGTCTGTGATCCATGAAGCCACATGATCTTTGGCTCAGGACGACCGATGTAGACAGCGTGGATACGCAGAGTAGTTCCCAGGCCAGCATAGTAGGTTTCCTTCAGAGGGTAGTCTGGGTGGAAGGATGGAGCGGCTTCCAACACCAGGACACCTGTGGTCTCAGCATCTCCAGCCTCGTTGATGGCTTTGCATGTATAGGCTCCCTCATCTTCCTGTTGGTCAGTCATAATGGATAGAGAGTGGTTCCGCCCATCAGAACTAAACTCATACTTGCGAGACTCAACAACCTCCTTGCCGGCATGATACCACTTGATATCAGGGACAGGTCTGCCAATAATTTGGCACTTCATGACAGCAGGCTGGCCAAGCTTGGCAGTTACTTCATCCATTTCCTTTCTGAGACTTGGTTTAGTTTCAACTGTATGTGCAGAAAAAGGAGGTATATTACGACACATGAAGGATGTTTAGTGATGTCTCTTTGAAAAATTACATCGGTCATGTTACGTCAAAGCAGCATATTTCAGTTTACTCACCACTCAGTTTGGTCTTGATGCATGTGGCAGTCCTACGAGGTCTACTCATTCCTGTCTCATTCTCAGCAAATACTCTGAACTCATACTCTGTGGCCTCTGCAAGTCCAGGCATGGTGAACTCCTTTTCTTTCAGCCTTTGTTTGTTGCATTTCTTCCATGTACTCTCAATAGACTTTCTGTACTCCACCCAGTAACCCAAAATCTCCTTTCCACCATCACATTCTGGAGTTTGCCAGCGGATGGTAATGAAGTTGTTTGATATGTTCACCGTGTCAATTTCGCCAGGCTGGCTTGGTTTGTCTAGTAAGGAAAAAAAGTTGGTTGATTCAGTCAGTTGATTTTTGCTTGGATTTGCCCTGAAATCCTTTTACAACTGATTTTAAATACAAACACAAATATAACACCTGGACTGACATAAACTTAAATTTGAACAGTGGAGAAAACTTACCGAATGGATCCTTGCATGTGACAGGCTCTGACAGAGGACCAGCCTCGCTCTCACCAATGTCATTGACAGCAACAATGCGGAACTGGTAGTCTGAATCAGCGATGAGTCCAGGTAGAGTAAACATGGTAGAGGTGATCTTGGCTTCATGCCTGGACCATGTCTCTGCTGACACCAACTTGTACTCAATAAAGTAGCCAGTGATGGCAGAGCCACCGTCGTCTTTTGGCCTAGACCAAGCCAATGCCACAGAACTCTTTGTCACATCCATGATTTCTGGTGGGGTGCTTGAAGGCTCAGGGGCACCTGGATTTAAAAACAGGTTATATTTATGAACAAATAATTTTAAAGTGGCTAAAATGAGTGAAGACTAGACAAAGGGAAAGCTTACAAAGAGGAGTCTTTGGCACCAGGGGCTTCTCAGACTTCAGAGAGGCGCTGACTCCAAAGGAGTTTTCAGCTGTGACCTTGAAGTGATACTCTGTACCCTCCTTTAGGCCCTTGACAACCAGCATAGTATCTGTTACTCTTGAATCCACGGTGTACCAGGCATTTCTGGCTGCCTCACGTCTTTCTACAATATAACCCAGGATCTCTGAACCTCCATCATCTGTAGGCACTTTCCAGGATAACTTGACAGAGTTGGCCTGGATATCCTCAAAGAGCATTGGTCCTTCTGGAGCACTTGGGCGGCCAATGACCTTGACCTTTATTTGGGCCTTCTTCTTGCCAACCCTATTCTCCAGCAGGAGGTCATACACACCAGAGTCACTTCTCTCAGCTCCTTTGATCACAAGCTCACTTGCGTCCTCTGTGGAGGCAATCATGGCCATGGCAGAGACTACATCACCATCCTTGGACCACTTGCAGGTTGGTTGGGGTTTACCCTTGATTGGCACTGACAGTCTCACCACGCCTCCTTGGCGAACCACAAACACATCTTTGTATTTAAGTTCCAGTTCAAAGTCTGGGGATTCTGGAGGGGAACAAAAGTTACCCAGGTCATTTTTCAACATCACTGTATCTTATATATAAGTCGTCTTAACGCATATGTAGTTAGTTTAACATAAGGGCCCTTACCAAGCATCTCTGTCACAGTGACAGTTCCAGGTACTTCAGCAGGCTCTCCAGAGCCGCCAGCATTGCAAGCCATCACACGGAATTTGAACTCCTCTCCTTGCGGCATGCTTGTCAGTGTGTATTCGCAGATGAGAGATGGTGTGGTGTTGCACTTGATCCAGGCCATTGTGCCCACCTTCTGCATCTCAATCAGGTAACCATCAACTCTTGCATCTCCTTCATCATCGGGAGGACTCCAAGCCAGCGACACGGAGGACTTGGTGGTATCGGTTATCCTTGGGTTTTGAGGACAGCCAGGTGGATCTGAGAAGAAAACAGAACAATGGTAATTTTCACTGCTGTGCTATTTAATTTAAATGAAAAACTATGTGCTAACTGCTTTAACAAATTAAAGCTCTAAAGCTTTTTAGATAATTGTCTTACCTATAGGATCTGTTGCCACTGCTGGTTTAGAGAGCAGACTTGGCTTGCTCAGTCCTCTGGCATTTATGGCGGTGATTCTGTGTTCGTATTCAAGGCCCTCAATCAGCTCTGTCGATCTATATCTAGTCATGGTGATGGGATTCTTGTTGGCACGGACCCATCTGTCTGATCTGACTTCTTTGCGCTCAATGATGTAACCAGACACCTCAAGACCACCATCTTCATCTGGTGGGTTCCAGGCCACGGTCATACCATCACGAGAAACATCAAAGACAGTTGGGCGGCCAGGGGGTCCAGGCACACCTTTAGGGGAGAGGAAGTATTTTACCATTATTACTGTTGTCACAGCTCAGGGTATATAGCTGTTATCACCAAACGTGTGAACTAAAAAAGCCCAAACTCTTACTCTTAAGGCTTCTGCAGGTGACAACCTCAGACTGCAGGAACTCTCCAGTGCCATAGCGATTAATAGCAGCTGCACGGAAGACATACTCATCTCCCTCAATCAGGTTCACAAATTTGAATGTTGGCCTGCTCACAGAGTCACAAACAGGCACCCAGCCTGGCCTATGAGCATCACGCTGCTCCACCACATAGCCACTGATGGGAGCTCCACCATCCCTTGTGGGAGGATCCCAGCTACAGGTGACTGAGGTAGCATCAATCTCATCAAACCTGATGGGTCCATTTGGTTCATCGGGTTTTGCTGGTAAAAGGAGATTTATATAATTAGTAACATCCATCAACTCTAGGGTAACTTTAAATATTTTGTCTGGATTAAGTCAACTGTCAATTCTAAAATAAATCATCTTTAACGCCTCAAATACACCGGCTGCGTCTGCATTGCAGCTTTACTCTGCTGTGTGTAAACTCACACCGGCTGCGTGTTTAGTCCAACAAGCTGCAGGACTGACAGAATGCTGGAGTCGCGAGACCGCAGAATTCCCGCGCTTTCCTCTCCATTACTAAACCTCTCTTCATTCATGTTGTGCTGTTAAACCTCACACCTGTTGACTCCTGGTGTGTCTTTGCTCATTGTGTCGTTTTCTTGCATTGGTAAAGCTAAGTACGATCTAGTTTTGACACAGTTTGGTTTATTTTGAAAGTCTCAGGTTTTTTTAGGTAGTTTCCATGCACTATTTCCTGTACCACTTGATCTTCTCTACTCTGAATTGATGCCTCACAGCTCCAGTATCCAGCAAAAATAGGATGGCTGCGGATTTGCTGCGACCTGTCAGACCAGCCATGCAGCTGGTAACAGCAATGGAACGGATCCAGTGTGAGCTGATACATTGACTTGAATGGAAACCTATCTGATCTGGTGCCATGATGGAGCTGAGCTGCAACGCTGATGCAGCCGGTGTATTTCAGCCGTTATAGCTCCAGAAATAAATTATTAAACAAAAATAGCAAATCAGTGATGGTTTCTTACAGAGGATGATGACCTTGATGACCTCGCTGATAACACCAACTGCATTCTTCACTTCCAGGGTGTAGTCACCAGTGTCATCAATAGTGGTGTCAGACACAGTCAGTCTGGAGAACTTGCCAGTGCTCTTGACCTTGATGCGGTCTGTGATTTTTATCTTGTTATCACTGAAATACCAAGAGCAGACGGGAGGGGGCCTGCCAATAATGGGCAGATCCAGCTCAAGAGTCTTCCCAGCCAGGACATTGATAACCTTCTGAGGAATACTGGAGAAGTCCACCAAAGGCATTACTAGAAAGAAAAAAGAGACATTAACAATGACATCCACAGTTGGAAAATTGTGAACTGAGCTTTAATGTCATACTGAATATTACAAAAAAACAGGAAATGTTCAAAATATAGAGATTTGGGGACTCTGCAACAGAAAGTTATGTTTCCTTAAATAAGCCAAAGGAATAAAGCATATATGGCAGTATTTTGATGACTGGTCCCTAATTTTTCTAAAAAATATACATTGTATTTAAATGCAGATGTGACTGTTACCTCTCTGTTCCTGTACAGTGACTGCTGTGACAAGTTCTTTGGGCTCACTGTTTCCTCTGCTGTTGACTGCCCTGATTCTAATCAGGTATTGCTCATTCTCATTCAGCTTCTCAATGGTGTGCTCAAGGTCGGTCATCTTCAATGTGGCAACCTTCATCCACTTGTCGGTACCGAACTTGCAGGCTTCAATGATGTAGCCTGTCAGTCTGCTGCCACCATCATGCTCTGGCTTCTCCCATCCCAGGGTGACAGTGGTTTTTGTGACATCAATCACTTCTAGCTTGCTAGGTGGCAGAGGCACCTCACAGACCAGGATGACATCTGGAGTCTCGCAGGGTTCACCAATACCATAGATGTTTTCTGGTAGAACCCTAAAGTAGTACAGCATACCCTCCATCAAGCCGTCAATCTTGTAGGATGTCTTACTGCACTTGGAGGTGACTGTCTTGTAGGCTCGCATGGATGCTTCCCGCCTTTCAATAATAAAGTTGTTGACAGGAGCACCACCATCCACAACTGGGGCTTCCCAAGAGATGGTAGCAGACTCCTTGGTCAGCTCCTTAATCTTAATTGGTCCGGTTGGTCCAGGAGTATCTAACAGAGAAGTAAATTTTGTTGAAATATACTATTTTTAGTGATGCTGTCCTCCATGGTTCATACATTAAAAACACATTTCAATCTACTTACCATAGACCTTGACCAGAATGTTGACTTCCTGTTTTCCTGCAGAGTTCTCAGCCACCAGTGTGTACTTGCCAGCATCATAGCGATGGACCTTGTCAATGATGAGTGTAGTAGACTTATTGGTAACTTCAATAAATCCTCTGTTGTTAAGGTCTACACCAGGTTTGCTCCATGTAATGGCAGGAGCAGGACGACCAGTGACTTTGACAAACATGCGGAGGGAGCCTCCAGCACGCAAACAGATGGTTTTCTTCAAGTCATCATGAAGCTCAAAGTCAGGGGTTTCTGTATGAGAAAAGAATGATTACTTTATATTGCTTATGAGGCTAGGATTTTTGGCAGGAATAATACAAGCAAAAAGTAACTATTCTGTGAAGTAAAGTCAAGGCCGAAATAAAACTGGTTTTTAAATTGATTTTGATATGGGTAATTAAATTGAAAAACTCACTTGCTTTATTGGCAAAACATGCATAGATGGCTTACCAATTCTCTCCACAGGCTCAGTCTCGGCACATGGTTCACTGAAGTCTCCTGTGCCATTTATGTTGATGCCAGCCACTCTGAAACAATATTTCTTGCCTGCAGACAGTCCAGTTACTGTGTACTCTGCAGCACGTAGTGTCTTTTCATGGGCCTTACTCCATTCCTCTGCCCCAGCTTCCTGCATCTCCAGAATATAGCCCATTACATCAGCTCCTCCATCCTCCACAGGACGGGACCAGGCCAGGCTGATGCTGTCGGCATGGGTGTCAGTAATACGAGGAATGGATGGGGGAGCAGGGGTGCCTGGTAGAAAAGGAAATGGAAATCGGTGCCAAAGAAAATAATTGTTACTGACATATGATATTAGGAAGAATTTTCTCATTAGTTTCAGTTGCCCCTTATGTGTTATTTCATAATGAACAGATCCAAATATTAGAGATTTTTGGCTGAATCTTTGGACTTGATTGATGACACTTACATGTTGGCACTCTGCAGACAACATACAGAGAAACCTCACTGGCTTCGCTCTCTCCAGCTTTGTTGATAGCTGTCACTCTGAACTGGTAGATATTTCCTTCAGTTAAACCGCACACCTTCAGTGTGGTGTCCAGATGAGCCCCGTCCCTGTTAACCTTCACCCAACGGGCACTCTTTCTCTCACGCCTCTCCACCAGATAGTGGATCAATGGGCTGCCTCCATCACTCTCTGGCTTCAGCCACTCAATAGTGGCAAAGTCCTTTCCTGATACAAGGATCTCCGGAGCTCCAGGAGGGGTTGGCACAGCTGTTGAAAAGAGAAGAAAAAATAGAGGATTGAAAAGCAGGTATATAAGGGGAGGTTTAATCTCTGTGCTATATGCTACATATGTATTTCTTTCGTAATACTGGCATCCTTGTTTAAAAGGTTGACTCTGCTTTTTTTAATATGTTCTTTTAGAAACTATGATTTTGGCCCTTACTGAAAGTATTTCTGGCAACCATTGGTCCTGACTGGAGATAGACTCCAGCTCCATACTTATTGACGCCCCGGACTCTGAACAGGTATTCTGTGTTCTTGAAGAGCCCTGTGATGTCACAGGTCAGTTCTTTGCACTCAGTGTGCATGATGACCCAGTTGAGTCTGTTGGTGTCACGCCTTTCCACGATGTAATGGGAGATATCATCACCTCCATCCTCAAGAGGAGGCTTCCAGCTCAGTGTGCACGACTCCTCTGTAATTTTGCTTATCTCAATGCTTCCTTCACAAACTCCAGGGGTGTCTGGAAAACATTAATGCATATATTGATTAACGTTTAACACTCATGACACATCAATTGTATTTTAATCAACAATGCATAAAGATTTTATACTTAAAAGAAATATCACTTACCAAGCACTTTGACGTTGACCTCAGCTGTCTTGGTTCCACTTACATTCCTGACTGTGAGGATGTACTTTCCAGTGTCATCTCTGTCACAGAACTTGATTATAGCCATGGCCTTGGTGGCAGTGTACTGCAGGTGATACTTTTCACACAATTCCAGTTCCCTGGTGCCCTTGGACCAGGAAGCTTTAGGGTCAGGCCTGCCTCCAACTGCAGCATCCAGAACCAGGTCTGAACCAGCTCTTACCATCACAGTTTCCGACAGGAGTTTGCTATCTAGCTGAGCTTTTGGAGGCTCTGTGGATAAAAAAATGCAACAAAGAAAATGAACATATAAAATGTACTATTTTGCTTGCATTGCATGTATGCATACTGAATTACATGTAACAAGTCTTAAAGGTCTTAAGACTGAAAACAATGAAAAACAACAATTTCCCTTTTTTTCTCATTTTTTTGTGGTCAGAAGTGTGAAAGCATGAAAGGAGAACCTGGTCTCTACTATGATGCACATCTTACCAAAATCTGTCTTGCATTGCACAGACCCAGTGGACTCAGATGGCCTGCTGAAGACCTGGTTGGCATTCTTGGCGATGACTCTGAACTCATAGGGCTCACCCTCTCCGAGGGCAGTTACAGTGTAGAAGGTGTCTGCCACATTAGTGTAGTTACACTTCAGCCAGCGACCTTCACCAGTCAAAGTGTAGGGCTTACGCTCGATGATATAGCCAACAATGGGACTACCACCATCATTCAGAGGAGATGACCATTTGAGAGAGACAGTTGTTCTAGTGACATTTGTGACCTCTGGCTTACTTGGAGGATCTGAAAAACAGTTGAAAGAAATTAATACATATTTCAGCATTGCAGTATTTAGCAAAACAGCCACTTCATTTTGTGATGCTTAATTGTATAAAAAACTTACCAACTGGGTTCTGAGCAACTGCTCCCTTTGAGGCCTCACTGGCTTTGCTGAGCCCAGCGCTGTTCATGGCGTATACTCTGAACTGGTACTCCAGGCCCTCTACCAGACCTTCTACCTGGTAGTAACATTCAAAGCAAGGGATCTTGTTCTCCCTGACCCACAAGATATTATTTCTTTCTTTCTTCTCAATCCAATAACCTGTAACCTTGCTTCCACCGTCATGGAATGGTTCTTCCCATTTCATGGTCATTGAGCTAGCAGAAACACTAACGATTGTAGGTTTTGTTGGTGGGCCAGGAGGTGCTATGGAAGAAAAAAAATGGTTTAGCAAAGAAGGCATGATTGAACACATAGACTTTAACAGTCCATATTTTCATAATATTAATACAGTGTAATTGTATTAAACACAAAGAAATCAGTACTCACTGAAAGGATGCTCGGCAACAATTGTCTCAGACTCAGTGGACTTGCTGACACCAAATCTGTTCTCAGCTGATACCCTGAATGTGTACTGCATGTACTTGGTAAGGTGACTGACATGGAGAGAGGTTCGTTTCACACTTGAGTTGATCAACTGCCAGGCAGTGGAGCCAGACTCGCGTTTTTCCACAATGTAGTTGGTGATGTCTGTGCCACCATCATCCTCTGGTGGTTCCCAGTTTATGATGCAGGACTCAGAAGTGATAGATGAAATTTCTATAGGTCCAGTTGGTGGACTCGGTTTGCCAATAACATTAACTTCAATAGTGAAGGTTCTTGTTCCAGCTGCATTCTCCAGCGTCAAGTAGTATTTACCACCATCTCCTCTCATGGCCTCCTTTACTGAGATGCTGGTTCGGTCCTTGGCTACTTTGATTGTAACTCTGTCTGAGCTCTTGAGCCTCATCTCTTCAAGCCTCCAGCTGACTTTAGGAGTGGGTCTACCAACAATGGGAACGTCAATGGTAAAGGTACTGCCAGACCTGCTTGTGATTAGTTGATTGGGGATCTCACTGAGGTCAGCAGCAGGTTCAATGTGTGGCTCCTTGACCAGCGCAGAAGTAAGAGTTTCCCTTGGGAGGCTGAAACCAGCCTCATTCTTTGCCTTCACACGGAAGTCATACTCGTCACCCTTGTTAAGCTTTTCAACCATATAGGTTAGATTTGTGGTGTTTCCAACCACGACCCATTTGTCTGCACCCTTTGGCTTAGCCTCAATGACATAGCCCTGAATGCGGCTACCTCCATCATGCTCTGGTTTAAGCCAGCCCAGGAACACTGAGTTGTCAGTGGTGTCCAGGATATCCATTCTCTTTGGAGTTGCAGGCTCTGCAGTGGCGGTGACAGGTTCAGGATATTCAAAGGCCTCACCAACACCATGCTGGTTTTCAGCGGAGACTCTGAAAAAGTATGGTACTCCTTCCAGCAGGTCCTGGAACTTAAGTATTAGCTGTGTGCACTTTCCGCCACACTGCTGCCAAGTGCGACGGCTGGCCTCGCGCCTTTCAACAATGTAGTGATGGATACGGGCTCCACCATCATTAAGAGGAGGTTGCCAGACAAGTGTGACCGAGCCTCTTGATACCTCTTGGAAGGCAACAGCCTGTGGAGCTCCAGGAGTGTCCATTACCTTAACAGTGAATGTAATGGCCTTGCTGCCGCTAGCATTCTCCAGGTTAACAGTATATTTGCCTGTATCATTTCTTGAACAGTTTTCTATACTTAAAGCACTGTAGCCTTCTGTAGTTGTGATTTCTGACATGACACCCAGTTCTCCTTCTTCCTTGACCCAGGTGGCAGTGGGAGTAGGCTTTCCCCTGAAGTGGATGCCCAAGCAAACTGAACCCCCAGCCTTCACAATGTGTGTCTGCTTGAAAGTGGCATCAATATCCACTTGTGGTGGTGTTAGCCTGTCTACAGCTTGAGCAGGCTCTGGAAGCTCTCGGTCTTCACCTCTACCCACATGATTGACAGCTGCAACACGGAACTTATACTCAGCTCCTGCCTGTAGACCTGTCACAACATAGGATGTTTCTGGAGCCAACTCCTCATTTACTCTCTTCCATTCTTCTTCTTCTGCCTTCGCCATCTCAACGATGTAACCCATGATCTCCATACCACCATCATCTGCTGGCTTGGTCCATTCCAGGCTGATGGAGGTGCTAGTAGAGTCTGACACACAGATCACAGATGGAGCACAAGGAATGTCTTTTGGCTCTGCAGCTTTGATAGGCATGGAAACGTTGCTAGGTGCTCCAACACCAGCATCATTCACAGCCATTACACGGAACTCATATTCCATATCTTCTGTAAGGTGGAGCACCTTGTGAGCACATTCAATAATTGGCTTCTTGCTAATAACTTTGTAGAATTTAACAGTTTTCTTTTCTCGTTTTTCCAGGATGTAATACTGAATAGGGTTTCCTCCATCAGATGTTGGAGGAGTCCAGGACAGAGTAATGCTTTCTCCTGTAACCTCAGTGGCGTCAGGAGTCCCGGGAGCATCAGGAGTGGCTGAGGGAAAATCGAAATAAATTAGTGCAAAGTGTGTATTTATTTAATGGAATTAGTATTTTGCATAACAAAATTTTCTGAAGAATATCTGATTTGAAATAGTCTTTCCTTTCTCCAACTTACTATATTGCATTTGTGCAATGATGGGACTGGATTCCAAAGGTCTGCCAACTCCAAACTTGTTTACAGCAGAGACCCTGAACTGGTATTCATTGGTCTTGATGAGTTTGGTTGCATTGAAAGTGCACTCCTTACATTCATCAGACACCAAGGCCCATGAGATCTTGGAGGTCTCGCGCTTCTCAACAATGTAATGCGAAATTTCGGAGCAGCCATCTTTCTCTGGTGGGTTCCAAGAGAGTGTGCACTTGCCCTCTGAGATGTTGCTGAATGTTACTGGTCCCACTGGCTCCCCAGGAGTATCTTAAGTAAATTAATGTGAGAAATGTAAATTAGAACATAAACTGATCAAGAATACACACAATCTACAGATTTGTAAACACCAACAATGTTGAATACATAAAAACATACCTTGAACTTGAACAAGGATGTTCTCCTTCTTATTTCCACAGCCATTGATGGCCTCCACAGTGTAAAGGCCAGTGTGTGTGCGATCAGCGTCCCTTACAGACAAGGTGCTGGATCCAGCAACATTGACAATGTCCATCATCCTTTTGGTAATCTCAACACCATCTCTATACCAGACAATCTTGGGGACAGGGCGCCCTGTGATTGTAGCTTTCAACTTGATGTTGTCTCCTGCTTTGACTGTCAAGCCCTCAAAGTACTCGGGGCCAAACTCGATATTTGGAGAAGCTTGTATTGGAAAAGAGAGAAGGTATTAGTGCACAGTGTGTACCTTGGTTGTAAAACTGTAATTTCCAAAATAGATGAGAGGAGAAATATAGACTATGACTATGCTGAAGTTGCTTAAAGGCAATGACATACAGTGCATAAACAATTTTGGATCACCAGTGTTTAGTTGCAGTAACATAACCCTTTTGGTCATCACTCACCATTTTCGCTTCTCACTGCAATCATGCCTGAGGAGTTTGAGGGAGGACTGACTACACCGATAGCATTCCTGGCTATCACTCTGAACTCATAGCGTTCATTTGTTGCCAACCCTGTGACAGTGTACTGGCAGTCATGAACATCAGTCAAGTTGGCCTTGAACCAGCGCCCATGTCCTTGACGCTTCTCAATACTGTAGCTAGTAATCTTGCTACCTCCGTCACGTTTAGGGGCATCCCATTTGAGTGACACTGAATCACTAGTCACATCAGTGTAGTCAGGCTGGCCAGGAGGATCTGAAAAATAAAGAAATATTTACACTTTTTTACTTCTTATTAATTTGTTGTCTCTTATTGGTTGATTAAAGCTGTTACTGTAAAAGAAAAAAAAGTTTCTAGATGTATGTATTTTGATTGATTTATGGCTGAAATAGGAAAAATAAAAGTAGCACTCACCAACAGGACTGACAGCCATGGTTATCTTGCTCTCATCACTCATTCGACTGAATCCAGCATCATTCTGAGCATAGACCCTGAAGGAGTACTCGAGGCCTTCGATGAGTCCCAAGATCCTGTAGTCTGTTTCTTTAATCCATATTGTGTTGACCTTTTGCCACATGATGCTGTTCTTTTCCTTCTTCTCCACATGGTAGCCCTGGATAGGAGTCCCACCATCATAGATTGGCTTCTCCCATTGGATGGTCATGCCATCATTTGTGACATTATACACAACAGGCTTGCCTGGTGGGCCTGGAGGCCTGAACTGGTGCTTGGCAATGACCATCTGTGAGACCAGAGCCTCACTGACGCCATATCTGTTTTCAGCACACACCCTGAACTGGTACTGGACACCCTTGATAAGGTTGGGGATCTTAAACTGAGTTTCCTGCACACTTGAGCAAGCCATCTTCCAGTCAGGCTTAGAGGTGTCACGCTTCTCTACAGTATAGCAGGAAATGTCTCCACCACCATCATCGTTGGGTTCATCCCAGGAAATAATGATGCTCTCAGCTCTTACCTCATCCAGGCGGATGGGTCCAACAGGCTTTGATGGTGGTCCAAGTGTGATGACATGAATATGGAAGGATCTCCTGTTGACCTTATTGTCAAGAGTCAAGGTGTATTTACCCTCATTCTCCTTTGTTACATTCTTGATCGTCAATGTGGCTTTGTTTTCTGTCTTCTTGAAGCGCACTAGATCACTCTCCTTCAGAGGCAGGTTGTCCTTTAGCCACAGGATAGAAGGTTTGGGTTTACCTTTGTATGGCAGTTCAATGTGCACATTGTGACCCAGGCGAACGTCAATGCGGCCATTAGGGTACTCTGCAAGGCTTGCCTCAGGTGTGATAATGTAATCAATAACCTTGATAGGCCCAGATTCCACAAAGTCACCCTGTCCTTTCTCATTCCTTGCAGCAACTCTGAAGAACATTTCTGAGTGCTCCTTGAGTTTCTTAACTTCAAATTCACACTGCCTGCTTGTTCCTCCCAAAGACCATTCCTCACCCTTGAGCTTCTTCTCAATGACATAGTCAGAGATGATGCTGCCACCATCATAATCAGGCTTCAGCCACTGCAAGGTGACAGAGGTCTTAGATGAGTCCTTCATAGAAACCTCCTTGACTGGTCCTGGGGTCTCTGTAGCCTTCACAGGCTCAAGAGTTTCACAAGGATCGCCAACCCCATTCTCATTTTCTGCTAACACACGGAAGAAGAAAGAAGTCTTCTCTGAGAGATCTTGGATGGTGTATGTTGTGTCTGTGCATTTGCTTGTAACTGCAGAATAGGATCTCTTAGAAGAGTCCCTCTTCTCAACAACATAGTTTGTGATCTCAGCACCACCATCGAGAAGTGGAGGTTCCCAGCAAAGAGTGACCTTTCCACGGGTCACATCCTTCATTACCAGATTCCTACACTGAGATGGAGTATCCTGGACCTTTACTGAGAGGGTTAGGGTCTTAGGCTCTCCAACACCATTTTCAATCTTTACTGTGTACTTTCCAGTATCAAGCCTGGTCACTTCACGCATAACAAGGACAGTAGTAGTGTCTGAGTGGTGGAATTCATATTTAGGGTTGCGATCGATACATTCATCTCCCTTGCTCCAGGAAGCTGTAGGAGCAGGTCTGCCCTTCAGAGGTACAGACAGCTCCACATCCTTGCCAGCCTTCAAAATGTAATGAGTTCTCATTGCCACATCTGTATCAATCTGGGCCTCCTCTGTAAATGAAAGATAATATTTAATGTCAAACAGGGACTGCAATATAAAAACTTCACATCATGGTTAAAAACTAAAAATGCTTTCTTTATGTGATTTACCAAGAATATCCTTGGCCTGCACTGGCTCAGTCATCTCCAGTGGCTCCCCACGGCCAGCACAGTTGATAGCAGAGACTCTAAAGAAGTAGTTCACATCAGGTTTTAAGTCATGAACAGTATACTCTGTTGTCTTGACCTCTCCTTTTGAGGTTATCATTGCCCATTCTTGCTCTCCTTCAACAAGCTTCTCCACCATGTAGCTGGTAACTTCACTGCCTCCATCCCATTCTGGCTTGGACCAGCCCAAGGTGATTGATGTCTTGGTAGAGTCCATCACCTTCAGCTTGCAGGGCTCATCTGGTGGATCTGTGAGAAAAAGTATATGATATAAAGAGTTTTGTATTTATAAAGATTTGTAGGGATTCTTGTGTAAATGGTAGACCACCTACCAACTGGATCTGCAGCCTTGTAGTAGTCAGATGCATCAGAGAATGGTCCCTCTCCTGCCTTGTTAATGGCACAGATGCGATACTGGTACTCATTCCCTTCTTTTAGATGGTAGACAGTCTGTTTGACGTTGGTGACAGGGTCTTTATAAACTCTGATCCAGCGTAAACTCTTCTTGTCTCGTCTCTCAAGGTAGTATCCTGTCACAGTGCTACCTCCATCTACTCCAGGTTTGTCCCATTCTACCACCATTGTAGTCTTGGTGATGGTGGTCACTTCGGGAGTTTGTGGCTGCCCAGGTGTTACTACAGGCATTTAACATTTATGTTAAGAAATGGTAATAACACTTTAGATAAATGTATTTTTCCTCATTTAAAATTAAAAAACAGCAAAAGAAAGAAACTTTGGAAGCAAAGACATTAAATGTTGACTTTTTCATGTTAACTTTTTTTTTTTTTTTTGCAGGACTTTAAAGTGTAAAACTTACCAAAGGCATTCTTTGCAATGACAGGCTCAGACTCCAGTGGCTCTCCAACTCCATACTTATTGACACCCATTACACGGAACACATACTCATTTCCACGTAAAAGCTGTCCAACTGCAATGTGTGTCTTCTCATGATGGTCTGAAACTGTTGACCAGACCACTCGGCTGGTTTCACGCCTCTCTACAATGTAATGTGTCACCTTGGAACCCCCCTGGTCTAACACAGGTATAGGCTCCCAGCTGAAGATGATTTTGTCAGCTGTGACAGAGTTAAAGTTAATAGTTCCAGCTGGGGGCCCAGGCTTATCTAAAGGGAAACAAGACAAAGAATGGTTTAGATTTACTGGAACTTCTGGACTTTGTAAATATGAAGGGTGAGTATAAATTTACATACCTAGGATTTCAATCCTGATTGTTGCAGAAGCTGAACCCAGAACATTTTTGATCTTGACCTCATATGAGCCTGTATGAAGGCGAGCTGCATCCTTGATTAGAACAGCAGAAGAGTCAGTTGTACTTTCAACAGAAATTGTAGATGTTGCTACCAACTCCTTTCCATCTTTGAGCCACTCAATTGCTGGGAGAGGCTTGGCAATGATTCCAACTCTAAGCTTAACTGAAGCTCCAGCCTTGTACTGAACCACATCAAGATACTCAGGAGGGAGATCAATAGCTGGGGCACCACATGCATCAACACACGTGACCGGGCCAGCAATGAGAGATGGGTTGCTGACAGACCCAACAGCATTTTTGGCATATACTCTGAACTCATAAGATTCATCCTGGTTCAGTCCAGAAACTGTGAAGCCCATCTCAATGATGTTTGTGAAGTTGGCCTTCACCCATCTTCCATTGGGAGCATCCCTCTTCTCCACACTGTAGCCCGTAATCTTGCTGCCACCATCATATGGTGGCCTCTGCCATGCTAGGCTGACTGAGTTCTTGGTGACCTCTGTGATACGGACATTCGCTGGGGGCTCTGGAATAAAATTGAAAAAGACAATTTAAATTAAACATTGATCCAAAGAGTAAACTCTAGCCTAATTATGTATGGTTACAAAACTTACCACAGGCATCAATAGCGAGCACTTCTTCAGAGGTCTTGCTCATTTTGCCAATCCCGGCAGCATTTTCAGCTGACACCTTAAATTCATAGATAAGGCCTGGGCAGATGTTGGTTACTCGCCATTGGTTTCCAGAGATTGCTGTCTTATTAATCTTTTGCCAGAGGATGCTGCTTCTCTCTTTCATCTGGAGATGATATCCAATGACAGGGTTTCCACCATCATTGACTGGTTCATTCCAACAGACTGTCAGACTCTCCCTTGATACAAAACTGTACCAAGGTGTGGATGGGGGTCCAGGGATAGCTGTAATGGACAGCATTCTTGTTAGTGTCCAAAGAATTAAAACAGGAATTTATAATAATAGTATAAATTTTTAACACATATTAGTTTGCAATTAATGAAATTGAAAAAGCTTGATTTTGCATTAGTGCCATCGTGTGTTTAGGTATATCAACTTACTGTATGGAAGTTTTATCATGACTGGCTTGCTGTCAATATAGTCACTGACACCGTAGCGATTCTGAGCCTTGATTCTGAACTGGTATTCCTCTCCCTTAGTCAGCTTAGTCACCTTGATTGCACTTCTGGCAATGCTAGTTGACACTTCTGCCCAGGTAGGAGTGCTAGTTTCCCGCTTGAGAACAATGTAGTTGGTAACAGGACTGCCACCATCATACTCTGGAGGAGCCCATTTCAGGCACACTGTGGTCTCACCAACCTCCCCAATCTCAACAGGCCCAACAGGAGGGCCAGGTTTGTCCAGCACAACAAAGATGATGAAGATCTTGGTGGTGCCGCCAGCATTTGAAGCAGTTACTTCATATTTGCCAGCATCACTTGAAACACTTTCGATTAGGGTGATGATTAAACTGTCTGGAGTCACTTCAGTAAGCAACCTCTTGGATCCCTTGATGACAACATTGTTTTTGGAAATAGTTGCCTTTGGCATGGGCCTCCCAGTGAGAGGAATCTCAAAGGTCAAATCTGATCCCGCTTTTACATAAACTGTATTTTTGGGATAGTTCTTTAAGTCAAACTCAGGGGCCTCTGTCAAAAAAAGAAAGGAGTGAAAATGGTTAAGTCAACTCATAATCAAACCATAAGTTCTTCAAGCTTTGAAATAATAAAAAAATAGGATGGTTTTTTTTTGCATAACACACTTTACTTGGGGAATTATATAAATATAAAGCAAGCAAATATTGAACTGGTACTAAAAATAGAGGTAGTACCTTGTATTTCCTTGACAATAACGGGCACAATCATTTCCTTTGGTTCACTGAGTCCAGCGTGGTTTTCAGCACGGACTCTGAAAAAGTACTCGCCACCCTCTCTCAGGTTCTTAATGGTATGGGTCATGGTCCTTACAGTGGCACACTTCACCCACTTGGTCTGTGCTTTTTCCAGGGCATCAATAAGATAACTGGTGACTCTGCTGCCACCATCATACTCTGGTCTGGTCCAGGCAATTGTGATGCTGTCCTTTGTAACGTTCACAACTCCAAGTTTCATGGGTGGACTTGGTACCTCTGTAAAAGACAAAGTTTTACAATGAACATTTTTTGAAAGATAGTGGTTGTGTGAAATAAACCATACAGCTAGAACCTCCCCAAAACAACAACAAAAAACATACCACTTTTTAAATTACCTGTAATTTTTGTTCCAGCCTTGGCCTCTTGAGGAACCCCCTGTCCATATTCATTTTCTCCAATAACTCTGAAGAAATAGGTTGCTCCCTCCTGTAAGTCTTCCACTTTGTAAGAAAGTGCATGGCAGTTGTTGGTCACTGAAATCCAAGCCTTCTTACTAGCTTCACGTTTTTCAACATGGTAGGCTTTCACTGCATCACCACCATCATTCTCTGGGGCTTCCCAAGTAAGGGTGGCTGAATCTCTGGTCACAGCTGAAACTTTTACATTAACTGGGGGTCCAGGGGTGTCAAGTACCTTGACAGTCATGGGCAATGTTGCTTTCCCCAATGGTGATTCAATAGTAACACCGTACTCTCCCGAATCATTTCTAGTACACTTCTCAATTGTCAGTGAAGTGCTGGATTCTGTTGATTCAATGGTTCCTCTAACCTTTAGATCAACACCCTCCCTGGCCCATGCTACTGATGGTACAGGTTTTCCCTTGAAGGGTACATTCAAAGTAAATGCTGTGCCATGTTTAGCGATAAGTACTTTATGCATCTCAGTGTCAACATCAAATGATGGCTCTGCAGTTCTGTCCATTGCTGAGGCTGCCTCAGAATAAAGGCTACGTACACTGCTGCCAATTTTGTTGATGGCCTTAACACAAAATTCATACTCTGCATCTGTCTTTAGTCCGATAATGGTAAACTCCAAGCTCTTGGTAAGAGGAATAGCCTCAACCCATCTTGCAAGTTCTTCAGGTGATTCAGGTATCTCCTCTTCCTCTTCGTATTCATATTCTTCTTCTTCCTCTACCTCCGGCTCTGGTTTGCGGATATAATCTCTGTACTCTACACTGTATCCAAGGATGGGGGCACCACCATCAAATGTTGGTGGTTTCCAGGTGATGGACACACTGCCCTTAGTTGAATTTACAATCTTAGGCTTAGTTGGGCGAGATGGAACAACCAGAGGATCTAATGCTCTGAATGTTGCAGATTGTTCACTTGGAGGACTCAGACCAGCAGCATTTTCAGCATAGACTCTGAAGTCATATTCACAACCCTTGCGCAGTTTGGTTGCTACTGTTGTACATTCAACAACAAGATCTCTGTTCACACGGACCCAGCGCATCCCTGTCTTCTCACGGCGTTCAATCACATATCCAAGGATGGGGCTGCCTCCATCACTGAGTGGCTTACACCAGGTAAGGGTCATTGTATCTCCAGTTATGGCTGTGACATCGACACTTGTTGGTGCTGTGGCAATAGAGTAGGGGTCTGTTATTTTTATAGCCTCACTCTCCAGAGTCTCACCACGTCCATGCTTGTTAACAGCCAAAACTCTGAAGATGTATTCATTGCCCTTAAGCAGTCCAGTGACTTTGAAAAATGTTTTGGCAACATCTCCCTTTACCACTGTCCAAGCTAAGCGGCTAGTCTCTCGCTTCTCAACAACGTAATGTGTGATGTCCGCACCACCAATCTCCTGGGGAGGACCCCATGACAGAGTGCATTCCTCAGCAGTGAGACCTGTGATCTGAAGTGGTCCTGCTGGAGGTCCGGGCTTATCCAAAATCACACAGTTAATTGGCATGGTAACAGTTCCACCAATGTTCTGTAAAGTCAGAACATACTGTCCAGAATCACTTCGAATACAATCCTTTACAGTTACAGAAGTGCTTGTATCTGTTGCAACAATCTGGATTCTAGCTCTCAGCTCAATTTCTTTGCCATCCTTGGTCCAAGAAACAACAGGAGCAGGACGCCCAGCAAGATCGGCATTGATTTTCAGAGTTTCCCCTGCCTTTACAAGAACTGTTTCTCTGAACTTGACATCCATCATGATACGTGGTGGATCCACATCATCCTTGACAGTGATGGGGCCAGTGTTCCATGATGGTCCACTGAACAACCCAGCTGCATTCTTTGCAATGACACGGAAGTCATATTGGCTGTTCTCTGTAAGGCCCGTAACATCATAGTGGGTCTCAGGCACATTGGTGAAGTTACACCTTGTCCAGCGACCTTCAGGGAGGTCTCTGCATTCAATAATGTAGCCAGAAACTTTTGCTCCACCATCATACTCTGGTTTATCCCAAGACAAAGAGACTGATGTTCTGGTAATGGCAGTGACCACAGGTGTGCCTGGAGGGTCACATGGATCCCTAGCAGCTACACCTTCACAGGCCTTGCTGCATTTACCAATGCCTGCAATGTTTTCAGCATAGACACGGTATTCATACACCATACCTTCTTCGATTCCATTGACTTTGTAATCTGTATCTTTAATCATTCCTCTATTCATTTTTGTCCAAAGAATGCTTGTACGCTCCTTCCTTTCTAGATGGTAGCCTAAAACAGGGCTACCCCCATCATTGACTGGCTCATTCCAAGTAACCAACATGTAGGACTTAGTGGCCAACTTCACTATTGGGGTAGAAGGAGGTCCAGGCTGTTTGAAGCTGTACATTGCAGTGATACCAGGGGAATCCAAATTGGTACTCTTTCCATAGCGATTAACTGCATAAATACGGAACTGGTACTCTGAGCCATGTGTCAGGCGACCAGCTTTAAAGGCTGTTCTGGCAACATTACTTGCTACCATCTGCCATTCTTGTGTGTTTGTGTCTCTTTTCTCAACAATGTAGTTACTAATAGAACAGCCACCATCATAATCCGGTGGAGACCATGATAATGTGATGCTGTCTGAAGTCACAGCATCCACTTTAATACCTTTAGGTGGACCTGGTTTATCAAGGACAACAACATTAATATCTACTGTGACAGTTCCCGCCGAGTTGGCCAATGATAGCTCATATTTGCCAACATGTTCTCTGTTAGCCTCTTTGATGATAACTTTTGAAGATGTTGCTGTGTTCAGGATGGTCACTGATGATGTTTGCTTCAGAGGAAGTCCATCCTTTTTCCAGGATACAACAGGCTTAGGCCTTCCTCTCACCGGAACCTCTATGGTAAGGTCATCCCCAGATTTCACACTGTATGTGGTAAACAGCAAACTTGTGGATGGTTCAATTGCAACATCCTTTACGACTACAGGCAGGCCGAGATCCTTTGGCTCACTCTTTCCCTTTTCATTGATTGCAACAACTCTGAATAAATAGGTTTCATTGGGAGTCAGATTTTGAACAGTAGCTTCCAAAACCTTGACTGTGCATGCTGTGCCCCACTTATCTCCACTCTTAGGTTTAAACTCAACATTGTAGCACATAACTTTGCTTCCACCATCGTGAGCTGGTTTGTCCCACGCCAAGGTCACACTGGTCTTTGTCAAATCTACAAGGGTGACCTTGCCTGGTGGCAGAGGAACCTCAGACACTTTGACTTCTTTGGTTTCAACCATCTGTCCTTGGCCATATTCATTAACAGCACAGACCCTAAAATAGAAAATTCCACCCTCAGGTAACTCTTCAATCTTGAATGAATTGGCTGTGCAGTTGCTGGTGACTGTAGTGTAGGCCTTCCTGACAGACTCTCTCTTCTCTACGATGTAGTTCGTGATTTTCGAACCACCATCAGTGAGTGGAGTATCCCAGGCAAGAGTCACTGAATCCTTCTTGAGTTCTTTCACAGCAAAGTTTTGTGGTGCACTTGGTGTATCCAAAATTCGTACAGCAACAATAGCGGATTTTGTACCACTGCTGTTCTCCAGAGTGAGTGAATATTTTCCACTATCAAAGCGGTTAACATTGTCAATGACAAGCATAGTGTATGAACTGGTGGTGTCAACAGCAGCCCGGTCAGTGAGAGTACCCTCGACCTTTTCCCATTTCACAGCAGGTTCAGGCCTTCCTCTGATGGTGACAAAGAGACGCAGTGTTCCACCTGCACGCACGGATACCACTTTTCTGAGATCAGCATCAAGCTCAATCTCTGGTGCCTCTGCCCTGTCTGAAGTTACCACAGAACCATGGACATTAGCAGGCTCTCCCACTCCCTCAGAGTTAATTGCACAGACACGGAATTGGTACTCTCCACCCTCTTTCAGCTCTGGGATAGTAAGTTTGGTGGCTTGAATGCCAGTAGGTGGAGTGCACATGGTCCATTCTTTTTCTACAGGTGTTTCAACTGCTGGTGCTACTTCTGCCTCCTCTGTTAATTCAGGCACTGGTGTATACTCTCTCATTTCAACAATGTAGCCTTTAACATAAGCCCCACCATCAAAGTCAGGTTTTCCCCAGGACAGAGTCACAGAAGACTTTGTGTAGTCTGTAATTTTGGGATGGTGTGGTGGTCCAGGAGGAGTTGTGGCATCACAAGCTCGGTAGAATAAAGACAATTCACTGAGGTCACCCATACCAGCCTCATTCTCAGCAGCAACACGGTACTCATAGAAGTGGTCTGTCATCAGACCCGTGACCTTGTAATGAGTGTCAGTCAGCTTTTGCCTGTTGCATTTTGTCCACCTAACACTATCTTTATCACGTTTCTCAAGGTGGTAACCCTCAAGTTCAGCCCCACCGGTCTGTTCTGGAGGGGTCCATGATAGAATCATTGAGTCTTTTGTGATCTGACTTGCCTCAGGAGTACCAGGAGCACTAGGCGGTTTGTAGGGATTGCGTGCAATGATAGGCTCACTCTCAAGACAATCGCCAGCACCATATTTGTTGACTGCCCTAACTCTAAAAATGTATTCATCCCCTGGGAGCAGATTTTTTACTTTATGGTATAGAGTTTTGATACTCGGTGCAGCCACTGTCCAGGACAACCTGCTTGTCTCTCTCTTCTCTAGGATATAGTGAGAGATGCTCGCCCCACCATCAAGTGTAGGCTCAGACCAGGAAAGGGTGCACCTGTCAGCTGTGACTCCTGTTATCTTCATAGGTCCAGTGGGTGGACCTGGTTTATCGAGGACCTTGACAGTAATCGGGAAGGTTTTTGTACCACCCAGATTTTTTAAGACAAGATCATAGAGACCACTGTCAAGCTTGGTGACATCCTTAATGGTTAAGGCTGCACGTTTCTGTGTAGTCCTCACTTCAATACGCAGGGCTTTGTCCATTTCCTTGCCTTCTTTTTGCCAGATGACTTCAGGAATTGGTTTTCCATAGATGTCTGCATCAAGAAGCAAGGATTCTCCTGCACTGACAACAATGACATCCTTGTATTTGGGGTCCATTGAGGCCCTTGGTGGTTCAATTTCATCCGTAGCGGTAATAGGTCCAGAGCTGTCAGATGGCTCACTGAAAACTCCAGCTGCATTTCTTGCAATTACCCTGAATTCATATTGCTCATTCTCTGTGAGACCAGTGACGGCATACTCTGTCTCAATTATGTTAGTAAAGTTGGCTCTTACCCAGTGACAATCGGGGGAAGACAGATCTTTTCTTTCCACTATATATCCATTTACTTTGCTGCCACCATCATACTGAGGTTTAGTCCACTGAATCTTAATCAGGTTCTTAGAAATGGATACAGCTTCAGGAGCTCCAGGGGGATCACATGGATCCCGGGCAACAAAAGACTCAGAAACTTTACTGCATCTGCCAACACCAACAATATTTTCTCCATAGACTCTGAATTCATATCCACCCCCCTCTTCAAGATTGCAGATTTTGAATTCAGTCTCAGTGATGAGAGTTTTGTTAAGTTTGTTCCACATGATGCTGCTTCTTTCCTTGCTTTCCAGATGATAACCAATACAAGCACTTCCACCATCATTGACTGGCTCATTCCATTCAATGATCATCATTTCCTTTGTCGCATATTTGACACGTGGTGTCCCTGGAGGCCCTGGGGGTTTGTATGGATATTGCACAACAATTGCTTTGGAGTCTAAGGATGCTCCTTTTCCGTATCTGTTTTCAGCTATGATTCTGAACTGGTACTCTGCACCAGTCTTCAGCTTGGTGACTTTTAAAGCTGTTCTGGCAAGCTGTGTTGTTACTGCCTGCCATGTTGTGGTGGTGGTGTCTCTCTTTTCTACTATGTAGTTTTTTACCTGGCATCCACCTGTGTACTCAGGTGGATCCCATGAAAGATGAACAAAGGTGTTGCTCACTTCAACAATCTTGACTGGTCCTGTTGGTGGGCCAGGCTTGTCAAGGATAATAACAGATACATCTTCAGTGATTGTACCAGCGGTATTATTTGCTGTAATGGAATACTTGCCAAAGTCCTCTTTGCATGCCTCAGTAATTTGAATTCCAGTTGTTGTTTTTGTATTAACTACATTTACTCTGGAAGTCACTTTCAGAGGCTGACCGTCCTTTGACCAGGAAATAACTGGCTTGGGCCTTCCAAGCACAGGGAACTCTAGCTTCAGATCTTTTCCAGCCAATACGCTATAAGTTTTAAACTGCATCTTGATGCCTGGTTCCATTGTCATGTCACTGGCAATAACCGGTGCAGCAAGGGCCTTTGGCTCACTCTTTCCCTTCTCGTTGTAAGCAATGATGCGGAATAAGTATTCTGTTCCACCTGTCAGGCCTGTGACAGTGCCTTCACATGTTTTTGTATTAGTTGCAACTCCCCACTTGTCTGTACCTTTTGGCTGCATCTCAATCAGATAGCCACCAATTCTACTGCCCCCATCATGCTCAGGTTTCTCCCAAGCCAATGAGGCGCTGGCTTTCGTGACATCAGTGAGGAAGACTTTACCAACGGGCATTGGTACCTCAGAGGCCTTGGAGGCAGTCTTTGTTTCAACAGCTTGGCCAACTCCATAATCATTCTCAGCCATGACTCTGAAATAGTACATAGCACCTTCAACCAAGTTCTCAACTTTGAACGTTGTCTTGGTGCATTTAGTGGACACATTTGCATATGCTTTCCGGGTTGATTCCCGTTTGTCAATGACATAGTTCTTTATTTTAGATCCTCCATCGATCAGTGGGGCATCCCATACCAGAGTCACAGAGTCCTTTTTGATTTCTTTAACTTCAAGGTTCTGTGGTGCCCCAGGTGTATCCAGGACTTTAACAGTGACCAACTCAGACACAGAGCCACTGCTGTTTGTAAGGCTCAGGGTGTATTTTCCTGAATCACTTCTGTCACATGAGTCAATAGACAGCTGTGTGAAATTGAGAGCTTTCTCAACCATTACCTTTTCAGTCATGGCTCCCTCATCCTTAGTCCACTTGATTTCAGGTGTTGGCCTGCCTTTGAATGGAACATAGATTCTAACAGAACCACCGGCTTTTACAGTGATACCTTTCCTCAGCTCAGAGTCAAGATGGATTTGTGGTGGGTCCACCCTTTCCTCGGGCTTGGCTGTTCCAGAGAGAGCTGCTGGTTCACCAACTCCTAGTTTATTCAGTGCACAAACCTGAATCTTGTACTCCTGACCTTCAGTAAGTTTTGTGATTTCATATTTGTTGAGACGCAGGCCAGTTGGGGGGGTTACCAAGGTCCAATTCTCTTCCTCAGCCTTGCAGACTTCAACAATGTACCCTTGAATGGCACTACCACCATCAGACAAAGGTTTGCCCCATGACAGTGTAATAGAACTCTTTGTGGAATCAATCACATTGACATATGCTGGGGCACCAGGTTTGTACTTAGGATCACAGGCCTTGTAGTATGAACTTGGAAGGCTTGGCTCGCCTGCTCCAACTACATTCTCAGCAGACACTCTGAATTCATATTCATGGTCTGTGGTAAGACCTGTAACTCTAAAGGAGAGGTCCAAAACTTTCTGTCTGTTGCATCTGGTCCATTTGATTCCACTTCTGTCTTTCTTCTCAATTATGTAATTGGTAATCTCACTGCCACCAGTATTCTCAGGGGCAGACCAAGTAATGGTCATACTATCATGGGCAATATTAGACACTTCCTCAATATGAGGTTGACCAGGGGGAACAAATGGTGTCTTCATTATCACTCCACAAGACTCCAGTGGCTCACTGACTCCAAAACTGTTGACTGCCATAACACGGAACATATACTCATTGCCCTCAAGTAATTTGGTGACCTTGTAGCATGTGCTATCACAGCTGTTGCAAACAACGGTCCAAGCAAGACGGCTAGTCTCCCTTCTTTCAATGATGTAGTGGGTAATAGGACTACCTCCATCATTCAAAGGTGCACGCCATACAAGTGAGCATCTATCTTCAGCTACTCCAGCAATATGAAGGGGTCCTTCACATGGGCTAGGCTTGTCCAAGACTAAGACCTTGAATGGGACAGTCTCACTGCCAGCTGCATTTGTCAGCTGTAGAGTATATGTTCCCCCATCTACTCTTACACAGTCTTTAATGACAATCATTGCATGGGTTTCTGTGTTTTTGATCTCCAGTCTGAGTGTATTCTCAACTAATTTTTCATCCTTGAACCACTGGATTGTGGGTAGTGGCTTGCCTCTGACGTCAGCATCAAGCTTAAATGTCTCTCTTGCATTTACGACAATGGTCTTTGTGAATGCAGGGTCAATGGAGAATTTGGGTGCTTCCAACTTATCACTTGCAGTTATTGGTCCACTGTTGAAGGATGGCTTGCTGATAGTTCCAACAGCATTTTTGGCAATCACTCTGAAGTCATACTGTGAATCTTCAGTCAGACCAGTGACAGTGAACTGTGTTTCAATGACATTTGTGAAGTTTGCCCTTACCCATCTGCCTTCTGGCAGATCACGCTTCTCCACTGTATAGCCAGTTATATTGCTGCCACCATCATATTCTGGTTTAGTCCACTGAATAACAATTGTGTCTTTGGTCACACTGATAGCCTCTGGTGTGCCAGGAGGATCACATGGGTCTCGGGCGAAGCAGCCCTCTGAGATCTTACTGCAACGGCCTATGCCAACTATGTTTTCAGCATAGACTCTGTATTCATACTCAATACCTTCCTCCAAAGGATGACTCTTGAAAACATTACCATGAATAAGCGTCTTGTTGATCTTAACCCAGAGAATACTGTTCCTCTCTTTCCTTTCAATGTGGTAGCCAAGAACAGGGCTGCCTCCATCACTGACAGGTTCATGCCACTCAACAACCTGGTGGTCCCTTGAGAGAGAAGAGATGAAAGGAGTGCCTGGTGGGCCTGGCTCTCTGTATGGGTATTGAGCAACCACAGAAGATGAATCCAGACCATGACTCTTTCCATAACGATTCTGAGCAATTATCCTGAATTGGTACTCCGCTCCAGTTTTCAGTCTAGGTACTTTGATGGTGGTCCTGGCACAGTTGATGCTGACATTTTCCCATGTTGTTGTGGTAGTATCTCTCTTTTGTACAATGTAATTTGAAATTTGGCAGCCACCATTATGCTTTGGTGGGTCCCATGAAATAGTGACACTCTGTGTTGTGATTTCATCAAATCTCACAGGACCTGATGGAGGGCCAGGTTTGTCAAGTACAATGATCTCTACAGCCGTGTCTTTCTTTCCTGCTGAATTTGAAGCATTTATACTGTACATTCCACCGTCATCACCTGCTGCCTCCTTAATGCTGAGTGTAGTATGTGTAACTGTGTTGAGAATATTTACTCTGGTTGTGAACTTAAGTGGGGCTCCATCTTTAGTCCATGTGACTGTTGGTTTAGGACGTCCAAAGATAGGGATGTCAATGTTCAGGTCTTTACCTACATGAACGTTGTAGCTGCTGAATGCTGGTCGGACATCCGGCTCAAAGACTAGGTCCTTTGTCATCACTGGACCAGCAAGCACTTTGGGGTCACTCTTGCCTTTATCATTCATTGCAATGACTCTAAACAGATACTCTGTCCCTGGATTCAGATTGGAAACAGTGGTCTCCATTGTCTTAAATGTGTTGACACCAGACCACTTTTCACTTCCCTTAACTTGGACCTCAAGTAGGTACTGCATTACTCTGCTTCCACCATCATACTCTGGTTTCTCCCAAGCCAGAGAGATGCTTGTTTTGGTTTGGTCTGTTACAAGCAAGCTTTTTGGAGACTGTGGCACCTCTGAAACCTTAAGAGGGTCAATAGTTACCACAGGTAGGCCAACACCATGAGCATTTTCAGCAAGGACTCTAAAGTAGTAACTGCAACCCTCCTGGAGTGGTTCGATCTTCCATGAAAGGGCATGACAATTTGTGACAACTGCTGCATATGTTTTACGCGTGCTTTCTCTCTTTTCAATGACATAGTTTTTGATCTTGGACCCACCATCCAGCAGAGGTGGTTCCCATGCCAGTGTAACTGACTGGTTTGTAATTTCACTCACTTTCAGGTTTACAGGGGCACTAGGTGTGTCAAGGACACGGACAACAACAAATGCAGATTTGGTTCCACTTGAGTTCTCTGCAGTAACAGTGTATTTTCCACTGTCATTTCTACTCAGTTTATCAATAACGAGGGATGTATAACTGCTGGTTGTTTCCACTTGCGCTGTTTCTTTAAGTGCAGCTTCATCTTTGTCCCATTTGATAGTGGGAGTGGGTCTTCCTTTGATAGGGATAAAAAGTCGAAGTGATGCACCAGCTTTAAGGGTAACAATTTTTCTCAGGTCTGGGTCAATGTCAAGGTCAGGCTCCTCTGCCCTGTCCTGTACAACAACAGCTCCAGAGACATCAGCATGCTCACCAACTCCAACTTTGTTGATAGCACAAATTCTAAACTTGTATGCCTGGTTTTCTTTAAGGTTTGAAACCTCAAACTTCGTCTTTTTGACACCTGTTGGTGGGGTGCATATAGTCCATTCCTCAGCAGGTGCATCTGTGGCAGCTGCTTCTGGGGCCTCAGCTGGCACTGCTGGCTCAGTGGTAATGCAACACTCAATTATATATCCTTGAATTTCACAGCCTCCATCACAGACAGGCTTACCCCATGACAGGAATACTGAAGTTTTGGTTGTGTCAGTTACTCGTGGATTGAGTGGTGGGCCTGGCCTGAAGATGGGATCAAGTGCTCTGAAGAAAACAGTTGGGGAGCTTGGTTCGCCAACACCGACAGCATTTTCTGCTGCTACTCTGTATTCATAACTGTGATTTTCAAGGAGCCCAGTGACCTTAAAAGTCAAGTTAGTGACTGCTTTTCTGTTGCATCTTGTCCACCTTATTCCTTCTTTGTCATGTTTCTCTATTATGTATCCAGTTATAGGACTGCCACCTTCTTCAGAGGGAGCTTCCCATGTAAGCACCATTGAAGCCTTTTTAATGTCTGAAACTTCCAAGCCCTTTGGTGTGCCAGGGGGCAAGAATGGATCTTTGATTGTGACAGCAGCAGACTCAAGGGGTGCGCCCATTCCAAACTGATTGACAGCACGCACCCTGAAAATATATTCATTTCCTTCCAAGAGCTTTGTTACCTTCAAACAAATATTTTTCACTTTTGGATCAATGACAGTCCAGACTAATCTACTTGTCTCTCTCCTCTCTACAACATAGTGAGAGATTTTGCTACCACCATCTTGTAATGGTGGTTTCCATGCAAGGCTGCAACGGTCTGAAGCTATTCCTGTAATAACAAGAGGACCCTGTGGTTCTCCAGGTTTATCTAGGACAACCACATTGACCTGAACAGCCTTTTCTCCTCCTGGATTTTTTAACAGTAGAGTGTATTGGCCTCCATCAGAGAGTTTAGCTTCCTTCACAGATATGTAGGCTTTGGTGGGAGTATTCTTAATCTCTCTGTGAATTGTGTTGCCCAGTTCCTGCTCTCCCTTCATCCAGTGGATAGAAGGCAGTGGTTTGCCATGAACATCTGCATCAATCTTGAAGTTGTCTCCAGCATTGACTACAATGTTTTGTGTGTACTCAGGGTCAATGCTTACACGTGGTGGTTCAATCTCATCCTTGGCAGTGATAGGACCAGTGCTGTATGAAGGCATACTGAAAACACCAGCAGCATTTCTTGCAATTACACGGAACTCGTACTGATTGTCTTGCACGAGCCCTGTTGCAACATATTCAGTCTCAATAACATTAGTAAAGTTAGCCTTGAGCCATCGACCTTCAGGAAGCTCCTTCTTTTCCACAATGTAGCCTGTAACCTTTGCACCACCATCATACTCGGGCTTGGTCCAAACAATGGTCACAGAATCTTTAGTGATCTTTGTGGCTTCTGGGGTGCCAGGAGGATCACATGGATCTCTTGCAATTTTACCCTCAGACACTTTGCTTACTTTGCCTATTCCAACAATGTTTTCTGCATAAACTCTGTATTCATACTCCATTCCAGGTTCAAGCCCAGCAGTCTTGAAGGTTTGGTCAGTAATAAGAGACTTATTAAGTTTTACCCACAGAATACTGTTTCTCTCTTTACGTTCCAAATGGTAACCCAAGATAGCACTTCCACCATCAATAACAGGTTCATTCCAAGCAATAACCATGCTGTCCTTTGTGCAGGCTGCAATGGAGGGTGTTCCTGGGGGCCCTGGCAGCTTGTAGGGGTATTGAGCTACAATACACTCAGATGAAAGAACCGGACCTTTTCCATATCTGTTCTCTGCTGTTATTCTAAACTGATATTCAGAGCCAGTCTTCAACCTGCCTACCTTGATTTTAGTCCTAGCCAGATTGAAAGATACAACCATCCAATTAGTTGTGGATGTGTCTCTTTTTTCCACAACATAGTTTTTGATGGTACAGCCACCATCATACTCTGGTGGGTTCCAGGAGATTGTGACACTGTCAGATGTAACCTCCTCAACTTTGACTGGGCCGCCTGGCTGGCCGGGTTTGTCAAGAACAACAATTCCAATGTCTGCTGTTGTCTCTCCTGCTGTGTTGCTAAGTGTAATATGGTACTTTCCAACATCATCCTTAGTGGCTTCTTTTATGTTGAGATTCAGCAATGTGTCTGTTGCATCAAAGTTAACCCTGGTGGTTCTCTTTAGAGGCTGACCATCTTTTACCCAGGAGACCGCTGCTTTTGGACGTGCCACATATGGAATTGCTACAGACAGATCTTCTCCTGCCAACACACTGAATGTGTTGAACAGCATTTTTGCAACAGGTGCAATTACAAGATCTTTTACAACCACGGGTACACCAATTTGACGGGGGTCACTTGTTCCTTTTTCATTTCTTGCTGCTACACGGAACATGTATTCTTCACCTGCATTTAGTCCACTAATAGTTGCTTCTGTTTCCTTTACAATCATTGCTTGAGTCCACTTATCGACCCCCTTTGGCTGGATCTCAACAACATAACAGCCAACTCTGCTACCACCATCATGCTCTGGCTTCTCCCAGGACAGGGTGACACTGTTCTTGGTGACATCCTTAAGAGAAATTTTGCCAGGTGGCTGTGGTTTCTCTGACACTTTTACTGATTCACCAGTTTCAATGGGTAGGCCAATGCCATACTCATTCTCAGCCAAAACTCTAAAGTAATAGTTGCATCCTTCTAAGAGCTGGTCGACTGTGAAGATGGTTTGATGGCAGTTAGCACTGACCGTGGCATATGCTTTCCTTGTGGACTCACGTTTTTCAACTATATAGTTTTTAATCTTCACCCCGCCATCATTAACTGGTGGATCCCAAGTCAGAGTCACAGCTTCATTAGTAACGGAAGTTATCTTCAGATTCTGTGGAGCACTGGGTGTATCAAGCACCCTAACCTGGACTGTAGCTGTCTTGGAGCCAGAGCTGTTTTCCACTGTAAGATTATACTTTCCACTGTCAAATCTATTGACGTTTTCAATCACCAGTAATGTGTATGAAGTTGTGCTGTCAATGGTTGCCCTCTCAATGGACTCCCCCTCTCCTTTGGTCCATTTAGCCTGAGGAGCTGGTCTGCCTCTGATGGGCACAAAAAGTCTTAGAGAGCAGCAAGCTCTAAGACTGACAACCTTGCGAAGCTCAGCATCCAAATCAATTTCTGGAGGGAGTAGCCTATCCTCTGCTTTAGGATTACCAGGTACAGATGCTGCCTCTCCAACCCCTTCACTGTTGACTGCAGAGATGTTAATCTTGTACTCTTGATTCTCCTTCAGGTTAATGATGGTGAATGAGGTGGCAAGGAGTCCTTCTTTAGGGGTGACAATGGTCCATTCCTCCTCTTCTTCCTTTTCAGTTGGAATGCAGGTCTCAACGATGTAGCCAGTAATGTCAGAGCCACCATCATACACAGGTCTGTTCCAGGCAACAGTAATTGATGACTTGGTTGTGTCCAAAATTCTGGGGTTGCATGGTGCCCCAGGCTGGTACAATGCATCAGTGGCCTTGTAGAAAGGACTTGACGCACTCGGTGCACTCAATCCAGCAGCATTCTCTGCAATTATTCTGAATTTATATTCATGCCCAACAACAAGGGCTGTTGCCTTAAACTGTAGATCTTTGACTTTTCTTTTGTTACATTTGACCCAGCGTAGGCCTATTCTGTCTTTTCTTTCAATATTATAATTGGTGATGGGAGTCCCACCATCACTCTTAGGTGCTTGCCACATAACAACCATCGAGTCTTTTGTGATAGCTGTTACCTCAGGGTTCTCGGGAGAATCTGGGACCACATATGGGTTGTCAGCAATGGTGGGTTCTGAATCAAGGGACTCACCTACTCCATATTTGTTTACTGCCATAACTCTGAAAATGTATTCATTTCCTTTGAGGAGCTTGGTCACCTTGTACTGTGTAACCTGCAGGTCTGAAACCACATTTGTCCAAACCAGTCTGCTGGACTCCCGTTTTTCAATCACATATCCCTCAATCTTTGCACCTCCATCATCTGCAGGTGGAGCCCAGGTTAGCATGCAGTTGTCAGCTGTAACATCAGACACCTGAAGCGGGCCAACAGGTGGTCCTGGCCTGTCAAGCACTTTAACATTAAAGATGTGTTTAGCAAATCCACCAACATTAGTGGCAGTCAAAACAAATTCTCCTCCATCTGATCTGACAGAGTCCTTGTTGGTTAAAGTGGTTGTCAGTTCTGTGAACCTAACCTCCAGTTTCAGTGTGTTCTCAACATCTTTTCCATTCTTTGTCCAAACCATAGATGGGTTTGGCTGACCAGCGATGTCAGCATCAAGTTTAAATGACTCTCCTGCTTTCAGTAGAAGAACATCCTTGTAGATCGCATCAACCATAATGCGTGGCTCAACAATGTCATCTTTGCAGGTAATTGGGTCTGAGGGATCTGAAGGCAAACTTACCGCACCTGCCGAGTTCCTGGCAATAATTCTGAACTCATAGGCCGCATCTTGAGTCAGTCCACTTACAGTGAATGTTGTCTCAATAATGTTAGTGAAATTAGCCCTTATCCATCGACCAGCTGGCAGCTCTCTCTTCTCCACTGTGTATCCAGTAATTTTGAAGCCACCGTCATACTCAGGCTTTGTCCACTGAATGGTAATAACATTCTTGTTGACAAAAATTGGCATGGGTTGGCCGGGTGGGTCCACAGGGTCCAAAGCAAGTATTGCTTCTGAGGCTTTGCTGGGCTTGCCAACTCCTGCCATGTTTTCAGCCATGACACGGAACTCATAGGCAGCTCCATCTTCAAGACCAGTGGTTTTAAAGAGGTTTCCTTTAACAATACTCTTGCTGATCTTCTGCCACATGATGCTGCTTCTTTCTTTTCTCTCAACATGATAGCCAATTACTTCATTTCCGCCATCAACTACAGGCTCATTCCAGCCAATTGTAATTGAATCTTTTGTAAATGCAACAACACCAGGAGTACCAGGAGGTCCAGGGACTTTGAATGGATAGGCAGCCACCACTGACTCTGAGGTTATGGGCTGTCCAGCACCATATCTGTTCTTAGCTTTTACTCTGAACTGGTATTCAGATCCTGTGGTTAATCGCACCGCTTTAAACATGGTTCTGATCACAGTTGAAGACAGCTCAGTCCATGTTTGGGAAGTGGTGTCTCTGATCTCAACCACATAGTTGTTGATTGGAACACCTCCATCATTCTCAGGAGTGTCCCATGCAAAAACGCAATATGTGCGAGATATCTCCACAATCTTGACTGGCCCCTTAGGTGGACCTGGTACATCATGCACTTTGACAATAATGTTGTCTGTCACTGAACCAACAATGTTCTTCCCTGTCATGGTATATACACCACTGTCTGCTCTGGTGCATTCACTGATACTGAGGATAACGGTAGCAGCAGTAGTTTCCACATTGGTTTTCTGAGTAAGCTTCAGGGCTGCACCATCTTTCTGCCATGAGATGGTTGGTCTGGGACGTCCCATAACTGGAATTTCAACTTTGATGTCATCGCCAGCCTTAGCAATAATTGTTTTCTGGCAAACACCACGGAGATCAAATTCAGGCAAGGAAGTAGAATCCCTGACAGTAATGGGTTTGCTGTCACGTGGAGCACTTCTACCTGAGTTGTTTACGGCCATTACACGGAAAGTGTACTCTTCATTCTCATTTAAATTCTTCACTGTGAAATCCATGGTCTTCACTGTTGTTACATGTGCCCACTGATCAGTTCCCTTCTTCTGGGCTTCAAGGACATATCCTGTTATTCTACTTCCACCATCATGCTTTGGTTTGGTCCAAGCCAAGCTCACAGAACTCTTGGTGATATCAGTAGGAATTATGCTCTCTGGAGGAGTTGGTGCCTGGGATGCACGAATGGGATCAATGGTTTCAACTGCCTCACCAATGCCATACTCATTCTCAGCAGACACTCTGAAGTAATATTCGCAGCCTTCACCAAGCTCACTAATCCTGGCTGATGTGGTTGGGCATTTTGTAATAGCAGTAGCAAAAGCTTTGCGTGTTGATTCTCGCTTCTCAATTATGTAATTTGTGATCTTAGATCCACCATCAATAAGAGGCATCTCCCATTGAAGTGTAATGCTCTCTTTGTCAATCTTTACTGGTTTGAGATTTAGAGGGGGGCCAGGTGAATCTAGAACTCTTACATGTACATCAGCACTCTTCTTTCCAGATGTATTTTCAAGGGTTAGCTCATATTTGCCTGCATCAACCCTCGAACTCTCAGGGATAAGCAGCATTGTAAAAGACTCAGTGCTGTCAATGACTGCACGTGGAACAGGGCCACCTTCTTTGGTCCAGGTGACAGTAGGTGTAGGACGTCCCTTAATTGGCACAAAGAGGCGAATGGAGCAGCCAGCTCTGACAACAAGGGTTCTTCTTAACTCAACATCTAACTCCAGGTCAGGTTCAGCTGCACGCTCTGCTATCTCGACCAGGTCCTGTGTTTGAGCAGGTTCACCTGCCCCTTTAGCATTCACGGCACTGATTCTGAAGTGATATTTGGCTCCATTTTCCAGATTAGGAACAACAAACTCTGTAATTCTTAGTGGTGATGAAGGAGTGTCCTTAACCCATTCCTCTGCCCCATCTTTCTTGTGCTCAATCACATATCCAGTGACCTGAAGTCCACCATCATCAAGAGGTTTTCCCCAGTTCAGAGTAGCTGTGGTCTTAGTAGTGTCTGTGACTCTTGGATTGACAGGAGGCCCAGGTGGATCTGTAAAACAAAAAAAGGTCATTTATTATATTTTGATAGGACTGTAAATTTCATTTGAAGTATAATGTCAAAATACATAAATTATTATTGGGTTTTACATTGCGTTTACATTGTACAACTTTATTACTTACATGCAACAACTATTGTTCTGACAGGCATGGATGGTTCACTTGGTTCCCCATAGCCAGCTTTGTTCTCTGCAAGAACGCGGAACTCATATTCAATGCCCTCAGTGAGCCCGGTGACTTCATAGCGGAGTTCAGCAATGGATTTCTTTGACGCCCTAAGCCATCTCATAGCCTTTTTCTCCTTTTTCTCAACACAGTAACCAATGATATCACTTCCGCCATCCTCAGCTGGTCTTCGCCAAGTGACAGTGGCTGAGTGCCCATCAACTTTCTCAACTTCTGGTTTAGATGGTGGACCAGGAGGACCTATACACAGTGACAGAAAAAACACAATCATAAAACTGCACACTTTAAATCTAAAAGTTAAACAAAATGTCAGATGTAAGAGCCACCAAAGAACATTAATTCAGCAGACTTGCCAAATCTATCAATCATCTTGACTTCTTCGGAATGCGATGGCTCACTGGCACCATACTGATTAACAGCAGAAACTCTGAAGAAGTATTCGTTGCCCTGGATGAGCTTAGTTGCCACATAGTGACAGTCAATGACCCTCTCCTCCAGGATGGTCCAAAGCAGGCGGCTGGTCTCCCTCTTTTCCAGTGTGTAGTACTTAATAGGTGAGCCTCCATCCTCTGTGGGAGCTGTCCAGGTAAGAGTAACTTTTTCAGAGGAAACACCACTACTTTCAATGGGCCCGGGAGCTCCAGGGACATCCAGAACTGTGACCTTGACGGTTTCTTCCTTTACTCCGAAGGGGTTGCTAGCAGTGATAACATAATCTCCAGAGTCCTTTCTGCCAGCATACTTGATGGAGAGTGTGGACGAAGTTGCAGTGGTCTCAATATTAACAAGATCAGAGGGTTTGAAATACTTCCCTCCCTTTGACCAGCATGATGTTGGTGCAGGTTTGCCTAAAATACTTGTGGCAGTAATGACAATTGTATCACCAGCTCTGACAGTCAGGCCCTCTTTGACCTGCGCCTCGATTGTAATGGTTGGTGCAGCTGTTAAAATAAAAAGATAACAATTATGCATTTAGCATGAATAATTATTGCAAGAAAACAAAAAGAAATAAGGCATTTCATTTCTCACCATATTCATCCATGCAAATAATGGTATCTGTCTGCTCAGACGGGGGGCTGAGAGCACCAGCGGCATTCTTTGCTCTGATTCTGAACTCGTATTTGCAGCCCTCCTGTAGATCAGTCACTGTGAATGCTGGCTCCACAACATTAACATTGTTAGCCTTCACCCAGATCTTAGATGGCAGATCACGCCTCTCAACAATGTAGCCAGTCAGTCTGTGGCCACCATCAAACTGTGGCTCTGTCCACTGCAGCGTAACAGTACTTCTGGTGATGCTGATTACATCAGGTTTACCAGGGGCGTCTAATGGGATATATGAAAAAATGTAAATTCATGATATATGTAATATGAAATTAATAGTTTCTTATTCTTGTACCACTCTTGTGTATTTTTAACACATACCAATGGGATCCAGGGCCACCTGTGGATCAGTGGGAGCACTTGGTCGGCCAATGCCAGCCAGGTTGATGGCCATAACTCTGAACTCGTACTCCAGACCTTCAGTCAGCCCAGTTACTTTGTGTTCCTTCATCCTCAAGGCTGTTGGGCTGGCCCTTTTCCACAACATACTGTTTCTCTCCTTGAACTCAACATGGTAGCCTACCCAAGAACAAAATGCACAATTCAAAATTAGAGGCCAAAAGTATGTAGATTTTTGATAGTAGCTGAGATCAACTGTGCAAGCTGATTGCACCTGTTACGGGAGATCCTCCTGTCTTCCTGGGATCAGACCAGGCCAGGTAAGCTGAGTCATGGCGCATGCTCATAATCTGGGGTGGAAGAGGAGCATCGGGAACATCTGCAGAAGATTTTTGATATTATACTGTGTGAGGAAATCTGTTTTCAACTTCAAAACTTAAAAATAAAACCTACCAATAGAATTGCAATCACTTACTGAATGGATGTTTAGCTACAACCGGATCAGACTTGAGTCCTTCTCCAACACCGTACTTGTTCTCAGCACTGACTCTGAAAATATACTCTGTGCCCTCATGGAGTCCAGTCACCCTCATGGAGTTAGTCTCCACAGTGGAAGATACAGTAACCCACATGTTGGTGATGGAGTCCCTCTTTTCCAGGATGTAGTTTGTGATCTCTGAGCCACCCTCATCCTTGGGTACACCCCACTTAAGTGTAGCACCATCAGCAGTAACATCCTTGAATTTCACTGGTCCAACAGGAATTCCTGGTTTGCCCACCACCCTGAATAGAGACAGTTTCATAAAACCAATTTTACTTGTATTTATTTGAATCTATACATTAATAAATAAGTGTAACTTGCATTTTATATTTTCAGAAAGCTTTACATGACTAAGAACAGCTTCGTTCTTAGCAATTTCCCCTTGGGGATCAATAAAGTATTTCTGATTCTGATTCGTACCTTATGAAAATGGTAGACTCTTTGCTTCCAGCACTGTTCCTCAGGGTGATGGTGTACTTGGAAGCATCACTCCTCTGGCAGTCCCTGATCAGTAGAGTTGTGTTAACTGAAGAGGACTCTGCGCAAACTCTGCCTGTGTCTGTCAGGTCTTCATCGTCTCCCTTCTTCCATGAGACCTTGGGGGTTGGTTTACCGATAATTGGGATCTTCAGACGAACTGTGCTGCCTTCTTTGGCAATGTAGCACATGTTGGGCAACTCCCTCAAGTCACAGGTTGGATGAACTGCAGAGGGACGGAACGAGTTCTTTATACTTGAATGTTGGTAAGTCATATCATAAACTTTCTTCCATTCTTTATAAAACTTTTTTAATAATTATGGACGGTCACTTACTGATCTGGTCCTTAGCAACCACTGTCAGCTCCTTGGCAGAGCTTTCTCCTGCGTCATTCACAGCCTTGACTCTATAGTTGTACTCCCTGCCCTCCACTAGGTCTTTGGCACTGTACTGCATGTTTTTGGACCTCATAAGCTCCTTGTATTTGTCTTCACCATTAAGAACTTCCAGGACATAGCAGGTAATGCGGCTCCCGCCATCAGTCAGAGGTTTCTTCCAGCTTAGAGTGCAAGAGTCCTTGGTAACCAACAGAGTCTTGAAGTCCATGACAGGTCCAGGCTCCTCTGGAAAGGTAAATATAAGTTCAGTGAGTATTATAGTTGCAGTTTCCAAAAAAAAGGAACTTTAAGCACAAACTGTGTTATTGTCAAACCCACCAGATGCCTTAACTGCATCAACAGTCTCACAATGCTCTCCAGCACCAAGCTTGTTAACTGCAGACACCCTGAAGCAGTAGGAACGTCCAGCATCCAGATCTTCCACTTTGAACGCCGTCTTTTTGCAATCGTTGGAGACAATCGACCATGCCTTCCTTTCTGTGTCACGTTTCTCCACTATGTAGTGGGTGATTTCATGGCCACCATCGATGAGAGGAGCATCCCAATAAATGGAGGCACTGTCTTTAGATGTCTCCTTCACCACTAGATTAGCTGGTGGTCCAGGTGTATCTGAAGAGACACAAAAACCCTGTTAACAGTGTACCTAAAACTATGAGACCAAATATATTTTGTCAAATTTGAAAATGTTAAAAAGTGATGGGTGTTTATCCATGCCTTAAAAAGCTGTACTGCTTTAATTTATTCTCAAATATAAGGATAAGCAAGTAGACACCAGTCTTTTTTACCTCTGTTCTCTGTGCCCTATTCCTTCTTTGCTATTCCTTATATCATAACCTTTTACCAATATAAATTGTTTTTGATCTTTGCCAGTATTCTCTTATTACTTACTCTGTGTACAAGTATGGAAACAAATGGAAATGAAAGCACTTTCTCATGAATAGCTGCCCTGGACTCACCAAAGATTTTGACAATGATCGTGTACATCTTCATTCCAGCAGAGCTCTCCAGACTGAGAATGTATTTGCCAGCATCATATCTGTTTACATTCTCCACCACAACCATTGAGTCAGTGTTAGTGGATTTTATGATAATGCCCTGGCGGTCCTTAATGTTGGTGTTCATCTTTGCCCAGATGATCCTGGGAGTTGGGCGCCCCTTGATGGTGGCATGCAACCTCATTGTGGCGCCGACATTCAGCACAAGTTCCTCCTTCAATTCTGCACTCAGCTCTGCCTCAGGTGGAACTATTCACAGAAAAAAGAGTGATAGTAATGATAGACAGTATGAGAAATTTTCCATTAGTAAAACTGTAAATATCTAATGCATCAAACCAGGTAAAATTTGTGCTTTCTTGTGACAAAATATATAAATAAATAAGTATTGGGCCAGATGATAGAGTATTTTCTGCTAACCTAGGTTTTCAAAGATATGCATCAGGCCTTTCATTTAAATTCAACCTGTAAAAGTCATGGCACTAACATAATCTAAAGACAATGATGAATTATTCAGTTAACATTAGCTCACAGTTAAACTATATTTACAGATCACGCAAAACAAAAGTGCTGTCTGTTGTTGAAGAAAACTTTTCAATTAATATTTTCAGAGATGCTTGCTGCATACAGGAAAATAGCAGGTCCAGAAAGCAAAGGCAGGAAAGTGTTTCTACAATTCTGAAATGCAATCCAATATCCAGTCATCCAACAATGATTTTGAATTAAGTATTCAATGTTAAATCAACGTTAATGCTTACCCCTGGTCGCACCCAAGGCCCTTGAAAAATTAGGCCATATTGTCATCTTTCCCTGGGTTTTAGTACTCATTGAGTGCTGGTCCCAATAAAGCTACCAATCATTGCATTGTGCCACATTTTTGTCAGGGGTAAATAAACGCGAAATCAAAGTGTTGATTTATCTTATTATAAAAAAAACTAGCTGGATTTGCTGCCTTAGAATGAAAATAATTACAACAGTTACAAGTCAATTCACTTATCAAATCTAAACTTACCAATAATGTCCTTGGCAACATGTTTGCCAGGTACTTCAACTGGCTCACTGAAGCCAACTTTGTTCACAGCTGTGACACGGCACATGTACTCAGCCTTGTCAATGAGGTTCTGGATGATATAGCTGGTTTCTTGCAAGTTCCTGGGGACATTGCAGCGTATCCAGTCTGTGGTGTCTGATCTCTTGCACTCCACCAAGTATCCAATGATGGGACTTCCACCATTATTGGCAGGGGTTGTCCAGGTGAGACTGATAGTGCTGTGGGTTGTGTCTGTCACACTAGGGTTCAAAACTGGACCAGGAGGAGCTGAGGAAGTGTACATCAACCCAGGTTAATAACTCACAAAGTGTAGTGCTTCATGCTTTACTCTACTTGTAAGATCAATGCAGAGTTTTTTTTTAAAAGGAATGGGACTTACTAATGGGGTTCTGTGTCACAGTTCCAGCAGAGGGCTCACTTGCTTTACCAGGCCCTGCCACATTGACAGCAGTGACTCTGAACTCATACTCAGCTCCCTCTGTGAGACCTGTAACATCCAGGCTTCTCTCTGTCATGGGCTTCCTATTCAGCTTGGTCCAGTTCAGCTCCTTGCTCTCTTTCCTTTCAAGCAGATAGCCCAGGATGGGGGACTTGCCATCATCAGAAGGCTCTTTCCAGCTGACAGTCATTTGATCCTTGGTCACATTGGTTATCACTGGGGCCTCACAAGGGCCAGGGACAGCTGGAAGGGACACCAGAATGGAAGGTTCGGTTTTGATTGACAGAATATAACATGTAAAATGAAACTGGTCTTGATGACTCACTGAATGGGTTCTTTGCGATTGCAGGATTGGTGATGAGGGCATCTCCAACACCCCATGTGTTCTCAGCACGGATTCGGAACTGGTACTCATGACCCTCAATCAGCCTCTCTACATTCAGCTCAAGGACATCCCCCTTGACCTTTGCGGAGACCTGGGCCCAGTTGGGCCTGCTGGTCTCACGCTTGTCTACAATGTAGTTTTTGATGGCAGCACCTCCATCCTTCAGAGGAGGCTCCCAGGATAACTTCATACTGGTAGCCAACACCTCAAGATACTTAGCACTGGCAGGGGGTCCAGGTGCATCTGAGTACAATAAGAATAACAGTGTCAGTATACTGACCGTCACATTTTGACTGATAAAACATGTTTTACTTAGTCAACAAATTTAGTAGAAGCTTAAATGACATTCCTTGAGGAAAACAGACATGTTTAAATTTTAAATATGTACCACTGTCAAGTTTTAACCCCCCCCCCCCCCAAAAAAAAAAAAAAAAAAAAAAAAAAAAAGATGAGGAAAAGTTTTTACCTAGGACGATGACTTGGACTTCGGCAGTCTTGGAGCCACTGGCGTTGTCAGCCTGGATGGTATAGGTTCCTGTGTGCTCTTTGGTAACATCTGTCATCTCAAGCTGGAAGTGATGCCTCTGATGGGTGATGATCTGGCCTTCACCTGACTTCAGGCTTTCATCACCTCTCTTCCAGGTCACTCTGGGCATAGGCTTACCAAACACCTCAGCTTCCAGGAGAATTGTGCTTCCTGCCTTTACCTTGAAACCCTTTTGCATCCTGGCACTAAGCTCAACCCTCGGTGGAACTGTTTGTTAAAAAAGATATAAATCAATGTCACAACACAGGTGAGACTCACCTTTTCTGAGAGAGGTTACAGGATATGGCAGTCAAATTTCTTAAAAAAAAAAATTGGTGACTAGTTTGAATTTGTTAAAGGTGCTTGATCAAAACATCTTACCATTTTCTGCACAGACAAGGACAGGATCTGTGGGCTCAGAGGGTTTGCTTATGTTTACAGCAGTTTTAGCAATTACTCGGAATTGGTACTGAAGGTCCCTCTCAAGGCCAGTCACTGTATACTCCTCCCTTGGGACATTCTGGCTGCTAGTGTTGCAGCGTATCCAGGTGTCCCCTGGAACACGCATGGCTTCAACATAGTAGCCAATGATCTTACTGCCACCATCATTCTTTGGACGAGTCCAAACCAGAGTGACAGAGTTCTTGGTTACATCCAGGATCTCAGGTTTACCTGGAGTGTCTGTGGGGGAAAAAAGAAAACAAGAATGAATAAATAAAACACAGCTTTCTATATTGTGTTCTTTGCTTTTCTTTATTGCTCGGACAGCAAAACCTACCAACAGGTGTTCTGGCAGTGACAAAGTCCGTCTTCTTGCTTGGTTTACCCTGGCCAGCACGGTTTATGGCAGACACTCTGAATGTATATTCTAGGCCCTCTATGAGGCCAGCACATGGGTATTCAGTGGTACGGACAACGGTGTCATTGGCTTTCACCCACAGCAGGCTGTTTCTCTCCTTGCGTTCAATGTAGTAACCTGTAATTGGGCTGCCACCATCGGTCTCTGGTTTATCCCAGGCTACAAACATACAGTCCTTGTTGGTCTTGTTGATGCGGCAGTTAAGAGGCTCACCAGGAACATCTAGAAACAACAACAAAAGACTGCTGTAGCAACAAACCCTGTCAACTTTATACAGAGATTTAAAAATAGACAGAAGCCCATACCAGGCTGTAATGTTTTATGTGCATGCACTTCTGTGCAAAATGATAATAAAATGTAAATTAAAAAGTAATAAAGAGAAGTTGTTTCACGTTAAGGTAAACAAGACTAGACTATGGAAACGTACCGAAGGGGAACTTGGCAACCATCCTGTCAGACTGAATAGGGTCCGATACACCATAGCGATTCTCAGCACGGATACGGAAAGCATACTCCTTTCCAGGTATAAGCTTTCCAAGTCTGCAACTGGTCTTCAGTCCAGAAGAGGCAGCTGTCACCCAGTCTCCTCTAGTCAAATCAGACTTTTCCACCACATAGTTGGTGATATTGCTGCCACCATCTTCCAGTGGTTTGTTCCAGGACAGAGAGCAGGCATCAGAGTCGATATCGCTGATTACCACAGGGCCCTCAGGAGGACCAGGGATGTCTGAAACAGAAAGTTTACATTAAACATGGACATTTTCCATTTTGCTTAGTGGTATTATGTGTTGAAAATATTTTAATATCTTTTTGGTAACACTGACCTCTGATAATAATCTTCAGGCTCTCGGTCACCTTTGCAGAGCTGTTTTCAGCCACCAGGCTATACTCTCCACTGTCATTCCTTGATACATCTTTGATGATGAGGACACAAAGGTTGCCCGACTGGTGTACAGCCAGACGGCTGGATGGGACCACTGCATCCTCACCACGCATCCACTTGCAGGTTGGGGCAGGTTTTCCAGAAACCAATGCCTCCACTCTGAGCTTTGCTCCAGCTCTGGCACTTGCTGTGTCTTGCATGACAATCTTTGGCTCCACTATTGATTTAAAAATGAGAACTCACTTATTACGCTGTATGGACTACTCAGGAAAGCTCAGAGGACATTTAAGACAAGAAATGGCTGCTACCAAGTTGTTATCCTGGATTATACTGTACAACATGTTGCCTATGTTGCCAAAACTGGCTTCATCAAAATATTTAGCATTTAAGTTTTTGTATGATAACTGCATGAAATACTGGTTAATGATCTCTTATTAGTTTGACATAATAACTTACACATCTGTTCCTTGATCTCAACTGGCTGCCTGGTCTCAGTGAATGAGCTCATGCCCATGATGTTCTTTGCTGCCACTCTGAACTTGTACCTTTTACCCTCCTTCAGACCGCTGATGCTGATTGTCAAACCTTTCACTGTAGTATAGGCATTCCATACTTCCTTTTCAGGCTCTGCCTCCTCTTCCTCTACCACTGGAGGTGGAGGAGGGGGTGGAGGAGCTTCCTCTCCCTCTGGGACCTGTGGAAATAAAAGGTTTTGGCTAAACAATTCTAAATTTTTACATTTACCTCAGGCTTTGATGAAGGACAAAATTTGTAAAACAGCAGTGAGGTAGGTTCTATAACAAATATCAGTTTGAATTTTCAGGCATATAAAATAGCAGGGTGTAGCAGAAAGAGCTGAAGATGAGATCAGTTATTTGAGGCAATGACAGAAGAACTAATATTATCAAATGACAAACCTCTGCAGGTGCAGGGATCTCTGGGGGAGGTTTGACCTCAATGTATTCAATAACGTAACCATCAATCTTGGCACCACCATCCCTTGCAGGCTTCACCCAGCCAATTGTGGCACTATTCTTGGTTATCTCTAGAACCTCAATCTTCTCACAAGGATCAGGCTTACCTAGAAAAGAAAATAGATGTATTCAAGTGTTACTGCCAAAAAGGTATGTGTGATGTTGGCTGTGCTAGGATGTGTTTAGAACATAGCTAGAGTGTAAAAAATGTGAACCACGGCATGAAACTTACTGACAGGATCAGAGGCCACATAGGAAGTGGGTGTTACTTTAGGAACTCCAGAACCATACTCATTAACAGCTGTGACTCTGAAGTAGTATTCAGTTCCTGGCATCAGACCACTGACTTTGAATGGAATCTTATCCATTGGAACTTCAGCCTTGACCGTTGCCCAAGTCTTGCGGTCAATCTCACGTTTCTCGACCATGTAGTGAGTAACCTCACTGCCACCATCAATCTCAGGAGGACTCCAGGACAGCATGGCTGATGTCTGTTTGATGTCAGTAGCTTCCAGATTAATCACAGGTCCTGGGGTGTCTGTTAAGTAAAACACATGTTTGGAAGTTACTACTTTTCATTACAAATGCACCGTACAAGTAAGTAAAACTTGAGAGGATCATAAATAATAATACCTACCCAGAACTTTAACATTGACAAACACAGCTTTCTCTCCTGCAGGACTCTTTAGAGTCAGGCAGTATTTGCCAGAGTCATAGCGGGTGCTGTCTGGGATGACCAGGAAGGTCATGGTATCAATGAGGTCAACTTTTCCTTTCCTGACCACGTTATCAATTCCCATCCTCCTCCAAGTAACTGTGGGAGCTGGTCTTCCTCTAATAGTAGCACATAGTCTAATGGGACAACCGGCTCTGACTGTCAGTCCCTGCTTCAGGTTGGCATCCAAGTCAATCTCTGGTGCCTCTGTTGAAACAAAAACAACACAGGTATCAGTATCTCAAAGCAATTTGTAATTCACTACTTATGTGGGATTAAAATTCTCATTAGCATGAAAGCAACTACTATCAAACAAAGCTTTTTAAAAAGTTCTCACCCAGAATCTCCTTTGGTATAACAGCACCTTCATGGTCACAAGGCAGGCTCATTCCCACCTGGTTCTGAGCTGACACTCTGAATTCATACACAAGGTTCTCGTCTAGGCTTGTGACTGTGAACTCGCACACAACCAGCTGGGCTGCTACATTGCACCTCTTCCAACCATCATCTCCTTTCTTTGCACTTCCCTGTGCTCTCATTTCAACAACATAGCCAATTAGGGGGGCACCCCCATCTGACACAGGCTTGACCCACCCCAGGGAGACAGTTGATTTGGTACTGTCCACAACCTTCAAGTTTGTTGGAGGTGCAGGAGGTTCTGTAAAAATATGAAAGGTATATGAAGTTATAGAAGTATTTTATGATTCATCATGAGCCACAACTTTAAACCAGTAAGTATTTTTGGCGATTAAAACATTATTTGTCAGTACATACCAACTGCATCCTTGGCAGTAATGGCTCGTGAAGGCTTGCTTGGGTTGCCAGTGCCAATTTCATTGACAGCCTTTACTCTGTATTGATAGTCATGGAGTGGCAGGAGTCCAGTAACTGTATAACGAGTAGAGGGGATTGGATCCTTGATGACTGGGGACCATCTAACCGCATGCTCTTCCCTCTTTTCCAAAAGATAGCCAATGATTGGCTTTCCTCCATCTTTCTCCGGTTCTGACCACTCTACTGTCATCTGTTCCTTTGCAATCTTGGTAACCTCTGGTGCCTCTGGAGCATCAGGTACACTGAACTGAGTGCCAGCTACAATGGCCTCACTCTGTACTGCAGGGCCAGGACCCATCTTGTTCTCAGCACGAACCCTGAAGATATACTCATTACCCTCAATAAGACGGGTGACTCTGGCTTTGTTAGTGATGACAGCATTGGTGTGGACTGACCAGACACCTCTTTTGGTTTCACATTTCTCAATAATGTAATTGTAAATGTCGCAGCCACCATCATCCTCTGGGACCTCCCAGGCAAGATTGCATCTGTCGATTGAGACATCAGACACTTTAAGATCTCTAATGGGGCCAGGTCTGTCCAGAACATTAACCTTAGCATGAGCAGAGCATGTTCCTGCACTATTTGAAGCAGTAACAACATATTTGCCACTGTCAGTGCGTCTGGCACCAGTAAGAAGCAGCTTGGCAAAGTCGACACCACTCTCTATCTGAAGCCTGGGGCTCTTCTTTAGCTCTTCTGTGCTGTCATCTTTAGTCCACTTGATATCAGGCTGTGGTTTGCCTTTCACTGTTGCCTCAATAGGAATGGAGTCCCCTGCTTTGACCACAAGTGTTCCATCCATTTTAATCTTAATTTCAGGCTCCACAAGTTGTTCTTTAACCAGCACTTCAGCTGTGGTCACCCAGTTGCTCTCGCCTCCCTCATTCTTAGTCTGGACTCTGAACTGGTATATCTGGTTTTCAATACAGCGGTCAGCCATAAAGTAGGTCTCCTTGATGGCACCCTTGTGAATCCTCTCCCATTCTTCAGCCTCCTTAGGCTTTTTCTCAACATGGTAAGCCAAGTTACGACTACCACCATCATAGTCTGGTTTCTTCCATTTAAGGAAGCAGAAGGTCTTGCCAATCTCTGAGATTTGGAAGTCAATAGGCTCACCAGGCTTTTCAACTGGATCAACTGCAAGCACAGGTTGCTTGCTTTCAGTGGGTGGCCCAGTGCCAATCTTATTCTCTGCACTGACACGGAAAAAGTACTCACAGCCCTCAGTAAGAGGAGCCTTTATGAGACGCTTAGTGCAGTCGCTGGAGACCACTGTCCATCCTCTCTGGCTTGGCTGACGACTCTCAATTATGTACTGAGTAATCTCAGTGCCTCCATTGTCTTCGGGGTTCTCCCAAGACACCATGCAGGAGTTCTTAGTCACATAGGCTACTTTTAGGTTCTGGCAAGCTCCTGGTGTATCAAGGACATTGACAATAATGGTTGCCTGTGCCTGTCCACTACTGTTTTTGGCAACAATTGCATATTTACCATAGTCTGACCTCACTGCATCATTAATTACCAGTTCACAAAGTGGATAGTTGTTGTTCAGTTCAGTGCGCTTGTCCCGAGATAAGGCCCTGGCATCCTTGGTCCATGTAATCTCTGGGTCTGGTCTGCCTTTAACTCTTGTTATCAAACTTATGATCTGTCCAGCTCTAACTGTCAGGGAGTCCCGGCATGACACATCAACTATTACCTCAGGGGGTACCAGGATGTCCTTTGCAAGGACAGTTTCTGTCAGTTCTCTTGGTTCACTGTCTCCAACCTTGTTTGTGGCTCTAATGCGGAATCTATACTCCATTCCTTCAATGAGACCTGGCACTCTGTAGGCACATATCTTAATAAGATCCTTGTTGATTCTGTCCCACTGGGCAGTTCCTGACTTCTGAGCCTCCACCACATAGCCCAAGATTGGACTGCCTCCGTCTCTTGTGGGTTTTGTCCAGCAGATGTCAGCATAGGACTTGCTCCAGTCTTTCAGCTTAGGATTGCCAGGAGGTCCTGGTTTAGTGATGGCACGAGTTGCCTTAATGGGATCAGAGGTGGGAGACGGTTCACTGATACCAGCAACATTCTCAGCAAACACTCTGAACTCGTAGCTATTGCCTTCAAACAGACCTGAGACTCTATATCTGAGGTCCAGCACAGGTGTTTTGTTGACTCGAATCCACTTTCCAGTCATTTCTCTGCGTTCAATCACATAGCCACTAATCGGGCTGCCGCCATCATAGTCAGGCAGGGGCCACTGAACTGTCACAGCATTCTCTGTGATGTCAGAGCACTCCGGCAGGCCTGGCGGACCAGGAGGGTTGAACATGTGCTTGGCAATAGTGGGAGGACTCTCAAGCCCTGCACCAATGCCAATCTTATTCTCTGCACGGACACGGACAATGTATTCACGGCCCTTTTCCAGCCTAGACACCTTTGCCTTGGTGCTGATGCCACTGGAGCTAACGACAGACCAGGGCTCCCATGGCTTCTTCACATCCTTCTTTTCTACCACATAGTTGGTAATTGGTGTGCCACCATCATCCTTGGGTGCCCTCCACTGGATTATCATATGATCAGGGGTAACTTCCAAGATGTTAATGGGTCCAATAGGTGGACCTGGAAGATCCAGAACAGTAACATGCAAGGCAACAGTCTTACTGCCTGAAGGATTGGCCACAGTGAGGATGTACTCTCCAGTGTCTCCTCTTTGGGACTCAGGAATGCTAAGGATGGTGGATGATCCGGCAGTCTCAATCTTATAACGCCCTTCGGATAAGATCTCCTTGTCGTCAGACATCCATTTGGCAGTGGGAGTGGGGATGCCCGTCATCTTTGCAGGAAGAGTGATAGGAGTACCCGCTTTGACAACAAGACCCTCAATAAGTTTCACATCAACTTCAATAGTTGGTGGCACTGAAATAGAAAAAAGCAAAATATATGAATAACTCTGGGCTTTAAACATAGAACACAAAATGCATCATTATTTCAATTATTTCTTACATGTTTTCTCCTGGCAGGTGATGGGCACACTAGTATCAGGACGGCTCACACCAATGGCATTCTGAGCCTTAACCCTGAAGCGGTAAGTTTTGCCCTCCTCAAGACCAGTAACATGGGCATGGTTGTTGCTCACTGTTTTAAACGGTACCCAATCGGTCTGACCCTCTTCCTGGTGCTCAACAATGAAACCGGTTATTTCACTTCCACCAGTGCGATCAGGCCACTCCCATTCCAACCAAACCTCTGTCTTGTCAGCATCAGTGTGATGTAGATTCTTGGGTGGGCCAGGAGGATCTGAAGGTATCCAGGAAGGAAGAGTTCATAGCTTATTATTAAAAGGACTAATACTGACAACCTTTTCACATCCAAAAGTTAACATTTCACCCATGACTAAATACTCACACAGAGGATCAACTGCTTTGATGGGGGACTTAGTCACCACATAATCGCTCCTGCCAAACTGGTTCTCAGCAGCCACCCTGAATAGATACTGGATACCTTCCATCAGATACAATGCCATCAGACTCAGCTTCTTATTGGAAGCAGAGACTGGCACCCACTGCTCTGCAGCGACATCCTTCTTCTCCACAACGTAGTGGGAGATGACAGCACCACCATTGTCCTCAGGAGCCTTCCATGTCAGGTAAGCGGATTCACCAGTTATCTCTGAGATAACCAGGTCCCTTGGAGGAGTGGGCTTGTCTGTTGAGAACAAAAAAAAAAAGTGTGTATAATTGATCCATGGACCATAGTTATAGTTCAGCTTGAGGCATATTTATAACCTTCTTGATAAAAGTTGATGTACATGCAAGTTAAACCATTCTTAAGAATTTATTTGTGTATGGAAGACAAACAAAATCCCATACTTGTTTGAATGGACCGTTCACTTACTTAGCACGAGAACAGCAACAGTTGCTGATTTCTTTCCAGCAGCATTCTCAACTGTGATGGTGAAATTTCCGGAGTCTGCACGCACACACTTGGGAATGAACACTTTGCTGCCGGTGCTAGTGACAGCAACTGTAATGTGAGCAGGAATGTCCCCATCATTCTTCTTCCAGCTGATAGTAGGTGTTGGTATACCTTTAACCGTGGCACTCAAGGTAATGTCAGTTCCCAGCATTGCCAGGTGGTCACGTGCCATGTTAGCATCTAGAAGCAACTCTGGCTCTTCTGCAGAGGACAACAGAAAAAAAAACATTAGTCCCATTCACATTAGTCAGCAATCAGCAATTTAACAAGAAAAAAACTAAAATTTAACTAAAATACAAAACTGTTTTTTCAAATAAAGCAAAATAATTTTTTAGCAAATATTTAGCAATATATAGTTTTAGAGAAATTCTCTGGAAGCCTTAAAATAAATAATAGATAACTATAGATGGTTGTGAAACACTCACCAAGTCTGTCATGGACTTTGATGTTCTGCTTGACATAGGAAGGATCAGATCTGCCTGCAGCGTTGACTGTGAAGATCCTGAAGGCATACTCCTGTCCATCTGACAGGCCTGTCACTACATAATGGAGGTCAGGGCACTGCTCTGGGGTCTCATTGGCCTGAATCCACTCAACTGCACCAGGCCTCTGGTACTCAACAATGTAGCCAAAGATTCTACCCTTTCCATCATGGCGCGGCATCTGCCACTTCAGACTGACAGAGTCCTTGGTTTTATCATAAGCCTCAGGGGTCACTGGTGGACTTGGGCGAACTGTGAGAGGAAAATATCAAAGCAGACTGTGAATTAGAATGAAAGGTCTTGAAAATGTAAATGCTAGGAAACATACATGAACATTGAACTACTTAAATCCTCAACATAATGAGCAACAGTATTTAGAACAATGCTGAATATAACAATATTTAGGACAATTATTCAAAACAAAAATCAAAGAGCCCTGACAAAATGGCAATTCTTGATCACATCTAAACCTGTTGTCCAATGCAGACCATATCAGCAACCTTTTTTATTTTTTAACTATAATGCTGTGTCTGGATGGTGAGTATATGTTATCTATAGTTTATATGTTGCACTGACCAATAGGATCCTTGGCAAGGATGGGTTTCGATGGGACACTCGGATCTCCTGTTCCCAGCTCATTCTCAGCCATTACCCTGAACTCGTACTCACAACCCTCCACCAGGTCCTGAACCCTAAATTGAGTGTGGGGATAAAGTGGATCTCTGGTGGCTCTAGACCACCTCTTGGCTCCTGGCTCCTTCTTTTCAAGGATATAGTTGGTAATTGGTTTTCCACCATCACGAGGTCGGTTCCATAGAACCAGGGCATTGGTGGCATACACCTCTCTAACTGTGGGCATCTCAGGGGCCTCAGGTACTCCTGCAGTGGGAGAGAAAATAGTCTAGGTATAAATGTTTTTTCTAGGATCTGTTACAAGAGTATTTAGTCTCTCTATCAAAAACAAGTTTTAGAGAAAGATCTTTCTTTGATCTTAAAATCAGTATAGAGACCAGCTGATGTGATGTTTTATGGGTTAATGAAGACATCCAAAAAATCAGACCCACTACACGAAAAAATTTCAAGGAATTGTAAAAACTCAAAAGAAACCTTAAAAAGAATAAAATAATCTTGTGAGATGATCAGGGGGAAGCAATCGAGATCGGGCAGAACTTACTGAAGAGATCTTTGGCTCTCATCTCCTCTGACTCCAGTGGGTCACTGATACCATATGTATTCTCAGCAGAGATCCTCATGATGTACTCCTTACCCTCTGTAAGCTTGGGGATCTGTGGTAAAAAGACAACTGAAGTAATTCTAAACTCAAGCGTACCCACTCCACAAGGAACAAAATGCCCACAAAAGTTTAATTGTTTGGAATGCTGAGGAATGTCACATGCCAGCTGACTGAAATTTGTCAATAAACTATCAGGACCCACCTTGCATGTGGTCTTGGTAGTGGCAGATGTTACTGTTGTCCAGGTGTCTCTGTTAATGTCTCTCTTCTCAATAATGTAGTTGGAGATGTCAACCCCACCGTTGTCCAAAGGAGGTTTCCAGGAGATGACCATGTACTCCCTGTGCACCTCATCAAACACCACAGGGCCGACAGGAGGGGTAGGACGGTCTGCGGGGAAAAAGGGTCCGAAGATTAAAGATCTTTGTTGCAGTGTTTATTATGAACCTGCTTTATTCAGAGGAGCTTGTAGTTGTACATCTTTTTAAATAGTGAAGTAATGATTCTGATTGTGCAAAAGATTCAGACCCCTTGTTCTACTCATTAAAACCTATTGACTAATGCAGATTGTTTAACTCATTGTATCAATTATTAAGATGCCTCATCTTCATCCACATAGCAGTGCACTACACTGACGCTGATAGCATGTTTCTTTCACATGCCCTCATAAAAAACTGTCCTGTCAATTATTACCTTTAAGTATAAAACCGTGTCCTTTCAGCACAGATACAATCAGGTAACATAGTGACACTGGCAACTACAGTGCAGTTTGTTTAGTGTGGTTTACCAGGGGTTTAAGTTGGGTACCCCCTCTTATTTGTCAAGTTCCATGACTTTTTGATTCTTTTATTCAGACTATTTTCTGCTCCTAAAGCAGGTTTGACCTTGTTCTCCCTCCAACAGTTCCTCCCACCTACCAACAACAGTGATGTTGCACACTCCTTTCCTGGAGCCAGTGCTGTTCTCCACCACCACCACATATCTGCCGCTGTGCTCACGCTTTGCCTTCATCAGGCCAAGTGACATGGTGGTCAAGGTGTTCTTAAACATGATATGTTTGTCTGCCTTCAATTCCTCATCATCTCTGTACCAGGCGATGGATGGGGAAGGCTTTCCAGTGTAACGGCCCTGCAGCAAGCAGCTCTCACCCACACGGATGATAATCTTATCACGGAAATCAAGCTCAATGGTTGGTGGCTCTGCAAAAGTTGAAGACAAAGACAAGTCAGTGGCACTGATATACCTCCTTATAGAAGTTATCTGTTGCAGTTGTATCTGTTTTGGCTTGCTTTAATCTGATGATTGTTTTTCACTCTGAAAAAATTCACTTTACTGAGGCAGATTATGGACACCATATTTTTAGCTTTACTCTTGATTATGTTTGCATGTATGCTTTCAGAAATTGATTAAATCCCTTAATGCTACACAATCTGAATAGGTTCAAATGTTGAAACCAGCTTATAATGTGAATTTCTCACCGAGTTCATCCTTGCAGGTGATTGGTTTTGTGCAGAACGATGGCTTGCTGGGTCCAACCTCGTTGACAGCGATGACCCTAAACTCATAGGTGTCGCCCTCCCTCAAGCCATCGTAAGTGAACTTCCTCTCCATCAATGTCTCCTTTGTCAGTCTTGTAAACTTATCTTTGCCGATCATACGAGCTTCCAGGATATACATGGTGATCTCTGAACCACCATCAAACTTGGGTGCCTTCCATGTGATCCCGATCAAATCTTTGGTGACTTTGGTTACCTCAATTTCCTCTGGGCGGTCAGGAACACCTGAGGAAAAACAAACACATGCAGGTCTTTACACCTGGGATATAGAATTATTGATCTGTGACTTTGTGAGGTCTTATTTCTGATTTGCATCTTAGCTACTGGAGAATACCGATTTGCTTTCTTGGGCCCCTGTTCCTCACATTTCTACAGGAGTAAAGTTTTCATTTTTCAGAGACTGATCAACTAAACTCACTCATTGGCTCCTTGACAACCATCTCAGCTGCAGTCTGCATGAAGGGTCCAACACCAATAGCGTTCTCAGCAGCCACTCTGAAGAAGTAAGCTTTTCCAGGGGTAAGGCCATATGCAATAGCATTCTGTCTGCTGGCAGTGAAGGACAGTGAGGTCCAGGCCTTACGGTCAGCCTCACGTTTCTCAATGACAAAGTTGCTGATTGGGGAACCACCATCATTCTCAGGGAAGAACCAGTTGATTTTGCAGGAGTCGATGGTCAGGTTCTCTGCCACCAAGGGAATACCAACAGGCCCAGGAACATCTGAAGGTATGACAAATCTGGTTTTAGAAAACAAAAACACTAGAAAAATAAGAATGCCACATCATTTCATTGAATAAAAGGACTTTACCCAGAACTTCCACGGTGACCTTCTTTGACTTCTCTCCTCCTGCATTCTTGGCTGTCAGTGTATAGACACCGAGGTGCTTTCTGATGCAGGGCTTGATGACCAGAGAAGAACTGATGGCTGTCGTCTCCACTTTAGCCTCAGGAGGCAGTGCAGCTCCATCTCTCCCCCAGGTCACCTCTGGGGCTGGTTGACCAGACACGTAAGCAATAATACGGATCACTCCGCCAGCATGGACCACCATTCTTTCCTTCACTGAAGCATCAAGGTCAACCTCAGGAGCAACTGTGAAAAAGATAGTAAACTGTACAGTTGGCTATGTCCTCAAAGGTCAGAGAGTAGAGAATGTTGTTGGCTGTGACATATAAATGTCTTTTCAGAACAACTCACTGGTTCTGTCGTTGACTTCAAGGACCTCTGGGACTTCTCCAGGTTCACCGTTTCCAGCAGCATTAAATGCAATCACCCTGAACTTATACTGACCACCAGTCTTGAGACCGGTGATTACCAACCGGGTGCCACGTGTTTCTGACTCCTTGGCCTAGAAAACACAAAATTAGAGTTGAAAGTCGCTTTAGAGGGGAAGTATTAATAAATAGGTTCATACCACTTTATCAGTAATGCTATAGTGGTTCTCTCACCTTGATCCAGGCTTCAGTGCCCTCCTCTTTGTACTCCACCCAATAACCAATTATCTTGGAGCCTCCATCTTTCAAAGGTGGGATCCATACCAGGTCCACTGTAGACTTTGTCCAATCAGAAACCTTTGGTGTTGGAGGAGAGGGTGGGGCTAGGAATAGACAAATATGGGCAGTTAACATCTGTTGCTGTGTATTTTCAAACTTTGGGTCAAACCAGGGTTTTTTTTGTGTAAACTTACAGATAGGGTCTCTGGCAAAGACGGGATCAGTTGGGGGGCTAGCAAGTCCAGGTCCAGCAGCATTGATGGCGGAGACCCTAAATAGATACTGGGAGCCCTCAATGAGGCCACTAACCACAAATGACTCGCCCATACCCATAGGTCGAATGGGGTCGCGACTGACGCGGGTCCAGCGTTTTCCTGTGGTCTCTTTACGTTCCAGCCAGTAGCCAGTAATGGGGGTGCCACCGTCATCTTCAGGCTCCTCCCAGTTAACTGTCATGGCATCCATAGTGACGTTGGTAACAGTTGGTTTCTCACATTGGCCAGGGACCCCTGTAGAGAGGTTATAGGTTGGATGATTAAAGTATTGTATATGAGACACTTATAATCTGAAGTCACATACAAAAGGGCAAAAAAATATTGTGGCTAAAGCATGGACAAATAAAGGTAAGAGTTTTCAAACATAGCAGTAAAAAATGTATGCTGTTGCATGGTGTTTTGTATTAATCTTTAATTTTTCTTTAAAATTTAATTTCTAAGATCTAATTAATCATAATCTGCATCACTGATCAGTAAATGAATGGAAATTTTCATCTGAAATCAAAATGGGGTTCTTTTCTCCAGAACTCACTGTAGAGGTCACGTGCAACTTCAGGCTCGCTGTCCAAAGGCTCTCCTACACCGTACTTGTTCTGGGCCATGATGCGGAACACATACTCGTGTCCTGCCATCAGGTTCTCTACTGTCCAGATACGATCTTTGGGTTCGTTGGTAACAGGCACCCAGGTCTTCCTGTTGGCAACACGCCTCCAGATGACGTAGTTTGTGACTTTAGATCCACCATCATCCTTAGGTGGCAGCCAAGACAGTGTAATCTTCTCAGAACCAATCTCCTCAAACTTGATTGGAGAGGATGGAGGACCAGGGCGACCTAAAAATGGACAAGAAATCGACTGATATCGCAAAAAAAAGCCTTCAGAGCAACAAAGTCCAAACTTCTTTCTAATAATAGGGAAAAGATGCAATTCATGTGTGAGTGTGAAGACATCATAAATGAAACAATCATGAGGTAAGTCTATATCAGGATACTGCAGGTCTTGAGTAAGTTTGTGAAAACAAACTTCCTAAAATCATCGAAAGCGTTTCTGCTTAAGTGGGGTTCAGTGAAACCGGAAAACAGGTCCGTCTGATGTTTTTTATTCTTACCAAGCACATTGAGCCTCATCTCCTTGGAGGCCTTCCCGAGGCTGTTTGAAGCCACCAGAGTGTAAAGGCCAGTGTCAGGACGTTTGCCTTGCTGGATGAGCAGCGTGCAGCTGTCGTCTGACACTATCTTGTTGATATGCTCATCATACTGAACCTCCACCTTGTTGTCAGACTTGTGGGGCGGAGCCTTGTACCAGGTGAGTTTGGGGAATGGACATCCACGGATCTTGGCCACAATGCTGATGTCAGTGCCCTGTTCCACCTCCATGAACTCCTCCAACTCGATAGAGGGAGCACCTGCAACAACAACAAGTTTCACATTCTTCTTTGTTTTAGGTAAGCAGCCTTAGCCAACAAGTCAAGTTGGGCAGATCTCAGTTAAAAAGTGATATAATGGTGACTGAAGTTGTTGAAACTATGGCCGAGGAGTTTGCTCTTACAGGTCTGGTCCTGGACCACAATTGGTCCTACAGTGGTTGAAGGTCTGCTGGCACCAGCCGCATTGTATGCCACCACTCTGAACTCGTACTCTTCTCCTTGTGTCAGGTCCTCCACTTTGAAATGGGTGGTGTCCACATCTCTCCTGTTACACCTGAAGGGGGATGGGATTTAAAAAAAAAGATAAGTAAGGAAGTCATACTGATACCATCTAATTTATTTAGATTTCGACAGAGACGACCAATCCGAAACAGGAGCGAGGAGAAAATAACCGTCCTCTGGGTTATAAAAATGCTACTTGTTGGCCATGTTTTCAGTTGCTTGGGTATTCTGCAGAGCTCACAACTCATTTACTTTGTTCAGATACGTTTGCTTTGAATAAAGTATCTCGGATTCAGCTGAACGGTCTCTTCTGATGATTGGACTCCTCGTGTGTTTTACTCTTCTTGAGTGACATAGTTTTAACAGAACAGTTCAGTAGTTCAGTAAGTTTAGCCTGTAGGATTCAAGGCCTCACCTGGCCTGCCATCAAGACCTGAGAAACTCCACGAAAAGGCTAAGATTCGACAATGTCCTGTTGAGTTTGAGTTGTGTACAGAGATCAGTCACAGTACTAGTTACACTTATGTGCAAATGAGGCTGACTGAAACAAAACATTTGAAAGCACATTGTTCCAGTATTTTGTTATAGCAAAAGCAGTTCATCTCATTTAAATCTGCAAGGAACATTCACTTTAAGGCTTATGAAACATTTATGGAAAATAACAGATACATGAAAACCAGACTGTCTTTGACAACTGTCCATCTGCAGATATCTGTAAATAAGACAGGGAGGAACCTTTAGAGCCAAAGTTGCTCTGACAAAGCAAGACTAATTTGAGAAGTAAAAGTTAAAGGAAATGCTGCTGACCCTTTGCCTAATCAATCTTGCCTAAGATCCGCAGAGTCCCCTTCTACTTTTAAGAGAGGTCTGAAGACTCACCTGTTCAGGAAACACTTTGGCACTTAATCTGACCCTTCTCCTCTTTGTCCTCAGTGGTCAGATCCGAAAGTCTCGGACTGAGCTCTTAATAAATGAAAGCACTGAATATTGATTTCTCCTGAATGTTGAATCCTAGTTATGGATGATATTTAGATAGAACACAAAAAAAAAAAAAAAAGGGGGGGGGGGGGGGGGTTCAGTGGGCACTTGATGACAGAGTACCTGTGACAAATCTAACTTGAAGTATTTATTCGCACTTAATAAGGTTTCTCCTTCTTGTCAAAATTCTTGCTTGTGTTGTACGTCGCTTTGGAAAAAAGCGTCTGCTAAATGAAATTGTAGAATTGTAGAATTGTAGCCTAATTCTGTTCCAGACTGACTTTAGTGAGACACATCTCGGGTGAAAGTTTACCTCCTCCAGGCCTCCTTTTGGCCACTTGCATCCCAGCACAGCAGGTCCACACTATAATGGGTGACAGGTGAACCACCGTCATTCTTTGGTGCCTTCCAGGTCAGAGTCACTGTGCCTTTCCTCACATTCTGGATCTTCAGCCTAGTTGGAGGATCAGGAGGATCTGCAGACACAAAAGACAATTGTAAGATGACACTCTGGCAGCTCTCAGGGCACAATGGCTGGGGCCATAGACCAAAGTTGCAGCTGGTGCAAGTTTTATTACAAGCTATGAATGTGAAGACTGACAACATGCAGAAAACAGAGGGACACATAATGAAAGAGACAGGACATACGAATTGGATCTTTGGCTTTGGTTCCCTCTGGAGTCTGAGCATATGGACCGAACCCAAAGCGGTTCTCAGCTTTGATACGGAACAGGTACTCCTCACCATTGATCAAGTCTGAAACCACCAATGATTGAGCAGCACAGGCTGGGTTCACCTGAAGAAGCAGAAAAGGGTCAGGATGTTGTCTCAATACTGTAAAATAACTTGAAGACTGTGACTTGGGGAGGAGTTATACCTTGGTCCAGGCTTTGCCCACCACTGTCTTCTTCTCTATAAAGTAACTCTTCACTCTCTCTCCTCCGTCACATGCTGGAGGTTTCCAGGTGAGTCTACAGGTTCCTCTAGTCACATCACTGACCTTCAAGTCTCTTGGAGGTCCAGGTAGGTCTGCAAATCCACAAAACAAGACATGGGACTAAAGGATATACTTTGATCATCTGAAAAATGTCTTAAACCCTATTTATGTTTCACTGCAATAAAAAAAAATGCATTGGTCTTTTAACGTTGACATCAGACACAGTGTTCAACTTGAAGGACATATGCAGACAAGGGGGAAAAAAAGTCTTAAACCCTTTATATATCAAATCCAACATGGAATTTCTGCTCACCAAGCACATTGACTCTGACTTTGACCACCTTGTGTCCAGCAGGGCTCTCTGCATTGATGATGTATCGACCGCTGTGGTTCAGTTTGCTCTCAGGGATCGTGATAACAGAGGTCGTGTCAGTAGAGTGGACCTGAGAGTAAACAACAACATTATGACATGTTAGAAATCTCAAGTTTATGTTTAATTTATTGAATAATTTGAGTTCTATAAGTTTGACAATTTTTCTACAGTCAGGTGAAGTGTGGGCGGTCTGACCTCAGAATCCACAGGCAGTGTGTGCAGTTCATTCTTCTTCTCAGTCTCAGCCGTTCCATCGAAGGTCCAGGTGACTTTGGGAATAGGCCGTCCTGTGATGGTGGCGGGGATTGTGATGCTTGTTCCTGCTCTGCAGTTCATCAGGTCATGAGCACTCACATCAAGAGTCACTGTGGGCTCAACTAATGAACAGAAAAAGGTTGTTTTACTAAAGGGAAGACATCTCACTTTAAGAAGGGAGCCTGACCAATTGTGACTTATGAAATCCTTTAGTAAACGATGCAATGTAGTGTAACACTGTACACGTTTATAAAAGGCAAAGACACATAATTTGACACCTTAAAGAACAGCTTGTTAGAAAAAGTAAGGTTAAAACCAATCTGCTGAGTCTCTTACTCAGGATTTCCTGGACCAGGATGTCGCCTGTCCTGGCAGGCTCAGAGTTTCCGGCAGCGTTTACAGCATAGATCCTAAACTTGCACTTTTTGCCCTCTTTCAGGTCAGGGACAGTGATTTCAGTAGTGGGGTGGAGCTTGTCTGCAGGGTTCACCCTCCTCCAGTCGGGTGTGCCCTCCTCATGGACCTCGATGATGTAACCCTTGATCGGGCTGCCGCCATCTCTTTCAGGGGGAGTCCAACTAAGTGTGATGCTGCTCTTTGTTTTGTCTTTAACCTCTGGGGCTCCAGGTGGGCTGGGAGGGTCTAAAAAGGATAGGGGGGATCATCAAAGGTCAGTAGATGTAAATGAATAGGAAACACATAAACATGAATATTAAATAATTACTGATCAGTTTACAAATCATTTAAAGCATCTATCAGACTAAAGTGGAAACCTCTTCTGTGGTCTGAGGACTAAAATTAAAATCTAAATTCTGAAGAGGGACAATATAGACTTTATATGATCTACAAAAAACCAAAGTCTGTTTTTTATTAACATCTTACACAACATCCTCACTTGCTGGAATTGGGTTCTAAGTAAAATAGTTCATTAACGTTGCAGATGGTCTGTCAAAGCAGTCTTTTGGTGCATAAAAATTGATACGTAATAGATAGTCGTAGCAGTAACTGTGGAAGCAGTATGAACAGTATATAAAGCAGTGAATAGCAGTTACACTTACTGCATGGATCGGTGGCAAAGCGGCACTCTGAGGACTCGCTAGGGGGTCCAACTCCTGCAGCATTGCAGGCTGCAACCCTGAACTGGTACTCTGTTCCTTCAATGAGCCTCAGCACAGTGTACTGCAGACCCTTTACAGCTGGTTTGGTGGCAGGGGAACGGTTTACCCGTCCCCAGTACACAGCTCCGCGCTCCCTCTTCTCCAGCCAGTAGCCCTGGATGGTGGAGCCACCATTGTCCAGAGGAGGATCCCAAGTCAGAGTCATGGTAGTCGCTGTGGCAGCAATGATTTTGGGGTTACGAGGTGGTCCAGGGAGGCCAAATGGATCCCTGAGCTGGACTTTTTCTGAGTCACAGCCATCACTAACACCATATTTGTTCTCAGCTTTGATTCTGAATTGGTAGGTTCCATTCAGATTCAGTTTGTAGACCTGAAGAAACAGAGAAGGAACAGGCACAACAATGTATCTCTGAAGGTGTTAATGATGGACTCAAATATAAGACAAACCATGTAAACATGAAGACGAAATCACTCTTGGTTTTTAAATGATTCACTGATTGATTCCAGTAAAGATTTGTCGCTTATTTCTCACCCCGTATCTCCTGTCAATCAGGTTGATGGTCAGAACCTCAAAGTCAGACTTCTTCTTGCTGGCGTCGCGGCGCTCAACGATGTAGTTGGTGATCTCACTGCCTCCATTGTCCTCTGGGGCGTCCCAGGTGAGGTAACATGACTCAGCTTTGATATCTGAGACTACAATGTTTCTTGGAGGAAGAGGACGATCTGAAAACATTGGGCCAAGTTAGCTAATTGATACTTGTAAACATTTCAGACTCAATTCTTTTTATCAAAGATTGTAAGTTAATCTCATATAGCTCTTACCAAAGATCTCAACATGAATGACGTGCTGAGCTTTGCCGTGGCAGTTCTTGGCCACCAGCTTGTAATCGCCCTTGTCCTTCCGGATAGTGTCTGGGATGGCAATCTTGGTCCTCATTGTTGTGCGATCCACCTGAATGTACCAAGGCAAGAGGTTTAATCAGAGAAAACACAAACTGAGCGTTGTTGACTTCAGAACATTTACTTTGGTGTTGTAATTATCCTCCTGTAGGATTGCTGGTGCTGCTGTGTTGGTGAAAAGTGGATCAGTTTTTACCTCCTCAAAATCCATGGTCATCTTCTCGCCGTCAGGCTCCTCAATTGCCACATCATCCTTCAGCCACTGCAGTGTGGGCAGAGGGAGACCCTTCACCTCAGCTGGGATGTCAATGGCTGAGCCTTTCTTCACGTTGATAGCATTGCTCTTAAAGAACTTCAGGATGGAAATAACTGGAACAACTGTGGACAAACAGCTGTGTCAGTTTGGTCTTCATTTTCTCTTTTTGGCTGTTCCTCAAAGTAAGATTTTTGGAACATCCATAAACCTTCTTAAACATTCAGATTTAAGACATAATTTCATACTTTCATCATCCTGAATCTTGGCTGTGATGGGCTTGGAGGGGTCTCCATCTCCAACTTCATTGACAGCTTTGACGCGGAACTGGTACTCCTGGTTCTCAGACAGGTTCTCCACAGTCCCACAGCACTCTGTGAAGATCTTACGGCTGGCCACTTCAAACTCAGTGGCATCAGATCTCATCTTCTCCACAATGTAGCCTCTGATGGGGCTGCCGCCATCAGTGCGGGGTGGCAGCCAGGCCAGTGTGATTGTGCTCTTGCTTCTGTCAGTGTAGTGCAGCTTCTCGGGAGCAGAGGGAGTACCTGGATCGCAATCGAAGTGAGACATTTGTTTCACACAACTTCTCCCACATAATTCATCCCTCAAATTTGCTTTGATATCAAGCTTCAGCTATATTTGACGGATTTACCTTTTGGATCTTCGGCCACAATGGGACCAAGGTCGGCTGGAGCACCATCTCCGAACTTGTTTCTGGCAATGACCCTGAAGTCATACTCCTCTCCGGCCAGCAGGCCCTGGATTTCGCATTTGCAGGATGCTGTCTCAATGGGTTGGCGGAAGAGTTTCATCTTGGCGTCCTTTCTAAGTACCTCATAACCAAAGATGTCACTGCCACCGTTGTCCAGGGGGTCACTCCAGGTGAGAGTAATACTCTTCTTGGTCACAGACACTGTCTTTAGGTCAACCACTGGCCCGGGAACATCTGCGGGAAAGAGTACAGTTTATTTCATTATTTTGGTTTCAGGTCTATTAAAATCAAATAAATCTGAAATATTGTTTTTAAATATAAATGGTTTTTTTATCAGTTATCACCCAGATATCTTATAAAAACATGTATCATTACCGTTTCAGAAATAGTATGTGTTTAATGTAAGCTGATGCACAGCTTAAAAGCTGGGACTGTATTTTTTTTACAGTAAAACCTTAATGCTGCTCATTGTCTTTTGACCACTGACCCATCACGTCCACTTTGGTCTCGGCGGTCTTGGTCCCACTGCTATTTGTGCCTGAGATCTTGTACTTTCCGTGGTCGGCCCTCACAGCAGTCTTGATGAACAAAGTGCTGTTCTTGCCCAAAGTCTCCACAATCATTCTTTCAGCATTGATGTCTGCGTCATCCTTGGCCCATTTCACTTCAGGCTGAGGGCGTCCAGTCACCACAGCAGGCAGCCTCAGAGACTCGCCGGCCTTGATGATCACGCCATTTTTCACAGAGGCATCAAAGTCAACATTCGGAGTTTCTGAAGTACATGGACGCCAAGGAGAGTCAGTAATGGTGGAACATTCATGAGAGAAACAAAGTATTTGGTTTTAAATGCTCATCGATGAAGAAAACTAACACTGTCTCTTTTCTCATTGGTTAAAAAAAAACTTCATACCTTGGGGTTCTTTAACAGTGACAGGCTCTGTTACTCCAGGAGCTCCAGGTCCGGCGTCATTCACAGCGATGACACGGATGTAATAATCTGATCCCTCTGTTAGACCAGTCACAGTGTAGGTCAGCTCCTTGCATCTGAACTCTGTGCTACGACTCCAGTCCTTCTCGCCAGCCAGAACCTTAGAGCAGGGAACAAGAGATGTAGCACACAACTTGAGGATTTCTGGTCTCTGTATATTCTCATAGGACAAAGGCAGCATCAGCAGGACCAAGTGTCTGTACCTTCTCAACGTGGTATCCCAGGATGTCTCCTCCTCCATTGTACAGTGGAGGCTTCCAGGCTACGATGACAGAGTCTTTCCCAGTGTCCACAATCCATGGAGTTGGGGGACCAGGAGGCACTGAAAAAGAGGGGGGGCAGGGTAAGAAAAGACATGTTTAAATTTCAGAGAAAAGACTTGACATCCTCGAAGCAACATTTTGTGTGCTGTGACTGTTTGATTTGCACCCTCTCCTCTCATATAACAGACAGGTCTGGAGAACTTACAGATAGCGTCCATAGCCACGGTGCGGTCAGTGGGCTCACTGAAGGGGCCGGGCCCAGCCAGGTTCTCAGCACACACTCTAAATATGTATGTGAGTCCCTCCATCAGGCCAGTGATCTTCACCTCCAGAGAGTTGAGGAGAGCACGATTGACTCTGGTCCAGTGTTTGCTGTTCACCTCCTTCCTCTCAATCCAGTAGCCCAGGATGGGGCTGCCGTTGTCCTTCGGCTCATGCCAGGAGATGTGGGCGGAGACTGCTGTCACCTCATGAACTCTGGGGGTGTTGGGAGCATCAGGTGGATCTGTTGGAGAGTGTGGAGGGGTTCATCAGTAACTAAGTGGTGCCAAAGTCTAAAAACATACAAGTTATTTTAGTCACAATAAGTTCAAAAGTAAAAGTTATGTGAATGTCTAGACCAGTAGATAGTGTTGGTTTAAAAAAATACTAAACCGGTACTGTTGGGTTTGAATGACTCCAGCAAAAGGAAAACAAGACTTTATTATTTTAAAAGTTTGTTAGAGAAGGTCAACACGGGATGACACTAAACTGACAAACCAAAAGTTTCTCGAACAAACTTTTAAGTATTTTATTTTATACAACTCACCAAACTGGTTCTTTGCAACGAGTGGCTTGGAGATGCATGGTGGCCCACAGCCATACTTGTTCTCAGCAGTGACTCTGAAGATGTACTCTTTCCCTTCAATGAGTTTCTGAACGGGGCAGCTGGTGCCCTTCAGGGTTGAGGTGATGGTGATCCAGCCAACCTCCTCATTCTTGTAGTCCTTCTTCTCTAGGATGTAGTTCAGGATTTCACTGCCACCGTCGTCCTCAGGAGGCTCCCAGTTACAGATGACCGATGTGTTTCTGATCTCATCAAAAGTGAAGTGGACTGGAGGGCCAGGTTTGTCTATGACAGAACAGAGGTCATAGGTTAATGTTTATGCTGCTGTTATCTTTCAGAATATCTAGGTAGGAAATGTTTCTTGGTTAAACTTGTTTTTCCTCTTGTGTCTTACCAAGCACATTGACGATGCAGGAGGCTCTGGCAACGCCATGTGTGTTCTCCACCTGGATAGTGAAGTTTCCATGGTCAGCTCTGACAGCATCACGGATCATCAGGGCGGTCTGACCCCTCGTGGTTTGATCCAATCCCAGACGTTCACGCAGAGGAGTCACAAACTCCTCCTCTGGTTCGAGAACCTGAGGAGAGCAGAATATATAAATAATGTCAAAGCAAGCATGTAGAAATGTGAAATAAATGTTTCTGACACCCTGGTTTCTCTGAAGAAACTCACAGTGGCTTTGCTCCTCCTCCTCACCACTGGCACAACCTTCCGTCTTGGCTCTTTAGTGACATCCTCGTCGTTCCTCAGCCAGGTGACTTTAGGATATGGAGAGCCGGAGATAGTAGCATCTATTCGGATCTCCTCACCTTTCTTGATGCAAACACCGGCTTGCACACGGGCGTGGAGGGTGACCTTTGGTTTTTCTAAAACAAAAGAAGTGTTGGAATTTATGGTAGGATGTGAAGAAATGTGTTATAGGTCCATATATGATTTCTATTAGGAGATTCATTGGATGGATATGTTATTAAAGGCAACATTGTTTTTCTTACCAACAGGGTCTGCAGCTTTCATTGGCTGTGTGCTGCGTGATGGCTCACTGACTCCAGCAGCATTCTCGGCCCGGACCCTAAACTGGTACTCCATGTCCTCTTTCAGGCCAGTCACCATATATGAGAAACCAGGGACCAGGCTTGGCGTGACCCTTTCATAGCGGTCACCATCTTTCTCAATTTTCTCTACAATATAACCCTGGATGGGACAGCCGCCGTCGTAGTCTGGAGCCTTCCAGGTGACTGTGATGGACTTCGATGTGGGGTCACGAGCCTCCACCTGGATAGGAGGATCTGGTTTCTCTGTAGATACATTAAAGTTGTTGTTTATTTGTTTTTGTTTTTTTTGTAAAAACTGAAGAAGAAACTTTACAAATGATTAGATTTCACAGGGTTGTTGCTAAACACAAGGTCACATAAGAAGATTTAGGCCTCACGTTTGATTTCCTCAGTGATGACAGGGTTGCGTAGTTCCAAATACGGTCCAGCTCCGACCTTGTTCACAGCCTTCACTCTGAAATAGTATTCACAGTTGATGAAGAGGTCTTTGACGGAGAAGGTCAGAACGTTCTCTCCAGACATCACAGGCATGTAGGTCTTCTTGGAGGCTTCGCGGCGCTCCAGGATATAGCTAACAATTGGGGTGCCTCCATCATCTTCTGGGGCTTCCCAACTGATTTTGCAGGAGTTCTTGGTGGCATCACTTGAGGTGATGTCTTTACACTGACCAGGGAGTCCTGCAGAGGGACAGGTATTTTTTTATGAAGTAGTAATAATAGGATTATTTTATTTAGTTTGTTATTTTTGCTCACCCAGAGCAATTATTTACCACAGCCAAAGGTAGAGTGTTGAATTAGAAGCTTTACATTTATTTAAACTTAAAATCTTACCAATGACTTTGACATTGACAGTTCCAGTGGCAGTTCCCAGGTTGTTCTCCAGGGTGATGGTGTAGGCCCCACCGTCAGCACGTTTGCACTTGAGCAGCTCAAAGTAAGCGTTGTTCATCTCCACAGTCATGGAGAGCCGATCGTCAGCCTTACACTCCACTGTGTCCTTCTGCCAAACCATCTTGGGAGTTGGGATTGCCCTGTAGGGGATGTTTAGATGCAGCTTCTCTCCTTCAACCACAACCACGTCCTGTGCCTCCAAGTCCAAGGTTGGACCGCCTTTGGGTAGAAAGACAGGATTGTTAGTCAAAGTGAATCATGATCTTTCTCTTTGCCATATTGCAGTTCTGGTGATGCTTACAGTCGGGGTCCTTGGTGAAAACTTTGTCAGACATCTCGGAGGGATCGCTGACACCGATAGAGTTGATGGCGCGTACCCTGATTACATACTTCTTCTCTGGTTTGATTCCATCATCAATCCTGAACTTAAGCTCTTTGATGGGTCTGTTGTTAACTCTGAGCCACTTCAGCTCAGGGCGGGCCTCAGCCACCTCAACATGGTAGCCAGTGACTGGGGAGCCGCCATCTTTGGCAGGGGGATTCCAGGTTACGTTGATGTGCTCTCTGCTTGCATCAGGGATCTTTACTTCCAGGGGAGGAGATGGGGGGCCTGGTAAGAGAGCAGGATGAATTAAGCATCATCTGATAGAATACTCTGCAGTCATTGTATCTGTGTGTGAAAATTAACGGCTCTCTTACTGGTTGCATCCTCGATAGTAAGGATCATGGTGGGTTCACTTGGATCTCCAACTCCAGCCTCATTCTCAGCTCTGACCTGGAACTGAACCTCAGATCCTTCATCCACGTCTGTCACCTTGAATTGGGTCTTTTTATCTGGAGTTTTGCAGCATTTCAGCCAGCGAGTTCCCAGCTTCTCCTTCTTCTCAATCACATACCTGGGAAACAAAAGAGGACAGTTTTTGGTTATGGTCTTTAAGATAACCTCTAACAGGCTCAGAAACTTCGATCCATCTCATTCAGACAGTGAGAAGTTTGAAGTCTTACTTGGTAATGGGTCTTCCACCATCACTATTTGGAGGTTCCCATTTCAGGTCCACATGTCTCTTGGTGACCTCCACCACTGTTAGGGCATATGGAGGTCCAGGAGTTGCTGCAGGAAATAAATTAAAAGTTGACACTTGTTGTGAGATGTGTTGCTGTGATTGAAAAGCTTTACTTGTAAATACAAATGCATTTGATGAAAAGATTCTGCTCCAGGTGAAACCAGCTGTAATGTTTTGCCCAAGAATTGAAAAGGGAAAAATGTGAACTTGTAACAGTAAATGACTTACTGAAAGTGTCTTTGGCAAGCACGGCGTCCTCCAACTCGCAGAATTCACCCATCCCCACAGCATTCTCAGCAGCAACACGAAATACGTACAGAGATCCCTCGTTTAGAGGAGTCACAGTGTACTTAAGCTCCTTGACTGTGGTGTCTACGGACTGCCAGGCCTTCCTTCTTACGTCCCTCTTCTCCACCACGTAGTTAGTAATTGGCGAGCCTCCGTCACTGCTGGGAGCCTGCCACTTCAGGTCGGCGTTGATCTTAGTGATGTTGGCCACCTCCAGCCACTGGGGAGCAGATGGAGGATCTATAGAAAGGCAAAAAGGAAACTGGTGAATCCAAAACTCTAATAATACAATAAACATTTATTTTTCAATAGGACCTTTATCAGCATCCACAGGTAAAATTTGCTAACTCTTATTGCATCTGTAGCCCAAAAATGTTGTCATAATCAACTTTAAAAATAGCTGTTTTGGAAAGGAGCCTGCAGGCATATATTTCATATTAATGTTGTGAAAAAGAGTTTTGTTTCTAAAGTTCTTGTGTCTCATGTAATCTTCACATAACAAAGAGCAATAACTACAACATTTCAGATCTTCAAAAGATTATGAGTCTTTGGACTTACAGAGCCTCTCCTTGCAGACTACAGGGTCACTGGGTTCGCTTGGTTCACTCTCTCCTGCTTTGTTGACAGCCTTGACCCTAAAGGAGTACTCTTGCTTCTCCTTCAGGCCCTGGAGCTGGTGCTCTGTCAGAGGAACATCCTCTGCGATGCGGATCCAATCCTCAGTTCCAGTTTTCTGGAACTCAATGATATAGCCTTCGATCTTTGCTCCACCATCGTGCTCTGGCCTGGTCCATGCCAGCAGAGCTGTGGTCTTTCCAATATCTCTGATGTTGGGTTTACCAGGAGCCCATGGAGGATCTACAGAACATTGCAGGGTTATTATTATCAATTATTCGTACAGAGGAAAGTAAATGATCCTTACAAACGACATTAAGACAAAGATTATAATAGTTTTGGATTAAACCCAACTGACCAATGGGGTCTTTGATGAGGACAGGATCTGTCTCAGTGCTGGGCTTTCCAGGTCCGGCCAGATTCTCAGCCAAAACCCTGAAGCGGTACTTCTTCTTGGTGGGAAGTCCCTTCACCCTGCAGACACACAACATTAGGGTTTGAAACACAGCTCCACACATGAACTGTTCTTCTGTTTTTTTTAGGTCTGGCTCTACCTGAAGGTTGTGTCCTTAATTGGCAGTTTGTTGCATCTGATCCATTTGTCGCTCTCTGGATCAAACTTCTCCACCCAGTATCCTGTGATTGGGCTGCCACCATCCTCGTCGGGCTCAAACCAGGTCAAGGTCACAGCATCTTTGGCAATGTCAGAGGGAGTGACTCTGGTAGGAGGACCAGGAGGATCTGAGGATGGGGGATTTATCATCATTATTTATTTATCATTGTCAAATGGACCAAATTCAAAAGCAGTGAAACTGAAAGTTACCAAAGGAATATTTTGCAACAATTGGCGCATGCTCTGCAGGCTCGCCAATGCCGTATTGGTTCTCAGCACTGATCCTAAAGATGTACTCCTTCATTGCCATGAGTTTGCAGGCCTTGAAAGTGGTATCTTTCACTGTAGCTGACAGCTTCACCCACTCCTCTTTGTCTGTCAGTCGACTCTCCACAATGTAGTTAGTAATTGCAGAGCCACCATCATCTCTTGGAGGGTTCCATGCCAGGAAACAAGACTCACTGGTAATCTCAGAGATATCAAAGGCAGCAGGAGGGCCAGGTTTGTCTGAGGAAGAAGAAACAAAGTAACCAGATATAATACCGCATAACTTCATACAAGCCTGGCAAAGTAAATGTTGTGTTTATTGCTGATACCCAGAATGTTGACATCAATGGTGGCAGTGGCACGCCCGCAGACATTGACTGCCTCAATAATGTAGGTGGAAGTGTCTCCTCTTGTGGTGTTGGAAATGGACAACTTGGAGTGTCCTGGCGTGGTGTCGATAGCGATACGATCATCAGGACGCAGGACCTGGTCGGCCTTGGTCCACTTCACCCTGGGCTCGGGCTGTCCTTTGACCTCAGCGGGAAGCTCGATCTTAGTCCCAGCTCTAGAGGTCAGACCAGCCAGCAGCTTTACATCCAGCTGGATCTCCGGAGGCTCTGCAATGGAGTTTTATGAGAAATTTCAAAGACTAGACAAGATTTATGATAACTCTAACTTCTGATTCTATCTGTATGATTGTTCCCCAGTCCCTGAATCACAAGCTTCAGCCCAGAGACACACGTGAAAAAAAGCTGCTCTACCTCTGGCATCAACAGCATGGATCTCATCAGTGGCCCTGCATGGTCGGCCGGCTCCCAGCTTGTTGAAAGCTCTGACTCTGTAGGCGTACCACTGACCCTCGATGAGTCCGGTCACCTGGAACCTAAAAGCACAGACACATTTTATACAGAGCTGACCCAAAATACAGAACCAGACTCATGAAAGTGTTATAGAGTTACAAAATTAAAAACAGTCTCTATAAAGAGTCTCATAGGGCTTACTTCAGTTCTGGGATGGGCTCTCCACATGGTTCCCACTTGTCAGTACCACGCTGACACTTATCCACAACGTAACCTTTGAGTGGGGCTCCACCGTCATACTTGGGAGGCTCCCAGGACAGGAAGATGCTCTTGCCACTCTTGTCACGCCACTTCAGGTTCTCAGGAGGATCGGGAACAGCTGTAGAAAAAAAACAAGGAAGGTTAAATCACGGAAAGGAATCAAACCATTGTGTTAATCTCTGTTCCTATCACTTTCATTTTTCACAAACAAAATAAAGACTCACTGGCAGGAGAGGACACATTGACAGGCTCATCAATGTAGGCAGGCTCTCCAGGTCCACACTTGTTGCAGGCAGTAACGCTGAACAGATACTCTTTTCCTTCAATCACATCTGTGACTGTGTGCTCCAGGTCCAGGACGCCAGCCGCCACCTGGAATAAGACCCATTGCAATAAGTAGGATGTAATACAAAAGCTACAAAAGAATTGTGTATCTGGATCATCTTTACTTCTGCAGCAGAGCTTAAAACAGCCAAAAATGTAAACGTTAATAGAAATTAGTATGAAACAGCCAGTGTTTGTTTTCAACAATTTCATTATTTTCCTTTCCGATAACCTCAAAATGCGTATTTGCTTTCAGTCTAGACATTTTAAGGTTATCAGAGCTATCTCAGTTCTTCTTCTGTCTTTCCTTTTATGTTGTTCTTAACCATGTTTCTGATCAATTAAACTAAACTCTCAGAGGTACCTTGGCCCAGGTCTTGCGAGACACTTCTCTCTTCTCAATCTGGTAGTGGGTGACTGGACTTCCTCCATCGTGCTCAGGAACCTCCCACATCAGATGGACATGATTTCTGGTAACCTCAGCCACCTTGAAGTCCTTGGGGGCACTGGGGCATGCTAGGTAATAAAAGGAAATGATTAAATCTTTGCACTGGTCAAAAAAATCAATATAAAGTTCCACTTTATGAAAAAGAGAAACAGTGCCCCTGATCTGGGAGCATTTTTTTGACTTTACTGATATTAATTTTATTCCATTCTATAAGAAATTGTTTTTGTTTTTTTTTACCAATGACGTTGACTTCAATGTCTCCATAGACTGATGTAACATCGTTTTCCAGCTGCAGGCTGTAGGTGCCTTTGTCTGGACGGACACTTGGAGAGACTGTCAGCTCAGTGTACGTAGGCTTTGTGACCATGGAGACACGCTCATCAGTGGTGGTGAGCTCCTTCTCACCAAAGGTCCACTTGGCGGTGGGGGTTGGATATCCAGTGATTGGAACCCTGATGGTAAGAGGCTGAGGGACGATCACTTCAAGGCCTTTCCTGAATGCACTCAGGTCCAAAGTTGGACCCACTGTGGAATTAAAAGAGCCAATAAGATGCAAGTATGCACACATGCAGCTCTGCTGTTATACAGCTTCCCCTTCACTCGGGGAAAAAGAAACACTTTATCTACTAATGAAAGCAAGGATGATCTGATTCTGTTTCAGGCTAAACTTCTTACTTTTAAAACCCAGACCATGAATCAAAATAAAATTCAATTTATTCTAATGACAGTGTTATCTTAAACTTTGCTTTATTTTTTGGTTCTTTTATCCTTATCTTGTTCTCCTCTTCAACATATTGTTTGTCTCGTACCATGAGGGTCATCTGCAAGCAGGGGTCCAAGTTGCTCTGCTGGGTCCGAGACACCTGCAGCGTTCTCAGCACAGACTCTGTAGAGGTACTTCTGACCAGGTTTAAGACCAGACACCTAAGGAGAACAACAAAACAACATAAGCAAAAAAAAAAAATCTCAAATCAAAGATGAGAAATGAACACACCACCCACATACAATTTATAAAAATCCACAAGGGAAGGAAATTATAATAGACATTTGAAAATGCTGGCCCTGTGTATAAAATGATGCTAAATTCCAGGTTAAGATTCGTACCCTATAGGAGAGGTCTGGACACAGTCTGGCATTGCAGCGGAGCCACTTGTCGGTGCCATCGTCACACTTCTCGATGATGTAGCCGGTGATCATGCTGCCACCATTGCTGACTGGTGTCTCCCAAGTCAGTGTGACTGCAGTCTTGATTTGGTCATTGAAGTTCAGGTTCAGCGGAGGGCTTGGCCTCTCTGCAGAAACAAAACAACATGTTATGTCACATAGGATTGTTTTAAACAGAAAGAACAGACACCAGACTTCCTGCTTCTTACTCACCAATAGGATCCATAATCTTGACAGGTTTGGTGGCAGCACTGGGCCTGCCGATGCCGGCCTTGTTCTCAGCTCTGACTCTAAAGATGTATTCCTTGTTCTCTACTACATCATTCAGCGCAGCTGAGCGGTCGTTTGCATTGCACACTAAGGCTGCCTCCCATTTCACAGAGGTCCTGTCACGAAGCTCAATCACATAAGCTGTGATTTCAGAACCGCCATCAAACTTGGGGGGCTCCCAGTTGACAGTGGCTCCATATCTGTTCACCACGCCAACTTCAACATTCTCAGGAGCGTCTGGGACATCTGAAAGTGGAAAAAAAGAAAAAAAATTAAGGGATAAAGTCCAAAAACAAACATAAATGCAGACAGGAACTGTTAGGTTTTCTTACCAAACTTGTTCTTAGCTTGGACAGCATCCTCAGTGGCTACAGTGGGCCCGCTGCCAACTCTGTTTCTCGCACAGACTCTGAAGAGGTAGAATGAGTCCTTCTGGAGGCCACTGACACAGTACTCTGGAGTGTCAGCGCGGTCTGTAGCGAGTGTCCAGGTCTTTCGCTTCACATCACGTCTCTCAACCACATAAGCGACAATCTTGCTTCCTCCATCGCTCTCGGGCTCCTCCCAGGCCAAACTGACCTCACCATCAGCCGTGTCCACCACTCTCAGGTTCTTGATGGGTCCAGGGACATCTGGAAACAACCACCATGACTCTTACAAACTCTTCTAAACTCCAGAAAAATTAAATCCTACAGTTATGCAATCAATAGTCATTGTTTTTTTCAGTAGCCTCACCAATCACATCCAGGTTTATGTGGGCCTCTCCCTGTCCATGTTTGTTTTTGATTACCACCTTGTAGCGGCCCTGGTCCTCCTTGGTGGGGCTCTTAAGTCTGAACTCAGTCTTGTCAATAGAGGTGTCAATGTTCTGGACAGGCAAACTAGAACCCTCAAAGAACCACTCAGCTTCAGCACGAGGGTAGGCATCGTAGGGCACGCTCATGAGGAAGGGCTTACCAGCGTCTGTTACCAGATTCTGGTCGGTGGTTTTGATCTTTGGCACAGCTGCAGGTGAGTGAATGGGCAGAAATCAAGTTAATTCATTAAGTTAAGTCCCTTTTTCTGCTCTTCATGCTACTAAATAATTGTTTTTGTGTTCTTAATTGTGAAAAGCCATATAGTTAATCCCTGAGTCTACCACAGATAATTCATTGGTGCTGACTGACCTGCCAGTTCCAGCTTGGCTCTAGCATCCTTGTCTTTGGCTACGATCCTGTACTCTCCCTGATCTCGAGGTCTAATCTCACAGACCTGCAGTCTATGGACTTTTCCCTCACTGATCATCTGGTATTTGTCTCCCTGGACGATGATCATGTTGTTCCTCATCCATTTCACCTCCACTCTGTCCTTGTTCAGCTCCACCTCAAACACAATGTCTGAACCTGGAGGTTCAAACATGTCCTGAGGAGGTCTGATGATCTCCACCGGAGTTTCTGCAGAAAAGAAAAAAACAATATGTGAGGGGAACTAAAAGAAAGAGAAGAAACGATTCAAAACGTGAGTAGATATTTAGAGTTTACCTTCAACAAAGAGCCTGGCTCTGGTCCTCCTTTCGTCCACACCACATGCGTATTCACATTCATCATCAGGTCTGCAAACCTTAATGATGAGTCTACATGTCTTTCCTTCTTTTTCCATGTGATATCTGAAAAAAAATGATGAGATATAAAAACAATCAGCACATGCTTCTTGGTTCTTGCAAAAATCAGTGTTGAGGAATAGTTATGTGGTACCTTGGTCCTTCTCTGATCTCTCGCCCATCTCTGTACCATTTCACCGCAGCCTTCTCTTTGCTCAGTTTGCAGGTGAACTCTGCATCTTCGAACTCGGTGATGGTCTGGTCTTTGAGCTGTGCTGTGAAGTCTGTTGGCGCCTCGCTGATGATCAGCTCAGCTGAGCACTTGTCGTCTCCGACCATAGCAGTGTACTCGCCTTCATCGTCCATCACGCAGTCCTTGATGGTCAGGGTGTGTTTAAGGCCGTCAGTTCTGTAGACAATGCGTTTGCTGAGCGTCACCTCCTGGCCAGCCTTCATCCACCTCACTGTGACCTCAGGCCGGTTCACCTTGCAGGCAAAGCTGATGGTCTTCTTCTCCTGAGTCTCGATATCCTCGATAGGGTCCAAGAACTTCAGCTTCTCCTCTGATGGGGCACAGAGAAGATTTTTACAGTTTAGATGTATTATGTTACATCACAACTAGCTTTGAAAACACAAAAATGTGGCACCAAAAAAAATAACCCATCCACTGATGTTATTTCAAACTCTTAGGTTCCCATTTTTCATTTAAAACGTAGAATGTTTAAAATATTAGAATTAAATTTTGAGCCCTCAACAGGTGAGACGAATTCAATGCTATACCTGCGACTCTTGCACTGGCAGTGCACTTGGCAGCCTCTCCTCTCTGATTGGTCAGGTTGATGGTGTAGCTGGCCTCGTCGGCCTTCTGGGCGTCTTTGATCCTTAAAGAGAAGACGTTGTCTCTCTGAGCCATCATGTACTTGCTGCTCTCAAATATGGTCTCCTCATTCTTCAGCCACTTGGCTTTGGCTCCCTCTGTGTTTGTCTCACAATTAAACACAATCTCACTTCCCTCCTTCACTTCCGTGTCTCTGATTGGTGTGATGATTCTCAGTTTTTCTGAAATCAAACACAAACTCAGTACCAAACTTCACACTAATTTCATTCAATTGAGCATGGAGGAAACAAGTCTTACCAATCACAAACAGATCAGCTGAGGCTCTAACAGTGCCAATGTGGGCAATGTAGCCTCCCTCATCCTTCAGCTCGCAGTTTTTCACAATAAGAGCCCTTCTCTTTCCCTCGCTGATGATTGTGTATTTGTCTCCAGCTTCCACCTCCTTGTCTCCTCTGAACCATCTCACCTCATAGGTGTCTTTAGAGACAGAGCAGGCGAACTCAGCCTTTTCACCCTCCACCACCTCCTGGTTCTGAGGACGGGCGATAAACTCAGCTGCCAGCTCTGGAAGGAGGAAGAAAACAAGATTATTTCACTGCCCGAAGAGGCTGAGTTGATCTGTTCTGACAGCCAGAGAAAAAATTAGGGGTTTGACTTGTCACTTTCAGCAGCTTTCTTTTGGAATCACATCTGATCTGTAATCTCGTCTCACTTTGGATTCATCACTTCTGAATGATGGCACATTTATGTGTACGCTCACCGTTCAGTTTGAGCATGGCAGATGTCTTTGTGGTGGGACTGAGCCTGCAGTTGTACTCTCCCACATCCTCCATCCTTAGGTCCTGGATGATCAGGATCCTCTTGCGTCCATCCATGATCTGCTCATAACGGCCACCTTCAGGCAGCTCATCATCTCCTTTGTACCATGTGACCTCAGCGCTGGCCTTGGACACCTCACAGATCATCTTCACACTGTCTGTCTCTGTTCCCTCCACGTTGGAGAGGTTCTTGGTGAATCTGGCTGCCTCCTCTGTAAAGAGACACAACCAACAGCAGGCATCAGTGTGGGCAAAGACCTACATCATGGGCTGATTCTGCCCTCAGGTTTGTCTCTCAGGCATTCTCTACTTGTGTTTTTAAGTTGTATTTTAAAGATCTCCTGAAGGTGTATCTTTCAATCAAACTAATGTGAGACTTTGCAAATGTTATGAAATGCTCAGTGTGGTTTCTCACCGATGACCGTGAGCATGCCAGAGCTCTTGGAGGTCCTGGCATCACATTCATACTCGGCTTCATCATCAAACACGGACTTGTGGATGATAAGGATCCTCTGGACTCCCTTAGCAATAATCTCGTATTTCTTTCCTTTCCTGATCTCACTGCCATCCTTGAACCAACGAACCTACAGAAAAACCACAGAAACGAAGTTACCACAGAAACGATCTTATAATTGTGAAGGTAAGTTTTGATTTATTTGCAAAGTTCTGACTGAGATTAATGGTCAGCAGGCCTCACCTTGGCCGACTCACGGGACACTTCACATTCAAACTTGGCTGATTCCTTCTCTTTGACCTCCACATCCTGCAGAGGCTTGGTGAACTCCACGTGAGGAGCTGTGGACAAACAGATGGCAATAACACTCTGTTGGGTTTGATCATTTCCAAATCTGACACATCTGCACGTATTCTACTTGATTTTGTTTCTGTACATTAAACTCCTTTACTTTAAGACCTGCAGAGAGGAAATGAGGAGAGCCGAAAGGAGAGGAAAGTTTAAGTCCTTACGTGTGACCTCCAGGAAACAGGAAGTCTTGAACTCTTTGGCGTCACATGTGTACATCTTTGCGTCATCTGGAGTGCAGTCATGGATGATCAGTGTTCTCTTGCGTCCGTCGGCGATCGTGTCATACTTCTTGGTTTTTCTGATCTCCTGTCCCTCTCTGAACCATCGTACCTCTGCGTTCTCTCTGGAAACTTCACACTCGAGAGTGGCTGTCGCCTCCTCTTCCACTGTCTGGTCCTCCAGAGGCTTTGTGAACTCCACAGGTGGCTCTAAACACAAAAACATGGACGTTGCACACTTTTATCTGGTAATATCAATCAATCAAGACTCCTTCTTTAGGATGTAGGGCCCTGTTATGGTGTGTTTACTGTCTGTGGTGTGTTTCATCTCTCACCTCTGACGATGAGCTGGGCCTGGGTCTGGAAGTCCTTGGAAATGAGTTTGACCTGGCCTGCCTCGGACAGCTTCACATCTCTGATGGTCAGAGCATGAACACGACCTGCGACACGAGTCTTCACCTGCAAAGAGACAGAGAGCAACAAGTCAGTTTCATCACTTAGTTAATCATTCAAATAATCATCAGATGTCACTCAGTCAAAACTCTGTTTGACTCAGTTCAGTTTCTAGCCATTAAATTGCTTAAGATAAAATCAGTTTATAGTCAATGTGAATTTTAATATGAAGGCTGAAACAAAGTGATCTGGTGTTGGTGTTATTGATAACAGAAGAGCAGAGGCAGCCAGAATGATGACACGTTAGTTGCTAGCTCACTAATGCTAGCTGTCTGTCTTTGTGCATATAAGGAGGTGTGTGTGTGTGTGCATGCGTGCGTGCGTGTGTGTGTGTGTGTGTGTGGGTGACTATGTTTAAGATAACAGCTGCTATCTCTGATTATTTTTAACTCCAGCTGACAGTCTGAAGCTGCAGCACTGTAAAACACATCATGTTAAATCCACTGTGTTTAAAGTGAGGGAGCCAGATTTGTTTCCGAAACAGAAAAATATAATTCACTGCACCGGTGTAAAGAATGTAAAAATATATACCTCAAAGAAAACTCACTCAGCTAAAAAAAAAAATTTGCTTGAAATAAAAATCAACCTTTGGGTGTTTGTGCAAGGTTACACAGAGACAGAAAAATCTGAGATGAAGTGCTCTGACTCACCCTGTCGCTGGCCTCCATCTTCTGTCCTTCCAGGAACCAATCCACAGTAATGCCTTCATATGACAGCTCACACTCGAAGGTGGCGGTCTCCCCGGCGGTCACCGTGACATCCTTCAGAGGATGCAACACCCCGATGGACCGCGCTGAAGAGGAAGACATGGTCAGTTAGACCAAAATGCATCTGTCTGAGCGATCTCCAGTTTGTTTCAGAAAGTCGCAGTGAGATGTGTTTGTTTTCCTCCAATCAGAGAGCAGCCTCTCACTTAAGATAAGACATCTAAAATAAACTCCTGAGCTGATTGGCTGCAGAGGACAGACACTGGACACCATCTGCTGCTGGAAACAAAGGCCAGTGTGTGATAAAGAGAAGGCTAGCTCTCATTGTGTCAGCTTTTATTTAAAGTACTAAAATAGTGACCAGAGAGAGGTCATACATTTTTGGAATCGAATATTAAAAATAAAACCCTGATAGTTTTAGAATTGACAATTTAAAGCTGTATCTTTTATGTTCTGTAACAGAGAGAAAAATTCAGAGACCTGGGCTCATATTCACAAAGCATCCTTTTTGCATTTCATTTTTTGTTTTGGTCATTCTTCCAAATCAAACTGCTTTTTATAAGAACACCTGCAATGACAGGAACTGCTGACAGTTAAGTCTGTGCCCACAATTAATATCAAATACATAACGTAGTAAAATTACCAGCATGGACAGTAAACAGAACAATAAGAAAATCAATATAATTGGCATGTGAATGTGGTACATTTAAACATTTTGAAGCTGTGTCACAATTAATTCAATTTTGCATTGTTTCATCATCATGACTTTAAATTAATGTCATGATCACACATTTCTTAATACAGTCCAATTTACATGATCACTTGATTTTACTGTCCATTTATTACTAGGAACGAGGAGCGCCTTTTTTTGTCCTTTTCCTTTTTTGTAACAACAAATTACAGCTTTTTTTCATCCATGTCAGCGCTCCCTCTCGCCTGCTACGCTCAGCTTGTGAGAGACGCCTAGTGCTTCTCTGTTGTCCCTAAATGGTGGAATGAATTAGCAAACTCCATACGATCCACAGAGTCCTCTTTCTACTTTTAAGAGATCACTGAAGACTCAACTGTTCAAGGAACACTAAGGCACTTAATCTGACCCTTCTCCTCGTTGTCCTCAGAATGTATCAGAAGTCTAAGACCAAGCTCTAAGTGAATGAAAGCACTAAATACTGAACGATATTGCTTATTAGTAATATTTATTAGTTGTAGCTACATTAATTTAGATGGAATACATTTAAAAAAGTCTTCCTCTGGCACTTGGTGGCAGAACCTAAGGCCAAAGAAACTTGAAGCACTTTGGTACACTTACTAAGGTTTTTACCTCCAGTCAAAATTCTTGCTTGTGTTGTATGTCGCTTTTGACAAAAGCGTCAGCTAAATGAAATTGTAGAACTGCAGAACTGTAGCTTTCAGAAGAGTGCATCATACCTACAAATGGTATCCTTCTCACTAAGATAAAAGTTTCTGTCCCCTCCTCACTCAGAGCTGCTCTCAGAAACTTCCAGAATCATTCTCAAGCTGAGACTCCTTGCTAGGAGATTTTAGGTTAAGTTAGGAGCTCTCTGAGAGAACTCAAAGATACAGGCCTTGCTTCATAAGAAAATAAATCTACTTTCACTACCTTTCACTCGCAGCTGAGCGTTGGATTTGGCGTTGGCGGCTGAGAAGTCGACACCTCCGGCCATGTCCATGCGGACATTGTAGAGGATCAACATGTGTTTGGTTCCTTCCTCCTTAATCTCAACATCCTGAGAACAAATGCAGACATTTTAATCTTCAGCAGGAAAAACAACGATGAGATATTTTCCATATTATTACCAACTATAGTATGTTATGAAATTTAAATAAAAAATCATTTCAGGATCATGTAGTGTAATCAACGTTTGATATACGCCTATGAAATGTAAAAGTATGAATCTAGTAATCCTCCAGTTGAAGAAGTCTTCTTCCTAACACTGTGTTGAACTTTCACTGAGGTTGCTGATATCATAGTTTTAAAGAGGTGTCTCCACTCTCTAGTAAAGATGTTTGTGAAATTGAATGCAGACTCACAGCAGACTGATGCAGAGCTTCTCCCTTCAGTTTCCAGTTTCCGTGAACGTCCTCCTCTGATATTTCCGTCTCAAACTTGGCTGTCTCTGTCTCTGTCACCTCTACACTGTACAGTGGACGAACCACCTTGATATCGCGCTCTGCAGAGGTGGGAAAATATCAGTGAGGTGATGTTGACACACGATGTGATCGTGTTTCAGTTTAGGAGCCTGGACAGTTCAAGAGCAAAAATATGTTTCTGGAAATTGATGTTTAGGATTTACCTTCAATGTTGAGGTTGGCCGTGGTTTTATCCGAGCCGCAGTCACAGGTGTACTCTCCGATGTTGGCCTTCTCTGCCTTCCTGACTAACAGGATGCGCTTCTTGCCGTCAGTGCTGATGGCGATGTTCTTGGAGGGAGTGATCTCCTTCCCGTCTTTGAACCATTTGACATCAGCGACAGCTTTGCTCAGTTCACAGACCAGCTTCACCTCGTCTTTCTCCACAGCTGTGTAGTTCTGGAGCTTGGTGGTGAAGTAAAGGTCGCCCTCTGCAGGGACACAACAACATGGTTAAAGCCCGTGACATATTCAAGAACTCAAGCTGAAATGAACCTATTTAGATACTTTTTCAATGCATTCTCAAGATTTTATAGAAACTTTTAGCTTTTCGAGTTGGAAGCTTCCCTAAATTTAAACGACTAACAGACACATTCACACCATCACTCACCGATGACGGTGAGCATGGCGGTCATGGTCTTGTCCATGGCCTCCACTTTGATCATGGATGTGTCATCGATGGTGACCTCCTTAAAGGCCAAGGTGTGGATCTTTCCATGATCCGCCATGTGCACCACCTTGCTGGGGTGTAGGCGGACGTCGTTCTTGTACCAGACCACGTTGATCTTGTCATGGGATAGCTCCACGCTGAACTCAGCTGTTTCCCGCTCCTTTACTGTCACATCTTTAATTGGTTTGACAAACTCCAGGCGAATACCTGCCATAGAAACATAAAAACAGTCACAAACTGGCAGAGAGAATATGCACAAGACTTTTAGGGCTAGATTTGGGGGGAAAATAAAAAACGAAAAACCTAAGCGTTAGAAAAGTCGTCTCCAACCTCAAACAGATGAAATTATGTATGTTTGTTGGTTAAATGAAATCATTTCTCAGACTTTGAATTCATCGCAGACCTTGAATTACGAGTTTGCCGGACGTCCTCTTGTCCTCGGCCTCAAACATGTACTTCGCCTCATCGTCATATGCGGCTGATTTGATCAAAAGAACGTACATGTTTCCTTCCTGGATCATCTCATACTTTTCGTCTTGCTGCAGCTCCTGAGAACCCTTCAGCCAGCGGAAACTCTTCGGGGGTCTCGACACCTCCAGCTCAAACCTCGCCTCGTCCTTCTCGTAAACTTGTACATCACTCAGCGGTGTGAGGAAGTTCAGAGGAAGCTCTGAAGAGGGGCGCAAGAAAAAAAAGATCACAGCCGTTTGAGACTGAAGCAGAAAAATAATGTACAGCTTAAATACGGATATCATTCTTTGAGTTCATTCATTGTTTTTCTCTTTAAATATTTATAATAACAATAATAATTTTTTTAAAAAGTAAAATGTACATACATATATTTAAAAAACTTGAAAAAATCCTTCTTTGTAAAGAAAGCTCTGACAGTTCTTTGCCCTGACACTATAGGCTTGAGTTTGGCTCTAAAAAAAGAGTCCAGTCCTGGTTTACCTTTGACCTTCAGGTTGGCTGCACACTTGGCATTGGCAGCAGAGTACGCCACCTCTCCAGTCATGGGCACTTTGCAGTTGTAGAGGATCAGTGTGTGTTTTCCTCCCTCTTCAATAATGTCCACATCCTGTCAGAAACATTACACCCATTAAGAACCGTGCTGACCTTAATTAAGTTTGTGTGTGTGTTGGGTGAAATGTCAGGTGTACTCACTGAAGATGGGCTGAGGACTTCTCCGTTCAGTTTCCACTGGCCGTGCACATCGTCCTCGGAGATCTCCACCTCAAAGCGAGCGGTCTCTCCATCGAAGAGCTCCACACCGTAAATTGGGCGAACCACTTTGATGTCACGAGCTGAGAGGATAAAAAAAATTACATTTTCAGAGATTTCAAACCTGCAGAGGTATTCTGTAGTTGTCTCTCAGTTCTAATAAGAGAAAGTTTAACAGGAACTGTGAAAGTTTAGATGTTAAATGTGACAGCCGACGGCCTCAGGGTCAACTCAATAACCTGCCTGTATACCAAAATGTAAAACAATGAACCAATCAGCTTAAAAAGTTTTTTAAAGGAGGTTCATAAAAATGTTACAACGCTGAAAAAATAAACGTTTGAAAACTCAACGTCTAAAATTAATTACTTTCAATGTCTTTAGAATTTGAAAGTTATTAAATGTATTTGTATAGACAAGAAACTTTTCTAGAATTAAATGTTTTTCTGCATAAGTTAAAGCAGAAAGTAATAATGTTGGATTTTTAAAAAGAATATTCCAGGCCATGATCTAAATTTTGAAGATTTTTTGTCTGATCACATTTTGGATTTCTTTATTTCTGCTTTATATTATCTAAGGATCAGGTTCTGAATAGTTCTTCATTTTAATGATTACGTTGTCTCGTAAATGTTTCTGTGATTTGCCTGAATCTGGTCTTCGTTTCTGGTTTACCTTCAATGTTGAGGACAGCTGTGGTCTTGTCTGTCCCACAGTCACATGCATATTTTCCTTTATTGCTCTGCTCCACTTTCTTCAGGACCAGAGACCTGCGTGTGCCCTCCGACTTCATCAGCACCATCTTAGAGGAGACAAGCTCCTTCTCCTCGTGGTACCAGAGGACAGGAACATCTTTGTTCAATTCACAGTCAAAGGTCACCTCATCTTTCTCAGTGGCTGTGTAGTCCTGCAGCTTCACTATGAAGACTGGGTCTCCCTCTGAAACACAGCCGGATGGACAGGAAGTCAGACTCAGGTGAACAGAGTTTGCTTAGTTTGGAAGAGGTGAGATTGTGATGAACCAGCAATTAATCATATGAAACATTTTTCTTTGATTTCTAATTTCTATCTTCATGAAATAAAGACACAATGATCGGGCAAAGAGAATGGACCAACTCTAGAAATCCTCTGATAATCTGAAATCAATGAAAATGGGAAAGATAAACAAAACAAACAAAAAAAACCCACTTGTGATAAAACAGTTTTCCTACATTTCTTGATAAATTCACATTAACTAACTTAGATATTTACAAATTAAACTGCTGTTAAAAAAGGGAAAAGATGGAAACAGATGGAAACAGATGAGACCAGATGGAAACAGATGAACACATGAAAACAGATGAAAACATGAAAACATATGAGCCTGTGGTGAAAGATATCCTTGTGTGAAGCATTGTGACAAAGACACACATGTAGGGGAAAGAAAAGAAAGGTGTTTTTGTTTACCTACGACCGTCAGTTTTGCCATGGAGTAATTTCCTTTGGCCTCTGCCTTAACCTGGCAGGTATCATCTAGAGACAGACTCCTCATTTCTAAAAAGTGTCTCTTTCCTTCCACCTGAATGAGCACCGTGCGGCTCACGTGGAGTTTCACTTCATTTCGGTACCAAACCACCGGCACGTTTTCGTGCGTCAGCTCGACCTCGAAGCGAGCTGTTTTACCTTCTTTCACTGTTTGGTCCTGTAGTTGCTGCAAATATTTCAGCCTCATGCCTGCAATACATCAAGTCAGTGCACACAGACAGGAGTGGGGGTTTGTTTCCAGCAGACACTTTACAGCAACAAACATGAGAGACAACAGAGAGGAAACATGAAGGCTGCCTTTCTGACCGGCACTTACCTTCTACGGCCAGCTGAGCGCTCGATTTCTGACCCAGCACCTCGATGGTGTACTGAGCCTCATCGTCAAACTCACAGGTGTTTATGATCAGCATGTGTTTCAGTCCATCATCAATTATTTCATATTTAGGACCTGGGGTGACAATCTCTGCCCCCCTGAACCACATGACCTTTGACACCTCCTTGGTGATGGAGCATTCAAACTTAGCCTGTTTCTTTTCAGGCACAGAAACGTCCTTCAGAGGGTCAACAAAGCCCATCTCGATCTCTGCGAGGTGCGAACATTCCAGCCATTATTCACAAAAGCAGAACACTGCAGACGCCTTCTTACCTTCTGACTGTCCTTTGATTTCTGACTGACACAAAGCAGCAACAGACAACAGCAAACAGACTCTATGTGTGTGTGTGTGTGTGTGTGTGTGTGTGTGTGACAGGTTTGTACCTTTGACGGTGAGCATGGCGCTGGTGACGGCGTTCAGAGCCTGATAGGACACTTCACCAGCCTGATCCAGCTGCACGTTTTTCAGTGTCAGGAAACGCTTCTTCCCTTCAGATTTAATGTCACAGGACTGAAAAAGAAACAAGTTTCAGTTCCAAGATCAACACTCTCTATATCGTGTTTCATTTAAGTTTCTTCATCTGCAGAATGGAGAAGGATGAACCCTTACCGGTGATCTCAGCAGCACCTGGCCCCTCAGTTTCCATTCTCCAACCACATCTTCTTCACTTATCTCAGTGTCAAACTTAGCCTCCTCCTTCTCCACCACCTCCACGCTCGCCAGAGGCTTCAGGACCTCAGCCTCACGCTCTGAAATAAAACACAGTTACTTGCACATACTGTTCTGAAACACTCTTTGTGCTTCTCTGATGCTGAGCTTCTACACTAACCTCCAAGTGTGAGTTTGGCAGAGTATCTGCGGTCCTCCACCTCAATGGTGTAGTCTGAGACGTCGCTCGGCTGACAGTTCTTGATGGTGAGAGTCACGTTCTTTCCATCCTTGGTGATCTCCACCTTGTCAGATGGAACGAGCTCATTCTCTCCCTTGAACCACTTCCAGTTTGGAGTTTCCTTGAACAGCTCACCTTTAAACTCGGCCTTGGCTTTCGGTTTCACGTGCTGGTCCCTCAGAGGCTTCACCAGCCAGTCTTTGATAATTTCTGAGGACACAGAGATAATGTGGTTTAGATTTAAAGGACTCTAGTTTCGTGACAAAGTGAGAAAAAAACAGAGCTAACCAGATTGAGGAGGGAAACACAGGAGTTTAATAAATGTTAAAGTGTTCAAGGTAAACTCACAGCAGGAGTCAGCCTTAAGTGGACACTGAAGGAACTGAAGCTTTTTGCACTTCTTAGTGAAGTTACTGCTTAGATGCTTAGATTTGACTTTTACAATGTTCATGCACATTATTTTTCCATGCATTAAAGAAAAAACACATAAGTATAGATGATATATTGTGGTGATTCTGTCAGTTTGTCTTCTCTCTGGTTTTAACGTAGCACCAGGGTGTCACTCTGCTGACCGCTTACCGATCACTTTGACGTTGGTGTTTGTTTTGACGTCCTCCTGCCCTTCCACCTCACATGTGTAGTTGCCTGCATCCTCTTCTGTGGCGTTCTGAATAGTCACGGCGTGCTGCATACCGATGACGTTAATAGCTACCTTTCCAGCCTTCTTCTTCAGGACAGCACCGTTACGCTTCCAGACCACATCTCTCTCTTTGTTCAGCTCACAAGTCAGATACATGGGCTGACCCTTCATACATGATGTCTCTGGTTCCAGTTCTTTCAGCCATTTCACAGGCAGCTCTGTGCAGAGATGAAGACAGTTTGAGTTAAAACAGCACAGAATGAGTCCATTTGAATGACTTCTGTTTGTTTCAGTACCGTACCTGAGACAGAGTATCTTCAGACTAAAATAACAAGCTGTTTTCACTTAGTTAATACTGTGAATGTTGTAAAGTGTTGGTGTGGGTACATGAGCCCCGGGTTATTACCTTCAACAATGAGCTTGGCTGTGCATGAGATTTCCTTTCCAGCGTTCTTTAACACACAGGTGTATTCACCTGTATCTGACAGCTGAACATCAATAATGTGCAACGTGCGATCTTTTCCATCAGATGTGAATTTGTGTTTGGGGCCTTCGCGCAGATTGCTGCCATCTTTCATCCATGAGGCAATGGCAGTGGATGGAGAGACCTCAGCCTCAAATATAGCTGATGAGCCAATAGACTCGGCCTCCTGCAGCACAATGTCTTTGATCTTCTTGATGAATTTCAGAGGAACAGCTTTGAGCTTGAATCCTCCGAAGGGTTCCTCAGGTGGTGAAGGGCCTTTTCCACCAGGCCTCAGACCCCGGCCTCGTCCACCGTCACCAGGAGACGGGGTTTGTCTCGCTGTAACATCACATACAGAAACGCATCAAGTTAACTTCAGGTCAATTAGTGAAGACTTAGACATGTTTTCAGACTTTGTGCCTACCGTGAATGATCCCTCATCAAGCCTACATAATCACACACAGTGTTTTACATCAACAGCAGTGCATTTAAGATTCTGCACAGGCTGGATCATGCACAGTCGCTCAATGTGAGCTTTAGACAGGAATCACTGAAGAATCCAACAAACCAGCCGAACAACACAAAGACAGGAAGAGCGGGCAACTGTGAAGCAAACCAGAAGAACACAAAGAGGACCTACCTGTTTTCACACATCAATAAGTGCAAACTACAGGTAAATATCTTTATTTCTTTTTCTGCATTAACTGATGAGCTGAGCAGGATGTGCTCAGAGGAGGAGTGTACTGATGCTCAGAAATTTAAGTTAACAGCTTGAATAATAAAGCTAAAACTAGAGAAGGCAGCAAGACGGAAGATCTTTATGTGGACACACAAAAACACATACATGCGACACGTTTCAGTCGTTACTGAAAAGTGAGAGATTGGACATTAAACGTTCAAGATTTAAGAGTCAATACAAATCAGTTGTTTGATTTTAGTGAAACAAACAAGACAAACAAAATTAAAGAGATTATCCTACACAAACCATTAGTACACATGATTTCTACTTTCACTAATCCATACCCCCAAATCCTCTGCCTCTGCCCCTTGGTGCTTCCTCCGATGGTTTTCCATCTGTACAGGAAATGAAACAGTTATTGTCTAAGTCAGAGTTCGCTGGAAGGCAAACCAAGATGAAGAAAACATGCTAAATCAACCATTACACCAGCATCACACACACGATGAAGAGGAGGAAGATGGAAGAAAATCTGTCAATAAATGAATAACACAAGATGAACATAGAGATGATCATGGGTGGGAGGAAATGAAGAGAATTTAAAGGTATGGCATGAAGAGGGATGAAGATGAGGAGTGATGAAGATGAACACTGAATGATGGATGTCGTTCACAAACAGACATGGAACTGATGCATGAAAAAAGAGCGTTAGAGGTTGGAGGGACGGATGGGCAGATGATTGGATTCATGATCTCTAGCTGACCAGATGGATCACATGATTTAAGTGATAAAGATGAGATGGTCATCTGAGATGGATGAAGGCGCTCCATGGTCGCTTGATGAGGATGAAGTCTAGGCTACGTCTCACCTCGTTTTCCACCAGGTACAATCGGAGTCTCCCGTGCCCCATCCACCCCTTCACCTTCCCAATCCTCTGAAGGGACCAGCTCCCAGCCCCAGGCTTCTTCATCCTCGCATTCAATTTCTTCTTCCTCCTCTTCGAACACCTCCTCCTCAGGCCGGGTGGGAACCTTCTTCATCTGCACGGCTCCAGGAGAGATCTCCTTGACTAAAGGGACCCGGCCTTTACCGGGTTTCTCTGGCTCTGTGGCCTCTTCAGGGGTTGGCTTCTTGGGGATCTTTTTGAGAGTCACAGCTTCAGGGGAGACTTTTGGTGAAACCGTTTTGGGACTCCGTTTGATTTTTTCCAGACTGGGCTTCTGCTCAGTGGGTACCTGCTCTTGTACTTTGGGCTTTGGTGAAGGCGTCTTTTTTAGCTCGACCTTCTTCAGTTGTTCGACAGGTTGCATGGGTTTTTCTTCTTCCAGCTTTTCTTTGCTCACTCTGGGAGAAGGAGCCCTTTTGAGTTCCACACCTTTCTTCAGGATTTCTGCTTGTTTTGGTGGTGTTTCTTTCTCCAGTTCCTTCTTTTCTTCTCGAGCAGGCTCCTTTTGTTCAACAGCTGGTTTCTCTTTCTCCTGAGGTTTCTCATCCTCTTTTCTTGAGGTTGCAGTCTTTTCAGCTCTTCTGAGCGGCTGTTCGTGAGAGTCTTTGGGAATTTCTTTTTGTGGGGTTCGACTGGGAACCTTTGAGTCTGCAGGCTTCTTTTCACTGTCTTCAGGTTTTTTATCTGGCTTTTCTTCAGGTTTGGCTTCTTTAGTGAAAGGTTTCAACACAACCTCCTCTTTCTCTTGGACTGGTGTGGGGATAGTTTTAGGTTTTCCACGGAGCTTGTCGGCAGCTGTAGGTTCCTCATCTTTGGGTGCTTTGTCGACCTTTTTAATCTGTGTGGCGTCCTTCTTTTCTTCACTGACTTCAGGAGTGACTTTTGGAGTCTTCGTGGGAGTGTCTTCATCTTTCTTGTGTTTGATAGCAGCAGAGGGTTGATCTCTCTGTGGAGCCTCAGCTCTCATGTATGGGGTGCGTTCAATTTCTGTCTTTGCCTCAGCTTCCTTCATGGCTTTTGGAGGTTCATCTTCTTTTGGTTTCTGAGGTTTTTCAAATGGTTTTAGAGTCACTACCTCTGGCTCCTCCTCTTTCTTCGGCAGTTTCTTGATTTTCTTTTTAGTTATATCTGGATCCTCCTCTTCTTCTTTTGGAACCTTCGGTGTTCGTATCCATCTCGACTTCTCATCCTCTGCCTCCAGTTTTTCAGGCTCCTCTATGTGACCCAGTTCAGCTGTTTCCTCTGCAGCAGTGAAGACTCGCTCTGTCCTTGAAACTGTGATGAGCTCTCGATCGTGTCTGTGTCGGAGCTTCTGGGCTGTCAGCTCTGTGTCATAATGCCTCACAACTTCAGCTCTTTGAGTGATGACCTCTTTCTCAGGCTCTTTGGGTTTAGTTGGCACCTTTTTCAGTTTTACTTTTTGTGGTTCTTCTTCTGGTTTTCCTGGTTTTTCAAATGGTTTCAATTTGACTGCCTCTTTCTGCTCCTCCGTCTTTGGCAGTTTGGTTATTTTCTTCTTCTCTGCTTTTGGTACCTCTGGTTCCTCCTCTTTCTGTGGTTTTGGAGTTCTTTTCCATCCTTCTTTCTCTTTCTTTGGTACAACTTCAACTTTTTCAGCTTCCTCAAAGTAGCCGATCTCAACCGTCTCTTCCTCTGCTGTAAAGACCCGCTCTGTTCTCCCCAGTGTTATGACCTCACGGTCTTCTCTGTCATGAAGACCGTGAACCATGAGCTCTGGATTAATATGTCTGGTCACCTCTCCTTTAAGAGTCACAAGTTGTTTCTCAGGCTCTGGAGGTTTCACTGGCTTAGTGACTGGTTTCAGCTTGATGACCTCTGGTTCTGGTTCCTTCTCTTTGGGTTTCCTGCTGAACTTACTCTTCAGGCTAGGTGATTCAGGTGTTTTTGTCTCCTGAACCGGAGCCTTACCCTTTTGTTTTGGAGCTGGCACTGTGGTTGGAGCAGTGAACAAACTTTTTATAACACAAAGACGGACTTCATGTGATTTATATCAAACACAGGACTCACAAAGCACATGAAACATGAAAAACTATGGATATCTGTGATTCATGGGGAAGTATCTAATACATCTGATTGTATTTAATTTCCTTTAAAATAAAGAAGCCAATATTTGATACCTTTAGTTGGCCCAGGCGCTGAAACTGGTTCCTTGTCTGTAAGAGTTTAAATAAGGTCAGTCTAAGTATACACAGGACACAGTCTGAGACAAGAGAGCAGAATTTAAGCACAGAGAGTTTGTCTTTACAGACAGAACTGTGAGTCAGGAAGATGAGGCATGCCTTAGTGTCAGAAATAATGAGTTTAAAGTGAGCCAGGAATCAAACCACTTGGTTTGGTGTTCAGCCTCATCTTTAGAGTGTCCCAGGTTAGTTTAATCCAGATTCAGCAAAAGATTTCTCAATGCAAAGAAATAAAGAGAGACGATGTGGATTGGACTGAGGAACAGTAAATTTTTCGCTGCATACACTTGACGAGGAGATAGAGACAGGATTAGACAGAGACTGTGTTTCACAGCTAGAACTGCTTTGTTCCAAGATGTAAGGAAGAGCTGAAGCTGCAGACAAACAGCAGGACGAGACGACAGCACTGACAGCCACAGGGACTTTACCTTGAGCACCATAGATCTCCTCGTCTGCAGGAGAAGGTTCGAACCTGTCAGCTGCTGGAGACGGTTTCTTCTCCATCGCTCCAACTTGAGCTACAAGAATGCCAACTTGATTAAATCACCGGCAAAGAAGGGGTTAACAAGAAACAACAGACAGATACTGAAACAGCACAAAATTAATGAAAGATTTTAAACTAAAAGATTGTTTGTTTTTCTTAGGTAGGACAAACAGGAATTTAAACCACACAGATGACGAACAAAAGAAATACCTTCTGGTGAAACTATTTTCTCTGCTGGCAGTTTTGCAGCTGGTGGAGACGGTCTCCTTTCTTCTGGAGCGTAAGCTTAGAAGCAAAAGATACCAAAGATAATGACCAAGAGAGCAGAAGATGCGGAAGTGATCAGACATGAAAGCAGAGAAAGTTTAAGATGTTAAAATTTAAGAGACGTATACATAAATATACAAGACTGACACTTATCTTAAGAAAAAACAGAAAAGACATTTGAAAACATAATAGGACAAAGAGAGGTCACAGAACTACCTGCAGGGGCATCAACTCGAGCAGCAGGAGGAGCAGCAGGAGCTGAAGGCGTTGGTGCTGCTGCAGACGGTCTCTTCTCCTCTGGAGGAGACACTTTAGGAATACAAGACCCAAGATCATGACCAAAGTGACAACATGGTCAATCAAGACAGACTACTGCACTTAAAAAATGCAAGATAAGACAGGGTGCACAGTACAGATGACCTTTACATCATCCAGCAAAGACAAGAGAACACGAAACATACAGACATGAAGTTCGAAACAGACAAAAGCAAGAGAGAAACTACCTGCAGGACGGGCAGCTTTCTCTGCAGGAAGAGCTGAAGGCTTTGGTGCTGCTGCAGACGGTCTCTTCTCCTCTGGGAGAGATACTTTGGAAATATAAGATGCAAAAATCATGACCAAGTCAAGAATAAGGTTGGTCAAAACATAAAAGGTTACACAAAGAGTAACACATGAAACGCAGAGAAGAAGGAGACAAAATAAGAACAAGAGACCACAGAAAAACAACATGGCAGACTCATGGCGAGTCATCAACAGAAAGGAAGGCACAGAGTGAAGTGACTACCTGCAGAAGGAGGAGGAGCAGGAGGAGCAGGAGGTGAAGGCTTTGCCGCTGGTGCGGTTGGTTTCCTCTCCTCTGGAGGAGACACTTTAGGAATACAGGACACTAAGATCATGACCAAGTCAACAAAATGGTCAATCAGGACATTTAAAGAGGATGAAGATGAGAGTTCCTCAAACAGCACAATCAAGCAGACAAACAATGACAGTTATCACACTGAGATCACTTCTTCAGTATATCGGGTAATGGATGAAGATGGAAAGACACAGCTCACTCTTATGGCGTGAGTATTAGTGTGACATGAATGACCTATTCAAGACCATATCAAAGGATGTGAGTAAGATGGGGGTGTCTGTAAAGAGGGGTTGATCTTACAGCGATCATGAGCCTGAGCAGCTCAAAGAAGACAGAATACCTTTCTGAAGAGTTTGTTCAATCTTCTGAACTCCCTTCTTTAAATCTTCGCTGGGTTTAGCTGGGGACTCTGCTTCTTCAGAGAGATCCACCTCGAGGTTGGGGACCGTCTGTCCTACAGAATCAGATTTTTTAAACAGAAGAGTTTCTTCTTTGGGGGAGAGAGGTTTGAGAGTTTCTTCCATAGGAAGGAGAGGTTTCTTTGGAGGTGGAGGAGTTTCATCTTTAGGGGGAAGAGGTTTCTTTGGAGGTGGAACTTGAGATTTTTTAGTTGAAGGAAGTTTGTCTTTGGTGGTAGGTTTCTTGGGCGAAATGTCTTCTATAAGGGCAGGCAAAGTCTTTTCTGAAGGCTGAACAGAATCTATTAACGACTGTTGACTGACTGTTTTCCCAGTAAAAGGAACTAGATCTGGAACTGGAGGTAGCACTTCCCTCCTTTCTTGGACGAGGTATTCCATGGACACAGGAGATGTTTTCTTCCGAGAATCAGGAACTTCAGGAGACATTTTTCTCTCTGGTTTTGCAGGTCTTACTATTTCTTCTATTGGAGACTGGATCATTTTAGGGGTTACCTCCTCTGGTCTGAGAGTCACTGGATGAGTCAGACTAGCTTTGGGGAGGATGTCTGGTTCAGATGTGGTAGGAGAACTCACTGGATGAGGCAGGGAACCCTCACTGTAAGCCTGCTTCATAACAAAGACTTCTTTAGGCTCTATAGACTTCTGTGGTTCTACGGTTTCTTGAGGTACCAAAGAGATTTTAGGTTTAAAGAGATCTTGACTAGAAAAGACAGCTTCTTCATTATGGACTGATGTGAATGATTTGGTGACCTCTGTCTGCTTGGTATAAGCAAAGAGGACGTCATCTTCACAGAGTTTCTGTCCTTGATGAGTTGTCTCGTGAGCTACCTCTTCTTTCCTTGGTGTAAATCTTTGGACCTCTTTGACTGTTGCAGTTTGAGTCATTTCAGTAGGAGGCACAGCGTCTCTTTGTGATGAGGGAACAGCTGCTTTCTCAGGAAGTGGAGAGACAGACGTCAAAGACATGTCCTCTCTCTGCTCATCTGCTTTGTCTTCTGGGTAAGATTCATCTTTATCAAGTTGTTCTTTGTCCTCCAGGTATTCAGCCTCATGTCTGATGTATGCTTCTTCAGGTTCTTCTTCTGTCTCAGCTCCGCTCACCTCCTCAGTATACCATAAAGAAACCTCTTTCCTTGTGATCTCTTCTTTTTTTTCAGATTTTAACACTCTCACTTCCTTCACAGCTGACTCCCAGGACTCTTCTTGGATCTTAGACATTCTGACTTCTTCCCCCCTCTGCGCAGCTTCTTCTGCCTGATAAATCCTTTCTTGAAAATCCCCACTTAAAGAAGTTTCCCTCCTGTCCTTAAGCTCTTCTGTTCTTTGTTTAAGATCCATATTTAGAAGATCTGAGGTCATATTTCATTACAGGACCAAGACGAAGATTTGCACCATGAAGCGGTGACCAAGAGAAAGACAACAAGATGAAACCATCAAAAGACAGAAACATAAATTTCAATGGTGTGTGTATTGTGCTGTGATCCTTAATTCTTTGTTAAGCTCTACATATAATAGTCATACCTCTCTGTTGTGTTGGTTCCTTAGATTTAGGCTGGACTGAGACTAATCCAGAAAGTTTATCTTGATCTGGTTTTTAGGACAAATAAATACAGCTAGTCAAGAAACTCTTGGAAACATTTATAGCAAACAGTCAACAAAAAAGCACAAACATTAACATAAAACATCCAAAGATTAGCTCAAGGCAACTCCAAACAAGAGTATAGAAAAGTTAGAAGATCAGGAGGGCTGAGAGTTAGTTCAAAAGAAGTTTTCACGTCTTGCAGACATATCTACCTTGATGCTGAGGCTTTGTAGCCTGAGGTATGTGTTTTGGCGTTTCCAAATCTGCCTCTAGAGGAAGATCTGTAACTTTTTTGTGTTCCATTGGAGCCTTCTTTGGTTCTCGTGGAACCATCTTCTGTGTTTCAGGAACCTTCTTCGGGGGTTGCGGCATCTCTTCGACAGCAAATTTAGGTTCTTTAGGGACCATCTTTAGTTCTTCTGGTAACCTCTCCGGTTCCTGTGGTACCCTTTTTGGCATTTCCACAACCTTCTTTGGTTCTTCTGGTACCCTCTTTGGCTCTTGCGGTACCTTCTTTGGTTCTTCTTGTACCCTCTTTGGCTCTTGCGGTACCTTCTTTGGTTCTTCTGGTACCCTCTTTGGCTCTTGCGGTACCTTCCTTGGTTCTTCTGGTACCCTCTTTGGCTCTTTCGGTACCTTCTTTGGTTCTTCTGGTACCCTCTTTGGCTCTTGCAGTACCTTCTTTGGTTCTTCTGGTACCCTCTTTGGTTCTTGTGGTACCTTCTTTGGTTCTTCTTGTACCCTATCTGGCTCTTGTGGTACCCTCTTTGGTTCTTCTGGTACCCTCTTTGGGACCTGTGGAACTTTCTCTGACACATCAGCAACCTGTTTTGGTTCTCGTGGGACCTTCTTTGTTTCCTCTGGTTTGATGTCAGAGATGTACCTGGGTGCTTCTGGCTCAGGTGTATCAGCCAGCAGATGTGGTTTTCTTGAAGGTTGAGGAGTCTTTGGTTCTGTGACAACTTTTAAGAACATTTTTGTAAGATGATTATCGTTTTAACTATACTTGAAAAAACAACCCAAAGTGAAGTCACACTCTGTCGAGTGCTAAGCATTTTCAAAGATCTTGACAGAAAGCACATCACATTTTAAAAAGCTTAAACTTACAACATAAGAAGAAGACAGACACAGAACAGAGAGCACAGGAAAGTGACCTGCTGAAAGCATCTTTAAATACCTGTCAGTGGAAGAGCTTCAGCCTTTGGAGGGGGAACCTTTCGAGCAGTTGGTTGAACTGTTGGTTCCTCAGGTCTTGGAACATCTTTCACTTAACAAAACATGACGTAAGGTTTAACCCAACAGGTAAGCTAACATGGAATCAAAGACAACACTCTGAACGAGTGAAAGAGGATCTAAGAGGAGGAGTGACTAAAGATACCAAAAGATGGTGAACCAGTACCTTTAGCAGAGAACTGCTCCGGGGCTGAGGGAGGAACCTTAGCTGTAGCTGGCTGAACTATGGGTTCCTCAGGTCTCTGTAGTTCTGGTGCTTTAAAGAGCATTGAACAGAGTGAACACTGGTTAGGCTGGTAGTCACCATGGTTTAACAAAACCGACCACTCTAACGAGTGTTTCACTCAAAGAAAACTACCAACCTGACAACATAAAACACACAACAGGGACTGAAGACCAGTCAAATGACATGACAAATCAAAGATCAGGAAGAATGAAAACACACTGTCTGTCCTGTACCTGTTCTCACCCTGTCTTCAGTCTGTGCTGGAGTGATCCTGGCAGTAGTCGGCAGAACTATGGCTTCCTCTGATTTGGCTTTTTCTTTTGGAGAAGAGTTAAAGTTTTCACTTTTCTTATTATTATAAATCAGTCTGTTTAAGACAAGCTGTGTGAGCTGCACTCATTACACACCACAGCTCAGTCCTAAAGTTAGTGAATAAAGAAAACGGAACCACAACACCACAAAACCATGTGCTGTCAACTTTAGCAGACTATGTTAAAAGATCCAGCTGAAGAGGTTAGATATGAAGAAGTTCTTTAAAACAAGGTGTGAGTTATACATTCAGATCACAACAACATGAGACAAATGTCAAGAAAGACATTCATTTAAAGGGAAAGACATTAAAATAAAGAGAATGTCTTTCCAGGTGAGAAGAAAGGGTCTAGTACTTTACCTTTCGGTGCCCCTGGTGCTCTCCTGGCAGCTTCTTCCCTCGCATCTCGAGGTGTCATTTCGGACACTGTTGGTTCAGGTGCTGCTGCCTTCTGAGGTGCTACCTTAGCCTCATCAGGAACTATTTTTGGCTCCTCAGAGGTGACCTTTCTAGGAAAAGTCACTGTCTCCTGTTCGGGTGGTCTGAAGAAAGCTGAAGGCTCTTCAAGTTTGAAAGAGAAATATGACTTTGAGTGAGTTGACAAAGAGCAGGAGACACAAGCTTCAAGAGTTCAGGAAGCAAGAGAGGATAAGAGGAGACATGGAACAAGAACAGAGAAGAGAAGAACAGACGCACAGACAGCAAAGAAAACAATGTTTTCATGTGTTATAACATAGCTGAACACAACAGAGACAGATTCAGAGAAAACTTTAAGGACAACAGGGGAAAGAACAAAGAGTTTATACAGGAAGAGAGAAGAATGTGACACATTGAACACATAATTTAAAAAGACACAAAAGTTTACATTATTTTCAAACTTTCAAGTAAAAGTGCGTCAAAGATGACTGATGTTAACTGTTCAGTTCAGATATCAGAAAGTGTGGACATAATAAAATAGTAATAAAAGTGAAATCTACTTTAAAATCTTTATTTTAAAAGGTAACTTTTTTGTACAACGTTACAGCTTCATCTCTTTCTTAAATGTTCAGTGTGAAGAGTTTGAGCCGTGTCGACTCTCTAAGAGAAGAATCAGTCGTTGAGTTTACCTGATGGGGTCGGAGCTCCTTCTTGCCAAGCTTGATCAGCAAATGTCACCTCCCCATGCGGTCTCTTTGCGTCAGATACTTTAAAATATGATTATAAGGTTTAGTTTTCTGACCAAGAAAAAAGCTAAACATCAAGAATTTTCATTTTAAGAGAAACAGAAATAGACGAGGAAAGAGAGAGACAGGAGAACAAAGAAATGTCAGAGAGCACACAGAGACATTGATAAGAAAAGATGACAGACAGATGGAGAAATAGACAGACGGAGAAATAGACAGACGGAGAAACAGACAGACGGAGAAACAGACGGAAAAACAGGGAGACAGGGATACAGACAGACAGGAGGCAGGGAGATATATTTCAGATACCTTTGGAGGAAGCTGAATCTGCATCCCAAGAAGGTTTCTCACCATATCTCCCGTAACCTTCAGGAGCTTTGAAAGATCAGGAAAGTTCACATTAAAACTGTGATGAGTCAATTCCACATAAAATCTATGCTACAGAAAGCTCAAGTGAGGGTTAATAAGAGCACAAAAGAGGTGAACTGAAACAAGAGGCACAAGAACAAGAGGGATTAGACACTGAGAACGTACAGATGACATGAAAGGATGATCTACGACAGCTTAAGTGCAGAATTGTAGAATCTAAGCTCTGCAGAAGAAAAGCATCTAAAAGCTGCCAAAGCGCTCAGCGTGAAAAATGAGAAGACGCACAAACAATGCAGAGAGCAGAGGCCGTTCTGATCAGCAGCTTTACTCTGCTGCAGCCACAAGCTTTATACTTCAGCCATCTAACAGCCAGTTTGCCTTTCTCTAAACAAAACAGTGTCTTATACCTTCGGGGACTCCTTCTCTTCTATCAAACTCTGTCCTTTCAATTATTTCTTCAACAGGTTTTCTCTCTTCTGGTGAGGAAAAAAAAGTGGACTGAGACAAAAACAGGCTGACTGACATGTTTGGTTTATCACAGATCTTTAATTATCTGCAGTGTTTAAGGAGAGAGGTGAGATCCTGCTGATAAACATCGGCAAATAAAGGAACATGAAGATGATGACAAAGACAGACAGCAGTGACACATAGTTAAAGACACAGATAGAGTTGGGATGTGTGATGAAACAGACAGGTGCTGGTACCTGTGGTGGAGTATTGAACAGAAACCACCTCCTCTTCAACCGTCAGACTCTGAAAAGCTACAGCGGATCGTTGAAGAATAATCAGCTGTTAGACTTCAGCTCGTATGATTCATCACGACACATGTGAACCATGTGCAGAGGAGGATCTGCTCAGACACTCACCAGAAACCCGAGTTCATCTCTGCTGATTTAAGGATTTTAATCTCAGAGTTTAAACATCAAATATCTGAGTTTATCCAAATTTATCTAAGTTCATGATCTAAAAGCTCTGCGATACAATTCAAGACTCAAACTAAGACAAATTCAGATGAATCTGAGATGAATCCTCCTCTGGACATATGTCTCAGTGCAGTGATGTTTTGAATATATTTAAAGAATGTGATTGGATGAAATCCCGGAGGTGTTACTATTAGGAGGGAGGACGGTTTAATCAGTCACACGGTTATTTAGGATGAAATCATGGAGGTTAATCTTTGGGATGGGAGAAGGAACGTTTCTGTATTAATACTGATGGATGAAGTACAAAAAATGGAGTCACATTTTCTTCACGCAAAATAGTAATACAGTTTGATATTAGTTTTTATTTGTACCTTCCACTTGTGTTCTCTCTTCAAAGTGATAAAACTCTGCAGAATCTTATTGAAGAGAGAACAAAAAAAATGAATGAGTAAGTTTTTGGTTTAAGAGTTCTTGTTGGGTTTGTTGGAGAGAAACTGTCCCAGACTCACCTCGAACAACCATGGTAGAGGTTTCTGGGACATAAACTGCTCTGTCAGGAACGTCTGAAGGCGTAGTCAAAGAGAACCAGAAGATACTTTTGTTTTTTTTCGCAGTAAAACTTTAAAAACGTTCCAAGTCACGGAGAAGGTGTAAAAATATAAATTATGGGGCTCAAAGTTGATGTTTGTCTCAGGAAAATGACTATTAGAGGTTTAGTTTTGAAATACTCACCCTGAGGAACCCTTCCTAACCCAATCTCTGTGAAAGGACAGGGTACAAATGTTATTTTCTCTGTTTCTCTCATGTTAAGGTCATGGACTTCAGCTGTATGATGAACTGTACCGACCTTTGCCTGAAAGGTAAAGCTCAGCAGTGCTTCGAGTTTCTCCCGTTGGCTCCAGACGAGCGATCACTGAGTACACGCCTGACGAGTAGGGACATTAATGTCATTAATGCTAGTTATCACTTCTCTACGTGATTGGGTAAGGATCAATTTTAGAGCTGGAATCAGGTCAAAGCAGGAAGTGAACTGATATTCATCTGCTTTTCTTTGTACTGCAGCATTAACTATCATTGTGACAAACCTTCATCCTTTGGCGTTACATTGCGGATGGTCATAAAGTGGCGCCGGCCCTCCGTCCTGAAGTTATATTTGGGGCTCTCTTTGAGCTCCCATGAGTCTTTGTACCAAGTCACAGTGGCGTTGTCGAAGGCCAACTCACATTCAAAGGTGGCAGCGGGGCGTTCATTGACCTCTATACTTCGGATACTTTTAGTGAACTGAATTTGTTCTGCTAAAACCAGACAATCAGAGTTACCGTCCGATCCGACATCATAAGATACCTGTTAGTGTGAAGTTTGCATTCTTTACTGATTTGATGTAATTCTTTTTGGATTGTGCTCCTGTTTGGAGACTTTGGATTTAGTACGTCAGACACAAGACAAGAAACAGAAATCCACAGAACATAGAAATTAACTCATCAGATGTGAGCCAACAAGTTCAAAGAGGTCAGTTCAGGTTTTGTTAGTCTGGACATAAACTTCTTACCTGTTCTGTAAGCAGCTCCTGATAATACAACAAAGGACAGGTTAGAGACGGACACACAGGCGTCCATCAGACAGGACAGGAAGTTAAACTGCCCTTACCTGTTACGGTGAGCTTGGCATTGGAGATGTGAGGTCCACACACCACACGGAAATTGCCCTGATCTTTGGACATGCAGTTCTTGACCCTGAGCCAGTGGCGGTCGCCAACACTGCTGATCTCGTACTTGTCGCTATTCTCCAGTTTATGAGTGCCTTTATACCAGGTGAGCGTGATCTCTGGATAGTTGATGCGGATGCGGCACTCGAAGGTGGCGGTCTGATTCTCAGCTGCTGTCTGATCAGTGATGTCCTCCAGCACAGAGACGGGCTGAGGATGTAACACAAGCTTTAACCCTCACATGTCAGTGTGGACAGTTGATATCAGGTCTAGTAGAACTTAAATTCAAACAGATTATCAAAATAATGAAATCTTGGATTAAAACAGAGAATCCTGTAAAACATTTATACTGAAGCACTTTCCCTCCTGTCGTCTTTAAACTGTTTATTTAGTGTTTTCTGTTACCTCTGTACCGGCACGTCCCTCCAACTGTGTGATGAGACGCGCCATGTCCTCCTCTTCAACCCGACCGCCATGTTCCACGCCCTGTAGAACAATACCAACCAGAGCTCAGCAGAGATTAAGTCTTTACATGTAACATGCGACTTCCTCATGAATTGAAACTTTCACTGAAAATGAATCAATGAACGTTTGGTAAAGTACACACCAAGTTCTCTCATTATTACTGAATGTAAACATTTATCTGTTCAGCAAAACTTAAGCAAACCAAGTTTTGAACCCCTCCATAGATTCACTGCATGGATTTCTATTTTTTACCACTTTTCCAGTCGCCATCTCCTTCTCCCTCTTCAGGAACTCGATGGCCTGCAGGATGGCACGGTAGTCGTGGATGCCGTGCTCAGTCAGGATCCTCTCGTAATCTTTGGGGTCATGGCCTCTGAGCAGCTCCACAATATCGATGTCTCCCTCCTTCTTTGGACTCTTCTGCTTTGAGGGGGTCCTGATACAGATCACACAGACTGTAAGAGGGAGGTTCACAGGTAGAGACGTCAATAAACCAGTCCAACAACCACATCTTACTTCTTCAGCCTTGTCCTGATATCTCCAAGTCCTTCCATTTCCTCCTTCTTGGTGACCTCAATGTCAGCGCTGCACTCAATCTCTCCGTGTTTGTTAGTGGCCACACATCTGTATGAACCAGAGTCGGACTTGGTCACCTCTCTGATCTCCATCTTGGCATCCTGGCCCTTGTGCTCAATAGTGATACGACCACCAGGAGTGATCTGCCTCCATTTGCCCTTCATCCACTTTACACTGGGGATTGGATCCCCTCCAATCTTGGCAATGAAGGTTGCAGTGCCCTCTGCAAACACAACACAGACAGACATGAAGCTCCACGTTGAAAGATTCAGTGAACAGACACAAGACTCATAAGTCTGGTTCACTTACTCTCAGTGACAGAAACGCTTTTGGGTTCCTCAATGAAGTAAAGGTTGTCAAGTCTCTTGACGGGGGTGGGAGCAGCTGGGGCGGCAGCCTCGGCAGGGGCAGGCTTGGCTCCTGTTTCTGAAAAAAGGAATGATGGAGATGAGTTCCATGTTTGCAGACACCAAGAAGCTCAATGTGAGTCTCCAGACTGGATTTACATCAAACGGCTGATTTTTCCAATAAATATAATAATCCTAGTGTAGCTCCAATAAACATTCCTGATAACAAAAGGCTTACCTCTCACAGTGACCCTGCACTTGCAGAAGTTGCTGCCGTTTGCATTGCTTGCCTTGCAGAGATAATCCCCAGCATCACTCTGAGATGCCGAGCTCACCTCCAGACAGGCTGTCCCACCAACAAATGTAATGTTAGTGTTTCCACTGGACTTCAGCTCCCTCCTGTCCTTCATCCACTGGATGGTCATAGGAGAAGAGCCAGTGACGTGGCATTTGATGCTCAGCTTCTCACCCTGGCTTACTGTCACCGGCTCCAGAGGGATGTCGAACCTCGGAGCCTGGCCGCTTTCTGAAAGAGCAAAGGCAGAATGGCTACAAACCCTGCTTAACCATTATTATTATAATGAAATCAAACTAACTGATGCGTGCTGTGAGACTGATTCAGACCTTCTTGGATCTCAGTTTAAGCAGCTGCATTAAGAGACAGTTGGGTCAGGTTTTTTTTGGTTTTACCTAAAGATGAGTTTACCTTCACAGGTACAGTCTACAACATGTCCTACAGTCATTTGGGGTATAAGAGAACACCTGGGATCAAGGAAGAGGATAAAGCAACATACCTGAGATGGTGAGAGACACCTGACATGAAGCTTCTCCGGCTTCATTTGAGGCTGTGCAGGTGTACACACCAGTGTCGTAGGTGGAGGAGTCTCTGAGACACAGCACAACCATGTTGCTCTTGAAGCTGATATCGTATTTGTCAGAGGCATAGATTTGGTTGTTGTCCTTGAACCAGGAAATGGTTAAAGGCTGAGAGCCTGACACCCGACCCTCCATCTTCACCACTTTACCCGTAGAATCCACAATGGACTCGGAGGGCTTCCTGGTGAAGTTTGGAGGCACTTTACGTTCTGTTTTTGGGGGACAAAGTGAAGGCAATCAGGCACAGTTCTGACATTCAAATGTAAGGCCAGCGGGCCTTGACCTTTGGTAAAACAGTGAGCCACAGCACGAGAGACGACATAAAACAACCTGCAACACTACTCAACACACAGAGTATCCACACTTTGACAGTTACTCTGACTTGGAGATGAACACCCTTTAAAGCAAGCAAATATTTAATGACCCAGCCATTACACTATGAAAAATTATCCCAGGGACCTTTAAGACATCATTCAATACGTTTCTTTCCAAACCAATCCACATACAGGATCAGGACTAGAACCATCCCTAAACAACAGAGTGTGATCGAGACTTTTGAAATGTTATATACCAATGAGTGAATAACCACAGGAACCAGAACTACAGTCAGGGTTAGTGTTAGTACATGTTGATGTGTTACCTAATTTAACATGAGCATGGCAAGTAGCAGTTCCCTCAGCATTGGAAATTTCACATGTGTATTTTCCAGCAGCTGTGGGTCTGTCGCTGTAGAGGACCTCTAAAACACAGGAGGAGTCGCTGGTTTTGACGTTGTACTGGTAAGAAGCCCAGATCAGTTTCTCGTCCTTCTTCCACGTCACGAACACCCTCTGACTGCCAGTGTAAGTGCACTCCAGCCTCAAGGGTTTGCCCAGCTCTTGGCACACATCCTCCAGTTTCTTGACAAATTGAACGGATTCTGAGAGAAGCAATGTTGACATCAGTCATGGAAACCAAAGAGCTCGACATGCTGAGAACGAGAGTGTGTGACCGCGCAATATCCAAAGGAATCTGCGGCTGTTCACATGCGCAGAAGGAGGAGCTATGTGATTGGACGAACCTTTACCTGTACACGGAGGTACGACAGGCAGTGGAAAAGCTATGTGCTTGAGGTCTAGAAGTTACCATTATCCACTTCATGCAGGAAATGAACGATGCACACCACAAGTACTGTTGGTTCTTGTTACCTAGTTTGACATAAGCATGGCAGACATCAGAGCCTTCCGAGTTGGAAATTTCGCAAGTGTATCTTCCCTTAGCCTCTTCTCTGTCACTGTTGAGGACATCCAGCACGCAGCTGCAGTCTGTGGTCTTGACGTTGTACTTATAAGAGGCCCAGATTGGTCTCCCGTCTTTCTTCCAGGTCACATTCACACGCTGGCTACCGGTGAAAGCAACCCTAAGTGTCAGCGGTTTGCCGACTCTGAACGTGGTGTTTTCCAGCTTCCTGATGAAGCGTGCAGGCTCTGTGAGAAGCAGTGAGGGCTGTTAGATGTCAACGGAATGACAAGCAAGCAAAAGCAAACTTAAGCTTTCAACATTATTCAGTGATTAAAGCAAACTAGTCTACGTGAGCCTGTAGTGAGTGTGTTGTGAGCTGAAACAGGTCCTACTCCAGAGAGCTTTTTAACTATCAGCTGCAGCTGTTTCACAAGTTGAGCTGTGTCTGGAGTAGGATGCAGCGTGTGCTTTCTTTGCTTTGAGGACTAGTGTTAGTGAGAGAAGACTGTGCTGTGGAGAGTTGTAGATGCGATACCTTTCTTCTTGCTTTTACGAACGACATACGCGTCACAGACAGCCGAACCTTCTGCATTAGTTACTTGACAAGAATAAAGCCCGGCTGCTTCTTCTCTGTCACTATTGAGCACTTCCAAAATACATGAACTATCCGTGGTCTTGACGTTGTACTTGTATGATGCCCAGATCGGCTTGCCGTCCTTTGTCCAGCTGACGTGCACACGCTGACTGCCAGTGTATGTGCAAGAGAGACACAATGGATCACCCAGACTGTACGGTGTGTCTTCAAGCTTTTTGACAAAGCGCACAGGTTCTGAGAGAGGCAACAGCAGTGTTAGTCATGACAATCAGCCTGAACTGTTGGCTAACTAGTGAGTAAGTCTGTTAGGATGTAGTTACCTAGTCTGACATAAGCGTGACACATAGCAGAGCTACGAGGATTGGATATTTCACAGGAATATTTTCCAGCAGCCTCTTCTCTGTCGCTGTTGAGAACCTCCAGCACACAGGAGTCATTTGTGGTCTTCACGTTGTACTTATATGAAGCCCAAATAGGCTTGCCGTCTTTGGTCCAGGTCACACGCACATGCTGGCTGCCTGTGAATGTGACCTGGAGCCTCAGAGGCTGTCCAACCCTAAAGGTCATGTCCTCCAGCTTTTTCACAAAGCGCACAGGTTCTAGGAAAAGCAAGGATGTCGGTCAATAGCTGTTAATAATTATTATATAGGATAAGAAATGTTATATGAAAATAGAAGTGGCAGAGGCTCTATAAGGATAAAAATGAGGCTCATTTTCATTTAACTAAAATTTGGAACAAAAAATATCCTTTCAAAGCAGGATTATTCACTTAATAAAGTATTCACAACAAATGTTCAAAATCAGTTTTTATAATTATTTTTTTAAAGGTTCAACACAGGATGATTATTTGTTGTTATTATGCATTATTATTTGGTGATAAAAACATTATAAAGCAGAGAAATGAGCCCTCATTTTGAACCCTGAGTTAAATGTTTTACCTAGTTTGACCTGAGCAGAGCAGAAGGCTGTGTTTTCAGAGTTAGACACCTCACAGGAGTATCTGCCAGCTGCTTCCAGCCGGTCACTGTTGAGGACCTCTAAGACAGAGGAATTATCGGTGGTCTTAACATTGTATTTGTAAGAAGCCCAGATCGGTTTGTCGTCCTTTCTCCAGCTCACATAGACTCGGGGGCTGGCACTGAACCCACAGTACAGAGTCAGGGGCTGGCCCAGTCTGAAAGTGGTGTCTTCCAGCTCTTTAATAAAGCGCACAGGTTCTAAAAGAAGCAATGCTGATGTTAGTGTTTGCTTTTTGTTACAGTAGGCAAACCAGAAAGGTTTGATTGGCAGAGGATTTGCTAAAATTCAAAAAAAATTTCTCATTTTTGAATCATGTGGTGCATGTGTTAGTGCAGTTACCTATCTTAACCAAAGCATGGCAGGTGTCAGTGCCCTCTGAATTGGAAACTATGCATGAGTATTTCCCAACGGCCTCCGGTCTGTCACTGTTGAGAACCTCCAGGGTGCTGGTGAAGTTAGTAGTTTTGACGTTATATTTGTACGAAGCCCAGATGGGTTTGCCGTCCTTCATCCAGCTGACATGAATCCTCTGGCTACCGGTGAACTGGCAATCCAGCATCAGAGGGTGGCCGATTTTATAGTAGGTGTTCCTCAGTTTTCTCACAAAGCGAGCAGGCTCTAAAAGATCAGTTGGTCAAAGTGGTGTTAGATTGCGTGAGCAGTGGTGTTTAGGGTTTGAAGGAAGATGGTTAATTTGTGGTGCAACAGTGTGTACAGTAAGTGACATTGAAACCTGTGTTACCTAGTTTGACATTAGCATGACAGACATCTTTTCCTGCAGCGTTAGAAATTTCGCACGAGTATTTCCCAACAGCCTCCTCTCTGTCGCTGTTGAGCACCTCTAGGATGCAGGTGTCTTTGGTGGTCTTGACGTTGTACTTGTATGATGCCCAGATAAGTTTGCCGTCCTTCTTCCAGGTTACGTTGATCCTCTGGCTTCCAGTGTACATGCATTTGAGGGTCAGAGGTTCACGGAGTCTGAAACATGTGTCTTCCAGCTTTCGGACGAAGCGAGCTGGCTCTAAGAGGAGTAATGGTAAGGTTAGTAGCATGTATGCTAGCAGGAGAGTATTAGTCCCTACTGAGTGATTAGTTTACCTCTACATTACAAGAAAGCAATCAGTGCCTACTAAACAGCAGACAGCCCACTTAACTGATGAATTGAAAGCAAGTGGCATGTTAAGAGTTTGCGGTTTACCTAGGCTCACACGAGCATGGCAGATGTCAGTTCCCACTCCGTTGGAAATTTCGCAGCTGTACATCCCGGCTGCCTCAGGCCTGTCGCTGTTCAGAACATCCAGAACACACAGCGAATCTGTAGTTTTGACATTGTACTTATACGAAGCCCAAATCAGCTTGCCATCCTTCTTCCATGTGACGTAGACTCTCTGGCTTCCCGTGTACGAACAGGACAATTTCAGCGGCTGACCGACTAAGAAAGTAGTGTCTTCCAGCTTCTTGACAAAGCGCACAGGTTCTGAGAGAAGCAATGTTAATGTTAGAAATGTGCCAGTTGTTAAGTTGCCATGCATTTTTAAGCTTCTATGCCAAAACTAATTGTAGCTATCATGAATGAACTATGCATCTTATCAAAACACTGAGAAAATTAAAAGAACAAAACTGCACAAATACTTTCTTAAGAGTAGATGGTTGTAATGGAGGAATGATGATATGTGATAAGAAAAGAGTATGAGTCACTTTCTCTGAGGAGAGGAAACTTTACCTTTGAAGGACAACCTGTTCAGAGTTTAACTGAATTATCTTTCATTAATAACAGGTTCTACGAACAAAAAGAAAGGTATGGAAAACGAGCATCACCTTGTACCACCACATTAAAACTGGCTGAGGCTGAACCGACCCGGTTCTCCGCCTGGCAGATGTATTCGCCGTGATCAAACTTGGTTGTTTTGGCCAGTTTCAAAGTAGCAACACCGTTTGAGAAGTCCATTGAGCAAACGTTGGACTTGCGCAGCTTTCCGTCACCTTGGAACCAGGCGACAGAGATGTCTGGAGTTCCTGCGATACGGCATTTCAGGGTAACTGCATCACCCACGGTAACCTCTACTGGCTCCATCTTTTCAACAAAGTGAGGTCGTTCTAAAGTGAAAGATGGTGATGATGATGGTTTAGTGTAAGCTGTGGTTTTGAGTTTTGCATAAATGAATGAATTAATGAATGAATGAGCAACTGAGGATTATTCAACTGAAACAACTTCACTAAGAAGATGAACATGCACAGGTTCAGTTTACCTAGGATTGACACTTGTGCTTCACATCTGTCACTTCCAACTCCGTTGTCAACTTCGCAAAAGTATCTACCAGCTGCCTCGAGCCTGTCGGAGTTAAGAACCTCCAGGATACAGGAGGTGTCTGTGGTGATCACATTGTACTGATAAGAGGCCCAGACGGGTTTACCGTCCTTCTTCCAGGCTACATTAACCCTTGGAGTTCCAGCAAACTTGACTTCGAGCCTCAGTGGTTTCCCCTTTTCAGAGGAAACATCCTTCAGCTTCTTCACAAAGTGGACTGGTTCTGAGAGAGGTAATTCCAGGATCAGTTACATCACATATATTTCTAAGAACTGCAGAGATGTTCAAAAAAGAGAAATCTATCATGCTAACAAACCTTTTACGAAAAGATTAACCGGACAGCTTTCCTTCCCTGCATTGTTAATGATCTGACAGGTGTACTCTCCTGCATGGGACTTTTCTACTTTATGAAGCACCAAAGTAGCGACGTCATTCTTCAGGGAGATCTCACAGCCTTTCCCATGCAGCATTTCTTTGGCTCCTCTGAACCATTTGACCTTCAGCGGAACAGTGCCTTTCACTTTAGCTGAGAAAGTCACATTTTTGCCGGGCAATGTTTCCTTTGCTTCAGGTGTCTCCAAGAAATATGGAGGCTCTGGATGTAGATAAAGAGAGGGGGTCATAAACTTTGTTTTGGTGAGCCTGGTCCCATACTAAGGAAAAGATCCTTGAAAGTCTCTCCTCTTGACTTTATACATATCTACTGACCTGTCACGTTCATTGTTGCACTGGTCTCACTGGTTCCTGCAGAGTTGGCAGCCTTACACGTGTATTTGCCTGAATTTGACATCTGAATTGATGGCACTCTGAGTCTGCAGTTATTATCAGAGCAGCTAATGTCATAGCTTGGTCCACTTTTGATCTCCTGGCCGTTGTGGTACCAGGATGTTGTAAGAGGAGTAGAGCCAGAGACTCTACACTCCATCTCACCAGGCTTACCCACGACAAGGTGGGTGTCTCTCAGCTTCCTTATGAAACTTGGTGGAATCACCTTATCTATTGCAAAAAAGAAGATGTTATAGAGTACTCTGGACTATTCTTAATAAAGAGGATCTGAATTCTAGCATGTGCAAAGGGGCCACCAACCTGATACAGAGAGCTTAATTCTGCAAGAGGCTGTACCAACGTTGTTTGTAACCTCTAACTTGTATTCTCCAGCCTCAGCTTTATCAGCTGAGCGGATCTTCAGGGCTGCAACCTTCTTTGTGAAGGACATCTGGTACTTGGCACCAGCAGAGAGCTCTTTGTTATCCTTGAACCACTTTGTCTTCAGTTCTGGTGAGCCACATACTGTGACCTCCAGAGAGGTATTCTCTCCTGACTTCACATTCAAGGACTCTGGGCTGTCCACGATCGCTGCGGGCTCTAGAAATTGGTGAAAGAAATTGAGCTTAAAGAATCCTTACACTATCACTCATGCTAACGTTGAGAAGTTTGGAGTTCTACAAACCTAGAACGGTTACTTGGCAGACAGACTCCACAACTCCGGAGTCACCTCTCAGCTGGCAGGTGTATTTACCAACAGTGGTTGAGTCAGCTTTGGGCACTACTAGGGTGACCACATTATTCTCAAATGTGATCTTCCTGTTGTCCCCATCTCTGAGGATGTGGTCTTTGTCCTGAACCCAGGACACAGTCAAAGGCTCAGAGCCTTTCACTGTAGCTGTGAGAGTCAGCTGCTGACCCATCTTCACTGACTGATCCACCAGTTTCTTGACAAATGCTGGTTGCTCTGAATAACGATGGAAAAATCAAATGTGAGTTGAAGAAGTAACACGAACCCTACGCTCTGAAGAAATGCTCCCTGACTGGGTACAAACCTTTGAGGCTAACAGTTGTACGACAGAATCCAGTTCCAACATTGTTTGAAACTCTGCACTCATAGAGACCAGCATCATCCTGCTCCAGTTTCATGATGTGGAGAGTGCCAGAGCTGGCTTCGCTAACCATCTTATACTTCTTGCTCTCCTTCAGCGGCCTTTTGTCTTTGTACCAGTTAATCTGGAATGGTGGGGTGCCATACACCTCACAATATAGGCTGGCATCTTTCCCTTTGACACCGTCTACTGGGCTAGGTGTTTTAATAAAGGATGGGGCCTCTGGAAAATATATGAAGAAATATTAGCAAAAAGAATATTTTTGGACATCAGGTCTTCACTGCAAGCACGTAAATCCGAAATGTCCACTGGACAGGATTTCTTGGGAGGGTCATGCTCAAAATCAGTCCATGCTTGAGGAATCCATCCAGACGATGAAATAAAACAAAGATAATTAGTGAAGGGATGGAAACATTGCTTCTGTTCATGCTATGACTAGAGTGTCTTAAAATGAGATCATAGACATCAATTCTGAAAAGGTAAGGGAACATCAATCCTGTTCACTGATATTTAGAAAATACATGCCTATAAAAAAAAGAGGTAACACTCAGAGTCATGCTCTTCTACACAACAAAGAAAAGAGGTCAGATCTTTCACAGAATCCAGAGGTGGTGCTGTTGAGTCCATGCTCCAGTTTTCAGAAAAGGTTTCATTGCACTCTCAGGTCAAATCAAATATCACAACTGACATCAAAGGGACTTTCATTCATGCTACAACAACTTCTGAGGGGACACATCCGCAAAAAAAAAACAACGTGTAGCCAGGATAGCTGACCTTGAACTTTCAGAACAGTGCTACAGATTGCACTGCCCGCATCATTACGAGCCTCACAGGTGTAGACACCATTATCCTCAAACTTTGTGGAGAACAGCTGAAGATATGCGGTGGAGTCAACAAACATTGTTTTATAGTTGCCTCCATCGGTTATCTTCTGGTCATTTTTGAACCAGCACATCGTCAGAGACTGGGATGCGACCGCCTTGCATTCGAAACGGTGTCCCTCACACTGCTTCACAAAGGTAGTGGAAGGGAGTTTCAGGACAAACTGAGGAGGCTCTGCAAAGTGAAAAGAAGTCAGGTTATTATCTTCTGCACTATGGAACACCGTGCAAGAGTGTGCCAATCGAGAAAGATGGCAGACAACTGTGAGGACATACAGATATATTTCCTAGAGAGAAAATAATTGTTAAAGAGATCAGGATGAGAAAAGACAATGAAGAAAGAGAAGCTGGGCGAGTGGAGAAAAAAAGCCAGGGTTAATGGCATGGTGACAGTGATGGTAATGGACAAAAAAAAAGAACAGTCCAACCTTTCACCAATAAGTGCGCTGCACTTTTCACTGCGCCAGCTTCATTGCTGACTTGGCAAGAATAAATCCCAGACTGCAGGATCCCAACTGAGCAAAGCTGTACAGAGGAGGAATATGTTTCCAGTGTGATCAAACAGGTTGGTCCTCTGATCAGTTCCATATCACCTTTGAACCATTTAACCACAAATGGAGGTGTTCCTTCAAAGACACTTTTGAAGAGTACAGAAGACTTTGGGATAACAGCCTGAGACTCAGGCTCAGCAGTGAATCTTGGCGGCACTAAAACCCATACAAAAAGAACAAGAGGTTACAAGACTGACAGCCTCTGAGTAATAAAATTGGTCAAAGTGATCTCTGAATTCAAACCTTTAGCTGTAAGAACTCCACTGCACAGGCAGCTGCCTGCGCTGTTGGTTACTTTACAAGAATATGTTCCTGTATCAGCACTCTCAGTCAGTTTGAACTCCAGGGAGAGACTGTTTTCAGTCTGCACAAGCTTGTATTTGGAGCTGCTGGTGATCTCTTGTTTCCCTTTGCTCCATTCCACTGTTATTGGAAGAGAACCAGCCACTTGGCACTCCATGGTTATCACTGAACCCAGAACTGCTCGGGTGTTTTTTAATTTCCGAAGGAACATTGGAGGAATTACCTCTTCTGTTTAATGGGTTAAGAGATAAGATATTAGAGTCATAGCAAAAACACCATTCTATGTGTTAGGAATATTAACAATGTTTACAAACCTAAAACAACCAGCATGATTTTACAGCTGCATGCACCCACAGAGTTTCTGGCTTCAAACACAAACTCCCCGCCGTCTTCCAGCTGAGCAGACAGAATGTTTAGACGGCTGAGGTTGTTTGCATAGTAAAGATTGTGTTTCCTGCTTGGTCGGAGCTCTTTGCCATCTTTGGTCCATTTCACAGTTATCTGAGCAGTCCCAGCTACCCTGCACTCAAGAATAACTGGATCCCCACAGGTCACTTTGACTACCTGTGGTTTCTCTGTGATCGTGGGTGGTTCTATAACACCAAAAAAGAGAAGTGAGTGCACTTGTTGCAGTCAGCGCGGGTTAAATGTGAGGCAGAAGCAGTAAAATAGAAGCAGCAGTACCTTGCACTGTGAGGTCAGCAGAGCATTTGTCCTGCCCGGCCTCATTAACGACATAGCATGAGTATTTTCCCATGTGAGATGCTTCACAGACAGGAATACTGAGAGTGGCCTCTTTGTTTTCAAACGTTCTCTCAATCTTTGGATCCTCTGGGATCCAGCTCCCATCTTTTTGCCATTGAACAGATAGAGGCAGGGAACCATCCAAGGTGCAGTGAAAGACCGCCACACCTCCCAGAAGAGTGGAGACATTTTCTATCTTTGTCTGAAATGTTGGAGGGACTGATGCAAAAAGAAGACGTCATTGTAACACCAGTGAACGCATTGCTGTAATCTGAATGGATGTGAGGCAAAAATAATAAAACCAACCTTTCAGAGACAAAGCTGCAAAGCTAGTGCAGCTTCCAACTTCATTTGCTACCAGACATTTGTAAGTACCAACATCTCCTGATTTGCAGTCCTGGATTTTCAAGCTCATGTTATCAGGACTGACAATAACATACTTCTGGCTGGATGTGATTGGCTTCCTATCTTTGAACCATGTGACCTTAAATGGAGCACTTCCTGCCACTTTGCATGCAAACACAGCTGTGGATCCTTTAACAACTTCCTGATCCATCAGCTCTTCGAAAAGAGAAGGTGGCTCTGAAATAAAGAAAGCAGATCTGACTTAACAAACTGTTGATTTTTTTTGGTCCTGTAAAAAATGATCTGATCTTTACTATTCATGAAAGACTTAAGGGGAAACAAACCTTTCACTTCCAGCTCAACAGTGCAACTCTCTGTGCCTGCCTCATTGCAGGCTTCACAGAAGTATTTACCGCTGTCGTTTTCACACACTTCATGAATCTCTAAAGTGGCCACAGAGTCAGAAAATGCCATCCTGTGCTTGTCACTTTGGTGAATCTGAGCTCCATCTCTAAACCAACGCACAGAGATCTCTGGAGTGCCGATTAACTTACACTCAAACACTTTTGTGTCTCCGACTGTTACTACAGACACACCTTCAGGTTTTTCAACAAAATATGGAGGCTCTGGAAAAGAATACACGAGTTACTAAATAATTCTAACCACTAAGAAGTACATAAAACTGGTAATAACGAAAAAAAACAATGATAACCTTTGACAAAGAGGGTGTTCTGGCATGACGTGGAGCCCACATCATTCTTTATCTCACAGATATAGTCTCCAGTGTCCGAGGTTTTGGCAAAGTAGAGCTTCAGTGTGCTTGATGTGTTGCTTTTGAACACAGAGCAGTCAGCACTGGATAAAATCTCTTTCTTGTTTTTAAACCACCTGATAGTTAGTGGTGGTGAGCCAGAGACCAGAACATTAAACTGGACCTTCGATCCAGGCAAAACATCCATGGATTCAGGCTTTTCAAGAATGCATGGTGGTTCTGTTGGTGGAAAATGCTTGTTATCTCCATTACATAAACACAAAACCTTTATCTCAAGAAAGTGCTGAGGATGCAAGAAATCAGTTCTAACCTTTAACACACAAAGTCCCAGAGCACTGAGCAGATCCCGCTTTGTTTTTAGCCATGCAGGTATAACAGCCACTGTCTTCACTCTCAATAGAACTGATTTCCAGGAAAGCAACATTTTCAAAGAATGTGCATTTGTGTTTCTCATCCAAGTGGATCTCTGATCCATCTTTAGACCACTGCACAGTCATTGGAAGGGAACCAGATAAAAGGCACTCCAGATGAACAAACGATCCTCTGATACCTTCCATCTCCTTCAGTGCTCTTGTGAAGGAAGGTTTAAAAATCTGATCTATTCGTACAAAGAAGAACAATGTTTAGGGGGCTGTTTATGTACAACACACAAAAAAAATCAAAGATATGTAAAACAGTGGACAAACTGACCTAAGACAGTCAAAGTTGCTTCACAGGAACTGCAGCCCACTTCATTTGAAACCTCAAAAGTGTAATCCCCACTGTCACTTTTCTCTGTTTTAGGAATCTGAAGCAAGGACTTGGTGTCTGTAGTTCGTATTTTATATCTGTGGCCTGAGGTCAGCTCCTTCCCCGCCTTTATCCATCTGGACTTCAGCGGCTTATTACCTGAGAATCTGCATTCAAGCCTGGCTGGGTCACCTTGCGTTACACTGATTGACTTTGCGTGTTCAGAAATATTTGCTGGCTCTAGGATGACACAATTATCCAACAATGCATTAGCTGCTGCGATGAAAAGGCATCAATGCAACATGAAAGCTGGACAAAAAGCGACAGCATTTAAAACAGATGAGACTCAGATCCTACAAACCTGTCACTACCAGTACCGCTGCACAGCTGCGAGTCCCGGATTTGTTCTTTGCCTGACAGACATATTTCCCACCGTGTGACAACTGAGCATCTTTCAAATTCAACACGGCATTTTTGGTATCAAAGGACATCTTAACATGCTCATCCTCTGTGAGCTCATGATCGTCCTTAATCCAGGTGATAGTCATGGGAAGTGATCCAGATAACATGCATGTCATTGAGATCTCAGATCCCACCATGCAGGACATATCCTCTAGTCTTTGAACAAATGATGGTGGTTCTAGTGGGAGAAAATCATATATCAGAGAGCATGCTGTGGGAAGATTTACACAAACACATCATCTTCTTATGATAACTTTCTGCTTGCTGCTAATAACAGGAACAAGCGCAGTAAAATAGCAACAGGCTATATGGAAAAAAATCATTGTGCCCACATAATGATTGGATATCAGACATGAATCTGTTTTTTGACTAACCTTTCAGAGACACTCGGCAAGAACAAGTTGCCTCCCCAACATCATTTGCAACAGTACACTGGTATGTCCCAGCATCTGCATTCTCACAGTGAGAGATCTGAAGGGTGACAGTATCGTTTTCAACACTGATCATATGCCTGTGGTTGCTCCTGATCAGCTTATCGTTGAGGAAACAGTTTACTTCAAACGGAGGGGATCCTGAAACGGTCCCCTCCAAGATAATTTCAGTTCCCTTTACAACCTCAGCTGATTCAAAAGGTCTCACAAACACTGGGGGCTCTATAACAAAGAGATAATGGATGTTATATTTAAAGAAAACAGAGGGCTGAGTGGGTTCAAATCTAATAAGGACATTCTGGTCCACAGAGTTCATTTAACTGTTCAAAACTTGGGAACTCTGCTTTGTCATTGATCTCCTCAGAAGTGTGCGCCAGCAGTATGTTTGTAAGTAAACTTTAAGGAGTCAAACCAAAACAGAAGTTTCTGACACTTTTTGGACTGAGAAAATTTATGACTCACAAACTTTTCAACCACCTAACTATCAGAACCAAGCTCAGGTATTAAAGGCTGATCATAATTTGCTTTTTGCAATCCCTGGAGTGAGGGTCAGTTTCTTTACAGTCAGCCATCAACCCAGGGTTTTAGTTAGGTTAGGTCATTCCCCAGTAAATAATGAAGGCTGTGGTCCCTTCCCAACAAATAAATACTAAATTAACATGTGACCCTTTTGAAAAAGCAGGATAGAACCACAGCCCAGGGATCTGCAGTGACAGAAGAGGGTAGCCCATCCTGAAGATGTTAAAGAACACTGTGGACCAAATGTTCCTTTCAGTCTCAAAAAACAGGGTAAAGTTTATGAGGAGAAGTAATTCAAGGTTTGACCAACCTTTTACTTTCACTGTGCTGCTGCACTGGTCTCTGCCGGCCTCGCTGGACGCCATGCAGACATATTCTCCACAATCCTCTACAGAGCAGCTTTCTACCTCCAGAGTTGCTATGGAGTTGTCGAATGACATTTTGTGTCTGTCGTCTGGAATAATTTCTTCTCCATTTTTAAACCATGAGATGCTAATAACAGGTGTGCCTTGAACTTTGCAGGACAGCATCAGAGACTGTCCAATTTTCAGGTTCTGAGTAGGCTCGGGTTTGATTGTAAAAGATGGGGCCTCTGTAAATTAACAGTAACATTAAGTTAAAGGAAGAAACATCAATGCAGTGGATTATTTTCTCAAAGGAAAGTCTTAAACAGCACCTTTCACAAAGAGGTCTACAGTGCAATCCACCTTCCCAGCCTCATTGGACACTTGGCACGTGTATTTTGCAGAGTCAGTGGGTTTCACAGAGTGAAGCTCCAAAGAGCTTGAGGAAGCATCTTTCTTTATGAAACACTTCCCCCCTGTGAAAATCTCTTTCTCCTCTCTGAACCATTTAACAACCAGAGGAGCGGATCCTTTAAACGCTGATTTTATGACAACATTTGATCCTGGTGAGGCATCCTGGGATTCAGGTTTCACCGTAAAGACAGGAGGTTCTGCAGTCATTTGGGAAGAAGAAGAGCACACATGCTTAAACCCTATGATACGCCCTACTTAATCAAATATATACCAAATTCTTGCTCAGTCTAAAGTAACTCAACGTCTCTGACCTTTGACGGACAGTGAACCACTTGTCTCTTTTTCTCCAGCATCATTAGAGGCCCGGCATGTATAAACTCCACCATCCGCTTGCTCAAGGCCAGTTACTGTCACAGTTGCTTTGCTTTCACTGAATTCAAGGTTATATTTGGCATCACTGTGTATTTCTTCATTGTCTTTGAACCAGGAAACAACCATCGGCTGAGATCCGGCAACTCTGCATTCCAAGGTAACATTACTACCAAGACTTGCATCAACCTTCTTTAGAGTTTTAGTGAAGGATGGTGGCACAGCACGATCTGTTTGGGAAATACATCCAGCATACATACTGTCATCAAAGGCTAAACCACAAAGCTGTAATCAACTATGTATTCTGGGTTAAACTAACCTATAACACTGACGGAGCAGGAGCATTGATCTTTCCCAACTTTATTGGACACCTCCATTGTGTACTCTGAGGTATCTCCTTTTTCTGCTCTGAGGATCTTTAAAGTGGCAGTGTTCTCTTTCACCACGACTTTGTATTTACTGCCACTGACCAGCTCTTTACCCTCTTTAAACCATTTCACTTTTAGGTCAGGGCTTCCAGAAATTGTGGACTCCAAAGTGGCTGAATCTCCGGCAGTCACACTGATGGATGCTGCTTTCTCTAAGATCCTAGCAGGTTCTATAACACAACACGAGTTTTAGACATTAGAAATACATGTTTTTAAAGTTTGGTTATATATTTCTTGAAATCTGGATTCAGCTCTAACCTTGAATCGTCAGAACAGCTTCACATTTCTGTTGTCCAGCCTCATTTTCAGCCAGGCAAGTATACTTGCCCCCGTACTTCATCTCAAGGGAGGAGAAGGAAATGCTAGCAATGTTGTTTTCAAATGCCATTTTCACATTAGGATCATCATCTCTGAGCAGCTCAGAGTCCTTTAACCATTTGATAGTCATAGGAATGGAGCCTTTAAGGACTCCCTGTAGCTTCACTGTGGTTCCCAGCACTGCCGTAGCACTCTCAATCCTCTTTGAGAACATGGGAGGCTCTGAAATAACAGTAACAGTATGAACAACCACCAAGAGGGCCACAGAAACTTTAACTATGGTTTCAAAGTTTGTCTTCATTTCTCTGTGTTACTAACCTTTTTGCTTTGTTACTGACTTTGAGGTCACTGACCCAACCTCATTGGAAACAACACACTCGTATTCACCAGCATCAGCACTCTCAAAGGAGCGGATCTCAAGGGAGCTAAGGGCACCCTGTGAGACTATGCTGTATTTCTTATCTGATGACAGACGATTCTTATTCTTTCTCCAGGCGACCTCGAAAGGTGCTGAGCCTGCAATCTCACACTCCAGTACAGCTACAGACCCTCTGACCGCCTCTACAGATGGCAACTCCCTTTTGAAAGACGGGGGCTCTAAAGGTGGACATAGAGTGAAGTTAGACAGGCTCCTATTCTGACTGAATACTTGGTGCTGTAATAGAGATTCCTGAATCTACAAACCTTTGACAGTCACTTTAGTACTGCAGCTTTCACTGCCAGAATCATTGAGAACCTCACAGGTGTAGTTTCCGCTGTCACTCAGCGTGACATCCTTTACTTCAAGAGTGGTGAGACCATCCTTCACACTGATATCAAATCTACCACCAGCTGACAGTTTGTTGTTGTTAAAGAACCAGGAGCTGCGAAGTTCAGGGGATCCTTTAATGGGGCACTGCAGCCGTGCAGTGATGCCTTGTTTCCAGACTGTGTTGGCTTCCAGCCTCTTTACAAAGACTGGTGGCTCTGGAGAGGTGCGTGGTTAAAAAAAACGCCACATTGAAGTCAAAGAACACATTGGAAAAAAAAACAGCATTGAAAAAGAAGACATGAGCGAGCACAGCTAGAGCTGTGCTGATGCATTCTGAACTGGACACCACAGTACTGCAGATTTGCAAAGTTTCAAATGCTGCAGCAGACATGACAAATAAGCAGACAGCTCTTACCTTGTACTTTCACTGAAGTGGAGCAAGTTGCACTACCAGCTTCATTTGTCACCGTGCACACATAATTTCCACAATCTTTCAGTGTGGTCTTTAGGATATCAAGACTCACTGTCTTATCCTCAAATGACAGTTTACAGTCTGGAGACTGGTGAACTTTTCTACCATCTCTGGTCCAGGTGACATTTACTCCAGTGTCCTCATCCACCTGGCACTCCAGGTGCAGTGGAGCTCCGACCACTGCAGCGACTGGACCCAGGGGCTTTACAAAGTTGGGCTGATTAATAACATGCAGCTCCATGCTGCTTTCAGCTGTCCCAACATCATTAGACACCCTGCACACATACAGCCCCTTGTCATTGGGCTCCAGTTTGGATATCTCGAGAGTGTGCTTATTCTTTTCACAAAAGGTATGGTAGTGTGTGGGTGCTTGGGGTAAGGGCTGGTTGTCTTTGAACCAGACAACATTGAGTGGAACAGATCCTGATATTACACACTGTATCATTGCCTTTTTCCCCACATACATAGTCTGATGTTCAGGTTTAGTTATAAAGGCAGGAGGACATAGCTCTATAAGAATTCAGAAAAGAGAAACGTATTAGTGGGAAATTGTTATACCCTGTTATTTAACCTTAACCAGAAGTTTCCAGTTACTCAAAAACAACCCCACAGTGTCAAAAAATAAACATATCATAACTAACCAAACAATTCAGAGACCAGCAACCAACAAAAAGGTAAGGTTTCCTTGTAAGAAAAAAAAATAATTACAGCTCTATGTTTGTGCTTCAGTCAACAGAGATCTAAGTTTAAACCCAAGCAGCCAAAAGGAAGAAAGTATCTGATGCTCTTACCTGTCACGCTGAGAGACGCAGAGCATTCGTCACTGCCATGTTGATTAGACGCCTTGCAGGAGTATTCGCCACTGTCCTCCTTGGATGGACTCAGAAGCTCCAGAGAGGAGCTGACAAAGCGGCTGACAATCCTGTATTTGTCACCCTCTTTGATGGGGTGTCCATCTTTGAACCACTTGAAGCTCACATTTGGAGCGTCCTCCGTTTCACATTCAAACTTGGCAGCACTGCCAATGTTGATCTCCACAGGAGCAATTCTGTGCCTGAACACAGGTTTCACTGCATTTTGGAGAAAGGAAAAGATTAAATTAATAAACAAGAAGTCATAAAATGAAAAGTACAGTTTGTTATTTCTACTGCAAGCGGTGATGTGGTGAACCAGGATGGAGAGTGGCGCACACAGTTATCCTGCTGTGGCTGAGGGGTAGAGAAATGGTGGAATTGACTGAAGAGAAAGAATACTGTTAGAGTCGAAGATGAAAAGGAGAGAAAGCATGCAAATAGGAATGGACTGAGATTTAAAGCTGATGGCAAAAATGTGGAGTCAGTGTTTTTTCCTGGGAGAAACAAAGGGATGTGAATGGAGAGCTGTAAATGTGGAAAAATGGGCGACCTTAAAGAAAAGTGAGGATGTCCTTGATGTCCGGTGAAAACCTCAAACTTTCAACTAAAGTTTTACTTCAAAATCAAGCTAAAGATATCTTTCAGGATATTATCTTAAAATATCTGACCCTGGTTTCTATAAAATGTGTCATGTTTGAGGTTTTCAGACAACAGGGTTGAAATGTGTGAGGTTAGTTGATGATGATATCAGAAAATCGTCCATCATCAAACCTCTTGAGACCACAGTGAGTCTTGAAGATGTTGCAGTCCTGCCGGCTTCATTCTCAGCCTCACAGACATACTCTCCTTGGTGCCTCGCCTTCACAACTTTTTCAATCACTAATGTGTGTGTGTCCAGATCTTTACAACACTTGAACTCTTTGCCTGATTTAACCAATTGGCCATTGAAAAACCAGCTGACTCTGGAACTGTGCTTTATGGTGGTAGTAAAAGTAGCCTTGCTATTTTCCTCAGCGTAAACATCCTCCAGAGAATCAATGACAATAGGATAATCTATGAGGCTGTCAGAAGACTCACTGATCATGATCGCCTCTGAAAGGAACTCCTCTCTGCTCTCTTTGTGGATAAAAATCTCCATGTGGTGCTCAACAGGAATCTGACGTGCAGGCAGTGAGGTGGTCACTGCAGCAGTAGCAGCTGTTACTCTCTCTGACTTGACAGTCATGCTGCTCATCTGCACTGACTCACAGATATCAGCCTGGCTCTGAATTGTGGCACTTTGGAAGCAAGCCCTTGCTTCAGTTTTCACAGCTGCAGACTGAGATACAGCAGGAGGAAACCCTACTGCGCTGTCTGCCACCATCACGGTACCCACCACTGTTGACATCAACTCTTTGGAGGGAGTTGAGCTGACCCGCCCTCTCTGAGGTTTATCAATCTGCATGGTACCTGGCTGATCTGATGTACGACTTTGATGCTCATGGAAAACCATGGCGTGCAGAGCTACCTGGAGCTCTGATTTGAGATCAGCTGTCTGGGGGTATTCACCTTCAAATGACAGGGTGATCTCCATAGGGGTCCCTGGTGATGTGATCAGGTATGTATGTGTGGACTGTTTGGGTTCTCTCATGACCTTCACCTCCTGCACCTTAACTGACTCTAACCTCCCCACAATATCAGCCAGTAATATCTGCTGGTCACGGGCCACAGCAGACTGAAGAGCATCTCTGAGCTGATGACGGATGTTCACACTGAAAGGTTTGGGGATCTGAATGACAAAATTGAGCTCTTTAGGAAGCGTCTGAGAGTCCTGAGACTCATGAGCCAACCAAACTTCATTTGGCTGCGTTGTGATGCTGAGAGCTGAGCCTTCAGATTTATGCAGCTCACTTGTCCGCTCTCCCAGTATGACCTGCTTCTCTTCAAGCAGCACCGACCGCTGGACTGACTGGCCTTCCTGGATCTGGACAGCAAAATCCTGCTCAGCGGCTTCTAAGATGGAGCAGCTCTCAGTGGCCACAGCCTTCTCCTCGATGAAGACTGGCTTTTTCGGGATCTTTGGCTCAATCTTGATTTCAGGTTTGAACTTCTCATCAGTCTTAATACTAACAGTGTGACCCTCCTCTAACGTGTGAGTGTCTGTGATGTTTAAAGAATGCATGATGCCCCAGTTATCCTCTTTCTGAACGAGTGCACGCTGCTGCTTGATGTCGCTGCTGAAAGGCGTCTCCTTTGGCAGCTGCATGGGATGGGAGGAGACTGAGAGGATGCTTGGAGGCCTGGGCTCAGTTAGAGGTTTGGACTGCACTCCGGTCACAGAAACTTCCAGATCTTTGTGATAATCTGCTGTGATCTCCCTCCTCTCTTCTGAAGAAGCTGCATGACTTCTTGACTTTTCCTGTTTCTGCGTTGCCACCTGTTGGTCAGGTTTAGTAACTGTAAGAAGGCCTTCCTTTGGTAAAACTGGTATAGACTGCACTGACTGAAGGTATTTTGTTGGGGGTAGCTCTTTCTGTGGCTGAATAGATGAGGAGTCAGTCTTTGCTGAGAACTCAGACGTTGCCTCACACACCACAGTTTGTTGATCCTCCTGAGTCACTGAGTGCAGGATGGTTGGACTCTTCCTTGACTCTGCTTGCTCTGCAGATGGCTTTTCACTGCTGAACCTGCCCTCAGACTGTAAAACATCCTGTTCATGGATTACTTGCAGATTCAGGAGCCTCTCTCCCTCTCGCTGAGGCTGCAGACACATGGAAGATGCTAAACTTGACACCTGTCCTTCTTTTTCATCTTGGAGTTCATATCTCTCTTCAGCAGTTATGGCTGACTTGTAGACCAAGTCTTTGAGCGGGCTGATACTGTCCTGTTCTGGTCTTTGTATTTTAAAGGCTTGCTCCTTGGATAAAGCTACTCTCGTCTCACTCACTGGTGCTACCACTGCTTTAGGCTGCTCTTTGTCACTCACAGGTTGAGTGGCTGAGTCTAAATCTGCCAGCGACTCACAGTGTCTCTCTGTGATCGGCAGGTTTCCCGTAGACTGAGCTGAGTATAAAATCTTGACCCCCTCTGTGACTCTGAAACTCCTCTCTTCCTCCGGCCTGTGGGTGTCCCCCGAAACCTCATCAAGTATAGGAAGACTGGACTCAACCTGGTGACAACTGACAAGCTGCCGGTGTTCTGTCGAAGCCTTCAGCTGCTCTGTAGCATGCTCCATCAAGGCCCCGGCTCTCACTGTGGAGAGGGGTAGGGTCTCCTCGGATGTGGCTGACATGAGTCTCGACGGAAGCTCTTTGGTTAATTCTAACTCTACGATCTCAGGACTAAGGATCCGCTCTGAGTGCTGCTCTGTGATTTTCTGTTTCTCCTGGACAGAAGATAAGAAGGTTGCCAGGTGAAGCTGTTTCACAGGGACTGCTGAGAACTGAGGCGGATGACTGGGGGCCACAGAAACCCTCTCCTGTATCTCATGAGACTGCAGCACTGCTGCCTGGTGGGTTAGCCGCTCTCGATGAAGGGTGGCAGCAGAGATATCAAGCTCTCTGAGGGTGCCTGCCTCCTCACTGGGAATGATCTGCCGGTCTTCAGTACTAATGGTATAAATCATCTGTTCTGATCTTTCGGCTGAAAACCTGGATTCTGTGGTTTGTTCAGTCATGGATATTTTCAGACCTTTAGTTTTGTGAAGCAGTGTGTGTTCCTCCTGAATTTTATCGCTGCACACTAGCAGCTCAGCAGAGCAGGAAGCCTCTCCATACTGGTTTGAGGCCGTGCAGGTGTAAACACCGCTGTGCTCTTGTTTCACACTCTTTAAGTTAATGAAGCCTGATCCATCTGGGTTGTTCACAATGATACAGAACCCACCAGGCTGAATGTGGAAGCTGCCTTTAAGCCACTGAACTTTAGGGAGAGGCTCTCCCGTCACAACGTACCTGAAGAAGGCCTGGCCGCCATCAGACAGCTGAACAGACTCGATACTTTTAGTGAACTCTGGGGCTCTGCCTGTTTGTGCAAAAAGTTTCCTGTCTGCTTTATCCTCCCTGTCCGGCTCCTTCACCTGAACATGCAGGTGAGATTTGCAGGTTGACTTCCCAAAACGATTGCTGACTGTGCACGAGTACTCTCCCTCATATTCTCTTTTAACTTCAGTAATGATCAAGCTGTACTCATCTCGCTCGTGGACGAATTTATACACCGAGGAACTAGTTAGAGTCTGCCCATTGTGAAACCACTGAACAGAGGGCTTAGGGAAACCAGACACTCTGACGGTAAGCTGGGCAGTTTCTCCAACAGTCACAGCTGCTGGAGAAAGTTCACTGAGGAAAACCGGTTTCTCTTTCTTCTTCTCCAGAGTGCTGGAGAAGCGTTTGGACTCAGGCTTAAGTTCAAGTGTTCTAGTTTTATCTGGAAATTTGAGGCCAGTGTAGTATGACTCTTGGGTTTCCTCTTCCACTGTGACGGTTGAGCTAGTGAAAGCTGTATGAAATAGTGACAGCGTAAGAGTGAAGTGAGACACACAAACACAGATCAACAGGCTGAGCTGAAACAGAGAGACTTGCACATCTACTTGTGAGTTTCATTGAGATGATTCTGAAAGAAAACATCCTCATGTAAAGTGTGAAGTTTTTAACCTGTCATTTTTACTTTTAACTTAATTTGAGTGGATTTTTTGAGAGAGCTGACTGAGAATCTAATGTCCAGAAATGTAGACTAAAAGATGCAACTCAAGATTTTGGCAGCTGTTTCTGTCAACAGCGGTTGAAAATAAATTCAGCTGAATGATTTAAACACACTTTTAAACACATTTTTCTTACCAGTATAACCTGAGGAAGAACCCTAAAAACATTTTCTTTGCAGTTTAAAAGAATCAGAAATGAAACAGCTTCCAGAAGAATATTTACCTTTCACTTCCTGCTGAATCAACTGTTCCTTCTGCACCTCTGTAACTGTGAAGACACAAACATTTTTATATTAAAATCACTCCACAAACTGCACATAGAGTCGCATATGGTGCAAGACTGTTAGAATCAGTGACAGGTTGTGGTTTCCCTTTTTTACTTGTTTACATTCGGCATGCTTCCTTTTGCTCTTTAATGTGCATCACTTCTGGCTTTTTGAAAATCTCTCAGTGATGTGAGTTTCCCTCTCTGCCTCCTTAGCATAAAAGGTTAAAACCTCTTTGAGGAAGAGGTGTCACCATGTGAGGAAGTGTGCTTCTGCTGGCTGTGTTGGTGGAAAGTTGTGTGGATGAGTGGAGGGCCAAACAGAGCCCGAGCGAGCAGAAGGACCAAAAGCATGCAGATGCCAACCTTTCATCACTGTGCTGCACTCAGCATCGTCGGCTGAGCTCACATTTTTGCAAGAGTAAGAGCCCCTTTGTCCGGGTCCCAAAGTGTTAGCATTTACACAGCACAAGGGGCCGTCATGTTTCAGAGAGTAAGACACAGAGTCCTCAACATTCAACCGGTTGTAAAGCCAAATGAGAAACCAAGAGGGAGCCCCCTTCATAACGCAATACAAGGAGCCGCCGTCTCTGTTTCTGATCAGCAGCTCAGGGGGAAGTTTGATCAGGAACTCAGGGCAGCTGGAGAGACCTCGCTTGGCATGAGGCAGCACATCAGGGAAATACAGCTGACTGAGGAGGCTGTAAGGTCTCTGGGAAGATGGAGGAGAGGGTCCAGGCTTGTCCACCTCCTGCTTTTCTTGGTTTTGGGGGTCTCTAGGGGTCTCCCTGTCTGCCTGAGACACTGTATGAACAGAATCGGCGGGTATGGGGGTTTCTGCTTTGAGATTTGCTTCTTTGGCTGGGTGAGAATAAAGTTAGGGAGAGTAATTAGGGGTCAGAGTTTATAAGGTTGATGACTTAACACTAAAGGGATTAGTGGTGGGATGGATGGATGAGGTTAGTGAGGCGAAGCTGGAACAGCAGGAAGAAATACTTCATGGATGGTTATTGTATTACAGCCTAACAGGTTACAGTCTAAAAGGAAATCTTTAATACTGGGAGAAGGGACGGAGCAGGAGGAGCAGGTGGAGAGGAGGATGGACCAGATGGAGATTCAACAGATTCATAAAAAAGAAAGATTAACCACCTTCAACAGTGAGCTTGGCAGAGGAGCTGTTCTGGCCATATTGGTTGGCAGCGGTGCAGCGGTACACGCCCTGGTCCGCCATGCCAACACCCTGGATCATCAGGGACAACATCCCCCCTATTTCAGAGCTCCTCACCCGCTCAGTATCCGTCAGACTGCTGCCATTATGTTCCCACACTACGCCGGTGAAGGGCTGCCCGCTGAAGGAGCAGCTGAACTCAGCCATCTCACCACTCTTCACCTGGATATCGCTCATTTCCATCACCAGCTCAGGTCTGGCTGAGAGTCTGATACCAAAGCTGCTCTCAGAGCTCGTCTTCACTGAGTGTTTGCCTTCCAACTGAATCTCAACAGTCCTCCAAGACACAGAGGAGCTTTCAGAGACTGACTCAGAAAACTCAACCCTGTGGTCTGTTTGTCCCACGGACAGAGAGCTGAAACGTTCACTCTGAGTCTCAGCTGCAGAGCTAGCTAAGGCCTCTTTATCTGGGCAGTAAGAAAGAGTAGAAGAATTAGGTCAACACATCATTCTGATGATTTCTTCAGGTTACTTGAGTGCTTGTGTTGTGCCAGGGGTGGAGCGTTGAGGATCAGTCATGATCAGTGAAGGGGTGGACAGTGGCTGGTTTCCACTTTCAATCATGCAAACTTGATCGGAGCCAAACCTCGGAGTAAAAACCAGCTACGGTTTATGTCTGAGTGTGAAGGTGAGGAACCCAGAAAGCAAGATTTCCAGAGTTCATCTCTGTTTATATCATGCTGCATTCCTCCAAAATAAAGTCCTGTGTTTCAGAATAAAGGCATCATTGATGTTAAGAGTTAAAAAAAAGAGACAGACGAGCATCACTGAAGAAAAACCTTTAGGATTATCAGCTGTGATTAAAGTGAGTGTCAGAAAAAAGGTCAACAGGGTTAAGAGTAACATGTTTAACATGCTCATTTTATCAGGTTTTACTGCATTATAATCAAAGAATAAAAGATTTTATGGCTCAGTGGTTACAGAGAGCTGCTGTAAAAATCATTTTTTTATTTAAACCTCAGAGTTTTGTTGTTGTTTTCAAGCCAACAGCATCTTTAGGTTAGCTGTAAAAAGCATCAGTTTGACTCTGAAGTTCAGGACTCATAGCCTCAGCAGGACTCTCAGCATGTGCTGCACTGATAGATAATGAGGCTGACCAACATGTGAGGCTCATATTTCTAAAAACAGCCTCACTGGTCTCATGTCAGATAAGAGGACCAGCACTTTATTAATGGAGCACATGCAGGGCATGCATTTTCATCTGAATCTAACTTTGTGCTTTCCCAAATACTCACCATCAAGAATCAAAGTAGCGGTACATGTAACCATTCCTGCTGAGTTTGTTGCCACACATGAATACTCAGCTTCATGGCTGGGCAGAACTCTGGAAATGTCCAGCTGATAGATGTCCCCATAATGAGACATCTTATAGACGTCTGACTGTCTGATCTCTTTGTCACTACAGAACCAAGACACCTGCAGATCTGAAAAAAACAAAACACAGTCGATATGGTACCAAAGAAGTGTGACTGTTCTTAATTTTATTTTAACACACACTGAGAAGTGGTTTCTACCTTCCCCAGAGATGGTACACTGGAAACGGGCAGGCTGTCCTTCTGCTACCAGGATGTCCCGAATGGGAGCTGAAATTACTGGAGCAGAGAGTCGAGAAACGGTTTCGGCCACTTCAGGAACTGAAAGAGACAAATGCTCAAAAGAATCAACACTCACTCTGAAAGGAGGAAAGTCCAACATGTCAAAACCCTGCAGTGGTTAATCTCTAACTGTACCTTCTACAGTGAGAGGGGCAGAGCTTGTCGCCTCTCCGTAATCATTCCTGGCTTCGCAGCTGTAGACAGCAGCATCCTCAGGGAACACTTCAAGCAGCATCAGAGTGTGCTCCTCTCCATCGTGCAGGCACTTGCACTTGTAGCTGGTGGACAAGGCCTGAGAGTCTTTGTACCACAACACCTGAGGCTGTGGGATGCCACTCACCTGCACTGAGAAGCGCACAGATCTACCTGATGTGGCAGTCTGAGGCTGCATGTGGCGGACAATCTGAGGAGGTTCTGGCACTGCGGACAGAAGAGAGAAGTTTAATTCCAGATCTCGCATGACAGTGAAACGCTGGCAGAGAAGAGTACTGTTAGCCGCCATCGCTAACATCTTTGTGGTAAAGGGTCTCTTACATTTGACGTGGAGGTTCATGGTACTCCTGTTCTTGCCGGCTAAGAAGGTGTACTCTCCGGCATCACTCCTGAAAGTCTCAGAGATAGTAAGGCGGTGCAGCTTCCTAATGGTGGCATAGTTGAACCTCTCCTCCATTGAGAACTGGATCTCTACACCATTCCTCAACCAGCGACCCTCCACCTCCTCCTCGCTAACCTCAAACTCAAAGGTGGCTCTGTGTTTCTCAACAACCTGCAAGAGCAGATCAGGAAGCGGTCAGAATGTGTGACACTTGTGTCACTCGAACCAACAACTTGCTGTAACTGAACATTAATGATAGTTAAACTCACAGTGATGTCTCTACTGGCAGGCTCTGAGATTTTAACGTCACGTCCTTCAACCCCGAGCCGACCCTTTGACATGCTTGATCCAGCCACGGCAGTGTATTCTCCAACATCAGACAGACGGACTGATGGCAGAACCAGGCGGTGCACAAATTTATCTGAGGTCATTTTATACCTGCAGCAGACACAGAAAAAAACACAGAACATTGATACCAATCATTGATGGAGAGATTTCCTTCATTTGTCGGTTTTTGAGACGTCTGTCGAGAAACGTACCTGTCAGACATCTCCAGCTCCTGACCGTCCTTCATCCACATCACCTGGATGTTGGGTTCAGAAACTTCACACTCAAATGTTGCTCTCTTCTTCTCAGTGATCTTCAGGTCCTTCAGGTGTTTGGTGAACTCGACTACACGAGCTGTAAAAGGCACAGATAAAAAAATCTAAAGATTGTCCTTTTTACGAGCAAGTCTGCTGAAGGCCAACATTTTCTTAAAATGGTTAAAGGACACTCTCACCACCATTCTCACCTTCAACATAAAGCTTTGCTGATGTGACGGCAGAGCCGGCCATGAAGGTGTACTCTGCGGAGTCTCCAAAGTGAACATTCCTAATGCTCAGTGTGTGAGTCAGCTGTTTGCAGCGAGCCTGACATCTGTCAGTGGAGCGGATCTCCACCCCGTTCTTCAGCCATTTGTAGGTGACTCCCTCGTAGTTCACGTTCACCTCAAAAGTAATGGTGTCTTTCTCCTGAGCGTTCAGGTTCTCCAGCATGGATGTGATGAGGATGGCTGGGTAATAAAAAATGAATGATTAGCTGAACAAAACTTCAGGGCTTCGGAGCAGTGTGAGCAAATGCAAAACTTACGGCTAACAGTTAGCGTAGCGGAGACTCTGTCGTTCCCGCAGACGAAGGTATACTCTGCAGAGTCCGTCCTGCTGGTGTTCATGATCTTCAGCTGGTGGAGTTTTCCCTGAACCACGATCCTGAACTTCTCGCTCATCTCAATCTCCACGCCGTCTTTCAGCCAGGTGGATGGGACGTTGAAGTGGGAAACTTCACATTCGAATGTGGCCACCTGAGTCTCAGGTACCTGCACACTCTTCAGGGGCTTCGTGACACGCAGGGCTGAGAGAAAGAGGAGAAAATGTTCTTTATACACAGCTCTTTAAGGCTTTGACCTCGTATACAGAGCTGATACAGTAACATACTCTAATAAACAACATTATTAGGTATCCTGAAAGACACTCACACTCTACGAGAAGGCGGGCACTGCACTGGAGGTGTCCCACCATGCAGGTGTACTCTCCCTCTTTGCTGTTGTCCACATCCTGGACGATCAGTTTGTGTGTCTTCTTCTCAGTGAGCATCCTGTAGTGCTCATTGGGTCTCAGCTCCTGGTTGTTGAACATCCACTTCACGGGGAGATCGTCTTCAGAGAGGCCAACTTCAAACGTGGCAGTTGCTCCAAGAAGAGATGTCACATCTTTGGGCTTCTTTAGGATCTTGATGGCTGTGGGAGAGTTGATTTTTATTTTTTGGGGATTTGAAATATTCAACGTGTTGCTTCTATTTTAGTGTAATTGGTGTGCTTACTTTCAACATTCAGCCTGGCGTTTGCGGACAGTTTCCCCAGTTTGAAAGAGTACACAGACTCGTCCTGGGCAGTGCAGTTTTTAATCTTCAGGGTGTGGACCGTGCCTTCGATGGTGATCTCATGTTTGTTGCTAGGCTGGATCTCTACGCCATTCTTGATCCACTGAGCTCCTCTCACATCCTCGTGGGTCAGCTCCAGGCTGAACACTGCCTCCTGAGTCTGGACCACATTCAGGTTCCTGAGAGTCTTCTTGATCTTCACAGCTGTGGAGAAATGTTAACGTTAATGCAGACTTCAGTAATCTGTGGTTAGCAGCTCTTAGCCTGGGAGCTCATTTAGTCATTACTATGCAGAAGTATCTTTTAACAAACCAAAGGAAAATGGTTAAATTTCAAGGAAACCATCCAATCCTCCCTTTGCATTACCTTTTATGATTTCGTGCTTTGATCATGGCAAGAAGGGCCAAATGGAGGATAAGCTAGCTCTCAAGAGTTCATATTTATGTGACATGTTTAGATTACGAAACCAACAGCCTACACTCAAGGGTAGATATAATTATAAAGAATTATATTAGAGTTTTGTTTCACTCCTTTAATCTGGACCTACCCTCCACTTTCAGGGTGGCTGATGTCTTGGAGGTGGCAACCTGATAGGTGTACTCTCCAACATCAGTAGCTTTGGTGATGACGATGACGAGGCGTCTCAATGCGCCATCCACCTCACTGATTGTGTTCTCGTTAAAGTCAAGAGACTGTCCGTCTTTCAGCCACCTGCCCTCAGCAGAGGGGTTGGCAACCTCACACTCCAGCACTGCAGTCTGAGAGTCAGCCACCACCAAGTCATGCAGGGGCCTCTTGATAGCTCCACCTGGTGGAAGGAAAGAGTCAGTTTCGTTATTTGTGTCTGCAGAGCTCATCATGTTCTTAAAATCAATCTGAGGTTGACTCACCTGAAACCGTGAGTGTAGCGCTGCTCATCTTCTCGCCAGCAGCAAACATGTACTCGCCCTCTTCGTCCTTCATGGCGTTCATCACAGTCAGGGTGTGGCGCTTGTTCTTGGACTCCATCTTGTATTTGGGGCTGGCTTTCAGGGGCTGCCTCTTAAAAGTCCAGAAGGCGTCGATGCCGGGGTGAGAAACCTCCACTTCAAAAGTGACATTCTCGGACTCTGAGCACGCCTTGTCCGTCATTGGTTTCACAATCTGGACAGCTGTTGGATTGGATGGAGAGTCAGACACAGAAAACTGAACATACTGACACTCACATCATCACCAAACTCAAGGAAACCAACTATGCATGATTCTGTTTAAGAAGGAGATCTGTCCTTCTGCAGACGACTCACTCTGAACAGTGAACCTGCAGCTGGTGTCAACGCGGCCCACCATCAGTTTGTACTGTCCTTCATCAGAGGCGTAGGTCCTGTTAAAGACCAGACGCTGCTTGGCTCCCTTTGCCACCATTTGAATTCTGTCACTGGAGGTCATGAGTTTGCCGTCGTGGTACCATTTGACAGAGCTTACATCCTGAGCAGAGATCTTAGTCTCCAGGACAGCTTTGGTTCCCTCAATAGCGCTAACGTCTTTCAGTGGGATCAGGACGCCAATAGCTGTAACAGGATAAAGTTAATTTGGGTTATCTCTTTGTGGCATGACAGAAACAAGGGGTGTGTGTGTATGCCTGTGGTGTCTTACTCTGAACGACCAGCTTAGCAGTGGTTGAGATCCCGTGATCAGGAACCACAAAGGAGTACATCCCAAAGTCGTCCTTGTTGGTGTCTTCAATCAGCAGTTTGTGGACTTGTTTGTCAATAACAATGTGAATACGGTTTGAAGCAGAGACTGGCTGCCCGCCCTTCATCCAGCTTCCTTCTACATTCTCTTGGGAGAACTTGACCTCCAGCTGAGCGATGTCGCCCTCGCATACAGTCAGGTCAGTCAGAGGCTGCATCATGGTGACTGGACGCACTGGAACAGGAACATTAACAAGTTAGTAAGTTGACCCTCACAGAATCGGTCTGATCAATGTCATCTTCAGGACTCACATTTCATCTTCAGTGAAGCACTTGTCTTGAACTCTCCCACTTTGAAAGTGTATTTTCCCTGATCCTCCTTCTTGACATCTTTGACGGACAGAGCGTGTCTTCCACGGCGGGAAGTCATGACATATTTACTGCTGGGAGACAGCATCTTTTCCCCAAAGTACCAGGTGCCTTCAGCATCCTCACGAGACACGACACACTCAAACTCTGCGTTGTAAGTCTCGGGAACCTCCGTGCTCTCCAGCTGCTTCACCATCTCCAGTGGGGCTCCTAGCGACAAAAACATACAGCTGATGAGTGACTGGAAACAGCAGGTGAGAAAACAAGCAGACAGCAGACAGCTTCCTCAAAGGAGAAGCTTCAGCCTCTCACACTCAGCATACAGGTTATCATCAACTCACCTTCAACATTCAGCTTTCCAGTTGTGCTGACATCATCATCGACAACCATGCAGGTGAACTCAGCCTCGTCCTTCATGTCGATCATCAGCACAGACAGGAAGTGAACCTTTCTGTCGGAGTGCATCCTGTACTTGTCTCCAGAGAAGATCTCCACGTTGTTCTTCAGCCATTTCACCTTGACAAAAGGCTCGTTGGTTTCACACTCAAAGGTAGCCATGGTGTCCTTCTCCTTTGCGTTGACCTCCTCCAGCTTCTGAGTAAAGGTGATGACTTGTTTCCCTGTAAAGAATTACAACATGAGCTTTACTCAGACTTCAACAGGAAATGATGAGTCACATGTCACATATGAGCGCTCCATACGTTACCTTGCACCAGCAGGAAAGCATGGCTTGAAGTCTCTCCAGCTTTGCTCGTAGCTTTAACCATGATGCTAGCTGAATCTTCCACCCTGACGTTTCTGATCGACAGCTCACACACATGATCCTCAGGCCAGTACCAGTTAACACGGTCAGACTTCTCCAGCTGAACGCCGTTCTTAAACCACTGGCACTCAGGATCTGGTCGTCCTACGACCCTGACCCTGAACTTCACTTCATCGCCCTGAGAGACGGTCTGGCTAGTGATACGCTCCAGGATCTTTGGAGCCTCCATGCTGGCTGACAGCTTGACTCTCTCTGGTTTCAGAGGTTTAGCTGTGACTTTGCGGCGTTCCTCCTCTTTTTTCTTCTCTTCCTCTTCCTTCTCCTTGACGCGGTGCAGCAGCTCCTCCTTTGTTTTCTTCAGGAGATCCTCGTAGGACTCATCCCTCTTACGGGCCTTGAGCTCCACTGCAGTGATGGACTCATAGTAGCCCTCTTCAGTCCTGCGCTTGAACTTGCCCCTCAGCTCCTCTGTCTCCTCAGTGGTTTTCTCATGTTTGATTCTTTGAGCCTTCTTCAGCTTGACCACTTCTTTCAGCTGAGAGTCATCTGCGGGCGCCTCGGCTTTCACCACCTCGAAGGAGACCCTTCCAGGCTCATGAACAGCTTCTGGGCCCTTGGCTTCTGGTGCACGGCGCAGATGGGTTCTGAAGTCTTCTTTCTGCCCAATCTCCAGTTTAACTGTGTGCTCTGTGGTGCCTACGATGTTGTCAGCAACCACTTTCACCTCTCCTGAGTCATAGGATTTGATTTCTGTGATCTCCAGATAATAAATACCATCATAACGAAGTCTGTATCTCTTGCTTTTGCGGATTAGTTGTCCGTTGAGGTACCAGTTCACCTTGGGGGCGGGATAACCGGTCACTCTGCAGCGGAATCGGGCTGTGTCACCCTCCATAACCGTGACTGGTTCAGGGACAAGGACAATCTCGGGTTTGGTTTTCTCAGTTTCCTCTTCAGCTGTGACTCCATAGGGTCCCCCTTCATGAGCCATGCGCTCCATCTCGTCAATTCTGTGAGCTCCAATCCTGCCTTCAGGGAGCTGAGATTCCTCAACAAGACCCTTCTCATCCTTTACCACAAGAGTGGCTGAGGTCTGGTCAGTTCCAAACTTGTTCGTAGCTCTGCAGGTGACAACCCCGCTGTCTCTGGCGTAAGCAGCTTCATAGTCAAGACTGCAGTAACCAAACTCATTGACCATACGCAACCTGTTGGCAGCTGCCAGGGGTTTGCCATCATGCAGCCACTCCACGACCATGGTGGGATCACCAATAGGAGTCAGCCTGCACTCAAAGTGAGCAGGACCAAAGCGCTTCATGCGGACAGAGGTCAGCTTCTTCTTGAACTGAGGTTTCTGCTGCTTCTCTTTGTCGTAAAGGTCGCCCTCCTCCCATTGCTCTTGACCGTATCTCAGGTGTAGGGGCTCCACCTCAGGAGGGGCGATCTCCTTGGCTTTGTAGGTTCCTTTGGGGATAATGAGTTTCCTCTCGGGTTCAGGTTCAGCAAAGTCCACTTCAATATTGACTCTGCAGCGGGTGGTGTCTCTGCCAGCCTTGTTGATGGCTGTAGCTGTGTACCAGGCGCTGTCTGAGCCAACTGCTGAGGGAATCTGAAACTTGGCTTCTCCTCTTGTCCCTTCAACCCTGGAACATGAAATAGTTATGTTAAAATATCTTCAAGACATGGTTTTCTCTCATTTCATGCTTTATGATTATATAGATGCTGATCACTAAATTTAATGAAACATACCTAATGTTTGGGTGCTTGTGAGGAGTGATAATGTCACTGTTTTTAAGCCAGACAATATCAGGCAGGGGGTTTCCAATGGCTTTGACAGCCAGTTCAACCAGAGTGCCCTGCTTTACACTGATATTCTTCAGCTTTTCAATGAACTGTGGGCGCACCAAAGTTTCTTTGGCTGAAAAAGAATAAAACAAACCATTACGTTTTACAGGAGTCACTTTAAATACTCGAGCATTATTTATTCAGTGTCCGAGGTAAGCTTCAGTCTTACCATCAACAGTGAGAGTGACAGAGATTGATGAGCGTCCAGCTCTGTTCTGAGCTACGACGGTCCACTCTCCAGAGTCGTGAGGCATGGCTGGGACGATGATCAGGGACTGGGTACCATCCTCTTTGACAACTATCTTATGGGTGTAGTCACTTACGACTTGTTGTCCTGAAAGCATTACGATGTCAGTTATTATGAGGCCAATGAAACTCCTGGATTAACACTTTCAGATGTTTCTTTACTCACCATTGTGGAACCAGTATGTGTCAGGCATTGGTCTGCCAACGACCTTCAGGTCGAACCTGGCAGTCTGTCCCTCAGAGCATTTGCATGAAGAAGGCTTCATGACGAAAACAGGCTTGTAGAGTCTCTCCAGCTGAGCCTCGTCTGTCTCATCCAGCCTTCTAGCAGGAGAACGTCCAGGAGAACGGCTGGGAGAACGGCCAGGGGAGCGGCTCAGAGAACGAGGAGATGTAGACCTGAGGATGAGGGAAAGTTTTTATTACCCTGGAGTCAACAGCTCTGAATTTAAGAGCACCTCTCAGGTTACTGAAGGAGACTTTACCTGATCCTCTGCATTGCTGGCTGAGGTGTGTATCTCTGAGGGGCTCCAGCAGATGGCTCAACGTAGAGTTTTCCAGAGCTCACAGTGTTTCCTGTCATGTTTGTGGCGAAGGCTGTGTACACACCCTCATCCTCTGGGCGGACCACAGGCAGGCGCAGGCTGGCCCGTCCATCCTGAAGAACCTCCATCTGGTAACGGTCACCAGCCCTAATACGCTGGCCGTCTTTGAACCATGCAATCTGAAAGAGGACAGAATGTCATTGCAGGACCACTTCAGACTACTATAACAGACGCCTTGTTTTTAACGTCATTTACCTTGGGGAGTGGCACTCCGGCCATCTTGCAGTGGAAAGTGACGCCCATTCCTTCCCTGATTCTGTAGTTTTTGACAGATGTGTCAAAGGCCGGCTGCCGGGCCTCCTCAGCAGATACGGTCACAACTGTTTCTCCATCCTCGGTAATAATTTCAGTGTAGGTAATCTGCATAATGCGGAGTTCAATCTCCTGGATGATTCTCTGCTCGATAGCAGAAAGATGGAATTCCTGCAAACAAGAGGAGACATCAGTCAGTCATAAAAATCTGTTAAGTCTCCCGATACACTAACACCCTCCAATCACAACCACTGAAGCACCTACCTGTCCAGATATAATGGTGGTGGTCATCTGCTCCATAGTTGTAACAACAACAGGGGGAACGTCTCCCACTTTGGGCTCCTGAACCACCGCTGTCACTTCAGTCTTAAAGGTAGCTTCCTGTGTCTTCATGTAGGCTTCATATTCCTCTGTTAAAAAAATGACAACACATCTATTGACACTTCTACTCCAGTCTCATCTCCAGTCCACTCTGCACCCCCTCACGCTGAATAATAGCGTACCTTCCTCCAGCAGACTGACGGAGGCTGAGACCTCTCCCAGCTGGTTCTTGGCGAACACGGAGTATTCTCCAGCATCATCAGCAAAGGTCATGGAGATCTCCAGCCTGCATTCTCCACTGTCCTTCTTGTAGGCCACTTTGTATCTGATGGATAGTCATTGGAGGAGGTGAATCCAACTCATCTTTTACCTGCTCTAGAGGCTCACCTTCAAAATCCGACCGTATGTTTGTAAAAAGTCTCCTACCTGTATCCGGTGGTGAGTGGTACTCCACTCTTCTTCCAGATGATGTGCGGTTTGGGGCTACCTCCAACCTGGCAGTCAAACACAACACTTCCTCCCTCCACCAGCTTCTGAATGGTCGGTTTCTTGATGAAGAAGGGAGCAGCAGGAGCGGCATCTGTCTCACTCACCTCCTCTTTGGCTTCTTTGGTTTCTCTGAAAATGAAATTCCTGTTTAAAAACAAGGAGCCAAACAGCATCTGGAGGAATCTCTTCTCGAGTTATATTCAAAAATTGACAAGTACGGTCATCATCAGGTCTCAGAGCCCTGCTTTTTGACTCTGAGACAAGAAGAACAAGTTATTTGTTTATCAGACTAACTTTTGAAATGTTTGATTAACTTACAGTTTCACAGCAGTTTCAACATGTTCAGCAACCTCCTCTCTGCTCTCTATGTCCTCAGACACTGAAGAAAAAACACACGGTGAAAATACGATATGTGAAAGTGTAATCAACAGGACAGCAGTGCAGAAAGGAGAAATGGCTCAGTTGTATCAGTGACAGCAAAGGAACCCCATGGGTTTAAAGGAGTAAATTAAATCCTGTTGGAGGTTTCTTATCTGGTGGTACTGACCCTGAACGAGCAGGTAGCAGGAGGTGCTGACAGTTCCAGCCTCACTTGTGGCTGTGCAGGTGAAGCGTCCGCTGTCTTCAGCAAACGCCTCGCGGATCACCAGCTGGGCGACTCCGCTCTTATATGTAATCTGAAAATCAATAGAGCTCTCAATCTTGTAGTCCTCTCTGAACCACATGATGACGGGTGCGGGATGACCGCTGATCTGGCACTCCAGGGTCACCGACTCGCCCTCTGTCACGTTTGTGTTCTTCAAGCCCTGGAGGAAAAAAAACACAACCTTAGAAAACGCCTCTTCCAAAGAAGACATGGACATGTTTTGTAGTGTTGGGGAGACACTTACAGACACCAGAGTGGGTGGGATCACACCTCCGGCACCAGCTACAGCTGCTACCTCCATTACCTGTTACAAAACAACACATTACTAAGCACACAAGGCTTTTCAACACAAAAAGGTCCAACGTGTTAAATCAATGACAGGGAGACAAGAAAGCAACACTGAGGACAAGACGCAGGAAATGTTACAGGTAAGGACGTGAAAACAAAGAGATGGAGGGAGGCTTGATGGGCTGAAGAGATGAAGATGAGGTTGTCAGTGCTGTGGAGGAGCAAGTCACAGTGTTATTACAGGGTGACGAACACCGGACTGAAACGGAAAGGAAGAAAACCGGACTCAAACTGAACCAAATGAAGGAGAGGCTTCTCAGATTCACACTGTGATCAAATCATGTCTCTATCATACAGAAATCAAATGTTCTGGGAATTTAATACACCCAATGCAATTTGTGTTATCCAGTCAGGAAGATCTTCAGCCTTTCGAGACTCCTTACTGCTAGTTCAGGATAAAGAAACTTTCTCCACCTTCATTTACTCATCAGGTTTTCTCATCCTGTTCAGATCCAGTCGGCTAAACTAGATTACAAACCTGATCTCCCCAGTCCTCATACATTCTCTCCACACCCCCAGAGTACACCACCCCTGTCTGTAACTCAGCACCATATTGACTCTGATATTTCTCAGTCAGGCCTTTAAACGGTGGAGGGATGGGCTCTGGGGTCTCTCTGGCCTCCCCAACACGAGACGGGATGGGAGACTTGACCGGCTTGATGATCTTTCGAGTGGAGGTTGTGGATAACTCTTTCTGCAGAGTGGCGATAGCTGAGCCAGCGATGGAGACCTGACCAACCCACAGAGTAGGAACAGCCACACCATCATCAACAAAGAAAGTGGGTTTGGTTTCAAAGCTTCACCACAGTGCAGGGGGTTCTATGGTACGTTAGTATTATTAACACTAACAGGGTGAAGTGAAGGGACTCTGAGGTAAAGCTGGATTAATAGGGAGGTTCTGCATCATGTTTATTGATTAAGAGTGAAGAAAAAAGGGTTAAAGATGGATTTGTTTTGTTATTTTTGAAAGGAAGTTTTACTTTTTATAGGTTTATAGGTTTGCATTTCAGACAAGCAGTGAAAAACCACAAACCATTCGCCAAACACCTCCATCTCTAAGAGCTATCACGATCTAACATTAGCCAGTTTGGTTAAGAAGACTGCCAACTGTAGCAGTAACTTCAGTATAATCTTTGTCCTGCTCTGTCAGTTTCAGGTGCAGTTGAAGGCTTTAACGTTAACTTCAGGAAGTTTTCACACCAGCAACCTCAGACAAATCACCAAACATAACTTCTGATTTGGAAACAATAAACTGATCATGCCTCTGTACTGAAATAGAAGACTAAATCTATTTTCTAAACGGCTATGTTAAAAGCCTTTAAATGACTTTAAAACTTCAAAATGAAAAACATGAAACTTTTAATAACTGTACAAAGATGGAGCTTCTAAATTTTACCACCTGAGGTGCTAACATATTCTGGCTTTTAATTGTAAAACCTTTCTGTTCCTGTGCTACAGCTAAAAATGACAGGTGGTTTATCCACCGCTGAAAGGATAAATGTACAGCTGAGTTTTTTAAAGGAGGCTTTAGCGAGGGGTCAGTTCTTGTCATACCTGCCAACATTTGGGTTTCAAGAAATGAAAGGAGGCGGAGGTGTGTTTACAAGAGGTGAAATGTGGGAAAGAGGCATTCATCTGAACACAGATGTGTATCTTGATTCATAGAATGGAAACTTTAATTTGTGCAGACAAAACTACAAACTGTGTATATCTGTTTAGGCTGTATGGATGTTTTATAAATACTGAAGGATATTTGGCCATAAAATTCACAACAGAAACGATAAAACGAGTGATGACCCTGGTGTTGGCAGGCATTTTCTGTTAATGTCTAATTTTTTAGTCCAAATGGTTTTTCACTTTAAGTTGTTAATTTTTCCACGCAGGTTATTTTCTGCTGCTTCCCTCATGTTGCCTTTCTTACCTCTGAGCTAGTCTCGCGTTTTGGGACAGAAACTTTAGAAATGGTAAATTGTGGCACTGGGGACGGGGCAGGACCAGTGTCCATCTGGGTGATGGAGATTTCTGTTGCTCTCTGAATCTGGAGTAACCAACAGAGTTCAAAAGAGCGTTACAACCTCAGGATGATTTCAGGAGCTGGAGAAATAGTTGTTATTTATTACTATTAGTAGAACAAATAATCACATGGTTATGAAGAGATGAGACTGACTCAGAGAAATGATCTTAAAGCACTGGCAAATAATTCTGCTCAGTTTTAACTGATGGTTTATGTCGAAACTGTCTGTTCATTTACAGGTGAACGCAGAAAGTCCACTTTTGTCAAAAAAATATAATTTGACACATTTTAAACTGTTGATATTTACCGGTTTTAATGTTCAATGATATTCTTTGTCTCCTTAAAAGATGTAAACAACATTATGGCCTGGACCTGATCAAATTAACTGATGTTGGAGGAATAGAGATAGTTGTGTTGATAGATTTTGTTAAATTTATGTTTGAGGGAGAAATTGTTTGCCAGTACAGAACCAACTACTCCTCATCTGAGTAAAGTCCCTGGTCATGTTTTGGCCTAGCTAACCTGAGGCAGAGCGGGTTCAGGTGTAAACTCCTGAGCAGTGATAAGCATTTGGCCAGCCTGCGCTCCTGTTGTTGTCCAGCCGACTTGATATTGTTGACCAGCAGCCATGGCGGCAGCAGCAGCCTGCTGCTTTAACTCTGCCTCTACAGCCTCAGCTTCCTCTTCAGCTCGACCGCCCTCAGCATGCACGGGCTGGCGGACACGAGCGAGGTCGACGGCAGCCATAACCGTGGCCACTGCCCCGGCTCTTTTCCCTCCCCCAGCCTGGAGACACAACCAGCAGCACATAGATTTCAGGACATCCATGGCAGGACAGGTGTACAGAAACAGGCAGGTGGACAGGGATAGACTGAGACTCTGGATCTCTGATATCAGTATCGTTTCAACACATTAACTGACAGGTCCATGCATTAAGGTCAAAGTTAAGCTCCTTTGGTAAGACAACAAATTAATTAATTATAATAAAAAAATCATTATTTCATAAATTAATTAACCCTTTATTGCCAAACAGACCATACTTGATACATGAGTTTCAAAGACCTCTATCTCATCTACAGTAAAAGCATTTTCATTAAAATCCTGTTTAAAAAAAATAATAAAAACTTTATTCAACCCCTTGAGGATTATCAGTCCACTAGTGGCAGCTGAAGTTTTACTTTATGTTCTTAGGATCCTTGTTTGTATTTTTCTGCGTTGAATGAATACAAATTTACTAAAAGCTTTACAAAAAGTTACTAAAACTGCCCAAATTATCAAATATGATACAAAAATATATCATATACAAAATGATATAGCAGTATTTTTTGTTGATTTTGTTAAAAGGGTTAAAAACATCTCCAAATTAAAATTAGAATCTAAATTAGAATTTTCCTGGCTATTTTTTTAATGGGTCAGGCTTTAAAGGTTTAAATGATGTGGATGATTTATATCAAGAACCACAATGAGTCCAGGAGGTGAGCAAGTCAGAGTCTGAACATAGATTTTTTTTTTTTTGCATGAATTATCATTGAAGCTGAATTGCCTGTTAAAGATTAACCCGCTCACACATGCCAGTCTCTGTAAGAAACGTTAAACACATTACAGATCAATAAATGAGGCTTTGCACGCACACACAAACACACACACACACAGGGATCATGGTCATAGTAAGGCTATAGAGAATCTTCAAGGAGTTCTGAACCTCCATCTGGTCAGAGTCCAGTTAAACTTTAGTTATACTTACTAAAAAACACAAGCGTTGTGACTCTGAAACCACCTGTGTGTGCGTGTGCGTGTGCTCTCCCATAAACATTTCAGGTCATTGTATGAACACATGCTCTGCTGTTTGACATGCAGGAAACCCAACACTGAAACTAGAGGGAGGTCAAAAAAGAGAACATCCTGTTATCAGATTCAAAAAAGAAGTGAAGAAGAACAAAAAAGATGGCGATGGATGAAGAGCTCTCTGGGTTGACATCCTGGTTTCTGCTCACCAGCTGAAGGAAACTCTTCATACAGACGTCACGGCTAAAAAAGCTGAAGATTTCTTTGTGGTTGGAGAAAGAGGAGATGTAGAAACGTCTCTCCAACTGTCAGTGTGTCTCTGAACTCATCTCTATAGATTCTTACAGAGGCATTAGACGTCTGTTATTGTCACACAACATTTCTCTCAGCTTCAGACCCATCTGACCTGCTGTCTAATGAATCTGATTAAAAACTGCTGTTCATGCTGCTGATTGCAGGGAAATAAAATGAAATTCAAAAAGACTGGACGTTAGGGTGAGAAAAAAGTTTTTTGAGCCTTAACTTTCATCTCATTTTTAAAACTGTGGATATATGAAACAATAATACAAATTATAAGCTACATATTACGAGTAAACCTATTTTTAGTGACTGTTTTTCATTAAAATGTTGTAAACTGTATTTAGTGTTAACAGTGATATTTTAACAGTGACACCTGCTGATTTCTGCCTCTCATACTCCTACCATTTGTCATGCACTGTCCTTTTTTTCCTGTCTAATGACATTTATAAAACATGTGCTGGGCAAACTTTTAAATACACAAAATTTAACAGTCACATCTGCAACAACAACAACAACAACAACAACAACAACAACAACAACAACAAGTGAATCAGTGAGACATGCTCCCTCTGAATCCTGAGAGACACATTTCAGCAATTCGAGTTTAAACAGTTAAAAGTGAGCTGGATGAAAAAAGTTTTAAAAGACGTACACTGGCAAGACATACACAAAGCCCTCAGCATGTCAGAAAAGGTTCATTAAGCAGAGAGGAAACATGTTGTGATGCGTAAGTCACGATCTTCCTTACACTCAGGAGCAATTTGTTCAACAAAAAACTTAAATTTGGTCAACTTTAAAACCAGTCACAAAGATTTTTATACTGAAACTTGTCTCCATCAAAGCTAGAAATGAACCCTAACCAATGATTCTTCAAAGAGGCTACAGCTAAATTCAATCTGAGCTTTCATAGTGTGTTTAGTATCTAGTGATTAAAGAAACTGTAGTGTTTTGGCAAATCTATTTCTTAAATTGCTCCTGAACCCACAGTACTGTGATAAGCCCAGACCCCCTGACCCGACTCACCTCTCTGACTCCGGTGACCTGCTGCTCCCAGCGTTGCTCCTGGCCTGTCTGAGTGATACTGGTCACGCTGGTGAAGCTGGTCTCCGACACATAGCCTCCTTGCTTCCAGGGCGGCAGGACGTCACCGGCGCCGGCGGCCGCCTGTTTGCGCGCGGTGATCGGGGACTTGACCGGCCTGATGGGGGAGACTGAGAGTCTTGAAGTGGGAGAGGCAGGCCTGGAGACGGGGAGGGAGGTCACGTTACAGGCCAGCAGAGGGCCAATCTCCAGTAAAACACCGTCACCCAGCTCAATGATTTAAAAGCACAGAAACCACAGGGCGATCTTCCTCTCATCACTTACCTGACAGGTGTGGGCGTGGGAGCCTTCACATGTCGGACAGGTGATGGTGACTGCTGCCGTCCTCCTGCCACCTTCGCCACCAGTGTAGCCTGAGGTGGGGACTTGGATGTGGGTTTGGGAGGAACTCTGGGTGGAGTTTTGTGAGCCAGTTGAGTCAGCTCGGCACCCTCTACCTGCATCTCCATCATGGAGGTGGCCTGGAAAGTGGCCCTCTGAGGGCGGAGAGAGGAGAGAATGAGGCGAGACTGAGAGAGGACGTCAGATTGACAGAGAGAATACATTCATGGCTTAATGATGGACAAACCTTTTCCACTCGGGTCTGACGGGTCTTTGAAATCTGAGAAGATGAAATCACTGTCTTTGTTTTCTTTGCTGGAACAGCTTCCTCTCCTGAACACAGGAATGTTTACATGAGTGGATCACACAGAATACACACACAGCATCATCACGCATCTTGTTGTCTAATTCAGTGTCCCCTCTAACACCCAGGATTTTTGTTTCTTTCCTTTACTGACACACAATGAAGATGAAACCTGACACATGTCAACAGCTTCAGGTGATTCTGTGAATTCTGTGTCAGTTAATCCTTCTTTAGCTTTCTAGTTTAGCTTGAATGCTAGGCTAACAGTTTCTGCCTGCTTTCAGCCTTGGTGCTAAGCTAGATCAGGCTAACACCTCCAGCAGCAGCTCAGAGAGAAGTGATATCAAACATCGGGCTCTGGAGCAGACAGGTTATGTTCAAACTGTGTAAGACAGTTTACTGTCCTCACCCTGAACCTGCAGCTCAGCGGTGGAGGTGGCCCGTCCACTGCTGTTGCTGGCGGTCACAGAATATGTCCCAGAATCCTCTGGGAAGGCCTCAGCGATCAACAGACTGTACAGGTCTCCTTCCTGAAGGATCCTGGAGTCTGCTGAGCTCTGGATCTCGGCTCCCTCTCTGTAGAACTTCACCACAGGTGTTGGGATTCCTGTCACACGGACGTCCAGCCTCACCTGGCTGCCCTGTCTCACCGTGGAGCTCTGCAGTCTCTGGAGGAAGCTGGGGGGCGCTGTCTCTGCTGCACAGCAAAGTATGGACACAGCTCAAGTTAGCCTGAAAGCTGGTCTGTTCCTGTGGTGTCTGAGAAACCAGCCTGAATCATTTCACTTCGTGAGACTGCGCTCAGGGGCACAGCTTCAACAGACTGAAAACTTACAGACAATTCAACCTGTGTTCACAACAGCTGCAGACATCAGGTGACATCACCACCACAGCTGTGTTACTTCTGATAGAACTCTGCAGATGGTCTCCGTCTGTTAGACCGCAATCTTTATTCCCCATAAAAGTCTTCTTAATGTAAAATCATATGAGGAGGTTTGACTGGTCTAAAAACACCCCAAGCTTGGCTAAAGGATTTGGTTCAGACCAACAACACTCACATTTTTTAAACACACCCAAATAGCTTTCTTTACAAAACTCTGACATTCTCATCCTTTACATTGGAACAGCTGCTCTCCTCCCTCACCTGTGATGTCTCTGATTAAATCTGCTGTCACCTGAAGAGTCACCTGTAACTCCTGACATCAAACACCATGTCGCTCTCACCTGTAACAAGTAGTTCAGCAGTGCTTGTGGCTTGTCCAGCTCCGTTGGTTGCTCTGACAGAAAATCTCCCACTGTGTGCGGCGGTCACAGCAGGGATTCTCAGAACAGCGCGGCCGTTGCTGAACGAGATCTGAACGCCGGGCAGAGCCGCGGCAGTAAGAACCTGGCCATCACGAAACCAGCTCACCTCAGGAACTGGTGTACCTGCCGAGGAGGGAGGAACCAGGGAATCAGAAAACAAACCCTGGACTGAACTGTGAACAGATCTCAGGCACCTGGAGTGGATCTTTGTCACTTCTAGAATTCTTTTTAACTATTTACTTTCATTTAATACAAATTTTTTCATTCTTCTTCAGTTTCGCACACACTGTGGTTTGAACAGCCGATCAGAGATTAGATCTCATTGGCTGAATGGGTTACACCTGTATACAGGTTGCATCCCAAGAATAAGAAGTTTTAGAGTAAAACAAGACAGATAAATTAACTTCAAATTATCTATTATAACAATCTGAAAAACGGATTCACATCTTTTTACCATCTAAATCAGTGACTAAACTTTTTGGTTGAAATGTAAAGAAATAAAGAATTCTGGGAAGGTTGTTGTGCACATTTAAGAGTCTAATTCTCATTCCATACTTAATTTGTGGTTATGATTGAGCCAGCTTTATGTTCAGAGTTTATTTTATGGTTCATCAAACATTGTGTTTCTTTGGTTGAAAGGCAAAACAGTGAAACAGCAAAGTGTACAGTGGAGTTTCTTACCACTAACTTGAGCCTCGAACGTCGCGGCACTACCCTCTAGTGCCACGACGCTCTGGAGCGGCTGAGTGAACGTTGGTGCTTGTGTTGTCATGATGGCGGCCCCCTGCACACAAACAGAAACAAGAGTCAGTCAGTCAGCTCTGATCTAACAGACGAGGAGACACAGGCCTGCTTTAGGAAAGGACAGAGGACACTGCTGTGCCATAACTCCTCTCTCCTGAAATAGATGACCAAATGTGTCCATCTGTCAGACTCACAGAGCTCTGAGTCACTGTCTGATGATGTTAATATTTGAATTTAATGCATTAATCTCAATCTGCGAAAGATCTCCAGCAAAGAAACATAAGGATGAGACTGTATTTCATGCTCTCTCTCACATTCAAACACAAATGTGAAGATTAATCAAAGGTTACAGGATAAAGACTCACTACAGACTATATATCTGATTTAAAAAAATCCTTCTCAGCTGATTCATTCCCTCAATGAACATTTTCCTGACGATTTTATGATCCCTATCTCTAGTCCCATGTCCTCCTCAAAACAGCATGGTATACATTAAAATAAGTAAATAATCAAAATTAGAGTCCAGCAGGCGACAGTTAGACAGGAGATACCTGACAGCTACAGCACAGGGACATCAAAATGTACTGTTTGGTGTTGGGTTGTTCTTCAACACACTTTTAGGGGTCACAGATTAAATTAAGTGCAAAGCAAAAACCAAAAATAACTATCACATTTTCAATAAAGATACATTAAACTAACCAAGATGAAACTAGCATCAAGTGATAACCCTTCATTTGGAAACCTCTCTTTTAGCTTCACTCTCTCCTCCTGCTAAGTTAGCTTATTCACAACATGGCTAATAGCTCAAGTTAAAGTGACGTTATCCACAAGCCAGCAACAAAAGTACCCGGCACCACTTGACCCTGATATTTACCTGTCTCCAGGTAGTCAAAGTATTATGCGTTTGTATCAACGTTGTTTTTTTTAATGGTCTTTAGTTTTAACTAGTGATGTGTCTGTCGCGAGCGATTCGGCTCTTAAAGCCAGCTCTTTGAAGTGAACCGCAGGAGCCGACCCCTGATTGGGTTGGGACACTTTTTTTCTTTTTCCTTTTCTTTTTTTTTTTTTTTTTTTTTTTTTTTTTTTTTTTTTGTGATAGATAAATAGATAAATAAAGACATATAAATAATAAACGTGGTGTAATGTATGGTAATGTATATTTTTGTAATGTATTTTGAATATTATTTTTACACTATTCTGGTAATAAATTAATTTAGGCAACATTAAAAAAAATCTGAGAAGCCACTTGAGAGCCAAAAGAACCAACTCTTAAAAGAACAAAAGGTCCCATAACTAGTAAGTTGACCATCTTTTGCATGTCAGATTCTCGCAACGTGGTCTTCAAGGTGTAAAGATGCCCATGCTGCATTCAGGTACACTCAGAAAGCACAGCACCTGTCAATTAGCTTGACCGTGAATATGCTCTCTCTAAACACACATTTTCAAACAAACACATTTTCTCAAACAAAGTAAACAGAATATCAACAAATCTACATTTGCTTGATCCTTTTGTGTTGTTGTTTTTTTAAACTGGTGTTCACATTTACAGTCTGTTGGATGAAGTCTGTACAGCTTCTTTCAGCAGGTTTGAGTTTCACGAAGCAGAACAGGTCTATAAATGTCAGGGGGGCGGGGCCTGTTGGAGGGCAGAGGACGGTGACGGACAGCAGCAGCTGGAGGTCAGCCGCATGTTCGAGTCATCACCACAGACGAAGAGTAAGAGTGAAATGAAGTTTGGAAGCTGGATGCGTTTCATCTGGAGCCTAAACTGCATTAAAAACTAAACGGAGAAAGATGTGATGGGTTTGTTCAGCGGGGATGGTGAAAATGTAAATAAATAAATAAAATCTGCAGTTGGAGAAAATGGAATATCATATCATTATAAAATGTAAAAAAAAAAGAAAAGAGGTAGTACAAGCAGAAATAAATAAATAAAATGGCCAATGTCTGCCTATATGAAACTGATATTCAATGAGTAATATTGATGACAGTAATGCTGTGACCTTGCTGTGGCCTCAGTATAAAGGTGGACTCCCCCACCCTGTGGTCTCACTCTCACATCAGGTCTAAATTTAGCCCGGCTCAGTTTTACAGCTAGCAGCTGCTTGAGGAGCTGTAAATAAACCAGTCAGAGTTAGTTAGTGAGTTAGATTATTTATTTTATTAGTTTGTTTATCTATCTGTCTTTGTGTTTAGTGTTTATCACCATCTGGATCTTAGTAACTCATTTCTGTTAAAATAACTCTTCATGAGTCATTCATCAGATTTTGAGATTCTGTCGCTTTCTGCTGAACATTTTCATCATCAAAATTTTGATTTGTACAGAAAAGTTGATTCAGATCCAGACTAAGTTTGTGTAACAGAGAGAAAGTGTTAAAACAGTTCATAGCCTGCTGACAGTATGAGTAAATGATTATTTTATTCATAAAACCAGATTTACTTAAAAAATGTTGAGCAAAAAAAATTTTTTTTTATAAATAAATATATATATATATATATTTGTTATAAAACTCTGAAATGTATTTTTTTAAATTCTACTTCTGTTTAACAGGTTATTGTTGCTCCTTGATCAGGTGAAGCCCCACCCCTGATGATAATGATGATAATGATGATCAATATAGGGATGAAAGTGTAAATATGGTTGATATGAGATGCTTTTGGGTCAGGTGAGCTGTTATACTTGAGTATCAGGTAAATTTTATACGATTTCTGTGATCAAACCTTAAACTGATGATTATTAAACATCATGATTTTTGTTTTTACAAGTTTTAAACCTTTTTTAAATTGCAATTTTACTGCAATTCAACATAAACCTTTTTTTAAAAGAGGTTTATCTTTTCTATCTGTCTCTGTGGAGTTTCAGGGCATGATGTGTTTTTTTTTTAAATATCCTGTTAATTGATTCACTTCGACTGAGTTTATTAAGGTTTTTTTTTTTTTTCTTTTATCTTATTTTATTTTTTGTTTTCTTTGGAATAAAAGGGAAGACTTTTCACAGAGACATTTTAATGTCTTGCTCTTATTTTAGGTTAAGATTGATGATCAAAAAGGCTTGTCTCCTCTTGATGAATCAGATAAAAGTGTTACAGTGAAAGGTGAGGTGACTGAGAGCAGCCGGAACAGCTGTTTACATCAAATCAAACAGAGCTTCACTGTAACTTAAGTAACAACAAAGTGACAAGTGAAACTGTCTGTTTATATTTTAGATCATCTTTAGTTTAAACATCAAATATTGGATCTATACCTGAGAACACCAAGTCATCCCAAAGGTTTTCTAACGTCCAAACTTCAGGTCAGAAAACTGCAGAGAGGACAAGCTGCTGGAGCTGTTTATATGTGTGTGTGTGTGTGTGTGTGTGTGTGTGTGTGTGTGTGTGTGTGTGTGTGTGTGTGTGTGTGTGTGTGTGTGTGTGTGTGTGTTGTGTGTAAGGTGGGGGTTTACACCTGAGGCTATTAGACAAATGTTGAACGACCCCTTCCAGCTGAACACCCTTTGGGTTCAGATTTGTGATAAATCAGCTGATCATTTAACAGAATTAAATCAGATGCAGAACAATCAGCTTCTGACAGGTTCTTTAAAAATTAAAATATAATTGTAATTATTATTTTTGACTGTAAAACTGTAACAACTAGTTTAGTTTTCCTTAATTATGAGTAAAATCAAGTTTTTCTCATTATGTTTCACTAAATCTTAAACTAAACAGGTTTGTTCATTCATTTTAATCATTCTAACATCACTGTAAACTGTCCTGCTCCCTCTATCTGTATTTAAGACATGATGTTCAATCTTTTGATTTATCTCTGCTTCAAATGATCAGAGTCCAGATGTTCTTTCATAATTCATTATATTCATATTTCATTATATATCCACTTATAAATCCAGTGTGGTTCACTGTTAGTCACCAAAACCTGCTCAAACGTCATCTTCAGCTGAAAAGGTTTTAAAGCTCATATTTGATTTAGTAATAAATATATAAACTATGTGAAGATGATGATGAAGATGATATCAGTAAGTTTAAAGTGGATCCAAACAGTTATTCTTTAATATGTCAACCTTACATTGTGTCCACTTAAGCCTCATGCTTACAGCTTCCTGCAGTATTGTGGATACTTCCTGTAGTTTCCACATTAAGAGCCTATATATGCATCACATTTATCTACAGGCAGAATTGCAGCTCACTGAGGCACAGTCTGACAGTCAGGAGGTTTTTTTTTAATCTGACAAACCAAAGTTTAGTAAATGTAGCAGTTTAACTAGACTTCATGGTTCAGTTATGACTCAGTCTTTAAAATAGCCAAAGTGTGATCAGCTGAAGGATAGAGAGCTGGAGATGAGAGGTTTCATTATGAGGTTTCCCTTTGACACGTCTGCAGTTTAAAGCTGCTGCAGGTTTTCATACCACTGTGTTAATCTCTGCTGTTGTTTTCATGTTACTATAATACCATCACTGATGTTTAAAAAATGGTTAACCATTATCCAAAAAAAAAAGTTGATCAGCTTTTCCTTTTCGTCTTCTATAAATAATGTGACCTCACTGGTGATGTCATCAGCTGACCTGTTATTGGATGAACAGCCGGACATAAGGACAATTTGGTTATTTTATCATTAAAATGTCACACTGTGCAGCACAAATACTATAACTTATATAAGATAAATGGTGAATAAATCTGATGATATTGAATAAAAAAAACAAAGAAATATAAAAACAAAATGTTTTATGAAAGTATCTTTCAAGAGGATGTTTAGCTTCATTCCAGTGTCATAATCATGACATTATTTAATTAATGCCTGAAAGAGAGATTAATTATAAGACATGTTTGTGGCTCAAAACATAAAGTAACTAAAAAGCCTGACACATAGCAGCCATTATAGTTCATAAATCCTGAAAAAAATACATTCAGCCTGTTTTAACTGTCAGTTTAACACAGACAGAAACAAGACAAATATTCTCCTCAACATTTCAATTATTTGGAGACAAATTAAAGAGATCCTGCCAAAGCAGCAGGCAAGCCTGAAATAATAAATCAAACTTATTTATACAAAGTCACATGACACCTCTTAAACTCTCAGCCTCTCATTTCAAAGTTTAATCAAAGTTATTTTCAAACTGGAAAAAAAACTTTAGAGTTTGATTTAAAAACTAAAATGAAAAATCAACTCAGTTTCCTGTTTTCTCTCACAGCAGATTGTCAATAAGTGATTTTTTTTATCATCTGTGGTCCTTGAATGCCTCGTCAGGACAGCTGTTTTTTTTCAGCACCGTCAGCTGAAGGTGTCAAGTTTCCATCATTATCTCTACAGCTGACACGTCAACACTGATCCAACTCTGATCGATCAGTCAACAACCAGCATGATCAACTTTTATCCAAAATCTCAACGTGTTAGAGCAGAGTGAACAAACAGCTGATATTTACAGATCAGAATCTGAGCGACAGATATGGCAGTAACCAAAAATACCCAGCAGCCCCCCCCCACCACCCAGCCCTGACCCAGGGAGCTTTGATTGACAGCCACCATGTGCACATAGCTGGAGGTGAGGTGATAGCCCTGCTGCTGATTCCCTTAAAAAGCCATCAGCCGCCCAGCTGACAGGCCTCTCGCATGCTATCAGCAGCTATTCTTGGCCTTTCTCAGATCACTTCTGCACGCGGCTGCGTCCAAATCCAACCAGGTTCACCTCAAACTCACATAAACACCAAAAAACAAACAGTACACCCAAGTCCCTGCAAACCACATGAGTGAGCTCAGCAGTCCCCTCTCTGTGTGCTGTGTACTCACTTGTTTCCACAAGGGTGCCTTGGACTGATGGGACGGAGCCCAGGTAACTCAAACAGGTCTCCTTATCCAGAAAGGTGTTTCCAGAAAAATCCAAGGTGAGAACGATTGAGCCTCGAAATATTCCCCCCTCAAAAAAACAAAACTACACAGTGAGACGCCGTGTAGTTTTGCTTTTCCTCCTCGCAATCCCTCCACCCGAGGCGAGGCTGGGAATGCTCCAACTGCTCAGGAGGGCCCACACCGTGCTGTAGCTCTTTATACCAGGGGGGACAACCTGCATCATCAACACACACAGCTTCCCCATTGGCTGCTGGGACACTCAGGGGGGCATGATGGGACATGGCAGCCATGTATGCCACCTCCACCCTATCAGACCCTGGTTAGAGTGGATCTAGCTCTGATTTGATGGGTGTGTGATGAAGTGACAGCAGAGATTAAACAACACATACCTGAGCGTGAGTGTGCAGGAAACCAAGCAAGGATCAAGAGATTCCAGAGAATCAGAGAGAGACATTAAAGAGCTGCTGACCAAAAGGAGGCAGAGGCTGTCCCTGTCACTCAAACACACAACCTCCCCCATCCAACACACAGACACACACTATCCCACACACACACCTCAGCAGCCTGCTGTTACAACACACCAACAAACTTAGTTTACATAAATAAACTTCATCGAAACTTTAAACTTCATCCAATCATCCCTTCTTTAACTCCATGGGTGTAGACTGTGTGACTCTTCACAGAGTGTATGTGTGTGTGTGTGTGTATGTGTGTGTGTGCATAAGTCTTTACCAAAGTCTGCTGCTCTGTCATGCTTTGGTAACAAGGTTTGGTAACTGCAACTCAGCTGTCAATCATCCATCATGCAGTGATGAGCTCTGCAGGAGGAAGTTAAACCGTGTATAAGAATTAATCTGATAAAAATCAGGATTCATGAATCATCTAAAAGGAAAACTATAGAAATAAAGTAAAAGGAAACTTTATTTGAAAGAGACAAACTGCAGGAACATTTAAGGTTACCTAACGACCCCTCCCCCACACATGGGTCTGTCTGTCTTCAGTCTGTACAGACCTGCTGTTAAATCACTGCTATAACAAAAATATGAAAATGATTCTACCTTCAGACACACTGCAGCTTTATAATCATGGAAGTAAAACTCTTTTCTGTAAAACGGGAAATAAAAAGTTTATTTCATTTCGAAATGAACCAAAAACTTCCTCTGAATACTCGTCTTTTTATTTACAGAATATTAGCATGATGTTCTCATGCAGTTACGAGGCTTTATAAACGTTAAAAACTGAATATTTGAACATTTCTATGAGCCAAACTGACATCAGTGGTACACTTCATGCACCAGCACGCAGACATGATCGCTGAGAATGCTCCTCTCAACAGTCATCTTAATCAATTGCAGGGTTGTTAAAGGGCTGTGTCAGATCAAAACAACTTAACATAAGTTAAAAAGTCAAGTTGTAGTCATGTTCTCTGTGTCTCATTGTCCTGACTCTGATGGGACAGAGCTTCTTGTAAATAGACGCTTCATGGTGATGTAGGCGGGCCTAAAGTCTGGTTCATATTGGAGTAGTGTGACCATGGGCCGCACTGGCCAGAGGGGGAATGGAATGCTTGACTATAGAACAGTTTGTGACCATGCCCTAAGAGGAGAAGTAACCTGTGCCAGAGCATGTCACACTGGCCAAATAAACTGGACTTTATGGTGCTTGAGCACGGTACAATTGGCCAGTGTGACCACGTCCTTGGTTGACCTTTAATACTGATGTAAGTTTAGCTCAGGAAATTTTTCAAATATTCAGTTATTAACATTTATAAAGACTCTTAACTGCATGAGAACATCATACCTTGAGTCACACAGCAGCTCAGTTTCATCTGTAGTTCTGTGACACTGACAGAGACATGAAACAGACATTAACATCACAGAGAGAGATAGTTTGATACACAGACATGTTCATGTCATCACAAATGATCCACAAACCATCAGCTGCCTGGCTCACAGTAAGAGGACCCCAAAACCCTGCTAACAGGGATCTTAACAGGTATCTAAAAAGAAGCAAACAGGAAGCTATCCTGTTGCTGACAGGAAGTCAACCAGAAACTACGATAAAAACTGACAGATACTAATTTCTGTATTAAGAAAAATGTGTAAAAATTTACATTTTTAAAGATTTATTGTACATTTTGGCAATTCATTAAGTTAGTCATGACATAATTTTATACATTTTATTAAAGTCTGGGATATAACTGTACTAATGTAAAGCAAAAGTTATATAAAAATGACACTACAGCATGTGAAAATGTAAAGGTATGCTCTGCAGACTTGGTATATTAGGTTATATAGAGTTAATATACATAACCCTAGTCTGAGTTATTGTAGTATTTTCATGAAATCATACTCAGAGAGTCAAAAAATGAAGTGAAAATAAAGGTCCTATCTGGTCTGGGTCTCACTGACCTTCACTCTGCATGTTCAGTCTCTGCACATGAGCAGTGTGAGCAGAGCAGGTGCAGGTGTATGTGGGGGTGGGAGCACGGATGCTGACCCCACTCTGTGTTAAACTGAAGGTAGTCAGTGAAGAGTCAATGCTGTGGAGCATTAATACCACTCACTATTAGCTGTAATTATCAGTGCTCAACATTTTGAGTATAATGTTATTGGATTATCACTCATCACTACCTTAGCTTCCCTTTGCTTGTGCTCTGTCAAACAGTTAAATCCCTGAAACATCAGCAGAGCTGAAGCTTAGTACTTTTGGAGACATAATAATGTGATGGCTGACCACTGTCATATCTTTTGAGGTTGCCCTGCTATCCAACCTTACTGGCAAGAAGTTGTAAAGGAAATCAATTCAATTTTTGTTTTTGAAATTGAACATAACTTGAAAACTGCATACCTGCATAACCTATCAACTGAACTCAGTCTGGCGACGTGGCCAGACTGAAAAAAACAAAATCATAATGCCTCTCTGGTGTTGTTCAGGGGGGCGGGCCAAATGTGGAGGCAGGCCGTATCCGGCCCGGGCTGTAGTTTGGGGACCACTGCTTCATATGAAACTAAAGTGTTGAGGGAGCAGAGCAGTGACTGAGGACAGACGTAGAGACACTGATCAGCGAGTGCTGCTGCAGGCTCACTGTGCTCCTCGTGCAGGTTATTTCTGTCAGCCTGGATGGGGGGCGGGGTGACTCAAAGGGCTGATGGCTTCACTGATCACAACAGCAACAGAATCCATCCTTCAGGAGTCTGTCCCCAGAATGATAGAAAACACATAGAGAGGGACCCCACAGCATCTTTAGTCACATTAATATGATAGGTTTGTGGCCTTTGGTGTAAATTATCACAGATGCTAGCATCACACAGCTGCTGATCCACCACATCACAAAGGAGCTTAACTGGACTGAGATCTGGTGACTGTGGAGGCCACTGAACTCATCAACATGTTCAAGAAAGCAGTTTGAGATGATTTGAGCTTTATAACATGGCACGTTATCCTGCTGAAAGTCTCCATAAGTGGATGAGTACACTGTGCTCATAAAGGGATGGACATGGTCAGCAACAACACTCAGGTAGGCTGTGGACTTTAAACCAGGCTTAGTTGGTGCAAAATGAGCCAAAAAAATCTCTCCCACACCAAATGAGCGAAATGCTTAGAGTTGCTGCCATGTGAAGAGGCCGATGTATGTGTTTCAAAATAAAAACCAGGATCTAAAGGGATGTTCTCTGGATTCATTCATGGGCATGTTAGACCCTTTAGAGAGTCCTACAAAGAGGAAGTCTCCATCACGTTAACCGAGCTGCAAAGTGTTAAGTATCAGCACTCTAAGGGTGACAGTAGGAATGTAGGTCATCAGGACACAGCTGTAAAGTTAACTCTTTTAGCTCTGAGGTTTCAGTGTTGATGCTCATTGTTTTGCATCAAAACATGAACATATAATCAGAAACACACAGCCTGCTGGGACGTGTACGAGAACCAGAGAGCTTTACTCCGCTGATCCATTTCTATCTCTGTGTTTCGGGGGTTTTGCAACCATCTCAGCTGGTAGGCTCGGGTGTCAACAGAGAGGACAGCTGCAGGACACTAAATCCTGCTGAGAGTCCACAGAGAGCAACAGAAACCAGAGACACACTAGCTTTTAACACAGGAGATCAGACTATCAGCATCCTCTACCAACACTCACTGGTACTGCAGCTGAGACTCAGGACCTGCAGAAAAGAATCAACCAGGGCTGAGTGTGTATACTGTGGGCTCCCAAAATCTAAAGATGATCTTCAGGGGCTGTGTAGATTTGATTTTTTGCAGTGTTGCAGATTTTTTATATCATTCCTGGGCTTTATCAAGACCCACTAAGTCTTTTTTCCTGTCACTCTTCTGTCACTGTCTTTGACTTGACTGAAATAGAAAGAAGCTGATCTGAGTCTAAACTCGATGAAACAGTGGTCAGTTGATCAGTTGGTCAAAGTGCCTGCTGAGTGTACATGAAATCCTGGGTTTGAATCCCAGCAGTACCTACTTCACTTTTCTTAGTCTTGGCTGAGGGTTCCCATGCATCCTCAGCTCAACAGAGACACCATCCTGTCCTTTATTGTCTCAGGGGTCCTGAAGCCTATCAGAACACAGACCACTGAATCAACATTTGCTTACAGAAGGTTTTAATTTACTCTGTAAGAAAGAAACTCAGCTCCCTCTTTTCCTTCTTTTTGTATTGATGCAGTCAGCTGGAGTCGGACGTGATATTCACAAGGTCCTGAGTTCTTGTGTCCTGTGTGTGAATAAATGTTTCCAGTGATGTTCAGACCTTCATCATCCTCTGCTCGTTAGCAGCAGGATGCTGTAATGATGTGCTAATGATGATGTAATGCTCATATGTCTTTAATGTGATGTTGCATCAGGTCCTTTGCTGCTGTTTGTACACTCTATTACATGAAAACAACACAAAGGTCGGCTGCTTTTATTTTCTGTCGCCTCATTAGAGGACGAGATGATGACATCAGAGCAGGAGGTGTGTTGGCTGCTTTTCTAAATAAAATAACAAGAGAGAGAGAGGAGGAAGGGGGGAAGAATGGAGAAAGAGAAGAGAGAAAAATAAACAACGAGAGGAGAATAATAAAACTGCTGTAAATCTTCATATATGACTAATAACGCAGATAGTAAAATGTGAAATATGAATCTGGTTTCTGGTCTTAATTCATCTAAAATTCATAGAGGTGTCTCTTTATGAGCTAATGAGACCATCTGCCTCAGGATTGCTTCTTTTCTCCTCACCTGTGATCACTAACATCCTGAAGCTGCTGCAGAGCAGGTGTCAGGTAAAGACCGTCCACCTTCTCAAGGTTTCACAGAAGAAATATTCAAAGACAGAGAAAGAGAGAGAGAGAGAGAGAGAGAGAGAGAGAGAGAGAGAGAGAGAGAGAGAGAGAGAGAGAGAGAGAGAGTGATATATGTTAGACTAAAAAGTTTTGTTTTCCCAAGCTATAAATAAGCTATAAATGAGAGGTACTACTTTGTCCACAAGGGGGCGCCTCAGAGGCGCTGGATGTTGAATTCACTGAGCACAGCACACAGGTATTAAAACAGTAGTCAAGTTAGGATAACAAGAGTTACCTTTCAATCCATTATCTATAAATGAGAGTCATAATAAGAAGAATTATAAATCACTGTTGCTTTGTCAGATGAGGTGTCAGATTTTGAGTCAATAAAACAGAAAGACTAAGAAGTTTGACCAACATGAGGCAGAGTAATTAGATCACTCCAACACCAATCAAATTCATGATCCACTGTGGAGGATCAGGCCTTTTATTCTTCTTCCTGACCATCTGAGAGCTCCAAACACCAATGAATCCGCTAAAAAAGGAGTAAAGACCGTCCACTTTCCTCGTTTTTAAGTTGCACTGATTTAGAATTGACTTGCTCCTCTTCTCACTGTTTTTATCCTTCAAACTCTGCTTTTTGTTCTGCTGCTTTGAGTTTGCTCTGGATGTAAAAAGTGTAACAAATAAATACAGTAGAGAGAAACCTGAAAGACAAAAAAGATAATGTTTGATTTTTTTTTCAATGAAAGCCAACAAAAGACTCAAAAAAAAAAAAAAAAAAAAAAAAAAAACTATCCAAAAAAGAGGATGAGTTGTTTTTATTGGTAATAAAGGTAAAGGAGGGCGCTTACCTGCAGTAAAGCTGTTTGTCCAGCAGGGGGCAGAGCAGCACTGCAGCTGACTGCAGATTTTCGGTCACGTCCTGTCAGTCACATTTCTGATCAACCAGTCCATCGATTAATCATCTCCCTCTCTGTAATCAGCTCTTTACCGTGTTTACTCTAAATAAAGTCATTTTTCTCTTTGTAGATTTTAATGAAGAGCTGACGGAGAAGAGAGCTGATCTACGGTCAGATTTTAAAGAAAGAGAGGAGCAGAGGAAGCAGAAACATGAAGACAAACTGGGGTATGGTGAGACCACAAACTGTACACAAAATATATGTAATCAACAGTCGAAATGTGTATCACTGACACAGAGCCAGAGACGCTCTTTAAATCAGTTACTCTCATACATAGTGAGTCTGTTTTTAATCTCTTTAGCCTGTAGTACAGTAATGATATAAAAATAGAAGGTTACAAATTACGTTTAAAAACAACAAACAGTAGAAAAAAAGGGGAAAAAAAAATCCCCAAACCATTTCAAAACAAATAAATTCGAAATCAAGATTTTTATTGTCATCACTTGTTCACTGAGATTTTTTATTAAAATGCAGCTAACAGTTTTTTTTAAATTGTGCTGATTTTCTTAATCAATCAAAATAATCTTAAATGTTTGAATCATAGAAATGATTAAAAAAAATTAAAAATGTGAATTAAATTATTATAGTCTCCTTCACATTAAATTATGCAGAAATTTAAATAATCTTAAAAGATTTTTTTTAACAACACAAAGAGTTTATTCTGCAGAGAATTTATTATAAACCATATTATAGTTTTAAAAATCTGTTTATTATTGAGTCAGTGAACTGTAGGAAGAAAATTCTATATTGTTCAGTAACTCGGAGTAGACGAGTGTGGAAAACTGCCTTTAAAGGATGGCTGTAGATTATATATCTGTCCTTCAAGTGGCTGCTGAGCTTCACTTCTTTATTTAATGCCCCAGAAATAATGATGTGTAAAAGCAGAAAATTGTTTGTTTGAACCTATGATAAAAAGATAATTAAAGGAGGTCCAAAATCTGAGATATCAGGAGTGTTTTAAGTGAACTGAGCAGGAATCATATGACATTTACCTTCAGTGAGGAAATACAGTGACCAGATTCATACCTAGAGAGAAACAGAACGGTCCGAACAACGGAATCAAATTGGAACATCTTTTTTCACACTCATGATGTGTCTGCTCGCATGACATACACACGTTTATGATGAGCGAGGGGTTTTTATGAAGATACACACACCAGAGGTATGTTCAGAGTTATGGTTCGTAAAGAAAAACAAGCTGATGAAAAAAATGAGTCAAATCAAATCAAAGTAAATTCTCTTTTTTTTTTTTTTTATCACCGTGCGGCTCAGACTCCACAAACCACAGACATCTCACATGTATCACTAGCCAGAGCCCACCTGACAGTGACGTCACAGTGATGTCAAAGGCGAGGCCGTGATGTCATGGTGCTGTCTGTCAGACTTAACACAAACTGTTTCCTTTCCTCTCTTTTTCATTTCACTCAGAGACATTTTCATTTTCTGATTCTCAAACTGGGAAATTAACTCCTGCCTTTGATCCCGACAAGGACCGAAGATCAGGCTCCCTCCTCCTCCTCCTCTTCCTCCTCAGCTCCCCCCTGAGAGACAGAGAGGCGAGGGGGAGAGAGTTTACTCTGCAGCAGGCTGAATGCTTGTGTGAGAGCAACAACTCACCTGAACATCGTGACTCTCGCTGAATGGTCAAAGTCTGTGAACACCCCCATCAGGTCTGGTTTTACCTGTGTAGTTTAACAAGATGAAAATAATGTAAATAATAGGTTTTAAAAACACCTTTAAAATTCAAAGACACTGAACAGGAGTTAGAACCTCTTTCTGGGGTGATCATTTCTCTCCACCTTGTTGTTTTATCATGATTTGGATTTATAGAAAATACTGTTTCTGTCAGATTTCTGTGATAAAATTTCAGCCTGTGTGTGTGTGTGTGTGTGAACCCGTCCTGCTGTGCTCAAACAGAGACGCAAACAGAGAAAAGAGACAGAAAGCGATGAGAGGTTTGGTGGGGGAGAAAGAGGGGGGGAGGAGTGTGTCTCTAAAATGAGCTTTCATGGTTTTTAATGAAGCTCGGAGGACTTAATCAAAGCCCTCTCTGAGCCCCCTGAGTGTCAGCCTCTCCGTCCAACACTTCATTACTGCAGAGCCACCGTTTGAGGCTGGGTCACATCCACTCGCTCCTCTCTCTCTCTCTCTCTCTCTCTGATGGAAATCATCCACTCCCTCTGCTGCTGATGGAGGAGGAGACGAGCTGCAGCATCCCCTGTCCTGCTACTGCTGCTACACTGATCAGAGAGGAGCGGTCTCAGGTGTCCCTCACACCTGTTGTTCAACTACCTCTGTGAATAAAGTTTTCACGTTAGCCATCAGCTGAGAGCGGGTCGTCCACTTATCAGAGCACCAAGGGTTTGATTCCCAGCCTCCTTAGTCTGCATGTCAGGGTGGCTTTGTCTACAACACTGAATGTTATTGAATGCGTGATGTTTGGACTGATGATATGTTTGCATAACAGTGTGTGTGTGTGTGTGTGTGCCTGTTGTGTGTCAGACATGTAGAGTGCTTTTAGTGTCAGCTGAATATAAAGAAGGTATACACTACATGCAGTCCATTAGTCATTTAGCTGTCAGCAGCGTGAAAAAGATGACTTTTATTCTGAAATGTCTTAATAATTATAAAGGATGAAATAATTCAGTTTTGGCTGATGTGTGCATGGTGACAGTAGTTATTTTATATCATGTCAGTAAAAGACATCAGCTACATGTTGAAGAAAAAAAAAATTTTTAGATCAGTGCACAGACATAGGTAGAAAGAAAACCCACACAGATCTGAGGTTGCTCACAGGGCATCAGCGTGTTACCGGGGCACAAGATGGATAAACATTACATCATGATTTACAAAACAAAACAGTGATTTCTGTGTATTCAACTAAAACGATAACAGTGGAGTTTCAACCAAGCTGCATCCTCCAGCAGTGAGAATTGGTGCTGATGCAGAGTGCTAAAAACTCTTCTGTTGCTAAGCGCCACTTGAATGGCAGCTTGTTGCTGCAGCTCTCTCCTTGTTGTTCTTTTTTTCTCCTTTTTTTCTTATCTTTTTAGTTATCCTCATATTTAGAGCTTGTCATTATTTTTCATTACTTTTTATGGCTCATTTGTTGGCGATTGACACCAAACTGGTGTTTTCACCTTATCAGTTACTGTTTGTTGGGGGATCCTATGTGTAACCATGGTTACACTGTTTACCAACAAAACTCAGCTGTTAGCAGCTCTTAGCATGTCAAGGCTAACTGGTCCAAAATTGCCTGCGAGCTGAGGAGGAGGCAAGGACGATGTGCTGGTACTATGGTGCAAGCTAAGAAGAGACAACATCAATCCATCCTCCCATCCATCGCTTTGGAGAATGTAAGATCTATCTACAATAAGATGTATGAGCTAGCCGTGCTAACACAACAACAGAGGGGATACTGGCAGAGCAGCATCATGCTATTCACAGAGACATGGCTAACGGAACTAACACCGGACACAAACACCAGGGACCCTGTGGAGGTGGTGGCTGACATGAGAATAATGGCTAAGCTGATGTCTCTGATGGACATTTTTTTTAGTTGACGTTTATTATATTATACTATACATATTCTTGGAATTTTTGCACTATGCAACATTGTTTGCTGCTGTGACTGACTTTCTCCTTGGGGATTAATAAAGTATGTTGTATTCTATTCTATTCTATTCTATTCTATTCTATTCTATTCTATTCTATTCTATTTATTCTAAAAACTGCAGTTCCTCGAGCGTCCATTTGGGGCTGGCTTCAAAAGCTCCTTAAACCACATACACACCAGTTCAAAAAGATGACCTTCATAGCAGAAATTTTGAAGCCTGCTTCAAAATGATATTAAGATTACAAGTTTTGCATTATTGGAGCTTGACTTGACCAACAGCCTGTAGCTTTTCACAACGAGACTAAACCCCCCCAGATACCCCCCCCCCCATGATCAATCAGTTTAAAAAAGGTAAAGTAAATTTCATCACATTTATTTATCATGTTACTATATGACTTCTTGAATGAGGTGCTGCTGTTCTGCTGAAATAGTGAATTAAATGTGAGGAGCCGCACAAAGTTAATACTGACTCAGGTCTGCTGTCAGCTGTCGGGCAGATTGATGGGGTGTGTGTGTGTTTGTGTGTGTGTGTGTCAGATTGACGGGGGGGTCGGCTCGTTGTTTTTCGGGGATGGAGAGGTCAACCCCTCTGCTATCCTGAGGTCAGCAGTCTGCAGGTCCCACATGAGCACAGGAAGTGGCCTCAGTGACCGCTCACTGTCCAGGCTGGGCTAAAGGGCCATCTGGCTAAACCTCAGTCCCTCGAGTCTGCTTCAGTCCTCCACCCGTCCATCAGCTCTCCTCCACATTCGGTCTGCACAGGAGGCCAAAGACTCATCTCAGATTTATGACCCCCCCCCAAACTGGAACATCCCCCCCGGCTGCGACACAAACGGCGTGTTTGTCTGTGTGCATTATGGTGCCAGGTTCCACATCGAGTCCAAAGATCCCCGATGGTCCTGAAGCCTGCAGGGAGGCTGCAGGAGGAACCATCCTGCTGCTCGGATCTAAGTCTGCAGCCTCATTATCAGGGCAGCCTCACACACACACACACACACACACACACACACACACACACACACACACACACACACACACACACACACACACACACAGTCATATTATATACACACTGGTACTACACAAACTGTAACATTACATAAACTCACAATACACACATTGTTAAAATACACACACTACCAATAAACACATACATACACATAGTGATAATACAAACACAGTCACAAAATACACACTGGTAATACACATCTAATAATACACCTTATAAGACCTCACACACGATAAACAATACACACAAGTACAACACACTGATTAAACACACTGATGGCAAATGAACTACTAATACACACAATGTCACAATAAACTCACTTGTAATACACACACAGACACACACTCACGCACTGATATTGAACAAACTCACAAAATACACAATGGTTATTCACACACACTTCCTGATAATACATATACTGACACCCCACACAATAAGCAATACGCACACTATCCAAGTACACACACTGAGACCTCACACACTGATAATACACACACTGACAAAACACACACTGTCAAAAACAAACATTTCCAGAAAACACACACTGAATATAAAACCGAATCAGCTCCTGATTTCTTGTTCATGTATATATGATGATGTCACACCTTCTACTGTCTACAGAAACATCAACAAAGCAGCTGATTGGTCCCCTCTTGACATGTGGTTGCTTTAAATCCAACAGCTGAAAGTTTCATTTTAGGGATGTTCAGATCTGATCACAGAGTGTTTTTATGGAGTATGTAAGGACACCAGACTGAGCTGAAATACTGCCACACGTGTTCTTCTTCTGTGTCAGAGGGACTCTGAGGACAGCCCTGAGTCTGACCTCTGACCTCAGCGGGCCTGGCTGGTTTTGAGGCTGATGAAGACAAAGGTGACGACTAACAGCTGATGTCTGTTTTTTCCTCGTCAGCGGGATAATCAACCTGCGGTTCGGATCAGTCGTTAATCCCACTGAAGAAAATCTTTAATTCGTCCTCGCAGGCGCCCAAATTTTCACTAAGTGTTTTTTAATCTGAGGTCTGACAGATGTTAGTCTGCAAATCAGGAGGAACACTTCACTCTGACACACAGACCCAGATCAACACATACACACACCAGTTTATACAACGAGTCAAACTTCTACAATAAAACGGGATTCAAAGAGACGTTCCACAAAACAAAGCTCAAACATCAAACCTACGACTAAAGTTTTGAGACAAGTTTTAAGACAGAGTGTCAAATGCAGATTATCTCCAGCCGTGAGGTTCATGTGTGAAAAGGAACATAGGGCCTGATCATCCTCCAACAATCTATAAAATATCCTGAACACAAAGCTCTGATTTGTAAAAAACAAAATTTGTTTCCATCTCGTCTGCCTCCTCAGAGACTGAGACGTGTTACTGCTCATGGTGACTCCCGCTCTGAAGGAGGAGGTTTCCCTCATTAAGTCACAGAGAAGTGTGTGGAGGCTATGGGTTATTTAGGAGGGGTGCTTAACCTGCTGTGTGTGTGTGTGTGTGTGTGTGTGTGTGTGAGAGAGAGAGACATTTCAGTGTCCTTGTGACTCCACATTCCTGTCGGCCTCACCTCCAGCAGCAGAAGGTCGAGGCCATCACTCCTCCCTGAACGTGTCGCTCCATCTGTGACCGACTCTCGGTGTTTGGCACTCTGACTCGAGCATCTGCCACCTGCACACTGCCAGCTCGCCGTACACGCAGACATCTGCTGCGTGGTGCTGGAGGGGTGGCACTCTGTCAGTGCTACAACAAACAAACGCACAAATGGGACCCTGAACACCTCGCAGGCTGACAGGTGGAGACAAGCTCACCTACGGTGAAACACAGAGATCAACAGATGAAGTGATAAAGACAAACTTAGACAAAACGAGCAGAAATAACAAGAAGTCTCCAACACACACGATATCACAGAAAACACACAAGTTAAAATTTAACACACACTGATCCACAAAACCAGGGAAATACATCACAGGCTGGATATTGAAATGCTGAGCCCTAACCCTAACCCTAACCCTAACCCTAACCCTAACCCTAACTTCATTTGTCCTATTTAAAACCTTGGAACCCCTTATGACATCATCACCTGTGTGGTTTCCATGGTTATGAAATTTGGATATAAGAGGCAGGACTCCCGTTATCCCTTATGACATCAACAGCTGAGTGGTGCCTAACCCTAACCCCTTTATGACATCACCAGCTGTGTGGTTTCCTTGGTGACAGATCATTTCCATTTATTTTAATGGGCCAAATTTTTGGGGAAAATGCTGAATATTTTAAAAAAGTACAAGGGTTTGAAATTTGAATCATACAGGCACACTTCTCCTGAACAAACTGAACATTTTAAAATTTTTTGGAGGAGTAGCGAGCCAAAAAATAAATGGAAGAAGAGTCAGAAAAATAATTAAGTTGGATTTCTGTATGTTGATATGCTGAGTGCTCAGAATTTCAGCATAAATGTCAGAGAAAAGTGTCTGCAGCTAGGTTTCTAAAATCTATAACACATTTAGTCAACAAACACTTCTTCACTGATATATAATAAAGGACTTTAACATGGTGTAACAGACTTTCTGGTGTATGAGCATCAGCTGACAGAGGAACCTGAACGCAGCACAGAGGACATGACTGATTCATAATGGAGCCCACGGTGGAGGACAGATTGTGGACGCCCTCAGCTCATTGAGACAGATGGAGGAGACATCATCATTAATATGAAACAACACACACAAACACACACATACATACACATACACACACACACTGCTGAAAATCTAAAAAATCTCTCCATCAATGACAGCTTAGTTTATAAATCTGTTTTTTGTATTGGAGTGGAAGAAAAAGCTGCATCAGTGTCATGTAGTCCGACCAACAGAATGGTTTCTGCTGTTTCTGGTCCGGATCACCTGGACAGACACACTTTGGAAGCAAAATGAAGCTGGTCTGTTGCTTTTAAGAGCATGCCCTTGGATAAATCAGACAGATTTCATAGCTATCAGAGGGTTTTCAAAGTTTTTGGGTGATATGACCATGATCCTTTGAGATTTCAGTGAACATTAGTCGTGAAAAGCTGCAGCATTAGTGACGGCAGTGATTAATGGTGTGTGATGACAGGAGGCCATTAAAATTCCCGACTGAGCTGCATTCACAACCCAAATAAACAAATACCCTCAAAGTGGCAGAAACACAGGTAACATTAGGACACGTTCACTGCTCGACCTAATGCTACTCGGTTCCACAGAACTCTACTTGACTCAACTCCATTTAGCTCTACTCATTTCAACTAAATGCTTCTTGACTCCACTGAAGCCCTTCAGGACTCTACTTAATGAAAATTGACTATTTCGGCGCGGTCACATTGGCCACCCGTACTGAGCCTCAAGCATGCTTCAACCCTAAAGTCCAGTTCATTTGGCCAGTGTGACTTTGGAGAGGTGTGCTTCAGCAAGGTACACTTCATGCATGTGCACAAGCACACGTATGCAATGATGACATGATGTATAATTGCTGCATCTGCTTATGGTTGTCTGTCTGTAGCAGAACAGTTACATAAAAAGCAGTGTGACCATGGGCCAAACCGGCCAGCAGGAGAATGGCATCCCGTACTCAATCATGCTTGAGTAAGACATGGCCAGTGTGACTGCTTCCTTCTACTCCCTTTTCCTCCAACAAGGCTTCAGAAAGAACCTCTCTAAAAGGTTCTACCAGGAACCAAAAGGTCTCATCATTGTTCGAACAGATGTACCCAGAACTTTTAATCACAGGGTATTTTATAGAAATGTTCATCACTGAAAGTCTCTGTGCTGTTACCCAGAACCCCTACCTGGCAGGAACCTTTTCAGGGTAAAATAAAATCCCTAGGACTTTATTTAGACCTAAACGCTCCTGCGCTGGCCACTACGGCCTGACACAGTCCTCTAAGACCCCTGTTATTGTTTAAAATAACTGTTGAGAAAAGCAGTTACAGCGATCTTGTCCACGTGCTCATGCATGAAGTGAACCAGTCATTTTTGTTGTACAGTTTCTTTTAGTGTCTTACATTAAAGCACAGTGCTATTTTCAAACTGTGTATTTCTATTGTTGGAAATAATTAAAATGCTTACTGAGAATAAAACCTCCACCTCATTATTGAACTGTGCATAGATTTAGCTGAATACTCAGGCCAACAGCACTACTTGATTAATATCAGTCATCATGGTGATAATTGGTATAAAAAGTTTGAGAACCACTGTCCTAAAGCACCCTTTCTCTTGGAAGTTCCAGCAGTCTTAACAGTTACACACAGTTGGGTTGAAACCAGGACTTAAATTTTTTTTAGAGAGAAAATCTACAGTCTGTAGCAGTACTCCACCTTATTTTCACTTTAATTCAAACTCATCTTTGAGTTTTCTTCACTGATCCAGCCTCTGATAGTTTAGTTTGATGGTAAATTTAGCTCTGATCCAGATCCATCCTGATGATCTGATCATTCCTGTACAAACTGTACAAAACTTCTGCAGGTTTGAGCTGTCCACAGACCCCTTAATGAATAATAATTAATAACAGTAATAATTCATACTCGTGTTTCTGTGAACAGACTGTGTGTGTTTTCTCCTTTCTTGTATGAATGAATGAGCCTGCAGAGTGTGTGTCTGAAATCTGCAAGAGTGTCAGTGACACACTGACTGAATCACATCTAATCCCATTACAAACACACTGAGACACTGCAGGCTGCTAACCCCCCCGTCAAGGCAAATATTAGCAGAAAGCAAATAATCCTGCAGGTTGGGATTAAGATTTTAAATGGATCCCAATTGTGTGCTTTTTGCTTAATGAATAACAAAGTCTTGGAGGACGGCGCCTGTAATTTATTAAACATGAAAAGCTCCTTGATGAAATATAGAAACTGGATGTTTTTGCATTTCAAACGATTTGCATGGCCGGCTCGCTGCATGCTAATGAGGACAGAGTTTCAAAGAGTTATAAAAAGAAACTGAATTCCCTGTTTGACTGAAAAAAAAGGTGTCAGAGAGACAGATTGTAACCTACAAACAACAGGAGACAAGAAATGAGTGTTTTTTATTTCTTTGTGTGAACATCTGAAGGTTTAAAACACAAAAATAATTAGAGCTCATTAAAGAGACAAATATTCACTCTGACTGATCACACCCACAAGAACAGGACTGAGATTTATACAACTCAACTGACTGTGCTCACTCTTTAAGATCACTGGAACCCAGGCTGCTTCCACAGGTCCATTTAGCTCAGTATTAGCATAGAGCTAGTTTTCACTCTGACTTCTTTCAAGCTTAGAAACTATGTGTGAAGTCATAGTGGCTGTTTTTACTCTGTGGTCCAATCACAGCTCAGCTTTCACAGATCTCCTCTTTACATCCACTTTTCACTTCAGACTGTTTTAGTTTGTGTGCTGCCTGCTACTGTTTCAGCGTTTGAGTCCAGAAGCTGGCACAGGGAGGTGAAAGCTGTGCTTCAGAATCTGAGCAGCAGCACCGCGATGATAAAAGAGGATGTTTTTGTTCCTCCGCAGGGTCGCATGACCCTCAGAGATTAAAAAAAAAAAAAAAAAATGAGCAGAAAGTCCCAATCTTTCTCTCTTTTCTTGCCTCGTGCCCCATTTACAAAGTCACATGACTGCGTCTCCATAGTAACGCAAGACACCAAACAGCGAGGGAAAACACAGCTAATTACTGAGATGGAAAATAATATGACTGAATCAACAGAGAGAACGCTTGATGTGTTTAATGATGAATAAACATCAGCGATCATCTCAAACATCATATATTAATCAATGTTACACTGATTAAAACATTTCAGGACTTTTTCTCGGTTTAAAGCATGAATCTGTTCCCAGGGAGGAACTAAAGAGCAGCATATCATCAGAAACAATAAATGGTGTGCAAGAATCCTCCTCCCTCTGCTACTGTGCTGAGAGGGGAAGTGTTTGTGAGAGAGAGAGAGAGAGAGAGAGAGAGAGAGAGAGAGAGAGAGAGAGAGAGAGAAAGAGAGAGAGAGAGAGAGACAGGTGGCAGATCCCCTCTGATACTGAGGACACATGAATAATAGATGTCAGCATGCTCAGTGCCAGGATCAGGGCCTGCAAACACAGCTGCTGCTCATAACCGTCCAACAATCATACAACAACCATCAAACTACTCCACTAATAACATACATTTATATCACAACCATGGATCCAGCCACTGTAGGTACATATAATTTAACATACATTGAAAATCAATCCTTCAGCAAACCAACAACCATCAGAAAACAACCATCCAGCAGCTCCCTCTGACTTCACTCTGATCCAGTCGATCTCCTCTTCTTCCTCTTACCTACGGCAGTCAGGGTCTCATTAGAGCTCTATTTACGGTGTAGTTAGATCAGACACAGATCAGCTGTTTCTAATGATCCTCCTGCAGAGAGCTCCTCCTCCTCCTCCTCCCCCTCCTCATTATCTCTGCTGTGAAGTGATGAAAAGGCTGTAATCACCTGCAGGACCTGGCCCACATCCCTTCAGAGTAAATATTTATTATCACATTAAAGTCTCCACCTCTGACGATTAGCTGCTAACAGGGGAGGAGATGTCTGTTAAACTGACACTTTAAACTGTCTGCAGTTGCAAACAGACGTTTGCTCTGTGAACAAGCCCCCAGGTACAGCTCCGGGCTCTGAACATGGCTGTTAATAAGACCTGCATGCAGGAGCCAGTGATGTTGACAATATAGTGAGTAATCCAGAAGAGTGAATATGTGCAGCTTTCATGACAACACTACAGGCTGAATTCCAGCACAAATCAACTATTAATGTAACGTAAAGTTCGGGGAAATTGTGGGTGTGGTCTCTTTGAGTGACAGGTGGCAGCTATTGGTGGGATTTTTTCCCCCTAAATTTTGTCAAATGACATGATTTTTTATGTGATTGACAAAATTAACAGACTATCCAAGAAGTCTGAGCTCCAGCTTTTACATTCTTTCAAATTCTTAATATGTTTGCCCTAATAAGCACCTAAATTTTCATCCTACCTTCTCCATCAAAAGAACCAGGTGCTCGTTTGGTGCTAGTGTTAGCATTAGCACTTAGTTGATTCTAATTATATTCTTCTTAAGAACTGGTTTGGTTTTGCTTTGGAAAATAGCCAAGTTAGAGCCACGTCATTGCGTCACCTTAAATCGTCACTACATCACTTATCCAAAGACGCTGGTGCAATACGGAAGCCCACAAAACAACGATGAAGGAGCTCATCATTTCTACGCACTGCTGCTTCAGTTTCACCTCCATTTAAAAAAAAAAAAAAAAAAAGCTTGTCAGCTTTTCTTTTTAATAATGGCTGTTTTCCACCACTGATCGTTGGTCATGGTAACCCCGCCCCTGGCCCCTGATGTGGCCGATGCTTTGCTCTGGCCCAGCAAAGAGTTGGTGCTTGCTAAGCACCAGTTTTGAGCACCTGGAGCCAGTGCTTTGTCAGTGAAAACACAAAGAACCAGGTACTACAAAAGAACGTCCTTCATCCCTGCATGCAACGGGACAGCTGTCTGGAAAATTCTGACTCCAAGAAACCTGCATGACAGCTGCAAAATGCTGAACTTTAGCTTCACATATGTGTCAAAAACAATGAATGGTACCACAGCAGCTCCACCAAATATCTGTACAGTCTTTGCTTCTCACTGAGGTCGTAAAATACCAACACTGTTACAGTTTCACACAGATATTGGAGGTAGGGTTATCTGAGTGAAGCTGAAGTTTCCCCCTTTTGATATGCAGTAAAAGCAAAGCTGTGATTCGCTAACTTCAGGCTAACATGCCAAGAAAACATCATCAAACTTCATCCCTGCTCTCCTGGGTGTTTTTTTTTTCATCCTTTCCTTCCAATCTCAACCTTTGTCTGCAGGGAGACCAGGAGGATCAGCCGGACCGGGTCAAACAGGATTAAACCTGATCACCTCCGGCTCTGATGAAGAGGAGGGCAGGCCTCTTCCTCACTTCACTAAAAACCAACAGGAGGAGAGAAGAGTTCAGGCTGAACCATCAGCTGGATGAACCAGATCCTTGTAGACCCCCTCTTGGCTCGGGTCCACGATCAGCTGCTCCTCTGAGGTCTCAGAGGAAACAACAACACACTGTTAATTGGCTGAATTAGCAGAGGCTAATTACTATGCTAATGTTTACCTGGTGGAGTCAGCAGACCCCGGAGCCCCCTGGAGCAATGATCAGGATTAATAGATCTGAGACCAGAGAAAGACCCCCAAACAAGACACCAAACATCCTGCTGAGACAATCATAGGACACCATGGGAAATATTCTGTGAGCTCAGTGTGTGAAGGAGCCAAAGCAGAGTTTCAGTTGTCTGCTCCTGTCACACAAAGAGAAATAAGGAAAATACTGAAAAACAACCTCACATTTTTTGAAGATGTTTTTAGAGAAAAATTACAGAAATTCTTTATCTGACAGACTTGTACTGACAGAGAGAGAGCTGGGACGAGCTGGGACTTAAAGAGAGCTGTAGCAAGAAGTCTTGATGAGGCTGTGAGTGCCTGAGAACTGAGAGAATCTGGTCCTGGATCAGTGCAGAAACAACATCTGGATCATTAGCAGCGTGTTGACTGAGGGCGTGGGAAACATGTCGTCAGTTTGTTTCCTTCATGGATCAATAAACACGACAATAATTATCATTTATCAGCTCCATCCCATTACAACATCAGTGTAACCCTTCACACCCGTAGACTCCGTAAATACAGTGAGGACAATCAGATCTGGACCTGAACCAGAACCAGGACCAGAGTAGGAATAGACTCTGGGAAACTGAGCCTGAAATCTTCCCACACTAATCATCTTTATAAAACTTTTTTTCACAGGATGTCAGTGAACACACCTTAGAAAACAGCACGAGGGGGAAAAACATTCATACTACTCTTTTTTTTAAGCAGCCAATCACATCTTTACTTGAAGTAATTAACAATTTTAATTCTTCCACTTCACAGGGAAACAGTGATCATCCAGAATTATGATGCAGGTTTTAGGATAACGGTTATCAAAGTAGCAGTGTGACCTGTTTGATGGTTGCTATCAGAGATTTGGAGGCTGCTGTGTTTAAGGTGAAGGATGTATACACAGAGTCTGTCAGATGATCTGTAACAGGTTTCATTCCTCTGAACTCATCCATCTGCAGCTCTGAACTGGTCTGAACTGGTCTGAGGTCAGACCCCCTCTCCAACATCCTGCAGTGTTAAAGTGGGAAGAGGTTTGATATGAAACAACCACGAGTGAGCCACCTTTGTATACAAATACTTTCTCTCTCTTCCTCTGTCTCCCCCAGCGTTGACTGATAAGTGAGGCGGCAGGAAAGGGAGGAGGAGGGGGGAGAATCACCCCTCCTGCAGGGATTCAAAGCGGCCCCCGTCGCCTGGATTTAATTTGCATCAGGAGGGAGGAGAGCGCAGGGCGCGGCGGCTGTTGGAGCACGCTCAGTGAGGCAGCGTGCCCGGCAGCTCTGCCAGAGAGGACAGTCTGGGGGCCACCTGCCCCCCCCCACTTCATACCTCCCCCCCTTAATCCACAAGTATTTCATTAGGGCGTCAGGACGTCCTCTGCCTTTGATGTGCGTTTGTCCCGTGGACACAACATTAAAGACTCTCCTTCAAGCCGGGTGAATTCAGATAGCGTTACCTTCTTCTAAGGATTGCAAATGTGCTTAAATATGCCCTTTAATGGTTCTTTTCCTCCAACCGTGAGCTCATAAATTAGTTCCCCCTGTGAGCAGCCCAGGCCTCTGATTGGCTGCTGAGCCACGGTGAGGAGCAGCTTCATTTATCTGTTGTTCTTTAAATGAAAGCTTTAATAAGAACACAGAAAGTTTAACCCAGTTCACAGGGGCCACAGTCACCTGTCAGGGGCCCAATGGACCCCCAGGGTCAAGAACTCAAAGGACATGAAGTGAGTCAGACAAGGTTCATGAAAGTGTTGAGGAATGTGAACCATTTTACATTAAAGTAATTTCAGAAACACAAAGATTAGTTTATAATTTAGCTTAGCATAGCAACAATCACTGAACCAACAGTCAAAATTAAGAATTCTGTTTCTCTAAATCAGCTTTCTTTTTTTTGTTAATGCCGTTTCTGCTTTATTTTTCCATTTCTGTGTACAACTCTGACAACATTTAAGATACAAATAGATGAATGAAGAGCAGAATGGTGACTTCCTCTTTCATATGACTTCATGTCAAAACAAACTCGTGTGTGTGTGTGTGTGGGGGGGGCATTTACTTTCAGCAAATGCTGGAATGTTGAAATGCTGACCCCTCAGTCCTTATGACATCATCATCATCATCTATGTGGTTTCCATGGTGGCAGATCACTTCCATTTATTTTAATGGGCTAAAAAATTTAGAAAATGCTGAATAGCTTAAAAAGTAGAAGGGTTAGAAATGTGAAATATACACGCACAATTCTGCTGAACATTTCACAATTTGAACAGGGAAAGTCTGTGAAAATTTGAAGTCTGTAAAAAGTGCAAAAAAAAAAAAATGTACAGAAGAATAAGAAGTTTAATAATAAAGTCCGATAACAAACGCTAACAGACGTAGGCTAACAGACAGAAGCTAACAGTTACAGGCTAACAGGCAGAGGCTGCTGGTGTGTGTGCTCCGTAATGAGGATGTTAATGCGTTCCTCAGCAGCAGTAGTGTTTTCCTCCCTGAGCGCAGGCTGACAGGATGGACTTGAAGTGCTCACAGGGATTAACATAATTGCTGCCTGACACATGCTGACATGATGCTAATTAGCATGCTCTCGTGTCGCGCCCGATGAATAATTGAAATCAACAGTTTTTGGCCTTTATCACAGAAACACAGAAAGTGCCCAAAAACATCAAGAGGAGACATCACAGCAGATCTCTTCAACATGCGACCCTGAATGCCTTGTGTTGTGTTTGTGTTAAGTTAAAGAGCTCACATATTCACTCAGGAAAGATGTATTATTCCATATATTAAGACACTTTCATTTAAAAGTAAACTGCTAACATGTTGCCAACAGATTGCTACCTACAGTACAGCCAAGTTAGCCCATCATCAGCTGATTCCAGTAATTTTTCAGAGGTACGCATGGAAACTAGAAGGACTGATGAGCTATCTTAAGCAAACATAAGCGGCTCTGTCTCTTTTTTAGAAAAAAGAAAACCGTAGACCTGATATCATGATTTGAGACTATGATGACAGAAACCCTGTTTCACAAGCATTAATTTGACCTGTGTTTGGATTTTGTAGTTTGACCCATTCTCCATTTGTTAAAACATAGGAGGTGGACTTTATGACATATACTGTAGTCAGCCAGCAGGGGGAGCTCTAAATGCTTCGACTTCCATTTTTGGGGGGTTGATATGTCATCCAGTTTTTCAGTAAGTAAGTAAGAAAGAAAGTAAGTTTTTTTCTGCTGGTCACCATCAAACAATAATCCTGAGTAACTGGGTTAATTTTAGATCCTGATCCTGGTAGTCTTGGTGATCTAAAGGTTTGTTGTTGTTTTGATTCTTCCTTCTTTTGAGCTCCGGAAATAATCTTCATGTGGCGCGAAGACTGCAATTCTCTCTGTCACAAGAAACCTTTGACTAATCGCAGATTTTATCGGCAGAATGGGTTGAGGCCTCTGGGGGGAAAGCTGCCCACTTCCTGTCCCACAGTTGGTTACCCACAGTCCCTCAGTGCAGCCCGCGGCCTCCGTCTGACTGTCAGGATCTGATCTGAGATCAGTGGACGGTTGGCGGCGGCGCTGTCACACTCTTTGATGTAAATGCTTGGTCTTCCTGCAGGCGGGTCAGAAACGCAAAGCATTCTGGGAGGGCAGGTTAGGCTGGTGCATTCACAGACAGTTAGCTGATATGAAAATAATGAGCTCATAGCTCCTGATTTATCTTATGGAAGTGTTTTTTTGTTTCTCCGGCTCACTTGGATTTTAGGATGCTGACTTCAAAGTAACATCAACAGAATGAAACAGTAGAAGAAGGAACCATGAACATATAAGTCAGGTATAGACTCAGAGTCTGTGTTGATCAGGGTTAAAGTGAAGGTCAGTCACATTCAGCTGTAGATGATGTGACAGCTGATTATAGTGCTGGATCATTGTGATAAAATGTCACTTTGTAAGCCTCAGATCTGACCCGGGATCAGCTGAACAACAGAGCGGAGAAACATGAAGCCAGAGCAGTCGAACATCAGGGATGTTCACTTCAGATTCATCTTTAAATCCTCTTAAATCTTAAAGAAAGCAGCTGAGTGGATGATTAAAGTCCACGCCGCTTCTTCTTCTGCTGCTGTCACACAAACATAATCACTGAGCCGCCGTTATCAAAGATGTATTAAAGATTAGAGACGAGACGGAGTCCCACTCTGCTCCTTTATTCACTCACTTAATGAAAACCACAGATAAGCTCTCTTTGCCGCCTGCAGCCACATTACAGCCGCAGGTCACATGACCTAATCCCATCAGGGACAAAGGTACAGTTCAACACGCCAAAGACACGCCAACACCACAGGCACAGTCCGTGTCACGCTGCAGGACGTTAATCCAGTGGGCTTTTAATTAGCAGCTGGAGGATCCCAGGACATGAAAATGAAGAAATGAAACTCGGTGACGGCCGATCACTCTGAGCCATGTGCGGACACATCAGTGAGTTTAATGTCCTGAGAGAGATTAATGTGAGTGTGTTATCTGTGTGTCAGGGTAACACACATGATGCCTCTCTCTTTTTGAACAGTAAGTCAACAGCTGGAGTCTTCACTCACTGCAGACTTACTGAGGCCACATTAGCCTTCAGTGTCCTGGTGGATTAAGTGCAGCATCTAGAATTTTTCAGTTTGGGGTTGTTTTAACTTCAGTTGAGGGTTCCTGTACATGCCAGATATTTATAGTGACATCCTGCTGCAACAAACGAGTCTTGAAGTGTGCATATTTTTTTTGCAGGTTCCATCAGCATGTGTCAAAAGCAAGCAGCAATTCCCCGATCAAAAATATGAAGCCTATAAAGAAATGCTAAAAACTACAACTACAGAAACCACATACACATATCATCTCAGACTTGTATTTGTGTGGGACAGTGAAAAATAAGGGTTGGTATCAAAAATATGCTTAAACTTGTTAAATAACATGTTAGATGTTTGTTTAAATGTGCAGTTTGCATTTCTGTCTGCGTCATAGTATTTTATGACATTTCTACCATTTTTAAACAATTAAAGAATCAGTCCCATTAAACAGTCAAATGGTGTAACCACAAAAGCATGACAAGTATTAAATAACTGACCTTCCTGGAAGTTATGCAAGTGTACTGATAAAATAAGTTATTTGTTATGAAATGTCATCTCAAAGTGTATCAAAAATGTTTCATTTCTAAACTTGATAATATGGGTTTGTTGTACTGAGTGAGTCAGTATGCTGAAGACATCAATGTTTTCTCTCTATTCTTGGGTCAGTTGGCTTAAAATCATTTGAAATTTCCTTTTTACACAACAATAGGCTGATAAAATCATATTCATAAGAACTTTTTTTTTTATGAGAAACATTGCTTGCACCAATTGACATTTTTTAGTTACACCAACTGACCACGTCTTTCATCCATGTCCTCCTCCAGTGTTAAGCTTACAGTGCTGAGAATCGGAGGGTCTATTTGTGTTCTAGACTGTAAAGGAGTGATGATGTGGATGATATTTGATGGATGAAATCTGAACCTGGTTCCTAATCCATCAGATGGTTGTTGGAGTCAGATTTTACTGACTGCAGAGCAGAATAAAGAAAGAGTGTGAAACAGAGACACAGAGAGCTGCTTCTCTATTTAACAGAATGAAAAAGAATAAGAAATAAATGACTTTTGCTGGCAGAGAGGATGTGGAGCGTCTTATTTTGACTGAAGTCATGAATATTTAAAGATGCGGGGCAGCTATGCAGAGCGCGATACCATTTGTGCCTTTTATACATCTGCATTGGCCTCTTAAATTAAACATTAATTACTCGTCTTCATAAAGGAACAATGCAGCGCTGAAGCATCCTGCTTTGGCCGAGTTAATTATTTCCAATTTACAACAAAATACGTGCAAGCGTGTCAGGCTGAAGCTTCACAGAGATGGAGGGAAAACAGAGAAAGTTGTTCTCTCAATTTCATCACGTCTGCCCTCAGAGGAACTTTAATTTGAGAGGATGTTTGTGATCTTTATCTCTGCGCTTTACTCAGAGAACAGGCAGAAAAACAAAGTAGGAAGGGAAGAGCTGAGGATGAGGATGACGTTAGCATGGAGAGTTCAGGTGAGACCACGAGGTACAACTCCTCAATCTTTTGCTCTTATTCCTTTTTTTTAAAAAAAAATACAGTGGTAATGAATGGAATGTGGCGTTTCCTTTCTTCATGCCTGTCAATAAATCCTGCATTCATTCACGTCTCTGTTTGAGTCTTTAAGCTGCTTTGAAGAGTGAAGCACAAAATACCTTTTCTGAAGATCAGCTGCTCTGCCAGCAGATTAAGCTCCTGTTTCAGAGGATTTGAGCTCATCTGGATGTCGCAAAGGTAACAACATGAGGATGATAAAATGGGAGGAAGATTTTACTGCACACAAACAGGACACCCAAAGTTTGTCCTCTAACAGGACGTGACAGAAAGAGGGTTTTGATACATGGATGCAAACGTGTCTTTATATGGGTCATGGATCACTTTTCTTTGCCTCCTGTGAGGGTTTTGGACCACAGCTCCTCTGATTCACCGATGTAATCACCAGGAAGTAATCAGGCACCGTTAGCTTAAGACGGATTTCATTAAAGTGCTCAGGTCAGAGGCTTTGGACGATTACATCCTGCAGGATCACGACGGTTCACACAGGACTCACTGAGCCCCAGAACACACACTGTCCTGATCCAGCTCCAACATGCACTCTGGCTACCTCCACAACTTTTGTAGCTTTAAACCAGATCCAGACATCACTCCAGTTACCTTCAGCTTCAGAACCAGGTCCAAGATTTTCTTCAAATTCTCAGACCTGAACACAAGCTCCAATGGACTCTAGAGTCACCTTTAAGACACTTGAAGACCTGAAACCATGTCAATCAAACTCTTCAGATGTCTTCACAACATCCAAACAAGCTTCAGCAGAGACCTCAGGGACCTGAAAACTCCCAAAGAGTCCAGAAACTAGCTCCAGCAAACACCTCAGGGACCTTTTGGACACATGGAGCATCTAATCCAGCCTTAAAGGAAACTGTCCCGCTGTAGCAGGTTGTTTAGAATCTGGTTCAGAACGGTTAGACTTTCAAAATCTTTGGCCCTGACCCCCCCGTGCAGAGAAGAAACTGACACTGACTTGGAAAACTGGTCTATGTTCCAGTCCCAGGTCCGACCTTTGACCCCCTGCTGGAGGAGGACTGGGACTCTGCAGTGGCTCTGGGACACAGAGGCGTGTTTCAGCCGTGTGGCTGGTTAACGTCTCCTTGCGTTGTGGTGGACTCATTATTTCCTCCCCTTGGGCACTTTCATCATATTGTGGTTGTTTCGCTGTTTCTCGCCGCTTGTTGTGTTTTTGCAGATTGTTTGTTGGTGCAAAGAGCGGCGAGTCGACACACAAACCCATTAATGATGAAGGAGGGATGCAACGCTGATGTCTGTGTCGCAGCTGATGAACCCGCAGCCTCTGACACCAACGCCATGCCGCTTTAGTTTCTTCTTCAGAGGAGGAGGGGGGAGGAGGAGGAGGAGGAAGGGGGTCTGGACTACTTTCTGTTATTTGCTTTTAACTCACTCAAACCAGACAGACGCTCAGATATTCAGACGTGCATGAAAAATTCATCAGCTCTTATTCAAACTTCTGCTTCTCTTGATTATTTCACCAATGTCAAAGAAGTGAAGTTTTATCATCCTCCAGAGAGACAGAGCCTCAAGGGGCTGGGAGAATAAACAGACTGAGCTGTGTGTCTCTCTGTAGCCTCCTTGTTAACAGGCTATCGAGCCCGTTTGACCAGAATGGTCCAGAACAAGTCCTGGGGAGCTCCCAGAACAGATTCACACCAACAAATAGAACTTATTGAATGAAATTAAGCCCCTGATTCTTTCAGATACATGAACAGTCAACCTCCTTATGCCTGAAGCCTTTTCCACACTGCGCGTAATAAGTAAAAACAAGCAGAAAATGTTTGTCATGTTTCTGAGCAGCAGCAGCATCACAGCCTCGTCTTGTGTCTGTGTTTCCACTCTGCCCTCAGCTTGCTCTGAACCTGAACCTCATCTGAGACAAGCTCTGACCCAATCTGAGATCTGACCTTAGCAGCTCCTGTTTCTGTTTGTGTTTGTGTTCAATCCCCTCATCCAACCAGTGCTCCGATCCCTCAGGTGTCAGAAAACCTCCCAACACTGAGATCAGCCACACACACACCATACACACAAAGGGAAATAAAGTGTATGACAGAAGTACACACAGTGAGGATGATGATACTGAGGAGACAGGATGAAGGACAGCAGCTGAGTAAACACTGTCCTCCTCCTTCTCCTCTGTTTCCCATCAGCCACCTCTGCATCTCATCAGATCTGATTTCAGCTGTTTAAGTGGTGCCATCGTGTTTTCATCTCATACACACAGACACACACACACACTGCATGAAAACTGATCTCGCTGCAGTGACGTGAGTGATTGTTCGTCAGCTTCTTCTTCCTGTTTCTGTGAATCTGTCAGACCTGCTGCTACTCCAAGAATCAAGACTCATGTTTGAGCTTTCATATTTTACACAAAGACTGATTAACACACCTCTTATAAAACAAACGGATGAAGTCCAATTGATGACAGAAAATAAAAAAAAACTAAATCATGTTATCAGCGTGATGATTATTATTTAAAGTTATTAAACATTACAGTTCAGGAGCTTTTTCCCTCTGCTGTGTTTGTCCCCTCATGGCCACCGTACTCTGAGGCTGTGTGATAAGAGAAGCTGTACATGTGAATATAAAGAGTTTATTTTCTAATCTCTTCCTGTCAGAATTAAAGAAGCACAGGCACTTGAACGCAGCCCGAGCGTGTGTAAAAATATTAAATCCATTATGTGTTTAATCAGTTTGATCTGAGCGCGCACAGATTAATCATCTCTGCCCGCTCCAGGACAAATTAACAGCAAGTTTTCGTGCTAATTTTAACAGTAATCCGGGTGTTGATTGACAGTGTTGTCAGACCTCAGAATAACTCTGCTCTCCAGTGTCCGTGCTGTTTGGATTATTTCAGATTATGTTGTAATTCCTCTCTAATCTGCTGCTTTAAGATTGGAGAGTCGCACTCTGCGATGAAGTGTGAAAGTGTCTGATGAGATCCTGATCGTCTCTCTCTGCTGTCGTGAAAAACTTTCCCGTGAACTGATCATCAGTTTATCTCAGATTATCTCAGCTGGAGGAGGACAAGGAAAACAATCAGAGCGGAGGAAGCAGGTGTTCCACCAGCACAAAGCTCACACAAATAACAAGAAACAAGAAGCCGAGGTCGAGTACTGAGCAGAAATCTGAGGCTTCACACGGGGTCATGAAGGTTTTACTCAGCTCTGAGTCTGACTTTTTGTTTTTTAATCTAACAAGGACAATCTCATAGAGAGGAGACAAACAAATCTTTGCTTTCAATCAGTGAAACGTTATTTAGAAACAAGCTCAGGAACAACCTTGTTTATAAAGTTTTGATTCCTTGATGGAACAAATCCAGAGAAAACAGACGGATGACAATCATTCACAGGTATCTGTGCTCACCTGGACCGAATGAAGCCCTCACACCTGTCAGCAGGTCAGAGATGTTTCTTTTAGTGTTCATCTATGTAAACACAGTAGTTCATGACATCCTCATAATTAAGATCATACTATTGATGTAAACTGGACTTCCTCTGGTTTCCACCTGTCTCTGCCTTGAGGGCTCATGAGCTTTAAGTTCTTAGATGGATGCTATGAAGCCCAAAGATGGAGATCGTCGTATTGGAATTACAGCCCGACCAATATTGGGGGCTAAAAAAATATAAAGCGATAACCAATCTATGGGTGGATATATGAAAGAGGAACATTGATATAGACGGGTTATATGCTGCACATAAACACAGATTCTTATAATACCCAAAATATGATTCAAGACAGAGAAGCAGAAAGAAAGAAAGAAAGAAAGAAAGAAAGAAAGAAAGAAAGAAAGAATTACAAGAAGAGCTTGCAGATGACATGGGGGTGCTTGGTACCAAAGGAAGAGTTTCGTCCTGGGTCGTGATTAAACACTTCAGGACATGTCAGGCACGCTTTTTTTTTTTTTTTTTTTAGCCTTTTTTGGGGTTTGGCCTTGCCCCTCTGGTTCCAGTAGGGTCCTTGCCGACCCGTTGGTTGTTGGGCTCGGGTCCTAATTAGTAACACTGTAGTCTTATATTAGATGTTGGATGTGGGAATTAACAGTTGCATAAATCTTTGTTTATCTTACAAAGACAATTTACACGAGGGCCTGACCATCAAATTGGCTGGCTTATTTAATCGGCCGATTATAGCCCTTTTTAAAATAAAAACGGCAGGAGTTTTTGCTGATTATAGCCCTTTTTAATTCTTTTCTTCATGTTCTTATATTTAAAAATTTATCTCTGTTGTAAAGTTAAACAAATACTAAGGAACAAAGACTTGTAAAACATTAAAATGTTGTGCCTGTAATTCATATCTTTGTTTTTGTCAGCATCAAGGAACTGAAAACAATGACTGTCAACAAAGCGACAGAACCTCAACGCAGCAGAAAAGTTAATACATTGGCTACATATGGACCGATGTTGATAAATCGATGAGAATGCTATAAAAGGATTTCTAATTGAAACTGCTGATATCATCTAACTTCCTGCTAATCTAGAAATTGGAAAAAGAAAAGGAGTAGAGAACATAACCTGCACTTGGTTAATAACTAAACAGATCACCTGTCAGTCAAAGAGGCCTGAATAAAGAGAGGATGAAACAGGAGCTCATCTTTTTCCTCTGGACTACTTTACTGCTGATCATCACTCTGCTCAGTATCCTCCTCTCTATAAACCCTCTGTGTGTGTGCGTGAGTGTGTGTGTGTTCAGTCAGCAGAGGGAAGCGATGTGATTTTTGGAGAAACAGAAGAACTAATCAGAGTAAAAGGAAACAGTGAACCTGCTCAGATGTTAACAGCCTGTTAGCCTCAGCACGTTCAAACTCTCAGACGATGAGGAGCAGAGAAAATGAAGGTTACGTAAGCATGTCGACTGTGGATCGATCCTGTAAAATAATACAATATCAGCCAGAGGATTAATTCTCTTTTTCCGGGAGTTGTCAGGCAGAGTCAGACAGAAAGAAAGAAGAGAAATTAAAGTTTTAATCTGTTTAATGGAGGATGGGAAACAGGTGAAGGCAGCTGAGTTTATCTGAGGGAAGTCAAACTGAAAATTAACTTGTGTTTTTAATTTGATCTTACTGAAACATTTCCTTGTGTTAAACTCTGGCAGGAATTCTTCTTTTGCTTGAATCACAGAGGAATGTTTGGTTTCTACAGATTCTGTTGAAGCTAAAACTGAGAATTAAAGGAGCCTCAAGAAGAAAAAACAAGTTACAAACTGATGAATACAACAGATATCAGATGGGATTAAGGCGGTTTTCAGATTTTCTAGTCTTTGAGGAGTCCAACTATAGATCTCTTCAGTCTCTGTTCTTCAGACTTTGAAGGAGCTCACTGTGAAGTTTGAATTAAGCTCTTTTGTAAACAGTTATGGTGTTTTATAGTGTTTGTGATGTTCAGTCAGTGTGGAGGTTGAATCCTATCCGAGTCAGTGTGTCTCCCTCTGCCCACTAAATGGCTTCCTGCTGCCGCCGTACCATCAAGCAGATAATCGTCGGTCTAACGTCTCCTGTACGTCCCTAAGGGAGCACATCCAGGGTGGACTGATGTGGTCTAACTGTCTTTATGTCTCTCTGCGCTGTGTTCACTGTCTCCGTCCGTGCTGCGTTCGCTGTCTCTGCCTGGTGGAAACCGTGAAGTAGACCACAGTAAATGAGGATCATGTGTGACGTTTAATTTATTTGTTTCCTCTTATTTCTGATTTCTGTGGTGTGTGCAGAGCCTGGAGGGAAGACTGGCTATAAAATTGAAAATAAAAAGTGTTTTCCATGAATCTCAGATGACCACAGCTCTTATCACTGATGTGGGATCCGATCACACTCACGGCCAAAAGTCTGTGGACAGCAGAACATTCAAGAAATGCTGTGTATGACAGTTTAGACAGATTCTTAATATATGGACATTAATCTACTTTAAATCTGTGAATGAATCTCTCAGAGTCATAATGGATACATGCTTTCGCTGTGTGTTCATAACAGAGCTATTCCTATTCATCAGTGATGGTGAGGTTAACCTGGAGGAGTTGCTGGCATGTTGAAGGCAGCTGGATGAAATCTGGCCTATGATTGGCTCTTACTTTCTGTGATAAATGACAGGATTGGTGAGTCGGATGGCTGCAGGTTGGTGAAATAATTTCATCACAGTCTCTGCACACTCTCCCTCTCCATCTCTCTCTCTCTCTCTCTCTCTCTGAGTTTTTATGGTTCTGGGATTATTTCCGTCCTGGCTGTGGCTCTGGATCGTGATGGACTCTGTGAAGTCTGCAGGTCTTTGTTGTGGCTCTGTTGGTCTGTGGGGGTCTGGCTTCAATGTGTGTGAGTGTGTGTGTTGTGTACTGGCATTATGAGTCTGTGGTGAAGTGTACCTTCACTTAGACGTTCTATTTCTTCCTCCTCTGTTCACCACAAACACACACGGATCAGATTTCAGGCTCCACGTCTGAGCGAACCTTCGACAGCACAAAACAAACTCTCAGCTGACCTCTGGACCAGGAAGAGGGAGGTAAGGGGGGCCCACTAAGACCTGGTCAAGGGATGTTGTTGAAGCAATGTATTAAATGATCTGAAACACTTCTTCAGGTTTGGTTTGTGGAATTATCATAGATACAGCCAATTACATGAAGTGTTGATCCAGTAATCTGATCAGTGATTGGCCGATTGATTCTCGATTAAAGATCTGATCACACTCACAGATTATTGGTCGAACCTCAGAGATGATCAGCTGTGGGCGCTGTCTCTTCATCACAACTTCATTCTCCTCCTCCCCCTCCTCTCCATGGTCTGGCCCCCGGTCCTGAAGGAGTCACTGATCCTGACCCAATTAATGAGAGCCCCCCTGCAGGCAAGAGGGGGGGGGGGGGGGGGTCACCATCATGGTCCAGCTCACAGTTCCTGTCAGGCCACGCTCAGGAAAAATTCACATGCTAGTTAATTAACATCGTCAGATTCAGCCTGTGAAGAGATCAGTGAGTCGAGGGATCACATCAGTCCTGCAGCCGCCCAACGGGGACACTGCAGAGCAGTTCCTGATCCTGATCACAACACACATTAGATTCAAAGGGTTCAAACACAGATCCAAATGCTGTCTGTGAGGTGACGCAAAGCTCTGCTGAGTTTCATTTCAGTGCCTAATGATGAAAGTGATTCAATTATCAATCAATACAAACAGTTTTTTTTGGCTCTCTGTCTTATTGATTGGTGGCAGACGGTACACACCTGTTAAAAAAACAGTGTGTTCTTATCCTCTGACAAATTTTAATAAAATATATGATCTGATAATAAACATGTTAAATCCTCTTATCAAGTATATTTTACTGATTCGTGACTGAATTAAGCACCAAGATGCTCGCAACCTAACCAGCACTAAAGATTATGCTGTGTGTGTTTGTGTGTATTTGTGTTGGTGTGTGTGTATTTGTGCTGGTGTGTGTGTGTCCCCGATTGATCTCATGTTGAAGTGAAGCATTAAGTGATGATGATCAGTCAGATGTCATTGATCATTTTATCGATTGTGTTTACTTTAATATAGCTGAAGGAGTGACAGCATCTTCATTCATATGTATTCAAACAGAATCTGGTATTAATGATGATAGCAATGAAAATATAAAGACCAGATCCACTACAGACTACAGACCAGGGCCTGTATGCATGTCTAGCCATTAGCGAGGAAAACGAACCGTTTGTACTAATGGTAAATAGAAAAAAAAAAATGGATTAGCTGTATGCATGAGGCAGGTTAACGCTCCAACAGAGCGCCAATTAATAGAGGTAGACCCCACCATTACAGGAGCTAACAGCAGGATAACCATACTTGTTCAGCTGTTTTAAAGGTGGCAGACGCCGTGCTTATTCATAACCAGGTAAGACAAAATTTGTGAACAGTACAGACTTTACTGTGCACCACGCGCATTTACCCTGTTTAAGATCTTTAGCAAAACGTTCCCTTTCTCTTTGTTTGTTATCTTTGACCATTGACTGGCTTATAACAGCTGTTTGTTCATTTTACTTTCTTGTAATTAAATCTCCATTTCTTCCACTGAAACATTGTTTCTTCTTGATCTTCTCTCAGTCACACCGTTACTGCTCACCATGTTGATCACTGTTTATGTGTAGTATGCATGCGCAACTTGAATTTGTTGGATAGTGGTTTTTCAGGAGGTTCCCCCAACATGAAACATTCTGCACCTGCCTCGCCTTCATGGTGCAGTCATTAACTGGCCGATTATTTGCAGTCATGCATGCGGCTAAAGCTACAACCAAATGGGCCGGTGATGGTACATTAAGACTGATGGTCCCATTTGTGTAATGACTGGACGTGGGTACAGGCAGAGATCCACTACACTCCAGCTAACTGCCTGCTCCTCTTAAGCCCCACCCTCTCGCCCATATATGGTCAAGATGTCAAACTTTTGAACCCTAATCAACAAATCAAAGAGTGACATCCCTTTGACCACGCCCATTTCAGTATCTGATTTTGTGATCTTGTAGCAATAATGATGGTGTTGGTGTGTCACAGCCGATTCAGAACATGTATCAGATGCGATCAAGGGTCAGATCTCTGCAGCTCTGCCCTGGTCATGTGATCACTGGTCATGTGATCACTGGTCATGTTATCCCTGGTCATGGGTCTGCAGTTCTCCTGGCTGCCTCATTAAACCTCCTGGATTCATTTTTTGTTCTGTAAGGCCCTCGCTGACAGCTTGGAGCGCCGCCCTGCTCCACACTGCTTCAATCCTGTTCCAGGACTGGATCCACAGAGACCAGAGCCCCCCCCTTTGGTCTGCAGCCAAGCCTCAGCTCCACGCCACACCTTCCTGCGGAGCGTCCTCGAGAACGGAGGGAAACACCCACATTGTTCTAAACGGAGATAAATGCAGGGTTCAGTTCCACCTTCAGAACCACAGTCCTCCAGGACTCTGAGTCCTGCTCTCTGCCAGACTCGCTCTGGTTTCTGCTCCTTGCCAGACTCGAGCCGCAGCACTTTTAGAAATCCTCTGAACGCTGTTCCTCTGTGGCCAGGGGAGGGGGAGGGGGGTAAACCTGGATCTCAGAAACCTAAAGCTGGATTCAGTAAATAACACAGCAGCCCTGCCAGAGCGGGATCAGGAGACCAGAAGTATCCAGGGGACACAGAGACTGAACAAGAGGACAGAATGGAGCTTGTCATGCTGCAAACCATCAGGATCCTTTCTTCAGACACAGAAGCACTCAGTCATTCACAGTGGAGTAACACACACCGTCATGTATGAAGACATGAAACAAACATGTGCGGAGCAGCTGTCAGAGTGTGTGTGGGCTTTAGCTGATATCACATCAGGATTAAAGATGTTAACATATTTACACCAGCCCGAGCAGAGCAGCACACCTCTAGCATAAATCTCACTATCCCAAAATGTGCTGATGAATTTGAGACTTTAAATGTCATGTCCACATATTGAGACGTCTCAGTGTGTGTGTGTGATCAGACTGATGTTAGATCAGGACATGGGTCAGGAGTGAAAGCTTAAAGAGTTATTATTCTTATCAGGAGAGAGTGTCCGTGTTCCTCAGAGTGAACAGTGAAGTTTTATCATCACACTGATTATTTTTAAACTGTGAGCCATTATCAGAACATTGTGTGGTGAATCTTTTCTCTGTGTTCAGTTAAACATCAGGTTTGAATAAGAAACACTTTCAACTTCCATAAAAGTCTGCAGCGACTCTCTCGCTCTCTCTCGCTGTGCTGAGATAACGCACTCTGTAATTATGGAAAACCATTTCTCTGTTTTATTATTCCTCCAATCAGATGTCTCCAGTTTGGCAGTAGGGCCAGAAGCCATGGGAAAGAGAAGGATCCTAAACCACTTCAGTGGTCCAGAGTAATCTCACCAGAGGAGGTGTGTGTGTAAGTATGTGTGTGTGTTGGGGGGGGGGGGGGGGGGGGCACTTTCTGATGTTTCTCTCAGATCAGACATGAAGCCTTGGAATCATGTCGAGTTGAAACGTCAAACACATGACGAGTAGGACGCACAGACTGTTTGAACACTCTAAGCTAACACATGGCCGCACTGACGAGCTAACATGGAGCTAATTACGGTACCTTTAACGCTCTAATGTCCCAGGAGAGAGAAAGGGGGGGGGGGGCCTGTCCTTTTATGTGGCAAGTTAAAGTGAACTCTGAGATAAAAACAGACTGTTGAGTCACTTTGAAGCAGACGCTCATTTTAATTCCTGCTGAACAAACCCACTCCTTCACATTTCCACTTCAAACACTCTTTAGCACATTTAACCGACTTCTCCTTGTTGCTCCTCATACTAGGGGGACTGATGGGTAATTTATACCTTACCTGGTGACTTTTATGCAAAGATTACAACTCTCAGAAAAAAACAACACCCACGATTTGTCCTCGTCACAGCATCCACTGACCACACAACAATCAGATGGTCCTTACAAGACTTGAAACCATTGTAATACACTTGCAACAGCCCTCACACACCAACACAGAGCCACTGAGCATGCTCAAACAAGAAAAACAAACAAAATGTCACAGAAACACAAGTGTTTACTTTTGTGACTTAAAGAGACATTACTTAAACTCACACTTCATCAGACGTCACCTGAAAACACAGGCTCTGCCTTGTAATCTTTAGACTGAGGGCCGTCTCTCTCTCTCATTCACACACACACACACAATAAACACATGTATTAACAGGCCAATGAAAAGCTTTAATGCCTCTGTGTTTTATGAACTCTGCAGTAAAACTTTATTAGCAAGGAGTTGTTCTGGAGGTTTATGATGTCATAAGGTTGTGACCTTGGGGAAACGCTGACGTCATCAAAACCCACAAGAACAGGTACAAAATAGTTTACCTGTTTAAACGACTGTTAACAGATTTAATGAGCCAACCTTTGACAAAGGTGGATTAATGAAACATTAATGAGCATCTATAAGAAGAGAAATGAGCCGACGTTTCTGCTGAAGACGTCAAGGAAACAACACAAAGCAAAAGTGATGAAAGTATTAGTCATATTAACAGTAATTATAAGAAAAAGGCTCAATGAGGTGAAATTTAAGGGTGAAGCGTTGTTTTCAGGTTTGAAACAGATCAAAGTTTAATATTCGAGCTGGAGTCAGAGAAAAGAGTATAAACAGTTTGCTTTGAGGCTTTTTTCCTCAAACTGTTGGATTATCAACCAAGAACAGCGACAGTAATTTCACGCTTCAGGAGTGAGGCTGGTTTCATCCTGACAGCACTGCAGAGCAAAGATTGGAGCTCCAACACCTCCAGCATCTCACACACACAATCACACAGAGGTGAGGACGCGCGTGCACGTGCGTGTGTGTGTGTGTGTGTGTTTGCTGCAATTCATGTGATTTGACTGACCTGTTGTTCTAATTGGGGGAAACCTGCACTGACATGATCTCCTCATTTACACCTCCAGTCCAGAGCTTTTCTGGGTGTGACGTGTTTCATATGGTGTTAGCAGTGTTTTCATACCCTCTATAAACCTGCCTGTAGTCTCAACGTTGTCACTTGTTGGTTCCTGAAGAGGTGTTATGCAGCCCAAAGATGGAGGTGGCCATTTTGAAGATGCTGACTCCAGCTAACTTCCTGCTAACCTAAAAACAGACAAAGATGTAGACGTTGCTGAGGACGTTCCCTAGCCACCTGGCTAACAGTAACAGCAAACCAACCTGTCTGTCAAAGAAGCCACGCCCCTTATTCGACATCCCTTTAATCCTTCATCTGTGTGAAGTCTTTATAAAGTTACAAAAGTGCTCATTGAGGGTTCTCTCTCCGATCCCTACTGTGGTTTTCCTTTTCTGGCCTCCATACATCACTGATCAGATAAAAATCTGTTTTTTCATTGATCAAGTTTAGTTTTTATTTTCTCTGCAGAAACGTACCCATATGAACGTGAGACAGAAAGACAGAAATATGTGTAAGAGAAAGACAAACTTCATTGCATCAGATTTTAATCAGAAAGTCTCATAAAAACCTGTTTTTCCTTTCTCTGGTTTGGATGAAATGAAACGTCAAGGACTGTGTTACACGTCTCTCGAAGCTCATGTGGCCTCAGTGGGTATGAGGTCTGCAGATCCACTTCAGTCTGGTTTCTGGTTTTGAACCTGGCAGCTCAGGTGGAGCAGCAGACTCAGACCGCAGGCTGGCTGCCGCTCAGGCGCTGCGGTGAGCGACAGAAACTCAGCAGCACAAAGGATAAAAATGGATCCAGGCGGATATATGAGGTGGCACCGCCTGTGGAAACATGAAAGCTTTTACACGTTATCCCCCCTCCTCCGCCCAAACCACACACATAAAAGAAAGTTCTGCTCCAGCCTGAGAGGACGGGGACGTTTACAGGTCCAGACTCGGCGTCTCCAGCCCGCCTGCCTGCTTTGATTTGGGGCTCCGAGGTGCCTGAGACCGCTGCTTACTGTGGGACATGGCTTCGAGTCAGGCATGACGACGGCCTGGCAGAAACCAGCCAGAGCTAATGGACTGAAGTCAGAGCGGCTGCGGTGCATTCAGGGACTCGGAGCTGCCAGCAGAGCCTCAAAACGATCCTTCAGAGCCGACCAGGAGAAGGAGGTGGTGTCGACCTAAACACAGGAACACATCAATCTTCCCAGATTAGCATTAAATTACAGTTAGCTCTAAATTAGCATTAAATTACAGTTAGCTCTAAATTAGCATTAAATTACGGTTAGCACAGAGTTAATGTGATTTTTACAATGTTTTTGAGTTTTAAATTTTAGTTAGCTTTCAGGTTTGACTCCTAAGATCGACCTGTGTTGCTGAGATTTAAAAAGTCCAAGTTTAAGCCAGATGGTTACCTTGACACTGTGTCTCCGGGCGATATCGGGCCTCCTGCAGAGTCCCTGCAGACGTTTACAGAGCTGCTCAGGTGTGGAGTACAGGTACTCTGCTGTGTAACAGAACATAAAGGAAGCTTAAACAGACGTCACATTACTTCACAAAAATTTACATCATGTTTAAATTACCTGGAAATATTTCAGGATACACCAGTGCCTTTGGACACAGAGGATAACAGCCGCAGTGAACCGCCTCCAGCCTGGAACAAAAAGCAGTACTCAATATGACACACTGGCACAGGAGATGCTTGAGATGATCTTTCATCATCTACACGTTTAAAATCTGTATATGATCACCATATATTGTCAAATCTCCTCACAGAAGCTCCTAACAAACTGAAAAAACACACACGAAACTCTGATCATGTCGTGATGTTCACACACAGTTGTACTGTTCCACGTCTGAACCTGTAGGTGGCGCTGGAGAGAGTCAGGATGTCTCTGTTTTTAACATGAACTGACCTGAGCTGGCCCACATTTGAATTTAACTGCTGCATTATTAATTTAATTCATATTTAACGAGCGGATCAGACTGAGCTTCACACGACTTCATCAAAAACAAAGATTCAGATCTGTTCTGAGGAGCTCCGAGGGCTTCGGTCTTGATAACTGATTTATTGATTAAAGGGTTATTGGTCATTGATTTATTGCTCATCGAGGTCAGAGCTGCTCAGTCTTATCATGTGATGAATGCCAGCAGAGATTATTATGGGATGTTTGAGAGAATGACTTCATGGTGACTGCAGGCGTCTGATGATCTTCATCATTAATCAGATTAACTCCACTGATGATGATGATGTGGGTCTCAGCTGACACCAACACACTCAGCTACAGGCCAAATCTATTGTTTATATTCTGAAGGAGCATTTCACACTCATCACACATACACTCACGCACACACACTCACTCACACACTCTCATCCCACACACAAAAAAACTGCTGGGCTTTTATTCTGCTGATCTGAGCTAAGGCTTTTATTTTGTAAACCTTAGCTGCTGATTAGAGATGTCTGTTTAATGATATGATGACATGTTTCCATGCTAAATGTAAGCATAGCATAGGAGCACGCCATTAGCACACTGAGACACACACATCTGCACTGAATCTGATGCTGTGTTGATGTTTGGTTTTTGTTAAGTAAATTCAACATGAACACATTATGATCTGGACGTGCTGTTTATAAACTCTCTGAAATGACATTTGTAAGAATCAGAGCTTTATAAATCACGGTTGATTGACTGACATCTTGTCCATGTTTCTGCAAAACTGTAAATCAGACTCTGATCCGTACCGTTCTCTGCGTGCTCTATAACCGAACCCTGAGCTCAGATTGACCCATTTCAAGTCCACGTTTCCTGAAACCTTGAAGCCTTGTGTGTGTGTTTGTGTGTATGTGTAAACACACAGCACAGTGTGAGCAGAGCATCACAGGGGGGGTGAGGGTCCCAGTCTCTCCTGGGTTTGGATCAAAGACAAACACAAACATCACTTCCTCCTCAGGGGACTTCACTTCCTGTTTTCTGTGCCATAATTAGCTCATGGTTTCATTATCACAGCCTGCACTCATTACACCAATAACACACACACACACACACGCATATACACCGAGCTGTCTGCCTGCTGTTAGCCTATTTGTGGACACTAGTGCTAACACCGCTAACCGAAGAAGCTAATCATTATGAGATGATCACCTGTTAAAGAAGCAGAGGTAACAACCAAAGACCGAATCCTTGGTGTTTCTTTTAAACTACTGACTACAAAAATGATACTATTACGTAAAACGGAAACATCAAAAATCTAGCTCACAGTGCTAAAATACACTGGCTGATGTTACATTAAATATCTGGGCCATTCCAATGACTTGCTGCCATTTGCTTTTGTAACTCTCTAAAAATAAAATAAAATTTTTGTCCTTTTCTCAGCTCTAAATCTGATAATAAATATTGAAGTACTAAAATCTGTAACATCCCATCTCAGGCAACTTTATCTAATTTTTTGTAAGGTTCCTTAGCCAAAGATGGTTGAATTTCTCTCCTGTCCTGTTACCAAAATTCATGTGATGTCTAAAAAGCATATTTACAAGTTTGTCACCTTATCCTGCAGGATACTGTGGTAGCTTGGTTCCCTGTGAGTATTGTATTCACATTGTGAAAATGATCTTAAATCTCAACAATTTAAGTCATTGAAACTCTAAAATGTAAAAATTTCTAAAATCTGGGTTACATTAACTAATAATCAGACTAATTAATCAATTGACTCGAGGAATAAAGGACTCTTCTGGCTCCTGTTCCTGGTGCTCAGTCCTGTAACTCTTCATTAGAGTAACAGGACTGAAAGTAACAGGAATGAGTTTTAAGCATAGAATTAGCATGTACATGAAATATAGCCACATGATATTTATGCTAATAGCATGTTGACACTAAGCACATTAAAGTGATTAAATAAAAATCGTATTTTAAAAGTATGACTTAAAAAAATAATTTCAGTAACAGGACTGAGCTGTGGTTTGAACCCCCTCAGTAAGAGTTAAAATATCATCAAATATACAGAAAAATAAATGAGTGAACTTACTTTTGGCCTTCTCATGGCCTGCAGAGGATCTGAATGATGCTACTTCCTGTGGACCATGTGACTTGTGGAATATTTTTCAGAGGGACTAATGTGTAAGAGGACTAAGTGGAAACCCAGGGACACCACTAAAGTGGGAATTTTAACTATTTTTTTACTTGAAGAAAATAAACTTAAAGTACAGTTGGGATACAGAGTGAGACAAGTATTTTAAAAAATTACATTTCTGAATGATTTAAATTATATATTTCATGATAAAGTCTAATTTCAGGAAGTGGGGACAGGTAAAAATACATTTTTTTCAGTGTTTAAAGTACTTTAAAATATCCTTTAAAATTGTTTTCATTAAATATGCAATCAGATAAATGTGCAGGACACAACACAAAAATGTATTTTAGGGTTAATTCTTATCATGCATTTATGTCCTGGGGATGCAAACGGCACCAATTTGCTGGAATGGCCCATTTATAAACTAGCTTCAACAGTCTAACATGCTTCAGATATGAACCTTTAGATACCACATTCTAACTTGTCGATCACTTTTTACCTCTCAAGTCAGTTTTATCCTGGGCAGTGATGTTTGTCTCCTTCTTTTATATGCACAATAATTAAATTAATAAATTAATCCACAACTTGTTTGTTTCTCCTTTCCTGTGTGAGCCTCCTTCAGACTGTATGTGAGCCGTGACAAGACTCTGAAGCAAGAACTGTTGAGCTCAGATATAATCAAATATTTGGAGCGAGCTACAAACAGAACTCAGACATGAATCAGGTGAAGATCAGACGTCAGACCTGCAGGCTCACACGGCCCTTTGATTGGCTGAGCATCAGAGAGCACTGCCCAGGATTGGTCGTTGATTTGAGGCTGCAGGTCAGATCCACCTGACTGATGCTGAGATCAGAGAGGGCTGCAGAGGTCAGGTGACTGAAGTCAGACACAAACACACAAACACACACACATACACACACCTGCAGGTTTATAGCAGTGGACACCTTGATGTGATGAAACACCTGGTGATAAAGTTTCTCAGAGTCCGATCACTAACCTCGCTCATCTCCACTAAAGTTTGAGAAAACATAAAAATAAAATAAATCCCAAAGAACTCACATGGCAACTCCAAAGAACTCGTGATTTGCGGTGGAGACGACCACGTCAGCCTCACAGAGGACCCTCAGGTAATCCTCTTTACCTGGCAGGTAACCCCAGTTCAGGATGTGAGTGTCCAGCTGACGCCTTGCTTCACCAAAGATCTCTGCAGAATAACACAGAAAGAAGAGTGTGACACCAGAGAGAAGAAAAGAAATCTAACTTCATACATCATTATTCTAACGTGTGTAAATACTTCTCATCACTATCTGAGTGTGTGTGTGTGTGTGTGTACGAGCGCAAGTTGTATATTGTTGCTTTCATTAACTAGAAACTAAAGAAACAAGACTTTAGATATTTTCTATCATAATGAAAAGCACAGACGGATTAAAGAGACATATTAAATTTAAAGACAGTTTCTTATTAGATTAGAGCTGAAATCATGGGCTAACTGTAAATCTGAGGAAATCTGAGTGTGTGTGTGTGTGTGTGTGTGTGTGTATCACTGTGTGAGTGTGTGTCGGGGGTCCTGTTTGTCTGAGCGGGGTTAGATAAAGGGGGTAAAGAGATATTTTTCAGACAGCCTGATGTTTATGAATGTGGACGTTTATGAGCAGAAAGACAAACAGGTGAGGGCTGAAAATAATCGATAGTCTGACCCTATTAACAAAATCAAAGTCGATTAAATTTGTCCTAATGTGATTGCCTTCCAGCGCTCATAAAGCTAATCAGAGAATATGACGCTGGATTTACGGTTGGCTGTTTGTGCCGCCGTAAAACTTTAGATTTTAATATCTCAAAGTGTGTTCATCAGGGTAAAACACACACACACACACACCCACACACACTCTCTCTCTCTCTCTCTCTCTCTCTCACACACACACACACACACACACACACACACACACACACACACACAAACAGAGTCATTATAGCCTCATCAGCTGATGATACTCGCTGTGCGGATCATTAAAAAGTGTCCCACTTCTGAATGCGGAGCTGACCTTTGACCTTTGCATCAGACTGATTATTACTGAGAAAAGAAGTCTGCAGAGGTCAAAGAAAAGTCACAAAGTTTAACTTCATCAGGCTAATGTGAGGAAGAAGTAGTTGCTCCTCTTCATCACCACAAACAGTGTAATGATGATTTTTAGGGATGAATCAGCGTTCAGTCATCTGAATGTGTGTTTTAGATTTTAAACCTACTTTAACACGGTACTCTGGTGCAGGTTACACTCACAGTGGGGGAAGATGTCAAGGATCTGATTTGTTTGACAGTCCACTACCAACATTCAAGTCTCATCCTTGTTTTGCTTAAAAAATAAATAAATAAAAATGTTAGAATTTTCATCTGTGATGTGTTTTCGGCTCGCCATTGTTTCGTCTTCATCAGTGAAGAAAAAGGCTTTTGATGAACATTTATCCTCATAGCTTTAGTTTACTAAATGAACACCTTATTAGCCTTAGCCTTAGCCTTATTCTGTGTATTTGTGTGTGTGTGTGTGTGTGTGTGTGTGTGTGTGTGTGTACCTGGCACATCGGTGAAAGTCTCTCCGAGCACTGACAGGTGGAAGTCGAGTTTTCTCTCCTTCAGTTTGATCAGAGTGGAGAAGAACAGCTCAGGGTTTTTATCATGCTCCCTTTGGAAGAAACACACACACACACACACACACACAGGTTCATAAACAGATGGTGGTTTAAACCCTGACACACCGAGCTGAGGGAGAAAGAGGACTAGAGGAGGAGGTCTCTGGAGGTGTGTTGAGGAGCAGCAGGTGGAGGACTTGTTGACTTGATGATCCTGAAGCTGCTGCTCTCTGCTGCTGAACAGATGTTCTGATCTGAGGAGTCACGGCGAACTGCTCCTGAGCTTCATTTTCATTTCATCTACACACATTATTATAAGGGGAGTGATCAGTAAAAACACCTGGACAGCAGTCTGAAGAGGAGAGATGTGGGGAGTAGATGCATTGATATCACTCGCTGGTTAGAGGTTTCACTGAAGCCTTGAGTTTGGCATTTTGGTCGCAGCCAAACAACCTCTAAAATAGGAAATATCAGGAGCAGTTTGGATCCTCAAGCTGATGTAATCTGATTATAGAAACATTATAAACTCTGATGTTTGGTTGATAATCCACAGAATGAAGCTGTAACAGTCACACTTACTGTCTGCATCACTCAGAGATGGATATAATCTTTGTAAAAGATGTTTGATGGATTTTTTTGTTGATCTCTCTTTAGAACCTGATACTGAAGTTAAAGGCAGGGTTGGCAATCACGGAAAAATAGCATATGTTTGAATGTAGCATCTCCTCAGGACTCCGTTTAGACCCCACGCGCCACACTTCGAGCTCCTCCAAAACAACACCACGATCACATGCACAATAATTTGTGACCATATGATTGTGACTGATTCAAAACCACAGACCCAAACCGGTCCTCAGCACATCATTTTTGTTTGCACTATGTTACCAGTAATCAGGGTTCAGGTAGTTTTTCTGTCAGTCTCCAGCGTACTTGAATCCCTCTTGGCTATGTGCGTTGAATAAGGCTAGTGCATGCTGGTGAAACATGCGTGCAGGAGGCGGGCAGAGCAGCAGGGTGGGATTTGATTGGTTTAATAAACTGGATCCTAAACGCTGGAATTGGTTGGTTTTTACTCCTGCTGTAGACATTTTTCGCTCTGTTTTAAGAAAACATCATGCTTTGATTGCCATCGGGACATAAACATCATTTTAACCACAATAACAAAAAGTGTATCTAAATCTGATTACCAACACTGCCTTTAATGATGAATAACAGCTGATCTGAGTTCAGTGTGAGAAGTCTTGTTGTGAAGGTCACAGAGCTCTGCTGTACTTCCTAAGGAGACGTCTCAGAGGGCAGATTATTTCCTCCCTGTGGACTGAGATTATTTCTCCTTTAAAAACCTTCAGACTGAAGCATAGTTTGATAACGAAGCTCCCTGTAATTGAAAATATGAGTAATAATTACCGAGTTACAACCTGAGGCCTCTGTGAGGGTTCAAACACTCCTTCCCTCTGTGATGTTTTTGAAACAAAGGATGTGTGTGTTTACCAGGTGTGTGTTTATTTTTCTGTAGTTTCATTTAAACCTCTTCTTATTACAGCAGGAGAGGTGAGGAGTACTGAGCATGCTCAGTTGAGAGCTCATTAATATTGATCAAGTGATCCCATGTTTTGCTTCATGTGGGACTGAGAAGCTCTTTAAAATTCAGATCTTCCTTCTGTTTATTCACAAACACAGTTCAGTGTTTCTGTCGTCACATCTGTGCTCTGTTTACACATTTAACCTGACTACCACAATAAAAGCCTGCAGCCTTCACAATAAAAGTCTCTAAAATCAGACTGATCTGACCCTGTCACACAGATTTAACCCCATGCCCCTCCCTTCCTGCCGGTGCTGCAGCATCTTCACCTGAAACAGATGTTCGCCCCCCCTACAGCAGCAATAAGACGGAGCTGTAATCTGAGGATCGGGGCCACACACAGATTAAACAAACAGACGCAGCTTCATCAGAGATTAACAGAAAGCCTCATCCTCGCTCCCATAATCCATCTGTGTTTTTGCTCAGTTCAGAGCAGATTACATGCCGGCTGCTGTTGTTACTGATACAAGAGAAGGTGAAAAACACACACACATACACACACACACACACACACACACACATACAAACCAACACACACTCACTCACAGGACTGTTGAGATAATCCCCTCTACAACAAAAACTCTAAAATTGAAAATAAAACGGAACCATATATCAGATCAGATTTATTAAACTGATGGAGGTGACAGGAAGTGGCAGTGACACTACACATTAACCCCCAAACTTTCAGAATAAAAGCCTTTATTCTGAGTAAAAATCTGTACCTTTGAAGTGAAACTAAAGTCTGCTGAAATCTGATTCCTATTGCAGTACGAAGCCAAAATAAAGAGATGTTACTGTGATTTAATATCAATACTCATTCAAAAAGAACTCAAACCATCAAAATCTGACTAAAGGTGGCAGTACAGACCCCACAGTCCACTTCAGCATAGGATCCTTTAGAGTCTGGACTCTTTGATGGGAAGGGATGTTACTGATAAAGTTAACTCACCACCTGTGAGGCCAGACGATGTGTAAAGGTCTCATCTGGTCTTCAGAGTCCTCCTCAGGATGTGGTTTCTGGTCTGATTTGGATTGATGTGGATCCTCCTGACCACAGCTGATGGAGACAGAGACCAGGTTAAAGCTTCACCTCTCAGGATTTTCATATCGAGACAAGGTAACATGAGTTTTCATTACCATGGAGTCTGCTGCTCCTCCTGGAGTTTGTATTTGGGCAGCAGCCTAAAAAACATCAGCAGGAGGGGTCAGTGAACACATCATCAGGCAACGTCAGGTGGGAAAGAGCTACATACAGGCTGAATTTATACACAGCATTGATTTCTTTCATGGCTTTTATTCTGACAGCTCCTTAGTGCATGACTGTCTCATCATGTAGTATGTAACAGGTGTGTGTCTGATGATATTTGATGTTTTCTTCTCTCTGTGGGTTTTTCCCCGTTTGTTTCTGCTCCGAGTCTGTCAGGCAGCATTAACGCGCCTCACCTTCAGAGAGAAATATCCAAACTCAGAGTGCTAATGTGTGCAGAGGTTCATCTGTGGGGGATAAATGGCTCATTATGTTAATCTTCCATCACCTGAGGCGGAAACACACACACACACACACACACACACACACACACACACACACACACACACACACACACACACACACACACACACACACACACACACACACACACACACACAGTTACTCACTCACGCACACAGGAGCCCATTATATCAGCTGTTATCAGATCACTGAGACGCCTCAGGATCTGAACCAAGAAACAGATTTAATTCAGCACAGAGGGGAAATAGTTTTACATCATTATCATATAATGTAAACTCACATCATACAGGAGAGAAAAGAGGCTTCATAGAGACATATAAAACCATCTAACCAAAAATTAAAACAACTTAGAAATGAGAGGTGAACATAATCAGACTCACACAGTCACATTGACAAAGACCTCCAGCTCTAAAAAAGGCTTAAGGTCATTAGAACAGCAGTTATTATTATTACTGACACCAAAGGTAAACGGAGTTCATTAAACACTTAATAATCCAGAGGGCAGAGTGCTCAACAGCAGGAATAAATGACTATTTAATGGGATAGATTAAAAAAATGACACAATAAAACCAATAGAAACAGGAAGCTGAGATAAAACCAGTCAGATATTTTTGATTGAAATACTTTTAAAGTCGTTCAGAAAGATTAAAAACAGCACACCGACTGTGAAGCAGATGAGTATAAATGTGCTGTTCCCCAAGAACTAGCCACATCCCAGGTTTTACACACCTTTACCTGTACCCTTTTCTCCTCCTTAACAAACAGTGACCAAGAAACTAAAGACACAAGGACATAAACCTGCAGGGACTCAGACTAAGGCCGGTAAACACAGCCTGAAGTTTGCTCTCTGAGACGACTTCGTTCAATAATCCATTTTACAAATGAGACGTTTGACTGAGGCCGTAAACACTGAGGGGGTTATTGATAGATCTCCAGTAATCAGTGTGATGACCTCACCTCAGACCTACCGATCCAACATGGAGGGTAAAACCAACTCAGCAGGAAGATCCAACAGGCGTTAAAGTTAAACTAACTGTATGATTAAACTTAAACCAACAGCTGCTCTTAAGTTCCTCATTAACCAAAATGAGGACATGAAGCATTTATGGGGACTGTATTAAGTGGTGGATAAATATAAGGAAGTAAATATCAAGTGGTTCCAGATCAGTCCACTTGTCCTCTGAAGACTGACTAGCTGAGAGCCCTGAGGCCCAATTCTGACCTGGAATCAGTCGGGTCGCTCTGGGGGTCAACAGCTCGGAGGTTCTGTCACTTTAAGAACAGGAAGCTGTGGTGTGAGGAGGCGGGGTCAGTGTCAGCAGGTCATTACATCACATTAAGATCCACATTACAGTCATTATGAGATGAGATGCCGGTCAAAACCAATCTGAGTCCAGGATCTGTCCTCTGAGGGTCACATGACAGGAGGGATCCTGACCCAGAATCATATTCATGTTTTTTCAGCTCAACAGGAAGTGATGTAACGCTTGTATGGAGGGAAACCTGTGACATCAGGAGTAAGGGATTATTTCAGTGAAGAGCAGAAGATGACACATCTGTTATCAATCTGTGACATCCCCAAAACATCACACCCAACATACTGTCCTCTTCACCCTCACTCTGAGCTCTGATTGGATCATTGGGTTCAGACTGAATGCTGAATCCAAACAGAGGATATAGCTGCAAGTCTGACTCCTTCTCATCACTGCAGGGTGAAAAGCATGCTGGGATACACATCTAAAGTTCTCAGAGAATCCAGGAGGAGTGGGACCTCTTCTGTCACCCTGAATGACCCCAGAGTCTTCTCTCTAACCAGCTGATCACCACGGCAACAAACAGTTTAACCCACCCTGACAGATTTAATCTGAACTCTGATTAAAACTCAGCTCATCACACGTTTAATCTGTGTGATGAAAACAGCTGCCGAACACCTTCATCCTTAGGGTGAGGAATTGACGTCACTCTGATCCCCCCTTCCATCTTCATCATCATCAGCAGTACTCTCTCTCTCTCTATGCTGGTATGTGTGTGTGTGTAAGGGGGGGGGGGGGGGGGGGGGTGCTGTTAACTCGGCTCTTGCTGCCAAAAAACTCGACCACAAGTGGCTCCATATGTTTGTTTGAAGTGACTGTGATGAAGAGGAATGAATGAAGGATCAAACCAGGACTGTGCTGGATACCGCACACTGTTACACACTCTTAAACACACACACACACAAACTGTAACACAGGCTCTGGCTGTGGCTCAGCGGTGATATAATGTCGCAGAATGAGAGTTTTCCAACAGTAATCTCAGCTTGTTCTTAGCAGAGTCATTAAACTCCAGGAACATTAGAATCCTCTTCCTCCTCTTTTCTTCCTCCTCCTCTCCTCCTTCTTCTTCCTCCTCTTCCTCCTTTGTGGTCTTAACTGTTGCTGCACTTGTAGCTGTACCTCCAGGCCTGAGAAATGACACTGATGCAGAATTTCTAAAAGATTCAGCTCCTTGAGTGTCCACTTGAGGCTGTTGCAGGAAGCTCCAGAAGTCACTTACTCAAAATCTTTACAACAAAAATAAATTTGTTCACAGCCTGGTTCAAAAATGATTCCTGCACACAATGTACAGAGGGTACATTTTGTGACTCATTATTTTTGTGGATCTTTTGGTTAGCTTTAACATTAAAAGGGTGTTATGGCTGCGGCCGTATTTGTTGAAATATTTCTGCGCTTGTGGCCTTCTTTTGTGTTTGAGTGAGTGCTCTGTTGTTCTGTGGATCTTTGTCTTGTGTCATGTGAAAGTGAGTCCTTTGTTCGTCCCCTGTGTTTGTTAGTGAGTGTGCGGTCTCTTGTGTGAGTGGATCTTTGTCTCCAAGTAGTGCCAGTTTAATTTTAGTTATTGTAAATGAATTCTGACCTTTGACTTCCTACTTTCGTTTGGAGACTGGGAAAAACATTCTTTGAAAATATTACGGGATATACTTTCTCCCTAGATGGTTGCATAACAAAAGGCCATGGCTAACTTGACGGACAGGTGGGCACACTGTAGCTGTTACTGGGAAGGCTTAAAGCCGCCCCCAACGCCGCCTCTCTGCCTGTACGTTGGTCGACTGAAGCATCAAAGAAACAAAACCTTCATCAGGCTTAATGAGATCCTCCTCAGGACCAGAACACCTGACCACCAGCAGAACCCCAACAGCTGTTCAAAGACGCACAACAAACCAGTGAAGAAGAAGAAAAGGCTGTGACACCTGCTGGTCACGTGGCGTCCTCATTGATCTGATTTGGCGACGGTCTTGGAGAAGTCTGCTCCTGCTGCTGGGCTGTGATGGATGTGATGTCTTTGTGTCCCGCCACAGGTCTCTGCTGGCCCGGGTCAATCACTATTCAATTAGAAAAGTCCCCCGCTCAAAGGCTGATTGATAGATGGAAACCACAAACACAGAGCCACCACAAAGAGTCAAAGAGTCCTTTCAGACACACCAGACTCCCTCCACAAAAGACCACGTTTAGTTTTTGTTTCTTCTTTTGAGCTGGCACAGTTTATTCTGCACCATGAATCAAACTCAATCTGACTCACACTACTGAATAATCTGCATTGCAAACCTGGGCCTAAGCCAGTTTCTACAACTCAGAGTAAAATGTTTCACAGAAGGAAAACTGAAAAAGGAAGATTTATCTCAGAAATCAAGACTGACTGATATCTAGATTTAAAAACTCAGCTGAAAACTATGTTAGAAAGAGTTCATATTGAAGAGAAGTTCCCCTTTAAATTTTAGCAATGGCACACCCTAGAAGTGAGCTGAAGTGTTAATTAAAGGACACCGAGAAAAGACTCTGAGCCCAAACCTGCCAAGAATTCCACTCCAAGAACATAAAATATGTCCAGTGCTCGAGTGACCGTGTTTCAACCAGTGATCAGTTTCCCATGCTGATAATTGAGTTTCAAAAAATACTGATTAAAAAAAGTCAAAACTTTTATGTTGAGTTACAGGGATGAAGAAGAAACATACGCTGTGTCAAGGATCAAGAAGCTGAACTTCAGAAAACAATGTTGAATGTTTTCCTTTTGAGTTTGTGTTTGAGCTGACTGACGTCAGACTGATAAAATATCCAGTTTTTTAAATCTATTTTTCTTTAGCAACTTCAAACCCGGCGTATGAAAGGATAAGTTGTAGAGTAACAGCACAGAAAGAGAGCTGATGAGTCTGTCTGCATCACTTTTAATAACTGATCAATGGTTTCTACCCATCAGTCCTCTGAAGTCTTCACTGACGCAGTTTGTTCCTTAAGGTGTCACAGGAAGCTGGTTTGGTTGGTCAAATAAGTAGTTTGGCACTTTAAAGTAGACGGTGCTAAATTCTTACGTTTCCTTTTGACAATGATAAATCATGAAGCTGAATCATTGAAAGTAAGAATAATGATTTGATATAGCTGCAAACCAAAACACAGTGAAATGAATGAGATTAATCAGATTAAAGATGAGTTATTAATTTGAACTGATCACAGTGAGTTCAAACATGCAGGCGTCCTCCTCACACAACAACCACCCCCCCAAAACCCCAAGGGCTGGTAGTGTTTCTTCCTCCTCGATCTGAACACATCACATAAATACCTCTGCAGAGGAATCGTCCTCTCCCCTCCCCCTCCTCGCCCCGTTTGTTTCTGAGAGCGTTTTATATATTTTCAAAGAGCAGCACTGGCAGTGTTTGGTGGAGGGCCGCGGGCGTGTGGAGGGATTGTCGGCCATGCATATCATCACTTACTTACACTCTGTGAGCTTGGATCACACACACATTAGCATCTGAAAATGAGCTGAGAAACACTGCAGGCGAGAGGCCGAGTCATCCTCACAACGACTGATACCAACGCATTATTAACACAGCCAGTGTGCAGGGATAATACTCTGTGGAAGATATACATGGACCAATACACACACAAGCAAAGACACACACACGCACACACTTCTTCAGAGAACAAACTCTGGGACAACAGAGGCCAGAGAAGCTGTAACAAACCAAGCAGGTGTCAGGACATTGGGTTCAAAGCTTAACAACACTGGAGTCTTTACCATGAAGATCCCCAGAGACCAAACCAAACAGCAACATTCACACAACATAATGACTCCACAAACAGAGTAAATTCAGACTGAATGTCTGATGTTAAAAAGAGAAACAAAGAAGAATACAATCCTACTGGAAGTTCAGAATCTGGTCTATGATTTGAGTCCACAAACAACAAAAACAGAACTTTCCAACAAGAACCACACATGCAGGATTTTCAGTTCACTTTGAATGGGAAACATTTCTGAATGGCCAGATGTGGACAAATTTAAGTAAAGGTTAAAGAAAGAAAACTGTTAAAAAATGGGGGCGTGGCCTCTTTGATTGACAGGTGGTGAGGCTACATCATCAGCTCAAAATCTTTGACTACAGGCAGGTTTATAAAGATGGTGTGGTTCAAGGTCTTAGTTTATTAAATAAGAGAAATCAGTCCATAAGGAAGTAATTAAACTTGTTATAATTTTATAATTACCGTTAATATCAGCTGTAGCTGTGATTGAAGAAAAAACTGGGACATGACGAACCCTCACACTGAAACACCATCAGCTATGACCGTGACTGTAAAGTTTATATGACAGAGGAGGGACTCCTCAGGGGGGTCTGTGTGTGTGTATGGGGGCGGTCCTCAGGGGGGTCTGTGGGGGGGTTAAATAATGAGCTGCAACACGCCAACATCACATGACTGCTTTCATCTTCTCCTTCGAGAGAACAAACTCCTCACATGTTTATTCATTTTAGTCAATCAATAACACACACACACACACACGCACACGCACACACACACTGACTAATAATAATGATGTATAATCATGTCATTGGAGTCACACCAAAGATCTTTAACTAACTGTTTTCTACCTGCTCAAACTTTCCTGTGTGGAGTCTGTTTAGCACTCAGATCCTTAGAGCTGGATTTTTCTGACACACCTTTTTGTTTCCCTCTTTAAATAATAATTAAAGCTGCATCCTCAGGTGGACTGTTAACCGGTCTTCTCTGTGATCCTCATTAAACACTGCTGCTGTAATCTAATCCCACACTCAGACTGATGGACTTTAATCTGTTTAATCTGAAGATCACACTGACCTGCTCACATCAGGGAACTGCACCGGGTAGTGCAGGACCGAGCATTTAGGCCTGATCAGCAGGTCCAGGTCTTTAGGTCTGTGGTCGGGGATCTTCTTCATGAAGGAGGAGATGGACGACAAGAAGGACTCCATGTTGAAAGCGGAGTTGAAGACCACCACGTCCGCCACCAGGCTGCAGTCAGAGCAACAGAGAAGATCGATTCAGAATTATCGCTAATATAACTGCGGTAAAATGTTCATTCATAATAAATAAAACAGGATTTGATGTAAACAGGAAATACTTCCTCCCTCAGCAGGTGAACATCTCACCTGTTGGATGAAGGTGCGTGTATCACATTAAATCTCAGACCTGCTCTGTGTTTAATGTGATTCACTTATAAACCCATCATTACACTGAGTGCAACTTGGCTTTCATCCAATCAGACGCTCCCAATGATCCAATCAGACGCTCCCAATCATCAGTTATCTGAAGCTGCTGTAACCACGTTAGCAGAGACACACGCACTCTGAGATCGACTCGCTGCCCTGACCATCAGCATCCATCTTTTTAGTGTCTGCTGCCTGTCACACACAGGATCCATCAAACACACACACAGCTCAGTAACACACACTCTTCACATGTGAGCTGCTGGTTAACAGGGGTGTTATGAGCTCCTGAGATCTGGTCAGGAGGATCACAGAGTTCCTTCACCGGGATTCCTCACAGTCTGTTTTTTTTTTTTTTTTCTCATTTTCAACTACAGTTATGACATTACACTGATAAGGGGGATTGCAGGGGTTTACCAGTTGTACTATAAACGGTGATTGAAAGTGTCAAGGTTAACCAGAGGCTCCTGGACACAGGATGTTTCTGTCATCACTGTCTAAAAGTGCATTTTGTTTAAAGCAATGTGCAGATGAAAAGAAAGTCACACCTGTGCAGGGTTTTCCCATCCCCGAGAGTTGTGAGGCAGTCTCCTCTGATGTGATTTCACAAAGAACACTATATTTTTAACTGAGACTTCATAACATCGATGTGGAGATGGCTGCGTTTTACCACAATGAGTACAGTTTAATGGAAAAGGCGCTAAAACTACCAGAAGAAAAAGAAAGAAAAAAAAAAAAGAAAACGTAAACACTCCCAGGAGTGCATCTTGTTTATGTTGCACCTTAAAAATGCTTTGAAATAATGTAAAGCAACCAGATCCCTGTGATTATTTCTTAGATTGTAGATGTGAAGTGAAAATCTTTAATTTTTGCCATAACAGTGGTGGCTAATCTAAACGTAATGCTCATATTTTACAGCGTTATGATTTCAAAGATAGCTCCTCTGCTCTTTAAGAATAACGTGTGTGATAAAACATCATTAACATATATTAAATGAACGTCAGCGTTCTGACTTCAGTTATATAGATCTGTTTAAGTGAGCAGGTTGATAAAACTTGACATGTTCAGCAATGTGATGGTGATTTATGATAATTTCTCATTTAAAGCTGAGATTGTGTCACATTAGCCGCTCACGCTTCGTCACTTTTCAACATGTTGGTTTTAACGAGGTCAGACAACAAGCAGGAACATGCTACACCAAATAAAGTGTGTTATGATTGAGTGTTATATAAATGTTAAAGCTCTGTGTTTATAAGTAATCACATTTTAGAACGATCAAACCTCGGGGTGTTTTTATCGCAGACTGCAACATCCTTTTTCAGCCCGGAGCTTAAAAATCCTTTAGAAATAACTCATTGTGTTGACTCTTTCTTGGATCAGAAAGTTCCTGATTTTAATCAGATTTTCAGAAGTGTCTCTTTTCCACAAACTAAACAAAATACTTTGTTTCTTAAAAGTCATAATTTAGTAAATGAATGAATAAAACGCTGCTGACCACGAATTTACCTCCTATGATAATGCAGTGTCCAGAACAGACTCATCAAGAGTATCTACTCTGACATCTGTTTTTAGCTGGATTTATTTACCTGCTAGATATAAGATCTATCATATGCCGTCTTATTGATTTATAAATCAAAAAGACAACATACTATGTTCATTATTATTGATACACAAGTAATCTCTTATGAGTTCAGAGTCTTCTGGATGGAGACGTGGGTGTAGTCGACTAGTCCATGGGTGTTCTGATTTATTGAGTGACCCTGTTAACTGGAGACTGTCCGTCTGTCTTTAACGAAGACCTAAAGAAAGAGGTACACACAGGACTCTCTGCTTTCCGCAGCTGCTGTAACGCTAAACGCAGGCACATCAGCTGAAATGGTAACATGTTAAAGTGAAACACCGGCTCACCCTGTGAGTAGCAGCGTGTGTGAAGGCTCAGAGGGTCTCACAGCTGACATAAGGACCTCCTTATGTGTGTGTGACTGACAGCAGTGTAAAAACATTAATGGCTGTTGGTAGTTTCCAATGACTGGTTGAGAATTTTGTTGGTGTATTCGGGTGTTTCCAGAGATGACTGTTGTTTAGTGATTAGCTGTTATATGTTTGGTGTGATGTGTCTCAAAGAAACAGAAGTTTCGGCAGCTGACATCTTTGACCTGTTTCATAAAGTCAATCAAAGAGGCAACCAGTCCCTCAGTGTTGGACAGTGTTAAGCTGTGTGTGTGACTGAACCGTTTCCTGAGAGCTCTTAAACCTTCAGGCTGGTCGGCTGCTCTGAATTTCGATTTCCATTTATTCATCTAAACATTTGATGTGTCAGAACATCTCTCGTGCTGACTGCAAACCACGAGAAAGTGTTCTGGTTGATAAAAAGGAATGACTGGATGATGAATGACTGAGTGAATGCTGAAGCAGAGAGTAAACTCTGTAACAGCAGAGTCAGACAAGCTGATACAGAGGCTGCGAGTATCATAAATCTACATAAATATGAAGAAGGACTGCTGTGTTTACCATGACAGGACCTGGTTGTACCCATACTGGAAGTCTCTCTCCTGGTCTTTGCGGACTGGGTACACCAGCTGGTTCTCGTGGAAGTACAGAACCTTCTTGAGACCGGCAAGATCGGGCCGGAGAGCCACCAGCTCACACAGGTTCAGGACTGAGCTGCTGAACAGCACTCTGATGAGAAAAAATAACAGAAACAGGACACTGAAGAGGGGGTATTGTTCTTTTTTAGGCTTTACTCTGTCCCTCCAGCACCCTGTAGTAGTTTCACAATATTTACAGCTCAAAAAAATCCCTATGTTTTCCTCACACTCACATTTTATAAAACTCTGTCTCTAGGTTTCTTTAAGGCTCTTGGCTCCACAAACCCCTTCCCTCTGATTGGCAAGTCCTCTGTAAGCCTGTCAGGGGCGGGGCTATGAGCAGACTGTGGTGTTTAAAGCTCACCCCTCTAATGTGTAATGAACCAATTAGGTCATCTTTATGTAATGACCTCATCATTTCAGCAAGTTTCATAAAGATCTGGTGCTATTTTTAGAACGGACCATATTGATCAGTTTTTTTACTCACATATTCAAGGATTTCTACAAAGTATGAAAATGTAGAGGTTTAAAAATCTGCACAGGTTTAATCTGAACATCCAGCGTTGTTACTTTATATTCACGTTTAAAACATAGGAAAACAGAACAACCCCTCTGTAAAGCAAGCCAGAGCCTGATAACAGTTAGTCACACGAGCAGAGTGGCCTGTTGGATGCTAAAGTTACACCTGGGAGTTGAACAAGATGAAAGGTTGACAGATTAAAGATTTGTGTGTGTGTGTGTGTTGGGGAGGGGCTGATTCATTATCAGACGGTGTTTTGAGCATCATGAACAAACTTGACTCTCAGTCTCGACATTCTAACTTCTGACTCCCTCATCAGTTAAAAACAAATAAACAGGAGAATTTTCAACAAATCAGAGAAAAATAAACTGTTTATTAATCAGGTGTGTACTCCCTCACCTGTACGAGTGACAGGTGGGGATGTTCTGGCTGAAGTGAAGCGCTGCAGTCCTCGCCCTCCAGTGCCACTTCTTGGCAGGTAGTGTGAAGACGGAAACGTTGGCGATGTTCTCTTTCAGCAGGTCAATCAGCTGTTTGTGAGAGCCGCCATAAAACGGCTCCACCAACAGGACGCTGGAGGAATCATAGCTCTGCCAGAGACAGAAAGGAAGATGTGATTAATCAGATGGTTGAATATAAATATTTTTAACTGTCCTGATTCAGTTTCCTTGCAGCCTTCTGCGTCTGTTTGTTATTGTGCATGATAACCTGAATATGACTGAACCAAAATAAGGGACTTCATTGAGCTTTTCTTCATTTTCATACAGAACAACAGTTATTAATCGTTAAAACAGTGCTTGAGGCAGCAAAAAGACTTATGAGTGTTTGTGAATTTCTCCTCTGTGTGTCAGAAACAGAGTCAGTCAGTATGACTAAACCTGAAACACCAGAACGCTGAAAACCATCTATAAATATCATTGAGTCTAAAACACAGAGTCTCAGATACACAACTCCTCTTCACAGTTAACTGTAAAATTATCATCAGTAGATTTAATCAGTTTGAAGAAAAGCTTCATACATCATTTAATCAGTTTAAAGTGAAGAAAGCCGCAGCTTTAATCGGCTGAAGACATCCTTTGAGATGTGAGCTGCTCCTGTTTGTAGAGCACAAAGCTGACTCAAACTTAGAACAGAAACACTGAGACACACTCATCACACACAAAGCGAGGAGAGTCGAAACATTCGCACAGTGACAGGATAAAAAACAGCCACCTAAACACATCTCAGTAATGATTTCACAACAACAGAAATTGAACACTTTGTTTTCTTCAAACTAGGATGTTAAACAGGGGTTTCAAACCTCCGGCTCAGGACCTCTGACAGGGGGGTGAGAGAAAGTGAGGGGTCAGCAGATAATCCAGCAGATATGCTAAATAATGCTCAATTGGGCCTGAGTTTACAGGCTTTGTGAGCAGCATTTATTCACAATAGATTCCTATAAAAGCATCTCAGTGCACACACAAACAGATGATTGAATGTGGAGCATTCTGCGGCTCGTCGGAGCTGATGTGTTGGAGAATCTGAGTCCTAAATGAAAAGTATTGTTGCAGCAGCAAAAAGTGAAGTTTGCAGGAGCAGTCCAGAGTTATAATAAAAAAAAAATAATAATGTGTTTGTGTGAGCAGCACAATGACAGACAGCTCAGTCCATTACTCCGTTCTTCCTCTGAATCCTCCCAGTCATTCCAGTCCGTCCATTTATCGCCCACAATGGGAGCAGCAGCACTCAGAGCGGCCGCAGACCATCATCATCATCAGTATCTGCTCCCATCAGCAGCCGGAAATGAGCTCCCCCTCTTTCTCACATACTCACACACATGCACACACACACACACACAGAGTCAGCAGAGGGTGAATGTGTCAGAAATCTGATTGGAGACAGAATATAATGTCCTCATTGTGTCCAAAAGGTCCAATCTATTTCTGAATGCAGCCTAAATAATGTGAATATGAAAATGTGGACGTGTCAGATTAACGGACAGATTAACGGCTGCTCTCTGACCTCCTGCTCCCTTCAGTGTCAGGACTCCGAGAGACACCACACTGCGTCTCTATCACGTAGTTTCACCTGGGTGAGGTTTAGAGCTCAGAGAGACAAAGAACAACCAAACTTCAGGGTCATGGTTTCATTCCTTTAGAGGAGCAACACTAAATCGATCAGATCAACAAAAATCAAAATTGGTTGTTGAGTAATTTAAAAGCAGATCACTAATTTGTTATAGCATCAGGTGTGTTTAACTTGCAGTGAGGGATATGCCATTGTTTACTGGACCTGAATTTTTTAAGAGTGGCACATCTTACACTCTTACTATCTCTGCTGAGACCTGGAAGCCAAAGGTAAAAAAAAACTCCTCAAAAAAAAAAAACCAAACACACCTCAAAACACACTTTAATAACATTACAAAAGAAAAAAAATCCTGAAACACTCCTCAAACATTTTCCAAAACATCAAAATAAACTTGAAATACACCTAAAACATTCCCTAAATACACCACATTTACACCAAAAAACACACCACATTCCTAGATCAAACATATCTCATACATACATCAAACATTTCTTAAACATGCTTCAAACACACCTCAAGACAAACATGAAATACACTCCAATACAAACCTCAAAATACAAGAAAAAAACACCTCTATTTTTGTAATATTAAAAACTATCAGTCTAAAATAAAAAAAAGTTAACTAGTAATGTTCAGAACTTATCACTTCAATAAAAAAACAAAACCATTTAAAATCAAATTGGACTGATAAACATTTAGAGTCAAATGAAAGCACTGAACAAACTTAAAACTAAAAGAGTTAAAGGAAGGAGAAGAGATTTGTTTTTCAAAGTCGACGTGGAAAATAAAACCTGACTCAGGGAAAAACTAATGTGGAAAAAATAATGACGAAATCATTGCAAAAGACATACACAAATTAAACAATCGTCCGAACAAAAAGAGGAGAAGAGCAGCAGCATTAAAGGAGAAATGAGTCAGAGAGTGGTCACAGAAAATTAAAGCTGACTAATGGAACGACAAAGGTTACACATTGGAGTGATCAGACTGATAAACTGGTACGAAAATGTCTGACAGGATGTTTGTCGGTAAATGGATCGAGATGAAACTAATCATTCCACCTGAAACACACAGACACACAGAGTTCCTGTGAAAACCACGCTGGGGGATTCCACACACTCATCTCACTGTAACACCGTACTGCCCACGATGCTAACATGGAAGCTGCTGCTGTCAGAACACAAAGGGTTAATGTCAATGATTTCCGCCACGGGAGGGGGACCCCCTGAGAGCACCGGGCCGCGAGGGGTTAATACAGGTGAAAGATGACAGGCTGGAAACTGAAGACACACACATCACATGTCTTCCTAAAAATACGGGAAATGTCCCTTTAATGAGTCCAAACAGCTGAGAAACAAAAACATCCCATCAGTGCCTGCTGTGCTCTGTGGTTACTGTAAATGAGAGCACGTTAGCTAAATTATCAACATGAAATATATCAACATTATCAAATGTATACCTATAAGATACATTTTGGTTTTTTAGTGATAAAACGAAACAAAGCATATATTCTGGTACTGCAGGATGAAAACCTGAAAATATTTCATATTATGTTTAAAAAAAAAGGACAGGGAAGTATCTGATTATTGAAATACTTGATATTTTTAAGGCCAGGTATTGTTGTAACAATAAATACTGTGACCTGTATAGCTTAAAATATTTGAAAAGATGACTAAAATAATTCTTGTTTATGTAACTTTATGATTCAGATTTTTAAAATCAGAAAAGGAAAGTAGAAGCAGCTGTGACCGTTTCACTTAGACCGTAAAAATCAGAGAAATCTGCTTCATACTGTGAAGTTTCAGGTTAAAATACGACTCATGTTCTGTGATCTGGCTCTGAATGTAAAGTCATTCAGTATTACACACATTACTTCTGAATGAGTGCCTTATATGCTGATATTCAGGCTTCACTGTTATGGTACAACAGAAAGATATTTTCATTATCTAAGCTCTGCTGCAACAACTTTACAGGTATGTGATATTTAAAATTTATTTCATTAAACCGGATCAAAGGTTTCAATTCAAATAAACTTTTTAATTAAAATATAACTGAGCTGATCTGAGATTGCTGTGTCTAAATAGTAAAGTTAAACTAAATTACTCACTCTATGTTACAGGAGAGGATTGGGGCACTGGGAAAAAAAAAATCCAGTAAATTGAATTGAAAAAATATTGGACGTTATTTTTTCTCCAGTGGCCTATGTTAGCTAGACTTACTTTGATGTGAAAAGCTCGGGACATTATTAGATCATTTCCTAATTGAATTACTTTAAATAGCAAGAAAAAAAATCGTGTGAAATTCTGTTATCTAACAAAATACAAGTTTGGGATCAGGACAGATACTCAGTGTCAGAATATTGGGGCGGGGTAAGGGGACAAAAATTGTGATCAAGACATTCATATTTTATGTAAATATCACCCTGACTCTCATTGTGACCATTCATTTTAGTACGTTAGTATTTATACTGTGATGAAATAAAGTACATAGAAGTGTCATTTTGCAGTACCCAAGGTCTTTTACAGGTAGGTTTAATCCGTTTGGAGGCGCTTTAATTTAATTTTGCATGTTATTTTCTGATACTGATAATGTTTTGGCAGCGTTTTTATTTACATCCTTTATACATTAGTGTAAGATTCACATTTAGAGAGTCTTTGAAGAAAGAAAATAGATTTGTTCTACATCAAAGAGGTCCTCCTTTATAGAGGTTTAGTAGCTGACATAACTTTTATAAAGTGTTAGTGAGAACGAAGTACGTTCAACCTAAAAATGTACAGTGCTGAACTACTTTGGAGCACATAAAGACTATTATAATGGTGTGTTTTTCCTTTAAGCTCAAACTTTATACAGTTCAAAGCTGCATGTGTCTCTGAGCAGCCTGACACTATCTGCTGCTGTCAGGTTAGCTCTGTTAGCTCTGTGATACAAACACACCGGCTGCTAACAGCTAACTAGCTCTCCTATCCCGTTAAAACTCCCTCCGTCCCCCGTTTCAGCCGGTTACCGCCTCCACAAGTACTGGAGAAGACCCGGCTGTTCTCGGTGACAACCCGGTAAGCTGTGCCCACTGTGGAGGACAAGCAGTGGCCCGGGTTCCGCCACAGAGACATTTCAATCCACGTTGCGGGACACTCACCTCTGACTGCATGCTACCGGCGCCAATCCACAACTGACGCTCATGCAACTACGTCATCGCGTTAGAGCGTCCTTCACCCGCCTCCTCCAAAAGGGTCTGTGTGTGATTCTCAAAGACTGACTGTAAGCTGCCAAAATTTCAGCAAAGCCCTATAATTTCTTTCTGATTTTTAGTATCAAAAAAGCGACAGCAAATTTTTGCAGTATGGGTCTAATGATTGAATGTAAGCAAGAAATTCTCAAGTGATAAGTTGTTTTACCAAAACTGTACTATTATAAACATTTTTACCTCACTTACAGAAACAAATCATACTAGTGATCTCCATATTGTAATCATTTATTGTGATTCATCCTGTCGATGTGCTAAAGATGGAAATGGCCATAGATGGAAATGGCCATATTTGCCCACATTATTATATGGGCAAATATTTTATTTATTCCACTCCTGGGACTCTATAACTCCCTTATTGGCCCCTGAAAGTCCCTGTGCTCCAGTTTAAGAGCTTCTCCAATAAATCCTAAAATAAACTAATTGAAGCCTTGTAAATGAAAAACCGAAAAAAAAAAAAAAAAAAAAAAAACCAAGAATTCAAATTCCAAAAGAGAGGTGTGACTCTCAAATTTAACTCTTTACATGAATAGCTGTTACAGCTCAACAGCTTCAAATAGTCTGTAATGAAGTAAAATGCATCAGTTGCATGATCTTCTTGTGCATTTCTGCAGCAGCATGCTGTGCAAGGTCATGCTCTGTTCCATGGCCTGTTTAATAGCAGTGATAGCTTAACTCTTACCACTGGAGGATATGTGAGTGTTTATTTTTTTGCACAAGAGAATGAATGGGTTGTAGTTTTAATTGAACTGATTTTCTTTTATGAGTAATACTACAAACTGTAAACAACATACTACACTCTCCTGAGGGAAAAGAACAACAGCCACACAGGACAGCCACATGTTCACTGATATCAGTATGTGGTATCATCTGAGGAATAATGTGAATAATGGGCTTATTTTCTTCTTTTTGATTAAAAACAAGCCTGTCAACTTTTCACCTGATCTCATTAACATTTATTAATCCAGTTTAGGGTCAGTTTGAGTCTCTGCTGCAACTTCACTCAAAACAGTTTCAATCTGATGTTTCATTGACTCTAAATTTAACTGGAAAGTCCATGGGAGACTAGAGGCATGGATAAAATACAGTTCACAAACACTGTAGATGGAGCACAGGTTGATATTACTATTAGATTTACCTCTTTCTGCTATGACTCAAAACCTAATTTTTTCAACACGAATATAGGATGAAATCACAATTAAATCTTCTTGTAGAAATTAAAATTAACTGTTTTTAAAATGGTATTCTTCTTTATGATCTTTGTGATTGTGTTAATAAATAAAAGAGGTTACAAGAAGAATAACACAGTTTTATTAAAATTTAATTTTGGCTACATTTATTCGAGCATGGCCATTTCCAAGACAAATTAAAAAGTCAACAATAATACTTCAGACATTTTAGGAATTCCTTCACCATCATCTTCATCATCAACATCATCATCAACATCAACATCAGTCTTTCAACTCTCTCCTTCAGCGGGATGAATAAAGTGGATTTTTTTTTATTCTTTAAAAATACAGTGTTTCACAACAATCAGAGTATCAAAAGTTCCCCAAATTTAGAATTTTTGTTCCAGTGGTTTCAAATAAAACAAAAAACAAAAACAAAAAAAAAAAAACAAAACAAAACAAAAAAAAGCTTGAATTTTCCAAATCCTGTCAGCGTCTCTATTTATAGTTTTGCTCCAATAGTCAATGACAGAATCATTTTACTAAAATATATCTATTTGTGAGGAACTCTAATACTGTACACTACAGTATGAAATAAATAAAATTAGGAAATATAAAATGAGTCACATAAATAAAATGGTAAATTCTCAATTAAGAACAAAAAATGAAATTTGTGTTGGAAAATTTAACAAACAAAAGTAATACTGACAAAAAATACTGTCATGGGACAAAAATACAGAAAATTGCACAAACAAATGTAAACTAACAAACTGCGTCTACCTAGGCTAATACTGACAGATCAAAACAAGATGACGGATTATTTTTTAGAGTGAAGCAGAGGACAGGTGTGTACACTGTACAGGGATGGCACTTTGCAGAAACGCACAGGTGAGAGGTTTGCATATAAGGCTTTCTCTGGAGAAAAAAAAATAACACACAAAAAAGGCTCTGTCCTTTTTTATCTTATCTTTTTAAAGTGGAGCCCTTCATCTCTTGCTCCATCTCCTTTAAGACTCACATCGATGCTTCATTTTTAACATCACACAGGTTCAAATGTTCCTTCACAGGAAGTCAGACGTCACATCAGGAGGCCCAAAGTCGTGTGGTTAGTCGGCAGAAATAATAAAACAGGATGAAAATAAAAAACGTCACAGTAAAAGGAGACAAAAATACAACAATAACACTGACGTAGGGGCGAGTGTTTGAGGCTTTTCCCTCTTTATTTATTCATTCTTTTTTAATTGTTTTTTATTTTGTAGTGATTCGGGGAAGAGTGCAATTTCCTGATGTGGGGCTTCGAACACACGAGACACAGGAAGTTAAGAACATTTTAGCACCACACAGCTTTTAGGCCTTTATAATACTGTACATTAAAAACAGCTTCATTATAATGATAATCATTATTACTCCTTTAATTCATTTTTTGCATAATGTGGATTTTTAAACAATCCCACCCAGCTTCATGACGGGATGTCAGCCGCCATCCAGTTTCTCTACAATTACAGACTGTACCCGAATTATGGGGAGGGGGTGTGTGTTTGTGATCAGACAAAATATGTCTCAGGTTGAACCTGATAAAGGTCAAAGGTCACAGGTTGCTGACACGTTTATCTATGAGCTCACAGTGCATGTTTCTTCCCAGCCGACACCACTGTTGCTTGCTAAAACACACCTTGATGATGTCATCACTCGCTCTCTTTGTATTCTCACAGGGAGAGCTAAATGCTCACCTATCTGACCCCCACCCAAATAATTAATGTACAGTCCCTTCAAAATAAAAGACCCTTCAATCTGAGTCAGCCAGCATGTTAAATGTCCCAGAGCTTTGACCTGGGATCAGCTGATCAGTCGTCCTGGTCCGATCTGATGTCTGTCTTCCCTTCTCGTGAACTCTCGTCCATCATCATGTCTTTGACCTCCTCGTCCCTCGTCGAGTCCAACCTCCTGCCGTCTCCTCCCTCCTCTTCCTCCTCTTCCCTCTCTCTTTCCCTGAAACTTGCCTCCTGTCTGTCTGTCACCTCCTCCAACTCTCTCTCCTCCCCTCCTCTTCCTCCTCCTCCTCCGCCCCCACTGTCGTCTCTCAGGATCATACCATCTTCCTGCTGGTCCTCAGGGTCTGAGTATCCAAGCGGCCCCAGGCCCTGCAGGTAGGCCCTCCTCATCAGCAGCTCAGTAGGCTCCAGACCTGCTTCTGGTCCTCCTCCTCCTCCTTCTTTGTCCCGGGCGTCCCTCTCAGCAGCCTCGCGCTCCTCTGCCTCCCTCTTGCAGTAGGAGTATCGATGGTTCATGTGCTGCGAGTATGAGCCTGAATGAGAGAAGCGTTTCCCACACTTGTCGCACTGGTATGGTTTCTCTCCAGAGTGCAGGCGCGAGTGCTCGATCAGGTGGTGCTTGTGTTTGAACGCTTTCTTACAGATCTGACACTGATGAGGACGCTTACCTGAGGAGACACAAGAGACAGGAAGGGATGGGTTAGAGACAACACAAGTCCAGCACTTTAAGTCAGCACAAAGAAATGCAGCAACAAACTTTGTTCCCAACAAAAACACAAATCTGACGTCATGAATTCACACCCAAGTCCACTGCTCATCCAGCTCATACAGACAGCCCTGCAAAGTGGGGCGTGGTCTGATTTAGCATCCAATGAAATGCCCTCTGGAATAATTAAGCCCCTCCACCTTTACACCGAGCAACAATGCGGTTAAATTAATGAAATCTTGAACTTTAAATGAAATATATCATTGTGTATTCTGCATTTATCGTCTTTATGGTGTCGTTTTATGAATGATGAATATGAGTTTGACCCTGCAGATGTTAAACATGCAGACGTTGGAGAGTGTGTGCAATTTAAAGAGATAGTAGGTTTTTATTTAATTTTGTAGGTTTGTACAGTGAAAAATAAAATGTACAGTTTGAAGTCAATGAATTCAAACATGGACAAAAATTGTTTTTAAAGTAAATAGAAAATTTAAGAATCAATATATCACCTGTCACTTAAAGAGGCCACGCCCCTAATTCTGCATCCTTTTCTCTCATCTGCTTTAAACAGGTGCAGTGTGTATCAAATCACCCAGGCTGTAAACATGCTTATTTCTTGCTGTAACATTTTAACATGGGGCTCTATGGGGAGTGACTCATTGCTGGAGACGGCCTCTAGTGGAAACTCAAGAAACTAAAGTATTGCGGCTGGTGTCAGGTATTAAACCGCAGAAAACACACATTTTGATGTAACAAATTGAATCAAATGTCTGTCTGCTTCTACACGTGATTGTTAGATCTGAATGTCCTAGTTTTTAACTTTCCTGAATTTTAAACAACCATAAATGTCTCCAGACTGAGACTGTCCCTTCATGGACTTCCTCTGAGCTCCAAAATAAAACTCCTGGTCACCTTCTGTGTCCGTCTGTTGCTGCAGAGACGGTGAAATGAGACGAGATTCCGGAGGCGCCGCAAGCAACGTGAACCTGCGACGATTCAGTGACATCACAGCGCCAGATTTAAACATGACGAGGAGCCGTAACACCCCACACCCCCGCTTACAAACACACACACACAGACACACAGACACACACTCTGTCTCTGTTGGTTTACTATGACTCCATATGAACAGAATTTTCTTCCATCTGACTGAACAGGAAGCTTCTCTCTGCTGCCAACACACAGGCTGAACGCCGTCCAAACACACGTCCCACACACACATGCACCACACACACATGCACCACACACACGACTTCAGTCGACAAGCCCTCACACACTTGCACTGTTACACACACCACACGCAGACACACAGACACACACATGCAGGCAGATCGTGGCCACAAATAGACCTGGAACGCCTGAAACATCAACCATAGCTGGCATAGTTTACTGTAACACACACACACACACACACACACACACACACACACACACACAGTGTGGCAAAAATAACCAAGACGTTGACTTATGTGTGTGTGTGTGTGTGTGTGTGTGTGTGTGTGTGTGTGTGTGTGTGTGTGTGTGTGTTTTGGGGGAGTTGGAATGATGCAACAGAGTGAAAGAGATGAAGGTAGAGCAGGTCAGAGCTCTGAAACAGGAGGGTGCTCAGGTGAAACACGCTGCCTGCTCTGCACCAAATCTCATTGAAAAAAACACATATTTTAGTCGTCAGTGAACGGTGTCTGTTTGGACCTTTGGAACAGAACTTCAGTGAAACAAAGAAACAACACCACATTACCAAATGAGCTGTTGTTCTGTGTTTGAGGTTGAGAGAAAATCTTCAGAGAAACTTAAAGTTGATATGAATGATTTTCTGGAAAAGCAGAGATCACTGACTCCAAACTTCATAAAAAAAACCCAAAACACTGATTTTAGCCTCAGATGGACATTCAGGATGTTAGTACTCTGACATTCCTGAAAGGATCAGAACAGGCTTCAACAAAATACAGAGAGAGGGAGACAGAAACTGCAGCAAAATAATTTTCATTCTAATTTCATGAAGTTTCCGTGATCCTGCTAAGGAGCAGAGATAAAGAGATAAAGTTCACCGCCTTTAAAGCATGGATAACTGTCCTTTCTGAACCAAACCTCAGTTGAAAAAAAGCATAACAGAATTGCTTAAATTATTTCAAAGAAGCACATGTGTTTGTTTGTCAGCAGGCTTTATATAATGTTACATCACAAAGATCTCTTTTTAGGTCTGATCCGCTTCCACGAAAAGAAATTCCCCAAAAGATGATGCAAAAGGATTTGACCTAAAAATATTGTTTTTTTTTGTTTGTTTGTTTTTTTTTGTAATGTCTACATGCAGAATAACCGCTGATCCATTCGCCTCTTTCCTTTTCTCATTCTGATGAAAAAAAAAAAAGATCTGATGGAGATTAAAGTGTATAAATATACACACTGGCTGTACTGTGTGCAGGCGTTTGACATGCATATATAATGAAGCTGCTCCTGTTTGATCTAAATAGGACGTCTGGTTTGAATAGGAAGTTTGATTATTGCTCATCCCTCTGGTTTCAGTTTAAAATGTTTTTTTTTTTTTTAATGCAAAGCTCAGGTGGTTTGTGAAGTTCAGTTTAAATGCTTTCTGTGCAGGCTGAAGACAACAAAGAAACAGTTGGTTTGTTTGAGGAGACGTGCTGGCTCAGAGTAAAATAAAGGCTGTGTGCTGAGTGTGAAAGAGTGTGTGAGTTTGACAGAGATGAACTGCAGGATGTTTGCTGATGTATTTACATCACACACTGTTTGTTTCCACAGAAAGAAATGAACCATCTCTCTGCTCTGATTAATATTTCTGTTTGATCTTCGGTACAGTGAGAGTACACACACACATGCACACACACACACAGGTCTGTGTATGAATGGGGGTGTTTGGTGTAACTGGGGTTCTGACTGTTTATGTAATCCTCTGTGTATGAAATCCCCCCCACCCCCCGCTGAAAAGAAAGGAACATGTTAAAGGCCACGTTACAGCGAGCAAAACAGAACGCAGAGAGAGAAAAACTACAAGTGGAGGGGGGGGCTACGTGACCAAATAAAGAAGAACAGAGAGGATGAAACATGAGAGATAAAGGGGGAAGGGCAGAAGCATCAGGGGCGGGGTAAAAAGAAGTGTCCAAATGTTATATATACCTGTGTGCTCATATTTGTGTCTTAGGAGGGAACTGGTCTTCTGGAATGTTTTGTCGCACAAGTCACACGCGTACATACCACTTTCAGTCTTCTTAATCTTCTTCCTTGAGAGCAGCGAATCGCTGTCTGTCAGGTCATCCAGGCCTGACAGATAGTCCGCCGTCCCGTCCAGCAGCTCACCCTGAGACACAAACACACACAGATCGCTTCAGTACGTCTGATAATCCCACACCTGTCAACTTTATGCTCAGAGACACCTTCTGCTCCCACCCCCCACCGTCACCATGATCCCAAGTCTGGACAGGGCTTAAAGGCCTGACCTGGGTAAGTCCCCTTCATCTAGGAGACTCCCAAAAAAAAAAAAAGGGGGGGGGGGTAGATGAAGTGTTGTCTCTGCAGAAAAACACTTACACCAGGTAAACTCCATTTATGACTAAACCCTGATCAAATTTAGGTCATGCTATGAAGAGCAACAGGGATCCCCCACACCCCCCAAAAATCCCACCACTGGTCTCTATGTGTAACTCCAAACCTCTTAGCCGAGAATGTTCTAACTCCCCAATGATTTAAGAGTTAAGGAAACAACGACAAAATTTTTTTTGTGACAACTGAAATCTCAAATCGGCTGAGAAGGACACGATAAAAATCTGAAACCAAAAGTCTGCATCCTTTATGTAAACCACTAGTTGAGAATCTGCATCAAACACGTGACTATAATAATCACACTATCAGATATCATCTGATACAGGTCATGTTTTCGTTCATCCCTATAAAAAGAGTCTGCTATGGGTTTCTACAGGAAGTCTCAGCCTGGAAAAAATTCATTGCTAATCTGAATCATGAATCGTGAACCGTCATTTTTACAGACCCGGTGGTTGTCAAGGCTGATGATAGCTGATAAAACCTACAGACTCCTGGCACCTGGTTGGCCACCCCTGCCAAAAAGTTAATCTTGCTATTTCATTTAAAAACATTATTAAAAAGAACCATGGGTAATATCAGGACTGTTGTCCAGTTTTACCTGAAACCCTGGTTTCCGTTGGTACTTTCTCCTCTGCTGCAGCTCAGCGAATGTTGCCGCCCCAGTGGCGTAGGTGTAGGCCATGTGGGGCAGGAAGCTCATAGGGTCGAGGCCTGGGTAGGACCTGAGGCCCGGGATGGTGGCCTGGGCAGGAGACATAAAGGTGGGTGGAGGAAACGCCCCATGAGGTGGCAGAGATGTGTAGACAGGACCACCAGTGAAGGGGTTAATCCCAAAAATTGGACTGGTGCTTTTCTCCAGCGGGTGGATGGAGCTCCCTCCACCCTCAGACCCAGACATCTCTTTCTTAATGTTGGCCAGATCCAAGGGCCCAGACGCCTGCTCCCGGGTTTCACCATTGCGTTCCATGATAAAGCCGTTCGGCCGGGGCCGCTTCTCTCCTAGAGAGACGAGTCTCTGCGCTGAGTGTCTTGGCAGAGACAGATCCAGTGGTATGTCCCCGTTAGTCTCCTCTGAGGCCAGGCTGTTTGGAGTGTAAGAGCTACTCTGAGAGTTTTTGGAAGAGGTGGAGGAGAGGTTGAGAGGTGATGGAGTGTCACTTAAGTGGTCCAAGGGGTCTAGTGGTTTGTCCCCTGTTGTTTGCCTGTTGGCTGTAAACTGGTTGGCCTTAGTAAGTCCATTAGTGAAACCTCCATGTGCCTCTACAGCAGAAAGTAACATTGGAGAGCGACTAATTCTGGTGTTGACGTCCAATCCACCCTGGTCAGGAGGGGGTGACTTTTTCCTGCCTCTGTGGTTTTGGTTCTTCCACTGCGTGAACCATTCCTTCACAAACTCTTGAGGGAGGCCGACTGCGATTGAAATCTTTAGCAGTTCCTCCGAGTTGGGCTCAGTGTTCATGGCAAAGTAGGCCTTGAGCACAGACACATGGTCTTTAAAGGGGTTCATGGGGCTGGTGGCGCGGTTATTACTGGACACCTCAGAGGACATTGCCCCCCTGCGGCCACCAGGGCTGGTCTCAGCTGGCTGAAGGACTGCTTTAATCTCCTCATTCATCTTGCACAGGTAACGCTCATGTTGATGCAGGGGGATAGGCCCAGGGAAAGTTTCCTTGCAGAACTGGCAGGCAAATGGCAGGAACTGATTTTGGACATTGTTGGACTTCTCCTCACTGCTAAACTCAGCTAAGTGGTTTGGTTTCTCCTTTTTGATCTCCACTTGCCTTTTGGAGTCATCAATCAGGTGCTTGGCCTCGTTGACCTTCTCAAGCGTGTAGTCAATGATGCTCTTTGTAGGGCTACCATGGCCCACCACTTGGAAGCCGGCCTGGACCAGTTTCTGCTCCTCCATCTGGGCTCCCAGCTCCTTCATGTAAGCCCTGAGCTTAGAGATCTCCTCAGGGCTCCCATCCATTTTCTGCCTGCACACAGTATTGTCTACAATCTGGAGGACCTTCTGCACCTCACTAAGGTTGTTCCCCAAAGCCCCTGCGTAGCCCAGCAGAGGAAAGTCTAGTCCCATGTTCCCCAGGTGTTGAAGGGGGCTCTGGGAGGAGCTATGGATACCCAGTGGGCTCCCTCCTCGGCCATTTAGGTATACCCCTGGTCCTCCAAACCCATGCTGGGAGGCCATGAGCAGTCGGTACTCGTTAAAGTCCAGGGGCTCGGCTTTGATGTCCAGCTGGCTCTGCTGGTCTGGAGGGCCGAGGGGTCGACCGTTTTCCAGTTTGTGGCGGAGCTGGGCCAGGGCGGGACTTCCGGGTGATGAGGTGGACGAGTTGGGGGAGGAGCCAGGTTTGCCATTGTTCCCGTTACGTATTCGACCATTGACGGCAATGAGGCCAATGCATTTCTTGCTGCTGATGTGAGAGCTGTAGGAGCCGGAGTGAGAAAACCGCTTCTTACAGTTTGAGCACTCGTAAGGCTTCTCACCTGAAAAACAGCAACAGGTATGGATTATTTCTTTGGAACAAAGTCTTACATGGCTCATGAAAAGTTTCAAGGATGATGATGACATGGTATTCAGCCATTTATTTTATCACATAAACTTTCAGATCTTTTGTGTTTCGCTGATTCAATAATGTTAGCATGTTGTACAAGGAAGATAGGCATTGTAAACATTAGCATTAGCTTAGCATAAGCATGCTGCTAGCATTGCTTCAGACTACTGCCTAGTGTTGTTTTGGTAAGTTGGATGTTCCTGATTCAGCACAATGACATCTTCCATTATTCATGACAGTCAAACCTAAAGCTGCACTTCTATCAGTGACTGCGGGGCTAGCAGGTTAGCCTGCGAGCAGAGAAAGGGGGTACATGTATAATCATTATAATTTTAAACAAATGGTGGTGGTCTAAAAACTTTTGTTTGTATTTGTCATGTTCCAGGTTGTTTTAGTGAAATCTAACAGTCAATATTTGAGAGCAGTGTCAGAGTGAATTATGGAGAACGATTTGACCGTGCAGTGTTCAGGTATGAATCATTCAGGAAGATGTACTCAGAAAGATAAAGTCTGGTTTACTTTTTGTATTCAAAGAAAAGTTTTCTTCTGTTTAGTTCAGTTTTGACTGTCATAAGAGAAACAAGTCGACTGACTTGTCATAAAATGTCATGAGTCACAGTGTGGATCAGGGCGAAGAGTTATGAGATGAGACAGACAGCATGTCGGGGGAGGGACGACTCACCGCTGTGAATTCGAAGATGCTCCTTCAGGTGATGCTTGTATTTGAAGGCTTTTCCACACTCGCTACATTTGAACTTGCGGTTTCCAGCAGCTTCACCAAGCAGCGGCGTCTGCTGACAGAAAACAGAGAGGTGATGGTGAGATGGAGAACGAGTGGGAGTCTCTGAGCAGATTAGAGATCCAGCAAGACGAGCTGATGGGGGAAGTTAATAGTTTTCAGAAAGGACGGTCTGACAGATTCTTCACAGTGTGGGCTGAGAGAGGTAACTGTCTGTGTGGAGGTACATTCCCACTGTTTGAAATGCAAATCAACCGATAAACACACACACCTACACACATGCATGGACTGTATAAAAAGTAAATCTCCATCCTTTGGATTAACATGCACAGGATGATGGAGTGATGTTTGTTTTTCTGTTTGGTATCTAAAAGTCCAATCAGAGAAATTATGGGAACATGAGAACAGAAATAAGTGATGAATGAACGAGAGAATACAGGCTGAGGGCTTTATCAATAAGGTTATCAGACGTCCAGCTTTGATGAGCCTTAAGATGAAACTCTACAAAGTTACAAAGTCTTGGTTCATAACAATTTAATGGTTATTTTGATATATTGCATTGACATTTCCAAGACCCTGAAGTCAGTTAAAAACTGAGCTGCTTTCTTAAAGCATGAAAACAAAGATGGCTGCTTCACAAACATGTTCAAAGAGCAGACAGGAGGAATAACTGTTTGAATGTGATCCACTAAATGTCAGTGTGTCAGGCTGAATGGTATCACTTTCTATGAACAAACCTCAAACGGAGAGTTACCGAAGGAGTCCACCTCCTCTACTCTAGTCTTTGTTTGTGTGTGAATGTGTGTGTGTGTGTGTGTGTGTGTGTGTGTGTGTGTGTGTGTGTGTGTGTGTGTTTGTGTGTGTGTGTGTGTGTGTGTGTGTGTGTGTGTGTGTGTGTGTGTGTGCGTGTGTGATGACAGGACAGATTTGGTTCCTCTTTTCTGCTCGTCTCTCTTTAACACTTTAATTCAGAGGAAGTACACAAATAAACAGGCGCTAAAGTCATTACAGGATTATGATTCTTCAGACCATCTGCTGCTGGTTAGGAGGGGTGGTGGGTCAGAAGGCGGGGTTTGGGGATCAGGTATGAGGGAGCTGGCAGGCTGAGCCCAGGAAATGTGGTGACGATAATGATAATGATGATAATGATGATAATAAGGAGGAGGCTGTGATCGGTGATTGAATGATGGTGTGCAGAGTGTGATATGAGTTTCGGATGCTAAGGCGTGTGCAGAAAACATTATCGGATCACAGAAACACACTGAGCTCTGTTAGCTGCTGCTAACTGATGAAGAATGATGTCTGGATCAGATTTTAGTGTCTGATCTTGTTTCTTCTTAAAGAGGAGAAACGCTGCTGAGATGGGCTCAGAGTTCATACTGTGTTCCTGGTGAGACTGGGAGACCTGGGTGAATAGTTGAGAAACCTTACAGATGTATCTTTTGAGTTAAAAGAGCTGCTAACACATCTGATGTCTTCCCCTGATGTCATTTGACCTCTTAAAAACACCACAGAAAAAGAGGGGAGAAAGAGGGGCATGGTGGAGGAGTGTGTACCTGATCTCTGGTTGGTTTGTGTGTGGTCATGTGACGCTCCAGCTGCGTGCGGTGGCTGAAGGTGTCGGCACACAGCGGGCAGCTGAAGCTCTCCTCATTCTTCTCATGGCGATATTTGATGTGTTCCTTCAGTGACGTCAGACGCTTGTACCCACGGTCACAGTATGGACAGGTAAGGAGCTGGGCGAAGTCATCAGGTGTACCGGACAGCAGGTCTGCAGATAAAAGAGGTCAGAGGTCAAAGAATGTGTACATGAGTCAACAAAGAAAAGGTTACTTTCACACCACGACAAGGTACTCTCAGATGTTTGACCCCGCCCTGTTTTGGCCCTACTCCTCACCATGTTCATTCTCATCTTGTCCAATGGCCTCAGGCGTTCCCAATCGTGTCACCTCCTCAGGGGCTTCTGGGTAAATTATGGCAGTGTCACTGCGCTGCAGGTACTCAGCGATTGTTGCCGGGTGACTCTCGCTGTCATCCAGTTTCCGTTTCAAGAAGTAATCGTCCAGCTCACAGACGCCTTCCAGTCGCTTCCCTGTACACAAAAAACAGACAGATGATGAGCTCAGGAACAGAAAATTACAACAATGATGTAGCTGGTATTCAGAGTGAGAGAATAACATCAGATAGAATCATCTTTACAGCAAAGGAAGGAAATTCAGAGGACCCTGAATGCAGCCCTGAGGGACACCTTCACTGACTGTCAGACTCCACCTTTACTTAGTGAGATAACTATTCTGTATCTTCCTGTCACCTGGTGGAGGTGTGTATGATTATGCCATATCCAAAGATCTCACCTGTTCCATTCGCCTCCAGACCCAGAGGTTCATACTCCTCTTTCCTGTCATCTGAGAAAGAGAACACACTTCAATTCTTTATCCTTCTCTTCCTCTTAAGACTGGATTCTGCCTCCACTTTCACTTTTTCAGATTCACAGTCATGTGACTCACCGGAGCTGTTAAGGTGTGTGTCGATGTCTCCAAGTCTCCAGCAGTGGTTCTGGTTCTGGTCCTGGCCCTCAGAAGTTTCCTGGTAGGACAGCAGGGCATGTGCAACCCGGGGCGACACCTCCAGAGCTGGAACCCCAACTGGACTGCTTGCCTCCTCTTCATCCCTGCCCCCTCCTCCTCCTCTTCCTCCCCCATTAGTGAGGCTGCCGTCCTCAGAGACCAGAGTCTTGTCCTCCTCGTCGGTCTCTGACCCCGTCTCCACCACATTCTCATAGTTTAACACTGAAACAAAAACACAGCAGAAGGTCAGAAACTGACCAGGACAAACCAGAGCCAGGATCAGGAATAAGGACAAGATCAGGTCAGAATCTGAATGACAGGGCCAGGTCAGAATCTAAAGGATCTGAAGGCTCAAGTGTTTGATAACAACAAAACTGAGTTAAAGCTGACATCATTTTCTGATGCTGTAAGCTTAGCATAAACCCTTGATCAATGTCAAGTTAAATTTCAGACCAGCTCTCAGTCTGGAAATAGAAAGCTTGAATAAGGAAGTCCCCCTGATAAAAATGAATGAACGATTCTAATCTGGATTTTTCTTTTCTAAAAGTAAACATGCTTATAATTGGGATTTAAGACACCAAAGTTTCACTTCCTGTTTAAGAATGAAACATGAAGAAAGAGTCACTAAATTATCACTAAATCAAACGTTAACATCGTCGGCCTAAAGCTGCAGTCAAGTTTTGAATCCTGTTTGTTTTTCCAATGATGATCAATATTTCCATGAAGGTACTGGATTCACCACAGGCAGCTAATATAATATTTTAATAACAAAACAGTTGGAGCAGTTTGGAGCCTACAATGGCTCTGCCTATATGGATGTAACCAATAACCACTGAACTCTGAACGCCACAGAAAACTGACATGTGGGAGCTCTGTGTACTGTGTGTGTACTGTGTGTGCTGTGTGAGTACTGTGTGTGTACTGTGTGTGTACTGTGTGTGTACTGTGTGTTTACTATGTGTGTATACTGTGTGTTTAAATTGTGTGCAGTGTGTGTGCTCCAGCTGCAGGTCTCTGTGATGAGCCTGTTTCAGTTGTTGCTGTATTATGATTTTTGAGGTGGAGTTTATACCAACAGCGGGATGACATCATGGGAATCAGACAGAAGGATGTTCAGCCTGTTTTATTCAGCTGCATGTCCACATAAAAAGACATTTCATGGGTCTGTTTGGGCCAACTCGATCTATCTAATGCCAATTCTCTACCTCTTATGTATCTCTTTGCGTCTCTGGCTTTTCTGTCTCTGTTGTCCTGAGTATTTTTATTTCATCTTCTCTGTATATTGTGTTGAAAATAAAAACCTTCCCACGTTTTCAGAGTGTTGAAATAAGTGCCTCAGCTTGTCTGTTCCTCTCGTCCTCACACAGATTATCTGCATATCTGTCTCATAATATGATCTTTGTCTGCAGCCCCCTTCCCCCTCCCTCCTCCCCCTCCCTCGACAACTGCGCAACAGGTGCAAATTAAAAAGGGGAGCCACGGTGGGCCGGGCCGAAATCTGCTGACCTGGGCTGAATACCAAGAGCTGGGGCGGGGGAGGAGGGCGTGGGACAAAACGGGCTTTAATAAGAGGTGTGACGAGGGGATTTAGGAAGGGGGGGTAATGCCCTGTGTGATCAAAAACACACAAAGAAGAAAAGAGGAGGAAAAGAAAGAGCTGAAAGTGAGATGTGAGCACTTGCTGTGTGGTCTAAGGTATATGTTGGAGTATAATATGATCTCACTCAGCGACTTTACCACTGCACTAATAACACCGTGACCCCCCCCCCCCTCCACACACACACACACACACACACACACACAGACACACACACACACACACACACACACACACACACACACACACACACACACACACACACACACACACCCCTGTCCCCCGCAGTCATTGTGCTGTTTGCCTTTTGGCTGAAAGAGTGTGTGACCTCATCAGCAGCAAGAGAAATATTCACTTCCTTCAGATTCACACGCTGCGTTCACACGTTTTAAAAAACACAGAAGAAGAACATGCAGGACTACAAACTCTACTGACAACAGAAATTACAAAACACACATGGGATCCTTCCTTCCTCAAATGGCTGTATGGATGTTTCTGTGTTCAGTGTTTGAGGAAAATGCTGCAAATGAAGCCGAGTCCTGAGATTTACAATCAGGTTGGAGAACATAAAACAAACACAAACAGGAAGAGTTTTCTAAAAACTGTGCTGCTGCACTGATGATTATCACTGACAGTGACACTGAGATCAAAGCTGTGAAGCTTTACGAACAAACAGCTTCAATAACATCCTGAATCTGTTGGTTGAAACCTTCACATCATGTTGAATTCCTACCAGGTGGATCTTAAATCCACGTCATGTAACCTGATCAGCTGAGCTCATGTTGTCTTGATATAAAGTGTTTTTGCAACAATAGACCAGTCCTCCTTAAAACTTTAAGGTGGTCCAAGAGTTTAAAGCAAGGGGTTATTGGACTGTGTCTGCACTCTGATTGGTCGATGAGCAGCAGGCGGACATACAGCCCCCCCACCACACACGCACACACACCAAAACAAAAGCCATTCAGGCTGTTTGCCTGCCAAGGTCACATGACCGCTGAGAGGCAGATGTCACTGGGGGCAACTCAGCCACCCATATGAAAACATCGTCCACCATTTTGTACACACACACAGTCACACACACACACACACACACACACACACACACACACACACACACACACACACATTTTATTTCCTGTTATTGATGAGCATGTGCAGCGATCGGCTTGATGTCGGCCTGATGATGTTTCCTCTTTATGTCCGAGCGCAACAGCCACCCCCTGCCCCCCTCCTCTCACAGAGTGTGTTACAAAGACACATTAATCCTCCCTCCGGTCCACATCATGTCTTTGCACACACACACACAAACCACACACACACACACACACACACACACACACACACACACACACACACACACACACACACACACACACCACTAGACGTTTGATGCGCACATGCATCTTCAACAAAAAGGAGGTCTAGGTTGAAGTTTTGCCTTGATTTATGCCACAGTTTCACATTTAAATGAAACAAAAAAGATGCCTTATTATTTCAGGACACAACGTCTGCTCTAATCCAACAAGATGAGCTTCATCTCTGCATCATTACACACCGACACATCCTCACTGTTCGACTTCCATCAGAGCAAATCTCAGTCTGAATCAGCGGTTAAAGAAAGTCTAATGGCTCTGATGAATGCTGCACCCTCAGGTTGAGGACCAGTGTGTCTAAAACCCAGCATGTGGACAGAATTCAGCCTCAGAGAGACATCAGCAGGGTGAAAATCAGCTCTAAAATACAGAAGAAGAAGAAGATCTGCTAGATCACACATTATTTTTTCTATCACATCACATAAAAAAAAAATCAAATTAAGTCAAACCTTAACGTGAGGCTCAGGTTACAGCAGCCAATCACAGCTCTCTGTTAAAAAACACCACAGATCCAGATCAAAGGAGGCGGGGCTTGGGAGCTGAGAACTGTGTGTTTAACCTCTGTTTTCGTAAAGGTTTAAATATAATCCAGGTGTGCATGGTGAGGTGATAATCCAGCTCCTCTGACAAATAGAAATCATCGATAATAATCCAGATTAGGTTTAAAATAATCCATCAGATCAGTCTAGGTTCAGGTGCTGCGTCCTCTTCCTGCAGCTCGCTCACACACACTGAGAGATCAAACCTGCTCTGTCTGTGTGTGTGTGTGTGTGTGTATGCCTGTGTGTGTGTCTCGCCTGAGAGCAGATCACCTGAGCGAACAACAGAGGGAGGAGGGGAGGAGAGTAGGTGAGACAGGAGCTGCAGAGGAAATGAGGACGCTGCCTAGCGGCTCAGAGCTGAAAGTGAATCACACACATGCACACACACATACACACATGCCTGATATATATAGTGGGACTAAAAATTTGTTCTTTTATTTATGGACACTCCATCTGGTAAATCATGATTGGATCTTATTTTATTTCAAAGTCAGTCCCACACAATATCATCCTTCCTTTCCTACATCCTTCTTTCCTTCCCTAACGAGGGTCAGTGAGGTTTGGTATCCTTTACAGTGACTTCTATCCTTCCTGTCAGCTTTAAATGTCCAACACCAGTCAGCAGAGTCAGACCAGAACTGTAGAGGTGAAACATTTTGCACTTTAAAACTTCAAATCAAGCATCTCTGATCTTCATCGTTGGCCTTATAGCAATCTCACAGTTGAGAATCGCAAATGACTCTTTAAAAATGTGAAAAGAATTCAAACTGTAAAATCTAAAATATGGAACAACTCAAGGAAACACGAAGAGAGAGTGAAGAGAAGAGGTCTGGGATCACAGCGAGGCTCTGGCAGCTCAAACTGATGTTTATTGAGGAATGCAGAGACCGTCTAAGAACGGAGAGGATCCCTCAACGACGAGGGGGAGGAGAGAGAGAGAGTTTCCATGGGCGACCTGTTGGCAGGCTGATGTGTAATTACGGGCACCGCATCCAGCTGCTGCACGGAGCGGGTGAGCGACAGCAACAGAAACAGGAGAGAGAGAGAGAGAGAGAGAGAGAGTGAGAGAGAGAGAGAGTGAGAGAGAGAGAAAGAGAGAGAGTCATCTGTGGTGTGACTCGCTCTCTGAGGGATTAACAGAACAAGTCAACAAAAACAGAAAACAAAAACAAACAGACGAGCAGCTGAAACAAAGAAGGTAGGATGCAATTGAGAGAAGGAGACAAGGAGACAAACAAGAGATCTCAAAATAAAATAAAAAAACTGTTAGTCTCTCAAACAGACGCCTGAGTGTGTGTGTGTGTGTGTTGACGGTGTGACAATTAAAAGAAAATGAGCGAGCGTTGGTTCCTCTTTGAAAGTGTTGAGTCACCAGTAACATAATCAGGTTTTAACACCTTTACTGCAGTCAGTTTTACACACACACACACACACACACACACACACACACACACACACACACACACACACACACACACACACACACACACACACACACACACACACCCTGAAGCATAACATTGCAGCAGATAACCTCAGAGATCCTCGCCAAACTTCACTAATATTTCAGCCGGTTGTAACACAGGTGAGTGCAGTGAGGGGTTTAGTTTGCCATTTCTCTCTTTGAAGCAGATCCTCATGGTAACGGTTTGATGATGCTTGTTTTTGTGTTTGTTAAGTTTCTTCCCAGCGTTCTTTCACTACTCTGTGCACAGAGTGCTGCAGAAACCTGGTTGGTTGACAGTGCTTTCAATTATGACATTGCATAACCCTCTTTTAATATCATTGAATCTGAACTAAACCAGTCAGAAAAATGAACTCTGACATAAACCAGAGTAAAAACTAACTAATGATAGATAATGCAGCCAGTCAGTAGGGGGAGCTCTAAATGTTTTGGCTTTAAAACAAAGAGCTCCCGTGATCCCAGCTGCATCACTGACTGTTTCCTGTCACATTCACTGACAGTCAGGATGAAAGAACTCACTTATCTGGATGTGAAGTTCCCAGAGAATCTCACACACCCGAGGCCTGAGAGGAACAAAGGTTTCAACAGTTCACCTCAGAGTTTTCACAGCTCCTAATCAGCAGCTCTGTTGAATTAGCAGAGAAGAGGAAGAGGAGAGTTCTGAGTCTGAGCATGAAACTGTTTCTGCTGCAGACCTGCAGACGTTAACCCTATCAGCTGCAGAGTGACGGTTAGAGCCCCGATCTCTCACCTCCACCTCTGATTACAGAAAGAAAAGTACATGAAACATGGCTGCTGTTCTCTGATAAGACCTGACACATGCTTACACACGCACACACACCTTCACGCACACACACACACACACACACACACACACACACACACACACACACACACACACACACACACACACACACACACTTGAATGAGTCAGAGGAGGTCAGAGGTGTGAACAACTCGTGACTTTTCTTGTCTTTTTGTTTCACAACACAAAAAGTCAGTTCAACTGTTCCTGTGTGTGCGAGTGTGTGTGTGTGTGTCAGTGTGTGTGTGTGTGTGTGTGTGTGTGTGTGTGTGTGTGTGTGTGTGTGTGTGTGTGTGTGTGTATTAATAAAGGATTACTCTGCAGACGTTGAAGGTGCAGAATTAAAAAATAAAGCTCTGGATCTTGTTCTACATGCATTTTGAATCTCTTCAAATTTATTCTTTCCATGTAACACCTCAATTAATCATCATCATCCTGAGCTTGTGTACGTGTGTGTGTGTGTGTGTGTGTGTGTGTGTGAGTGTGTGTGTGTGCGTGTGTGTGTGTGTGTGTGTAAGGCTGTCTCCCTTGTCCTTTATATAAAAGTAGGCTGCCTGAAGTCAGAGTCAGACTGTAGGTGTGAATAATGGATTCACACACACACACACACACACACACACAGTTTGAGTTTTAGACCCAGCAGCCCTTCTGGGGGGCAGATCCAGAGTGTTTGAATTATTCATGTTCCCAGGTGGGAGAATCTGAATTTTTACACAGGAGGAGAAGAAGAGATGTTTAATCTCTGAAATGATGAAGAAAAACTTCATTCCACAATAATTCATGTCTGCAGGTGATCAGACTCCAGCTAAGCAAACTTTGGAAATTAAAAAGTTATACAGCTTTTAAAGAATTTAAAATCTTTCAGAAATTTTATAATGTATAGAAACATTTAAAACAAATTATCGTAACATTTTTTTAGAATATTTTGCAGACTTGAAATTTGAAACATTTTAAATATGAAAAACATTTCATGAACTCAAAACCATGTTACAAACAATTAAACAACATGAAATCTTTAAAATATATTTTAAATCTTCAGGACATTTTGAATGGTTTAATATCTTTAAAATAATTTACTAACTTTAAAACATTCAAAACTTTAAAACCTTTGAAATCTTTAAAACAAATAAACCTAAAACATTTCAATAAAACTGAAAACACTTTAAAATCTTTAAGACATTTATAAAACTCTAAAAATTTTTACCATCTTCAGTATCGTTTATTAACTCAATTTTAAAAAAACTTTTAAAACTGTATAACCATTTCAAAATTTTAAATATCTTTGTTAATTTTAACACGTTTTATAAATTTGAAACTTTTTTGAAATATATAAAACTTTTAAATTTAAAAAGGATTTTATAAACATTCAGACACATGAGACGGTTTTCATTTGAGTGTCAGACTGCAGTGATAGAACGTCTGTTTTGTCACACTGTGTCCACCACCTCTACCGAGTCCAGGTAGGCCCCAATCAGCTCCTGCTTCAGGACTGAACCATAACCCTGCAGAACCACTAAGGACCAGGCAAAGACAAAAACCCGACACTTTGTGCTGAATGACCTGACAGAACCAAGTAATCATCATGATGACAGCTGATTGATTAGTTAAAAATAAAACAACAAACAGCCCCGCCCACAGCCAGCTCCTGATTGGCAGCAGGCCCCGCCCACTGCTAACCAGCACTAATTAACACACATGCTCTCTCTCTCTCTCTCTCTCTCTCTCTCTCTCTCTCTCTCTCTCTCTCTCTCTCACACACACACACACACACACACACACACACACAAACAGCGTCAGGTATTGCCTCACAATCAGAGGTAACATGGATCTGTTCCTGGAACTGTTTGAAGAAGTGAAACTGCTGATGGACAACTTTAACTTCGACTCACAAGACCAGAGTGTGTCCACAACCTGCAGCCGGACACTCACACACAGTCACACACTCACACACACACACACACACACACACACACCGGAAAACAGGAGGAGAAGAAGAAAAGCAGCTGTCATCAGTTTTTGCTCTCACACATTAACCGTCAGTTTACGGAAAGTAAAACTTATGGAGCTTTTTTTTGTCTTGAGCAGTAAATAGTGATCAGATGCACCTCATGCTGTGTAGTCAGCATGCTAATATTCAGCACTAAAACCATACAGATCTTAGTGTGGTATCACATTTATACAACTGTTATTCAAGCTGCAATAAAGAGGGAGGAAGGATGTGCATCAATCTGACCAATTCAGCACCATGACATGAGTTTGTAATTGTCAAATAATGCTTTTTTTTAAGTGTCTTTCAGTTACTTTAAAGTAGGTTTGCAGAAAACAAGTTCTCAAGTTTCAGATCTCTCAGTCACCTGTAAAGCCATCATCACATCTAAGACAGAATGAAAGGATTAAGAAGCTAGCTTTAGCACGAAACAAACTGTGAGTGTTGTAGAGGTGATTCAGGAGCTACAGATAAAAAAATCAGAGACATTCCAAACAAACGCAATGAACAATAAAATCTGTGAGTTCATGGCACTTGATGATTGACTCTTTTTCAGGTAGAAGTTTGAGGATTTCAGCAGCTAATGACATATTTGAACAGTTTCTGAGTCACAGTCTAATATTCAAAGCATGTCTCTCATCCAATCATATTAAGTACAATAATCTATCATCATGTAAAGACGTCTGATATTTTCAAATGTTTTGAGACTCTTAAAAAGCAGAAGTTCAACTACAGACCTGACTCACCATATGTTAGGACAATCACTAAGAAACCACCTACTAACAGCACAGCCACGCCATGGAAACAACCTACAACAACCTTCAACATCCTTAAACAACCCAGCAACAACCTACAACAACCTTAAACAACATACATCACTTACAACAACCTAAAACAACATACAATAATCCAGCAAAAACTCATAATAAACCAACAACAACAGACAACACGGACAGCAATCGAAAATTGATCTAAAAACAACAACAACCTACAATCAACCTACAACAACCTAGCATGAAGCTGAAACAACAACCCACAACAACCTAAAGCAACTTCAAACAGTCCAGCAACATCCCTACAGCAACTTACTACAGCCCACAGCAACCTCAAGGACAACCTACAATCAGCCAACAACAACTCATTGTAAGCTACAACACCTTTAAACACTCTTACTGACTTGAGATTGCGTGAGAACACTTTAAAGCATCATGAAATGGAATTTAACATTATTTATCGATGAATGATCTTTTTCACAAAACAGTCACCTTCTCATCCTCTCATCTGCATATCTAAAAGTTACTATTTAGTGTGCAATTTTCATGCTGCAGACTATCAACCTTCATCTCCTTCATTGTGATGTTGCTATGATGTCACATGATCAGAGCTTTAACCAGGTGAGCACATGATCAGCATAGATCAAACTTCATGTAAACAGAAGTTTTCAACTTGAAGGATTTTTATCCATGTTAATTTAAATAATATTAATGTTAAGTCAACATTAAACAGCTGGAGCTCTAAACCTTGGCTCAATGATTGGTGTAAAGTAGTGACACTAAAACTCTCATGTCCAGGTCTACGTCTTATAAAATGAACCATTACTGAGAACATACCCGGGGTCAGGTTGTCTCCCTCTGCTCTCTCTGCCAGTAAACTCTTTTGCTGCTTCCTGCTCCCAGCTGACCACACGCTTAACAACCACAGAAGAAGACAGAAACCACTAGAGCCAATCACAGGCTCAATAACACATTAAAGGTTAACATAACAGGAAGTGAAGACCACAGACAGAACAACCTGGAACCATATTCAGCATCAGTATCTTCATCTTCATCTTGCTGTACATCATCATCATTGTCGTCCTCAGTGTCCTTCATTCTTATCATTAGAACCAGAACAGTCTTCACAGTCTTCATAATTATCATCAAAATCATCACCATCATCACCATCATCATCATCATCATCATCATCCTTATTGTCCTCATCATCATTAGCATTCTCGTCATCTTTATCATTATGTACATCGTTGTCATCATTATCATCATCCGCAACATTATAATCAACATTATTAAAATCAACATCATCATTAACTTCATCATTAGCTTCATCATCATCATTATCATCCTCAGTGTCGCAATCATAATCATCATATCATCTTCCTCATCACCTTCATTCTTATCATTATAACCACAACAGCCTTATCATCAAATTCATCATCATCATCCTTATAATACTCATTATCATTATCTTTATGTACATCATCATTGTGGTCATCATCATCATCCTCATCCTCATCATCATCATCCCCAACATTATAATCTAGATTATCAACATTAACATTAACATCAACATCCTCATCATCATATCCAACTCTATCTTCATCACCATCACCTGGGGAACCTGGGGAGACAGAGCCTCCTCCAAAGCCGCCCCCACCCTCTGGAACTCCCATCCCAAACATGTACAAAACTGCTGTGATTCTTCAATATTCAAATCTCTGCTAAAAACTCATTTTTGAAGTTAGTTTTTAATTTGCGATTGTACTGTTGTTTTGTTAAACCTGTGTTCCTTGTTTGTCTTTGAGTTTTAGTAAAGCACTATATAAATAAATTTATTATAATAATAATAATAATAATAATAATAATAATAATAATAATAATAATAATAATAATAATAATAATAATTATTATTATTATTATTATTATTATTATTATTATTATTATTATTATTATCGTTTTTATCCTCATCCTGTTGCTGTCATTGAATCACAGTTACTTTTTGTCTTCAGACAGACAGATTTCATTTGTTTGTGTTTCTGCAGGATTCCAGTTTACTCTTTACCTTAGCAACAATCGCTCAACATGATGATGTTTTCACCCCTCAGGTTGTTGCCACAGTGGTCATGTGTTGTGTTCCACGCTCACATGTCAGTGAGCAGCAGAGAGGAGGAGGAGGGATGGGTCTACTTCCTGAAATCACTCAATAACTGCCTTTATTACCTGACCAATAATAAACACTTCTGTTTTTATGAGCCTGAACCTGCGGGGTGGGGGTCTTCCTTCAGCCCAGCAGGCCTGGGTCATAAAGGCTGGTCCTTTTGTGTTGACACAGTGAGTATGAGCAGGGACAAAGAGACTGAAGATACAGCATGCTGAGTTTAAAGACTTTACAGTGACAGGCTGGACATTCATTCATTCATTCATTCATTCATTAATTCATTCATTCTTCTACTCACTCTGTACACTCTTTACTTTATTCTCCTCAGCTGTGCCGTGGCAGTGAGGCTCTGAACCCCTTTCATTCAGATAATCAGGGCTTGTTTGTTGGACCGTGTCAAATTTTATGAGCTTCATAAATAGTGTTTTGTCTTATTAAAGTTGTGTTAACCCTGGTTTACACTGTGCGCACATCTAAGACGTACAACAGCTGTGTCAGGTGCGTGCCTGTATGCTTGATTATGCATTATTGCATTAGAGTGTGTGTGTGTGAGTGTTTGTGTGGGTCAGATGTACTGAAATAGAAAGCTTCTGTCGTCGTTCATTCCTGACTCATGCTGCCATCGCTGGTTTAGACTTCACACCCAAACACACTGTAACACACTGTAACAAACACACACTCACACACACTGCACTCCTCCCTTTAGAAACCTGCAGGAATGTTACCACGAGGTCACTCAGCTATGTGGGTAAGGCTGTGTGTGTGTTAGTATGTGTGTGCTGATAATTATGTCTTGTTATTTACTGAATGCTCAGATTGTTTAATTGTAAACAAAATTAAATTTGAATATTTTATAAATGAATGAAGTCTCGTCGCATCTCCTGTTTTCTCAGTTGAATGTAAAGTTGAATTAGACTGGCTGCTGCTTGCTAAGCGGCATACAATCTGGGCACTATGTGCAGGATTACATCTCTTATCAATTAAAAGATGTGTTTTGGGTCATCTGCTCTCATTCCCTTTAAGAGCCAGGTGATGCAGCAGACAGGTGTGTTCATATTTACACTCTCTACTTCAATTCCAAAGAGCGGATGTAAACATTTAGGCATGAGACACAGCAGCATAACTTCATGAATGACTAACAACTGCATGCCAAAGAAAGGTAGGCTGGTGTTAACCATCTCAATTATGAGAGTGTGTTCTGTATTTTGATTTTTATTATGAGTGAGACTCTGTCTCTGTTCTACCGTCTTACTGACTCATTATTGTGTCCTTCAAACCAGGAAAGCACAGCACTATGTATTTCGTTGTACCAGGTTTTTGTTGGTCTCAGGCACAGATGTTTTCTATGTCCTCAAGATAGCAGCGTGCCTGACCACACCTTATTTTAAGACGGACACACCCATGGGCACCAGAAAGTTCACTCTCTATTCACACAACATGAACGCTGGGTGTAAAAATGACGAGTGTGCTGGGTAGAAAACAATGATACTCAAGCTACAGGGCCCGCTGAACCTTTACAGAACAAACACATTTTGACAATTTTAGAAAAATTGAATATCAATCAATAGTTGCAGCCTAAGACTGTCATTCTGTTGTTGATTAATTAATTAGTAAAATATCTCTGATAACTATGACAAGTCACAGACTCTGTTTCTGATATCTGATTAATAAAACAGTCTGTGATCATGAAGTCCGACCACACACACCCAAAAACACGTTTACAGTCTTTGGTGTTTGTCTCGTTGTTACATTGATCACAGTGGAGGGGGTTGAAGAATCAATAAATCTGTCTGTCAGACTCCCCCCCAGGTTCACGAACATTCAGAGAAGCAGAAAGGGCGAGGGTTTCTAGCAGTGCAGTCCCTTTTACTTTCATTCAAAATAAAAGCCTTTCATCAACCATCCTCTCAGGTGGAAAAAAAAGCAGAGGAGAGGAGAAAATTTCACATGAGGACACTAAGAGTAGTTTCTCAGATTATTCTTTAAGTGAAAAATTAAGATAAAATAAATTTATATGAACTCAAATTACCAATCTAGTGAGAATTACAAACAATAATCTAAAAATTTTTTGTTTAAATTTTTTTGTTGTAAATTAATACTCCAAAATACTCTCATATTTTGTTTGTTTTAATTGTACACAAAGATGAATAAATTCACTAAATTATGATTTATAATCTGGAATAATCTCAGATTATGGTCTGAATGTAAATTAGGATTAAAAATCATAGTTTAAATTAAGATTATAAAATAAAATAATCTCACATTTTTCCTCTCATGATTAATAATCTGAAACTATAATCCGCGGTGTTCCTCAGGGATCAATCCTGACTTTCCTAAACTTCTTAAACTCATCCATCAGTACAGTTTTATTTTCCATTAACATTTCATATTTCTCTGCTGATACTGTATTTCAATTTGTTTGAATGTAATATTCACTTTTTAACATGTTTCCTTCTCTGTTTATATTGCCCGTTTTTCTTAATGTAGATAGAAAAAAGAGCTTTTTAAAACAGTCAAAGATTTCGTAAACATCGAGCACCAACGGAAATAGTGGAGAAAAGGAATAAGCAGCTGAGAGGATGATGGAGAGATGAGGAAGTGAGAGAGAGAGAAGAATAAGAAGACCACTTTGAAACTCTGCTTCAGTTTTTCTTGTAACAGCTCACTGTGAGTTTAACTGTTGTTACACACATACACTCACACACACACTCAACAGGAGCTGCAACCTGTCAGTAAACACACAGAAGAAGCACCAAACAGCCGACATCAGGTCTAAACCTCCAGGAACCAATTTTTCAACCATTTAAAACTGGCTTCAAGACAAACTGTGCTCAAGTTTTACCACAGAAGAAGAAAGACTGAGCATGCTCTGTTACTGTTAAAGTTTGCTGATATAAAACACAAACTTGTGACAACCTCAGAGCTCGAGGGTGACGATGAACTCACACACTGACAGTGTTTGGATCCAATCTGTGTTCACCTTGTTCAGACACTCTGCTCTCTTTGTACCATTAATAACAGCTCATAAATATACTGAATGTATAAGACATGTGATGTGAATATCTCTGAGAGTGAATGTGGGGTGAATCTTGTGAAGCTGATGTCCCTCCCACATCTGAACATTAACATTTCATAAACAGATGGTTAAAAAAAAACTTTACTGTGTTCTGTCTAAATGTCTTTAAAGGGTTTTCATAACATTAAACTCTCTGTATGATCCTCCACTTGAAACTGTCCTCTGTGACCACAGCTGCAGAGGCTCCGAGACAGCAAGAAACTACAGCACTTCATCAGGACCAAAGAGACACTTTCAAAATAAAAGCTTAGTTAATGGGAACCTCAATCCTGATTTCAGAACAAAGTTTCCACTTTGAAACCTTCAGACCCCAGAAGATAAAGGAGACAACGTTAGAGAAGAGGGAAGTGTGAAAGAAGAAATAAAAGAGGGCATGACGGGAAGATGTGTGTATGTGTGTGTGTGTGTGTGTGTGTGTGTGTGTGTGTGTGTGTGTGTGTGTGTGTGTGTGTGTGTGTGTGTGTGTGTGCGTGTGTGTGTGTGTGAGGTGTTTGGGTGAAACCTGGTGTCAGCAGATTACAGCAGAGGGAACTGACTCAGACTGAAGAACACTTCAGTGTCAACACAAAAAAAGAGGAAACTGTATGTTTTTATCTCGTCTGCTCTCTTACCTGCTTTAAGAATGAGCCAGAGCAAGCGAGCCAGGATGGGCGAGTCATGGTGAGGCGCAGAGATACAGCGGAGAGTGAGGAAAAAAAAGAGAAAAAGGACAATTAGTGCAAAAGAATAAACAAAATACAAAAAAGCAGAAAAGAATTCACATGCTTGAGCTATAAGACAGGTGTGTGTAGGAAAATAGGTAACTTTTTAAAAATGTTTGAAGCTTTTTGCAGGTTGGACTGTGTGCAGGACTTTAACTACGTGGTCAGAAATATAAGTAGATCATAAAAATAGCCTCACAGACCCACAGCTTCATACTTAGCGCTTCTTTCTTCTGATTTAAAGATAAAAATAATAAATGGAAATGATTTATGAGAAACTGTTCCTCATACTGGAAGCTTGAGTGGGCGGATCTGAGGGGGCGGAGCCAAAGATGTCTGACTTAAGTGGGGCATTGACTTTAACATTAAGTATACACGCAAACATTAAGGAATCAAATTTGTTTACTCTTTCTGTCTTTGCTAAAACAGCTGTTTAAAATGCAGGTATTATTTGTCTTAGTCATATTTCAGGGGGCGGGGCATGGCCACCACTGGCTCCTCCCATGTGGGGCGAGTTTTTGACTGAGAGCATTAACACACCAACAGTCTGATCTGCTCCAAAACAACAGAGACAGGGTGTGTGTGTGTGTGTGTGTGTGTGTGTGTGTGTGTGTGTGTGTGTGTGTATGTGTGTGTGTGTGTGTGTGTGTGTCTACACTGACATCAATAATCAATTATTCATGTTTGAACAGTTTGAAAGTCCATCAGAGAAACACTGTGTCTCCTGCTCAGTAAGTCTGTGATGGCAAACAGATACATAACAGACATATTACAGACCTATAATACATAACAAATTTAACAGACCTGTATCAAACCATAAACAGCCTAAAAACAGCCTCACATAGACCTTAAACACACTTTTAACCTGTAACAGATGTCTAACGGAGCCTTTGTGGGTATTTTACAGATTCATTTTAATCCTCTTCAGATACATTCGGTCAGTTTGTTGTGATGAGTTTCTCCACCTGTCACATGGCTCAGGGCCCTCCACCCCCTCCCATCCTTTGTTTGTGTTGTTGCCCCCCCCTCAGCAGACAGATCCAGGTCTCATTGGATTCTCTTCTGGTCTGCTGCACGTACACAGAAGTCGGATGGTAATTATTGTCTGCCATCGCGTGGATCAATTTGCATTTAACCCAGATTTGAGGACCGAGGAGGATTGTGACGCCACTGAAACCAGGACGGGAAGCCATCTTCTCCTCGTCTTCTTTACTCTTTCATCTTCATCAATAAACATGGCCGAAAGCGTCCCCTTACTGTCTCACTCTGCTGCAGTTATCACAGATGTTGATCTGTGTGCACGGGACAGACGGAGACACCCATGCCAACCCCCAAACCCTGCCAACGCCACCATCACCCCAGGGCAGGCTGCGTCCACTGGGTCACCTCGTTCTGCTCCGGGCTTCCTTTTCCCATGGTCTTTAAGTAGTCTGGGGTTTGGGGGGGTGGATACTTCAGGTGAACTGGAAAGAATCTTAAAGGGAAAGACTCTTACCCTAGCTACATTTGTGTTAGCATGAAGCTAACTATTTGAAAAGTGTTAGCACAGCTAACACTTTTCAGCAAACTTTCTGCACTTTCTTTAGTCTTTATAAAAAGTTACTGTTCATTTAAACTAGCAAATGCTAACATGTTAGCACAAACATATCTGTGCAGTGTTGAGCGACTGTAAAATGGATCTTCTGGGATTATTTCGGATGATCTGGTTACGGATTCAGTTTTAAAACAGCTGTGTGCATGTTAGCCGTGTGTAGCATGTTCACATGCATGTCAGAAACATATGAACATGTTTAACCTCCACATTTGACCCTGACTGACTGGATCCAGCGTGAGGTATCGACCGACCTGATTCGTCCTGCTCTCCTGTCACATCATCATCATCATCATCTCTGCCATCATCCATGTGTGAACAGGCTTCATCTGTTTCACATCGATCTCACACAGACACACACACACACACACACACACACACACACACACACACACACACACACATGCACACACGCACACACGCACACACGCACACACACACACACACACACACACACACACACACACACACACACACACACAGTGACCTCCATTCAGAGGCGGACACAAAGCCGTTCTTTCAGGTTCATCTGGACTGATGTAATAAAATTGACACATGGAGTCGGCTGATTCTGGGCGGCTTGTTACCTAAACTGTTCTCTGCAAAGCTCTGTCACCTCCCCTCACTGCAAATGAATCAATTACAGAGCACTATAATCCTGTTAGGGGGGGGCATGCATACCTCCCTGTTGGCAGGTGCTGGCAGGCTGGGGGGGGGCAGCTGATATCAAAGCTGGGGGGTTTATCTGCCGCGTTAGAACCAGCGAGTACAAGCCGCTGAGCCGCTCGCAGTCTCAGCTGACACAATGAAACAGTATTCAGAGTGAAAGCACTCAGAACAAAACCTGAGCACGTCTCACTGCAGATTCAGAGCCAGAGGAGGATTTATTTATTTCATCCAGAAATCAAAGAGAGCTTTATCTCCATCCTCCTCCTCCAAGACCGGCTCTGACACCATCAGACACCCAGCAGCAGAGTTTGAGCCGATGATAAATCTGATGATTATTTTCATGGTTAATCTGTTACATGTCAAATAACTTGAAAACTTCCACAGCACAAAATTTCTTCTTATTTTTCCAAAGACTTTTTGTCAATAGAATCACAACAACTGCAACCAGCAACCACTTGATATCTTTTAAAAATTACACAAAATTGTCCATGTTGCAACCAAAGCATGACTGATTGTGAAGGCTGAAAGCGCTCAATAGACAAATTCAGAGGCAGAAAGCTCAAAGCAGAAATCTGACTTTGGTTCTGGAAAATTACGTTTAAGGAACAGAATTAAAATCAACGATATGAACATGACTGAAAACAGGTTTAATTTTTAGACCTCAGCTGTACACAGTCACAGATCAATAAAATATTAATACAGGCTAAAAATAACAAATCATAAATAACAACAATAATTTTCTTGTTAAATGAAGAAAAAAAAATCAACAATAACTAAACTGTCAAACATAAGAAACCACATGGCAGGAAAACCCGAACAACAAAACTGAGCCCTCTAAAAGAACATCAGAACCCATGAAGATCAGGAACATGTTTGATCTGATCGAGTTATTTTTAATGAGTGCTCTCTGCTCACAGCTGGATGATTATCGATAAAGTTACCGATTGACATTGTCAAACTTGTTCACCCAATGATGACTGTTTCTCTTTACTGATAGTTTGACAGCTCTTCTGATGCTCTGAAGATGAGTTATCAGGTATGACTGTTACTGATGGAGGCTGCACAGTGAGGAGGGGGCTCTGTGGGAACCAACAATCAACCTCATTGTTCCCAGGGGTGACGCTCCTGGGCACGCTCAGTGTGACACATTCACAAGGTCCAACGTGTCTGGCAGCGGTGGCCGACATTCTGAAGCACCTTGTCGGATAAACGCTGCGCCACAGCGAGGAGCGGCCCAGGGGGAATAAAGAGGCCAACAATGACAGGGCCATCCTCCCCTCTCCTCCCCCCTCAGAGTGGAGGGAGAGGGCGGAGGGCTCAGAGACAACAAGATGGAGGGAGAGAAAGAGAGAGTGGGAGAAAGAGAGAAAGAGAGGAGGGAGGGGGGAACAACTAAAGCCCCTGATTCACCCTTGTCCCCCCTTCCTCTCCCGCCGTCAGCCTCGGCTCACCCAGACCATTGTGCGCCCGGGGGGGTTCAGGAGATAAATGGCCGTATGTTAACCACGTTTGACAGGCCGCACAAAAGGGGACACCTCGGGTCCCATGACGCAACCTGTACACCCCCCCATCATCCACCCACCAACCTACCTCACCCACCTCCCTCCAACATCCCACAGAGGCAGCCCCCAATAACCCCTACACAGGAGCTCTAGACTGGACAGGAAGAAGTATTACACTTTGCATTTCATTACAGTATAAAAGCCCCCTTTGGAAGATAAAATTAACAATCTGTTTAAAACACAGAGGAGTGGAGCCTCTGTGTTTAGATACTATCTTTGATTTCAGAAAGTTCTGCTGATCAATAATCGTGTTAAAAACACATCTTCAGATCTGCAAAACTTTCCAGACATGAGTCCAAAACTGAAACTCTGTGATGAGTCAGCAAAGTGTTAGCCCGTTTGCATTCCGCCATGATAACATGTCAGCTGACCTGTGGTTGGTTTAAAAGTGAAGAAAGAAGTCTGGAGCTGATTTGTTTTTCCGTTTGATTTGCTGCAGATGTCAATATGACTCTGAACTCATCCCAGTTTAAAGTCTGATGTCAGTTCAGGTATAAACATAAAAGCAATCAACTTTACTCTGAGTAAGAGTAAGCACATCATCCGTAAAAAATAATTGTTGGTGCAACTTGGTGTCGTCCAAAATCTATAAATTTGTGTTTCAGAGTTTTAAACAATATGGAGATCATGTTTTGGACCACGATGGTGCATTTTTTCCATTATATTTTTTTATTTACATGAGTGCAGATAAGGGTGCAATTATAAATACTTCTAGACAATAATGAATCAAAATGGTGCAAATTTTAAACAGAGACAAACTTCTGTAAGACTTTCTAGCTAAGCACATTTTATGGTCTCTTTTTCCTTTCTTAAAAAAGTTGTGGTGCACATTTAACTTGCTTTCTAAGCAGATGATAACTTTTGTAAGTCTGTTCGGATGGTAAAGCTCTTTTGCTCTTTGGTGCATTTTTGAGCTGATTTAGTTATATTTTTGAGGAACAAGATAACTTTTTAAAACGCAAAACAAAAAAAACGATTGTCTTTCCATTCTGTTATTTTCAATGACTATTACAAACTTCCCTCCGTAAGAGATGACGGTGCATTGTTTAATTATTATCTCACTTTATTGGCGCATTTTTAGTTTTTCCACACCTTTGACTAACTTCAGTGTTTTTATTAGTCTATGGTGCATTGTGACACATCTGTGTGAACACATCTCTATGTTCAGCTGTAATAAATCACTACGGACAAAAGCAGCAGAATGGAGCGTCTGTCGGCCTCGGTGCAGGCTGGAGGCGGGGAGGATTTCTGGGGGGGGATTATTCTCCTTTGCTAACCTTTTCAGCTCAGCCTGTTTCTTTGATGGCTGACAGGACTCACAAAAGCACCTGCCCCATCCCCAAGTGTCCCCCCTGCCTCCCCGGCTCTCCCCCCTGACCTGACCGGCATTCCTGGCCCACAGGGGGTCCTCCCCATGGCTACCTTTACACCCCCCTCTCCAAAAACCAAAGTCTGGTAATCCCACAGCAAACACGGTGGTGCAGCACAGAGGCCATGCACGAGACTTCTCACAGCCGCTTCAATGAAAGGTGGGCCTGTCACCGTGGGAACCTCAAATGCATTATGGGATTGGTCCAATGGGACGGATGGTGCGGATCTAAAGGTGCAGAAAGCCGGATCAGAGAGGGGGCGGGGTAAACCGGACACCATGAGCAGGTCATAAAAAAAGAACCAAAACCTGAAAACCTAAATCTGGGATGCAGAAATTTAAATAAAGTTCAAGACTCCAAACACATTATCAGTGACAACACACACACAAACACACACACACACACACACACACACATACACACACACACTTGCATAAACAGTATTGTTCCTGATTAAACAAAACGCTGCTGTCACGCCTGTTTGGCTCAAAAAAAAAGATGGCCAAGAGCTGTAACCTCCGTCAGTCTGCAGCTGTCAGTCAAACTGGAGAGTGTGAAGACAATAAGATCATCCACACACACACACACACACACACACACACACACACACACACACAAACAATAAAGTGTGTTTGAATCAAACACTCTAAAAAACAACCAATCCAAGGAGGTGCTCAGGTGAGATGATTGGTGTTTAAACTTTCTGTTCTTGTAGACTCCAGCAGACTTTGGAGTTGGTCAGTCTCTAATCTGGATGTCGAGTCCTGGTCCTGTAACTCGATGGTCACGCTGCAGTCTAACAGCCTCATAGTGGACTCCAAGGTGGAGAAGTTTCCTTCAGACCGGACAGTGAGGACAGGCTCTGACATGATGTCAGCTCAGATACCTCTCACTCAGGGGTCAGTTCAGCAGGACTCCCCTGGGGCTCGCACTGAGCACGCTCCTAACACTCATTACTCTAATTGGTGGATCTGTGACCAGGAAGTGGAGCGGTGTCACAGCAGGCTGATCTGATGTGATCTGGCCCGAGGAGGTTTCAGTGAGAGCGGCGGGAGCACAATCCTCCTGAACACTCGAGGTGAAGTCAGTGAACTCTAAAGGGGGCAAATTACCGAGTGACACCGTGGTGCATTCAAGTGCAGTCTGAACTTAAAGTAAATAAAACAAACGTTCATATCAGTGTCAGTCTGACTGTCTCTGGGAGGGTTTCTGTCACCTGTTCACACCTGTTCACTGCTACTGTGAGAGGTTCAGGGGCAGCTGGGAGAGCACAGTGCTCACAACAAAGTGTGATATATCGATATCTGACACACTGAGATGGGCGGGGCCTGGAGATGAAGGACAGAGGTGAGGGGGACGATGGGGGGGCGGAGTCACTGAGGCGTGCAGCGGTGGTCTGCACACACAGATGTCCTGACACCTTAACCAACCATCCGTTATTGATCGTTCCCTCTGTGCATGTGTGTGTGTGTGTGCTTCGTGTGTGTTTGTGTATGTGGGTGTGTGACCTTGCCGCAGGAGCTAGGCCTATCCAACAAACTGTTACTGTGAGGGCGGGACCAACAAGGATAAGGCTAAGTGCAGGGACTAAATCTAGACTTGAACAGGTCTGTTGATGTGAAGAGTCCACATCACATCTGAGCTCAGTTATACCTGTTCAACTGTTCACCTGTTCAGCTACTGTGAGGCTGACAAATGTGGTGCATTACATCATGGGAGACTTAGGAGATGCACAGCAATGCTAAGAGAAGATGGTATTCACTCACTACCCTCACACTCACACACACATACGCACACACGTATGCACACACACACAAGCACACACACAGTGAGTGGGGGGGGTAATGCTCAAGGGTCACACTTTTGGGGGTCTTCATCAGATCTAAATCTGATTTTACAACCAAGAATCAACAAGTCTCACTCTCTCTCTCTCTCACACACACACACACACACACACACACATCATATATCATATATCATATATCATACAATAATCTGTTATGGTAAAATAACTAATAACAAACTGTGACCATGATGTCACCGAGGACCACAGATGCTCTTGTTCCTGTTGTGTTTTATTTTGGCGGAGGATGTATTAAGTAGACTTCCTGTTGTTAATATAATGGCTCGGCCCCCCTCCCACACAAAAGGTCCCTGGCCCAGCTCCTCCTCTGCTGTCCGACCAGAGGACCTGAGGTGTCTGAGAAGAAATCTGACTAAATCCCAAAGGAGAGGGGGGGGGGCTGTGGGTGAAGATAATCTGCTTTTCTTCACAATAAAACGTCTCGGGGAGGCGGAGGACGCGACAAATTAAGAATTCATATCACATGCTGCATTTTAAACCTGATTCGTGACCTGTGGTGAGGGGCCCCCAGCAGGCCCCTACAGGCAGGTTGAGGAACTACACCATCACAGAGCACTCCTGAAAAGTTTCATATCTGTACAGTCGGACGATGGTATACACACCTGGGGCCCTCCTACCACAGGAAGATAGGGCGTCTCTGTCTCAATACATGAAGCTTCTTACTGACAGAGTCACCAAAGTGAATGACTCAGTTTGACTTTCTAATAAAGACACGCCCTCTCTCTCTCTTTATAACTCTTTAATATCTCTCGCCCCGCTCACCCACTCGTTAAGCTGTGATTCTGTCCAATTGAGGAGGTGGGGGTCTATTTAGGGCACTAACACCTTCACTCCACCTAACATCCTCCTCTCTTTATAAACCTCCCCCTCTCCTCTCTCTCTCTCTCTTTTCTTCTCCTCTCCTCCATCTATTCCTTTTTTCTCGAGCTCTTTTCATCAGGGACGTCGCCGAGCTGAGCGGCCCCGGCGGCGGAGCGAGGGTCTGAATTGTGATTAAGAAGGAGGAGAGAGGAGCAGCTTTTCTTTTTTCTGCCCTGAGGGAGGTGTTTACTGAGGGGGGGGGGGGGGGGTATACAAGACATTTAGGTCAGTGTGAGAGAGAGAGAGAAAGAGAGAGAGAGAGAGGAAGAGAGAGAGAGACAGATGGAGAGACAGAGAGTAAGAGATAAATGGCATCAAGAGCATATCAGTGTGTTTATGGGTTACAGGGATGTTAAACCTGATTTATACCCACATTAGAGAGATACACACAAGCACACACACCTCATAGAGGTGAGGGTCCAGGGTCAGACAGAAGGGGCATCAAAAGTAAGCTTTAAACATGTTTTCTTTAGGATTTTGAAGTAAATGAAGTCAGAGTGATGTCCTCTGATCTCAGACACCTGATGAATAAAAATTACAGTGTCTGGGTTTCCTGTTGATGTCAGAGTTTATCCCTCGTCATAACTTCCATAATAAAGTTATTCTGTATGAAATCATGTCTGAAACCTTTCAGGGGTTTTAGACAAACCAAATGAGTCATCAGAAACCTCTCAGAGAAAATCTTTTTCTAGCTCTCTACGCTAAAAACAAACGTATATACTTCATGTCCTGAAGTTCATTCATTTTAATTTTCATAAAATATTCAGATTCAAAATTAAAGGTAAAACTCATGTAAAGGTAAACAGTTAAAAAGATACAACTGTAGGTAAATATAAATGTTGTTACACTCAAAGTGGTTAAAATCAGTGTCAGTGTATTTAACTAATATCTGAGGTGTCCCTGAAGGCAGCACTCACACCCTGACCTGCTGGTCTGCTCATAAATCTCAGGCCATCAGCAATGAAGACAAAAAAATACTAATTTAATGAACCAGGTCCAATGAAAACCTGATCCAGTTTGAGTACAGACTGTCCAAGTCCAGGTCCTGGTGGTCCGAATCATGTGACCCTCTAAACCTATAAAAAAAAAATTAACAAAAATAAAAAAAAAACACTGAATGATTTTGTTTCATCTCTGAGCTGTGAAGTTAGCAACACCTGAACCACATGGTCTAAATGTGACAGGTTTGGGTCCAGCCTGCAGCTCTTCTGTCTCCTGAAGCATCTGAAACCCTCCAAGCCAGATCCTGATCCTAAGATCCTATGACCCTGATCAAGCAATCCAACATCCTGAGTCTGAATCACAGACCTGGTTCTCTCTCACCTTTGTTTCGAAACATTCAAAAACAGACAGACAGACAGACAGACAGACAGACAGACACACACACACACACACACACACACACACACACACACACACACACACACACACACACACACACACACGCACACAGATTTACAATAAAAACCAGGTGGGTTATTATCTAATAGTTAAAATCTTTTAGTTAAAAAAATCTACACAAACAGAATTTATTTTTATAACAGAGATCTCAAGATTTCAAGATTTAAATACACAGACACACAGTGGGCTTGCAGACTGTGAATGTGTGTGCGTGTGTGTGTGCAGATTGTAAACATGGAGACAGTAAACAGCAGCAGGGTGTCGGGTACAATGACACGGCTGTGAGACATGTGGCATGAATGGTGCAGCAGGCGGCCTGACACCGGAGGACAGCGAACGCACCGAGGACAGTGAAAGCAGCATAGCCAGCACAACCTGATAGTGGTCTTTAAAGTGGTCCTGGTCTCCTCTGGAGGAGGGTCAGTGTGTGTTTGAGGTATTTTTTATGCTCTGAGGTGATGTTCTGTGTGTCACAATCTAAAGACAAACTCAGCCGCTTGATTACGGATCACCCTGTCTTCATCAGACTGGTTTTAGTTTTTATTAAACTCAGGCCGAGTCAAACTGAAACTCTGCACAAACACAAACTCTGACACCACGTGTCCTCATCTGGTTTTCATCATTTGTTAATTTTACATCCCAAACTGACGCTCCGATTTAATTTTTCTTCACAACTCTTTAAATTTGAACGCCAGTGTTAGTGAGATTTATGGGGAGCAGAATTACTGAGCGCGCTCTGATGCTTAGGATGTGCTTGACATGCAACATTCTCCATCATTACTGCTCAGAGGTTAAACCATTTACAGGGAAGCCCCCCTTCACACACACACACAAACACACACAGACACACACACAGAGAGCGAGAGAGAGAGAGAGAGAGAGAGAGAGAGAGAGAGAGAGAGAGAGAGAGAGAGAGAGAGAGACTTTTGGATCTCTATGAGAATCTAAATCAGACTAATCAAACTGCAGCCAAAGGACAGACGGTCTCTGTATTTCAGGGTCTCAGGGCTGTACGGTCTCTGTATTTCAGGGTCTCAGGGCTGTACGGTCTATGTGTTTCAGAGTTTCAGCGACTCAAACAGCTGCAGCCTCACAGCTGGATGTGACGGACACACTCTCAGAGACGGAGGAGGCCGATCAGTCTGCACGGATCCTGTTTCACCAGGCCCTAATCTGCCCCCCTCCACCCCACCCCTGTGTCCTCACCCCCATCAACAACCCCCCAGACCACGAGAGGAGGAGACGAAGCCGAATCCCAAGAAGAAGGAAAACCACAACGAAGTGAAGCTCCACGATGGGAGGAAACAGCTCCTCGAGCCGCAGAGAATGGATTTAAGGAGATTCAGAGCAAACATTTTAATTTATTCTCCACATTTAAAAGTTGAGACTGTTCACAACACTAAAGCCATGCAGATAAAAAAAACCCCTGCAGCCTGTATCCTCTAACTCTAATTCTAAATAAATGACGGACTAAACCTTTAGAGCAGCTGAGCGTTGATGAGGCTTTGAACAGCCTTTTCACTCCATTTGATTATCTCTTTAAATGCAGAATTTAACCTGAAACATACAAAATAAGTTATGAGATAAAAACATGAAAATCAATCTGTATAATTATTACAACATAAAAAGAAAGAAAAAGTCTGACTGAAAAAATAAAATTAAGGATGATTTTTTCTCAAAAAAGATGAAGGACAAAGTCTCATTTTTTAGTTCTAAATGAAAAGATCATTCTCCTCTTTGTTTGTTTTGGGGGAAATCTATCCACACAATCAAACAAACAAACAGGAAATACAAAAAAATAAATAAACAAATCAGCAATTTAAGTTTCAATTTGATTCAAGCTGTTTGTAAAAAAAAAAGAAATCAGACTGTTGTTTGTGAGAGGGAACATTTTAAAACACACACACACACACACACACACACACACACACACACACACACACACACACACACACATCAAAGTCTAAAAATATTTATAAATATAACATTAAGTTCCAATCCGGGTCAGATCTGGACCCGCAGAGCAACAGGAATGGGACTGAGAAACACCGGAGAGTCTGGACACGGAGCGCGGATCCACAGGTCATCACGCGGACTGAATAACGGTTTTTCCTGCTCTGAGACTTCACCCAGACCTCTTCCTTCCCGCACGGTTTAGAGTCCGCACACACCGACTCCCAGAGCCCCCACGCAGAGACCCCTAAACCCCAAACCCCCAGAAAGTCCTGGGAAATAACTTTTCTGGGTCCGAGGACACGCGGGTGACAAGCTCCAGCCGGGTGGGGACGGGCAGGTTGTGCGAGAGTTTGTTGCGGGACAGGGTCCGGTGTGTGTCGGTATGTGTGCTGGTGTGCGTTTCTGTGTGTGTTTGTGTTCTTACCGTGCTTCCTGCGGGGGTTGGCCTGTTTTCGCCTCTTGCAGCGGGGACCCTCCGCCATGATCTCCTGCTTCATGGATGAGTCAGTCCGGTCCGCATGGAGCCAAAGATCCGGACCCGCTGCTCTCTCCTGAACACCAACACACAGTAAATCCCAGAATCAGAGACCCGCCTGGACCCCCTGCGACCACTTCACCGAACTTTAGGAGGAATTAAAACTCTCCACACTTTCTTTCTTTGACTTTGTTTGTTTGGTTGGAGAGCGTGCCCCGCGCGCACTGCCGCCCCGCGTCCCCGTCCGCCCGGTCTGTGATGAGAGGAGGACTGTGACAGAGAGGAGGAGGCACACACACACACACACACACACAACACACACACACAAAACACACACACACACATAGACAGACAGAGAGGGCGAGCAGAGACAGAACAGTGTGTATAGCCTAATAAAATAATTAAATAACATCAAACTTGTTGAATTTCTCTTTTTGATGCTTCTCTTTACACAATAAGCGGAAAAACGCGCGTGCATACGCATAAAAACTGCCTCAAAGTTTATCTAATCATCAAAAACCGATCATTCATAATTTAGGAGGAAACATCAGAGCTCCAGGGTGCGGGACTATGCGGTAAATAACACAGAAAAGAGAAAGAGTCAGGCCGCAGCACTTCAACAAAACACACATTCTTACAAGCAGTTAAAGGCAGTGTGTGTTTGAATGTGTGTGTCCCACACTCAGTCCCTTCTCGATGTTAATCCAAAAGCGTTTATTTTATCATTTTTAAATTTCCAGTTCCTGCCAGGCTGTCTTATTTTGTATCTTCGTGTGTTTCTGTATTTAGTGCAGAATCTCGCGGTTTCAGATCCAGACTCGTTGCTGATCCAGTTTTGTCCTTGGTCCAGATGTTAGCGGGGAGCGGCAGCAGCAGCATGCGGGGACAGACTTCCTCCTCCCCGGCCTGCCGTCCCCTCTCCCCCCGCTGAGGCTCCCTGCCTCGGTCCAGTCCCGGTGAATCCCCCCTCCTCCCTCCCTCACCTCTGCATCATTTACACCTGGAGCGGCAGCGAGCGGGCGGGCGGGCGCGCGCACCTGTCACCTCTACCTGAGCAGGTAGCTGCAGACAGGTGAGAGCAGACAGGTGCGCGAGGAGGAGGAGGGGTAGAGAAGAGGAGCAGGTACCTACCAGAGAGCCTCGTGCCTCCCGCCGCTGAACGAGCAGATGAAGAAATGGCACGAGGAGAAAAAAAGTGCTGCTGCAGCGCGTGCCCTCCTCCCCCTGATTAAAAAAAAATAAAACTGGTTCCGGTGACTTTGGGAGGTTGAGGGGGAGTCGGGTCCTGTTGGCAGGTCTGACAGGACCGTGAGTGTCACACCGGAGACCGTCACCGTTTTTCCTTTTTTTATGCTGTCACATACAGGCGTGACACCCGCTGCCAGCACGCGCCACCTATCTGCACGCGGAGGGATAATTGAGAACCCCCCTCCTCCCTTGATCCGGATCACTCTCTGTTTCTTTGATGTGGGGGTTAAATCAGAACTCGTGCTGGTTCATGGCGCCCACGCGGCCCCTCGTGCCGCTCACACAGAAGCACACACAGCACCTGATTGGCCCACACAGGTAGATCACCTGAGCAGGTACAGCTTCAGCAACACGCGCTAAGAGTATAGGGAGCTTGTGAAGACTGCCTGGAGCTATGCAGCGTTTGTAACTGTTGCCTCAAAATATGGACACTGCCTGTATGAATCAGTTTATTTAAATAATGAAAAAATATTTAAAAGTATTAATATAAACAAATAAAAAATGAGATTTTAACACACACACACACACACACACACACACACACATATATATATATATATATATATATATATATATATATATATATATATATATATATATATATATATATATATATATATATATATATATATATAACTTTAATGTCATATGTAAAGAAAAATAAAGAAGGGAAAACGAATCAAGATAAATTAATGAAGCTATAAATTATTTTAAATGTTCCAGAAAAAAAACTCTGTTATGTTTACATATTTATGTCTTAAAATTAATTAAAAATACAAATACTGATTTCCTCACCTTGAGCTCAGGTAGGTCA